>CM024524.1:30154457-34954457 GCA_014182375.1 Eucalyptus virginea
GTCTTATGGTATATCTCAGTATAGAGAATGATAACAAGGATCTGTATTTGTTTATAAACTCTCTGGCGAACGGCGACGAAGAATCAAATTATCACTATATTTCTTCCTTTTTCTACTTCTTCTTCCAAGTGCAGGATAACCCCAAGGGGTTGCAGGTTTTTTTCTACCAATTGGGGCTCTCCCTTCACCACCCCCATGGGGATGGTCTACAGGGTTCATAACCACTCCTCTTACTACGCCCGAAGCCCGAACGAAGAAGGTGTTAGTGGTTTATCATTAGGTCAATCTAATCCCTCTTTTTGTGCTACTCCTACTCTTAGGGCGGGAAGAAGATAAGAAAACGTGAAGCGTTCTCTTGGTTTCCCAACTCCTCTATCTTCCAAAAGGAAAAAAGATCTCTGAGAGCTGTTTCCTGGATCCGAAAGAGAGTACTTGGGTTCTCCCAATAACGAAAAAGTGTATCATGCCTGAATCTAACTGGGGTTCGCGGTGGTGGAGGAATTGGATCGGAAAAAAGAGGGATTCTAGTTGTAAGATATCTAATGAAATCGTCGCTGGAATTGAGATCTCATTCAAAGAGGTGCTAGCATTTTCAGGACAAGCAGTCACTTTTTTTCGACTTCCGCTCTTCCCTTTCTCGAAATTTATCAAATCTAATTTTGACCCTATACTATCTAGGTAGGTCAAATTTTTCGTTACTAAATGAACCACACTAGCCATTCTTCTTAGATTCATGGACCCAATTCAATTCTGTGGGATCTTTCATTCACATTTTTTTCCACCAAGAACGTTTTATAAAACTCTTGGACCCCCGAATTTGGAGTATCCTACTTTCACGCAATTCACAAGGTTCAACAAGCAGAATGTCTTCGTGGTGGACTTGATTTTACAAAAGATGATGAGAACGTGAACTCACAACCATTTATGCGTTGGAGAGACCGTTTCTTATTTGAACCTCCATGGAGTCTAAATAGATCTGTGTGACATTGCCACATGAGGTTTTCCATGTTTTCAGTGAGGCTATCATTCTGGACTTATTCAACAATCTCCTAAGGGTATTGCCAGCACGGCTAATCTCGTATTCTTTCAATCTTATACTTTTCATTGTGATGAAGAGTATGGAAGGCATGCCTCATAATGTACATGTTGATTTCTGCTGGTGCATTTGGTCTTGACAAGAAGTTAGCTAGTACATTCTTCTTCCCAGCAATATGTTTGGAAAACCATTCAGCCAACTGAGAATTTGGAATCTACTTATATTTGAACTTAGTCATCTAAGGAAAGCATACCATGTCTAGTTCTACTAGGAAGTGATAGCCAATGAGATGGAATTCGAACATTTTTATTCCATTTTTCACCGCCAAGATTTCTTTGAAAGTGGAGTGATAATGCATTTCAGCCTGGGAAAATTTTTCCACTTTTGTAGGCACATAGGTGTCTCTTACCATCAATTTCTTCGAACAGGATAGCTGCCCAGTATTCATCACTGGCATCAGTCTGGAGAATTCTCTTTCGAGTTGATGGGATTTGTAATGGAGGAAGAGTCTGCATGATCTCTTTAAGTTCAGCGACAGACTTTAAAGTTAAAAATATGTTTCCAAATATAAATACACATTAACTATGAATATGTTTTTCGAATTTCCAATGAAATGATTTATTAATATTATTAGTGTATATTCATTGTAGACTCTTTTTTAAATTAATTAATTATTTATGAATTTGAATCAAATTAATAAAAAATAAAAATATTCATTTAATATACAACGTATCCCAACGTGTTGGAATTCTCTATTTTTTAGAAATGACGTGTCGACGTGTCGTGTCGTGTCGTGTCGCGTATCAGTGCTACTTAGCTCATCATTGGACGGGGCCCAAAACCCATCTACAAGTTATTGATTTCTAGCTAAAGCAAATTGTAATGATTGGGGTGAGTTGACATGACTCAGTCATACAAGAGCGCAGTAGACGTAACTCAGTCAGCAAATGCTCGATCAGTAACATCACGAGTGGCTCTGACTGCTGCAACTCTTCTTTCCACTGTGAACATTCTACGTAAAGCACGGCCGAAATCAACGTACATTCTCAAGTACATGCATGTTATCATGCTCTGGAGCACTCCGGCAGATCATGTTACTCCCAGAAAATGTTGATCGATAGGATCCAAAAGGCATGAAATGGCTAACTCGAGAAGGAATTTACCAGCTATCTCAACAATCCCATGAACCAAACACTAGAACCTTATAAACCCCAAATGGAAAAATCATCACTCAAAAGAAATTATAAAAAAAAAAAGAAGAAGAAGAAGAAGAAAGTTTCAGAACAGCGATGCCGCTAAGCCAAAATTAAAGCAGAGGAGAAGAAGCGATGTCAAGAAACCGACGTTGTGTTTCACCGCTAGAAAGCCAAACTAGTTCGAGACTAGGTGATTTGTGAAACTCTCCAGGAGATTGGATTCAAGAACGACTATGAAAATTGAGAAATGAATGCGTGGCAATCTTTGATCTATGTGAGAGTAATAATATATATTCTTGACCATAAAAAATCAATTAATAAACAATTATAAGTTATTACGATGCCCACTCTTTGAAAAATTTGTGATTCATAATAAATCATTATTTTCACAGTAAATCAAAGATTATTATGTTAATAAAGTTCATAGAAATTTGAGCATAAGAGAACGAAGAAACGGAGTGGGAAGAAATTAAATGAAGTCGGGTCAAAACCTTACAATTAAACGGCTAGGGCTTTGGTGCCCCGCCTTGCTATGCGCAAAATTCCAGCCATAAGTTTCCCAAAGTTTCAACACATGCACACACTCCACGAACCGGGAGAACTGGCCAACTCACCCACACTAGACATAGAGAGAACGATGGGATAGGTCACAAAAAAGGGGGAGGCGATCGAATTGCTGGGGTACCAGAGGTCCCGCAATGAGAACATGTGCTGCATTGGTGCGGGGCCGCTGCCTTTTGGGAGTTTGACCACAGTGGCAAGTGACGAAAAATGGATTCATGAAAAACAAACAAATACTCGAACGATCGAATGCCAAAAACAAGCACGGAAGCTTGTCCGAAGATACATGTAATACCAATCGAAAGTCATATCACAAAGATGAACATACTTTATTTGTCACAAATTAAGTATTTGTTGCAATCTTAGAGGAATTAATAGGAGCCTTGGAGTTCCGTTTGTCAAGGGAGTTTATTATCTTCAAAAAGGAAAATGTACATTCTATCTTCGTAAAAATTAACGTTCCCCTTTTTATTTTCTTTTTATATATAACAGTTATTTTCACTAGTACTCTTTCTCTCTTATGGGCTCTTTCTTATGATTCGGCTTTGGCCTAACATGGGCGGATCAGCCTAGCTTGTCCCAACCAATAAAAAAACCATCAGCAAGCAAAACTATGAGTTACTGAGCAGTGTTTTTTTTTTTTTTGTCGGTCCTATTCTAATTCGTGCTTTCATACTTTTGGCATGCTTCCTTGTAGGGTGTGGTATTCGAACCTCCCACCTCACCATTCTCATGTAGAAATGGTGACCACCGGGGTAAACTCCAGTGGTTGAGCAAGTCTTTGTTAAAGAGGCATCCATTTAAGTATTCAAGGTGACAGTGAGAAGAAGCAAAACTTGTTATGACATAAACTAAAAGCTTAGGGTATGCGGAGTAACATTCTAGTTTTTCTGCTCTTTTGCTCTTTTATTCCCTGGAATAGAATAAGAACAAAAATCCATTCGATAATGTTAGTTAATTTTTCTATTTCTTAGAATAGAAAAGTGACCAAAGTGTGACATCCAAATTTTTGCTTAGGTCCCGAATGCTTAAGGGTTGATGCCACATCATTGAACTCATTGTCAGACCGTACTAATTGCACCACTGCAAAGACTTTCAACCTCTGGTCATTTCCGTCATTGCTAAGCCACCTCATTCCCTCGCCATGACACCTCACCATGCCTCCTTGCTACCTCGGCCCACGCGACCACCAGCACCACCACCGCCTTAACCTTACCACAGCAACAGCAATTCACGAACCCCAACTGGTGTGTGAACCTGGTGAGAAGCCAATAGGTCAACAGCACATGCCGAATCCTTCCTCTTAACACGACGACCATAAGCGACAGAGGAGAAGAAAGACCAACGCCTTTCCTTGTTTCTTCCTCATACCATAGAAAAAAATCCATCGTGTTAGGAAAAACGGATTCCCTAAAACCGATACGATACTCAATCAAACCCCTAAAATGAACGCGAAAGACAAGCCTAGGAGTCATATGTATCACCGATCAAACATACACTACGGAATCGAGCGTACCTTGTCTTTCACAGATTAATCACCAATGTTAAAGTTCGAGGAAGAATTCTGATCCCATTCTACCGAGGAGCATACTGTTGCTTTGAGGGAGAGAAAACTCTGTTTTTGGGAGCGTACTGTTCTTACGTTCTTTTTGGAGGGGGATAAAGCAACTATTAGGAAAAACGTATGTTCACTCAAAAGGTACGTTCCTTTTCTTTCTTTCCCTTAAAGCGTCTCATCCAAAGGACACAACCCCTCAACGTAACACCTCTTCCAAAAGACGCGACCCCTCAACGCACCCTTTCATATCTCAACCCTTCATTCATGGGCCCTTGAACTGCGGGCCGGGTTCTTAGGCCCATCATTTACGGACGGGCCTACTTAGGCCCATCAACACATAGAAAAACCTATCATTTCCCACTCGCACATGGTGGGCTAAATAGGATCTTCTTTACCTCTCTGCAACATTCTACTAGTGAATCATCCGTGCGACCAGCATACTTTGAGAGCCCGTTGCCATATATCTGTTAGGAATATATAACAACTCATAATAGGCATCACACTCTGAGTAAATTTAGTATGCAGTACCCTAGATCAATCGATCACATTTATATATCTCTTGATCTCTTTTAAATAATGATATATTGTATTCACAATTATGATTATCTCAAAAACAATCATAATTGGTCGACCAGTGAATACAAAACTAGAATGTGATTCTCCAAATTCGATCTTCCTCTTTACTTGAAACTCTCAATTTCAGTTCAACTTGTTTTTCTAGAAATGTCCCATTAGATCGAATTAATTCATGATCATTAACAACATCCTAAGATAGCAAACACTGAATAAAAATCTTGAGAATAAGTAAGAGTCATAAGGGCACTAAATTGAGGAACTCTTTTCCTCAAGAGTCTCACACGACATAAAAATTGAAATCAAACTTTTGCCACTTTTATTGGTCGTCTCATGCATACGTAGTATGAAATACGTATTACGGTATTAACTCATTTCCCATGAAGCATATGTCTACACCATCAATACCGTACAAATAATAGTTCAGACATACCTAATGTCTAACTTGAGTTCACATATCTACTCATTCACAGAATTCATCAGAACTCACAACTAGCATCATAGATAGATAAAGTAAAATATATGAGTTATTTTACTTTTGGACATAGTAAATACTATGTCACCATCTTAACACTTAGGTAAGGTGACATATATATTTTAAGCTTGAGCTCTCAATGATCACCTAGATAATAAGCTAAAAAACCGTCTCATCTCTATTTATCATATAGTAAATAGAGGCGATTACCCGTGTGAGTGGGCTAATCTTTTATCTATCCGACATACTTTCTCAACTTAATATAATGCACTGAGCATTAAGATGCATAAACGTCAAACAAAGATTCATAGGCATTAATAATGATAAACACAAATTCATTAAATGTGAACACCTCAGGGAAATTATAATATTCAGTACGTCAGCCTCTACGCAGTCCTAGAGATTTTACATGCCCAAAACACATCTCTAGGTATTGGTTTCGTCATGGGATCTACTACCATTCTATGCGTAGATATGTATTGTAAGTTCACATTTTTTCGTGCAACCATATCTTTGACAAAATTATACTTAATATTTATATGTTTGGTCTTACCATGATATTTTGGATCTTTGGTGTACGTTATAGCTGCTTAGCTATCACAGTTAACTAATAATGGATTTGCAGCATTCTCAATAATACCTAAATGATTCAAAAATCTTTTAAGCCAAACACCTTCTTGAACTGCTGCTGATAATGCCCTGAACTCAGCTTCCATCGTGGACAAGGCTATACACGTTTGTTTCTTACTGCTCCAAGATATGGCACCGTTATTCAGTAAGAAAGCAAAACCAGAGGTAGATTTCCTTTCATCTAAATCTCCTCTCCAATCAGCATCTGAATAGCCTTCAAGGCGCAGATCCTTTCCTTGGTAATTCAGCTTGAAATCAGTAGTTCCCTTCAGATACCTCAGTATTCTTTTAACAGCTTTCTAATGTGCTTAACTTGGATTGGATTGGTATCTACTCACTATTCCAACTGTAAAACATATGTCAAGTCTTGTACATATCATAGTATACATTAAACTTCCCACAGCACTAGCATAAGGAACATGTTTCATTTGTCCCTTCTTTTGTGGAGTCTTTGGACACAATTTATGACTCAATCCTTCACCTTTTACAATAGGAGTATTTATGGGTTTACAATCTTGCATACAAAATCGTTCAATAACCTTATTTATGTATATTTCTTGCGAAAGAGATAATGACCTCTTCGAACGATCTCTTGAAATCTTAACTCCAAGAATGTACGCAGCCTCACCCATATCTTTCATCTCAAAGTTGGAAGATAACCAACTTTTGACATTATTAACAAACTCAATATTGCTTTCGGCAATTAGTATATCATCAACATATAATGATATTATCACAAATTGATCTTTGAATCTTTTGATATATACACAATGATCATCATCAATAATTGAAAAATCATATGCCATTATAGCATTATGAAAACGTATATACCATTGTCTCGACGACTGCTTAAAGCCATATAATGATCTCAAAAGTCGACATACATTTTCTTCTTGGCCTTCCATAATGAAACCAGCAAATTGTTCCATATATATTTATTCCTCTAATTCTCCATTAAGGAAAGCAGTCTTTACATCCATTTAATGTAACTCACGATCTATACTAGCTACTATTGCCAGAATAGTGCGAATCGAGGTAAATCTCATTACAGAAGAAAATGTTTTCTCATAATCAATTTCTTCCTGTTGATTATACCCCTTTGCCACAAGACAAGCTTTATGTCTTTCTATGGAGCCATCAGCTTTATGCTTTATTTTGAGAACCCACTTGTTCCCAATGGCTTTGCGTCCTTTTGAAAGATCAACCAATTCCCAAACATGGTTTGGCTTCATTGACTCCATCTCCTCTTCCATTGCATGCATCCATTTTTCCTTACTATGGCAATTTAGAGCCTCATTAACATTTCTTGGCTCATCTTCATCTTGTGGAGCAACCATAAAAGTTTCCCCTTCAATGTCAAAACGTCGACGGGGAATACTTTTGCGACTTGTTCGCCATACGAGAGATTGTACACTTTGCACATCATTTCCCATCATGCTCCCACTCGAATTAGATAATGACGATATTGTGGCATCCCAAAATTTCATGGCAATTCCTAGAAGCATTACGACCTATGGAAAAGTAAATGGTTGTGTCGTTGAAGTATGATGTGGCCATTAGACCGAAGAATTGTAATAGATTAAGGCCGAACACTTTAATGGAAAGATATCTTATGTTCTTGGGCTATCAAAGTTGGTGCTATAGGAAAATTTGATAATGAGAATTTTGTTCTTGACTATGCACCTTATGGATTTGATTTTTATGAATTTATGTTGCAAGCTTTATGGCCAAGTGAATAAGTGTAATTAGGTAATTATATGATGGGTAATTAGATGATGATTAAAGGAAAAAATTAGAGAAGAGTGGCGTGAATTTTTAGGCCCAAGACCAGCCCCACCATTCGGCCCTTTTGGCCTAGCCCGCGAAGCCCAAAGGAAAGGGCTGCCGTCCGACCGGCCCAAGGAGCCCAATGGGCTATCGACTGAAGGGGAGAGGCCCGCCCAAGCAGCCCATCCTCTTGCGTGGCAATTACCAAGTGGCAAGGGGGATTATCCAAGTGTCCCCTTGCATGTTTTGTGATGATTACATGCTAATCATGAGGGAGAAGAAAAGAAGAAAGGGTGGATTAAGCAAGGGGGGCGTCACACAACAGAAAGGGAAAGAGAGAGAGAGTGACCGTCCAAGAGAGAGAGAGAGAGAGAGAGAGAGAGAGAGAGAGTGAGAGTGAAATCGAGAGAGGGAGAGCGAGCAAGCGAGCGAGAGAAAAAGGGGAAGAGGGAGGCCGTTCGCTGCTATTCGTTGCCGCTGTCGAGCCGCCGAGTCCCGCCTTGCCCAGCCATCTTTGCTTGCTGTGTTGTGCTCGGATTAGAGGCAAGTAGAGTCTCTAAACCTACCCTTTGCTTGTTGTGATATGTATTGTAAGAGATGATAAATTTTGGTTGTGGTAGAAGTGAAGAAACTCGAAGCTCTAGGGAAAAATATGGTAGCCTTGCATTCTGTTTTCTAGAAAGGCAGTCCGACCTTTGCTGAATTCTTGAGCTGCATGCGACTTTATAGTTGGAATTTCACTTCAAATTCTTGATGAAATCTGTAGAGAACTTCTTGGAGAATAACATATCAAAATTTTGGAAGAAATGAACAAGTATAGACCGGTGAAACTATTTTTCTTTAAAGAAGTTAGATCTGGAAATTGTAATCTTGACCTAGTGTGATTCTGTGAATTTTATAAAATTCTCCGGTTGAAATTTGATCTTTTGTTCTAAATGAAAGTTTAATATGACATGTTAAGGAGTAACATAATAAAATTTTAGAGGAAATAGATGAGTTTAAGTTGGTGAAACAATCTTTATCCGAAACGGTTAGATCTGGAATTCGAGGCCGAGGTTACGGACGGTTATAGTTATTATAGTTTTTAATATATCACCAATCTGATTTCGAGTTCTTCATGAAATATTTACGTCTGGACTTTTTCTATAACATATAAAAATTTCAAAATTTTTGGAGCTGATTTAGGATTTTTACCGAATTTGTGAATGAAACTGTGTATGGCAATATTCCGAAGTTAAAAAGACTGTGATGCGTGGACTGTACCGAATTGTATGAAGTTCTTTTGATATGGTGTTCTTCACAGAATATTTTCTTCTAGATATTTTATATAACATGTCAAATTTTTAGAATTTATTAAGGCTTTTTACTAATTTTTCAAGAATTATGACCAAAGGAGTGCAATCTGTTTTTATCCGAAATTTGCTGTATTTTCAAAAAAATAAATGAAATTGCTCCATGTGATATAATGTCTTGAGTGGTTGATTATGCTGCATATGTGGTGACATATGGCATGTTATATGACATCAAAAACTGGTTGAGACCTTTGATATTGTTGCATCAAATGCCATGTTGAAATTGAGATACATGTGTGAACATAAATTGAGACAATAACGAGACTGTCGAAGGTGTGAGCCGATGATGCCCTAGGAGTATTGGGATGCCCGGAGTGTGTGTGCCGGATGTTCTCGGGAGTTTCGAGATGCCCGGAGTGTGTGTACCGGAAGCCCTAGAGGTGTGTGCTAGGGGGTACCTCGTGATGCTAGTTGGAGTACGAGATGCTCGGAATGTGTGTGCCGGATGCCCGGAGGTGTATGCCGGAGGCCCTCGCGATGCCAAGTAGGGTGCGAGCGATAAATTGTGGGATGCAAACATTGGTCCCTGGATGAAAAATAATGAGATCCTTGTGAAAGATAAGAACTAAAATTGAATCATGTGCATGGGTGTATGCATATGGCATGGTGAGATATGCATGACTGCATGGTGGTATATGCACGTCATGGTGATATATGCATGGCTGTAAGGTGAGATATGCTTGAATGCATGAATGTTATGTGTTTTATTTATGATACATTGATTGTTCTATTTGACGCATTGTGTAGTTTGGTGAATCTTTACTACTGAGTGGTTGTACTCACCCCTTTTGGGGATTAATATTTCAGATTAGAAAGATGTCGTTGCTACCAGTCGTGCACAGTACTCATTATGGATTGCCATTTAATGTCGAGGTGGAGTGCACGGAGCATTCCTGCGTTAGTTTGCCTGGTCTGGTGTATGTCCGAGTCTGTGTCTTAGTGATGTACGATATGGGTCTTGCTGATGGCCCGGTTATCAAAGAGTTTTTGTCTGTTCATGTCCGGAGTGGTGGAGTGATGCTAGGGATGCTGCCGCCGCCGCCGCCGCCTGATGCACCGAGTTGGGTGTGATGGCGTGTATGACTAGTGGGAGCTGACACTTTTTGGGGATAGCCGACGCTTATTGATGGAGGGGTGTACATGTTTGATGTAGGGTCGAGTTCTCTTTTGAGTTATAGCCAAGTATAGTTAAAAATCTTGGCCTTTTGCTATACCGACCCGAAATGTCCATCATGAAAATATAAATAAAAATGACTCGGCTTTGTCTTTTCATTTGGAGCGTAGGTGTTGTGCATTGCATTATTGTTATTGGAGTAAGGGATGGTGAGACTCGTTTATACTTCCGCTGATGAGCTGCGCTGGGACATTTACAAAAAAAAGGAGAACGAGAGAGAAAGGGGAGAAGAATTTTATTGACCAACCCCTATGAACTATGATTTCACTTTAATTAAAAAGTCTCAAGGACTGGTATGTAGTAGGATATGTGATAAGTACCCGTGGTGACCCTAACGGATCGGGGGCTGGCGAGGGGTGCCACAGATATCGTCTCATCATGTAATTGTAATTGAGAGTGAGTTGAATTAAATTCATCACTTCTCAAGTTACTCCCACTTGTACAAACTCCACTAAATTCATTATCTGGATCCAAGGTTTCAAATAGGGAGTAATCTTCACCTATTTCGCCCTTCTTAGGAAATTCATTCTTTAAGAATATGATATCCCGTGATTCGAATTCAATTATACTTCCACTTTCCTGCTCACCTATGAACACATATCCTTTCGAGTGTTCAGAGTATCTTATGAAAATACTCTTCTTTCATTTGAGACCCGATTTTCCAAACTTGTGAGAGGGCTCATAAGTATAGGCAGCACAACCACATGATTTAAGAAAACTCAAGTCTGATTTTCTACATGTCCATAACTCATATGGAGTGGAAGTAACTGATTTGGAAGGCACCCGGTTATATATATAGACAGTAATTAATAGCGCATCACTCCAAAACGTGATAGGTAAGTTAGCATGCGCCATCATGGACCTAACCATTTCCAGTAGGGTTCTGTTCCTTCTCTCCGCAACACCATTTTGTTGAAGAGTATATGGAATAGACAACTGTCTTTCTATTCCTTTTTCATCACATAATTTTCTGAATTCATCAGATAAATATTCTCGACCTCAATCGGATCTCAATACTTTTATTTTCTTATCTAATTGATTTTCTACCAAGTTCATAAACTTTTTTGAAACAACTCAATGCTTCAGATTTATGAGAAATCAAATAGACATATCCGAATCGAGTATAATCATCTATAAATATGATGAAATAAACAGCCCCATGCCTTCCTCTCACATTCATCGTACCACAAACATCAGAATGGATTAAATGCAAAGGAAATTCAGCTCTTTTTCCTTTTCCAAATGGTTTCCTTGTCGTTTTCCTTACTAGGTAATGCCCACATATGGGCAAATCGACTTTTTCAATATTGCCCAACAAGCCCTCTTTGGCTAGCATATTCATACATTATTGGTCAATATAACCACGTCTAGCATACCACACACATTCACATCATTATCATATAAATTAGGAGACGTGAAAAGGGAATAACAAACATTGGCATTACCATAGTCAACACTTAATACAATGAAACCATCTAGAAAATAACCACAACCATAGTAATTTGTATCCAAATACAAATCTACACCACTATTATGGAAGTTTATATTAAAACCAAGCTTAACCAACACTAAAATAGACACTAAATTCCAATGAATCTCCGGAGCATACAATACATCATGTAGGAACAAAGTGCGTCCACCACGCATGTTCAGTTGACAGGTGCCAATCCATTTTACTTCTGCCCTGGGTGTATACCTTCTATGACTCGCGACAATCGCGAGCGAAGTGACCCTTCTTGTCACAATTGTAACACTTCACCCTTATCAACTTCTTCATTTGAGGACGCTTTCATCTTTCATGTTGGTCAACCTTTGGTTTCTTCCCTGAAGAACTTACTCCCTTGCCTTTCCTTTTATTGAACCAGTCATGACGTTTGCATTTGGAGCTCGAAACTCCATGTGAGTTAGAACCAACATGATAAATTTCAGTTTTTCGGCTTAGCCGCCAAGAGGCGGTTCTCTTCCAGCTCAAGATGACGCACTGCATCCTCAAAGGTTTTGATATTCTCATTATGAGTCGGGTGCACCTTCATATGCTCCTAACTCTGAGACAAGGAATGAATCACTGCTTACACTTGCTGCTCATCAGTCAAGACATGGCCAGCATCTTTCAGCTCATTAATCATGTTTGACATCTTTCTAAGGTGTTGCTTAATGGTCTGACCATGAGACTTCTTGTAAGAGTCAAACCTAATAGTGGACTGTCTTAGTCTGATCACCAAAGTATGACCAAATCTTGCTACCAACGCTTCCCACATTTTCTTGACATTCTCAAAACGCCTGGACTCTCGCATGACATTATTTTCCATGCTACTCAGCAATGTAATGTAAGCAAGAGAGTTCTTTCTTTTTCATGCAGCAAATGCATCTTTATCTCTCTTATTTTGTGCAATGTTTCCATCTTCAGGTTCTTCCATGGTCAGGTTAAAAACTTCTAGTGCCTTTTACTCTTCCAGCACATATTAGATTTTCATGTGCCATATTTCATAGTTATCGCCGTTGAGCTTCTCACCTTTATTCAGCTCAACGACTATGCTCTTTATGGCTGAAGCCATCGATCTGAACATATCAGACACATATGCACGAATTATTAATGTCTATCATTTATGCACTCATTTTGCACAAACCTATCATATTAATGAATAATTTCAAGTAAGATTTTAGAATCAAAATGTCACTATGTTTCCAATTATCATCCAAAATATCCTAACTCAAAACTATCATTAATATAATCGTCTATGCAAAATAAGTTCAGCAAAGTCACTAAAACTTTCTTGAACTTCCCACAAAGAATTATAAATTAACATACTAATTTACAACAATAAATAACATTGAACTTTCAATAATTAAACATATCCATTACACTAAGTAATATATTCAAAGGAAAAATATCAACATAGAAAGAGATATTTACACCTAAAACATCTCAAACTAATCTAAGAAATAAATAGGGAAAGTCTCTTCTAATCTATCAGTAAAAATCTCTAAGAAATCTGAAGGCACATTGGCCAACCACGTAAAAACCTTTGGAGAGCTCTCATGCCACCTCCAAGGTGCATTCACTCTGCGCCATGTGGCACTCAACCCAAGGGTTAAAGTTTTGGTTAACTCGATCATATAGTACTCTCTTACAAAAGCTACTGCAAGCCTCCTATAATCTGGGACCACGTTGACCTCCCATAAGCAATCTAACACTGCTTGCCATTCAGGTGAAAGAGTGTTTATTAAGGCCAGCACCTTCTCAAAATCAAGCATAAAATAACCATTCCAAATGATTTCTTGTATCATTTGATTGACCATGACCACGTGTGATACTACATCACCATCATTCCATCAATAATTAGCTAACTCTGTCATTAACCCTTTAAGTCTTGCATTTTCTTCGTCTGTTCTCGAAAATGCAGGCATATGTACATAACGCATCATAGTTCGTACAACAAATGCAGAACAAAAATGAATTACTTATAATCCATAATAAATAAAAGGGAAAATACATAATTTTCCATGGTTCCTGCAACAAATGCAGAACAAAAAGGGATAACTTATAATCCACAATGAACAAATTGGAAAATACATAATTTTTCCCCTTTTTTTTTTTCGCCTGTCAATGGTGGTCAACAACGATCAACGGTGGCCAATGTCGGTCAACGGTGGTTAACGGTCAACGATCAGATGGGTCAACGGGTCGGGTTGGATGGACCGACCCGGCACATGCCGAGCACGTGTGCAGCTGATGTCACGATGACGTCAACTGGCGCGTGCCACACACATGTGCGAATGACATCATGATGACGTCAGCTGGCGCATGCCACGCGCATGCACGGCTGACGTCATGATGACCTCAGCTGGCACGTGCTGCACGTGTGCATCACACGCACTTGGGGAGACCAAATCGGCCCATGCGTTGCACCCGCCGACGACACCAGTTCCTTCCGACCACGCGTGGTGACGCGTCCAGCGGCCTCCGACAGCGATCCGCCACTCAATTTTCTCGTATCGACGAGAGCTTCGACCCTACGCTATCAAAAACAAACTTTGATTTACAGAAAATCAAAAAATGAGGGGGAACAATACGGGTGTCAGGATTTTTTTCGTCCACAATCAACCAACAGCGGGGTTTCACAAAAAAATCAATCAAAAACAATTCATAAACATGAAAAGGGATCGGGAAACATGAACTATGGCTCTAATATCAATGTTGGGAAAAATGGATTCTCTAAAACCGATACGATACTCAATCGAACCCCTAAAACAAACGCGGAAGACGAGCCCGGGAGTCACATGTATCATCGATCAAAGATGCACTACAGAATTGAGCGTACCTTGTCTTTCACAGATTAAACACCAATGTTGAAGTTCGAGGAAAAATTCTAATCCCGTTCTACCGAGAAGCGTTACTATTGCTTTGAGGAGGAGAAAACTCTATTTTTGGGAGCATACTGTTCTTACGTTCTTTTTGGAGGGGGATAAAGCAACTATTAGGAAAAACGTACGTTCACTCAAAATGTACGTTCCTTTTCTTTCTTTCCCTTAAAACGTCTCATCCAAAGGACGCAACCCCTCAACGTAACACCTCTTCCAAAAGACGCAACCCCTCAACGCACCCTTTCATATCTCAACCCTTCATTCATGGGCCCTTAAATTGCGGGTCAAGTTCTTAGGCCTCTCATGGGCGGACGGGCCTACTTAGGCCCATCAACACATAGAAAAACCCATCACATCATTACTGCCACGTCTCTCCCTTGGGGTCAACGCGATGACCAGCTCCCTCAGCATTTTCTTCAAACAGCAACACCTAAACAGCACGCAGAGAAACAGTGAATACTGAGTTGGAAAAAGAGAGAGAAAACGAAGCTATTCGTCCATTCTTGCCTTCACCGCCAGTCTTCATCTGTCTCTCTGATTTTCTTCTTTTCACTCCTTTGCCACACACAGAAATGAACAGCAGTAACCGCTGCACTTCAGCCCTTTCCTCCATCTCAGTCCGTCTCTGTCTTTCTCTCAAATTCACCCCAGCCTGCTCCAAGAAGCAGCCGCGACCTCACTCACTCCCTCTTCAACGCGGCTGCTAACGTCACCGCCATCAGCCACGCCATCGCCCCACCGAGCCGCAACCACAGCCCTCTAGAATCCAAGGCAAATGGATATCCTTCATTCTATCCTATATCAATCAATTATTGTGTGGCAAGGAGAGTTTCCTCAGAATGTCTCGAATTTTCCGTGATTCCAGAGACATTCGCAACTTGTCGCAAGTTTCAGAAAAAAATATAGAGCTAAAATGTTTGAAACTTTAGTCATTGGATTCGAACATGTGTCATGGAAATATTATACGTTGAATCTTTGTACATACTCGGATGGAGATACCGAAACTTGAGTTAAAATTGGGAAGGATTTTCCAAGTCAGGTTCGGTTTTGGTATGACTAGGTTTTACTAATTTTATTCTGACTTGTGTGATGTGAATTCCATAGGATGTTTTTCACAAATCGGTCCTTATTGATTGTTCTAAGACATACTTTAAATTCAGATTTTTTGGACTTCGGAGTATGTTAGCTGCTTTTACTACCACTGAATTAACTTCTCCCAGATTACCATTTTCCAGAGTTTTTAGTCAAGAATTTTAATGAGCGTCCTTCATAAAAGTTATAGAGTACATCCTAAACTACCACATATCAAATTTCCAGAATTTCTTGAAATCATGTAGTTGGTGAAACAGTGTCATTTTGGGTTCCGTTATCTACCAGAATGCCCCATTATTTCAGTCCAGTCTTCAAAAAAATTATATAGCATTGTATAAATTGAATTAGACTTTGATTCCTTCGCGGAAAAGTTCCTTTGAATCTTGCCTATCTTATGTTAAAATTTCACAATTTTTGAAACTCATTGACCTAAACAATAGTTACAATTTCCAAGGGCATGCGGAACGTCATTATAGGGCGGGTTTGGGCGACTTTGGGATGGAATCCTTCTTGCAATTTGTCTAGTGTAGGTGCAAGTGAGTCTATATTAGTCTAGGGCGGGTTTGGGGGACTTTGGGATGGAATCCTTCTTGCAATTTGTCTAGTATAGGTGCAAGTGAGTCTATATTAGTCAAGGGCGGGTTTGGGGGACTTTGGGATGGAATCCTTCTTGCAATTTGTCTAGTATAGGTGCGAGTGAGTCTATATTACTCTAGGGATGTATAAGCGACTAAAGGTTCATTAGATTCACTCTTGAGTTTCCTTGGTAATAATAATGTCAATGGCCTTTTTATTGAATCATGGAATTGTTGCATCATAGTATGGATGTATGATTGGGAATGCCATCGATCCTTCAGACGACAATGTTCTAAGTTGTAGTAGAAATGCCTGGAGAGGTAATGGGGTTCCTTCAAATGCCCACGGGTCCTCCAAATATACTTGCAATGCTGGATGGATGCAAGATGGCCCAAGGGATGATAGGGTTCCCTGGAGGATGGTAGCGGCATGAATTTATTTTAATATAGCCTGAATACTATCGAATTTTATTTGAGTTACTAATTACTTCTTTGGAAAAGCTACTGCTCTTAAGGATATGCTATGTTTGTTTTGAAATAGGCTCTCAGGCAAGCTGATTTGGAAATGCTTTCCCATACTTTATATTGAATGTTTTCCTTATCAGTACAGTGATTGGTTTATGTAGTATAGATCAGTAGACTTTCTGCTTGCTAGGTCTAGGTTTAGTGGTTGTTGATTATTCTTTTTCAGGTCTATAGAAATTATGCTGATCCTTCCTGCTTCTACCTCCATTAGTCATGGGGTATCATGGACCTTACTTGGCATTTTTCTGAGCTCATGGATCTAGACTTTTCGGACATCACCTTCATCCGGTGCATAGCGATGTTGTCCATAGACGTAGGAGTCTCAATGAGCCCCATACTGATGGGTTTCCTCGTGGTGTACACGCAAGTAGGAGGACAGCTCAAAGGGCCGATCCCATACCTTGGTGACGATGGATATGGCGATGGTAGTAGTAAGATTGACTATGGCAGGGGGAGGAAGGTGAAGCCACATTTTTGGATCCAAGCAACGACTTTTGGATATACTAGCATTGGAAGATACGTGGCAGGGCATGCACAAGCTGTTCCAGGATTGGGGTAGTATCATGGGTGTATGTTTGACGTAGTTTAGGAGGACCAATTTTTTGAAATCCCCAATATACCAACCATGTCACCTAAAATAAATAAATAAGGAATGAAATGCGTTAGCTTGGTTTATATTCCGCGTGCGTTCTTTAAGTTTCCTATTCTCTAGGTTATTATTGATTTAAAGACGCTTCCGCATGCTCAAAAAGTTAAAAGAATTGGCTAACGACATTAGCCATGACATGCTCGAGACGTCAATCAAGGAATATATTTGGAACAAAAACAATGAGTAAAAAAAAGTAACTTCTTATTACTAGGAACAATTTTTAGAAATAAGTAATTTTCTTTTTTTTCTTTTCTTCTTCTTCCTCTTCTAATTGATTGGTGGAGACTAGCTGGCCACTGCCGCCATTGACCCTCGCCACCTGCTACCAATCGCCACCAATGCCACCGATGGCTAAAAAAAAAGAAAAAAAAATCTAAAAAAGTATAAAAATATTAAAAGAAATTCTATGGCATAAAAAAATTTGTAGATCGTACCAAACGCATTCCTATTCTTTTTTTATTTTGAAAATAAAAATTTTGTGTAGTTACCATATGCGTTGTTTTACTTTAAAATAGTTTCAGAGAATAAAAATAGAAAAAAATATATTTCTAAAGAGAAATTGTTTTCCAGAATAAAAATGTTACAATTTGGTAACCATTCTGTTCTTTGGTACGGCCCTTAATTTTTTCGTAACTTAGAATTTCTTTTAATTTTTAATAATTTAATTATATTTTTCTATTTTAATTTTTAATTATTTTATTATTTTATTTCATTTTTAGTTATTTTATTATATTTTTAATTTTATTATATAATTTTATCACCTTTTTTATATAATTTTATTATTTGATTTTATTATTTTTTAAATATAATTTTATGTTATAATTTTATTATATTTCTCAAAATTTTCTTTTAATTTTTTCATAATGTCATTATATAATTTTCTTATTTTTAAATTATTTTATTACTTATTTTTAAATTGTGTTATATAATTTATCATATTCTTAATATAATTTTATGTTATAGTTTTATTATATTTTTCAAATTTTAATATAATTTTTTAATAATCTTATTATATAATTTTATTATATTTATGCGACTGGTTAGAGGAAGAAAAAGAGAAAAGAAAAGAGAACAAAAAAAAAATACGATTTGGCTTGATTCTAGAGTTATTCCTAGAAACAAAAAATATTTTTTTCTATTTCCTAATTTTACTCCAAATCTATTCTGAGGAACAAAGAACTAAATTTTTTTTACTTATTATTTCCATTTCAAATCTATTCCCTAACTATTTTTCTACTCCGGAGAATTGAAAAAACTAGCCGATATAATCAAATGGAAACTTATTCTTTTTTTCCATTTTGGGGAACAAAACAACAGTATAATAGAAAATTGGGATGGCTTAGAGTCGAAAGGGATTGATGAAGTACGCGGCGTAGCAATTGGCGGAGACGAGAAGTGTGAGGTGTCACGACCTCTTTTTTTTCCATCTGGGGAAAAGAAAGAAAGGTTTAGGGGTATTTGCCTAAAGAGGCGGACCAATGGTCCTAAATTAGGCGTGGGCTCTCCCAAGCCCATACCTCGCGCAACATTGGATTTTGAATTTTAATTCTTAACCATCTACGTACTTCTAGGAGTCGCCACTAGCCTATTGAGGTCGGCTAGAAACCAACCGAGACACGGGAGTGTTGCCTCGATTTCTACGCAACCAGAGATTTCTAAGAACGGGGACTTGTTTATGCCAATGTTTCTATTAGCGCCCTTACGGTACCACTAACTTGGAAGGTTGTTTATCTAAATGGCCACACAATCTTGATTACCAATTATAATCTTTATGAAACCGCTAAGTGTCCATGCAAATGTTTTTGTAGGTTTTTTTTGTCTAAACTAATCCTAACGTAATTTATAAAAGAAATTTACACTCCAATTATTGAAAAGCGGTGTGGTAAATAAACATCCAAGAAATTGAAATGACTTGAAAGTAAAGCGGAAAAGAAAGACCCGATACAAGTCGGGCAAATAATATTACATGGCCTTGTTATCACGCCCCGGGACAGGACCCCCGTGAGCAAAATGAGAAGTTAAATATGCGTGAAATTACTCTAGATGCATGAAATTACTCCAATTAATTTTAATCTATGGAAAATAGATTATTTACGAAAATAATTATAAAATATCAAAATAGCATTAAATTAGGAAAAATGGCCTTATAAAATTAATAAAATTTCATATATGTCATTTTTCCTTAATTTGATGCCATTTATCACTTATATATTTTTTTTGAATTTTTTTTTGAATTTTTTGAATTTTTTTTTATTTTTTTAAATAATAATAATAATTCCCTAAACCGATATATGCTAACTTTGAACAACACAGCACATAAATATTACAATAATAGAGCTTAAATCGACCGTTTCAAGGTTGAAACTTGGTTCCAACATTTTATCGAATACTTGGCTTGCATCAAATCACCTCAAAACGTCTTCATCGGGCCATGTTCGTGGCCTTCAATCTCGACCCATAAGCAATCTCATGCGGAGGTAAAGTATCAAGATTATACTACCACATGCAAGGAACAGTTTTAACTAGAAATCACAGCCTAGAACATGCAAAAACCGAACTGAAAACGGCCTCCAATATGCGGGTTGGAGCTGTTTTGCAAATCTGGTGATGAACCCAAGTTAAACAGCCATGTCAAATGCTCAGATTGAAGCTCCGACAACCATCACATGCCACATCTATATGAAATATTACTCCATCTAGATGAAAATAGGTAACACTTACTTTCAAATGCAACAAACATCACCGAAAACGATCAACCGAACGCATCAAAATAAACTCTCCAAGAAGCATTCGTGCATGATCTATGCTGGCCAACCATGTCTCAATGTGGTTTTTGGCTCATGTTATAGATGGTTTCATGGTTCACAAGGAGATTTAAAGACTAAACCGGGTTGTCCTATGCATCATTTGCACTCCCATGTAACATTCATCAAAGTCACAACGACGAAAAAAAGCATGCAAAGGGGAGTAACAAGTCAAGCATGTAGGGGCATTGAAGAGGTTTTAAACACTTAGAAAAATTTTAGCTTCAGAAATCAGTTCTTCGGACTAGTTTCCTTCTCGATTTTCATGATCAAAACATGTTCAAACTCAAACAAAAATACATCTAGGATGCTTACCTTGCTTCCTAGTTTCTTTTTCAAGTGACTCTTGGCCAAGCAAACCACGAAATTGTCCTCTGGAAGCACGTGGAAGTTGGTTCCTTCAAGCTGAAAGTGAGATCTGCAGAAGAAAAAGTGACAACGAAGCTTTTCGTTGACTTCCAAAATTAGACTTCCAAACCTTCCTTGTTGACCAAGTTCAAATCAACCCAAACTATATGTATTATAGTTTTGTTTTTAAGTCATGGATTTCCTCATTTGTCTCTCAAGTTTCTCAAAAGCACTCGCTTTTCCTCACTCGTGACCAATCAGGCTCAACACTTAGAAAAATTTTCGGACTTTCTGGGCCTGCCAGGAGGGCACTGTTTCGGGGGGCTTTAGGAGGCCTTCCCGATCTCCATTTGGGACATGTGACCTATGGTTGGAAAGATCTTGGAGTGAAGTTTCAATATCTAGTTGAAGGTTTTGACTAATTTTGACCGTAGATGTGTGAAAATCTCACTTTTCTCTCTAAAGGTTCATCTGGAATTTCTGGGTTCTCTCCTTTCTGGAATTGCTTCTGAGGGTGTTTTTTGGGTACGATTCCGAGCTCTCTCCTCCCTCTCTCGTCTCTTTTTTTTTCATCCCTTGAAAGAGCTTGCTTCAGTGATCTTATCCCATGAATTGAGGGATTTTTGGTCAGCTTTTTGCCCCCCTACCAAGCCTGCCAACTGAGCTAGTCCACCCACTCTCCTGACTTAGTGTTGATGTATCAAGACTGCACGTGCTGTTTTTCTCTTTTTTTTGTTTTATTTAATCAGTCTGTTGGTGTCCTGTTTTTTAGGAGTTGGTTAGTGAATCTTATCTCCTAGGAGCAGTTAGCTGCACGTATCTTAGATATTCTGATCTGTTGTTGATTTTGTGGATCACGCAAGCCGTTAGTTGGCGACGTGGGTTTGTGGTTACGTTCTAGTATGTATTTTGAACCTTTTTTTTCAGTTTTTCAGAACACGACGCTCTGCTTCTGCTGTAAACTTGTTCTCTGCTTCTGCTGTAAACTCCTTTTTTCTGTTCTCTTTTGCTGTCTATGCTGTCTACGTGTTCTCTGTTTTTTTCAAAAAAAAAGAAAACAACACTGGTATCAGAGCTCTCTTGATCTTAAGGGGCTGTGAGTGACTTGTGAGATTGATTGAGAGGTGTGTCTGCATCCATATAAGTTAAAAGCAAGATGGAGGCAGGATCAAGTGGTTTTTCAGCAATGGCTCCGCCAGCGTTTGATGGAGAAAATTATCAAGCCTGGGCAGTGAGAATGCGAGCCTATCTAGAGGGTTGTGATTTTTGGGAAGCTGTGGAACAAGATTATGAAGTCGCTCCCCTTCCCGACAATCCAACCATCAATCAAATCAAGTTTCACAAGGAGAGGACGACAAGGAAAGCAAAGGCAAAGTCTTGTTTATATCTGCTGTCTCACCTGCTATTTTCAGCAGAATTATGGCTTGTGAATCAGCCAAAGCTATTTGGGACTTCCTCAAAGCTGAGTATCAAGGAGATGAGAGGATCAGAAGCATGAAGGGGCTAAATCTGATCACAGAATTCGAGAGATTGCAGATGAAGGAGTCTGAGACAATTAAGGAGTATTCTGGTAAGTTGATAAGCATTGCAAATCAGGCAAGAGTTCTAGGCACGACCTCTCGATAATAGGCTAGTGCAGAAGATTCTTGTCTCCTTGCCCGAAAGGTTTGAGGCAACCATTGCCTCTTTGGAGAATACCAAGGATTTGTCTCAGATCAAGTTGGCAGAATTGCTAAGTGCTTTGCAAGCACAAGAGCAGAGGAGGTTAATGAGGGTGGAAGGAAGTATAGAAGGAGCTTTGCCGGCCAAAGAACAGCAGAATATAGGAGGAAAAGTTAACAAGTGGAAAGGGAAGAAAGGAAATGGCAGTAGTGGTTCGAAGCTGCTGCAGGGAGAGAATAGTGCGAGCAACTCCAAGAACAATTGGGGAAGATATTCCTCATGTCAGCACTTTGTGGAAAAAGAATCATCCACATTTTAGGTGTTGGAAGAGACCAGATGTAAGGTGCAAAAAGTGTCATAAGCTTGGACACATTGAGAAGTTCTGCAAAGAGAAGAGAGATCAGTAGTAGGGTGAGGCACATGCTGCAGTTCAGCAAGAGGTAGATCAACTGTTTGTTGCCTCTTGTTTCTCCTCTAGTACTCCATGTGATAGTTGGCTTGTTGATAGTGGTTGCACAAACCATATGACAAGTGATGAAACGCTGTTTATAAACCTTGACAATTCGTTGAAGTCAAGAGTGAGGATTGGGAATGGGGAGTACTTAGAAGTGAAAGGTAAATGGACTGTAGCAATGGAGAGTTGTGCTGGAACTAAGCTGATTTCTGATGTGATGTATGTGCCTAAAATTGATCAGAATTTGCTGAGTGTTGGGCAGTTGGTAGAAAAGGGATTTAAGGTGATATTTGAAGAGGAGAAGTGTTTGATCTTTGACTCCAATGATCAGGAGTTGTTCAAGATAAAAATGCAGCAGAAAAGTTTTTCTTTGAATCCTCTTGAGAAGGAGCAGATGGCATTCAAGTGTCAGGCTAATGATTTAGAATTATGGCACAAGAGGTTGGGGCACTTTCATCATAAAGGCGTGCTGTTCATGGAGAGGAATGAAATGGCAACCGGGTTACCAAACCTGGAGGAGCATATCACAAGGTGCAAAGCTTGTTTGCTAGGCAAGCAGACAAGACTTCCCTTCAAGAAATCCACTTGGAGAGCGACAAAGAAGCTGCAGCTGATTCATACGGATCTATGTGGTCCACAAGTGACTCCTTCACTAAATGGCAGCAGGTATTTCATTATTTTCATTGATGATTATACTAGAATGTGCTGGATTTACTTTATGAAGCAGAAGTCAGAAGTTGCTGAGGTATTTCAGAAGTTTAAGAAATGGGTTGAGAACCAAAGTGGCTGCAAGATTCAGGTCATTAGATCGATAATGGAACAGAATACACTTCACGAGAGGTTTAAATCTTTCGTGAAGAGGCTGGAATTGAGCATCAGCTTATCGCTCCTTACTCTCCACAGCAAAATGGAGTTAGTGAGAGGAAGAATAGAACCATTATGGAGATGACTAGGTGTTTGCTTTATGAGAAGAGTCTACCAAAAGAGTTTTGAGCGATGCGGCAAGCACAAGCAGTTTTTCTCTTGAATAGATTACCTACGAGGGTATTGGAGATGAAGACACCCTTTGAAGCCTGGTTTGATGTCAAGCCAATTCTAAGAAATTTGAAGGTGTTTGGCTGTTTGTGTTTTTCTCATATTCCACAAGTCAAGAGAGACAAGTTGGGAGAGAAAGCTGAACCTGGGATCTTTGTTGGCTACAGTTTAGTATCAAAAGCTTACAGGATCTATCAACCTCAGACAGGGAAGGTAATCACTAGCAGGGATGTTCAGTTCCTAGAAGATGAGAAATGGGATTGGACAAATGAGCCACAAGGCAAGCACAAAGAGGTCTCATTGGAACCTGACGAACTGGTGGATGATGTTCCAGTTAGAGGTACTAGATCTTTGACCGATATATATCAAAGGTGTAGTGTGGCTGTTTTGGAACCTGCGGGTTATGAGGAAGCTAAAAGCGATCAGAGGTGGATGAATGCAATGAAGGAAGAGTTGGCTATGATAGAAAAGAACCAGACATGGGAGCTAGTGGAGAGGCCTCAAGATAGGAAGGTGATTGGAGTAAAATGGGTTTTCAAGACCAAATTTAATCCTGATGGCTCAGTGAATAAGCATAAGGCCAGGTTGGTGGTGAAGGGATATGCACAGATTTGGGGAGTTGATTTCTCAGAAACCTTTGCTCCTGTGGCAAGACTCGATACAATTAGAATGATTCTTGCTTTGGCAGCTCAACAAGGATGGAAGGTATATCAGTTAGATGTGAAATCTGCATTTTTGAATGGAGTGTTGCGGGGAGGAGATTTATGTTGAGCAGCCAGAAGGCTTTGTCACACCAGGCCAGGAGGAGAAAGTTTATTTGCTGAGAAAGGCTCTCTATGGCTTGAGGCAAGCTCCCAGAGCATGGTACAGTAAGATGGATGGGCACTTGTTGGGTTTAGGTTTCAAGAAAAGTCTCAGTGAATCCACTCTATATGTCAAGAAGTTAGAATCTGACTTAGTGGTGGTGTCTCTTTATGTGGATGATATGCTGGTGACAGGGAGTAATAGTGCTCAGATTACTGCATTTAAGCAAGAGATGATGAAGATGTTCGAAATGACTGATCTTGGTGAGATGTCATATTTTCTAGGAATGGAAGTTAGACAGACTCAGAATGAAGTTTTTATCTGTCAAAAGAAGTATTTGAAGGAGATCCTAAGGAGATTCAACATGGAGGAGTGCAAGAGTGTGAGTACTCCAATGGGTCATAAGGAAAAGCTTCAAAAGGAGGATGGATCAAAGCACTGCAGATGAAAGAGTTTATAGAAGTTTGATTGGCTGTCTTATGTATCTCACTGCGACTAGGCCAGACATCATGTTTCCTGTAAGTGTCTTATCTAGATTTCTCAATTGTGCAAGTGAGTTGCATATGGTAGCTGCAAAGAGGGTATTGAGGTACTTGAGAGCTACTCTTTCATATGGGATTAAGTTTTGTAGAGTTCAGGAGTTTAAATTGCGGGGGTATATTCGATAGTGATTGGGCAGGATCAATGGATGATATGAGGAGCACTTCAGGTTATTGCTTTACATTTGGGTCGGCATGTTTTTCTTGGTGTTCAAAGAAGCAGGAAATAGTGGCTCAATCAACTGCAGAAGCTGAGTTCATTGCAGCTACTGCAGCTGTGAATCAAGCATTATGGTTGAAGAAGCTAATGGATGATCTGCATATGCAGCAAGAAGAAGATATAGAAGTGTTTGTGGATAATCAAGCTACTTTGGCCATTTCACAAAATCCGGTATTTCATGGAAGAACAAAGCATTTTAAGGTCAAGTTTTACTTCTTGAGAGAAGTGCAAAAGGCTGAAGAGGTGAAACTGGTGTACTGCAATTCAGAAAACCAGATTGCAGATATATTCACGAAGTCATTTCATGTTGGTCGATTTGAACTTCTCAGGACAAAGCTAGGAGTGTGCAGTACTTGATCCAGGAGGAGAGTGTTGATGTATCAAGACTGCACGTGCTGTTTTTTTCTTTTTTTTGTTTTATTTAATCAGTCTGTTGGTGTCCTGTTTTTTAGGAGTTGGTTAGTGAATCTTATCTCCTAGGAGCAGTTAGCTGCACGTATCTTAGATATTCTGATCTGTTGTTGATTTTGTGGATCACGCAAGCCGTTAGTTGGCGACGTGGGTTTGTGGTTACGTTCTAGTATGTATTTTGAACCTTTTTTTTCAGTTTTTCAGAACACGACGCTCTGCTTCTGCTGTAAACTTGTTCTCTGCTTCTGCTGTAAACTCCTTTTTTCTGTTCTCTTTTGCTGTCTATGCTGTCTACGTGTTCTCTGTTTTTTTCAAAAAAAAGAAAACAACACTTAGCCAATTTTTTTAATTCTGCAGCTGTTGAGTGTGCAGGTTTTGCTGCGATTTTCCGGTGCTGTCAGGAGCTTATCCTTGGCCAATTTCCGTCCACTTGCACTGCTATATATGGTCTTCCATCACGTGCAAATATCGAGCTATATGGGCTGCTGAGTGAGATATGGTGGGGCCACCAATATGCCTACTTATCAGCTCCGAATTAAGACCTAACCGTGGGCTGGGTTTTGGTAGCTAGTTTGTGTGCTTTAATCCATCAATTTTGCCGCGGTTTCTGATCAATTAGCAACCTCATGTATAGTAGTTTAAGATCTTGACCATTTTTCGTAATTGTCTCCACCCAATTTTGCAAGAGAGTCCCTCAAAGTTGGCCATTTTCTTGCCCGAAAATGTCAAATTCAATGCAATTAGGTCCTTTTTGCCCGATTCGATTAATTAGACTTGACCCAAGTTCAATTTCAACTTAATTGGAGGCTAAGATGATGATTTAAGGGCTCGGGTGAAATTTTGCAAAATTTGCGAATTGGTCCCTCAACTTTTGGAAATTACATTTTTGCCCCAATTTGCCATTTTAATTCCAATCTGACCTCCTGGGCTTGGCTAGTCATATTTAGATCATTGGCCACAACTTTTTTTTCTTTTTTTAACCTTTTTTTTAATCTTTTTTCTTTTTCTTTTTTTTTAAAAAAATTAATTAATCTATATGCAATAATTTGGGCAAAAAATTAGGTGTCAACATGAGGAATGGCAGATGCTTCGACGAGCCACCTGATTTTCTTCTTCTTGTCTAGGAATGCTTCGAATGGTGGGAGTGGGGTGATCCTGTCCTCTTTGCACCCGAACTCCGATGGTAGGAACCTCTAGAGCAACCAAAACACGAGAAGAAAACTAAGTCCAGTTCGAAATCTCCCGCCAGAAAAAGAAGGCGTTTCCCTTTATGTTGCCAGCTGCGATTATGGCGTCAATTATTTTGATTTGATCGGAACAGCAGAAATGGGAAGCGCGGAGATCACAATATCGACCTGTTTAAGCACGGATACCATCTTCTCATGATCCTCCAATTCTTCCTGTTTTTATGCAATTCAATTTTTTACGTCACAAATCCAATATTGTTGTGCTAAGTTCATGGTTGTTCGAAGAATAATTGCATGATGACTATTTTTTTGCTTCGACAATCCTACCATTTTGTGGTTCGTATATTGGAAAAAGCCCAATAAAAGGTTGCACACAATTGACAATCTTGGGAATATTACGGAAGGTAACAGATCTTAGAATTCATGACTAACACGAGCAAAATTAAATTATTGGAGAATTCAATTACAAATGATAAATACTATTATTTAAATGATTCGGTCGGAGTATGGGAAAATTGTTCCAAAAATTTTAAATCCCTTGTATGGCACCAAATTCAGTCCTAAAATTTTCTAAAGAGAAGACAATGGTGATATATAACACTATTCAAAGACAGCGAGGGAGGGAGGGAGGGAGGGAGAGACCTAAACAAGAGTAACACCAAGTGATCCAAATTCGCCACGGAGGCGTAGACTGGAAGGAGGCATTTGAGGGGTGGCTGGTCGAGCAAAGAAGAAGGTGGGGGTGGCCGAACGTCGCGCGAGCCCTCACAACATGTTTGCCAAGTAACCAGTACCTCAGAAAACGAGGATCTTGCTCTTATTGCAACTAATGCTTGTGATATTCATCTCTCTCTCTCTCTCTCTATTGATAAATGAATAGATCCAGTATGCATACACCGCTCTCTTTGCTCCTCCTACACTGCTTCTATAGGATCACATGCATAGCTGATCTATCTTTACTACACCGCATGTCTTCGCCTGGAGAACATAATGTACGACTTCCCTCCTGCTCGATGCGATTAATTTATAAGCAATTCCGTCCTACATTAGAAGAAACGTAGAGGGGGTACAATCAATGTCTTCGGGAAATGTTAAAAAAAAAAAGAAGAAGAAAAATGTTTAATGATGCCCTTAAAGTCCTATTGTTCATCCTAGATATGCTTTTACAACGTACGATTACTCGGGAAGCAAAAACAAAAAATGTGTCGCGTGGCGTGTGGTGAGGGAACAATATGCGCTATCACGTTGCCACTCCAATAAAATAAAAATAAATAATTGCAAATGTGAAAGATATTATATTTCTTCAAAAACAGAAGCACGAGTTAATAATCATAGGAGACCAATGGTCGCTTGCGTAGAAGTCTTCGGGATTGGCCGGTCAATAAGACCCTGTTTAGTAACACTCCCAAGAATAACTAATTTTATTCTTTTATTCCAAAAAAAAAAAAGTAATCCGTTTGGTAAAGTTTTTGTTTCCAGGAATAAATCTGTAACACTCTAGGTCGAGATTCAGCTCTGATACCACTTGTAACACCATGGATCTCTATTGTACACATATTGTCCGCTTTGGACATTAAGTTCTCACGGTTTTGTTCTTCTTAGGGCAGCCCATACCAAGAAAACGCGTATGTATAGTTAGAGGACCTATTGCCTTATAAGTTAGCCCGGGACTCCCTCTCTAGGTAATGTGGGACAAGAGAGGAACTCCTTCCTTGTGCACGTTCGGGGACCGAGGCGCGGACACACCGCCATCCTTCCTCCCCTCGCACCGCCGCTCGAGCCGTCACACTCTCCTCGCCCGCGTAGTGCCGAGGGGATCTTAGTCCATCCCTCCGTATTGCCCCAGGTCTAGGTCATCACAAAATCCATGTTTTTGTTCTCGAGAATAAATTTAAAATAGAATCAAGAAGTAGGAAAAAGTAATTTCTTATTCCCGGAAATAATTTCATTATCAAATCCGACTTTTTCTTTTTTTGTTTTTTTTCCTTCTTTTCTCCTTCTCTCTTCTTCTTCTTCCACAGCCACTATCGCCAGCGGTAGCCGATGACCAATTAGGCAAGGTCCGGCGAGCTCATCGAAGCCTTATTAGGCTAAGGCGAGGTCCGGCATGCTCATCTGGCCACTAACGAGGCGATCTGGCAAAGCTCGGCTTCACCCAGATCTAGTGAGGTCGAGGCTCAAACTAGTCACAAAGAAAGAGAAAAAAGAAGAGAAAAGGAAAAAGAGAAAAATAAAAATATATATTAAAAGTATTAAAAATTAAAAGAAACAAAAAAATTTAAGAATCCTACCAAATGCATTTTTATTCTGGGAATAGAAATTTTGGACAATTACCGAGCGCCTTCAAAAACTCAGAAATTATTCCCATGAACAAAATGAAAAAAAAAAAATCATTTCTGAATAAAAATTGTTCCAGGGAATAGAATGATTATCAAACGCATCCTAATAATCAACATCGAAAGACTTAATCTATTAGAAAAAATGAAACATGCGAAGACCTGTTCCTAGCAACTTCTGCTTCTTATTCTTACTTTTTTTTGGTAAATATTATTATTTATTTTTTCTTTGAAAAATACATAGACAAAGAAAAATATTTTCGATATCAAAGAATAATAAATAAAAGAAGAGAGTATGTAATGCTCAATATATATATTACGTGCTTATATATTTTGAAAGGTTTCTGGTGTTTTACATTCAACAAGAATCAAATGCGAAAACCATAAGATTGCAAAAACTAAAACATGAAAATGGAAGTCACTCCAAATCGTCAAATACAGAAGCATATGCTTTGGTCATATTAACAAGCGTTCCTCCACTCGATACGAAAATGTTAATTTTCAGAATATTGATTACACGTGTATTTATTATGAGAAATATTTGTATATTGAAAAATATAATAATCCTTTACTTGATTACGTATCATTGGCTTCGACGAGCACGCCAGCTCCAATTACCAGAATTTAAAGTCGGGAGGGGTTAGATGAAAGAAGTTAAGAGATCAGTTAAAAGATCCAAATGAATTAATAGAAATGCTCAAGTTCGAGAATCGAAAGAGAAATCCATTTTTTGAGTCCTTTAAGGTGAACTTTGTTAGTTCTACAAATTACATTATTGTTTGTAATCAAATTTTCAATTTAGCATGCTTGTTTGGGAAATAAGAGAAAAGAAGAAGGACCAAAAATTTTGAGTAGGAATTTTGGAAATTAAAGAGAGAAGGTATTTTGAATTTAGGGCATTTTCTTCTTTCAATAGCCATTTCAATGTAGCAGGCTTTTTAAATAAGGATAATGACAGAAATTGTCCCTGAATTTTGGGCCTACTGTACAATGCGATTTTTGAATTTTTAATTTGTTTAATATAATTCATAAACTTTAGCTTGATATTCAGTGTAGTCTCTTGTTCAACATATCCTTGAATTTTTTTATGCATGATCAATGTAGTCTTTTAATCATATGACTACGTTCAATATAGTCCTTCTATTAATTCAAGATCAATGACAATATTAAACATTTTCATATATAGTCTTTTAATCAGTGTGGTCTCTTGTTCAACATATCCTTTAATTTTTTTATACATGATCCATATAGTCTTTTAATCATATGAATATGTTTAATATAATCCTTCTATTAATTCAAAATCAATGACAATATTAAATATTTTCATAGAGTCCAACGACTAAATGAAATATGTATCAAAAATTTAAGAATCACATTGCAAAATAGGTCAAAATTCATGGACAATTTGTGTCATTATTCTGAACGGAATCTACTCGTAACAATTTTTTTCTCATTGACTTCAATTTATTGTTGGAATTTCTATGCCCCGTCTTTATAATCTTTTCCTTTTTTTATTAAGTTTCAAAATTCTTATTTATAAATTGCCATTGGAATTAAGGACCACAATGCCGTTCAAGGCAACGATACTAACTAGAGACGACGATCACACGTCCCATCGATAGCAGCTTCGCGCGGCGGCACAGGGCTTGGCATGCGTGATTAGGCGATCGGCTCCATGTGGGTCGGCCGAAACAGCCCCCGGTGAATCTCAACGTAAAACAGTTCTCTCTCGTCATTAGACCGGGCCGAAAACCCAGGTGATTTATTTCTGCCTAAAGCAATTGTGATGATTGTGCTAGTATACAGGCAGCACCACGCGGATTTCATTTTGCCAAAGTTTCGTGGCAAGTCGACTTAACTCAGCAAATGCTCAATCGGTACATCACGAATAGCTCTGATTGCTGCAACTCTTCTTTACACTGAACATTCTGCATAAAACATGGCTGAAATCAACGTACATTCTCTCAGGCACTTGCATATCACCATGCTTTTCGAGTACTTCGGCAGACCACGTTACTCCAAAGCGATGGAGGGCTCAAGGCTATAATCTCCATCGTCATTTTCTTCTTCAGGGACTGAACTAAGAACAGGCAAGAACTATCTCAGAAGCCCAGTCATATCCTGCTGGAACAATTACAATAGTTCTGCGAAAGCAAACCTTCAAACCTAGCAGCAATAACACTCAAATTGGATGAAGTCCCAAGAAAACGTTCTCAAGCTATTTCGACATTCCCATGAACTAAACACTAGAACCTCACAAACCACGAATGGAATATCATCACTCGAGAAATTAATCATAAAGAAGAAGAAAGTTTCAGAACACCGGTGCTGCTAAGCCAAAACTAAAGCAGAGGAGAAGAAGCAACGATGTGTTTCACGGCTAGAAAGCCAGTGGCTTCGCGCACAGACTGGTTTGAGACTCGGCGAGGCATGAAACTCTTGAGAACGGAGAAACGAAGTGGGAGAAATTTAATGAAGTCGGGTCAAAGCCTTACATGTAAATGGCTGGGGCTTTGGTGCCCCGCCTCACAGAGGCAAAATTTCAGCCATAAGTTCCCCAGAGTTTCCACACACACTCCACGAACAGAGAGAACTGTCCAACTAACCCACGCTAGACAGAGAGAGAACGACGAGATAGGGCACGAGAAAGAGAGAGACGATTATGTTGCCGGGCTACCAGAGGTCCGGCGAAGTTGACAAGTGCTGCGATGGTGTGGCGGCACTGCTTTTCGGGAGTTCGACCACGGTGGCAAGAAAAGCTATGAGCGACTGAGCGGGTCCTTGTTGAGGAGGCGTTTGTTTGAACATTCAAGGTGAAAGCGAGGAGAAGCAGAACTTGTTATGACCTGAAGGCTTAGGCTATATTTGTTAACGTTTCCATTGCTCTCTTTTTTTTATTCTTTTATTCCCTGAAATAAAAAAAGAGTACAAATCCGTTTTCAATTTTCCGGATTAGAAAAGTAGAAATAGATATAAAATAGAAATAAGAAATTAAAAAATATTACTTCTTATTCCCAACTAGAAAATACCAACACTTTTCAAAAATCTTCATGTCGTGTCGGACACTTTAATACGTATCCGACACTTTCCAACATGTTTGAATACTCTTCGATACTCGGTCAACATGTGTCAGAAAATTCGATACCTGGTCAACTTTCTCGATACTCTCCGACACTAAAGTCGGAATTTTGACGTGTGAATTTCCGACACGTGATTCTAACATGCAAGATCAATTTTCAGAAATTTTAATAAATGAATGGTCAAAATGTATACATTTGAAAAATAAAAATAATAAATGTAACAAAATAAAAACCTAGTATCTTCTTCTCTTTTGACTCTCGGTTCCTATGATACACAATTCACCCCGAGTTTTTTTTCTCCTCTTCCGACACATCTAACACGCAAGTCTAGAATGTGAATTGCTTCTTTTGTAGAAGCTAATCCGATGAGAGTTTCTAGGATTTCCTTGACTCTGTGGTCATTGAACAATGTCCGTAACATTACCTCATTCCATTTCCCATCTCGCTGTTCTATTAAAGCCACCACTTTTTCTGGTTCATTTCTAGTCTTTGGCCCACCAATAATGCCGCTTCTTAGCCATTTATCTTCTCTAATTGAAATAGACTGTCCATTGCCAACGGCCCACATCACTTGAGGAGCTATCGAGTCTCTCCCCAAGATGGTCTACGACCTTTTCCAGCTTTCCAAAAGTCGCCTTGTGGGTAGTAGAGGCCCTTCATTAGTTGGCTTAGAAGTGAAGATGGCTGCTAAGAAATATGCCAAGCTTGCTTGCCTAACATCGCCTTATTGAAATCTAAGAGATCTTTAAAACCGAGCCCTCCTTCCTCCTTTCTAAGTTTTAAATTTTCCCATTTTTTCCCATGAATTCCAACAGCTTTTTTCCCATTCCGCCACCAAAAGTCGGCAATTTTCTTCTCAATGGCTTTGCAAATTGACACAGGGAGTCCGAAAATGGACATAGCATATTGTGGGATGGCCTGTATTACTGATTTAATCAATATTTCTTTCTTAGATTTTGACAGCAAGTTATCCTTCCAACTCTCTAACTTCATGCTGACTCTTGTAAGAATCCATGCAAATATTTCTTTTTTCGATCCTCCCCAATCCGAGGGAATCCCTAAATACTTCCCTGTTTTCTCTATTTCTTGGACTCTTAGCATCTCAGCCATATTTCTTCTCAGATTCATAGGGCAACTTTTACTAAAATGGATACTTGATTTGTTGAGATTAATGACCTGTCCTAAGGCGAAACAATATTGGTGCAGGATAACTGCCAAATTCTAACATTCCACAATAGTGCCATGAAGGAAAAATATTGAATCATTCGCAAATAGCAGGTGTGACAAGATAGGACAGCTGCTGTTTAGCTTAATTCCTCGTAGAGTGCCATCTATAATTGCTTGTTTCATTAGGAAGGATAAAACATTGGCCACTAAAATGAATAGATATGGGAAAATTGGGTCACCTTGTCGTAGTCCTCTGGTAGGCTTGAAAAAATGTAGGGATTCGCCATTGAAGTTTATGCTGAAAGATACCGTGGACACACATTGCATCACCCATTTAACCCATTGTTCACTAAATCCCATCTTCATCAAGCGAGCTTGTAAAAAGTCCCATTCAATTCGATCATATGCTTTTTGCATATCAAGTTTAAGGACAGCTTGGAACTTCCTCTTTCTCTCCCGAGTTCGCAGCTTATGTAGCACCTCCTGAACAATCAAGATATTGTCTTGAATGTGTCTTCCCCCCACGAAGGCATTTTGTTCTTCGGCTATGAGGTTTGGTAGTAAGGGTTTTAGTCTATTTGGCATTACTTTGGAAATGATTTTGTATATGAAATTGCATAGGCTGATGGGATGGAATTGTTCGAGCTTTTCAGGGTTTTGGACTTTGGGAATAAGGGTGATTTGGGTTCTGTTTATGTCTAAATTTAACTGTCCTGTTTCAAAAAATTGCTGTACTTCGCTGAAAATCCCCTAACTGAGATCTGGCCAATGCTTTTTGTAAAACAGCCCATTGAGGCCATCTGGTCTTGGAGCCCTGTTAGCTCCTAATTGCTGCATTGCCTCTGTAACCTCCTCTATTATAATAAATTTTACCAACCTCTGGTTCATTCTTTCATCTACTAAGATTGGAATTTGTTGTATGACAGGCTGAAAGTCGCACGCCCCCACAAACAAGTAGAGGTTTTTGAAGAAAGTTTCTGTCATCTCCTTCAAATGCTGATCTCCTTGCACACATTCATCAGTTGCATTTTTTAGTAAGATGATTATGTTTCTATTCTTCTCTAAATAGTTGTTGCATGGAAAAACTTTGTGTTTCTGTCGCCCCATTTTAACCAGTTGATTCTTGAGCGCATCCCCCAAAACATCTCCTCTTGCCGCCAAAGCTTTTCTATTTCCTGATTAATCCCCTTTGCTGTCTCAGATTCATTATGTGTATCATTTCCGTTTGATAGCCTTTGTAATACCTTTTTCAGCTCGTCAATTTTTTGTTTAGCATTGTAAAATCTTTTGCTGCTCCACTGTGCCAACTGTTTAGCCACCATCTGCAGCTTTTGTGCTATGTTCAGCCCTTGAGATTCCCCTTCAGCCCATACCTTTTTAACTATCAGCATACTTTCCTCATCTTCTGCCCAGAAAGCTTCATAGCAAAAGACCTTCCTTTTCTTATCTTTCCGCGCATGTAGAGATATAATAATAAGGCTGTGATCAAACCCTATAGCTGATAGTGCTATACTTTCTGCATTAGGATAAGATATTCTCCAATCTAGATTGCATAGTCCCCTATCATGTCTCTCTTTGACGAATTGATCTCCTGTTCGGTTGTTTGTCCAGGTGAAAGCGCGGCCCTTGGATTCCAAATCCATTAATGAGCACTTGCCGAGAAAGTCCCGGAAGGCTGTTAGTCGGTAGTTTTCCGCTCGTTTTCTGCCCACTTTCTCCCAATGATACAATACTTCGTTGAAGTCCCCAACGCAAAGCCATGGTAAGTGGTAGCTTCTACTTGCTCTATACATATCCTCCCATAGTTGAACTCTTTCTTGAAAGATATTAGGGGCATGTATGAAGGTGATCTGCATTTGCTTTCTGTTTTCCATTACTTGACATAGAACACTTATATAGTTATTTGAGAATGAGTTGATTGATAGCACTACCTGTTCATCCCAAAAAACAGCCATACCCCCTGCAATTCCTTCTGGGTTCACTACAAAACAGTTCTGAAATTTCAACCTCCTCCTTAACTGATGTACATTTTGCTCCCGATTCTTAGTCTCCATTAAAAATAAAATACTAGGCCTTTCTTGAGTCACTAAGACTCGCAAAGCCTGAATTGTCAGGGGTGTGCCCAACCCCTGACAATTCCAACTTAATAGTTTCATGGCTTTTTCGGTGGCTTATTAGGGCTAGCCACCAAAGCCCACTAACATGACTTCTTCGCCACCTCAATCGGTGTCTCTATCAGCTGAGTACTATCTAACTCAGGTGATTTCGAACTTTGCGCTCCATATGGGCAGAAACACTTTCCTTTCTTAGCTGAGTTGTGCTTAGTGCCTTTGGATTTTCGCCTGAGCATCCCTTCCTCCCCTGTTTCAGCCTCTAGCATATTGACTTCTGCTTCCTTTTGTTGTTCTTTGTAGAGGACCATCACAGATTCTTCATCAATGCAGCAGCTCCCTCTCTTTTGTGGGCTTTTATCTCCCATAAGTTGTAATGCTAACTACTATGTGGATGAATTAGTTTCCTTTTGAGTCATCTGTTCAACATTGTTCTGTCCCCATGTAATATTGAAATGTTGATCCTGCTGCTGGCTATCTGATATAAAATGCATGGGAGTTTCTAGCACACTTTCTATTTCTTCAAGGATTAGCTTTTGTTTGCCGTAGAAAATTTTCCCGTACGAGCTTAATTCATGCACATCCACTCGGAGCCAATTCCCAAATCTTCTTGGTAAGTCATCCTACAGCCCTGACTTTTCATAAGGAATATCCTTGCATACAGTAGCATAATGCCCTATTTTGCCACAAGAGTAGCAATAATGAGATAGGTGCTCATATTTGAATTCTACCCATAATTTCTTCCTTTCTAAATTCACAAGAACTCCCGTCTTTAATGGATTTTCCAGATTCAGCATCACCTTTGCTTTTCCAAGCATATCACCATGCTCGCGAGCACTTCAGCAGACCACGTTACTCCATAGCGATGGAGGGCTCAAGGCTATAATCTCCATCGTCATTTTCTTATTCAGGGACTGAACTAAGAACAGACAAGAACTATCTCAGAAGTCCTGTCATATCCCGCTGGAACAATTACAATAGTTCTGCGAAAGCAAACCTTCAAACCTAGCAGCAATAACACTCAAATTGGATGAAGTCCCAAGAAAACGTTCTCAAGCTATTTCGACATTCCCATGAACTAAACACTAGAACCTCACAAACCACGAATGGAATATCATCACTCGAGAAATTAACCATTAAGAAGAAGAAAGTTTCAGAACACCGCTGCTGCTAAGCCGAAACTTAGGCAGAGGAGAAGAAGCGACAATGTGTTTCACGGCTAGAAAGCCAGTGGTTTCGCGCGCGGACTGGTTTGAGACTCGGCGAGGCATGAAACTCTTGAGGACAGGGATTTAACAATAGACTGCAAAATTTGAGCACGAAAGAACGGAGAAACGAAGTGGGAGAAATTTAATGAAGTCAGGGGTCAAAGCCTTACGTGTAAACGGCTGGGGCTTTGGTGCCCCGCCTCGCGGTGGCAAAATTTCAGCCATAAGTTCCCCAGAGTTTCCACACACACTCCACGAACAGAGAGAACTGGCCAACTAACCCATGCTAGACAGAGAGAGAACGACGAGACAGGGCACGAGAAAGAGAGAGACTATTATGTTGCCGGGCTACCAGAGGTCCGGCGAAGTTGACAAGTGCTGCGATGGTGTGGCGTCACTGCTTTTTGGAAGTTGGACCATGGAGGCAAGAAAAGCTATGAGCGACTGAGCGGGTCCTTGTTGAGGAGGCGTTTGTTTGAACGTTCAAGGTGAAAGCGAGAAGAAGCAAAACTTGTTATGACCTAAAAGCTTAGGCTCTATTTGTTAACGTTTCCATTGCTCTCTTTTTTTTATTCTTTTATTCCCTGAAATAAAAAAAAGAGTACAAATCCTTTTTCAATTTCTCGGATTAGAAAAGTGACCAAGAAATAGATATAGAATATAAATAAGAAATAGAAAAATGTTACTTCTTATTCCCAACTAGGAAATACCGATACTCTCCAAAAATCTTCATGTCTTGTCGGACACTTCAATACATATCCAACACTTTCCAACATTCTTAAATAATCTCCAACACTCAGTCAATATGTGTTAGAAAATCCGGTACCTGGTCAACTTTCTCGATATTCTCCGACACTAAAGTTGGAATTTTGACATGTGAATTTCCGACACGTGAGATCAATTTTAAGAAATTTTAATAAATGAATGGTAAAATAAAAATAATAAATGTAAACAAAATAAAAACCTAGTCTCTTCTTCTTTTGACTCTCAATTCCTATGATACACAATTCACCTAGAGTTTTTTTTTCTCCTCTTCCGACACATCTAACACACAAGTCTAGAATGTGAATTGCTTCTTCTTTTTCTAAGTTTCATGGATTATTGGAATGAGTTAAATTTGTCAAGTTGAAATGATGAATGATATTAATAAATTATGGATTAATGTTTTTAGTGTAAATTCATTATGGGCTTTTTTATTGTTTGTTTATTTGTGAATACGAATCAAATTAATTTGATAAAAATGATAATTTATTATATATAAAAATAAATCTTTAATATACTACGTGTCCCCACGTGTCGGAATTCTTTATTTTTTTAGAAACGACGTGTCGATGTGTCGGAATTCTTTATTTTTTGGATTAATACCCTGAAAAACCCTAAACTTGTACACATATGACAAATTTACCCCAAACTATTTTTTTGATCACCAAAAACCCCAAACTGGTATATCTTTAACAAATTTACTCCAAATTGATACATTTATGACAAATTTACCCTATGTTAGTTTTCGTTAAATTTTGATTAAGTTAAATGACACGTGACAGTTGATTGGTATACAAATTTGTGATTTTACGCTTCGTTTGTCATAGATTACAATTTTTGTGATTTTTTTGTGATATTAATCCAATTTAGTGGAGTGTATATTTGTCACAAATTTACCAATTTATGATTTTTTACGGTCGAATAAATTAGTTTGGGGTAAATTTATCATAAATGTACCAGTTTAAGATTTTTTATGATCAGTCGGGGTAAATTTATCACAAGTGTAGTAGTTTGGGGTTTTTCATGATCAAAAAAATAGTTTTTGGTAAATTTGTAAAGTGTCTCAGGTTTGGAGTTTTTGCCGTATTAACCCTTATTTTTTTAGAAACTGTCGAAATTCTTTATTTTTTTAGAAATGACATGTCGACAGATCGTATTGTATGTCAGTATATGTCAGTGTCGGTGCATTCAATGCGACATGCCTTTAAAATGTTTTAATTTTAAGTGAAACGTCATTTTAATATACATGTGATTAGTCTTATTTTTATTTTATCTTTTCGGCGTGTCACACTCTTTGGGGACACTCACACTTAGCAAGGACAAATATGTGTAGCCAAAGGCCCACCGGTGGGTAAAAAGTGATTGGCCATTATGCAAGTGCATCTCAAGTGCATCACACAGTTTCATATGAAACACGTGATTGCGATTATACTACAGTAACAAAATTTATGAAAAGTTTCATGTGAATCACGTGGTTATGAGCATATGATAGTAAGAAAACTCATGATATAACTTTTCATGATTTGAACGCATCCACTAGCACATCGAAGATATTTGATAAATCGCCAATCTTAAGTAATTGGATTTTGTATTTTAAACCGAGATGTTACATCTAATAAAAGAGCGATCGCAAGCCGAACAAATTGGTTACAGCAATTCGGAAGTTCTATTTGAGCAACTATCCTATCAAAGCAACATCAAATCAACCAAAATGCAAAAGAATTGCATCCAAAAGGAGTTAGCACAACTAGTAGCACGTTACCAGATGCTCCTTAACCAGCATATACACATCATTAAGTCAGCTTTATTCACAGAACTAAGCCGTCAAACGGCAGTTTCTATCCCCAAAAAAAAAGAAAAAAAAAACTTGCATGCCCGCTGCTTCCTCCGCAACGAGACGGCTTCTATCTACAACAACCCCGTCTCGAGCGATTCGATCACTCGAGCGTTCCTGCTAATTGCTTGATTGCACTGTACAGCTTCCGCCGCGGCCCCACGGCATGCACGCCCATTTCTTTGAGGTCCTGGAGAGTGAGAAGAGGCAAGGCTTCCTCGTCCACCTCGTGCATTTCGAACATTTCCGCATACTTGCCGAGCCCCAATTCCTCCAACCATTCCGTCACGCTACTCAAGCCGTCTCGTCCGACTCCAGCATCGTCCTCTCCGTGCCCGTGCCCGTGACCGGCGTTGGGGGAGACATTCCCATCCTCGGTTCCTTCTTTACTCGCCATTGACGTTTCGCGACCCGACAAATCATTGAATTGATCGGGAGCAGAATTCTCCGCGAATCCAACCGAAACCTTTCCATCTGATTCATCAGCAATCTCAGGACTATATGTAAAACCCCAACCACTCGCGAAGACCCTGTTACTACCCGCCGCGCTCCGGCACCGGCGCTTCATCACCCGACACTTGCGAGTGACGGCACCGAAATTCAGCTCGAATTTGGCCATCCCTATTTCCCCTGAACTCTCTGCTTCAGAAGCCGGGTTCTCATTTTCTCCTCGCTGCAGCAGAGGATCGACTGAAATCCCCCCGGGCGACACGGCACGGTCCAAACCCAAAGACTCCGGCGGGGCCTCTTTCAAAACGGACCTCTTTCCAGGATCAACGACGCGGTTCCTTCTCTTGCGAATCGAATTCGCCTCGTATCTATGAGACAACACGCATGCAAAGGCAGCAGGGAAATCTCCCACCTCGCCTAATCTAACATTCGGCCGTCTCTCTCTTTTCGAATCCATGCGCAAAATCAGCATGCTTCAACGAGGACCCGCGATGATTCGGCACCTTCACAACTATCTTCAATCGAAACCAACAAGTCGCACTCAAAACCACGACGAAATATAGAACCAACCCAGAATCAGGAGCAACCAAAAGAATCCACACGAACTAGACCGAACACATTCAAGATCATGACTAACTACCTCAGGCAGAACCCATCTAACCGAACAAATTCGCAAACGGTTCACATGCAGCAACCGCAGGAACAGAGCCACTTAAGGAAAAGCCGGGCGGACTAACCTTGGAGACGGCAAACGACTGCACATCAAATCTCGAACGTTTCGCATGCTTTCCCAAAATTGGGTTCCTTTGAAGACTCCTTCTCCCCACAGGACTACCGCCCACCACAAGGAAAACCGCTGACTTCCGCCTGCTGGGTCTTCCTTTCGCTTTAATAATATAAGAGACAGCAGATGGGCCAGGTGGATTTCTTTTGGATTTTGCAATTCGTCTATGGGCAGCAAATTCTTTCTCGCTGTCGGGATTGAGACGAGAACAGGGACGACGACGGGGTCGTATCTTGGAAAGCAAAAGGTTGGGAAGCAAGCGAGGTAGGTCCTCTTTAAATTATTCCGGGCTGTCGGATCGATATTGAGAAGCTGAGGACTGGAATCGTCAGATGCTGTCCAGCACATAGAGAGGCGAAAGAGATAGGAAGGGGGGAAGACCAAAACGTGGCGCGTCGGGAAGTGCGGAGACAGAGGAGTACCAATGTATCTGAAGTGCTTCTGGGACACGTAAGGGTCAATTCCTGTCATGAGGACAAGATGGGTTGGGGTTCTTTAATCACTTCAATGCCCTTTTTTTTTTTGGGATAATTAACTATTTGAAAAATGATACGAGTGTTCACTACATATGAAATTTAGTCCCAAAATTTTTAATTTACTCAATTTAATTCATAAACTTTAACTCATTATATAATATGATTCGAAAACTTTAAATTTATCGAATAGATTATTTCTTTGGACCAAATTGAATCCGGAGATATAATAATTTAGAGAGTAGATTAAACGCTTATTAAAAGTTCAAAAACCAAATTGCACATTAGATTAAAGTTGAATAATCACATAAAATAAATTAAAAATTTAGATATCACATTACATACCAAGGGAAAGTTCAGAGGTCATTTGTGTAAATAGCTATTAATTATTTTGTAAAAATAAATGATTAAAAATATTATTTTTATTGTTTAAAATGATCGGTTAATAAAAATATTTTTATTATTAATAAGGGTTTATGTCTAAATATTGTTTGGATGATGTGAATATTTTTTATTTATTCATTTTTGTTACTAATATGAGCTATTATTTTTTTTAAAAATAAATTATTTATTTTTCACAAAACAAACGAATGTGTCGTATTCATATTTGATCTTTTGAGGTATAATATATGGGCACTAGGTTAGGCAAAAAGTGAGAATAAAGCAAAAAATCGAAAAAAGGAAGTTAAAATCATTGAAAATTCATTCAATAAACCACGTCCCCGTTCACACGTATATATAATTAAGAAAAAGATGCACTTACCGGGCCTTGATGGACTCAAGCAGCCCAATACAAAGACTCAAACCCTGTCGGGGTGGGCTTGCACCGGCGGTGATTCACTCGACGAAGCCCAAAATTGTGGAAAGCGTTAGAACCAGAAAATGAATTAGCAAGAGCTTCCGACGTCGGTAGGATTATCATAAGAGGGTACTCCTCTAAATCCGTGGGAATATGAGCTAATTAAAATATTCAAATAAAAAAATTCATAGTATTAAAATAAAGCTACTTATATTTTCTTAATTCAGAAAAATAACGTCAATTCTTACCAGAAGTGAGCAAATTCCAATTTTTAAAAGGACAAATTCAAATATTGAAGGAGCTGACGTTATCTACATGGACCGAAAATTATGGATAAGCATAATCATTTTTCTAGTTATGGAAAAAATAAACTATCAGCTTTGAAAAGAATAGACCGTGTTGATTTTGTTTTAAGTATTGAAAGAAAAAAGAGTTCTCGCCACTTTGCTTCTATCCCGTTAGGGACGCGATTAGGAAGCTGTATCCCGGGAAAGACCTTTCCCTAAGTTTCCTGCGTCTGGTTTTGATTAAATCAAAATATTTTTGGTCGAGAAATACATTGAAATTGAACCGAGTCACGCCACGCATAAATAAACAAATAGATCCCTTCACTCAGTCTACATTGAAATAATTAAACTCAATGATGATTTTCTTGAGTCCGTTCGTTCCATTAAAAATATTTTTTAGAAAACGTTTTCCAGATTTTTTAGCATTCGTTTCACAAAAAATTAATTGACTAGAGAAAAATGAAGTGAAAAAAATCTTCTAAGCTGGTGGGAAAATATTTTTCACTTTTCAAATAAAAGAAAACATTTTTCTCACTCACTCTTTCTTAACTTACACTCTTACTAGTCCTTCTTTCTCTTTTTTTTTTTTTTTTTATTTAGAATCTTTTTTATTGTCCTTTTTCTTTTTCCTTGGGTGGTCACTGGCCATGCAACAGTCGACTAGCCAAAGGCGACCTCGAGCTCGCCGGTGAGCTAGCAAGGCCCGAGGTTGGCAAGCTTAGAGCTTGCTAACCTTTGGCCTTGCCGATCTGGCAAGCGGTAGGACAACTATTGAGCTCAAGCTCACTGGCGAGGAGAGGTAAAAAATAAAAATAAAAAATAAAAAAGTATAAAGAAAATTAAAAAAATAAAAAATCTATTTTTAGAAAAAATAAATTAATTTATTAAAATGAGTGCATGGAGGAAAATCGAATTGAATTTTCCAAACTAAACGGCGGAAAATATTTTTTAGTTCCCTTTCAAGTTTTAGGTGAAAACCAAAAAAATACGATTATTGTTTGGAAAATAGCTTTTGGAATATATTTTTGTAAACAACACATTTTCCGTGAAATGTACAGAGCCTCAAACTCCGCTCCAAATTCCATCTGTTCAAAGAAATAAACCAAATTGAATCTCTAAACCGTAATTGAATCTAATCTCATCGTCACTTTCGTAAACAAAAAAAAAAAGTAAAGGATAAATGCAACAAAATATTCTAAACTATGTTCATCGAGACACATTTATCTTTTTTTTTTTTTATGTGACATAAAAAAATCTCAAACTTGTAATTGTTAAAAATTTACTTACATAGATGTTGGAAGAAAATTAACAGAAAAATCATCTAACGGCTTTGGGGTTTTCACACAAGTACAAATTTTGGGTTTTTTTTATGTCATGAAAAAAATTAGAGGAAATGTGTTACGGTTTTGTAGTTTAGGTTTTTTTATGACAAAGAAAAGTTGAGAGTAAATATCATAAAGGGTATAATTCGGCATTTTTTATTGCTTTTTCCCAATATCAAACTTCCAGAAGGCATAATTTTTTTTCCTTTTCCTTTAATTAATGTTGTTGGTCAAAGAAGTCCCTCGAAGATTGGCTAATTACACGGACGCCCGACAATTTCGCTAATCGACCGTATCGTCCTTACTGTTGATCTTGGGCCTTCTGATCGGGAGACCAACGTCTCAGGCCTTCTGATTCCGTTTCATTACAATATACGAGGGCTCAAGATCCGTCTGATCTCAGATCTCTCGTCGATTTTGTAAAATCTATAATTTCTTCCAAATATTCATTTTTAATCTGCTAAAAATAATTTCGCTTCCAATGATCTTTTCTGCTTGGAACAGGTGGCAGGTTGATTCTGCCAGGGTTGACCGATCACGCATCCAAGATTCGATCATGCATCTGTACGTATTCTTCTTATGAAAGGATGCACTTTTTTATTTTTATTTTTCCTTTTTTCTCGATAATATTCTTTTGATAGGTCGTCCAAGCTATCATCCACGTTGTTGGGATATTTATTTCTTGGATTTCTAAATTCTCTAATTATATCGAGAGATTGGAGCTGATTTTCGCTAGAGGTATTTAGAGGGAAAACAAAATTAGTGTAGTTTTTTTGGTCGAAAAGATAGTTCTTATTTAAGTAGTCATAACATTATAGCCATAAGTCGCAATATTACAACCAAAGCTAACAGTACATCCGGAAGCGATTGCATCAGTCGCTACAAAATCTTGCAAAATAAAATGAGTGGAAATGTTCCATTTGCGAGCTAGGTCAGTTCGACCATGGGCTTTTGCGGCCCAGTCTGCCGCTCCATTGGCCTCCCTTCTACAGAACTAAAGTCGCAATTTAGGGTAAACAGCAAGCAGCACTTTGAGTTCGGTGAACAGTGCCCATTCTTCCCATGGCGGCTGCTTTCTCGTTTGAACCATGTCGATCATAATCTGGCAGTCAGACTCAATCACAAAATTCTCCGTATTGAGACCAAGGTGCAGCAAGTGATGCAGAGTAAAGGTAAGTGCTTGCACTTCCGTTTGAAACGCAGAAGATGCAGGGAAGCTTTTGGTATAGACATCTGTGAGAATCCCCTGATGATTTCGGCTTATGCACGCCATCTTGCCTTCTCGGTTACCTAGATGATAAGAGCCGTCGATATTACATTTCAAGTGTCCGCGATTTGGTGATTGCCACAAATGTCCTGTTTTGACAGCAGCAGCCCCTGATCTTGTTCAGCATTGAGCAGAAGAGTGCTAAATACGGTGTTGTGCAATGGCGTCTTCAACTGCCCGATCGGGGTCGGAAAATTAGTGTAGTTGAACAATGCTTATTGATAATCCCCCGACTTTCGTTAGGGCATGTAAATAAATTTGAACAGCGGGCGATCGGCACAGCTAGGCCCTTTGGTTATTCATCGCAGAGGGCCTCATGCCTGCCATTGTCCTGTCATTACTACAATTTCAAGTCGAAGTCGAGAAAGTATGTTCGTGAGTGACGGCATCATTCGAATTTGTCACCACACGAAAGGTGGCACGATCTCAATGGCATTAGATGAGCAAGCTTGGTGACGTGTCATTGAATGACCCGCGCATGTCGAATTATGTTTATTTTCGAGTTTAATAATGGCATGAATGGTCTATGAATTTTGATCAAATGCGTTGAATTTTTAATATGCTTAATGTGATATTTGAACTTGAATCCAATCGTGCATACAATACGGTTTCTAAACTTTTAATTTGTTCAATGCGGTCCTTGAACTTTTAGTATATGTTCAATTTAATCCCTCAACAATATGAAAATATTCATTGTCATTCAATTAATTGGGACTAGGAACAACATTGACCATTTTCATATAATCAAATAACTAAATTGAACATATACAAAAAAATTAAAAATCACACCGAACAAATTAAAAATCCAAGAATCATATTATACTTTGGGGCTAAAAGTTCATAGACTATATTAAATAAACTAAAAGTTTGAGGATTACGTTACACGTTGAATTAGAATTCAAGGATTAATTGTGTTATTTTCTTTTTTTGAATCATTGAAGTGAAGAATGTCAAGTATTTTGAAACGTTGAAATATACAAGAGAGTTGGCATTTATGTGGTAAATCAATTGTTTCTATAGAGAGACACGAAATTGATGATACTTTTCTTCTTCTTTTTTCAGTTTTTATGAATTTAGCTAGTGAACGTAAACACGCTACTTAAAATTCCCCATTCAATTCTGACCCCCCCCAACAAAAAAAGAAAGAAAGAAAAACCGCTAAATGTAGAAAACGAAGCACAATCATGCGTCGTCAAATCAAATAATTTAGAAAGAAAACGAAGTGCCACCCAAATCACTTTAATGAAGGAATTTCCACCACTAAAATACATTTTCAATGATTTGACTTTTTGCTATGAATTTAAATTGGACAGTTATGACGTATTGAACTTAGTTTTTGCCTTATTTTTCTTATTTGGGTTGATTGTGTTCTTAATCTTTACTAACAAAAAAGAAAAATATACACCCCCCCAACAAAAAAAAGAAAGAAAAAAAGAAAGAAAGAAAAACCGCTAAATGTAGAAAACGAAGCACAATCATGTGTCGTCAAATCAAATAATTTAGAAAGAAAACGAAGTGCCACCCAAATCACTTTAATGAAGGAATTTCCACCACTAAAATACATTTTCAATGATTTGACTTTTGCTATGAATTTAAATTGGACAGTTATGACGTATTGAACTTAGTTTTTGCCTTATTTTTCTTATTTGGGTTGATTGTGTTCTTAATCTTTACTAACAAAAAAGAAAAATATACATAGCATACGGCAAGAAGAGCGAAGAATGATAACCATTTCCCAAAAACGTTTTAAATATTTCGTAATGTCAAAAATGTTAAAACCGATAAAATATTTGGGCAATCATGCGAAATTTAATACGATGATGTGACAGCTTCCGAAGCAGAATCACTGTGTACATGATTATACGTAGGACCACAACTCGTCTTAATGCCATACACATCCATAATCTTCTACATGACCTGTCCAATTGAAATTCACTTTCGAATTTGCTAGAACAAAAATGGCAAGACGCCCAATTCGAACCCGCACGGCAAGAAGATCCTCATTGCTTCTATGATTTCGTATGCTAACAAAGACAGGGAATGTCACTTATTGCCGCCCATTTGATTATGGAAAGAGAAAACAGAAAGCCATAAAAGTAGTTTGTCTTTAGATTAGTTAGGCAAAATTATACATATAATCCCTGAATTTTCACCAAAAATATAATTTCGCCAATGAATTTTTAATTTGTTCAGTGTAACTCATAAACCTTAACCAAATGTACAATATTATTTGACATTTTGATTTGTTCAGTGTAGTTCTTGAACATTTAATACACGTTTAATTTAGCCTACAAAATATATGAAAATAAAAAATATTATCCCTGAACTTAAATTAATAAAATGATAATATCGCATACTTTCATATAATTCAGAGACTAGATAGAATATCTACTAAAATTTCAAGAATTATACTGGATAAATTAAAAGTTCATGGATAACATTGCACATTGAACCAAATTTCATGGACTATCTATGTAATTATCTAAATTAGTTTTTTGATCAAATAATTATTTTAACTAGTTAAGAAGACAATACTTCTCTCTAAGTGTGAGGGCTACTAATCACTTATTATAAGGTCTCAAACTCACATGGCAGGAGTGAATAAGGTTTGCTCGTGAGTCGAAAGTTAGGACCTTATTTGAACTCGTGACCGCATAAGAAACAGTGTGACCCCATCACTAATCGACTATCAAGCTCAGGGACATACATCGAGATTTGCTTATCTTTAGATCATTCAAATGAAGAATGTGCAACAATTTTTTGAAACGCTAATATTTATGCAAAAATAACCATTTTACCCTTTTAAAGGAGATTAACGTGGTTCAACGGACACATTAACACGTCTTAATAAATAAAATAGTTGAAGATAGGCATGAAATCAATGATTTTTTTTTTTTGGCACTTCTAAAGCTTTATCTAGTGAGTCATATGGGAGCACGTTGCTCTAAAATTCCACCATCAAAGCATACCCAATGTAGAAAACGAAGCAGGATCATGCGTCGTCAAACCAAAGATGATTTAGAAAGGAAACGCAGTGCCGCCCGAGCCACTTTCGGTGACAAATGAAGGGGTTTCCACCACTTACCATTTTCAACGTTCTATTATTTGCACGTGAATTCAAATTGAACAATCGTGGCGTATTGAACATGTTATGTGCTATAGTTAGTTAAGATCCATTGCAAAAAGCAATCTAAGTATATCACCTTGTTGTCGCTTACGATGTCTCCAACTTCTGAATTAGGATCGTCCCGTATTTGATCATGTAGGACCGTTACATGTCTTGATATTATAAGCAAATTCGCGGTCTTTCACGTAACTTGCCCAATAAAAGCTTGATGTCGAAACCCACCTTCGAATTCGCTTGAATGAAAGTGGCAATATGTCGAATTCGAACTAGCACCGACAGAAGAGGATCGTGGCATCTTAGCCTAAGATTGTACCTACCATCTCGTCATCAAAGAGACTTGTTACCATCAAAATAGATTTGGGGCCACCCAATAATTCATCCGAGAGATTATAATCTGCCTGTCTTTCTCTCTATGATGGGATTGAACTGATTTGCACGAACCGCTCTCGCAGCCTTTTCGGTTTAAAATCTTGAGAACACTGATTTCGATTGCGATGGCAATGGAGAAATCAAATCTTTCTCCAATAATTTCATCTCTTTCTTTGGTTGAATTGTTTGGGTTAATAAGGTGGGGAGGTCACTCCAATCACTGCTTGTGATGAAAGAAGAAAGAAATAAAGATTACGTGATTGAGCTTTGCGCACAGCGAAAATGGTAGGCAAATCAAATCTCGTGATCAAGACATTATAAAGGTAGCAAGAAGGGGATATTATCATATTACTAATATCGAGATGCTTGAATTGTGAAAGGAAACGGTAATGAATGAGAATAAAAAAGAAAACGAGAATAGTAATTGTTTCTCGGAGGAATTAGAAGAAATATAGGTTATAAACCTCTTATTTGTAACGAAACGCGTTGCTTCTCGATCATGCGAGATCCACGTGAATTTCACTGTAACGCGACAATATGCACACGACCACAAATATCACTATCCGTACATTTAGAGACGCGCAATGGTCGTTGAATCCCAATTGTCTCGAGCAATAATTTACTTGAGCTGAATTCTTTATGTATTTGCCTAGCAAAATATAAGATATATTTGAGATCACATTGATCGAGATAGCTCTTGGGCACTCACTTGAAAGGACATGAGATTGCCTGAAGATCACAAACTCTTATTTTGGGTGTATTTGTCTAAATGAAAGAATTTTTGGTGAACTAGTCTTTTTTCGATGTTCACGTGTCTTATTTGTTGAAGATGGTTACCCGATAGAAAATTATTTACAATCGAAGAAAACATGCATGTCTTAAAAAAGAAAAATGTATTTCTTAACTTAAAAATAAAATATATATATATATTTTCAAAATAATGACTTTTTAAAATGCAATTTAATTTTTTTCGAAACAAACAGACCACGTTACATTTTTGCAAACCAACGGCTCCTCGAACTGGGATGAAACATCCTCCCTCCGATTTAAATTTGATGGGCCGAAGAGATCCCTGGAAAATGAATATTTTCTTGAATGCATATTTTACGAGGATAATTCTCGTGTCGAGATGTGGAGCGGACAAAGTGCGACGAGGAATAGGATATAATATGTAATATAATGGAATATATATATATATATATATAAATTATCTAAGTCCTAGAAAGTCCCGAACCATAAGCTCCCCACATATAATTGCCATTTATACGCCTCAACCACCCACTATCACTTGCCCACTACGGCGCGTGCATTTCCAACTTGGACCACCACTCATGATTCCCCCCTCCGATTATCAAACGCCCTAGGCTACATTGAAGATTGAATATTGCTGATCGCGACCCCAATTGAATGGTGGACTTAGGGTCCATTCGTTTTTTAATAACATATATATCATAATTCAAAAAAATAATTTTTTTAAATTACTATTTTTTGCGAAACAAACAAATCTAGGTAACTAATTTTTCACATGGCTCAAATCGCTATATCAAATCATCTTTCATAGTATGGTCCTGTTCAATAGTAATTTTTTGAAGGAAAAAGGAAAATGGTTCACACGCTGACCAAATTTGTTTGGAGTCAAAGGAGCTGTCAAATCGTATACAATGATCTATTTGTTCATTTTATTCAAAATTAACATTTGTACGTGAAGTGACCTATTCCTTTTCAAATGCATAAATTTGTGAATTGTCACGAGAGTATAACATATTAATTCATTTTATTTAAATTTTACTTGATGTTTCGCATGGAGTGTAGACCATCTCGATCGTGACTTGGTGCACTCGAAACTTTTTCAAGCATTCGTTGATCGGGAATCGTTTCTTGATCCAATGTCATTGTTGACGTTGGATCATCATCATGACCACGAATATTCTGTTCCTCCTGCTTTATTTTTCTCTTCGTAGTTTGATCATTTCCGACTTGATCGCCGGCTTCGATGTTTCGCATGGAGTGGAGACTATTCCAATCATCATTCGGTGCGCTAGAAACTCGTTCAAGTATTCACAACTCGCTCGTGACGATATCGTTGCTATCCCTTTGGCATGATCCCTCTGTCAATTCTCGACGTTCGTTACTTGTTATCCGATCAAACCCGATGTAATTACCCATCGCTTCTTTGATGCATATGATCGTTTTTAGTAAAATATATTTTAAATCATTCGTTGTTTGTGGTACCAACAAAATCATGGATAACAAATTATTTGGTTCTCGAAAATGTGGGATCATGTTTGATTTCAATCTATGCAATCACTTTTGAACTCATTCGAATTGCTATATCAAATCATTTTCAGGAGTTAGATTCGGTTCAAGAGTACTTTTTCAAAGAGAAAAAAGAAGGTTCACACACTGAACAAATATATTTGAAAGCATGGATGAGTCAATCGATCCAACATTTCTTAAACCATGCAGCACTCATAAAAATCTTAAAGAGAAATTCGAGAAAGAGAAGTTATTGATTGTATTTCATTTATGAAAGAGATACAAATGAATGAGAGGAAGGCCTTATGTATAAACAAGTACAAGTTAACCATAACCATATAATTCCTCTTGATCTAATATCGGTGATTGTATATTCCCAACTACCAAATACTCACATTCATTACATATATACAATTACCATATTGGGCACCCCAAAATGTTCTAGAACATTTGAGAAAACCCTAGTCGAGGGCTGCTCGTCCACATATCGATAACGAAAACTTCAGGATCACGTTGACTCATTGGGCTATGACGCATAGGTGAAGTGGCTTTTTTTTTTTTTTTTTTTCTTTTCAAATTTGAATTAGGTTTGATTTTTATTCCGCACGAATCTGTGAATTGGCGTGAGAATAGGCTTTGGTCTTTTACGAAATTCCTAAAAACTTGTTGAATTCGCATTAGAACCGGCTAAAGTTCTTTCCAAGTTGAATTATACCATTGGGGTACTATCTAAGCTAAAACGCTTTGAAAAAGGTCAAGCATCTCTAACTTCTTAGTTTAATAAAAAGGAAAAGATTACTCTTATTCCGGCAGACATGCTTCCATTAGACGGTTTAGGACCCTAGGGCCATACTCCGTCCTAGCATTTCGAGACAAAAATGATTTTCTCGCATCTCAGGATGTGTCGCGAATTACAATATTTTGCTTTGTATCATGGTCGGCATTGTTTGGCCTTTTGATCGTGTGAAGCTATTTGTACCTCGGTCTGAGAAATTTGAGCATTTGGTCCACCAGAAAAAGCATCCGCAAAATACTTTATAATTTGAATGTTTTTATAAGCAAATTCAACCACACCTCGATACGAATGAGAAATCACCTAAATTATTTGTACCTAACGCAATTGGGATGTGATTGAGGATCGGATTTCTGTGCGCGCGATTATGAAGTAGTTGGCTGCTAGTGATTTTGGTTCTAATGTCACCTTAATTTGATATGGGCGGTACCATCTGAACTGCTGCACAGAGAACGGAATAAAGGAAGAAGAAGAAGCTACTTGCACGCTAAGCTCCAATATTAGGAAAACAAAAATGCTTGTACTTTATGCATTACTTTAGTCGCGCATGTACAGGCAATAAAAAAAAAGTAAAAAAAAAAGGCCGGGGCAAGAGTCTGGTTAGAGGTACGATAGTCAATCCTTTGCATACAAGTCAACATAAGGACTAATGATATAAATGTTGCCTCCCTTTTCTTGGCGAAAAAATACGAATTATCTTGCATGTAATTTATCGAAGAAGTGTTGCTCATAATTACAGTTATAAATTTGATCTATCAGCCCGTAAAAATGCTAAGTTCTATCCTTAAAAGCTTCTGAAAGACTTCCCAACAACCGTAATTAAAATAACTGCAGTGTTAGATTTTATTCTGAATTATTTCCAATCTCCTTTTACATCTAAATCAAACCATTTGTTGTTTATGCGATAAGAAATTAAACCATTCATCGTCAATATAAAATTGCTGACATGAATGAATTAGATCATCGGTTCACATTAAACAAATGTCAAGCTCTTTAAATCAAAAGTACAAGCAAAAAGAATTAAATATCTATTCTCGTGTTGTATCTTTTTCATATACCCTACACAGTCATATTTCCATCAATAAATTCTGTCAGTGGAGTTTCACCAATGACCCCATATATCTTTTGTAAATTAGATTAAAAGAGACGATATTTATTGTATTCAAGATTTGCCAAATATAATTTTGGGAAAACCATCCATGCGAAAAGATTTGACTCGCTTAAAAAGAAAAAAAGAAAAACTTCTGAAATGCAATATCCCAACGTACCATTTCATCTATGATCTATCCCACAGCATTTTCGCATCCGATGGCGATGGGGCGCAGTAACATCGTTAGGTACGACACAACGTCCTGTGAAGTAGGAACTTGGTTCTAAATTTCTCAATACTGTTTCCCGTTATTTTGTTCCGTTCTTCCTCGTCCGCTCATGAATTTCAGTTTGTTTGTTTTTTTTTTTTTTTTTTTTCCATGCGACGCTTTTGTCTTCCCTCGGCTCGCGCAAACCCGATTGGTTCGCCTACGGTACGCATCTCGGCCGGCGGACCGTGTACTTCCAAACGTCGAAAAGCGCGGAGGCTCCTCTTCTACCCTCTCGGAGGAGTGAGTGGGGACCCACTCGATCGAGCAGGATCCCGACGCGTGGCCCGACAGCGGGAGGCCGCAGCAGAAAGGGGGCGCGCGCGCGCTCGACCGTTCTGACAACTCCCCCTTCCCTCCGTTAGCTCAGCGGTCACGGCCGCAACCGACACCCTGACGGAGACTAACGGCGATTGGCCAGTTGTCCCTTCTTCCCCCTCCTCCTTTTTCCTTTTTTTTTTTTTTTTTTTTTGTCTCGTCTCTCGTCTCTCGTCTCGTCTCGTCTCGCCAATCCGACGATATCGTCGACCCCTCGAGATCGAGCTGTCTAGCTTTGTCTTGTGGCTTTACATTCGCCTGCCATCTTTACATTCTCCACTTGCACTGGCCTTGCCCTGCAGCCGTGCATAGTTTACCTCACCTCATTTTATTTATTTATCTATTTATTATTATTATTATTATTATTATTATTATTATTATTATTATTTTCTTTGCCAAATAAATATGCCAGAATATCATTTTATCTCTGTTTTTATACGTTGTCAATATTGGCCTAATTCTTTCTCACAAGAACAACACATTATAAACATTATTATCACCTTATGAGAGTTTTACTTTACATAAAGTAATCTCGTACATCTTCGATTACAATTTTCCCATTTAATCAACAAATAAAAATAGGATAATTCAAAGTGGTACGGCATCAAAGTTTGTCTCGGTAACATATTAAAAGTTATTCCAATTTAAGTTGTTAAATGCCCATTAACTTTGAGTAATTCAAGTAGCCTTTCGTGTCCTTTATATCGGGAAGGTATAAAAAAATCAGGTACCTCATATGGGTTTAAGAATCCTTCTTTCAATCGATGTTTTTTTTACCAATTAATTAGCGAAAGCAAAATAAGTCTGAAATACTTAGATGGGGTTAAGGTCCTCTGCTTAAAGTAGCTTCCCTAAGCAGAATTTTGTCATGCATATCACAATCAAAATACAACATAATTTAATTGAGTTGAGTTTTCATATCAAAATTTACCGACCTAATCAAGTTGCCGCAAATTTGTCACGTGATCAATATTATCGTTTAAGAGTAACAACAATTTGTTTGGACCAATTTTTAATGAATGCGAAAGTACTTGTTTGGAGTTATTCCACGTGAATTAAGTAAATCAAGTTCTTTAGATGCTATCAGTTTCGGTGAAAACTCCAGTGAGTCAAAAGTCGAGATTCCCTCGATTTAGTGGGGACCCGATTTTTACCGTGTGAGTGACCTTAACGCAATTTCTCCACTTTAAAATTTCCCTCCAATTTCCATAATCCGGTAAAAACAAATCTCAAAGTACCGCGATATATTGTCGGCGCGCCTCTAACTACTCCGAGTCCCCCGACATCTAACGGCGGGTACACCCCCCCCAAAACGGGAACCCCTGCGCCTCAACCGCTGCGATCCCTCCACGTCTCTCCCCCGACGTCCCGATCGCCGCCACGTCGGCCGCTGTTAACTATCCCCGCGGGCCCCACCCAGGAACCCCCGTTTAGATTTGCTGGCATTTATTGGCCACGGCCCGCACCCATACGTTAAAGGCCCTAACCACAGCACCAGCGGAAAACTAACCACGGTCAAAAGGACCGCCAACCATGGTTCGCGAGCACTCGAGGAATTGTACGGCCGTCTTTCTCTCTCTTCCGTCCCCCTCCGCTTTCTCTCTCCTCCTTTTCTCTGCGTTCACGCGTTTCAGCTCACACAGAACAATCCTCCTTCCCACTCCCTCGCCATATATAAATCCCCCCACGCCTTCACGTGCTCGTATTCGCTCACCTCCGCGCACCCGCCGGCGATCCTCTCCGGCGAACACGCGGCGGCGGCGGAGCTCTCCGGTGGGGATTCGATCTGTCGGTGTGCCCGCCGCGGCGGAGGCGCGAGCGAGAGGGAGAGAGATCGTGCGATTCGTCGCGGTCTCGAGGCGGCGGGGGGCGGGGAACAGGCTTCGCCAATTCGGCAAACTGCGATTTTCGGGCAATGTGAATTGGAGCCCTTGCCTTTTCTGCGAAATACCGTGGGAGGAATCGCTGGATTTGGTGCGAGGGCCGAGGCTTCTTTTTGTTTTTTTGGTAATCCGTTTGTTTTCTTTTTTCGGTACGATCGGAGCGGATTTTGTTTTTGGAAGTTCGTCGCGGTGGAAGTTTTGGATCTCGGAGGATCGCTAGGAGATCGGCTGGCGAGTTTCCCGAATCGAGGAATTCATTTAGTGGGATGCATTTTCGCGCTTAGCGGATCGGCGATTGGGCGGGGCTCTGTTGCCGTTCTCGGATCCTGCATTGAGGTATATTGAGCAGCGCCGAGGCGGAGAGTGTGCTTCGTCGGCTGCCGGCTGCTCGGAGATCGGCGATTCGCGCGGGCGAGACGGGGGGGAGGTTGGATGGTGATCCGGATATGTGCAGAGTGGACAGGAGTGACGTCAAGAGCAATTTGAGGGAGCCGAAGAGGAGAGTGAGCTGGGAGATGGGGTTGAAGGTGTTCGGGGAGGGCCGGGTGGAGAAGCTGAGGAACACCGTGTTGCCGCACTCTTCGCGGTCGCGGATGAAGGTGTGGATGATCCGCGCCACCACCACGGTGCTGCTGTGGACGTGCGTGGTGCAATTGACGGCCTTGGGAGAGACGTGGGGGCCGAGAGTGTTGCTGGGTTTGCCTTCTTGCCTGTCTCAAGAATCTGTGGTCTTGGACGACAAGGCTTCCGCGGTTCCTGTCAGGGTACTGCCGCCGCCGCCCAAGCGTGAGTTTTTCTCTGCCTTGTTCCCCCTGCGGTTCCTCTGAAACAGTCGATTTCTTTTCATACTGCGCAGCTTTCATATCTTTTTTGGTCTTCAAATTGCGCTTGAGGCAATTTGTTCTTGAGTTGAACAATTTGATTAATGGATCGGCGCTTTCAAAAAAGCCTCTTTTGGCTTCTCCTGCACAATTCATTTGAAAAATTATGATGCAGTCCTCACCCCTTCTAGTCATGCGGTGGATTGGATGCCTGGAATTCCTTTAATGTAGATATAATTTAATGTTAGTCCGTAGATTGCTTGACCTGCTACGACTCTCATATTTTATCTTGGAAGAGAGGGAGAACTGGGCAGAATTTTTCTCTCTTGGATCTTATTGCAATCTCATGTTATTTATTCATTTATTGCGCATCGTAACTCTTGTTTTGATAATTCTGGTCAGCTGGAATTCGATTGGCTTATTAGAAATAACTGGGTTTCTTCTTCAGTTTCGTCACGACTTTTCCATTATTGAATTTTCAATTCTCTGTCATTATCAACCCCTCGGATCCACGCCAAGCAGTTTTTTTTTTTTTTTCCTTGGACAATCATTGAGTAAATGGTGGTACCGAATGGGATTTTGATTGATTTTTTTTTGGGTTTCAGGGGTTTACAAGAATAATGGTTACTTGATGATATCATGCAACGGAGGACTTAATCAAATGAGAGCAGCAGTAAGTTGACTTTGACCTATGCATCTGTTTGGAGGAGAGATGGAGGCTCCCCGTCTCTTATTTTGGTGGTGAACTGGGGACGTTATGGTCTGCTAACTCAGTTTCTCTAATGATATGGCTTTCAGATTTGTGACATGGTCGCCATTGCGAGGCATTTAAATGTTACACTTATAGTGCCTGAGCTGGATAAGACATCCTTTTGGGCTGATCCCAGGTATGGCTACTGAGATTTATTTTCTCGTGGCGGTACTTCACAATCTCTATAGCTGTACCTAATTCCATTAATCCTGAATTTGTGTTGGCAGTGACTTCCATGACATATTTGATGTCGATCATTTTATTACTTCTTTGAGAGATGAGGTTCGGATTTTGAAAGAGTTGCCTCCTAGGCTCAAGATGAGAGTGGATCGAGGATTGACCTTTCAAATGCCACCAATTAGTTGGTCAGATATTTCCTACTATCAGCACCAGGTTAGTATAGTATTGTTTAAATCACTGTTGTGGGTTGGAAATTCAAATGCTTCAATCAGTTTTCTCATTAGCTTTTCAGAGAGATTATTTAGAACATTAATCACGCTCATGCATGTATAATGCTCTCCTTCGCATCCCTTGACAACTTTCTTCATGGTTGGTGCATGCAGATTCTTCCATTGATACAGAAATACAAAGTTGTAAAGTTGAACAGAACTGATGCTCGACTTGCTAACAACGGCCAACCGTTAGACCTTCAGAAGCTACGATGCAGAGTGAACTTCAGTGCCCTCAGATTCACCTCTCAGATTGAAGAGTTGGGGAGGAGGGTTATCCAACTTCTCAGGAAAAATGGTCCTTTCTTAGTACTGCATCTCAGATATGAGATGGACATGTTGGCATTTTCAGGCTGTACGCAAGGTTGCAGTGATGCCGAAACAGACGAATTGACGAGGATGAGGTGTGATGTTGCATTGTCTCTGAGATTTCATTACCCAAAGTTCCTTGTGTGGAATATTTGAGTCCATTCTATTCGTTTAACCTTCCTCAAATTTATTTTCTTTGGCAGATATGCTTATCCCTGGTGGAAAGAAAAAAGAATAGATTCTGTCCAGAAAAGGAAAGATGGTTTATGTCCATTAACTCCTGAAGAAACTGCTCTCACTCTGAGGGCCATGGGAATTGACCGAAATATCCAAATCTATATCGCAGCGGGTGAAATATATGGTGGCGAAAGAAGAATGGCAAGTCTCACTGAGGCTTACCCTAGAGTGGTCAGTAATCTGACCAGAAGATCATTTTGGGCCTTAGAAGTCGCTTATAGTTTGCTTTTATTTTCTAATATGTTGTTGATTGGCATCTTGTAACAGGTCAGAAAAGAGACACTGCTGGAATCCTCAGATTTAAGATTTTTTCAAAATCATTCTTCTCAAATGGCCGCCCTAGATTATCTGGTTTCATTGGAGAGTGATATTTTTGTTCCCACCTATGACGGAAACATGGCTAAGGTGGTAGAAGGACATCGCAGGTAGTGTTTTGTTCTGAAACTATATCTTTGATCTCTATTCAGAGTTGGATTTTGGCATTTTCCTGCTGAGAATTCTTATCTTGGTGTGCACTACAACCAAATGCCACGCTCTTTTTGTCCTAAAGAGGTGTTTTAAGGAGCGGTTCTTCTGCTTAGTAAACCAACTTTGTGCTTGAAGACAGTCAAATGCCTCTCCAAGAGATTGCTTCACTGTGTTTGTGGAAAGACAATGATGCCTTTCATTAGACTTTCTTACTATCCGTTGTTTATATTGGAAGATTGAGTAACGACAAAGAAGCTTCGATGCCGTCCCTTCAATCTTAAAAGTCGTATTTCTGTGCAACTAATTTTCTTTGCGGTTATATAATATGGTATACATATCTTTATGGTTGTATTTTATACGTCAAAGTATGTCAGCTGGTTGATGTGTGGAGTTTCTGTTTCAGATATCTTGGGTTCAAAAAAACAATTCTGTTGGACAGAAGGCTTTTGGTGGGGTTGATAGACCAGTATAACGCTGGGGCACTGAGCTGGGACGAGTTCTCATCTATAGTTAAGGAAGCTCATGCAAATCGAATGGGGAATCCGGTGAAGCGGTTGGTCATCCCAGACAGGCCAAAGGAAGAGGATTATTTCTATTCCAACCCTTATGAATGTTTGCAGCCATCAGACGATCCCTTGAGCAGTGTATGAGCTGTTAGCATTTGCAATGCTGCCTACTCCTTGTCGTGCTTCTGCAATGCTGTCGATTCTTGGACATATCTTGGATGGTGCCACGGTGCTTGTGAAACGTGCCACTCTGAGGAGATATTGTAAAGATCTAGATAGGGTCTGGAGTTCGAAAGAAGCCTGAGATGTTTTGTGGAAGCAGCTGGAGGACGATTCCATCCTTTATAAGCAAAATAATTGAGATGTATAGAAGCAAGCCCTATGATTACGGGGTGAAATCACGTCCGCTCGGTCCCTTGTACAAGGAAGCTGCAAAAATATAATTTGTTGGGAGTGAAAAAAAAAAAAATCGTGAAAGGTAAAATCACACGTCCTCTCCTTTCGCTCTGTACGTCTTCTTTAGTTCTTTTGTCCCAGCATAGGGATCCTCTACATAATACTTTCAAAAGTTGATTTATTCATACTTCATTGTAGCTTCGCTGTCTCTTTTGCCCACCCAAAATGATGTGAACTAATTTAGTGAGGAGGAGGAGTGATGGTTGGATTGTGCACGCGTGCTTAGAAGCTAAATAATTGTCAACAAGTAGAGTATAAGTTCGACGAAAGTGGGCCATCACAGTGTTATAATATAATAGCCCTATGGCATCTCCTCATTTTTTGCACGACAAAACCTGGGCCGAAGCCGAAAGCTAATTTCATTGGTTGACTGGGCCTTTAGAGTAGAAGTTACGTGGTGACAAGGACGTTGTAACCGACCAATTCCAGTCAACAAAGTAAGGATTGCTTAGCCAAAGCTTTTTCGATTTGGTGGGTGTTGCGAGGATCCTTTCGCCCGATGCTATTCGGGAATGAGAATCAACCTGACCAGTTGGACTTGGTCGCTTTATCATTTCCTTGGAATGCTTACGTTTACTCCATACACGTTTTAAGCCTTTTCATGTGAGCTTTTGCCAATATAATGATGCTCGCTGTTTTGTCTGAATATGAATGATGTCGGAATCGGGGTTCGATTATTGCATTCGGCACTAGGGCGGATTAGCTGGCACGAAAGAGCCAGACAGTGAAAGCTTGACGCTTAATCTGATTGATTGGGAGCTCAAGGACAATGACAGGGTCGATTAGGACCAGCAAAACCCGAGGGGGGGTCCATCGGACTTAATTTAACAGAAAGACGCGAGTGATGAACGACATAAACTATACGCAGCCACTTGTCTTCTTTCTTTTGAAGGTAATATGTCGTGTTCTTTTTCGGGCGTCGCAAGAATTTAACCGCGGAAAGTCTTGTCTCCATCGGTTGGCCCGTTGGCATATAGTGCCTTGAATGCGCTCGGCCGGGTTCAGTGCCCGAGTTTAACTGAAAGTCAACGAGCTCTTCGATGGCTTCATAACTTCTTTCTCCCGTGAACGATGAGCTCTTGATCCAATGTCGCACCCATCGAGAAAAAGGAAAAAGAGAGAATTTTTAATAAATGCCTCGAATACTGCTTAAGTAATTAAATGAGAAAATTATAATAGCATAGTCGACACTTTTTACAATTGAAAACTTTCTCTTGTTAAACATTTTTAACGGAAGTTCCGTGGATGCACGTTAGAAGGTGCTTGAAAGAATGGCGAAGAGAGAAAATTGCATGGTAAGACAATTAATAATCTAGAAAGGCCTAAATACATCGATTTCGCTAGTGGTCAACCATGTGATTCGTGCATGGGATGAGTGATTCCGGAAATGGATAATTTTTGGTTTAGTGTATGGCCGGTTATGATAATTGATAATGGAATGACGGGCAAAGAACCAAGATATGGGATGTTCAACAGCAAAGCGTAAATGCATAAACCACTAGTCATGGATAAAGAACATAGATAGACGGTTGCTCACCACCAAGGCGTAAAAGATTGCTCCACCGGCCAAAGATAAAGAACTATTTGATTCACCACTAACAATGTAGGATAAATAATTGAATAAATATTCACTCATATAGAGGAATTTTCATGCATTCGTCGACTCTCTAAAAGAACGGTACACACAATCGGTTTCCCTTAAAAATAAATCCATCTTGGACGAAATAATTGCCTGGAACTCTATCTTTGCGGGTGTTGATAATGGATGAAAACTCTGAGTTTTCATAATATAGTTCTTTCCTTGATCGAAACTTAAGGATCCTAGAGTCCAAAATAGCAAGTCAAGTATCTCCTTGATGAGGCGTCCACTATAATATTAGTGCGGCTAGGTTTATTTCGTGACAAAAGAAAAGGATGGAAGAAAGTCTATGCATGCTTCAATTTGAGTTTGTGTTGACCACATATAAACTTGAGAGCTTTGTGATCGGGATGAAAAACAAACTGTTTTGGCTTTAAGTAATGACTCCAACGACCATGAGCTCTTACAATGGCATAAGACTCCTTGTCGTAATTTGAATACTTCCTTTTCAAATATGTCAACTTCTCACTTAAATATGCCAAAGGCTACTGGGCTTGGACAAGAACACACCAATGCCAACTCCATTTGCGTCACATTCAATTTTAAATACGTATGGAAATCAAGTGGGGCAAGAACAAGGGACTCGCAATCACTTCAAAGGTGTTTGAATAGTTTGTATTTATTTGACCCCATCGTCTCCACCCCGTAGGAACTACGAGATCACCCCAAGGACGCCTTCGGCATCCAGGGGTCGCGGACCGACCATAGAATCTTGTTCAATAAGTGGAACGCATTAGCTGTCCGCTCTCTCGCTTTTGACATAGCAGGCCCCGGCGGGAGGCCCGCACGACGGGCTATTAGTTCAGTGGTAGAGCGCGCCCCTGATAATTGCGTCGTTGTGCCTGGGCTGTGAGACTTTTTAGTGCATTTAGTGATGGGAACATGATGGTGCCAAAATCATTCACAAATATTCAATAGAAATAATAAGTCCACGAAAATCCCTTATATCAAAAATAGACTTTGGAATTGGTCAAGTCTTCATTACTTCCACCTTAGATTGATTGACAGAAATCCTATATTTCGACACAACATATCCAAGTAATACGATGCTTCAATGGAAGAGTTGGACACTTTCCAACTTAGCATAGAGTTTTTGCTTCCTTAAGACTTCAAATTGGGAAACATATCAAAAAATCCTAAACCTATGTCATTTATATGAATTTAGAGCTAAAACTTACAATTTGATCAATTGAGTTTTGAACATTTACATTGGTACCGATATAGTTAACATGGCTAATTTAGATTAAAAAAAATTGCTAACGTGGATGCTAACGGATGGCCAGTGCCAACGTGGATATTTTTAAATCATTTTTCAGTTTTTTTAATTTTTTTTCCCCTTGGACTATAGGTGAGGGTTGGCAAGAGCATTTAGGCCCTTGTTGGATTTGATGAGGGCACGAACTTGTGGCCTCGGCAGGGGCTACTCTCATGGTTTCTGGCGAGGGTCTAGCCCTAGCCATATCCACCTAGGCCCACCCTGGCTTGGCCATAGGGTTGTGCCCTCACTTGTGGCCGGTTGTCACCCATAGTCCAAAGGAAAGAATTTTTTTTTAAAAAGAAAAAATATTTTTTAATTAGTAGAAAATGAAAAAAATTATTTAAAAATGTCAACGTTAATGCTAGTTGTGTCATGTAGGACAATCAACGTCCATGTCAGCTACTTCTAATTTAAATTGGCCAAATGGACTTAATTGATATTGATATCAAAATGTTTAAGACAAAATTAGTCAAATTGTAAGGTTTATAATTGAATTGGTATAAATACAATAGGTTTAAGAGTTTTCTGGTACTTTTCTACTTCAAATACTTGTCTTAAGTGAGGAACGTGGTCTTTCTCACTCTTGCTGTACACAAGAATTCCATCAAAGTATGCAACAACAAAGCGACCGATATAAGGACGGAGGTCTAAGCCTCGTAAAGGTGCTCGGAGCATTAGAAAGTCCAAATGTATAACTCACTGTCTATAGAGATCTCCTTTAGTTTTAAAAGTCGTTTTCCACTCATCTCTTTACTGCATCTTGATAAAATACAATAGAACCATATAACTCATCAAGCATGTTATCAAATCCGGGTATGGGGTGGCTATATAAGTGGTGACGTTGTTCATATTGAGATTAGTTGGCCATTTCGATGTTAACAAGACTCTTGAGATTTTTCAAGAGTTTTTTTATTGGCCGAGATGACTAGAAATTTGCATGCTATTAGGTGCACAACTTGTCAAAGAGTAAAGAGTTAGTTCCATTGATGACTGTATACTTCACTTCCCGTTCCAATGCAGCATTAGGAAGATGAGTATCGATTTTATTATGACTTTTTTTAGGACTCGAAGGGGAAAATATACAATTACAGTGGTTGTTGATTAATTTTCTAAAACGACTCATTTCATTCCACGTCACAAGATAGATGATACATCTCATGTGGCTAAGATATATTTTGAGGAGATTATTCGCCTTCGTGGAGTACCAAAGACTGATTATGAGTTCTCGAGCTATTTCTAGAAGACTCTATGGATATGGAAGACGCTTGGTACCCGATTCCTATTCAACAAAACTAGTCATCCCCATTCCCAATCTTAATCCTTGGTTGGTGGCACGTTTTGTATGCTTTGGTTCTAATTGTATTCTATCTTGCATTTACATTTATCCATCTCCATTCACTTTGATTTATCCTTGATTCCTTTGATATCACTCAAAGCATCACCCGCCCGCCTCCTCAATTGCATCCCTATAAATATCGAATAAATTGTGAAAATCACATATGGACCCATAAATGCCATACTAGAGCTTGTCGAAATTTTTGATTCAATTTGCTTGCCTTGGAGAGGTTTATGCCCAATGAGGCACCAATATGTCATAAAGACGATGCCTTCAAATACGTATTGCGTAGAAAAAGAAGGAAACAAAAAAATAGGGATAATGACACAAACGGTTTATGAAATTTAGCTCAATATACAATTTGATCCATTAATTTTCAATTTCTTCAATATGGTCTCTGAACTTTAATTTACTATGCAATGCAGTCCTTGAACTTTTAATTTATTTAATATAATTCTCAAACTTTTTGTATATGTTCAATATAGTCCCTTAACTGCATGAAAATATTTAATATAGTCCTTAGTATTGAACTAGTAGAAATGAATTATATTAAATATTTTCATATAGTTTAGAGATTATATTGGATATGTACAAAAATTTAGGGATTATATTGAACTTATTAAAAGTTTATGTACTACATTATACATTGCGTTAAAGTTTAAGGATTGCATTAAATAAATTAAAAATTCAGGGATCACATTGCACATTAAGTAAAAGTTTAGAAATTATTTATGTCATTTTTTTCAAAAAAAAAAAAGGACAAGTCCAGTTGTTCTCCATAGAATATGGAGTAAAAGCGCTACACAATTAGAAAGACGTAATTATTATTATATCCTTCTTTGTCTTCTTTTATTCCATTTTTGCCGCTTGGCTGTTCTGTTCGACTTCGACAGGGTCATTTACGTCCACCAAAATATCGGCCCCTCCAAAAAAAAAAAAAAAAAAAAAAAAAAAAAAAAAAAAAGAAACAGTTACCCGCGAAATCCAAAAACCCCTCAATTTTCCCGCCATATTTCCCCCCAAAAATTTTCAGACCTAAGCCCCTCGCATTTCGCCGAAACTCTCAGAACTCGCGCCGGAGAAACGAAACGCGCAAGAAATCAATCAACGAACTTCACGAATCCGCCATGAAAATCCGATCGCTGAAGCTCAGGGAAGCTCACAAGCCCGCCGCCGGCGACGACGGCCGCCCGTCCTTCTGCTCCGTGCTGTGGGACCAGCAGGCTCACCACCTCGTCACCGCCTCCTCCTCGGACCCCGCGATCTCGATCCACGATGCGCTGCTTCCTTCGAGCCCGCCGAGGGTCCTCCGCCACCACCGGGACGGCGTCACGGCCCTCGCGATTAGCCCCAACTCCACTTGCCTCGCATCCGGATCGATCGATCACTCCGTCAAGCTGTACAAGTTTCCAGGTGAAAAAGCATTGGCTCGCCTTTTCTTTTGATCTCCTCTCCTTTGTCTCTTCTTTTCAAGAGAGCGTTGATTAATGATCAAAGTTTTGATCTTTAAAATGATGTGGAGCTTTTGCCGGATTTTGGGTCTTTTTCTTTCTTGCTAGCTTGTAAATGTGGGTATGCTGCGTATATTTTATTGGCCTTAGGATTAAATTGGGTTGATTTGTCGTTGCAGTGCATTGGCAGGTGGGTATATCTCTGGGATGATTGGATATTATATGTGCTTCAATTCGATGTTTGGGAAACCAGGATTGTTCATTAGAACATCATTCCTTTAAGCAAGACTTTGCAACAAGGGACGATGTAAAGTTTTGTGCCATTGGAAGTTCAAGAAATTTTCACAATAACGGTTTACTAATTGCCAAGTCAACCAATGTGCAAAGTATTAATATATCATTCCATCCTTTCCTAACTCCCTAAACCCATGCTAATCTAAAGCAAATTAGGTCACATTGAAAACCACAAAACAGGAGCTTCAAGATAATAAATTATGATGCCTTCACCTGGAATTTGCAATCATCAGCAAACACTACAAAAGCAGGTAGATAAGAAAAAGGAAGGAGGAATTTATGACTCTAACCCCCTAATGTAACTACAATTTTCAATGAAGACTAGCCAGGTGATACCTGAGTCCTGAAAAGTTCACAACAGTTAGATGGCCATGGGATCTGCCTAAAATGCTTCAAACACTAAATAGAAACCATTATGAAGTTTGACTTTAATATGATATGCAAAAAGGCCTATTGTCAGCTCATGGACATTTCTGCATAAAACTCTTCACCACATCAGGTTATTGTTCATACTGGAAAGCATTCCTTCTCATTTAAGGAATAGTTCAAGCATTGATCCGCCACTTTGGAACATTTTACCATGTATTCTTATGCCACGACTTAACCCTCGGTTTTCTTCCTTCATCTACCTTTTGAAGCTTATCATTGTAATTATATCTTTCAGGTGGGGATTTTCAAACCAATGTCACTAGGTTTACACTACCAATTCGTGCCCTTGCATTCAACAAGTCAGGAAGCATGTTGGCTGCAGCTGGTGATGACGAGGGAATCAAACTAATTAACACGATTGATGGTTCTATAGCCAGGGTTCTGAAAGGACATAAAGGGTCTGTCACTGGTTTGGCCTTTGATCCCAATGGTGAATACTTGGCATCTATGGACTCAATGGGGACAGTCATATACTGGGAACTTCATTCTGGAGCCACTTTGCATACGCTTAAAGGTGTTGCTCCAAACTGTGGTTCAGATTTTTCTGTCATCAATGTGCTTAGCTGGAGTCCAGATGGAGAAACTTTAGCTGTCCCTGGTCTGAAGAATGATGTGGTAATGTATGACAGAGACACTGCAGAAAAACTGTTTTCTTTGAGAGGAGATCATTTGCAATCTGTATGTTATTTGTCATGGTCACCTAATGGTAAATACATGGCAACATCTGGGTTGGACAGGCAGGTTTTAATTTGGGATGTCGATAAGAAGCAGGACATTGACAGGCAGAAATTTGACGAGAGGATATGTTGCATGTCGTGGAAGCCAATAGGCAATGCCTTGGCTGTCATTGATACCACGGGCAAGTATGGGGTGTGGGAATCTGTTATTCCTTCATCAATGAAATCGCCAACTGAAGGAATTCCAAATTCACGATCAAACAACAGTAATGGGTTGCTTTTGTTTGATGAGGAGGATGAGGAGGACGAAGAACATAGTGCTGCTGGCAGTATAAGTGATCCTGGTGAAGATAGTTTTGGTGAATCTGGACCACCTTCCAGGAAGAGGTTAAGAAAGAAGTCCACATATGATGAACAGTGGGAGGAAGACAACAATGACGAATTAAGCTCCCCACCAAAGCCCAAATTTCGAAAAGGACATCACGAAAAAAAGAAGGCATCAGACAATGGTCATGAGGGTCTAGGAAGCATAACGTTATCTTCTAGATCGAAAATACAGGATGCTTTCCAGCCTGGCAGCACTCCTGTGCAGCCAGGGAAAAGGCGGTTCTTATGCTATAATATGATTGGAAGTATAACTACAATGGAGCAAGAGGGCTACTCCCACATAGAGGTGATGCTCTCCTTACTCAATGTGCACTCTTATTTCTCCTCATGGTGGATGTTAATTATAAATACATCTCGGATATTTCATGTTGCACCGACATTTTACCCTGTTTTGGCTGCAGATAGATTTTCATGACACTGGAAAAGGTCCACGAGTTCCATCAATGACAGATCACTTTGGTTTCACTATGGCATCAATAAACGAGAATGGAAGTGTCTTTGCCAATCCCTGCAAGGGTGAGAAAAACTTGAGCACCCTCATGTATCGCCCATTCCATAGCTGGGCAAGTAACAGTGAGGTTGGAAAATTTTCACTCTTATGCTCTTAGTTCATGATATTGAAACCTCTTAATTTGTCTAATCAAAGTACTACTGCCATCCACACTTTGTACTTGTCCCATATGCTTACATACTCATAGCAATATTTCAGTGGTCTATGCGATTTGAGGGAGAAGAAGTGAAGGCAGTGGCTCTTGGTACTGGTTGGGTGGCTGCAATTACGAGTCTCAATTTGCTCCGCATATTCACTGAGGGCGGCTTGCAGGTTTGTCACACAGAAATAGTGATGAAATTTCTGCATTCTGCCTTGGGAACAGACATCCTATAATTCATAGTAGCTTTCTCTTATTACTATCCATGCTTATCTTCGAATCTTAAATCAACTTATGCTCTCAACACGAACATAGAAGCATTTTTCTTCCATTTTCTGTTTCATCATAATGAGTGGGGCAACTCAATAATGAAGAAATATTGAAATAGGAAGTCACATATCTAGTTACTAGGGAAATGATAGCAGTGGTGGATAGATGTATTAAGTAACAGAAAGTGGTGCAGAAGGTGCAGTAAGAGCAGTTCTTTCCTTCCATTTTCCTCTGTGCATTTCACGGTAGTGAGCCAATCCATTAAAGATCTGGACTCATTTCTGATTCTCTGCCCTGTATTGTAGAAACATGTGGTGTCACTTGATGGGCCTGTTGTCACTGCATCAGGCTTCAAGGATGAGCTTGCGTTTGTCACTCATTCTTCTGACTGTCTTCCTTCTGGTGATCAGGTACTGAACTCTCCTGTTTGTGCCTCAATAAATTCACCATTTCTTTGTTTATTCAACTCAATGGTGCTTGATCACTGATTATTCACAACCGAGTTTTAAACTGTTTCAATGCTCAGTGAGTTGTAGAAAGCAGCTAGAAATCAAAACTGACTTTTCACCACATTACACTCAGCATTTCTTTAAAATTGGGCAGGTGATGGAGTTTACAATATTCAACATCTCCAAAAGTACAAAGGCAATGCAAGGACGATTGCCACTGACTCCTGGATCACAGTTATTGTGGTTTGGCTTCAGTGAAGAAGGCCTGTTGAGTTCCTATGATTCAAAGGTATAGTTAAATATCTTTAGCCATGTTTTCGTTGTTTTTCCTGCTTCTGCAAACTGGAAAAAAAAAGAAGATAGTGAAGTTGATAGAAAGTTGAGTGCTTTTAAGATTAGTGAAAGAGCATAAAAATTTGGTTTAAAATATAACCGATAACGTAACCTTCTTCCCCCTTTTTCTTGTTTCTCTGTTGGATGTTTGTCTGCTTCTAAAAATTTGATCTTCATCTGAAACTCAATTATGTTGCAGGGTCTTCTGAGAATATTTACAAGGCAATATGGTGGCAGTTGGGTGCCGCTTTTCAGGTTTTGACCGTTTTTCTTAAAGATATGGATGATCTTCTCTCTGTTGTTTTTAAGATATGAGTTTGAAATGCAAATGATCTTTTATGTAGTGCCAGCAAAGTCAAAAGGTCAGATGAAAGCTACTGGGTAGTTGGATTGAACATGACCAATTTATTTTGCATCATTTGCAAAAGTCCAGAATTGTTCCCACAGGTAGGATACATAGTGTGCCGTTATTGTTTTGATTATTTGTAACTGTTTTCTCAGATGATTGCCTCTCTTCCAATACAGGTTGCACCAAAACCAGTTCTGTCCCTTCTAAACTTTTCGATTCCTCTTGCATCCTCTGATATTGGAGCAGAAACACTTGAAAATGAGTTTATCTTGAACCACACGCATCTCTCACAGGTTTGTCAAATCTTTGAATTACTTATATTGATGCCCCCAAATTTAATTGTCAAGAAAGTGTTAATGGGCAAAGTGATGCTATGTAACAAAATGACAATATTTCAATGCTTGTCACACTTTAGAGTTACATGTGTGGATAGTTTGATCTTACTGATGACCAAGCAAAATGGGTCTTGCTGTGCTGTTTACTCGCTGCAGATTCACCACAAAATGGAAGCAGCGGCTCAAGCTGGTATGGATGTAACCTCACTTGAGGACGATGCTTTCATCGTAGAAGCAGCTCAAGATAAATGCATTTTAAGGCTCATTGCATCCTGCTGCAATAGTAAGCATCTTTTTTGAACTTTTCTAGATCCAGCCGAGCAACGTAGCTAGAAGTGATTCATCATAGCATGTGACATCATGCAGAATGTTGATCTTGGGAAGAGAAATGACTGCCATATCCTTTAGCTATTGCTTTTGTCAATGTTTGTGATATAGAGTAAGACATGCTTATGGTGCTTATCCAGGTGACAAGCTTGCAAGGGCAACTGAACTTGTGAAACTTTTATTACTTGAGAAATCTGTGAGAGGTGCAATCAAGCTGGTCACTGCTCTGAAGCTTCCAAATCTGGCAGAGCGTTTCAACAGCATATTGGAAGTAAGTCTCGGTTCTTGGATAATTGTAAGCAATTAGATCCTGATTATGGAACTTCATGCAAGATAATATGTTTTTATAGGAGAGGTTGCTCGCTGAGAAAGGACCTAAAGATGCGTCAGCTTTGAACATAAAAGACAGTGCCTCTACTAGTATTACGGCAGCGGCCATGGCTGACAAGAGAACTGAAGCAATTATGACATTAGCCACGGCAAAGTTATCTGCTCCTTTGTTTATAAAGAAAGTGAAATCACAGGAAGGAACCAAGGTTGGCAGTAGCGACAAAATCGATGAGGATGTAAATCCATCTATTCCGAATGTAGGGGCAACAAAGTTCAAGGATCAGGAAAATGCCCCGGAGACAGATGTCAGTGGGGAGATAAAGAAGCCCGGAAATGTGCAGGAGTTGTTGCAATCTGAACGCCCTAGCTCCGGCTTTCCAAAGTCCATAGATAACTTGGAGAAGAAGAATGCGGGGCAAGCGCATCGTCAACCGCCTCAACGCCCATCTAACCCGTTTTTGAAGTCAGCTGTCAAGTGACAAGTCTCCTTCCGAGAATAGTAGGATTTAAACTGGACTTAACAGATGACAGAAGGTGCACCATTTCGAAATTTCGCCTCTTCTCCAGGTGCTTCCATTAGAAATGGCCGTACTCATATTGTCAGGACAAACGGCAATTCGCTGCAAATCACCGAGGCCTGGGAGCAGGGAAGATCTGGGTCGACCGCATTCTTATCGGAATTCTTTTTGTATGTACCGATCATATCCATGTGCTTCTAGTAAAGCAAGCAAACGAGGAAATTGGGGTGTGAAGATTAGTTTCTTGAAGTGTAAGATCATCAAGTAATCGGCACTCTTTCGTCAAATTGTCTACTTTGTGAGGGCCTCAATCGATTTGATTCATTACTTTAGTAATTAAATCACTTGTCTCAATCGATATTGATGGGTAAAGAAAAATGCGATTGATTAGGTAACAACATTACTCGATTAATATTCAGTCAGTCTTTTCCCTTTTTTTCTACCCCCAGCTGGTACGGTACTTACGCCGTATCAAAACTAAGTATTTTAGGATTTATGTGTTTAGAAAGAGAAAAACAAATAAATAGATTAATAAATTAATAAGCGAATAAAGAAAAATGTAACGAATTTTGCAAACAAGCCAACGCCATCCCCATGTCACCCGAGAAGAATCAAACACACGAAGGAGAAAGAATCGAAAAGATCTGAAGAGGGAAGAGAGAGCCGAACGAATCTCCGTAGAAATGGCGGCGGACGCCTCCATCTCCTTCTCCCTCCACCACCTCCACCACCCCCCACGGCGGAGCACCGACCCCTCCCCAACCCTAGATTCCGACGACGACTTCCCCATCTGGCCCCGCCCCCCCGCCACCGCCACCGCCACCGCCACCGCCACCACCAATATCACGACGCTCCGTTCGATGTCTACGCCTCCGATCCCTTCCCTCTCCACCGGTCCGATCCGATCGCCGCCGTCCGATCCCACCCCTCCGCCGGCGACGACGTTCGATTCGACGTCGATTCTCCGGATCTCTTCCACGGCCCCGAGAACCAGGCCAATTTCGTCATGGACCTCTTTCATCAGCGCGTGGAGCAGTCCCATGTGATGGACGGCGACGGCTCCGATTTAGTGTCAGGTTCGTTGAATGAGTCCAATTTTGCTGTTATAGATGGTAGTAGCGATTTGAGCGTCCACAATTTGGAGGTAGGTTTAGGTTTAGGATTGGGGTTTGGATTAGAGAGGAACGATAACGGGTCTTTCGTTGTCGAGCATTGTTACGGTGAGTTTGATGATGGTGATGACGTCTTCTTTGTGGAGAGGAGGTTTTCTGGCGGAGCACAGTCCGCCGGTGGTGCGGTGGAGCCCTATGGTGATGTGAGATTGGAGTCTGATTCGGAATCGGAGAACGAAGACAGGGCCGGTTTGTGTTTTGAGGATGAGTATGGGTTTGATTGCGACAACAACGAGAATGATGATCTTGCAAGCAACCCTCTCTTTTGGGATTCTCTAAACTTGGAGGACGGTGAGGAGGTTCATGATGATTTTGACTGGGAGGAAGTGGATGGTCGCGCCAACGAGAGAGAGACTTCGAGCTTGTTTGTTCATGCTGATGGCAGTGTTAGGTCCAATTCAACCTCGACGCCCGTAGTTGTAGCCGACGATGGTGATGGTGGTTTGAGGGTGGAAAGAGTTGGAGGTCTGGGGAACGTGGAGTGGGAGGTTTTGTTGAATGCTAATAACTTGCTTTTGGATCCAGATATGGAAAATGAGGAACCTTTATTCACTGACCATGCTTATTTTTTTGGGCCAGACAGTGAGATTTTGGTTGGGCAAGTGATGGAGAGTGAGAGTGCTTCTAGTGGTAGGCCGCCAGCTTCTGCATCAGTGATTGAGAATCTTCCTACTATAGTTTTAGGTCAAGGGGATGTGGAGAAGAATGAGGGGCTTTGTCCTGTATGCAAAGATGAGTTTGATGTGGGGGAAAAGGCGATTGATCTGCCTTGCAGTCATAGATACCACTCCAAATGCATCCTAACGTGGCTGCGCATGAGAAATACTTGCCCTGTTTGTCGCTATGAATTACCCACTGATGAATCTGATTATGAGGGTAGAAGGACCTTGCAGAGAGTATGACTTGATCTTTGGTCATGGACTGACGTCAGGTATAATTCTTAAAATCTTGCCAAGTATCAGGGTTTTGTGAAATTGGACAGCATCATGTGATGGCATCCTCACCTGCTTCACTAGGATGAAATACTCATTTACACTATCTTAATTATATTGTGTTTGTAAAGTATGTTATTCCTGCAATGTGCTTGGCCTTTTTCCTTTCTATTCTATTGTAGTGAGAAGAAAAGGGGTGAGAACTACAACTTGCTAGTGTTATACCCCTACAAGGTTGATCTTTCGCTCTTACACCTAACGAGAAGGGAATATTTTTGGGTTCGTGATCGTACCCCGCACGTTTCTTGTATCTACCTTCTTTTAGGAATGTGTTATCTTTTTAGTACTATCGTAAATAAATAACTTAACTTTGCGTGTAGAAGTACCTCTTTCTCATTCTTTCCTCTTCACGTTTACTTTTGCGTATGAATTTTGCAGTTGTGGCATGTTATTTCTTTAATGACTGGGTTACAAATGCTGCAATCCCCCTTTTTTCAGTAATTGTGGAGGATTCTATATTCTCAAATGTATTTTGCAAGAATTTATGATTGAAGGAATTGATTAGATACTGATCCCATTAGATCTTTTAGGTAGTTGGACATGAGACTTTTGTTGAGTTCTACTGTTTCTCTTTCATGTCCATAGGGAGAGATATTTGTGTTAGAGGAAAAGTGTTACTAATTTGGACTTATCACTAATCACGTTTGCATCTTGCATTATGTAACTTTAAATGGTAGATAGCCTCAATACTAGTGCTCCTTAGGTTTTTGTTGATTCTTTGAGGACCAGAACTAGGACAATAAGGTCTATGGCCATATGGAAGAATTAGAAGATAGAGGTAAAAAGGTGTGAGTTATGACACTAATTTTGCAGGCATTATCATTTATTTAGTCGACTAATGAACTGCCAGCAAGGATTTCGTGTTCTACTTATAGGAATTTAAGCATCTGCCAGTCAGAATTTTTTCAGGAACTTGGTCGAGAGGTTTGACAATTTTTGGCCTTCGTTGCCTAGAGAGAACTGTCTAGCCTCTCCCCCCTTCCTCGTCTCTCTGTCTGGGTACTCTGAAAGTGATTATCAATGAGCTTCTTAATGTTTTTTGCATTTGGGATTCAGGACTTTGTTTCAAGATAATGTTGTTCTAGCCTAGGATGAAGTTTAATTTAGGAGAAGTATATTCTCTATAACAGGTTTGAATGAAGAAGACATCGGCTAACTTTGTTCACTTAAGGAATAAGATTGAATGGATGCATGAACATTTGCATACTCAATGGGTGTATTAACCTTCCATATGGACCTGGATACATGCATGAAATAATACATTTTTATCTGTTGCATGTGTGAATTTGAAAATTTTGTTGGATCACCACGTATTGAAGTACTTCTAGTTTTTTGTTATTTTGAGATATCAGTTATACTAACAATTTGTGGTAAAAGTCATACGTACTTGTTACTTGTACAATCTCTCATATATGACTTAACTGTTGAGGGCTTAGTTGTGTGAAAATCAAAGAGGTGGGGAAGGGATCCATTGCGGAAATTGGGTGACTTTGTCCATTCGTGTGGTGTTAGGATTGAAAGGAAAAAGGGGAGAGCTGAAAACTTTTGATTTTCCTTTTAAGAAGAGCTATGGTTTTTGCTCAGGAAATTCCAAGATATGCCACGACATGGTTCAAATTCAAACTATTAATGTATATATTGCTTAGTTGTTTCACGGTTCAAGGTTAGATGCTAGCTGCTGTTCTTCGGTCGTGCTTTAAATGGGTAAATTTTCTCTGGTTATTATTTTGTGTAACAACGAGTGGGCAAGTTTTTGAATTGTTTTTCTGTTGACAATTTCTATTTCATGCCAAATTCGAGAGTCCAGCCCGTTGCGTGCAAGTTTGCATCACCGACCATCCATGTTTCCGGAACTGGGCTTGGAGTTGGAGTGGTTGAGAGTATTATTGGCCATGAGAAAAAGAAACGTAATAACTGAGGTAGATATGATATACTTTTGGTCAAAGTTTGAGAACTTCCCGATGGGTACACCTTGTCATTATTCTGAGTCTCGGACCATCCTAATTCAGGCTTCGCAAAGTTAAGTAGTAGGGTTCAAGTTCTTGAGTTGATCAAATTTTAGTAGTTGCTTGGCTTTTCGACATCAATAGAAGGTGTCCTTTCAATCGACAATTCGATCCAGAGATATAACTTTTGCTTTTGTGGATGGTATACGCGTCTTTTGACAAGGTTTCTTCTTCTCTCTCTTTTCTTTGTTCATCAATGCTCGAAAGCTTTTCTGAGTAAGGACTAAAACCATGTTATCGTCAGAAGTAAAGTTAAGTTGATCACATTCTAGATATATTGAATTCTAACTTTAGAAGTAAAATTAAGTTGATCACATTCTAGATACATTGAACTCTAACTTTATGGTGTTTATGTTTTTGTGTGTGTGTGTTTCGCTCTTTTATTCTTTAGCTCGGTGACGTTGTAATATCTTGGGTTTGGGCTTGGGTTTGAGCCTGTCGAAAGGACTTTGAGTACCAACATCACGCCCCTTCGTCCGTCTGAAATGCAACGTATTGTTGCATGGCCAACTCTGGAAACTCTTTCAAGTGCGCAGAGGATAAGATTTGCCAACTAAAATTCCAGGAGACACTTAAAAACCTCTATACGATCTTGGCAATGGTACCTAATAGTGTATTTTTTGAAGCATCCGTGCATTCTTAAAAGGCGATTTTCGGTATCAAAATATCAACCCTAGTTAACACCCGTCTTTTGATTCTTCGAATTACAGCACCGGTAATTATCGTGTTGGTCCATTCTTGGCCATTAGCATTGCCCCATAATAAGCAATTGTTTAAACAGCCATATATGTGCACATAGGGACGATATCCATAATCAGTAACGCAGAGGATCGGTTGAGAACTGCCTGCTTCATGGTTCATCCCATTTTCATCATACATTAATTTTCCCAAGTGCCACGATGCCAATCGGAACAAGACGCATGTCGTTTTATTTTTCTTGTGGAAATATTCCATCGATTCTTTTGGGTCGTATGGTCATTGTTAAGCATCTTCCTCTTTGCTAAATCGGGATGGGTCATAACTCCGGATCTCTTTTCATCGAATTTTACGCCTTCACTTTTTCAAATGCGTAGAGCATGTGGACCATGAGATGATAACATCCATTTCGAAGCTTTGAGTTTGATTGCTTGTAAAACTTGTGAGACAGGTAGAGCCAGTCCCGATTATGGAGAGCGTCCTCTGGCTATTAATTTCTTGCCAGTTGCCTCGTTATTTTCATTGCTAAGTTACATCTGGCTTTGATCTCATTACATTGTCTTTACCACTTTTGTCAACGATGCATAAATGAAGGTAGATCGATACCCTGAAATTGCTGAAATTGCAGTGATATTGTAATTGATAGGCATTTTATGCATTAAGCATAGTTGGTTTGGTGTGCATTACGCATTTTTGGACTGTGGACATAAAAGCTCCAACCTACTGCTTGATTAAAAGACCTGGAATTTTTTTCTTAGTTGATTAGTCTGAGATTGCACCATCCTTCTCTCTCCCTCCATCTCTCTCTCTCTCTCTCTCTCTCTCTCTCTCTCTCTCTCGTTGGGTATGCTAACACAGCAAAGCGTCTGGGCGCTAATGACCACCAGAGCAATGCGAGCTCTGTATTGAAGCCTGGAATATGACACTGGTAACATATAATGTAAGGTTTCCTTTTTCATAGAGTGGTGTGGTAGATTGGACCAATTCCGAGTTTGCGAAAAGATATGTCGCCTTTTGCGAGCCCCCCCGGTAGGTTTCTGGATATGATTTATTTTGTCTGGTAATAAAATGGACTGGTAATATATTATTACACACCTCAATTGCTTAAAGTAAGTTCCACATGGGTTGCTCATTGATACTTGTCTCGATAGTATCTGTCGAGCACCTTCCACAATCCATAAATAAACCCCAAATTCAACTGGACGCAACCAACTAGGACCTCAAGTGAGATCAAGTCTCCACGAAACCATAATGCTCTCGACTATTTTGGCTGCCTAGTTGGCTTTAATGAGATGGTGCATGAAACTGTGCCATCACTTGCTTAGCGCCCCTCTTCTGGTACTCGTGGTTAGGGGCTTGATGAAAGACGACTCCACCAGAGGCACCAACAGTTTTTCTAAGTTTCTATTCACATTTACTTGGTAACGAATACAAAAACTTGCATGATCGCGTCGAGGAAAACTTGCCATAAGCAAATTGTCTCTCCCATGACCTTTTGTTACGATCGGAGAACGTAAAATGCCGTACAATATACTCAATCTCTTTTGTTGCTTACATGATGCTCACGTTAATTCTAAAAATTCTATTCTGTTGCATTTTGCCTTGAGGAACTTGCCTATAAAAACCCTCTTGCCTTCCCAATACTCCTTCCTCTCTTGTCCCCCTCTCTCTCTCTCTCTCTCTCTCTCTCTCTCTCTCTGTGAGTGTGGGAGTTGATCTTATCAGTGAAGTTGAAGTTTTCAATCCAAACAATGGAGCTGGACTTAACTCAGTCGAGTGAAGTGAAAAACTGCAGCCTCACTCAGCCAAACACCACTCAAACTCTCCACCATTTCCCTTCCCAACAAAAACTACCGCCTTTCCCCTCCATCACTCACCCAAACCCTGGTTTCAGCACCCTCCATGCAAGCCCTAAAATCTCTCCTCCTGATTTTAACAGACCTTCCATCCCCTTTGCCGGGTTCTTGCCCAATTCCCACCTCACCGACGAGCTCTCTTTAAACTCATCTCCCTGCAACAACTCCGCTGCCTTTGATGACGCCAGCAAAGATCAAATTCACCCTCATCACTTTGACCATGTCAGCAATGCCATCCATGAGAGGAGGCTGAGAAGGATGATATCGAACCGGGAGTCTGCGCGGAGGTCGCGGCTGAGGAAGAAGAAGCAGATCGAAGAGCTCCAAATGCAAGTGAACCAACTCCGAGGTGCCAACAACAATCTCTCTGAGAAACTCATTGGCCTTCTGGAGAGCAATCACCAGATCCTCCAAGAGAATGTTCAGCTCAAAGAGAAGGTCTCTTCGCTCCAGGTCATTGTGAGTGACCTATTGTCCCCCTTCAGGAATATGGAAGAAGTTGCTTGCATTCTCAAGTCTGAAGCATCGAACCGATCGGTGCAGTGACACATGGACAAGTTGTATCAGACTCGGTAAAGAGTTATAGAGGGAGTGCTAACAAGAAGGATGCCTCTTCAATCCCAAATAGTACCTTCTGTTTGGCTATTATCGTATGCACCGCTTGCAAGATGTGCTGCACTTCCTCGAATGAACAAATTGAGATATTAAGTTTAGGGTTTGTTTGTATGTTTTCTTCTCTTCAGTGTCTGCTCTCATCGATCAGGGTTTGATCTCTCTCTCTCTCTCCGCGATCATATTTACACCAATTAGTACGAGCTAATCTTCCTTATAATTGTTCGATTCAAGCATCGCCATCTCATAGTGTCCTTCTAAACTCATGTAACTTAGTTTGTGGCTCATCAATCTTTGATATTCTTATTCCGGTCTTCTCAATGTGAAACCAAAAGTAATTTCCACAAGAAACTACCGATAGAGTTTCTTCTTAATTTTGTCTGCGTGTAGGGGAAGTTCGAAGATATGGTATAATCACCCGATTTCCACAGAAAATCTGGGATATGCTCTTTTCCACAAGGAATCCTAGATTGTGTATAATTAGCCAAAAAAAAAAAAAGAAGCTTTTCCATCGTAAAAACGCTAACTAGATTGACACGGTAAATGTTAAGTTCTGAGTTCACCGGATCAAACAGCTAACTCGATCAATCAACGCAAGAGCTTTAAGTTGAACCAAGACAAAAGTTTCTTCCTGGTGCATTGATGGAGTTTAGCATTTATGGAACAGAGAAGAATTTCCGGATGCATTAACTAATAGAGTTGGCACTCAACCTAGAAAGATACGCTAGTGATATGTCCAGGCACATGCTCCCTTTTGGGAAGAGATCTCAAGTAATTTTAACCCTCACGAGAAATCTTATTGCATAAGTTTCTAAATTTTCTCTATGTCCAGCCCAAACGTTTCGGCCCAAATTCACTTCAGTCTACAGAGTCCACAACTCTAACTCTAGCTACGAAACTGTTTGAGCGAAAATATATCTACAGAAAACCAGGCACATGGAAAAAATTTCCATCTCCTCAAGGGCTAGAAATTGACATGCGGTACTCATTAACAAGTAGGGTATTGACTTGATATCATGAAATGAATTCTCAGGGCCGTTCATTTCAGGTTTTTCTTCCAAAATGAAGAGTTTATCATAAAATATACAAGAAGGCATCCTCTAATTCCTCTAGAAGCTCGGATTCTGAATAATCGCTCAGTAGACTGTATAGCATTTCATTCTTTCGCCTAGTGAGTATTATCGAAGACTGGATGTAGGCGGTGAGGAAAAGTCCGCCTCATTAGCTGTAACATTCTCTTGCATCAGTTTCTCCTTGAATTGTGAAATGAATCAATCAGCCCACGTACGAGAACGTGAACATCAGGGTCAGCCGTTCTTCTTCAGTGGATGCTTCCCATTTGAGATGGCCATAGCTGTTTCAGCTGCTGAAGCCGAGCTGCTGCAGCTCTGGTCCTCAAAACTGTTAACAGTGTCCGCATATGATCGGGTACAAGGCCACCTAAACATAAGTAATCCGTTTTAGCCTGTGATACAGGACAATAATTGCAAAAATTGACTATTTTATGGAAATTAGTGGACCTGCTTGACTTTATAACCTCACCATCTATTGTCATTTCCTCATCAAATATGTCACCTGCAATTTGAGACTGGATTAAGGGAAAAAATCATTGATCCTCAACCAGCATAAAGGATACAACACTTGCTCATTCTGCTAATTTTTCCATAGGGCGCCATACGTAAAGAATACATAAGTTCCATATCAATATACAGAAACTAGTGCAATCCTGATCCTGAACGTCAGTCACGCCATTGCAAGAGATAATTATAAAAAAAACTATTTCTGAACGCCAAATCCTGGTTCTCGATTAAGCATAGCATTTAGAGACACAATCATTCTAACCTTAATGCTTCTTCTAATATTCAGCCTTTCATCCCCTAGGTAGCATGAAGGCAAATAAGCTCAACTAGAAAACAACTAACCTCCGTATAGAGTCTTTTTTGAGAAGTACTTGGCCATCAGTCGCTGAGTATAGTCTGCTTCATATTTTCTGTACTTTTCAATGTCCCTGGCATCATTAGAGTCCCTGTCCAATATTGAGACCATCATCAATTACCTTGCCACTCACAATTGTGAATGTCATGTGTCCTTTTCACGATTGTGCAACTATGACCGTTTACTTCTCAATATCTACGGCATTTTCAAGTACCATAATTTACCACAGCAAGTGAAACCAAGAGGGAACTCAGCATCAACTAAAAAAAGAGAGGACCATCCAGCAGTCTCATATACAACATAAACAGCTGACATGCAAAACCACAGTGGCACAGTGGCAAAGTGGACTCAGTATTTCACCAACATCTTTACCAAAGAGGTCATAAGAGAGACGACTTATGGTGACTCACTGAATCAGAGTAATCTGGGGTTTAGCATGCTCCAAAGAGTAGTCCAACTTACAACTCAAAAACCAGCACGGCTAGAAAATGATACTATCACAGATTCACAGAGATAAGACTGCCATAACAGTAATGGACAGGATTCTCCCCCGTGGATGTAAATCCAGTGGAAGATAAGTAACAAAATAGGGATCAGAAAAGCACTATGTGGTTAAAATGCCAATTCGATCATCCAATATTAAGCCAAAGAGCACTCCAAAACAGGGTGCCCATGAATCCATCGAAGGTTGTTTCTTACCAGTCACAAAATCCAACAATCAATAGTTTGTGTAAACCCATACCAATTCAATTCACAGTACTTCCCCTTAAATATTCCCCAAGATTCTCACACGAAAGATTCAAACTTCTAAAAATTAGAACTTTCCAACAAAGAAACATCGTCCATCCGCGATTCTCAACACCTAGCGAATTTAAGCTCGGCCCTTTCAGTACCCAGCTCACCGCTAAGTTCTAAGTTGTGATAAAGCCCTAACGCAGCGATTGCACGGAGATTCGGGGGGAGAGGACTCACTGGGAGAGCTCGCTGGGATCAGGCTTTCTGTCCTCCGCATCTCCCGCGCCGTCGCCGTCGCCGTCGCCGACATCGGGATCGACCTTGACCTTCAGGTGACGACCGTATCAAAGCACTGGTCGAGGAGTCGCGTGAGCGTGCGCGTGTGCGCGTGAGAGAGAGGGAGAGGGAGAGAGAACCTGGGGATTGGGCGGGGCGGATGGAGGATCGGAAGGTGACGGCGAACTCATCGGAATCGGAGTCGGAACGGCTCGCTCAGTCCGCCATTGAAGTGGAAGAACTGCTGCTGCTGCTGCTGAGGATGTTCCCTGACGCCGGCGGAGTGACCGGGATTGGGGAGACTTGATAAGAGTAAGTAAATTTAGTCGGACAGTAATTAGGGATTTGTAAAAGAACCGGGAATCACTTGGAATTATTGGGTATTAGTTTGATTTCCAATTCTAGACGTGGAACCGCACTGGTAATAAATATATATTTAATTTTTAAGAAAAGATTTCAACCAACAAAAATTTAAGATAGATGAAAATTTTAAAATCCCCAATCTGAAACTCAACACTCATCGACCGAATGCTCATCTTATTTCACTCTTACCTTATCTGAGTTGTCTTTTTATCTTTTACTCACAGTCTTAACTCTTAGGCTCAAAGCTCATCGATCCACGACCTTGACTCTGAACTTCCAATCATTTTACTGATATTGCAATTAACAATAGGATAGTTCTCTTCTTACCTTTTACCAAAAAAAAAAAAAAAGGTAGTTCTTTGTTTTTAGCTTTACTTCGGCTTTCTGAAAAACGTGCTCTATGTGGTATAGCTTGGTGGGTTCGGTCTTTAGTGATTGGTTCCCAATTCTAGGACTCATTTGGACTATGTTCACTCCTAATCGCAATAGGTATTATATTTAGGCCATGTTTATTTTGTGAAAAAAATGAACAATTTAATTTTCTTTTTATCTTTGCATATATATATATCACTTAAAAAATAATGAATGAATAAATATTTATTGTTCTTAAAAATGCTTATACACTATTAATAATGACAGCATTTTAAATTAGTTAATTATTTCAAAGAATCATAAGCAACAAAAAATATTTTTTAAATTATTTATTTTCTACGAAACATTATCAACACTGACCTAAGTCTATAGCTTTAGACTTGATACAAATGGGTATCGTCAATAATGCCATCTCAACATATAATTAACTCTCCAACTCCAAATGACGTCATTGTGTCTGCGATCTTTCCCCGTCAACGCAGCCATGAGTCACCGGATACATGTGGAATAACATGTTAGAGGACGGTCGAGACTTGGATACCAAGGCAAAAGCGGTGCATTTTCCTTAGGTAGAACAAAAAAAAAACTCATGGTTGGAATTGGGATGCGACATAAAATCGATCTTTTTAAGGAATTAGGCCGACGCAGAAGAGCGGTGCTTGTGTGTTTTCTACGCTCAGATGAATCGAACTATGTAACGTATACACGATCGCATCAACCATCGAGTTGGCTGTGCTTTTGGAAATTTCGGTCAAGTTTTTCTAATCAAGTCGCTTGAATCCATGAGAGCTTTTGAGCATTCATATTAGCGGACAGAAAGAACAGACTCAGGAGCAAGCGCAAAACATATCGAGGCTGCCCCGACACAGACATTTTAATCGAAGCTGCTTATGCCCACCTGACGACGAGATTCCTCGGAAATCGACTCCTTTCCCGACACATCTGCTCGAGCGCGAAAAAGGTTCTCGGCAACAGATGTGATTTCTGTGGTCGTGATGGTTTTCTTTCGCCTTGAATCGTGAAAGATTAGTGACAGAGATATTCCTCCTTAAGCAAAGGTAATGCATGAGCAGTGTCATGCAGCATTTCCTATTGGCTTGCTACCAAAAGAATGCTTCAACTCCTGAAGAATATGATGCAGCAAGAAGCAACAGTCCCTTGTCCAGAGCCGTTTGCAGGCTCAGCAGATTGAAGCACTGCCGAACAAAACCACGCGAGAATGGATGACTGCAGTCTAAGCTTCGGCTTTCATAGGCAACTGAGATGACTTTTCCAGGTCTCCTGGTCCGAAGCGTTGAATCCCCCCATCCCTGTGCTTGTTTTGTTGGGCGAGTAGTCATATTGGCTCTGACTCGTCTGTTGATCAGCAACTTCATCGGCCATAAGTTTCCTGTAACACCCCACATTCTCGAACAGATTGGGGTCTTCTTCGGAGCAACTGCTTTTTACATGGCCTTCGTAGCTTCGTTTTTTGGCTGCCCATTAAGCACCTTTGCTTGGGCTGTCTATGCTTTATCCTTGCTAGCCATAGTAATATGCAACAGGCTCTGATCCTCTTGCTATGGCATAACAGTTGATCATGTCCTGTTCACTAAGTTTCCACACGATATTTCTCAAAGATATCAGTACATGTACTCCCGACATGGATTATGGGCATCGATACAGGGCATAATCACAAGCTGTAATGGCACGAGGGAAAGTAAAAATGCTAGGAATTACAAGTGCAACTCTTCAATCATATACACCAGTTAAATTGAGACAGACAGAAATTGTAATGCAACTCTTCAATCATATGCAGTATTTCAAAAGAAAAATGGAACCTAAGAAAACTATATCCACATATTGTCAGGCAGTCAATACCACAGTAACCCACAACATTGCTAAACTTTTCATATACCTAGGCATTACTAATAGAACATACAAGTTAGTCGCGCCGAATTGTATTAGATTTTTTAAATCTTTCTTCCTTCTGTGACCTTTCCGTCTGTACAAATATCAAACGATTAACGCGTTCGTTGGTGCTAGCCGCAATCTTTGGTCAGCTACAGGTACAACCACTCCACTATAATCACCTTCATCACCTCACTTTTTGTTCGGCTATATATGCTTGCATCTTCTTCAATAATGGAACTCAACCCTACTCATATCCTTCTGCAATATCCACGCTCCCTTTACCAAACTCAAACATGTCTGATCAAAATCATCTTCCAAGTAAGCTTCCTCTTTAGCTGCTAAATTTACATTGCAGCTAGTCAATGCATATCCAGTGGTACTTAATATCAACGGTTGTGATTATGATTCTTTTTTTCTCCTGATAATTTCCAGAACACACTTCGGTTCCCACGAATTCGTACACAGGTCCACCAGTAGTTCCTGTGAATCCCATGTCCATGAAGGACGCTCAAGGTCAAGGAGATCAAACTAAGTCCAGAGGAGATGGGTTTTGCAGGGGATTGTATAAATCTCTCTCTCTCTCTCTCTCTCTCTGTGTGTGTGTGTGTAAGTTAAAGAGATGAATAACATCATGTGCCTTCTTTTTTGCAGTTGTGCTGGGTTGTGTTGCTACTGTTGCTTGGACATCTACTTTTAGCTCGGAGCTGAGGAAGAGAATATCGATTTGGTTTTTCGTCGTAGGATGTGCAGAAAAGGCTTTTGTCTTCATTGTGTACGCTGTTTACTGTCTTGCTGTGACATGTAAATTTGAATAATAAAACTTTCTATTGCCCGCGAATTAGAATTATATCTTTGCTCCCTGTTAATTGATGAATGTAGCCAGCCATATCACGCAGAGGACTAAATTTCTGACCCATGTGAGAGCGAACTTCATTGATTCGTGCCCCGTGTCTGAAAATACGAATATACATACATTTTTTATGCCGGAAAATTTTATCAAGTGTTAGTGTGTGTCGAAAATCTGCTGGTAAAGAATGATCATTGTTGGTAACTAAACAAAATTTTTATGAAATCACTAATTTATTTTTTCTTTTAGTTTGTAAATTATCAATTTTTTGTACTAACTTACTAACTTTTATTTGCAAAACTTATTAATGCTTCGATTTTACTAATTTTTATATGAAACTACCAATCTAAATCAGAGTGACTTACTAATTCTCATTTGAACTACTTATAAACCTTTTTATTATTTTTTTAGTTTACAAACTTTTCAATCGAATTATCAATTTTATTTGCTTGGTTAGCAATATGTTAAGACCAACTCCTTTTGATATTAACAACCTATATTTAGCATGAGTAACCAATTCTTTTTCAATAAATTACGTTACAACTCCTCCCTTTTGATTTACTTACCGACTTTATTTGGCTTTCTTAAGTTGCCAACCTTTCTCATTGCTTACAAAGCTTGTACTTGTCTTAGTAATGCCTTAAATTTGCCAACTTTTCCTAAGAAATTACCAACTTTAATGATATACTAATTTTTCTCCAATTAAGTTCCGAACTCGTTTTGGTTCCGCTGCTCTCATCCGACAATTTGGCTGTCGTTAACTTTAACAATTTCTGTTTTTATTTGCACAATGAACCAATTTGGCCAACATTTGGCCGAAAAACTGAATTTTTACATGCAAATTATATTGTCCTCCCGGACGCCAGAACTAGAAACCAGGCCAAAGCTGCCGATCGACATCACAATTGCTCACCGACCGATTGACAGGAAGGAACCGGAGCAGGTCTTGCCATGTGAGTGGGGTTTTGATCACCGGCCATGATCACAACTATCTCCACCACAGGGCCGCTGCTGCCACTTCCTCCGCCGCCGCCACCAGGCTTTGGCCATTTGGGCATCGCTGGCTGCCCCGATATCGCGGTTGTTCCTGTTGGAAGAAAGCTTTAGCAATGCCACCGTCACGATCCAGAGAAGCAAGGCCAGGCCGCCGAAGATGAAAATGGAAGTAGAATTCCATCTGGGCAGTGCATCACTGAGCCTCGGAGCTCTATGTTCCATCTTGATTACGCAGCAGTGGATTGCAGATGGATCATCTCCGACCGCTTCTTATATCACGAGGACGGAGTCGATGAGTTTCGTGCAGTTCCGGCAGTGTCTTGGAGATGTCCTTATCTGAGGCCAAGTGCAGATGAAGGAATCTCTAAGTATTGGTGGGACATTCCATAATTCATTCCCATTCACGATTCTGACTCCTGGCTTATTATAATGACCGATCGATTCTTCTGCTTTGTCATGTTGCAGGAGAGTGGTTGCAAACTTCGTAAGTTACATCGCAGGGAAGACCAATCGAGATTTGATAGTTCATGCGGCTCCTGGACTATTTTGAAAACAAGATCATGCAATCATTCTTCCACGAAGCACATTTCAGAAGGACAAAAATGGAAAAAAAATAAGAAATTGTTAAATTGTAGGAATCTTTGTGGAGAATTGTCGAGTCACGTGGACCCGTCAAAGCGACGGTCAAGTTGAGGTAGCATCGCAAAAACCACAACCATGAAAGAGGTTTCGCAAATGGTGTCGCAATTCGTAATCGATTTGGCAAAAAGATGTTATGCACCTGGCAACTTAACTGATGACTTCAGACTGATATTTCAATGAATTCGATCCTCAACTCCAAGCTTCCGAGGACAGTTCAACAGGATCCTGCCCGTGTCATGAATCAGCAGCTTCCCATGAAAGCAGGGGCCGACCTGACCACGTGTCCTTTAGTCAAATGAAGTTTCCCAGATGCCCGTAACACTAGTCAAAGTCAATCTCTTCGCCTCCAATTAACGGTTTGCTTGCACCGGTCAAACCGAATGCCTCAACTTTCAACGCTTGTTCCCACATCATGATCCATGGTCTATAAAAAGAAGAAGAAACCCATCTGTCTGTTTCTCTGTCTCTCCGTGTGTTTCTCTCTGAGGTGTGCGAAATGGGCTCGTGGGTTGATTGGAGTGAGGAGTCATACCCATCGAACAGAGACTTTGCAGCAGTTCCCTTCTTTGCTCTCTTCTTCCCAGCTGCCCGGCTCTTTCTTGATACCTTCATTTTTGAGGTAACTCTTCAGCTGCCTTCGTCAACAGAGAGGGCTCGTCACTAGCGAAACTTGAACTTTCTTGATTTTGCGATTCTCTTCGGGTACCTTTTGATGTTGATGTATGCCGGTCTTTCTCTTAACTGAATATGGTGTTCTCACTGTAAGAAAATTTGTGGGTTTCTCGAAACTAACATTCTGAAAAGGCAGATCTGATGTTTGAGTAGTCTCTCATGATGCTGGAGCATTAAATTTGTTTCGTAACTTAAAACTGTGTCGTTGGTAATGTGCACCGCATTTTTTTCGACATTTTGTTGGTGACCGCAAAGAATAGTCATCAGAAAGGGATCTTCAAATTAGTTGGTGTACTGCCTTAATTTGGTATGAAGTGTTTCCCATTATAAACGGGCAAGTTTAAACTTGTACAAGAATTGCAGTGAGTTGAGTTATAAGGAGCACATATAGTGGCAATCAGGCTGCGGACTTAAGCTTCTCTGAGGATAAGATTAGCTGGTCATCGAAAACAACTTCCTGCTACGTATATCGATTGTTAATACTATTAGGTCGTCTTATCAATTCATGCTAATGTGTCTCGGAGAAACGAGACTAGACTTCTTACCTGACCTGATCAACTTCTAATCCTATGTAGCTTCTATGCTTCTTGAGTTCATGATGATATTGTGGTTCTGGCAGAAACTCGCGAGATGGCTGATTTTTAAAGAGAGACATGCCAAACTGGATTTTCAGGCACGTCATAGGAGGAAAAAGATTAACAAATTCAAAGAGTCGGCATGGAAATATGTGTACTTTCTTTCTGCAGAGATTTTTGCTCTTTCAGTCTCCTATGATGAGCCTTGGTTCACTAGTACCAAGTACTTCTGGGCTGGCCCTGGGAATCAAGTTTGGCCAGATCAGAAGATCAAGTAAGCCTCATTATTGAGACATGTAGCAAAATATTACCAGACTTGCTTTCGTCTTAACGTTTCTTTTTTCAACTTCTGGTTGGATTTGATATCATTTTTTTAAGACTTGTTTGCACTTTTTGAAAGTTGTACGACTCAATTGCACTTTTTTGAGAAGTTTTAAAACTTAATTGTACTATTTAAAAGTTTTAGAATCAATTAACTTTTATGACAAGTTTTAGGAATTCAGTATACTTATCACCCTGCCTTTTTTTATCTACTTCATCTTTTGCGTGTTTTTTGCTAGGTTGAAGTTGAAGGGATTGTACATGTATGCGTCTGGATTCTATATATACTCCCTTTTTGCCTTGGTTTTCTGGGAGACAAGGAGATCAGACTTTGTGGTCTCAATGGGACATCATGTGGCATCTATCCTCCTCCTTGTCTTATCATATATGTTCAGGTGCGCTCCTCAAGTATTTTATTTACCTCTGTTGTTCTTATTGATTGAGGTAAATGTGGAAAGCATATTGGCAAGAACCTTGTGCCACAAAATGATATATATACATCCTTCCTGCTTTAGAAAAAGGAATCACAAATGCTCTTAGCTTTGTATTGGAATCTCTTGGTAATGTTTTTTTTTTGGTCGACATCTCTTGGTAAAATTTAAACAGATGGTACCGGTCTTCTCTACCTCAATCAGGTCTTCTGCATTTTGCAGGTTTGCTCGTGTTGGTTCAATTATTTTGGCTCTCCATGATGCGAGTGATGTCTTCCTGGAAGTAGGAAAAATGTCAAAGTACAGTGGCTATGAAAGGATTGCTGGCTGTTCTTTTTTTCTTTTCGTAGTTGCTTTTACAGCCCTTCGCATCATCTACTTTCCTTTTTGGATCCTTAGGAGCACTAGGTAAGTGCACCTGGCTATATGAAAAGCTCTTTGATATAATTTTTTTAGCTCTTTGGTATGTCCACTCTTTTGACACTCGGTTAACCAAATTGGCACATGGTTCCTTGAATTTATCAATAGCACACTGTTAAAGTCTCACTTGTCTTAGATACCTCCTTTGCAATTTTTATTTTTCCCCGTGGTCACAAGGCCAGAACATGACTCGCTAGTAGGTCTCTGCACTGTGCTTCTTGAGCTTTCTGATCAGGTTTTGAAAACCTATAGTGAAAATAAGTATTATCTTTTCCCTAGATTAATCTGATGTGGAAGAGCTTTACACTTAGTGAAAGGGTAAAGTCAACTGAATGAGCACAGTTCATTGCAAATTTCTGTCTTCGTGAAGAAAAGCTCTTATGTCTATTGGAATTTTGAGGAGCATTAGTCAAAATTTATTGTGGATACTGTCTGGACAACAATGCCAATCGCTCAACTTAGCATTCTCTGCTAACTTAGTTCTTGATGTGCCACTCATAGACGAAAAGGGACTTCTGTAACAAAAAACAAAAAATAGTGGCAGGCATACACTGCACTTTCTACAAGGAAAGCTTGAGTTATTATATCATCTTATTTACAGTTTCAATCCATCGAATTATATATTTTCAATTACTCATCTTTAATTAAATGAGAAGTTTTCAACTATTGAGACGTGACAGGTCTTTTCAATTGCAGATTTGATGCTCTTCTCATGTTTACTGCAATAAGATATTCTTTTTTCTGGAATAAGATGATTAGCCTATGCACAAATGCAGTGCTTATTTTCACTTACAAACACGTCAAGAAGTAATCTGAACGGGTTAGATATGTGCTCAGTTTTGGTTCTTCAGAGTTTAGATTGGTTCTACTACTTTCCCATTTGAAGATTAAAAAGATAATTATATTTTAATGATTGCTGGAGGAGACAGAGCGTCAAGTTTCTGCCGATGAGATGGAGACTCATTGGTCTCGATTTCTTAAACATCCAGATGTCCTTAGCTGAATAACTTTAAAAGGGGACACTTTCTATCAACTTTGTCTCTGTTGCCTTCCACTTCTGCATGCTTTCCTGAGGAATTTGATAATCTTTGTTCCGTTCCTTGAATAAATTGGGAAATGACATAATTTTTCTTGAATCTTTTTCTGGCAGTTATGAAATTCTTCCGACTTTGGACAAGAACCTGCAAGTTGGCGGACCTTTTTATTACTATGTGTTCAATACTCTTCTGTTCTGCTTGCTTGTTCTGCATTTATATTGGTGGTGGTTGCTGTGTGGGATGCTGGTGAACCAGGTTCGTGCTGGAGGCCAGATAAGTGAAGATATTCGATCTGGTAAGGAGCATCTGAGCAATAACGTTTTCTTCATAGGTTTCATAAGCATCACTAAAAGATATGCATAGATACAAACACTCGGACATCAATGTTAATACAAAAGAAAGATAAAGGTGTACATGGAAGTAAATTAGAATGTTAAATGAACCATGTGCAGAATCCTCATTCAAGTTTGACCATAAAGTATCTCCATATCTACTGAAGACGAGCTTAAATAAAACCAGGAAGTTTACTAGCCTTTTAGTCACAAGGAAGAGGGTACAAATCTGCACAAGTCACCCTTTACCTGCTGCATGATTGGATATCACAGAGCTCCAATTTGCTCCTTTATTTGCTAATATAACCTGCAACATGTGTTTCAAACTTTCAGTTCTGGGTTCTGTAGTCAAAGCATATATTTGGATAACGAGAGAGAATAGGAGACTGGATAAATATGTGAATTAACTGGTCTTGCTCAGGCTTTTTGTTCCCTATAAACTGATATTATTCAGCTTAGCTCCAAGAATATGACTACCAAGTCAGATATTTTTACAGCGGAAATTTTCCAACATTCTGCTGCTAAGATTACATAAATGCAGGATTCACTGCAGTCGTCCAGCCAACTCAATTGAATAGAATTTATAGACCAGAAAGGCACATGCTTGTCAATGTTAAGACACTTATATTAATACTCCCAAGTACCCCTGCTAAATTTTGTAGCTGTTAATAATAGTTATGGATGAGACAGAAGAAGGAATAAGCTGTAAAACCACCTTCAGAAACTGGACGTCAACCCAATCTCTACTTCCTTCATTTTGTACAAGCAAATATATAGTAAAGTGGGCTTCATCATAATTTAAGATAAGTTTTGGTTCTTGGTTCTTCTTCTTCTGAATATACAATCATCAACAATGTTTTCCAGTTGACTCATGTTATTTCTTTACTTAATCCAGATTCAGAAGGGGATGATGACCACAAAGATTGATGAAGAACCAGAGTTACATGTATTAGGTGCTTGGAACTCGTGATTTTTGGCATTCTTCTATGCTTAAATAGAGCAGCTCCCTTTAGCTGGGGTGCATTGTTTGTGTTGAAATACCTCGACCAATTCTTGTCAAGATCTCACTATCTATCGGTCTCATTCCTTTCACTATTTGTTTCGTGGGTAGGACTTGCTTATAGTACGTGCCATGATACTCATGCCCCAGGTTGGGGAGACCCTATGACCTCCATGAAATAAGTTAGTAAGGCCACCATAGACATGATTGATACATGAGTTCGAGAATGAACATGTCCTTTTGCGACACTTCTTTGTCAGTACGCACATTGATTCTAGCAAAAAACTAACGGACACGAGTTTCATCAGTAGTGTGACACTGAACTTTTGATGTTGTTGACTCCCATATCTTCCACTTCTAGTCCCTGCAATCAAGACATCCTTTATGTTAGTCAAGACACAAGCTTCAAGCAACCACTAAGATAAGACTTCGTCATGGTTACCAAGATTCAAACTCATCTAAACCTGGACGATTGCACGTGCAGGTCAATCGGACTCTATTTGATCGATCGTCACCTTCAGTATTTTCCCCTTTATTCCTCCCTATTCCTCCCCTGCTTTCCATTACACTACCTGCCAAATTGTGGCCGAGCAAATATTGCCGTGTGATTTTGTCACTGCACGTTTTCTTATGTGCTATTTTCAGCGGGCACGCCTTCATTTGTCCGGCGGAGCAAGAGAGTAGAGAGATCATGGGGTCAGAAATCCTCCGGGGAGAATATATTTTTTCCGGGTTTCGGCTTTCTTGGCAACATCTCGATATTGGTGCGCTTCATCCATTGATTCGGGTGGCTCGAGTTGCAACGGGGGTGACAAATAAGCAAACGACGAGTGTAGTGCCTTTTGAGAGTTGGAGAAAAGTGAGAGCGCCCCAGCCAATGGCGAGGCCGGAACAGATACTTAAAGTGAAAAGAGCAAGGCCAAAGTATCAACTCAAAAGAGCCAAAAGGCACGAAGATACTCCCCTCCTGCCCACTTCCTCCTCGTGGTTCAGCTTAGCTCCACTAGATGGGTGAATATCTTTTCTGCCAGAAAAGTGAAATAAAGTGCATTCATCTATCCAAAGTTCACCTGTGATCGCAGCCCATGACCTCATATAGGTCATTGTAAGAGATTTATTCTTTCCTTACCCATTCAAATATCATATTGTTTGTAGATATCACTTCAGGTATGGAAGCCAAATAATAAATGCATAAATGACATCTTGTGTTTCACACACGAAACTGGTTTTTTCCATAGAGTTCACAAAATATCCAGCCCTGCAGGAAGAGCTTTGAATCGAGATGAGATTATTCATGTTTTCAGCAGAATAAATAGACTAGGAATATACAAAATTGCAATACATTATACCCAAAAAACTAGCCTTATGCTTACTGGCTTGTAAAAGCTTCTAAAACGTGAAAGAAAAATCATGGTCCTCGCGGTGCCATCATATGAGCCAAAGTAGCATCATGTTCAAGATTCTCGCAGAAAAAGAAAAACATCCTCAACTTATACCTTGCTAAGAGTCCTTCACTGCAAAATAGCCTGCGAACAAGCCAATAGCAACCGAGATACAGATGCCTCCACCGCACCAAGTGCAACGAAGGACTATCTAGTACTCTTGCCAGAAAATTTACGGCATAGCTCAACCATTTTTTTACGCAGCATCCAAGGGGATTGGTGTTAGAGCTTTCTCTGCATCTCTTTCAATCTAGGAAATATTTGTTTCTCCTTTAACATCTTGTGGCGTGAAAAGCGCAGTTGACTTTGTTAAAGTTGAATAATGCATCTAGATTCCTTGCTACTTGTCAAAATTACTCTCCTAACAAGTTGTCAGCACTAGGTCTCACCTTCTATTAAGCTTCCTTCCTTTATTTGTTTAGTAATGCTTCATTGCTCGAGTCAGAAAATTGCCAATCCAGAAGACCAAAAGAGATGGCGGAGACCCAGTGACCTCGTTTGTTTTAGTTATGATCACAAAAAAGAGAAGCTGATAGCAAATCGCGAAATAGCTTAATGATTAATCAAATCCAAAACTTACACATGATTTTATTAATCCAAATAGTTTGCGCGTGAGGATTACAATAACTGCCATGAGATGGTATAGACAATAATTGTTTCTCTTACTAGCTCAAGCAGATCTAAATCTATTTAACGAAACGAAGCCATAACCATAGTCTTCCATTGAGAACATCTGATCTACTTTGAGTTCCGCAGCTGATCTCCTAGCAAATCTGCCTTTGACTCGAGGACGACTGTCAGCGTAGGTCTTCCTCAAGGCATATCTTATTTTCTTATCAAACTTCCTCGCCTTCCTTTTCTCTTTGTATCTCAAAACCTTGGCCTCCCTATTTATAGCAGGATTCTGAAAAGGCCTTAAGAGTGGAGGGTTTGAGAACATTCCCGTCTTCCCAATTGGAAGCCTGGCATATGAATTTGAGATCTCGTTCATTGTTTGTAGCCTTGATAGGCTGGCATGGAAAAATGAATGAGAAACCTGATCACAAAGTAAAAGAACAGGTGTTATGACAGATGACGATTGACTGATCACAGGACTCAATCTAGTTGAAGGTATGTCAAGGCTAGTCTTTACAAACAGTAAAGAACGAAAGGCTAAAAGCCCAAGATTCTGCTGACTAATGCAACATAATTTTAAGAATAAGCTTCCGAAAGAAGTTGTTGGAGCATTTCTTTTCTGGATATTAAGGTTTTTGTACGGTGCGAGAAGATGCATAAATGCAAACTAATCAAGAAAATTCAATAGTAAAAGGAGAAAATTTTTTGCAGGTGAAGCTCCACCAAGGTTATGGTAGCATTATAACCCTCTGGTTTCCAGTGTTCATTCATGTGCGGACGTGATGCCTTTTGTCTTGGCTTTCTCAAAGGGAAAATTATAATTTTTGCCAAAAAAAAGGTCAAATTGAATTAACAGAATTTACCTAACAAGGCTGGACATAGTAGCCATACAACAATATAAGGATTTAGCTAATGCAAAATAATGAAAAAGAAAGATGTATAAAGAAAACTTTCTGCTTGCTGCTTCTAAAGTCTAGACTCATACAAAAGGGTTTTTTTGGGGGAGGAGATACTACCAGGATATACGGTACAGAAGTTACTCCAAAGGAGGAAAGTCTGAATTCCAGATTCATTATCAAGAAAACCATGTTGAAACAATTACACTAAACAATCAGAAAGGCTTGTGAACTGGCAAGTTAGTGTGAATATCCACAAATTCCACCGACGTTTTGCATTATATATTTAAAATGACCAAACATGTCTTACAGTATGGTTGCTCGAAGGGTTGCTAACGAAAGCATCTTTTGCTATTCCGTTCTTGTTGTCCCAGCAGACATTCTGTTGGGCTGTGGAATCCATCAACTGAACCGGCACGACGCCATCACTGGTGCTTTGCCCCTTGTCAATTCTAGTTTCCAGTGGATTGCACTCGTCCAGGGCTTGATGCTCGGTGCATGAACCATACTCTATAAGATCCAAATACTCATCAGCCTCCCCACCATAGAGTAACTCATCACTAGTTTGGTTGCCTTTTCTACTAGGTGGATCAAGCAACAACCAGGAATCGATTTCATCTTTTTCTATGCACTCATGAGCCTTCTGTCCTTCGGTCTCGGCGTTTTGATCCAGGGTGGAGCTGGGAGGTCCGTAAAGGGAGCTGGACAATGGAGTCACTGGGACTCGTGTGTGCCGGCAAGCTAACATATTGGCCGAGTGTATCTCAATGTCACAGTTGGCACACAAAACAGCCGCATCAGCCTCACAGGCGAAGCTAGCTGGGGCGTTTTCACAAGAACTGCAAATCCAAAAGCGCTCATGTTGAGCATCACTAATATTGCCTTCATGGGCTATCTGATCACACCCAGCACAGAGAAAAGCCGAGTGGCTCTGGCAGAAGAAAACACAGGAGGCCGCCTTGCACATGTTGCAGAGTCGCGGGTAACCGTGTGTACTAGGACTCACATTCATCAGTTCTTTGTGCAAAAAGGTACTTGCCATAAAGAGTGAAGTGTGAAGTGAGGATGGAAGTGGGTACTGAGAGGTTGGGGGAGCATGTGATCTTATGGTCCGCTGAGATTCTATCCGGACACGTTTTCTTGTCTTTTTGGAATGTTTCAGTACGAGAAAGTAAAGGATCTACTTTTTCTCGCCAATCTGTGCTGAACCTTAGAGCATAGTGATAACCTGCCATTAAATTGCTTGATTGAAGTCAGTGTTCACTGATTTAAACGTGAAAAGGGAAGTTGACGCGTGGCTGCTTATATCTTCATGAGGAAAAGAAGTCGCGCATAAAACTGAAAAGGACAAAGTGACATGAACTAATGATATAAACATTCACACTCATCGAAAGTGCGGGAACTAAGTGAGACACAAAATGAAGTGCCATAACATGATAGTCGCCTCTTGAATCCGTGTGAGATAAAGTGCTGCGTCGTGGCCCACGTTTATTCGAGTGAGATCATAAACATTATGCTTGTAGCTATAAAGGCCCTTCGCTTTTGTCAACTGGGTTGAGGCATACTTCGTAGATTCTTCTCTTTTCCTTTCTGGGGTTGGTCCCTCATCTCCTCATTCGGTAAGCATCAGCGATTCTGGGCCATACATTACTGCTCACACAACACATTGTTTTCCAACTCGGCAACTCTAAATTCAATCTCGAACCCGTGGTTTCAGCTGCAGTTTATAACCTGATGAGACCAAAAGCAACAATTCGATCTCAATTAACTGAACTTACCAACTTTGCTTTGCCTGGGGTTCTAATCATATGAAGCAACTCTTGCTAAAGAAGCATGAGAATATTTATGGTTAATGTTGTGTCGTGTAGACCTTTTGGGTGCACTTCTCTTTAAGGGTGAGTAGGGTTCTAGGATAAAGCTTGGAACTGGAGAACTGGACTTGTGAAAACCTGTCTGGTCTTAGGTTCTAAGTATGCAGGGTAAGTTTCGAATTTAAAAATTGAAAAACTTGTTTGACAAGTAAGTTGTAGGTTATAGGCAGACGGAACTTAGAACTTGGATAGAAAATCTTGTTTAACAAGTAAGTTGTAGGTTATAGACATATGGAACCTAGAACTTGGAATAAGTATCAAGTTTGTGTTCTTCATATTTTGATACGATCATGCGTTATTCTACAGCGTCCAATGTTGAATGTATAATCTAGAACCATTAATTTTTTATTTTTTATTTTTAACTAGAACCATTAGTTTGCGCTTTCATTTTATGATCGAGATTTTATTTTGTTAATATTTCATACTTTTCGTATGTCTAAATACAAGTTGTGCTTAGCAAATATTGATCATTATAGGTGATGATTCACTGTAATCGTTCGATTAATAATACATGGCAAACTTGAGTAGACTTTGAAATCGATCCTAGAACTTGTGACATGATACGTTCCAAGTTCTAGAATATGTAGAGTACGTTTCAAATTTCGAGAAATGAAAAATCTGTTCCAACGGGTGGATTCTCAGTTCCAAGTGAAATATGTATGGAATCTGGGATCACTCACCCCTACTTTTCTTCTCCAGCTATAACTTTGGTTCATAAGATATCGCTACACTATTGCTGCTAGGGCGCTAGTCAGGAATTTCAGAGCCGTTTTGACAAGAAAAAAGTACCTGAAAATCATTCCCCATTTAGATTACTCAATTATGTGCATTAAAAGTTCCATTCGAAAGTATCGAATTATAACGATCAGGTAATGATCTCATTCCAAAAACTTCCCCAAGTTGAGCACCAGGCTTCCTCACAAAAATGAGGACAAAGAGAGATTTCCAAATACTAGGAAGTAATGCAGAAAGTCAGCACCATCAGAAGTACACGACACTAAGGCAGTTCAAACTGAAACCTTCATTTGAATTCCAGAAAACCTACATTCGAAGAGTCTTCCATCCTCATCGCCAGTCTAAACGCAAAAATAGTTGTCACAACGACCTATATAGCACTACCATTACAGGTAGTGGAAATACAAGCAATTGACCACGCCCTGTTTACATCCGTTTTGCCACTGTGTGGCTGTGTTACAACACCACTGTTTACATCCAACCAAAGAGTATGAACTCAAAAAAGGAACGGCAGCGGAGTTGTTACCGCATTTCTTCTTGATGTTCAGAACAAGGAGGAAGTCAGCTCGGAAATATCATCGACAACTTGATCATACTCTGCTTTCAGTTTGTCCTGTTTCTCGGCACTCAAGTCACCCTTTGTTGGCTTCGTTAGCACCAGAACACAGCATGTAGGCCTCTTGGTGGCACCTGCATTCGCTAGATCCTGAAGAACACAGATAAATGGGCAATTTTCGTTAAAGGATGAAGAACATGGACATAGGGAAGAGAGAGAGAGAGAGATTCAGCTTTCACTCCAGCACAACATGGACTTAAACAGAAGGCAATCGGCTTACTTCTTTCGATGGAACATAGATGTAGGGAATGTCGGACTCTTCGCACAGAATAGGGACATGAGTGATGACATCAATAGGAGATATGTTCCCAGCAATAACGCATAATCTGCACAGAGAGAATCCAAATATCTGAGCTCAACGACAATCCAAATATTCCCCAGCCAATGCCGTGCAGAACAAAAGACGTGGCTCCAAGCAACTACAGAGATTTCATTCGACCTTGCAGCGAATGGCATTTGTGCTCAAATTAGAAAAAAAGGATAAATCTGTACCCTTTGTGACCACGCCGGATGCTTTTAACAACCTCCTTCACGCCTCTTTTCAAGCATTTGTCTTCAGCAGCTGCCAATCAAGAAGAACCACAAGGACATGCCAATAGTCAGCCCAAAGAAATTTCAATCGAACCACAAACACGCAGCACACCCATTTAAGCCCACCCCGCCCCCTCGCGCATGCCATTCGCAGTGAATATCCGGCTCATCGACAAAGAGAACCGGCATTTCGATACACCCAGTTCCAGCTAAAGTTTCATCGAATAGGTTTCATAAAGACCCAACACCGTCGGTCACTGTATATCCGACGAATCACGTACCCAAAACTCATCATCAACTCGCCAACCAACGGAATGGAGAAAGGGAACAAGAACGCACGTTAACACGAGAAAACGAGTAAGGGTGTGATGGGGGCATTACCTCTGCGGACGAGCTTGAGGGCGCGCTTGCCGAGCTTCTTGCCGGCGAGGGGCTTAGCGATGGGGGCGAGCGCCTGCATCTTCTTCTTCTCCTTCTGCGATCTCTCGGCTTCACTATCGCTTCCCATCTCTCTCTTTCTCTCTCTCGCGGCAACACCTCGCTCAGCCTTGGACAAATGGTCGGCCGGGTACTCCAGGGGTTGCTCTCTTCCTTCCTGTTGAGTTCGCGCACAACTAGGGTTTTAGCCTGGACTAAGGTTTTATCTGCCCTTTTTTGGTCAGGAACGGAAAATTAATCAGAATCTTCTTGGGCTAACCTCGCAAAGCCTCTCTATTGGTGTCTCAAAATTAGTAATGGAGTTACTTATGATTCTATATTTTGTTGGTTAGTTTAATAGCATGATGTTGTTTTGAATTCAATAATGAACAAATATTTTATGAAATGGGAATCTTTATTTTAGCATACATAGTATTAAATCTTGGGTAAATGGCACAAATGGTTACTGATATTGGCCTTAAACTTTGAATTTATCCAATATAATTTCTAAACTTAAGCCTAACATGCAATATCATTCATGAACTTATAATTTATTTAATGTAATTCTTGAACTTTGAAAATGATCAATACTATTCATAACTTCAAATTAATTGAAGAATAATATTGAATATTTTATACAATCCATGGACTAAATTTAAAAAAGTCCAAATCATATTACATAAATTAAAAGTTATGTCAAGTAAAGGTTAAGGAATATAAAATTCAAGAATTATATTATATATTGGGCAAATTTCACGTGCTTATTGTTCAAATGGATGGATGTCCCTTTTTTCAGCAATAAGTTAGTACTCATTTTTTTTGGCCGGAAAAAGTTAATGTGTTTTCAGTATTTGTATTCCCTTCTGGATTTAGAGTCACTACTGAAGGGTTTCGACGCTTGCGCCGAATGTCGAAATCAACTCTAAATCCGGCATGCATTAATTCTTTCTCCTCGCCAAAAACAAGCATCATATTCATTCCAAATCAGCCCTAAAAGCCTATAACAAAATGATCATATCTGTTTCTTCCTTCAACATTGATCCGGCCCACAGCGGGTCGGGCCAATCTGTGCCTGGGCCGCCCATAGCTGTTTGGCTATAGATAATACACGAACATCATCCCAGGACCTGTCCTGCTGGTTTCCGCACGAGATAACCTATCAATCCAAAGCGGCCCACTTGCTATGGCAATTTATCGTCAAGAGTCAAGCGGCCTCGTTTATACACAAAACCCTGTTGGATATTATGCAATCACAAGAACTTATCAACTGCAAAGATCATCAAAATTCACATTTTCTTCAAATCGGTCAGAAAGTGCTGAAGATCTTCCAGCTTTGCACTGCAGAGGCCTGCAAAGGTAGCAATTACCGCAATTATAATGCCAACATTTCAGTTAGAAAACATTATTGCCAACTATAACCAATGAGTCCTTCTATATATCTTTAGAAGTGTAGAATTAACAAAAGAGTCATTACCAGTACTACAATCCGTAGAGAAATTGTACTTTTGATGGTCTAATCTCATTTTCTTAGAGTTCTCTGTCTCTTCCATCCTTCCGGTCTTGAACTTTGCTATTTTACACCGCAGCTCATCTGCAGTTCTCATCATCTCTACAAAACAATTAATCAGCAGACTATTGTCAGAAAAAAACTTGACTAATTTCATCATTCATGGAGACCCATGTCTATGAACTTGAATACTATATCCTCTGTTCAGTTACTTCGAATCAATGTCAAAGTGAAACTTTTGCCAATAGTATAACAAGACAAGTACAAAAACACAATCAACTGACACTGTCACAGGAGCAACGACTGAATGGAACTTCAGTTAGAAACAAGCTTCACGTTCCCTTATAAAATGAGTTGTTGGTGGCTGCTAGACAGCAAGTAAGCAAGCACTGCAATGTCACGCTAGTTTCTCACTAACCAATGGAAAAAAAAATTGTTTCCAGTGTCCACAAAGATACCTATCCCCTTTTCAGGTGATGATGATTTTCAAATAGCACAGGTAAAAAGTGAAATAAGTATTAGCACATCCAGAGATGTTGATTGGCTTCCATATGAACATATAATAAAGCAGACCTAAAAACAGTGGAAATGGACACACCAAAGTCTAGTGCTGCCATGCCTAAAAATGTCAACAGCTGCTATGTGAATGGAGCAGTTTAATTGTCAATATGTTAAAAGAAAGACATGAAAATTAAACCCGTGCTCACACCAGATATCAAACCCCAGAACTCCAGTACAAAGATGAAGACAAGTGTTACTTAAAATTAAATGGATCAGGAAAATTACCTTGAAATGTGTCGTGCAGAGAGCTTTGACTAGTGGATTCCAGTGCTTCAGTAACAACCTTAGAAAACTGATCAGTTGAGACAGTCTGCCTTTCAAGTACTTGTAGTTCTTGATTCAGCTCAGCAGACTCCTTTATAACCTGTGCTATTTAATTTAGTAAATAAATTCAGATATTCAATGGAAGGCATTCAAAAAATGGGAATAATATAATTACCGAAACTAGTCTGTTTCTCAATGAGTCCAACTGCTCTTGAAGCTCGAGATCAACAATTGGATCATGAGATGAAGGAATATCACCAGCAGAGGTATTCTAGATAAAAAATAAAGGAAAAAAAGATTACACACCATGGTAAGCCTGATAACAGAAAAGTATCCCCTTTTCCATGAAAGGAAGGTGCAAGAATCATCAAGAGGACCTCACTTTCTTCAGAGTCCAATAAATAAAGACTGTTCTTCCATTACCAAGTCTTTCGATGTCACAATTCCTTGCCTCATCCAATTACAAATTTTTCAGCAAAAAAAAAAATTGAAGCTGGCCATGCAGTAATGAGATTATGGCATACAAACTTCTCCTGATCTGACTGCACAAATTGCAATCCAAAGGCAGTCTAGCAACATAACAAAGTGGCTCTATGAGCCCTTTTCTTTGGTAACATGAACCCTGGGTCAAAATGTCAAAATGTCCAATCATTTCACAATTAGATACTGACAAGAAAAGCAGAGTCAGGCAAATCATTGCTCCAAAAAGTCACAACTGGCAAAATCATTCTCTTACAACAACTACTAGGTAACAACTTGCAAGTTTACATAGCATAAACCTCTGAAGAGAAATCTTACATCTTTGGGTAAAGAAAATCCTTCAGGAACACTGAAACAGTGGCGAAGACAATACTTCTCCCACATACCAAGATGCTTATCCAGAACTGATTGAATCATATTATGTAAATAGGCAACACCCTGCATAAAAAAACAGTGTTCTAGCAAATATAAGCAGTTGAGACATATCTTGAAGGACTTTCATCATACAATAAAGAGGAGCGTATGTCAATTCTACATTCATTTGCAAAAAATTAACACCACGGCCCACAGCGTGCAATAAAGGCAGCGTTAAAAAGCGATGATGCTCAAACAAAAAGCGTTTAACCCTTTTCTCAAATGATCACATCAGAAAACGTATCTAAAACAGTCCAGCCAGTGTCCAAGATGGAAACTGGGAAGGTTCATGCCCAAAAGTAATGAAGATCTTTGTATTCCGCAAAGTTCGCAAGTTTCATGGTTCAATGACAAAAAGATCATGACACAGAAAGATGAGACATTTAACTAAACACACATTTGCTCTTTGTTTCCTCCTTTACCCCTGACTCGCCAAAGAGAACTGAGGCTTTCAACTAGATGGATGGACGGAATGATACATCTGATCAAGCTTAGATTTGCAATTGCGCAGCTTGCATCGGCAGCACACAGACATTTCCCACGTCTGGCTCAGATTAAAAATCTAAAATTTTAGGAGCTCCCTGGGTGGGTAGTCAGTAGAATTCTAGTAAACAGATAATTGAGTTGCTAATCTCAGCCTAAGACGTGTCTCTTTCGATTTTCGCAGCGAATCAGAAAGATGCAACCCAAAAAAAAAAGAGCTTAACGAAACCCCTCCCTCGCCCCTCTTTCGCTCCTCTGAAGACAAACCAAACTAATCAAGCACCATGTAAGACAACGACAAAGAGTCGCGCATCAAGAAAAATGGAGCCAAACACGAAATCGATCGAGAGAGTGGCACCTTGCCGAGATCTTGAGCCCGGTCCGAGCCCTCGGTTCTCAGAAGATCCGACGCTTGTCTGCGGAGCAGATACCACACCATTACTAAGTAAATCGCCAAATTGAAGTGCAGATTCGTCCATGCGTGTGTGAGAGTGGGGGAAGAGAGAGAGAGAGAGAGAGCAATGATTACTGATGATAGAAGAGGAGAGCTTCGTCGAGCAAATCGTCGACGCTGTTGAGGACCTCGTTGACGAATAGCCGGGGCTTCAGGTCCAGCGATTCGAACACCGCCTCGCTCTCGCTTCCTTCCATTTCGCACGAAACCCTAGAATTTGAACCCAGAACTAGAGAGAGAGAGAGAGAGAGAGAGAGAGAGAGAGCAGGATTTCGAAGGATTTTCCCGCCAAGAAGGTTGAAGAAAGGCCAAAGAGATCTAAGACTCCGTCGGGTCATGTTCTTTCGGATCATGGAAGAGAACGTAAAGCAATGTGGGCTTTTTAGTTCTGGGCATGTTGGGCCCGCCCACGCCGCACGGCCCACGGTGGCCCAATATGTTATGAAGTATATAGTATAAAAATAGATTTTGGTAGAAAAAGGAAAAATTATAGAAAATCATCGGCAATGTGGCATGCAATGGATTGGCTATGACAACCTTGTTATCATAAAAAAAAAAAAAAACAATAATAATGAAGAACTATACCATCATCTCTAATTTTGCAAATCGAGTTTTAACCCTTTGAATCGATCCGAATAACTCGTGATTCTTTGTTGAAAAATACAATCAAATCGAAAACCTATATCAAAGGCTGCAACATGAAGATGTTGGTGCTGTACAATTTTCAATATCATCATGCCACGTGAACTTTTTGGCATATTCTCGGAAAGGATCAAAAGAATTAAAACTCGAGTGCATGTTATAGGACGATTTTCGAAGTGCTTTCCCCTCATCCACAACATAAATAACAATGTTTGGGGATAACTATTACATCAGCATGCAATAATAGTATGGCAGTTCCAACGTGTTCAGGAATTCTCCGAATGGAAAGAGGGAAAGGACAACCCGTTAGCAACACCTTTGTAGGCGCACGAAAATATACAATAGCAGTTTGCAATGTCCAGAAGCGAAACATTCTCTTCGTAGCTGTCTCTTTAACCGCCATTTCCTCTAGAGAAAAGACGTTTTTATTTTTATTTTTTTGGTCAATAACTAGAAAAAACGTTAAACCGTCCTTTGTTACACGCCCCAGAAGACCAACGTTCCCCAACCTTAAATCCCACGTCCCAATTCGTACATCGAAACACAGAGGCCGCACGCCCGAGGAAGGAAGAAGAAAGAAAGCTCGCGCTCGTCGATCCGACGCCGAACACGCGATGGCTCGCATCAGCAACACCATCGTCACGATATTGAACATCGTCTCCACCATCCTAGCCATCGTCGCCATCGGCACGTCCGCAAAGTTAATGGTGCACAGCAGCACGGAATGCCAAAAGTCCCTACAAAGCCCTCTCCTGATAACGGGTGCCGTCCTGCTGGTCGTTTCTTTGATCGGGCTCATCGGGTCATGCGGGCGGAGCAATTTCTTCCTGTACACGTACTTGATCTTGCTGTTCCTGTCCATCCTAGCGCTCACTGCCTTCACGGTGTTTGCATTCCTCGTGACCAACGAAAGCGCGGGGAAGGCGGTCTCGGGGCGGGGGTTCAAGGAGTACCGGTTGGGGGACTACTCGGATTGGATGCAGAAGCATCTGGTGAATGGGGAGAAATGGAATGAGATCCGAAGCTGCTTGGCCGATGCCCACATTTGTAGGAGGCTCAGCGAAGGCGCTCATCAGAGCGAGGTGGAATTTTCCAAGCAGAACTTGTCACCCATTCAGGTACTTTCGATTGTGAAATTGTTCTTTTGTTTCTTAACTTTAGTGAGTATAATTTGAATGCAAGTATATGTATATGTGCAAATGAAGAAGTGAACGATTTGGCCTTTTTCCAAGATTCAGCTGGTGCTCTTCCCAAATTGTTACGAATGAGCGTGGAGTCATGCATAATTTCTACATTTTAAGAATCTATGCAGAAGCTTGTTGATTTGTGAACTTCAGCTAACATCTTGACATGAAACTGTGCCGGCGGGATTTCACATTAATCTCGGTTTTGCTTGTTTTCAGTCTGGTTGCTGCAAGCCACCGACTTATTGCGGTTTCGAATTCAAGAATGCGACCTATTGGACGGTTCCGAAATCGGGCCCGGCAGTGCCCGACCCTGATTGTTTGACATGGAGCAACGACCAGGAAACCTTGTGCTACGACTGCAAATCATGCAAAGGAGGATTCCTAGCCAATGGCAGAATGGAATGGAGAAATTTGCTGATATGCAATGTCCTTCTCCTCATCATTTTCATGGTCGTCTACAGCGTCGGATGCTGCGCTACCAGGAACAATCGCACGGATCGCGGATATGCCAAGTACCGAGGCCACCCTTGAATTTGTGACGCTTTGAGCTGTCCCGCCGGCCTAGATGACGATCTTCCCGACTCAACCTCAGAACTCTTTTGGTTGATTGGGTTTAGACTGTCTAGTTAACGAAGCTTTACGTAGGCTTTATTCACTAATCGATGTGTTTTCTTAAGCACTAGTTACTTATCTATGGCAATGTAAAGAGTGTAGAACGCCTGCATCATACGCTGCAAGTCAATTTGTCTCCCCTTTTCCAATACCTTTACTCATAAGAGGACTGATCAACCAACGTCCGTTTGTCATTGTCTGTCCCAAGCACGTTCTAATACCACGACATGGCAACAAAGAAGCTTCCGCTATCACCGAGGTATCCACTCCTGTTAACAGCTTCGCAACCGATCTGATTGTCCCATCGTCCCATAGCAACGCCATAACATTGTACATTCAGTTATAACCATGCACAACAGGCAATGTTGATGCAATGTTGATGGCTGAAAGATGCCCTCGATGCATTTTCGAAGAAAAGAAAGGAAAATTCAACTTCGCCAGGGCCAATGCATGCAATTAGGACAAACAAAGTTTTGCATATAAGCTATAACTGGATGGACCACATGCTATAAAATGAGGAGACCATCATCCGCGAGAAATCAGTATTGTCAATACTATTCTCTGACAAACAAAGAGAATGTACATGGATGGAAATGAAATGGAAGTCCGACATTTTCAAACATTTGAATTTGCGATACAAATTAGTCACTTGATAAACTCTGGATGCAACAAAATTCCAGTGCCACTATAGTTAAGACCATCACTTGAGAAAGGTGCAGGCAAGAAATAAGAACACATATGCCACTAGGGATGTTAAGAGTTCAAGTGTCCAGGTTGGTTGTAATAGAAATGTTGGGATCATCGGCACAAGGACAGAACCACAAACCCAGCCGGTTGCAAGTGCTCCCAGTCTGCAAGCAGCAGAAGTCAAAAAAGTAAATGACCACACTACAAGTGAGAGATAGGAGACGCAATGGATCGCATTATCAAAGCTTTACTTACCCAATAGCAAAAGCTCTACCTAAGCTTTTTGTCTTGTCATTCAAGAAATATATGCAAGCTGCCAAAGAGACTGCCACCTGCAAAAGTTAAAGTCCACTTACAAATTTGATGCATTTGAAACATGAAGCCAACTTGATATGGTATCTTTGGTAAAGTGAAAAAGCAAACATAAACCTCATAATCTTAAATGAGGGTAGCAGACTCATGAAATATAGGAAGAAACCCAAACAGAGAACATGAAACTCCCTGGAAATTAGACAAATGCAACCAAAAGCTTTATGAGGGAATTATGCGGTTAACCATACGCAACAATCGGAGTACTTCCTAAGTAAATGATGCTGATGTTCCCAAAATGGACAAGGCATTCCAGTTCCACTAGCTACGCTTCATTATTAGGAGCTCCTTCCTTTGCGAGATCCATTTATCTTTGTAAGCAGCATATCAAAGTTGAGAAAGAGAAGGAAAAAAAGACTGAGATTAGGCTGCTGGTGCAACCTCTTCATAGGAAAAGAAAGGTGTAGGAGATGGATACCACAGATCTAAGGTTTTCCCCACAGCATTATTGTCTTCGAACCTATCTTACCATAATCATCATGCTAAAAATTTGACTTTCTACATGCTGCTATTCTATGGGTTAAGCTCATCCATGCACTGTCTTGATTCCAAGCAGCACCCCAAGTCCCCAATTACTTATCTATTCCTCTTCTAGTCAAGCTAAATGATTATGATCAAGAAGAGTGCACCAAAAATATAAGGAAGAACTTACATAATCACCCTTGCAGTAACAGAATAAGAACCAAGACAAACCTGAAATGCTGGTCCACCTTCAGCAGAGTTCATGATGCTCCACCCACCCATAAATGCAAAGAGAAATAATCGTCTAAATATAACATCAGTTGGAGGAAGTTCCACAAAATTGAGTAGATTCTGGACCCAAGGTGGTGACTCCTCAACCTTCTTCTTTAATCTGCTTTTTAAATTGATTTTAGTTTTCTTTCTTTGCTGAAAGCTTGTCATCAGTAATTTCTCAAAAGCAGCTTCTATTGACTCTTCACTACGTTCATGTCCAGAATACTGCTGTAGGAGAAAATTCCGTGAACTCCAGATTTCCTCCTCGGAAGCATCACGGCCGATACCAAGGCGCTTATACGGATCCCAAACATTGTGTCGAGGAAATGTTGGAGCGCTACCTAGAATGAAGCGAAAACAAAATCATCTTGAAATAAGCTCAAGAGATCAACATGCCCACAGCCACCAAAAAACCAGAATGAAATTGTAGTTCACACAATTCCACAAGATGATATCTGGGTATCGTCACTACGTCAACTACAGAAAACTTTAAAATTTCTAATTTCCTCCAACAAAGCACCAAGAAACACACATAAGAAACACAGTCAGCGCTCTGAAGTCTAAACTTGAAATATCAAATGACATCATGGCTATAATTTTGTATCAGCAACTTACGTTTCATAGTTGGCCATTTTAAAAGGCACTCAAATGAATTTTTGCATACATAGTTCAGCACGCCATAAGACCTCCCATATTGGAACATGACTCTGGAAATTTTTTTTTTCATTTTTTTGACCAACAAAATTCTATGCAAGACAAAAAGTGTTGCCAAAGAAAGGAAAGTTCTTTTGTGTCACTAAATAAAAATGCGACAACCCAGCGAAAATAAAATACAATGACTACAATATGTAAAGCTGTTAGCATCACATGTGATCTTTGGTGAGTTTGAAGTAGGAAAGCATGGTTTTAGCCGCTCCATTCATGCCAAGTGGATGGCAATGTGCATCCACCCTATTAATATTGCATGTACCTCAATTAATAAATAAATAAATAAAACTGAAAGCGTGACACGACCCTTCAATTGCCACCAGGTCAAATAGTGTTGAGCTTGAGATAGTGCCATGGTACAATTGAAAGGGAAAAAAGAAAATCATGTTTTCTCTGGGAATGGAACAACTCCTTAATAGATGAAATAACTAAAATCATGTTTTTCTGGGACTAGAGAACTCCTAGTTGAACTTTAATAAGCTATTTGATGGTTCAGGCTTTTTAAGTCTAGAATATAGCTAAAAGTTGTTCAAATGAAAAGGTTTTCTGCCGAAAACATGCACCAACAGTCATGCTCATCTACCGATCTTAAAACACAGAGGATTATATATCATCCACTTTCATGCCAAAGAATCGCTCTTCGCCTCATGTAGAAAGAATATTCGTCTATTGCTGAAAACTTAATGCTCACCTCAAGGATCCCTTTGTTGCTAGGAAGAATCTGAATACGAAGAAGCTAAAGGAAGTACATAAATTTTTTTTTGCATTGTTAATTGATCATGCCATATCTCTAGGCAAAATAAATAACTTATGCTGCCATTGTTTTCAAGTTACTGTCTCGGAATACCAAGGCCACCATACTCTTAGTTCTAGCTAAAAGAGCTAGACAACTCATCTGGTTTATCCTAATTGCAGGGTGCAATGCTGTGTACCATAGTAGATAACAACTGATCATCTAACTCGTTCATTTGATTCAACCAGTCCGTAAGATATAGAAGAAAAAAGCTGCTGCTTTGTTTCACAGTTCCGTTTTAGGATACTCTATAAATACCGAGTTAAGCTTCGACTTTAGTCAGAAATGATGTGAAGTACGCAGTTTCAAATTAAAATGGATTCTGCATACGTCTATGACCATCCATTGTACCACTCCCGTGCAGCCCAGACAACGCTTTAAATCCACAGGCTCTCGTCCTCATTATTCATCTCCAATATGCTGTACTAGAACTTCCAACGGTTCCTCACAGATGCAGGAGCTGAATATACACGTCTTCCTATATCAGAGTTTACATCTCCATCAAAGCTAAGTGCATCTCCATCATTTTATTATCCCATTACATTGATCACGGTCATGGAAACACTCATTCGCGTCACGCACCGACGAAAATCAAAAGCGAACTTCCCTAGGCGTCCAGCATAACAGAAATGGTGGATAAGCACAGATAAGGCGGTGCACAGATATGCATAAGCTCCGAGATAAGAAACAACAAAGAAAAGACTTGACGCGCATAACGCATAGGATCGTTACCTTCAAGCGCACATCTAGGTGTCCTGATGACGGCAACCGAAGACGCCGGCTTCTTTGAATTCCCACCGCACGAACTGCACATACACCGAGAAGATAAAAAGTTAACCCCCCAAAGAGGAAAACGAGAACACAAGACAATTCAAGAGAAGAGAAATCGACAAAAGTCCAATTCCGACTTCAATTGGAATCCACATCAACAGCAGAAGCCTCAATCAACCGAAAAAATTTCACATTCATTCGAGAGAGAGAGAGAGAGAGAGGGGTACAGTTTCTGGCCGAGGAAAGGAGTAGCGAAGGTGGGGTTCGATAGGGAAAGGACGCCCATCCCTTCGACGGCGACGGCGACGGCGACGGCGAGGCGGGAGACTTCCGGACGAAGAGAGAAACCCTAAATCGAGCAAGGCTGGAGTTCCATGAAAGCGGAGCGGAGCAGGAATGGAAGACGATGCTGGAGAGAGAGGCTCGACTCTCCGACCGCGACGACAGGGACACGCCTCTCTATCGGGTTAGCTGGAGAAGAGATAGAGAAAGAAGAAGTACCGCTGGGGATTTGGCGTCCTTTTATATATATGAAGGCCGCGACCAGAGGCGTCGGCGTTTACGACGTGGTGAGGTGACCGAGACCGAGACCGAGCCCCACCGTGTTGGTGTAATTTGAGAGATTGGAGTAGAAATTCTACCACCTCACCAAAACTGGCGGTGGGAAATGGGTCTACAGTGGTTTCTTTCGGCTATGGATTGGGGGTGAGCACGGTCCATGTTCTATTCGAAAATTTGATTGGACCGGTTGATTCTAGACAACTCTCGATTTCCATAGTTTAGAACCTACGATAATTGGATCAATTTTTTGTTGTTCAATTTGGAAAATTCGATTCGATTTTCCTCTATGCACTCATTTTAATTAATTTTTTATTTTATTTATTTATTTTTATATTTTTCTAAAAATCAATTTTTAAATTTTTAAATTTTCTTTATACTTTTTTTATTTTTCTTTTTGTCTTTTTTTTTTCCCTTCTTCTTGCTTGGCTAGCGTCGGCCACGCGACAAGGCTTGAGGCCAGCAAGCTCGGAGCTTGCCAAATCGATGAGCGTGAGCCCTCTTGCTCACTAGTGAGCTCGAGGTTACCTTTGGGCAATCGCCAACCGTCTCGTGGCCAACAATCGACCAAGGAAGGAGAAGGGATGAAAAAAATAATAATAATAAAAATGTAAATAAAAAAAAAAAAAAAAAAAGAGAAAGAAGTGGTAACTAAGAGTGTTAGATAAGAGAAAATGAGTAAGAAAAATATTTTTCCTTATTTGAAAAGCGAAAAACATTTTTCCTCATTTTAGAAGACTTTTTTTCCATTCATAGAAAATGTTTTCACAAGTCAATTCATTTTTTGTAAACTGAATACTGGAAAATTCGAAAAAAATTTACTAAAAATTATTTTTAGCGAAACAAGTGGAGCCCAAAAGCCAAATTCTTGCTAGCTGCATAAGTACTCGCCTTGCCTACGGAGAAAGAGGCTTTGTTTGATAGCCTCTGTAACTCATGGTTATGCGTGACTATTCAGATTGTAGCATTACAAAAATGCGTGCATGTATTAGAATGAAAAAAAAAAATTATAATTGGTCTCAATTCAACTTGAAAACTGAATTGGGTGGTCCAGTTTGGCTCTTGGGTAGATAAGATCGACTCTCAATTTTATGAGCCAAGAACCGATCCTACTCGATTTGGTTCTCAATTCTAGGTGGGAACCGACCCACTAAAAACTATCCTTAATGGTAAACCAATGTTAAAAATGCTTTTCGTGATAATAAGGGAAAATTTCAAAAATCCACTCTTAAGTGAGGCCCTTTTTACAAAATTTTTCTCTTGTAGGATTTTGCTTCAAAATATGTCGTGAACTTAGTTATTTTTAACTCAATAATAAAATCAGTTTCCCGAAATTTCCTTCAGACTTGTCTTTATTCCAACATAAGCCATGAACTCGATCGTTTTGACCCCATCAACCCCTCATCCCTATTGGAATTAATAGTTGGACCCCATGCTCGTCATGTGCCCGGTTTGGGTCTTTCCAGAAAGCATTTTAGTCTGAAACAATTGTAATCCCAAGACCCTGCGTTGAAATTATATATATAAAAAAAAAAAGACCAAACTGACTTTATTTTGTACTTCTTGCGTGCAGGGAGGGCCATGACATTTTCATTACAAGACAACTCTCCTTTTACATTTGCAGTGATTCTCCATTTCTAATTTTTAAACTCATGCTTGAGAAACCCTGGCCCTTTCTTTCTTATCCAAAGAGATGGGGCAAATTTTGGGAGGTTTTAATGTTTCTATGTGCATGTGAGAGGCATGAGTAAAATGTGTTGTTTTCGAACTAAAATCTCCCTAAAAAGGAGCAAACATGCACGTGTGAGCCGAGGGGTTGTCGGATCCAAGTGATCAAGTTCATGGGCGATTTTAGAACAAAATTAAGCCCGAGAGGAACTTCAAGAAATACGCGCTGCTCCAAAGGATTATCGAGTCAAACTCATCAAAGCCTGGGGGCAATTTGGAACGAAAGTTAAGTCTTGAGGAACTTTGAGAAACGGACCCACCATGAGGCCACTTTTGCGATTTTTCCTAGAAAAAGTAAAATACATGGACGCTTTATAAAGATACAAAAAGAACACGAATTTCGCACGTGGATATATAGTAGCATCGAAACATGAGTCAAACACGTATTAGCTTCCAAATGCACCGTCCAGGTTGCTTCTGCTAAAGCTAACCAGAATGGCTCATTATACTTGTCCAAAAATGTATTAAAGAAAGACCTCGTGATGTGTAGACTGTAGAGGATGCATCGACAACGGGTAATGTTACGGTTTTAAATTGACAAGTGGGCAGCTCATCTCTTTTAACTTCCACAGGTCGCTTGCAAATTCTCGGTAGTTGCGGTATTTTAGGACAAAAGATGCTCTTTTACCGGTAGAGGTTCCCAACAAGTACGTCTCTATCTTGCTCCTCAAGCACTCACCGGCTGAATTTGACTCTCTCTCTCTCTCTAGGAGAAAAATGGCCGAAACGGTTCTCCTCGCCGTTGAGAAAACCGCCAGACATTTGGCTTCTGCGACCACCTGAAATCTGGGAACATGGAGTGCCGACCATGGTGTCTGCCGTCAAAGCCGGTCTTAAGGATGAGCGGGGCATCAGAAGGTTATGTAAGATGCACGATCTAATGCATGACCCTTGCCCGTTATGATAGAGGGGACAAAGATAATAAAAGGGTGGGGGTCATGATGATTCTGATGGTGAAAGTCATATCGATGGAAGCACCCCTCCTGTAGTGATTGATCGTTACTGTTTGGAAGACAAGAAGGTCTCAGGACCGCTCGCGCGAGGTTGCTCGAGTTTTGAGTATCCTGAATTCGTGAAGTGTGATCGAGGGTCGCTTGGTTTGCTTCACAAGAACTCGCCCGTCAAGGAGGTACCTTGACCTTTATGTCTGCCGTTTGGCTCAAGGCTCTTCCAGAGTCGATGTGCGAGCTGTAAGATCTGCAGAAGCTGAATCTGGGCGAATGCATATCGCTGGAAAAGTTGAACGACTCACGGAGGCTGGATCTTGACTTTTGCACATCCCTCCCAAGGACCAGGCCGGTGAGTCTTTGACATCTTTAATAATAGAGCGAGTAGCGACCAGTCTAGTTACGTGCCGCGAGGGGTCGGACTGTTGACAGGTCTAGAAACATCATCTCAATTCACAGGAAGCAAGGAGGGGGAGGCCCGGGCGCGGGTATAAGCCGGTTTACCGGGCTTGGAGAACTCGAGAGGAGGTCTTCCTATACGATGCTTGCACCTGCTGAAAAAGGAGCGAGAGTCGGGGGCGGCTGGACGAGTCCGGCATTCAGTCTCCCGGGCTCTACTTCACTCTAGGCTCTGATCAGATCAGTCGATGAGCGCCCGGAAGCGGTGATGGAAAGATTTGGAACACACTGGAACATCACATCCTCCGCCGTCCATGGATTCATTGGCCACAACTTCTCCATCTAAGAGCTGTCTCTCGGCCTTGGATCAGCTTCCCCTCCGCCGGTCCTCTATAATCATCCAGGTTGGTACCGTCATAAATTCATCCATTGAGCAACTTCTTCTATATGCGTTTATGGATTTTATCTCTTTGCCTACTTCTGTCCACTTTTTGTCATTATAAAGATGTCCTTAACACTTCGGCGATTCTCAAGTTATTAATTACGTCCAAACACTGTTTATTTAAAAAATGTTAATCCAAATAAACCGAAAACTTTAAATATATACTTTTGATGATGAACAAAACTCTCAACAACCTTTGCTTTTCAACTAAACTTCAGTTATGCTATAAAAATTGGACAAGAGTATCAAAGTTACTAAATTGTCATACTAATATTTTCGGAAATAGTTTAGTTTAGCGAAGAATGAGGAGTTCTCTTTTTTCCCCCCTGCCCAAGGCCTCACCTCTCTGTGTTAGGAATATCGTACCACTTTAGCTATCAACTTCTCAAATAGCTAAGTAATGTTCATTTCCTGTAATGGGAGGAATTGGATGCGCTATACATTAGCAATTTAGTGCCGTCTTCAGTAACTTTTCTAAACAATCGATTTTCATTTCTCGAGGCAAATGAAAACTTTTAGCCTCTGTAAGTCTTATGTGGTAAACGTCCAAGGCTACCTTCTGTCACTAACTTCTCAAAGGGTTTGGCAAATTTACATGTACTCAGGTAGATAATGGTATTATCAAGTAAAGCTCGAGCTGGGTACATACATTAATTTTTTTGACTCCCTCTACTAAAATGATAATGGGTGGAAATTAACCAAGCAATCTAAGAACTAGTACTACACATACCAGAAAAAGGTGTTGCACAGTCCAAGGGAACTTGAAAACAAGATTTAACTCAAATTACAAAGGTTGGAGGAGTGATCACTTCTCGGTCCAAGGGAAGAGAGTCCACTCTTACGTGATGTGATTCCAGGACTATTGGGTACTTCTGCTTCCCTCATTTTTATTCACCTCTCGACATTTATTGGCGTTGAGCCTTAACAATCGTCACAAGTCCACCCATCTCCTATCCCACCTATCCATTTTACCAATGAATTTTTTATTCTTCCACTAGTTTACAATACTTGCAATCGCAGTAGATACAAGCTTCTCTGTCACATAATTCAGAGGGTAAAATCTTGGTTTCGTGAAGATTGATGCCCGAACACGACATGGTCAAAAGATGGATTCCCTCTGAACTGCTGCTCGTTGCAAGGATGTCAAAAGGATAATCAAATGGCTGAACAACATAATCTCCAAATCAGCAACAAGAATAAAACTGCAAGACAAAAAATTTATTTCACCTGCAGAAACATGCCTCCATCACCGCTAGCATATATCAAATGACCATAGATACATACCTTTCGTAGAATGATGTAGCTCGGACTGTTTTCATCCTTCATAGCTTAGGCTTTTTGTCAAGTTGCACCAACTGCTGTCGCAAAACCCTTCTCATGACCTTATTTGAAGCTGTCCTTGGAAGAGATGAGAAGGGCACAACACGAGAAACCTACATAAAACAGAACTAGTTTGTGCGTAAGTCACACAACCGATGCAGCACAAGAGCTTAGGGGCATGGCTATGTAACACAGAAATCAGTACCCTGAACAAAGGGTTCAATCTCTTCTGCACAGCGGAATTGAAAGCCATCCTTAGTTTATCCATATCAGGCTCTGGTTTATCTGAATCCTTCAGCACTGCAGCTATTATCAATTGCTCAGGTCCACCTTCAGCAGGGGGCACCCCAATCGCAGCAGTTTCGAGGACATTTTCATCAACAGCATTGCAAATTCGTTCGATCTCAATGGAACTGACCTGTTTAAACCAGCATACCAAGCCAGTCAAAGCTTTTACATTTTCTTCACTCAATGAAGTCATTGGTCAATGCAATTACAAAGGAACACCTCGTAAACTTTGCCAGCTTATACAGTGATGGCAAATGATCAGATATTTGGAGAAAATTATTACTGCAAACAAATGAACCTATTTTACCTTCGAAGAGATGTGTAAAGCGCTGCCTTTCATGACAAAAGATCTCAAGTTCCTCTACATGATAAAGCCTACGCTCAACATCCTATACTTCCCTTCCAAGATACACATTCTCAGTTGGTTTTGGAATCTATACTTGGTAAGAGTATGTCACACAAAATGCAAATTGGTGCTTAAGAAATTCATCATTAACATTTTATTAGAGTCATCATAACATTGAATTGATCACCCCACCCCACCCCTAAAAATTTTCCCCAGAGGAGTCCATCCTCCACCCAGGGACCCAAGTCTTTAATCCCCCGACTTCATGCTATTCTCTTCCTCCAGCTGGGATCTTTAAAAGAAGAAAATGATTGGCCCCTCTTTGTGTTCCTGCGGCTCAGATGATTAGAACTAACCAGGTCTGTACTAGTATCAGCCACAGCACTGGAGCAGCTATATTACCCTCAAGACAGGCCCTTGAGTTGAGGTTCATAATCCAGTGCACAAACTCTGGGCACTGGAGTGTGCCTAGCATTAGCATTTTATGTGCAATGTTCCTCAGATAGACAATCATAAAAAGCTTGAGCCTACATGGATAGTCATTAGCTGACTCAACCAAGTACTTCTCCAATTTACCCAAGTAAAAGTACCTAGCCACAGAGTAAGGTTTGACATAATTATGTAATAAAGCAAGGAATCAGCTGCCTTCTCAGATGAAATACAAATTTACTAATAATGATGAAATTTGAGACAAAAAGTATTGTAATATTACACTCATCTTCCATGCCATGACATTTCTCATTTCTCTCATTTCCTACTTCCGCCACCTCATGTCAGATGAGATGAATATGTCATCTGGAAACGAAAGTACTTAAAAGATACACTGTCCGACTCTGTAGTACACGCTGAGATCCCCTATTTTATCCTCATTAAAGACATCGAAGGTTTCGCAACATGCACCTTATAGAGCTTAAGTAATTGACTAAACACTAGAAGATACCACTGTCATGCTTTTTTACTACAAAAATATTATTTACCAAAAGTAAGGTCGAAAACCTATCCCTGAGGACCTTAAACTTCCAGCATGGCATCAAGTTCAATCATATATTCATAGTCCCCTATACAAATAGCAGTTGTGGGATCCTTATACCGAAAAAAAAAAATAGCAGTTGTGGGTGTTCAATTTAGACATATTTGTTGAATGATATCCAGGCAAAGCACATACCTTGATACCTCCAAGATTCATAGTATCATCTGCACGACCATGTGCATGATAGTATCCTTTAGAAGTACGCTCAAATACATCACCATGCCTCCGCAAAACCTGTGTAGAAAAGATCACCATATTTTGAGTAATATATTGCCGTGTCATTCAAAAGGTTTGACAATATATGAGCTCACTTTTCCTTTCCAAAGGGGCATTCCTTTAAAGTAGACATTGTAATGGTCTGCATTAAGCAGTGTACTTGAAGATCCAAACATGACCGGACCAAGTGCCAATTCCCCCATTCCTGGAGCATCCTGTGGCTGCAATTGAGCCCCAGCAAAAACCAGTTAATTCAGTTGCTATCAAAATTGTAAATATTCTAGGATTTTCAAGAGAGGGTGAGAGAAAATACTCAAAGGCTATATCTTTACTAAATGACTTGATAAAAGAGTGAATAAATGGCTATATTTATAAAGCACGAGAGACACCTAAAAATCCTAATTACCTTATTACGACCACTTACTAACAACTAACTAACATTTAAAGAATATACTTCTGCACTCCCCTCAAGCTGAAACATCCAACTTGTCCAATAGGTGCATCTTTCTTCCAAAGTCTATGACCAAAGTGTCATGCAAGCCCGACCTTATGCTAGATGATGCATGTGGATACATCAAACTGGATTTCAGATGACAATTGTGCAACCAAAGATGAGTCTCACAATGGATAACCTCCATAGTAGGCTTATTAAGATTCAAGAGAAAGGGAAAGAGAAAATACACAAAGGCTACGTCTTTACTAAATGAGTTGATAAAAGAGTACATAGAGCATGAGAGATACTCAAAAGCCCTAATTACCTTATTTATCATCACCTACTAACTACCGATTGATATTCATAAATATACTTCAACAAAAGTAAAGCTCTTGGGAAGTTTGTGCATGCAAGCATAAAACTGGGACAATACATTTGTTAGAATATTTAAATAATAAACTACGCCTTCATCTAACAGCTTAAATTTTTAAAACTGGTCCCATAAATTCTCACATGACATTAGAGCTGGAGGTCCCAAGTTTAAATCTTTCCAAGAACCATTTGCCTCCCCAAATTAAACTTCCATGCTTAGTACTGGGCAAAAAGGCCAAACTAAGCGTGAAGGGGAGTGATAGAATATTTAAATAATAAACCACACTATTATCTAACAGCTCAAGTTTTTAAAAAGTTAGTAGTGGTCCCCACAAATTCTCACAACATTCAACAAGAGGTTGAATGGACTCCAAAATTCACCAAGCAATTTGAAAGCAAACCAGGAGATATTTTCACTCATATTAAAATAGCTAGCATGTCATGAATCTAAAAAACCTGGTGAATTTTAAGGCGGGGATCAGCGTGTTGTGAATCTCTGAAGCCTAGCAGTTTCCCACTCAAGATATTCTTAAAAGCAAAGGGCATGCGTGTTTTGCTTAAGATTGAATGTAAGGTTATGCAGTACTTACCATAGGAAGGCCATCATCCCCAAGGATAAACAAACTACAACCCATTACTGGTGTACTGAAAGCAGCCAATGACTGTGCCTGCAATAGTGAGCCTGAAACAAATCCGCCCCCAATCTCTGTACCGCCACAATATTCAATAACAGGTTTATATTTAGCCCTCCCCATCAACCATAGGTACTCGTCTGCATTAGATGCTTCCCCACTAGAGCTAAAGCAACTGTCACATATAATACAAAAGACTGCTTGCAAATTAACAGAGATGAATATGTTCACATTCAACATAAAACCAAACCCTCTGTTTGAAGAACTAACAGAACTAAAGCAGACAACCTGGAATGACTTACCGTATAGCTGACCAATCAAAGCCAGATGTGGACTTCGAATTCTTCCATGTTCGCACAATACTTGGAATGACACCAAGCATTGTTACTTTAGCATCCTAGGAAAGATTCAACAACATGTTAGGAACAAATTCAATGAAGAGTAACAGCACAAAAACCAGATAATATCTAATGCCGATCATAAGATTTGCATCTCTCAGCTCATTCAGGTTTCTTGTTTTACAATATCAACATTAGGATGGATATAGCTGTTATAATCCATATAAAGCAAATATAACGTGCAATGATTTTAGACTCAATATAGCGCAGTGCTAGCCTCCCTTAGACCTCTTGCCTAGAATAGCAAAGACTTAATGAGAGAAATACATCGCTGTACGCATTTTCCTGTTATGTCGATGCAGCTTGTCCATAGTTTATGCCAACATAAAGTTTTTATCTAAGCTTACATTAGCCTTTCCAAAATGATGAGCTTCTAATATCTGATCTTGAAATTAAACCAGAAAGAATATCACGTCTTTTAGGAAAAGAACTTCTTTTATCAGTAAAAGCATTTCAGTAAGAGGCACCAAGGGTATGCCAACCCATTTGCAAAATCATTCAGGGGATAAGGAGTCCAGTAGGTCAAGAATAGCATTCACATCAAACTCATGCTGTGTGAGCCAAATCTTCAAAGTTAAAAGCCATGAACTCCTATCTGTGCTTTGCTATGAAGTGACTAATGACTATGCAAATCATTTCAATAACTCGTCACTGGTCATCAATGTCTTTTTCCATGTTTTGAATAAATATGCCCTGACAAAGAAAAATTAAATCATTTATCCCAGGAAAGGTGAATTCACTCTATCTATTGCCCAACAAAATGAAAATTTGTTAAATATTGCTTCTCTGGTACTTTTTTGAATAATTTTTTTTTTCTTTTACCATGAAAGAGCTGCTAAAAGTGCCTCCTTTTATCTATTTTGCTCTATCGACAACTATCTTTGTACTGCTTTGCCGGAACTGATAGATAGCCACCAACTTTTAGATCTGATATTCCCCAAATGACAGTGCTCCTAGAAGTTTTAATTCTTTCATTCCTGCCTATTTATCAGTGACAATCAATTAGTAGTTCAACAATTTGGCAGTAATTTGGCTAGACAATTGTAGTCATTTACCACCAATAGAAAATTACTGGCCATGGAAAAAATCACAGTATTTTGAACAACTACCTGGACAAACTTAGCAAAGCCAGAACCAAGTGGGGATCCATTATATAGTGCCATGGCAGCGCCATTCAAAAGGGAAGCATAAACAAGCCAGGGACCCATCATCCACCCTAGGTTAGTGGGCCAGGCAACAACATCACCTTTCTGAATATCCATGTGGCACCAAGCATCTGCAGCAGCCTTAAGAGGAGTTGCATGTGTCCATGGAATTGCCTTTGGCTCCCCTGTAGCATGAAATAAGGATATATAAGCCTGCAACAGCAGTTGCATTTTTGGTACATAGGATATGCTAAAAATATTGACAAGCACATTGTAGATGGAATATAGATTCCTAGACCATTTTGAGAAATTGATCCATTCAAAGAACCAATCAACAATAAACCCCATCCACACATATACAAAGCAATATGACCTGTAGTTCCAGAAGAAAAAAGGATGTTTGTAAAAGCCTCCACCGGTCGCTCCACAGCAGCAAATTCCTCCCTGCATTTCAATTATAAATCGAGACAGAATCAGGGAAAAGGAGGCAGCAACATTTCACTGATCATGAAGCCAGCATCAATACATGGTCAAAACAAACATGATGCATTTATAAGAAATCAAGCCATGGGTATTGAGCGTCAAATTAGTGACTAAAGCATTCCATTCGCAGTGAATGGCCACAAGAGGATCCTGGCCAGCTGATTAAGTTTTAAGGCAATGCATTCACATGCAGGAGCTACTTTTAAGGAAGATCTACCTATGAATATAAAAAGGAACAAAACTGTGCTTAACCACATCCCACATTAGATGGGGCATTCATGCGTTACCACAACCACAACAACATCCAGAAATTAACTTGTAGTGGGCCAGAGAGAGATAGAGACCCATCTGCTGAACTTAGACGAAGGAAGCCTAATACTTCAAATAGTGCTTGAAGAAGATAAGATAGATATCCAACAAAGTTGCAAATATCTATAAAATAAAACGAAAAATTTTAGAAAAAATCATCAATTATCACCTACATTAATGAAAATGATAGAAACCAAATAAATAAAGAGGAGATGAGGCAAATTTAACCCAACAAAAGGAAAATCACACTGAGGCACAAGATAGCATACTTGAGATGCTCAACTCTTCCTCGAAAATCAAGCCAAGAAATGTCACCATCACGCAATTCCAAAGCTGAACCTTTTGTAGGAATGACTATTGCCATTGGTGATTGGGCATCCACAACTCTACTGCAGAGATGATGCTGTAGTGTCAGAAATGTTGTCAACCTCCATCAAGTGAAAAATAGAGTTTTCACATCCATGTACTGTGAACATCAAGAAGTTCACCTGTACAAAGGTATACTTTTTTCTCCGCGAATGATTACATCCTGAAAAGATGTTCTTGAAGAAATATTGTTAGAAAAGGGAACTTACGTTTTACTCAGCTACAATCAGAATAAAATAAAGGATATGGATAAGTGATCTGAATATATACCAACACGAGTTAAAAGGAAATAGCAACGGCTTCAAAAAAAAATGCAGAAAAACCTTTCAAATAGTTTTTATTCATAATATCCATCATTTCAGTTTGCTTGTTGACACAGAGAAAAGGAGCCAAGAATCCTAATAGCTTGACTTTATATTATCACTGCTTGCTTCACTCTTTACCTTTTAAGTTCAACCATGTACTAAAAGCTGGTGAACACATGAAAGGATGGTACAGGCCATTAGATCCGTTGTGTATGGTTTGCTATGGTAGCAACAGAACAACTTCTGCTCCCAGACAACTTTCCATTTCTATGATTTCACCATCCAAAGAAAAATTCACAAAGAATTCACAAGCAGATAAAATGCAGTTTCTGTATCATTAACCCAAAATCAGTACGAGTCATCAAAAAGATGTGTGAATCATCACCAGTATTTATACCGTTTAATCATCATAAACAAGGAAAAGCCTCCTTAGAGTTTAAATCAATGTGGTAGTGAAAGCTGTTTAAACAACAATAATATCAAGGAAGCCAACATCTTAAATCAATTAACTCCTTCCTGCAACCTAACCATGTCTTCAACTTTGTTACTTTCCTAAACTGACTGACAAGCCCACTAATTAGTCAGTCACATTTTGTCAAACCTCAGATAGCAAGTACACAGGACACAGAGATAGCAAGAAAGCTGATATGGACACATAGCTTAGCAATGAATCATACAAAGAATCCTACATTAGGAATAGGTGAGAACCTGAGTAAAAATCGCCTTGGCTCCAGATATTTTAAGTCTTGTTGATATTTCAAGTGGAGCAAAGCTGTCAGCAATTGATACAACTACATATCCTGCTAGAACAATAGCTAGGTAAATAACCACAGAATGAACATTCATTGGCATGTCAATTGCAATTGCAGATCCTTTCTCCAAACCGAGTCTGTGGAGGGCATGTGCAACCAACCTGTGAATATCGAAAGAAGCATATTGGAGTTCATTACAAGTTTGGCATAAGTAAATTGAGATAAAATACTTTCATTTCAACACAGACTTCTGTTTTCCCATCACATGCAAAACAACTCGTGTCTGTTCTTAACTATGATATACCAAAATCACATCAGAGGATACTCATAAAAGATGGAAGAAAGTTATCTCACAAAAAATGAAACAGAATCAGGTGAAGAACAGTCTAGCATGGAAAGACATGATCAGACTCCACATATCCAAATAAATTTGGTTTCACGAATAAATGCCAGGCATCTGTATATGTACTAGAGAACGCACACTTTAAATCACTAAATGCTATGTTGGTAACTCGGCAAGCTATCCAAAACAGGCTTTGTAATGACCGCTTTAACTAATATACAGAGTCTGAAAAGGTCCATATCATACTCACATTCAACCAATCCAATATACATTTCTATTTTTAGGTACATGCATGGTAAAAGCCATTAACTTATTTTCAACAGAGACTTTAAGATAAGTGGCACATACCATACATCTTCTCGTAGCTCCTTTACAGACATTCTATTGACAGGCAGATCATCATGTCCTTCATCACGCCATATAATCGCTGTATCATTCAAAGCCCTCTTATCGTTCACAGACAGGCAATTTACTGCTGCGTTCAAATGTGCCCCAGGAAACCATTGACCCCCTGGATGGCTTTTGTCAGATGGATCCTCATGTAAGATACATTTGGGAGGCTCAGAAAAATTTACACTTAGTTCCTTAAGTACAGTTGCCCAATAAACCTACCAAAGAAATGGAAGGAGAAATGATGTAAGAAAGTCATAGGTACAACTTCTTATTAAGGGTGCATTTGTTTCGCAAATTCACGAAAAATAAATTATTTGAAAAATATTTTTCTATGAATTAATCGTTTGTATTGCCTACAAAGATGAATGGATTAAAGATATATTCATCATTTACAAAAAGTTTTAGACATAAATTGTTGTCGATAATGAAAACATTTTCCATCAACTGTATTATTTCAAGTTATATAAGCCATTATTTTTAGGAAAATGTTTTTCAAATCATTCATTTTCCACGAAATAAACAGAGCCAAACATGATAACAATCTTGTACCTCAGGACTTGATACAGAAAATTCCTGAAAATCAGAGAAGCTTGAAATCGGATCCTTGTATTTCCCACCCAAAAACTCTTTCCCCCTTCTTTCGAGTAACTGGCCGACATTTGTTTCCCGAGCAGTCTTCCTATCATCCAACAATAAGAAATCAAGTCGCAAGATGCCCGACAGTGTTCGTACCATCTCTTGTTGCGCACAATCATAAAATGCAAAGATGGGGATCTCAAGAAGAATACTCCAGGTAAAAGAAACTCATACATCTGCGAGTTCCACGTCTCATAGAGCGACCGAAATGAGGACCATCTTGCAGATGACTAGTCCTAGACTAGACCTCCGCATACAAAACAAACAGAATTTTCAGGAACAGAAAATTGCGAGGTGGGGAACGAAAGTCAGCAAAGGATCCTTAACATGGTCGCTCCAATTTTTCTGGCAACTCACCCGTGATCAGTCCCATAAAGCACTCCAACAAAATCATGCACTCGAACTCGCCCAAGCAAAGGTCATATAATTCCACCAAAATACAAACTTTCAAATGTACATCCCTCTGATCCAGTTTTTCTTGATAGCTAGAATTTAAGTGGTACGGAGTTTGCTCTGCCGCAAGAAACTGGTAACCGAGAAGTGAACAGACGCACACGGGCCGCAACCGTTTGACGACAAATTATCTTATTCAAGAAAAAACCAGAGCAGAACATCGAACGCATCCCGATCAACTCCATTGCATACCGAACCGAGCGACGTGAATCTTAGCGAGAGAGAACCGTTCGCCCCACGGAATTACAGATTCGATTGCCGACAACCTCGCCCGTGCGAGCGCGAGACAACAAACGAGAACGAACGAGGTTCGAGGGGGAGAGAGAGAGAGAGAGAGGGAGTACGGGTCGGGTAGCCAGGCGGGCGGGTCGGGTCCGAAGTCCTTGTAGCAGCCGTAGTACATCAGCTGGTGGAGCGAGAAGGGGAGGTCGGGCTCGAGGAGGCCCGTCGAGACGGCCCGCCACGTGGCGGGCGACGAGGCGCCGTGGGCGCGGACGATCCGCGCGAGCTCCGCGCTCAGCCGCGCCGCGACCGGGGGCGGGACCCCGTGGGCCTCGATGTCGGGACCGGTGACGGAGTCCAGAGGCTTGTACGCCATTCCGACTCGCTCGGGTCTAGAGAGAGAGAGAGAGAGAGAGAAGTAAAAGAGAAGAGGAGAAATGATAAGGAAGTGAAGTGGACGGGGGGGTCTGCATGTCGATGCGCGCGAGGCGTTCGGTTGGGCGGTCAACCTTTCCTACGACCGTCGCGATCGAAACGGACACGCACCGGATATCGAATCAGATCCATCCGACGAATTTAATCCCGTGATTATTTACGGTTCTTCGAGATTAAGGTGGAGTTAAAGATTTATTATTTATCTATGTCGCATGATGCGGATTCTCGAGCGTCCCGAGTTACCGTTACCGAACAAGTTTTTTCGACTGCTGAGTACTAAGGTGAGTAGTACCACGTGGTTGGTGGCGGTCGTGATCTCTCGCTGAATGTCGGGCCTTGACAAAAAGCCAGCTGGAGTGGATCGTAGGTCCGGGGTGCTTTGCTCGGTCGCTCAGGAATTGGGACTGTTGGGTAGTTGAAGCACTCGGAGAGCAGGTGGAGCCAAGAAGTGAGTGGTTTTCGACCGTTCCGCCTATAACATTAGTGGAGTGCAGGGATTTGTGGGCCAGGGGAGGGGGCCCTAATTGCTTCATTGGCCCAGCTTGGTACCGTTTCGTAGGGTGCTGCGGCGGCGTGTCCCTCCAACGAGGGCGGACTCCATGGTTAGATTCCTTATTTTGCGCCGAGCCCTCGCCTACTCCAATCCCCCCCGAATTTCCCTTTGTAAATTTTTCTCCCCGGGAGAGGCGGGCATATCGGAGAGACTCATAAGGTTAACTCCTACTTCCATTAAAGTTTTTTTTAAGAACGTGCTCAAGTCAAAGGCTACTCAAATTATACGAAGAAGAAGATCGAGAGAGAGAGAGAGAGAGAGATATGAGAGAAAAGAGATAGATGAGGATTGAGGAAGAGAATGGAGTCTGCATGGAGTGAGAATTTGTCCAAAAAATCCTAAATTTATTGCACTTTTATCGATTCAATCATAAATATTTAATTATGCTAATTAAATCCTAATTTTTATTTTAATCCAAAATTGCTAACGTGAATGTTTACGGTGTCATATCAAATAGCTAATCACAAGCAAGGATCTTTGGCCCTTGTCAACCACTAATCGCTAAGAGTTAACCAAGCCAAATACAAGCTAAGGCCGTCGACCCTCGTTGACCACTGGGTGAGGTTTGTAACCCTTGCCTATAGCTGGTGAGGGCTTCATGGAGAGTTGCTTGACCTTCACTGGGCTTGGAAAAAAAAATAGGGAATGAAATAAAAGAAAAATAAAAACACATAAGCGTTGGTCATGTCATGTAAAATAACCACATTAATGATGTTTTTTTTATTAAATTTGGCAAAATGGACTAAATTAGCATAATGTTGAAAGATTTAGAATTCAATTATCAAAATTAAAAATAAAATAAAAATTTTATCATACTTGCCCTCAACTTCTATCCAAGACCTTATTTTCTTGCTTAATAAATACAAAATGTACGAACACTTTAGATTCGTTCCACAACCGACGTGATTTTCCTATTTAATAATTTTGGGCGTCTTTATCCAAGAATAATTTGGAGATAAAGATTATTGGTACGTGATGACGTGGCTTCTCGAGTCTTACGAGTAGTTGGAATTTCGTGAATCGAGTGCTTCGTTTCGTTTCGTTTGGTTTGGATTGACAGGTCAGTTGTAACACCTAACACGCAGGACACGTGGAGCCCTCTATAAGGAATAGTGTCGACCATCATAAACTAGACTTGGAAAAAAATCTTTTTAAAAAGTAATTTTTTTTTTGGTTAATGTTGTGCACCTGCCGAACTTTAAAAAAGCCAAATTTTACTAAAAAAATTGAATGAATTAAAGTAGTATGATACATCTCCCTCTGTACATCATATTGAGAAGAGTTTGAGATGGCAAATCTTCACGAAAGAATATACCATTATTACATGTAGGCATCTTTTCTTTAATTTCGCATGACTTTTTGACAGGAAAATCATATTAAAAAAAGCAATTGGGTAGGCAATAATTACATGCATCATTGGAAAAACAAACATCTTATTATTTAAAACTCTGTTGATTGAACTGCTTAACGAATGCCTTCAATATAACTAGCTAATAAGATCAATTATCATTAATATTTCGATGTCGATGTAGGTCTGAAAAAACCCCTTGTTCCATAATGCCAAGGTTGGGCTATTTACAACTACCCAACCATCAAGTAGAGGCCCTACATAAGGGATAGGCCGGTGGGTTGTTTGCAAAGGATCTTTTCCATGACTTATGATTAGACCAGATTGATCATATCGTACATGAATGAGCTCTGTAAGATCCAACAGAATAAGTAATGCGACACGAGACTTAAAATCACAAAATATAAAAATATCCAAAGCGTGCCAAAGATCATCATTTAAGAATTATCCTAGCAATAGCTGAGCATGCATTTGATTACTTTTACTTCTAACATTTCATATACATATAATGTAAGGACAACTCGAGAGAGAGAGGTCCTAGAGATGGGAAGAGAGAAAAACGGCGGTGGCGCCGGCGCCGGCAACAGTGAGGCAACTCTTTGGTCACATGACTTGGGCAAGCCTGTTGCCGGCATCGAGCATTACAGGCAAGGCAAATCCTTTTTATTTTTTATTTTTTTGAAGGCCAGGCAAATCTTGAATGGGTCATTTTTGTTTTAGAATGTTATTGTTTACATATTTCTCTTCTTATTATTTTATTTTATTTTTTTGTTCGGCAGTTTCATCAGGAGCAGTGGTCGTTCTTTGATTCCTAAACTGAAAAAATTATTTTAATACTGAAAAATCAACTGTGTACCTGAAAAAAGAGCGTTCGAGTTTTTAATTTTACCGATAGTGGTTTAAGATTTTGAAATCTCAATATAATCGTGAGTTAGAATCTATATATTAATACATGACCAAAAAAATCGAAATTGATTATTGAATCAATCAAAATCAAAGGACTCGTGACTGCAACTTTGCCAAACGATCATGTGAAAGTTGCTTTACAAAGAGATTTTGAGATACTAATTACCAACTACCACGCAGGATTGGTAACCCAAGTTTTTTCTTTTTTTAACATTTTAGTCGAAGCAATCATCTTTGTTGATCCTGATGATGCAGCCGAAAGAGACACTACCCTATAAAGATCAGGTGGTGATAGGAATGGAAATTTGGAGAGGAATCAACTAGTCGACATAAATCAAAGAATTGCACCAGCTTAGATAATTTGAGGACGCTCACTCTGAACTGAGACTTCAACAGGTTAGGCATTCTCTGGCAAAATGGTGGGGGACAAAAGGAGAGGAGCTTTTTATTTAGACCCGGGAAGCAACTTTCCACCCGAAGAGCTCGTCGTGCCGAACCGTCTCACCGCATCCGGGATGACCCGTGTTGGCGAAAGAACCTCAGCGAATGAGAAGTTATATGAGTCTGTACCTAACCGACTCTGTAACCATCCGTTTCTTCCTGAGAAGCCATCTGCCACAATCCAGCAGTTCTTGAACCCAAGACTCGTGAGCGCTCTGGCAACTATTTTCGCCGAATCAGTGTACCTGAACGCATTTGAATATGCCAGTGTAAGACTCTCATAGAAGCAGACGCCAATTTCACTGATTAAAGTGTTGCAGTACCGGTGAAAAACTAAAAAAAAACTGGGAAATGGAACTCACGAGTCCAAGATCACGATGTTGGAGCCTTTGTTGATCTTCTTGAGGTATGAAATTTTTAGAGCTGCAATTTCAGCTTCCACTTTCTTCACATTTCTGACTAGGCCCCTCAATTTGCTGGGCAATTCTTCCAAGCTGAAAATCCAAGGCGTCATGGATCATTCTGATGCTTGCACATCCAAGTCGATTAAAGAAAAAGAACACGAAATTTGACCATCTCAGAGGACTAAGCAAATGCTAAGCAAGAACATGAGATTGACTTTTCAAGTTTTTCATCCAACGACGTGGAGACTGCATGCTCACAGACAGAACACGACTACCGCTCAACGTTCATAGGGCGACGGACATGTGTCACCTGCTATGGCTAATGGGTAGGAAACTTTTGGTACCATTAGATAAGTTTTGCACAACTCATCTTGTCTCAATGCAACACAATGTGTTTTTCTCACCGTCATAACACAATCACTATACTAAGATAGCTATATAATCTGCCTCCTGTAGCAATCTACCAGACAATATTATCAAAGTGCAACAGTGAAGAAAACAGCAGAGCACTTCACAGACAGATTGCTTACGGTATTGCGATCATTCTGTTTTTAGCACTTGAGGGAAGACGAGGAACGCCAGCCTTATCCTTGTCCTTCTCTGACCGAATATCAATCAAGATATGATTCTTTGTGGAAATTAAGTCAAGAGTTTGAGCAGGAGTCAGGTTACCTGAGAGAGGAAGAAATTCGGAAAATATGACATATTTAGACTGAGTGATCTTAACAAAAAGAGGAATTACAACAGTAGAATCCAGTCAAGTGGGCCACCAAAGACCCCCTGATGTTCGATTTACAAAAGCACAATAAAGATAAAAGAAGAATTTGTCCCAGTTTTCCCTCTAACGTCCTTTAACTTAATCAGCTCCTTTTATTCTATAGACTGAATTATACCAAATTACAACAGATAGTTACCTTGATAACCACGAAAGCTAAAAGAGATGATGGACCAAATTGGAGGGACAATGAGATACGCGACAAATAAAGCTCCAGCTGTCCCAACAATCACGGTAGGGTCAGCAGTTGAGATAGTCTCGACAGCTGACAAAGCAATAGGCTTAGCCTCCTCAATTACCTTTGTGGTCTGTTGTGCAGCATCAGTCACTGTCTGCAGCCAAAGGTGCTTATCATGTTCAAAAGTTCAAAACTGTCCAGTTTATTGTAAAGTACCCTCAGCTAGTGTAGTCTTAAAACATAACAACAATGAGCTGTGCACACTAGGAAGATGTTTTGGTGAACGAGTCAGATGAGCCAATTTGAACATAACAGTGCGGTGAAATACCAGGAATTTCACTGTCATTTTGTGCGGTCTAGAAAAGCACCACAAAAACTTAATGGAATCGCCTCTAGATGCTCTCTTAGATATAGTGTCGTACAGAAACTTGACAGCCTATATCTCAATGGAAGCACGTCCAAAGCTCTGCAAATGTTTTAATGAACTCATTGTGTATTAGAAGGAGCAGAGAGTTCCCTATGTCAATATTTAAAAACTCCACTCTAGTTCCCATCTCGGCCGTCATTAATCTCCGGCTGACTGTAGTTAAGACCAGCTAAGAAGTTGCCCCACAAAGCTACACACACAAATAACTAGATTGATCAAGTTCATCCCTCCTAACTTCCAAGAGTTTCATTAGCAAGGTCAGTCTATGTTGTTCAAGGGGACATTCCTATTTATACATGAATAGGATCTGCAATGTAGAAAGAATGCCAAAGTCGGCACAGTGCAAAATTTCAGTCTTACATTGTGACACAAGAATTATACTCATTGCTTATATCACCACTTCAAGCACACAATACATCCTAAGGAGGTCACAAGTGGGCTGCAGCCCATCGACCTCCTAAACCCAACTCATTGTGTGGGGTTCTGTCATAGGTCAATGTGGCCTTGCATTGAAAACAGAGGTGCTGACCTCGCAAGTACAAAACGGTATACTCAGACCACTGAATTACTATCTAGTATGGCATTAAGAACCCTTCTCTAAATAACAATGGCTTTAGAAAGAATGAGTAGTTTATTTTCAGCCTATTCTAGCATATCGTAAGAGTGTAATGGGGATCTGATGAAACCTTGATTTCACATATGTTGACACAAACTGGGGTCAGGACAAAGCATACAAACTGTGAAACTTATGCGAGGGAGACACCTTTGCAGCACTCATAACAGGCTGTGCATCAAGGCCTGAGCTCTGCATTGCTTCTTGGGCTTTCTTTGAAGCCTCAGAAAGAGCTGGGGAAGCAATCTTGAGTGCCTGTTCTCCAGCTTTCTGCAGCAGCGGAGCTGCGACATCTACTCCTGGTTTCAGAGCATCCGCAACAATTTGGAAAATACTCTGTGCCGTGTCCAGAAATCCCGAGCTCACTTCCTGAACCTGGTCAATTGTCTTCTCAACCTGCCAACTCAAATTTCAGAAGCCACTTCAAGAAACCAATAACATGGTCTAGACTCCACACCCCCCAAAAGAAAAGGAACAAAAAAAGATCAACGTAGCTATCCGAATACAGATTTTATGAAGGAATACTCATTCCAACATGTTTGACCAGCCACGATTGAATAGATTAACCATTTCGAATACTGTCACGTGGGCACCGGTGACAATTCTCCATTTTTAAGCGGTTGGTAATGAGAGGACGCCAAAAATAAAACACAAAATGAAGCAACCACGCTTTCGCCGTCGAAAGAATCGTGGCCACTCTCTCCACTGGGAAAAAGAAATGCAGGAACTTTTTACCTCCGTGATAGAAGAGACGATCTGGTCTTTGGAGAGGCTGACGGCTCTGGCTTCATGCGGAGGCGAGAAGAGAGCGAACAGAGAGAGCGTGGTCGAGGTTGGCAACGACACCGAGATGGGTCTCAACAGCTGCGGCCTCTGAGCGGGTCTTGAGACAGAGCAAGAGACTCTGGAAGAAGCGGCAGCAGCAGCGTAAGAAGAAGAAGCTCTCATGGCCATCTCCAATAGCCTAACTCTCTGGCCACGCCTCTCGGTGGCTCCTGGACTCTCACTTCCGTTCGCGGGTCGATCGGGGTCTCAAAGATTGTGTGATGAGAATTGAGAAACAGGGAATTTTGATTTGGCTTTTGACATTTTTGGGAAGGCCCTCATTTCCATTGGTACGCCAGGGTCCACTGATCTTTTTTGGCGCTTCTGAGTCCATTTTGAGCCACCCATTTGATCTCTGCTCCATTTGCAGTCATTTCTTCCCCAGACCAGAAGCCCCTGTGCACTCTCTCTCTCTCTCTCTCTCTCTTCTCTGTATGTTTGTGTGATTACGCAGTTCATTAAGTTGATAGCGATTCTACTGGTGTATGGATATTAAAGTGACCGTTCCAGTGATCTTGAATTATCCAACTCAATTTGCCCTTTTCATAGATGCCAAAGCTGAAATTACAAGACTGGCCACTCATCTCCGATGTTGACGGATTAAGAAAGGTCTCCTCTTTAGCTTCTTAAGCTGGGATAGAAAAGCTCATCATGACCCATCTTAGTAAATCATCCTTGCGAGCCATAGATCATTCTAATCACTACTCACAATCACAACGTGGAGATAGCACATTTCGTTTCGTTCAACCTGGTCGCCCCTTGCCCAAAGCTAGCGAGGTTGGCCCTTGTGATTTTCAGGAGACCATAGCCGATCATTGCCTTTGGTCAGTCGTTGGCCATCATCGAGCGAATGAAGAAGGAAAAGCGAAGGAAGAAAAAAAAAAAAAGAAAAAAATTCAAAAAATAATAATTTTAAAAAAAAATTGTCCATGCTAGGACACTTATGAATATCAACGATATTTAGCTAAAATTAATCAGATGACTGACTTAGTAAATTGTCAAAATATTTAAGTTTCAACTTGACAAAATTAAAAAAATTTAAGATTGAATTAGTATAAATACAATAAATTTAAGATTGTTTTTATAACTTCTCCCACCCCCTTCATCCACAATGATAAATGTGGACAAATTATGCCAATTTCATAAAAGACAGACCAAGGAAAATGCACATTGTTAACGGTGGGCAAGCATAATCTGTGCTGTGAAAGAGCCCATCTACTCTTCCTCTCCCTAACCAGGCCTTGAAATCATGACCGCGAAGTTACTTTTCTTCCAAGACCTGTCGCAAGGCTCATAGGAAGAGACGGAAACAGCCGCGCACCTCAGGCAAGCTCTTGAACAGCAGGGCAGCACATACACACACAGCAGCAATGGCCACCAGTGAGACCATTGCTGGTCGGGCCACAAGGGATGTCCTTGTGGGTCTGCAAGGGACCTTCTGTTCGCATAATTTGCAGTGCAGTCTTAACAGTCCGTGTTCGGTCTTATTACTCTCCACGGTGAAAGGTTTAGCTGATCTTGGCCCTTCTAATGGTTTCAGCTTGGGGTTGGTGGGAACATCAAGTATTACGTGTGCTCTCTCAGATTTTCCAGCAGACTTTCTCTGGACTAGATGTCTATAGGAGTTGTGACCTCGTGGGCAAGCATAGTCATCATGGGTCAAACCCGAGTCATCACGAGCATTCTTCCACGCTTCAATACCAACCTGAACCAGAGTAGACAGCAAAACTGTCATTTGGGCCACAATGTGAAAACATCAAATATCTATGAATTGTGAATCAGGCCCTGTAAGTGATTCAACCCACATGTTCCTCAATCAAATTTCAACACAAACTTCTTGTAATAGGACACGCTCAAAACTATGTGGCATAGACCTTCAACTTTTGAAATGACACTAAATTGAGGTTGAAAGGGTAGAATATGAGTTAGCAGGAACAGTTAATGTATTGTCGAGTAATGAGCCAAAACCACGAGGCATGACACAGAAAGCGGTGACTTACGCACAATGAAGAAGCTATGTCATGATATTTTAATTTCAAAATACCAACCAAATGAAAAGCATACATAGAAAGGGACTAGGAGATACCAATAATGGATCATTTGACAAGAAAACAATTCATGGATGGCTTGAAAGAATGAGAGCATGAGATGCTTAGCAATATTTTTTTTTTTTTTTTAGTTTCCTATGTTCATATGTCTTTTTCAATAATATGCACATTCACAGGCATCGTCCTCATCATTTCCTTTTCTGTTTCCTATGTTCATATGTATTTCGCAAAAATATGCACATTCACAGGCATCGTCCTCATCATTTCCTTTTCTGTTTCCTATGTTCATATGTATTTCTTAATAATATGCATATTCATAGACATCACTGCGCGTATGCGAGTCACTTGTGCTGTTAACATGAGCTATTAATTAGGGCCTCAATGTTCATATGTCCTTTTCAATAATATGGACATTTTTCAGGCATCGCTGCGCGTATGCGGGTCGCTTGTGCTGGTAACATGAGCTGTTAATTAGGGCCTCAATAGGAGAGTTTTTCTATTTAAGGTCTGTATCTTCTGATTTGTAGGAGATCTCCTGATTTGTAGGAGGTTTTAGGGTGGCTCAAAATGTAATCTCCTGATATGTATCACACGAAATATTTTCCATTTTCCAAGGCAAGCAATACTAGCTGCCGAGAACTCCTAAGGCAGCCCGGCCCGAGCACAGCTAAACATCCGTTTGTTCTCAGCTTGGGCTCTGCCCAAGTTTCTCTTCCTATGAGCCTTGCGACTGGTCTTGGAAGAAAAGTAACTTCGTGGTCATGATTTCAAGGCCTGGTTAGGGAGAGGAAGAGGAGATGGGCTCTTTCACAGCACAGATTATGCTTGCCCACTGTTAACAATGTGCATTTTCATTGGTCTGTCTTTTATGAAATTGGCATTATTTGTCCACATTTATCATTGTGGATGAAGGGGGTGGGAGAAGTTATAAAAATAATCCTAAATTTATTGTATTTATACTAATTCAATCTTAATTTTTTTTTTAATTTTGTCAAGTTGAAACTTAAATATTTTGACAATTTACTCAGGCAATCATCTGATTAATTTTAGCTAAATATCGTTGATGTTGATCATAAGTGTCCTAGCGTGGACAATTTTTTTTTAAATTATTATTTTTGAATTTTTATTATAATTTTTTTTCTTCTTTTTTTTTCCCTTCTTCCTTTGCTAGTCCTTGAGCCTCAATGATGGCCAACGAATGACCAAAAGCAATGATCGGCTATGGTCTCCTGAAAATCACAAAGGCCAACCTCGTTAGCTTTGGGCAAGGGGCAACCTCCCTAAATCCTGATGAGGGTGACCTTGCCTAAGGCTCGCAAGGGTGACCCTCGCTGGTGTTGCCTGAGCAATAATGACCAATAGAGGAAGAAGGGAAAAAAATAGAAAAATGTTGACAAGAGAAAAACTACCCTCTAATGATTAAAAAAAAAATTGAGCAAAACATATAATAAAAAAATTTGTAAAAATTGTCCACATTAGTGTCGGTTATACTATATGGGACGGCCAGTATCTACATTAGTAATTTTCCACCAAAATTGGCTAGATAAACTATATTAACAAATTGTCAAAAGGTGTAGGACTCCATTGGCCAAATTAAAAAATTTATTATTGGATTGACACAAACGCAATAAATTTAGAACTTTTGTGATAATTTCCCAATGAAAATCAATAGGCAGATCGAGTGGAAACAACTCGAACCTTATAGTTCAATTACCAAAATCCACCTCCGACCAATTGCTTTCTCTAGCACTGTTGCTACAGCCATCTATCGATCGTTACAACCCACACTATGAACAGCCAGCACAATACATCGGTTAACAAATATCATGTAATCTCATCATATATTCTTTTAGTGAAGTTTTATCTAATCATTGTTTTGTGATCGCTAATATTCTAGTTTATCATCTATTGTTATCTTGTAGTTGGAATCAATGGAAGTAAATCAGAACTCGTAATCGTGATCAACTTTTCCGGTCTTTGCATTTGTTAAGTCTTCGCCGATACCAGAATCCTATTCAAAATGAAGTCTCTCTTCATTGTCTTATCTACTAAGTCAAGCGACAGTATATATCAATTTGCCAAAAAAGGAAAAGAGAGTACGTCAAATGCACTCTTAGCGTTTAAGTTTCTTCTCCATGACAGACGACATACATTATACCATCACTAGGAAGAAAAGGAAGAAGGAGAAGCGAGCGACAGAAGATAAACATTCGATTAAGAAAACCTTACTTTTAAAGCAGGAATCTCTCTGCTATCTTTACGTCTATCTCGGTAGCCTGACGCGATACATGCAACGCATGTGTTTATCTTTAGGGCAAAAGTAAGGTGGACAATTTCTGCGCTTTTTGACCTTTCCATGTGAGCGTCCACTCATTCCCTCAACCCTCAACATTCAGCTAAAGGCACCGCCATCTACCTTTGCCCTGATGGGGAAGTATTTTATCCGTCTCAATTTGGGATTGATCCGGGACTTTCCTATCTCGCAGAACACGCTTGATTCACAGAGAAATCAAGGGTTGTACAAAATACGGATGATAGATCTCGAGAGAATTTAGAAGGCCGACACCACTTAGGCAAAAGCAATCCTAAACACACTAGAAAAGAAATATATAGCACTTCGATAAGTAGAAGATTAACTAATGAAGTAGCATGATTATCCTTTTGAGGAGTACAATGTAATGATCAATGGTCTCATGCACTACTGATTATTGAAAAGGGAGAAAGGAAAACATGAGTTGTCATTACATTTTAATAGAAAATGATATTTAATACTTCAACTAGACACTTATTTAGTGAAATGACATAAGGCGTTAATGTCTTGAAATAGATCAGATTCTCAATAAATACCCTATGAGTTCTAAAATGATAGTACTGAAATATTTCGATTTTTAGTATTACGTATCTAAAAAGAACACGATGGAGAGAAAAAGTAAACAGTACTATAAATGATTTGTCTTTACAACTAAACTAGTCAAATTCATATACCCCCACATGACTAGTGGACAAATTTCACAGAATTCATCAAGAGGTAGGAATCTTAATAGAAGCGACACTTTCTACACATTTCTTGTCAATGCTAGTGCCATCTCAACGTGTATAAATAAAAGCTGCGGAAGCATTTCTTCTTACCTACAAACACTCACTTCTTTGCCATGGCAACAATATTTCCCTCATCACCAGCTTTTCCGGGGCAGCAACAACCAGCCGGAGAAGCTGCAGTCGCCAACCCTGAAGCCGTGGCATCATCATCGACATCATCCAGTGGTTGGCAATCTTCGGGATCGATCGGGCCGTTCTTCGGGGTGATGTCCGTGCTCACTGTTCTTGCAGTCATCTCGTGCGTGGTCGGCCGGATCTACAGCCGGAGAGCCACGGCAAATACGCCACTGGATAGCATCAAGCAGAGGAGCTGTTCGGGGTGGGTGAAGAGGCAGTTCGACCGGTGTACTGATTGTATTCCCGCAAAGATGGCGAGGATGAAGGTTTGGTTGGAAACAGGGCGAAAATAACGATGCTGCTGCACATCCCGAAGCTTGATTGATATTTAAAATGCCATGGATTGGAGTTCTTTGGTAAAAGTAGGCTAATAAAGACAGCAAGCTTTACTGCTGTGATTGATCATCAAAAGGTCCTATTTGTGATTTTACGGTCCTAGTGTGATTTGGTCCTCTAGTTAGGACCTTCGTTCTTGAAGGTGAATCTGATTCAACTCTCTCTCCCCCTACCTTGTAGATACTGACAAAACAGACCATAGCGCTTGACAGAAGATATGCGCTTTGCCATTATACTGAATTTATGCAGCGAGGACGAATTTTTTCAAGACTTCTTTCTTGTATGGTAGAAGTCTACCCGTCAACGAATCTGAAACTGGGATTAGAAAAAGTCGGAGGATAGACTCGGATTAGGATTTTCCCTTCAATCCTCTCCATCGACAAGCTTGGTCCATCAGAAAACTCGTGAGTTTACTCATAAGACCATCACATCCCTCCCCTCTAAACAGATTATCAAGATGAAATCTAGCACGACCATCAGGGAGATTATTACGTGAGACGCTACTTTTGTCGAGGAGATTCAATCTCCAGAAAAGAACAGAAAAGAATAATAAAAAGATGGTAAGACAACATGGCAACTAACGAGGATACGGTGTGATGAGTAAATACAGAGACAGATCCCCTCAACTTTGCCAAGGACAGATGAGCGTCCCATCATGATTACGCTTAAAATAAAACTTAAAGCTCTATAGTTTCATCTGATTTCATTTTGTACAGAGTGCAATTCATCGACAATCCATGCTCAATCGGTCTCCTGTATTCCACCACGGCAATTGAGGGAGCGGAGCAAGAGTTGATGCAGATGCTTCACATCAGCGGGCAGCAGATAATGACTGCTAAAACGTCCTGGACCATGGACCCCATGAAGTTCTAAGGGTACCTTCTTACTGAACTAAGGCTCAGTATTTGCTTCCATGAACCTTTAGTCATTATATTGTCCCGGATACAACCAGGTGGAATCTGATTTCCTATTTTCATCTCACTCTCTCTCTCTCTTGACATCTGCACGATCCTTTTCACTTCTACGACGAGAAGAATTCCCGGGAGAGTCTCTACTTCCATGCTTGCGGTGCTTCCTTCTGCTGCGCCTCTTTTCTCGACGAGATTCTCTCCTTTTCTCTTTAGACCTGGAGTGATACCGATCACGATGATCGCTCGAATCACTTTCGGAGTCGCTGCTGTAGTGGCTTCGCCTAGAGCTTTTTCTAATCTTTTCATCCTCTGAGGACAAAGGGCTCCGGTTTTCACGGCTTTTAGATACTGCTTTAGAATTCCCATGATCCTGAGGCAAGTAATCCACACGAATTTTCGCTGATCTTTCCTCAGATAACTTGTCATTGCCATGTTTGCCATCTTCCCTTGGTCCTCCAGAAATGATTTTGTTCTCTCTAGGTTGTAGGCCTTCCGGAGTAGATTCTCTGTCCTTTGGCAACTCGTAATTCTGGGAAATCCTCTGAGGAACAGCAGATGACCTATTGCGGACTGGGAGAATATTAATGTCTCCATTGCTAGTATGGGCAATTTCTTTCTCACTGAGATTCCTGTCTTGGTTTGATGAGATAGGTCCATCAGCAGGGACCTCAAGACCTAGTTCTTTGCCCAAAGATTCCAAAAAGTCACCAGCTATGAGACGGTTCAATGTTGCATTTGCTGCCTGAACCTTCTTGTCCGGATTTTCAAAATTGTTCACGATGGAAGTTTCCTTTTCCTCATCAGAGTCATCAGAGAAAATGGCCTGGGGAGCACAAAAATAATCAGCAGAAAAGATGAAGAAAGAAATATGTCACCGGAAGAAGAAAACCAACTGCAAACAAATAAGACAGGCAAAAAAAAAGAATGCAAGCAAAGTAACTTATGATAGATATGTGCATTCATATTTAACAGCAGTTCATTTATCCATACAAAATAGGCTTGTGTTCCCATCAAGAACAGAGCCATATCATGGCTTAAAGCATGCAAAGAACACTCGAGGCTATATTCAGATGATAATGTGGGAAGCAATAAAAAAAAAACAATAAGCACACTTGAAACTTGACAGTGAAAATGTACCTTGTATAGGTCAACTGGCCTCCCGACAACTTCGACTTCCACCTTATCTTCCGACGTCTTTTCATCTATGTCATTACTTTGTTGGTTATCCAGAGGCATAGACAACGTATCAGTGCTTGTAATAGCTGATTCTTCCACTTTTGTCAGATTGACAGAATCTGGAATGAAAAAAAGAGAGTCCATCTTGCTCTTTGCCCGAGGAGCTGGTGGTGGCTGCCATATATTCAAAATTAATCCTAAGATATACTAGGAATCAAGGTGTAATGATTATAAAATTCACCAAATCAACATGAATTTAGCATTCATCAATCAAGCTCATTAACCATAAAAAATCATTTGCTTGACCAGTAAGGCCAAATGATGATAAATCTAGGATAATGCAACCATAGAACCAAGATATTCAAAGAGGAGGAGGAGGTGGAAGGCAAAGAAGAGCAATTCAGTCTCCGTGTTCTTCTGATTCCTTTTAAATTTAAAAAAAGGGATGATGTGCGAACTTTTTGTATGCAAAAACAAAGCTGCACATATTTGCCTGACGAGGTTTGTCACCACACAGATAAATGAAACTACCAGATGACCGAATTAGTACCTTCCCCATGTACGGATCAATGAGATCAAAGCGCTTGCATAAGATCAGTGAAGGCCGCCACTGGAATTCTTCCCTTTTGGGGTATAGTTTCTTTGTCATCAAGTCTTCGTCTTTAGAGCTTTTAACTTGCTGCATCCAAAAACATTCATAAACAACACGAATGAAAGCTTTAAAGATAAAAACCAACTCCTCCACCATAAAAGACGCACCCCTATCCCTCCAGAAGTAAACTGCACACCACCAGTCGATGAGGACCCCATGTGGCCCTCAGTGAACTCTTTTCTCCAATGGCCCTTCTCTATTGCCTCAGCTGCAGCCTCAAAATCTAATCTCTCACGAGCACGAGCAGCTTCTGACATTTTATTTGCTCCTGCATCAGTGGAACGGAGTCCCCCATGGTACTTTTCCTTGAGAAACTGCTCAAATCTTTCTTGCTTAGCAGGATCATCTCCAAACGGCTTTGAAACTTGCGCAATGTCACTCTGGAACAAAGAACAGATATAAATAAATTTCCAAGAATCCCAGCGATGAACCAAGGATGGAGAAACAGTTAAAAAACTAATGTACTAACGAGAACTGAAGGTTTTGTGAATGTTTCAGACAGGTCACACTGAAATTTCACATCTGCAGGCACAACAGACGAGCTGGGAGTCGTCCCACTTCTTTCCAGAGGCCTTTCACCAAGGATTTTGCCACGGCTCTCTGCTGTCATCTTTGGGACATCCACAGATAACTTTCCTTCCATATGCGGCTTACTTTGATTGCGTTTCTGCTTTTCCTCCCAAAGCCTCCTTTCATAATATCCACAGAAATCTCCTCCATATAGAAAGCTAAATAATGGATTAGATTGATTCTTTTCCCGAGAGAGATCCTCAAACAGCTTTCCGCATCGAGCCACTAAAGCTGCCACCCCCTCAATTAAGAGCTTCAGATTACTATCCTCCGGAGGTGGAGACTCTGGTGGGGGAGGGTCATAAAGGGAGTGATCAGTCTCAAGAGGCCCGGAAAATTTATGGTGAGGTTCAAAATCCTTTGGAATTACAGGGGGATCAAATCTGGATGACCAAGTTTAATGTCAGCTATGAGGACATTGTCTCAAAGTTTTCGTAAAAGCAAGAATCAATAGTCAGCAGTTCAAGATCTTAAAAAAGATATTTAACCTTAATGGCCAAAATAGACCCACCAGTTGCAAAAACAATAGAACTAAACACAGATCAGAGGCAGCAATTTCAAATTACCTCTGAAATTGATTATCAGAATTTGAAGCAAGTCTAAAGCCGCGCAGAATCCCATTTTCCTTTCCAGTCAATCTTGGCCTGTCCTGAAAATCCAAACTAGGTCTTGATGGCTCTTCTACTTCTTCAACGAAAGATCCAAAGTTATAACCTGAGCAAAATGTCCATTATGTGAGAAATTAGAGCCCTTGAAGAGAATTTTCTCGAAAATCTAACAAAGGAATAGTTGGGAATCACAGAGAATTAGTAAGTATTCAAAGATAAGAATTTGCATCATAGAAAAGATCAACATGTGCACGGCATATCACTTGCTTTTGGGAAGTTAGATCATATAAAAAATATATATTATCAAAAAAAAATTATGTTGCCCCCAAAAAAGGAAATGACATCAACCGAGATTTTCCTCATCCTAACCTGACAGTGTATCAAGATAACGAAATAGCATGCGAGTTTACTAAAAGAAAATAGCCTCTTCTGCATTTACATTTTAGAAAATGACAGAATGTTCCAGTCCATTAACAAGTACTAAGCGGAAAGATCAATCAGGAGAATCGTAGACCTTTCTACCCAAATAAAGGTAAGAACACTTATGTTGGAACAAGTACCCAATATATATCCAGTTCAAATGCCAATGTGCCCCCAATAAAATTACTCACCGGATGCATAGACATCCTCATCTTCAGCATCAAGTTCTTCAAGGGCACCAATACCAAAGCCAGGAGCAATATTTCTTGCTGAGAAGACCCAAATGATAATAGTAGTCAACCCACTGACATTATTTAACCCGAAGCAATGACATAAGATTGCCCTCACTAAACCAATGACAAAACAACTCATCCAGAGCTCTCCTGAGAGGGAAAGGCAAAAGAAATGCACAATGGAACCAAAAACGATTTCTCACTTCACAACCCTGCAAAATAATATAGCTTACACTTTGAAAAATTATCTTTCGTGACTCTGCCGTACGCATTCTCCCTTCCTCCAGATGAGCGCAACCGTTTCCTTTCTGAAATATGCAAGAACGAGGCTAGTGAGCACAAGCTGTTGCGGAAAGGAGGATTGACAAATTATTCTTAAAAGTAGTTACCCCTTAACTCTGGAGTGGAAAGAAGGACTGACAATACTTACCCCTGAACTCTGGAGCATGCTTGTAAGGATCATAACCTAACCCATGCAAGTCTTGCTTTGGGTTCAGAACGTAAACCTACAGCAGAAAACATAAGAGATGCAATTGCCAGCTCAAAATCTTGCATCTGTATGGGATAGAGATAGCCCAAGTACAAGACAAGTACATAAGGAATCACGAATCCTAAAATAAATTAGCAAAAAAGCCTTCTTACAGGAGTACTTTTAGAGGATACGGAACCAGTATCTGCAGGAAGCTCCAGAAGATCTTCAAAATCACCATTGATAGGCTCAGATTCAGGCTGTGCATTTGTTTCATCAGATGTAAATGCCAGGAAAGCTTTCCTAGCTTCCCTCCGTGCATCTACAATTAAGTAAACCATTAGACGGGATAAAAGCCAGGCAAACTCAAAAGGCACGGTCATTTGCAAATAGAGCTGTTAACAGTAAGAAATTAGAGTTTCCACACCAGATTAAACAGCTAGAATGTAAATAATAATCAGTGGAAGGTGTCTAGACTAAACGAAGACCCAAAATATGCTATTGCAATCGCGCCCCTTATAAAGGCCATTTCACTTGGCTAATGACTAGAAATGTAAAAATAAAAAATGGAAGGTTTCATCGTCTATTAGACTAAATGAGGACCCGGAATCTGCTCCCTAAATTCTGCCTCTTATAAGGGCCATTTCACTTGGCTAAACACTACCTGAATATATTATAGAAACTTATGAACTACCCATGCAGGGTTGTAATCATGAATAAACTACAAAATCCACCATCCTATGGTCTTACATATGGATTCTAAAGTCCTTGCCAGTAGAGTTGCGGGTAAGATAAAACCACTGAAGCACGTCCTATCTGGCATACAACTGAAGCTGTATAAGCTAATGGCACCTTGACCCTTTTCAAGACAAAAACAGCAAATGATGCAAACTTCCAGTGAGTCAATGACACAAGGATTTAGCCAAGTACATAGTACACTAATATTAACTGTAGTTAGTTAACAAAAGAAACATACCATACAGTGATTTAGTTTGTGAGTCCTTGATTGAATGACCATGACGCCATCCCATCTTCTTGAGCAATCTCACACCTGTATGAGAAAATAAAGGAAATCAATGCAGCATAAGCATATTGCCAGCAGTGGAAAAAGAAACGATATAATTTAAAAGTAATTGAGGAGTATCTATAACAAACCAATAGATTCTGTCACCGGAAGAATGAGTTCATCGGGAACAGGTCCAGGAATAGCTGACTGCCTGAAAGAGAAAAGATACATTATAAACAGACAAAATAATTGGTGTCCAATACAGATGGAGAAAACATCTAGCGAAACACAAAAACCAATCGCATTCCTGCATAGAAAAGGTTCAAGGGACTTGGATGGACTTAAAGTAAGGTGTGTGGCTTTGTGAGCTGCTAAGTTCAATTGTCCGACCAAGCTAAAGAACTCCAAGAATTTTGATTTCCAAACAGTATATTTAATGGCTGTAATGTTATAAAGTTCCAGACAGTTTGAACACCATCACAACATAACCAAGCAAAAACTATAACAATTAACTCCCATTGTATTGCAATCCAATCAACAGGCGACCACATGATATTAGAAAGTTTCGAGATGCACCTATGCTGGTGCTCCTTTTCTGCCTGCTTGCGAGCAAGTTCTGCAGCTGTAAATCCAAAAGTATCAAACTGGGACGATGTTGCCAAAGAACGACCCTCCAGCTCCTGAATTGAAATTAGAAATAATGTTCTACAGTTATAACTACAGCTATAATATGAAAAAATGTCCCAGAAATACATATATAAGTTGAACATTGTTACATGTGTCTTGAGAACACAATGAAAGAGCAAGCTATTGTCTAGTCATAATTAATACTGAGAGAGGAAGGGACTGGTCATAAACCATTCCAAACTCAGCCAACATTAGCAGTATAACAATAATAATAACCAAAAGCAAACTACACCAAACCAAAGCTGAGATCAGCTGATTTATGGTATTGCTCTAGGCCCCTTCCATTTCAGCCACTAGTTGTCGTAGCACTTAATAAGCCCAGAGGGCTTGGAAAGCAAACTTTGATACTTATTGTAGCTCGTAAGCAGCAAGCCTACTATTATCACAGATGTTGACATATGATTTATTGAGCAAGGCCTTCCAATCCAATCAAGCCTACCTCACCCTCTGTGGAATGATAATTCAGAAAGGCTACTCCGGATGCCAGACCAAACAGCACTCCAAACATGTGAAACCAAGTTCAACACTTTTACATACCACTAGCACTTTATCAAAGGCAAGTGCAGCATAATTTTTTCTAAACTCAACTTTCTTTTATAAGTGAAAACAGCTCTAAACTCTACTATTTGGTGTGCACAAAACACATAAAAGTATGGGTTCAAGGATAGACTGGTCATACTAAAAAATCCTAAATCCTAAACACCAGAGAAGTCCAGCTGTAGATATGGTGAGTTAATAGACGCAACCATATAAATCTGATAGAGAATCCAAATAAGATAATAAATCACCATATTTACAATTGTAAAGGCTAGTTCTTACGCACATGTGCGCATACACATATACAGCGATTCTGGTAAAACTTACAGCTTTCTCGTCTTCATCTAAGAAGTTCAAAATGCTCTGCTGTTTCACTTCAGCTCTGCTCTTCCTGGATGATGTGAATGACTGTGGAGCCCACCCTGAAATGTTCGCAAGAGAAATCGAAAATAAAGGTTTCTCCAATAAACATGTGAGCATTACGATCAAAAAATGAGACATACCCTCTTTGGAACCCACTGAATTGTAATATCCAGCAGAAAAACCTCCAGTAAATGCTCCATGGAATCTTCTCCGACCTTCTTCATCTCTGACCTGGAGAATTGCAGAAGGAGGATAAACTAATGTCTGTGCACTCAGCTCCACTAAAAAAATGTCTCTTATATTTGACAATTCAAACAATGGAAAAACACTTCAGTATGTGCAGACCGACGACTCGCAATCTCACTGCATAAAAGTCCATTCCCAGAACCGGCATTGAACGCGAGAGCAAAGCATTTTTCAAAAAACAAAGAGAAGGAAAGTCCCCTGCAACTCTTGATAACCTTTTGTGTTATTTGCTGTCTAGAATTGAAAATCCACAGAATTCACCAACGAAAGAATGCCAGGAAACAGTCGATTACACCGTTCCTCTGTTTGTAACCCGAAACAACACTACGTCTCGCTATCAAAAAGAGGATTTACGCCGCCACTATCAACACTCCAATCTTCTCGGCAGCTCAACATGTTCACAACTTTTCATTGAGAAACTAATCAATCAAACGCTACATAGGTCACTCATCTAAACGACCTTTTCACAGCTATCCTCATTGCCACAGGCACAAACCATCAGCTGACATACGTAATTTCAGCCAACTTCTCCGATATGAAAAGCCGGTAAAGCACAAAGACTTCGCATCGGCACGGGAACTTCGAACGCGGAACGCATGCTTCCCCATATTTCCAACGCCCAAAAAAAAAAAAAAAGAAGATGCTCGAAAGGGGGAGAGTAACCTCCTGCTTCCACGCGGGCAAGGTTCGCAAGTTCCCGGAGGCTTCGGCGAGGGCCTTCTTCTTGCGGCTCGACACGTCCTCCTCGCGCTCGATCGGCGTGCCGTGGAACACGAAGTCCTCTTCGTCCGAATCCATCACCATCTCCGTCGGATCGAATCGATCCGCGGCGACTCGGCCAAAGCTCGGGGACAGAGGATTGGAGGATTGGGGAGGATCGTGAGGAAGATCGAATCGGTAATGGTGGATTCCTAGGGTTTACTCGAGAAGAGGCGAGGGAGAGGTTCCGGAACGAACGGACCCTGCGAGTAGGGTGAGTATCGAAGGACATGGAGGCTAGATAGAGAGACGATGAGAGGGAGATGGTAGAGACGACGATGAGAGTCTAGAGAGGGAATTGTCCCGACGGACGGTGAACGGAGGAGTGTACGATCATTTCTCCGGCTCTGTTTATTTCGCAAAAATTAGTATATTTTTATGAAAAAATAAGAAAATTCTAATAAAAATTTAAAATGCATTTATTTTTTAAATAAAGGCGTAAAATGGAAAAATCTCAACTTAAAATCGCATTATTTTAAATAAGAAGCTGAAGTATCCTTATTTTATTAAATAATGGCCCAAATGGACATGTCAAATGAAGACCAGACGTGACCATAACAATCTAAAATAAATGCTTGAATTCACTAGCTATGGAAGGTAATTTTATATTTTTAATTTTTTTTCCTTTTTCTTTTTTTTTTATAAAAAACAAACTAAGAAAACTAAAACTTGAAAAAGGAAAAACACCACCGCCCCATCACCGAAAAGGCGGCAACAATGGGCAAAGTCACCACCGCCTGGGTGAGCCAACCCTCGAGCAAGCTCGATAGCCCTCACTCAACGCCCCTAAAATTAGGCGGTGAGGTATGAGGGCGCTAGGTGAGGGTTGCTGCGCTCTCTCGTCTTTGGCATGTGCTAGCGGGCCCTCACCTCTGGTTAGTAGAGATGGTCAGCCATCATCGCTGCCCCACCGGCGATGGGTAGCGGCCACAAGTAGGAGGGCCTATGTTTTTCCTTTTTTTTTTTGTTTTTAATATAATTTAATTAAAACTTAAATTGTGTTTGGAACAAATATATCCCTAATCCGTCAAAAAAATTGTTGACCGACGAAGTTAAACCATTATTTGAAACAATCATAACCACTTCAAGCCTCTTCTTTGAGATCCATACGTCATTTCAAATCTTTATTTGAAATAAAATACACTTCAAACTATTATTTAATAAAATTAGAGCACTTTAAAGCCTTATTTATAATTTTCCTAAAAAATAATAATATTTTTTGGAATTTAACTAAAACCCGAAAATAAACAAAAATATGTATTTTTCGTCGTTTGGTATAATTTTATTTTTAGGAAAAATTACCTTGAAAAATAATAATAATTTTTTTTTTTACTTTTATTTTCTTTTTTTTTTTTCTTTTTTGGTTTGGAACAGTCGACAATAGGCCACAATCGATGGCCAACCTTGTTAGCATGTGGCAACCTCAAAGCTCGCTTGCCAAGATATGGTGAGGTCAAGTCGAGCTTTGATAGTCTAGGCGAGCTCGACCTTGTGGCCTTAGGTGAGGCTCCATCTTGTTGAATCTAACGAGGTCAAGCTCGCCTATGGCTAATCGTCGTGGCTGGTGAATGATCGATGAAAAGATAAAAAGAAACATGATTGAAATTTTGAATTTTTAGATATATTTTTAGAAGAATGAACATTTCATTAACCAAGGACCAAGAACACAACCTTTATAAGCCCAATCTTGTGTCAAGACATCAAGCATAGGCACCAAGGGTTCGAGTCCGATCGTCAAAAACCCGATTCTAAACATGGGGACTCGATAACCACATTGAGTTTTCCATGCCCAAGCTTAAAGTTTTTGAGTTCAAGCTCCAGTTCATTAGGCCCATTTGATTCAGTTTTAGGGAAATGACTTTGGAAAAATGCAAATCTAAAGAAGTTTTTTGAAATGCTACACCATTTGGTAATTTGTAACTTTAAATAGCATTGTAAAATAGTTTTGCATAAATGTCTTTTGACAAAACCCACATTTAAAAAAGCTTTTGTTTCTTTTTTTTTTATTTTTGTCGAAAATGGGTCTGCCAGACAATGGTCTGGCGACCAAAGGTCGTCATGCATTCAGGCAACGTCGCATGAGTCATGGGTCACATCATCCCCAATGGCAATGGTCCCCCAACAATAATGGCATCGAAGAAGCTCAACTCTTGGGTGGCAGATTGGGAAAGGCAAACAATCGTGATGAATGGGAAAGAAGATGAACGATGATAGATGAATAGTGACTTACATTTCCAAAATGCTTAAAAGCTCAAAATAGGTCTTTAGCTACATTGGTTTTTAGTATTGAAATGTTAGCATTTGGCTAATGAAGTCTTAAAAACACTTGTCAAAAGCTTTGTATTTTTTCAAAAAGCCCATTGTAAAAGTTGGACCAAATGAAGCTATAGTCATATTGTGGAAGATTTTTTCAACTTTTCAAAAGAAAATTATTTTCCTTAATTTAAGTTTTTATAATAAAATATTTTATCTTTATTTATTTTTTTTAGCAAATCAAACCCCAGAGAATGAGGAAAATATTTTTTTGGAAAATGTTTTTTTGAAACAAAACTTATTTTTTTTTTTTGCCAACCCTCTTATTTTCATTATGTCCATTTTATTAAGAAATTTTTTTTTCCATTTTTATAATTCAACGGGGGAAAAAGAAAAGGCAAATAATTTGTTTAAATTTTGTTAATTGAACTTCAATATTCCTTATTTTGGTCACGTTATATGTTGTTGTTGTTGTTGTTGTTGTTTTTTGTTTGTCCTACTCAAACTCTCATGTTATTTAGTTACATAGCAATGAATTAACTTTTGAACCTAGGTAATTACCTACATTTCAATAAACTGGTTTTTTTTTTGGTTGGATCAATGAACCGCTTTAAGTGACTCAATTAAATGAGCATTTAGTTTCTATACAAGTTTTTACTAATTTTTTCCCACCACTTCAATCAATTTTTGAAATTTTTGGTTACAAAATGGATTTATGTTCGGCTTTGTTATGGGAAACCGAGAGAAAAAAAAAAATCAATTTTTGGTCCAATTCAATTAAATTTTCAGTCTCCAGACTAGAACGATATATATCACAATAACAATTTCAATATATTAATAGTCTCTTATTTTCCCAAAGTAAAATTATTTAGAAATAATTAAAATTACAAAGATAGTGTCAACGTATTCCGTTAATCAAGTTTTGACGGACTCAATAAAAGGACTTGATGATATTAATTTTGATAAATTTTAAAATTCAATTATACTTTTTAAAGATTTTATAATTTAGCCGCATCTTTATGTGGGAGTTTTAGGAGTTCCGCATTCTTGCACACTTTTAATCATGGGATTGGGCCTCGGGACGTGTCCTTGTTGGGCCTGATGGAATGGCGGGCTCTACAGTCCACGGAAGGTTTGCAGGCTCAGTAGCGAGACTTTTGTGATTCTCGCCTTGGCCCGACGTTAACATGTCGATTTGTCTTTATCCGATTCAACATCGCGAGGCCAACTTAGGACGTGTTTAGTCATTCGGATAGCAGGCCGGATAGGACAAAATTCAGGATATCAGCATTTGTACGAACATTTTGATTTAGGATAAGCCCAAAGAGTTCACATATTCTGCCTCGTCCCACCTGAACAGAATAAAATAAGAAAGAGGCCAAAAAAAAAACAAAAAAAACGGTTGGCATCACTAGCTAGTAGCAACCACCACTTACTACATAGAGATCACTTGAGATAACACACTTTTCTTTCTGTTTTAACTTTGTCAAATGGTCGATAACCACAGAGATTGATAAAGCAATCATCACGATGCAACCACTACCATGGTTGTCACCAACGGCGATCACAGCGATAGTAGTGTCCCTTGAGTCGGATGACCACCGTGGAGGCAATGACAAACCTATAGCCACCAAACGTGACCTTAGGATGTATACGGTCTATGTAATAAATAATATTATCTTTCCCAATTTCCTCCTTTTTACGGGGCCATTGAAGTGTCTCATGAATTTTGATGGAATTAAAACGTTGCTTGTCCCATGTTTGAGAATTCCGTTGCCCACTTAGAAATCGTTGAATTTAGAACATTGTCCAACCTACGTAAATTGTGTTTCCTGTGATGTTCTAATCCAAACGGACTGAATCGCTGCTAGTAAAGCGATCAAAGCAGGCACAAATTTAAGACGGGGCGATATTTTCATACCGAAGCAATTACTTGGAAGCGAGTTCCGTCCGACACGACTCATTATCCTAATCACGCGTGATCGGACGACGGTCGTCTCGAGTCATTTTCCAAGTCCCGCATTTCGTCTGCATACGGACAGCGTGCAGGGGCGTGAGCAGGGGGGGGGACGCGACCATCCAGTCCGATGTTGGGAGCGTGCCGTGCCGAGCCGAGACGTTTTCGCCGGGTGTAGGCGGGGCGACACGGGCCCAGCGGATGCGCCGAGGTGTCTACGTCGGAGGTTTTGTCCCGTTCAGAGAGAGAATTTTGGAACCGGACCAACAAAGGACGCAGGGTTTTTCCAGGGCAGCGAGGAGATGTCAGGGGGCTCAGGTCTGGCGGCAGCAGCGTGAGGCACCTTCCCTTCCTTTCCCACCCAACAAACACAGGACGACGCCGAGTGAGTCCTGGATCACTGTTCGAAACCACAGAGACATCCCAATTGACTTTTGTTTTTTTTTTTTTAATTTACTTGTCAATTTGTTTTGGTAATATCTAAAATTTGAATAATAATTTGAATATCGATGGAAGAGTACTGAGAAGAAATGTGCGTCTCTATGCTGCCGCCACCGCAAGACTTAGGACTTAGGATGGCTCGGGGCTTTTCTCAGGCTCGTATCTTGGCGTGGACCGTGATGACGTTTTCTATCTTGCTTGTGTGTCTTCACATGCGAAATATTCATTTTAAGATTCGACGGCGATAAGTGTGTAAGTTCACATTGGAGGGATGCCGATTATCGGGAAAATGTGCTAAATGTGTGTTTTTCTTTCTGGTTTAGTTTGACGGAAGCACAGTGGACAAAAACCAACTATTTGCGTCTTGATCTTAGAGCAAGACAGCAGCTCGTCGCTGCTTTTGTGCATTCAAAGTCAAAAAAAGAGTCAGTCAAGGACATTCTTCTCTCTCTCTCTCTCTCACAATCCCAAACACTCGAAAGTGAAATTACACACCCCTTGTCCCCCCTTTGATTCCTTTCCTCTTTCCCTTTTATGTTTTTCCCAATCTCTCTTTCTCTCTCTGTGTCTCCCTCTCCTATCTCTTTCTCTCTCCTATCTCTGTGAATATGTTGGTGGGTCAGGAGGGTGTTTCTTTTGTCAGGATTCTCTTGTACTACAGCAAAAGGACTAGAAACAAAGGTTTAATGAGCCAGCCCCACAGGTTCATTAAAGAGAAGAAACCAAGAATCTCTCTCTCCCCCCTCCCCTGCAGATTTATTCACTTCTCCTCGCTCCTGGAGATTGATCCTTTACTCACAAACATGAAGCCCCTCATGGCAAGGAACTCCCAGGACTTCTCCTCCAAGAGGCACTTCCACTGGACGAAGAAGGTCGGAGCCGACGAAGAAGACCAGGAGCAGGAACGAGACCGTGCTCATGGTGAGCATGAAAAGAAGAGCAGCGAGTCGCAGGACAAGAAGGGCGGCGAGAAGGTCGCCGCCCCCGACTCGGTCTCTCCGTCCCCGGGCGCCAAGAAGAAGCTCCAGGCCATTGCCGTCTCCAAGCTCCGCTCCGTGCTGTTCCAATTCGCCAAGAACGTCCGGTCTCATTCGCCGGGCGGCGGGGGCGGCGGCAGCGGCCTCGGCCCGAGAGTCGTCGGCACCATCTTCGGCCACCGCCGGGGCCACGTCCTGTTTTCCTTGCAGAAAGACGCGAATTCTCAGCCAGCCTTCCTGGTCGAGCTCGCGACCCCCATCAGCGGACTGGTCCGGGAGATGGCCTCCGGTCTGGTCCGCATCGCGCTCGAGTGCGACAAACCGATCCAGAACAACGGCACCAACGGCGGCAACAGCAGCAGTAACAGCAGCAGTAACAGCAGCAGCAGCAGCAGCAGCAGCAGCAGCAAGAGGTTATTGGAAGAACCCGTGTGGAGGACTTACTGCAATGGCAAGAAGCATGGGTTTGCAGCGAGGAGAGATTGTGGGCCTAAGGAGTGGAAGGTCCTGAAGGCAGTGGAGCCCATCTCGATGGGTGCTGGCGTCTTGCCTCCGGACGATGAAGAAGAAGAAGGCCAGGAGAACGGCGGTCCGAGCGGCGGCGAGGGTGAGATGATGTACATGAGGGCCAAGTTCGAGAGGATCGTGGGGTCGAGAGACTGTGAGGCCTTCTACATGATGAATCCAGATTGCAATGGAGCTCCCGAGCTCAGTGTCTATCTGCTCAGGGTTTGAAGAGCAAGATGAATGCCATGGATGCTGCTCTCTCTGTCTCTCTGAGCTCTGTCCTCCGAGAGACTTTTTTGTTTTGGGCCTTTTGGGTTCTGGTGCAAGAAGGATGCTAATGGTCATCTTGTTTAGCTGATCTTCAAATCGAGGCCTAGTTTAGTTCCTGTCTTTCCTCTGTTCTTTTGTCCCTGTTTCTTTCCCCTGTTCTTTTGTCTCTGTTTGTTATGTTCTTTGCTTTCTTGGGAGGTAGGGAAATGGTATACGAGGGGGGTATAATGTGGTTTTTCTCTTTGGGGTTGGAGGGCAGTGGGGATCAGGTGAAGTTGTATATGTATAGTTTCTAATGAGTAATCATTAATGAGGAGGAGGAGGGTTTATGCAATCAATGATTGCTGTTCGCATCATTCATTCATGTCATTCATCTCGCTTTGCCTGAATTAACTCTTGGGTAGAATCTTGTCTCGACTTTACATGAATTTTCCTGTCTGCTCTTTTCTTCAACACCGACCCTGAATTTTCATGCCCTATAAGTATATGGTCCTCATATTCACTGCTGAGGAGAAAAAAGATCACGTCTAAGGCTTCTGCATATTGTCATTTAGTCAAATTTGGACCGACTGCTTTGTGTGGACTGATGACCCATTTCGAGCCCAGTCTCGCTCTTGCTCAAGCCTGAAAAACGAACGCAAGAAGTCCCAATCTTGCTGTCGGCAGAATCAAGATTGGATCCTTCAGCTTCTCACATGTTAATCCACGAATTGAACTAGGCTTTGAGCACTCGGTCTTAAAGTGGAAGAAGTTCCAATCATGACCATGCGTTGTGTGATTTTGAGTGGACTGATCCCAAGGTATATTTATTGGAATTCAATCATAGAACTCATCAAAAGCAGACTAAGCAAAAGGAAAAAAAAAAGGAGAAAATAATCCCAATCACTGTCAAGATAGTGCAGTCGAAATTTTGGCTTTTGTTTTCTAACCTTTATCTCCGTTTGACTACTTTCCACCCTGGCCAACCTTTCCTTTTCCCACTTTGGAACTCTTATTTCTGCCCATTCAGTGGCTGCACTATTTCCATTCAAAGTAAAGCTCGCCACTTTGTGAATTTATGTGCAAGTAATTAAAGGCCAAAGCATCTCCTCTCCCTCGCGCAATGATAAGCCTATCCAGAAGATCGGCATCGTTTACAGGACTCTTACAATGTGATATTTTGGGCATCTCACCCTTTCATCAGTAAAAATGCTCAGAAGATGTCTCGCTCTTTTTCTAAATAGTGAACAGTCAGAAAAGACCGCACAACCCTCATTCATTGCTGCCGTTCTTTTTCCTCGATTCTGTCGGTAGAAGTAGAACTAGGACCTCCTCGTCCAGCGCAAGAGGCAATGTGGCCGCTCGGGGTTTAGCTCGTGCCATTGTAGCTGCAGGGACTGTCTTCCCCATTTCAAGCTCTCGCCCTGAAAAGGGCAAGGGGGCAAAGTTCAGGAGATGTGGGTTACAGCTGGGGCAAAGAGATCCGTTGAGATCGATCCCCCGCACAAAAACCGAGGAGGCCCTTTGGGGGGGTTTCATAATCTGCTCATCATTCTTCAAAAGATTCCTAAAGCTAGACCACTGTCGCTTAAAAGCAAAAGGCCCATTTGAACGAAAGAGGATAGAACCCCACCGGCCGTCGGAAAGACCCGTTTCGGTTTCGTTTGGGAATGAGCTTATGAGCACTATTGTTTAGGATGTGTATGATTCGTTAGGGTGACTAAACGTGGAGGCATGATTTGATTTGCCATGTTATGATGAGCATCGTCATGGCTTCCGAGTTATGACGAGGAGAACTTCCTTTTTTACAATCCATGGTCTTTTGGTTTCGCCAGGGGAAGATGATGACGCAACTCAGGGCTAAGTCAAACTTGTGTTTTGAGCGACTTGATTATATGACGTCAGGAAAAACACGGACAACCGAGGATGATCATTGACAATGAAGTTGCGAGTACGATCAACTGGCGAGATAACTTCTACCATGCTCCTGAAAAGCATTAGATAAGTTTTTCAACGAGCATAAGACACCAGTACGGTGGTCAACTAAGTATCGTGAGGTTTATTTTCATGTGATTTTGTATTTTTTAGCCTCCGGTCACCGATGCATGTCTCGCAATAACTTTTCAATCTTAAAAAGAACAAAAAAAAGAAGAAAGCTTCTCTTATGCGACATTAATTTAACTTGGACGAGAGGTCGGATAATGAAACTCATGCTCTACTTCTGTAATAATGATGGAATGACGCTAACGGGACTCGGTCAAATGAGTAATAAAAATGATTCGAATCGAGCATTCCGTTATGAAATGTTCTAGGGTCGCCAATGAAAGTGCGTCGGTCCACATCTTTCTTTTTTTTTGTTTTCCCTTTTTTCTATAATGCCCTTTAAGCTTAAAACAAGGGCTAGAAATCTATTATGGAAAATACCGTCATCATTTCATGGGACTGGAGGGTACTGTTGGCGATGGGACTCAAAGTTGCCAGAATTGCACTCGGGAAGCCCACCAGGAACGGCTGATTGTCTGCGGCCGTCTAGGAAAATCGCTTCTCTTTGGGACAATCATTCTCGTTCCAGGCGCAGGAGGTGTGCCCCGTGGGCGGCAGATGTGAGTTGGGTTCAATGCTTTTTCGAGAAAGAAGCAATGACACTAAGGGAAGCAGGAGCCTAGTTTTGTTCTTTTGTTGAGCCTACCATATTTGAAAAAGATGGTAGTGCTAAAGGTTTGCCTAGCCAACCCGATATGATTGCGAGCTGCGTGATCCCCCCCCACCTAGCTTTAGGTGGGTCTTGATGTTTGATTTTTCTTAATATGGTGTGGTGATTTTACTTTAACGAAAAGAAAAGTTTGGTAGGCCTCGGGAATGTTCATGTCATGAATAGCTAGAACGATTACTTAAGTTGAATCGGGCATTAAAAATTCGTATTGTGATGATTTATTGAGAAGTGCCTCTAGCATTAAGGGTTGCACATTCTTTGGTTAAGGAAAAAGAGGTGAGAGCCGTTTTTGTCTAAACTTTTGCGGTCACCATTCTAGGTTATTTCTAATTTAGAAAAGGAAAGTCAGTGTCTTTTGTTTTCTTAGTGTCTTCAATTCAACTTGAGTTGAGGAAAGTGATGAACGTGGTTTAGAGAAGGATGATGTAGAATGCGTGGCGATACAATAATCAAAATACAATTCACGATGTAGCATGTGAAAGTAGGCCTGCTCTCCCAAGAACGACAAGTTCACTTTTGAGCCTTCGTAGTTAATTGACGATTACACTATATAGTGTCCTAGGATTTGGGCTTGCCTTTGCATTTGTTCTAGTGGGTGGAATCACGTAGGCCTTGAGCACACACAATTTCTCTCCAAATTAAATTCCAGTTTATGTATACAAGCTAAGAGCAACCTAATATCATGGTCTCAAGGTTTCTCGTGAATAAAAGACTATCTACGATTCAAAAAGGTCGGGCAAATCTCCTAGGTTGCGTTTGGTCGAACGGAATAAAAATCAGGATATGATATGTTTTATCTTATCCCGTGTTTGGTAGCTGTCTAGGATAGGATAAGATTGGATATATAAGGAATATAACCCGGATAAAAAAATCCGAAGGTTGGATAAGATTTATTTTATCCGAAATATGAAACCCTACGCTTTTTTTCTTTCTCTATCGTTCACCCACATACGACTCCAACTCCTCTGTTACCAAAGCATCGACGTCGAAGCCATCTCCTCGATAGCTCTCCAATTCACATCGAAATTTTATGGAAGTGACGAATTTGCGAAGGTAAATAATCATGCTCTCTCTCTCACTAACGTTGACTTCTAAAGTAGCCATAAGGTTGGTTGTGGATTGTTTTCCTGTTTCATCTATGTTTCGGCTTACGTAGGTCATAATTGTAGTTCTATTGACTTTTTTGCTGGTTGATTGGAGATCGTGTTCTTGGAAGTGAAATTTTAATAGTCCATCTATTTTAGCATTTGGCGCGGCACAAGGTGGGCACGTCAACAGGGCGGGGCAGGGATGGTCTTTAGTTGGAGTTTTGATCAGCAATACGACTTGCCCTTGCATAAATTTTTTACAATATTTCCATGCAAGGGGCTTCTTTTCCATAATTGTTATTATGCGTTTGTGGCAAAGAGCTATGGTAAAGAGATTTTTTATTATATCCTTACTCTGCGATGTAAAAGAGAGATTTTTTTAGAGCGTTCAAAGCTGCATATAGGCCCCAATTTACTGCTGTGATGTATGGGTGCAGACATGCCCTGGCTATAGATTGGTGCTTCTTCCTTGTGTTTTGAGATTGAATTTGTATGTGATTTCTATTTGTCCGGCGTATCGAATTTTGTTTTATCTATAAGCACGTGATGGGTTCATTGAGACAAAGCTATTGTGCAATCTACTACAGTGATGTATAGATGTAGACATGCCCAGCTATAAATTATGTCTCGCCCCTGGCTTTTTAAAGTTTAAACCTGCATATAGGTCCTGTTTAATGAGTCCAGCACTGTCGAATGTTTTATAGGCATGTGCTTATGATGAAAGGGTGTTATGGTATTTGATGTGGCTCCCCATTCCCTGAGAAAACTTGATTGTTTGCTTGCTTGCTTTTGGTCGTCACAAATTTGGTTGAATAATACCTTCTGATTCTCTGATGAATGGCCAAAAACTGCTCTCTTCTTGGTATTTTTGAATTTGTAGATTTATAAAGGCCTTTCTGATTTTATGCAAAATATTTGATATCTTCAATGCCCCTAAAAATTATATGTCCTTTCTAAACTTTTGAAAAACAGCCGAAGCAAATCCACAAGATCAAGGATTTTCTCCTTATTGCAAGGAGGAAGGAGAACCTCCTGATTTGAAAAAAGATATTATTTTATATATTTTTCTATTATCTAACTTATTAATTTGTACTTGTCTAATGTTATTGTTTTTAAAATATCTGACTTTAAATCCATAGTTCACCAAATGATAGATTGGATAATATATGAGGATATCCGACTTTAAATTCGTAGTCAGCAAACGGTAGATCGAATAAGATATGAGAATATCCGACTTTAAATATATAGTTCACCAAACGGTTGATGAGATATGAAGAAATCCATGGATTTCTTATCCTATTCTATCCAAACCCTATATACTGTTTAGAAATTAGGACGATCAAACGCAACCTTAGGGTTTCATAAGTCTTCTAAAATATTCCTAGGGATGGGCAATATGATAAATGTTGATAAATGTATCATATTCTAGAGCATTCTTGTCATAAATGTTGGTAATTGAAAGATAGGGAGATTCAATCTCCACCGTTAAGACTAGAAAATTGATAATTGTAATGAAATGAACTCTTGTATAAATAGGGTGGCTTGCCCTAAGTTATGTCCCTTTTAAATATCACTTGTTTGGTTATTGATAATGAAACCTTGGATTTAGAAGCTTTTGTAGGGAAAAGGTTTAATACGATAAGAGCATTCGGCTAATTTGTGAGTATGCATAGATATTTTATAAAATTAGGTTCAAATCACGTGAAGATACATTTTAATTTCGATGTGCCATGAATGACGAATTCAGTAAACTAGTTCATATTCTTATCCTCGTAATTCATTATAGTTTATTTTATTTTATTTTAATTGCATGATTTCGGTATTTTCGCTGGGGTTCATAAGATGTTTGGGAGATTTCTTATTCCGTGCAAGTCAAAATTATTTCTCGACGACCAATTATAAAATGCATGCAAAAACTTTCCACGAGTAATCTAATATTCGCAAGAGTCTTAAATCTATATTTGGAGAACTTGTTGACCATCTTACATTTTATCCATCCCGTCATTTTTAAAGGTTTGTCTGAAATAACTTTATTATCTGACTTTTGATTTCAAATTTACGGCAAAGTATTTGATGGATTTGTATTGACCTGTCACTATTATACCCAGTTTTCTCGTAACTTTTTGAAATTCATGTGATATTTTAAATTTCGGCCAAAAAAAATATTAGCTCGATGACCAATCATAAATCCAGAGGAACAAATATAAATCTACACTCGTGGAGGCTCTAATTTAGTAGTTGAGTTGAGCTTATTGAAAAGGGTATTTGATTATTGGGCTTTGGGCCCATGAGCGTGTCTAGGACTGAGCAATGCAAAAAAAGTGCAAGATCAAGGGCCTTAGGAATTAGGATTCCACTTCTAGTCCTCGAACGATGGGTCTGTCCCTCTTCTCCAGTTCTTCTTCAAAGCCTCGAATTTAGCATAATACCGGGCCGCCATGGCTGAACCAGAGAATTCTCCAGAGGTGGAGGCGAAGAAGAACAAACGCAAGAGGAAGAGAAACAAGAAGGCCGCGCAAGCAAGCACGGCCAAGCCGAGGAAGCCACGGCAACGGATAAGAAGAACCGGACCATACGAGACGAGAGCTTCAGGGTGTCTTTCGTTTTCTTGGCCACTCTCCGAAATAAGGGATTTCTAATATGAAATAAATGTACGGAGGGAAACTCTCATGTACAGTCTGTTCTTTTCTATGTATTGAAATATAAAAAAAATTTCGGCAGTTTTGTTATTCTCAATTCGGTATAAGAATAATAATACGTGGAGGATTGAACTAGGAATTTCTGTATATGGAGAGTCCTTGCTTTAATAGATGACTATCTCAGAAAACCAATTCAATATGCATAATTGAAAAAATCTAAAAAGTAGAGGAAATACCCTAAATGTCACTAAAAGATATCTATATATTTCTACCACGTAGACAGATAGGCTTCTAGCACACTCAATTTTCATCTAAAGTAAAATTCCAACTTATGTATACAAACGAGGAGTAACCTACGTTTCAACCTTATTTTGAGCATGGTGGATTTCAATCAGCAAAATCAAGAGCAACGTAAATGTTTGCTTCTCTACAAGCTAATTTCTACAGCTGGATTGATACTTAAATTATATTTTGTAATTACGTAGATGAAAATGTTCCCTAATTGATACCATTTGGCTATTTAGAATGACATGAAAGGAAAGTTCAAAATCGAGAATGAAAATAGCAACTCGCTACAATTTTTTATTCACACATAGAAAGTGTGAACTACTTATGATAAATGAGAACTTAACAAAAGCACCAGGTAACTTTTTGTATGGAAAAGATTGATACTATAAGAGCACTTGCTATTTTGTTAGTACGTATTGATATTTTATACAATTTAATTAAAATCATATGAAGATACATTCCAATTTCGACGTGCCACACGAGTGACAATATATGGTAAACTAATTCATTTACTTGCCCCCGCAATTCATTCTCATTGATTTTATATTATTTTGATTGCGTGGTTCATCTTGATAGGGTTTCAAAAATGCTTGAGAGATTTTTTATTTTATCAAATCCCATGCAAGTCGAAGTTATTTTGTGATGACCAATTATAACACATATGCGAAATTTTTTTTTTCAAAAGTAAAATAATATTCACGAGAGTTTTCGGAAATTCATTTTAGGAGAACTTGCTCACCACCTTAAATTTCATTTCTCCCGTTACATTTAAAGGTTCGTTCAAAATACCTTTTCAATTTGACATTTTTTTTTCAAACTTTACCGTACACGCACCGTAACTTTTTTTCTAACGCAAAGTATTTGAAACATTTGAAAATGAATTCATAAGGTACGTTTGGTAACGATTTTGATCTCGGAAATAAATTATAATCATAAATGATTTTTTTTAATTCTGTTATCGAAAATAATTTCTAAGCATTTTGAAATTTGTTTAATAACTGTTCAAAATTTCGATTTTATAATAGAATTGCGTTTGGTACCGTGTTCATTAATTACGTTCCAAATTAATTTTTTCTAATTTTTAAATAATTTTTTTACTTTTTTACTTTTTTACTTTTTTTCCTTTCTCTCTCCTATTATTCTTTTTCAAGTGGCAAGTGACCTCACTAAAGTGTCGCGAGCCCTTATCGGCCAAGCCTTGCTGATGTCCAGGTAGGCCTCGCTAGGACTAGGCGAGTCTCGCAGGACCTCGCCCTGGCCGGGTGAGCCTCCGGCGAGCTCGCCGGACTGGTTGCCGGTTGCCGGCGGATGGTGATGGACGGTAACCGCGGCAGTAGTGGTAGATGAAGAAGAAGAAAAGAGAAGAAGAAGAAAATGGTTTGATTTTTAGATTTGTTCCCAATAATAAGAATCATTTTTTTTTTTGATTTTGTTCCAAATCTACTACTGAGAACAAAAAAATAGAAATTTGTTCTTGGGAAATTTTTTTTTACCAAACGCGATTCTATTCCCAAACTGCTCTCAGGAACAAAAAAATCAGAATCAGTTACTATTTGGATGGTTAACAAATAGCCCCATAGTGGTCGGCAGCTTTATACCTAGTTTTCTCATAAATTTTCTGAAATTTATAATAATATTTTAAATTTCGGTGGAAAAATAAAGATATTACCTTTTGAGTCGTCATAAATCCAGAGAAACAAACCCTAAAAATCTGTACTTGCGATAATGACTAATTGGGCCGTATGATGTTGGGCTTTGGGCCCATGAGCCCGTCTCGGCCTAGGGCGATATAAGTTGGAAGATCCGCATGCCATAACGAACCTCACTTCCCCTCTTCGAACAAAGAAGTCCCCTCCCTCGTCTTCTCCAGTTCTTCAAAACCCCGAAATCCTAGGCTAGCGGCTGAGCCGCCATGGCCGAACCAGAGAATTCTCTAGAAGCGTCGGCGAAGACGAGGATCCGCAAGAGGAAGCGAAACAAGAAGGCCGCCGCGCAGGCGAGCGAGGAAGCCGTGGGAACGGAAGAGAGGAGCGGGGAAGGGGAGCTTCACGAGTCGTCGAAGGGCGCTACTCTCAAGAAGAAGAAGAAGAAGGACAAGAAGAACAAAGTGCTGGGGCAACAGAAGGAGAAGGAGGAGGGGAGCGAATATGATAAAGACGAGGGTGGCGATGATGGGCGCGACGAGCAAGAAGAGGGAGGAGAAGGAGGAGGGAGAGAGGAAGGGGAGCCGCGGGAGGCGAAGAGCGCGGGAGCGGGATAATGAGCACGGTGTCCTTCGGTGACCTGGGGTTGTCCGAGCACACTGCCAATGCTATTAAGGACATGGGGTTCCAGTACATGACTCAGGTAAATTTGCGCCCCTTTTTGATTTAGTTGGCCTTGCTTTGTAAGTTGTTGGGAATGGTATGTAGCGGTCTATCGGTCTATCGTATATTGGCAATAAAAATTGGATTTTGGGAGTGTTAAGTTGATCCAAACATCCGAAGCTTTTGAGAAGAGGAGACGGCACTTGATGGGATTGGTTAGACTATGCTTAGCTCCATTAAGGCGGGGAACTATGTGAGTGTTCTTAGCTGTTTCCAGGTGATTTTCAGCTAATTTTAAACCTGAGAGGTAATTTGAGTTCCCTGCGACTGCGGTGGATACCTCAGTGGGGACATGTCTGGCAAAACAATTGTCTAGTGTAAAAGCCTAATTAGTTTCAAGTAAAGAATCAGGTCAGTCACAGACCAAAAAAGAAAAAAAAAGAATCAGGTCAGTCCATTTTCCCGTTCCGTAGGGTGATTTAGGGGTATTTCTGCGGACTTCTTTGTTGCTATCTCTTTTTGAGGGTTTATGTTGGAATGTGATTGCTAATGCAGATCCAAGCCCGAGCTATTCCTCCGCTTATGGAGGGCAAAGATGTCCTCGGTGCTGCAAGGACTGGTTCTGGAAAAACGTTGGCCTTTCTGGTACCAGCTGTGGAGTTGTTACATAGCATCCATTTTACTCCTCGCAATGGAACTGGTGTTGTCGTAATTTGCCCCACAAGGGAGCTTGCCATTCAGGTGAAAGATCTTTATCATTCCAGTTAGTTCCTACTATTCAGGCTGGTGTACTAAGTTGTCAGAAAGAAAGATTTGCATCTAATGCAAATTAATTCTCTGTGAATTACGATGGCTAAAGTTACCTGTTAAGATGATGGATGCGTTGACTAACATAAGTTGGCTCATGCTTCTTTCCTCTCAAGATGCCATTATATTCCATTTGCAATCCAAACGTTTATAAATTTGAAGGAAAATACTTTTGGCATTTTTCCCCCTATAATAAGCTTTTGGAGCCCTAGGATTTCTAATTTACCCTCCAATGTCTTCGTTATGTTTTGCCAACCTCTGGATTGACCACCCTGCAGGATAAAATGCCTTTTTGGGTGAATTATAAGTCCTCACTTGGATTTTTGTTCTCCTAGCCCCCCTCCCCCCCGATAGTTGGAAAAAATAAAACCCTGTCAATTTGTGCTCTACCTGGAATTAGTCATGTACGGCTCTTGCCCTTAATATTTGTTGAAAATTTTTATCAGCAATGACACTGATGCATTATTTAAACAGAGTTATAAGGTGTCTGTACATAGGAAAAGCGACATCAGATGAACAACATAGAAATTTGGCCAAAAAAATACAAGATTGTAATTTCTTGTTTGTGTTTTTTCCGTTTATTAATTTGCATCATTTTAATTGTTTAGACTCATGCTGTGGCGAAAGAACTGCTGAAAAATCATTCCCAGACACTTGGCTTGGTTATTGGGGGAGCAGCTAGAAGAACTGAAGCTGAACGTATTGTTAAAGGTGTTAATCTTTTAGTAGCAACCCCTGGCCGACTTTTAGACCATCTTCAAAATACCAAGGGTTTCATATACAAAAATTTGAAGGTAATTGGATGGATTTCTTAACTTGTTCTAAAGTAAGTGTTGGCATCTGAAAAAAGTGACTTTTCTTATGTTGATTCTGCATTACATCTGCTGTTATCTTGCTGTCTACTTTATCACGCTGGTACACATGTCCTGTTATATGTAGTATGAATGTGGTCCAAGACGAGGTTCTCCATTGTTAGATAAAAGCATTCTAGTTGAATGATCGAAATGGGCGAAAAAAGAAAAAAAGATCCTGTAGAATTTTTTGTCTCCCTTTACCCTCTGAAGTGTTCGATTAAGGATACAGTCATCTTGGAGTGTGATGTTATGGTTGTTGACTTATTGTGAACTGAACTGTCGACATGGTTCTCGTTAGAAGTTACCATGAAAACTGGTATTAGTAATGTAGAGCATTAGTCATGATGCACAGGTCCTTTGAAGAATATGAGTTTTTGCTTACTCCCTCTCAACCTGCAGTGCCTCATAATTGACGAAGCTGACAGGATTTTGGAAGCAAACTTTGAAGACGAAATGAAGCAAATTATCAAACTTCTACCAAAGGTAGTTTTTTTTATTTTGGTACTGTCTCTCCTTTATGTATAAAATGAGGTTATGACATGTTTTAAAACGTATGTTGTATTTATCATTAGAATAATTATAGCATACATCACTGGTGTAAAGTAAATCGTACGCTAGTCCTCAATTCAAGGGTTGATGAGGCTGTTTTTGTAAGTTCATATTATACAGGCAGTGTGTGCTCTATTTTCCTTATTGTTAACTGCTGGTAAAATTTGACCAAAAAAAAAAAAAAGAGAGCTTGTAAATCACATGGTCTTGGCTGATTTTACTAATAGCTGGGAGGATTGTCTCCAAATCACTTCTTGCCAATGGCCACTAGTTATGAAGAATCATTTCATTATTATGTAGATTCTTACCTCACAACAGAAAAATACTCTCTCTCTCTCTCTCTCTCTCTCTCTCACACACACACACACACACGAATGTGCACCGGCTGGCGTGCATGACTGGCAGACTTGACAAATAAAGCTATGATGGCATTACTGTAGATGATGTCGATCTTTACTATGGAGTGAATCTTCTTATTACCTTGTAACGAGAAGGCAGATTATCCTATATCCATCGATCGAAGTGGTTTCGCTTGAGTGTGGGAGATGGCTAAAATAAGTGCTCAGTTACTTGGGTCATTACTTATTGTTTGTCCTTGTTTAACGTTTAGCAGGCTTTGTAGCTTCGGGTTTCTTTTCAAAGGGAAAACTACGTTGTTCATATTCCATCAATGCATTGATTTCATTCAGACAAATTCTTTGCTTTGTATAGTTTCATTTTTGTCAGACAAAAAGGAAAAACAAATTTGACTTAAAGGTTTTGGTTCACGGCATATCTGACTATATTAGGAAAAATTATTTTCATTTTCCTTTTTAGATTCAGGAAGTGGTGTTTCATTTTCATGGCAGTGTTTCTTGAGCTGATTCTGTTGGTTCTGAATGTGCAGAAAAGGCAGACGGCGTTATTCTCAGCCACCCAAACTAAGAAGGTATGTGCATCCTGTCTTTACATTTTTTAGTTATCATTGTATTATAGGATTCAGTGTGATGCTATTAGATTTATTCTCATGTTTTCGGTCTGTATATGGAGATAAATGAATAACTTAATCAGCAGTATGTCTCCAACCCTCTGCTTATTGTGGATTCCCTCGATGTGCCACAGGTTGAAGATCTTGCTCGTTTGTCATTTCAAACAACTCCAATTTACATTGATGTGGATGATGGGAGGACCAAGGTAAACAGTCTGTCTGTATTTACTCATTGACCAGGATGGCAGGAAGGTCTTGTTTGCGTTCTTTTTTTTTTTTTTTTTGGTTTTAGCTTTGTATTGATATTATATGTTTTGTACAGGTTACAAATGAAGGACTGCAGCAAGGTTATTGCATAGCGCCCAGTGCAAAAAGATTTCTTCTTTTGTATTCCTTCCTTAAGAGGAACCTGTCAAAGAAAGTCATGGTATTCTTCTCTTCATGCAATTCGGTTAAATTCCACTCGGAACTTCTCAAGTATATCCAAGTCGATTGCTTTGACATTCATGGAAAGCAAAAGCAACAGAAAAGAACAACTACTTTTTTTGACTTCTGCAAAGCTGAGAAGGGAATCTTGCTGTGTACTGATGTTGCTGCCCGTGGACTTGACATCCCTGCAGTGGTATGGTGCTGAATTTTTTTTTATTTTTTTATGTTTTGAACCTCCTCCTCCTCCTCTTCTTGGCAAGTGCATATGTGGTTGATTGGAATTGTTTGTGCAACTTGTGTTATCAGTCTTTGACTGGTCTTTTGATAGGATAAACTTTTCGGCATCTTTATTGGTTTTCTTTTACCGTCTGAGTACATAATTTATACAACTGCTGAAGTTGAATTTGAGTAAAATTCTCTCTATTTTGGTGATAGACGTGGAAATTGTTCTTCACTGCTATGGTTTATTACAAACTCAGAGGAAGGAGGATGCATTAAAAATTGATTCTGGGTTAACATATGAAGCAAAAGAATAAAAATAATTTGTTATTCAGGTGGTGGCTTGTTGTATGTTCTTCCCATGAAGAATCAACTGCATGGTTGTCTATACTGCAGATATTTTCTACACTGTATATTTTGCTCTGATTGTTTAAGGGACTTTTTGGCGATGCAATTTACATACAGACTATCATGTAAAACTTTCTTTTGTTGAAAGAATTCTGTTAATATTCAGTTCATTGCTTATGTTTGTTTGGCCACTTTCCCCTTCTCCACATGTAGGATTGGATCGTGCAATATGATCCTCCTGATGAACCCAAGGTGCGTGATTTTATCTCATAGAGATGTTTTTATCCGGTCATAGTCAATTTGGTTGTTTTCCCGTCAATTCGATTGGCTCATAGCATAGTTTCCTGTTTCAGGAATATATTCATAGGGTTGGTCGAACAGCTCGTGGGGAGGGTGGGAAAGGAAATGCTCTCCTTTTTCTCATTCCTGAAGAACTTCAGTTTCTTCGTTATTTAAAGGTATTAGCATACAGAAATATTATATTGTTGGAGGCTCTGGAATGTATACTTGTAGCTTTGATATAAACCCTATTCAGAAGAGAGAAGAGTTCCAAGTTTTCCTTCTGTTTCCATGAGAAAGCATATCTCAATCATTAAAGATTAGGTCCTCCAAGAAAATCTCTAGGATCTAAGAATGGGCTTCACTTTTTAAGTGAAATTTTTTTTTTGATTGGCATTCTGAAATTGTCCATCGTGTTTTTTAGGCTGCAAAGGTTCCAGTGAAGGAGTATGAATATGATGAAAAGAAGCTGGCAAACGTTCAGTCGCACCTGGTATTTTCTGCTTATGCATGATTCATCAACTTCTTTACCCTCATAGGTGATTGAGTGACGACTTACCTTGTGTAACCGTGAATGGTGCAGGAGAAGTTGGTGGCTAACAACTATTACTTGAACAAGTCAGCTAAAGATGCTTATAGATCCTACATCCTAGCATACAATTCACATTCTATGAAAGACATATTTAATGTTCACCGCCTCGATCTCCAGGTACGAATTTGCTCAACAAGACAGGTCTTGGTGCGTGCAATCATATTTGCGTACATCAGTCCTGCATGCAAGCATACGGACTTAGTTTCTCACTAAATGTGAACTGAGGATACCGGGATGAAAGGATGCTAGAAAAGTCCCTTGTAGTTATGGCAAATAGGAAACACACTATATTTATGACTTACATATTGTTGACTATGAACAGGCAGTTGCGGCTTCGTTCTGTTTCTCTTGCCCTCCGAAGGTTAACCTGAACATCGAGAGCAATGCGTCCAAGTTCAGGAAAAAGGTGCGCAAAGTGGAAGGAAGCCGGCATGGATTCAGTGAGAGCAGTCCCTATGGGAGACAGAAAGAAGGTGATACAAGACAGTTTGTAAGATACTAGCAGAAACAAGCCACGAGATGATGGTTGTTCCTGCAAAGAAATTTTGCTTGAAGTAGGTAGTTCCGCAGGAATTTTAGTTTCTCCCTTACCTGTTTGTATAATGTACAATTGCTATTCATTCATTTGGAAACACAGATCTTCTCTAGGATACGGCAGATGAGGGAAAAGACCTGAACGCGTATCGAGCTACTTGTGTGTCTTAAGTAGTGTTTATCGTATGACCTGGAATTATTTTGGGGGAGTAGTTGATGAATCAAATACTTTGAGGCTAACTCTTGGGCTATCAGCATGTTCTTTTGGATTGATCAAGGTCTCATTTTTTTTTTTTTGGGTGAATACAAAGTATAAAATTAAGAAAAATTAGCTTCTTTAGTCTACGCCAATTTTATAACTAACCAAAACATAAGATAATTCTCTAGGAGGCTGCGGGTTAAATGTAGTATGCAAAGGCTTCGCTATGTTAACAATAGTAAGTGTATCAATAGGTCGATTGCATTCTCGAAAAGTGTAATGAATTTTGAATTTAAAATGGGAGCTCTTCTGATATCCTTAAGTAGTGCTGCATCAATGTTATATGCTATTCTCTCTGGGTTAACAAGTTCAATAGTAATTTTGGAGTTAATTTTAATAATGAGTTTGTGCAAACCCTGTTGCTTTGCAATGGTAAGTCTCTTCCATAGTGTCCATGGTTCAGCTTGTAAAGATGAATATATTTTAAGAAATGAGGTAAAATCGTCAAGTCAGTCTTCCCTTCATTTTGGAATAATTAAGTCTAGGATTATCTTTAGACGCTCCATCTGTATTCAGTTTAATTCATCTTGGTGGAGGAGGATCCCAAGTAATCATAATGGGAGAAGTATGTGATCCACTTGTAGACAAGTTGATCATAAGTGAAGAAATGATTTCCTTCGTTTGTGAAATGATTATTTGTACAGGGTTGGAAGGGAAAACAAAACTTTCTTGAAAAAGAGACTAGTTTTGCTATTGCTAAAAAAGTCATATGTTCACAATAAAAGTAGTACTCAATCATAGTGGTAGTTCAATCTCCCGTCGTCAACCAAGTTGAAGTTCAACCACTGAGAAACATTCATAGAAAAGAACTCTGCAAGATAATTTTGCAAAAATTTCACAATATAACTTAACGGAGAAAGATCCACTATTACTATCTTTTCACAGTAGAGTATCTTTCCCATTAGAAGCAATCGGTGGTTTGATAGCCCGAATTTTAAGGATTACATTTTCTAGTAAGATTCCTTGAAAAAGCAAAAAGTTTCAATTTTTATCACATACATAATCACAAACTTTTCTGTCTGTCTCAAATGGACGTAGGTGGGTAGAAACTATGTTGATAAATGGCTCCAACCCTAGAAACCATCCATCTTTCCAAAAACTTACCTATTCTCCATTTCCCAAGCTCCATGTGGCTCCTTCCTCTAAAGTTGGCCAAATATTAACAATTGCTTTCCATAAGAACAAATCACCAAGTTTAGTGGTAGCAAAATTTCCCTATTATGAACAATATTTAAAGGTCCCATTTAAGCATTTAGTACTATGTTCCGGACTTGCGAGGATCTGGGTGTTCCTACTAGCACACCATTTGACTGGTTTCTGTTCCAACGCCATGATCAAACGCATAGCGAATGAATGCAACAAGAAGCAAATTATGGGAAAAGAAGCGGTAGATGAATAATAAAGCATTCCTCTTGAATTATTTGGACTCCTAAAATGTCCACGATCAACATCATGGCAGACACCTCCTCTCATAACAGAGTCTCCTAATCATTGCAAAGCCAAACTCAAATCAACACTAGTCCCTTCCTAGTGCCCCGGAAACAAAAAAGAACTGAAAAAGAAGTGATCTAGACATGTAATATTATGCAAAGAATGACACTGTTAAGACCGCCCCGGCACTGGCCAGCGAGTACATGGGGAATGGCCTTGGAGATGATTGAGATGTCGCGGTCGAATTCTCGTTCGCGGATTGGGGCGGCGGGGTTGCTTCCGTTTCCAACACTTTGATGATCATCTTCTCACCCCTCTCGCAGTGGCCCGCGACCCCGCTGATGAAGTAGAACAAGCCGGGCCGGTCGAGCTTGAAGACCGTGTCGCCGTTGTTGGAGTAGAACAGGGGGTGCGAGGATCTGCACTTGTCGTACTCCTCGCTCGTCACCACCATCACCGAGTCCTTCTGGTACTTGAAATCTATAGGCGCGCACGACAAGAGCAAGAAGGGCATCGAGATGAGGACGGCATGTCACAGAATCAAGTGGCACGAACGCATTCGTCGCAAGCGGGTCGTAAAGCGATCTATTCAAGCAAAACTTACGTATGGTGTCGTCGACTTTGAAGCGGTTCCTCGACGCCCACTCGTTGTAGACGTCTCTGTCCCTGTTCGATCTCCGGACGCCCCAGCCATCGTCACCACCGACCGTGAACTCAGTGGAAGTGACGAGGAATGCATGGAGGGAAGAGATGAGAAGGAAAGCAGCGAGCAACAGTTTGCATGAGCCCGCGCGGAGGGTCGCCATTGTTGTCAAAGTCTTTTCTGATTCTTGCTTAAGCAGGTACGGATGGACTTAAAAAGAGTGACTAGAGTTTGTTTGTTGAGAGAGAGAGAGAGATTAGGAGTGAGAAGTGGAGGAAGATCTTTGACTTGGTATTACTTGTTCTTCGGTAGAAGGATTAGTATGTTGAGTAAATCTAGCTTATCTAGCCGTTGATGTTTCAAAGTTATTTTTTTTTTTTATTGTGCCTCGAGAAAAAGATGCTTTATACCGTAACACGACCGTGCTGCTGCATTTTCGATTGGGCAATAGCAGTTTTAATAGCGTTTTTCCTCGTGGTTAGATACTTATGATGCACAAAATTTCACTTTACCTGTCACTTGATTGCTTTTGTAAATTTCATTTATGTTAAGTTCTATGCTAATGACATAATGGAGTGTTATTACTCGTACCTTATCTTTTAGCATGGAAACATAGATTTTTGTTGTTGATCATTAAATTTATTAGTAAAATGATAGAGTACTTGATGAATACATATTTCTATGGATGAGTCGGAATTCAAAAGAACGTGAAAGGTGTTTACGAGCAAAAACTGTGTATCTCAACTTGTATATGTTAAAAAACACGTGAAAAACCATGATTTATCATTATATTTTATATTTGGATTCTCTTTCTTTATTGATCTTTCTTTCTTTTTTTCTCCGCACGATAATCATTGTATCAAATCTTTATGTTAAGTTCAATTGAACGTAGGTCATTAATACCGGGGAATTCGTAAAGATCTATGTTTGTGACAATTTTATCGACTAAAAAATATCCAAATATCATAATTTTTTAGAGGAGTTCTAGCTATTTTTGCCGGTTCAATCCAGCTCTACCAAAGATCATGGCATTCTTCATAATCAGGCCATTTACACATCGCCCCTTCAACTTTCCACGCAGCTTCATTTCCACCCCCTTCGATTCTTATTCTCTCATCTCCATCCACGAAATGAAAAATTTGTCACGTGACTCGCAGGCGACACGTCCCGAGCTGGAAGCTCCGCAGCTGCGGAGCGCCCCCACCCCGCCCTCAGCACTCGTCTTCGTCTCGCGTCTCGACTCTTCGAGCTTCATGCGTTGGCGAACGACAATCGCTCCCTGCAAAGCATCAGTTGGAGCTCGTCGAATGGTCCTGTAACTGCAGAGAGAGAGAGAGAGAGAGAGAGAGGAAAAGGAAGGCTGAGAGGATCGTTGGAATGGCGCAGGATTCAGAGAAGAGGTTTCACTCGATCATGGACAAGCTGTTCCAGTCCCCTCCGACCCCGTCTTCCAGGTTCTCGCCGTGCCCACAGCCTCTGTGTTTGCCCTAATCGCCGCCTTCGTTTTTCTTCTCCGGCTTTCTGGAGTGAGCTCGGAAAATCGGTGCATAGGCAATGAGATTTAGTCTTTTGCCTCTTTATCCTTTTTTTTTTTTTTTTTTTTTGGTTTTTGGGTTTTTAGCTTCGAAGGAAATGGAGATGATGAAATCTCGTTCGGATGGAATTTTAACAGATTATCATGTCCATCCTTGCACTTTCATTCCTTTTGCTTTGCCGCGTCCGATGGAACGCTCGAGGAAATAGACTTTTACGTGATTCATTATTTGTCGCTGCTGCTGCTGCTGCTGCTGCTGCATATTTGAATGGCCGAGCGCTTGAGTCGTGGATGATTTGGTATTTGAATTTTAGAATTTAGGGGGCTTCAAGGAATCCTGCAATTGCTCTGGAAACTTCATTTTCTTTTTTTCTTTTTTTTCTCCAAGGAGGAGGCATTGGCATTGCATTTGTCCTGATTTCGGTTTGGATATAGTGAGGTCGACGAGATTCTGATTTTCAATTGCCCCAATTTCCAGTTCGCCTGGTTTGCAATTGTCGAGGGGAAGGAAGCGTCCAAATCCGGCTTCTGCATTAGCATTGGTGGATCCCAAATCGGGAGTCGATGCGGAAAACGAGGTTCAGATTTTGCGGCCTCCGGCTGGATCATCCCAAGCTCCGGAATGCAGACCGTGGGATCGTGGTGACCTCATGAGGAGATTATCCATGTTCAAGTCTATGACATGGTTCGCCAAACCTAAGGTTCTGAAGTAACATCTAGTTTTTCAATTGGCAGACAGTTTTGTGTTTTGCATCCGTTGAATCAAGTGTAACCATTCTTATTGATGTCGTGCTCCTGAAGTGTTGTCCTATGTGCGTCTTTGTGAGAAGTGACTTTCTGTTGTTATACTTTGTACAAGGCGAGAAGATTCAGTGGCTTACTGCTGTTCTTCTAAGAAACTTTGCATAAGTAGAGAAAATTTGATAGCTTTCCTTTTACTCTATAATCTTTTCTCCTTTTGCAAAAGTTGACTATGTTTTTTCTTGCATTTTAGGCTGTCAGTGCTGTAAATTGTGCTAGAAGAGGCTGGGTCAACGTTGATATGGATACTATAGCATGTGAAGCATGTGGAGCACGAGTACTTTTTTCAACACCATCATCTTGGTCACGGGAGCAAGGTTTGTTTTTGTTCTTGTTCGCTCTTTAGTTTAGTTGAACCTAACAATTCGTGGCCTTGTAATGTTATCTCTCTGTAATTTCATCCATTGCAGTTGAGAAGGCAGCTCTGGTATTCAGCTTAAAGTTGGACAATGGGCATAACTTACTCTGCCCATGGATTGACAATGCCTGTGATGAATCTCTGGCTCAGTTTCCTCCCACATCACCTCCAGTTCTGGTTAATCAATTTAAGCAACGTTATAGTTCTCTTGTACAATTATTGGCTCTTCCCATCATATCGTCCACTGCTATTAAATCAATGACAAGCCCTCAACTGGAAAATTTTGTTCAAGATTTTTCTATGTTGAAGTGTGGTAATGTGTCTCCTGGCTTGTCTTTGGCAAAATACACTGGAGATGGATGTGATCAGGAGTCTGCTATCCTGTATTATCAGGTCAGAATCATTCCCTTCTTATTTTGTTCTTTCTTTTGTGGAACAGAGAAGGGGTTTGAGACTTTTGTTTTATCTTGATTATATTTGGTTCACTCTTTTTGGCTCGGTGACTTTATAGACTAATTCCTTGCTAGCTGTTTCTCTCTCTCTATTTGTCTGTGTGTGCACTTCTTATAGTAACTACTTTTCCCAAACGACATGCAGGCAATAAAACTCATAAGTTTATGTGGCTGGGAGCCTCGCTCATTGCCATACACGGTTGTCGGCAAGGACACCAATATTTTGGATTCATCATGTAGAATCTCCAATAAAGAGAGCACACTTATCTGTATTGATTCTGTAGGGAACAATAATACTGCGGGGGCAAATGGAAACAATAGGGATTCAAAGGACTCATTATCCGATCCCCGCTCTGTGGTTCTGGAATGCAAGCTATGTGGTGCCACCGTAGGATTGTGGGCTTTCTCCACAGTACCTCGACCTTTGGAGATATTAAGACTGGTTGGGTTTACAGAACTTGATGAGGGGATGAATTCCAGTACCCATGAATCGGATCAAAGAAACCATACTGATATTGGAACCAGTGCCTTCAACACAACATCAAATAGCCAAACTCCTTCAAAGGAGACGCCGTCAAACTTAAACTTGAGTATTGCAGGGGGTCCACCTCCAACACAGCAGAACTTTAAGGCTACAATTTCTTTGCCTGTAATTGGCAGGAATATTATTGCTCGGTTGTCTTCTGATTCTGATCTTAGAAGTCACCTATATTCTGTTCGAACTGAGAACCAGTTGCATTTGGAGAGCACAACTTTGTGTGAGAAAAATAAAGAAAGTGCAGAAGAAACTGATAGGTGTACAAGTAATAAGCGGCCTCGTTTGAATCCTGAAATTACTGTAACAGGTGGAATTGATGCCCAAGGAACGTCGGAATCAGTTACTTTGTGCGGTCAAGAAGTTCCATTGGTTGCCCATGCTGAGGACCATGGAGAAGAACAGACATGCTCTAAAGTGCAAACTCACTTTTCCACCGAATCTAGTTGCCAGGCAGGGCATGGAGATGATAATGAAAACGGAGTTCATGCAAAGAAAGGAGTAGTAGCCTCCACTGAAGGTAAATGATATTCTCTCTTGTTCTCTTAGCTTTCAGATTGTATTGCTGGGATATGAGCTTTTCTGTGTTTCGAAGATATTAAGAACCATATCACCATATTTGTTTGTGATTAAAACTATTGCTAACTTATGGAAAAGTTTCCCCATCTGTGCTTGCTTTTGAAACGTGTAGACAAATGTTGATGGATCATTCAGAAAGTTCTAACTTGTAGCACATCCAAATCGTCATGTTTATACTGTTGTGGTCTTGTTCAGCTGAAAAAAAGGCTGTAGTCATGCTTGAGAATGAATGAAAAAGTATCCTGGAGTTCATGGGTTGCAAAAACCTCTGAAATAGGCGGTTAATTACACTGGGGTGGACTTTGTGGAAGATGAACTTTACTGTTTCTGTCGGAGGTGGTAGGAGTTTTCATGTACATTCCCATAATCTTCAGGTGTACCCAGGCCTGCATCTCTTACTCCTTATGTTCCTTGCGAGTATTGGTTAAACTGGTGGCACCGTTTATGGAGTTTTTCATCTCTTATATGCTGTCCAATGTCTTTGATCTTTCAACATGCTTTGACTATAATCAGCTGTTGATTGTGAGTAATTTTGCGAGTCCTTTGATGGCGTTTGCAGTATCATATTTCCACCATTTTTAAATTTAATTTGGATCCGTAGCCAAAGTATTTAAGTCAATTAATTGAATGCCAGCAAATCCCCTCCCCCCCCTTCCCTACCGACACTCATCATGAGGATATGTGCATGTGCATTGATAGACTGCTGAAAAAGAGGAGCAATTTACATGGATATATAAAAAAAATGTGTGTACTAGTAGGTGTTGTCATACCTGGTGGTGAATTTGTAATGCTTCAGGTTTTATTGATGGTTGTCAGGATCTCATAGATAATATCAAAAAGGCCAAATGGGGCATGGTGAGTCCTAAACCCTGCTAATCACGGGTTTTTTTTAATTGAATTGAATAAAAAGAGATGAATGTAGTTTGAGAAGGGGATCAAAATTCCGTGCTTATGTCATTGAGCTGTTATCCTTGACAATTATCAAATTGTTTGGTTGCCATAATAGCGCTTGAGACAGAAGACTTCCCATGCAAGGGGATATCAGGCCCTGTGTCTACACTAGGTGGTATACTTGGTGAATTGTACTTCAGTTGATTTCATTCTTGTTCCACAAACATTATTTAAACAACAAAGGTCTAATTGTTGTTGTGCACAATAATTAGATTGGATTGGTTCTTCCTATGTAAGGATGCCAGTATGCAGACTGTGGTTCCTGTACACTTGACCGTCAATTTTGACAAAACAAGTTCAATGCAAGATTATTTATAAAACCAAACCACATCAGATGTGCTGCCTTATTGCATTGTTGGTGTGACCTATGATAAATTTGGGTGGAATTGACAGCTTCACCAGATGTTAATAAGTCTTTTGTGCAAAAGAATTGGTACGAGTTTTTCAGTTTCAATTATGGGAAATGAAGTGAAAGGACTCTTGGCAAATATATTTCTGTTGATATTTTCATTCCGAGTGTCGATTAATACATTCTCATTCGAGTGACTTTTGCGTTATCTTTGTCGATGTCTTGATTCTATGTCAATATTAAGGGTAAAGGAAGATGGAAAGTCTTTTCTATTCTTTGGGATAGGTAAACATTCACTGTAGGGCACCGAGGGAGAGCAAACACCAAGAGGAACCCAGTAGGTTTCCTGGTACACATCTCTACAAGCACTTTGGACTTTCCTCCTTTTGACTCAAGTTGCTGAGTTTAGTTGTGCGACATGTAACTTGATCGGGCGGAGATTAGAACTTGCCTCAACTAAAGCATAACTGATAGCCTGTGCTGCTAATCACATGTCTGTGGTATAAAGTTGACTCTATTAAGTGCTTAATCACCACGAATTACCAACTATGTTATGGGCTAAAAGCTTTTTCAGAAAATTAACTGTTCTTCTGCGGTCTGATATCTGAATTGTAGATGCATTCGATTGATTTTCTATTGAAGAATCCTGTTCAAGGTTGATCTAGATCATGTAGAGATTAAGATGAGAGGCACTGATAAGGTGGATATTTGTATGAATTGCATTAGTTTTGTGATCAAGTAGATGGTGACCTGTAGAAAACTTTTCATACTACGGTACGACAGCTGATGCAACTTGTGTAAACATGTGCTATGGAGGTGTTTGCATGCCTAGCTAATCAGAATAACATTGTTAGATGCAAAGGTTCCTCTAAGCATTTGAGAGTGTATCTGAGAAGCCTGATGGAGAGATATAACATATCCAGCAACTAACTTGCATTTATATTTCCTTTAAATTTTGTAGGGTGATGTTTCCCAGGGTTGGGTTGAGAATAATGACTGATCATCTTAGGGATATGATTGTGCTAGCCTTTTAAGTTCAGGGGCCATCTGGGGAAGCATGACTGGCAAGTTTGATTAAGAATTTTGTAATTTTGCTGAACTCACTTAGATTGGTTTTGCAACAAGGTCATCCAGATACTGAAGAATTACATTTTTTGCCATTACTACGGAACAAATATGTGGCGATCTCAAACCATCGATATCTTTCAAAATTATTTACTATCGGGTTAGGGGACATAATGGAAATGCATTGCAGGATCACTCTACTGTTCTCTGACTTCCAATCTTCTCTTCCTTTATGAAATATGAAATGATTGCCCTGTTGTTAGTCTTATTACTCTATGAGAGTGAGACATCTGCATCATAATCTTGATTTCCTTCCTACTGCATCACTTGATTGTTGGACGCTTTTCATTGGTTCTTCCTTGTTATCTCAGAAAAAATTAACAAGCACCAATCACTGGATGAAGGCATGCAGTTTGATCCGCTCAGACAGCATAGACATTTTTGTCCATGGATTTCAACAACTGGTGGTGCTATGCCAGGATGGCAACACACTCTATCCGCCTTACACCGTGAAATGGATGCTTCTGATTCTGTAACTACAAGATCTCCTTCATCAGATTCCTTTATTAAGGTACTTATGACTACTATTGCTCTACTATAAAACTTTCTGTGATCAAACCTTTTGCAAGAAGGTCAAGTGGTAATATTGTGCACCTTTTGAAGCTTTACGCTGTGAAAACATCTCTCTCTCTCTCTCTCTCTCACACACACACACACACACACACACTCACACACACAATCTTGAACAAACAAACAACCAGAGGAGTCAAGCGGAATTTAGGTAGTAAAGGACAGGGTCTAGTGCCCATTGCTTATGTTACTAAATGGGGGGCTTGATCATCTGAGAGTAGTACTCTCTACAAGCTTAATTTCCAATTCTGTGTCTCTGATAATGTTCATCGTGTTTCTTATTCATTTATGCAGGTGGATGACCCAGTCACCTCAGTGAGGAGGCTTTTCACATCAAAACGAATGAAGTCCACTCATGGTTCAAGCTAAAGTCCTGAGCATTGGCAGATCAAATGGTGAGGACGGAGTGCCGTCAATCCATGGGTTAATTTCGCGAAGCATCAGCAGGTCACTCCAGAAAGGTTCTTCTCATTTCTTATGCATGCCCAAAATTGGAGGTGCTGCTCTTGGCAAACATAGATGAAACGCTTGGTCTAGCCCAAAGTCAAATTGAGTGCTCGTCTTTACCTTAACCTATTTTTTGTGCTTTCAAATTTTTCGGCTATTTAAATAGCAAAGAAAGTGTTCTTATACATGAGTGAACTTTCTCCTCTGAAAAAAAATACGGGTGATGAAAATTTTGCTAGTAGCGTTCCTTAATCCAGCAGACCACAATTTGTGACTAGCACCTTGGAGTATGGCCGGTTGAAGCCTCTTTCTGCTACAACAGCCCGTTTATCTCCGATCAGCTTGGCAACCCTGCCAACCAATTTGAAGCATTGTCATCCCAGAAAAGCGTACCTTTAAATGAATTTGACTTGAGTAAACCAAATCAGCACATCAAGTTCTTACTCGGGTATCAGTTAGTGATTATTTTAGGAGTGTCTTATGTGCTTGCACTTAAAGACAAGATGCCTTACATCTGAAGACTGACTTCTATTGGTTGTGTCCAAATGAAAAGAACAGAAACTTCCTCCTTAAAGAACTCACCTGAAATAAGGAGAGCTGGTATTTTCTTGCACAGTTTTCACCTGGCCTATCCTCTTAACAACCTCCATGCCCTCCAAAACTCTGCCAACCACAAGAGCTGAAGCATCAAGTTCTGGCGAGTCCTTAATGGACATCACGAACTCAGTCCCATTTGGCTCGATTCCAACCTCCTCTTGGTCGATCTCTAGCTTACCCTTCCTCGCGACCAGCTTCACCTTTGGAGGTGGTTTCAATGGATCCCTCACAATTATTCCTATCGTTCCAGCCAAATTCTTCGTCCCCAGACATTTACCATTCTCTCTCTCCCACTCTAGCATCAAACTCTGGTTTGTCAAATCACCGCCTGTTCTATTTGCTATCTCGGCATCCACACCATATGATCTCACCCCGCCATGTTGTACATAGCTCGGCGTGATCTTCACGAACTCTTTCCGTCTGTATGTGATCCCCGCAGCTCCACTGACGAGGTTGCTGAATCTTGCCGTTCCCACGGGGGCATCGTCTCCGTACAACCCAATGACAATCCGACCTGCCGGGTCCCCATCGATGGATATGTCGAGAAATGCTTTCTTTGTTGAGACTTTGTTGGTGCAACCTGTGTTGCCACTGCTCTCTTTCTCTGGTTTCTCATCAATAGTGTTGGTCTCTGCCTCTGGTGGGATTTCTTCTGCTAGTGCCTTGGTGTGGTCGAGTGGTTGGAGTGTTTGAGAGCCCAAGAGAAGAAGTAAAGAAGAGTTAGCACATAAAGCAAGGTTTCTGCGTGAGAGCTTGAGATGGGTTTGCTTTGTGATTGGAGGAGATGGAGTAATGGGAGTGTTTTTGATTTGGGGTAAGCTGGGGGGATGAAGAAGTTGAGAGGACGGAAGCAGTTTTGGCTTGTGGAGCATCTTTACTGATTGTAATTTGCAATCTAGGGGTGTCTCAATCTCTCTAGGCAAATTTTGGCAAGCTTTTTGGTTCCTATGAGGTTGAAAAGGTTGTGGATAAGAAAAGGATGAGAGACCAATCAAATGCTCCAATCTGCGTCCAATGTGGGCCACAAAATACGTTCATGATCATAGAGCATTCCTTCTCTTGACTCTTGAAAAGAAGATCTAGCCAAGCGAACTTCTGGTGAGCAAGCAAAGCGCAAAGAGAGTCTTCACTTAGAATCTCACTAGATTGCCGAAAGTGGAAGGCTTCTTCAATCCTTTTCACCCGTTGAACCCTTTCTTACCTGATTATATGTAGAAAGTTTGCCCCTGTGGATTTGCAATGGTCGTAGCAAGTGTGCTCACACAGGTCAACTCACCTTCAAAAACAAACGCGGTAAAGAAATCATTCGAGATGTGACGATCAAATTTCAAATAAATCATCTAGCATACAAGGTTGAGATTACATGTTGGGTACCGAAAATGGGTCAATCAAATTCATTCGAGAGTATAGGTTGCCCGTTTTCACATATTAGATGAGGTCCAATCAAACACTTTAATACCAGACATATTAAGACAATTACAACTCTTCACAAATGCTAATGGCAATGCCATTCTCAAGCACTCCCTATATTGCCTGCCAAATTCACCATCAAAATCTCAACCAAATGGAGTTTAACATGGCTCATTTAGCTAACGGAAAGATGACCAATGGGCGTATTCTCAACCAAGTCTAGGTTTTGCTAAACTGCATGCTTTTTCACTCCACGTGTCATTTTGCATGTCTTTCCTCCCAACAAAGTAGCATCAACTCGACACCTGTCCCCCAAAACCCTAACTCTTCCGCTATAATCCTTCAACACTTTGACCCACACAAACGCTGATTTCACCCATCTCCACCTTCGTGAGCTCCTAAAATCATCACTCCGATCAATGGCTGATCGTCACTCCAGCCCAGCCCAAGTCCAGAGAACCCCAAGACCCACTGACGCCGCTCCGGCCGCCACGCCTGGCGGTGCCTTCCTCCAGAAGCTCCACGAGCACGCGCCGAACTCGGCCCAGCTCCTGGGCTTCCTCAGCCTCCTCGTCTCCGGAGGCATCTTGCTCCTTCTCACCGGGCTCACGGTGACCGGCACCGTGATTGGCCTGATCCTATTCACGCCGATCCTCATCATCTCAAGCCCAATATGGGTCCCGCTCGGCGTGGCCCTGTTCGTGACCGCCGTGGGGTTCTTGTCCGTGTGCGGGTTCAGCATCACGGCCTTGGCTGGCATGTCGTGGCTGTACAGGTACATCCGTGGGTTCCACCCGCCCGGGTCGGACCAGGCCGACTACGCGCGGAACCGGATCTTCGACACGGCCCGCCACGTGAAGGACTATGCCAGAGAGTATGGTGGGTATTTGCATAGCAAGTTGAAAGATGTAGCTCCCGGGGCATGAGCACATGAAGAGAGAGAGAGAGAGGGACTATATAAATTTGGAATTTGATGGAGCGGCGATCTTGGCTTTTTGTTATCGTTCATTTCTATCATCACTTTGCCTTTTTCAGCTTGCTTATGTTCGTTTTGGCTTTGATGTTATGTTTGTACGAATTTTTGTCCTCTTCTTCACTTTATATGGAAATGCATAATGTTGGATGATGGACCCATAATTCGTGTAATTGCAAGTTAGCTAATAATTCCGCTTTGTCCAAGATTGAGATTTTCTTTATTGTGAAAATAGATGAGCATTCTCCTTTTCTTTTGCAGTGGCATTAATTATTTACTTATGCTTTGTAATTTTGTGTTTTTCATTTATAACATGCCTAAAAAAATTCGTACTTTCAATGTTGATTGAGAATTGATGTTTCATATTTGGTCCCTTTGGATCGCTTCTTAGACCAGAACCATTCGTTTCAAATTTCTACTTCTCTATACATATAGCATAGGATCTAGTTTGGAGGGTTGCTGGCTAGGTCTGTCCTGGAGTAGGTTAATACATGAAAGTAGATGCCTCAAAAAACTTAAATATCATGACATGCAATCAATGCCACATGATATTAGGTGGATCTTATCGTCTATGTGGAGAAAGGGGCTTTGAACATAATGCCACATTTTAAAATAAGCTAAAAATGAAATACCCTCCAAAAAAGAAAGAAAAGAAGAAGAAATGACTGGGGTAGTGGTGAGCTTCATTGATTGAGGAGTTGTGGGTGGTGATTTTTGAGATTGACCTTCAAATAAGGACCTTAATTCTATTGGATTCAAAGCTTGGGAGAGTTCTGGGGTTTTCATTTCCTTTCCAGCCTTTCCAGCCTTTCCATGCAAGCAAAAATGCACAACATGACATTGACAGCAACAGATAGCAAAGATGGTTCATGGAAACTAATCGATTAACAAAAGCAAAGTCACAGAAACAGAGACACAAGATAATAAGTTAACGATGACCATGTACTTCTATTTAAATGCATTTGTGATGTAGCCCGGCAGGGGACTCGTGGGGTGGCGTGGCGATCTCGGCGGCAATTGGTCTAGCCTGTTGCCATTCTCATCATAGTAAATTACGCCTGAGAAGTTCAGCGGCTGACATCGATCCCCCATCAGGATCGTCCTCTGCCACACCCCTCCGTCTCCAGCGACCTCCTCACCACCATCTTGTTTGTTGTAGGCCACCTTTTTCTTGTTTCTTCTACTGATTTTCGTGATGAAGACCTGTTTGCCGGGACTCCTTAATGGTAACTTCGGCATGAATCTTGAACTCTTTGGCTTGGCTTTGATGAGCTTTCTCGAGATTTGGCTCGCTTTCTTGGCGCACAGGGCCATGAGGGCCGACATGGACACGAGCAAGCTGAGCGACAGCCGCTTCGCCGAGCTCGAGCTGTGGCCTTGCGATGCACGGTTCATGGTTTGAAAGATATGGAGAGAACTGGAAGGAAGATTGCAATGCCTGCGAGTTTAAACTTGAGCCTTGTGCTTGTGCTCAAGTATTTTATACAAGTTGCTGGTAGTTGGTATCTTGTTCGGGCCACCGGTTATAGCCGGTGGTTTTGGGCACTTGTGTTGTTTCTTTCTTATTCTCACAGTATCTCTCTTTTTCTATAGGTGGGCTAAAAGTCAGCGTCTTAATTATATTATTCCTCTCATAATATTTCTTCTGATGGAGCTGTATTGATTATTTCTTTTGGGGGAATATTAGGAAACTTCGGTGAGTTGAATGTCTGTCGAGCTTATCCCTCAAAAGCTCATTTGAATCATTCAATCTGGCTCAACTTCTGAACTGGGTGATTAGCTGGTTCATGATGATGGTCATCATTGATCTATTTTACAAGGTTATGTATCATCTTGAAGCTGAACTTAACTTTGAAGTGCTGTGGAGATATTGCTTTGTCTTTGGGCAGATCTTATGTTGTTTTCCCGATGCCGTTGGATGCACAAAGCATGACAAGAAGTAAAAAAGTTTTAAGGAAGAGTATTAAAGGGCAATTGTTGTGCTGTCATTTCGCTTTTAAGTAAGTACTCATCTTGAAATATGTACATGCTTGGTATACTAAGATTTATATTTCCCATTTATGTCTATATACGAAGATTGGCCATAAAACTAGGAGCCATTCTTAGTATATCGAGCAGTATACGATCCTGCATTCACGATATTATAAGGTGGGGTTCGTGACTATCCGGCAGACTCGTACTGTTAATGCGGTGGTCTATTTGGTTAGCACATAAATATCGCTCAAATGGGCACTTTCTTATTGTGGAAATCGGACATTTAATGTGTCTTTTCTTGTCCGAAATGGCAAGGCAATCGCGTTTTCAATGTACACGCTATGAGCTGTGTTATTTGTCAGTGGGGAGGGAGGAGTAGGTGAGTCAGTGAATGAAGGCCCCCACATTCAATAGCCTCGTCCATTCTTTTAAATCAGTTTGGTTAGTGTCTGCCATTCAATTTCTGGCTGAGTTGTGGACTTGAGGGCTTCGGGACCACCCTCGTCTCATCTGCCTTTTCTGTCGCTAATTATGTCCGTCCACTGCAAAAGATCATCTCGAAAAACTCGATCCAGCTTCGTCTTCTACCTTGGTCAGTAGCCTCTCGTTTCTCGATCTTTATAGCTGCTCAGGAAGCTGCTCATATAAGTTTTAAGCGTTCGCAGCTGCACCTGCTTTGTCGCTCGTTACATGATCTCATTGTAGCCGGTGCGGGATAACATGGTCACGGGACAGCCAAAGCCATTACCGTTTGCGCCACTCGCTACAAGCTTTTCGTCTGCGTTTTTGGCTCGTCAGTACAATTGTCAAAATGAATGCTTCAAAGTGGAAAATATTCGTGAATATGAGTACCGTGTTGAGAGAGAGAGAGAGAGAGAGAGAGAGAGAGAGCATTTCCTTCAAGTTTTTCCCGGCTCAGGCGTTCCTTCATGGTCCTTTCCCATCCATACTCGAGCTTCAAATCCTGATAAAAGAAGCGTTCAATGTGAAGAAACGTGCTATCGGGGATGGTACTGACCTTCGACCGCCAATGAGTAAAGTATTGAGTAAAACAAGATGACTAAAGTATTGAGTCTAACTAAACAGAAGATTAAACGTTCCCGTTCCATGAGAAGCGCCCGAATATTAGCTTTCGCGATTGTATATCTCTAGAAGAGTTGGAGTGCCTGCGTGCCGATTTTCATGTGCGTGGTACAGGTACTCTCTCCAGTACAGTTCCTTTACTAGCTGTAGGCATTATGAACATGGATCCCGAGGCTAAGCTCACAGGACACGCGTGATCGGTATGTAAAGGCTGAAAGGAAGTCCAAATGGAACTCATTCTGGATAATTGTTCAAAGTGTCTTAAGCCTATTTTACGGAGACCAATTCAATCATGAGTCATTCAATTGTACTAAATTAGCCCCAAACCTTTTGATGATTTGCTAATGTAATCCTAAATTTTTCAATTGTGTTAATTTAGTGTTAAATTTTTAATGATTTGCTAATTTAGTCCTAAATTTATTGTTAAGATATTTGGCTAGAAGGAATACATTGGCAAATCATCAAAAAGTTTAGAAGTAAATTGGTACAATTGAAATGTTCAAGACCAAAATTGACAAATCGTTAAGAGGTTAGAATTAAATTGACATATGTATAATAATTTGGAACTTTGTAGACAATTTTTCCAAACTCATTCAATTTTTCTTTTCATATGTGCAAGTTCCATGCCTATCTAGTAGGGGTGATCATGGTCCGGGTTAGGCTGATTCAAAACCTAACCTGGGGACCAACCCGCACAGTGTTGGTCTCCAATTTTTGGGACTAAGGATTGACCTAGTTGAGCTTGGGAATAAGGAGGAGGATGCTGTTTGACGCCGTTTGATGCTATTTAAGTTAGGATTTGTTCTTTAGTCAAGGTAGATTTGGGTTGGACTAATCTTGAACTCCTAAAATCGAGAACCAACCCGCACAGTACTGGTCTAAGTATTTCAGGATTAAGGACCAACCCAGTCCTCTTGGAGATCGAACAAGGATTAACAGGATTGGGCCGGTCTAGGGTCAATCTTGGACCGATGCTCACCCCTATTGTCTAGTTATCTAGTAAGAAAATTAAAGCCTACATACTGCCGCCTTGGGCTCTCTCCCCCTCACAAAGAGGAGGAGTTCAAATCCCCTCACGGTCGCTGGGAGTCTTAAGTGGGACGCCGGAGGTGGTGGGTCCTCCCGCTTATGTGTCCCCTCAGGTTTACTCGTTGGCTGCCGGCTGTACAGGGTTCCTAGGTCACAAAAAAATAAAAAAAATTAAAGCGTACATCATTGACATGAAGAGAACTTTTGCACGTGCAATCTTATGAGCTCTTAATCTAAGGATTAATAGATTCGACCAAAAAAAATCTAAGGATTAATAGAGAGCAAGTTGTTTTATTTTATTTATTTATGTTTGGGTAAAACCCTCGAGATAGAAGACGAGCAACACAAACTGCTCAAAATTCTTTTTCACTGCCAGCGTTTGATATAATTCATTTTTTTATGCGGATTTCTTTTGGTGATAAGTTTTTAGGCATGAAACTTGGAGATGCTTATAAAACTAAGCTCGCATATTTAAAAGGAGAGGATGATGCGCGTATAGAGGCCCAAAGGCTTTTGCCAATGTTTATTTAGTTCTTTTGGGGATTATCAACTTTCAGTTGCATTGCTTTGTTGGTGTTTTAAGGTACGTTTATCTGGTGGAAAATATTTTCCTCTTTTTCTGAATTTTTATTCACTTAGAAAAATGAGTTGACGGAACCAAGGCTTAAGTCTAAAAAAGTGACTTCTTTTTTGAAAGTGGAAAACATACTTTAAACGTAACTAGATATCGGCGCCTAAGCCTAAAAACTTTACGCTTGGGAATAGAAAGTCCACCGTTAACAACTTCTTTCCTGAAAAGCATTTTCCTTTATTAAGTTTCCAGCGAAACAAACGTAACTTTAAATTACAAGTTTTTATAAATTACTAATATTAATTGAAGCCTCTTACAAACTTCTTTTCGTCTTTCCAATTTAATTACCATTTACAATTCTCAGTGGAGCCACTTATAACTATTTATGCGATCGTCTTGGAATTAGCAACTTTTGTAATAACTCATCAGCTTTTTTGTTTCAAAATTCGCCGACATTCTCCACTCGTCAATTCTCAAATTAAATTGACAATTCCAATTCTAGTGACCGGATAAATTTTTTCATCAAACTTACCAATTCATCCCAGTCTACCAATTTTTCAACAGACCGATTCATGAAATCATGGGGGTGTTCACCGTTCATTGCTGATGGATTCAAGTCCATTTGGATCGGGACGGGCAGCGAGAGTGGGCATTAATACGCATGACGTGGCGGCCGGCCAGGCGAGCCGGCCCAAAATCTGGGGCCGGTCAGGCGGTTCGGCGCCAGAGCAGAGCCCAAACCATCTATAAATGCAGCCAGACCACATCCGTTCCGTTCCTTTCCTTCCTCCCTCCCTCGCTCTCTCTCCCGCTGGGATCTCATTTTCTCTCTCTAGCGAGAGAGAGAGAGAGAGAGAGAGAGGAGAGATGGCGAAGGCGCGCAAGGCCAAGAACACCAACGACGACTCGAAGCCCGACAATCCCGGCGCCGTCGTCCGCCACCAGAAGCTCTGCCTCTCCGTCGACCTCCCCAACCGGAGAATCTACGGGTGACTCCTCTCTCTCTCTCTCTCTCTCGCGCGCGTTTGAAATCGCGAGCGTTCGCTCGGAACCGTTCTCTCTCTCCGCCTCAATCCGCGACTTGCGATTGCGCTTCCGGAGTGCGAGCGAGCGAGCGAGCTCGCGGCTTCCGATCGCCGTCGCATTGTGGACGCTGCCCGCCCGCCGTGCGCGCCGCGCCGCGGCGGTCGAGTGTGTTGGAGTAGCTCGAGTCGTTCCTTCCGATTGTTTTTTTCCTCGTTTCCTGTTAATCGGTCGAGGAGGAGGTCGTCTAGTGTTTCGTGACCTGAACGCACGTCGTCTGATTGTCTGTCTTGGGGAGCTGTAATCAGTCTGGAGTTAAAGAGTTTCTCGCTCGGCGCGTGCCGGAATTGCGCGGTTTCCTTTGCGCGGCTCGTCCTGTGGAGTCGGATGTCGATCGTCTGTTGATTGTGCTGATTTGTGTGTTAGTTTTTGCTCGTCGAGGAATTTATAAGATACTCAAGGCCTCGACGCTTGCAAAAACCCGTCAACTTCGTTCTGGCATGTCTACTATCACTCGAGAAGAGTCCAGTATACTCTCTCCACGCCCAACGGCCGTGTTTCTTTAGTTCAATTTCCTCGCTGGCGAAAATTGTATGTTATTATGGTGTATCTTCTCCTAATAATCAGAAAAAGAGACCGTCTTCATTGTGTCTCTATGTTTTTTGTTCCCGATGCAATGACTGCACCTGATGTATTTTTGAAAGAATTTTAAGTCAACTCGGCATTTATGCACTTCAAAGTAATGCTTGTCTTTTCGGAGTAGCTTGATGTCTGGGTGGCTTCATTGGCAATTTTTCGTATGCCTTTTCGTAGGTATACGGAGCTAGAAATTGCAGTTCCAGATATTGGAATAGTGGGATTACATGCTGAAAATCTGGGGATCTCTAGTGTTTTGGTTGATGGGGAGCCTTCTGAGTATGAATACTATCCCCACTCTCAGAATTTAGATAATGAGAAAAGATGGAGCTCCGTCAAGTCTCCTGCTTGTGCTGCTGATGTTGCTGGGTCTTTGTATCTATCAGCTCTGGAGAGGGAATTGGTCCCAAACTTATTAATTAACTGCTGTAAGGGTTTCAAGGTGGAAAATGAATTGCAGGAGCAATTGGCGTTAGAGAATGCTTCACAGTCATCTGGCGAGGTCAAGCAGGTAATCTGAGTCAGCTTTTAAATGATGAGAGGCTACTGGATTTGATCTGAGTTGAAGAGTGAACTTACTTGCTTGATTTTTGCCTAATGAACTGCTGTTTGAGGAAAATATCCTAAAACATGTAGTATTTTAAGATCAGCTATTCAAGCTTCTATTTCTACACTGAACGGACAGTAATACAAAGTCTTGCTTATGCTTCCTACATTTGTACTTAGAAGAGTGTTGATTAGCTGCTGGCAGACCTTAAGTACCCCCTTTTGCTTATTACACTTCTGTTTCTAGTGGGAGTGACGGTTTCTATTGTTCATTGCCTTGGATTCATGAGTTTACACAGAAATTATTGCGTATGGCATGGTCAATATGTTTTCATGAGGTAAGCTTCTGTTGGTTCTTATGTAGGTTGATGTTTTATGCAGAATGTAAAGCTGGTGCGAATTGAGTATTGGGTGGACAAAGCAGAGACAGGCATTCATTTTGAGGATAATATTCTTCACACTGATAACCAGATCAGGCGGGCTCGTTGTTGGTTTCCCTGTATGGACGAGAACTCACAGCAATGCTGGTATTATACGATGGCAATTTTTGTAGTCATAGAGGATTAATCTTGGCTTGTTGCCTTTCTAAAGGTTATTCAGTTATTCTTTTATATAGAAGAATATAAGAAGTTGGGTTTATTCTGTTACTTTGTTCAGCTATGATTTGGAATTCACAGTGGCCCATGATCTTGTTGCTGTCAGCACTGGGAAGTTGCTATATCAGGTGAGATAGAGAAGATAACAATCTAGTGTAACACACTTAAGATTTGTTAGCATAATTCTGCTGCTGAAATGCAGGCGATAATCGTGACATTATGATGCACAAACTCATGTCTATGTCAAATAACTGATTCAAGTGGTTGGATGTGTGATGTCTTTCTATAGTCTTTTCTTTGCTGATGTATCAATGTTTGGTGAATCTCTCTCTTCCAGGGAGAATTGGGACATATGATACATTTCAACATACCTTTAGTTTTATAAAATTGTTTGGTTGAGTCAATCTATGAGCTTCAACCTAAGTGGATGGTCAGTACGATACATCATTTTGAGGAAATATTTGTGGAAAGCTATTCTTTCTGGCTCCTTTTTTTCCCCCTTTATCCTGTCATCATCCATTTAGATGTTATTTTGAATATTGTCACTTGACTTAAAAGATGTGCATGGAATTCAGTGTAAACCTAAACTTGATTGGTGGTAGTTTATTCTAATAGATGATTTACTTGACTATTTTTGTATGGGTGATTAACCAAGGCCTGACATGAGGCCATGAATCCTACTAGCATCCAGGGCATACGATGTCATTGGTAGTATTTATAACTTCTTTTCCTCTTCTCTTTTTCATTCATTTTGTAGGAGTAAAGGATGAATATGATATGAACACTGATGTCTAGTTAAGCCAGTTTATAATTCTTGAAAGGATTTCAATATGAGCTATTTAATGCAATATGATATTTTCATTTATCCACGAGCACGTCATGTGTATGTTTGTTAGATTTCTAATGACAGATAAGCCCTATATAACAGTGATATTTTGACTTCTGTTTGGTCGGTTAATAATTTTGCAGTACTCAGCTTGAGCTTCATAGGAAGCAATATCTTGTTGTTTTCCAGTTGATCATTGCTGGTTGTGTGATATTCTGCGCATGCTTTGCAGGTTTTGAGCAAGGATGATCCTCCTCGCAAGACTTATGCATACAGGTTAGATGTTCCAGTTAGCGCTTGGTGGATATCCTTGGTGGTTGCGCCACTTGAAATCTTTCCAGACCCCCAGAATTGTCTCATCTCACACATGTGTTTGCCTGCTTATAAGTCCAAGCTACAAAATACCGTGGCATTTTTTTATAGTGCTTTCAGGTTTGCCCACCAACATAGATTGCATTGGAAATTGACTTAAAAGTTTGCTGGATTTTGCTGTATTCTGTAGCATTGTTTATTGACGTACAATCCATTTTTAGCAGCCATTACGAGGAGTACCTTGGAGAGAAATTTCCATTTGGATCATACAAGCAAATTTTTATTGCACCTGAGATGGCAGTGTCATCATCGAGCTTAGGGGCCTCAATGAGCATATTTAGTTCCCAAGTTTTGTATGATGAGAATATCATTGACAAGGTTTGGCTCTATGACATGAGTGTGGTTTTACCTTTATGTAAGCTTAGAAACATGTGCGTTTGCGCTAACACCCAATGCTTGGGAGACCTTTAGAGTATGGAATAGGTAGTGATAATATTGCGATGGTACCCTTAGACATATGTGTACACAGAGCAGTGACAAGGTAGTTATATTTGCTATCCTCTGAAGAAGATTTTTTTACTTGCCCATGCTCTTTAGAGCAAAGGTATTTTAAACTATTTAACCATCTCCCTAATCTGTGATGCTTTCTCGAGTCTTTGGCATCCACTGGTTGCACCTTCCTTAAGCTACCAAGACCTCAAAGCATCCATGTTGCCAGCCAACTTGATAGTGTTTAAGAAGCGCCTCTCCAGCAATTCCTGTTCTGTGTCCTACTCCATGCAAGCTTCTAAAGCAACATGACACCCTGATGACTATGCTATCCCTACTTCTCTTATCAGCATTTTCTCGTTCTCTCTCTCTTGCCTAAATCCCTGATGCTTTTAGTCTGTTACTGTGATTGAAAGATGCAAACTCCTTGATTCCCATATTCTTACATGCCAAACTGAAGTTTCTTTTTATGTTGCTCGCTACTCTTTTATAGTCTGCATATATGAACGTTTAGTATGCTATCTAGTAGCTTCAGTTGTTCAAATTAAAAAATTTTCCTGTCATGGCTTGTTTCCATGTCATGGGGCTTGTTCTCTTGAGTTTCCGAATTCTATGAATGCCTCTACTGCTTTTTCACCCCCAAATTGCCTTCAAGTCATGAAGAAGTTATCATACTTTGCAAACGAAGTGTAGTTAGAAAGAAATCTAATGTTTTAATTTTCTCACTGAAAAGTTGCTTTCCTGTTTCTAAAAGTTAGGTTAGTGATGGCAGACATTAATTTTGTTGTTACAGACCATTGACACAAGGATTAAACTAGCTTATGCCCTTGCAAGACAGTGGTTTGGTGTATATATCACCCCAGCTGGCCTAGATGATGGTAAGCGGCTCGAATTTCTTTTGTTCGGTCCTTTCTTCCTATTGGTAGTTTCTATCCTCCATGTCTTTTGACGGAACTACCACACTAGATTCCATTTGCAGTAACACACGTTTCTTCCGGTTTGCAGAATGGTTGTTGGATGGTCTTGCTGGTTTTCTTACAGACTCCTATATCAAGAAATATTTGGGAAACAATGAGGCACGATATCGGAGATTCAAGGTTCGTAATTTGTTTGAGCATACCTCATTTTGTTCAGAAAGACATTTCATTCTCCATAATGTGACGCATTCAAGTAAATGCAAAGAGGTTCAAGGTTTGTCATTTGTTTGAGCATGCCTCATTTTGTTCAGAAAGACATATTTCATTCTGCATAATGTGATGCATTCAAGTAAATGCAACTCTTAAAAGCTCCAATCGAATAATAAAATTGGATATCCTCTTTGGGCTAAATTTTTATAACATCTGTTGCTTTTGTATACTTAGATTCCCAAATTTCTTGTTGCCCATGTGCTTTTTTTTACATGTTTGTATTCACGTATGTTTGTGATATGATCTAATACATAACTGGAAAATGATCTTTGGTATCTGACGGTCCATTGTCTAATGCTTTTTTCTATTTTATAATAAGGCATTTCGTGACAATGATTGGAAGTTAGTTTGAGGAGCCTTGTCTAGGGTTTCTGTATAGGATTGTCTGCCTTTGTAGGGGAATATGTATGTTATTGACTTTTCTTTGCTTCTTTCTAGCCCACATTGTGGCTGTGCAAACACGTGTATCCTTTTTGAGCTATTATAGCTCTGGTAAGATGTACTGACTTGTGTTCATATTGAAAGGTTAGGGTTTGGGTTGGGGGCTAGAATGGATTAGTAGGGTTAAGACATATACTGACTTATGTTCATATTGTCTGATGTGTTGTTACGCTTGTTAATATATCTTTTATATTGGCTGTAAAATCACAGTCAGGTGGACACTAATAGCGTCATCATCAACCTTGTTATCTTTTAGACCCCAAAAAAAAACTTGTCGTCTTTCTTTTAATTAATTGAATGCTTTTCAATGTCACCGGAATGCTTATTTTGCCAAAATGCAGGCAAATTGTGCAGTTTGCAAGGCAGATGACAGTGGTGCAACTACTTTAAGCTCCTCTGGTTCTTGTAAGGATCTGTATGGGACTCAGTCTCTTGGTTTATATGGCAAGATAAGATCATGGAAGTCTGTAAGTTGACATCGATGCAATTTTCTGTCTTGCAACAATTGTTAATTACCTATGGTCTTGCGTCTTTTGGGTAATAAGACCACTATTTAATTTTTTGGAAGGTCGCAGTCCTCCAGATGTTGGAAAAGCAGATGGGACCTGAATCTTTCTGTAAGGTAAGCGTTCTAGCTGCCATTTTACTTTTTGTACTATGTTAGAGAGTGCGATATTATGTATATGGATGCTTGTCCAATAATGGCGAGGTAGTTTGTATCATTTTTTAAACAGTTGGTTGACTGTTTGCCGTTACTGTGAGTCATGACTGCAGTTTCTTGTTGTGATATTATTAAATTTCCAAAGTGTGTCTTCTAAAGTGTGCCCTGATTTCATTCAGTGTTTGCCTATGTTCCACATAGGAAATACCAAACCAACGGTTCTTATTTGATCCTGTACCCCTTGTACTTCTCGTCAAAATCCTTGGCTCCCTTACTTGAACTTGGCGCACAAGGATGAGTGTCCTTGTTGACATGGCAAAACACAGATCATGGCATGAGATTGGTGTGAGGCTTATCAGATGAGCACGGGAATGGCTTGTTATGATGAACAGTTTGTTGATTTGCGCAAGGTGTTGGACAGTCTCTCTGGGGGAGAGAGATACATTGCTGCGACCTTTTTGCATAGTCAAGCCAAGTTCCATTTTCTAGTTTTTTACCAATCAACTTATTGTCAGAGCTCACACTATATTTATCCTTTTTTATCAATATGTTAAGCTCAATGTCTTTTAACCTAGTTTGTTCACAGCTTTACTAGTATGTCATAGGATGGGGATTACTTGAAGTTTAAGGCAAAATGGTCCACTAGAATTGTTTTCATGGAAAGGTTCAGTGCAATTCATCCTTTAACATATTACCATTTAAGAGGTTTGTACCTTGAAGAAGAATCAATAGGCACCAAATGTTTATTTAACCTAACTTTGGCTGAATCTTTCTTTTAAGCAGAGAGATCTGATTTATGTTCTGTCTGTTCTTCATATGTCTTCTAAATTTAAGTTGTTAGTAGTAATGAATGTCACTGAACTGTACTTTGTATATGTTTTTCTCGGGAAATGTAAATCGTGATCCTGTTTATCTTTCTTTCCAATATACAGATGTTACAGGCTATTGTTGCTCGTGGTCTAGATGCAACCCAGCCTTCAAGAACTTTGAGCACGAAAGAGGTGATTGCCTTTTAGCAGTATTATTGTGCCCTGTCTCTTGCAGATTCGATTAATCTCAATATTCTGAAATGTCATGTGAATAAAATATGCAGTTCAGGCATTTTGCTAATAAGGTCGGAAATCTAGAGCGGCCATTTCTTAAAGAATTTTTTCCCAGATGGGTGGGATCGTGTGGATGTCCAGTGCTAAGGTGTGATTTACAAAAGTTTTGTTATGTTGGTCCTTGTACCTCTAATGCATTTAACTGATTCCATGTTCATATCCTAAGGATGGGGTTTTCCTATAACAAGAGGAAGAATATGGTCGAGTTGGCTGTTTTGAGGAGTTGTACGGCTAGACCTGATGCAGAACCCCCTAACACTAATGCTGAGTCTGAAGCTCGAGAGGCTGAGGTAGGATGGCCTGGCATGATGAGCATCAGGGTTAATGAACTGGATGGCATGTATGACCATCCCATTCTTCCAATGGCTGGGGACAGTTGGCAGTTGTTGGAAATTCAATGCCATTCAAAACTTGCTGCACGGCGTTTCCTGAAGCCTAAAAAGGGTTCAAAAGCTGATGGATCAGATGATAATGGTGATGCAGCACTAGATGCTCGTTCCAGGTTTGTCAATAATGGTCGTTTATACCTGCACACACATTTGTGCCTGCTTGTGCGCTCAAAAATCACATCAATTGCTCTTTGACGACATATGTTCATTCCTTTGGCAGTTCTGAATCGCCCCTACTATGGATTAGGGCAGATGCGGAGATAGAGTATATTTCTGAAATTCATTTCAATCAACCTGTGCAAATGTGGGTAAGGATTTGATTAGCATAGGGATGCTTTCATGTTCTGTTATGTTCTGTCGGTGATGGTCATCCTGTTAGCATATATCATGCATGTTGAGGCATATAAAAGGCTTGATTGCTTAGGTTGTTTATCGTCTTTCTTCCTTATGAATGTACCTCTTTAGATGTGCATGCGTGCTCTCATGAGGCCTGAGTGTCCATGGAGCTCAGTTATCAGCCACGTGGTTTCAGGGCGACTGCATGGAAACTGCCAATGAAAAAGGTGTAGGATAATGATATTCCATTCATTTAAGTAGACCTCAATATTGATTAAACTTATGTGACTCCCAATCTCTCTCTCTCTCTCCATGTGTTTGTACTTCTGTATGAATGCACACACACAGCAACCCAGCCCCAAAACACCCCCATTACTGTCCTGATAATTCTTTGGTATAGATACAAGTCAAAATGACGAAATGGATATTCTTCCCATTTCTGATGAGGCTGTTTCAGTCGTTTTGATTTCCTTGTAGATCATTATTAATATTGTTGGTATGTGTGATCAGGTCAATCAGTTAGAGAAAGACAAGGATGTTGTTGCTCAAGCACAGGCTATTGCAACTTTAGCAGCCCTCCCGGAGTGTTCTTTTGCTATTGTAAATGCTCTAAATAATTTCTTGTGTGACTCCAAGGTAAACCATTTATACACATCCATACTGCACATGATTACTATTGTTAGGTTCATTGCAATAAAGCAGTTCGTTTGCTTTCTCAAGGCCTTCTGGAGAGTTCGAATTGAGGCAGCTTTTGCTTTGGCTACTACAGCATCGGAGGTACTAAAGCTTTCACCATAAAATCTGTTGGATAATTCAGTTGATTTTATGATTCTCTCAAAATGTCTTTCTGTGAAATTCCTTAAATTGTTCATGCCAATTTTTATGAGAGATTGCTGATGGACAAGCCATGCTCATTTAATGAAACACTAGTCTGTTAATTCAAGCTTGAGCGAGATTCTAGGTTTTATTGTTTTCTATTTTTAATGCTGGTTAGTCTGATGCTTTTTCCCTGATTCTCTGGGTTTGCATTTGGAGACCCTGATAGGCTTCTCGTTTCATATATGGGCCATTGTTTCATGTACTTGCAGGATACTGATTGGGCCGGTCTACTACATTTAGTGAAGTTTTACAAGAGCCGGAGGTTTGATGCCAATATTGGGCTTCCCAAGTAAGTTCACTTATTTAAGTGTTTATATTAATGGATTTGTCAACTCAATTCTGATTTAGAAAACTCTCCTCATGCTAGGCCAAATGACTTCCGCGATATTCCCGAGTACTTTGTTCTTGAGGTAATGCATTGAGGTAGGATCACATTAAGTTGTCTGTGATCATGTGATGTTGCCAGTCTCTCTCTCTTTTTTCTTTTTTTCATAATTTACTTTTCTTGGAGCTGCTTTCTTCCTCCATTAGTTGCTCCCTGTGGAATTATGCATCTTTAGCTTTTTGTTACTTGGGCAAAGGAAAATGTGAATAATGGCCAATAAATGCATTTAGTCCAATTTGTGCGTAAATTTCCAGAAAAATTCGACTGCTTCCTGAATAAATTTCTTATTCCCTGGCTTTATATCCCTGGCATATGACTCTATAGGTCTCTGTAATAATGATGCATCAGGTACTTTTTCTGTGAAAGTTGTGGCCACATGTCATTAGTTCTGTTTTTGGAGTGTGAGGATTTTGCTGGGAAGTCTCTTGCTATTTGATGTTTCCACTGAAAGCAGCTGCATCAATTTTATCTTGAACATGGTGTGGATTGATGCATTTTGGAATGATTGTAATTGCAGAAGGCAATCCTTTGATAATTTTGTTGGTGAGAACATGGGATCTGGAAGTACTTCTTAATATCAAGTGTTGAATTACACAAATATACAATGTTGACCTTTGGTTCAGGCAGAGGGGGGATGATGCAATTTTTCATGAACTAACAGAGGACAAGTGTCAGTCATGTCTTCTGTACTTTGATCTAAATGAGGAGTTGCAAATATTTCAAAATTTCTATGCATCAGAATACTAATTATTGCTTTATGTAGCTTGATCAGGGCAATGTTCCAAATTTATTTGAATAACTTGAGCATTTAACTGTACTTTCCTTGGTGTTCTCCCTTTCCCCCTTGTTTGCCGGCCTTTGATTACAATGATTTAATTGATTCATATGCATGTATTTTCTCAAAAAAAAAAAAAAAAAAATCAAAACCTCATCAAAGTTACGTACGGTGCACATAAAGATCCAGGTTATGTAAAACGGTTTCCAATCTTCAAGAACACATTTATTGACCCCCACCCGCCCCCCTCTTCTTGGTTTATATTTGTCTGGATTTTGTACTGGATCATATCAGCAAATGGAGAACTCTTTATCCTCTTAAGGTGTCCCCTTTGTTAGATATGTGGGGTAATGACACTGACACCATTGCTGACTTCTTAAAAATTACACATCCAGTGGATGGGTGTTAAGATCCTAAGTAGAGGTTCTGATAAAATTCATCCTTTTCTCCTTGTGGTAGCATTTTCATAATTCTATAACTCCTCTTTTTAATAGTATAATGATATAGCTTTCGTTGACATGAATTAGTATCACATTACATCAGCAAGGCTTAATTCTTCCTAATCAATTAATTGTACTCCTCTTTTTGTGAATCTGGGTTTTATTTTAAGGCCATGAAGCATTCTTGTTTACACCTGTGGGATTTTGTGTTGCTAAGATCAAAGACTATTTAAGTTAACTTATCTTTTATTATATAGATTCCAATTGCTTCTGACATATGGATAAAGAATTTGAGTCATTTGCAATGGAATCAAATTAACTCTTATTAAGTCCAATCCGGCTAACTAAAAGTCAAATTAACTTTTAGTTAGCCGGATTGGACTTAATTTCTTCTTAAGTGCTTATTCTTAAATATTATAGAGCTAATTTGCAGAACTAGATTTCATGAGTTAAGTTAAAGGTTGTTTCTCTTCATGTTTGGAACTCATGGCTTGGAATTTGCAAGCTTCTCATTTTAATATATGCAGAAAAAGTGAGAGTAGGATGGGATAAAAACTGGTAATGAGGATTTTTTGAGAGAGAGAGAGGCAGCTGTGAGGTGGGGTGAGCCAGAAGAAGAAGATCAAAATGAAAACCATTGCATTCCTACCACTAATCAGCAGTTCAAATCACATGCTAATATAGAGTGACTGGGAGATAGAGAAGGGGGGGCCAGGGATGGCTGGAAAACCAAATGGAAAAGTTAGAAGGCCTGTGCCACTATACGCAATTCAGCTTTATGAATTGAAGCAAAATGCCACCAATCTTCTCTCAATTTACACTACTGTCACTGGAGAAAGGAAAAATCCATGGAGTTAAGGGGCTTTTTTTATAGTTATCGGATATTGGTAGTGGGAGTCTTCTGAAAAGGAGGAAGCAAGAAGACATGCAAGGGTGACTTAAGAAGATGAGGAGCAATAGAAACTTGAGATGATCATAGTGCACCGTCACCTACGAGTCTACAGTGTCCCTGATGAAAACAATCAGGAATCAGGTTTTTTCTCTTTCTGAGTAATAGGTAGTGTCAAAGAAATATCCCATCTATAAGATTTTATTGGATTGGAGAGCTTCTGATTTTCTGGTGTGGGAACTAAGCTGATTTTTTGGCTGTAGAATAATTTATTGTTGGATTGGTTGGACCAATAAAGTGAAATGCAGAGGTTGATGTGGTGAAGATGTGCTTTTGTTGTAATCATATAAGGATATTTTGGAGCTCCAAATTGGATGTGTACCACTTGAAAATCTTCTGGCGCTAATAGATATTATACTTGCAAGGGGGAATAAAATCATCATCGGTTGGAGTCTTTGATGCTCAAACGCAAACATGTGTGTAATGTTCTGCAGAAGGGGCATAAGCTATATTGAAGCAAAAGTGAACCGAGATTCTGTGGGCAGTGGAGTACCTATTAAAGGAAACAAAAGGGTAGAGATGAATGTGAAACAATGATACTGGTGTCTAAGTTTGCTTTCCTTCTAAATGCTACTTATGTGCGACATGAAATGATTTTGGAACACCAATTCAAGTTGCTTCAATTATTAGATGTGAGTTTTGTTCCTGTTTGGAATAGGATGAGTCTGGGAAAACATGAATTAAAACTTTCAAGACGTGAATCTCATGGAGGAAATATAATGGAGACGATGCATAGGGTGCAACGGTAAAAATTAAACCTCAAGTCAGTAATGGCATGCTTGGAGTTGTTGTAGATGCAGCCTTCCTCCATCCCTGCCAAACCCGCAAGGACACTCAAACAGAACTGCACACCGACACAAAAGAAAACTAACCACGGTTCTGTACAATGCCTTTTGTTTTCCTTTTGGTTATGAAGATATCCTCTTCTTTTTTCGTTGAATGTTCATGGTTCCTGATGATTAAGTTTCCATGTATTCTGCCTTTTATTTGTCCTGTTTGGATCCTTCACCCAATTGTGTTGTTTTAACTCGGTCCCTCGTATCCAGGAACTGAACACTTTTGTGAACTACATAAGGCTTTAATTTCTTTTAATTTTGTTGTTTAACCCGGTCCTTTGTATTTTTAAATCTGCGCATTTTTTTAAGCAGTGAGACTGATATAATTGTGCATCGTGTTTTGTATGTTTGATGAACAATGGAGATAATTATTGTGTTTTTGGGATCATTCCTGGATTAAACCTGAATTAGCTATGTGTCACATGAAGAGTCTTAATGTCCTCAGATGTTCAAGTTCTTGAGGATATTTTTCTTTGTCAAAGCATCCTGTTTGGCCATATTTGGAAGTCATGATAATTAAGTGCTTTATTGACATGTGACATCAGTGGCTCCTTTTATCCATTTTGTACGCACTATAATTCTTTCAGGCAATTCCACATGCTGTGGCTATGGTTAGAGGTGCAGATGGAAAAAGTCCAAGAGAAGCTGTCGAATTTGTTTTGCAACTTCTGAAGGTAGAGGTTTTCTTGCCTTTACACAACCAATCAACATTGTTTCGTGACTATTATTGCAATTGATGGTCTTATATGACGATAATTGTTGTCTACTGAAATTGAAGTTTTTGGGCTTTTTTTCCAGAGCTGTACAAAAGCTCAATTAGTCATCCTCTCTTTTTTACTCTTTACACCAGTGTTACCTGAAATTACAGTTTAAGGAATGCTACATAAGAGAGCTAAGATACTGTTGCAGCATGTTCTGAAAATGGAGGTTCTACATCATCATAGTCTTGCTAGAATTCATAGGGTGTGTTACCTTCTGTTGCACTCATAAACTATGAGTAGTCTCTATGGCAGTGCTTGGTCTTGTGCCAGTGTTTATCCTAGGTATCAGTATATCCTTCATCTATGCTGTCTTTTGAGTGGTGAGAGGGAAGTAACTTGTTTAGCCTCAGAGCTTCTGTTGATTTCTCACTGTGTCCCTGCCACTCTGATCTTGGGAAGATTATACCTATGGCATGTATAACTTTTCTTCATCCTGCCTTTATGAAATGAATGTTAACTACATAAAGTGATTTTGGTGCTTCTTTACTATGGGTTTACAGTATAATGACAACAATGGCAACATTTATTCTGACGTGTTCTGGCTTGCAACTTTGGTCCAATCAATTGGCGAGCTTGAATTTGGGCAACAGGTTTGGTAGTCTTGTCTTGCTATATGCTCTGATCAGTATTTAATATTCACTTTAGTTCTTTCCTCATACTTGCCAACTAGTCTTTAAATGAACGGGGACTTGAATATATTGTTTGAATACATACATTTGTGAGTTTTAGACTCATCTCTTTGTGAATCTCGTATGTAAGTTGAGAATTTGAGCTACGATATAAGGATGCTTGTGAAAAGCTTAATCCAATAACCCCAAAACCCCAAACCCAAAAAAAAAAAAAAAAAAGACACGTCAACCCAAAAAAAAAAAGACAAGAAAACCCTACTGATAAAAAAAAAAAAAAAAAAAAAAAAAAAAAAAGAACATTAACCGAAAAAGCCCAAAAACCACAGGGATAAAATGGAAAGAGTAGATGCTTAGGCTGTGCTAATCGTTAGTCAAACTGTCGAAAGCATGATTTGAATTAACAACACTGTCATTGAAAAGCATGCCTATGGAAAGGACTTGGTGTAAATTGCTAGAGAAGTCTTCCAATGTCTGGTTTGCATTAGAGTGCATAAATGCACAATAAAGTCTAATTGCACTGGAAGATGTTTTGCGTTGTTCATCGGTTATAGCACTTTAAGAGCATGTTATGCGACTTCCCTGATGCCTCACTTAGTAAGGCTGACTTATGGAGGTTTAATTGCTGGGGTTTTATGGCAGACTATTCTCCTCTTATCATCACTTCTCAAGCGCATTGACCGGCTTTTGCAATTTGACAGGTGATCCATTTGTTTTTGTACCATTAACTCTTACTATGACTTTGTGATTTGAGATTCTATGTGATTGGATATGTCATACACAGGCTCATGCCTAGCTATAATGGGATCTTGACTGTCAGCTGCATCCGGACATTGACACAGATAGCACTGAAATTCTCTGCATTAATCCCTCTTGTAAGTTGCCATACTATAACTGATGATCCACTTAATTGTAAATTATTCACGACTCATGTTTGGGTGTCAATACTTGATGCAGGATCGAATCTTCGATCTAATTAAGCCTTTCAGGAATCTGAAGTCATTGTGGCAAGTCAGAGTTGAAGCAAGCAGGGCTCTTCTTGATCTTGAGTTCCAGTACAAAGGCCTTAATGCAGCACTGTCACTGTTTATTGAATTTTTAGAGGAAGAACCATCCTTAAGAGGTTGTAATTTTATCAAATCAATGGACTTGACAAATCATTTGGTATTTCTATGTAACAATTTTTATTTTCCGTCCTTAGTAATGCTTTCCTAATAAGGTTTCTTTAATCCTTGACTGCAGGTCAGACCAAATTAGGCATGCACGCTATGCGGTTGTGTCAGATGAGGGGGGCAACTGATTCAGCTGATGACATTCAAAGCATAGTAACACTTTTGGCTTTGCTGCGTATGCTTGAAGGCCGTCTAGCTTTTAACAATGTCTTTCTTCGCCACTACTTGTTCTGCATCTTACAGATCTTTGCAGGAAGGTAAGATGACTGCCACTACTGTGATTCAGGACAAATATAGGGATAATCTATTGAAGTTGGCATAAGACACTGCAGACACTGCATGTAGTTAGTTGTGGAATCAGAGTGACGGCAGAAAAGTTGCTTTCAAGTATTCATGCTATGTGTCAATTTAGAATGAAAAGAGAAGTTCTCTTTTGATTGGTGAAATTGATAAACTTTTGTCATAGGTTTTTGTGGTTGTGATATTTGGTTTCGTTGTTTAGATGGGATTGTAATTCTGAGCCCTTCTTTTTTTAGATCCCCTACACTTTATGGAGTCCCCCGGGATAAAACATTTCACACAGGTGATCCTGAGGCTTGTAGCGAACAAGAGATTATTGTTCCCTGTTTTACCACTGAAGCAAAGCCTCTAGAAACTCCTGTCATCATCACCAACCAGTCACCTGAAGATGTGGCCATCATTGAAGTTCCGAAAGAGGCAGATACTGTTTCAAGTAGTCATGAACGGAAGAAACCGGTTGTTAAGATCAAAGTTAAACACTCAACTGCGACCAGTAAAGGAGACGAAACAGGAAATCAGTCTGTTGCCGAAAAATCTCAGGGCAGGAATAACGGACCAGATCATGCTGCTAGCAGTTCAGTGTCAGTGGATGCACCTCAAAAGAATTTCACTGAAGCTGTCAGCATTAGCAATCATAATCTTGAAGAGGTCAATTCATGTCAAAATCCTGGTTCACGTGTGACTGCTAGCATTGGTAGCGCTAAGCTGGCTGGCGAGGGTGATGATCTGGGGAAGGAACTCCAATGCACTGCCGATTCGGGTAACATGTTGGTGCACCCTCGGCTCCTTGGAGACACTGATTTAGGTGCCGATGCACTTAAGTACGCAAGTCTCAAAAGTCTTTCAGCAGCTACAGTAAATGATAGTTCATTGGCTTTAGGTGACTCTCCTCATAGGAAAGAAAAGAAGGCGAAGAGCGACAAGGACAAGAAACGGAGGCGAGAAGACCGTAAAGGACACAAGGAAGACTCGGAGTACTTGGAGCGTAAGCGCTTGAAGAAGGAGAAAAAACGGAAACAGAAGGAACTGGCCAAGCTTTTGAATTGCGAGCCTTCAAAGACTTCAATGGAGTTGCCAAGTAGAAGCAAAGACCCCGGAATCAAGGAACATGAGTTCAAATCGGTGACTGTGCAAGCAAAAACAAACGAAGTGGGCAGCTCTAACATGTTAGTTACGAAGGTTGAGGCCAGGGCTGAGACACCGGAGGCCAGCACCGCTCCAAAATTTCGAATTAAAATAAAGAGCAAGCCGCTGAACAGATGATAGGAGGTTTTCCCCCTTTCGGTCTCAATGTGCTAGAAGAGTGTATGTAATTGAACAAATCTTAGACCGATCATGTCTGGCCGTGTGTAGCATACTATACTTTCGCGCTATTGCACAGATCGATCCAATCAGTCTCTGCACTCTTCTTGGCTTTTCAGCTAAGCTTTCCAGCAAGTTCCTGTGGAGTTGTATCGGATATGTGCTTCCATTTCGTTAGTCATCAATGAGTGTCGAAAGGGTAGCGTCACGGCGCCCGCACATGCATATGCAGTTCTTCAGTTGTCTCAGTTCCTAAGGTCATGGTCATTCCGAAGCATGCACGGATATGTTCATCGAGGGCCCAATGGGCAATCTTTTGAGAGTTCTGGTCACGAGCTCGAGGAGCGCCGGCTCGTTTTCCCCGAAGACATGAATCACGGGTTAGGTCGAATTCTGCAACCCTGGTGACAATTCGAACAGGACGGTCGTGTGTTATGCCGCATGGATATTTTACTTGGGATTGACACGAATCACCCACACGAGCACGTCGCTTCTAACAGGGACGATCCGACATATCCCTAAAACAGAGAGATCGGGGATGATTCTCAATTCGAATTTTTGGATCCCAACCTCAAAATCCCTTGCTTCTGGATCTGGAAGGGGATGTCTTATGCTCACAACTGTTTGACAGTCATCTTTTTCACTGTTTTGTACAAAGATCTCTCGTCCCTCTCGAGTACCCATTCTTCCCGTTCGAGTCAGTCCCTGGGGAGGAGCCAGAGTCAAAAAGAGCGGCTACTTTCTGCAGGGACAGTTTGTCGGGTCATCCTAAAGACCTTTCACTTTCTCCCTTAAATTTGTTTTGCTTAGAGGACGGTTCTGTGAGCTATCGAATTTGAAATCACCTAGGATCCGTCATGAATCGTCACTTCAGTATTTCCTCTTTCCCCCCCCGCGCGGCCTCCTTCTATTTTTGATTATTCACGATATATGAAAGTGCATTCTAAAAGCTATTTCTATTTTCTAGTTATTTCCCGTGACAGATCTCTTGATAAATCTCAAAAATTAAAATAGATAAAAGTTACAGTAATTTCAGAAATTTGGCCAATAAAATAGTGGAATGATTTCTAATGCTGCCCATCATCATATGTAATTTTGATATGTGCGATGTGTATTTAAGCAAGGAAAATATGCATAATTTTGCATCAAATATAATGTGTAGATTCTTACCTATACATTATATTTTGATATATGTGAGTATGAATAAATAATTGTGATCATCGTTCAGACTTTTCTATGTGACTAAAGGGATAATACTTCGAGAAATTGTGAGACGTGCTGTTAGTAAAGTAAAATTTTTCCTAATAGAGTTTTGCGTTTTGAGTGATTCTATTTATTATATAATCCATTCTAGAAATCTCATACTTAGACCTGGCACGTTGGTCGTGAAACACGTGCCAAAGGCCTGATCCGTTCGACTAATCGACGTGCCAGAACTTCCAACTTCTTGGCTTTTGCGACGTCCTTAGTACGAATGCTCACAGAAAGACTTCTTGTTTTGTTTTTTGTGTTTTTTTTGGCCAACAGGCAAACTCTCGTAAAAAGCTATGAAACCCTAGAAGATTGATGAGGTCGCAGCCCTTTCACTTTATCAATTCACCATCGTACTTTAACATCTTCTCTGGAATATGGCCCAACACTGATTTTTCTGGGAAGTTCTATCAAACCTAACACCGCTCAAGAGCGTTCTCCTTCAGCTATTCTTCTCTAGTCAACATGATCGTGGTGCACCAGTCAGTCTTACTGCCCAACTCTAGCACATATGCGCTTGAAAATTAGTGTGCATATATGTTATCCTTTGTGGCTTGGATTTTATACCTAAATCAATCAAATTTGATTCTAGACTTCTTAGTTCATCTTGTTGTAGGGAGACTCGATACATTGCTTATTATTTTCCCTGGAGCAATGGTTCTAACTTAGCGAAAGAGATGATTGAGACATTATCGAATGTGTTAAAGTGTTCTTGGAAGTGTTAGGGGATACGTGTGACTTAGGGCTATTGATATACGTTGGCTGTAGATTAAATTAGATGGAGAGATTTTTTTTTTTTTTAACAAAATGACTGAAAAAGCAATTATCATTAAGCATTATTTCTTCACATATAATATTTAGTTTTCCTTTCCTAATTTATTGAAAGTTTTGCTCTCATCAAGATAAATCATCTTCATGATGAGAAGATGTTTTGGGTAGCAGTTATGCTAGGTGACATCGATACCTGGAGAAAGCCAATCAAAGTAAAGATTTTTTTCCAAGTTCATCCACTAAGTTAGTGGGGATGCACAGTGGACATTATAAAAAGGATAATTACACTACACCAGTCATGCAATAGATGCATAAAGTGCATGCATTCTCACAACTATATCATGCATTTATCTCTAAATGAGCATGCATCTCCTAATACCGCAACTTTTCCTTCAGCTGTCAGTCTCTTGAGGATTTATTGGCATCTTATTTTGAAGTTCCATGAAAGGAAAATAAGGAGAGCCCAAGAGATATAGTTTTCACAATTGAGTAGTCATCTCTTGGTTTACAAAACTACAAAACAAGTAGTGAAACTTTAAGCAATGAATTACAGTGTTGACACTATCAAATGAAAATGGACATTGAACTCTGCTTGATAAAACTAGAAAATTGAAATGTGGATATAACAGTTACTTATAAAAAGTGGAATGTGTATTTCATCCACTGCTTTAGCAACATAACTGATAATTTTGTAATTTCTACTGCTTAAATATATTTTCTTCATGGAAGGGACTAAGTGACTCATTCCTTGCATGACTTTTAATGTTATCAAACATGCTCAATCTTCCTGAGTGCTCAATATTTTGATCTTCGACAGTTAATAGAGTCATCGAACAGGACTGAAGTTAATGTCTTCCTAAAATTCCAATGAAGCATGTTGACGATGTCTACTAGAATGACATGAAAAGAAAAACGAGAATCAAGGTCCACAAACTCGGATGTAGCATAAATATTAAGTTTTCTTGGAGCAGCTTAGCAGAAAGTCCGTAATCTATCTTCTTCCCATCATTCCTTCTAAAACATCACCACATCCCCAGCAAGAAAGAGAATTCACCACAATATCACGCAACTTAGGTCTTTTACAAGTTACAGCAAGATTCCAAGTAAATCCAAACAGAATGGGATGCAATATCTCTGTTGGTGTAGGCTGATTCCTGAAAAAATTTCCCCTTCTTGACATAGAGAGAAGTGCTTAGAAATTGTCCAATTTAGCGCATATATTGGTCGGTGTAGGCTTCCCATGGCTTGTAAAGCAATTCAAATTCAGTGAACGGATGCTGCAAGAGTTCATGCATCGGTCAGGTGATGACTTCATAGGAATTTGGCAATCCATAGATGCTTGATGCCTTTCATTACTCAAGAAACATAGAACAAAACAAATAACTAGCCAGTCTATTTGAATGCTTCGAATTGTTGGTTGACAATTATATTTATCAAGGGGGAAAATATAGAAGCCGGCACTGACCTCTACTCGGGTGCTTTGAGGATGGTTGAAGTTGTGAACTTCAGATGCATTATCAGCCACTGTCTCATTTGTTTCAGAATAATGCCTCTTCTGATCATAAGAACTTTCTCCTTCAAATTGAACTTGCACATCCATGTTAGGAACTTCGATGCCGCTTCCTCGATTTCCAGAGTCTTCGCTAGTTCCAATGGAGCAATTGGATGGTAGTCGGTCGTTCATATCGCTCTCTGTCCATTCCTTGCAAGGTCGATCCCCTCTATTGAGTCCTTGAAGCATCATCTTCTCCCTTGTTCTTTGCTTTGCTCTTTCCCTCGCCTTTGCCCTTGACTCTCTCCCCGTAGGGCGAAACACAGTCTTTCTTGATTGTTTGACCTTTCTCTTTTTTGCAATAGTCTCTTGTTGATTATCCTTAGCGATTCTGCCTATTTCAGGCATCACTTCACGCTCCGATCTGGAAGGACCACTCACAATAGGAATGCTTTCGCCGTTCTTCGTCTTCTGAAGGCCTCTAGCTAATTCTTTAATGGCAGGTGTCGACTTCACTAGCAACCACTTGATGGTTTTGCTAGCTTTGTCGAGGCCGAGCATGTCTTGAAGATTGAAGAATTCACGCGCGACTTCAACGGACAACCTCATCCTCCGGTCTCTCATGCCTTGAGCGGTGTTGATCTTGCTGTGCCGATCTTTCTTCGACGACCTCTCCGTCGGAACAACCTGCTCAGCAGTCGCTTCGGGCTTCACTCCGGTGCTGTGTCCGATCGAATCGCCAGTGGAGAAGGTCATGGATCCGTCATTTGGTGATGAGGGTTCAACGGTTGCTGCCCTTGTAACAAGAGATCGTGGTGAATCTGAAGAGAAGTACCATCCTCGTTTTCATCATCGTTGAAAATGGAGGGAGAAGGCAAGCTGTAGAGAGAGAAAGGAAGGTCTTCTTGTCTGAAATCGAAGCTAATGTCATGGAAGATGGGATGCTGAAGGATCGGCCGTTCACTGGAGGAAATGAGGTCAATGGTACTGTGGTTTGAGTAAAACATTGCGCATCATCAACTGTGACTGCAGCAAAGACAAAGAGTTAGAAGGGTTAGGTTAGAAATTGAAGTTGACACGAGTGCCACATTGATTGAGATGCTTCATCTCTGTCAAAACTCAAGTCACTGCAAGCACAAAAGACACAGCCCGGGAGTTGAGAAGGAGATGGAGTGAAATGCATATATTATAAAACATAAGATCTTGATATGCAACTACAGACATACTTTATTAGGTACAAGTGATGGAATTTTTTGTGTGGGAGTGTAAGAGAAAGAGATTTTATTAGCATAAAGGCACATATGTGTTTGCAGAGGAAGGGAGAGACAACTTCCGTTTATAGTATTTTCATGTCGCTTTTGTAAATTGATTCTGTAGATTAATCTGTGTGTTTGACGCTAGGTTTTTTTTCCCTTAATTGCTGTAGTGGGCTCGTAGTGATTACATCAAGAGAAAAGCTCCGAGAGGTTTTCAAAGATCAAATCAGTCACGTAAGAGCTTGTATTGATTTGACTGGGGTTTTGTTAATGATAGGAAAAATAACACAAATAATTTTTGAGTATTGACTCGTTAGGTAACATAGTTCTTAAATTTGTAACTTGTTTAACGTGATTCCTTAATCTTAATTCAATATACAATGACGCCATTAAATCTTTAAATTATTCAATATGATTCCCGAATTTTTAGTACATATTTAAATTAGTCCATAAATTTTGTGGAAATGTTCATTATTGTTTTCAGATTCGAATTAATGAGAGAATAACATTGGATATTTTCATATAAGTTAATGATTAATTTCAATATGTATCAAAAGATGAATGATTACATTGAACAAATTAAAAGTTTAAGAATTACTATAAATAAATTAAAAGTTTAGATATTAAATTATATATTGAAGTAAAATTGAAGAATCATTTATATTATTATCTTTTAACGATAAATCAAATCAGAAAAGAAGCAAGAAAAGGGAAAACACTTGGGACCGCCACTATATGTGGTCATGCTCCTGATTCGATATATGGCATTTGTTAATGTCCATCTGTTTATGTTTGTACGAGTGTGAGACATAAGAGAGAATGAGTGTGTATGTGAGAGAGAGAGAGAGAGAGAGGGGTTTTTCTTTGGATAAGCACACAGAGAAAGAGAGAAGGGGGCTCATAGTCAAAGGGGACTGTCCTTGCCTAGGGTTGGACGCAATCACGCGCAGAGAGAGATAACATGCACGTTCATGAATCTTCCCACAACAAGTCACTCCTTGTCACAAGGTGACATAGCACGTTTGACACATCACTTACTCTCTCTCTCTCTCTCTCTCAACAAATTCTAGTCAAATTCTCTTAACCCAGTCTTTTGATGGGCATAGCCTGTACCGATTTTTTTTTTTTATACCAAGAATCCGTCCCGACACACCTTACGGGTGCTCACGACCCTGCCGAACACCAGATAACGACTATACATCAAGGGGGACTAGCACGGGACCCTACCACCCATAGCCTCTCACTTAAGTCGCAATCAACCAGTCGGGGAATCGAAGCCAAGACCTCAAGGTCGACTAAGTCCTAACCAATTGGGCTGCCTACGGGTAAGTGCCTGTACCGATTATTCATACAAAATGATTGTGATAATTTCTCATGACTTATTTTTATTTTTTATTTTTTTTTCATACGATCTCACAAACTGTGTACACGTCTTAATCAAGTTAAGGTGTTGCACGTTTGCATCGATTGGTTTATACAATTCGTGCTTGAAGATTGGGCCATTGGTCCAAACCTTGACATTCGTTATCTCCCACTATCACACACACGGAATGCTATTGCATTGATTTTGTTGTTTGAGTGACGTCTTCTATGTTAATGATGTGCTTGGTCTATATGTACACACGGAGATCATATGTGATTACATCAAATGAGATTTACATATTTATTAACATGTAGACGTGTGATCAAGATTTATATAATCCATAATATGGAAATAATTAGGAAACCTTAAAACTTACCACAAGCGAAAGAATAGTTAATTGGCTTACTAAGGATTTCTCTTGTCCAAGATAAAAGGAGGAGATGGATTATTTGCATAATTACACTCCAAATGTACCATAATGATTTTATATTCGACGTGAAATATTTGAATTTAAGATCGCAGAAAGATCATCTTTTGGCATCTCTTATGACTCATTGGCCTAAGGTTGGCGAGCCAACACTAGAGATCTAATGCCCATCCACTAAAATATGCATACTACTGCCATAAGAGGATTCGAATTCATGATCTCATGTTTTGAAATACCATCCTGATACCATTAGGTCACCATGATAGATGATTTGACTTAGGTCACCATGATAGATGATTTGACTTACTTAACTTGTTAATAAGTTGACCTGCACAAGATGAAAAAGGATACACGAAACTTATAGTTTTAAAATATTATATATATGTTGTAATTTCTTGAATCTTAATTTATGTATGAATCTAGATCATATCTGTAATCCGCGGTAGATTTAAGATTTGGTAAAAACTTTTCAATGTGAAATGACTTGTTTCATTTTCTAAACGAATGCTAGTTACATCATTTAAATAAAACAAATGAAGAGTATGTTTGTTTCACTGAAATATCATACCATAAGATAATATATTCCATGAAAATTATTTTCAAGGAAAATTATAAGTTTTCCGTTATTTAGTTTATTAGAGAAAGTGATTTTCTTGTTACCATGAAGGGAAGTCGTTTCCTTAAATCTACATTTGTTATTTTTAATTCATGAAAAATATTTTTCATTTTTCTTCTTCTTCTTCTTCTTCTTTTTTTTTTTTTTTATGTCAAATGTACTGTATGGACATATTTGACATTTGATTTGAACTTTTTGAATTTCTATGCATAATATTTGACATTTTTTTCCATTCCATTTCATCAATCCGTTCCATATCTCTTCAGACCAAGCATTCCTCTCTCTCTCTCTGGGATCGAAAAAAATCCTCAAGGACCTTACCAATGACCCTTGCCATGAACACTAAACCTCCTCAAATTTGGTCTTTGCATCATTCTGCTTCGAATGATCAACATAGTCCTTCAGTTGCAGTTGCTTACTCCATTCGATTCATCACTTTCCATGCTCTTTTGCCACTGTGGTTAGCTTTCTTTCCATTTATTCATGCCGCAATCTCTCTCGTCAGAGGGACATCACTACAAGGACCACATATATTGCTAGACACAACGGTTCTCTCTCACGGGTTGCTTTCAAACAGCAGATAATAACTACGAAGAAAAGACGAGGGTGAATTGTGAGTGGTTCGTCATTTTGTGGTGATGTGTGATGGTGATGGTGATAGTGATAGTGCGAGCGTAAAACCCCTTCCAGTCGTTTTTACTTTCTTTTCTATTTAGTGCTTTCCTTTCAATTTCGTGTGAAGTATCTCCGCCTTTACCAGCAAACGCCCCTTCAGCTGTCGTCCATAAGGATATGCTTGTGGTCTCAATCTTGTTCGAGGCTTCTGCAATACCATCCTCATACAAAGAAAAGACATCATTGAAGGGACACCTGTCTAAAGTGCGGCTCTTAGATCTTCAGGGTGAGAGGGGATGAACCGTTTTCCAAATGTAGTATGGCTTTTGGGTTTCGTGCTTTGCCCTCACTCCTCATGCAGTAAGCTATACATAGTTTGTCCATTTATGCTCGTTCTTATCTTCTTTCCTGCGAGCTCTTGCAATTTGAAGAGTCTTAAGAGCGTTTTCATATCTGATGTTAAAGTATTTGATCTGATCATTCAATGAACAAAATTCCACAAGTATATTTCAACTGTACGCATGGTCAGATCTCCTAGATTTCAACGGAATCATATTACATCGATTTGTAGTCTCTTTCACTCGTTCTCTAATCAAGCTTTTCGAGCAGGTCGGCTGCAGATGAAAACAAACGTGTGTATGATTTGCCAGCGAATGTACTTGTCTGGAGGAGAGAAGTCGCAACGTGACTATAGAGACTCAAGAGTTATTAGGGTTTGTCAAAAGTTTCTGGCCCTAATGAAACCAGCCACAAGCAAACATTATTTGGCCAAGTTTGGCACTGTACTCTAGCCGGGTTCAATGTGACAAAACAACGCAGCACGCGCGCGCGCACACAGAGAGAGATATATATATATATATGTCAGGCATATATGGAGAGAGTTGATTCGTTGTCGTACGTTGTTGATCCACTATCTGAAGATGTTCGGATGGGAAAGGAAATGGCCCACGTGAAGAAAAGCTGTCTCTCTTTTTATCCGATCTCCTTAGGTTAAGGGGAACGCACAAGTGGTCTCTCATTATGTTTTGTAATTTCATTAGATTGCTCTTGAAGATATTCCGTTTTTAATCATTGGGATTGATGACATAAGTGGATAAGCATAACAGCAAATGGTTGCTTAAGCTGAAGTTCAACAATTATATTGATATTGAGCAAATGGACCATAAATTTTGCAATAATCTTTGAGCCAAAGTTCAAGGCCATTTATGTCATCTACTATTTTATTTTTTGACATATATGAGATAATATAACAATATAGCAAAGTAGAGTGCATTTACACATTGATTCGCATGAATAATATCACATGTAGTTCTTTCCATGTTTTCTTTTTTATACTTTAAGTGCTTCGGGATTTTCTCTTCAAAAGATCGTTACAATGAGCTATTTTTTGAAATCTCTCTTCTAATTCAAATCATGGGGATATATTAATACCGAGCTTTCTGGAAGAAGTTAGAGAGGAGCTAACGAAAGAAGGGTAGTGGGGAAAATCCTCTAACTTGGGAAAAACCTCCATACATGATATTTTCACCTCGCACGGCTCCTTGAGGGCGCCTAAAAATCAACATGAAAACTTTGTTAAAAACCCAAATAAGGTTATGTAAATCATGGCGTTTGCTCGAGATTCTTTCTAACAGAGCATGCGAATTTAACACAACGCTACGTCATCTAGCTCCAGACCTATATTTCTCAATCGTTGTTTTGCTCAAGAGAGCAATGTCCCTCATTTCTTACCTTGCTTGGTCCTCTCTTTCAAGATAAGAATGACAACATGGATCAAACGCCTCATTGTCTGTACCATTGTATGAATATGGATATTTCCCTTTTGCCTAGAGTAGGTAAACAAAAGAAGCTGAAATAATTGAGCCTATCGACATGTGAACATGGATATACCATCGTATGAACATGGATATTCCACTTTCACCTAGAATAGGTAAAAAAATTTGGCCATATACTAAAGCCTATGGACATGTGGAGCTATATTCGTGGAAGAGAAAGCAAAAAGCTGCTGTTCTGTACGTAAGAATATGGATTTTTTCCCTTTTTGTTAATTTTTGAATGATGATTGATAACACTATTATTTCGGGGAATAATTTCTTTTTAAAAATAATATTTTTTTATTTCTATTTCTCAGAATAATTTCTCAAGTAAAAAAGACGTTTGGTAACTATACAAAATTTATATTCTTAAAATAGAAAAAGAATATGAATACGTCTGATATGATTCACAAAATTTTTTATAATGTAAAATTTCTTTTAATTTTTTTCTTATTCTTCCTTATTGCCACCACCGCTTGCCGTAAATAATTGCCGACACCGCCCGCGTGGGTGGTCAGAGGTCATTGATCGGCGATGGCGGCATTGGTGGCAGGCAACGGCGGTTGGCGGTCATCGATCAGAAGCGGCGACAGCGATAATGGTGGGCATTAGCGTCAGCGGTCATTGGTTGGCAGCGGTGGCGGTCGCCAACAGTCGTCGGTTGGCTAGAGGTGATAGTTGGCTGATGGCAACGAGCGACGACAATTGGCGATGGTCGGTCAACTAGTGGCAGTAGTCAATCGGCAACAACGATCAGCCAGCCGACGAGTGGTGGTCGATAGAGGTTGGCCGACAACAAGCAACAACAAGGGGTGGTGGCCGGCAAAGAAGAAGAAAAGAGAAAATAACTTATATTTAGAAATTATTCCCGAGAACAAAAGGTTACTTTTTTTTACTTTTTATTTCTGTTCCAAATCTGTTCCACTTTTTCATTACAGAGAGTAGAAAAATTAATCGATATTACTGAATGGATTTCTTTTTTTTTTTTTTTTTTTGGAGAACAAAAGAATAGAAACGGGAAGAAACATAAATGTTACTAAACAGAGTTTAAGTCTAAAAAGAAATATCAAGTAGAAAAAATACCAGCGACTTCTTTTTCTAAATAAATTGTTGGTAGCTTATCTATATATATATTGCCAACATAAAAATTGATAACTCAATAAAAAAGTTGGTAAGGTTTTCCAAAAATAAATAGATATTAATAAGTAACTCAAACAAGAATTAACGCAACAAAATTATTTGGTGCACCGGTGAAAGAAAACTTGTTAGTTACTTTATTGAAGTATGGAAATTCATGTAAATTTGTAAATGAAAAGAAGAGTTGATAAGTTAAGAAAACAAATATACATATGTAAGTAACTCATATGAGAGCTAGTAACCCAAAAGTTGTTGATAACTAAATCGGATTGTCGATACTCAAATAGAATTTTATTAAATGCATATAATAGTTGGTAAGGTTGATGCGTTGGTAAGAAAGGCGAATAAAAGTTGATAAAAGATAAGTTGGTAATTTACAAACGGTCAAAGAGTTCGTAATTTCCCTAAAGCCTCGCTAAGTTATCAAGAAACCAGATAACTGGTAACTGTCTTCACTAACAGTTTTTTTTTTTTTATATTTACCAACTTTTTCAAAAATTTACCAGCATGTAAAAAAGATCTTCTTCATGGGAACTGAGTAGTAAAATTGTCCGACTAAAGAGAGAAAAGGCAGAGATTGAAGTGTAGGTTATTTTCCTTTGTTTTTTTTTTTTTTTTTTTCCCTGGTTATTTAATCGTGGCTCCTACATCCTTTTTTTTTTTTTTTTTTTTTTTCATTCGGTGGCTCCTACATCATAAATAATCTTTTTTTTTTTTTTTTTTGCTAAAGATCCTATATAATTAATTACAACAAAGCTAGCCATGGTATTTGCCCTGCTTCGAAATTTTTTTATTTCATTAGTCTTATTTTAGTGGGCTTTTTGTTAAAAATAGGGTAAGGGATCCAAGCCCATAACAAATGCCATTGACTGGGCCATTGGACAAAAATACTCAGTGGGCCTTTGCGCTCAAAACAATGTCAACATTCATATCATCGCGACGAAAATTTCGTCTTGGCCAGAGTTTCGGTGAGATGGTTTGGAAAAGAATGGACCAATTTTGCTAACCATTACAAAAAGGAAATGGAAAGAAGGAAGAAGAAGGATGAAAGGTATGGTCGGGAAAAAATCAGTGCAAAACTATAAATGAGATTGACGGGTGAAAGTGTGTTTATGATACATGGCCATTGAGATTTGTTACATTGATCGACCTCTAATTTTTAGTTTCTTATTTAACTCAATTTTTTTTTATATTTTCCAATCTTATCTAGATATATGGCTATCGAGGTTTGTTACATCGACTTACGATACATGGCCATCGGAGCTGATTTGACTATCCTCATCGCGGTCCTTCGCTATCTCGTTCATAGAGACAGCGCTGAAATTGTCGATGACGACAACTCGTGAAGCAAGAATCCTTGTGGAGGACACGACCTCTTGAGGGGCAAGGTGAAGATGGCGATGGAGAGATTGAGGGTCAACAATTCATATCTCAATCACTACAAGACATGTTAGTGGTAGCGCGAAATTCCTTCTCCCCCCATCTCTCTATTGTGGCCTCAAAATCTATAGATCCGTTAGGGGTGATCGGTTCCCGGTTCGGTCCGGTTCCACCTTAGAACCGGGAACCGGACCGGGAGCACCGGCTCCCAAAATTGCGAACCGTGGACCGGACGTTTGGTCCTAGGACCGGAACCGGACCGGACCATCGGCCCGGCCCGGTCCGGCCCGGTCCAAAAAAATCGACTCTACTTTTTTGCACTAAAGAACTAAAGAGTGACCGTCTTCTTTCGACCGATTAATCCATTTGATTCTTGGGCAATTCAACAAAACTAATCACACGTGTTTCACGTGCAAAATATTCAAACTTCACTTGTGTGATTCGCGGGATCTCTTGAAGTCTTAATCTCACATCGAAACTAACAATGAGATTTTTTCTATAAATAAAAGAGTAACAAAAAGGGTTTTAATGGTCTCTTGGCCACATAAGAGGTTGTTACCTCAAATTGCAACTTTGGTTGCAATAAGTTATCATGTTTATATGTTTTATCAATTCTATGTATATAAATTATATATAAAAATTTGGTTCGGTCCGGTTCGGTCCGGTTCCCACCTTGAAACCGGAACCGGACCAACCGGCCACCGGTTCCAAGATTAGGAACCGGGACCGGACCGCCGACCATGGGAACCGCCCAAAACCGACCGGTTCGGTCCGGTCCGGTCGGTTCCCGGTTCGGCGGTTCCCGTTGCACACCCCTAAGATCCGTGCCACTGTGTATAAGGGACGCTGGTGGGTGGTTTTCTATTGTGACGGCTCCCATGGCAGCAGCAACTCTCATTCTAGAGTTCTCTTTGAATTTTCTAATTTTAGTTTCTTATTTAACTTGATTTTTTTTTATCTATCTATTTTTCAATTTTATCTCGAAGCATATCAAACACTTGATAGTATTAGATACACTAACATCGCTATCCGGCATTTTTTTTTGGGAAAATTTCAAATAAGAACCCGAAGTGAATCTATTTTTTTAAATAAGGACCTAAAGTGAACTTTGTGTCATATAAGAACCCGAAGTGGACCCATTGTTACAAATAAGAACTCGAAGTGAATTTTGTGTCAAATAAGGACCTGAAATGATCAAGTTAATCTCTATTGAGGACCTTAGCTCGCCAAAGAACATTTTCCTAAAATTAAAATAGGGGCAATTTTGTTAGAAATTTGTGATTGGAAAAAAATCTATATTAATTAAGTTTAGATTATCTATTTAGATGTTTACATTTTCTTCTTTCTTCTCCTCGTTGCTCCTCACCTTGCTCAACCAACAGAGAATTTAGGTCTCCAAAAAAAAAAAAAAAAAAAAAAAAAAGCATTTGGTTTTCTTCTTGTTTTTGAATTCGTCCTTCAACCGGCGGAGAATTTGAGTCTTCGACTTTGCGGAGGATGGGTACAAGGAACGGAAGACTGTAGAAAACCTAGGGTTTTTTTTTTTTTTTTTTCTATTTTAGGATTTGTTAATTTTCCCTATATTTTTTTGAATAAAATTGCCCAAACTCCGGCCGTCAAAAATGTCACATGCTTGGTATCGGCGAATATTTGGTCGACCAAGAAGCTCGCATTCTTATTTGGAATTGAGGTCCTTATTTGGCATTAACGATAGGTCCACTTTTTGCGCCTTTATTCGACACAAAATTTATTTCGGGTCCTTATTTGAGAAATTTGATTAACTTGGTCCTTATTTAAGACGACGGGTCCAATTTTTGCGCCTTTATTCGACACTAAGTTCATTTCGGCCCTTATTCGGAGAAAATTGGCCAACTTCCTGGCCCTTATTTAATTTTCCTTTTTTTTTTAACCTACTTTATTTAATTATATCTCAATTAGTATTTCAATTGCCAATCATAATTTTTTTTTTTTTTTTTTTTTGCCTTTTCTCTTCTTTTCAAGTATCTCAAGAAATATCGATAACATCGCTAAATCAATGTCTTCATTTCAAAAACCCGATCCCTCGTGGAACTTGCAGGGGACATGGCCATGCGAATCCATTCAATAGTTTCTTTCTTTTGAGATCTTTTGGGGGGGTCTTAGTGGGGCCTACTTCTATAGCCGGAAATTGAGATTATTCAAATCGGCCTCCTCGATACTGACATTCGATGATTCCTAAATTACCAGGTCTCGTGTCGAGTCTGATGATTTTTGTTTCCGTGTTTTACTAGATTGAGCAGAGGTCAGGTGTCGATCTTGAGTTGGATTCGAATATATATATATATATACATATACTCACGAGTGGGCCCACTTTATCGACCGAGTGACACGCGATTCATCAAAACCGCCGTCGGGACTGCAAATCAACGTGCGATCTCCACTTGTCGTCTCGTGGTAGGTGGACCAAAAATAAAAGGAAATGAAAAGAAAGGGATAAGTGGGGCCCAAAATTTGAAGATAAGTCTCATTGATTGAAAGAGGGAACTGGAAAATTTAATAATTCTGAATGATGGCCTTCCGTTGTACCGTTGCGTGTCACGCCGCCCCTCATGAAAAACGAAATGAAGCGATTGAAGCAGATGAGATCGTGCGAAATCTTGCGGTTCCAAACACGGCGTGACGGCGTCCGAGAGAGAATATTCGAACTCAATGCAACGTGACAGGAGTTAGAATTGTATGATAATAAGGGCGATGTGACAGTTATGTTAAAATTAATACGAAATGCTAATCGGAAGCGTGACAAAAATAATTTTTATCGATTGATGTCGTCATAATAAATTTTTGTCAAGTTGGGGGCTTTCTTTCGTAAAATTTATATGGAGTTTGAGTCATGTTCTCATAATGCGTCAGGAGTTATCGCCTTTATATAGATTGACACATTTTAAATCATTTTCTAAAATAGGAATTCTTATGATCATGTGAAAATCACAAATAAGAGGACACGGCGCCATAAAATCCATCAAGATCGCATTGGAAATTCAAATGAAATGCAATTAGAAACTTGGGAAAGACCGTAAAAGAAAATTGGGGCCTCACACAATTACGGAGAAACGATGAACCCACTTGAAATCTAACCCTCGAACCCATCATCAATCCGCAAAGTATGTCGCCGTCTTTATCGAAATGGATAAAAGCATAAGCTAAAAATATAATACCACGCCACAACTTTCAATGCTGTCTGGATGTGTTGTTAGGATCTGACCCTCTTTGATATATCTAATGAATCAAAAGTTTGGCGGTGGGCCAGTTGGAAAATGGATTTGTAATAAACGACATGTGTCCCCCCCCTAAAAGGGGAGCTTTATGTAGTGGGAAGTAACTCGACGGGGCAGCCGATGGAGACTGATTAGGGACTAAAAAGTCTCATTTCAATCTCTTACTTATAAATTTGCCTTAATTTGCCTTTAATAAGCACTATCGACAGACATGACCCGTTGCCTTCCATTTTTCCTTTGCGAGATGTAATCTGCAGTGGATTTAGTTATTGGATTACGCGTGTACCATGAATTCCATCTCCATCGATCATAGTGTACACTACAAAATGTTTCCTGCTTAAGCAAGTACCACTATATGAAAAATTGATCTAACCCTTTTAAGAGACCCGACAATTAATTAGACAAAAGGAAGTTGACTTGGAACAGCTTCTTTTTTTTAATAATGGAAAACTTCACCGGTAGGGTAAATTCCGAAATCATGGAATTCTCCACTAACCCAATGAGTCAAAAACTTCAAACCTGATATCGTTTTGGTTTTGTCTTCATTGAGCCAAATTATGGGTTTTCAATGGTATTAAATTTATATATTAAGGGAAAAATGAATGCACTGATGATCAACAAAATATTTCAAATTCAATTTCTCAGACCATCTCTTTTGAACACAAGTCCACTTCACCATTTTTTCGATCGATGATTGTTACAAAAAAAAAAGAAGAGAGGCTAGAATCACAAACTATTCAGAGAATGAGTTTTATCGAAGGGAGGAATCCAATGAACGGACGGGAGCTGGTGGGGTAAAGACCGATTAGAAAAGTCTTTAAGAATTTTGCGAGCTTTAATCTCACGCAAATGGGCTCACTTTATTCTTTCCCGGGGATCCAATTTCGAAAATTAAAAAAATAATAAAATCCCCAACCTCTATTCTTTTCTGTGGGCTGATGAAGATCGACGCGGAAACCACCGAAACTTCGCACGTGGCGCCGCACGTGACTCCGCAAAGCCGTTTCATTCGGGACCATTCAGACAGACAGTCGCTCGCAAGTGCCTACTCTACCTCCACTACTACTGGTGCTGCTGCTGCTGCTCTGCGCAGCTGGGGGGAAATCCAACTTTGTCTTGTCCTCGCTCTTCTCGCCTAACTCGACACGCCTAACTCCTCCCATTAACTTCCCCCGTCGTCTTCTAACCATATCTTGTCCCCATGCTCGATCCTGGCCGTCCGTTCCTCCACGTCACCGCGAGAAAAGAAAATCTCGCTAAAAAAAATCAACTTGCAACGCCACGTAGCAACGATTTTTTGTTTTTTTCGGGGGGGCGACGACCGACGGAGGATAAATCCTTTTTTGGAGGGTCGGGAATGCAAATTGATTTGAAAAACGACACGAGAGGGTCTCTTTCTGGCCGAAAGCGAACGCGTTGGTAATGCTTCCTGGACTCGAATGGAAAGGGACGGCGAATCCGGTCCGGGAAACGGCCCGCCGGTCGAACCGGTTCGGTGGAGCGGCCCGGTTTTGGCGGTAGCGTTAGCTTTACTTTGCCGTGAGAGGAAAGCCATGTATGAGATAGAGAGAGAGAGAGAGAGAGAGAGAGAGAGAGGGAGGGAGGGGGTGACGAATGCTCAGTAAATGCGTTTTGTTTTACGTCTATCAATAAGAATCGGAGAAGAAACGAATCCCGCAGTGAATGCGTAACAGAAGAAACCCAAAGCGATCGGCCGGCGAAGGAGAGAGAGAGAGAGATTGAAGAGGTCGAGGTTTCCGTCCTGCAATGGCGCTCGCACCGGCTTCGTTCGATCGCTGAGGCAGGGAGAGGGGGAGCGATTCTCGCTGGTTAGGGTTGAGCCTTCTTCTTCTTCTTCTGCTCGGTTCATGAATTGGTGAGGGGGAAGGGGACAGACTGAGAGGCGGGGGGGAAAGCAGCAGCAGCGGCAGCGGCGGCGGAGGGATGATGAGCTGGCGAAGGGTGTTGAAGTCCGTGCAGGCGCTGGTGGCGCACGGCCTCCTGCTCGCCTTCACCCTCCTGCTCCTCCTCAAGCTCGACCGCGGCGTGCGCTACTCCTGGTGGTCAGTTCTCCGCTGATTTCGCTGTTGATGATCCGTTGTGTCCATGGTTTCGACGATCGCTCTAGTTTCTTGTTATCTGAGTCATTGTGTGTCGAAGGTATTTTGATTGTGTGATTGATTGATTGGGTCGGAGCTGCGGCGTTCTCGTTTCTTTTCTGGGAAAGGAAACTTTTTGCTTTTCCTTCCCTAAATTCTCTGTGGTCCGCGAAAATCTTTTTGGTATGATCTGCAGTCTCTTCCTGACAGTGACTTGGATTGGATTTCATGAAGTCCTGTGTTCTATTGATACTTGACCGAGCACGCGCATTCTTGTCTGCCAAATTAAGCCTAAAGTTTTTCCAAAACGGAAAAGTAATCCAGGACTCGATTTTCCTTTTTATGATTTCGGCACTATGTTAAGGCTCTTGTCAGTTCTTCACACTTGTCATTGAGAATTGGCAATCTTGCGATATGATTATATTGATGGAAAAGGCAAAAAAAGAGGGAATCACGAGAGGGCGATAATCAATCTACAGTGCTTAAGCCATTAATCTCGTGAGCATCGGAATTGTGTTACTTGTTAGTGCTCCAATATGGGATGTCATGCAAGACTGGGAGAAACCGGTGATTGAGCATGCTAAATTAAGTTTTCGAAGATGCAGATTTGTCAGGAGCATGATGTGTGATCACACCTCTTGGTGTCCTTTGGAAATCCTGTAGCATCTATGTGCATTGAAATGTCTTCAACATCGCTTTTTCGCTGTTACTTTTTTTCTTTTTTTCTTTTTTTGACAGTAATATGAGGGTTAACACGAGCTCGCTTTGACATGCAGGATAATCTTTTTCCCGCTTTGGTTATTTCATGCAGTTGTTGCCAGAGGGAGATTTTCATTACCTGCACCGTCAGTTCCTCATAATCGTCATGTAGGTGTAATAGAGCTTCCAAAACTGTGGTTGTTTCTGCCCTGCTCATCCCATCTTTATCTGTTATTATGTCAAAATTTAATTGTAGCAAGACTGGACTTTAATGACTTTTCTCTCTTTGGACAGTGGGCCCCTTGCCATGCCATTGTGGCGACACCTTTGCTTGTTGCATTCGAATTACTTCTTTGTATATATCTGGAGAGCGTTTATGGTACAGTCTACCTTCTTTGCATCATTGGTTTGTTAGACTTCAGATTATCATATGTTTTTTCAGTTTTTCTGAACTGCCATGCCCAGTCAGTATTGCTTACTTCGTGTATCTGTCGAGATCTACGCAAGGAATATTGTGCTGTCTCATTCTTTCTACGGTTTCCCCATGCTTTTCTGTTGTTTTGTGGATTCTTCAGATGATTCCCTCCATTCTCTTTTTATTTGAAAGAGTGGGCTATTCCTGAGAATTAAGAACTGTCAATTTGAGTTATAACTGATCTCATTCATTTTCTCTTTCCTTTCTTGTGCAGTTCATAGGGATCCTGCTGTGAACTTGAAGATAGTCTTTCTTCCTTTGTTGGCACTGGAAATAATTATTCTTATTGACAACTTTAGGTATGTTCTGTTGCGATTGTTTATTTATGTCACTATTGATGGAAGACTTCTATACGTTTTCTTTTTCTTTAAAGTGGTTTATTTTAATTTCTTTTCGAGCAATAGATGTTTTGGCTTGTGCAGATCAATAAGATGGATAATCACACGATCAACTAAGAAATGAAGTCGTCATTATAAATATTTTGGTGTTATGATTGAAATTGTAGAAATATTGCTGGGATAGTTCTATGCCGGTTTGCATAAGATGATCTGCATGCTTATATGAACTAATTTATACAGACTTGGAGGAACAGAATGAGAATCTGGATTGCTGCTAGCGTATGCACTTGGGTGTTCTTATAGGCACTATCTTACCTTATTGTTCTGTTGAAAAATCAATTGTTATTCAACTGCGTTAATCAGCAAATATGTGTCTGTTTAATCTTTATGTCGAATTCTCTCTCTATGCATATAAGGCATATTAACTGATAGTTTAAAAACTACTGAATGATTAGTGAGAAAAATGTCATGAGGTATAAATATGCTATATACCTGTGACTCGATTGGTGATATTGATGAATTCATCATTTTTCTCTTCCTGCACCATCAAATACAATCTCACTGGAACTGATGTCGGAGTTTGTTAGTCTCTCCTCCTGTTGGTTTACTTTTTGAAGTTCTTTCAACCATCATGAAGTCACAAGTATTTGGTGCTATAGCCTATAGAACTCTTTGGAGTTTAGGTCCCTGGAAGCCTTTTCCTCCCATGCCTAGTGCAGTAGCAGTTTGCTGAACCTCATGTCTGATAGTTAGCTTAACTTCTATGGTTCACAGGATGTGTAGGGCTCTGATGCCAGGGGATGATGAAGGCATGACCGACGAGGCAATATGGGAGACACTTCCTGTAAGTTGTTCTAATTTGGTGAAAATATGAATAACCTATACCTGGATGCTGGAAAGCTATTTGTTGATACATGCTTTATATTGTCTTTTGCCATATCTGTCATTCTGATTGCTCAGACAACGGTTTTTCTTATTTTTGAAGTGCTACCTGTTACATTTTCTGGGATGTTGGCATTAAATTTATGAAGGGATGATGTCTGGTAGAATCACACTTCGGGTGGCATACTATGGCAAAGTGTTGGGGGTGTTTAGTGGGACCACCATTGTATCTGAAATTTTTCCTAAACAGGGCATTGACCCATCTCTTTTCCCAAGCGTTTTCACTGTTTTATGCTCTCTGGTGCCCTTTTTTCTTTTCATACTTTAAGAATTGATTACTGATGAGTTGTCAATCTTTTTGCTGACAGCACTTCTGGGTTGCAATCTCCATGATCTTCTTTCTCGCTGCCACAGTCTTCACCCTGCTTAAGCTGTGTGGTACATTAAGCTAAATTTTCGTCAATCTTTGTTTGGGTAACTTCCAATTAGAAGTGGTTCTGGTGATGAAAGTTGATGCTTAGTTACATAGTGAGAGGTGCTCATCCCACTTATTTATGTGGAGTTTGACAGGGAATTGTTGTAAATGTCCTAAGGGTCCTGTCAAAACATATATGATTGTCTTTTGTCACAAGTTTTCCATGCATGCCCTGGAAAAATATGTAGTGAAGCTTTGTGGTTGTGATGTCTTTTTCATTAAAATGTCATTAAGGATGTTTTACTTTTCCTGTATCTTTATCTGCTTTTTCTGCATACATCTTTTTTGATATCTACAATCTTTGTATTTGAACCAAACTATGCTTTTTTCCCTCAAATTTAATTCAACCTGCAATTTTCCATAGAGCTAATATCTCCTGTATTGTTAATGCAGTTTAAGTTGATCCTCTGCACTTTATACTTGACAGTAATACTAGACAAGTGTCTGTTGCTGAGTTTTTTTTTAAAGAAGTGGTAATTTCTCTAGTGTGATAGTCACCTCTCCAGTTTTGACATAGAGAAGGACTCAACAGAAGGGATTTTTGTTGTCTGGATTCAGATGATTTACAAATTAGTAATAGTATCATAGCTAAGATTACTGGCATTTGCATCTTCTGAAAGTGCAACTTTCAATTAGTTTGACCATTTATGTGTCTTCTCAAACATCTTGTAATCTCAAGTAAATTTACAAATGTTAAGGGCAAAATAGGGAAAGTGGCTTTAAGGTACTAAGATCACTTAACTGCTTAATCTGAAGAACCAAAGAAGTTGGAAGGCTGCCTATGTAACCTTCCAAAATCTCCATGTTAACCTTTTGTTTCATTTTGTTCTTAGGAGATGTCGGTGCTCTTGGCTGGTGGGACTTATTTATAAATTTCGGGTACATACTTGTCAATCTCTGTTCAATATTTTATTGTTCGGACTTTACTGTACATCTGGAGTTCAGCCCCAGCTATTCGATGCATGTAGCACCCAGTTCTTTAGATTCTCGGCGAATTATAGTTCAGCCTTTTCCATTCATCCTGTTGAATTTTGATTCTTGGAACATACAATCTCCTCTTGTGAAATAAATCCAAATGTGAATGTCGATACCGTTTTCCGAGCTTTGTTCTTGTTTGCTCCTCAACTGAACATCTATGTTCCTGTGAGTTTTGTGACAGAAGATCAGGTAACATTGCCTTTTTCTGCAGCATTGCAGAGTGCTTTGCCTGCCTTGTTTGTACTAAGTGGTCCAATCCCATAATACATCGAAATTCTTGCATAAGGGATCCCACCTCGTCTTCTGCAACTATCACATATCTTGACTGGAACAGTGGCTTAGTAGTTTCATCAACTGAGAATCAGAATGAGGATCGACTATGTGGCTTGCCAGAAATTGGTGGCCACATTATGAAACTTCCAATTATTGGTTTCCAGGTCCTCCTTTGTATGCGCTTAGAGGTGTGTACAAATATTGTTATAGACAATAAGTATTTGACATACTCTCTGTTTTCTTTTTAGAAAATAAGATGCTATGACATGATATTGCAACACTTTCTATTGACAGTTTCTTTATTTGTTATAAATTTCAGGGAACACCTTCTGCTGCTAGACATATACCACTCCCAATTCTTTTCTCTCCACTGTTCCTTTTGCAAGGTACTGCTGTACTATTTGCTGCTTCAAGGTTAGTGGAGAGAATAGTTCTTCTTCTGCGGAGTGGTGCTGGTGCTGGAAGATACTTTATATTTTCGGCAAGAGTTCATGACTGTCTAGCATTCCTGCACCATGGTTCCCGGTAATGATATGTTTAACTGAAAGATACCATGCAAGCCATTGGACAAATAAAATGTGATCATCTGCTTTTGCAAATTATTCTTATTGCATGTGTTACACCTGTTCATCAGGCTTTTGGGATGGTGGTCAATTGATGAGGGAAGCCGTGAGGAGCAAGCCCGGCTTTTCCAAGAGGGCGCTTCTGGGTAGGTTTTAACCTCTGCATTTCAATGTCCTCTTTGACTTGTTTTGTTTTCATTCTAGCGCTTTCACAATGCACTGTTTTTATGGTGTTTTCTTTTCCATTGGTCCGCACTTTTTTATCTCTGCAGCTATAACACCTTTTGTGGTTATCCACCTGAAGTAGTAAAAAAAATGCCTAAAAGGGATCTAGCTGAGGAGGTATGGCTCTCAGTCCTCCTTTCTTTGATATAATTACATTAGTAAGAATATCTTATTTTGAACTGCTGAAAACAGTCCACATCATATTTGCTGAAATAAGTAGTGACCATCGCATCTTTTTCAGGTTTGGAGACTTCAAGCAGCTTTAGGTGAGCAAACAGAAATCACTAAATTCAGCCAGCAGGAATTCGAAAGACTTCAAAATGTAAGGGCTTATCAATTGTTATTTTTCTGCCAGATTTTCTGTGAACTATGATTAGTTGCAACCGTAGACATTGCCAGGGCTCGTAATTTAAGTTTCTGCATCTACCATAGATGTACGTGAAAGGTGATGCCTTCAGTAGCTTCAATCACAACCAGAACATTTCAGGAATTTTTTGTTTTCACGCGAATCTTTACATCTGTAGAAGACTGATAGCTGGGCATTCATTCATTAAGAGGGTTTTAAGTCTGCAAAGTCAAGCTTATCCCCTTGGCATCGTCCAAAAGCAGCAAATTGAAACATCCCCTGCACCACTCACTGCCGTTTTAGGCCAAAAAGATATGTTGACTTTTGTACTTTAGGGAGAACCCTCCTCCCAATTGCTCATTTAATTTGGATTGAGGCGCCGGCATTATGGATCATATAAGCCTTGGTTCCTTTACGATGAACTTACTGATCACTGGAGTTGATACGATGTGGGACAGTGGAATTCTCATTTGTCCTTAGGATTTTCATAAATGTGGAAGAAGAAACCTTTGCTGATGACTATTTCAATGTATACTGGACGGATTTACAATTACTGCAGTCTAATCTCATAAGTTTTTTCTTCATAATTTGGCAGGAAAAAGTTTTGTGTAGGGTTTGTTTTGAGAGAGAAATTAGCATTGTACTGCTTCCCTGTCGTCACCGTGTTCTTTGCAGGTATGGTTATGTAAATCGGGGCAGTTTAAAGTTTCTTTCGGTTATTATAACTCCATATAGTGAATTTTCTCTCTTGTTTCTCGTATCAAGGTTTGTTTATCTCTATGTTGTGCAGTGCATGCTGTGAGAAATGTAAGAAGTGCCCAATTTGCCGTGTTTCCATAGAGGAGCGGTTACCTGTATATGATGTTTAGGTATAATCCTGCAAATCGCTTTTCTCCCTTTTTATCTGATTTTCTTTTTATATAAATCAGCTGGAGTGGGGCTAGCAGATGGTAAAAATTTCTTAACCATCACTGATGTTTATAGGATACTTTGTAGACGGTGTTACTGGTTTGAGTAAACATTAGTGAATTTTCAGAATACAATATTCAAATAATGTTTTTGTTTTGTTCCATGTATCTTTAATTCGAAATTGTAAATGCTCTGTACTTGTATCGTAAGTTCTGTTTACAGGTTTTGTGCTTGACTGCTTCAGCGCTGCATTGTATAAATTGCATAAGCTTGTATAGATTTGTTTAATCCTAATGAGCCAAGGTTGATTGCTGCTCTTGTGCCACATTCTTTGTAATTTTCAGCGTGTTTGCGTGGCAAATATTACATCTCTACTAATGCTATTGATGTCACGCGGCATCCTTTTTTATTGAAATTTATCCAAAAAGTCTTAAATCTATAGTATGGTGGCAAATTTTATCTAGAATCCTTTAATTGTGCCAATCGAGTTATAAATTCTTTGACAACTTGCTAATTTAGTACTAAATACTCCAATTATGTCAATTTAGTTTTTCCAATTAATTTTGGCCAAATAACGGTGATGATGGTAATTTAGTTGGCATCGACTATTTTACGTGGCACAGTTGGTGTTCACATGAATAATTTGTAATTTTTTAAAATGAGTTTTTAATTAATATTTATTATTTTATTATTTTGTCTCTTCTTACATAGGGTTGGCGACCCTCATTGGCCATGTGTGACGGCTACGAAGCCCTCATTGTGGTTGGCGAGGGAGTTGTGAGCCTTTGCCCACATTGCGAGCCATAGTGAGTGTTGCGGCCCCACGCTGTGACTGGTCAGGGCCGAAGCGGGATGCGGCGCCCTCGCGGGCCACAGTAAGGGTTGTGACACTCACCTATTGCTGGCGAACGCATAGTGGTCTTCGACCCTATGTAAAAAGAGGGGAAAAAAGAAGAAAAAAAAGAAAAGAAAAAAATCAATAAATAATTCGAAGACCATGTCACCTAAATTGGTCGACAATGAATGCATCACTACTTCGGCAATAAATGGCTAAAATTAGCTATATCAGCTAAAGGATTAAATTAGCAATTCGTTAAAATATTTAGGATTAGTTTGATAAATCATTAACAGATTTAGAACTAAATCAACACAATTCAAATATTTATGAACAAATTGGCAAGTTGTCAAAATGTTTAGGATTGAATTGGCCGTGACATGATAAATTTAAAACTTTATGGATAATTTTCTTGTATTTTGTACGTGTCTACCATTAGCATGGAGTACCACTAGCATCAACCCTAATCTCCTATTAGTTTAACGATGATTAGAGGTGGCAAAATGGGTTTTAGACCCATATATGACCCATTTAAATCATAAATAGGTAACTTATTTTTTGAAGAAACTAGTTAAATGAGTTTAATAATTAAAGACTTAAGATAGGTGAGTCTTAAGTGGGTTTTAAATGGGTTGGATTTAGAACCCATTGTCAACCAAAATCTCATAATCTCTCTCTTTCCTATTTAACTTAAAAAAAAAAAATATAAAAATTGAAATTATAATATTTATTTTATTTTATTTTTTCTTTCTTTTTTTTCTTTCTTCTTCCTCCTTCCAGTGGCTGGCATGGCGACTGGCCAAGCGAGGCTCCAGCGAGTTTGAGTCTCACTAGATTCGGCGAGGGGCGAGCAGATGGATCCGGGCAAGACTCAAACTCACCGGCGTTGGGCGAGGGGTGATCTCGAGTCTCGTTGACGCCCGGCAAGGCTCGAACCTCGCCGATCTAGCAAGCCTTGAGCTCGCCGACGACGTCGGCGAACCGGGCGAGCTTGAGGCTCGCTCATGGCCGCCAGTCGGCCAAAGAAGAAGAAGAACAAAAAAGAAAAGAGAAAAAGAAAAAGAAAAATTATATTCTTAAAAATAAAAATAATAAAAATTTAATTTTAAAAAAATAAAAAATCTAATTTTTAAAAATAATTATTTTAAAAATTATAAAAATTGTCCATTAAATTTGTATCGTATAAAACTATTTTAGCAATACTATTTTTTAAAAAAAAATCTTAAATTTAGTTAAATGGGTCGGGTATGAGTCGAGTATAGATCGGGTTGGATATGAGTCATAAACAGTTTAAATGAGTCGATTTGAGTCGGACTATTTATGACCCGATCCAAACCCGACTCGACCCACCCATCCGTTTAATGGGTCTAGCGATGATCATCAATGGGATGGTGTTATTGTTATTCATCCGTTAGGTCATGTAAGCATGTAGGTCCTGTTAGTTATTCGTGTCATTTTGTTTTGTCACCAGAATATTTCAAATGTGATGTAAATTTTTTTCTCTTTTTTTTAAGCTGATAATTGGTCCGAAATGTATCAAGTGGTGTCAATTTTGAACTAATCATATGTGCGTTCAGTTGGGTAGGTTCTTTCAATTTAAGAACACTTGCTCTTTTGGTCTTTAGAATTCCGCATTCACATGCGTGTTCCCGTCCTGCTCAGATTTGAAGTGAACTATTGTTTATCACTCAGTAGCGACGCAATGTCTGGTAATATGGTCCGACTTAAGGCTGCCTGCTTTATATTAATTACGATTTGTCACAAGATGCTTTATTTTAGTTTAAGATAAATTTCTCATAGGTGTATTAGTTGAGGATTTTTTGTGATGTTAACCCTTAAACTAACGATAATTTAGATGGTCCATTCCACACCCCCCTCTCCCGTTTGGATTTAGTCACGTACGTTGAAATGTCATCGTCCCATATTAAGATTTCGATTCCAACTACACGAGTGACCAGATATTGGAGCATCGGTTATGTGAACGGATTTTCAGTCACACCGGATATGATATGGCCACGGAGTAAAGCTCGCTAGTATTCCTTAAATCAGGTGTGTCGGTACGTTATTGTGAGAGTTTTACGCTGATCTGAGACCGGCGGTAAAGCCGGGCAGTCCATGTCTGCGATCCGAAGCTCAAAAGTGAATCACGTATTTACCTTCTCGCCCTCCCTTTTCGAGTCATAACTGAAGCTTCCGAAAAGCGGAGGGTCAACGCACGCCAGGCACGACCAGGACCAGCAAGTGCGCGGAAGAGGCAGCTGCCGTCCAATGGAGACTGCAAGGTTCACTCCCGACTCCCTCGAGCGCCGCGTCCCCGGGTCAACAGGACCGCCTAAATTATCATTACTAAGGCTGTGTATTGTTTCATCTCGGACGAACATGACTTGGTCGACAATCCTACTGCGGATGATGATCAGAATAAGCAAAAGGCTGTCCAGATCTTTTGAGATTGAGATTCAGACCTAAGGTGAGAAAAGGTGAAAACTAAACGTTCACGCGGAATCATTTGGACGACAGTGCTAACAAAAACATATATGCTTAACCTTCATAATACGATGGCATTCGAGTAGCAAATCACAACAGATTGACAAAAGAATCGTTGCTCGATTTATATGTATGAAAGTATGCACGAGTACATATGTAACTAATGCATGATGATCCAGCTGATGAATTTCCCCGGCGATCTTTCTCAAGAACGAGTAAGTCTCACCAACCAAGAACATCTTGGGGGATACAACGTGAAGAACGCAAGATCAATTATAACATTTTCACGAAGACGCAATCACAAGTAGACTTGTACAACACGACATTATTTTAAGCAGTTAGAACCAAGACTTCCGGCTTAGACTTGGGCGAGATGATGCCAATTCTATGTCCTTAATCCTTGACTACCTTGGGCACACCTGCAATCTTCTTGGCGAAATCACCAAAACATTCATTGACCGTCTTAAAAGGCATGTCGGGATACAGAGAGGTCACTTCAACATCGCTCGGCGTGTCCAAAGAGTAATTGACTTGGCATCCTTTTATGAATATGTCATGGGTTAGCGCAGCGACAATACTTTGCGGGATCACCATATCTGCAAAAAAGACAGTTCGAGGTTTTCCATGAGTTAGAGGGAATCAAACTATACAGAGTAAATGCTAAAGGGATAGACAGATCAGATGATGCACCTTGGGCAGCAGAAAGAAGGTCATCTTCAGTTACGGTAACTCTTGGGAGCTTGAACCCTATTTTCTTCTCCCACAAAGATGCAAGCTCATTGATGCTCAGGAGATTTGTGGAAGGTCGAAAATGGACCGTCTTATTCAGGGTCCGATCGTCGTCGAGACATTTCATAGTGAACTTCCCAATGTCGCTGCCCGCCACGAAGTAAGCTGTGCGAACAAAGGGGCAGAGCATCAAGAGCAACTCTTATTGAGATCAATCATCCCAAAACGTATCCAAGTCAAAAAGTTAGACAAACTATGAGAACTATCAATATATAATGAGTTGGAAGAAGTACACCTCAAGTATCAAAATTTGGCACAAGAGGATACATAAGTGCCCAAATTGAAGAAGAATTTTAAATAATGTGGCATTTCTTTAGAAAAAAAATTGTTCATATGGCGGTGACAAGACTAGATAAAGCCAAAACAATGTCGTTTTGGTTCAATTTTGATTTTCAATATAAATATTAATTAAACTAAATTAAAACTAAATTAAAAAAATGGAGCAAATTAGCTAGGGCCTTCATGACCCTGGTCGTTACCGCTGCCCTACCATTCTCAACCCCACCATTGGCGAAAAGGGTTAGTGACGGTGGGCCGAGGGTCAGCTAGGTCCCAATTAGTGGTCAAGGACCTTAGCTGATCGTAGGCGAGAGCCTACATGCACTTGCCTAGATTTGGGGCCCAACCCCATTCACAACCAGCAGTGGCTCCTAGCCCAATCTAGGAGAGGGCTGTGACCTCTTAACCCAAATCTGGGCAAGGGTGTGCAAGCCCTTGTTTGCCATTGGCCAAAGCCTGGTTAACCCATCTGACCCTCGCCCCATCGTTGTCGGCCCTTTTTGGCGATGGTGGGGTAGCCTTGTTGAGGCCCTTGCTAATTTATTCCTTTTTTATATTTATTTTTTAATTTAATTTAATCAATATTTATATTAAAAATCAAATTTAGGAGCAAATTGACATTGTCTTGGGACAAGGATTATCGAGTGGATATTCTGACAAGTCACGTAAATCAGTTTTATTAATAAAATAACATTATGTCGGATTTCTCCTAAGTTACGCCGAAGTTGGTACTTAAGGGTGCGTTTGTTTGTGTTTGTTTTAAAAATTGTTCCAGGGAACAGTAAATAAAAATGTTTCGTTCCTGGGAACAATTTTTGAACAAAAAACGCGTTTGGTAAACTTGTTTTGGGAATAAAAATAAACAGAAAACATGTTTGGTAAATTTGGATAATTTTTTTATTTCTTTTATTTTTTCTATTTTTTTCTTATTTTTCCTTTTTCTTTTTTTTTTTTTTTTTTTTGGCCGGTCGCCGCCTCGCCATGGTCGGCCACCGCAGCGAGGCCGAGGCTCGCCGCCGCCGGGCGAGGTCGGCCGCCGGATCCGGGCGAGATCGAGCTTGCCCCAGCCGGCGCGAGGTCGACCTCGCCATGGCCGGGCGAGCTCGAGCTCGCCTGAATGGGCCGGCCGGCGAGCCTCGGCCGCGGATCCGGGCGAGATCGAGCTCGCCTGTGCCGGCGCGAGGTCGGCCTCGCCTGGGCCGGGCCGGCGAGCCTCGGCCTCGCCGAGCCACCGCTGTGCGACGCCGGCCCAGCGCGAGGTCGGCCTCGCCGCGCCGTGCCGACGGTGACCTGCAGCCACACCGTCGTCTCCCTCCACCGCACGGCGACCGCGCCGACGCCTCCTCGCCGCCACCGCACGGCGACCGCCCTCCACCTCACGCCCGATCGACGCATCTGCAGTCTCGAGCCTTCGTTCGCCACCGCCGCATCGGGATCTCACCGCGCCGTGACCCACGACTTCGAGATCCGCCGATCGTCGACCCCGCGCCGGCCCACGACTCGACCGCCGTCCTCGCCGCCCGTCAGACGTCCGCCGCCGAGACCCCACGGCCGAGCCCCGCACCGCAGCCCCGCCGCCGCCCGCCGACCCGCGACCCAGCCTACGTCACCCGCTCACTGTGGAGACGCTTAAACGGCGCGGCTGTGGGTGCGGGAGAGGACGACGGTGGAGAAGCCGGATGGTCTCGAGACAGAGGCGGCCGTCGGCGCCGGAGAGTGGGAGGCGCCTGAGAAGACGACGGTGGAGACGCTTGCGTGTGAGGAGAGGGTCGCAGCAGAGAACACAATTTTGTTCCTTTTTTGTTCCTCAATTGTGTTTCGTAAAAAACAAGAAACACAAATTTTGTGTTTCTTGTTTTCGTTTCTTTTTGTTCCTTGGAACAAAAGAACAAAAAAGGAAATGTAAACGCACCCAAACGCGTTTTGTTCCTTTTTGTTCCCTGTGAACAAAAACAGAAATTTCTGTTCCTGGGAACAGAAATAGGGTGCAGCCAAACGCACCCAAAGTGTCTAGTTTTTTTTTAAAAAAAAGTGACGCTTAAGTGTATCTTTTGGAAATTTTGACACTTACGTTTCCACCTGTACCAAGTTTTGAGTGTCCACCTGTACCAAGTTTTGGCATTTGGGATGTTCACGCCTCTTCATGAGTTTAATAACTACTTTGTTAGATCTATCTTGTCACATAACATGCGCACGTATTTAATACAGACTACACATGAACTCTTTTTGAAGGGTAGCGAATATGAATCCAAAGGATCTTTTGATTCCCGTGCTAGATGCTTAACTACGTTCCCCGATACCCGACATAACTCTTGCAGGGTTGAAAATCTTGAGTAAAAGATTTATTACTAAGCTTCCCAACCCAAGTCCAACTAAACAGTTCCACTTTATAATTGATGATCGAGATAGGTTCTAGTGAAGTTTCTATCTACGTTCAAACTAAGTCCAATTCAAATAAGAATATTAAGTGAGCAAGTCTCCATCTAAAAAACAGGAAAACTGCTAAACAATATAAGTCCAATTTCCACTTTTTAAAATCGATAATCAAGATCAAACAGCTTGACTTTGGTTAAGAACATTCAATGAGCAAGTCTATATTAAAAAAGCAAAACTGGCAAATAATAAAATAGCAATTTCCACTTTAAAATTGATTATCAAGATTGGTTCTAGTGAAATTTCTTCCTAGAAGTAGTTTGAAAATCTTGATTTATCAGAATAACAACTCGAATCCAAGTAATGCATGTTGGTGAATCGTGACATTATTCATGAACCATGAATTGAACGGCTAGAATATTTCTGCTTCTGTTTTTCTTTTTCCTTTATTTTGGAAATCCTAGCGCACCTCGTTAGAGTGAAAAAAAAAAAAAAAAAAAAAAAAAAAAAAAAATTCCGCAAGCTGCCTCATTCGCTTTTGAACAGGTAGCGAAAACCCTCAAATCAACGGTGTATAAAATCGCTCGTGCAAAGCTTTCTTCCCGTCGACCGTGTATGTTCTTCATTTTTTATTTATTTAGTTTCTTTACTTGTCAGACGGTTTACTTCAAAGAACTACAAGGGCTTTGGGAAGCACAAGATTTTAGATCGGTTGGCTCAAGAAACCTCAGATTTGAACGTTAGTTATACCAGAGGATGACCATGAACTCCTCTATTACAAAGTACGACGGGAAACACTCCCATCTTGACATTTGTTTACGAGATCCCGTCCCTCGTTCTTTAATCGTTTGGACCTTTCTAACATTGTAAAGCTGTCTCGACATGATATAGAAAACTTAAAAAATGAGGTTGATCATTGACTTTCAAGGCAGCTCTCTTTGACAACATGCGTGGAAGAGGCTGATCGACTCGACTGCTCAGCACTTGTTTATTGACTCAACAGGACAACAAGCAAGGCCAGCGGGTCAATCTCCAAGAATTTGACTCCAAATAAAGCCTCCTAATTTTCCCCACCGACAAAATAGGATCGTGCCATTCACTATACTTATAGAAGAATATCACCGATTACTGCCACTAATATTTTGCTTATCGATTCTTCAATCTCGTTCTTGAATTACCTATTAATTATTTAGCATGCATGTTATTAACAGTTTCAAGTGTGATCTAAACATGATCATATGATATATTCAAATACATTATCCAATTATATAAACCTCACACGTAACGTAATATTTTCTTTCGATGCTCATGCGTACCTTTGACGGTGCCGTCGCCGTAGATGTGGAAGCGGTCCAATGGTGGGAGTACGTCGGCAGGATGGGTGTTGTCGTGGTAAGGCCAGGCCATGATCGAGTTGCAACAGATGTAGGTGTAGGGCACGCCCGAGCCTTCGACCAGCCTTCTCACTTCCCTCTTCTCCTTGTACATGGCCAACCCTGGTTCCACTGGGTTTGCTCGGTCTATGTCATGCCCGAATTCAGATGGCACAAACCTCTACTCAACAATGACTCATTCATCAGAACACATCATTGAATAATTTTCTAGAGCATTTTGATGTTTCAGCAATTGAATAGTATCTGTAACATAGTAAGGTTTCTCGTGAATTGATTATTTTATGATTTCAATAATTATTCCTATCATGTGAGAAATAGTATGTGAAAACGTTACTAAAAATATCACGAAAGTCACAAAAGTAAGTAGATTCTAAGCTTCTTTATTTGGCCAAAAAAGTGAGCTCATATATATATATATATATATATATATATATATATATATATTCTAATGTGTACAAAACAACAAGCAAAGCAGACAAAATTCAATTATTGAAAGATCTATTGCGCGCACAATAGTGGAAATTCTTCAATAGTCTTTCATTTTTCTTCGCAAGCAAAGAGATTGGGCTAATTGTGAATTATCAACCTAATAAATAATTGTGCTCATATCCTGACAATTACCAACTCGATCAATAATAGTCGTATTATGAACGTCGAAATATACGTCTTAATTGCCCACCTATTACCAAATTGATTATAAGTTAGTTCATGATGATTTATGAAATATGATGTTGTATTAAAATGAAAGGCTTTTGCAGAACTTGTACTTAGACTAGATATACGTCCTCCTCACCAATCCCTGACTCTAAATTGACAAGAAATTAAAATCCTGGTGCACCCAGAACGAACGGATACGTCGTAAGCGGAAATAGTTCGATCTTATAGAGGGAAATAGAGAGATGGCTCGGACGGTGCCATGTCTTGCGTAAGAGTTCAACTCTACGAGTACAGGCCGAGGTTGCTTTTCATCGCAGAAAACAGTATACAGATCACATTGTGGGTGGTCAAAGAAAGCGGTAGGTAAGAGACAGAAAACGAAGAACATCCTAGGAAATATATCCTCACAAGTTTTAATAAAAAGGACACGTTCCCCAAGAGCACAGACAAAAGTTAAAATTAAAAATATGCGAGACAACAATAAGATAAAGTACATTAGAAAGTTTTAAAATTTATCGAAAGTGCAATCGAACTGTAAAACTTTCGAATTGAAAATTAAGTTCTAAATGGTTTCGTATATTTTAGAACTTAATTATCTCATTTAAAAGTTTAAGAATTGGATTGTGCTCTCACAATAAGAGAAGCAGCGGAAAAAAAAAAAAAAACACCTTAATAGTGCCGACTGATTTCATGGCCTCAACAAGAACAAACTGCTTTAAAATGCTTCCTCCACCAACTGCTGATATCACAATCTCAATCTTGTGTTCCTTCAATGTCTTCTCCATCGTCGCTTTGTCATTTAATGATCCCTGAAAAATGAAATCCATTTCTTACAAAAACCATAAACAACAGAAAAACTCAACAACATATGTTCGAAGTAAATTTGTACTTGAAGTATGATGGCTCCTTTCTCTTGTAGAGACATGACAGCATTAGCTTTCGCCTTGCAGGAGCTCACGCGACCACCCCGAACCAGAAGGTATGTGGGCCGACCGGACGCCAGGCTCGCCTCCGCCACGAACTGCCCAATGAACCCACTCGAGCCGATGATCAAGGTTCGACCGCTCTCCTCGACTCCTGAAATCGCGCTCTCCATATTTGTCTCTCTGGTTTTGTGTGTGTGTGTCTTTGTTTAGTTTTTGTTTACGGTCTATGCCTCGCAGAGTATATGAAGGACACACACGAGAGCTTATCAGAAAGAAAATGCCAAGAGATGTTCCATTTAAAGGAAGCTATGAGCCCCACTGCCCTCCAAAGCAGAAATTATATAACTATTTTTTCAACGTGATAATAGAGTCAGTCTTAACCCGAAAATTGCATGTCCTTCACGCATGGTCCGTCGGCTTCCTTGAACAAATCTGGTTTGATATCGCGTCCGGTCAACCGGTAGATACGAGGGGGGGCTGATCTCTAGTTTGCTTAGATGATCATCCTATCGAGACTTGGCTTTATTTTATACCTTAAAAAACACGTAATCGCAACCAACTAAGCTATGATTGAATAAAGCGAGTTTTAACGATTGGAAGATCCTCTTCACGAATATGATGTGACACCGGTAGGACCGTGTGACTTTAGGGATTTGAATTCCTTCCAAACGTTTCAGCTGCCACTGAATTTGATATTAAAGTTGTTGCGAGTTTTCTTTCCCCATGGATCTCATGATAAGTTTGAGTCGTTGCTACACGCAAATCATTAGTTTTTCTTGAGGTTTCCTCTTTCTACTAAAATAAGTAATGCTTGAAGTTCTCAAATTTGTCGTGGAAAGTATTATTGAGTTTTAAAACTTTCAAAAAATTTGTCTAAGTTCTAAAACTTGTTAAATTATTGCAATCAAGTCACTTCATTAGTTTCTTTTTTTGTTAAAAGTCACTTCATTAGTTTCGTCTAATTGACTAATAGAAAAAGCTGATGTGGCTATTTGTTGTTTTTTGAAGAGAAAGGTGCTGATGTAGTTGTCATGTTGGTAGTTGTAGAAAAGAAAATAAAGACACTAAAAGGAAAGAGGAAACAAACAATAACAAGGAAAAACTAGATGTTATTTCGTACGCGTCTGGCGAGTTGGCAACGGCAACGATGACGAGAGCAAGTGGATGGCAATGATGGATCAAGCTCGGCCATGACAGCTCCGACTTCCTGGGTTCTTCAAGCTCGTGGCCATGGCTGCCCGAGCTTGGTCGAACTCGTGGTTATGGCCACTCCAACATGAAGAAGCCTGGAACTAGAGCAGCCATGGCCGAAAGAAGACGTTTTGAAGACGTTTATTCGTGAGCGTCCCTTGTATTTAGTCAATTCTCTATTGAAAGGTGTTGGGTTTGAGAAAGCGGAATCATACCCTTTGCATTCCATGATCGACTTGTTTCACTTTGTTGACACTTGAATTTGGCTATGCCATTTAATCAATTATCACATAAGAAAATTAGGGGTCAATCCCAAGCCTAAATTAAAATATCATTAACATGGTTGCATTTGCATCATAGACATTGCTAACATCTTAATTTACTAATAATATGTCCACTTAAATTGCTTTTAAGTGGGTCTAGTTATAAATACTATGGATTCATTGTTCGATGAGTGGATTATGGATTCTGATTGTTTGTTTCTTGTTATACCATTCAAAAACTTACTACTTATCAATGCATGAATGGTTGTAAAGGGTAGTTAGGGAACAATGCTGAATGTGATGTTACGAATGTTGGTAATATCATAATCATAATGCATGAAGATACCGTAAGGACATTGAATAGATTAAGGCTTGTTCCAAAGTTGAAGAAGAATCGAGTTTCTTCAAAAGCTTTGGATTCAACCGAGTGTCCATGTACTTCAACAGGTAGAACTTGAAGGTCGTTTAAGTGTTTGGGTGATATTGAAAGGAATCAAACATTGTGGCTTGTATGAGCTTCAATGTGAGATATTGACGGATTTTATTGCTGAAAACGTTGCATGCATCTATTCAAGGGTCAGAATTGTCTCATATGCGTTTTATAGCACGTTTGTGAGAGAAGCCTAAAGATTATGAGTAACAAGAATTAATTTTATGGTTATGTGGTTGAAAAACTAAATTTATGTAGGTGGTGTGACTTAGGCAAAGATGGAAAAGTGCAATTTAGTACCACTCTTAGAAAAACCATGGAAATTTCACAATTAATTGACTTGGATATTCACAAGCTATTGTAGTTTCTTTTGAGGAGAGTGCCAAATTCATACTAACAATTATGGATGACTACTTGATGAGGATTTGGGTGTTTGTTCTGAGGTACAAGCTTGGTACTACTGTCAGAATCCATTTGTTGAGAGCTTTGATCGAAAAGGATCCAATAAGATGATCAAACATGTAGGAAATGACATGGAGTTCTACTTAGAGATTTTAAATTAATTCTGCAGGCAATAAGGCTTGGTGAGAAACTACACTATTGCCAATGAACCACAATAGGTTGTACACATGATGAATGGAACATTACCGTAAACGGTCTATAAAATGCTCTCTAATGTTGATATGGTTAAGAAATTCTTAATGGATGCACTTAGTATGGTGAGCTAGTATGGTGAGCTACCTTATGAATAGATCCTTATCTACTACTATTAGATGTTTCAAGGGATTTATAATCTACACAAGTCTTAGAACCTTTCATTACTTCCTCAAAATGGTTTTTTTAGAAACAATTTACAATGTTTAGATGTGTAGAATAACGTGGAACAATCATTTCTCTCATATACAATCTCTTATAGTAAATATATGCTTAAGGTATATAATATTTGATTTTTAATTGTGATCTTGGGATCCTTTTGATTAATAAAGGTAGTATGACTTTCACAACATGGAGACAGATCCTTTTCAATCTCTCACAACTCCTCTTGTTGTAAATCCTCTTAACCAAACTCTAGTGTACAATATTGGTTCAACTTTCGTTATTATAGATTAAATAGGGACTCGGACACTTGGAATACTAAAAACTTAGTATGAGGAGACACTTGAATGTCAAAAGTTTTGGAAAAGTATACTTAAGTGTCAAAATTGGAGCAAAATGGATTAATTAAGTACCAACGGTGAAAAAATCCGACCAAAATATTGATGTGGTGTTTTTCCAGTGAGAAAGTGCAAAACAATGTTGTTTGCATGTTGACATGGAAAAAAAGAAGCTAAAAACAACATCATTTTGTCTCGGATTTGAATTTTAATATAAATATAAATATTAATTAAATTAAATTTTAAAGTAATTTTTTTTTAATAAAAAAAGGAGAAGCAAATTGCAGAAAGTGAGGGCTGTGCAATCCCTCATTACTGCCTCCCCACTATTGTCGACAAGAGCTGGCGACGATGGGGGGAAGGTCAACCATGGTTACTAGGCCTTGGCCAAGGGCCGAAGATTATAGTCGATCAGTAGGAGGGCTTATAGGCCCTCACCCAAATCTAGGGCAAGGGTTGCTGCCCTCCCCCAGATCCAACGAGGGTCGCCAACCCTCACCTAACCGAGCCAAGGGTTGCCGCTCGTTGAGACCCTCGTCCCAGATCTAGGTGAAGGCTTGTAGGCCCTCGTCACCGGTTGACCAAGGTCGCCGACCCTTGACCAAGGCCTAACAAAACAATGTCGTTTTAGCTCTTCTTTACTAACTCAACTCTCCGACAAGCCACATAAACAAGTTATATTATTAAAAAATTATTACATAAGATTTCCGACTAAGGTCGCCAAAATTGGCATTCAAGCGTCCCAATTTAAAAAAAAAAAAAAAAAAAAGACATTTAAGTGTACTTTTCATAACTTTTGACACTGTATTAAGTTTTGACACTTGCACTCTTCTTTTGCCAAATTAGAAGTAACCATGCTTCTTGCTAATGCGTATTCAAATCACAACCCTCGTCGGAATTCATTGTATTAAGTTAGCGCAAATCCAGATTCACAAGAGGTAAATAATGATTAACGGTGTCAATTATTACGGGCATGTTGATCCTCTGTCACGAGAGGAGATCCTCGTGGCGAAAGTCAAGATGCAAAAAGGTCACTGATGTGTCATTTTGCCTATTGTTGATAATTTCCCCGTGTATCGGAGCTTCTTTCCGACGGGTAGATAATTCTACTATTTGGAAGAGTCGACCAGCGTGATGTAATAAGGAAGTCTTGAGCAAATGGGGTTTCCTCTGTTCTTCTAACTTCCTATGTGGTCTGCCATGGGACTTTCCTAGGCGAACCATTGATGACAACACGGCAGTGATTTAATTTGCTTGCTGTCCGACCAGTGTTTCGTGCAGATACTTGAGCACTTGGCAGATCTCAAGTCTCCTTGGAACTGCCCCGATGGAAGGCCGGCCATGCATCGTTTGGTCGACTTGACGGCAATAAGCAAAAGGTAAGACAGGGACTCTGCTTAGTTCTGATGATTCATGACTTGATGCTGCCGTGGACTGAGGCAACCAAGCCTTGTAATTTATGCGTGATCAGACCATCAGCAGCATCCTTTGAGTTGCCAGATGATGATGGAAGAGAGGTTGTACAAGCGAGTTTTGTATGCCACATTGTGAGCAGGTTTCAAAGATCAACTGTAATTTATCCGTTGGAACTGCCAAGGCATGTGGATTTTTGCCTTCACCTTCAAGGGACAATTCATTAGCATGATTTGGTCATCGTAAAGTTGAAGCTTAGAATAAGTCAGGGGCGTCTAGAAGTCATGCTTTTGATGATCTGAGCGTTTTGCACATTTTCTTTGATCGCGGCCTAACATTTGACTTGTCTTATTAAATCCTTCACCTTACATAGCTTTTTTAATCAAATTCAACTGACTTTTTATGTTGAAACCGCTAGTAAGGTTACATACGTGACGGCAAGTAGGGAAAGTGGCTTCGAGGTATCAAAATCATTTGGCCCATGTGAAACTAATTTTCTGCATCCATTGCACATGCACGAGAAAGCCCGATGCTTTCGCTAGCTTCAAAACCTTAACTAGAACACTTTGGGAATTTCTTGTTTTCACTAGGGGTGATCGGTTCGCGGTTCCCATTTGGGAACCGGAACCGGACCATTTGGTCCTAGGACCGGGAATAGGACTGGACCATTGGTTCCGGTCCAATCCGATCCGGTCCAACAAAATCAGCTCTACTTTTTTACACTAAAGAGTGACCGCACTCCGGACTCGGACCAGCTCGATTAATCCAATTCGGTTCTCGAGCGATTCAACAAAGCTAATCACAAATGTTTCCATGTGCAAAATATTCAAACTTCACTTGTGTGATTCACACTTTGTGTGTTTCACATTTCGTGTCTTTCACACTTAACCTTAACCATGAAGGCCATGAACAATTTGTCTAAAGGTTGTGCTTGGCTTAAGTTTTATAGACAATCTCTCTTATACTCTTTGAATTGAAGACTTGAAGTGCCTTGTGGGTCTTTTGGAACCTTAGTCTCACGTTGAGTAGAAGATGAAACTAACAAGTAGATTTTCTTTATAAATAAAAGAGTAACAAGAAGGGTTTTAATGGCCTCTTGGCCACATAAGAGGTTGCTACCTCAAATTGCAATTTTGGTTGCAATAAGTTATAATGTTTATATATTTTATATATTCTATGTATATAAATTATATATTTGTTCGGTTCGATCGGTCCGGTTCGGTCCTGTTCCCACATTGGAATCGGGAACTGGACCGATTGGCCATCGATTCTAAGATTAGGAACTGGGAACCGAACCGCCGACCATGGAAACCGCCCAAAACCGGCCGGTTTGGTCCGGTCCAGGCGGTTCCCGGTTTGGGCGGTTCCCATTGCACACCCTTAGTTTTCACATCGATCTTAACATCCATCAAAGACAGATACCGAGCAATAATTCATTAAGAGGGTTGCGAGTCTATGAAGATGAGCTTAAACTAGGACTGATCGGTTCCCGGTCCGGTTTCGGAATGGAATTGGGAACTGAACTAGACGAACCGGTTCCCAAATTTAGGACCGAAAACCGAATTGACCGGTCCTGGAAATGGGAACCAGACTGACCGACCGGTTCGGTCCTGTGGAACCGGTAAAAGGAGCTAGCAATCTGGCATTGCCAATAGAAGTCAAACTCACCAGATCCATGAGACAAGAAATCCCTGAAGATCTCGAGGCTTGTTTGTTTGTGTTCTTTTTTTGTTCCCCGGAATACAATTTTTGTTCTTTTGTTTCAGGGAACAAAAAAAGAACATAAATGCATTTGTTTACGCTTTTATTCTCAGGAACAAAAAATCTATTTTTTTGTTCTTGGAAACAGAAACAAAAAAAAAAAAAAAACTTATTTCTTATTCCCGGAAACACTTTTTGAAGAAACAAAAGAACAAAAACACAAAACTTTTTTTTTTCTCCTTTTTCTTCTTCTCTTTTCTTTTTCTTTTTTCTTTGGCCGATGACCCGCCGGAGTGTTGCCGACCCGCTGGCAAGGCCGAGCTCACCTAGCTAAGGCAAGGCCGAGCTCACCCAGCTAAGGCGAGGCTGAGCCTCGTGCGGCCACGGCGAGGCTCGACCTCCCCAGCCGGTGCGAGGCCAAGCCTCGCCGGGCTAGGGCGAGGCCGACCTCGTCTCGCCCGGGCGAGGTCGAGCCTCGCCGGTGGCCTGGCGAGGCTCACCTGGTTAGCGGCGATCTAGCTAGGCCATCGGCGAGGCTTGCTTGGCTAGCGGCGATCTAGCCAGGCCAGTGGCGAGGCTCAGCCTCGCTTGGCAAGGCTCGGCCTCGGTGGCCAAGCTGGCCTCCGGCGAGCTCGGCGGAGCCTCGCTAGGCTAGGGTGAGGCTTGGCGAGCTCGCCGGACATCACCATCGTGGCCGGCGACTGGCCAAAGAGAAAAAGAAAAAAGAAAAAAAGAAAAGAAAAATATTAAAAAATTAAAAAAAAATAAAAAAATTATACAAGTTTGCCAAACGTGTTTCTGTTCTTTTTCTATTCTTGGAACAGAAATTTTGTGCAGTTACCAAACGCGTTCTTCTATTAAAAAATTGTTATCCGGAACAGAAATAGTTTTTTCTATTTTTGATCTCTGAAACAATTTTTGAATAAAAACGTTACCAAATGGACTGTTGATCTCCTCCGCAGTCTCATACCTTTTCTTAGACCTGAACCATCAAATAGTACACCAACACCAGTTACGGCACCACCACCACCACCAGAATGACAAAAAAAAAAGTCGGAAAAAAGAAGGTCAAAGCTTTAACAGAGTAACAGGCGCATCGACAGGCCGGGAGCACACCTAGATGAGCGATCGTTGAGCGGGTCGTCGAGGTTGGCGAAGCGGGCCAAGGAGACGGCGTGGTGGGTGCAGCTGACAATCTGGATGATGGAGGACTCGAGGTCACCGAGGAGGCCGCCATCGGGGAAGAGCCAGATGGGGTTGGAGTCCTCAAAGCTCGACGCAGTGACAGAGCCAGCAATCACTCACGGAAAATGTCGGCCAAGCTTACGGCTGAGCTTCGAATTTTTCAACTGGGTTTTTCTCATGTGTTAGTGGGAACTTGGAAGCTAAGGCAGAAAGCAAAGCTGAAGCAGAAAGCGCAGAAAGCAAAAGGGAAGGAGGGGGAAAGGGAAAGCAAAACCTAGAAACTAAAAAGGACCACCAGTTTTTGAGGGTTTTTCTGTTTTTTTTTTTTTTTAATATAAACCGGTCTGGTCCAGTTAGTTCGGTTCCCACCTTGGAACCAGGAATCGGACTGACCGGCCACCGGTTCCAATAATGAGAACTGGGAACCGGACTGCCCCCGAGCTTAAACCCTCTGTCCCAACTCCTCAAGTATTTTGGACTGAGGCCAGAGCTTTGTGGGCTATAAGAACCTCGGGTCCTTTACGATGAACTCACCGATAACTGGAGTTAACATAATGTGGAACACTATTAACTCTTGTTTCTCCTTATTTTTACCGTAATTATGGAAGAAGAAACCTTTGCTGAATTCTATTTTCGACGTCCACTGGATTTATTTAGAGTCAATGCAGCACAGTCTCTAAGTTTTTTTCTTCATAATTTGGCAGGAAAACTCTGTGTAGGGTTTGTTTGTTAGAGAAACTAGCACTGTACAACTTCCTTGTCGTCACCGTGTTTTGTAATTAAGATTATGCAAATCACAGCTGCCTAAAGTTTCTCGCAGTCATTGTAACTCCATATAATCTTGCCAATCTCATTTCTCCCCTTTTTCCTGACTTTTTTAACATACGGATCAGCTGGATTGGTGCTAGCAGAAGGAAAAAGAACTCTTAGCTCTAACTGATGCTTATGCAGATACTTCGTGAGTAGTGTTACTGGTTTGAGTGAACATCGGTGAATTTTCAGAATACTCTGTACTTGTCTCGTGAATTCAATTCTTTTTTCGTTTTGTTCCCTGTGTCCTTCATCATCAATTATAAATACTCTGTACTTGTTTTGTGAGTTCGGTTAACCATTTCAGTGCTTGACCGATTGAGCGCTACCTTGCATAAATGGCATAGGTTGTATTTTGTATAGATAGCTTGATCCTTGTGAGCCAAGGTTGATCGCTCCTCTTTGTGCCACAACCTTGTAAGTTTCAGTGTGTCTGTGCGGCAAATGTTACATCTCTACTAATGCTATCGACGTCACATTGCGGCTTTGTTTGTCTCGATCCTTAGTATGGGGTAGCAGAAGCATTCACTCTTATTTCTATTTAGCTTGACAATGATCATCAATGGGATGACTTTTGATGAGAACATGAGTATCCATGTGTCATCGTGTTCGAGTTAGTCAGTTGTTATTATTTGATATAATTAGCGTGTTTAGGTGAATAAACAAGTCAAACATATCAAGTCGTGTCAGTTTTAAACTAGTCATATTTATTGTGTTGAGCAAGATTCTTAGGTGAACAGTTACTTCTTTTAGTCTAGAAATTCTGGGTAGCCATTCGTTTGCTATCCGTACACCTACCTACATTGACATGAGTGAACTATCTTTGACCTTGATTAATTGCACAGGCTATGTTACTGCCCTGCCCAAGGTTTGAAGTGAACCATCGCTTATCAGAATTAACGAATAATCTCTCTAGTTTCACATATCTGGCATCACAGCTGCAGTTTGATTTCACAAGATCCTTTTATTTCAATTTCAATGAGTAAGTTTGCATTATTTTTCATCGCGTACGAACATGACTTGGTCGACAATCCAACTGAGGATGATGATCAGAATAAGATTGTCAAGATCTTTTGAAATTCAGACCAAAAGCGAAGAAAAGGTAAAAAATTCATGCGGAATGGCGTGCACGACACTAAGACCAGAAAACACATTTAGTTTACCTTACATAAATCACTTCTAAACAACGGACAATAAATCTTATTTCGAAGGGTTGAATTTCCATGGCAAGTCTTTCTCAAGAACATGAGTTAAAGTCTCACCAACCAATACCATCTTGGGGGACACAAGGGACATGATCAGAACCGAACATGAAGAATGCTAGATCAATTAAATCATCATCATGATGACGCAATCGCAGTACACTTGGACAGCACAACACCATTTTAAGCAGTCAAAACCAAAGCTTCCGGCTTAGACTCGGGCGGAAAGATACCAACTTTATATCCTGAATTCTCGACTGCCTTAGGCACATCCGCAATCTTCTTAGCAAATTCACCAAAACATTCATCGACCGTCCTAAAAGGTATGTCGGGATACAAAGAGGTCACTTCGACATCGGTCGGCTTGTCCAAAGAGTAATTGATTTGGCATCCCTTTATGAAAATGTCATGGGTTAGCGCGGCCACTATACTTCGTGGTATCACCATTTCTACAGAGAGACAGTTCAAGGTATTCATGAGTTTGAGCGAATCAAACTATACAAAGTTAATGCAAAAGGGGTAGATTATTTTATGCACCTTTGGCAGCAGAAAGAAGGTCATCTTCGGTTACGGTAACTCTTGGGAGCTTGAGCCCTATTTTCTCCTCCCACAAGGTTGCAAGCTCATTGACGTTCAGGAGATTTGTGGAAGGTCGAAAATGGATCGTCTTATTCAGGGTTCGATCGTCGTCGAGACATTTTATAGTGAACTTCCCTATATCGCTGCCCGCCACGAAATAAGCTGCGTGAACAGAAGGGCAGAGCATTAAGATCAAGTCTCTTTCGGGATTGATCATTCGAAATCGCATCTAAGTCGAAAAAATTTAGACAAACCATGAGAACTATCTATATCAATTAACAAAGTGCTTGAGAATGAGTTGAATAAAATTTGTATTGAATCTAACTTGATACATAGCATGTGTACAATCTAATGAAGATTACACATAAACTCTTTTTAAAGTGTAGAAAATATCAATCCAAAAGAACCTTTTGATTCACGTGCCAGATGCTTACCGACGTTTCCCGATCTCCGACATTGACTTTTGCGGGGTTGAATATCTTGAGTAAAAGAATTATTACTAAGCTTCTCAACCCATGTTCAACCATAAAGTTCACTTTAAAAATAATAATCAAGATAGTTTCTAGAGAAGGTTCTATCTACTTCTCAAACCAAGCCCAACCAAATGGCTTGGTTTCAAATACGAATCTCAGGTTTCTATCTACTTCTCAAATAAAAATTGGGAGAAAATTGTCTAAAGAATCCTAAACCTATAATAGGGTGGTCAATTTAGTCCTAAATATTTCAATTGTGTTAATTTAGTCATAAATCTTTTTATAATTTGTCAATTTAGTCATGAATTTTTCAATTTAGTCATGAATTTTTCAATTGTGTCAATTAGTCATAAACCTTTAGACGATTTATCAATTTAATCCTAAACATTTTGATGATTTTTTTTCAATTTACTCAATTTGGCCAATTTTAGCCAAAAATTGTTGACATGGATGCCAAGTATCCTATGTGCATGATCGAAGTTGGCGTGGATAATTTTTTACAGTTCTTTTATTTTTCTTTGCACCAGCAACGATGAAGTGGACCTCACTAGTCATTAGGCTAGAGGAAGAAGGAAAGGAAAAAAATATATAAAAATATAAAAAATTTAGAAAAATTTAAAAAAATTAACTGTACCGTGTAGAACAATTGGCGTTGATTAAACCACCACTTCAGTGATTTTCAACTAAAATCAATCTGAAAGACTAAATTGATAAATCGTCAAAATATTAATGATTAAATTGACAAATCTTCAAAATGTTGAAGATTAAAGTTGCACAATTGAAATATTTAGGACTAAAATGGTAAATTGTCAAAAAGTATAAAACTAAATTGGTCAAATTTAAAAGTTTAAGATTGAATTAGTCTTTATCAATAGGGTTGGACTTTTTGGACAATTTTTTTCCAAAAAAAGGAAAAATTGTTTAACAATAAAAGTGCAATTTCCACTTTAAAATTGATAATCAAGATTAAACAATTTGGCTCTAATTAAAAACAGTTAGTGAGCAAGTCTCCATTAAACAAATAAAACTAGCAAACAATAAAATAGCAATTCCCACTTTAAAATTGGTAATCAAGATTGAGTTCTAGTAAAACTTCTATCTAGAAAACAAGTAGCTGGAAAATCTAGATTCATCAGAACTACAACTGAAATTCCATGGCAGTGTGCGTTGGTGAATCGTGACATTATTCATGGACCATGAATTGAACGGCAAGTATGTTTTCGCTTCTCTTTTTCTTTAATCTTTCTTTTGAAAATTCTAGCATAAAAATAATTTTCAACAAGCGGCCCAATCTGCTTTGGAATTGGTGCTCGGATAGAGAATAAGTAGTTAAAACCCTCAAATCAATGATGCATGTTATAATATTTAAAATACTAAACCTCGCATTCTAACAGTATATCTGGTGTAAAGTTTTCTTTACTGGCCCGACTGTTTACTTCATGGAGCTAAGAAGGCTTGGGAAGCACATGATTTTAGATTGGTTGGCTCACCTAACCTCAGAATTGAACGTAAGGTGATACCAGAGGATGACTGAGTACTTGTTTATCACTGAGTACGGAGTTTGAAAGAGATCCTTTTTTTGGACATGGTCAGATCACGCGTTGGATCGGATTCACGTTTGGAGTCCGGCAGGAAAATCTCCCCCACCTTGAGTTTTCTTCTGTCCTCGCATCGTTTCTCTACCCTAGAATACTAAATGGGGCATTTAATCTTTGCATGTGAGTCCCACCATCAAATGGTCGAGAACTTTATTGCTTGGTGGGACGTGCGTGACGTGAGACCACGTCCCTCGTCCTTCAACCGTTCGAAACTTTATAAAGTTCGAAAGCCGTCTCGACATAATATAGAAAACTTAAAGAGGTTGATCATTGACTTTCGGGGTAGCTAGGTCTCTTTGACAACGTGCGTGAGGGGCATATTCAACCCGTGAAAAGAGGCTGAATAACTCGATTGTTCAGCACTTGCTTATTCACTCTCAACAAGACAGCAAGCAAGGCCAGCGGTCTCCAAGGATTCGACTCCAAATCAAACCCCAAAATTTTCCCTACCGACAAAACAGTATCATGCTATTCACCATACTTCTACAAAATATGTTACAAATTAATGCCACTAGTATTTTGCTTATCGATCCTTCAATCTCATTGTCGAACTTTCGCATGCATGTTATTAATGGTTTCATGTGCAACCTAAAGATGATCATATGATATATTTGAGTACGTCGCCCGATTATGTAAACCTCACATGTAATCTAATATTTTCAAGTGACGCGTGCACATACCTTTGACAGTGCCATCGCCATAGATGTGGAAGCAGTCCAACGGCGGGAGAACGTCAGCAGGATGGGTGTTGTCGTGGTAAGGCCAAGCCGCGATGGAGTTGCAACAGATGTAGGTGTAGGGCACACCCAAGCCTTCGGTCAGCCTCCTCACTTCCCTCTTCTCCTTGTACAGGGCCAACCCGGGTTCCACCGGCTCTGCTCGGTCGATGTCGTGTCCGAATTCAGATGGCATAAACCTCTGCTCAACGAAAACTCACTCATTTTAAAACTAAATAATTTCTAGGGCATTTTGATGTTTCGGCAAATGAGTATGGTTACAATAATTGTTCTTATTATGTGAGAATCAGTATGTGAAAAAGTCACTAAAAATTATAACGAAAGTGACAAAAGTGAGTCGATTCTAAGCTTGTGCATTTGGCCAAAAAAGTACGAAAGCTTATATATATATATATGCTGCATAGCCTGTGTAGAGCATTGACTACACAAGAAACGTGAACTTCTAATGTGTAAAAAACAAGAAGCAAAACAGACAAAGTTCATCAATCTCTCTCAAGAGAGAGAGAGACAAAGTGTGAATTTGTCAACCAAATCAATAACTGTGCTCATATCCTGACAATTACCAACTCGATGGATCATGCCGTGTAGTGAACACCGAAAAAGACATCTCAATTGTCCATCTACTACCAACTTGATAATAAGTTAGTTCACGATAATTTATGGACCCATGATGTCGTATTAAAATGAAGGCCTTTTTCGGCAGTTACGCTTAGACCAGATATACGTCCTTCTTACCAGTCCCTCACACTCTAAATTGACAAGAAACTAAAATCCCGGGGCACCCAGAACGAGCGGATGCCTCCCAAGTGGAAATAGTTCGATCGGGGGAGAGAGAGAGAGAGAGAGAGAGAGAGAGAGAGAGAGTACGATGTCTTGTGAAATAGCTCAACTCCACAAGTACATTGTGGGTGGCCCAAGAAGACGGGAGGTAAGAGAAAAGAAAACCGAGATTATCTTAAAAAGTACAGCACACGAAATATATCCTTCAAAATCGAGAAAAAGTTACCTAGAAATTCCAAACCGTGAATTTATCCTGATTTTTTTTCCATGACGTTAAAAATCTCAAATTATATCTATTGTAATATATTTACTCTAAATTTTTTTCTTGTAACATAAAAAAAAAAAAAAACCTCAAATTTATACTTATGTGATAAATTTACCATCCGTCAAATATTTTTTATTCTAAATATGATTTTTGTTTCACTTAAGTCATGTGAGTGCCATATTAACTATTTGCTTTCTAGCATCCATATAAGTAGATTTTTTATGGTGCTCATTGATAGAACCTTGACGGAGATAAATGTGTCACAACGTACAAATTTGGGATTCTTGATTTTTTGGTGTCACATAAATTTTTTTATGATATATATTAAATAAGCATAATCTATGGTCTTTGATAGTTTTTTCCCTAAAATTTGTTGACAAAATGATGCATTCCCAAAGAGCAAAGAAGAAAAATAAATTTGTTAGAGAGATCCAAAAAAATAAAATAGAATAGTGAGACAATGATAAGAATAAGTGTACTAAAAATATGATCAAGTCATAAAACTTTCGAATTAAAATTAGGATCCGAATTCATCTATTTAATAAATTTTAGGATTTGACTGCATTATTTGAAAGTTGTAAAATTCAAATGCACTTTCACAATGGGATTTAGGAATTTTGGTGTTCTCATCCCATGAAAATAGAAGAAGCAACAAGGAAAACACCTTAATAGTGCCGACTGATTTAATGGCCTCAACAAGAATGAGCTGCTCTAAAATGCTTTCCCCACCGATTGCTGATATCACAATCTCAATCTTGTGTTCCTTCAACATCTTCTCCATCGTCGCTTTGTCATTTGATGATCCCTGAAAAAGAAACCCATTTGTTTTACAAAAGCCATGAACAGAAAAACTCACAAGAAACTTACGTTTGAAGCAAAAATTTACCTGAATTATGATGGCTCCTTTCTCTTGTAGAGACATGATAGCACTGGCTTTCGCCTTGCAGGAGCTCACGAGACCACCCCGGACCAGAAGGTACGTGGGCCGACCGGACTCCAGGCTCGCCTCCGCCACGAACCGCCCAATGAACCCAGTCGAGCCGATGATCAAGGTTCGGCCGCTCTCATCGACTCTTGGTTTTGCGCTCCCCATGTCTGCTTTTTTTTCCCCTCCTTGTGTTTGGTCTTTCCCGTGGAGAGCAGACGCGATGCTTATCATGCAAAAAAATGCGAAGAGACCTATCACTTAAATAGGAGCTATGAGCCACCTGACGCTCCAAAGAGCAAGGTAAAAAATCTGAGCTTTTTCACCACATTTTTATCGTTCTGAAAATGTGTACTCGAAGTCATGCTGTAGGTCTACATCAAACTCGAGTCAATCTCGACATGCATGGCGTTGACGGATGATCGGTAGGTTTGCATGAGCCCGTCTGGTTTGATATCACGTCTGCTCGACTGGTAGATATGAAGGGGTCGATTACGTACTGTCTGATGACTTACCTATTTGGTGCTGGCTTTGTTTTATGGCCATAGATCATACATTTCGCGATCAGCGGTTAGAAATTTGACTGAATGAAGCCACTGTGGAAAATTGGGAGCTTCACTGTTCACTAATGTGACTTAAAACCGACAAAGATCGTATGACGCTAGGGTTTTGAGTTCCTTGCGAACGTTTCAAAAGCCCACGGATGTGATTGTGAATTTGTTATTAGCGTTAATCGTCATTATAGGTTAAACTCATTATACCACTCGCAAATCATCATTTCTTCTTTAAACTAATTTATTTATTTTTGTCAAGCAAAGCAGTTTGAGAATGTTCACTCGTGTGTGTCCGTTGTCTAGTCAATTCTCGATTGGAGCCGAAATTGTTCTGTCGGTGAACGAATTACCAGCGGTAGAAGACTGCAATAATGTATCGGAAAACGCTCAAGTTTCCGAAAACAGTTATGCAACTTGACCCCCAGACTTCAAGTTTACTCTTGTATATAATATTGCTCTAACAGAGATTTGACATACTATTATTCAAGAAGAAAAAGTAAACTATTTCCTTCGTCCTACCTTTTGTTTTTAAATGTTAATATAAAATTAGCGTGCAACCAGCTCCTTTTCGATCCGTGATCGCTCGTTTAAAAAGGAGTAATACTTATCCATACTGACTGTTCCCTCCACAAAGAACTTCTAGAATATGGGTCGGGTTATGGGTTGACCCATCAATGTCTGATCCGACCCAATGTCCAACGAAAGGTCAAAAACGATTTCCATAAAAACAATGACCCTATGCGTACTTTGTGCGGGACAGTGCAGTTACTAACAATTTATCCATTTTTAATGACTTTTATTTCTTACAAATATATATATATATATATATATATATATATATATATATTAATATAATATATTAAGGGCCTATCTGATAACGTGCCGAAAATTTTATTCTTGAAATAGAAACGCATTTGATGCAACCCTCAAATTTTTTTATGACTTAGTATTTCTTTTGGTTTTTTAATAATTTTAATACGGTTTCTCGTTCTCTTTCTTTTTTTTTCCTTTTCTGCTTCTTGTTCTTCCTTTAGCCTTGAGCATAGCTAATGATGTCATTGGCCCCTGGCAAGGTGAAGCTCGCTTAGCCACTGACAAAGCTCAAGCCAATGAGGCTCAGTCTCGCTTAGGGCTGGCGACGCTCTGGCGACCACCTAAAGGAGGAGGAAGAAGAAAAAGAAGAAAAAAAGAAGAGAAAATGTAATAAAATTATTTAAAAACTTAAAGAAATTCCAACTCACAAAAGAATTTGAAAGTTGTACCAAACATATTTCTATTCCAAAAATATAAATTTTGAATATGTACTAAATATCTTCAAATACTTAGAAACTCGTCCAGAGAACATAATTAAAAAAAATATATTTTTGAGCAGAAATTGTTTATGAAAACAAAATGGTTACCGAACGCATCCTAAGTTAATGAACAATCTGAACTACAAAGATTTGTTTTTCCAAATATTAAATCTATGTTTGTTCAACATATTTTGGTTATATGACGTAGAAAAAGCCGAATCTAGGTGCACCGCATATTAGCAAATATGTAATTATTGGAAAAAGGATTTCCAACATGTGCCTATTACTGACGATAACACAAAATCCGATAATTGGCCGCTGATTATTTTGTCTTGATAGATCTATTCTTATGAATTGAACACATGCTTAATCTTATTGGTGCTTTATTTTTCCTTTATATTTTCTATATTTGACTTTATTTCATAGTATTCTAGATTTGTTCTGCTTCAATTTGTTTTGTTACGAAAGTTTATGTACTTTTTATGTATTTTTTGAACAACGTATATAGTTGTTTTAAAAAAAAAAAAGAACGTATATAATTTTCTTTTGAAAAAATAAGAATCAATAGTAAACAGTAGAAGTCATGATCACTCTCTGTGATTTCACATCCTCTCTGCTAGTCGTTATGACTTCTCAATTGGTGATGGATCTAATCGTTCATTGACCTTTCAAAAGCATGACCAGACGCGTTTGAGCCATCTGACATTTCTTACTCCAAAGTTTCACAGTTGCTCTTTCTTGCTCCTTAAAACCTCGACACGCCATCACCATCAGCTCGTTTCGCAAGCCATTATCATTACAAATCGTCATAAGTCGAATCGAAATTTCTGAACTATTATCTCTTTTGGTATATATATAATATATTTTTACTTGCCTTATGTCTTCAATTTTGAGCCAAATCAACTTACGGCACGTTTAGTAACAATTATGTTCCCAGGAGTAAATTCTGATCAAAAATAATTTTTTATTTTATTCTATTCTCGGGAACAGATTCTAAGCATTTTAAGTTGTTTGGTAACAGTTCAAAATTTCTGATTTTGGAATAGAAGTGGGTTTGGTACCGTGCTCATTAATTCTGTTCCAAATCAATTTCTTTTAATTTTTAAATAAATTTTATACTTTTTTCCTTTTTTTCTTTTCTTTTTTTTCTTTTTTCTCCTATTCTTCTTCTTCTTCAAGCTAGTCGTCGATTTGTGGCGGACGAGGGTCAGCAACCTCACTAGAGTGTCGCCGACCCTCACCGGCAGCTATGCGAGGCTCGCCCAGCCCTCACCCAACCCCGCTAAGGCTCGGGCTCTCTAGATTTGGTGAGGCCAAGCCTCGCCAGTGGCCAGGTCGGCCTCGTCGGGGCTGGGCAATGCCTGCCTGGCCATCGGCGGGGCTGGGTGAGGCTCACCAGGGTGGGCGAGGCACGCCTGGCCACCGGTGGGGCTAGGTGACTCGCCAGGGCTAGGTAGGCCTCGCCCAGCCCCGGCGAGGCCCGCCTAGCCATCGACGAGGCTCGGCCTCGCTAGATCTGGGTAGGCTGAGCCTCGCCAATGGTTGGGCTTGCCTCCGGCGAGCTTGCTAGACTTCGCCCTAGCCTGGCGAGCCTCCGGTGAGCTTGCTGGATCGATTGCTGGCGACGGCGGTGGACAATGGCGGCGAACGGTGGACAACGGTGGCAGACGGCAATCGCGGGATGGCAGTAGATGAAGAAGAAGAAAAGAAGAGAAGAAGGATAGAAAATGGAAGAAGACTTAATTCTCAAATTTGTTCCCGGAATAAGAATCAATTTTTTTTTTTTAATTCTTGACTCTACTCCAAATCTGTTCCCGGAAATAAAATTTTTATCAAATACAATTCTGTTCCCAAACTGCTCCCCGAAACAAAAAATCAAAATCAGTCACTGTTGAGATGGTTACCAAACAGCACCTTAGTAGTCGTATGCATAGTCAGTCCTATAGCCCCAATCACAGCTACTGATAAAATATGACTCGGAACCAAAAATATGAGCCAAATCTTTGGGCCGGCTATATAACGAAACTGTCATTCTTATATATAACAATAGATTCTAGACCATAAATTCTCTTTGACAAGTAACTTACAACAGGCAAGCTGATAAAAGTGCAGAGTTGATCATTGAGAAGTAGATTTAGCAAATATTCTATTTAAAAGAGCAAAGAATAGCCCACAAATTATTTGGGGAAAAAGTGAAACAATTACGTTTTTTGCTGTATTTAATCCCAAAAATATGATTAGGACATAATAAAATTAGTTAACCTAAAAAATGTGAGGAATTGTTATGATATATATTTTTTGTTTGGCAAAACTTTGGATATTATTATCAGACATAACTATACAAAATAAAAAGAAAAATCAAAATGTTAATCAATAGCATAATAATAAATTAAAAACAAAAATTGGGAGAGGAATTGTCGGTGGCCAACCACAACGAGCTACTGTCATTGCGGTGGTTAGCTTGATGGTGGTAAATCACATGTCCGCAACAATCATTGTGGTGGTAATCGCATATATTGGGATAATCGCTTTCGGTTGACTTGTTAGTAAAATCTTATACCGTAAGGTACATTATTATAATGCCTTTAAGTGATATGAGATTGTACTAATACTCTCTTGCGTTTAAGCCTCTCCTGCACATGTGTTTAACTTGGTTTGACTATTGTGAAACACCCACTATTCCTATTTGGTGTGAGCCAATTAAAGTGCTAAAGTCTAGACTATTCATCTAAGCTTTGATACTATGTCATAATGTTTAGTGCAAGAGATTATGCTAGCAGTGGGAAACTGCATGTAAATACAACACATTATAACCACACATTTTATCGATGTGAAATTACATCAACAACCATGACATAAACATGGAAAGCCATATCCATAGCTAGATCTCAATGACGCCCTGTTTATCTCCATGCAAAATGATCAGGCCTCTTATATTCATGTTCCCAACAGATTTATAGTGGCTACTGTTTATCAATGACCCCGATTTATGGTGGTCGACGACCACCATCGCAATGGGTGCCTATCAAGGACGACCGTCATGACAATGGTACTCATTCCATGGCAACTAATTGGACTTGTGGGAAAATTTAAATATAAATTTAATAAAATACACAAACCTTTAGTTACTTTTACGGTGGGAGCTAAAGAAAAAAAAGGGCTATAACGCCATAATATTTTTTAAAAGATATTAATGTCGTTAACTAGACGTGGAGTCTTATGCTTTTTCGAAAAATATAAAATAGAATAAATGTAGAAGAAAGCAACCCCTGATCACTTGACCACCAAAGGCACTCAAGAGAATTTCAATGATTTTTGCTCACTTGGAAATTGGATTAGATGGGTCACCATAGGTATTCTCAAAATATAATTTGTAATCAAGGAAGAAATCATTATTGTATTTATTATTGTTTTGTTTTGAAGAAAATTACTTTACTACAAAATTATCTTCCAATCCATATAAGAGATGATGGTTAGATGAGACTTGGTCATGTGTTACCAATATCAATAGTCTTAATTCTAATTGCTAGAGAGTCATTCTAGAGCAACTTGATATAAGTAAAAAGTATGATGAGCCATTCAAAAGTACAATGATTTCCCTATTAGTCTCAAAACCAATATTTCTTGTGTTTTTTCATGTTTCAACTTGAATTGATCTTTCTTATGACATCAACTAGTTATTTTTGGTAGTGATTACATTATTTTACTTGCGATTATCTATATTTGGTATTTGGTTTATTCTAAAATTATCTTTTTTCTTGTGTTATTTTTTCTTTTCTCAAATGAAGTAATCTCATGGGATTTGAGGAAATCCCACGAAATGAGATTTTCCGGTTTTAAGTTTTCGAAGGAAACCGATTAAATAAGTTAACAGGTTTCCTTCAAATAATTTGAGGTGGAGAACCACCGTTTGGATTTTGGAATCTAACAGTACCGTCACCTACTCTTTTCCCCAAATCTTTCTTCTCTTCTCTTGCTTTGATTTCGAACCCCATGTTGTTCATTTAGAACTTCCATGGCTCCCCAAATCCCCACATTCTCATCTTTGACATGCTTGTCTCGTTCCAACAAGCTCAAGGAGGAAGACCATGACATATATCTTCTCAAGCTCCTTAAGGACTCAGCAAATTCCAAGCAAGTAATTCTGGGGCCTTGCTTCATAAATTATCATCACATCCCTATGTCTCTCAAAGACTGTTTTTCTCGCTATATTGCAAAAAAACTCCCTATTCATAAGTCTTCTTTCATTGAGTCTCTGTAAATTACGAAGTTCGATCGATTTAGGGCTTTCCCCTCTTTCGACCACAAGTTTTATCAATTGTAGGTTTAATTGGTTTGGGAAGATGCTGATAATGATGTGGCTCTTCAATTCTATTGTCCCGACTTTCCCTATGACCTGGGTCTTTTGGGTGGCTCAAATAGTTTTCAATCTCCATCGACAAATTGTTTTTTCTTCCCTTCAGGATCAATGTTGTTTACTCTTCTTGCCTCGATGCTATTATTTGTGTTTACCCATACGTTTACAACGTTAGAGAGGCTGAAGTTGCTAATTGCCAATATTTTGAGCATGTCAACAATCTCTCTTGGCATTAGACTAAAAAAAAAAAAAATCTCTCTTGGCAATTTCAAAAAATTTTGATGAAGACGATCATCTCAAACATACTGCTTTTTTGTTAAATTGGTTTTCTCGTTATGTTTTCTGTCACCCAACTCTCCAAATTTTCGAGGACGTAACAACTTGGCTCGTTGCCTAGCTGAAGGAGCAACATTCGCCTAGGTTCGACTTATCCTCACTGTTTTGTACAGAGGAATCACGCATGCAACTCTGTCGATGCATGAAGACGCTTCAAGTGTATTCTTTTGGTCCTTTTTAGATTCTTCAAGCCTAAGCAACCCTTTATCTCCCTTCTCTTTTATCTAGTGAGACGCATTTTTTGCCCTACTCCAAAGTAATAGAGGTCCAACTAGATAATCTAGGATACCTTCTGTTGAGTCATCGACTCAAACTCATTTCACAAAAGATTTTTCCTTTCAAATAAATCCTCAAATACTTTTATGAACTGACCAGTTTTGACATCGATTTCTTTCCTCTTCATGCTCCCGTCTTTATTGATCTTTTTCAATTCCTTCTACTAAAAAGAGGTTGAAGGTTTTGGCTCGGAAAATAGAATTCCAATCAAAGAAAAGAAAGACCTGTGCCCATCTTCATCTTCTAGTTTTTGCTCTTCTCCTTCAGTTTCAGTAGGGCAAGCCCTTTCCTCAACCATTTCTGCACCCATTCTCCGAGCAGGAGAACATGAAGCTTGTCTCTTGAATTGCTCTTTTGATTGAGTTCACGAAGGCTTTCTTGAAAAGACTGTCCCGTGGATCTTCCCATAAAAATATTGACAAAGGGAAAAATTTACCCCAAGTTTAAGATCTATTCTCTCCAATACTGTGCCAGATAATTTGGACTTGCCTAGGGTGTTTCTGTGCCGATCCTTTATTCCATACCCTTTATGGAAAAACAATATTGTTTGTGACTTGGGTAATGTTTTTGTAAAAGGAACTTAGATATTACAAAGTGCAAAGATTCAAAATAGCTTGAAGGAACAATTTTAGAAGAATGGAAAGTTCATAAAGACTTGGAGGTACCAAGTACTAAGTGAGACGCAGTTTGATATAACTAAGTAACCTGATATAAGCAGAGTTTGATATTAATGATATAAGTTGAAGTATGATATTCCCGAGATGCCAGATTTAATTGGGGACTGCTAACATAAGCGGAGCGACTACATTACTTGAGATAACAACCTTGTCTCATGCTCTGAGAATAATATCTTGAGATAAATAATCTTATATTTTAATAGTTAGTGATCTACCGTGGATTTTTATTTTAGAATAAAGCGATTGATTATTGATCTTAAAGATTATCTACGCGGAAAATGTCAATCACGCACAATATAACGGTTGATTGACAATCGCCCTTGAGACAAGCTACTTTCCATATTTCTAGCTGCTTTATTTTTTGAAACTAGAGATTTGATTGTATGGACGATCAAATTTACGAAAACTCATAAAATTTATGAAAACTCATATTGATTGACTTCAATGGCTAAATTAGTCTTCTTAACAACCGTCCAACGAATAGCTTGAAGTTGATCCTCGTGAAGACTATCCAGAAGATTTGGATACTGAGGAGTATAAAAAAAGATCAACAAGGGAGAAAATGAAGAGAGATCCAGAGATAAAAAATCCAAATTCAAAGAAAGCTTTACATTCTTAAATTGTCTTTCGAGCATACTAGAATTGCAATTTCTTGAGAAGTGTTGTTAGTATTATAGTTTGTGCTTTGGTATATGATAATAAGATCTATCTGCTTGAGTATAAGCATGACTTATGTTGGAAAGAAGTTCTTGGGTTAAAGTAGCACATTCTACTATAACTACTCAAAGATTGCTAGTGAAATCTAGCCAGCAAAATGCGTAACAGTGTCATGATTCCATAAGTAATGCAACTTACAAATTTTTTATTTGCTAATTCTTACTCGCTTGGGATGGTTTGGCATCGGTTAATTTTATATGACTATTACTCAAAGGCAAATCAAATATTCATCTAGCTTATTCACGTCGAATGAATGTACTTGGGTATCTCTTGCCCCAGCCATTTGTTGTCTCTTTTACTCCGGCAAACTTTAATGCTTACCAAACATTAGGTTTGTTGAGCATCATTTTAGCTATAGCGATCTCAATGGCTTCGTCCTGATCTTATTCTGCATTGGAATCATCATCCTAATTATTGACTAAAGCCACATTTTGCTTATAATTTTTTTTTATATTGATTCTATCTTTTTCTTTTAAAAGATATTCATATTTAGACACCTTGTATTCAATTGGAATAGATCGTTGAACGGTTGACCTTCAAATCTTTTTCTTAATCTAGATTTCAATCCATTAAAGGCCAACTTGATAAACTCTTTTACCAATAAGTCGGACATCGATTTCTTGACTTCTTTAATCGGGTGATATATTGATCAACCCACTCATATTGTATTGCCTAATCTCAACCAAATTTGCAATCATTACCTCAGACACCAATCTGAGAAATTGAGAGGAAACTATTTGTTGGAGGTTTGTTTGTCAAAACAAGTTAAGTGCGTTTTCCTTGTCCCACATTGAAAAAGTGGGAGGAAGTTGGCAAATTTATAAGTGTGGGGTTTTTCTTGTGTAAGTCAAGGAATGATTGAGTGGGGCTAAAGCCTACCATAACCGCGTGCAGGTGCGCGATTATTTGGCATGCTTAGCACTTTTGCGCATCCGTGATTTAATTAGCACTAACCCATTGTGTTATTTTATTTTATTTTTTGGTTTTTTTATTCATTTTTTAATCAATTCAAAGGTTGCCTTTTGTTTTGAGAATTTTGGAAATAAATTATAAAAATGAAAATTCGAAATTTTATTTTATTTTTTTAAAAATTGATTATTCCGAATTTTTGTTTGTGTCTTTTCGAGACAATCTTTGGAAAACATACTTATTCAGTTTGCAATTTTTCCCGAATGATTGCAATTGTTCGTTTTTCAACTTCTTCCGAATGGACGCATTTGTTCAGTTGGACAATTTCCGAAATGACACGTTTGTTCATTTTTACAATTTTTTCAAAGAGTTGCCTGTGTTTTAAGAGTATTATATAAATATATATGTCAGTTTTCGGAAAAAAGAGAGTGATCATTCTTATCTTTCCGAGCTTTCTTTCCGAAAAAAACTATGGCCATTCTTTCAATTGTTTCCTAGAGAGACCCTGGAGAAATACTTGGAGAAATACTAGAATTGCTATCTAGTATTCTCATCTGAGACTTTGTTGTATCCTGGAGGATTTTTGCCGATGACCATTAGCAACGTTGTGGGGCAAATAAATCCTTAAAGAAAGTGATATCACACCTCAAAGTCCGACTTGAATACTCTAAAGATCCGTCTTCATTGTTCTACCCAATTCGAAGTCATATTTTCCCAGCATTGTCTTCCCGTTTCATCCTAATCATAGATCGAATTGGCCGATAAATTAATATACTGAATTAAAGTGATTTTTTATAAAGACAGAGGAAACCACCTAAGTTTTAAACGGTCATTAGTACTAGCTTCATCACACTGAGCTAAGAACCCACCAACATGTTCAACAGTCGATTAATCATCTTCGCCAGTAAAAAGAGTAAAATTAGTAAAATTAGGCATTTTGAATCCCCAAGATATGGTACAGTACAGCATCCCAATTTGGGCCAGCTCCAATGGAATCATTTGGAAATTGGCCACAGTACTCCAAGCTTTTGCAAAATATTTACCAGTGATGGTTGAATTACTTGACTTAAAGTACCAAATTATTAAGTTGAGTAGAGGAAGTTGAATGTACATACATGATAACCACTAGGTTTCCTTGCATTTGAAACAGCTGGTTGGATGTTCCAAGCCTAGAAACAATTTTGTTGATGACATTGTTGATCATCGGCATAATTACATCAGCGAGATGCCTCACCAAGTGGTTGGTCAAATCGTTTTGTTGGTCATTGAGCAATCTTGTCATAGTGGCTAACGTCATTGGGTTTGACTCCAACTCTCTCCTCCCCTCCTCTTTGAGATGCTTGGGGATACCCACCACATTCCCACCTTAGACCTGGTCCATTGCTACATGAGCGGTTGATGGTTTCGAACAGAGAGCCTCTCGTTGCCATGCTGTGGTGAGTGATTTTTACTAGTGGCATTCTCAAGCTCCAATTGATTCCTAATCCTTATCGTAACTCTTCCTCAAATTGAACCACAAGGGTCCTGTTAAAATATGTCTCGAGTTTGAGTCTATGAACGAAACCGAACCCAAGATAAATTAAAGGAAAGTTGATATTTGGACTTCAAATTGCTGATTTGTAGAGACCAAGCCATGAATTTATAGATTACGGAAATCAAATTTCGTATATACTGCACGTTCAAGATAACAAGAAAAAGAGGAAAGTCCAAGTTGGACTTGTTGACCGACGCGTCCAACTTTCCTATTCTGATTTGAAGTTGGCTGCCGTGCATATTATATCATATATATATGTTCTCTTTTTGCCGTAAGAGTGCGTGTGGTTGCCAGAGGGTTTGTTGATGCGAGTAGAGCAACGTGGTCTTCACGCCGTGGCAAACGTGAAGATCTCTTGAAGCACCGTTTTCTAACCGAGTGCTTGACGTGGGTTTCGTCGTTAATTTTCATTCGTGTAATTACATCTGAGAAGAATTAGTGTTTGTAACCGATTAAATCTTGAGGTAAGATTTGCGTGTAATTCCTCCGTAAGATTGAGAGATTATTTCTTGAGGAATTTCGGGGTTAAACACTGCGTGCGTTATTGGGTGTAATTGGGGCTTGGGAAACACCGAGAGAGTGTTTGAGTGACTTAAGTGTGTAATCTCCTTGTATCGCTTGATCTATAGTGAAATTCGTTGCTGCTCTCCTCGTGGACGTAGGTCTTTACGACTGAACCACGTAAATCCGGTGTCCGATTTATTTTTTTTTCTTCCGTCTATATTTTGTTCGATCGCTCGCCCTATCGCAACAGGTCCCATCATGTGTGCCAAAAAAAGATATTTCATCGAGAATAACTCCATGCAACGAAATATTTTTCACCGAAAATTAACCTTCGATTTTTATTGAATCGATTTGCGTGGTAATTTGGACAGGAAGAAGGATGCGTAATGAAGAACTAGAACTAAACGATCTAAAGAAAAGTAAGTATAGGAATTGGAAAGATAAATTGATAAACTTGAAGATACTTAATATTGTTGATGATTGCGGTCCCCTTTCTGCAAGGATTCAGCACAGCTTATATAGCCCATAATAAAATGTAGCTACAATTGCATCTCTACTAGTTAGGCTCCATGATCATGTTCCGTGATTGCAACTCCACCTAATCTATGAGCAGTTACAACTCCTCAACTGTCACTGGATTCAACTGCATCTCTATAATTTTAGGTTTCAAGATCACCCTATGTGATTTCACATAGATATTCTCTATAAGTCATTATGATTTTATAATTGTCTCCTAATCCAACTGTTAACCAACGTCTCTATTATCTTTGGCTTCTATGTTCAGCACTTAACTAAATTTAGCTAAGTATCAATCGTCGATTAGTCGTCATCATATATCGACAACTATACTATACTCATCAATTATTGTGGTCATCGACAAGCATTTTATCTACCAACGACTCGCCGATGGTAGAATTACTTAACATCTCTTTTTGTTCAAATGTAATGTCGATTAGAAGATAGATCGATTTTGGGTGTCACCAGCAGGGTTGCAAATGAATGTGCACTCGGACACTTTGTGACGTAATGCCACGTAATCGGCAAATTAATTAAATTTATCATGATGTCAATGAGAAAAGGTGAGTTTGTCTTTCATCGGATGCTACGATGTTTCTTACAATGTAAACCAGACATATCCTTTTTATGGTATTCTTGGACAGGCGATATTGATGCTCTTGGATCTTTTACTAATTTTTAATCGATCCATGGCCGTCTTGCCAACTCATGCTCTTGGAAAGCGATGCGCCCCTTTGTCCTCGGTTCATGTACTATGGTAGGTAAAGGCGGAACCTAAAGTTAGAAGGAAACCGACAACTTCTAATCATTGTACTCTGAAACATAATGGTCAATCAAATGCTTGGAACTCCAAATTAGATTATCCCCTTTAGCTTTGATTTTGAGAATATGTGCTTCGTCAATGAGTGCATCCGATTCATATGTCCGAGTCTCAATTTTGATCAATGCCATTCTGCTAGCTTGGTATGTGATCGGGCTATATATAATCTCAAGTAGTATATTAGTAAGACTTCCATATACAATCTCATTATAAACTAATTTCTTCAGCGATATAAATTGTGAGTACTATAGAGAAAGTGTATAACACTCGATGCTGTGTAAATATCAAACGGCAGATGGCCATATGATATTTTAAAATGAAGTACCTAATAGTTTCTACCATATATCCCTACTCGATAGAAGTAAAATGAAGTAACTAATAGTTTCTACTAATAGTTTCATCGTAGAGGTTTCTGGTCTGCCTAGACATCTATAGGGGCAGATAATGATTTGGTCGAGATAAGGGAGGGGAGAGGCAATGCACCAATGCCACAATGGTGGCAACAACTACCAAGAGAGAATGAGAATAAAGTTTCGATGCATTAATTTTTTTTTTCTCAAAGTCTAAGGATACATTAGAATATTTATATATTAAACAACGTTTTTATTTAATAGCTTAAACTTTCAGAATAGTTGGCGGTGATCCTATAAAATTTTACACGGTATCAGTTGATGGCCAGTGAATGTCGCCTCGACCACTCTCTCATGTACCAACATTATCATTGTACCCTTGCCAGGAAGATAGAGGGGAGAGGCAATGCACCCACAACGTGGCAACAACTACCAACATAAATAGAAGAGAGAGAATGAGAGTACAGTTTTGATGCATTATTTTTTTTTTCTCAAAGTCCAAGGATATACATTAGAATATTCATATATTAAATCACGTATTTATCTAACAGTTTAAACTTTTAGGATGGACGGTGATATTATAAAATTTAACATGGTATCGGCTGATGGCCGGTGAAGGTCGCCTTGACCACTCTCCTATGTGCCAACGTTACCATCATACCCTTGCCATTGTGCCCTTACAGAAGAAAGAGGGGAGAGGCAATGCACCAATGCTACAACGGTGGCGACAACTACCATCATTAATAGAAGAGAGAGAATGAGAGTACGGTTAATTTTTTTTTCTTCTCAAAGTCGAAGGATACATTAGAATATTTATATAACAAATCACATTTTTATCTAATAGCTTAAATTTTAGAACAATTGACGATGATCCTATAAAAATTTACACAGTATTGGTTGATCGCTAGTGAAGGTTGCCTCGACCACTCTCCCATGTGCCAACATTACCATAGTACCCCTACCAGGAAGATAGAGGGGAGAGGTAATGCACCAATGCCGCAACAGTGGCGACAACTACCATCATAATAGAAGAGAGAGAATGAGAGTATAGTTTTGATGCATTAAAAAAAAAATTTCTCAAAGTCTAAGGATTTATTAGAATATTTACTATCAAATCACATATTTATCTAACATATTAAATTTTTAAACAGTTAGCGATGATCCCATAAAATTTTATACAATATTGGTCGGTGGCCAATGAAGGTTGCCTCAACCACTCTACCACGTGCCTATATCCACCACAGTACCCCTGCCATTGTGCCTTATCCACAGAAGATAGATGGGCTCATAGTGGTCATGTCCTCGCTACCACCGCGAGCAACAGCACACTCAGGCAAACTCATATCCGGTGCGGCTCACTGTCGGTGGGAGGAGAAAATGAAGTCACGTGTCTCTCTGTTCGTTGGTTTTGGTCTGCTGGCGAGAATGTGATTTTGATTATTGTTCATGGGTTTGGGTCTGTTGCACAGAAAACATAGTTTGTGCCTCAAGCCTATGAATGTCACTTAATTCTATACATGCACCCCCATTGTCCAAATCTTTCCTAAAGCTAATGAAGGAGTACTGGGGAAACCTTCTCTCTCGCAAAAGCATGACCAAAATCATGAGATAGGGCTTCGCTTCTAAGTAGAGGAGGTCCTCCAAGCGAGTCGAAATCGAAGATCGGTAGCGCGGGGATAATGCTACAACAGGGCGCAGCGACCCCTCTAGCCTACCATTACCGGAAAGACTCGCAGGTTATTGTCTGTTTTCCTTCCATCTTTTTTCTTTTTAAATTGTAAGTGAGGTTGCCTCTTCGTCCAGCGATTTGAACCGCACTCCCCCTGCTACCTACCCGAGAGCGCGGGAACAGATACGCATGCAGGTGCACCTTTTGTTTGGTGGTCAGATATCCAAGGGCGGATACACGTCGCTATTCTGGGGACCGGTTCACTGTCTCTTTTTTTGGCTTTTACACCAAGGGCCACACGCCAACTGACTGGTGCAGACACGGAAGACGTACGTGGCCAACTGGGAGCGGTTCGCCTGTCTTTTTCCGCATTGATGTCAGCTTGCCCTCCCCAATTTACGGATTTGTTTCAACGCATTCCAAGGAGCTTCTTTCCTAGCTACCATTCCTCCGAAGGCGGCTAGGACGTGGGATCCCCGCGACTTGATTTTCCAAAATTCCCACTTTCTTTTTTGAAATAAATATTCTTCCCATGGAAAACAAATTATAAAGTTAATATCACAAAAAAAAAATCTTAAACCGGTACACCTTGTGATAACTTCACTAAAAACTTAATTTATACACCCGTCATAAATGTATCACAAACTAATTTTTTAATTGCAAAAACCCTAAAATTGTGCATTTATGATAAATTTATCATTCATTAATTTCCGTTAAATTAAATTAATACGACTCAAAATTACAAACTGATATACATATGACAAAAAAACTTACCAAGACATCCGTCAATCACACACGTCAATCAACGCAAAAGAATTTGACAGTAAAATTTAATATAAATTAGTGAAAAACAAATTAATTGCAGATGTACCAATTTAAAGTTTTTGGAGAAATTTATCGCATGTCTATTAGTTTAAAGGTTTTTTTTCTGATATTAATAAATAAGTAATGTAAGGTTGGATAAAACACGAAGCTATTATGTCTAGGAAGTTCAAATAACATCACCAATACATTGTTTTCTCTAGTTGCCATGAAGACCCACAGCCATTGCAACTTACACATGCAATAACTTAGGGAAAAGAACATCATAAGCATCATAATTTAGTATGGTGTTCATTTGAGTATTATAATTTTTTTTTCCGATTACTTGAGTGACATATCAGTTTTTAGAACATTGCCATGTTTTTAAAATGCTTTTTAGACATCATGGCATTGCACTTAATAAGTGTCATATAAAAATTATGACATTTGTGATGTCTTTATATTAACAACTTGATTTTAGAGCTAACTAGAACTTGCCCCGATGCTGGGGTGAAAATTAAATCATTCGAGTAGCACGCTCTTTAGTTGGTGGATTATTAATCTTTTTTTAAATAAATGGAAAATGTTAATTGATGTTAGGTATGGTTTGGCGTCGACACCAAACCTATGGGCAGGCCCACCCAGGCAAGGCACAAGCATTATATTGGCCTCTTTACTCGCGGCTAGCCCACATCAGTAACACCTTTAAGCATTTGATGCTGACTTGAAATGGACAAGGAGTGTACCTTCACAACAATCAATAAACGTGTCGGGGGTTTGTTGAAAATTTCCTCGTTTTCTTTGGATGCAAAAAGAAAAGACGCAAATTTCAGGGGCCAAAACGGAATTAAGCGTTAATATTTTCGTTTTTGACCAAATCAAGCCATCGGCTCGCAGCTAGGGCAATTTGGCTATTTCTTTCTACAGAGTTGGGTGTTGGGTTTCAAAGCTGACAGATTATTTTGATGTCACTATGTCTTTAACAGAAGGAATGCTTTTGTTGGAATTTTATTACATTTCACCAGCTTTAGAATAATAGCAAGTATCGTCTTACATACATTTATTATTAAATGGTGAGACAATAACCCATATTGAGATTTTAACTTTGTCTATTACGAGAGAGAGAGAGAGAGAGAGAGAGAGAGAGAGAGAGAGAGAGAGAGAGAGAGAGAGATAAACTATTTCGAGACATTTGATAATAGCATTGGAAAATTTCCATCTATAGTAATTACTTTACAAATTTACATGTCGCATTAAGCGATAACAAAGAGTAATGATTTACGGATATACATGGAAGGAATCACAAAAGATGAACGCTTACAAATAAAATGAAATTACAAAAGATATGTTCAGATACGAATTTCTTTTTCTTTTATGAATGATGGAAAAACGAAGTCAACTAATTTTGTAGAGGAAATTAATTGTTAATCGACAGCTCCAATCAAGACCTCAGCTCGATAAGATACACTGATTTTTTATAAGGAAAAAAAAACTACTTTCTAAAAGAAGAGCTTTATGTCTGAATTTTAACCAAACATTAAAAAGATAAACAACATGCGGACATTATTTTTGGTTGAACTACAACAAAATGAAAAATACGAACATCGACCTCTTTTACAAGGGCACTCATGAAACGCCTAAAATAAGATAGAGATTATTGGTATTAATCTTCTCATCTGAAAATGATGGTATTCCATTTTCTCATCATTTGTATGATTTTCATGTGAAAGATGGATTTTTTTAATACAAAATGGAATGAATTATTTAAATTTGGATTTTATTAAAATAATATTTTCAAAGGATCAACAAAATAAATTCAACGAAAGAAAACAACATGAACTCATAAAAAGTACATTAGTAGATTGATTTAGAATGTAAAAGAACCAAAATAGGTCTTGTTTCCACCAAAGAATGATCAAGTCGTCAATATGAGTAAACACTAGCATTGATCGGTTTCGATCCTGGTCCGATTCTGAGGTGGAACCAAGAACTAGATTGAGAAGACCGGTTCCCAAATTTTAGGACCAGGAACCGGATCGATTAGTTCTAGAACCAAGAATCGAATTAACCAATCGGTCCGATCCAGTGGAACCGGCAATTTGTTGTTAAGGGCAAAAATAAATTGAAAATGGTTACAACTTGCTTCTTATTTCCTTGGTCTAAGCGCCAGATTGAGGTTCAAACTACACTCTCCTCACACCTTCTCTATTTTGTCATCCAGTAGAAAAAAAAGAAATCATTTTTTTCACACAAATAGTTTGCAGGCATCATCGTTTTCTTTAGATAATATAGTAGTCTACTCTTGTCAACTTCTATCACAAAGGACCTCAAGTATTGAACGGAGCGCGCACATCATCATAAAGCATCAGACCAACAGAAAATTGAAGAGACATGTTCCCTTTTCTTGATAGCGATTATCGTCGGTCCTTTTAGATTGTCACCATTCATTAGGGGTGGCAAAATGGGTCATTAACCCATTTTAAGACTCATATTTTTCATTAATGAGTTATATATGGGTCATGAAGATATAATAGCTGAGTTAAAATGGGTCCAAGATGTTTTAACTTGAATTCACGTGGGTCGATTCAAAACCTGAAAAACACAAAATCTCTTCAGCTACCCTTCGTCACCCACCTCCTTGCGCGCCTCCTTGCTCGCCTCCGAGCCGCCTCCGCCACTCGCCTCCGCCGCTCGCCTCTAAGATGAAAGAGGCAAGCATCTCGAATTTCTGGGTTACTACAATCCCTTGCTCGGTATGCTCCCCCGCTCTCTCTCTTTCCTCTTCTTTTCGTGTCTGGGTGACAGTGAAGCGATGTGGGTTCGTGGGTAGTGCTTGGAGTTCGTGGTGTGCGGGTTCGTTCGTTGAACAGTTGATTGAATGGGATTGGGTTGGTGAGAAAGAGCACCCGTCGGTGATATTCTTTGGTGGGTTCTGTTGGGTTTCGTTGGGTGGGTAATGAGGGAAGTGCTGAGTATCTGGGTTAGGAGGTACGAGCGAGGTGCGTGCGATTGGTTGGATAGCGAAGGTCGGAGTTCGTTGACTGGGTGCCGAAACTGCGTGAATCTGGAAGAAGAGAAAGAAAAGAAGTGTGAATATGGAAGAGGTAAAGAAAAGAATCGTACGTCAATGAAGCACCTAGTTCAATTGATACTCTTTCAATCAATGAATGATTCATTGACGTGCGATTCATTAAATCTCTGTCTCTTCAAAGATTGCCCCGAAAAGAATACATTCTGACTGTAGTACTCTAGCGGCTGCGGTTTTATCTTCAGACACCCTAAATTGGGAGATACAGCCTTTGGTGGACTGGGCCAAGCACAAGATGGAAAAATCTTTAGGTATTAATTTAGCTCACTGTAATCGAGATACAAACAAAGTAGCTGACTAGCTAGCCAGAGCTCAACGTATTGGGTACCCTATTAGGAATTGGGTTAACAATCCTCCATTTGCTCTTTTGGATTTATTATATGCTGATGCTAGTATGGTTTGTACTAAAAACTTTTCCTACTAATGCATCTTAGTTTATTTGTTCAAAAAAAAAAAAAAAAAGGTGCCTTGGTGCTGTAATATTGCAATATATGAAATTGCTCGAATGCAAGTCTTCCCAACATGCAAGTGTAAAAATACACATTGAGCGGTTTAGGCAATAAGCATTGAGTGGTTTAGGCATATATAAGAAATTAATACACGTTGAGCGGTTTAGGCGATTATATATTTGCTTCATTTGATGCACTCGGAAATAGCAAGGCTATATGTATTTCCTTTTTTGTTATAAATGGGAAGACAATTTCTAATTTCTTAGCCTAATGCATTGGACATATGCATGTATAATTTGGTCTACAGAACTAGCTATTCATGTGGAAAAGATATGGGTGTTCATCGGAAGGGAGGGAAAAGCAAAAAGGGAAGGAGGGAAAAGCAAAACCTAAAAATGGCAAAGGGTTTTTCTTAGCTTTTTTTTTTTTAATTATTATTATATCAACCACTCTTGGTTTGATTTGTCCGATTCTCACCTTAGAACTGGGAATCGGACCAACCGGCCACTGGTTCTAAGAATGGAAACTGGGAATTAAACCGTCCTCTCCGAGAACTGTCTAGAATTGATCGGGTCAGTCCGGTCTGGGAGGTTCCTGATTAGGGCAGTTCCTATTGCACACTCCTAGTAAACACATGATTAACATCAAGTATTGTCAACTACATGACCCATTGATCTGTATCGACATCGGCACACATTGATGTTTGTTACCAATTAGTTGTTGATATACGACAACATATGGTAAGCAATGATTAGCAAGGGTATCGACATGTAAGATTGATAAGCTATCAAGGTGTCATAAGAATGTTGAATGCATTGAAGTCACTAAAGAACAAGGTAATTGAGGTCATGAAGCAACTAGTGCACATTTTTAAAGGAACAACTATTTGAAGGCAAGATCATGGCATAATGAGAATATGAGCAAAAGCTTTTGGAGAACACTTTTGATGAAAGATTAAATTCTATTAAATGATTTTATTGCTTTTTTAAGTTTTGTTGTTGATTAAATTCCGACACAGTTTATATATGTACATTTTCATTGAAGTAAAGTTGTCAATTTCCTTATATACTTGTGATACATTCTATAAGCAATCACCCCGGAACTTGTCTTCTCTAATAAAAACTAAAGAACACTTTTGATGAAAGATATTTTTTTGCAGAAAAAATCCTTGCGAAACAGCTTCATGCTTAAAAAAACACACAGGATAAATTTCTTTAGTAGAGTTTAAAAAAAAAAAGAATAAGATAAAGATGAAAGGCGCTATTGATGGCAAGTCTAATTAAAAGGCCAAGAGCTCTTAAATTACCATGTTTAGATACATGCATGGAAATGAATGTGTACGCATGTGGAGCTTCATGTTCTTTCTTATTGTTCGAATAGCTCGATTCATCATATTTCCTGTTAATTTTGTGTTTGCCAGAAAATTCCTCTCGAGAAGTAATGCGAAATTAAAAAGGAACTCGCCTAAAGAAAAAAAAAAACTCCTTTTGTCATGAATTATTCTCTCTCGAAGTTATGTCTTCTCAAATTTCTTCACAACTGAACAAGTAACCGGATATGTGTGCTTCACTTTCTCTTGGGCCTTGTTCATCTGAAGCTTATGCCCCGTTGGAGGTCTTTACCTTGGGCCCTGTTCGTGTCTTCACAGCCCAAAGTGATAGTGGGCCTCGTTCGTGTTCTTTGCCTTGGGCCTCCATTTCATGACGTCATACGTACGTCATAAAGACATTAGCTTTTTTTCCTTTTTCTGAAGTGGGTGAGAAGGACCCCACCGTCGTGTTCATCCATACACGCGAACCGAATTGTCAAGACACGAATCTACGGCTGAAGAAGTCGACGCTCCCGAAATCTACCGAAAGCCTCTGTCGCTTCGAGTTCAAGCCCACGATAATGGCGGCCGCAAGAGGATGGCGATTATATGGTCCTCCGCATCATCTTCCGTACTCCCACGAGTGAGACTAATGATTTTTCCTCGGAGAAAACGATCTCCCCGGCCGCGGTTTTCAGGTTGTCGACATCAATCTTCGATTGGTGGCTCGAGTTGAATTCGCTGGTGTGATCTGTCTGTGTGCTGACTGTGCATACCGATCCACGCCATCGACGTTCGACAGTAAACAAGCCATAGTAGCATCCTCGACGCCTTCGCAGTGAGAGGTCGAATCATCAATGCATGCACATATTTCTCGATGCGATGCCAGTTTCTAGGAACTCGAGTTTAAGTTCTATGGAGCAATTTTGTATTGCTAAAGGGAAAGGACGATCGAAGTTGATGGGCACCAACCGACCATTGAGAGAACTCCAAACATCTCATTTGTGGAGAAAAAAACGACAAATTCAAATGTAAAAGTGTACTGAACTAGTATATTTATGCCACATTTGCCTCTAAATTAATTTCTCTATCTCAAAAAAAAAAAATTCAAACCAATAAACCCTTCATAAATCTATCATCCTCTATCAATTTTCATCAAATAACCCGATTAAATTGCTTACATGGAAACGTACTTAGCAAACAACTCGAATGATCGATATATGGCGTGAAATGTGAAAATTCAACAGAAAATGAGTCTTCTAAATAATACCGTTTCAAGGGAGATAGATCCAAAAAAAAAAAAAAAGGAATTGAGATTGGGGAAATTTGCCAATATATGCTAATTTGCCCCAAGAGTTCCCTCACGTTTCATAAATTAGCTAAAATCACCAAATTTGTATCAATTTCGCTTGAAGATTTTGATTAATCTATTAGGATAAATATTACACGAATATATCTGTTTAGAATTTTTTGTAACGGAAAAATTAGTTTGAAATAAATATAGCATGGGTGCATGAGTCCATAACCTTAAACCCAATTTGTCGAAACACCTTTTTTTTTATCGTGTCCATGTTTATCCTCAATGGTATAATTTCTCCGGCTCAAAATGATGTCGGACATACATTCCCATTTAATATATACTTATATGTAGATGAATTTCCTGGGTGCATGTGACGAAAATGTTTGTCAACGTACATCCATGAACAGTAGTGAAATCAGAAAGATCCAAGACGACGGAATTTGTGTGGCGCATTTTAAGCCCAAACGAGAAGTCGAAATCCCGCCACGTCGTCGAGATGGAGAAAACTTCCAAAAGGGAAATAGTAAAAAATACATCCGGATCGACGCGCCTCCCTGGCGCGTGTCACAGCCACCCTCGAAATCATTATGCCTTCATTACTCTATCAATTCATGATCACAATCAGACCCAAAAGAAAAAAAGAGAGCAGAGAAAATCATGTGTAACCAATCATCTTATCAAATCGACCCAAAAGAAAAAAAAGAGGGTAGAGAAAATCATGTGTAACCAATCATCTTATCAAATCACGCCATGATTCCTCCACCTTTTCAGCAAATTTGTGGATTACCCAATGTAACAAAAATTTTAAATGATTAATAGAATTGATCATTATATTCTCTTTCAAATCTTCTCTATCATGTTTAAAAGGGAAAAAAAGCCACATAAATCTTCAAACTATACATATAATGATATTTTTATTAAGAATTTTTTTTGTGATATAAAAAACCTAAAATTAGTATTCATATGACATATTTTTCCTCCGTCGAGATTTTATAATATGATTTTTCAGTTAAAATATATAGGCATCGTGTTAACACTATTTGCTTTCTAGCATCTATATAAGTGGATTTTTAATTGTTCTTATTGATAAAATTTTGATAGAGAGTAAATGTATCACAAAATTTTTTTTTAGAATAAATGCATGACAATACATATAATTTAGGATTTTTAGTAACATTTTCCCTATTTAAAAATACCCCATTTATCTTAACATCAAGATGCATGTATATAATATGAAGACTCCCTTAACAGGGGTTGTCATCCAATTCTCATTGATAGGTTAAATCCCTTTCATGTTTGTGATTAGAACTCTTGTGCTTCACGTGTCCTAATAATGGAAGGAGGATATGTTGATATGGTGAAATTTCAAGGAAAATGATGAAATGAAATTGTCCAAGCTCGCCTTGATCATGTTGTCTAGAAAGTTGATCAAATGGCTCGTGCATTTGTCAAAATCCAATTTTGAATAACCATATCAACTTTATTGAATGTGCAACAATCTTTTTTTTATCATTATTTCTCAATTAACTCTTGAGTCGAAAAGTCATCATGCAAAGTATCTCAGGTTCGAGGGATCAAAATAATGGTGAGAGGCATGATAACAAATTCCAAAGAACATAATTTTGGATCCGACGGGTTTGAGTACCGTGCTGATCCCATAAAGAAAAAGAAAAGTAAAATCAAAGTTTAATATATAACGATAATAATTTTTCCCATTTGACTTGATAGGTTGGAGGGCCAAGAATCTAAGTGGGCCTGGCTGAAAAATGGACCTTTGAACTTGAAGACAGGCCCGTACAAAGGTCCGGCGCGTGGCCGCCCAACGCGCCAGTGAAGAGAGTGGGGAACATGGGCACGCGATTAACTCGATGGATGGAAAGATTCTTCGGATCTTCCCCTGATTTACACGCTCCATGATTGCGCTTTGTCTCGCCCAAAACGACGCGCAGTACCCACCGCGTCGCCGTCGTGCGACAGACGGATGGAGGGAGGAAAAAAAAAAGTAAAAAGAAAAAAGGGAGTCGAATTGGTTAGCTATATATTGCATTACATGCGATGCACCTAATTAATCACACAATTAATCAAGTTTAATTATGCTGTTAACTTCCATCTCTTGCATCGGTCACATGGACCGAGCTCTCGTGCACTATATAAAAGTAGGAATCTTTCTTAAATATAAAAAGAAAAAAAAATTTTACTTCATTTATTAAAGTTCATCGATTGAATATCATTTTATACTTAGTATCTTCTTCTGGTCATTAGGGCAATCTTACTATGTTTTGTTTGGCAATGTCAAGATAAGGCCTTCTTTCTTTAATGAACTTCCAATGTAAACTGGGGAAAGTTGATATGGATTCTAATCTATATAATTATAATAATGTGATTCTAATAGAATCCTGCCAAAAGAAGATATTTTCATAAAGATTCATTCATTCTTAACAAATGTGCTCAAACCTAATAGGTCATCACGGCAAAGTGCGTAACACCCATTATTTTGTTTGAGCTTTAATTGAAGTTTAAATTTATTTTATTTTTCAATCTCTTTCAACTAAGTATAAATCAATGGAGTCGGAGGTCCATAATCCCATTCCTTTGCAGGCTCAATGCGACCCTTCGATTAAGGCTACCTTGACTCACCGCGCCATTGTGGGTCGTCATAATCGAAAGGAAAGGTGCTTCAAGGTAAGATATCTTTGGGAGCTTGGCTTGATTTTTGATCCGTTGAAAGTATCAGGGGGAGATAAAAACCAAGAGAGAATTTCTCCATAGATTTGGAGGAGTGACTCTGAACATGACAGGGCAACCCATCCCTTCAAATTTTCCAATTGGGTGGTCCTCCAAAGAATTGACATTTTGATACCCACCTCTCTTTCTCTCGCTCTCCCCCCCTTATCCTGCGCACCCCCTTGCCCCTGCCTTCTCTCTCTGATCCTACCACAAGCCCCCACACAAAATACACCATTGAAATGGACTCATTATAACATCTCACTCTCATCATCACATCACTCTTTTTTCCTCTTTTTTTTTTCTTTCTTTCCAGGGTCCTAAGCCTAAGAAACTGTACAGCAACTTCAGAGGCCAAATCCCCACCATGTCTAGTGCCTTAGAATGGAGCAGAGAAGAGGACAAGGCCTTTGAGAATGCAATTGCAATGCATTGGGTTGAGGACTCCAAAGAGCCGTGGGACAAGATTGCTTCCATGGTCCCTGGCAAGAGCCTTGAGGAATTGAAATTGCACTACCAAATGCTAGTGGACGATGTGAATGCAATCGATGCTGGCCAGATACAGGTCCCCAACTACGTGAGTGATGATACCTCCTCATCTTCAGCCGCCAGAGATGGGCCCGGATTTGCCGCCACCGGCGGCGGCTCGGCTGGGGATAAGAGGTCGAATTGCGGGTATGGAGGGGGGTTCTCGGGGTTGAGCCACGAGTCCGGTGGGCATGGCGGGAAGGGCGGCTCAAGGTCGGACCAAGAGAGAAGGAAAGGAATTCCATGGACAGAAGAAGAGCATAGGTATATCACTTCAGCAACTTCTTGAGGTTAACGTGAACAAGAAATGTTGTGTTTGAGTACTTTGTCCTTAAGACGGATTTGGATTACCTTATCTGATTATAATATGCAGAGAGTCAAACTATTTGCGAGGTCCTAGCTTCTCTAGAGGAGCTTGTTAAATTAAATAATGATAATCTGGAATCTGCACATTAATTTGATGTTCATTGGCTCTTAGTCAAATGCGATTGCTAGAAACCCTGCGTTTAATAGGGGGACCCCAAGCAAAGTTTTCCACTTATCACGTGGAAGATATCGAATTGGCCAATTGGATTTACTCTGCTATTGGGGATTCGTCAAAGATAGGATTTTTCTGGACATTAAAATCAAAGAGGGTGTCGAATTTTGCAGGTTATTTTTGCTGGGTCTTGACAAGTTTGGGAAAGGAGATTGGAGGAGCATTTCAAGGAACTTTGTGATTTCAAGAACACCAACCCAAGTGGCAAGCCATGCTCAGAAGTACTTCATCAGGTTGAATTCCATGAACAGAGATAGGAGAAGGTCCAGCATACATGACATCACCAGTGTGAACAATGGAGATGTCTCAACCCCACAGACCCCGATCACTGGCCAACAGGCCAACCCGAACCCTCCGAGCGTGCCTGCAATAGGAGCCTCCTTGAAGCACCGGACTCATCAGCCACACATGCCTCCTGGTGTCGGGGTTTATGGCGCGCCAGTGGGTCATCCGATTGCTGCTCCTCCAGGCCATATTGGATCTGCAGTTGGGACACCCGTCATGCTTCCTCCTCCAGGGCACCACCCTCATCCGCCATACATGGTGCCCATGGCTTATCCAATGCCACCACCGGCCCCCACCTCCACTGCCTCCACCAAATCATCAATAACAAGGCCAAGACAAGGCCTACATAATTTGATTCACAGCTGCATACTATGGGATCCTGGATGAAGATAGCAGGGGATGAGGTAAACAATAACATTGCAGATGAGGCCTGTTTTTGTAAGAGCAGCAATAATGGATGTACATTAGCTTAATCTCTATAGAGCAATCCTTGAAATTCAGTTCTCTTATTGTACATATGCCGGATTAGATAATCATTGCAAGTTCATTTTGATTTAGATCACTAGAATGTCCTGCTATTGAACCTTACAGAGGAGCCCATCTTTCCAAGAAAAATTTTCGATGGAAAGATCATTTACCGTTGTGTTTTCATCTTGTAGAAGAGTTTTAATAGACTATCTTCTGTTTGAAAGCCATAAGATGGATAGGCGTGAAGTTTATCGTGCCATGTCTAATTAAATGTACATATACATTCTCCCAGCAAGTTAAAGCATCCAATGTTGTGCGTCTTCTTACCTTTCTATGTCAACTTTGGGAAGAGAATCGACCAACTGAGTTCTATACTTACTGATGTTCAGATCAATCAAATAACTTTCTCTTTCATTAGTTCGGCAAGTGGCTCTGTCAAGTAAGAAGCCTAAGCTGGGATTGGTCGTGAAGTACAAGGCCAAGAAAAAGCTAATAGGAGTGCAGGACATCAAACCATCAAGCTGATGGTCCCAAGAAATACATTAATGTTTCCCCTGAATACTACATCTCCGAAGCCAATTATAGCTAATTTTCTGTTTAACCGGGAAAAAACCCAAGATAAGAGACCAAACAGTGGAAATAGAATGATGAATTGATGTTGGGAATTGGATCATAGAAAGATAAGTTGCTGCGTTATTTCTCAAACTAGGTCAAATTTGTTGTGTTTGGTTGGACCAAACCGATCTGCATAAAAACTGGAACCATGCCTGCTAGCATTAGATCGGTTGAGATTCGACAACTTATCAATATAAACGCATTACAAACCCCCTTTGGATCTATACTTTACTTCAAATCAATATGACAAATTAGAAGTAACAGGGAGATGACCAGGTAAGAGGTGGTAGAACATCGATGAAGCAAAACACATGCAAAAGCCTGCGCGGTGGCTCAAACATGGATTGTTGGCACTTGATAATTACTGTTTTAGTTGTGGTTAACCGTTTAAAAGCACGAAAACCTATGAAATAATCGGACATGAGTTGAACATGCTAAACAGAGTGTTAGCTTTGATTGACTTCTGAAATCTTATCTTAGGGAGAATTCCTTATGTGGAGGGCCCGAAATTTGCCAAGACGAGTGGACCCAACATTTATGCAAAAACAGAAAACCAGTTAAAAACTAATTTTGCCTTTTTGCTGGTAGAGACCCACAACGGGCCTAAGTCACTCCAAAGAGAAGCAGGTTTTATTTTCTTCTAGCCTGCAAAGTATTTATGCTCCTTTTGGACCCAATGAAGCAATCCAATCCTAAAAGGATACAGCAATTTCCAGTCCAGAACTCCGACATGCACCAGTCTCTTGTATCTTTGTTTCTAGAGACCATAATTCCATGAGTCTACTCATAAACAAACCACCTAAATTTATCATTTCCACTTTTAGGAGATGATTTTGGCAAAAAGAGAGAAGAAAACTAGTGTGAGATGGTGGATTTTAGGACTTGGAGCTGAGTTAGCCTGCACATTTCTTCTTCAGATAGGTAACAGCAAGCAGTTTACTCTTGAGAGTATCCTGCAATTTGGGTTGATCAAATGAATGCATGAAAAGTTCTGGATATCCAGCAATACAACTATATGATTGGGTACAGAGAAAATCATGAATAACTTTATCAAGGAAGCAAAACATTAAAAGTCATGCCACCTAAGGAAGATCATGAATGGGTCATTTTGCTCCAATATCAGTGACAATTTGAATCATCACATTACAAATGATAATAGTAAAACATGTAAAGCCGAGAAAAGAAGTTAGTCCAGCTGGTGAAGGCGTTCCTCTTCCAAAAATTGAAAATTTGTGTCGTCATGCTTTCCCTAAGTGATCCAACAAAGATGTGGCAATCCGAACCATCATAGGGAAAGTAACCCGGACATGGGCGATCAAAATGCCTATTTCCCCATAATCATTTGTTTTAGAAATGTCAGACGTTAGAGAAGAATCAGTAGAGCTGATAGGCACTATCCTTGTCTAGTCCACCACGGTGATCTCCATCAGTAAGTAACGGAAAAATATCAAAGTGCCGATAGCAAGCTGACCATCTTTAAAATGCTATGCTGACTCAATAATATTGAAGATTGATCTCTCTCTCTCGCACCGCCCACCACCCCCTACCCCGACCCCAACACCAAGCACCCACAATTGGAAATTAACCAACGAAGGTTTGTCTCAGCCATGCGCAAGACCCTTCAACAAATTACGTTAAACGAAAGACATCCTGGACATCCTGAAGGCTATTAGTAGCTCGATCTTTTAAAGGCAAAGGGCAAAAGTTAAAAAGATCCCACTTTTTGCAGTTCTAAAATTAGGAAGAGGGAACTTCAGAAAAAACAAAAAGAAAATGAGGCAAAGATAGGGTTTCTGTTGCCTAGTCTGAGTTTGATCTCTCAGATATGAACAAAAAGGTAAAGAAAAAAAGTCATATTAACAAGAAAATGAGAGGAAAGACTTTGAGAGAGGCTTCTTCTGTACACTTGCACTGGTACCCGAAGAAGAGATTGAAAAAGAAATGAAGAAAAATCTGGAATCATCATCACTTGCTTCCAAGCTGGTTGTGAGGACTGAGGACTGAAGTAATTCCACAATCCCTTCTTTTTTGCTCCTTCTTTTGGCTTTAATCTTGCCAGCACAAGAGCATAATAACGCACCTCCTTATTATATAGAGCCTACCTCTTTGTTCCTTCATGAACCTTCCTAGTCCTTTATTTGAGAGCTTTCTTTTAGGGCTTTCTAGTGCAGCACTTCTCAACATCTTCATCTTCCTCTTGAATGACGCTCTCCTTGTCTAATGTGATGGTGTCAGTTCCTTCAACCCACTCTTCTTCAACCCACGTTACTTTCTTCTTTTTTCTCTCTTCTTTCTGATTGGATCACTTTTTGGGTTCTGTTGATATGAGGTTGGCCTGATGATAACCATTGACTTCCTTAAACTGAAAGAGGAAAGGAGTCATGAAGCTCTTCTTATAGAAAGATAGGGTGTGTGGTCCACTCCACACGCTTATTTGGCTCAGCCAAAAGGACCAAAAATATTCACCAAGAGAATGTACAGTCACTTCTCTCACCAGGTACTCTGGTGTCCCACTTCACCCTATAATACACACTTCCATGAAAGAAAGAGAAACAAAAAAAAGAACGAAATATGATGTTGATAGGTTTAAATTTACCTCACAATTGCAAAATAAATACGATGAATAATTAAGTTTAATGAAACTACAGGGGTTGGTCTGTGAACATTAATCAAAAGTAAAAAGTAATTTTTAAATCGTTACAGATGAAGAACTTTTCCACAATACTCTATACTACTCATCAAGATGAACCAACCATTTAGTGGCTGATGCTGCCCGCCGAATTAAGAAAGTCAGTTCCCCTATTAATGACAATGCTTGTCAACCTCTTACTTTCTCTCTTTTTCTTTCTCCAGCAAAAGAAACTACGTGATTTTTCGTGGTCATCTTCATTTTTCGTTGAAAGTAAGCTCAAAAGCGCTCCAAACGTGGGTCCAAGCTCTCGCTAAGTTTGTAACAGTGTGCGAACTTGAGAAGTCATATAGCTGTAGGGTACGGAAAAAGGGCCTGAGGAACACGTGATGTCCACGAGAGAGACATGGCGACTGATGTCTGAATGTTTGTGGCACTAATCGACGAGAACTACTTTTCTGTTTTGGGTTCCTGAAACCTAAGTTTTTGTGAATGCAAATCCGAACCAGTTAAATAGGAAAAGACACAGGGGAAAGGCAACAAAAGAGTATATCAAACGACATTGATAGGTAGCACTTGATGCTTTTATTTTTAAGTACTTATCTCTTAAAATTTACGACAGGGATGAAGGCCGGAGAAAATAAAATTTGGCCACAGTTCACCCTGTGTTATGTATTTCTTTTTTATGCCCAAAAGCTAACTCATAAATCTGGTTATGATCGACGTTCGAAATTTTCTGCATTTTAGAATCGGGGTTGAGCGTTTTAGCAAGTGACTTACAGAAGGTGCCTAATTAAAGGTATCATTCACTCATCATTGTGAGCCGTGTTAAAGAATGGGCTCTACGTTTGCTCTGTTAGGCGCTTAATTCATTTTCTTCTGAATTTTGTAGTTTTGGTCTTAACTAAATTTTTCTCCATAACCTGCCCTTTCATACCTGTTGAAATCTTTGCAAGAAAAGGCCGTTCAACTACCAGGGTACTTATGACCCAAAAGAAAACTACCAAGTCAAAAGAAAACTACCAAGGCAATTTCTGGCACTACCATTAGAGGACTTTGATATCACAAAATTGCCTAAACATCCGGAGAGGGCCAAGAGGAAAGAAGGGAAAAGGCCTTTAGGTTCATTATCTTCGCTGTGCCTATTGGAGTTATGACACTGAGCCACCACCCTCATATGAAGATCAAGTCGTTTACTTCCCTTTTTTGGCCCCTCTAGGAAATTTGTTGTTATGAGAACAGTTGGCCAGTGAATTTAAAGATCTGAGGTACCACCACATGTTCTTTTGACCGCCCTGGAAATTGTAGTTAATGTGAATGTTGGAGAGTCACGTCGTTGGGTGTTTTTGTGTATGAGGTTTGCTTTGCATTCTCTTGTCTCTCGTCCCCCTTTCTTTTGGGTAAAACGTGCTGGAAAAGAGAAGCAGCCCTAAAAACAGCCACCCCCCTCCTCCGTTCCCTTATCCATTCAACCACGTTTGCCGAAGCAAAAGAGAGGCCACTTGTTTGCCTGCCGCCACAAGCTTGTGCAGTAGTAATGAACAAGAACAATGATCAGTGAATTATAGCTAAATCTTGAAAGCACGAGATCTGAACTGGTAACACTGCCCAATTGGGACACGAGATACCGCAAAAGAACCGGTCATTCGAGCAAGACGTCCCCGAACTTCCTTCCTTGTTTTTTCTCAAGCGGGTCTGGATTTTAGCATTAAAATGGAAAGAAAGAAACCCCATCTCCACGTAAGTTCGACAGTGAAAAAGAAAGCATGGAATGGATAAAGTCTGTCAGCAGACATCCGTAAAATTTTCTTTAATGACCCCCACCACCTCAAGAGGTGGGTCGCGGCTGAGAGAGAAGCAACAGTGCAGAGCTTAAATGAGGCCACAACTTTAGGAAAGGAGTGGTTCCCTAACTCACAGTAGACATGCACGGGAATTGAAATCGAGAGGGACAGAAGAGAATCAGCATTACTTCTAAGTACAATATGTCCAGATGTATCGCAATTCCTGGTGGCAGTCAACCGTTTGACCGGCTTCCACTGACTGGGCCATTTCCGATCCTCCTCTGGCCCAAAAACCGTCCTCCTCCAGAAAAAGCTTCTGTGTCAAAAAGCTCCTTCATCCTGGACAAGTTATTCAAGAAAGTAACTATGATCTGCCACTCTAGAGGTGGATGCTACACACGATGCAAGAGTCTCAAGAAAACGAGCATTAATGTATTGTCTCAGCCACATGGAAGTATGTGTTTAAGTGAGAGAGATGTTTCTGATTGAATTGGCATCTTTTTTTTCTTCAATCCCGTCTTTTTGGCCCACACGAAGACATAATCTGCCTATCACAAATTCATGTTACCTCTGGAATCCACTCATTCCTTTTCCTCTCCTGCCCATCGTTTGCATCTTGGCCTCATGATCTGAGTTCTTTGGCTGGCATTGAATGACAACTCATTGGCTCTTGTTTCTCCTTTATGTGTATCAAGAAATTCAGGTATTGCAAATTAACATTGTCCGAAGCAGACTACCACTAGGAGATCCCCATCGCGAATGGTGGCACCAGGCAGACATTTAGCAAGAAGGGGGGGAAGAGGAATGACAGGTTAATACTTGCTAATCGCTAAACTGTTTTCATCAGAACATATTGTGCAATAGGATGCTTACGAGATCATCTCTATACAATACTTTTTAGGAAACTAAAATATAATATTACTCGATGAAAGTGGACAAGAACCTTTATGATTCTGAACAAAGCTTTTCTCAAAATACTCTTCAGTCAACTCACAGCCCCCCATATAACCAGTATTATTTCAAGAAAGGGCTAGAACTGCACCCAATTTGTCACAAGGCTTTGTAAGATCAATGCATATAGACCACATATTTCATAAACACTGATTAGCCACGCCTTCAAAACTAAAAGGATAGACATAAGAAACTATGACTCATCCTAGGGAAGCCACCTCTGAGCAAAATTGAGCTCTTGTTCCTGTGTGTCGGTTAATAAACCAAGCTCTACATCTTACCATCCAGTTAAAGTAATGTCCTTCCATTGTTTAGCATGGAAGCACTGTCCAACTGCCATTTGAAATGAATCGTTCATTCATAGTATAATGACAATTAGAATTTACTATATGTGAGATGAGACGGCAAAAATAGAGAAATCGAATAAAGTGAGAGAATTTATATACATACAACATTGACTATTGAAGCAGCAATATACTACTGATAAGACAACATTGTTGTGAGACATTAGATAAACTTTCATAAGAGAAGAGAGATCGTCATACCAGTCCCAGAATCTTGAAGATCTTTGACCATTTCTTTCAAAGATGTGGAGAAAGAACCTTGTAAAACATGATTCCTTTTCGTGAATATATCTATCTCCTTTTCGAGGGATTCTTTTTCTGCTAATAAAGACTGCAATCTTTCACCTTCTCCTTGGTCGATTCCCCGTTGAAACTCTAGGCATTGTCTAATAAACTCTTCCCTGACAGATTTTAATTGTTATAATTATTTCTAGGGTAATAAGTTGCAGAGATCTGACAGGAAATAGAAAACGTGAAGTAAGAATAATGTTGGGTTCATAGACATCAGAGATGAGTAGTTTTAACCCATACACAACAACATGCATGTTTCAACCCAGCACTTTCTGCAGATGTCACACTTTCAGCAAGAAATTTTCTTGTAGTACTTCACACCAAATGCCAGTGGCGTAAAGCTGCTGATTTGTTGCTAAAAGCTTGTCTCCAGCAAAACAATTTTCTTTTTATCGCCGGTTGTTATGTAGTCATTGATGTTCAGGCAACAAGCGCGGTTTTCGTCACTATAGAGTAGCCACTGTTTGCTGTTCATGCATTTTATTGTAATGGCTAATCCTGAGCTTCTAGACAGCTACAGTAATAGACCGAACAATTATTTTGGTATCAGCTAACAAGCAAAGTCGAAGCGGAAATAATTTATCCTTAAATGAGAGTTGATCTTTATAATGCTTCTTTTTGCAATCCCATGATTTGTAACACAATAAGATATGGTCACAAGCAAGTACAAATCGTTGATGCACATGCGACAATGTTGAATGATTCTCAGCAGAATTTCATTTTGGAAAAAGAAGTCAGTGTATTGCACATCTCGGATTTCAAAAAGTTGAGGGGAATAATTAAGCAACAGCTCTACAATATCCCTATATGCTTTCCAACCGAAATCGATCAATTACCGTTTACAGATCATCCTTTCTTGTATCTCGTCTCTCTTCTTTTGGAGAGAGCGCAGCTCCTGCTCCATGCTGGTAACCGACTTCCTTGATTCAGCTATTAAACGGCAAAAAGAAACAAGTAATGCAAAATATAAACACGCGATTCCATGAAATAACTGATGAGGTGCCACTCTGCCGTTGGAAGAGTACAATGAGAAGATTATCCAACACATGTAAATGCCGCAGGAATCATGCCGTTAGACCAAGTCGCATCCTTCTCAAGTTTTTCACGCCGATTACCCGCCATACGCTGCCGATTGTGGGCCGAGAAGGGCCTCTGCTAAGATAAATCTATGAAATAAAATGAAACTTCAACTCATCATAAGTGCCGCCAGCGATTTGTCCCTAAAGGCCATTCTTGCGATCAAATATGACAGAAGCGGCATCAACAATGACACGGTCTCTCTCTCTCTCTCTCTCTCTCGATCGATCGATAAAATTGACTGAAGATGGCAAGGCAGAGCGCGGTAACATCTAAGAATTTCTACATCTACGAGGTCAACACCGACATCCTCCAATCCTCCAATCCTCGATCGCACTGACCGTATGAACAGACGAGAAAGACGCAGAAGAAAGGTAGGGCGACGCGAATTTCCGGTGCCGCCGATGGCTAAAAAATCGATTCAAAGCCGCCGGGAAAACAAACGTTACCGACCGGTCACCGCAGCCAATCCGACGAGCTCGAACTGCGACGCGTAGAGCAACTCGGTCAGTTCCGCCTCCCTCGTCGCCAAGGCGGCTTCGGCCTCCGAGCACTTGACGATCTCCGACTCCATCTCCCTCGTGGCCTGGATGCTCGACTCCATCTCCTCGTTCACCTGCTCAGCGCGCGGCCTCAGCTCGGGACGACGAGCCTTTTGCGGAAACATCTATAGAGATCGGGATTCGCGAAGGCACCTACATACCTGATCGAGCATGTCCTTGAGGCAAGAAATCTGGCACAGTATCGCGCTTGAATCTTCCATCCTCTCCTTCTCCGTCTCCGTCTCCCTCTCTCTCTCGCGCGAATAACGGCTATCTCCAGGCTCCCGCCATTTGTGCAGTTGCAAATACAGGTAAAAGTCGAGTTCGATTGAAAATTTGAGATCGAGTTCGAGCACTAGCCGAGCTTATTAAAAATCAGATTTACGGTACATTTGTTCGGGGAAAAACTTTATGATGGAGGAAGTACTTTCTGGGAAATTATTTCCAGAAAAATGATTAGTTTTTTATGTAATTTAGAAATTTTTATGGCATTCGAAAAAAATTCAATCTTATTACTTTACCTTTAGTAAAAAAAATCGAATTTTGAAATTATTTCTTTCTTTTTTTTTTTTTTTTTGGCTTTTTCCTCATGACTATTGAGTCTCGGTGTTCAGGACCAAGTATTTCAGCAGCAATGCTCGAGTCCATTGAGGCTGGCTTGGGGCCTGGTGCCCATGCTCACGACCATTAGCTCATGATTAAACATAAAGTTTCGGATCGAAACGTCAATATTTAGTCATAATTTGAAAAACGTTCTTCATATTTTCAAAGAGGAAATTATTTTTTTGAATTTAAGCTTTTGTAGAAAAATTAACATTTTTTCATTTGAATATTGTTGGAAATATATCTTGAAGATTCCGATTCCGTGGATTAGTTTTGGTAAATAGGAAAATAGGAAAATAGAGATTCATTTATTATTTTTTCCTGTTTTATTCTTTTGTCTCTTACATTATAAATTCACCAAAGTGTAAATGTAAATATACACAATGAATATACGAGAGAAAAGCTTTTCTCAAATCTCCATTACACTTTCGTCATGGTATCGAGCCGATACTCTGGCCTAGCTTCCGCATATTTTTGAATTGCCATCGTTCCTTTTCGGCCTGTTGTTGCATAATCTTTACCTGCGAAACAGACCAGCAAAACGATTAGGAATTCCCTTTTTTGGTGCCATGACGAATAATGTTGAGAATTCCTCAACAGAGGAGACACCTACCTCAGATCCGGTTGTCTCTCTTGGCGGCGACTGAACCTCTGTTCATCCATCGAAGAAACCCTTTTTCGCACGATTGATTCCGGCGTCGGGCCGACCTCCGGCCCACCCAATGGCCTCCAACCTTTCCTCCAAAGATATGGACAGTGTGGAACCGCACCCTTTTGGCCCGTTGCCGGGGACGGTATGGACCCAAAGATCCTTTTGGGCCGTCGCCGTCCGTAACAGCCCCACAGAGACATCGGGCCGACGAACCCCGCTCGGGAATTCGGATTCGTTCCGGTCGTGATCAGGATCTATCCCGGGTTCGAATCCCTACCCGGGATTTCAACCCGGATACACGCCGCCGGGTCAGGGATCCGGATCTATCCCGGGTTCGAATCCCTACCCGGGATTTCAACCCGGATATGCGCCACCGGGTCAGGGAACCGGATCTATCCCGGGTCATGGGACGAATCCCTACCCGGGATTTCAACCCGGATATGCGCCGCTGTTTTTCCGGTGGCGGCGGCGGCGGCTTGAACCCGGCGGCCCTCGTACACGTCGCCGCCGATGGACCCGAATTGAAGCTCCTCGGGATGCGGCTTACGGAGCGGAGAACTACGCGGCCGGGCAAGGGATCTCCGGCGCGCCCTCGTCACCAAAGACAAGGACGGCTTCCTCGACGGAGCGTTCCTTTTCCGCCGACGAACGTCTTCAACGGCCATTGCCATGGCGCAAGTGCAACCAACGGTTCGCACATGGCTCGGGAACTGCCTCGCACCGGAAATCGCAGCCGGACTCCCACCAACCGAAGACTCCCGAACTCTCTGGGACAGCATCCGCGAGATGTACGGACGCCTCGACCGAGCGAAGCTATTCATCGTCACCCAAGCCCTGTCGGAATTGAAGCAGGGGAACCTCTCGGTTACCTCCTGCTTCAACCGCCTCTCCGCTCTATGGAATGAGCTTGAGGCCGCCGAAGAACGACTTGAAGGTCCCGAAGAAACCCTCCAACAGTACCGAAAAATTAAAGAGAGGGAGAAAACGACGAGATTCTTACTAATTTTAAACGAATCCTTCTCGGCTTTTCGATCGCAAATCCTCGCGATGGACCCTCCACCACCGCTCGGCCGCATTTACCAGTTGGCCGTCCAAGAGGAGCATCATCGGATGGCCGCCGCTGGACACGCTCGGCTAGGCGAAGGCTTGAGCTTGGCCGTCCTTCCCTCCGGTGATTCGACTCTCGGCGGAACCTCCACAGATCTGGAGAGAAAAATCGTGGCTGCGGCTGCGGCGAGGAGAACCGGAGGAAACCCTAAAACATTGCGATCTGACGGCTCGGATCCAAGATTTGGAATGGATGGCTGGGATCGCCGATCCAAGATGGACGGCTCAGATAGACGCGCTGGATCTGACGGCTGGGATCTCAGCGTTGGAACGTACGGACGAGATCGGCGCGCTAGATCGGATGGCTGGGATCTCAGCGCTGGAACGGACGGACGAGATCGATGCGCTGGATCGGACGACCATCATCTATCCGCAGCTTCAACAGAATCGAACGGCTGGGATCGTGCCACGTCAGCAAGAAAGGTCAGTGGGCAGAATTCCAGATTTAAAAATAAATATTGCAGCTACTGTAAACGTCCACATCATACCATTGAGACCTGTTGGAAGTTGCATGGAAAGCCTAATGACAAAAAGAGAGAATCCATTATTTCCCAAGTTTTTGCACAAAAGGCAGATGGATCACCTCACCAGATGATCACTCAAGAACAATATCAGAATATTGTACAAATGCTGGATCAGCTCAAGACTAGCGATAAAAGTGCAGGATTCTCAGGTACTTTCCTATACAACAAGAATTCGTTTTTGGTTGATGTATGGATTATCGATTCAGGTGCTAGTGACCACATAGTATGCAACAAATTTTTTTTTTTCTCACACATATAAAATGCCAGAATCACCTATCACGGTGCGTCTTCCAAATGGGAACATCACAAATGTTACCCAAACCGGCACCGTTCATCTTGGTCCAAATTTAATCCTGAAAAATGTCCTATATATTCCAGAATTTGAATTCAATCTTTTGTCTGTCTCAAGAGTTTGTGAGGATAACTCTTGCCATGCCACATTCAATTCCGACAATTGTCTTTTTCAGGACCATTCGACCGGCAGTGATGGCCTTGGGTAGTGTGGTAGATGGACTCTATTTCGGAACAATTCCCCAGGAGATTTAGAATTATTAAATAAGCATGTTTCTTGTAATGCTATCAGTTCAAATAAAAATCTCCTTTTTCATCAACGATTGGGTCACAGTGCTTCTTTTCCTCATCCAACATGTCCAATATGTCCTTTAGCTAAACAATCTCGAGCACCTTTTCCAAAAAGTACATCTCGTACAACAGATTCCTTCTCTTTACTTCATATGGACATTTGGGGACCTTATCATACTCTTCACCGTGATGGATCTTGATTCTTCCTTACAATTGTTGATGATTACACTCGAGCCACATGGGTTTATCTTATGCAATCGAAAAGCCAAACTTTTGGTCATCTATCAACTTTATTTCCATAATTAAAAATCAGTTTGGTAAATTGTACAAAAATTCGTACAGATAATGGGCGTGAATTTTTCACTTCTGATTGCAACACATTTCTATCTTCCCATGGTATACTTCATGAAAGTTCCTGCACTTACACTCCGCAACAAAATGGAGTTGTTGAGCACAAACATAGGCATCTGTTAGAGGTTGCTCGTGCTCTAAAATATCAAGCTTCCATTCCAGAAGATTTTTGGGGAGATTGTGTGGTCACAAAAGCCTTACTTGATCAATCGCATGCCAACTCGAATTCTTAATGGTAGGACCCCTTTTGAGATGCTTTACAACAAACAGCCTGATAATAATCATCTTAAAGTATTTGGTTGTTTATGCTATACAACAAATGTGGGTCCTCGAGATAAAATGGGCCCTCGAGCCACTCGGTGCGTATTTATGGGATATTCTTCTCTTCAGAAAGGATATCGAGTTATGGAGATCTCTACAGGGATTTTTTTCATTAGCAGGGACGTTGTATTCCATGAAGACATATTTCCATTTGAGGAAAAGGTTTCTTCATCACAGTCCTCTTTACCATCAGGACACGACAGACTATTTTTGTCCGATGACTCTTTGTCCTCAGCACCAGGGTGTCTTATTGCACTAGGACCACCCATATCATCCGGACCACCTTCGTCTGCATCAATGGAATTATCACCTTCAGAAGCAACATCGCCAGGATTATCTGAGGACATTTCCCAATCTCCTTTAACAACAGCTGCTTCACCAATTCTCCCTGAATCATCGGATCCTCCAGCACAAATCATCGAGCCGCCTCGACGATCTGGACGGCACACTCGTCCACCTACATGGACAAAGGATTACATATGTTCGCAAGAAGTTCTTCGGTACACAATATCCCATTGGCTCATATGTATCATTTAATCGTTATCGCCAGACATATGTGTTGTATAAGTCGCATATCCGAAGAACGAGAACCATTCTCCTTCGCCGAGGCAAAGACGAGACCCTAGATGGCAACAAGCGATGGAATCCGAACTTACTGCTTTGATGGAGAATCACACATGGGATATTGTCCCTTTGCCACCAAGACGGAAACCGATTGGCTGCAAATGGGTTTACAAGATCAAATTCAAGGCAGATGGTTCTATTGAGCGCTATAAGGCTCAATTAGTTGCCAAGGGATTCACTCAAAAAGAAGGTTTTGATTACCATGAGACCTTTTCTCCAGTAGCTAAAGAAGTCACTGTACGTTCCTTCTTATCCATTGCAGCCATACGAAATTGGTCTCTTCATCAGATGGATGTGCATAATGCTTTTCTCCACGGTGATCTCGATGAAGAAATCTACATGGATATTCCTCAAGGATTATGCATGTGGGGAGTCTCGGGTATGTCGTCTTCGCAAATCCTTATATGGATTAAAACAGGCATCTAGACAATGGTATGCCAAATTCACTGCTGCACTAACCAATGCAGGTTTTGAGCATTCCAAGTATGATTATGCCTTGTTTACACGTACTACAAAAGCATCATCAATTTATCTGTTGATATATGTTGATGACATACTTGTCATGGGAAATAATGATTCTGATGTGGCCAAGTTCAAAAGATATTTACACTCCACCTTTCACATCAAAGATTTGGGACCGCCAAAATATTTTCTTGGCATCGAGATTGCTCGGTCCAATGAAGGAATTTGCCTCAGTCAAAGGAAGTTCATCTTGGAGATTGTTTCTGAAGCAGGCCTATCGGGATGTAAACCAAATAGTCATCCCAGAGTTTGAGCAGAATGTCAAGTTGACGACGCATGAATATGACATAAGTTCTCCTTCAAACATTAAGGACTCAGTGCTCAAAGATCCTTCAGAATACCAGCGACTTGTCGGAAAGTTGATATATCTTACAATGACAAGACCTGACATATCATATGCCGTACAAATACTCAGCCAGTTCATGCATATGCCAAAGCAATCACATATGGATGCGGCATTGAAAGTTGTGAAGTATCTAAAGGGATGTCCAGGCCTTGGTATACTTCTATCTCGTGATTGCAATATGAAGATGACAGCTTTTTGCGACACAGATTATGCCACCTGTCCAATGACCAGGAGATCTATTACTGGTTTCTGCATAAAGCTGGGAAAGTCATTGATTTCTTGGAAGACAAAGAAGCAGTCAACTGTCTCACTATCATATGCAGAATCAGAGTATCGGGCCATGGCAAAGGCCACCTGTGAAATAATCTGGATACGAGGACTACTCCTGGATCTCGGAATACAAGTCAGTGGACCGACTGAGTTGTTTTGTGATAATGATGCTGCACTCAAATTAGCGGCAAATCCAGTCTTTCATGAAAGAACAAAACACATAGAAGTGGATTGTCATTTCACTCGGGATAGGATCAAAGATGGAGTCCTGGTGACAAAAGGAATCGGAACAACGGAGCAACCTGCAGACGTTTTTACTAAAGCGTTATGTCGGAAACAACATAGATATCTATTGAGCAAGCTAGGTATCCTTGACATCTATAGGCCACCAGCTTGAGGGGGAGTGTTGGAAATATATCTTGAAGATTCCGATTCCGTGGATTAGTTTTGGTAAATAGGAAAATAGGAAAATAGAGATTCATTTATTATTTTTTCCTGTTTTATTCTTTTGTCTCTTACATTATAAATTCACCAGTGTAAATGTAAATATACACAATGAATATACAGAGAAAAAGCTTTTCTCAAATCTCCATTACACTTTCTGTCAAATATGAAAATATTTTATGTTGACTTATTCTTCTTCTAAACAAACTAAACACAAGAAAATGAGGAAACTATTTCCCCAATTTTTTTTTTTTTCACAAAACGAACCAACCCTAATCGAATTCATTCGAGTTCAAGCCACGTATTCGAGTTGAGTCGAGCTCAAGTTGCAAACTACGTTGACTCAACGCAGCTATACACAATCCCCCGCCGAATTTATATGGGATTCCGCCAAATTTCACTGTTTACATTCAATTCTTACTAGTTACTACTGTGAATAAATCACAGAACTCATAATTTGGATTTAATTCTTACTGTAATTATAAATTGTGACCATGAATATTTTTATAACCTTGACCAAGGGATAAAAATGGACAGCTCGATCATACATTATTCTGCAGCTTGATTGGTGCGAGATTTGTCTAATCCGACATTAAGCCTTATTTGCGAATTATTTCCATTCGGTCATGATCCTAGCAAGGCAAAACATAGAACTAACTAATTCGATCGCATCTATTCTCATGGACACTGTCCGAACAAAAATCACGATAGGGCTACAACTTAGGAAGTACTGACACTCTCTAGGAATCTTTGTATTGTGTCAAACACTCTAACATGTGTCTGAAACTCTCCAACACTATTGGATACTTTTTGACACTCGGTCAATACGTGTTGAAAAATTCGACGCCTAATCAATTTCTCTAACACTTTTTAACACTTGAGTCGAAATTCCAACATGTTAATAAACAAAGGGTCAATATATATATATATATATATATGAAAAAATAAAAATAAATAATAAAAATAACAAATTAGGAAAGAAGAAAAATATAATATTTTCTTATTTTCTCTTTTGACTTTCACTTTCCTTGATACATAATTCACCATTAGGTTTTTTCTTTTTTCTTTCGACACGTCGACACGCAAATCTAAAATGTGAATTACTTGTTTTTCTCTTTCCAAGTTACATGGATTTGTTGAAATAGAGTTGAATTTGTCAAATTGAAATAATGAAAAATATTAATAAGCGGCGGATTAATATTTTTAATGTAAATTTATTATAGGATTTATTATTATAAAAATAATAATTGATTATTTATATATAAAATATACATTTAATATATAACGTGTTCCAACATGTCGGAATTTTCTATTTTTTGAGAAATGACGTGTCGGCGTGTTATGTCGTGTCACGTGTTGATGCTATTTAGGCTACAACAGAACAGTTCATAAGAGAATGAACATGGACGGATCTTCCCGACCCAAGAACACTAGCACTTTTCTATTTGTTCCGATCCGTCGCTGTGACTCACGGTATCCAGGAGATATGGCAGACTGGTATCTTAGCAACCTCAAAACGGAAAATGGCATCCTTCGTGCATTGCAATTGTCCGGGAACTCAGGCAGGCAAATCATACCACAGCAAGAACAAGCCATTTGAAATTTCTGGCGGAGAAACCTTACTTGTCTCAGCGTAAGAGCCGAAACAGATTAATGGAGAGGATCAAGATGCAATAGAAGGGTACAACTACCAGGAATCGATGATGATCTGCCGTTAAAGAGCGTACAAGAGCCCTTCGATTGACTTGCCACTAGACCACCGTCAGAAGTATCGAGCATTTATCCACACGACCGATACATTGCGCTACCTCGGGCCTTCCTGAATGTCACTGTCCGCCAACATACACCCTTCTCCACAGGGCCAAAATTATGAAACATTCCTGGAATGCATTGCCAACTCTCTATAATGATTGCACATAATCAGCACAGATGATGTAGAGCTTATGTATACCAAGCAGGAGTTCCTGAGTTCTGGTCATCAGAATTAACGAGATTCACCAAAATGCAAACTTCAATGGACTGACTAGGGTCAACTTTGAGACTGCTGTTGAGCTTCAGCAATAGATGAATTCGCAGTCTCACATGATTACTTTCTAAACGGCCAGAGTCCGTGAACATCTATGCTAGACAAGACGACTATACTGACATTTCTCCACTGAAGCAAGGACTAGATTGTGTAGCTTTCTGAAACACACGCTTGTATTGTTCAGTTCATGTCAAGCACACCGGAAGATGTAACCGCATAATTTTGTCCCTCAAAGTCCCCCTTGATGAGGATGGAGCAGCAATCATTTCTGCTTCACCCTCAACTGATTGTGAGGTTGACACCAAAGATCACCATTCATATTAGTGTCGACAAACTAAGAATGAATCAAGTAGATTGGCCCATTCATCAACAGTGGCATTTCTCTTTAACAAGAAGAAATTCCAGGACAGGAGGTAAACTCACTCACTACTTGCTCTTGGAGAAAAAAAGGGGCAAGGATCAGGCAGGGAGGCTATCATAGATGAGTAAAGGGCTCTCAGCAAGCGAACCCCAAGATTCACAAAATTTCGCCATACACTGAACTAAGAACAAGCACAGAGCCTGTTCAACTTTACAGTGCATCAGGCACACAGCTTAACCCTACAAACACGAGGAGCTAACTCTACTGGTGAGTACAAAAGAGAAAACATGTAAGATGATTTCCTAAGGAACAAAAGAAAGGGAACAGCAAGCATACTCCTAGTAACAAAGCCTTGAATTTCAGTGAGGATAACAGAACCTCCGATGCAACAGAGTAATTGAACAGATGCCCTCTTAGACAAAGTGCTGAGTCTGCTTACATTCGCAGTATCCACAAGGTGTGGACTTACGTATTCAACAAGGAAAATAGCCGAGCAATGGAGAAAATAGGCATGTATAACTAGGGCTAGACAAATTGATCTTGATGAATAATACTAGGGAACAGACACGGGTTTCAGTGAATACGAAAACAACAATATGGTAGATGACACTATCGGGCAAAGGTCAGTGCATCAAACACTTCACAAGAATGATCAGCAAAAGCCACTACTTCATTCACGCACACATTCTCCACTGCTTGATTCTCGACATCCTCGCGATCAAGATAAAAGCCACAGGCACAGACATAAAGACCCATAAACTGAGCACCTCTTTCATGTAGCTATGGAACACGAAAGCCCAAAAAACCAATCCAGTGAAGAACATAATCAACATCTAAGAGGCGAAACCAGATGATTAAACATGGGACATAAGCACATTCAGTCCAAATGAAAATTCACTTCATGAAATGACAATTCCTCTTAGCCTGCCAGAAACCAAAAAAAAAAACGAAAGAAACGAAAGAAAGATCGAAGACCCGAAACTGAGCTTCACATTTGGTTACGATAAAAAAGACTGTCCTCAATTAACTCATTCAGTCAAAAAAGAGCTAAAAGGATATAAAAAAAAAAAAAAGGAAAAAATGAGGATCGAACTAAGCAGAATCTTCAAGTTCATTCATCTTCTGCTGCTGCTTCCTCTCCATTTCTATCTCGTACTGCCGCAATCTCTCCTTCATCTTCTCCTGCCACATGCCAAAAATCGCGAGTTCCAACACCCTCAAACATTAACCCAGAATCCCCAGAAGCGACTAAAAAGGAAGGAAAAATCAAAATCAGACCTTGTAGTTAATCTCGACGCGGTGCATGACGTAGAAACCCAGGACGCCGCCGAGGATGGTCCCGGCAATGATCCGAACGTAACCCCACTTCTGCGAATACGGAGGCCCCACCATCAGCAGACCGCTCCCGTTCCTCCGCCGCCTCCGCCGCCGCTTCCTTCACTCCCCAGTCCCGGTCGCCGCAGCAGTGACGGCGAGCCGCCGGAACGCCCCCGCTACTCGAGATGTCGGTCGCAGCTGATCGGATCGCGCCACCGAACGGCGCCGAGCGCGAGCCCTTTTGACGGCGGCTCGCTCGGTGCGCTCCCGCGACGGTCGAGAATTCCGGATGCGCGCGATGCGGCGACTTCGAAACGGTGCACTGCTCGTTCCAGACCGCCCCGGTCGAACTCGGTGATGCGTCTCGCGCTTCGGCTCGGTTTCAGAGGGACCGTAGATAACGAGGGGCGAGCAGAAAAGCCCGTAAAGCCCACACACTAGGACCGGCCTGATTTTTTTGGGCTCTGACAGGCCCGGGATAGCCCACCGGGCTTAAAATGTTTAGTTTTTTTTTTTCTTTTTAAGAATAATGGCATAAATGATATTGAATTTTGGTGTGATCTTAAACTTTTAAAAATATTCATCATTATGCAACTCAATATAATCCTTAAACTTTTAGTCTATATTCAATTTAGTTCCTGGATTATCTGAAAATATTCGATTTTATCATTTCATTAATTTAAGTTTAAATATAACATTAAACATTTTCATATAAGTTAATGACTTAATTTAATATGTATCAAAATTTTATGGATCATATCAAATAAATTAAAGTTTTAAAATCATTTTGTATATTGAACTATTTTTAAAATCATATTTAATAAATTAAAAATTTAAAAATCACGATGTATTTTTAATTTAAGTTGAGAGATGATTTATATCATTTTTTCTTTTTTGTAGTGTGGGATGACCCGGACGGCCTGACTTAATTTAATGAAATGAAAATATATATAATCATAATAAATATTAGTAAAAAAAAGCGCAGAAGCCGGAAAATTTGAAGTCACCGTTTCACCAAGCCAAGAGCAGCTTCAAAAGAAGCAACTGGAGAGAGCGAGATCTGCAGATCCCAAGTTGAATCACAGAGAGAGAGAGAGCGTCGCGAGTGACTCATCTCGACTTCGAGAACGTCAAAGCCAAAACCCAGAATGCGATTTCATCATTAGTGATGCCGTGCAGATCGATTCTTGGTGGAGGTACCGTCTCCACGTTTGTTGTCTACTGCCCATTTGGTTTCGCTCCGTGATTCGATTCGACGATACAGATCGTTCGTGTTTAGCGATTGTTCCGATCGAACAATCTGTAGGCGTCTGGAATAACTTCCATGATCTATTGTCACCTTCCGTTGATCCGTGTCTCGGTTTTACTTGCAGGAAGCAAATATTGATGTGCGCGCTGCGGTTGGCGAGCTGGTGGGCTGATATGTTCTGCAAAGGAATGATTGATCTTTCTGAACTCTAGTTGGTAATGCGTATGCTTGTTAACGAGCTGGGGTTGCTTTGGAGTGGAAAAAGTTTTCATTTTGTGCAAAGGGTCTTTGTCAATTCAGAGACAAAGCGACAGCTTCAGGCTGTTTAAGAATATTTTAGGTTTGGTTCTCTGATAGAGCGTACCGCAGAGCGGAATCTTCACTTTCTGCATTCAATTGTACCTTGGTTGATGTTTTCTTTCTACCGTCTCCTATGCATTTTGGGGGGTTCTGAAATGTCCAGTTAAGGGTGTGACTAGGAGGAAAATGGCTGATCGGGACATAGAGATGCTACGAAGATGAGAAGAGGGCGCTTCGCGAAGAATTCGATTGCTTTCGTGTGCACGGTTGTTTCGCTGTGTTGCTTTCTCGTACTGATTCTCTCGACACTCAGGCTTCCGGAGGTGTCATCCGGTAACGATGCTGTGGGATCTCACCGGACTACAAAAGCCGGGAAATTCTCCGAGAATCGGCGTTTGGGGACGTTCGGGGAGATGATGGTGGAAATGCTGCCACAAGACCTTGCCTTCACTGTTTTCGTCCCTTCGGAGAAAGCATTCGGGCGTGATCTGCAGCTGAACGCGACTGAAAGTTTTGCTGCGGGGAACATTAACAACACCTACGCGATTGTTTCGCGTGTCCTCGGTTTCTCTGCCGTCCCGCGAGTTCTTACATCGGATACAGTGCCCGTGGGCAAGGAGATCTCTTATGATTCGTTGTCTGGGTATGCTCTGTATATATCAAAGGCTGTCAATGGAAGGATAATAGTCAATGGAGTCGAATCGGAAAGTTTGGATACAAGGAAGCGCGAGATTGTTGTGCATATTATGGATGGAGTCATCATGGATGCTGATTTTAAACAATCGGTTCAGCCAGATTATGAAGGCTGATGACTGCAAGGCAGGGGAGGCATTGAACTGGATGATTTTCTTTCCAGCTAATTACAAGTAGTCAACTACCAACTGAACAGAATTGACCATTGCACAGGAGCAAAATATTGTGTACTTGTGTAGTGTATACAATCTCTCAAAATTGGAAAGTAGAAGTGATTAACACCTCTCTCTCTCTCTCTCTCTCTCAACAGCACTAGCATCTCCATTTAGCAAAAGGGGCTCCAAAACCACCTTAAAGAACAAAACATGCTAGTTGCCTCTGCCGTAACTACTAAATAACGAAGTGTAAACAAGTAGTACTTTCGTATAATAATCAAAGTTGAAAGCAAAAGAACCAATTCGACTAATCATCACAAGGAGCTCCTCGATCACACAATGCAGATGATGAGAAGAAAATCTTTTCTGAAAATTGATCCTGCATCAAGGCTTCTTAACATACAACAAAATCTTAAGATGGAAACGATGGTACGGCACAAATGGCATTGGTTTATACAGAGTATAAAGTGTGTTACAGATCTTCACTAGGCATTCCATCCCAAGCAGCTAAAATCCCGCAGACAGACAAGATGGAAGCTCACCGTGATGTGTAGCTTCTACTGTATGCAACTATTCACACTGATATAAAACTACAGATTACAAGTGCCTAATAATACAACAAACATGTGACCGGAAATCCTAAAACCAAAATTTCCGACTCGGAACTAACTACTAGACTGCCCTTTCCTCTTTAACTTCATGCCTTTTTCACTTAATTGCCGCTTTGGAGCTGGATCCACCAGCAGCACTCGCGACATAACATAAGCCAAGAGTTCTTCATGATGAGAGAATGTAAAATCCAAATGGGCATACTCAAACTCATTATATGTAACATTCACGCCAGATTTCTTCATCAGTCTGTAATGCTTTCTAACCATTGATAGCTTAATTACGGTGTCGTGCCTTCCAGCAACTAAATCAACTGGTATATCGATGAACCCGTAGTACTCGCCTATATCTAATGGCTCTGGAGATCCATAAACCTCTAAGTTGGTAGATGCACTCCCATAATCAAACATTCTGAATTTCCCAGAACGCTTCATTTGTGCTAGGTGAAGGACCACATTGAAGGAGACACCTGGCATGTCATTCATGTTGTAGTGAGGCAAGCCTAACACGCCAACCCAATTTGAGCTGTCTCCACCAACAACGCAACTCATTAGGGTTTGAACCACTCCTCCAACTGCAGGGTAGTTATGAAAGTCCCGAGCCAATTTGTTCAACAGCATCCGGAAAAACCTCGTGGGAATGTAGAAGGCAGGTATAAGAGGAGCCATTATAGGAGCCAATGTAAGGAAGATATACTCCACTAATGTGAAAACTAAATTGGAGTCATGATGAAATCCAGCAGGTGATAGCAGAATCAATCTTGAGAGCCTATGGGGCTTCTCCTCAATCTGTCGTGTGACGACGTACATTAGCATAGCAGCCCCACCCAAGCTATGGCAAATAGCGCAAAGTTGGAAGGGCTGATTGTTGTCTGTCTCTTCCACAATCTCCGGCTGGCTAAGTTTCAGTTCAGATGTTTTAACCTGGTGAATCTTCTCTATCATAGCTGGAATGTCCTCGGTTCCATGCTCGTTGATGGAATATCGCCAATATCTGCATTAATTGCTATTTGCTAATTTCAAACTCATCAATAGGACTACAAACTTTGCACAATAAATGCAAAATGGAGTTTTGACAATATATCAAGAAATAGTGCACTTACCGTTGTGAGGAAATATTCTTATCATTGTGCTCACGGGAAACCAAACCACGGAAATTTCCCAGAAAAACGTCATATCCTGCAGTATATTGAGATAAGTCAGAAGATCATGTCTAATGGTTGCCCGTGGCCAAAAATTGAGGTGATCTAAATATTGCAAGTCCTTGAAGAAAATTTTTGTACCTTGATCAAAGGCTGCAAAAGCTGGAGAACCAACGACCCCATTGGACACCCAACTGGCCAAGAAAATCCGCTAGTGAAAAGCAGGAAATAGGACTATAATACATCTAATCATCAAACAAGGAATACCCATCTAACATGGTATTGAGCACATGGTAAAAATTAAAATATTGTGGAAAGAAAAATAAAAGATATGAGTCGGAAAATACACTCAGGCAAGATGTAATTCCATGACTTGAGAGGACAGCAACAAGAAGATCAATTCAAGCCATAAATGATTCACAAACTGCTAGAGACATGAACTTTCGATCTGTGAATAAAGCACTCCAGACCACCCGGCACAGGAAAATACAGACTATAAAAAAATAGAACCATTACAAGCAAAGAAGGAAAACCACCACCATTAATAATAACTGCCCAGTGCTTACCCCATCGATGAATCCAATATGCCATGCTGTAAATAAACTGCCTTCCGGGAATCACGTCTGTGGCAAAGTTGACCCGTAAAAACCCAGAGTTGCAACAAGATCACAAACTGAAATAGAAAATAAGTAAAATATACCTAGGGATTCTTTCCAAAAGAAGCACATAGCCATCAGCAGTGATGACATGAATAGCCTCATATGGGTACCTGAACAGGTGGCATGGTGAGAGGGTGCAAGGGAAAAAAAAAAAAAGCACCAAGAAGAGAAAAGAAAGAAAAAGCCATCAGCCTTTTAACTATTACCCAAGCTCAGTTATGACATCTTGACATGTCCGAGCATCTGTATTTAGAGAATGAGGAAAAGAAGTTCCATTTTGAGTTTCAGCTGGCTCAGTCTCAGGAGCAGAGGCATCCGACCTGCTGCCATCAATATCATCACTGCCAGTGCTACAGGGAAAAAACCATCTCCGCAATATTGCGATTACTTCTACTGGTGAGAGAAGGCAGCGTGCTGCCTTATGAACAATATCAAACAGAGCTTCTATAAGGATTTCAATGGCTAGATGAAGATCCTGGATCAGTGTAAATAAATTAAACTGATGAGCACAAGGGAAGCATCTCTAATTGAAACAGCAGACCATCTCATAAGGAATCAGCCATGGTGCCCCTCACCATACCTCAATTACTCCACGTCGTCTGTCGGTGGTGCGGTGTATGATGTGATCTTTGAGAATGTGCAACTTTTTTACAGAGCTTATGTGTGAAGGCTTCTCGCTTTCCGTTAACAAAGCATTCCCATCACTAGTAGAGTAGGAAGGATAGAAAAGACGAGATACTAGGGACGACAGAATCTTTGCTGGTAGCAAAATCCATGAAAGTATGAGTCTTATCCAACCCATCCTTCTCCCATCATATCTGCTGAAAGAACTAGCTCTTGAAGCATGTGAGCTTTGAGACAACGGAGAAGGAGGACATATGTTGCCATCATTAAATTCTTCCTCTGATGAGTAATCAATGCTTGAAGATTCATCAGAATCCACAGAGAGTTCATGGATGAATTGATTGAAGGAGGATACACCACTGGATCAATTACAAAACCAATCACAGAGAAAGTTCATCAGCATCAGCAAACTGCAGTGTGAAGATGAAAATAATATTCACAGTTAAAAATATCCAACTGGAAAACTATGATTAGATTAAAACCCTACATCGGTTATTCTTCCTACAAACAAAAAGCCTGCAATTCCTGATAAAAATAAGAGGGGCATGATAAAACCCTGGCACATACTAGCACATAATAAGTGCTTCTTTTTCTTTTTCTTTTTTTCTTTTTATTTATTTATTTAATTTCCCAACTATTTAATCAGTGACTCATCATGCAAGCCGATGAATCAACCAAAGCATAAGTAAAAACCAAGATAAACTAAACTCACTTTTCCATCCATCGAGGAAAGCGAGGTCCACGAAAAGTTGGTCTGAGCTCCCATCCATGAGCACCTTCTAGAATATTAGCCTTCCCAGGCAAGATGGTCAGCAGAAGTGCCGAAACCCCATTAATGAGCCTCACTATATTAATCAAAGATTCATATGTAACTGTTTTAACCGACCTGCACTAAAGAGGAACAGAAAAGGAATTGCTCATTGTTTTATCACAAAGGAGGTGCTTCACAGCTTAGCCAACATTATATACAATAATACACAATGAAAATTCACCAATGACCAGAAACTGACAATGCTTAAAAAGTCATCAGCCAACAAAGACGAGAAATAAGTGACTGATGCAAAGAACGGGAATTGCAAAAGTAAAGAACGATAAGTTATATCCTCAAAATCATATGCTGTTCCGCTCAAAACCTTACAACACCGATCCCGTTGACCACGATCAGTCCGCCCACGATCAGTCCACGCCTCCAACTGCAAATGTTCGCAATTCACAACAAATTCACGCAGAACCCGGTCACCCATATGAGAATTTGTCAGACGACACTCGAGTAAAGATTCTTTGTCTGAGTCCAGAGACAAGACGTACGAACATTGCTGCGCCAGGACCAGAATCACTGGAGAATATCATCTAATGGCCATGAACATTCATCACAACATCTTCCCTTCGTGGCGCGAATCAATTTTCATTCAAATATCTATCTATCTTTCTACGAATCTATCTAAGATAACCCAAGAAGAGGGAATGGGCTCTTCATAGTGGAAAGAAACTCCAGCACAGAAGAACCCCGCAAACTCATATCAGTTCAATCTTTCTTCCTCTCCAATAAACAACCCAAACCCATGATTTTGATGATCGCCGATCGATCACAACTGGTGTAAAAACAGTTGCTTGACATAAGATCACAGAGTGCGCAGCAAATTCCCCTCTGGGTCCCGATTGCTTTCGGGTCAAGCCTCGAAAAACCCACAGCTACGGGAAGAAGGGGAAAGACAAGAACCGCCAATCTGAGAGAGAGAGAGAGAGAGAGAGAGAGAGAGAGAGAGAGAATGGCGAAGAACGACTCACTCTTTAGTGAGAGAGAATGGCGAAGAACGACTCACTCTTTAGTGATTGCGAGCACGTTGTCGACCAGCCGCTGCATGTTCCGAAGCCCGCGCCAACTTCGCGATCCTGGTCTCGTGAAGAATTTACGAGCGAGCGAGCGAAGGGAAGGAGGAGAGGTGGGATTGCGACTGCGACTTCTTCTTCAACCGCCACGAGAATGGCATATATAAATATGTGCGTACACACCAAAGGCAGAGATTCTTGAAACGAGAGTGCAACGGATCAATGATGGCAAAATCCATTTATTAGTTAGTTTTAACTTTTAAGACAGGGATTTCAGGCAGGAGAGAGAAGGTGGGGCCGCCGGGGGGGAAGCTAGCGATTGGCGGCAGAGGGAGGCGCGTGGGATCGCAGCGGCGATGCTTGCCGTACGTCGCAAGTCGGCTGCTTACTTCTCGTTTAAGGGAGGGGGCATGCAGGGACGCGGCGCGGGGGGTTCTGATTGGGCGGGGTGATATGTGTCGTTTTCCTGGGTTCTTTCCAGCTCCAGCGTGTCGGCTGACGAGTGGCTCGGGACTGGTCGCGGAGATTGCCGCGCGTGCGCTGGCGGGGCGATGCGACCCTCGAGGGTAGATGGACGGTTGAGATGGGGAGGAGAGTGGATGAGTGGAGACGGCTTCCGAAGGAGGCATTTCTCTGATCTGCCGGCCGAAAGAAGCGATGCCAAAACCGAAAGAGGATGACATCCACATTTTCTTTTTCCACAATAAACAATTTAGGAACGCGAGAAAAGCAAGTAAAAGATACGTCAAAATTGAGGTGCCCGGTTTATTGGGAAAGTAGGAAGATATGGGAACATAATCATCCCAACACGCAAGACAATCCAAGATAAGTGGACAACCAACGCTCGCGTTATCTCTTCAAGGAATACAAATTGATAAGATTGGAAAATGCCGGATTCTATAGTCAAAATACCCATTTCCAATTCTAGTTGTCCGCTTCATGTTAACTTGCCATTGTAGTGAAAGCAAGAAATATGATTCTTTGAAGTTATTCTTCTCCCCCGGGTTGAACTTACTCTTCTCCCAATCAATTCGACCAAACACGCATTTAGAGTAAGTCAATGATCAAACTATAAAGTCGAGTTCACAAAAGGAATGAGAGAGAGAGAATCCAAGTGACACTGCGCTACTCGTTGATATTTAAATGCCACCGGCGGTGGTTGCAGAAGTTAAAGAGGCATCCATAAGAAAAATTGGCCAAAATTTTCCTCCACAGTCAAGGTAAAATGTTCTTCGAGTTCCCTGATATTCGCCATGCTTGCTTAAACAAACGTTTCAATTCTTATGGAAACCCAAATGGAAGCCCGTCATCGTCCCCAAATGTTAAAGAGTAGTAGTGACAAAAACTCATAGATCCAAGTCAAGTTTTCATATTGAATTATTCTGCGATCCATTGGAAAACCTCAGTAGGTTTCTTTAAATGCGTAAGTAGCTTGGCTTCTCATTTTATCCATCCATGCAAGTTATCAGATTCACTCACGATACATGACCTACTAAAAGTTTGCAATGTACCCTGGCCAAAGAGTAAGCATCTAAATTCATGGGTGCAGGTGCATGTTGGACAATGAGCAGCAAAAGAAGCTCACATATTTGGGACATGGTTAACGATAGAGAAAACATGTAGAACTTTGGAAGATGCAGATATAACTACAGCAATTTTATGTTCGTCTTCACGATGAATCGTAGTCTATAAGACTATCAGGTGTGACGATTGATAGCTAAAAATCAATCTCAACCAGAATCAACTCCAGGGAAACACTTAACTGAGCGCAGATATTCATGAACCGATTTTCTCGCATGATCCAGCAAGTGGCTCACATCAAGGTATCGAGACCTCTGGTTACGCAAGAAAAGAATCAAAGGTGCACTTCATAATGCTTTACCTCCAGGATGCAATTGCTACATATTGGATGTTGCCACGAGTGTGCCCTCTCCATCCACATCGCTGTCTTGAGTAAAGGCAAATTCTGATACCAGGGCCAGATGATCGCTCCCCACTTTCTGCAAGATCAAGATTAATTCATATTCCGTTGCACGAAAAGAAAACGGTTGGCCCAGATAATGAAAGGTAATTTGTCTCAGCATAAATTAACTCAGGAATTAAGGGGGTGACTAATCGAGAATGATCATAAATTGAAAAGCACTTCAATTTGATAGGAAAATGCACACAGATGCGTGCAACTGCTACCTATGAACTAGGTGAACAAATTCCTTGATAATTTACTGATCTTATATGTGGCCTACTAGCAAACTGTTACTTGAATTCTATAATTCAAGATTAAGAGAAATGGAGTAGAAGGCAGACCAACCGGTCAAGACTACTTGTGCGGATGCGGAATTCTTCAGGGTTTGAAATTTGTCCAGATGAACAGTACTGAGTAGCCAACCATCACCAGGGCATCATCCAAATTGAATTCTTAAAACTATAGCTCTTCGATAAGTTTTAAATGGTTTTTTTTTTCATCTGTCTTGGGATTTTTTACTTAGGACTGTGTTGCTAGCTTTCCTTATCATCCAAAAGGTTCAATTTTGGTTGCTTGTCCATGGATCTAAATATTCTGGTTTTCTTTCACTATGGAAACTAAGGAAGATCATCTGCCAATAGTTACAGAAAGGATGAGACTGCAAACAATGATTCTTGAGCAACCCCTATGAATATCACAATCTTAAATAAAGTCCTTACTTTGCATGGCAGACCACCTGTTCTCCGAAGAACACCAACTGAGGGAGTGTCCAGAACTCTTGTTGGTACAACACCCTTTGAGTACCTGTACCGAGCAGTAAGCACCAATAGAAACGGTTAATTGATAGTCTCTCGCCTGCTGCCCACTCTCTACAAATACTTAGCATCAAACTGTTTTAGTGCGCGCGTGTGTGTGTGTTGGGGGGGATTCATCATGTAGTCCATTGTCCTATACAAGTTTTAGCTTGGAAATAACGAACCTTGTCACCTTTAGCAGAGCATTGTTTGGGTCAATGAGAATACATGAACTGAAAGTAAAGGAAGAAATCTCTTCTAAAAATGTCTATAATTTCAATGTCCAACCACGACTTTACCAAATGGATCTGTTTGAGACAAGGGAATGAACAAGACAAATTTCATATAACCAATAGTGCCACAGCCACTATGGAATAGGCCTCCTCTGCAGCTGAGACCTTAGAAATCTAAGGTCTGGCGGCTTCATAAAGATGAACCTCCGATAGAGGTGATGACTAGTCCAAGTGCTTAAGAATTGCATCAATCAATGCAATGCCATTACTGTGACATATAATCAGTTCTTAGACTCTCGACTATTTTTTATTCACCATTTTATTTCCATTTCCTAGCCTAATCAATGGATTCCCTAGGGAGAATCAAAGGCCAAAAATTCACATTTCAAGAGAAACGGTATTTACTTAGATAAAGATGGTTTTCTTACCCAAGGTAGACCAGACTATACCAGTATATACTAATACTACTATTTATACAAACTGATATTTGTGACTGTAGTTCGTCGTACATATAATTGCTTGATGCCATATTCTCTTTCCATCCAAGTTGTAATAATACTATACATAGATCATTTGTAGCTTTTACTAAGTTATATGTCTAAACATTAATAAGGAGAAAAGAGATTCTGAGGAACTTATACAGTCAAACTTATGTTTTTCTTCAACTCTCTTTCTTTTTCATCTTCACTTTACTGATGGTTAATCTTCTAGTTAAACCTATATCACATACCATATATAGTCGACTGTCCCAAAAAATTTTGAGTGGTATGAAGTTGCAAGCGGTTCACCATTTGAGCCCCTTGTTCTCGCTGATCCCTGAGAATATTCAAATTTGAAAACCCCTCATAATCAGGTATCATCATTCTGGAGAGTAGATGAAAACCATAAATTGCCCTTTGCAGCAAAATTGAGAGATAAGGAACATACCCTCATTGTGGCGTAGGAGCTCTTAAGATTCAATGGATGGGCAACAACCTCACCTTTAGCATTACCACCAGCAGTTTTGATTTCTTCGTCAGTCCAGCCACATGTCAAAAATCTATGATAAACAGCATTTCAGTATAGAAAATCTAACAAACATGAAATAACATTTCTAGCCATATATAGTGTAGGAAGAGAAATCAAGCTACTTTTTTTAGATTGGTATGTAGTGTCAAACTCCTAGACAAGCAAAATGGAGCTTTTCGCACATTCAATGTAAGCTGAAGCTTGACCAGAAGCCGCAAAAGAGCAAATCCAAATTGATATACCTGTCTATCAGAAACAAAGAGTTACTTAAATCCTGCTTTTCACCAAAAACTTGAGCAGGATGGCAGCTTCTTTGGCCAGATAATTCCCTTCGGTCATATGACATAATATCCAGCTGCAATGAATTTCAAATTTATTTCATAAAGTAGCAAGACTTAGAATATGACATATGAGGTAATGCTTGATTAAAGAGTGATATTTGACATCATTAGCTCAAAGATCAGAATAAATGAGGAAAAGCTCACCTTCGACGTTGACAAGAACTTGTATATAGCACTCTGGCATTAACAAATAAAATATCACAACCGAAGGAATTCCAATTGACTGAGGGACCAATAAAATTACTGTGTATGATTTCTACCTGTGGAGTGGTGTTGAAATCGCCAGCAAGCAGAACAGGAATACTACCCCATTTTTCTGAGAGAATATATGCCCTTGAGGAGAGGTGATGAATCTGAAATGCAATATACCTCACATTTGAATGAGCAAAAGCAATTGTAAATTGATTAGGATAGCCATCTAATTAACCAAATGTATTGTGGGACACTTCCCCCACCTCATTTTCAAACGACATAAAAGATTCACATATTGCATTTGTGAATTTTGAGATACAAACTCCCGTTAGAAGGTGCTAAGATAAGTACCATTAGATATTTAGAACTTCATTTATCATGTATTCTAGCAAACGAAATATTAATCTGTTTATGTTCTAAAGGCATGCACAGGCAAATCACCACTTTTCAGCTTTTGCACCACATTCAAGAATTCAACCAAAAAACAAAATTACCAAGACCGGAAAGGCCTTTTATGGTAAAGACATTCTTTGTACGTGTTCATCCTCCATCTTGTCCAAAAATTTTTGTTTCCTCAGTCTTCCATCAGTTTTATATAGACGAGCTGTAACTCATCTGTTACACTCCACAAACTTCAAACTCCCCCAAGACATGAAGCCACAATCACACTCTTAGGATCATATGAATGCTTTCCAGTTTACAAGGTCATTGCAGCTACAATAATTAACAAACTAGTAGCAACGTAGATATCCTAGCTAAATACTCCCAGGATCTTTGGTTCCTCTTCTAAGCATAACAACAGAGGTCAATCATCAACATGCACATCTTTAATATTTTGGTCATCTAGTAAGATACAAGAGAAAACAAGGTCACAATACTTCACTGCTCACAGAGGAGGTCCGCAGTAGAGAGAACTTACTTGTCCTAGCTTTACATCTCCTCTACTCGGGTTATAGAGAACATGAATATTGCCAACAAGCAGTTTCTTTGACTCCGCTTTGCATGCCTTCCTGCAGGAAAAGAAGTGAGATGCGAAGAGAAAGCAGTTTTTTATCCAAATGAGTATGAACTGAAAAGGGGAAAAAACAATAGATAAATCATCAGAATCAGAACAGGTGTACTGAATAATTAGAAGAGCCATAATTAATCTTGTAGACAAAGTTAAATGTAGGTCAGTTTCAGTAAACTCTTGTTCAAGCTTCACGATCTAGATGCCTACCTGAAAGACAGAAAGCTGTGCTACATTATCTCGAAGACCAAGTTCTTTGAACTTGATGCTCTCTTCTTCTACCAGCGAAAACCTAATTTAGAAAATTTCAGACAATTGCAGTTAGTCAATACAGCTTTGTAGGGAGGTTGGTAACTCATGCCTTGTCGGTGTTCAACTCACTCGTTTGCTTTCCAAAATATAGCACAACCATCAACAGCATCTCCAGTGCGTCTCTGCCATTTCTTAATAGGTAAGCTCTGGATGCCTTTAGCCAATTATATAGTTAGGCAATTAAATCTTGGGAAAACAACGACCTTATAAGAACCAATATATCCTGCTTTCTCTAGGATTTTGAGAGCTCAAAATACTTGTCCACCTCCTACAATCGAGCAAGCACCGATCAGTCTCCTTCTGTTCTAGATGTTATACCACCAGAGTTGGCACTAATACCTGAGGAAAGATCAGAAAATATACCTGCAAGCAGATAATGTCTGGATTCCATCCAATCAGCTCTTCGCATATGACACGTTTACGCCGTTCCCATTTCATGTATAGAGGAGGAATATTTGTATATAGATCTCTGTGCTTCGAAGCATTTTTATCTCCCAGAATGTTGTAAGATACCATGGTAAACTTCGCTGAAACAAACACATGGAACACCAATGGCAATCAACCTCTTACATATGTATCGAACCATAAAATCACACGAAGATATATATTAAACCAAAATTGACAGCACTGCTGAATAATCTCATCTATAATCTGCCTATAAACCATTCCAGCACACTAGATTGGGGATTGAATGATATATACCGCAATCTGAGCAACTAGCAAATCATTTGGAATTCCACATTCAACAACACTTGCTTAAAAAAGCACTCGCTTACATATGGCCAATTATCACAAACAACGCGAGGTGAGACGTGACCTAATCTTTCCACGTTAAGACTGCGATTGTCCACCTTGGGATATCGCTCTCATCCGCATCAAAGCAGAGACGCGCTAAACAAATCATTCCGTCATTTACATCCTCGTTCAGCAGTCAAACAATCGCGAACATCTGCTAAGTCAACGCCCGAGCCGACGAACCTCTCCGAAAAAAAAAGAAGCCGGCCGAGAATCTCGGCAAAACGACACACCTTGAGAAGCGAGCGGCCGATCGGCCTCGATCCAGCGGCGGACGATCTCCGGCGACGGCCGGTCCTCTGGCGGGCCGCGCGCGAGGGGATTGTACCATCGGCGGCCGTAGGAGCGAGCGGGCGGCGGGGGCGGCGGGGGCGGCGAGGACGAGGGCTCCCTGGAGTCGCCGGAGCAGCGGAGCGCGGCTGATTTGCGCGAGAACGGGGAGGACGCCGGCGTCGCGGAGAGATGACTCGGGGAGAGTCCGGTGGACAGAGGCGAGCGCGCGCAGAGCCACGAAGAAGAAGCAGAACGAGGAAGGCGAGAAGGAGCGGCGAAGCCCATCGCGATCTCCGAAGCGAGGAAGGAGGAGGAGGGGGTGGGGTGGCTTACTGTGCACTCTGCAGTAGTGACCGGTGCACTGCCTTGGACGAAACGGATTAAGAATTGGCGGTTGGAAACTGCCAGGTAAAGAGCTTGCTTTTATGGCGGATTCTCGAAATTTCCTTTAAATAGCGGTTGGAGTCGTTACATGAATCATTGATCGTATTTTCAAAAGTTTGAAGTATTTCGCGTAAAATAAAAATTAGAATTGCGAGATACGCAGTATGTCTAAAAATGTAATATAAATTTTAAAACTACACAGATTTTTTTTTTTCACTCAATGAGAAACTTCATATTTAATTGCCGTGTAATATAAATTACATTGCACGTATGAAGTGATGGTGTATTCCCATGAAATACCAATAATCTCGAGACCCTTCGTATGTTGGACACTTCAACATACGTCCGACACTCTTCGATATTATGTGAACACATATGAAAAAACTGACACTTAGTCAATTTTCCCAACAATCTCTAATACTCGAGTTTGGAACTCTTATATGTGAGTTTGGAATTCCGACATTCATAAAGTCAATTTTAAAAAATTTTAATAGATGAAGTTTTAATATGTAAATATGTAAAAAAAAAAATAATAAAAGGGGAAATAAGAAAAATCTAGTATTCTTTTCTTTTTTGATTTTCATTTCTCGTGATGCACAATTTATTTTTAAGTTTGTTTTTTTCTTCTCTTCCGATGTGCTTTGACATGCAAATCTAGAATGTGGATTGCTTATTTTTCTCTAAGTTTTATGGATTATTGGAATGGAATTGAATTTATCAAATTAAAACAATTAATGATATTAACAAATAGTGAATTAATATTTTTAGCATAAATTCATTCTAGACTCTTTTTTTTTTAAATATTTATTTATGAATTTGAGTCGAATTAATTAAATGATAATTTATCACATATATATAATAATGTATATTTAATATATAACGTGTCATAATATGTCGAAATTCTCTATTTTTTTAGAAATGATGTGTCGGCATATCATGTGACGTGTCAATATTAATGTTACTTAGGTATATTCTTCTTCCTTTTTGCGATTTAATGAGCGTCCATACCTATTGAGAGATTAGTCATTGTGAATTCAAACAAATTTCGTTCATGTCTTCCGGGCAAACCTTTACTCAAAAGGGGGACAAAGTGTTTTATGGATCCGGCACAATGATCGCTTATGGTAGACTCAATCAATCACATGGATTGCATAATAATGCATCTTAATCAATTTTGTGTGAATTTTAAAATCTCTCACTTTCGATTGGCTTACTTCATCATGTACCATCATCACATAATCACTATGGCCAACCACCTACCCACCTGATAGTGGACATGCATAGGGAATGTTGCGATTGGAGAACAGGAGATTTGTCGCCACAAAATCAAGCACTTTGGACAATCCCTTTGGATTAAGATGTCGAATACTAGTCATTCCAACAGAGTACCGCTAGTGTTTGACCTAAAAAAAATTGAATACCGTTAATAAGGTAGAAACATAAAATGCTCGAATAAACCTATCCAATCACAACATATCCGATTTGGTGGATAGGCTATTGCTGTGAATCAAATTCGATGCCATGGGGTTGCTATACCGACACAAGTATTTCTCCTTTGTATGAGCTATCAAATTATGTAAAATTCACTGAATTTATCAAAAACAACATCTCATGCATGATAAAATCGGTCTATTTGAAGTGAATTTCACTTTTAACTTTTTATTTTTCTTCAATTGTTGCGGTGTAATGTGCATCAGGTGTTTTTTCAATTTTAACATCCCCAATACATGAAATCGACACATAAAAATTCACATATAACTTCATAATTCAAATAAAAATAATTTTTAATGCAAATATGGAAAAAAGAAGAAGAAAAAGTTGAAAGCCGGGCCTAAACTCAGACGAGCCGGACTCGGACTCACGGCAATCGGGTCAATGCAATAACGACGAGTCGTCCTACGCGGCCCAAGCTCGATCGAAGATATATACAAAAAATATATACGCAAGCTCAAGGTATTTTTCAAAGGCTCCGGTCCGGCGAGCGACGTGTCGGCATCGCGACGATTCAAACGAACTCGCGTTTTCCCAAGCACCCATTTTTCCGTCCCCTCGACACCACAAAAATAGTCCCAAATGACTTTTCTTTTCCGCCAAAAAAATTTCCCCCAATTAATTTGCTGCTAAGCTCACTAGAAAATATCGCAGAGGAGAAGGGCAGAGAGAGAGAGAGAGAGAGAGGGAGACATCTCCGGGAATTGCAATGGAGACTGCAATCTGCGGTCGAGTCGCTCTCTCCCCTCATCACGTCTTCAGCAAGTCGGGTAATCACTGCGTGCGTAGCGGCGTCTTCGATGCGTGCGTAGCGATTCTTGCGTTCGATTCGCGTGGTGTCTCGCGTGTTCCTCGATCCTTTTTTCGTTCGGTGAACACTCGTTCTTGGTTTTCTTTTATTTTTTTATTTCGAATTGGGTGTTCTCGTATCGGTCGAGGATGTTGGTTCCGCGACCCAAGAGGAGTTTCTTGGAGATTCGGGTCGGGCGTCTTGGGTCTTTCGTTGGTTCGGTTAATCTTGTTTGCCGGTGATGTTTTGTTTGGCTCGGGGTTGGACGAGGATGTTGGTCTGCCCGTGGTTCTTGGGTCGAGCGAATTGTCGAGCTTTTCTATCGTTTCTTTGAAGATAACTGGGGACCCTTAGTCGCGAAATCATAAGATTGTGTGGCAGCATTGTTGGTGGTGACTGGTGGGCGTGTTGGCAAATTTTAGGCGATGATTCTTGGTGGAGCTCGGAGTCTAGTGCTGCTGCCCATGGGTTAATTTGGTCGAGACCTTGAAATGAAAGCTTGGAGGGGAAGTAGCATTGGTCCACTTCGATGCGTTGGGCAAAGATGGGAAGCTTATTAGTTGTTTCCTCGACTTCGCTACACGTCGAAGAAGCTTGAGATTAGGGGACTTTGATGTGATTTATTACTCGTACCCAGCTAATTGGGATTTTCAGCTGATTAACCGCTTTCTAACGTGACTGCAAATGGTCTGGAGTTGGTGCAAGTGGCTGAATGTGTAGTCCATGATGGAAGATTGTAGTTGGTTATGCTTGTAACTGGTTCATGCTTTGTTTGAGATTGGAGTGGGTGTAGCGTATAATTAGTCGGCAAGGAATTTTTGAATTTTCTTTCTAATATGCTGACAATTTGCATTAATCAATTATGTTCCAAAATGGAAGTTTTGTTTCTTAATCTGCATATAAGTGTAGTTTGCATATAGGTGGCGGGAGCCATGCATGTTCTTCTTGCTGCATTTTTCTTCAATCTAGTCACTCCAATATGGTGAATGTGTCCTGCATCAGCAGTCATTTGTGCGTCTCTTTGATTTTGTTTATTTGCAGTTATGGCATATTTACCTTTAGTAGGTGGTCCTTTATTTGTCACTATTCATCTTCCACAGTGCTTCTTATATTTCTATATTATGATTCTTATGACTGTGGCAGGGGATAAACATTACTTTAATAAACAATGCTCTTACAGAAGCAGTTTAACGACAATGTCCACCACTGCATTAGGAAAGGGTGGTGGGTTGTTGGAGAGGCCAACCATAGAGACAACACCTGGTCGGGAGTCTGAATTTGACGTGAGGTATAGACACTGAAATGCCTTTGGAGCTTCTCCATAATCTAGAGCCCAGCTCATGTCTGTACCATTCCACAACAGAATAGTATCCTCACCATTTTCCTGTTAAATTGCCTTGCAATTTGCTGTCCTCGATCTTTGGGTTGAGCTATAGCCGCTATTGTATGGCAATTAATGGGTAGAAACTCCCCTGGCCTACTCTACTCTGCACCATTTAGACTATGGATCATTGGGTTTTCCGCCTAGTTGAATAAAGGACTGGGTGTTAGGACAAGTCTTTTTATATATGATTGCATCTGTGCTTGACCTGCACTGTGTATATGCCTTGTTCATTCTCTGATGAAATACCAATTTTTGTTCAAGTATGACTTCCGCTTCTAGCATCATGGCTAAAGAAAGATGCAATGGTTCCCCTTTTGTCGGAAAACAAAATGCAGTTGAAATTATGGGTGCTATTAAGGACACAGTGCAATGAATAGAATACTGGGCGACTGTTATAAGCAAGCGCTATGGTGTCTCTGATGTCACTAACAAATGAGTGTGCAGTTTCTTTTTCGTCTTATCTTTTTTTCCACTCCCTCCTTTTGATGGATGAATTTAGAGCAGCTAGGATACGTGTAAACATCATGTTTGTATGTGTCTCAGAAAATCCAGGAAAACAGCCCCTCCATACCGTGTGCTGTTGCACAACGATAATTTCAACAAGAGGGAGTATGTTGTCCAAGTTCTCATGAAGGTTATCCCTGGAATGACGCTAGATAATGCCGTGAACATCATGCAGGAGGCACATTACAATGGCCTCTCAGTCGTGATTATATGTACTCAAGCAGATGCAGAAGAGCACTGCATGCAGCTGAGAGGTAACGGGCTCCTGAGCTCGATTGAGCCAGCCAGTGGTGGATGCTGAAGTTAACAATGATGGTCCATTTCTCCATAGTGCTGTGTGTTGCAGTTGCAATCGGCATCTGAGTGTAGAGTCAACTCTTATGTATATAGTACATGGAAAATGCTCATATTAATCAAAATGCGACTCCCATATTTCAGAAATCATTATTCAGGTGTCTGATGTTCTCTCGAATGTGTCTCAGTTCCTCTTCAGAAAAATGGAATCCTGCTGCCCCCTGTGCTTTTGATTAAATTGGACATGCGTGCTCCCTTGAAACTCAATGTTCCTGTCATATTTTTATGCATTTCAAGTTGTTGTTCAGATGGCGTCGTAGTAACTGGTTGCTCGTAGTTGTTTGAGAACTGAAATGCACCAGTTCATGTGAGCACACAATGAGGAGTGTGAAGCACCCTTGTTCTTAATGGCTTAGCTCAGAGGAGCAAGCTATCTTGTGGTAAGTTGTTCTTTTCCCCTTCTGTTTTAGTGCATCTTCTCGTGGTAGTTGTAGTCCTAGTACGTTTAGCATTGATGATGATCGGTGATGATCGGTGGACTTAATGGCTTATCACAGTTTTAAGGTTGAGATACATGATGGTGACATTCGATTATGTGGTTGTGTTTAGTTGATGGAACGAGTTTGCCCCAACGGGTTTCTTCCAACTTACATCTTCATCAATGTTTGGAATTGATAAGATGTATCTGCCATACGGGAGAATCCGTTAGGCCATTGGTCAGTCTTCACTTTCGCTAAGACTTATTTAACTAATGAGAATTACACTCGATGGATTTGCACAGATCGAATCGAAATAGCCACAGTCGCATTAATTTATTGTATGAACATGACTCTAATTTGTTCGATCAAGAATGTTTAGATTGACTAGCTATACACCGTGGCTAGTGTTCGAGTGTTAGGTCCAGACAATAAATATTACGTGGAAGGGAGAAATATGGAATCGCAATATATTTCTATATGTGATGATGAAGATTAAATCAGCCTAATTATAGGCTTGGTGAGATGATTATATAAGATAACAAACATATCAAGTTATGCACAATTAAAGGAAGATATTGAGAGATACAAAAAACCAACAAAAATATCCTAATCATCTCTAATATAGAAAAATATATTAGAGAATTATTCTAATTATCTCTAACATCTCCTTAAATTCAAAGTAAATAAGTCAACTTGAGTTTGGATAAAAAACATTCGAATACAGTAGTAGGTTGAGGAAAAAAAAAAAAAAAAATCAAACAGCTGATGTGGCCGCCTTTGTTTTCAAAAAGAGTTACTGGCCTGTGTAGTTGGATTGTGATGATCAAGTTGAGAACCGGAGGGAAATAGGCTTTAAAGATAAAACGATAACTCAATGGCACTTCTTCAAATGACAGGGCTCCGTAGACTATGCTACAACAATATAGTCTGATGTTGCCTATGGAATGAGATGAATAATGTCTGAATCAACCTGGGCCGGAGTATATTAGGACTTATTAGAAAGAAAATGACAAGAAGAAAGATTAGCTCTGGACGCTCGTTCGAATATAAAAGCTCTAAGAAATCAAAGTCAACTGATGGGGCGAGCAGCAAGGCACTTTCTCTGGGAGAAGCAGTACTTCAAACTCCTAAAGCTGACCCAATTCACTCGGAAGCTACCCTCCATAAGCATTTTAGCTTTCGACCAATTATAAAAAAAAAGAAGAGAGAAGCAATTTAGCTGGTAAACACCTTCCATCTGTAAAGAAATATATTTGCTGCCCTTCTACGTGATTTTTCTTTAGTGTTCGAGTTGGGACATTAATGCTGGATGCATTTAGGTCCGTCACTTATAAATAAAGCCTCTTTATACTCTCTTGTATGCAATATGGGGATTGGGATTCCATTGAAAAAGCTACCTGTTCCAAGTTATTTGATAATCCTCGTAATTTCGCACTAACTTCCTTGATGGAAGAGTTGCATTTTTTTCCAAATGAAGTCTCCTGATGAAAAAGGAATGCATCGGATTTTTGTTAGAATAAAATAAACACTTAAACAGACAGACAGACAGACATATATACATATATATAAGCAACAGCTGTATCCTCATATCTTGTTGATACTGTGGTCACCAAAACCTGATATGCTTGAAATTCCGGGACATAAAAGTTTAAAAGGCGGTTTGATTTTCACAATTAATTCTAAGATTTTCATTTCAGTGCACTTATCCCTTAAATTAATATCTGTCAATGGGTAATCTAGAAAATCGATTCTCGTGGTCCCGCACTGATATCAGTTGGGTCATCTTGTTTCCACATGTTTAGTTCAAGCGTTGTTTTCAAATAATTCTCTGAATCGGTGAGCAGTGCACGTTTATTTACAGATTTAGGCTAGTGATGCATTTGCAGTGGCTTCTGGAGGTGATTTGGAACTGATCAGATTAATCAAGTTGAGGACATTTCATGTTAACAGCAAATCCATTCGATGGGGTTGAGAAAATTTGTTTCCTGTCTGAATAATTTGTAATGTACTGAGCGTGGTGTTCAATATCTTCACCGCAATCGTTGTTAGCTTAGCTACATCATCACAGGGTTATAGTTCATAGTGCTATGGACAAAAGCTCCGTCATGGAAAAGAAACAGGGAAATTGATAACAGAAGGAATAGGTTGACATTGACAATGCAAAAGCTTTATTCTTTTGTACAACAAATGGTTACTCTCTGAAAAAAGGTACAGAACTTGTGTGGGGAAAAAGAATCTAAAGGATCCTAGCCAACAAAAAGATTATCGAGTCTGTGTGCTGCTCTTCTTTTCCGATTTACAGAAAGCATCGAGAGCCAGAGGCACCAACTATTTACTTCTGATCGTGAGATTGGATCCATAAACAAGCATCCGATGGCATGGATGCGAGGATGAGCTTCCCACCTGCAACAACTCGGGAGCCACCTTCAACGTTTCCTGGGTTGTGGAGGATCCAGTTGAAGCTTTTCCAACTGAACTTGATGGGTTCTGATTAAGTGAACGGTGTCGACGGGAATCAGGTGCAGCATTTGATGCTGGACCAGATAGCCATGCGTTAACAGAAGATCCAACCACTCCATCCATATGGGCTGGTGGGAATTTCTCGCTTCTGCTCATGGGGTTGGCTTTCTTCATAACTCTCGGCCTCTGCAGATTTACAACAGACAATTAAGGAGACGACCCTGAAGACAAGTGCCATCCAATGGTTTGGGTCCGTTTTGCATTTTCCATATAGCAGCGACAGTTTCCCTATACTAAACAGTAACAAAAGAATGCAAAGCGCCAAACAAAGAACGTGTTATATGTTTGGTGACTTTGGTCTCACTGAAATAGCAATTCTGGATTGGGCAAGCATCAGTGTACTAACCTTCATACTGAGCTCCAAGTCAGGAAACAGTTCAACGCAGTGAATGCAAAGGAAAACTGATACTGACTACATGGTGCCAGGGCATGAGTGGGCAAATGCACATGTTGTTTAAGGAGTTAAAAGTCCTAGGATATTCAAACAATGCAAATGAAGTTCCAGACTTCCAGTTGTAAATGACGTTTGCTGTTGGATCATACAACAGCAGCACATTTGAGAATATAAATGAACATTAAATGAAGAATTCGCATCACGTACATGGAGAGTTGCCTGATTCTCTGCAGTGGCTTCTGGAGCTGGAATTACCCTCCCAGCTCGATCATGAATTCCATCTCTTCTGGAACCATGGATTGCACTGGGTCTCTTGCTTGAATCTCTTTGAACATGAAAAGGAAACCTCATTTTAGAAACATGGTCATCAATAGCTTAGGCAGAGAAAAATATGGAATGAAAGAATACCAACCTTCTTGTCTTTTCCTTGATCAACTTTAGATCCATCTCTTTACTTGGGGGATACTTTGGCAGGCTTGATGGTTCGCATGCATGAGGTTCAGCAGCAAAGAACTACGCAGGGAAGTGAACTAAGTTAAACTTCTATGAATTAGTCCAAGGGAGGATTGTCACCTAGCTCACTAATAAATTTCTTAGCTTGGAACATGTACATGTGATAGTGCTTCAGGTAAGAAAGTACTGCGTTATGCTTGCCCTGATATCATTCTTGAAAATCATAGAAATTGAGAAGAAAAATGAAAAAGAAGGGCATGCAAAGTACATAAAAAAAAAAAATGGCACGGTTTTATTATTTTTTTTCGTGAATAATTTTGTTTCAGGAAAAATCTCCGGCTTCACAAACTGTTTCCATCTTCCGAGAGGAAAGAACCAACTGAAACTAGTTGCGAGTTTGGGGTCATATTACATGTCTTTGCTTCAAGAACACTCTTGCAATATATTCATTATTCATTCCATCAAGTACAGAACACTAGGCTGCTCTATTCAACAGATTGAGTTACCATAACTTACTTCACTATTTAGTGCTGTTGTGGCGGTGCCCCGTTCATCAGGGTCTATTGAAAGCAGAGTCTCAAGGAGAGGCAGAGCAGATGGTGGAAAGTCCTTGAATGTTTCTGCTATACAACGAGCATAAGGCTGTGGCGGCTTGAAAATATTGGCATTTGGCAATTTGAATTTGTTCCAATATGCTTCAGATGGTGAGCCACATAATTTAAAAATCTTGTGCAGTTGCTCTACCTAAGAAAGAGAGAAAAAATCAAATGCAAGTCAGCATTCAAGCTTCAGCCTTGAGGCAAAGCAAGCAAAGCAAACTATTACATTGGAATATAGACAATACGTGAGCAACCAGCCAACCAAGGATACATATGGAAAATAGAGCCTAGACTGTGTTACAGAACCTATTGATTGACACAGATGACTTCCCTACCCATGGTTATCACTTGGGAAAGAATTTTCTGTTTATATTTACTGACATGACCATGCCACCAGGATACCATTATAAGAAGTAAGACCTCAAAAGTACCTCAGTCCGTCCTGGCATAATCGGCTTTCCATACAGTAACTCTGCCAAAATGCAGCCTGCACTCCAGAGGTCAATGCCAATTCCATAGCTGGTGGCCCCAAGCAAAAGCTCCGGTGCTCGGTACCATAGTGTAACAACTCTATTGGTCATAACTTGCTTGCGCTCAGGATCATAGAATGTGGCCAGTCCAAAATCAGCTATTTTCAGGTTTCCTTCATTGTCAATAAGTAAATTGGAGCACTTAATATCACGGTGCAGGACATCATGATTATGGCAATGCTCAAGCCCTGACAACAGCTGCCTCATATAACATTTGACCTGATCACATATTTTGGAGAGGACAGGAGTTCATATTTTAGATAACCCAAAGAAGACTGAAAGAAAACTTGAGATTTCACCGTGTCAAATCATGGATGTTTTGAAGTCCAGTGAACTCCGAAAACAAAAGGAAAGAGACAATATTATCATATCTTTAAGACAAACAGACTAGAGACCAAACAATTCCATTTAGCACCAACTTTCCATGAGTTCTGCAGGTGAAACTGATTAACATGTGAAGAGTGCGATGAACCTCAATGCTCATGCATAGCCTAAAAAGCTATTGAAAAATCAAGCGATCCTCTTTTTTGCCATATTAACAATCATATTCCTGAACATGTGAATATTCGAATGAAATTTTACGGTTCAGCATGTTTGAGAAGTTCATATGCATGCAGTGAATCTCCATCGATATACCTCATCACCCCTAAAAAATCTCCTACAACCAGAACAAAAGATGATTCTTATTTTTGAGACCAATATGCTCAGCTCCTTGAGCAAGTATTGCAAATGGAAAAAATAAAAAAAAATGGACGAGAAACCAACAAAGAATAACCCCATTTAGATTGTGCGAGCTTGCACCGGAATTGCAGAAGCATGTAGAGAACTTATCTTTTGGCAAAACAAGCTCGCAGATGGAGCCTCGAGATTTAGAGAGTATGCGGACTGTCGATCTGGTTGGTCAGTATGAAGTACAGATCCTTACTAACATCCAAAACTTGAGTAGGATTTGCAAGTCACCTCTGTGAGCCTTAGGCGCAGGATTTTACTAGACATTCACAAGTCAAATAGGCATCCTTCCTAAATTCCGCAAATTTACTATTTTGATAATTCGACAGTCTTCCAACCGCTCTCTTCAGTCTTTACTGAACATTCACATCTAAATTAAATTCCCAACATTCTAATTCAACTCTTACTTGTATCTATCACTCTAATTCTCTGCCCAACACACAGTTTAACCGTAGCCATGACAAATTATACACTGAATTGGCCGTCAAGTGTATAACCAAAAGCTCATATCACCACGAAAGCCCCTTCGAGAAAGCAGAGCTAGAGCTGTATAACGCGACCGAAGCAACAACTGTATAGAACAGAGAAAACCCGCCATCTGATCAATCCCCAGTTTTCCACAACGAAATCGGAATCCAAGGATGATTTCAAACAACCGCGGCGCATCAACAGACCCACACAAGAATACGCAATCAGGAAGTAAGAAAGAAAGGCAGACAGGTTTGGAGAAAAAGGAGGTCACCTGAGGCTCAGTGAACTTGCCATTCTGGCGTGCCGCGATTCCAGAGAGATCATGTTCCATGTACTCGAAAGCCAAGTAAAGGCCCGACGACATGCGCGAAGTGACCGGCCCCTCGAGCTTGATCACGTTAGGGTGGTTGAGCCTCGTCAACACCAGAATCTCCCTCGCCATGAACTTGATGCTCTCCGCCTCCAGATTATCGAACCTGACCTTCTTCAGCGCCACCGTCTTCCCCGTCACCAGATCCCTCGCCTTGTACACGTTGCTGTACGTGCCTTCCCCAATCTACCACACGATTCAACCGTCAGAGCAAAGAACGCTAAGCGCCAAAACAATCGAAGAAGAGCACGCCGGCGGTAGAGGTACCTTGGCGAGCTTCCGGAAGCTATCGGCGCAGCGAGGGACGAACTCGCCAATGGCATCCCCCACCGCGGCGACCAGCCACGGCGGCCAGCCCTGCGGGCTCCTGACGACGAAACGCCCGGCCGGCCGAGGCTCCGGCTCCGGCTCCGGCTCCGGCCTCTCCTTCCCCGGAGCACCGCGGGCGGACTCATCCCCCTCAGAGCCCGCGGCGGTGGCGGGGGGCGGCGCCTCCCCCTCGCTCGAGCTCCGGCGAGGGCGGGGGCGGCGTTTGTCGGGGACGGCGGCGCGGCGGCGGCCGTCGGAGATGATGGTGGGGATGCAACCCATCTGGTATCATGCGGTCAGCCACCGCAGCACGCGGTGGAGGGGAGGAGGAAGACTCGGAGGGGCTTCGGTCGGTCCTCCAGCGAGGCCAGCGAGCTTAGCTAGCTACTTACCCCTGTTCATCATCTACGAGGGAAAACGTTGATGGGTTTTACGTGCGAATTATACTGTATGCGCCGCGCGTGTGCTGTGCGTATATATATATATATGCATGTCGAAGCAGAGAGTGACAGAGAGATACAGAGTTGGCTCCCGCGAAAGCGAGGAACTGCGAGAGCAGAGGAGGTTGAAGACAACAGAGCATCAGTCCCCGCGCCGTTTTGGAAACGGGCCATGGAGTTGGCGCAATATATCCAAACTGCCACGGCAACCGAAAATACGGCCGTGCACATTTTGCGTCCGTAAATATTTGGGAGAAAAGCCACAAAAAAAATCCCGAACAAAAAAAAAAAGAATCCCGAACTTTGCATGAGTGACATATTTATCATAAATTATTTTTATGATATCAAAAACATGAAATTTGTTCACTATGATTTTCCATGAGAAAAAAATCCTAAATTTTTATATGATGCCGATAATATAAGCTAAAAGTAAACGTGTCACGTGATTATAAGTTTGGAATTTTTTATGTCACGTGTCATAAAGATTGGGGTTTTTGGTGACTTTTATCTTAATCTTTAAATGTTGTTGCATATTTTTATTTTTCTATTTGACTGGTATCTACAAATACCTCCAATATTGGGAAAATGGTGATATCCCGGTATGTGGTAGGCTCTTATTGGGCATTAAATAAAATTCTTATAAGGATCCGCCTAGTCTGCCTGCTGTACTACTGTAGCCAATTTATCATGTAAATTTAGATAAATTTAGCATTGCTCGATGTACGTAAAGAAATTGCCATCTCAGTATGGGTTTGATGTGATCAAAAGCAAAGAGGATGATCTTGCTCCCGGGTTGGTGGCATTGCGTTGAGATTATCCAGAAATTTCCATATAGATAAACTCAGGGGGGCATCGTTAGGCCACGGCACCTTTTTTTTTTCTTTTTTTTTTTAAGCTGGAGGAGTAGAAATGGTGGTGACTGATCAGTGGTCAGTTGGGTCATAGGGCCCATGGGACCTTCCCTGAAAAGTCAACAGCATGGAAAGAAAAGTCTGAGTAATGTCTCGGGCCCAAATTCAACAGCATCGGCTCCCCACCTTGACTCCTCTGCCCCTAGCAGCCAATTGAACTCGCGGGCCCCCTACTCTCCTTTCTTTTCTATATATTTTTCACTTTTTTTTCCCAGCTATGCTTATCTAAAGAGTAGTTCATTGTCTTATTTAATTATATAAATCTTAATTGATTGATGGGGACTATGTCCAAACGAATCGAGCAAGATGCCAAGGAATTGGTTCCCCGGTCGATCCTCGTGACTCCTTCCCATTACGTGCTTTGCCAACGAGGATGAGGAAGCGACCGCTCCAATGACAAATCCCTCGTTTGTTGAGAGAATTAAGTGCTCATTTAAGGTGAATTTTCGCCTTTGTCGATCGTGCGATCTGATGCACAATGACGTTTTACCTACCGTCCCGAGAGCGTGACATGCGTTCTTCACACTGCATATTTTTCCTTTTTTCCTCAAGACTTTTTACGTACACCACGGTGTTCAAACTTTCAGACCCGGAAACTTTTGTCAGCGACTTAGAAGACGATTCCGCAAAGAGAATGTTGTTCTAGTCAAAAACCCTTTGGGAAGGAACAATTTCCCCTGCGGAATTTTTCTTCTCCGATGCGAGGAGATGGGGTCGCAGTGGTTAGGGAAAGCGGAAGGGGCGTCGAGGAAAAGTGATGGAAAAGAAAACAAGGGTCGAGTGGGTGGGGAAAGAAAAGGGCTAGGAGGAGGAGAGGGCGCTAGTTATTGGTGGAAAATGGGAATTAAATGCGTGATGGGGAGATGTGATTGGTTGGAATGTCAAAGGGATTCCCGAGTAATTAATAAAGGATGAAATTGAAAAGAGGAGGAAGGATACAAAAGCTTCCTTCAGGCCTACAGAAAGAAAAGCGAGGCACAGGTCCCCCATTTGGACTTTTGAAGGCAAATCCAGATGCTTATTCCCGAACCTCCTCCGCAAGTAACCCTCCATTTCTTTAAGTTCCCGACTGAGGAATAATTCCCTGTTCCATATAAATATATCCCAAAGCCACCCACAAGAAAGAGGATATACAAATCGGTAGAGGGGAACTTGTGGGCAGGTTAAACTCGAGAACCAACCCATATTGGCCTTACCTGGCTAGTTCAAATGGGAATCGATCCGGTTTCTCATTCCAGAAATTGGAAATTAACCTTCACTGGTTGGATTTTAAGTCAGTTGACCCTTAACCTTACTTAAGTTCTTTTGCTTTTTATTTTTTATTTTCATCAATTCAGTCTTATATTCTCAAGTTGAAAAAATTCCACTCATACTTGACATGATGCATTTGTATATTCAATAAAATGAAACCAAAAAAATATCCCTAATGGTTCTGGGGTTAGTAAGCCGACTTAACAACGCAGGCTTTAAGTTTCAATCTAAAATTCACCCACCTTAAAACTGACAACTCTAATTATAAAAGTAATTTTAGTGGAAACGGAGTAAACGGGTGGTTGTGTGACTATGAAATTTGAGAAAACACAACATCAGTCAATCGCGGAGGTCACATCCCATCCCATCCATAGCTGTTACTCTCAGTTTCAGTGTTCCCATTTTGTACCCCGTGCTTTCTACGACCAGAATGGACATCTCGACTCGGTCCACCCATCCATTGATTGAAGGAGGTCGACTGGCCTGCCTAATTTTTCCGGTAGCGTGTTAAGACCCTGGTGCGACTTCCGAGGGGAAATCAGACTCAGAGTCTCCTGCTGTGCCCACGTTATGCAGCCTTGAGAAAAGACAAGACTCATTTTTCCTGCTTTTGACTCGATGTTGGGGGCAACACAGGTTCACACGTCCGAATTCTCTCCATCAACGTCCGTAGTAGCACCAAGAGGAGTAGGCTCCACGCACGCCTGGGGGCAACGCCTGTCATTGCCCGTCTTCCACGCCTCAGTACACAGAGTCCCCAGCAAACAGACCAAAACAAGAAGCACCATCGAAGGAGGTGAAGGAAAGACAAAAGTAGCGAATTGACGTGGCAACTCATGTGGCTGTGCAGATACTTGGATAGGGCTCCCAATGTGTTCCATGGCCATAAAACTCTTAAATGACCTGCAAATTTGCCACTCCATGCTCCCACAATTCACACTTGAATCACAGGTCAGTTCAATCTTCACATTCAGCTTTCTCATTTGAAGTAGCTGGCAGTAAAAAATCCTGACATCTCTCGTCGAGGATACAAGGAAATGGCAGTATGCTGCGAAGATACAGACTCCACAGGCATGCTGATAGGGTTGCTGATAGCTCTGGTCATCGCAATGCTCTTCTTTGTCGTTTGCCAACCTCACCCTCCCAGGAGAATCACCATTTATCGTTGCAACTGATTCAATTGTAGTTTCCATCTTTTCATTTAAGGTGAAATCAAGACCCTTCTACTTCTAATAGATGGATCCTGAAACTCTGTATCGAGCATGAAAGTATCTCTCTCTACATTCGTCAATGAATATATTAAGGTGTTCAATGAAAAATCCTTGTGCATGAGATTGATCTAAATTCAAAAGTTCCACTGCAATTTGATTCCAGCGATAACTCACGTCTGAATAATAAAAAAGAAAAGACCTTACATTTAGTTCAATCCAATCCTTTTGATTTTATGAGAGAGAGAGAGAGAGAGAGAGAGAGAGATGGGTCATGTTAACTGCATTTTGTGCAGTCCCAATTCAATCTCTCGTCATGAGTGAGGTTTCACTTGACTGCCAACATCATAAGCTGCTGATCAACGGAAACATTAAGAAGGACGGTCAATTAATTTGATCTCACTAACTCGACCAATCCATGTCAAAAGCAACCAAACTCAACTCTTTCGCAATCTCTCACATAGTATGAAAATTAGCTTTAAAAAAATTATCTGCCAACTGACAAACAAAAAATTACCATAAATTTCCACTGTGGCAGAGAATGATCTATCTGTGTAACACGCCAAGGTATTGATTCCTACTTTACAGGAAAAAATAGAAGAGGACCCCTATTTTACAGCTACAACATGTGCCATTCACAGCAGACTTTATTCTACAAAATACAGAGATCCAATTCCACCCCAGATATTCCATTCCCATGTAACCAATTAGGCACGATCAATACAAACCAAATCCAGAAGTCAACTGATGGAAAATCCTGCCGCAATACTCAATGCAATTGGTGCACAGGATTAGAAATTTATAATAACTAGTGAATAGCGAACCACCTCCATAACCACATTCTTTGCCAAAGCAAATCATACTAATTAATCACAGAAGTATCCACCATTTCGATAGAGACCCTTTTCTCATCAGCAGGAGTTCATGATCCCAACTCCTCATCAGAATTATCAACCGTATGCACTTCTATCATAACAGGTCGTCAGCCAATTATGTCATAAAACTAATTGATCCAGCATTGATGTCTATAAGGAGGACCCCAATAGTCCCCAGCATCCAAAACCATGCATTAACCGAGCAGGTTAACTACATGTAATTAAATCTTTGCGAGTTATACTATTGGGTCTCAATCATGGACACTGCAAGGAACTTTACAATCAGTAGTTGTCAAACACTAGGCAGAGCAAAGTTTTTCAAGAGCCAAGTTCTCATCACCACCAACAGCGTCCAGTGTACTCCTCACAAGAGATTCAAGGAAGCCCATTTCCACCAGCCGTTGTACCTACATCAAAAAACTCACTTATTCCAGTTGCTATCATTTAAGCAATTTTCACCAAGAATGCTGAGGTGATAACTGATAAGTCATGCAAATCTGGAGTCACAAATAAATATTTCAGGCTGTAAAAAATTTTAGACTTCTGTTGGGAATAATCTTACAAAAATGCATTCGAATGTTTTCCCCCTGATAGTTATACACGTGAAAGCACTAAGAGATTACTGCATATACAATGCCCACACAAATACACACATTTACATCACCACACACACACACACCCACACACAGTCCTAAACCCACCCACCCGCCCACCCACCAAAAAACAGAGCAGCATTACCTTTTCTTCAACCCCAAGGGCAGATGTCTTGGCAAAGGTTTCAGTCCAATATCGTGCTGTGCCAATGAATGTCTGGTAGTCTTTAAGATACTGTAATATCCTTATACAGACACTTTATTACATTACAACTAAATCCATCAACAAAAATATGTAAACAAAGAGGCAATGCCAGCAGCGAAGGGAACCTGTTGTGCTACCACCGCATCTTGAGGGTCATCAGGTTCAGGGGCAGACAACAATGCTTGTATAGAAAGAAGTGCAGTCTTCAAAGTGAGTGCCGGGCTCCATTGGTCCTTCAAGATGTCCAAACATATTGCCCCACTTTGGCTGCTGATATTAGGGTGCCTACACAATTTAAGTACGCACAAAATACTTATATCTATCAATCTGAATTTTGATTTAGCAACTTACTACAGCTAGAGTTCGCATTTTAGCTTCATATTCCTCACATAATGAGATATCGAGGAGACTCAAACCGGATCCACAAAGTGTTCTTTGATTACTTAAATTTTCAAAGGCCTATGAGGGGAGAATTTAATGCCGACTGAGTACAAAGAGAAACTCAACTTAAGCTTGGAAGTCATTCCAACAGGATGCTGTTTCAATAGAGAATGTTAAAAGATGCACAAACAAGTTAGGCCTCCATCTAAGTAAAGTGCAGAAACAATGATGAAAACAGATAAATTTATCAACAAGGTTACTTCAGAGAATTCGGATGGTTAAGGTTTGGTCTGGAATGTTTAGACTGGAGTTGCACAAAATATGAATAAGGAATGAGCCATAATTAAGGCATAGAAGTTTCCCTGATTCCTGATTATCCAACATGAGTAGGGGTGACGGCATTAAGTGCCCATCACATGCTTGGGCTTCCATCTCATCTTTCAGTAACAAAAGATTAGCTACCGTATGCATTACCTAACAACGACAAGAAAAAAGCAGCAAACAACATTTCATCCTACCAAACTTTGGTCGCAAACTGCATTTTGGGGGGCTGGAATGGATATGCATCTGCACCAAGAAAATGAAAAATAATGGATATCAATCATTACAACGAAAGATCAAAATGTCACTCTTTCTGCACTTTATAACAGCAACTGAACTTATACCACATGAATGAAAAAGAAAGGCACACGTAACAGCGCAGAACCGAGAAAACAACCGGTGCAGACATTGGAGTCATTCTAAATCCCTGTATCGCGTTCAAATTTGCCATTTTTAAGGAGGATCCCTCCAACCCACCCACTCGTCGGCACACACATACACACACATACGGCGAGTACCGCTCGTTTTCAGAGGGAGTCCAACATCCTCAGGCAAAATGGACAGATCAATGAAGCAAATGACTTACAACACAACGGCACTCCAGCTGCCATTTCGGTCCATAATCGCGTCGTCTCAGAACCGAAAGTCGATGTCCCCAATTAAAATAACCGCCGGGAATTACACACGGACAGTGCCTCTTCGAGAATCTAGCTATGGACATACGCGCACTCTCACTCCCACGCGATACCCAGCAGACAACGAAACCGGAGGAAAAGCTAAACGACACACGCGAGAGGTGCTCGACCCACACTGAACTCCAGACGACGAGAAAGACGAGACAGGCCCCCGACGACGCAGGGACGAACCGCGAGGCAACGAAAGGGCGGGAATGTACCGGGAAGAGTGATGTCGATTTGGAAAGTGCCGCCTTCGTAAGGGGTGCCGATCGGACCGGGGATGGTGCCGACCAGGCGGGCGAGGTTGTCGGCTTTAGGGCTCACCTTGATGCCCGACGCTTGGGAGTCCTTGCTGCATTCCTGGAGCTCCTTCTGCACTCTCCCGAAGTCTATCATCTTCGACCTCGAGACGGGACGACGGGGAAAAAACCCTAGCCGAGCTCCTCGCGCTGGGAACGGAGAAGAAGGCAGGCGGATTTTGGAGAAGAATACTGGAAAGGTAAGAGTGAACGAGAGAGAGAGAGAGAGAGAGAGATTTGAATGCCCTTTGGGGCTCTCGCTTTATTTTTGCAAAATGGTCCACGTTTGGTGGCGATGCGAAAAAATTATTTATAGAAATCACTACTCAATCACGGTCCCCATATAGTATTACGTGTTACGTTCGTCCCGTTTCGATCCGATTCTTTACTTGATTCCCAAGACGAATTGGGTGTATCTTAAGCGTGAAGTATGCCCGACGATCTTTCGATAAAGACGATGGCACGTCTAGCGATTCGTTCGTTTGTCCATCTTGGACATTCTTGCATGGAATTTTTAACTCGCCCTCATTTAATCTGTGGGCCTTCATGGATCATTTTTTCGCCTTCTCTTTACAATACCCGGTAACCATATCATCCTTTCGCATGTGCACTTCGAATTTGCTTCTTAAAACTTCTTCGCTCGGTCACTCCTTGCTTGTTTTGATGAAATGGGATCAGACAACCATAAGCCATTTCCCAATTCACACATGCCTTTTTATCTTGTATGCTGCAAAAAGCAGACCAGACAGGAACAACTCAAATAACCTCTGAAACACAAATAAATAAAAAGAACAGGGCAATACATGAAATCCATGAGAGTACATAATGGAGGTTGACACTTGACGAGAACGTAACGCGGTGAAGGCTTGGTCCATGACTCAGAATCCTACTCAAGTGAGCTCCACACCCTCACAACCAGAGTGCTTTGAGGGAATACACGATCATGCAATGTCTCGAGAGATACTAGTCTAAAAAAGGATTTTGTATCGGTATATTATATACGATGGCCGCCTTACCGCAGCTCTTTGCTGACAGCCTATCCATATATACAGTAACATTTACAACAAGTATCCTCGTCATCTCCATCGTCTTCTTTTATCTTTGATATAAAGCAACAGATATTTCACCGATTCAGACAGTCTCGTGAATCTGCCTAAGGTACCCAAATCTCTGATGTACCATTTCATCATCTCCAGTCGGCAATGCAAAAACTTCATTAGACATATTCCAGCCTGCACTCACCCTTCAAAGCTCCGATGCAAAACAATCAATCCGCGATCATTTTTGAAACCACCATCAGTAGTCCTTACATTTGTGCTATCTCCAGATGAATTAATACTATCTTCCTTTGCGCTATCTCCAGATGGATTCATCTCCGTTTCTGTACTGGCAAGGGCTTCACTCGTCCTAGAAGTCATAATCCCATCCTCCATTAGGTGTGAAATTTGAGGCTTGTATGGTAAATTCACCTTACTGACTCTTTCTGATTCAGAAATTGATCCCCCACCATGTTCTGTTCGATCGTTAATGTAGATCTCTCTGTGAACATTTACAAACTCTTTCAAGGAGCCATCCCGGCTTGGATTGCTCCCCAGTTCAATGTCAGTGATGCCTTTGCTCATGTTCTGGCAAGCAAAACAGCCATTCATTCTTCGAGAAGGAAACTGAGGCTCCTTTGGTATCTTGGCCCTGAAATTGTTCCTTGATGGAGGTATTGGAGAGAAGAATACCTCCTTGAAGTTCCCTAAGACCCCTTTATTAAAGGGATTACCTTGTCCACCACCATAGCGATACCTGAAGTTCTCATAAGTAGTCTGCAAGAGCACATCAACATTGCAAAGCATCAAAGGACATGTCATATCGTATGAGAAATTGATGTCTTGGATTTTCATCATAACAGGGCAACTCCTGCTATGATATGTGAAACACAGGAAAAGAGAGGCATAATCCACTAGATAGTGAGTATGGAAAAAATTTGAAAAGCAGCATTCAACTCCAAAGACTTTTATTGACAGGAAGTTTTTGCGCTTGCTTAATCTACTGTGAAACTCTTTGAACCCAAACTTGCCTTTGCCAAAGGCCTTTGGCTGTCCAAAGCTACTTTTCAAAATTTTCCCAGACTCACCGTGTAGCTATAACTTGAGGAAATTTGCTAACCTGGTTTGTGCTGATGAGATAAAGATGGAAGACGGTCAAGCCTCCAACAAACCAGACTGATAAGAAAGAGTAAATTATCAGCACAATGGAGGCGGGACTTTTGATTAATGCTCTCCAGACTGAGACATGCTTGTTGTCCATGATTCTAGCAATATAGACCCAGCAGAAGCTGAAGATATATATGCAGAGAAGAGTTGCAGAGAAAACGAACATGAAGAAGAATCGGTAGTTCCGCTGACACGGGGAAAAAAGAGCCTAATTCAGTAACATCACGGCCACTAGCTAATAAAGTAGAGCAGTAATGATAATTCTCAAAGCACACATGCGATAGAGCATAGCACTCATATTACTAGTTAGATCCAATCAGACAATCATCATCTGAGCAAGAGGGCATTAGATGCGATAGTGCATAGTACCCATATTACTAGTTGGATCAAATTAGACAATCATCATCTAAGCAAGAGTGCAATAGGTCAACACCCACGTATTTAAAATATCACCAGCATATGCCTAACAAACACTTTAGATATATGGTCTAATCTAATGATGGGAAGTATAAAGATTGATATGGTAATCATTGGTAAATCCAACTCAGATATTACCTGCTGAGACGCCAAAAGGTTTCCCACCTAATTACTATCTGATGCTTCTATTACATAATAAGGCTAAATAAACGCCAATCCAATTAATTCTATAAAGGAAATTGGCTAAAGGACTACAGCTGCAGAATCTATTTTGGCTAATCTTCAAGAACGCATTTCTTCCCACTATGTTTTGAGGCAGAAAATTTACTGTGTTGATCAATTCACACTTTTACCATCCAAAATGATTTTCCACAATGTGATGAAACTTCCTGTTTCCACAAGAAAAGCAGTTGACAAAATGCTGTGACATTTGATCATTGACGTGATCTCCACAGCAAAGTGCATGGCATGGGTGGATCACTGCTTAAAATATAAACTTGATATTTTCTTTTAAATTTATCTTCTATTTAGGTTAGCTATCTGTCACAATCAGTGAACCAAAGAAAAAAAACAAAAAAACTGCTACAAAAATGAACTTACCAATCCTATGCATTGGCCAACCCAAGGGCAATGATGGTCAAATCTTTCAACACAGTTGTCGCATATTGAACAGTGAGAACATCGAGGAGGCCTGAATAGCATGCAAGTATCACAGTATTTGACCTTCACTGTTATTTCATTGATCATCACCTCTTTTATTCGTGAGTCGCGTCCCTCGCTTTCAGAAATCTCATCTGGTGGGTGAGTACTACGAGGAACTATACCAGGATCTCTTGCTGATACCAACAGCAGGAAAATCAGCGCCTGATAAAACAGATACCAAGAAATATCAGAGGAAAGCACATATGAACCAGAAGGATTAGCTGTTGTTTGTTCTTTCATCTATAAATCCTTAATTGTATAAAAATATCTCATACTAATTTGACCAGTTATTGCCATAAACCTAATAGAAAATTTACGAGGGTCGTGGAACTTTACCAAGTGAAACTTGAATTAACACAAAAAGGAAATTTTAAAGTAGATAGGGCCCAGACTTACAGATAAGGTCAATACGAGAACAAGGACCATTATCAAGATACCCAAGTGATGCTGAAAATCATTAATCAATTTTCTGGCAACAAAGATACAGAAAACAGCAACAGGACCAATGATAAGCAGTGGGGTTAAGAGAAGAGATCTCGCATCAGGTCCAAATATTAGCCTCCCTTGAAGAACAAAAACCTGCAAATTGGAACAACCAAACATAAATACGCCAAGTTGACGAAATATATACAAGTTAGTAGGGCAGCGAGCTGTGGGTCAAAGGACATAAAACCCTTGACGATGTTAGCACTTCCCAGTTATCCTGCCGTGACAGAATTAATCATGATTTGAATAAGAATTCTAGATGAATACAACCAGCACAGGACAAGCTATATGATGACTTCCTTGCTATGAGGACAACGAGCACCCCTACATGAGTCTCAGTGGCAGCAACAGAACGACCGGTGTCTAGTTTAAGCCATATTAGCCGTCCACTGGACAGATTCTTCAAGAATTTCACATTTTCTAGAATCATATTTAATTGCGTTATCCGGGGAATCCTCCTTGTGTTCCCATCATGCCCGTGCAAATTGAAATCGATGTTATTATTCTACGAAGCAGAACCTTTTGAAGTTTGGCGCTTCTTCGGTGATAACTGATATCATTGTGCTTGGTTGCATACATGCTAGTACGTGACCTAGCCTTGAAGCGGAGCTCAACAAGCATCTAATAAAGAAAAGTTCGATCATTTCTGTACATGGACACATACTAGCATGCAATACATCCTGCGCAATCGCCAGAGGAAACTATCAAGCGGCGAGAAGTCGCTTCGCCGACAGGGCATAGCAACTTGCATCTCTAACCAACAGTGTTAACTGCAAAGAAGAAAGACAACACTGTATGTCGTCGTTCAGACTAAAACGCCCAAAGTGATTGGTTCATCAGATTCAGCTGAGGACCAAAGCACCTCGGGTCAATCTGATGTTCTTGCTCAGCGACTACGGCTAAGACGGAAAAACACGCGCGATCAGAACCGACACTAGCTCGCGCAATCCGCCGCGAAATCCCCAATCCGCGCACGAGAGCGCGATTCGAAAAGTCAAAGAAACAATCGAATTTAGAACGAGCGGAGTTGACTCCCGGAGAAATCGGAGAGCGACGGAGAGCAGCGAAGGAAACTCACATTGTTGCCCTTCCAGGCCTCGTGTGCTCGGAGGAACCCCGCGCCGTCGGGGCGGTGGCCGGAGTACGCCGCCGACGGAGGCGGATGAAATGCATCCGCCATCATCTCCCCCGTCCTCCTCCTCCTCCTCCTCTCTCCGGGCAACGCGATCTCCAGGAGTCAACGGACCGAAATGGCGATGCGAGAAGGGAATCAGGTGGAGGGAATTCAAGGAGAAGGTCAAGAGAAGGCGGCTCCCCTTTTTTCTTTAAAAAAATAATAAATAATAAAGACAACAAATCGGAAATGATTTTGTGTAGGGGAGGAATTTGACTATTCAAAATTCAAAGAAGTTGGAGTTGGGACGTCCCATTCCGCCAACTACCGCCGCCGCCGGTCTTCACGGCGGCGAGCGACGCTCACTGTCATTCCAATTTCGACTATTAGAATATGAAATCCAACTTGCCAGTTTTCCTTTTGGTCTGTCGTCAGTTTTTTTTTTTTTTTTTTTTTTTTTTTTTCGCAGGAGAATTTCGAGTTGGGCGGAGTCCACGCCACGGCCCGGTCCGATTCCGACCCGTCCGCGCACTCAACCTCGCTGCTGTCGCGCCGAATATTCAATTCCTCGCGGATGAATTCGCCACCAGAAGAAGCCCCCACCGACGTGCTTGCCAATGCGATGAAGAATTCCTTCCTTTTCTTCCTTTTTCGTTTCCCTAGATTCTCCATTTTTTCGTTTTTCCCTATCTTTGAAATTAACATACAGGACTCGCGACATGTGTCCATAAGCTATGTATTTTGTTGTGCAGGGACCAGAACTAATTAGACACCATTATTTGTTAGTTATCTATCTATCTTTTTACTTGTAAGTCCGTCAATACATCTGGAGGTGATAAAAGATGTTAGCTTTAAATTTTGGTGTTGGAAGGTCATGAGTTAAACGGCTTTGGAATGATTGTACACCATTGAATCTCAATTTGACTTGTCTTCCGTATAGGAAAGGATTAAATAGGGTTATCTTTTGTTGTTTAGTTAGATAGTTTGACAACACACATATAAGTTTGATCAAAGAATTTTCTAAACTTAAATATGGTACTATCTAAGACCATATGCATCCATGTTCATCATCTCATGACGTGTGGCATGTCTTATATACATAGAATTAGCAATACCCATTATTTCCCAACATGGTATTATATATAGAGAGAGTTAGCTACAACTGGTCTACGCTACATGTGAAGAATTATTAGGCGTGCATGTATTATCTATTAAAATCAATGTGAGCCGTCATATCTGGTGAAATTTATATGGTTATAGGGAACCAACTTTTTGAAAAAGTCATAAATCCTTCTAGTATAGGTAGAGCATTCACCTAATAATTTCTACTATGTGAAGATTCACATGTTACCATTTCAGAAATCAAGTATCTTGATAAGAGAATCGTTGGAAAGTTTTATTGGCATGTATATATATTGGAGAAGAAATTAACGATTCTAACTGAGATTTGCAAAGAATGCTCTAGATGATTGACAATTCAAAGATGATCACATGATAGGCAACATCATTTTCAAATTCATAAACTCATAATGTGAAAGAAAAAAAACGGCATGTGCCGAAAATTGTTAGAATAAGAATGATAATTAAGATAAGGAAAAAATCTCACTTAAGAACGAGGGAAAAATTTGCAATAATCTAGTCTAAGAGAGGTGAGATATAACTGTTTTGTTGGATATATCATAAACATTGAAATAATATGTACTAATGAACACATACTGTAAGGTCAATTAGTGCATCGAAAATTACAATATTTCCATATTTGATGATTTAACAAATGTCCCAAGAGCACTTTTCAACAAAATATAAATGAATAATGCTTAATTGACTGTCCTCCATAAAATAATGGAGTGACAGTCAAACATGGGCCACAAGAAATTTTTGTGGAAATCGTTGACTTCCTCAATCGGTTTCAATTTTACTTTATTTATTTTTTTTTTTCAAACCTGTATAATTCTTTATCACAAGCTCAAATTGAGAAACAAATCAAAGTAATAATATCCATACAATAACAAACAAATCCTGCAATACTAATCAAATGATAAAAAATATATGAAGAACTCAATAGCAACTTTTAAAATAATGGATACTATTCTCTGGCCAAAGAAAAAGATTATGTGGATATTGTTTTCAAATTTTGAAAAAAAAAACTTAATAACTCAAAAAAAAGGAATGTAATTATCTTTTTTTTTTTTTTTTGTGTGGAATGTGTAATTATCTCATATGCTTTGAACTTCCAATTATTGTATGATTTTGTAATTGAATAAGTCATAATTGTGGAGAAAGGTTCATTAATCTCTACTTTTCCCATTGCAAGAAAGTAAGAGGTATTCATTGTTGTCAAATTTTAGTTTGTATCTATTTATTTTAGACATATAATTCTTAATTTTCCTCTAATCTCATTCAAATGGATAGAGTTCGTATTGAAAGTAACTTTGCTATTGAATATAATGGTAGTAATAAAGAAGAGATAAGAAAACAAAAATCATTTTTTGGCTTATTTTTGACTAATGTGATCCTAAGATTGGTCTTGTCATGTTTTAGGTCCCGACATGTCTTCATGTACGAGATTTGGATCAATGGGTATTTTTTCTCTACTAATTCAATTTTCTAATTTTGATATATTTTTAACTTCATTTGTTTGATACATAATAGATATTTTTGTCTTAATTTTAAGTAATCGGAGAATCCTTCTAGAGCAATTTGATTTCGGCGAAAGGACTGAGAAACTAATTCATTACACAATGATTTTGTCATTAGTTGCAAATTCAATGTTTCAAGTATTTTTTTTTCATTTTTTAAATTTAATAGATCTATATAATGACATTGATGATTTTTTTAGTAGGTGATAAATTTTTTTACTTGCAATTATTTTTTCTTTCATCATATTTGTAGGCCCTCTTATGATTTTGTCTCTGATTTGAGCTTGCAATAAGAAAACATAAAAAAAAAAAAATAGAGTAAAAAAAATTGAAACCAGTTTCCTCAAAAATCGTTTATGATCTATGTTTGACCGTCACTTTGTCATTTTCCGGAGGGCGGTCATTTAAGCAGGACCCAATACAAATTATCGCACTCAAAGTAGCAGAACAACAATTCACATATTTGATAATTTACCAAATTTGAGAGACATTTACCCCCACGCTCTGTAGGCAAACAACATATTTACCACTAGGAAAATAAATCTTATGTATTGGAAAAACTAAGCTCAAGTAGCACGAAAATTATTAATGCATTAATGCATTTGGCAATTTATCAAATCGATTGGCATTTGCCAACCTTAACTTTAAAAAGCGAGTACCATATTTACTAGAGAAAAGTGAAAATTACCAATCTATTGAAAAATTACGAAGATTGAGTACTGCGTTTATCGCAAATATATTTGTTTACTAAGGGGCTACATGTTTTCGTTTCTTTTTTTCTGTTTAAGAACAGAAATTTTGTTTTTTTGTTAGGGAACTAAAAAAAAGAATAAACGCGTTTGTTTGCGTTTTGTTCAAAATCGATTTTTGTTAGAAACACAAAAAGAACAGAAATGAGAAACAAAAAAAATTGTTTCTTGTTCCAGGAAACACTTTTGAAGAAACACTTCTTCTCTCTCTTCTCTTTTCTTCTTCTTTTTTTCTTTGACCGGTCGCCGGCGACGCCGTCGAGGGTCGGCGACCTCGTCGGAGCGTCGTCGGCCCCCGGCGAGGCCGTCGAGGGTTGGCGACCTCGCCGGAGCGTCGCCGGCCCCCGGTGAGGCCGAGAGGCCGAACCTCGCCGGGCGGCGACGCTCGGCCTCGCCGGATCCAGGCGAGGCCAAGCTCGCCCGGCCAAGGTGAGGCCGAGCCTTGCTTGCGCCGGCGATGCCTCGGCGATGCTTGGCCTCGCCTAGCCACGGCGAGGCTCGGCCTCGCCGGGCGGCGAGCCTCGCCATGGCCGGGCGAGGCTGCCGGCCGGCCCCGTCGGCCGGTCGCCGGAGGCGGCGACGAGCCGAAAGAAGAAAAAAATAAAAAGAAAGGAAAAAGGAAAAATAAAATAAAAATATTAAAAAATTAAAAGAAACAAAAAAAGAATATAAATTTACCAAACGTGTTTCTATTCATTTTTTATTCTCGGAACAAGTTTACCAAACGTATCTTTTTGGTAAAAAATTGTTCCCCGGAATAGAAACACCTTTTTCTATTTCTGTTCCCTGGAATAATTTTTTTTGAACAGAAACGTTACCAAATGCGCCCTAAATGTACCAGACAGTTATATCGACCTCAGATGCAAAGACCTTATCATATCACTACATGAATATACGAAATTAACCATCTATCAAAAAGGTTACTAGCTTAAAGTAGCATGATGTAGGAAGAGAGAGTGGCACACATCAAATAGTCCAATATGCAGATTTACAGGAAATATGTACGGGACATGGTAACGAAAATACTTTTTCCAGCTTAACGTAAACAAAACAACATTTTTGTGTTAAATCTGTTACACCATGACAACTACGACACATTTTTTTCCTTGTTGGGTTAAAGGCTTGTTTGTTTTTCAACTTAATGTAAGTGTTATCTAACAAATGTATAAATCATAAACATGTTAAACAATTAAGACGTGGTTTGACGCAACTTTCACATGGCGGTTTTATTAGTTGCGAAAACGCAATATCACAATCTCCATAACTAAAACAAAAATACATATCATAAAGTAGAAATATTAATGTACCTATTTTGGAATCAATCATTTTTGATGCGGAAAAGTGACTATCTAAGCGAAAATGCTTCTCATTGATTGCCTTCTATATTACTAGCTCAATGAGATGATCTCTCATCTTTAGCGCTTAGCAAATGCTCATTTGTGAGGATAATTATTTGTACTAGGTTTAGAAGAGATACTTAACCACTATTTATAGAGTTTTCACTCAAGCCCTCTTATTATGGACTGGGCTCAACTCGACTCACACTAATCAACTCCATATTATACTAATTAAGAAACCTTCCATCTCACCTTATTTGACTAATCCCGTAAATCGGAAATTACAATATCAATTAATGTAGCCTACATTAAAAAAACTCTCATATTTTTGCACTTGGACTATTAATTGAATTGCAAACCCTTGGTTTAGAGATAATTCTTAATAGTCAATTCTATCCCATAAAATCTCAAATATCGAATCATGAAAGTAATTGCATGTACACACATAGAGCCTTTTATGGTCATTAGTGCCTTTAACTTTATTGATATATATATATTCAATATGATAGTGTGACAAATGGATAGTACCTCTCATAGAGAGTAATACCTTAGGTCATCCCCTTCGTACCTTAAGTGTCACAAATACCTATGTCTCTAGAGAATATCTTTATGGTTTGATGAACTTGCACATGTTTTATCCTTATGATTAACCTTTCTTTATGTGTAACAAGACACGTGCTCAAGACTAATAATCGGATGCTCTTAGTCTTCACCCAAGATTTATACAATACCTTGAGGTTTTTATCAGTATGTATTCAACATGATAATAATACATTCATAAATACTTTATGGAACGCAAAAGTTGATACATATGAAAACGTTACTAAATGTAATAACATAAATGTAAACTTTATTAGAGTAAAATTAAAGCAACTCCCACTAAATAACATCATCTCATGATGCTCCTACGCTCATGCTAATGACATGTCGTTTAAACACACTAGAGCATAGGCCTTTAGTTAGTAGATTTGCCACCATATCATTTGTAGAAATATGCTATGCTATAATGTAATCGTTATGTACTGTCTCTTTTATGGTTATAAACTTGACTGCCATGTATTTAGACCCCTTAAGACCTTTTTTGTTGTTAATAAACAACATTGCAGAGTTATTATCTCAATACAACTATATGGGCGTATTCACAAAAAAAAAAAAAAAAGGGTTAACTCCCTAATGAGGTTCAGGAGCGAAATAGCCTAAGTAGTATCTAAAAAGCATGCTATAAACTTTGCCTGTATAGTAGAAAATGATATAGATTTCTATTTCCTGTTCTTCCATGATATCGCATCTCCTACCAACATGAAAATGTATTTTATTTTCAACTTCATATTATCATAGAAGCCAGCAAAGTTTGCATCCGAATATTCTACTAACTGCAGGTTTGAAATATAACTATAAATCAACATATAATCTCTTGTCCTATTTAAGTACCTTAAAATCTTTTAAGCAACAACCTGGTGATTGTGTCTTAGATTTGATTGATATCTGCCCAGAAGTCCTATCGCAAAAACGATGTCTAGTCTAGTGCAAACTTGAGCATACATGATACTTCCAATTACATTAGCATAAAGTGCATCATTCATTTGGGTTTTCTCAAAATTTGAATTAGGGTATTGTGAGAGATTCAATTTATTACCCTTAATAACAAAAGCAATTCCTAAGTTGTAGTGCTGTATATTGAATCTCTCTAAAACACGATTAACATATGCCCTCTAAGACAAATCCAATATATGGCGAGAGTGATCCATATGGATCTTAATGCTAAGAACAAAAGACGCTTCACCAAGGTCTTTCATCTATATAAAGTATGAAAAAAAGTATATTTTCTCCTACTAACCTTGTAGTATATATACTGATCTACTTTGGTCTCAACAAATTTGAATGAAGTGACAACATTATGAAACTTTAAGTAATATTGTCTAGAAGCTTACTTGAGGCTATAAATAGACTTTTTCAATTTACATACAAGCTTATTCGAATCATCTGTTGCAAAACCTTCAGGTTACACCATATAGACCTCCTCATTAAGGTCTCTATTTAGAAAAGCAATTTTAACATTCATCTGGTGTAACCTTATATCAAAATGCACCACTAATACCATAATTACTCCAAAAGAATTTTTAGAAGAGACTGAATAATCTATTCATTCTATTTGAGCGAAACCCTTAACCTTTAAACTTTTCAATCTTTCCTTTAGAATCCTTTTTAGTCTTATACACCCATTTGCAGTCAACTCCTCGCAGATGAATTCGCCACCAGAAGAAGCCCCCACTAACGTGCTTGCTAATGTGATGAAGAATTCCTTCCTTTTCTTCCTTCTTTTCTCCCCTCATTTTTCCTTTTTATTTTTTATTTTTGTTTTTCCTTATCTTTGAAATTAACATATAGGACTTGCGATAGCTGATGCGATATTTATATGTCCATAAACTATGCATTTTGTTGTGCAGAGACCAAAAATTCGATGCTTATGACTTGTTAGTACTGAAATTTTACTTTAATTTCAGTGAACGAAATAATTAGACATTATTGTTAGTTATCTATCTTTCACTTGTGAGTCCATCAATACATCTAGAGGTGATAAAAGATATTATCTTTTAAAATCTGGTGTTGAAAGGTCATGAGTTAAATGGTTCTAAAACTATCATACGCCTTTGAATCTCAATTTGACATGTTTTCCTTATAAAAAAGGACTTAATAGTGTTTTCTATTGTCATTTAGTTAGATAGATAGTTTGACAATACATATATAAGTTTGATATGAGAAATTTTCTCTACTTAAAAATGGTCCTATCTAAGACCATATGCATCCATGCTCATCATCTCATGACATGTGGTATGTCTTAAAAACGTAGAATTAGCAATACCCATTATTTCCTAACATGGTATTATATATGGAGAGAGTTAGCTATAATTAGCCTACACTATATGTGAAGAATTATTAGGTATGAATGTATTATCGATCAAAATCAATGTGGACTGTCGCATCTGGTGAAATTCATATGGTCATAGGGAACCAACTTTTTGAAAAAGTCCTAAATCCTTCTAGTATATCTAGAGCATTCACCTAATAGTTTCTACTATGTGAAGATTCGCATGTTACTATTTCAAAATTCAAGTATCTTAACAAGAGAGTCCTTAGAAAGTTTTCTTGGCATGTATATATGTTGGAGAAGAAACTAACGATTTTAACTGAGATTTGCAAAGAATGCTCTAGATGATTGAAAATTCAAAGACGATCACATGATGGGCAACATCATTTTCAAATTCATAAATTCAAATGTGAAAAAAAAAAAAAAACATGGCATGTGTCAGAAATTGTTAGAATAAGAATGATGATTAAGATGGGGAATAAATCTAACTTAGGAACGAGGCAAAAATTTGCAATAACCTAGTCCGGGAGAGGGGAGATATAAATGTTTTATTGGATATATCATAAACATTGAAGTAATATGTACTAATGAACACATGCTGTAAGGTTAACTAGTGCATCGAAAATTACAATATTTCCTTATTTGATGACTTAACAAATGTCCCAAGAGCACTTTTCAACAAAATACAAATGATAGTGCTTAGTTGACCATCCTCCGTAAAATAACAGAGTGATAGTCAAACACGGGCCACAAGAAATTTTTGTGGAAGTCGTTGACTTCCTCAACCGGTTTCATTTTTACTCAATTTTTCTTCTTTTTTTTAGATCTATATAATTCTTTATCGCAAGCTCAAATTGCAAAACAAATCAAAGTAATAATATACACACAATAAGAAACAAATCTTGCAATACTATTCAATTGATAAGAAATATATGAAGAACTTAGTTGCAATTTTTAAGATAATGGATATCATTATCTGGCCAAAGAAAAAGATAACATGGATATTATTCCCAAATTAAAAAAATAAACTTAATAACTCAAAAAATAGGAATGCAATTATCTTTTGTTGTTGTTGTTGTTGCAAAATGTGTAATTATCTTATATGCTTTGAACTTCCAATTATTATATGATTTTGTAATTAAATAAATCATAAGCGTGGAGAAAGGTTCGTTGATCTCTATTTTTCTTATTGCAAGAAAATAAGAGGTATTCATTGTTGTTGAATTTTAATTTGTATCTATATTTTAGACATATAATTCTTAATTTTCTTTTAATCTTGTTTAGATGGATGGAGATCGTATTGAAAGTAACTTTGCTATGAAAATAATGGTAGTGATGAAGACGAGTTGAACAAAAATTATTTTTTGGCTTAGTTTTGACTCATGTGACCCTAACATTGATTTTGTAATATTTTAGGTTCCAACACATCTTCATCTATGAGATTTGGATCAATGGGGTAAATTTTTTACTCTAAAAATTGATTATTCTTATTTTGATCTTTTTCTTTCTTCTACTTCATTTGTTTTATATGTAATTGATATTTTTTGGTCTTAATTTTAGGTTACTGGAGAATCCTTCTAGAGTAATTTGATTTTGGTAAAAGGACTGAGAAGCTAATTCATTACACAATGATTTTGTCATTAGTTGCAAAGTCAACATTTCAAGTGTTTCTTCATCTTTAAATTTAATAGATTTATATAATGACATTAACGATTTATTTTTAGTAGGTGATAAAATTTTTTACTAGTAATTATTTTTTCTGTGATCATATTCAAGAAAATTGATTTTGTAGGCTCTCTTATGATTTTGTCTCTCAATTTGAGCTTGAAATAAGGAAGCATAAAAAAAAAAAAAAAAAAAAAAAAAAAAAAGAAAGAAAGAAAGAAAAAGAAACCAGTTTCCTCAAAAACTATTTATGATCTACGTTCAACCGTCATTTTGTTATTTTATGGAAAATGGTAATTTAAGCAGGACTCAATACAAATTACTGCACTCAAAGTAGCATTACAGCAATTCACATATGTGATAATTTACCAAATTTGAGAGACATTTGCCCCCACGATTTATAGGCAAACAACATATTCACCACAAAGAAAAGAAATCTTATGCATTGGAAAAACTAAGCTCAAGTAGCACATAAATTATTAATACATTAATACATTTGGCAATTTATCAAATCGACTAGCATTTGCCAACCTTAACTTTCAAAAGCGAGTAGTAGAGCAAAGTGAAAATTACCAATCCATTGAAAAATTACTTAGATTGAGTACTGCGTTAATTGCAAATATGTTTGTTTACTAAATATACCAGACATTTATATCGACCTCATATGCGAAGACCTTATTGTATTACTACATGAATATACAAAATTAACCATCTATCAAAAAGATTACTAGCTTCAAGTAGTATAATGTAGGAAGAGAGAGTGGCACACATCAAATAGTCCGATATATGGATTTATAAGAAATGTGTACAGGACATGTCAATGAAAAAACTTTTTCCCGCTTAAAGGTAAACAAAATAACATTTTCGTGCTATTTCGCCGGTTTTAGATCCAGTTACAAAATATCTTTCACCAAGTGTTATATTTTGGTTTTTATTAAAGGAGACTTAGGTTCTGTATTAACTTTGGACAAAGAGGATCAAATGCGAAGGGGACTATATCTATTATATAACCTCGAATCTAAAGAAGTCGCTTAATGTGCTTAACATGAGCTTAATACCAATGATAATTAATGTCGAAATCTAATCAATGGTGCAATCCAAACTCACTTCAACATAATAATGAAAGCCCATTAAAATTAAAGTGGTTTATACAAAATTGAAGATGATTCGGCAATGCTGGATATTAACAAAATAGTCCAAAAAGCACTGCTTTCCAATAAGTTTGAAGACATAATGTCGGAATTTAATCGACGACTTGGGAGAATGAGAGCAACATCTAGTAGACATTGCTCCTAGATGAATATGGGGACACAACATCGGAATCTAATTGATGACATTGGATAGTGGTGACAAACCTAGTAAACATTGCTTCTAGATGAGTATGATGATAAAATGTTGGACTTTTATTGACGATGTTACATAGTAGTAACAATACCTAGTAAACACTGCTCCTAGATGAGTATGAAGACGTAATGTCAGAATTCAACTGACAATGCTGGACAGTGGGTTAGCAGTGGAATCTAATCAACAACACTGCCCGGGATAGAGACACTCGTCAGAATTGAATTTATGACGGGAATCTTAAACTACAGCTAAGCCATACTAAGCAGAGACAAAAGTAAGATAAAGTAATTTTGTGTGTTGTTTGGGGGGCTCTCTGTTGGATTGCTTGTGGTATTTCTAGGCTAATTTGCTAATCGTCAATGGTCGATTGCTTCCTCCTCAAGAGTTTCTCCACATTCCATGTTGAATTGGCTTTCCACATTTGGTTTTTGACTTGTTCGACAATGCTCTCATGGCTTGCCTAGCAAATTTTAACTGCTCCTCTTGGGTTTGGCGCCCTTTTAACCTTCCAGCCTAGATTTGCCGTTGATGTTATGTCCTTTGTTTTCATAACCACTATGGGCTGGGTTGACGTAAATTATAGCTCACATGCGGCAACGAGGGTGATTTTAGAGGTTTCTACCCCTCGTGACAAGCATGTGTTTGCAGTGGTATTTTTGTGTGTCAACATATGTCCTCTTTTAAAAGAAGTGAGTTGGAAATTCATTTCTTTTAAAGGAAATACCTTGTTCTGTGCACAATCTGCTATGGATAATCATTATACCTTTCTATTCCCCGAGATATTCACAGCTGATATGAATCAATGGCTCCTATTGCATCTTGACACGTCGTTTCAGCTTTTGGCAGATATCCTTAATTTTGAATTGTCGTCTCCTACTTTGAATAGAAGAGTATGTCTCATCGTCTTCTTTTTGTACTTTAAACCCTAAACCCTTCATATTATGTTCATAAGTTTTCCATGGCTACCAAAGCTCCTGAATTCGAGCCCAAGTCCTATATTTTGAACTTCGACCGCCTTCTTCACATGGAGGAGGCCAACTATTGTCGATTTCAATTGGTGAGCATTGTAGAGGAGCATCTAGAATCATTGCTCCTTAGGCTTGCCCTTTTGGACCACAACCATGTTCCACCACCTCTCAAACCTTGTTTTCCAATAAGGAGGAGCGAGAAACTTCCCATACAGTATTATTTTATTAAGGACATTTGCTCCTACCAAGTTTCGGAGCTTTCCTCTATTTATAGAAAACTTCAATGCCTAGTACTTACGATTGCAGGATGATTTGAGAACTTGATTGTCATGGATGAATGCTGGTATAGAGATGGCACTGGAGGTTAGCATATTGTCTCATGATTCAAATAGGAGGTCAGTGGGTTCTGTTGTTTGCTTTTGGTCCTTATCTACTAATTTCCCTTGGGACCATGTTTGTAACCCTTTTGGATGTTTTCATTATCTCTGGGTTTGTTCTATATGGTATTCTTGAAGATCAAATTGAAGCCCTTGAGGATTTTTCCATTCCCAATAGTGTTCTTGCTTAGGGATTTTTCTTGATGAGTATCGTAAAACCTTGGGTCCTGTTTATCCTAAAGAACATATCGTCTTTTTGTTTTACTGGCTTTCGAAATATGTATTCTTTAATCCAACTCTCAAAGTCTCAAAGGATTTCTTTAGACTTTTTGCCAATCTTGCAAGGGGAAATAAAGTAGTTTTTAGCCCACTTATCTTGTCCGTCTTGTATAAGAGTCTTACCCATGCTGCCCTTTTGATGATGTCTAAAGAAAGTGAAGTCCTTTCTGGTCCATTCTTGATTTAACAAGCATGGATGGCTCTCTATCTTCCTTTCTTATTCAGCAAAATTCATCATAATCTTCTGTTTAGCCCATCATCAAAGTTCCAAACAACCAAAACCACATGGCCTAAGTTGTTAATTACTAAGGGTGTCAAAAACCGAAACGTAAACCGAATTGACCGAAAAATTCGGTTTTTCCAGTTCGATTTTCATTCGGTTCGGTTCTCATTAAAAATCGATTTTTTTATCGGTTTGGTTTTTATCAGTTAATCGAACCGAATCGAACCAACAAACCGATAAGAGCTTATTTCTTGGAAACAGAAAATATATACAACAGAAAAAAAAAACAAATGCAAAAATTGAAAACTGAAAGTTGAAAACCAAAAACTAAAAAATCGAACCGAACTGAACCGTTGACACCCCTATTAATTACTCAACTTATCCCTTAGGATAGTCCCTGATGACACCCCTCCATTTGTAAATTACCTACGGGAGATTTTAAATTTCAATCATACACATGTCAAAGTCTTTCCTTATGAAGCTCCTGAGTTTTATTACCTTTTCTATGTAGAGACTCAGCATTTGGATGATTTCGTTGCATTTTGGTTATGTGTACTTACCCCAATTGATCATCCTATATGGCTTTGTAAGAAGGGAAGATTCTACTATGGATTTGAATCCTATTCCCCACAATACTATGCCTAGCAGTTTCGTTTTTGTTAGGGTTGAGCAATGCCAATCACTTATTCCATGGAGTACCCTTAATGAACAGGCAGAAGTATGATTCCAAGAAAGACGAGTACTCAAATAACTGCGACAATGCAGGATAATTTCTCTCCAGACTTTGCAATCTTTCCAGTTTCTTTAGGAGTTATAATCGAGTATGCTGGTGGGTATCTTTTGTTGGAGAAAACTTTATTGGTTTTGAAGCCGACAAAACGTTTCCATCAGTCTAGTCTGAAGACTTGCAGACTCTTTCGTCAAAGTCTGAAGACTGCCAGACTCAAGATTTAAAGTCTGCCCTCATTGACAGTTTCTAGACCGACGAAGAAGACTTATCCATATGCGAGTATTTCTATGAGGTTTTGATTTGAGCGGCTAAAGAAGTTCTCACGGCTGGAGACAGCATCTCAAGATCTATTATTCATTTTGAAATTAATTCGAGTAATTTGGATCCGTTGATTGGCGAAAGTATACTTGGAAGGTTCTACTTATGGAAACCTAGATCCTGATTGTATGGGCGAGCATGATTGGTGGGCTATCATCACATTCCTTAAGTAACTCGAGATTTCCTTAATTGATTATGTCCAATGGGTAGATTGAAATAACTCCTTTGGAATGTGCCAATCGTTATGAAGGCATAGAGGAGTATATAAGGAAGACGCTCTAGTTATTCGAGAGTGTGCACGATAAATAAATTCCAAAGTCTGAAGCTCCTTGTTCTTTGCCGATTCAATTGTTGAGCGTAAATTTGTACTCAAAAGAGAGTCTAGATATTTGTGAGGCCTTGTAGAAGTGTAGCAAAGTCCCTACATTGTGGAATCAAGGATGTGAGACTGTAACAACTCTTTTGATTCATAGTGAAATCCAGCCGGTGGGCTGTTAGTGCGGGAGAGTGGACGTAGGCTTGGTCTAAGGCGAACCACTATAAACCTTGTGTTCTTATTCTCTTCCTTGAACTTTTTTATTCTGTTCGTAGTTCTATTTAACTGCTAAAGTTTAATCTCGCTCAAAGTTTGCTGCTCTTCAGACTCAGGTTAAAAGTAAAGGTTTTCACTGCATCTTGCAGAATTTGTTTTTACACCTATTCACCCCCTCTAAGTGTTCATACTAGCACTTTCAATTGGTATCAGAGCCTGTGTCCTCATTTAAATTGAAGTGTTTCTACTTTAGAGTTAAAGATCCATGGCTAGTATGTTGGCTCCAGGTTTGGTTGAAGGGCAAAGCAGCACTAGACCGCCTTATTTTGATGGAAATGAGTATAGTATATGGAAAAACAAGATGAAAGCATTCCTAAGATCAAAAGATCCTCTGGAATGGGATGTGGTAGACAAAGGAATCATTCCTAAAGTTACAACAGTCTCAGAAAGAGGGAAAGAAGCTGTAGAGGCTAGCGAGATGACTTAAGAAGAGTTAATCAAGAGACAAGCTCTTGATGCAAAAGCAATTTACTTCTTATATTGTGCACTATCTCCTATTGAATATAACATAATATCTTCTTGTGAAACAGCTAAAGAAGTCTGGGATAGGCTGCACATTACATATGAAGGAACTAATCGAGTGAAAGAAACCAGGATCAATATTCTGCTCGGTCAATATGAAGCCTTCAAGATGAAACCAGGAGAATCTATCACTGACATGTTTAGTCGTTTTACAGAAATCGTGAATGGTCTTGAGTATCAAGGTCAACCAATCTCAGGACCCATGAAGGTTAACAAACTGCTGCGTGGACTTTCCAAATATTGGAATCACGTAAAGACCTCAATAAGAGAGACACAAAGGATCATGCCACTCTCCGTTGACGAATTGGTTGGCACTCTTCAGTCCTATGAAGTGGAGCAAATCAATGAAGAAGAAGATCCCAAAGGTAAAAAGTCTATTGCTTTAAAATCTAATGATGACTCTGATGTTATAGATTCTGAAGACGATATAGACAATGAAGAGCTTGCTCTCATGATAAGAAGGTTCAGAAAACTGAATAAAAAGGGAAGAAGATTCAATTGGAAGAAAACAAAGCTCTCAAAAGTTTCAAAATAAATTAGCTAAGGACGATGAATCCAATAAAGATGTGATTTGTTTTGAATGCAAGAAAAAGGGACACATCGGATCCAACTGTCCCTTGCTGAAGAAAAAGAAAGGAAAAGTTGAGAAGTACAGAAAGGCACTCAAAGCGGAAACTTTGAGTGATACCAAATGTAAAGAGAGTGATGAGGATTATGCTAATATTTGTTTAATGGCAAAATCAGAATCAGACTCAGACTCTGAGATGGATACAGACTCAGACTCAGACAGTGAAATCGAGGTAAGTAATTTAAAAATTCCTACTAAAGTCTTGAAATATATTAATGAACTATGTCTTAGTCTCAAAACCTCTCTCAATAGGATTTCCGAGCTAAAAAGGGAAATATCTACACTGAAGTAACAGGAGATTGTTTGGAAAGAAAAGTTCAAAAATTTAGATAAAAGTTTTATTACTTTAAAAGAAAATGCAGACTTTCTTTCAAAAGAAAATACACTTTTGAAAAATGATATTTCAAATATTTCAAAAAGGTTTTCTATTGAATCTAAGAAATTGGAAAAGAATCTTTCAGCACAAAGACCTTACTTTAACAAATCAAGCTTGGGAATGACTTCTAAAACCGTTCCTCTAATTGATTTTCCAAAAGTAAGGGAAAGAATCAAACAAAGACCTACAAAAGCCTTTTATAAAAATCATTTTCAAAAAGTCTTTATAAAACCTGTTGGCCATAGTGCTCTTAAATGTTCTAAGTGCAACAGCTCAGAACACTTTGAGAAAGAATGTCCTATGGTTTGGAGATCTGTTAAAAAGGATTGGGCAAAGACCGTATATTGCATTAACTCCATTGGACCCAAGAAAGTGTGGGTATCAAAGAAAGCTTGAGTTTATTTTTTAAATGCAGGTCACTATCAAGAAAAATGTCAAATGGTACTTGGATAGTGGATGCTCAAGACATATGACAGGAGATTTAAGTTGTTTTATAAAACTCATCCAAACAAATGGAGGAAAAGTTTTTTTTGGTGGAAATAGCAAATGAAGAATTGTTGGATGCGGAACAGTAAAGATTAGAAGCCTGACAATCAACAAAGTCTCCTTGGTAGAAGGACTAAATTACAATCTACTCAGTATAAGTCAACTGTGCGACACAGGTTTCAAAATCAATTTTCAAGAAGGAATATGTTTGGGAACCAGTAAAGACTTCTCTCAAACTTTCACAAGGTGAAGACATGGGAACATCTATCTTTTGGATTTCAAACTAGAAAAATCTCAATGTCTAATTTCAATTCAAGATGAAGCTAATCTCTGGCATCGAAAACTTGGCCATATCAACATGAATCAAATTGCCAAGATCTCTTCAAAGAAGCTTGTTTGTGGACTACCCAACCTGACATACCAAAAATCTGAATTATGCACACTATGTGTACTGGAAAAACAGGTTAGAAGTTCTTTCAAACCAATAAATCAAGTTTCCACTAATCATGTGCTGTAACTCTTGCATATGGATCTCTTTGGACCAACTAGAACTTAAAGCATTGGTGGGAAGAGATATTGCCTAGTAATAGTGGGATGATTATTCACGATTTACTTGGGTATACTTTCTGGCAAGTAAGTCTGAAACCTTCTATTATTTTTTAAAATTTGCTAAGAAAGTACAGAATGAGAAATGGTATGTAATTTCAAGCATATGGACAGACCATAGAGGTGAGTTTGAAAATTAAGACTTTGCTAAATTTTGTGATGAATCTGGTTTTCAGCATATGTTCTCCTCTCCATACACTCCCGAACAGAATGGAGTTGTGGAAATGAAGAATAGATCGTTGCAAGAAATGGCTAGAACACTTTTAATTGAAAGCAACATTTCTTCTCGTTTTTGGGCTGAAGCAGTTTCTACAGCATGTTATATTATTAATAGAGTTTTCTTAAGGCTTATTCTAGAGAAAACTCCTTATGAGTTGTTCAAAGGAAAGAAGCCAATTGTTTCCTATTTTCATGTGTTTTGTTGCAAATGTTTTGTATTGAAAAATTCAAATGATCGAATTGGTAAGTTTGAAGAAAAATCAGACGAAGGAATCTTCCTTGGATATTCAACCTCCAGCAAAACTTATAGAGTATACAACAAGAAGACTCAATTTGTGGAAGAATCGATGAATGTCAAATTTCAAGACCTTATACAAAATCAATCGATCTAGACTTAACTTGAAGAATCTGAATCTGCTCCAGAACTACAAAGTCTAATTCCCCAAAAGCAGCTCAGGCTTCAGAAGGTCAACAATGAACGAATGTTGAAGAATCAATTGAAGAAAAAGTTCAGCAGTCTGTCAGACCAACTAGCAATTGGAAGCACAAGTCCAGTCATCCCAAAGAACTTATTATTGGTAACGTTGATGAAGGGATTCGTACAAGATCCAAGAGGCATGAAGAGTCTAGCGTTGTGGCTCTTATTTCTGAAATAGAACCCAAAAGCATAGAAGAAGCTTTAACTGATGAAAGTTGGATTGAAGCTATGCAAGAAGAACTCAGGCAGTTCAGTGTTAACGATGTTTGGGAATTAACTCCTAGACCAAAAGGTAAATATGTTATTGGAGTTAAATGGGTTTTCAGGAACAAGATAGACGAAAAATGAAAAGTTATAAGGAACAAAGCAAGACTCGTGGCCAAAGGATCTACGCAAGAAGAAGTGATAGACTATGATGAGACTTACGTACTAGTAGCAATGTTAGAAACAATTAGATTATTACTTGCTTTTACTTGTTATAAGAATTTCAGGTTATTCCAAATGGACGTCAAAAGTGTATTCCTATATGGATTTATCCAAGAGGAAGTCTATGTGGAACAACCTCTCGGTTTTGAAGACCCAAGGAAATCAGACTCTATATTTAGACTGAAAAAGGCTCTATATGGTTTAAAGCAAACACCTCGAGCTTGGTACGACAGGTTAAGTAAGTTTTTAATCCAAAATGGCTTTGTTAAAGGTAAAATGGACACTACTCTATTTATTAAAAGAGAAAGTAAAAACTTTTTACTTGTTCAAATCTATGTTGATGATATTATTTTTGGATCACCTAACGAAAATCTGTGTAAGAAATTCTCTAAGTCTATGCAAGATGAATTCGAGATGAGTATGATGGGTGAACTATCATTCTTTCTCGGACTACAAGTGAAACAATTGAAGGAAGAAATTTTCATTCACCAAGAAAAATATGATAAAGAACTTGTTAAGAAGTTCGGTTTGGAGAATTGCAAAAAGACTGATATACCAATGTCAAGTTCTTCGAAACTGGACAAAAATGAAGGATGAAAGAAAGTTGACCAGAAGTTGTATAGGAGTATTATTGGTTCACTTCTTTACCTTACTACCTCTAGATCTGACATTTTGTTTAGTGTTTGCATTTGTGCCAAATTTCAATCAGATCCTAAAGAATCTCATCTAAGTGCTGCGAAACGCATCATCAAATATGTTGCAACAGCCTCTAAGTTAGGTCTATGGTATCCTAAAGAAGGAGACTTTACTCTCCTTGGATACTCATATGCAGATCTAACAGGATGCAGAGTTGATAGAAAGAGCACCTCGGGCACTAGTCAATTGCTTGGTAACATGACAGTATCTTGATTTTCAAGGAAGCAAAGTACCGTAGCTCTTTTAACAACTGAAGCAGAGTATGTGGCTCTTGGAAGTTGTTGTTCTCAAATCCTATAGATAAAACAACAACTAAGAGACTTTGGAATCGAAGACTCATGCACTAAGATCAAATGTGACAACACCAGCACGATTAATCTCACCAAGAATCCAATTATTCATTCAAGAGCAGAGCATATAGAGATTCGACATCATTTTATTAGAGACCATGTTTAAAATGGAGAAATCTTAATTCAATTCATTGACTCAAAGAATCAGCTGGCGGACATATTTACAAAGTCACTGGAGAAAAGTCTATTTGAGTCTATTCGATCCAGACTTAATATTTTAAAGTCTGAAGAAGCTCAGACTTAGGGATAAAAGTCTAAAGATGCTCAAACTCAGAAGATCAAGAATTACGACAGTAAGTCATCTTAGTTCTAGCAATTTATCTTTCGGATAAAAACTCGAAAATGTACAATTGCTTATTAATCTGCAATTGATTGATGTCATCTTCCCAAGTTTTTGAAATTGTAGCAATTATTCTTTTTCGAAAAGGAAGTTATCTTTTCGAGATGACAGTTATCTATTTTCAAAAAGGCAGTTATTTTTGAAAAGACATTTTTTATTTTTCCTTTTATGACGATCCGTATAGCTCGTTTCGATTGCTTTATATACTGTCTTTCTTCTTCATTTTTACTCACAAATCCTAGAAGCACATAACTTCATTTTCTTACTTTTTCTCCCTAGTTTAATCCTTAAAGTTTTCATCTTTCTCGCGAATCAAGTTCGGAAATTCTCTCAAAGATTGTGATAATGTCTTCCCAAAGAAAGTCCTCAAGGATTGCGAGCAGGGGACCACAGCATATGCGTGAGGGTCCTATGCATTTTGACCTGACCGAGGAAAAAGAATCTCCAAGGCAACAACAGAGTCCACGACATTCTCAACCGCGCCATTCTCCTTAGGTTAGACCACAAAATGTTTAGCAACAACAAGTGGAGGAAGAAATTATTGACGATGTTGAACCTGTAAGGACTCTTAAGCCTGCTTTTTCTCCAATGACCTTTATTGATGAATTTTTGAAAGAAAAGGGGTACCAAAATGAAACCTATTTTTTACAAATGATGGAACGATTGGGAATTGTTCCTACTGGTTCAGCAGAAAGGGTTTTTGCAAATTTCCCAAGTGATCCACGTGTTGGAGGATTTAGTCAACCTAAGGGAAAAGATGATGATGAAAAGACGTTCACTCATTTTAAGTCTAGAATGGGTGTTGCTGCGAACATTTGAGGAAGAAGAGCAGATCTGTTTCGTTATGAGGAACATAAGCGAGTTTATTCTAAGTTGCTGAAGCAAGGGGTGATGAACCCAAGGAGTGTGGATTTTGATTTTCTCGACTTTCTGAATGTGAATTTACGGGAGAAATTTATTTTACTTCAGCTTGAACAATTTTGCTCTGAGACAACAGTAGCTCATCCAGAACTTACTGCGTATTTCTATTCCAATCTAAGCTTTTTAGATGCGAATAGATTTTCTTTCAGTGTTAGAGACCAGGATTATGTGGTTGATATGGACACTCTAGCTAATGTGATTGAAGTAGAGAGAGGGATGTTCTAATCAATTAGTGTGTCTATTGGTCGTGCAACTGTGGAGCTTGTTCGAGACAGAATGGCAGAAGGTAGGATTTCGTACTTGAGGATGAGTGCCTCAAATGTCTTGCTTCATAAGATTGTGATTAATTATCTTAGACCCAAATCCACATCAAAGACTGACGTCTCCAATTCAGAAGCGAAGTTGATGTGTGCTATCAATGCTGGTCAAAAGTTCTCTCTGCCGCACACTATCATGTTTCACATGTGTAGATCAATGGTAAAGGACAAGGGTCAACTTCCTTATTCAGCACTTGTTACTCAGTTATTTAGACATTTTAAAATTCAGCCTTCCAAAATTCTGTGTGTTCGAACCTGTGATCCAATGGTGGTGGGACTGAAGATGGTTTCAAAGATGTGTCTGAAGGAGCTAAATAAGGCTTTAGAGAGATTTAAGGAGAAGACTTCTGTCAAGACTCGTCAAGACCTTGTGGTTGCAAAATGGAAAGGCAAGGAGCCTATGACAGCTCCATCTAAGAAAAGGAGAGCACTCATCTTACAGGATGAAGAAGATGAGGAAGACATCACCATTTCCGCTTTTACCTTAAAGAACTTATTGTGGCATCCCAAAATTCATGAAGACCTCCAATTACATTAAAGTCTATGAATAGGTGATGGAAGTACCATCAAGTTATTTTATAGCCATTTAATCCATAATTTGCAATAAGATTTATGGCCAAGCTTTTAATGGATAATTATGTGATAAGAAAGAAAATTCTATCATTGGCCATGTGTATTATAAATTAGAATTTATGGATTTGTGACTACAAGTTTTATGGCCTTATTATTTTTGCAAGTTAGGTATTTATTTAAGTGAAAAATGTTAATAGATTATTAAAAGGTTAGTGGGCCGAAATTCTTAGGCCAAGCTAGCCCAAAAACCCAGCCCAAGACCCCCACCACTTTGGCCCAAAGCCAGGCCCATGAAGCCCATTGGGCCGTCGACCAAGCTGGCCCCAAGCCCAGTCGGATGGAGCCCCTCTTGCATGGCAAATTGCCAAGTGTTCTTCCCTAGTTGCCAAGTGTGGCTGCCCCCATTGGCCATCTTGGGCGGCCACATGCAGCTTTCAATCATTTCAAATGATTGAAGGAAAGGGAAATTAAGAGAGGGAGAGTGGCCGGTTTTGGAGAGTGAGAGAGAGAGAGAGAGAGAGAGAGAGAGAGAGAGAGAGAGAGAGAGAGAGAGCTGTCGAGAGAGTGAGAGAGGGAAACCGAGAGAGGAGGAGGAGGCCGTGCAAAGAAGAAGGAAGAGAGTTCGTCCGCCGTTCGTCGCTGCTTTGCCTCTGTTTGCTGCTGTTTTGTGCTTGAATCTAAGGCAAGTAGAGTCCTAAAACCTACCCTTTGCTTGCTGTAAAGTGTGTGTAGAAGATGATAAATCTTGGTTGTGGTAAGTGGTGAACTTTCGGAGCTTTGGGGAGAGGTTTGTTGGCCTTGCATGCTGTTTCTGGAAAACAACCAGCCTGACTGTTCATGAGTTTTGGGGGTTGCATGTGACTTTTTATTTGGAATTTCACTTCGACCTCTTCATGAAAGTTTTAGAGAACATCTTTAAGTATAACATAATAAAATTTGAGACAAAATGGAAAAGTATTGAGGAGTGAAACCCTTTTTCTACGAAAAAATTAGATCTGGAAACTGTTTTGTTGACCTCTTGGTGATTTCGTGTGTTGCATGTGACTTTTTATTTGGAATTTCACTTCGACCTCTTCATGAAAGTTGTAGAGAACATCTTGAAATATAAAATAATGAAATTTGAGATAAAACGAACAAGTATTTCTTGGTGAAACGATTTTCCTTTGGAGAGACTAGATCTGGAATTCGTCGTGATGACCTTCAGTGGTTTCGTGGTCTGTAAAGTAACTTTCTTGTTGAAATATCACTTTGATCTCTTAACGAAAGTTGTAGTATACTTCTCGAGGTAAAACATATCAAAAATTTAGAGGAAATGAACAAAAATAGGTCGGTGAAATCGTTGTCTTTTGAAGAAACTGGATCTGGGAAAAACGCTGTTTCGACCTAGTATGATTTCGGGATTTTTATAAAATCATACAGTTAAAATTTGATCATGTGGCCTTAATGAAAGTTGTAGGTAATATTCTGAGGAAGAACATAATGAAATTTCAGAGTAAATGGACCAATAATGACCAAGGAAACGATTTTTTTCTTCAACACGGGTAGATCTGGAAAACAATACCGAGAATAGGAAAAGTAAATTGATTTTATCTTTTAATCCAGAACGAATTGGACTACGATTTCTTCATGAAACTTGTACCTCTAGGTCTTAAATACAGTGTGTCCAAATTTCAGAATTTTCTGAGTTTATTTAAGGGTTTAATCGAAATTGTTTTCAAAACTGTGCACTGATGATGTTAAAATCCTTTTTCGGTGGTGTATGGACCTGTACGTATTCTGCGAAGCCTTGTTTGATATGGTGTTCTTCACAAAATGTGTTTTCTTAGATCTTATCTAAAATGTGTTAAATTTTCAGAATTAATTTCCATTGTTTACTAATTTTCCAGAATTTTTCATAAACAGCATGCATTCTGTTTAAGTTGAAAAACTGTTCTATTTACAGGTTATTGACTTGCTAGATAAATTGTGGTATTTTGGATTATCATTCGTGCAATGATGTGGTGACATTCATGCATATCATATGACATCAAAAGATTTATGGATTTTCATGAATTCAATGAAGTTTCTCAAAACCATTGCATCAAATAATATTTTTCCCAATGCATATTATGTGATTTTAAAAAGGCTGATTCCAATCATTGGCATTATTACATCATGTGCCATGTTGATATTGAGACACAAATGTGAATATAAATTATGATGATGATCATACCGTCGGAGGTGTGAGCCGACGATGGCCTGGGAGTGTCGGGATGCCCGGACTGTGGGGGTGCCAGATGCCCGGTGGCCTAGTGGCGTAATTCCGGAGGGTCCTCAGGAGTTTCGAGATGCCTGGTGGTATACGGTATGTAATTCCAGAGGGGGGATTCCTGGTGGTATGTCAATACGTAATTCCGGAAGCCTTGGAGGTGTGTGCCCGAGGGGGATTCCTCGTGATGCTAGTTGGGATGTGAGATGCCCGGAATGTGGGGGCCCGGATGCACGGTTGTATTTTGATTACATGCCCGAAGGTTCCTCGCAATGCCTGGTTGGATGCGAGCGATAAATTGTGGGATGCAAACATTGGTCCCTGGAAAGAAAAACTGATGAGATCCTTGTGAAAGATAAGAATTGAAAATGAATCATGTGCATGGGTGTATGCATATGGCATGATGCATGATTTGCTTATGAAAGTAAATTAATGCTATTTGATATTGAAAATGCAATCATGAAGGCATGAAATGGATCTCATGGTGATATATGCCTGAATGCTTGATAATGAGTGCATGGTGGTATATGCATGATGGCATGGATATGCATGAATGCTTGATGATGAGTGCATGGTGGTATATGCACATATGACATGGTGATATATGCATGAATGCTTGATGATGAGTGCATGGTGGTATATGCACATATGACATGGTGACATATGCATGAATGCTTGATGATGAGTGCATGGTGGTATATGCACATATGGTATGATGACATATGTATAGTTGCAAGGTAAGTTATAAGATAGCTAGTATAAGTACCTAGAGGGGGGTGAATAGGTGTAAAAACAGTTTCTCGTGATAAGTGAGCAATATTAGACAATAGAAAGGAAGTTCGCCTTTTGTTACCACAATGAATTATGATCAAAGTAAAAGAGAGTAGGGAAGAGAAAATAAACACAGAAATTATAGTGGTTCGGCTTATTCCAAGCCTACGTCCACTCTTCCGCACTGACAGCCCACCGGTTGGATTTCACTATGAACAAAAGAGTTGTTACAGCAAAGCTCTCCCTTGATTCCACAGTGTAGATACTCTACCACACTTCCTCAAAGTTTCTCAAGAATATAGACTCTCTTTTGCGTACAAGATTTCGTTCAGTAAATGAATTGACTAAGAACAAGAAACTTCAGACTTTGGAATTCTTCTATCGCGCACACACTCGAACAACTGGAACGTCTTCCTTATATACTCCTTTATGCCATCATATCCGTTGGCACTTACCAAAGGAATTCTTCCAATATTTCCGTTGGACAGAATCAATTAGAAAGATCATTCGAGCTATTTAAGGAACATGACGATAGCCCATCAATCCTGCTCGCCCATACAATCAGGATCTCGGTTTCCATAAGTAGAACCTTCCAAGTATATTTCGCCAATCATCGGATCCTTAATCAATCTTGATTCGAATAAAGGATTCCATTATGTCATATCCAGCCAAGAGATCTTCTTCAGTCGATAAGGTCAAATCCTTAACGAAACATCTAGTCCTAGATAGGCCTTTTTCGACGGACTAGAAACTGTCAATGAGAATAGACTTTGAGTCTTGAGTCTGGCAGTCCGGAGGTCTTCAGACTTTGAATAGAAGAGTCTGCAAATCTTCAGACTAGACTGATGGAAACGTTTTGTCAATTTCAAAACACTCCACGAAGATTTCTCCAACAATCTCCTCATTTTTGATGGTGACAAAACTTTCCTACAGATTTGGATAACTTTGAGCTGCAAAACATTACTCAAGCAAATATGGATATTTTATAAAGATAAATGGCTTAAAGATAACACTAGAATCTGCAACCACAGAAAATAGGTTAGTCTTGTAGATGAGTAAAGCCATAGGATATCGATAGTACTTAAGATAAATAGTCAATCCAGTCAATCCCAAATCCAGTCCACAGCCAGACACAAAAGTCAAGTCAAACATCAAAACAAATCAAGAGTTCAAAAAGTTCAAAGTTCAAATCTGCATCACATCTCTCCCCCTTTTTGTCATCATTAAAAAGGTAGAGATGGAAAGAGAATAGAATTAAGATTGCTTGGGAACACGAACAAGCTAGAAATCTCCCATTGACTGGACAATGCCTTCCAGCTTTTTCAATTCCTCCTTCAGTTGAGCCACATCTTCACCCTTAGCATTTGCTTGAATCTGAAGAGCAAGGGTTGGATTTGATCATTCAAAGAAACTGAAGAAGCTTGGCATGCATTCTGCAAATTCTGTACTTCGCATCTCAGAGCATATATCTGACACCGCATCTCTAAGAGAACATCAAGAATTCTGCGAAAATCTGCTGAATTATCAGTCTACGTACTGGCTTCTGCACGATCAGATGGAGTAAAGGCAGACGATGGCAAATCAGCATAGGCACGCAGATTGGGCGATGAAACATCATGTCCCTCCTTAGAAAATTGAGAGGCATAGATATCCTCTGGATCTGCTGGAGAGCGACTTACTCCTTCACTGATAGCAGGATATGAGGACATTCCTCTTTTCTCACGATCTCCCCCTGTTTCCATGCCTTTAAGTGGAGAAGAGTGTTCCTCATGCTCTGCTCCCACTTGATCTTCTCTCTCCTCCTCTTCTTCTTCTTCAATTCTTTCCTCCTCTGCATTTCTTTCTTCTGCTTCTCTCTCTTCTGCTTCTTTCTCCTCTGCTTCCAAATTTTCTCTTTCTCTAGTCCTCTGTTCTGTCTCATCTGTATCTTTCTCTTGTTGTACCGTTGATTCTGGAACAGAACGACTCAGATTCTTCAATGCCATTGCAGAAATGGTGATGTCATCCTCATCTTCTTCATCCTCAACGATGAGAGCTCTTCTTTTCTTGGATGGAGCAACCATGGGCTCATTCCCTTTTCTTTTTGCTGCCGAAGAGATTTGATGAGTCTTAGTAGGGGTTTTCTCATTGAATTTCTCCAACGCCTTGTTGAGTTCCTTTAGACGCATTTTAGACACCATTTTCAGTCCCATTACCATTTGATCACACGTTCTAACATAGAGAATCTGGGGAGGCTGAACATTCAAATGTCTGAATAACTTGGTCACAAGAGCTGGATAAGGAAGTTGACCCTTATTCTTCACTATTGCTCTATACATGTGGAATATAATAGTGTGAGGAAGAGAAAACTTTTTCCCAGCATTGATGGCATACATCAGCTTTGCTTCTGAGTTTGAAATATCAGTCTTTGAAGTAGATTTTGGTTTGAGGCAGTTAATCACAATCTTGTGAAGCAGAATGTTGAACGCACTCATCCTCAAGTAGGAAATTTTTCCTTTTGTCCTTCTATTCTTAACAAGTTCCAACGTAGCACGAGCAATAGACACATTGATAGGTTGATATCTCCCTCTTTCAACCCCAATCACATCAGCCAACATATCTACATCCACCATATAGTCCTGATCTCGGACACTAAACGAGAATCTATTCGCACCCAAGAAATTGAGATTCGAATAGAAATATGCAGTGAGTTCAGCATGGGCTCTTGTAGATTCAGAACAAAACTGTTCAAGTTGAAGAAGACTGAATTTTTCCCTCAAATTGACGTTCACAGAGTCAAGGAAATCAAAATCCACACTTCTAGGGTTTATCACCCCACGCTTCAACAACTTAGAGTATAGATGCTTGTGTTCCTCCGATCGAAACAAGTCTATCCTTTTGCTCTGAATTTTTGCCGCAACACCCATTCTCGGTTGAAACTGACTATACAACTTGTCATCATCATTCCCATCTGGCTGATTCAGCCCTCCAACACGTGGATCACTTGGGATATTAACAAGGGCTTCTTCCGCCGACCCCGTAGGGGCAATTCCCAAACGTTCCATATTTCGTAAGAAAAAGTACTCATTACTATACCCTTTGTCCTTAAGAAACTCATCGATGTAGTTCAATGGAGTACCGCTTCTCTTTAAAGCACGGTAAAGCTTATAAGTAAAAGAGGGCTTATGAATTCTTACGGGTTATGTGCCTTCGATGATTTCTTCCTCTTCTCAATGAGCAACATCCTGTGGTCTAGATGGAGGAGATGGACGCTGCTGAGAATGTTGTGGGCTCTGCTGCTGACTAGGAGACTCTTCTTCCTCGGTGAGATCAAAGTGCGTAGGCCCCTCACGCATTTGCTGTGGTCCTTTGTTTGCGATCCTCGAAGACTTCCTTTGAGACGATATCTTTCACAGTCTTTGAAAGATTCCAAACTTGTTTTTCCCAAGAAAGATGACAACTTTTCGAAGATTAAACAAGAGAAGAAGACATAAGTGGAAGATCGATGCTTTTTAGGGTTTTTGGAGTAAAACGAAGAGGAACCGACTGTATATAGGACAGTCGAAGAGAGGCATAGAGAACATCGTAAAGGAAAGTAAAAGATGCATTTTTAAAAAATAACTGCATTTTTCAAAAATTAGATAACTGTCATTTAAAATTAACTCCATTTTCGAAAAAGAAAGATTGCAATAATCACGGAAATTGAAAATAGCAAAAATCAATTATGGATAGATGATCGTACCTTTTCGAGATTTAATCTGAGAGAGAATAAAATAACTTACAGTCAAAAATCTCGATTGTCTGAGTCTGAGAGTCTCTAGACTTTTACTTCTTCAAATCTTAAGATGTTGAGTCTGGAACGAATAACTTCAAATTGATTTTTCTCAAAAGGCTTTGTAGATATATCCGCCAGTTGATTCTTTGAGTCAAAAAACTGAATCAAAACTTCTCCATTTTGAACATGATCTCTAATGAAGTGATGTCGAATCTCTATATGCTTTGCTCTTAAGTGAAGAATTGGATTCTTGGTAAGATTGATTGCGCTTGTGTTGTCACATTTAATCTCCGTGCATGAATCTTCAATTTCAAAGTCTCTTAGCTGTTGTTTTATCCACAGAATTTGTGAACAACAACTTCCAAGAGCTACATACTCTGCTTCTGCTGTAGAAAGAGCTACTGTATTTTGCTTCCTTGAAAACCAAGACACTGTCCTGCTTCCAAGTAGTTGACAAGTACCCGAGGTGCTCTTTCTATCAACTCTGCATCCGGCTAGGTTTGCATCAATAATACTCCTGTATAGCTTCTGGTCAACTTTCTTTCCTCCTTCATCTTTGTCTATCTTCAAGGAACTTGACATTGGTATATCAGTCTTTTTGCAATTTTCCAGTCCAAACTTTTTGACAAGATCATTAGCATATTTTTCTTGATGAGTAAAAGTTCCTTCCTTCAATTGTTTCACTTGAAGCCCAAGAAAGAAGGTTAGTTCACCCATCATGCTCATTTCAAATTCATCCTGCATAGACTTAGAGAATTTCTTGCACAGACTTTCATTAGAGGATCCAAAAATATTATCATCTACATATATTTGAACAAGTAGAAAACTTTTGCTTTCTCTTTTGATAAATAGAGTAGTGTCTACTTTACCTTTAACAAAGGCGTTTTGAATTAAAAACTTACTCAGCCTGTCGTACCAAGCTCGAGGTGCTTGCTTTAAACCATATAAAGCCTTTTTCAGTCTGAATATTGAGTCTGGTTTCCGTGGGTCTTCAAACCCAGGTGGTTGTTCCACATAGACTTCCTCATGGATAAATCCATTCAGGAAAGCACTTTTGACGTCCATTTGGAATAACCTGAAATTCTTATAACAAGCAAAAGCAAGTAATAATCTAATTGCTTCTAACCTCGCTACTGGTGCGTAAGTCTCATCATAGTCTATCCCTTCTTCTTGCGTATATCCCTTGGCCACGAGTCTTGCTTTGTTTCTTACGACCTTTTCTTTCTCATCCATCTTGTTCCTGAAAACCCATTTAGCTCCAATAATAGATTTACCTTTCGGTTCAGGAGTCAATTCCTAGACATCATTAATACTGAATTGCCTGAGTTCTTCTTGCATAGCTTCAATCCAGCTTTCATCAGATAAAGCTTCTTCTATGCTTTAGGGTTCTATTTTAGAAATAAGAGCCACAACACTAGACTCTTCGCGCCTTTTGGATCTTGTGCGAATTCCTTCATTAATGTCGCCAATAATGAGATCTTTGGGATGACTAGACTTATGCTTCCGATTCTTTGGTTGATTTGTCAGATTGTTGATCTTTTTTTTCATTTGAATCTTCGACAATCATTTGTTGCTAGTCTTTTGAAGTCTGAGCTGCTTCTTGAGATTTAGACTTTGTAGAGTCTGGAGCAAGTTCAGATTCTTCAAGATGAGTCTGAATAGATTCATTTTGCATAGAATCTTGGAATCTGACATTCATTGATTCCTCCACAGATTGAGTCTTCTTGTTGTAGACTCTGTAGGCTTTGCTTGTGGTTGAATATCCAAGGAAGATGCATTAGTCTGATTTTTCTTCAAACTTACCAACTCGATCATTTGCATTTTTCAATATAAAGCATTTGCATCCAAACACATGAAAATACGAAACAATAGGCTTCTTTTCTTTGAATAACTCATAGGGGGTTTTTTTCCAGAATAGGCCTTAGAAAAACTCTATTAATGATATAACATGCTGTAGAAACTGCTTCAGCCCAAAAACGTGAAGAGATATTACTTTCAATTAAAAGAGTTCTAGCCATTTCTTGAAGCGACCTATTCTTTCTTTCCACAACTCCGTTTTACTCTGGAGTATATGGAGAGGAGAACACATGTTGAAATCCAGATTCATCACAGAATTTTGAAAAATCTTGATTTTCAAATTCACCTCCATGGTCTGTTCATATACTTGAAATAACATACATTTTCTCATTTTGGACCTTTTTAGCAAACTTTTCAAAGTAAGAAAAGGTTTTAGACTTACTTGCCAGGAAATATACCCAAGTAAATCATGAGTAGTCATCCACAATTACTAGGCAATATTTCTTACCTCCAATGCTCTAAGTTTTGGTTGGTCCAAAAAGATCCATATGCAGAAGCTGCAGTACACGATTAGAGGAAACTTGATTTATTGGTTTAAAGGAGTTTCTTACCTGTTTTCCCAATACACATGGTGTACATAGATCGGTCTTTTGGTATGACAGATTGGGTAGATCACGAACAAGCTTCTTTGCTGAAATTTTGGCTATTTGCTTCATATTGATGTGCCCAAGTTTTCTGTGCCATAAGTTTGCTTCGTCTTCAATTGAGATTAGATATTGCGATTCATCTGGTTTGACATCTAAGAGGTAGATATTTCCATGTCTTCGACCCATGAATGACTGAGTAAAATCTTTACCGGTTCCCTGAACATATTCCCTCTTGAAAGCTGATTTTGAAATCGGTATCGCACGGTGATCGACACCGAGCAAATTGTAGTTGAGTCCTTCCACTAAGGAAACATTACTGATTGTGAGGTTTCCAATTTTTACAGTTTCGAATCCCACAATTCTTCCTTTGCTGTTTCCTCCAAATGAAACTTTTCCACCATTTACTTGAATGAGCTTTATGAAGCAATTTGAATCTCCTGTCATATGTCTTGAGCATCCACTATCCAGATACCATTTTACCTTCTTCTTGATAGTGACCTGCATTTAAAAAAGAGACTCAAACTTTCTTTGGTTCCCATATTTTCTTGGGTCCATTGGTGTTAGTATGATATGCGGTCTTTGCCCATACTTTCTTAATAGGTTTCCAAACCATAGGACATTCTTTCTCAAAATGATCTGAACTATTGCACTTAGAACATCCGAGAGCATTGCGACCTACTGGTTTTACAAAAACCTTTTTGAAATGATTTTTGTAAGCATCTCTTGTGGGTCTTTGCTTAATTTTTTCCTTCACTTTAGGAAAATCAATTAAAGGAATGGTTTCCACAGTCATTCCCAAACTAGATTTATTGAAATAAGGTCTTTGTGCTGAAAGAATTTTCTCGAGTTTCTCAGATCCTATAGAAAATCTTTTGGAAATATTTGATATGTCATTTTTTACAAATGCATTTTCTTTCGAAAGGTTGTCTTCACTTTCTTTAAGAGTAGAAACATTCATGTCTAAACATTTAACCTTTTCTTTCAAAACATTTTCCTATAGTTTTAGTGCAGAATTTTCTTTTTTAAGCTCGGAAATCCTTTTAAGAGAAGTCTTGAGACTAAAACACAACTCATCAATATATTTAGAAACTTTAATAGGGATTTTAAAGTTACTCACCTCAAATTCATTGTCTGAATCTGAGTCTGTCTCGGAGTTTGAATCTGAATCCGATTGTGCCATTAGACATATATTGGCATAATCATCATCACTTTCTTCACATTCTGTATCACTCCAGGTTTATGCTTTGAGAGCCTTTCGATACTTTTCAGCTTTTCCTTTCTTCTTCCTCAGAAGGGGACAGTTGGGTCTGATGTGTCCCTTTTTCTTACATTCAAAGTAGACTACATCTCTATTGGATTCATCATCCTCAACAGACTTAGTCTGTTGCTTTTGAAAACTCTATTTCCTTGGATTGAATCTTCTTCCTTTTCGTTCAGCTTTCGAATCTTCTTATCATGAGAGCAAGCTCCTCATCATCCATATCGTCTTCGAGAATCGTAACATCGGAATCATCATTGGATTTTAATGCAATGGATTTCTTACCTTTAGGATCTTCGTTTTCATTGATTCGCTCCACTTCATAAGACTGAAGAGTCCCAACCAACTCATCAACAGATAGTGGCATAATTCTTTGTGTCTCTCTTATTGAGGTCTTTATGTGATTCCAATCCTTAGAGAGTCACGCAGTAGCTTGTTTACTTTCATGGGATCAGAAATTGGTTGACCTTGATTTTCAAGACCATTCACGATTTACGTAAAATGACTAAACATGTCGTTATAGATTCTCCTGATTTCATTTTGAAGGCTTCGTATTGACCGAGGAGAATGTTGATTCTGGTTTCTTTCACTCGATCAGTTCCTTCATAGGTGATGTGCAATCTATCCCAAACTTCTTTGGCTGTAACACAAGAAGATATTCTATTATATTCAGTAGGTGACAAAGTGCAATATAAAGAATAAATTACTTTTGCATCAAGAGCTTGTCTCTTGGTTATCTCTTCCTGAGTCATTTCACTAGACTCAACAGCTTCTTTTCCTCTCTTTGAGACAGGTGCGGCTTTAAGAATGATTCCTTTGTCTACCACGTCCCATTCCAGAGGATCCTTTGATCTTAGGAATGCCTTTATCTTGTTTTTCCATATGTTGTATTCCTTTCCATCAAAGTAAGGCGGTCTAGTATTGCTTTGCCCTTCTACCAGCCCTGGAGCCAACATGCTAGCCATGGATCTTTAACTCTGAAGTAAAACACTTCAAACAAAGTGAGTACACAGGCTCTGATACCAATTGAGATAGCTAGTATAAGCACCTAGAGGGGGGTGAATAGGTGTAAAAACAGTTTCTCGTGATAAGTGAGCAATATTAGACAATAGAAAGGAAGTTCGCCTTTTGTTACCACAACGAATTATGATCAAAGTAAAAGAGAGCAAGGAAGAGAAAATGAACACATAAATTATAGTGGTTCGGCTTATCCCAAGCCTACGTTCACTCTTCCGCATTGACAGCCCACCGGCTGGATTTCACTATGAATAAAAGAGTTGTTACAGCAAAGCTCTCCCTTGATTCCATAGTGTAGATACTCTACCACATTTCCTCAAGGTTTCTCAAGAATATAGACTTTCTTTTGCGTACAAGATTTCGTTCAGTAAATGAATTGACTAAGAACAAGAAACTTCAGACTTTAGAATTCTTCTATCGCGCACACACTCGAACAACTGGAACATCTTCTTTATATACTCCTTTATGCCATCATACCCGTTGGCACTTACCAAAGGAATTCTTCCAATCTTCCCGTTGGACAGAATCAATTAGAAAGATCATTTGAGCTATTTAAGGAACATGACGATAGCCCATCAATCCTGCTCGCCCATACAATCAGGATCTCGGTTTCCATAAGCAGAACCTTCCAAGTATATTTCGCCAATCATCGGATCCTTAATCAATCTTGATTCGAATAAAGGATTCCGTTATGTCATATCCAGCCAAGAGATCTTTTCCAGTCGATAAGGTCAAATCCTTGACGAAACATCCAGTCCTGGATAGGCCTTCTTCGACGGACTAGAAACTGTTAATGAGAATAGACTTTGAGTCTTGAGTCTGGCAGTCCGGAGGTCTTCAGACTTTGAATAGAAGAGTCTGCAAATCTTCAGACTAGACTAATGGAAACGTTTTGTCAACTTCAAAACACTCCACGAAGATTTCTCCAACAAGTTATGCTTGAATGCATGAATGATATGTGCTTTGTTATGATGCCTTGATTGTTCTGTGTGATGCAATGAGTAGTTTGGTGGATCTTTACTGCTGAGTGGTTGTACTCACCCTTTTTGGGGAATAACATTTCAGATTAGATAAGATACCTCTGCTGCCACTGCCACCGGTAGATGGATCAAGTGGTTGGATATGACTGCGAGGAGAATGATAGCAAGGAATAAACTTTTGGATGTCACACTGATCGATGGACTTTAAGTATACGACTGTTGGAGGAGATGTCGGTCATCTTTTGAAGTATAGCCGAGTATAGAAGACTACGGCATTTTAATGTACCGATGAATGATGTCCATATGGTTTTAAGTAAATAAAAGTGTTTGGCTTTTACCTATAAATGTTTAGTAGGTGTGCATCGTTTTCTGAGTATAGGGAAGGGAGTTGTTGGAAGTGCTTCCGTAAATGAATTGCGTAAGGGACCGATCTAAAAGATGTAAACCCCCATGGTTGTATGGATCCGTTGCAATTGGAATGGTATCAGAGTGACATGTTATTAGGGAAAGTAAAAGGTAAGCGAACTGTGGCGACCCTAACGAATCGGGGGCCGTCGAGGGGTGCCACACTTATAGCGTCTTGTTCCAGAGACAGAGGATAGAGAGAACCAAGACAGAGAGGAAACATAGCAGAGGAGTGAAGAGAGGGAATCGATGAGGAAAGAAGCAGAGGAAGGAAGAACTGCAAGAGAAGAGCAAAGAGGAGAACAATGTCATCATGTCATTGAAGAAGATATAGAGCATGAAGAGTACTTCTCTCCACCTGAAGGCACTGAAACAGGGGGAGCTGCTGATAAAAGACGTACTCCTTCACTTGCTTTTACTAGTGATGATGTTAGTCGTTCTCCTGCCGATCTAGAAGATGTATATGCCTCTCAATTTCCTGAAGAAGGTAATGAGGTTTCATCTCCAAGTCTGGATGCTCATGTTGAAGTTCCATCATCTGCCAATACTCCACAAACTGATCATGCTGAAGCAAGCACTCAAACTGACAACTTAGCAGACCTTAAAAGATTGCTTGATGTTCTTATGGAGATTAGAGGTCAGATTTATGCTTTGGGATGTGAATTTCAGAATATGCAGAATGCTAATCAAGCCACTTCAGTTTCATTGCACAATCAAGTTCAGGCCCTTAATCTTTAAGTTCAAGCAACTGTCAAGGGTGAGGAAGTAGCGCAACTGAAGGAGGATCTGAGAAAGCTGGAGGAGACTGTCAAGTCGATGGGAGATTTCCAGCTTGTTCGCGTTCCAAAACCATCTCAATTTTATCCAATTCTCTTTTTCGACTCTACCTTTTTTAATGCTGACAAAAAGGGGGAGAAGTTGGTGTAGATTTGACTTTGATTTGACTTTATTTTTGTTTGGTTGTGACTGGTTTGGACTGTGTTTTGATCGTTTAATGCTTGTAGTATCTAAAGCATTGTTGGTATTCATGGCAAAGATAGTTGTTTTTACAGGACTAACTCATTTCCTGTGGATGCAGATTCGATACTATTTTTATCCTAATCCATTTATCTTTTATAAGATATCATTGTTTGCTTGAGTATTGTCTTGTAAGTCAAAAGTATTTAAATCTACAGGAAAGTTTTGTCACCATAAAAAGGGGGAGATTGCTGGAGAAAACTTCCTTATTGGTTTTGAAGCTGACAAAACGTTTCCATCAGTCTAGTCTGAAGACTTGCAGACTCTTTCGTCAAAGTCTGAAGACCGCCAAATTCAAAATTTAAAGTCTGCTCTCATTAACAGTTTCTAGACCAACGAAGAAGACTTATTCAGATGTGAGTATTTCTATGAGGTTTTGATTCAAGCGGCTAAAGAAGTTCTCACGGCTGGAGACATCATCTCAGGATCTATTATTCGTTTTGAAATTAATTCGAGTAATTTGGATCCGTTGATTGGCGAAGTATACTTGGAAGGTTCCACTTATAGAAACCTAGATCCTGATTATATGAGCGAGCAGGATTGGTGGGCTATCATCACATTCCTTAAGTAACTTGAGATCTCACTAATTGATTCTGTCCAACGGGTAGATTGGAAGAACTCCTTTGGAAGGTGCTAATCGTTATGAAGGCATGGATGAGTATATAAGGAAAACGCTCTAGTTATTCAAGAGTGTGCGCGATAGATAAATTCCAAAGTCTGAAGCTCCTTGTTCTTTGCCGATTCAATTGTTGAGCGTAAATTTGTACTCAAAAGAGAGTCTAGATATTTGTGAGGCCTTGTGGAAGTGTAGCAGAGTCTCTACACTGTGGAATCAAGGGTGTGAGACGGTAACAACTCTTTTGATTCATAGTGAAATCCAGCCGGTGGGCTGTCAGTGCGGGAGAGTGGACGTAGGCTTGGTCTAAGGCGAACCACTATAAACCTTGTGTTCTTATTCTCTTCCCTGAACTCTTTTATTCTATTCGTAATTCTATTTAACTGCTAAAGTTTAATCTCGCTCAAAGTTTGCTGCTCTTTAGACTCAGGTTAAAAGTAAAGGTTTTCACTGCATCTTGTAGAATTTGTTTTTACACCTATTCACCCCCCTCTAGGTGTTCATACTAGCACTTTCATCTTTTTCATTTGACAGCCCATACAAGGAAGCCATCAAGATTGTCTTCAATCGAATAAAGCAATATCATCCGAAGTCGAATGAAGTGATTGATAAAGGCAAAGCAGTGCTGGAATATTATCTCGAACTTGATCCTCTAATTGCATCGACAATACTTAGAATTGGGGCTTTAGAGGTTACTGGTGCTCATATACCGACTCTACCACAATAGAAAGATCCAGAGCAGGAAGATCGAGAGGAGGATCTGGAGCTATTGCAAGAGGAAAACTTTAGGGAAAGGTTAATCATGCGTTGATCTAAAGCTGTCAAAGGTATATCTAATTGCTCTTATCTAGTCTTGTTGTGCTTTTAACTAACTTTTCCTCCTTTGCTATTTTGATACGTTCGATTCTTCATTGCATATCAAAGATGGAGACATGCTAGGTGTTGTAATTTCTCAACTCAAGTGAAAGAAGACCTCTCTTCCTTTGATGAGGAAGCAACCTATAATGTCTATTGAAAATCCGGCCTTTGTTCCCATTAGGGATAGTCTTGCGTTGCCGAATGACTTTGATAATTTGGAAAGCCCGCTCAAGGCCACCATGGAAGATTTCCAGGGTGCATAAGCTCATCATTTGATTCCTAAGAATATTGGAGTTGTGCTTGCCCCTATTCTTCTAGCAATCCGTGCCAAGTGCTTTTCTCTTTTCTTGTATGTCTTTGCTTACTTATTCTAATTTTGAGTATTGACATAGTTTTGAAAAGACAGTCGCTAATGCATCAACTAATGGCAGGGACTCACTCTAGCATGCTTCACCTTAGCCTTCGATCAAAGACACTATTGTGAAGCCTAGTATATATGAGGTCTTCATGCTTTATTTTTCGCAAATGGTTTAACTCTCACCTTTACTTCTCTGAATATGATGGCATCTACTCTTCAACCTCCACCAACCATTGCACCTTTGATAGCTGATGTCACCCCATCACAAGTTTCTCTTTTTACTCATGCTAAGTCATTTATCCACAAAAAGAAAAGAACTTCTCAAGTTATTTTGGCCAGTACTATCAATGCCTTAGATGAAGCTTCTCCTGCTCTAGCCACTAATGCTTGTGATTTGACCCCAGAAATCTCTTTAGAAGTGGTCAAGCTCGATAAAGGGATAGGCTAGCACAATTTCTATATCTCTCAAGTGGTAGTATACCTATGATGATGAACGACCGGCCTACTCTTCTTAGCTTAAATCACTACTGGGTGAGCTCAATGAGGGTGATGTTGGTGATCTTCTACCTCCAAACCTTAAATTAGGGCTTAAGGATTTCTGCAAAGAGTTTTCTTTTATCTTCGATACTTATCATTAGAACCATACTCAGTTGACAGCTTTAACTATCCTAAAAAAAACTCCTTTTGAGCTAAGTAATCGAGTGAAGGAGGCAGAACAACAAGTAAAAGGCAATTAGCAATCTCTGCAGACCACTATGAATGAGATAGTTGACCTTGAAAAGGAAGAGTTTGTTCTTGAGAAATAGAAGAAGGAAATTGAAAGGAGGTTGGAGGAAGTACGCTAGAAGTTGGAGACCAAGTTCGACGGCAGGGTCCATAGTGAAGTTCAATTGCGCAAGTTTGTAGCCGTCCTCAAGGGAACGGAGGTAGAAGAATATGCTATTGAAAGAAGTTGGATTTGGAACGCCGTCGTATCACACATGAATATCTAAATCAGAACCTTGGCTTTGACTGGCTTATGTACAATCTCTAGCATGATGTAAGATCCTTCTTATACCAGCATACCTTGTCTCTTATTTTCTTTTAGAATTCTATTTTGTGGAATACTCTGGGATCACATAAATCACTTGGTTAGAAGACTTATAAGTGTTATTGGTCATGCGAGAATACAATTGATCAATAATTGCTGTAAGTCACAAAAAATGAATTTGGTAGGTGTCTTAGTGAGACTTTCGCATGAAAGACAAAGGCCGACCCCGAGGCCCCAAAATTTGACTTTCGCATTGAACTTTCTTTAAATGATTGATCTTGATATGATGTCCTGTTTTTGATTGTTTTGATGTGTATGCTTGTTTCTTTCCATTGTATGTACCTAGTTATAGGTTTCTAGATTAGGTTTACATTAGGACCCTGGAGATGGAGAAAGCATGAAGACGATGGAGGTCTATGTCTATTCCGACTAATATCATGTACTATTCATTCCCCCGACATATGTCTTGGGTTCCATTTGTTGTATAAAGCTTGACGAGTTGCGGGTTTCTCTCTTCCTCTCATCCTTTTCAATTGTGTTTCTCTTTTATATTTTTTTAGGATTGCATGGTAGATTTATTGCTTTCCTTGATTGTTTACTTATCGTTTCGTAATTTCAATTCCATTGATTGCTTATTTATTTATTAATTTATAGAAATAGAATAGTATGAAAATGACCAACCACACATGATAGTTTAGTTTAGGACTAACGATCTCGAAAATGTAAGAAGAAATGCATGGACACGCTAGGAATACACAACATACTATTTAGGTACTGAAAGGGCGCTAATAGAAATATTAGCGTAACCCAAATCCGCGAACCTAGATATTTGGTTGTGTAGGAATTGAGGGAACACTCCCGATCCTAAATTTGGTTTTCTAGCCGACCCTCGAAACGAGGCTAGTGGCGATTCCCATCTTATTTTTAGGTTGTTAAAAACAACTAAATTGTATAAATAAATTTGTCGCAAGGGGTACGAGTTTCGATGAAACTCACCATGATATAACATACTCGATGTGGGAGTAGCCCAAAGGATGAAGTGATGTCATCCTTATGGGCGAAGCGTACTAGGGAGAGGGCTACCATAGTAAAGGTACTCTTTGATCCAATATCTACACCCGACCTTTTCTCCCGAGATGTGTCGCCCGTGTGGGTATGGATCGTGACACTCTGCTGTCACACGGGGTACAAGCTTGGGAGAGCTCACGATCTCATGGAGGGAACTCACGAGAGGCTTGATTTGAAAGGTGAGGTGATGATGTCTTTTGGAACGCGATTGTGAGGGAACTCCCGTGATCAAGTATTCCTAAACCCGACCTTTCACCTTTCTTTCCCCATGGTGAGGGATGGCTGGGCGGCGAGACCGAGTCGCGATACTGCCTTTTTTGAGGTCGCCCTCATAGTAGTAGTGGTGTTAAGCCAACCTTGAACCCTTATGGAAGTGTGTCGATGGCTAAGCTTTTGGATGTAAATAAAGTTAGCTTGTAATGGTTCATGTATGCATATACATATGTGTGTTTTATGCTGTCCCTACTATTGTGTTTGATTGGGAGATGTTTATTCTACTTCCGCTTGCATATAATCGAAAGATAAAATGAATGGGTCGACGATGCTTCTTAGGACGTCGCAATTAAATGACCACAAGTGATTGAAAGATGTCACGCGTTTGAGGGTCGAGCGTGATATTATCAATCTATTATTATACGATGCATGAATCTCTATCTTTTCGGTTGTCCTGCAGTTACACACGTTCATTCGTCTTTCATTATGTTGGTTCGTGAAGGGTTGTGACTGCTTGTCTTTTGCACCCAATCTATAAATAGCGTGGCCTGTGGCAACCATATTCCTGTCCACCACTTCAACCTTTGAACCTCTTCTACTCTTTCACACAGTTGAAATGGCGCCAAACTCTTCCTCCTCCTCTTCTCCTTACTATAATCGTCATTTCGTCATTCTGTGGAAGGAACTGCTTTCCTACCTCAACCAGACGTATGGCCTTCTATTTGCCAAGCCAAGTGCTCTTGAGAGGCTTAAAAGTCCAATGACCTACACTGCACCCAGAAACCTCCCTGAGGGCAATCCTTTCATTGTCGACTATGACGAATTCATGCCTACCTTCAACCATGGGGTTGATAGTTTCCAGTCTAAGCAGGCATATATCATAGCCTTCGACGTTGTGGAGCATGAGTACTGGTGCAAGGAGGAGATTGACAATGTAGATGCAGACTCATGGAGGTGCAAGGAGCCCTTCATGCTACCCATATTTACTTTCCAAATTCTAGGGAGTTGTCTCTGGCAGAGCCAAGGTAGTGAAGAAGCGAATGAAGAAAGGGCTGACTTGGTGAGAAGCGAGGGCATGAGATCAACGAGGCTATACTGACAAAATCTTGACCTCTATGGACTCCATCATCTAGGTTGTTGAGGCTTTGCTCGAGAAGGCTGACGAACTAGTTGGAGCCCAGCTGGTCCTTTTCCAATGCCTAGAGCAAGAGAGAGATGCTCTCGAGACGGCGCTGGATAAGCTGAGCGAGGCTAATGAATGCACCAAGAAAGCCAATGGCCATATTGAGTCACAGCTGCGCCACTTCATGGAAGAAAAAGTTCTAGAAATTCCCTGTGTTTCATTTTCCTTCGATTTCTCGTATTTCCCATATAGTCGGGTAATATTTTTTCAGGAACTTATCATCAATCAATCATTGGAATTCTTTTCCTTCTAATTTCATTAATCGATGTATATTTCCAGTAAGAAGATCACTGACTAAGTATGGGCCTTCCCAGGTTGATGATCACTTACGAAATTTTTCATTGTCAGCACTTGTAGGTAGAATAGTCTTCCAAACAAATCACCAATGTCGAGATGTTTAGGCTTCGCATGTTTATTTTATGCTTTGGCGACCCTTCGCTTTTAGGTAACCAATTTCTCCAATGCTAGAGCTCCACTTTCATCAAAGTCATCGGCATTGACATACGTTAACTCATCATACTCTTCCTTTGACAAATTGTCCTGTAATTTCACTTTAAGTGACCGTATTGTAATTTTAAATGGAAGGATGGCTTCTTGTCCATATATTAGCATATATGGGCTAATTCCAATACTTGATCTTTTCAATGCTCGATAAGCCCATAAGGTTGATAATAAGGAGTCCCATTCCCCTGGATTTTCCTCTAAACGCTTCTTAATAAGATTAATGATAATCTTGTTGGAAGTCTCGGTTTGACCATTAGCCTGAGCATAGTAAGGTGTCGAATGAACCATTCTCATGTCTCTAGATTTCAAAAATCCTAGCATCTATTGTTTTGTGAACATGGTTCCTTGGTTAGCCGTTATAGATTTAGGAATCCCAAATCGATGAATAATTTGTTCTTCGATAAACTTCCTCACAACTTTCTGTGTCATGTTCTTATATGAAGCCACTTCTACCTACTTTGTGAAATAATCAATTGCCACTAGGATGAAACTATGCTTCTTTAGTGATGGAGGGTAAATCTTACCTATTATATCCATTGCTCAACCTTGAAATAACCATGGTTTTATTATGGGTTTCTTTACCGAGGCTGGCATATATTGGAGTGGACTATGTTTTTGACAAGGCTCATAACCTTTAGCGTAATTAATGCAATATTTCTTAATGGTTAGTTAAAAGTAAGCATGTTGATACAATATGTTGGAGAAAACTTCCTTGCGTGTTTTGAAGCTGACAAAACGTTTCCATCAGTCTAGTCTGAAGACTTACAGACTCTTTAGTCAAAGTCTAAAGATCGCCGAACCGCCAGACTCAAGATTCAAAGTCTATTCTCATTGACAATTTCTAGACCGTCGAAGAAGACTTATCCAGAACTGAGTATCTTGTTAAGGATTTGATTCTATCGATTGAAGAAGATCTCTTGGTTGGAGATAGCATCTTGGAATTTGTTATTCGTTTTGATTTCAATTTGGATAATTTAGATCCGTTGATTGGTGAAGCATACTTGGAAAGTTCTACATATGGAAACTTAGATCCTGATTGTATGGGTGAGCATGATTGGTGGGCTATCGTCATATTCCTTAAATGACTCAAAATCTCCCTAATTGATTTTGTTCAATAGGTAGATTGGAAGAACTCCTTTGGTAAGTGCCAACGGGTATGAAGGCATGGAGGAGTATATAAGGAAGATGTTCCAGTTATTCAAGTGTGTGCGCGATAGAAGAATTCCAAAGTCTGAAGCTCCTTGTTCTTTGTCAATTCAATTGTTGAGCGAAAACTTGTACTCAAAAGATTGTTTATACTTCTGTAAGACCTTGAGGAAGTGTAGCAAAGTCTCTACACTGTGGAATCAAGGAAGAGCAATACTATAACAATTCTTTTGATTCTTAGTGAAATCCAGCCGGTGGGCTGTCATTGCGGAAAGTGGACGTAGGCTTGGATCAAGCCGAACCACTATAATATTTGTGTTTTTATTCTTTTCCCTAAGCTCTTTACTTTGATCGTAACTCTATTTGATCATTAAAGTCTAATTTCCTTTTCATAATCTATTGCTAAATAGAATTGGTTTAAAAGCGAAATCATTTTCTTTACATTGCGAAAATTTGTTTTTGCACCTATTCACCCCCTATAGGTGCTCGTACTAGCTTTTACAATTGGTATCAGAGCTTGTGTACTCATTTAAGTTGAAATATTTTTACTTCAGAGTTAAAGATCCATGGCTAATATGTTGGCTCCAAGTCTGGTTGAATGGCAAAGCAACACAAGACCGCCATATTTTGATGGAAATGATTACATCATTTGGAAAAACAAGATGAAGGCGTTCCTAAGATTAAAGGATCCTCTGGAATGGGACGTGGTAGACAAAGGAATCATTCCTAAAGCTGTAACAATCTCAGAAAGAGGAAAAGAAGCTGTTGAGTCTAGGGAAATGACTCAAGAAGAGATAACCAAGAGACAAGCTCTTGACGCAAAAGCAATTTATTTCTTATATTGTGCATTATCTCCTACTGAATATAACAGAATATCTTCTTGTGAAACAGCTAAAGAAGTCTGGGATAGATTGCACATCACCTATGAAGGAACCGATCGAGTGAAAGAAACCATAATCAATATTCTGCTCGGTCATTATGAAGCATTCAAGATGAAACCAGGAGAATTTATCACTGACATGTTTAGTCATTTTACAGAAATCGTGAATGGTCTTGAATATCAAGGTCAACCAATCTCTGAACCCATGAAGGTTAACAAGTTACTGCGTGGACTTTCCAAGGATTGGAATCACGTAAAGACTTCAATAAGGGAGACACAAATGATCATGCCACTATGTGTTAACGAATTGGTTGGCACCCTTCAGTGTTATGAAGTGGAGCAAATCAACGAAAATGAAGATCCCAAATGTAAGAAATCCATTGCATTAAAATTTAATGATGATTTTGATGTTACAGATTCTGAAGACGATATGGATGATGAAGAACTTGCTCTCATGATAAGAAGGTTCAGAAAACTGAACAGAAAGGGAAGAAGACTCAATTCGAAGAAACAAAGTTTTCAAAAGCTACAAAATAAATTAGCTGAGGATGATGAATCCAACAAGGATGTAATCTGCTTTGAATGCAAGAAAAATGGACACATCAGACCCAACTGTCCCTTGCTGAAGAGAAAGAAAGGAAAAACTAAGAAATTTCGAAAATCACTTAAAGCAGAAAACTGGAGTGATACCGAGTGTGAAGAAAGTGACGATGACTATGTTAATATTTGTCTAATGGCACACTCAGAATCAGATTCAGACTTTGAGACAGACTCAGACTCAGACAGTGAAATAGAGGTAAGTACTTTAAAAATTTCTGCTAAAGTCTCCAAATATATTGATGAATTGTGTCTTAGTCTTAAAACCCCTCTCAAGAGGATTTCCGAACTTAAAAGGGAAAATTCTGCACTAAAGCAACAGGAGATTGTTTGGAAAGAAAATGTCGAAAGTTTAGATAAAAATGTTATTACTTTGAAAGAAAATCCAGACAATTTTTCAAAAAAAAAAAAAAATGAATTTTTGAAAAATGATATCTCAAGTATTTTTAAAAGGTTTTCTATAAGATCTGAGAAATTAGAAAAGATCCTTTCAGCGCAAAGACCTTACTTCAACAAATCAGGTTTGGGAATGTCTGCTGAAGCCATTCCTCTAATTGATTTTCCTAAGGTAAAGGAAAGAATTAAACAAAGACCTATAGAAGATTCTTACAAAAATCATTTCCAAAAAGTTTTTGTAAAACTTGTAGGCCGCAATGCTCTTAAATGTTCTAAGTGTAACAGCTTAGAACACTTTGAGAAAAAATGTCCTATGGTTTGGAAACCTGTGAGGAAGGTTTGGGTAAAGACTGTATATCACACTAACTCCATTAGACCTAAGAAAATATGGGTACCAAAGAAAGCTTAAGTTTCTTTTTTAAATGCAGGTCACTATTAAGAAAAATGTTAAGTGGTACTTGGATAGTGGATGCTCGAGACATATGACAGGAGATTCAAACTGCTTCATAAAGCTTGTGTAAGTTAATGGTGGAAAAGTTTCTTTTGGAGGAAATAGCAAAGGAAGAATTGTGGGATACGGAACTGTAAAGATTGGAAGTCTCATGAACAGTAACGTTTCCTTAGTAGAAGGACTCAACTACAACTTACTGAGTATTAGCTAGCTGTGTGACACCGGTTTCAAAATCAACTTTCAAGAAGGAATATGCTTAGGAACTAGTAAAGACTCCTCTCAGACTTTCATAGGACGAAGACATGGGAATATCTATCTCTTGGATATTAAACCAGAAAAATCCCAATGTCTAATATCAATTCAAGAGGAAGCAAATTTATGGCACAGAAAACTTGGGCACATCAACATGAAGCAAATAGCCAAAATCTCAGCAAAGAAGCTTGTTCGTGGACTACCCAATCTGACATACCAAAAGTCTGACCTATGTACATCATGCGTATTGGGAAAACAGGTAAGAAATTTATTCAAACCAATAAATCAACTGTCTACTAATCGTGTACTGCAGCTCTTGCATATGGATCTCTTTGGATTAACCAGAACTCAGAGCATTGGAGGTAAGAAATATTGCCTAGTAATTGTGGATGATTATTCACGATTCACTTAGGTATATTTCTTGGCAAGTAAGTCTAAAATCTTTTCGTATTTTATCAAATTTGCTAAGAAAGTTCAAAATGAGAAAGGGTATGTTATTTTAAGTATATGAACAGATCATGGAGGTGAATTTGAAAATCAAGACTTTGCTAAATTCTGTGATGAATCTAGTTTTCAGCATGTATTCTCCTCTCCTTATACTCCAGAGCAGAATGGAGTTGTGGAAATGAAGAATAGATCGTTGCAAGAAATGGCTAGAACTATTTTAATTGAAAGTAACATTTCTTCTCATTTTTGGGCTGAAGTAGTTTCTACAGCATGCTATATTATTAATAGAGTCTTCTTAAGGCTTATTCTGGAGAAAACTCCCTATGAGTTGTTCAAAGAAAAGAAGCCAATTGTTTCCTATTTTCATGTATTTGGATGCAAATTATATTGAAAAATGCAAATGATTGAATTGGTAAGTTTGAAGAAAAATCAGACGAAGGCATCTTCCTTGGATATTCAACCACCAGCAAAGCCTACGGAGTATACAACAAACAGACTGAATCTGTGGAGGAATCGATGAATGTCAAATTTCAAGACTTTATGCAAAATCAATCGATTCAAACTCAACCTGAAGAACCTGAACTTGCTCCAGACTCTACAAAGTCTAAATTTTCAGAAGCAGCTCAGACTTCAGAAGACCAGCAACAAATGATCGTTGAAGAATCAAATGAAGAAAATGATCAACAGTTTGACAAATCAACCAGCAACTGGAAGCACAAGTCTAGTCATCCTAAAGAACTCATTATTGGTGACATTAATGAGGGAATTCGTACAAGATCCAAAATGCGTGAAGAGTCTAGTGCTGTGCCTCTTATTTCTGAAATAGAACCCAAGAGCATAGAAGAAGCTTTAACTGATGAAATCTGGATTGAAGCTATGCAAGAAGAACTCAGGCAATTCAGTATCAATGATGTTTGGGAATTGACTCCTAAACCGAAAGGTAAATAAATCATTGGAGCTAAATGGATTTTCAGGAACAAGATGAACGAGAAAGGAAAAGTCTTAAGGAACAAAGCAAGACTCGTGGCCAAATGATATACGCAAGAAGAAGGGATAGACTATGATGAGACCTACGCACCAATAGCAAGGTTAGAAGAAATTAGATTATTACTTGCTTTTGCTTGTTATAAGAATTTCAGGTTATTCCAAATGGACGTCAAAAGTGCTTTCCTAAATGGATTCATCCAAGAGGAAGTCTATGTGGAACAACCTCCCGATTTTGAAGACCCAAGGAAACCAGACTCTGTATTCAGATTAAAAAAGGTGCTATATGGTCTAAAGCAAGCACCTCGAGCTTGGTACGACAGATTAAGTAAGTTTTTAATCCAAAATGGCTTTGTTAAAGGTAAAGTAGATATCACACTGTTTATCAAAAGAGAAAGCAAAAACTTCTTGCTTGTTCAAATTTATGTTGATGATATTATTTTTGGATCTCCTAATGAAAATCTATGAAAGAAATTCTCTAAGACTATGTGGGATGAGTTTGAAATGAGCATGATGGGTGAACTACCCTTCTTTCTTGGACTTCAAGTAAAACAATTGTAGGAGGGAATTTTCATTCACCAAGAAAAATATGCTAAAGAACTTGTGAAAAAGTTTGGCTTGGAGAATTGCAAAAAGATTGACATACCAATGTCAAGTTCCTCGAAGCTGGACAAAGATGAAGGAGGAAAGAAAGTTGACCAAAAGCTATACAGGAGTATCATTGGTTCACTTCTTTATCTTACTGCTTCTAGACCTGACATTCTGTTTAGTGTTTGTATTTGTGCCAAATTTCGATTAGATCCTAAAGAATCTCATTTAAGTGTTGCAAAACGTATCATCAAATACGTTGCATCTACTTCAAATTTAGGTCTCTGGTATCCTAAAGAATGAGACTTTACTCTTCTTGGATATTCAGATGCAGACCTAGCAGGATGCAGAGTTGATAGGAAGAGCACATTGGACACTTGTTAATTTCTTGGGAACAAGATAGTAACTTGGTTTTCGAGGAAGCAAAGTACCGTAGCTCTTTCGACAATAGAAGCATAATATGTGGCTCTTGGAAGTTGTTGTTCACAAATTTTGTGGATAAAGCAACAGCTAAGAGACTTTGGAATTGAAGATTCGTGCACTAAGATCAAATGTGACAACACCGGCGCAATCAATTTCACCAAGAAGCCAATTCTTCATTCAAGAGCAAAGCATATAAAGATTCGACATCATTTCATTAGAGATCATGTTCAAAATGGAGAAGTCTCGATTCAATTCATTGACTCAAAGAATCAACTAGTGGACATCTTCACAAAGCCTTTGGAGAAAAGTCAATTCGAGCTTATTTGTTCCAGACTCAATATCTTAAAGTTTGAATAAATTCAGACTCAGGGATGAAAGTCTAATGATATTCAGACTCAGAAGTTCAAGATTTACGACTGTAAGTATTTTTAGAAATTGATCTCTCGAATAAAATCTCGAAAATGTACGATTATCTATTAATATGTAATTGATTGATCTCGAAAAGGTACGATAATCTTCCCCAGTTTTCGTGAGTATTGCAATCATTCTTTTTCGAAAAAAGAGTTATTTTTTAAAAGACGGTTATCTATTATTTTAAAAAGGCAGTTATTTTTTGAAAAGGCATTTTCTATTTTTTCCTTTTTACGTCATTCCGTATGCCTCTTTTCGACTGCTTTATATACTGTTCGTCTTCCTCAAAAACCCTAAAAGTACAGACCTTCGTTTTCTTACTTTTACTCTCTAGTTTAATCTTCAAAGTTCTCACATTTTTTCGCGAATTGAGTTTGGAATCTCTCAAAAACTATGAGAATGGCATCCCAAAGAAAATCTTCAAGGATCGCGAACAGGGGACCACATCAAATGCGTGAGGATCCTACTCATTTTGACCTTACCGAGGAAGAAGAATCTCTAAAACAGCAGTAGAGCCCACAACATTCTCAACAGCGTCAATCTCCTCAAGCTAGACCTCAAGGTAGTGTTCGTAGAGTGGAGGAAGAAATCATTGAAGGCGCAGAACCTGTAAGATCTCGAAAGCCCACTTTTATCTTTAAGCTTTACTCTGCTTTGAAGAGGGGAGGGACTCCCTTGAAATATATCGATGAATTTTTGAAAGATAAAGGGTATCGAAATGAAACCCACTTTTTGCGGACAACGGAAAGATTGGAGATTGCTCCTGTGGGGTCGGCAGATTGAGCATTTGCGAATATTCCTTGTGATCCACGTGTTGGAGGTCTTAGTCAGCCTGATGGGAATAATGATGACAAAATGTACACTCAATTCAAGCCTAGAATGGGTGTTGGGGCAAATATTCGAACCAAAAGGACAGATTTATTTCGCTCGGATGAACACATGCGACTTTACTCTAAGTTGCTAAAAAGAGGGGTAATCAATCCGAGAAGTGTAGACTTTGATTTTCTTGATTCTGTGAATGTGAAGCTGCGAGAGAAATTCACTAGACTTCAGCTTGAGCAATTTTGTTCCGAGACAACTGAGGCATATCCAGAACTTACTGCTCACTTCTATTCTAATCTAAGTTTCTTGGATGCGAATAGGTTTTCCTTTAGTGTTTGAGACCAGGACTATATCATTGACATGGACATATTGGCGGATGTGATTGGAGTGGAGCGAGGAGCATTTCAATCGATTAGTGTGCCGTTGGTCGTGCGATAGTAGAGCTTGTTCGGGATGGAATGGCTGAAGGAAGAATTTCATACTTGAGGATGAATGCCTCTAACATTTTGCTTCACAAGATTGTGATCAATTGCCTTAGACCCAAGTCAACCTCGAAGACAGACGTCTCTAACTCCGAAGCAAAGTTAATGTATGCCATCAACGCTGGCAAGAAATTCTCTCTGCCTCACACAATCATGTTTTACATGTACAGAACGATGGCAAAAGACAGAGGGCAACTTCCTTACTCTGGGCTTGTTACAAAGCTTTTTAGACGTTTCAATATTCAGCCTCTCAGGATTTTATGTGTTCGATCATGTGATCAAATGGTAGTGGGACCGAAAATGGTTTCCAAAATGCGTTTGAAAGAGCTGGACAAAGATTTGGAGCGATTGAAAGAGAAAACCCTTGTCAAGTCACAACAAGGTTCTTCAGTTGCTAAACAGAAAGGGAAGGAGCCCATGACAACTCCATCCAAGAAAAGAAGAGCACTTGTTCTGGAGGATGAAGAGGATGAGGATGATATTACCATCTCTACTCTTGCACTGAAAAATCTTCAAAGTGCTGTTCCAGAGACTGAGGAGAGAGTGGATTGAGACATGGCTAAAACAGAGCATGGAGAAGCAAAGGAAAGGAGTGGAGAGAGAGAATCAATGCGAAAAGAAGTAGAGGAAGAAAGGATTGCAGAAGAAGAAGAAGGCAGAGGAGAACAGGCAGAAACGGAGCATGAAGCATACTTCTCACCTCCTTAGGGCATTGAAACATGAGGAGTTGTTGAAAAAAGAGGTACATCTTCAATTGCTATTACTAGTGAAGGTGTTAGTCGCTCACCTGCAGATCCAGAAGACATCTTTACCTCTCAATTCCCAGAGGAAGGTCATGAGGTTTCATCGCCAAATTTGAGTGATCATGTTGGCTTGCCATCATCTGCAAATACTCCCACTGATCATGCAAAAGCCAGTACTCAGACTGAAAATACAGCAAACTTTCGCATAATTCTTGATGTTCTTATGGAGATGCGAGGACAGATTTATGCCCTGGGATGCGAAGTTCAGAACTTGTAGAATGCAGGTCAAGCCTCTTTAGTTTCCTTGCATGATCAAGTTCAAGCCCTTGCTCTTCAAGTTCAAGCAAATGCTAAGGGTGAAGATGTGGCTCAACTGAAGGAGGATTTGAAAAAGCTGGAAGGGATTGTCCAGTCAATGGGAGATTTCTAGCTTGTTCGCGTTCCCAGGCAACCTTGATTCCATTATCTTTTTTATCTCTACCTTTTTCATGCTGACAAAAAGGGGGAGAGATGGTGCAGATTTGAAACTTGACTTTCGTTTGACTTTACTTTTTGAATGACTTTTGTTTGGTTGTTTGGCTATGATTGGATTTGGTTTGGTTTGTTTGATCGTTTGGTTATTTTAAGCACTCTTGGTATTTCATGGTAGAGATAGTTGTTTATTTACAAGACTAACTTATTTCCTGTGGATGCAGATTTAATGCTATCAGTACTAAGTCAATTATCTGTTGTGAGATATCCATGTTTGCTTGAATATTGTTTTGCAGGTCAAATATATCCAAATCTGTAGGAAAGTTTTGTCACCATAAAAAAGGGGGAGATTGTTGGAGAAAACTTTCTTGCGTGTTTTGAAGCTGACAAAATGTTTTCATCAATCTAGTTTGAAGACTTGCAAACTCTTTAGTCAAAGTCTGAAGATCGCCGAACCGCCAGACTCAAGATTCAAAGTCTATCCTCATTGACAATTTCTAGACCGTTGAAGAAGATTTATCCAAAACTGAGTATCTTGTTAAAGATTTGATTCTATCGACTGAAGAAGATCTCTTGGCTGGAGATAGTATCTTGAAATCTGTTATTCATTTTGATTTCAATTTGGATAATTTAGATCCGTTGATTGGCGAAGCATACTTGGAAAGTTCTACTTATGGAAACCTAGATCCTAATTGTATGGGCGAGCAGGATTGGTGGGTTATCGTCATATTCCTTAAATGACTCGAAATCTCCCTAATTGATTCTATCCAACGGGTAGATTGGAAGAACTCCTTTGGTAAGTGCCAACGGGTATGAAGGCATGGAGGAGTATATAAGGAAGATGTTCCAGTTATTCGAGTATGTGTGCGATAGTAGAATTCCAAAGTTTGAAGCTCCTTGTTCTTTGTCAATTCAATTGTTGAGCGAAAACTTGTACTCAAAAGAGCGTTTATATTTCTGTGAGACCTTGAGGAAGTGTAGCAGAGTCTCTACACTATGGAATCAAGGAAGAGCAATACTGTAACAACTCTTTTGATTCTTAGTGAAATCCAACCGGTGGGCTATCAATGCGGAAGAGTAGACGTAGGCTTGGATCAAGCTGAACCACTATAATATTTGTGTTTTTATTCTCTTCCCTAAGCTCTTTACTTTGATCGTAACTCTGTTCGATCATTAGAGTATAATTTCCTTTTTCATAATCTATTGTTAAACAGAATTAGTTTAAAAGCGAAATCATTTTCTTTACATTGCGAAAATTTGTTTTTGCACCTATTCACCCCCTCTAGGTGCTCGTATTAGCTTTCACACGATAGCCATTTCCCTTTTATCCTAGCTTGGTGCGCGCCACAAATTCCTTCATGCAATTTGGCCATTCTGGGCATTGATTCTCGCTTTCCTAAATATCTTAACAGTAGTCCATTCACTATTCTTCGATCCAATTCATCACCAATTAATGAGAATTTCATTGCCCGCCTCTTCAAATTTTTGTTATTGGCAACTGGTTTTTTCAAATAATTTATGAATGAAGTTCTCAAATCTTGTTTATTTTGACTGTCTTGGCTTTCAACCAAATAGCTTAGTACCATCATCACTCTATTATATATTGAAGGCAAAACTTTTACTTATGTAATAATATGTTTTGCAAGCTCCTTCGATATTTTATAACTGGATGCCATTTGAGTTAATTCATTGGCTTTTGAATTCTTATTCCTCCTGACGTGAATTAATTCACATTCGCCGAAATTACTCAATAACTCTTCTGTTAGGACATGATTTGATATTATATTTTCATTTAAGCACCAGAATTCCTCAGTCAATTGCTTTATAACCAATTGTGAATCACCTTTGATTCTAACAAGTTGGACCTTCATGTCAATTAGGATATTGAGACCAACAATCAAAGCTTCATAGTTTGCTTGATTGTTTGATCACTGAAAGTCAAGTTTGAACATGAATTTAGTTTTCTAACCTTATGGGGACACGATCATAATCCTAGTGCCTGATGATCCAGATGTGCTTGATCCATCGAAATACAAAATTCACAGTAATACTTGAATATAATTTTCATCCTCTCCAATCTTTAAAGTGGGTGGGTATTCTGTAATAAAATCTACTATTGCCTACCATTCTATTGCTTTGAGTGACATGTATATTAGATTGATCTCAGATAAGACAAACGTCCATTTAGCTATCCGGCCCCATATAATTGGCCTGATTAGCATATACTTAATTACATTTGTCTTGCATATTACATGTATCATAATCGGCAACATATAATGACGTAAATTTGTACACATAGTATAAAGACAAGCATAACTTCTCCATAAGAGTATGTATTGTTTCAACATCATTCAACATTCTGCTTAGGTAATTTACTGCTTGTTCTTTTCCCTCATCATTTTCTTATGCCAGCATGCTTTCGATTGTAGTATTCGTCATTGATAAATATAGTTTCAATGGCCTACCCGCCTTAGGTGGTATCAAAATTGGTGGTCTAATTATATACTCTTTTATTTGATCGAAACGATGTTGATGCTTATCCTCCCAGGTAAATTCCTCCTAGTTCTTCAATTTAAGCAATAGAGAAAAGACTTCAATCTTCCCTGACATGTTAGTTATAAAGTGATGCAAGAAATTTATTTTCCTAAATATCATTTGGAGCTATTTCTTTTTGATAGGCAGTGGCAATTCTAGAATAGCTTTCATTTTATTTCCATCTATTTCTATTCTTTTTTTATGAACTAAAAAGCCTAGAAAATTACCGGCCTTTATATTAAAAGCATATTTTAATGGGTTTATTTTTACCTTAAATTTCTACATCCTAATAAAGGCTCGTTCTAAGTAATCTAGATAACATACCTGGTCAAATTTGATGATAACATCATTTATGTAGACCTCCATGAATTCGCCAATCATGTCATGGAAGATAAAATCCATAACTCTTTGGTATGTGACTTAAGCATTCTTCAAACCAAAAGGCATTACAAGCCATTCAATTATACCGATAGCTCCTAGATATCTAAAGGCTATCTTGTGTGCGTCCTCTTCCGTTATAAATATTTGATTATACCCAGAATGGCCGTCCATTGGGGATATGATTTCATTGTTAGATATAGAATCAACTAATATGTTGGCCATTGGTATTTGATATTCATCTTTTGGCATAGCAGCATTTAAGTTGTGGAAATCAATACATACCCTCAACTTTCCATTGTTTTTCCTAACTAGAACCACATTAGAATACCATTTGACATACTACATAGTTCTTATAAAGCCCGCATATGATAGGCGCTCAACTTCTGAAGCGCAAAATGCCTCAGGGCTTGCTTATGTGGCTTAAGCCCTTTCTTAATTGGCAATTGATGTTTTATTACTTTGTTTCCTAGATCTAGCATTTCAAGGTAATCCCAAGTAAAACAATCTTTGTATTTCCTCAATACATTTACTAATTGGGCTTTAAGCTCATCATCAAGCATCTTGCTTATATAAATGGGATGAGGGTGGAATTCATCCTCGAGGTTAATTTCTTCCAATGGGTCTTGGGCTTGTATTACTTTGTCATTTTCTTTAATTGATGATTCGTCGAAATCCAAAATGCCATTGACATCATCTGATGGTTGTTTGGCTTGTTCGACCCAGTGGGCGTGTATCTCCTAATGAGGTCTTCCGATAATATAGGGTTTTCTATGGATAAATCTTATCCAAACGTCTCGCCAATTTCTTTCTAGGGACTCATTTGATACTTCCCTTGTTGAAATGACAGAATACAATACTACTAAGATCAATCTCTGGGGGTTTACAAACACATGTTGTCATCTGATGCCCTTTGGCAGACCTTCTTTATGTCTGACGTTTGTGTCCTTGTAACACTTGATTTGGTGTTGGCCTTCACATACTCAATTTTATCTCTATTCCATAATGCCAACATTTGGTGTAATGTTGATGACATACATTGATTTCCATGTATCCAATCTCTTCTCAATAATAGGTTGTAGGACCCATCAACATCAATGATGCAAAAGGAAGTTTCCGAAGTCTTGGATCCTATAGTTAGACTAGCCACATATATTCCTTTGACCATGGTGACTTCTCCGGTAAAGTCCGAGAGCTAAATATTCGGTAGGATTATTTCTTTATCTTTTTTGCCCATCTTCCTAAAGAACCTATGTAGGATAAAATTCAAAGTTGATCCATCATCAACCAATATTTTGGTTAGCAAACGATCGTTCACCTTGGCAACAATATTCAAAGCCCTTAAGTGATTAGATTGGCTCTTAAGAGGCTTCTCAAATCCCATTACTTCTTCATTGTCGAAAGAAAATTGTGCTCATTCTTCTTCATGAACTAAATCCTCCTTAATCACACTAGGAATAGTCTGGTCCATTCGAAATTCATTGGGTAACCTGACTTGTATTATATAAAAACTTAAAGGAGAGACTGACCTGGACAATGGCTTTGGCTTATGCTCTTCATCTTCATCCCTAGCCTGTATGGTCATTCTGTCCCTTCCCGACTTTGCTGTTACTTTGTATGTGTCTGGCTTCCTTCTCCAAACTAGATTTTTGGCTTCATATGGTTTCTATTTGTTCATTGCAATTAATGCTAGCTTAACCTAGATAATATGGATTCGATAAACTTATTGTTGCAATTGACAAATTCTTCTTTTCCTCTAGACTCTTCTTTTCTGGGTTCATGTCATATTACCAATTTAGATCTCCTAAGCTTCGTACCATTAACCTTCTGGTGGATTATAATGCACTTTCAGAGTCCTTTAATGATGTGATTGTACCACACAGCCATACTCCCTAGCATTATCATCATGAAATTCTTCCCCCCTAATTGGAAAGAAGGACCTTATGGGGATAGGAGGAAGGATGCGTGTAACTCGCATAATAATCAAACTTCCCACTAGGTTCACCCAATGTGTCTATGGTAGGATCTCTTTCATCATACCTTTATTTGAATGATTTATAGGAATTTTGACTAGGGGGAAGATCTCTTGTATGAATCATTTCACCTTGGCGACAAGTCCCACGGTATGGTTTAGAAGTTCTTATACTTCGATACTTGCCAATAATAGATCCCTTGGTAGGTACTCAGGTCTTCTTCGGTATTGAGGATTATCATCTTCAATTAGTTATCTACGATGAGTACAAATATGTGATGATCTATATCTTCTGCGTCGAGATCTTATTGAAATCATACTGATCATTACAGGACAAAAGGGTCTATATCCACCTCTAGTGGGGATTTCCCTTTATCGTTAGTAAACTTTACTTTTTCTTGTTGAATTGCCTCTTGGATATTCTACTTTAGGACTACACAATTGGAAGTATTATGGCTCAATGAGTGATGCCATTTGCAATACTTCTTTCCTACTAATTCAGCTTTAGAGAAATGTTTTGCCCCTTTATTAGTTTTATCTAACTGTCCGCCAAAAATAGGTTAAAGATTTCTTTGGTTCTACAATCATCAAAGGAGTAATAGACCGATTCTTAGGCCTTAGCCATGATGCTTGACTTCTATTTCATTTTAGCCGGCTTTAATGCCCGGCATATATGTGGCTTTTTAATGACCATCTTAGCAATAGCCACTTATGCTAACTCCATCTGTTCTTTGTCAAAGTCATTTATGTCAATGAAACTAACATCTCCCCTTCGATCATGTCTTTTTTCCATTTCTCGAAGTAAATTTTCATGCTTGATAATTCTGAATAAGACTGGCCTACCATTTTTTCTTGGATTTCAAACTTTAGATCATTGAAGGTTAAATCTACAAATGTTTTCTTAGACAAAGAGACCAAGCATTTGTTCATGGCTCTTTTGTATCTTACCATGAATTGGCCAACTATTTTTGTCATGACCCAAACCTCTAGCGCATGCACATCCCGCAATGGTCGATAAAAATTTGCAACCTCCCAGGAACGGTTGCTGACCCATTCAATTTTATTGCACAAGCGGAAAAGTAATAATAACCTCCAAACAACACAGAGATGGGATAGCAAACATATGATTATATTTACATTAAACACACATATTTTTACAAGAGTGTTTACACACATAAAAGTCTAACATGACAAGGATCTGTTTCAAAAAGAAGAGCTTCTAGGCTATCTAAGCTCTGAGCTCCTTGTCCATGGGAACAGGGTCCTAGGCGATCCCGTCAGACTTCTTGGTAACAAAAGTGTAAGCTGTCACCCAGTGTCCAAACTAGATGGAAGACCCATCAACTTTTGACAGAAACTAAACCAAAACCTAGCTTTCACTTCCTTTGACTCCTTGTATTTCTCCTGAAAATCCTCCATCTAGGGATCTGAAAAGTTTTAGCCCACAATGGGGTGAGATCACATCTCAGCGAGTTAATCCCCCAAATCTCGAGTAGGAGAAGAGTACACTCTACATGCAACCTAGTCACGTTTCTCACAACTCTTTTAATACCAGCATTTTCCTGCATGTTAGTGTCAATCAAATCATACATAACAATATCGAGTTCACACATCATATGAATACCTTAACGTGGGTATATGCAAGGACATAAATATTAACGTAAGCATACGGGTCCAGTCAATGCAACAGATAACAGTCTTCCGGCATAACCAGGTATCGTCTTGCATCGTCGAGCACGGTAACGTCTACACTTAGACGGCATTCCGATTAGGAGCATCGGTCGAGCATCCACTGCGACCGGCATCCGTTGACTTTGGTCATTCCCGAAGGAGCATCGTCCGGCTCCAAAAGGCTCGTGATGGATTCTCAAGTAGCATATGTAATTTTGTTCAATTTCATCATTCAACAATTAGTTATATATCTCAGCCATATCACTAAATAAGCAAATTTCCAACAAACATGTCATTAAAAACAATCACACGTTACTAGCTACTTTAATCGGTAAAACTGCCTATTTGCGCACTTCAGAATTTAGCACCAGAAATCAACATAGATGAATTCAAAAATTTTTGAAACTTAGACATGTGACAACGAACACGTAAAATAACAATTTTCATGAAGACACTGAGGCCTAGATCCCTCTAGATTCGGCCCAGTAATTCACTTAATCTAGCACCAAAACCAGGTCTGTTTCCAGCGGGTCTGTTTTCCGAAATCAGCTTAGATCGGGTCCGAAACAAGTCCGTTTGATTTGAAATTCGAGTATGTTAAATTAGAAGATATAAAGAACAACTTTTGTGAAGAAACCGTAAGGAAATTCGAACCCTAAAGGTCAGTAAAGACCTGTAAAATCCTTATAGGTCAGGATTTCCAATGTAGCCTGACTTTCTGTTTAAAGCTAACGGAGCTAAAATCGTCTTTTTTTTTTTAATTTCTAAAAATCATGAGAAAATTATATGTTATGATTGAAGGTGCCTAAAACATTTCCTCAGAAAAAATTCAGTCCAAAATCACAATACATCTCCGTCTATAAAAATAACAAATTGCATGCGTCTAGTAATTAGTCTGGAGCACAGTCTCTGTTCTTGGCCAAACTGTCTTCTACAGTTTTGATCTTGTTATTTAAACGAAGACTAAGTCATTCTATGGCTAATCTAACATTTATAAACTAACACTAAACTATATTTAATCTTATATAAACCTTTCTTAGCTAATTTTAACTCATAAACAGAGGTACACAGCCCCTATTCCAGTTTTAGGAAAACAACTCACCTATGCTAAAATCACGCACTTCCTGTGCCGGCGGTGAGGTCTCCACTTCAAGAGGTGCCGGGACACCTCAAGATGGCTCTTCTCAAGTCGGCGAGGCTCTCGGCCTATTGCTAAGAAGCCAGTTCTTTAGCTAAGCCGAACTGAGTAGCAACAGCAGGAGTTTCTTGGAGGTGAGGCGATGAACGTTTTGCTCGAACAGTGGATTGCACCGGCGAGGGAGGAGTCCCACCAGCAAGACAGCAGCAACGATGGAGTGAAGACTGCCTTCGGTGAGGATGGTGAGCTGAAACTGTAGAAAGATGGGCTGTTGGTTGGCGACAACAACCATGGAAGGAGCTGCTTAGTTTTCTATACAAAGAAGCAGGAGTTGTGCAATTTTTGGAGGACTCAAAGCTTGCTGGTGACGATGGTTGGTCCTCAAATAAAGGCCACAGCCAAGAAATATTAAACATGGAGGTAGTTGGGTTGAAGTTTATGTGGGTCCAGAAAATTTGTATGTTAAAACAATGCCTTCCTCTATTTTCTTGGTTGATGGTTTGTCATCTAAGAGGAAACAGGGGAGGCCGAATATCCTAGTGTAAAGAAGAAGAAGACAAGGCTTTTTGTGGCTGTGAAAGGGAAAGGAAAGAAAAAGAAAGGAAAGAAAGAGAAGGGAGTGTTGCACGATATCTAGGGGGAAAGAAGATGCACGGATGGGGGGTGAGAGGAAAAAGAAAAACAGTTCATGGAGGGTCCCTCTCTCTCTAATTTCCAAGTCTTGTGGTACTTTTTCCATGGAAATTTAAACCACATCACTCTCAAGTGGCCAACATATCTTACGCATCCTTATCTTGTTCAAATGAGATGCAAATGTTGGTGAAATCTCTCTTGATGGGCACCCATCCGAATTTTACAGCCATTTCATCAACTTTTTCCTTTTTCCTTTTATCTATTTATAACCTTAGTTAACAAAGATTAAGCCCACATAAACCCTTATTATACCCATCTCAATTGGTTCTACACCAAGGACTATAATTCATTTCGAGATATGGCTTTCCTAACCTTTCTTTAATTCGTTGGATTTTGCATTATCCACCATAATTCTTGTTTGTTCATAATTCTTGAAAAGGTACAACGACATTCTTAGAATTAGTTGTGACGAATGAAAGTTCCCAATTTTATGAAATCAGAATGAATTTTGCGGTTAAATTCAGTTAAACGTGGTTTCAGCGCGGCCTAAACTACCAGATAGTTTTTTGGGAATTTTCGGTGCAATAGACTCATGGTCAATTATTTTCGAGCCACTATGTACATCTTTGACTCATTGGCGACTCTCGGTTGTCGTGAAAAATCTCGAGATTTCAATTATGGACACATGGTACCAAAACGACAGAAAAATCGGTTTAGTGCCGGATCGACGAGAATTTTGTAATTAGATGGAATCACACATGCCTAATTATATATCTCAATCGAATCGACCTATTTCTGGTCTCTGATAGATTTTCGATTGTGTTGCAATGACCCTTGTAGACTAACACGGTCGAGTAATCGATTTCTAGTCGAATTCTCAAGCCTGTTGCACTAAAATCCTTTATTGACTTCCCCAATTAGTCTAGTTTTCTCATGAGTGATCAACTCAGAGTATCATACTATAAACACGTCAATGAAAAGTCCGATTTATTCCATTGAAAACAGAAGTGGAAAATTAGATTGTCACAATTTCATTTCCCATTTGTCTCATAGTTGACAAGTCAGCGACTGATAAATCTGGGACAGCTTGCTGGAACTGGGTATGGAAAAGTCTTTCCATTTGCTCCTATAAGAAATCTAAATTGGCCGGTAGTGCCGTCTACCATGTGAAAGCTATTTTTGATAATGAAAATTAGAACAAATGTCTTTACCAAAAAAAAAAACAAAAAAACAAATGCGATTTTCAATGATCACCATGAGTAGTGCCACCACATAGGGCTAAGAAATAGGTAATGTATTCGAAAATTGATTGGTCATCTTCTTTAGTGAACAATGTGAATTATGGCATCTTCAAATCTCTTGGATATGGAACTGTGTCCATCTAATCTAGATAAGGTTTTCCATAGACATTTCCCATGTAACCAGAATCACAACATAATTCCTTAAGGCACATTTGATAGCCATCCGATTCTATCGTGGGATGGCCATAGGTAATCCTGCTATTTGTTGGATGCCATAATTAGGATGTAACATTCAGTTCGCATTTTGCTATGGGAATTGATATGCTGGTTGTTGTGGAACCTAGTATATTGGCTGCTGTGGAACATGGTATACGAGTTATTGTGGAACTTGGTATACTGGTTGTTATGGAGCCTAGTATACGAGTTGCTGTGGAGCTTAGTATACTGGTTACTGTGGAGCATGGTATACCTGAGGGACGTTCTGGTTAGCTAATGGATTGTTTAGCTGTGGGTTAAGATGTATGGGCTAAAACTCTTGGTTAAGAACATGTGGATTGGCATTTGGGAATATTGGTTGAAAAGGTTAATCCTGCCCCTTAATTAGAGCTAACACTGTTCCTTGATTGTCGAGCTACATGTATAGGTGGCACATTGGGTTGAACTGTAGACATAACACTAGAGGTACTGGTAGCATGCTGAGCATTTTCATTAATAGCAATCGATGCATCTTAACGAGGTTGCTACCTAACTATGCCATTAGGATCAAAAACTCCTTGAGGATTAGACCCACTAGTTTAAGTTGTTGAAGCCACTTCTCCCCTTTGTAGAATCCTTATAGGTGCTAAGGGTGGCACATTCTGCTCTATAGTGTCAAAACTTATCGTAAGAGGTAATGGCAAAGATGTGTGCCATGTCGTTATGGGAGCACTCCCTTTATGTGGCTAGGCTGAGCCTATTGGAATTTCATGTTGCCCTTGAGCACACTTGTGATATGTGTTAATTATCAACGGCCTTACTACATTAGTCATTTGTCTCACTATATAATCAATGAATTCATTATGAGTTTCTTTGATGGCCTATCTTATTGACGAAAGCATTACAGGCGTAATTTCCACTGATCTCCTTGGTTCCTTCACATGTTACCTTGGGATATCTACATTCTCACCTTGAGCAGGATGCGTAGACGATGACTCTACATGTGGGATATCCTCCATTGATGGTAAGGGTTCATCTGTGGCACTGTCTATATTGTTGTGACTTTTTGTGTGTGGCGTAACACTCTCTTCGACTAACACTGTGTCTCACCAGGTGTGCCAAAAAGATGTTTCATCAGTTTTAGATCCCTCAAAGATATATCTTTCACCAAGTGTTATATTTTAGTTTTTATTAAAGGAGACTTGGCTTTTGTGTTAGCTTTGGATAGAGATGGTCAAATGCGAATGGGACTATATCCATTATATAACCCCGAATCTTAAGAAGTCGCTTAATGTCTTAACACGAGCTTAATACCAATGATAATCAATGTTGAAATCTAATAAATGGTGCCATCTAAACTCACTTTAATATAATAATGAAAGCCCATTAAAATTAAAGTGCGCTATACAATATCAAAGACGTTTAACAACGCTAAATATTAACAAAAAAGTCCATAAAGCACTACTTTCCCATAAGTTTGAAGAAACCACGTCGAAATTTAATCAACGCTGTTGGACAATGAGGGCAATACCTAATAGACACCGCTCTTAGATGGATATGAGGACATAACGTTGGAATCTAATCGAAAACATTGGATAGCAGTTGTGACATTCCAGATTTTCAGTCCTGTTTTCTACTAAATAAATTGGGCATTTCATTGACGTGCCTGTAGAGCTGTTCTCAAAGTTGATCACTCTTGAGATAATTAGACTACCCAGGGAAGCCATTAAGGAATTTCAATGCAATAGACTTGAGAATTCGACCAGAAATCAACTACTTGACCATGCTCATCTGCTGAGATCATTAGGACACATATATAAATCGAATTGAGATCAGAGATAGGTCAGTTCGACGAAGATGTGTGGCTGATCGTGGGTGACTCCACTAAATTGAAAAATTCTAGTCGACTGGCACTAGTTTGATTTCTCTATTGTTTTGGTATCCTGTGTCTGTATTTGAATCCTCGAGATTTCCACGACAATCGAGAGTTGCCAATGTGTTGAGTGGGTTCATTGTGGCTCAAAGAAAATCGACCACGGGTCATTTGCACTAAAAATCTCCGAAAACTACCCAGTAGCCTAGGTCACGTTAAAAATGCGCCGAATGGAAATTAACCGCGAATTCGAGTCCGATTTCAGAAATTGAAGATTCTGTCACGTCACAATAAATTTTAGAAATGTCAACTCAGTCTCAGAAGATTTTTCTACAACCCGAGACTTTTTGGGAAAAAGTCGTTGCAGGACTGTTTTTGTCCAGAAAAAAGCCGGGACCGTTTTTGATCGTGAAATTAGGATGCATGATGGATCACTTGGTGGGGAAAAATGCTAAGATGACCGATGGTAGGTGGATCGAATTTATGAGGGCCAAATGAGATTGAATCGAGCAAGGATCTGTGTCCAATTGAGAGGAAATGCTTCCAAATTCGTGTGCCCCCACCAACCCACAACCTTTAGACCATTTTGGCTTTCTAGAAGAGTGCATGGGTGTCTCATTGTGAGCCAAAGAAGGATACTTGGCCAAAGAGGAGTCTTGGAGAGCAAGTGTGGAAAATCAAGACCATGGTGGCCCTCCTCTCCAACCTCATCTCAATCCTCTCTCTCTCTCTCTCTCAACCGGCCAAAACCCTCTCCATCTCCCTCCTCTCACCTTGTTCGAACCTTGCCAGAATTAAAGGAAGTCGCCGGAGCAGCCACACTACTGCCGGATCGTTTTCCTCATCTATTTTCACTTCTGCCAGTTTCTACTTCAGCTGATCTTTCGCCAAAGATCTGAGTAAAAAGTTGACTTCCTAGATGAATCAGCAAACAAGCCACCTATCGTCGTGACGAGGACATCCAGACTGTTCCAACAAGCCCAACCTCGCCCCGAACCGAGCCGCTAGCCACCCTGTACGGCCGTTGCAAGCCGCCGGTTGCCGGTCCGTCGGTCCCTTGCCCGCTTACATTGTTTCGCGATTTTCTTCATTTTTCTCTCATTTCGACCCTTCCTTTGGCTGTTCCATCCACCGACAAGATCCCCAAGACCCCCGGGAGCCACCGGTTGCCAACCACCCGCTCGCCGGAGCTTTGATTGGCTCGTTTTCGCCATTTGGCCGCCGGTTACCTCTCCAAGCTATCCACCGATCCACCGTTGTCATTCCCTCGCCAAACCAACTTTTGTTTATCTATTTTACAACTTAAAATAGAGAGGAATTTTGTGAGTTTCCAACCGGCTTCCGGGCCCATTTTGAGGTTGTTTCGAGCCTCGAAACGTCCCCCCGCGATGTTGCCGTCGGTTTAATCTGACCCGCTCGTTAAACAAGTGAGTTTTGCTCACTAATCCCTACTTAGTAGGCTAATGATGCTTAGGGGTTGATTAGATTTAATTAAGTGCAATTCGGTGGATAGATTAGATTAGAATAATTAAATTAGGGATTTACCTATGCATGTTAGGTAAATGGTTAGTGTAGTTAGCAAGGAAATATGTCATAGTATTTATTGAACGAGTCTCGGTAATTTTCTGGGCTCGTCTCAGCTTCCAATTAGGCATTACGGGCCTAAATTTGATTTATTGCATTTATGTAATATTTTTCGTAATTAATTAATTATTTTCCGGAAATTAGGCTGTGATAGTCGATGATTGAAATTTTATGCTGATTATCGTGGTGCGGTCCGTTTATTTATTTGGGCGCTAAATCGTGCTGTATTAAATTAATTATAATTTTAGGATTTTATTCCTAAATTAATTAAATTTAGTAATTAAGTGGAAAATTATAGGGCGTCAGTCTACAGCGTCAAAAATCTATTTTGGGATTGCTGAAAATAGTGTGAGGTTCAAAAGTGAAAATCTTATATTTTTGACTAAGGCTGACCATGTACCTACGCACGGGTATTTTTATTAGGAATGATAAAAATGATAAATTGATTAAATGATCAATCATCAGCATACTAGGAAAGTATGTCTGGCAGCTTCTGGCGAGCATATATAATTATCAGCATACTATGAAAGTATGTCTAGCAACTTCTGGTGAGCATACATACATTTATCAGCATACTAAGAAAGTATGTCTAGCAGCTTCTGGGGAGCATATATTAGATTAACGGATCAATGGATCTGGCAGCTTCTAGTGAGCATATATAAAATAGCGGATCAATGGATCTGACAGCTTCTGGTGAGCATATATAATTCTCAGAATACTATGAAAGTATGTCTAGTAGCTTTTAGCGAGCATATATAATATACTATATCAGAAATTGAGGTAGCTCTTGGCGAGCATATATATATAGTATATTATCTCATTATTTGAGGCAGCTTCTGGTGAGCTATACTACCTATTATCAGCTTATAATAAGTAGTCTTGGGTATGATTGGACTTATAGGTAGTATTGATTGAGATGACCGGGGAATGGTCTTATTGACATGTAATCGACTGAGTCGATTGATCGATGATTCGATTTGGTTGGGTAAATTGATTTGTGAAGTGATTGATGGAAGTAATTTGGTGAATATATGGATTGTATAAATTGTATTGACTTGCAAGAAGGAACTGAGGTTAAGGTAAGCCCTTTGATCCGTGTTGTGCTTAGGCAGCTTCTTTGAGTGTATTGGCTTTCTAATCGGGTCTTAGGGGGGTAGAACTTGCTGAGACGTAGTCTCATCCCGGTTGTGGGACAACATTTCAGGTCCCTAGATGCAGTAGACCTGGATTTTGAAGATCTCGGAAGTCCGGTGCAGTCTGCTGAAGACTCCGGTTGGAGTGTGGAGGATGATGAGGACCCGTAGTTTATGGAGCCCCCACCCCTGCTTGTAGACCTTGTTTATGAACTTGTTTAAGTTGAATCTGACTTAGTAGTCCGCCTCATATATATGTGCACTGGTTTGCAATGTATATAAGTGTGGTTGTTTTTGAAAAGTTCGGAATTTAATCCTATTTTCCTATCCCATTGCTTTATTGTTTGGGGATTTTATATGCTTTTGCATGCGTATTAAAATGAAAGGGTCGGCGATGCGTCTTGAGACGTCGCTATTTAATTGACTAACGTGAGGGATTGGTGCGTGCTCGAGAATCGGGGTGTGACATCCCCGTTTAAGTGGTATTAGAGCAATGGTTAGGAATTGGAGTGATAAGGTGCGATAGACCATGTGATAGTGGTAAGAAAAACCTTTAAATTCATGCTAGTGCATATCTGTGTTAGCTGATTGGTAGCTTGTTTGTGCGGGTCACTTAAATTCTGATATGGTATTATAATTAGAAAACAGGTTTCTATAAAGATCCTGTGGCATGAGTAATTAGGAGCTGAGGACTTCTAGTAAGAGGGTTGTAACCTTTGTGACTCGGAGTGGAACACCGACAGGGATCGGTGCCCCGAGGTAGTTGTGGCAGAGCATTGACTCAGGCCAGTGTGAGTGTAAGAGTACCGTTGTAGGCCGGTATTAGTGTAGTAGCATTGAGCGATCCTAGGTTTAACGGGATCGTTCAGGCGTTAGTATCCTTGGAATTGGTTGAGCCAGCAAGCTTAGGATCAAGCCGCCGTTGTTGCCACTATCACTACCGCTGTCAGTGTCGCAACCGCCGTTATCGTCACACCTACTGAGGTCCAGTGTGGAGTTATGATATGCGAGCGAGTCGTTGCATCCGAGCTGAGGTACAGATCCAGTAGAGATGGAAATCAGTTTGGGAAAGAGCCCATGATCGGAGAAGAGTATTTTATTCCACCCAATAGGAAGGGTGGGATAGTTAGGTCAGCACTGAGTCAACATGGAACATGCTGTTCCCGTGTGTGACGGCAAAGATCGGCCTTATGTCTTTCTTAGGACAAGAATTTATTTTGAGTATAGCCAACAGGGTTACTTGGCCAAAAATAGTCCTAGAAGGCCGATGGGATAGATCAGAGGAAGTGTGCCATAGAACGCACAATGGAGTTTTGGAATAGGCCTTTGGTACCAGAAAAAAGTGCATGCTGTCACTCGACAGGAGATAGAAGACGCATAAGGTGGGTGTCGAATTTGTAGAAGGAAGCATGGATAAATCCAGTGTCCGAGTATGGCTAGAATGTGCTGTAATTGTGACTAGCATGGCCATTAGGTGAAGGACTGTTAGTAAGAATCCAAGGGAGCATAGACACCGCTACCACAGATAGGATGCCACTAGGATAGCGAAAGGAACGGGAATATAATCGACCTTGCACCAATCAGAGGAAGGATGTTCTTGAGGAGATTTTATCAGAGTAGTGTAGCAGAGCTTTGGGCTAAGTTTGTAGAACTTCAGTTGTTGAAGTAAAGTGAAAGAAATGGGAATCACTAGCTATAGTTGTGCTTGACTAGTTGTTGAGGTGTAAGTTTGACGCCACATGGATAGAGTGGACTCATGGAGCATCTTGTGGTAATGAATTATGATCATGGAGTAATCCAGCTTAGTCCATTAGCAGGTGAAAGTGTCGAGTTTATTGGGAATCGAAGAGGATCTTCGATTTAATTAATCTCATCGATTGGAAGCAACCCGTTTGTTGGAAGAAGGTTGCCAAGGTTCATTGGTGATTGTCATAGATAGGACAGATGAAAGAACTGAAGATTGAGGACATCTCAGTAGTCTAAGAGTTTATAGATATGTTGCCACAGGAATTGTTAGGCCTGTCAACAGTGAAAGAGATAGAATTTATGATTGAGTTAGCACCCGAGATAAAGCCACTCATTAAGGCTTCTTACCAGTTGTCGTTATCTGAGTTGAAGGAACTGAACGTACAAATGTAAGAACTATTGGATAAGGGATTTATTCGTCCTAGTGCATCATCTTGGGAAGCACCAGTTCTATTTGTAAAGAAGAAAGATGGTTCGTTGCGTTTGTGCATCGACCATTGGCAACTCAATTAGGTAACGATCAAGAACAAGTATCCACTGCTAAGGATTGACGACTTGTTTGATCAACTTCAAGGAGCGTCAATTTTTTCAAAGATTGACTTGAGGACATGATATCATCAGCTGAGAATTAGGAAGGAGGACGTTCCTAAGTCAGCATTTCGTACTTGATATGGTCACTATGAGTTTACAGTGATGCCGTTCGGGTTGATGAATGCTTTAGCTGCCTTCATGGAATTGATGAATAGGGTATTCAAGGAATACCTAGATCAGTTTGTGATCGTGTTCATCGATGATATTCTAGTGTATTTGAGGAGTGATGAAGAGCATGAGAAATCATTTGAGATTAGTGCTACAGAAGTCAAAAGTTCATCAGTTGTACACCAAGTTCAGCAAGTGCGAGTTTTGGTTGACTTGTGTTGCTTTCTTAAGGCATGTGATTTCAGGCGAAGGAATTTCAGTGGACCCGAGTAAGATGGAAGCCGTGATCAATTGGCCAAGACTGACTACAGTGACAGAGATCAGAAGTTTTCTGGGTTTAATAGGGTATTACAGACGATTTGTGGAAGGGTTCTCATTGTTAGCATCACCTTTGACAAGACTCCTTAAGAAAGAGAAGAAATTTGTGTGGACAGACAAGTGCGAGAGTAGTTTTCAAGAGTTTAAGGAAAGGCTGACTACCACACCTGTATTGACGATTCCATCTGGTCCTGGAGGATTTGAGATCTATAGTGATGCGTAATTCAGAGAATTGGGTTGTGTGCTGATGTAACATGGCAGAATTGTTGCATACGCTTCCTATCAGTTGAGAACTCATGAACAAAATTACCTGACGTGTGACTTAGAATTCGCGGCGATTATCTTTGTCCTGAAGACTTGGAGACATTATTTGTGCGGAGAAAGATTCTAGATCTTCATGGACCATCAAAGTCTCAAGTACATGTTCTCTCAAAAGGAGTTAAACACGAGACAACGCCAATGGGTGGAATTGCTGAAGGACTACGCCGTGATATTCTATATCACCCGGGAAAGGTGAATAAGGTCGCCGATGCTTTGAGTCGAAAGTCTTCAGTTACTCATATATTGATTAAGGAGTGGATCTTAATTGAGAGAGCTCGAGATTCGGTATTAAAGTTTGAGGTAGGCCACCTTTCAAGTCTTATGGCTACCCTTAGAATTGAACCGTATGTTCAGATAAGAATCAAGTTATTCCAACCGACGGATCCAGATGTACAGAAAATCCTACAAGAGGATACTGATAAGAGAGAGGTTGACTTTCAAAATTTTGAGGATGGAATACTCAAGTTCCGAGAGTGATTGGGTGTACCTGACGATGTAGCACTCAGGGAAGAGACTTGGTCAGGAATTCACGGTAGTAGTTGCATTATTCGACATATAGTGAGAGGTAGGTCAGAATCAATGTTAGCTCAATTGGTAGACCGATATGAAGATAGTTATCGTCAGACAGGTTGCAAGTGTCAGATGTGCTAGTAAGTGAAAGTTCCGTAATGCAAGCCGAGAGGGCATTTACAATCAATCGAGAGTTCCGAGTAGGAATGGAAGTATATCATGATGGAATGTTGTGATAGGTTTAACAAGGAGTTAGAGGAATAATGACTCCAGTTGGGATAGTGGTTGACAAACTGATGAAGTCGACTAACTTTACCACTGTATGAAAGGATCTTGATTTGAATAGGCATGCAGAAGTGTATGTGTGTCAGTCAGTTCGTCTGCAGGGAGTATTAGTGACGAACTTATATCAGATCTAGAACCAAGGTTCCCAGTTTCAGCAGAACAGTCAGATAGTTCCTTTTTGAAGCAAGGCAGAGTAGAGTTTACAAAACTTCAGTTTGCTGAGATGGGATCAGAGAAAGAAAGATCAAAGGCTCAGAGTCAATTCAACAATCAGTTATTGCAGTTGCCGTGATCAGAAACATATTAAAAACCGTTCAGAGCCACCAGAAAAGTTGTATCGTTGAGCATTGAAGGCCCTTAGAATTCCAAATTGGTGATTACATATTTCTGAAGGTGTCACCAATGAGGGATACCTCGCGCTTCAGCAAGGAAGGGAAAAACTGAAACCGAGATACGTAGGTTCTTTTGAGATTCTGAAAAGAATTGGGATCATATTGTATCGTCTTGCGTTGTCGCCAAGGTAGGCACAAGTCCATGACGTCTTTCACGTGTCGAGGTTGAGGACGTATGAACCTGACCAAACCCACGTGCTAAATCTTTAAGAATTAGACATGGACGGCATAATGTCTACGTGGAAAGCCCGGTTCAAATCATGAATCAGAAAGATTGGATTCGGTGAACCAAGATAGTCCCCTTGGTCAAAGTGGTCTGACAACGCCACAAGATTGAAGAAACAACTGAGGAAAGTGAGACTAGATGAGACGACGATACCCCCACCTTTTTGTTTAAGGATTGGTAAATGTTTAAATTTCGAGGACGAAATTTTTATAAGAGGGGGAGAGTTGTGACATCCCATATTTTCAATCCTATTTTTTTTTTTTTTGGTAAGGATTTTCAGTCCTATTTTCTACTTAATAAATCGGGCATTTCATTTACGGGCCTATAGGGCTATTATCAGAGCTGATCACTGTTGAGATAACTAGACTATCCAGGGAAGTAATTAAGGAATTTTAATATAATAGACTTGAGAATTCGACCATGAATCGATTACTCAACCGTGCTCATCTGCCGAGACCATTACGGCACAGATATAAATCGAATTGAGATCAAAGATAGGTCGGTTCGACGGAGATGTGTGGCTAATTGTGGGTGACTCCACTAAATTGAAAAATTCTCGTCAACCGGCACTAGTTTGATTTCTCTGTCGTTTTGGTACCCTGTGTCCATATTTGAATCCTTGAGATTTTTAAGACAATTGAGAGTCGCCAATGTGTCGAGTGGATTCACTGTGGCTCGAAAAAAATCGACCACGGGTCATTTGCACTAAAAATCTCCGAAAACTACCCGGTAGCTTAGGTCACACTAAAAACACGTTGAATGGAAATTAACCGCGAATTCGAGTCCAATTTCAAAAATTGAAGATTCTGTTATGTCATAATAAATTCTAGGAACATTGACTTAGTCTTAGAAGATTTTTCTGTAACCCGAGACTTTTTGGGAAAAAGTCGTCGCATGACCGTTTTTGTTCAGAAAGAAGCCAGGACCATTTTTTATCATGAAATTGGGATGCATGATGGATCACTTGGTGGGGAAAAATGCCAAGATGACCGATGGTAGGTGGATTGAATTTATGAGGGCCAAATGAGATTGAATCGAGCAAGGATTGGTGTCCAATTGAGAGGAAATGCTTCCAAATTTGTGTGCCCCCATCAACCCACAACCTTTGGACCATTTCAGCTTTCTAGAAGAGTGCATGGGTGTCTCATTGTGAGCCAATGAAGGATACTTAGCATAGGAGGAGTCTTGGAGAGCAAGTGTGGAAAATCAAGGCCATGGTAGCCCCCCTCTCCAACCTCATCTCAATCCTCTCTCTCTCTCTCTCTCTCTCTCTCTCTTGGCCAAAACCCACTCCATCTCCCTCCTCTTACCTTGTTCGAACCCCGCCAGCAGTAAAGGAAGTCGCCGGTGTGGCATCCCGAAATTCAAAATCAAATTATAAGGTGTGTTAAAGTCTCTAATTGGGTAATGAAATTACCTATGGTTTATGCTTTAGCCATTAGTCTTTTTAGATTTGATGATTTGTGCATATGTTTGTGAGATTTTAAATTAAATAGATTAATGATGATAATCTATGCTTGGCCATGCACTTTATAAACTAAATTTTAATAAATAAAATGTCACAAGACTTTGGCTATGTTGAAAATTAAAGTTTAAAAATCTATAGAAGAAATTCAAAAAAAAAAAAGAGGGAAAAGTCAAATTTTTAGGTTGGGCCTTAGGCTCATTGGCCTAAGCTTTAATGGGCCAAGCTAACCGGCCCATGGAGGCCCAAGAAGGATTGGTAGACCGGCCACAAAGGAGGCCCAAGCCCAAGCCCAAATTCAAAGCCCATTATGCATGTAAGAGGACAAGTGGCACAAAGGAGAATGCCATGCATTGGCTAATTTGAAAGCAAGTAATGATTATCAATGATGAGGATTAGGGGGGATAAAAAGGAAGAGAGAGAGAAGGGTGGCCGGTTCATTCGGCCGAGAGAGAGAGAGTGAGAGAGAGAGAGAGAGATTTCGCGAGAGAGAGAGAGGGAGAACGGCCGAGAGAAGGAGAAGCCGAGGAGGAGCCGCCGTCCGACCGCCGTGCTCGCCGCCGTGTTCCGCCGTTCGTGAGGTCTAGAGGCAAGTTGGGAGTCCTCTAGCTGCTCTTGCATGTGTGTTTGTTGTATGTATGGTTGATATAGTGTCGAATTTGGGTGATTGGAAGAGGAAAACCGAAGTATGGATAGCTTGATCTTGAAGTGGTGTGACTGTTTTCGCTCGAACGGTTTGAGTCAGAATGTTGTGTGAGCTTGCATGCATGTTTAGAGTCCGATTTTGGCTTCGATATCTTCATGGAAGTTGTAGCTAACATCTTAAAATACAACATACTAAAATTTCGTGGAAAATGATGGAGATTTGAGGGGTTAAACTCTCATTCTACGGAGACCTCAGATCTGGAACGATTTCACTGACTTTTTGTTGGATTTGTGGTTGCATGTTTATTTTTGCTAAGAATATTTCTTCAATCTCTTCATGAAAGTTGTAGGGGACATCTTAAACTACAACATACTCAAATTTTAAGTGAAATGAACAAGTATAGCCTAGTAAATCGACTAGATCTTGAAGACGGTAATTCTGGAGATGTATTTCAGGACACCCGAGACTTCATGGGCTTAAATGACGACTATATATCCAAATTTCAGAGGAAAGAAAAGAGAATAGGTAGGTGAAAACTCAGTATTTCGGAGAAGCATGTACTGGACGATTCGGTAATGGATCCAGAAGCTTCGTGAGACTGTAGAAATTAATCTAGGAAGAATCTGGCTTGGAAGTCTTCATGAAAGATGTACGAAAATGTCTTGGCTGTAACTCGGTAAAATTTCGTAATTTTTGGAGGTCGTATGGATATTTTAATCGAATTTCTTCGGAAACCGTGCATTCTGGTTTCATCCGAAAATTTTATGATGTTTGTGTGAATTGTGAAATTATGTGAAATTCTATTTGGCCATGTATTTTGCATGAAATTATTATTCTATTGGTCTTGTTTATCACTTGCCTTAATTTTTATAATTTTTGGGAATTTATAGATATTAAATTTAATATTTTTGAAAATGACAAAAGCTGGAATTTAAATAAATGAAAAAGGGCATGAAAAATGGATTATTTTATTGACCATAAATTCCATTAAATTTATGTAGCATGTATGATGAGGTCTTGGTGTATGCATGACATTGAATTGACATACATGTATAAATTCCATGCCAAGTATGACTTGTTTGATGTCACGTCATATGCCATGCTAAATTAAGACTGAAATTGGTAAACATGGATAATGGTAAATGAGGAGGTGGTTGTGGTGGAGGATGATGCCCGGAATGTATAGAGATACATTGCCGGATGGCCCTGGGAGATTCAGGATGCCCGGAATGTGGGGGGCCGAAAGCCCTGTCGGAGGTCTTTGCCCGAGGGGAATGCCTCGTGATGCCAGTTGGGATGCGAGATGCCCGGAATGTGGGGGGCCGGATGCCCGGTGGCCTGGAATGGCTGAATGCCGGAGGTTTTCTCGCATGGGATGCGAGTGTAATATATGAGATGAAATTGATGATCCGAGGAAGGGTGATGTGGTGATCAAATTGAAAGTAAAAAGTGGAAATTAAACCATGCATGATGATGATGATATGATATATGATATGGCATGATGATATGCATGATGATGATGATGATGATGATGATGATGATGATATATGATATGGCATGATGATATGCATGATGATGATGATTATGATGATATATGATATGACATGTGTGATATGATGATGCCATGATGATGATGACATGTATATGATATGATGATGCCATGATGATGATGACATGTGTGATGTGATGATGTGATGATGATGATGACATGTATATGATTATGAGATTGATGCATGATAGTATGCGCATGGCTTCAAGGTAAGTAATGCCTGCAATGCATGTATGATTTGTATGATGCATTGAGTGGTTGTTGGATTCCTTTACCCGCCGAGTGGTTGTACTCACCCCTCTTGGGGACCAACATTTCAGATTAGCAGCATGCCGCTCCCTGCCGTCACGCGGGGTGTGTTTTACGGTTTACCATCCGACGTCGAGGTAGAGTGCGCTGTTTTGTCATGTACAACGTAGGCCTGGCTGGGGACCCGATTGTCCAGGAGTTTGTCTCCGTCCACGTTCGTCGCGACGGGGTGATGAGAGGGATGCTGCCACCGCCACCGCCTGACGCACCGGATTGGGTGTGAGGCCCGTGCGTGACGAGTAGGAGCTGTGTTTTTTTGGGGATAGTGAGCCAACACTTATGATGGGGGTTGTGCACGTGAGATATAGAGGGTCGAGGGTTCTTTTTGGGGTTTTAGGCTGGACATGGCTGAGTCCTAGCTTTTCCTTTTGATGTATCAACCCAAAAGAAGTCCCATCTTGAAAATATATGTAAATAAAGTGTCGTGGCTTGTCTATAAAATCATGGTGATTAGTGGTGTGTATTTGTATCATGGTTGGTAGGGGGAGAGATGGTGATATTTAGCTTCCGCTAATGAGTTGCACTAGGACCGCTTTTAAAAAAAAAAATGTCTATGAATTACGATGCCTCTTCTAAGAAGAAATGTATTAAGGAGTAGCATTGGCGCTTGTGGCGACCTACAAAGGGTTCGGGGTGCCACAGTCGGAGCAGCCACACCATCGCCGGACCATTTTCCTCCTCTATTTTCACTTATGTCGGTTTCTGTTCCCGCTGACCTTTTGCCAAAGATCCGAGTAAAAAGTCAACTTCCCGGATGAATTAGTGAACGAGCCACCCATCGCCGTGACAAGGACATCCAAACCGTTTCAACATGCCCAACCTCGCCCCGAATGGAGCCGCCGGCCGCCTTGTACGGCCGTCGCAAGCTGCTGGTCGCCGGTCCGTCGGTCCCCTGCTCGCTTGCACTATTTCATGATTTTCTTCATTTTTCTCCCATTCCGACCCTTCCTTTGGCCGTTCCATCCACCTACAATATCCTTAAGACCCCCGGGAGCCACCGGTTGCCAACCACCTACTCGCCGGAGCTTCGATTGGCCCGTTTTTACCGTTCGGTCGCCGGTTACCTCTTCAAGCCATCCACCGGTCCACCGTCATCATTCCCTCGCCAAACCAGCTTTTGTTTCTCTTTTTTGTAGCTTAAAACAGAGAGAAATTTTGTGGGTTTCCAGCCGGCTTCCGGGCTCATTTTGAGGTGGTTTCGAGCCTCGAAACTTAGGTCCGCTTTGAGAAGAAACATCCCTCGCAACGTTCCTGTCGGTTTGATCCGACCGCTCATTAAACAAGTGAGTTTTGCTCACTAATCCCTACTTAGTAGGCTAATGATGCTTAGAGGTTGATTAGATTTAATTAAGTGCAATTAGGTGGATAGATTAGATTATAATAATTAAATTAGGGATTTACTTATGCATGTTAGGCAAATGGTTAGTGTAGTTAGCAAGGAAATAGGTCATAGTATTTATTGAATGAGTCTCAGTAATTTTCCGGGCTCGTCTCGGCTTCCAATTAGGCATTACGGGCCTAAATTTGATTTATTGCATTTATTTAATATTTTCCATAATTATTTATTTATTTATTTATTTTCCGGAAATTAGGCTAGGATAGCTGACGATCGAAAGTTTATGCTGATTATTGTAGTGTAGTCCGTTTATTTATTTGGGCGCTAAATCGTGCTAAATTGAATTAATTATGATTTTAGGATTTTATTCATAAATTAATTAAATTTGGTAATTAAGTGGAAAATTATCGAGTGTCGGTCTACAGCGTCAAAAATCTATTTTGGAACTGCTGAAAATAGTGTGAGATTCAAAAGTAAAAATCTTATATTTTGGTTAAGGCCGACCGTGTATCCATTCACAAGTATTTTTATCAGGAAGGATAAAAATGGTAAATTGATTAAATGATCAATTATCAGCGTACTATGAAAGTATGTCTGGTAGCTTCTGGCAAGCATATATAATTATCAGCATACTATGAAAGTATGTCTAACAGCTTCTGGCAATCATATATACATTTATCAGCATACTAGGAAAGTATGTCTGACAGCTTCTAACGAGCATATATAATTATTAGCATACTATGAAAATATGTCTGGCAGCTTCTAACGAGGATCTATACATCTATCAGCATACTAGGAAAGTATGTTTAGCAGCTTTTGGTGAGCATATATTAGATTAGTGGATCAATGGATCTAGCAGCTTCTGATGAGCATATATAATTCTCAGCATATTATGAAAGTATGTCTGGCAGCTTTTGGCGAGCATATATATATATATAGTATATTATCTCATTATTTGAGGCAGCTTCTGGTGAGCTATACTACCTATTATCGACTTATAATAAGCAGTCCTAGATATGATTAGACTTATAGGTAGTATTGATTGAGATGGCCGGAGAATGGTCTTGTTGATATGTAATCGACTGAGTCGATTGATCGATAATTCGATTTGGTTGGGTAAATTGATTTGTGAAGTGATTGATGGAAGTAATTTGGTTAATATATGGATTGTATAAATTGTATTGACTTGCAGAAAGGAACTAAGGTTAAGGTAAGCCATTTGATCTGTGTTGTGCTTAGGCAGCTTCTTGAGTGTGTTGGCTTCCTAATCGAGTCTTAGGGGGTAGAACTTGCTGAGACGTAGTCTCATCCCGGTTGTGGGACAACATTTCAGGTCCCTAGATGCAGCAGACCTAGATTTTGAAGATCTCGGAAGTTCGCTGTAGTCTGTTGAAGGCTCCGTTTAGAGTGTGGAGGATGATGAGGAGGATGACGAGGACCCGTAGTTTGTGGAGCCCCCACCCTTGCTTGTAGACCTTGTTTCTGAACTTGTTTAAGTTGAATCTGACTTAGTAGTCCGCCTCATATATATGTGCACTGGTTTGCAATGTATATAAGTGTGGTTGTTTTTGAAAAGTTCAGAATTTAATCCTACTTTCCTAGCCTATTGCTTTATTGTCTAGGGATTTTATATGCTTTTACATGCGTATTAAAATGAAAAGGTCGGCGATGCATCCTAGGACGTCGCTATTTAATCGACTGAAGTGAGAGATGGGTGCGTGCTCGAGAATCGGGGCGTGACATCCCCGTGACAACACTTAGTAAATACTGCTTCTAGATGAGTTTGAGGACATAACATTGAAATCTAATCGATGACGTTGGACAGTGGTAATAACATCTAGTAAACACTGCTCCTAGATGAGTATGAGCACACACATTCGGAATCTAATTGACGACGTTGGATAGTTGGTTAGCACTGAAATCTAATCAACAACACTACCCCAGATATAGACACTCGCCAGAATTGAATTTTCGACAGGAATCTTAAGCTATAACTAAACTAGACTAAGTAGAGATTAAAGTAAAATAAAGTAATTTTTATGTTGTTCGGGAGGGAGCTCTTTGTTGTATTACTTGCGGTATTTATAGGTCAATTTGGTAATTGTCAATGGTTAGTTACTTCCTCCTCAAAAGTCACTCCATGTTTTATGTTGAACCGCCTTATCCACTTTTGGTTTTTGACTTGTTCGACAATGCTCTCATGGCTTGTTAGCAAAGTTTTAACTACTCCACTTGAGTTTGGCACCCTTTTAACCATTCCTACCTAAATTTGCCATCAATGTTATGTCTTTAACGGTGTCTCTTGACATGGACACAAGACAATCAATTACTTCATCATAGAATTATATGTCTCTACTTGTAGGTCCATCGAAATCTAGCTTAAGGATTCTTGAAATCCTTGGTTGTCCTTTGTTTTCATAACCACTATGGACTGAGCTGATGTAAATTACAACCCACATGCAGGCAACGAGGGTGATTTTAGAGCTTTCTGCCGCTCGTGACCAGCACGTGTTTGGAGGGGTATTTTTGGGAATCAATAGGTGCTAAATCTATAAAACCATGACAACTATGACACTTTTTTTTTTGGGTTAAAGGCTTATTTGTTTTTCGACTTAATGTAAGTGTTATCTAACAATTGTATAAATAATAAACATGTTCAACGATTAAGACATGGTTTGAAGCAACTTTCACATGGCAGTTTTAGCTATGGAAGGGCAATCGTAGCTTTTGAAAATGTTTGACAAGCACCTCAACTACAACAACTCCAAAACTACAATAGCTAGTGGCAAATTTCAAAAAGCTATTTCACCCAACTTTATGTTGTTTCAACTTTAAAATGCAAATTACGAAGTATTTAAATCACAATACTTCATAGTACATCTATATAGAATAAAAACTACAATTCATCACAATTATACGAAATGGGATCTAAATAATACCCACGATGCTGAGCCATCACATAAGATAGTCGGATTTCGATTGACTTGGTTGATTTGGGCTAGCAACAAACCACCATGATGAATTGACAGTTCTAATAAATTATCCTCATTAATTTACTATACAATCTATTTCAAACCTAAAAATTGAAACTTTTGATGGGGAATAATAAAGGGGAAAATTATTAAAAAAGTCTTAAAACCTGTCGTGTTTATGACAATTTAGTTCTAAACTTTTTAATTGTGTTAATAAGTTCATTCGACCAATTTTGGCTAAAATCCATCGACGCAAACACCGGTCATTCTATGTGACATGACTGATGCTAACATGGATAATTTTTAATAATATATATTTTTGATTTTTTATTAATATTTTCATTCTTTTCTTTCCTTTCCTTTCTTTGTTTTTATTTTTATTTTATAACTCTAGCCAATGAGGTCACCAGTTGGCCATCATCGGCCACAGGTGAGGACCATCACCCTCACCTGTTGGCTGGTGAGGGCGTCTTGGTGAGGGCCTAGAGGCCCTCTCTTGTGATTGACGAGGGCCATGACTCCCTTGCTAGCTAGGGTTGTAAAAAGAAAAATGAAGAAAATAAGAAAAAGGAAAAATAAAAGGATAGAATAAATAATAAAAATATTTTAAAATATTTTTAAAATTCATCCATATCAATGCCGGTCATCCTATGCCAGGCATGCCATGTAGGATGGCCGTCCGACATTCATATCAGTGATTTCTGATCAAAATTGGTCGAATGAACTCAATTGGTAAAATATGAAAATATTTAGAACTTAATTTGCATAATTAAAATGTCTACAATTAGATTAGTAAAATTATAATAGGTTTGTGACTCTTTAGACATTTTTTCCAATAATAAAGTATGACCGGGGTTTACTGGTGAACCGCATAAAAGTGTTTGGTGGAAAGTGAGCGGAGCAGGTTGAATCGCTCCACTTCCTTCTGTTGTTTGGTTCAAAAAGGTTGACACCTTTTCCTAAATGATGAGTCCTCACGACAATGAGACATCCTGGGTGTGCGCCCCCATGTATTATAGAAATCACCTGAGCCACAGCAAATATCTATAGCCAAAGAGAAGCGCTGCGTGCTAATGTCGACGAAATCTTAAGTTCACAAAATATCTTAAGAGATCCGATGAGCTAACCATAGCATTCGGGCCACTAGAGGTCAGAGCACTTGGAAAAAACAAATCTTATCACTTCAGGTGGTCATATATATTCAAAGATCCACTACCAATTTTGGGTCTCTGGGGCTTTTAATAACCTACGATATAAAGTGGGGGTGAATTATGGAGAGCTAGCGCCGTTTTTCTATTTGGTTTTATAACGAGGCGAACTCCGAACACAAAACCTTAAATAAAAGTGACATGAGATCAAATCATGGATCCGGGGCAAACCCTTTTAATATATGTTCTTCCACAAGAGTTAGATACATATAAATATTACGAGATCAAACGTCGCCACTTGTCCCAGTACAGAAAAAAGACGTTACATTCATCGTGTGCACGCGTAACGGTCAAAAAAGCTGTTGCAGACGGAGCGCCGTCCCATCAAGTTCTTCAACATTGGATTTATTAAGCCGAAAAGATTTTCCATTCACGCGCCAAGTTGATCAGGGGCCACCTGTCGTCCATTCACGTCAAAACTGATAGGATGTGCGAGACACAGAACAAGCGTCTAAAAACCTACGGAAAATATATGAAAACCTTATTTATTTAAGAAGCTCGAATGTGTTGCCTGGGTCCAGCTCTTATGGGGCCCAGTTGACACTGGACAAAAGAAAGAAAGAAGAAAAATCAAAGAAAAGCAAACAGAGGAAAAAAGTAGGTTTCGTGCAAGAGGCCCGAGAGAGGAGGGAGAGGAGAAAAAGTGAGCTCACCCGAGAGCACCAACGAAACAGAGGAGAAAGAAGAATAAGAGGGCTGTGACTTTGTGGTCTCCATTTAAAGACCAAATATTAACCAAATCGGTTCACATTTGAATATTTTGTTTGTGAGACCAAGGGTTCCGAGCTAATGATTTTCTTTCATCAAGAACCGCCTCCGAATTCTCCAATTACGATTAGGGTTTTCTAGCCCCGTTTATGTTTATCCATCTTTGTGGTGAGAAAATGAACTTATATTGTTGATATTGAGCCTCTAATGTGTGACTAGAGAATAACTACTTTGTATATCCTACTAGTGGAAAACTTTAGGCAATCCGTAGTTTTTCCTCCATTGTATTTCCACATTAAATGCTTGGTGTTATTGTCGGCTTTATTCTCTTATCAATTTTTCATTATATTGCTTATATCAAAGTTATATTGGCTGGTTGTTATTGGGGCTAAGTTGATTTTGATCAGTATAATTTCGGGAGAGAAATTGATCCTATATTGGATTTGGCTCATAGTGAATTGTTGTCTCGGGTTCTCCTTAACAAAGTGGTATTAGAGCTAAAGTTGAGATTCTAGTTATTAATGGAGGAAACTAGCGGCACAATGCTTAAGTTAAATGCCTCGAATTACTCTATTTGGAAGCCTTAGATGGAATGCATGTTATATTGCAAAGATTTGTTTGATCCAATTGAGGATGATGAAGTTAAAGGAGATAAGAAAGACAAAGAATGGGAGAGAATGAATCTAAAAACGGTTGAGTTTATCCAGCAATAGATTGATGATGGTGTGTTTTATCATGTTGGTCAAAAAACGAAAGCAGACACTTTGTGGAGGAAATTACAAGATCTCTATGAGAGGGGAACTCCACAAAATAAAGCTCTTTTAGTTTATAACTTGTGAATTTGAGATACAAGGGAGGAATAACATGTTGGAACACTTAAATAAATTTCAAGATATTGTAAATCAATTCACAAGTATTGAGATTCACCTTGATGATGAATTACAATAGTGTTTATTGCTCGATATTCTTCCCAATAGTCCAGACACCTTGATTGTGGCATCAAACAAATAAGTGGGTGTATAAGTTGAGGACGGAAGAGAGTAGTTTGTAACTACGATACAAGGCTACGTTTGTTGCGAAGGGCTTTCGTCAAAAGAAGGGGATTGACTTTGAAGAGATTTTTTTACCAATTGTGAAGATGTCTTCTATTTGAGTTGTTTTTGGGTTGGCCGCTAGTTTGAATTTAGAAATTGAACAATTTGATGTAAAGACAGCTTTTATTCATGGAGACCTAAAATACGAAATATATATGGAGCAATTGGAGGGTTTTGAAGTTGAAGACAAGGATCACCTTGTATGTAGATTAAGGAAAAACTTATACGGTCTCAAGCAAGCGCCAAGGTAATGGTACATGAAGTTTGAATCATTCATGGAAGAACATGAATTTGGTAACTAATTCCGATTCTTGTGTCTTTATGAAAAGATTTTCGGATAATGATTTTATTATTCTCCTATTTATATGGATATGTCGATTGTTGGGCATGGTGCTAAGAAAATCAAGAGCTTGAAGAATAAGTTTAGTAAAACTTTTGCAATGAAGGACCTAGGTCCGGCTAAGCAAATTCTAGGGATGAGTTACTCATGATAGGAAGAAGAAGAAACTTCGGCTATCTCAAGAGAGGTACACTGAAAAGATGCTTGAAAGATTCAACATGAAGACATGTAAATCGATAAGTACTTAACTTGTAGGCAATTTCAAGTTGAGTAGTATTAAAGAAATAGGGGAGAAAGAGGAAGAGGAAGAGGGCTGCAATTTTGTGGTCCTCATTCAAAGGCCAAACGTTGACGGAATCGGCTCAAATTTAAGTATATTGTTCATGAGACCAAAGGTTATGAGTTAATTATTTTCTCTTGTTGAGAATTGCCTCCAAATTCTCCGATGGCGGTTAGGATTTTCTAGCATAATTTATGTTTATCCACCTTTATGGTAAGAAAATGAATTTGTATTATTGATATTGAGCCTCTAGTGTGTGACTAGAGAAGATTACTTTGTGTATTCTATTATTCTTAGTGATTAGTAGAAGTTTTTGGGTGGTCCATGCTTTTTCCTGCATTGGGTTTCCACATTAAATTCTTGGTGTTATTGTTGGCTTTATTTCCTCATCAATTTTGTGTTATATTTCTTATTCCGAGGTTATATTGGCTAGTTGTTGTTGGGTTTAAGTTGATCTTGGTTGGTTTAGTTTCGAAGAAGAAATTGATCCTAGATTGGATTTGACTCGTGGTGAATTGTTGCCTCGGATTGCCACAATAGAATGTATGATGGAATGTTCAGGTGAAAGGGGAAGAGAAAGTCTGTAATGCGTAAGTCTGACGGAAAATATTTATAAATATAGATATCATCTGACTAGGTATTATCTTTCAGAGGCGCAGGTTGTTTGTGCTACACCACCCAACCAATTATTTTGGGTGATTATAATACTCTACATCATGGCCCAAGACGGTGTAGTCTTTCTCCTCTCTCTCTATATATCGCACGGCCAGCGTGACTAGAGTTCACAGAGTACAGTTCATCACTGAGGGGTCGAGACATAACTAGGGCATCTCGTGTTGAGCCGTGAAATTCTCAAATATTTCCTTCAGTTGAGCTGCCACCCTTGATTTCCTGAGAAGTAGAGAGAGGGGCAATGGCCATTTTCTCGACCGATAATCCCTGGGCTTTTGCTTTTGGCCTCCTAGGTATATAGTTTTAGCTAGACATGATCTAACTTGTAATCTCACTTAGTATCTTCATCAAACTAGAGTCAACATGCGCATTATAAGTTGTGCCACCACTAACCCCCATCTCATCAAGATATTGATTCCCTCATAAGGCCATGGACTGATTCATTTGTCGTCTTTTTTTTTTTTTTAATTCTTTGTCCCAGGTAATCTCATATCTTTCATGGTCTTTTTGGCCCCAGTGTAAGTTCATCCTCTCGATCGACTTTTTGTTTAGCTTAATAGAAGGGCCTGGAAGTATGAACATGAACGAATGATTAATAGGGTTCTTGCAATCCTTTTTTTTTTTTTTTTTCGCTTATGTTGGCAGACCAACATTTTATGGGGTATGCAAGAGGAAGTCTACCGAAGGGTTTCAATCAGTTCCGTACGTGGTTTCTTTGCTCAGCGCCATGCTCTGGCTATACTACGCCTCCGTCAACTCTGAATCCAATGATTTCCTTCTCGTCACTGTCAACTCAGTGGGATGTGTCATAGAGACCATCTACGTTGCTCTCTACCTTGCTTATGCTCCTAAAAAAGCTAAGGTACATAGTTACCTATCCGATCACGTACATATGATACCGTCACAATTCATACCCGATCGATATGTAACAGCGTACGCTGTTAAAGAGGATTTTTTTAATGATAAATGCTTGCATGACTGCATGCAGATTTTTACAGCTAAGCTGATGGTGATGGGCTTTGGAGGGTTTTGTTCCTTCCTTCTCTTGTCCCGCTTCTTAACAGAGGGATCAACCAGGGTCCAACTTCTTGGGTGGCTTTGTGTTGGATTCTCCGTCATCGTTTTTGCAGCTCCTTTAAGTGTTATGGTGAATGATTGGAGTAACTCTTGATTTCTTAATTTATACTTTTCCCTAGTTATACTTTTCATCATGCACAATTCCACGGAGTTAAGTGAGACAAGTTTTGCATGATGCTTATTTTCGACGAATATTGTGCAGAGAATGGTGATACGAACCAAAAGCGTAGAGTTCATGCCCTTCTCTCTCTCATTTTTCCTCACTCTTAGTGCTGTAACTTGGCTCCTCTACGGTATATTCCTCAAGGACATCCACATTGCGGTATGCACCGACTTTCAGCAAATACTAAGAATTATGCTAAAAAGAGTTTTCTATTGTCCAGAGGAAAAAGTTTGTTGCGGAGACTATGGTTTAGATATCACTTTATTTTCTGATACGCATTCAATAACGTAAGTGTGATCATTTATGTAGGTTCCAAACGTATTGGGGTTTATCCTTGGCGTGCTTCAGATGGGACTGTATTTGATATACAGGAAGAGGAATATAATGGTTTTGGAAAAACCCGATTATTTAGGTGGTGCAAAGCCGATTGCCAATACTCAAAGTTGCAGTATCGCCTCTAACGACAACGTCATCCATGTTGATGAGGTCAAAGAGAGGAAAGAGGATGTACACGAGGGTGAGAAAAGCTTTGAAGCTTCTGACAATGAACAAGTGGCGAATAGTTCATGTGAAGTTTGACATGGGTTAAGTCGCCACAAATGCCTCCACTGTCCTCTTTTGAGTAGCTAGTTAAGCTAATTTAGTTCTTTCTTGTTCATTGTAAATGCACGCGTCGTAACTTTATACGCAATTGGTGATTAAGAGCGGGTGCATAAGTGCTCCGGATTTGCAATGTTTCTTCTAGCAATAAAAATCATTCTGGTCTCGTTCCTCTCGTGAATGAACTCATTCTACTATCTCTTTGATATATATTTTGGAAAACGAAATATATCTAGGTCGCTCTGTCGACGGTAAGTTTGCCTTGATCCACCTATGAGATCATGATTCGCGACTTGAATCAAAACCAGCTATCAAAGATGCGGGAAATGATTGCATAACGGTCTTTAATCTCTGTTACTATAAGGAAAAGTACCAAAAAAGTCATAAGCCTATATTGCATTGACACCAATTTAATCATAAATTTTTTAATTAAACTAATTCAGTCATGAACCTTTTCATATTGGTATCAATTTAGTTTATCCATATGGCCGACCGGCGCTAACGTGGATACCAGCTAGTAGCCAGATACTGACCTGATATTTTTAAAATAAATCTTTTTATTTTTTATTAATTTTTCTCTTTCCTTTTTCTTTTCTTTTTTCTCTTCTTCCTCCTTGGACTTTCCTTGCAGTGGCTGGCAAGCCTCCGGCAAGGCTTGCAAGGCTCGCCAGCCATTGGGCGAGAATCATGAAGTCTTCATTGGCCACGGCAAGGGTCGAGACTATCATCGAAGGCTCGTCGCCCACTGCGAGGAAAGTCCAAGGAGGAAGAAGAGAGAAAAGAAAATGAAAAAAAAATTAATAAAAAATTTGAAAAAAAAGATTAAAAAATTGCCATGTTTGTGTCCAACCACCAGTCTGAGTTCATGATAGCGTTGGCCGGTCAAAATTGATTGAATTGACTGAATTGGTACTAATGTGAAAATATTTAAGATTAAATTGGTCAAATTGAAATGTTTGGGACCAAATTGGTTCAAATGTAATAGATTTATGACTTTTTTGGTACTTTTATCATAATAATAACAATATATTCTAGATAAAAAAATTAAATAATAAATTATTATAAATTATTATGGGGCTCAATTTTTTAAAAATTTGTGACTCATAATAAATTATTATTATGACAATAGTCCAAATATTATTATACTAGCAAAATCTTAAAGATGCCCGTCGTGATCTACCTCCCTTAAAAGCAGAGAAGCCCACTCTTTGGAAGGCTAATAATCAATCATATCATCGTTGGTGTCATTTAGTGAGCAACGTTTCAATAAAAGCGATCTAACGAATTAATTGATGGCATTATTAATTGCCAAGATGGCCTTAAATAACATATCTAGCACCATTTAGTGCACATGAGCCGCCAAAAGTATTTTACGACACCACTTTTGACGATGTTTGACTGAAATGGGCGGCATTTCTAAATGATGGGAAAAGATCTTGGAAATGTGTAATTTATTGAAGGAAGTGCTCGACTTGAGCTCGATCGGGCAATAGAGTTTTACCAAGCTCCACTTGAGCTTAAAGAAACTCGATCTTTTAGAGCTTCATAAAGCTTGTCTTCCTTGGATTTTCATATTGTGGGTATACTACGTGACCGTGAGCATCTCTATATTTGATTTTATCACAATCATAACTGCAAGCTTGAGCTTGACTCAATAGGAGATTTGAGTAGCTCGAGCTCGATTCTAGATCAAATAAGTTGATTTGATCGAGCAATATATCATCAAACCAAGGCCGAGCTAAGTACTCATAAGTAACTTGACTCGGTTTATAGTGACGAACACAAGAGGCTTGGGGATGATTACTTTCTTGCCTGGGCGATAGTTTCTTCCACCCTCAGCAGAGAAAACTTTCTGCAACCAAATTTCTTTTCGGTGGTTTAAGAAGATGGACATTTTGACGAAGTTCGTACGTAGGGAAACCCAGTTTGTATTGAAGTCTTTTCTCATAGAACTAATGCGGAGATTTGCTTCGGAAATGATCCAATTAGCGCACAACAAGAAAGCAACGCATCATTGGCAACCAAAAGGAAAAGGAAAAGACCCAAAACTAAGCAACACATTATGTTCACGAGGCGAACAGCAATGAATTTCATTATAAATCAAACAATATAACTGACATTACAACTATACTCGGTCACTTGAACACTTTTAGTATTTTCCAGGCCCCAAATTACACCCAATGTCTCACACAGTACTTAGTCTCATAATTTCTTGCGAAATAATTTTTTAATCAGACGAAGGAATTAAACATAAATACTTTAATATAATTCAGGAATAAGTTTCGTTGCACGAACGATAAGAAGGCCCACCGCCAAGCACCCTGCACTTATGGACGTTCCTTACTAACAGACCAATTATGACATTTAGAAAAAATTAGTGCTTCAAGGACTTTCACATCAACAACGGCGCTTCTTTAAAATTGCCACTACCATATGTTTCTGTAACGTGTTCGCAAAGAGATGATGGCCAGTGGCAGAATTCAAAAACAAAAGAAATTTTTATGAGATAAAGTCAACTCATGTCTAATACAGACTTTCCACTTTAAATCTTTTTGACCGACTTAGCTTCGGGAATCTGACGTCAGCAAGAACTAATTTGTTGACCGAGTCCAACCTGAAGAAGGAATAATATATGCTATTCACCTCCACGCCAATACGGACACAATTTCCGTATTTTGTATTGCTCGATTTCGGACATTTATACATGATAATTCATCTCGGGTCTACTTCATTTGTGGGCTCAAACTCGAAACATATATATTAATATAAGTAAATAAGGATATGAAAAAATTTGAACTCAAAATTTCTTATTTTGATATTATTTGAAATTTTGTGAGATCATTACTAATTGTTCTTAAAACTTAAATTGTAAGACAAATAATGCGATTTAGTATTTAAATATTTTAACATATGGAAATTGATATTAGGTTACATGATTGATTTGCAACTCGGCCTTACCACCAAGACCAATGACCCACGAACTAACCTCATGTGATCATACAAATTCCAAGATCGATCGGGGCACCCATTCAACATTAATCACCTATCCATATACTATCAATTCTCCAAATAATTAGAACGCAATCGCAAAGGTCAGACGATAATGGTGGCCCATTTACGCACTCCGTTTCACGGCGTCCCAGCACTTATTTTCGGACCGCACGTCTCTTTTGCTTAAGGATATGTTTGATATTATAGAGGACTTACGCTTTATACTCTCATATCGTTTTCCTATTCAATCGAATATGAATCCCAAGACTCATTAGTTTCCCTCTCTTATCATTTTTCCTACACTTCTAAGAAGCGCTTTGTTAAAGGCCTATCGCTTTTGACACGGGAGAGTGCATGATTCCAAAGTACAAATGTATGGTCCTTCCCCGAACTTTATTTCATGTCGAATTGCAATGTTTGACCAGCGCCAACTGATAGATAACATCAAGATGTTGTTCTTCTGGAAAAGATGTCCTCGTAATGGATTTGTGGCAAGTGTATTACTCCAATCATTGATGTACCTCGCACCCACGGTTGTTCAAAAATTAAAACACTTTTCCGCAATCGACGACTCCTCCACTAATTTGGACAATGATACAACTCCTAATCAGAACATTCACACAAGCACCTGCAACCAGGGGAAGTTTTGAGAATATATTTGGGATAGAATTAAGGAGTTAAAAAAATTTACTTCTTTATTCTTGGGAATGATTCTAGAATTAAACCAACTCAAATTTCTTTCTTTTCATTTCTCTTCTTCTCTTCTTATTCTTCTTCCTTCTCTCTTCTTCTTTCATTGCTGCCATCGTCAACCACCATCGCTGCCGTCTGTCGTCGCCAGTTGCCGGTGATCGATTGGGCGAGGTCTGACGAACTCACTGGAGGCTTGCCCAGCCATGGGCAAGGCCGAGCTTGGCTAGAGGCCAAGTGAGCATCGCTTGGGCCTCCCTTGGCCACCTTGAGCCTCACCTAGCTATCGGTGAGGCTTAGCCGACCAGGCGTGGCCTCGTCGAGGGCCAATAACCCTCCAGCAAGGTCATTGGCCCTCGTCTGGCTGGTCGCCGGTCATCCTAAGGCCGACAATTGGCCAAAGGTTGAAGAAGAAGAGAAAGAAAAAAAAAAAGACAAGAAGAAAAAAGAAAAAAAAAGGAAAAAAGTAATAAAATTATTAAAAAATTAAAAGAATATGGTTTGAATTAGAAACTTTGAGAATAGTGCCAAATGCAATTCTATTCCGGAAAGAGAAATTTTGGAAAGTTATCAAACGCCTTCAAATACTTAGAAATTATCCTTGGGAACAAAATAAAAAAGAATCATTCTACTTAGAAATTATTTCTGGGAATAGAATGGTTACTAAACGCATCCTAAAAGATTCTAAATCCATTGCACTTTTTTTTTTTTGGTGACCGAGGATTCGTTAGAGCATGCCCTTGTTGGCTTACGCTGATTCAGGGTTTCACGGGCCTCCATGATGGAGGACCTACAACGACTATACCTCAGGGGAAGTTGGCCCAGCAACCCACCGCTAGGGCCCCCCACTTAAATCGCTAGCAACGCGAGGATTCGAACTCTCAACCGCATCGAAGTAGGAGAAAACAAATACCAACGTGGCTGCCCACGGGTGGGTTATTACACTTTGGTTAGTTCAATTTTAAACATTTAAATTTTACAAATTAAATTCTAAACTTTTTGACAATTTTCAAATTGAGTCTATTCAGCAATTTCAACTGGAAATTCCTAACATTAATGTCTATTGTTTTATGTGGTACAACGGAAACTGATGTGAATTATTTTATAATTTAAAAATGAAAAATTATTTTTATTTTCCTTTTTTCTTTGCCTTTTTGTCTTGGTTGGAGAGGTTTACTAGCAACCCTTATTGGTTGTGAAGGCTCTCACTAGATTTGGGTGAGGATTACCTTGCTTGTGGCTAATAGGCTATGAAGGCCCTTGTCTAGATTTGTTGAGGGCCACCCGCAGTCTGACTAGCTGCCATGGCCTTACCTAGGGCCTTCATAATGCCACCAACAATGGCCCTTGCCTAGTATGGGCAAGGCCTTTGTGGCGACCCTATAGAAAAAAAGAAAGAAAGAAAGACAAGACAAAGAGGAAAAGAAAAAGATATAATAGTAAAATTCAAAAATTACAAAAGTTGATGTGAATTATTTTTATAATTTAAAAAAATGAATTTTTATTTTTATTTTCCTTTTTTTCTTTGTCTTTTTTTCTTTGTTGGAGAGGTTTAGTAGCAACCCTTGTCAATTGCGTGCTCTCACCAAATTTGGGCGAGGATTGCCTCACCCACGTTTGGTGAGGGCCACCCTAGTTAGCCTTGCTACAATGGCCTCACTTAGGGCCTTCACAATGCCACTAGCAAGCCTTTGTGGTGACCCTGTAGGAAAAAAAGAAAAGAAAAAGAAGACAGAGGAAAGAAAAAATATCTAAAAGTAAAATTCAAAAATAACAAAAGTTGTCCATGTTAATATGGCGGTGCCAAGGAGGACAACTAAGGTCCATATCAACGAATTCTAGCCAAAATTGATCGGATAGATTTAATTGGTAAATTATAAAAAAGTTTTAGATTGAATAGACCAGAACATGGGAGAATTATCAAAAAAGTCATAAATCTATTGTAATAATGCCAATTTAATCATAAATATATTTTCTTGGCTAATTGAGTTCAAACCTTTTGTAATTGTACCAATTCAGTCCATCTAACCAAATTTGACTGGTTAGTGTTGAGTTGAACATCAACCAATGCTGACGTGGATATTTTTTTAATAATATTTTATTTTTTGAATTTTTTAATTAAATTTTTTCTTCTCTCTCTCTCTCTCTCCTCCATCCTCCTTCCTAAGGCTGAACGTTGACTAGTGCCAAGGCTCAACTCATCGTCGCTAGGTGAGGGCGAGCTTACCCAGCCACTAGCAATGTAAAGTTTTTGCACTAAACCACCTTCAATTTGAAGATATTAAATATTAGTTGAAACTTAAATTGGAGGTCAAGTATCATGATACTTGACCCATCATGAATACGACTTATTAATAGTATATAATAGGACATTCTAGATAATTTTTACTCAAGGGAATGAACTCAGCAGCAGAAATAGTACTCGATGGCACTACTGGTAGCAGGAGAAATAGTCACCAGACACGGATTAGAACTCTAAAGACTTGAGATATATCCAAAGGAAATGCACATCACAGAAAGAAACTATATGACCTCTTTAAGTCACTCCATAAAGAGATGTACATGACACGGTTTGACAATATTACAAATGATGAACAAAATGTCGCAACACAGCAGCATGCTTAGAGAACTACCACTGCCATGGCTGTAAATGTAAGAGAGGACCACTTCCATTTAGGCAATTGACCCCCCAAACAGCATTGCAGCTAATAGGAACTTACATTAGTAAAGATTCCAAAAGCCCACTATTCAATATGACACTCATTTGCTGCCCGAAAATATCTGCTTTTGATGCGTTTCTGGCAAATATAAGGAGTCCGGAGACAAGGCGATCTAGTTGGTGAACAGCATGCATTTTGATATCAAGGAGGACGTAAGAAATCCATAATGTGGATGTGATACCAGATAAGAAAAAAAGGGTTAATGATGGACGTCAAGAATCACGAGGGAATAGAATATGCCCAATCCGATTTCGATAGAGCCAAGAATGTATTATGATGGAAGAATAGTAACAATTCGAACAATATCGAATCAATGCAGCGGAATAAAATAATCTCCCTTCTTGTGCAAACCTAATAGGAATTGATATAGTAGAGTAAAATAAATACCAAGCATGTGAACACAAAACGATTTTTTTACGTGGAAAACCTCCTCGATGTGAGGAGATAAAAAACCACGAGACCGGAGTCCACCTGAAAATCTTCACTATCAACAAAATTGGGTGAACAATGTTCTTCTCTAGCAAATACTAGAGGTACACATAGCAGCAAAGACCTCAAGAACATAATTCTTGGCAATACACTTGAATTTCACAAGAGATCAAGGATAAATCTGATAAAAAAATGCGTGTTTTGATCAATCCATGAAAAACATGATGCATGGAGTTTCAAACGAAAATCAAACCGTTCAGATTCGAGAAAATTGCGCCATGAACATGCTTACAAAATTTCAGCCCAATCCGACTACGAATCGACTTCCGATGCCAGTTTGATGTAAATTAGATATTGCCCCAACCCCCAGATTTTTTGCTTTCTCTTTTTCTTTTGTTACTATTTTCTTTTGCAGCTACCACTTTATATATATAGTGAGAAACTCTATTTCTCCATATAACTTATCATATGGGCTCAAGCCCTTTTTAGGCTTGTAATTCATTGGGCTTTCTTCGCATAGGAGTGAACCTATCTAACAAATCTTCCCCTCACGACAATGTGGAGGGATTCACCATCCCTGCTATCAATCGACAATGTTCAAGCTTCTCTCTTGGTAGAGTCTTCGTCATCATATTAGAGCCATTATGATCCATATGAATTTTCTCAAATTCTAACAACTTTTCATCTAGAACATCCCTTATCAAATGATATCTAACATCAATATGTTTCGATCTAGAATGAAAAGATGAATTCTTACCAAGATGAATTGCGCTTTGATTATCATAAAATAACACATACCTCTTTTGCTTGAACCCAAGTTCTTCTAAGAACTTTTTCATCAATATCATCTCTTTACTAGCTTCAGTCATTGCACTAAATTCAGCTTTGGTTGTAGAAAGTGCAGCACACTTCTACAATATTGACTTCCATGACACAGCTCCACCTGCAAAAGAAATCAAATAACCAGAAGTAGATTTACGAGTATCAATATCTCCTGCCAAGTCGGAATCTGTATATCCAACTAAGTCAAGTTTCCTGGTCCTGAAACTGAGTTTCAGATTTGAAATTCCTCGAAGATACCTCATAATCCACTTCACTGCATTTCAGTGCTCTCTGCCTAGATTTGACAAATAGCGATTAATAACGCCAATTGTGTGCGCCAAGTCTGGGCGTGTACATACCATCACATTCATTAAGCTTCCTATAGCTGAGGCATATGGAACACTTTCCATATCTTTCTTCTCTTTTTTAGTCATAGGACTTTGCTTCATATTTAACTTAAAGTGGGCAGCAAGAGGAGTACTAACCACTTTAGCCTTATCCATGTAAAATTTTTGAAGTATCTTCTCGATATATTTCTCTTGCGACAAAAACAACTTCTTAGCATCTCTATCTCGGGTAATTCTAATACTAAGAATCTGCTTCGCCAAGCCCAAGTCTTTTATGGCAAAAGACTTGCTCAACTGTTTCTTCAATAACTCAATTCTTGAAGCATTTTTGCCAACAATTAGCATATCATTAACATAAAGCAAGAGAATAATGAAGTCATCATTAGAAATTTTTTGGACAAACACACAGTTATCCGAGGAAATCTTCTTATAGCCATGTTTTGTCATAACTGATGTAAACTTTTTGTACCACTATCTCAGTGCTTGTTTTAGGCCATAGAGACTTTTCTTCGATTTGCAAACATAATCCTATTTCCCTTAACTTAAAACCCTCAGGTTGTTCCATGTATATTTCTTCCTTCAAGTCACCATGTAGGAAGGCTATTTTAATATCAATTTGCTCAATTTCCAAATTTAGGGTAGCTGCCAAGCCTAGTACCAAACGGATAGAAGACATTTTTATTACCGGAGAAAATATATCATCAAAATCAATACCCTTTCTCTAACTGAATCCCTTAACAACCAATTTAGCTTTGTACCATGGTTGTGAAGTATGTTCATCTTGCTTCAACCTATATACCCACTGGTTCTTCAAAGCTCTTTTACATTTAGGTAACTTTACCAACTCAAAAGTATGATTATCATAAAGTGATTGCATATCATTTCACATAGCATCAAACCAATTGCTTTTGTACTCATCTTCTATTGCTTTTGCATAGCACTCTGGTTCACCTGCATCAGTCAATAATACATACTCATCTTCAGAATACCTAGTGGAAAGTCGTTGGTCTCTAACGGATCTTCGGACTTGAACATCTAGTGGAACATCTAATTAAGCCTCTAGTTCAGGAATATTATTATCTGTTTCAACATGTTCAGGAACATGTGCATTGTTTGGAACATTGACTTCTTGCTGCTCTTCATCAACCTGTGTGGGAATATTTGTAAGAAGAACTGGATCCAAATCAACCAAATTATCACTAACCTGTGGTGCTAAAATCATCTCTACTTTCTCAATATCCTCTATTGTTTAATTTTCCATAAACACAACATCTCTGCTTCTTACAATTTTCTTTTCAACCGAATCATAAAAGTTATACCCAAGCATATCCTGTCCATAACCAATAAATATGTACTGTCGTGTTTTCACATTAAGTTTAGACCTCTCATCTTTGGGAATATGCACAAATGCTTTGCACCCAAAGACACACAAATAATCATAAAAAACATCTTTGCCTATCCAAACTCTATTAGGAACATCAAACTCTAAAGGAATGCATGAAGTAAGATTTAATACATGCACAACTGTACTTAAAGCCTCACCCCAAAAGGATTCGGGTAGCTTTGAGTGTGAAAGTAAGCATCTTATCCTTTCAACCAGTGTTCTATTCATTCTCTTAGCTAAGCCATTTAACTGAGGCGTCTTGGGAGGTGTCCTTTGATGTCGAATACCTTGTTGTCTACAATATTCATCAAAAGGTCCAATATACTCTCCCCCGTTATCAATTCTGATGCATTTCAATTTCTTTCTAGTCTGTCTGTCAACTGAAGCCTGAAATTGCTTAAAAATATCTAATACTTGATCTTTAGTTTTTAAGGTATGAATCCAAATTTTCCTTGAAAAATCATCTATGAAGGTAACAAAATAAAGAAGTCACCAAGTGATTTTGTTTTCATAGGACTGCAAACATAAGAATACATTAAATCCAATATACCTGACTTTCTTGAAGGAAGGGAGCTTTTAAATGTAACTATGTTATGTTTTTCTGCTAAACAGTGAGCACAATTCTTTAGTGCCGAACTTTTCAATCCTGAAATGAGTTTCTTTTTTGCTAATATTGACAAACCCTTCTCACTGATGTGACTGAGCCTCTTATGCCATAACTTAGCTGCATTTTCGTTGTCTACTGTATTAATTTTGTCTGTGGACAACTTTGCCTGCATAATGTACAACGAAGAATATTTTTCACCTCTAGGCACAACAAGAAAACCTTTGGTGAGCTTCTATTGACCATTACTGAAGGTGCTGCAATACCCCTCATCATTCAACTTGCTTGTAAAAATCAAATTCAAGCGGATATCAGGTATATGTTTAACATCATTAATACTTACCTTGTGTCATTGCTGATTTCTAGGCACATATCACCGATGCCTATAGCTTGAGCTAGACCATTGTCTCCCATCTTCACAGATCTGAATTCACTTGACCTGTATGATGTAAAGAAATCCCTACGAGACGTAGCATGAACGGATGCACCACTATCAATTACCCAACTGGTCTCATGAGATAGAAAATTCACCACATCACCATAAAAAATAGTGAGAAAGTCTTCTTTAAGTGTAGCAACACAATTGTCATAATTACTTTTCTTTTCTTTACCTTTCTCCTTTTGTTTCTCCCTTTTTAACTGGTGACAAAACTTCTGAATATGTCCCTTCTGATGACACTAATGGCACTCAACAATAACAAATTTATTATATTTACCTCTACTTTTATCTCGACTTTTATCTCTATTTCTCGGATCTCGAGGCTCACTTCTTTCCCTTTTCTCAATAACCAAGGCATCAGAATGTGAAGAGGACGATCCTTGTGTCTTCCTACTCACCTCTTCATTCAAAATATTACTCTTGGCCAAATCCATGGTAATTGTACCATCTAGGGCAGAATTAGAGAAAGATGTTCGGAACGTCTCACAGGAATTCGACAAAGTATCATACAATCATAGTGTTTGTATTTCATCATCAAACTTGATTCCCATTCTGATTTATGATTCATTGAAAAGCCATACCATCTTGATATTCGAGCCATAATCTGTTTTATCAAAAATAACTTATGATTCCCAGTCTTTCGAGCATATAACTGTTCGAGCTTATCCCATAAATTGCGTGCATGTGTTTCCTCAATAATATGGTTCAAAACATTATCATCCATCCATTGCCTAATATAACCACACATTTGACGATGAAATATAGACCGTTCAGTATCAGTTTTATTCTCTAGTTTCTCCTCGGCAAATACAAGCAGATAAAAATCTTTCACATATAAAAGGTTTTCCATCTTCCCTTTCCAAATATGATAATTCGAAGCATTTAGTGTAACCATTCAACTCGTATTCATTTCCATTGTTTAACACAAGGCAGAAAAATCAAGTAATAACTAGATGCTTCGATACCACTCCGATGGGAAAATAGTAATGGGAAAATAGTAACAATTTGAACAATATCGAATTAATGCAGTGGAATAAAATAATCTCCCCTCTTGTGCAAACCTAATAGGAATCGATATAGTAGAGTAAAATAAATACCAATCACGCGAACACAAGACGATTTTTTTACGTGGAAAACCTCCTCGATGTGAGGAAATCAAAAACCACGGGACCGGAGTCCACTTGAAAATCTTCACTATCAACAAAATTGGGTGAACAATGTTCTTCTCTAGCAAATACTAGAGGTACATAGCAGTAAATACCTCAAGAACATAATTCTTGGCAATACACTTGAATTTCACTAGAGATCAAGGATAAATCTGACAAAAAACGCAGATTTTGATCAATCCATGAAAAACCTAATGTAGGGAGCTTCAAATGAAAATCAAACCATTCAGATTCGAGAAAATTGCGCCATGAACATGCTAACAAAATTTCAGCTTAATCGGACCACGAATCGATCTTCGATGCCAGCTTGATGTAAATCAGATATTGCCATAACCTCCATATTTTCTGCTTTCTCTTTTTCTCTAGTTATTATTTCCTTTTGCAGCTACCATTTTATATATATATTGAAAAACCCTATTTCTCCATATAACTTATCATATAGGCTTAAGCCCTTTTTGGGCTTGTAACTCATTGGGCTTTCTCCATATAAGAGTGAACCTAGCTAACACATTATGCATGTGAGCTAGGGGTGCCAGCCCATGCTCTGCTTGAAGGATGCCGACCACAGTGTTTTTATGATAATTACCACGCGGATGCACCTATAAACAATTTGATATTTCTATAAACATAGATTCTATTGAAAGTGCTAATACAAATACCTAGAGGGGGGTGAATAGGTGTGAAGACAAATTTTGCAAAATACGGTGAAAAACTTTACTTGTAACCTGAGTCTGGTCGACAATAGATTTTGCAGAGGAAATCAGACTCTAACAATTAAATAAAATTACGAACAAAATAAAGGAGTTCAGGGAAGATAATAAGAACACAAAGTTTATAGTGGTTCGGCTTAGATCAAGCCTACGTCCACTCTCCCGCACTGACAGGCCATTGGCTGAATTTCACTTATGAATCAAAAGAGGTGTTACAATCTCACGTCTTTGATTCCACAATGTAGAGATTTTGCTACACTTCGTCAAGGTCTCACCAGTATCTAATTCTCTCTTTTGAGTACGAATTTACGCTCAACAATTGAATAAGCAAAGTACAAAAGAGCTTTAGACTTTGGAATTTTTCTATCTTGCACATTGTCGAATAACTAGAACGTCTTCTTTTATAAACTCCTTTATGCCTTCATAATCGTTGGCACCTTCCAAAGGAGTTCTTTCAATCTATCCATTGGACAGAATCAATTAGGGAGATCTTGAGTTATTTAAGGAATATGAAAATAGCCCACCAATCCTGCTCGCCCATACAATCAAGATCTAGGTTTCTATAAGTAGAACCTTCCAAGTATTCTTCATTAATCAACGGATCTAAATTACTCGATTAATTTCAATACGAATAATAGATCTTGAGATGCCATCTCCAGCCGTGAGAACTTCTTTAGCCGCACGAATCAAATCCTTAAAAATATACTTGCATTTGGATAAGTCTTTTTCGTCGGTCTAGAAACTGTCAATGATGGCAAACTTTAAATCTTGAGTTTGGTGGTCTTCAGACTTTGACGGTAGAGTCTGGAAGTCTTCAAACTAGATTAAAGGAAATGTTTTGTCAACTTCAAAACAGATAATGAAGTTTTCTCCAACACCTATAAAGCTAAAAGAGCTAGCCAGGCCAAGCAAGGCTGTAACAATGTTATTGTCTGAATCTCATCAGTGATTTTAGAACACTCATGCAAAATCCACACGAAATTGTTCTTTTGTTACACGTTTGAAATGAGGAAAACATAATTGAATTGTTCCTTACTAGAATAGATTCCGGCTTACAAACAGTCGCCACATCTGGTTCTTTCTGTAGGATGGAGACACCATGGCTCATCTCAGGAGGCTCCTGCCTACAACCTTATCAAGATTAACTAAAATTCAAAGATAAAACTTCTGGAAAAAAACTGAAGAAAGAACAAGAAGCCTGAAGAAACAAGAAGGTAAAGAAAGGGAATCTAAGCAAAAGAAACTGATGCAGCCAAAGGGATATATTATCGATAGATTAGACTCATGAAAAGAAACATTTCATAAAGAGATCATAGCAAGTGTAAAGCTCAAACCAACCTGTGTACAAAGTGGCTTATTTTTTCAGACGGTTTTACAATGTAAGAGACAGGAACAACCCTCCCCTCGATTTGTATCCGTCCACATTCAACAGCACTGATCTACAGGTTATGACCTGGAATGGTTAAAAGTCATGGTCACACACAGAACAAAACATTTGTTAGGCAATGAAGAAAATGCTTACATAATACTCATAAGGTCCGCCTTTGAACTCGTGGGCAAATAAATCCACAATGGTTTTGCCAGCCCAGCGGCTCTTGACCTATAATACATCATAATTGATAACAAGAAAACTAGCCAAATTGAGAGCTCAATATTGAAGCGAAAAAGGGCCTAACGAAGGTCTTGATCAGATAAAAGTTTGATCACAAGCAAAGTATGCAAACCACTCCACTCCAGAAGAAAGACGAGATAGTGGCGACTCCCATGAGAGATGTGGATCTTCCTTTTTATCGCTTTGAGTTAAGCGGGAGCTACAGTAGCACTAGCAATGCGACATCGTTCTAGCGTTCTGTCCCATTTGTCCGTCCGTCCGACCTCATTTTAATCTGATTTTGGTCTCCATTTCATGTCGTTTGGTGAGTCGCCAACAAACAGACACCTATCTTCCGAACCAAAAGCAGTTGCATTTCGGTCGTTAGCTTCATCAACTTGCCAAGGTATGACATGTTTCTTTGAGCTACCCCTGCCATTCAATACTTTTAAACTCAACACCATCTTCACTTTCTTTCGCATGCCATATCTTTAATCTCCGTTTCCACGGGTTCATCAAGTCCCGGTTTTACATCTTCCTGCTTGCTTGCTCTGACCATCGGCTTGACTTCCTTTCGCTGATTCAGATGGAATAATCCAATAAGGTTCCTTGTTGAACTGAGGCAAAGCAGGGAGACGGGCCCACGGGAGTGATCAAGAAGAAGAAGACGGAAATGCGGGAAGAGGCATTGGTGGAGGTAAAGTTCAGATTGTTGGATGGACGGACATGGGTCCCTTCCAGTACTCATCGGTGTCCACCATCGATATGTTGAAGCAGAGAGTTCTCTCCGATTGGCCCGAAGGTGTCCTCCGCCTCCTTCCTATGTTCGTTCTAGTATGTGATTTGTGCTGGATAACCTTATAATCCGATATCTTCATCTTGTTCAGATATGGTCTATAAGATTGGTGATATAGCTCAAAACAGCTTAGCAGGGTCATACGTGCACCATAGAATACATGAACTTTTTCTTGTTTTAAGCCGACTCCAAGTGCTTCTTTCTTGTGGAATGTAGTAACTGTCTAGAAGCTGAGATCATGTCTAATACTGGGCTTTGTGAAAGCTAGTACGAGCACCTAGAGAGGGTCAATATGTGCGAAAACAACTTTTGCAGAGTAAAATATATAATTTTGCTTTTAAACCAACTCTGTTTAGTAATAGGTTATGAAAATGAAATTAGACTCTAATAATCAAATATAGTTACGATCAAAGTAAAAGAGTTTAGGGAAGAGAATAAGAACACAAAGTTTATAGTGGTTCGGCTTGATCCAAGCCTATGTCCACTCTTCCGCATTGACAGCCCACCGGTTGGATTTCACTAAGAATAAAAAAAGTTGTTACAGTATTTAAAAAAAGTTGTTACAGTATTGCTCTTTCTTGATTCCACAGTGTAGAGACTCTGCTACACTTTCTCAAGGTCTCACAGAAGTATAAACGCTCTTTTGAGTACAAGCTTTCGCTCAACAATTGAATTGACACAGAACAAGGAGCTTAAGACTTTGGTTTTCTTCTATCGCGAACACACTCGAATAACTAGAATATCTTCCTTATATACTCCTCCATGCCTTCATACCCGTTGGCACTTACCAAAGGAGTTCTTCCAATCTACTCGTTGGACAGAATTAATTAGAGAGATTTCGAGTTATTTAAGGAATATGACGATAGCCCACCAATCCTGCTCGCCTATATAATTAGGATCTAGGTTTCCATAAGTAGAACCTTCCAAGTATGCTTCGCCAATCAACGGATCTAAATTATTAGAATTGAAATCAAAACGAATAACAGATTCCAAGATGCTATCTCCAGCTGAGAGATCTTTTTCAGTCAATAGAATTAAATCCTTAACAAGATACTCAGTTCTGGATAAGTCTTCTCTGACGGTCTAGAAACTGTCAATGAGGATAGACCTTGAATCTTGAGTCTGGCGGTTCGGCGATCTTCAGACTTTGACTAAAGAGTCTGCAAGTCTTCAGATTAGACTGATGGAAACGTTTTGTCATCTTCAAAACACACAAGAAAGTTTTCTCCAACAATCTCCCCATTTTTAATGGTGACAAAACTTTCCTGCAGATTTGGATATTTATGATCTGCAAAACTGTACTCAAGCAAATATGGATATCTCACAAAGATAATTGACTTAGTAAAGACAGTATTTGATCTGCATCCATAGGAAAAAAGTTAGTCTTACAAATAAACAACTATCTTTGCCATGAAATACCAATATTGCTTAAAATAAACAGACGATCAAACAATCCAAATCCAAATCCAAATCCAGTCAGTCACAACCAAACAACCAAACAAAAGTAAAAAGTCATTCAAAAAGTAAAGTCAAACGAAAGTCAAGTTTCAAGTTTCAAATCTGCACCATCTCTCCCCCTTTTTGTCAGTATGAAAAAGGTAGAGATAAAAAAGATAATGGAATCATGGTTGCTTAGGAACGCGAACAAGCTGGAAATCTCTCATTGACTGGACAATCCCTTCTAGCTTCTTCAAATCCTCCTTCAGTTGAGCCACATCTTCACCCATGGCATTTGCTTGAACTTGAAGAGTAAGGGCATGAATTTGATCATGCAAGGAAACTGAAGAGGCTTGACCTACATTATGCAAGTTCTGAACTTCGCATCCCAGGGCATAAATCTGTCATCGCATCTCCATAAGAACATTAAGAACTCTGCGAAAGTCTGTTGTATTTTCAGTTTGAGTACTGGCTTCTGCATGATCAGTGGGAGTATTTGCAGATGATAGCAAGCCAGCATGATCACTCAGATTTGGTGATGAAACCTCATGACCTTCCTCTGGGAATTGAGAGGCATAGATGTCTTTTGGATCTGCAGGTGAGCGACTAACACCTTCACTAGTAACAACAATTGAAGATGTACCTCTTTTCTCAGCAACTCCCCCTTTTTCAATGCTCTTAAGAGGTGAGAAGTACGCTTCATGCTCTGTTTCTTCCTGTTCACCTCTGCCTTCTTCTTCTTCTGCAATCCTTTCTTCCTCTGCTTCTTTTCGCATTGATTCTCTCTCTCCACTCCTTTCTTCTTCTTCTTCTTCTTCTTCTTCTTCTTCTTCTTCTTCTTCTTCTTCTTCTTCTTCTTCTCCTTCTCTGTCTTGATCCTCTCTCTCTTCTGTCTCTGGAATAACATTCTGTAGATTTCTCAGTGCAAGAGCAGAAATGGTAGTATCATCATCATCCTCTTCGTCCTCCAGAACAAATGTTCTTCTTTTCTTGGATGGAACTGTCATGGGCTTCTTCCCTTTCCGTTTAGCAACTGAAGAACCTTAGTGTGACTTGACAAGGGTTTTCTCTTTCAATCGCTCCAAAGCCTTGTCTAGCTCTTTCAAACGCATTTTGGAAACCATTTTCAGTCCTACTACCATTTGATCACATGATCGAACACATAAAATCCTGGGAGGCTGAATATTGAAACGTCTAAAAAGCTTTGTAACAAGCCCTGAATAAGGAAGTTGTCCTTTGTCTTTTGCCATTGTTCTGTACATGTGAAACATGATTGTGTGAGGCAGAAAGAATTTCTTGCTAGCATTGATGGCATACATGAACTTTGCTTCTGAGTTAGAGATGTCTGTCTTCGAGGTTGACTTGGGTCTAAGGCAATTGATCACGATCTTGTGAAGCAAAATGTTAGAGGCATTCATCCTCAAGTACGGAATTCTTCCTTCAGCCATTCCATCCCAAAGAAGCTTTACTGTCGCACGATCAACAGACACACTAATCAATTGGAAAGCCCCTCGCTCTACTCCAATCACATCCACCAATGTGTCCATGTCAACAACATAGTCCTGGTCTTGAATACTAAACGAAAATCTATTTGCATCCAAGAAACTGAGATTAGAATAGAAGTAAGCAGTAAGTTCTGGATATGCCTCAGTCGTCTCAGAACAAAATTGCTCAAGCTGAAGTTTAGTGAATTTCTCTCGCAACTTCACATTCACAGATTCAAGAAAATCAAAACTCACACTTCTCGGATTGATCACCCCTCTTTTTAGTAACTTAGAGTAAAGTCGCCTGTGTTCATCCGAGCAAAACAAATCTATCCTTTTACTTCGAATATTTGCCCCAACACCCATTCGAGGCTTGAAATGAGTGTACATTTTGTCATCATCCCCATCAGGCTGACTAAGGCCTCCAACATGTGGATCATTAGGAATATTCGCAAATGCTTGATCTGCCGACCCCCCAAGAGCAATCTCCAATCGTTCCATTGTTCGCAAAAAGTGGGTTTCATTTCGATACCCTTGATCTTTCAAAAATTCATCGATATATTTCAAGGGAGTCCCTCCCCTCTTCAAAGTAGAGTAAAGCTTAAAGATAAAAGCGGGCTTTTGAGATCTTACGGGTTCCGCGCCTTCAATGATTTCTTCCTCTGCTCTACGATCACTATTTTGAGGTCTAGCACGAGGAGATCGACGAATGTTGTGGGCTCTGTTGCTGTCTTGGGGATTCTTCTTCCTCGGTGAGGTCAAAATGTGTAGGACCCTCACGCATTTGTTGTGATCCCCTGTTCGCGATCTTTGAAGACTTTCTTTGGAATGCCATTCTCACAGTTTTTGAGAGATTCCAAACTCGATTCGCGAAAAAATGTGAGAACTTTGAAGATTAAACTAGAGAGTAAAAGTAAGAAAATGAAGGTCTGTACTTTTAGGGTTTGTGAGGAAGATGAACAATATAAAGCAGTCGAAAAGAGGCATATGGAACGACGTAAAAAGGAAAAAAATAGAAAATGCCTTTTAAAAAATAACTACCTTTTTTGAAAAAATAGATTACTATCTTTTAAAAAATAACTCCTTTTTTCGAAAAGGAATGATTGCAATAATCACGAAAACGGGGAAGATGATCGTACCTTTTTTAGATCAATCAATTACAGATTATTAGATAATCGTACTTTTTCGAGATTTTATCCGAGAGATAAATTTAAAAACAAAAACAACTTACAGTCGTTGATCTTCATCTTCTAAGTCTAAGTATCATTGGACATTTATCCCTGAGTCTGAACTTCTTCAGACTTTAAGATATTGAGTCTGGAACGAATAAGCTCAAATCGACTTTTCTCCAAAGGCTTTGTGAAAATGTTTGCTAGTTGATTCTTTGAGTCAATAAACTGAATCGAGACTTCTCCATTTTGAACATGATCTCTAATGAAATGATGTCGAATCTTTATATGCTTTGCTTTTGAATGAAGAATTGGATTCTTGGTTAGATTGATTGCGTTGGTGTTGTCACATTTGATCTCAGTGCATGAATCTTCAATTCCAAAGTCTCTTAGCTGTTGCTTTATCCACAAAATTTGTGAACAACAACTTCCAAGAGTCACATATTTTGCTTCTGTTGTAGAAGGAGCTGCGGTACTTTGCTTCCTCGAAAACCAAGATACTGTCTTGTTCCCAAGCAATTGACAAGTGCCCGAGGTGCTCTTCCTATCAACTCTGCATCTTGCTAGGTCTGCGTCTGAATACCCAAGAAGAGTAAAGTCTCATTCTTTAGGATACCAGAGACTGAGATTAGAAGTAGATGCAACGTATTTGATGATGCATTTTGCAGCACTTAAATGAGATTTTTTGGGATCTGATTGAAATCTGGCACAAATACAAACACTAAACAGAATGTCAGGTCTAGAAGCAGTAAGATAAAGAAGTGAACCAATGATACTCCTGTATAGCTTCTGGTCAACTTTCTTTCCTCCTTCATCTTTGTCCAGCTTCAAGGAACTTGACATTAGTATCTTTGTCTTTTTGCAATTGTCCAAGCCAAACTTTTTAACAAGATCTTTAGCATATTTTTCTTGGTGAATGAAAATTCCTTCCTTCAATTGTTTTACTTGAAGTCCGAGAAAGAAGGATAGTTCACCCATCATGCTCATTTCAAACTCATCTTGCATAGTCTTAGAAAATTTCTTGCATAGATTCTCATTAGGAGATCCAAAAATAATATCATCAACATAAATTTGAGCAAGCAAGAAGTTTTTGCTTTCTCTTTTGATAAATAGAGTAGTATCTACTTTACCTTTAACAAAGCCATTTTTGATTAAAAACTTACTTAGTCTGTTGTATCAAGCTTGAGGTGTTTGCTTTAAACCATATAGCACCTTTTTTAGTTTGAATACAGAGTTTGGTTTCCTTGGGTCTTCAAAACCGGGAGGTTGTTCCACATAAACTTCCTCTTGGATAAATCCATTTAGGAAAGCACTTTTGACATCCATTTGGAATAACTTGTAATTCTTATAACAAGCAAAAGCAAGTAATAATCTAATTGCTTCTAACCTTACTACTGGTGCGTAAGTCTTATCATAGTCTATCCCTTCTTCTTGCGTCTATCCTTTGGCCATGAGTCTTGCTTTGTTTCTTACGACTTTCCCTTTCTTGTTCATCTTGTTCCTGAAAACCCATTTAGCTCCAATGATAGATTTACCTTTCGGTTTATGAGTCAATTCCCAGACATCATTGATACTGAATTGCCTGAGTTCTTCTTGCATAGCTTTAACCCAGTTTTCATCAGTTAAAGCTTCTTCTATGCTCTTGGGTTTTATTTCAGAAATAAGAGCCACAGCACTAGACTCTTCATGCTTTTTGGATCTTGTACGAATTCCCTCATTAATGTCACAAATAATGAGTTCTTTAGGATGACTAGACTTGTGCTTCCAATTGCTGGTTGATTTGTCAGACTATTGATCATTTTCTTCATTTGATTCTTCAACGATCATTTGTTGCTAGTCTTCTGAAGTTTGAGCTGTTTATGGAGATTTAGACTTTGTGGAGTCTTGAGCAGGTTCAGATTCTTCAGGTTGAGTCTAAATCGATTGATTTTGCATAAAGTCTTGAAATTTGACATTCATCGATTCCTCCACAGATTGAGTCTTTTTGTTGTATACTCTGTAGGCTTTGCTTGTGGTTGAATATCCAAGGAAGATGCCTTCGTCTGATTTTTCTTCAAACTTACCAATTCGATCATTTGCATTTTTCAATATAAAACATTTGCATCCAAACACATAAAAATAGGAAACAATTGGCTTCTTTTCTTTGAACAACTCATAAGGAGTTTTATCCATAATATGCCTTAAGAAGACTCTATTAATAATATAGCATGCTGTAGAAATGCAGCTCGGGTAGATTAGAAACGTTTCCATCCTGGCATCTCTGAGTGTCTCTAGGCTTTGAACTAAAGGGCTGAGTGGTTTTTTGCTAAAAGGCTATCCCTGAAGGGCTTGAACGAGAGTTGTTTGCTCACTATGCGAAGGCATACCTGCAGAAAATTGACTTGATTCTCCTTGGTTCTAAGCTAGAAAAGGTCAGCATCATTTGATACATCAAATTGAGAATGAAACAGGTATTTCTCTTGAAAATGATGATATCGAATCATTATTATCTGTTGATGAAGAACCAGGCGAATAAACTCTTTGTGTCATTCCATGTTATTCCACCTCTAGTGAAACTGAGTCAGATTCTGAGTCTGAAGATATTTTTCATATATCATCCACATCTCCAGGACCAAGCTCTGACATATTTTCGAGTCAGACTCATTGTCCTCATTTCTTGTAAAAATCCTCGCTTCAAAGTTTGCCAAACCAATTAATGTCATTGCTCTCATTGATACTGGAGCAAGTTGTTCAAAACTGGACACCAAAGTTTTTCCTGAAGAATTTTGGACTCCTTATATCTGATATTTCAGTTCTACCTTAGGAGATACTTTCTCCACGAATGTTAGAACCACCCCCATAACTGTCCAGTTCTTCTCCCAGTGTTCAATATCCACAAAGATCTTTGGATCCAGTCTTCCCAACAAAGATTTAATCATTGGTTGGGACATCATGACTCAAATTTCTCAGCTTCCAATCATTCCTGGAAAAAGTCTTAGGTATAAAGACCAATTCTCTAAGTTCGTCAATATTCAGACTATTTTCCATTCAAATGAGTTTATTAGATCCAATCATGCAAAAATTGTTGGAATCTTGTTCAGAATCCCATTCTGAATTTGTTCAGAAATGTTCTCATCCTTTATGGGAAAATTCAGAGTTTTTTGTCCACCTTCCATTCAAAAAGAATGAAGACATCAATCCAACAAAGGCGAGTTATATGGGAATGAAGCCAGAACACTTGGCTTTAGCTCAAAGGGAATGCTCAGAATTATTGCAACAAGGCCTTATTGAAACTTCTAATTCTCAATGGGCTTGTGAAGCCTTTTATGTCAATAAGCGTGCCGAGCAGAACAAAGGAAAAATGAGGCTGGTAATCAACTACCAACCCCTCAACCTTTTTCTCCAAGATAATAAATTCCATTTCCTCCAGAAATTCCCTCTTTACTGGTTTAACCAAGGCCCACATTTATTCTAAATTTGACCTCAAAGCTGGATTTTGGCAATTGGGCATCCATCTTGAAGACAAATCCAAAACATGATTCTGTATCCCTAACCAGCACTTCCAGTGGAAAGTTCTTCCTTTTGGTTTAAAGGTAGCACCATCCCTTTTCCAAAAGGCCATATGTCGTATTTTCCAATCAATCTTGTCAAGTGCAGCTGTATACATTGATGACATTCAACTCTACAGTCCTGATGAACAGTTACATTGCCAACTTCTTGAGCAGTTTGCAAAAATCGTGAAGAAGTATGGTATTATGCTTTCCCAGAGGAAAATGAATATTGCCTAGACAGAAATTGAATTTTTTGGTATGAGACCCGGGGCCACATATCGCTCAAGAATTATTCAAGTTTCCTGAGGATAACTTCACGAAAAAACAAGTTCAGCAATTTCTTGGGATAATCAATTATCTTAGGGATTTTGTCCCAAACATTGCAAAGCTCTTGATTCCTTTACAATCCATGCTGAAGAAGAATCCCCCACCTTAGGAAAAACCTCAAACTAAAGCAGTCGCTGAGCTCAAGGAGATTATGAAAAATCTCCCACCATTGCAAATACCATCAACAGGAAAGAACATCCTTCAAACTGACGCTAGTGATGAATACTGGGCAACCATCCTATTTGAAGAAATTGATGGTAAGAGACATCTTTGTGCTCACAAAAGTGGAAAGTTTTCTGAAGCTGAAATGCATTACCATTCCACTTTCAAAGAAATTCTAGCAGTAAAAAATGGAATAAAAAAGTTTGAATTCTATATCATCGGCCATCACTTCCTAGTAGAATTAGACATGGCATCTTTCCCTCAGATGACCAAGTTTAAACAAAAGCAGATTTCAAATTCTCAACTGCTTCGATGGGCTGAATGGTTTTCAAAATATTCTTTTGAAACCAAATATATTCTCGGGAAAAAGAATGTGCTTGCCGACTTCTTGTCAAGACCAAAAGCACCAGCCGAAATCAACATGTACATCAAGAGGCCTGCTTTTCACATTCTCAATCATGGAGTAAAATACAAGATTGAGTAGATCAAAGATTTGCCAAGCTGAAAATATCCCTAGGAGATTGTAGAACAAATCCAGAATGACAGCCTCACTGAAAACATGTAAAACCTCATGTGGCAATGCCACACAGATCTATTTATATTAATTGGAGGTTCGATTCTTTATCCTTTTGGGATAAATTTAAAATATCCATTCATTCATCCCCTTATTTGGAAGGGAGATGATTTCTCGGATCAACTCAAGACGTTATTATGGTACTTAACCAATAAGTACTTAATAGCTATTGAAATTCCAACCAGAAGATTCATTGCCAACCTTACCAGGATATTCTTACTCGGAAGAAATGTTGAGAAAGAAAGTGATAAGAATCTCTTAGACTTTCTTAATTGGTTCTATCATCCTACTCACTGGAAACATCTCTTCGAAAAAGAACTGAGAACCATGACCCCAAATCCTAAAGTCCATACCATCCCGTTTTTCAGACATCCATGGCATTTTTTCAGAAACAATGGCAACATCATCAACGCTCCACAAGATATAGGAACCACATCCTATAGACCTCACCTAAACAGTCGAGAAGCTCGGATTCACAAATCTTATCCAAGATCTGTTAGATATTATGAACACCAATATCGAGAACTCCAGAGAATCTTGTGCCAGGAAAACAAAACCATTCCCGAAGATATATGGAACAATGTACCCACTATGTGGGATCATTATGACCTAGCACCAGAAGCTAAGGAAGCACTCAGGGAATGCAGACAAGCTGCGTCATCCCGAGATCATGAAATGACAAGTGCAGATGCTGCTGTCCAATCTACTCAGGACCCCTATGCATGTTGAGGAGGTCCTCTTTCCCAAGATCCCTATGATCTAGGACCTTCGTCCTTATCCCAGAACATGGACACATCCTTCTATGCACAACCATCCAACTGGCCTCGGCCAAGTATTCCTGCCAACACTACAAGTGACAACACAAATTGGGCTGAAGAAGAAGAATCCCACTGGGCTCATGAAGAAGCCTCCGTATCCTCATCTCGCCAGCTCAACCAGATTTTATCACCTGAAGACCTTGCCCTTGAGCAAAAATATGATGCACATTGCCTAGCAACAGTGTACAGCTCGGATGACTCCGACTATGACTACAATGCTTGTGACGGATGAGACTGTTGAGTCCGTACAATTTCACTGTAGCAAATCACTGTTCACTTTTACTGTAGCACTAGGCTAGGGAAAGTACTGTTTACAGTATAGTTACTGTTTATAGTGTGCGAATAATTCCCTCTCGAAAGTTTCCGGTGCCTTTGTATGTATCCGGACCCATGAGCTTGGTCCTAGTTAGTGTCTTTGTGACCTCTTGCCGTCCATAAAAGGCGAGGAGGGTGTATTGTGTTGGGCAAAGTCCCCTGAAGTAAAGTGTATGTTTTGTGAAAAACCTCTCTATGGCTTTCTAAACTCCTATTTTTCTCTAGCCTAGTAGGATCCTCCAAGAAATGCAGCTCGGGTAGATTAGAAACGTTTCCATCCTAGCATCTCTGAGTATCTCTAGGCTCTGAACTAAAGGGTTGAGTGGTTTTCTGCTAAAAGGCTATCCTTGAAGGGCTTGAACGGGAGTTGTTCGCCCACTATGGGAAGGCATACTTGCAGAAAATTGACTTGGTCCTCCCTAGTTCTAAGTCTAGGTCATTTCATGATATTAAAAGAGTTCTAGCCATTTCTTGTAATGATCTATTCTTTCTTTCCACAACTCCATTCTGCTTTGGAGTATAAGGTGAGGAGAATACATGCTAAAAACCAGATTCATCACAGAATTTAGCAAAGTCTTGATTTTCAAATTCACCTTCATGGTCTGTTCGTATACTTGAAATAACATATCCTTTCTCATTTTGAACTTTCTTAGCAAATTTTATAAAATAAGAAAAGGTTCCAGACTTACTTGCCAAGAAATATACCCAAGTGAATCGTGAATAATCATCCACAATTACTAGGCAATATTTCTTACCTCCAATGCTCTGAGTTTTGGTCGGTCCAAAGAGATCCATATGCAAGAGCTGCAGTACACGATTAGTGGACACTTGATTTATTGGTTTGAATGAATTTCTTACATGTTTTCCCAATACGCATGGTGTAAATAGGTCAGACTTTTGGTATGTCAGATTGGGTAGTCCACGAACAAGCTTCTTTGCTGAGATTTTGGCTATTTGCTTCATGTTAATGTGCCCAAGTTTTCTATGCCATAGATTTGCTTCCTCTTGAATTGAGATTAGACATTGGGATTTTTCTGGTTTAATATCTAAGAGATAGATATTCCCATGTCTTCGTGCTGTGAAAGTCTGATAGGAGTCTTTACTGGTTTCTGAGCATATTCCTTCTTGAAAGTTGATTTTGAAACCGATGTCACACAGCTGGCTAATACTCAGCAAGTTGTAGTTGAGTCATTCTACTAAAGAAACGTTACTGATCGTGACACTCCTAATCTTTACAGTTCCGAATCCCACAATTCTGCCTTTGTTATTTCTTCCAAAAGAAATTTTTCCACCATTAACTTGCACAAGCTTTATGAAGCAGTTTGAGTTTCCTGTCATATGTCTCGAGCATCCACTGTCCAAGTACCATTTAATATTTTTCTTGATAGTGACCTGCATTTAAAAAAGAAACTCAAGTTTTCTTTGGTACTCATATTTTCTTGGGTCCAATAGAGTTAGTGTGATATACAGTCTTTACCCAAACCTTCCTCACAGGTTTCCAAACCATAGGACATTCTTTCTCAAAGTGTTCTGAGCTGTTACACTTAGAACATTTAAGAGCACTGCGGCCTACAAGTTTTACAAAAAAAATTTGGAAATGATTTTTGTAAGAATCTTTTGTAGGTCTTTTGTTTAATTCTTTCATTTACCTTAGGAAAATCAATTAGAGGAATGGTTTCAGCAGTCATTCCCAAACCTGATTTATTGAAGTAGGGTCTTTGCGCTGAAAGAATCTTTTCTAATTTCTCAGATCCTATAGAAAATATTTTAGAAATACTTGAGATATCATTTTTCAAAAATGCATTTTCTTTTGAAAGATTGTCTGCATTTTCTTTTAAAGTAATAACATTTTTATCTAAACTTTCGACCTTTTCTTTCCAAACAATCTCCTGTTGCTTTAGTACAGAATTTTCCCTTTTAAGTTCGGAAATCCTCTTGAGAGAGATTTTGAGACTAAGACACAATTCATTAATATATTTAGAGACTTTAGTAGGAATTTTTAAATTACTTACCTCGATATCACTATCTGAGTCTGAGTCTATCTCAAAGTCTGAATCTGATTCTGAGTGTGCTATGAGACAAATATTGGCATAATCATCATCACTTTCTTTACACTCAGTATCACTTCAAGTTTCTGCTTGAAGTGCTTTTCGATATTTCTCAGCTTTTCCTTTCTTTCTCTTCAGCAGAGGACAGTTGGGTCTGATGTGTCCCTTTTTCTTGCATTCAAAGCAGATTACATCCTTGTTGGATTCATCATCCTCAACTGTTTTATTTTGTAGCTTTTGAGAATTTTGTTTCTTTAGATTGAATCTTCTTCCTTTTCTATTCAGCTTTCTGAATCTTCTTATCATGAGAGCAAGCTCTTCATTGTCCATATCGTCTTCAGAATCTGTGACATCAGAATCATAATTAGATTTCAACGCAATGGATTTCTTACATTTGGAATCTTCGTTTTCATTGATTTGCTTCATTTCATAAGACTGAAGGATGTCAACCAATTCGTCAACAGATAGTGGCATGATTCTTTGTGTCTCATTTATTGAAGTCTTTATGTGATTCTAATCCTTGGAAAGTCCACGTAGTAATTTGTTAACCTTCATGGGTTCAGAGATTGGTTGACCTTGATATTCAAGACCATTCACAATTTCTGTAAAACGACTAAACATGTCAGTGATAGATTCTCTTGGTTTCATCTTGAACGCTTCATAATGACCGAGCAGAATATTGATTCTGGTTTCTTTCACTCGATCGGTTCCTTCATAGGTGATGTGCAATCTACCCAGACTTCTTTAGTTGTTTCACAAGAAGATATTCTATCATATTCAGTAGGAGATAATGCACAATATAAGGAATAAATTTCTTTTGCATCAAGAGCTTGTCTCTTGGTTATCTCTTCTTGAGTCATTTCACTGGACTCAACAAATTCTTTTCCTCTTTTCTAAGACCAACAAATTCTTTTCCTCTTTTCTAAGACTGTTGCAGCTTTAGGAATGATTCCTTTGTCTACCACGTCCCATTCCAAAGGATCCTTTGATCTTAGGAATGCATTCATCTTGTTTTTCCATATGCTATAATCATTTCCATCAAAATATAGTGGTCTGGTGTTGCTTTGCCCTTCAACCAGACTTGGAGCCAACATACTAACTATGGATCTTTAACTCTAAAGTAAAAACACTTCAACTTAAATGAGTACACAGGCTCTGATACCAATTGTGAAAGCTAGTACGAACACCTAAAGGGGGTGAATAGGTGTGAAAACAAATTTTGCAGAGTAAAATATATAATTTTTCTTTTAAACCAACTCTGTTTAGCAATAGATTATGAAAAGGAAATTAGACTCTAATAATCAAATAGAGTTACGATCAAAGTAAAAGAGCTTAGGGAAGAGAATAAGAACACAAAGTTTATAGTGGTTTGGCCTGATTCAAGCCTATGTTCACTCTTCCACACTGACAGCCCACCGGTTGGATTTCACTAAAAATCAAAAGAGTTGTTATAGTATTGCTCTTTCTTGATTCCACAGTGTAGAGACTCTACTACACTTTCTCAAGGTCTCACTGAAGTATAAACGCTTTTTTGAGTACAAGTTTTCGCTCAACAATTGAATTGACAAAGAACAAGAAGCTTAAGACTTTGGAATTCTTCTATCGCGCACACATTCGAATAACTAAAACATCTTCCTTATATACTCCTCCATGTCTTCATACCCGTTGGCACTTACCAAAGGAGTTCTTCCAATCTACCCGTTGGATAGAATCGATTAGAGAGATTTCGAGTTATTTAAGTAATATGACGATAGCCCACCAATCCTGCTTGCCCATACAATCATGATCTAAGTTTCCATAAGTAGAACCTTCCAAGTATGCTTCGCCAATCAACGAATCTAAATTACCCGAATTGAAATCAAAACGAATAACAGATTCCAAGATGCTATCTCCAGCCGAGAGATCTTCTTCAGTCGATAGAATCAAATCCTTAACAAGATACTCAGTTTTGGATAAGTCCTCTTCGACGGTCTAGAAACTGTCAATGAGGATAGACCTTGAATCTTGAGTTTGGGGGTTCGACGATCTTCAGACTTTGACTAAAGAGTCTGCAAGTTTTCAGACTAGACTGATGGAAACGTTTTGTCATTTTCAAAACACACAAGGAAGTTTTCTCCAACAGGCCTTATGTTAGTGATGACCCTACTTTAAGCTTACTTGAAATTGCATTATTGCGACTGCCAGTGACCACAAGTTTATGACTAATGGCGCTATCATGAAGAGTTGTGATCGTCTCTTTGCGTGTAGGAGCAACTTCCAAGCCCAAGCTCTTTGCCATCTTCAAAATCATTTCACCGTTATTAAAAATCATTCATTAATTCATACAGTGGGTTCGTACTGATAATGCTTGAAAATTTTTCAATCATAAATATTCTTCACTGTTCATTGCAAATGGCATTCTTCATAAGACCTCCTATATATATTCTATGACATCCAGAAATTTTATCCAGCTAACCAATTAGTCGTGATGGGTCTTATTGGCATAGTAATTTAATCCAGTAGACGGATTTAGGAATCAAGATAATTAAATTATGCCTCGTATGATTAAAATAAGTACTTAAGTCTTAGTATAGTACATAAATTGATTCTTCATGTGTACGTGTGCAAGACCGGTTGCCTATGTCACCTTTAGGAGACTCTAAATTACATTTTTAGTCCAAAGCTTCTAGAACTCAGCCCCTACAGCCAATGAAATTGCATGCAAAATTGGCTAATATTAAAAAAATTAGGCTAAATAGCCTAGTTTAGGGCAATGATGTGCCGGCCCTCCCTTGACCACTCATCTTTCATGCAAGATGAGTCTTACACAAGCCAAAATCATTTCCCTTCCCACTTAAGTCGGCAGCCTCTCCCCTTTTCTTCTTCATTTCTTCTTTTCTTTCTCATTTTCTCTCATCTCTCTCACCGAACCCTCTCTTCCTCTCACTTTCTCTCTCGGTTTCGCCCTTGCCCGCGAGCTCTCTCCTCTCCTCTCTCGCTTTCATCTTCGGGCTCAAGCACACCAGCAAGCTGGTAGCTTCCTCAAGCTCACAGTGAGCTTAGGAGAAGGAAGCCGAAGCAACAAAACCTCAAGGCAAGGAGAAATGATAATTTCCTACTCCCCTCGATCTTCTTAGGATTTGATTTTTGTAGAATAGGGAGTCTTTTGGTTGCTCTTGCTATTTTGGTTGTTGTTATGGTCTTGCATGTTGCTATGATGTTCGGATCATGAAGAAGTGGTATTGTGATAGTGTGTTTTTGGAAGGAGGATGGGTTGCGTGCCAGGTTTAGGAGGTTCGGTGGGCTTGTATATGGTCTTTTATGCTTGTATTAGCTTGTAGGAACTTCGCCTGTGACCTATACTTGACTATATGACTTGCATGTGTTCTGTGAGGCTGGAATGGGCATGCATGTGAATTTCAGACATGGAAAATGCATGGATTGCAAGTGTTTTGAATTTGCTTATTGTTTTTCCGATACTGAGATTTCGTGAGCTCTCTGGTTTGTCGATTTTGTGAGGCTCGTTAGGTTGAGATCTGGGTAAAGTTCTCTCTATGAAAGTTGCTCAAGAGATCTAAACTATGACATATAATTTCGGTGGATCTGAAGAAAAATTGCTGGGGTATGAACGTGGGTCTCTACTGGGTCCGTACTGCCCAGAACGACTCGTGTGTGACTCTGCAGTATTATAAAATTTCTACCGAGATTTCTAGTATGAATTTGGTCTCGACTTCTTCATGGAAGTTGTGACTAATTGTTTGAACTATGACACATTTTGTTAGATTTTTCTGGATCAATATAGTTGGCACAAATATATCTTAGTGTGCGGTGCTTTTTCTGCAGGTGTGAAAATAGAGAACCTGAGTGTGTTATTGAATTCTTAGAAAAATTTTGGAGCAGAATCGGACCATACTTTCTTCTGTGAAATTGTAATATACCTTTGTACGTGCAATATATAAAAATTTGAGTTTATTTTGTTAAGTTTAGAAGGTCAAAATGTGTTTCCTTTTGTGATTGTGAGTTCTGGTCGACGGTAGAAATCTGGGGTTGACTTGTGTGATTTACTGCTCTCTATACAGGGCTAATAAGGCTTAGTTCCTTCATGAAAAATGTTTGTTTAGGTCTTATTTATAAGTTAAATGGCTGCGGAACTATCAATTTTAGTTCCACGCCATTGGATCTCAATTTGACATGTCTTTGATATAGGAAAGGACTTATTAAGGTTATCTTTTTTTTTTTTTTTTTTTTTTTCCCATCTAGTTAGATAGATAGTTCGACAATACGACTATAAGTTTAACCTAGCAATTTTCTATACTTAAAATTGGTCATATCTAAGACCATATGCATCCATGCTCATCGTCTCATGGCATGTGGTATGTCTTAAAAAATAGAATTAGCGATACCCATTATTTCCTAACATGGTATATATAAAAAGAGAAAGTTAGCTCCAGTTGGTCTATTTTATACATGAAGAACTGTTAGGTGTGCTCGTATTATCTATTAAAATCAATGTGGACTGTCACAATGGTGAAATCCATATGGTCATAAGAAACCAACTTTTTGAAAATTTCCAAAATCCACTTAGTATATATAGAGCATTCACCTAATGATTTCTACTATGTGAAGAATTAGTTTCGCATGTTACTATTTCAAAAATTGAGTATCTTAACAAGAGAGACTTTAGAAAGTTTTCTTGACCTGTATATATGTTGTAGAAATAGCTACATAATTCAAAGAGCATGACACGTGTCAGAAAATGGTTAGAACAAGAATGATGATTAAGACAAGGCATAAATCAAACTTAACCACGAGGCAAAATTTTTCCATAATCTAATCTAGGAGAGTTGAGATATAAATGTTTTATTGGAAATCATATACATCGGAACAATATATAATAATGAACACATATTGCAAGGTTAAATAGTGTATTGAAAATTGCAATACCTCCTTATGACAACTTAGCAAGTGTCCTTGGAGTACCTTTCAACAAAATACAAAATACCGCATTCAAAGTTGCATCACAATAATTCATATATATTGATAATTTATCAAACATGAGAGATATTTACCCTCGCACTTTATACGCAAACAACATATTCACTTTCACGTGACAATTTTTGCTGGGAAAAAGAGGCTGCAACTTTTAAGATATTTGACAAGAAAACTATAGTAGCTAGCAGATTTCAGAAAGCTGCCTCATCCAACTATTAGATACTACAATTTTAAGATGTAAATTTCCAAATATATGAATCACAACACTTCACGGTAAACCATATCGAACAATAGAGCTACAATTCAGTCATAACTATAGCAAATGGGATCTAAATAGTAACCACCATGCTGAAACACTACAAAAGATAGCCGGATTTTGATAGAATTGGTCGATTTGGTTCAATGGATTATCATCACTAATTTACCATGCAATCTATTTCAAACCTAAAAACTGAAAATTTTGATGGGGAAGATTAAAGTGTGACCGAAGTTTACTGGTAAACGACCTAAAGTTTTTGATCGGAGTAGTAAGCAGGTTCAATCGCTTTACTTCCTTCCCTCGGTTGGTTCAAAAGGTCGAAAGCTTTTCCTAAATGCTGAGTCCTCAGGACAATAACACATCCTAGGATTGCCCACGCATGCATTATAGAAATCACCTGAGCTACAGCAAATATCTTGCCAGAGAGAAGTACTGCGTGCTAATGTTAATGAGATCTTAAATGCACAAAATATTATAAGAGATCTGCTGAGCTAATCATAGCATTCGCGTCACTAAAGTCCAAAGCACTTAGAAAAAGCAAATCTTGTCACTTCAGGTAATCATATGTATTCAAAGATCCCCTACCACTTTTAAGATCTCTGGGGCTTTTAATAACCTGCTGTATAAAGAGGGGTGAATTATGGAGAGCCAGCGCATTATTTCTATTCGGTTTTATAACGAAGCGAACTCCAAACACAAAAACTAAGTGACATGAGGTCAAATGATGGATCCGGGAAAAAACCTTTTAATATATGTTCTTCCACTAGAGTTCGATACGTACAATTATCACGAGATCAAACGTCGCCACTTCTCCCAATACAGGAAAAAAGATGTTACATTCATCCTATGCACGCGTGACGGTCAAAAAAGCTGTTGCAGATGGAGCGCAATACCATCGAGTTCTTTAACATTGGATTTATTAAGCCGAAAAGTTTTGCCATTCCTAGTTCAAGGGACGTGCGCATGTTGATCAGAAGCCACCTGTCGTCCATTCATGTACTAGGCACAGAACATTTGTGCCGTGACAGTTCGCCAAGCAGATGGATTCACATCACCCTCTCGACCTCTGCGCATGCCACAACTGATTAAGAGAGGGAGTCTTGAACGACAAACGCCTAGAAACCTACGGAAAAGATTTGAAAACCTTTTTGTCAGAAAACTAAAGAAATTGGAAGAATTTTGTTGTATTGTATTCCGTATTTAATGTACATGTACACGTATCAATTTATAGTGCAATGAAGAAAGATAAAATTAGGGAAAAAAAATAAAGGATCTCAATTTTTTATTCTACAAAATCAATTATGGACTAAATCAATCAATCCATAATCTAATTACAATGAATACCCTCTAAATCTTCAATTATATCTCCAATACTCTCCTCTCAAGCTGGCGCTCTATATATGTCAAAGACCCCTATCTACATAGATATGAATGTTGTCTCTAACATAGTAGTTTGGTGAAAATATTTGTAGGCAATTCCTTAGTTTCATTTCCCTGTACCTTGACCCGGTATCTCACGGGGATGAGGCGTCGCGGGAATCTAGGGTGGGATCCTTGCCTCCCCAAAGGGGGTTTGGGTTATGGCAAAGAGCCCTGTGGGAAGGGATTTTAGGGAAACTCCTCCCAAGAAACCATGTGAGCAATTTAAGGACCTGCTCAGGTCCACTCTAACATAGTAGTTTTGTGAAAATATTTGTAGGCAATTCCTTAGTTCCAATTCCTCTGTTGATAAGTATTCCTTCTTGGATTTTACTTTAAATGAAATGACAATCAACTTCTATATGCTTCATTCTTTCATAAAAGATTGGATTTGTTGCTAGTTTGAGTGCAACATCATTAACGCAAACTACTTCATAGACAGTTTTCGCCATGGCTCGATACCCTAAGTTTGCTGAGGATAAAGAGACGATTGATTGTTTCTATGTCTTCCATGAAATTAATGAATTTCCTATTTTGTTGCAAAAACCAATAATAGGTCTGCTAGTCATCTGATAGGTGGCATAATCCATATTGCAATAGGCTGTCATTTTTATATTATAATCTCGAGATAAAAATATACCAAGCCCTAGACACCTTCAAGTATTTTACGACTTTTAGTGTTGCATTGATGTGAGACTCTTTGGGTTATGCATGAATTGACTAAAAATCTACACTGCATAGCATATATCAAGCCTTGTCACTGTGTGATATATTAATTTCCAGCAAGCCGCTGATATCCTCACAGATCTTTAAGTAGTGGATCTTCTTTAGATGATAGACCTTTGGCATCATACTCATGCGTCGTCAACTTAACATTCTACTCAATTGGTATGACGGTTTACACTTGACAATCTTGCTTTCGAGACACTCTTCGAAACAAATTTCCATTGGCAAAGACATATTCCCTTTTTAGATTGAGCTATCTCAATCTTGATAAAATATTAAGGAGGTCCCAAATCCTTGATGTGAAAAGTAGAATGTAGATACTTTTTGAATTTATCAATGTCAAATTCATCATTTCCCATAATAAGTATATCATCAACATATATTTATAAATAAATTGATGATGTACCCTTAGTCTAGGTAAATAGAGCATATTCATATTTGGAATGGTGGAAGCCTGCATTTGTAAGCGCCTACTAAATTTGGCATACCACTGTCAAGATGCTTATTTAAACCCATAGAGGGACTTATGAAGATGACATATTCGAGACTCCCCATCTTTGAAAATTCCCTATGGAACTTCCATACATATTTCTTCATCAAGATCCCCATGTAGGAAAGCATTACGAACATCCATTTGATACAATTGTCAATTGCAAAAAGTAGCAATATTTAGAAAAGAATGAACAATTACCTCCTTGGTGACTGGAAAAAATGTCTCATAATAATCAAAGCCCTCTCTTTGTGTAAAACCCTTAGCTACTAAGTGAGCCCTGTAGCATTCAATAGTACCATCTGTTATGTTTTTTATCATGTATACCCATTTGCAGTGAATGGGTTTACGATGTGGAGGCAACAGAACAATATCCCAAGTATGATTTTCCATAAGTGCAAGTAATTCAGTCTCTATAGCATGTTTCTAGCGTGGATCAAGCAATGTTTCTATATAAGAGGACGATTCTTGTTCGTTGGAAATATGACTAATACAACATATGCGTTCTAGGGATAGTCGACTAAATGAGACGTATGAGGCTACTGGATAGTGTGTACCTAGAGAATCTATTGTAGGGCATACATAATCCTTGGTCCATGTTGGGGGGCAAACTAGATGTCTAGATCGTCGAGGATGTTTAGGTGCTCCTAGAGTATGTTAAGCAATCATCTATTTAGATGCTCTCGGAGAAGATCCATTATAGGAGGTAATGACGAAGTCATTGGTGAAGTAGATGGATGATGCTCCTCGAATGACAAATGATTTTCCTCATATGATATCGCTGGAAATCAAAGAGCTTCCTCCAAAGAATCAAGAGCTACAGGCAGAGGTGGCTATGGCGCCACAAAAAAATATTGGGAAGCCAGGGATAAAAAAATAAAAATAAAAAAGCTCATTGCTCAAAGATGGGATGGATGATTGGGACGTGGATGTCATCTCCTGGAATGGAAATACATCTTCATGGAAGATAAAATCTTGGCTTACAAAGAAGCACTGTGAAGATATTTTTTTAATTGATAACCTTTATGTAGAGAGGAATACTTCATGAAAACACATATGATAGCATGATGATCCATTTTATCTGGAGGACCTAGAGTTGTGGCATAATATAGACATCCAAAAACTCTTAAATGATCAACTTTAGGCTATTTCCCAAAAAGCATCTCCAAAAGAGTTCGACCTTCAAGTATTTAAGTTGGCATGCAATTAATAAGTAGGCTGTTGTGCCCACACAATCTCCCCAAAATTTTTTAGGAATGAAAGCTTGACATTTGACAGCTTGAGCTATTCCCAAGAGGTGTTGATGTTTGTGTTCAACAACCCCATTTTGTTGAGGAGTGTAGGTGCATGAGCTTTCATGCACTATTCCTTGAGAAGATAGGAAATAATTGCATTAACTAATGAAAAAGTGGAGTCCATTATCAGCACGAATTCTCTAGATAGTTTTGTCTAATTAATTTTTAACAAAGGAGAGAAATTTCGACGGGTAAGAAAATGTTTATCCCTTGGATTGCATAAGAAAGACACATGTGACACGGGAATAATCATCAACAATAATGAGAAAAAAGGAGATCCATCGTGAGGTGGAGTATGATATAGTCCCCTGCCCCCAAGATATCCATATGAATCAAGGAGAAAGCACTTGTAGCTCGAGATGCACTAATTGGAAATGGTGTTCATGATTGTTTAGCTAAAGGGCAAATAAGACATTTTGGATAAGAGAAACAAGCACTGTGACTCAGATGTTAAAGAGAAAGACTCAAATGTTAATGAGAAAGAAGATTTTTATTGCTAATAGTGGCATTACAAGAGATGTTGTCATTCAACGAATTAAAATCTTTCAAAAAATATAGCCCTTGGGTGACATTATTCAAGCCCATTAGCTTGCCAGACGAATGGGCCTGAAAAATGAAATTTTGGGAATTGAATATGGCATGACAAAAAGTATTCTCACAGATTTTTGAGACAAAAATAAGATTGAACTCAAAATTAGGAATATAAAGGATGTTCTTGAGAATGATATTTGGAGTAAGATAGACGGTGCCAACTTTATTGACACAAGTCGTATTTCCATTTGGAAGGCGTGCATGATGGTAGATTGGGATTTTTGTGCATAAAAAGTTTTTTGTTACAAATTATATGGTCATTAGCACACGAATCAATTATCTATATATCAACTGAAATTGAATCCCTTTTTGAAAATGTGGTACTTGAAAATTTCCCAATCTTGTCAGTGGTTTATAATTGACTTTAAGCTTTCATGATGTTGGTACTCATCTTCATTGGTTGTTTGATACATTCTATCACTCCCTTGGGTTAAAACTTGGTAGGCAGAAAACTCTTCTTCTTTTTTTTTTTATCAGTTGGCTTTCTATGTAATTTCCAATATGTATAAATAATATGATGTGGGCGACTGCAGTAGTCACAAAATTTATCTTATGTTTTGGAATCTTGCCCACCATTCCTTTGTGATGACATAGCACTTTTTGAACCATTGGATGGATTATAAACAGGTGCTGACGTAGCCTGATATTGGCCATTGGATTTGGCTTAATAACAGATTTGATGATTTGAACCATTGGATGGATTATAAACGTCCAGACAACCAATCGGCTGGATTCCACTATGAACAAAGAGATGTTACAGCGTTGATCTTCCTTGTGAACTACCACACTCACTCAAGGTATCACAAAGTATAGACACGACTAATAAGCTACGGAATTTCTCTATCGATCACACACTTGACGTCTTATTGGCCAATCTACCCGTTGGACGGAATTATTAAAGGAATCGACGATAGCCCATCAACTGTTCGCCCATACAATCGGGATCTTGGTTTCCATGAATAGAACCTTCTAAGAATACTTCGTCGATTATCGGATCTTCAATTGATCTAGATACGAATCAAAGAATCCGTTGTATATGTCCAGCCAAAAGATCTTCTCCGAGAGATCAAGATGAAATCCTTAACCATAATTTGACACCTCGAATTAGATAGATTTGTCAATGAGAATAATTTTGAGTCTTAAGTCTTGAGTCTTGAATCTTGAGTCTTGAAATATGAGTCTTGAGTTCGAGTCCGGTGGTCGAAAGTCTTCGACACAAATAACCAGACTGGGATCGATGGAAACGTTTTGTCGGCTTCAAAATCTTCTAGAGCGATTTCTCCAACAATCTCCCCCTTTTTGATGATGACAAAACTTTCCCGTAGATTTGAACAACCTTGACCCGCAAAAACATTTCTCAAGCAATATGGCTATCTCATAAAGATTTAATAAACAACCAGACTCGCATCCACAGAAAATTGGTTAGACTTTCATGAGTAATACCATATAACAATACTCGATATAAATGCCAAAAGTCAAGCATCACAATCATCACAATCCACAGCCAAATTCAGTCCGTACTCAAGTTCACACAAGTCATACTCAAAAACTTAAAAACTCACAATCACAAAACAAATTTAAAATCAAGGATTGAAAAAGATGGTTGGTTCAAATTTCTTCTCCCCCTTTTGTCATCGTAAAAGGTGAGAAAAGAGTCATGTCCGCTGGGAATGCGCACGATCTGGAATTCTCCCATGGACTGTACTATGCCTTCGAGCCTCTTCAAGTCTTCCCTTAATTTTGCTACCTCTTCTCCTTTGGCATTAGCTTGAATCGCGGAGCGAGGTCTTTCATTCCGTCTTCCGGGAGTGGCGAAGATGCTTGGCCAGCATTCTTGATGGCTTGAATTTCATAGTCCGAGCATAGATTTGTCCCCGCATTTCCGAAGAATATCAAGAATACGATGAAAATCTGCGGAATTGTCACCTGTATACTAGCATTTACTTTCTCGGATGGAGTGAATGCGACGATGGCGCTTACGTATGACCTTGCAGATTTGATGATGTATCATGATGATCTTCAGGTAATGGAGAAGCATGAGGTGAGGATTTTTCTTGCTCCCCAACTCCCCTGTCTCTAAGACATCAAAATCTTGCTCGTCAACTCCCCCGTCTCTAAGACATCAAGATGGGTGGAGTGATGATCATGCTCTTCCGTTCCTTTTCTCCAGATTCAGCGAGCGAGACTTTTCTTTCTCTTCTTCTCCTTCTTCTTCATCTTCTTTTTCTTTCTCTCTCTGTTCTTCTTCTTCTTGAGCTTCTATCTCTTTCTCTCTCTCGCTCTTCTTCTTCTTCATCCTCTTTCTCCTTTTCTCAGCGGCTCTTCTTCTCTTTGCTCGCATCGAAGTTTTGATCGAGATAACGTCTAGTCCTTACCAAGTGCGGGAATAGAGTGATCTTCATCGTCTTCTTCATCCTCCAAGATGAGATCTTCTCTTTTTGGATGGAGCACGAATGGCTCCTTCCCTTTTCTCTTTGATGCAGAAGAGAGCGGAGTTTTCACCTTGAACTTTGCCATTTCCTTGCTAAGTTCTTTCGGACGCATCTTCGTCAACATGTTTAAACCTACCACCATTTTATCGCACGGTCTACACAGAGAGTGTGTGGCGTTCGATATTCATGTGTCGAAGATCTTTGTCACAAGATTTGGATAAGGCAATTGTCCCTTGTTCTTCGACATTGCTCTGTACATATGGAATAGAATAGTATGAGGCGAGAGAGAACTTCTTCCCCGAGTTGATTGCATACATCAATTTGGCTTCCGAATTGGATACATCGTCTTTGATGTAGACTTTGGCCGATGCGTTGATCACAATTTTGTGCAGCACAATATTGATGGCACTCATCTTCGAGTAGGTAATCTTCGCCTCGTATCTCTGTTTTTGACAAGATCCGAGTAGCACGAGCAATCGAGACTTTGATTGGTTGATAACGTCCTCGTTCAACACCAATTATGTCCGCCGTATGTCTACATCAATCACATAATCCCGATCTCGAACATCGAATGATATTCTATTCGCATCAAGAAAACTTAGATTTGAATAGAAATAAGCGAGTCAAGTGTGCATAACCACGTAGTATCGGTGCAAAAGCGCTCAAGTTGAAGCAATTCGAACTTTTCCCTTAAGTTCACATTAATTGCATCCAGGAAATCAAAATCAACACTCCCGGGGTTTATCACTCCTCGTTTCAACGGATCGAAGAACAGCTTTCTCCCGATCATTCGATCTAAACAACTCCATCTTCTTTCCCTTCACATTTGCAGCAATGCCCATTCTCGGTTGAAAATCACTAAACATTTTATCATCTTCGTTCCCCTCATTAGGAATCGGTCCCGAAACCCGAGGGTCACTTGGAATGTTCGCAAGTGATTCTTCAGCCTTACCTTTGGGAGCAATTCCCAATTCCTCCATTCGCTTCAAAAATCTGTACTCATTCCCATAATTCTTATCTCTAAGAAAAGCATCTATATAATTCGAGGAGGAGAACCAGAAACCTTCAATGCACGATAGAGCATGTAAATAAATGAGGGTTTTTGTGCTCTCACCGGTTCGACGTCCTCTAGAATGACTTCCTCCCGATGATGACCCGCACCTTGTGGGGTAGATGGTGAGTGATGAGGTGGAGAGGGAACAAGACTCTGTTCTTTGTCTCGACAAATCATCTTCCTCGGTGAGATCGAAGTGCGTAGGTCCCTCTTTCATTCTCTCGTGGACCCCCGCTTGCTATCCTTGACGACTTTCTCGAAGAAGACATCTTTTCTTGTCAATGGAAGATTCCTTCACTCGTTTTCCCAAGGAAAAATGACAACTTTCTCGAGTATGGATACGAAGTAGAAAACGGGGTTGAGAGAAGAATGCCTTTTAGGGTTTTGAGAATCGAGTAAAAAGTGAAAACGTGTATATATAACTCGTTTTGAAAAGGCAAGAGCAATCGTTACAAAGAAAGGTGAACAGGTCGTCTTTCTTAAAAAAAGTAATAACTGCCATTTTAAAAGAGATTATCCCTTTTTGAAAAGGCATGTTTACAAAAATTAAAGATTGTATCAATCAAATATAAGCGAACGAAAGATCGTACCTTTTTGAGATTAAAAGAATAACTTACGAGTCTATACAATGAAGGTCTCGAGTCCGAGAATTCGAGTCGAAGTATAGAGTCTCGATACCATGAAGAATAGAGTCGAAGGATAGAGTCGATTGATGTAGATTCTTCAGTCTTTAACTTCTTCAAGCTTCAAAATGTTGAGTCTCGGTACGGATAAAATCGAATTGATTTTTCTCCAATGGCTTTGTGAATATATCCGCTAGTTGACTTTTCGAATCAACAAATTGAATTGAGATTTCTCCATTTTGAATATGATCTCTAATAAAATGATGTCGAATCTCTATATGCTTTGCTCTTGAATGAAGGATTGGATTTTTGGTGAGGTTGATTGCGCTTTTGGTGTTGTCACATCGATTTCGTGCATGAGTCTTTAATCCCAAAGTCTTGTAGCTGTTGTTTTATCCATAGAATTTGCGAATGCGGCTTCCAAGAGCTACATACTCGCTTCGTTGTAGAGAGAGCTACGGTGCTCTGTTTCCTTGAAAACCAAGACACTGTTCGCTTCCAAGCAAGCGGCGGGTTCTGAAGTGCTCTTTCTATCGACTCTACAACCGGCCGGATCAGCGTCTGAATATCCCAGAAGATTGAAGTCTCCCTCTTTAGGATACCATAGACCAATGCTTGAAGACGAGGCAACGTATTTAATAACACGTTTTGCAGCCTTGAGATGAGATTCTCTAGGATCTGATTGAAACCTAGCACAGATGCAAACACTCAACAAAATGTCGGAGTCTAGAGGCGTAAGATAAAGAAGTGAACCGATGATGCTTCGTACAGCTTTTGATCAACTTTCTTCCCTTCTTCATCTTTGTCTATTTTCAACGAACTTGACATTGGTATATCAGTCTTCTTGCAATTTTCTAATCCAAACCTTTTGACAAGATCATTAGCATATTTTTCTTGACAAATGAAAGTACCTTCCTTCAATTGCTTTACTTGAAGACCAAGAAAGAATGTTAATTCTCCCATCATACTCATTTCAAATTCATCCCGCATAGACTTTGAAAATTTCTTGCACTGAGACTTTCATTAGGGGATCCAAATATGATATCATCCACATATATTTGAACAAGTATAAAACTTTTGTTTTCCTTTTTAATAAATAAAGTAGTATCAACTTTACCTTTAACAAAACCACTCTTTAATAAGAACTTACTTAGTCCGTCGTACCAAGCTCGAGGTGCTCGCTTTAAACCATACAGAGCCTTTTCGTCCGAAGGCGAGTCCGGCTTCTTTGGGTCTTCAAACCCTGGAGGTTGTTCCACGTAAACTTCCTCATGGATAAATCCATTTAGGAAAGCGCTTTTGACGTCCATTTGGAATAACCTGAAATTTTTATAGCAAGCAAATGCAAGTAATAGACGAATAGCTTCTAACCTTGCCACGGGAGCGTAGGTCTCATCATAGTCTATTCCTTCTTCTTGCGTATATCCTTTTGCCACGAGTCTTGCTTTGTTTCGTACGACTTTTCCTTTTTCATTCATCTTGTTTCGAACACCCATTTGGTTCCGATAACGGTTTTACCTTTTGGTTTAGATGACGGATCCCGGCACGTCGTTTATGTTGAACTGCCTCGAGCTCTTCTTGCATAGCTTCAATCCAGCTTTCATCGATAGAGCTTCTTCTATGCTTTTTGGTTCAATTTCAGAAATAAGAGCTACGGCACTAGACTCTTCACGCCTTTTGGATCGGTGCGGATTCCTTCATTAATTTCTCCGATAATGAGATCTTTAGGATGACTGGATTTATGCTTCCGGTTGCTGGTTGATTTAACTGGTTGAAGACCTTTTTCTTTATCTCGAGTCTTCATGAGTAGCTTGATGCCGATCTTCGAATTTGAGAAGCTTCTTGAGTTGTAATCTTTTGAGGGTCCGGAACAGTTCGGACTCTTCATCCGAGTCCGATTGGATTCACCTTGCATAGAGTCTTGGAATTTGACATTCATTGACTCCTCCACTGACCGGCTCTTCTTATTATAGACTCGTAGGCTTTGCTTGATGTAGAATATCCAAGGAAGATGCCTTCATCGATCTTTCTTCGAACTTACCAACTTGATCTTTTGCATTTTTCAATATAAAACATTTGCATCCGAAAACATGAAAGTATGAAACAATAGGCTTCTTTCCTTTGAGTAATTCATAAGGAGTTTTCTCCAGAATAGGTCTTAGAAAGACTCTATTGATAATATAGCATGCTTTGTTGAAACAGATTCAGCCCAAAATCGTGAAGAAATTTTACTTTCAATTAACGAGTTCTAGCCATTTCTTGAAGAGATCGATTCTTCCTTTCCACCACTCCATTCTGCTGAGGAGTATATGGAGAAGAGAATATATGTTTAAATCCGAGTCATCACAAAATTTTGTAAAATTTTGATTTTCAAATTCGCCTCCATGATCTGTTCTTATACTTGATATAACACATCCAATTTCATTTTGAATCTTTTTAGCAAATTTTTCAAAATACGAGAGTGTTTCAGACTTATTTGCAAGAAAATATACCCAAGTAAAACGGGAGTAATCATCTACAATTACTAGGCAATATTTCTTACCTCCAATACTCGGGTTCGGTTGGTCCGAATAGATCCATATGCAACAGCTGCAATACATGATTAGTAGAGACATGATTTATAGACTTGTATGAATCTTTTACCCGCTTTCCCAGAATGCAAGGAGTACATAGATTGGTCTTTTGATATGACAATTTTGGTAGACCTCGAACAAGCTGTTTTGATGAGATTTTGGCCAATTGCTTCATATTGACATGGCCGAGCTTTCTATGCCATAGGTTTGCTTCGTCTTGTATTGAGATTAAGCAATGCGAATCATTTGGTTTTACGTCTAGGAGGTAGATATTTCCATGTCTTCGACCTTTGAAAGATCGAGTAGAGTCTTTACCGATTCCGAACATGTTCCTTCTTGGAAGAAAATCTTGAATCCGGTATCACATAATTGACTCGATCTTTGAGAAGATTGTAATTGAGTCCTTCTACTAGCGAAACATTGTTTATTGTGAGATTTCCAATTTTGACAGTTCCAAATCCCACAATATTTCCTTTGCTGTTTCCTCCAAATGAAACTTTTCCTCCGTTCACTTGAATAAGCTTTATGAAGCTATTTGAGTCTCCCGTCATGTGTCTTGAGCATCCGCTGTCAAGATACCATTTTATCTTTTTCTTGACGAGAGACGCATTCAAATGAAAATCTCAAGCTTTCTTTGGTACCCAAATTTTCTTGGGTCCTTTGGTGTTAGCAGAATAATCATTATAAGGCCATGATTTCTTAAAGGCTTCCAAATCATAGGACACTCTTTTTCAAAATGATCCTTCTTGTTACACTTTGAACATCTTAGAGCATTTCGACCTACTGATTTTACAAAAACTTTCTTGAAATGATTTTTGTAAGCCTCTTTCGATGGTCTCTTCTTAATTCTTTCTTTTACTTTAGGAAAATCAATCAATGGAATTGTTTCGCTGTCATTCCTAGTGCAGACTTATTGAAGTAAGGTCTTTGAACTGAAAGAACTTTTTCAAGTTTTTCGAGATCCTATTGAAAATTTCCTTGAAATATTTGATAAGTCAGTTTTTAGAAAAGTATTTTCTTTTAAAAGATTATCTTCTTTTTCTTTAAGAGTAGAAACGTTCAAATCTAAACTTTTGATTCTTTCTTCTAAAATGTTTTCTTTTTGTTTTAAAACTAAGTTTTCCCTTTTTAGTTCGGAAACTCTTTTAAGAGAAGTCTTAAGATTAAAACACAGTTCATCAATATATTTAGAGACTTTGACAGAATTTTAAAATCACTTACCTCAAATTCACTTTCGAGTCGATCCAGATCCGAGTCCGAGTCCGATTGTGCCATCGACACGATTGGCATATTCATCCTCACTTTCTTCACACTCAGTATCACTCCAAGTTTCGGCTTTGAGTGCTTTTCGAAACTTTTCAGCTTTTCCTTTCTTCTTCTTCTTCAGAAGAGGACAGTTGGGTCTTATGTGTCCCTTTTTCTTACATTCGAAACAAACTACATCTTTGTTTGGTTCCTCATCATCAACAGACTTGGATTGCTGTCTTTGAAAATTTTGTTTCTTGGAGTTGAACCTTCTTCCTTTTCTATTCAGTTTTCGAACCTTCTTATCATAAGAGCAAGCTCCTCATCGTCCGAGATCATCTTGAGAATCTGCATTATCGAATCATCATTTGATTTCAATGCAATAGATTTCTTACCTCTTGGATCTTCGTCTTCATTGATTCGTTCCACTTCATAAGACCGAAGAGTTCCAATCAGCTCATCAACGAGATAGTGGCATAATTCTTTGCGTCTCTCTTATCGAAGTCTTTATATGATTCCAATCCTTAGAAAGTCCACGCAGTAGCTTGTTCACTTTCATGGGATCAGAGATCTTTTGTCCTTGGTTCTCAAGACCATTGACAATATCTACGTAAAACGACTAAACATGTCGGTTATAGGTTCTCCTGGTTTCATTTTGAAGGATTCATATTGACCAAGGAGAATGTTGATTCTAGTCTCCTTCACTCGATCTGTTCCTTCATAGGTGATATGTAATCTGTCCCACACTTCTTTTGCTGTAACACAAGAAGATATTCTGTTATATTCAGTTGGTGACAAAGCACAATATAAAGAGTAAATTGCTTTTGCATCGAGTGCTTGTCTCTTATTGATTTCTTCCCCGAGTCATTCCACCAGTCTCAATTGTTTCTTTTCCTCTTTCGTAAACCGATGCAATAAAGAGGAGTGATCCCTTTTCCACAACGTCCCATTCCGAGAGGATCCTTTGATCGCAAAGGCTTTCATCTTGTTCTTCCGGATGTTGTAATCCTTTCCATCAAAGTAGGGAGGTGTATTGCTTTGCCATTCCATCAGCCCCGGTGCCAAAGCATACTAGCCATGGATCTTTTACCGTGAAGTAAAACACTTCAAATAAAGTAAGAACACGAGCTCGATACCAATTGATATAGCTAGTGCTAGTACCTAGAGGGGGTGAATAGGTATATAAACGATTTTTCGCACAATACTTAGACAATTGAGTAATTGCAGCAAATAACATTCAATCGTAAGACTCGGTGAATGAAAGAGAGAATTAAACACGAGGTTTATAGTGGTTCGGCTTGATTCAAGCCTACGTCCACTCTTCGCACCGATGACACCAATCGGCTGGATTCCACTATGAACAAAGAGATGTTACAGCGTTGATCTTCCTTGACTTCGGGTGTAGATGAACTACCACACTCACTCAAGGTATCACAAAGTATAGACACTCTCGTATACAATTTCGCTCAGGATGTATCGACTAATAATCAAGGTGTTTCGACTGGAATTTCTCTATCGATCACACACTTGAACAATCGAGACGTCTTCCTTTTATACTCCTTTATGCCATCATAACCGTTGGCACTTACCAAAGGAATTCCTCCAATCTACCCGTTGGACGGAATCAATCAAGAAGATCATCCGAGCTATTAAAGGAATCGACGATAGCCCATCAATCTGTTCGCCCATACAATCGGGATCTTGGTTTCCATGAATAGAACCTTCTAAGAATACTTCGTCGATTATCGGATCTTCAATTGATCTAGATACGAATCAAAGAATCCGTTGTATATGTCCAGCCAAAAGATCTTCTCCAGAGATCAAGATGAAATCCTTAACCATAATCCTCAGATTTGGATTTCCTTCGACACCGAATTAGATAGACTGTCAATGAGAATAATTTTGAGTCTTAAGTCTTGAGTCTTGAATCTTGAGTCTTGAAATATGAGTCTTGAGTTCGAGTCGGTGGTCGAAAGTCTTCAGACACAAATAACTAGACTAGACTGATGGAAACGTTTTGTCAGCTTCAAAATCTTCTAGAGCGATTTCTCCAACATAGGTGTGGTCTCCATCACTTGGATAGAAGCCGCTCGGTGCAGCCCTAGTATGGTGACACTCTGAAGCTCCCGACGGTCCCGAGACTCCTCTGCAATCACTCTGTCAGCACTGCGAGGGCAACGCCCTCATTTTTCTTGTGTTCGGCCACAACTCGACTGCAACCAGTCATTGGCTCTCCTCTTGGATAGCTAGTTGATAGATCCAACCAAGCAGCGGCATTGAGTCCATTGCCAAAATTTGTGACCTAAAAGCTGCATATGCTTCATTTAAAATTAGCAAGAATTGGGTCACCTTTTCTCTTTCTTTGATCATTCGGTATTGTCAAAAAGTGGCTTCAAGTCCCTCCAACTGTTCTTCGACTACCTCGAGCTCATTCCATAGCACTGAGAGTCTGTTGAAGCAAGCGGTGACCGAGAGGTTCCTTTGCTTCCACTTTGACAAAGCCTAGGGAAGAGTGAAGAGCTTTGCATGATCAAGTCTCTCATACATCTCGTGTATGTTCTCCCACATCGCCTTTGAGTCCTTTGTTGGTGGGAGTCCAGCTGCAACGTCGGGAGCTAGGCAATTCCTGATCTAGGTACAAACCAAATGATTACACCTCCTCTAGTGATGTTGAAGTTGGTCATTGATTGGGAGGGAGATAGCTTCATTGAGGAAGCCGTCCTTGTCTTTTGTGGCTGAAGCTTACTGGAAGTCCTGAGTCCACGTGATGTAAGTATCTGGCCCAATGAGTTGTAGATTGATTAGTTGGAATTTCAGTTCGTCGGTTGGCAATGTGTAGAGGGGGTCTCTGGGCTTTGTGTGACTGCCATTGGCTTTAACATCGAAAGGGAGGAATTCGAGTTGCCAATTGGGTAGGGATTTATCCTTCACCCGATTGACCTGAATTCATCCATCCCGACCCATGATTCGGGTCGGCTCTAGAAACAAGGGTGGCAACCCTCCTTCATTGGGCTGATCTCCAAAGCCCGGGCCTCCTTCCTCTCTAGGTGGGCCATAGTGGGCCCATGCTTGACTTGGTTCTATTGAGAAGTAAGTGGATGTACAAGTAAAATAATTACTTTTATTATAAAACAATTTTACAACTCTCTATTCTATCACACTCTCACAATTACTCATTGTACTTGCTTATGCATTCACAAACCTCACGAACACAACTCTCGCACACACCCACTCACTCTCTATCACTCTACACTTACATTTCACAAGACCCCTACACTCACCCACACATCTCATGTACACACCCCACACACTTACTTCACACACGTACACACTCAAGGGGCAAGAACCCCTATTTATAGGGTGTAAAGTCGGCGAGAAAAATCTAGAGAGAGGGGGAGAGAAAAGTCTGGAGAGAGAGAGAGAAATCTGGTGCAGTAGAGAGAGGGAGAGAAATCTGGAGAAATCCAGAGAGAGAGAGAGAGGCGGTGCCTTTTTCTTCTTACAGGTTCGCTAGCTCATGGGCCTTGAACCGAAAACTAGTGGCCATCGTGCCTTTAGGCTGGGCTAGAAACCAGTGAACCGATGGCCATTGGACTGAAAGCAGATGTGGAACTATTAAGATGCTGCTGTTAAGGAGGAGATTGCATTTCTTGGATTGGTTCATTCTAATCCGAGGTCTTGTTGCGTGGTGAATTTTCACCTGAGTTCGTTTGTTGATTTTTCTACATGGTATCGTAAAATATGGATTCCTACTGATGTGCTGAATTGTTTTGCAAATGTTGGGTTGCAACAACAACTCAGAAGACCAAAGCAGAGGCAATTCCATAAGATTTTTCTGAAAGCTATGCTAGGAAAGAATGCTCTGATACCGTGTTAGAAAAGTAAAGATTGGAGGAATTTTGTTGTTTTGTATTCTGCATTCAATGTACATGTACGCATACCAATTTATAGTACAATGAAGAAAGATAAAATTAGGAAAAGAAATATAAAAGATCTCAATTCCCTATTCTAGAAAATCAATATGGATTGATTAAATCAATCAATCCATAATCTAATTACAATGAATATCCTCCAAATCTTCAATTTTATCTCCAACACTTATTTATTAGCAAAAGAACACTCAAAGTGCCAAAACTTAACACAATTGGACACTTAAGTGTCAAAAGTTAGGAAAGTGACACTTAAGTACCATTTAAAAAAAAAAATGGGACACTTGAATACCACCTCCAATGAACCCTGCCGAAAATCTTACATGACAATTTGTTTTTAATTAATTTTGCTCTCCTATGTGGCTAGCTGGAGAGCTGATTCGACAAATAAATGCAAAAACGACGTCGTTTTGACATAGATTTAAATTTGAATTTAAAAATTAATTAAATTAAATTTAAAATCAAATTTATAATAATTAAAGAAGGGGAGAAGATGAACAACGGTTGACTCTTTTTTTTTTAAAAAATGATTTTGAATTTAATTTAATTAATTTTTATATTACTTATTTATCCATGTCAACAACAAAACGATATCGTTTCTGCACTTCTCTAGCCATGTCAGCGTGCAAAATAACGTCGTTTTGCACTTGTCTCATCGGAAAATAATCACGTCAACATTTTAATCGGATTTTCTCGCCGTTAGTACTTAACTGATCCTTTTTGCTTCAATTTTGGCACTTAAGTAATACTTTTCTAACGTTTGGCACATAAGTGTTCCCTGTGCCAACTTTTGGCACTTTTCGGTGTCCCGGTATCCTTATTTATTTAAGAAGCTCGAATGTATGATGGGACGTTCACGCGAAAGGGGAAGAGAAAGTCTCTAATGCGTACGTCTGGCAGAATATATTGATAAATGTAGAAATCATCTGACTAGGTGTTGATCTTTCGGGTGCACAGTCTGTCTTTGCTACACCACCCAACCAATTATTTTGGGTGATCATAATACTCTACCTCAAGGCCCAAGACGGTGTGGTCTTTCTCCTCTCTCTATATATATTGCATGGCCTGCGTGACTAGAGTCCACACGGCACAGCTCATCACTGAGGGCTAGAGACATAACTAGGGCATCCCGTGTTGAGCTGTGAAACCTTTCATTCTCAAAAATTTCCTTCAGCTGAGCTGCCACCCTTGATTTCCTGAGAAGTAGAGAGAGGGGCAATGGCCATTTTTGCTTTTGGCCTTCTAGATATATAGTTTTATATTCTCAACTCGTGGATGAAGAAAGAATAAAGAAGCCAGAAAGGGAATCTAAGTAAAAGAAACTGATGCAGCCAAAGGGATATATCATTGCTAAATTAGGCTATTGAAAAGCAACATTTCATAAAGAGATCAGAGCAAGTGCAAAGCTCAAACCAAAAACGAACAAAGTGGCTTTATTTAGGTTATGACTAGAAATGAACTACCCTTCCCTCGACTTTTATCCGTCTATATTCAACGGCACTGACATATAGGATATGACTAGACATGGTTAAAAGTCATGGTCACACGCAGAGCTAAACATTCGCCATGCAATGAAGAATATGCTTACATAATACTCATAAGGTCTGCCTTTGACCTCTCCCCACTCCATTTTTTTACGTTCTTAGGTATCTTTGTAATGCTGAGGAATGCCCTTAAGCTCCTGTATGTCATTTTATAAATGATACTTACATTTCAAACCAAAAAAAGATCTGCCTTTGAACTCATGGGCAAACAAATCCACAATGGTTTTGCCAGCCCAGCGAAAAAGGGCTCAACGAGGGTCTTGATCAGATAAAAGTTTGATCACAAGCAGAGTATGCAAACCGCTCCGCTCCAGACGAAAGACAAGATAGCGGCGACTCACATGAGAGATGAACTCGAAGTGGTAGGGTGCGACATAGCGCCTCCCTGCATTCTCTTGATAGATCAGTATTCTTTTCGCTCTCTCTACTGGCAAGAATCTATACACCAATGTCCTATGAAAGAAAAATACTCTGTTGAGAATCACCTTCATGAAAGATGTAATCTTGGCGCTCCGGAGGATTCAACGGAGTTTGCCATACAACTTCCTCCCCTCCTCGCTCGCTCGCTCCTTCCTTTCTCTTCCTCTTCATTCTCCCGTGACCATCAACCAGCTAGAAACGACGTTGTTGGGGAGGAAAATGATACGTCAAAGCAAAAGGCGCTTCCTTTTTACCACTTGAGGTAAGCGGGAGCCGCAGTAGCAGGAACAACGCGACGTCGTTTCCAGCGCTCTGTCCTGTCTGTCCATCCGACGCTTTGTAATCTGTTTTTGGTCTTCATTTCCCGTCGTTTGGTGACTCGGCAACAAAGAGACACCTATCTTCTGAACCAAAAGCAGTCGCATTTCGTTCGTTAGCTTCACCAACTTGCCAAGGTATGACATGTTTCTTTGCGCTACTCCTTGCCCATCAATACCTATAAACTCAAACACCATCTTCGCTTTCTTTCCCATGCCATATCTTTGATTTCCGTTTCCACGAGTTCAACAAGTCCCGGCTTTATTCTTCCTGCTTGCTTGCTCACACCATCCATTCGACTTCCTTTGGCTGATTCAGATAAAATGATCCAATAAGGTCCCTTGTTGAACTGAGACGAAGCAGAGAGACGGGCACACGGGAGTGATCGAGAAGAAGAAGGAAATGCGGGAAGAGGATTGGTGGGTGTAAAGTTCAAATTGTTTGATGGATTGGACATGGGTCCCTTCCAGTGCTCATCAGCATCCACCATCAATATCTTGAAGCAGAGAGTCGTATCCGATTTGCCCAAAGGTTTCCTCCACCTCTCCTCCTATGTTCGTTTCAGTATGAGATTTGTGCTGATTGGTCTGTAAGATTGGCGATATAGTTTAAAACAACTTAGCAGGGGCATCCGCGCATCCTAGACTATATGAACTTTTTCTTGTTTTAAGCCGACTTCAATAGCTGCTTTCTTGTGGAATGTAGGAACTGTCCAGGAGCTGAGATCATGTCTAATACTGGGCCTTTCCCTTAAGTTAGTGACGACGCTGCTTTAAACTTATCTGAAATTGCATCATTGCAACTGCCAGTGACCACAAGTTTATGACTCATGGCGCTACCATGAATAGTTGTGATCATCTGTTTTCCTACACAAGCAACTTCCAAGGCCCAAGTTCTTTCCCATCTTCCAAAATTTTCACCCTTACTGAAAATCATTCATGAATCGTATAGCGGGTTCACACTGATAATGCCTGAGAATTTTTTAGTCATGAATATTCTTCATTGTTTGTTTGCAAATGGCATCCTTCATGAGAGCTCCCGCACATATTCCCCCCAACCAAATGGTGTTGTCTAAAGAAAACATTGTCACCTCCTAGAAGTTGCTTGTATTTCAGAAATGTTATGAGAAGACTGTGTGGTTATGACAGCCTACTTAATCAATTGGATCCATGTCAAGTCCTCAATGGAAGAATCCCCTTTGAATTGCTTTTTCAGAAAAGTCTATACATTCGTCATCTTCGTGTCTTTTGTTGTTTATGTTATGTGTCTACTGTGGGCCCTCAGAACAAATTGTATCCTTGTGCTGTTAAATGCATATTCATGGATACCCCACTCTTCGGAAGGGATATTTGGTTTATGACTCATCCACCGAGCGTTTCATTTTTAGTAGAGATATTATCTTTCATGAAGATGTTTTCTCTTTCTAGGATTAGTTATCTTATCATCAACAGATTAATATGGCTACTAATCACTGCTCATTTTTTACTGAAGAAGTTTTTTTAACCCCCACAACCGATGATGATTCCTTATATGTCATCTCCCATGCCATCCTCGGCTTCTAAATATCATGCAGCCTTACATACAATATGACCCCCACTATTTCATAGGAAGGCACATCAGAGTTCCCTGCAACTTCTCAATCACCTAATTCTCTAGGTGATATCTCTCCTGAATCACATGGGATTATCCCATCCGCCGCACCACCTCTTGCTCGACATTTCGGTTGTCTACGTGATGACCCACATGGACAGCAAATTATATTTGTCCTGCCTTGGAGTCATTTGGTACACAATATCCTGTCTCATCATATGTGAGCTTTGCTCGTCTTTCATTTGACATGCGTTGTATTTGTAGAATATTTGAAGGACATGAACCATCTTCATATGATGAAGCTACAAAACACCATTGTTGGTAGCAAGCAATGGTGGATGAATTACAAGCCCTAATAGAAAATTAAACTTTGGATATCGTTTCTATACCCCCTTATCGGAAAATCTATTGGTTATAAATGGGTATACAAAATCAAATACAAGGCGGATGGTTTCATTGAACCCTTAAGGCAAGACTAGTACTCAAAAGGTTCACACAACGAGAAAGTTTTGATTATACTAAAACGTTCTCTCCAATAGCGAAGGAATTCACCATCCCTTCTTTTCCGTTGCTACCTTTCGTGATTGGCCCATTCATCAAATGGATGTTCATAATACATTTCTTCATGGGGATCTTAAAGATGAAATCTACACGAACCTTCCGCCGAGTTTACACAGATAGGGATAGAATAGAGTATGTCATCTCTATAAATTCCTATACGAACTTAAACAAGTTTCTCATCAATGGTATGCCGAATATGCCATTGGGCTTACAGCTATGAAATTCCGGCAATCTAGACACAATTATGCCTTATTCACATTGAGTGAAGGTACATTATCAATTTACTTGCTTCTATACGTTGATTATATACTCATTATAGGAAATAATGAAAATGCCGTGAAGAAATTTAAAGAGTATCCACTCTCTATGTTTCATATAAAGGATTTAGAACCTCCCAAATACTTTCTTGGGATAGAGATCACATGATTAGATAATAAAATTTGTCTTAATCAATGCAAAATTTCCTAGAAACCATATCAGAAAGAGGACTATCGGCATCCAAACCAACCATTATTCCAATTGAATAGAATGTCAAGTTAACAATTGCTGAGCATTACAAAGGACTATCACACATGATTGATGACCATTTGCTTACTTCTTATTAGAGACTTGTCAGGAAACTAATATATCTAAACATGACTAGATCCAATATTTGCTATGCTGTGTAGATTCTCAACTAGTTCGTGCATAATTCGAAGCAGTCCCATATGAATGATGCACTAAAGGTTGTAAAGTACTTAAAGGATTTCAAGGTTTAGGAGTACTACTCTTTTGGGAAAGTAACATGGGGATGACAACGTATAGTGATACAGATTATGCTACTTGCCCTATGAGTAGAAAATCTGTCACTAGATTTTACATCAAATTGGGCAACTCATTACTCTCTTGGAAAATAAAGAAACAATCGACTGTTTCTTTATTGTCCCTCGAAGCGGAATATCGGGCAATGGGCAAGACTAGCTTTGAGATAGTTTGGATTAGAGGATTACTTCAAGTTCTCGGTGTATGGGTAAAAAAACCAACCATCATTTTCTATTTTATGACAATGATGCTGCACTTAAACTAGTAGTAAATCTAGTTTTCCATGAAAGGATTAAACATATAGAAATTAATTGTCCTTTCATCAAAGACAAAATTCAAGATGGATTAGTCAAAACAAGAGAGATAAGAATGATGAAACAGCCCGTAGACTTCTTCAATAAATCCATATGTCAAAGGCAATATGCATATCTGTAAGCAAGCTAACCAAAAGGATAAAGGAGCTTTGAAGGAATTGGTGAGGAATGCAAACACGCAAAAGAGAGAATATAGTACTCAAAATGTCTTGCAAGAACCTTAGGTCAGGGAGAGGGCCTCACGCCACACGCCACACGCAGGCGGAGAACCTTAGGCCAGAAAGGAAGCCACCAAGTGCAAAGGTGAGCGTTAGGGAAGCCACTTTAAAAGCATATAGAGAGATAGAGAGAGTTTTAAGCTTAGCCTAGACTGATTCATCTTGATCCAAATACCGATTCCAATTGATGCTAATTAGCTCATTGATAAACTAGAATATTGTGTGTTAGGTAATTGATTTTTATCTTTGTTCTACATATCTCTTTTTCCTTAATTAGATTTATCCTATGCACTATAAATAGGAGTGTAATTATACAATACTGATATGAGTGGCAATATACATTTTTCGAATTCCTGATCGCTTTCTATCACCCAATTCTCTAACATTTTCATTGAACAAAATGATTAGGCGTCATTGTTAATTATCTATCTTCTACTTTTAAGTCCATCAATACCTCTAGAGATGATAAATGATGTTATCTTTAAAATTTGGTGTTGTAAGGTCATAAGTTAAATGGCTACGGAACTATCTATTTTAGTTCCTATGCCATTGGATCTCAATTTGACATGCCTTTCGTATAGGAAAGGACTTACTAAGGTTATCCTTTTTTCATCTAGTTAGATAGATAGTTTGACAATGCAAATATAAGTTTGACCGAGAAATTTTCTATACCTAAAAATGGTCCTATCTAAGACAGTATGCATCCATGCTCATCATCTCATGACATGTGGTATGTCTAAAAACTTAGAACTAGCAATACCCATTATTTCCTAACATGTTATATATAAAAAGAGGGAGTAAGATACAGCTGGACTATGTTATACATGAAGAATTGTTAGGTGTGCTCGTATTATCTATTAAAATCAATGTGAACTGTCACATTGGCGAAATCCGCATGGTCATAATAAACCAACCTTTTGAAAATTTCCAAAATCCTTCTAGAATATATAGAGCATTCACCTAATAATTTCCACTACGTGAAGAATTAGTTTTGCATGTTACTATTTCAAAAATCCAGTAACTTAACAAGAGAGACCTTAGAAAGTTTTCTTGATAGGTATATATGAGGTAGAAATACTTAAACGATTCAAAGAATGCTTTAGATGATTGAAATTTCAAAGACGATCACATGATGCACGACATCATTTTCAAATTCATAAACTCGTAATGTCAAAAAACATGACATGTCCAGAATTGTTAGAGTAAGAATGATGATTAAGACAGGGCATAAATCTAATTTAACCACGAGGCAAAATTTTTCCATAATCTAATCCAGGAGAGGTGAGATATAAATGTTTTAATGCAAATATCAAAAACATTGGAATAATATATAATGATGAACGTATACTATGAGGTTAATTAGTGTATTGAAAATGGTAATACCTCCTTGTGATAAATTAGCAAGTGTCCTTGAGCACTTTTCAACAATATACAAAATACTGCATTCAAAGTAGCATCACAATAATTCATATATTGGATAATTTACCAAACTTGAGAGATATTTAGCCCCGCACTTTACAGGCAAACTACATGTTCACTGCTAGAAATGAAAGCTTATGTATGGGAAAAACTAACCTGAAGTAGCACAAGAATTATTAAATACATTTGGCAATTTATCAGAGAAAAATGATAATTACTAATCCATTGAAAATTTACTAACATAGAGTAGTGCGTTAACTGCAAATATATTTGCTTACCAAATGTACTAGACAGTTGTATCTACCTCATATGCAATTAAAAAATCAATTGAAAAGGTTAGTAGCTTAAAGTAGTATGATGGAAGAAGAAAGAGTGGTACACAGTCCAATAAGCGGATTCATAAGAAATGGGAAAATTAGTCCAAATAATATAAACCTTTCAATTTTGCTAATTAAATCCTGAATTTTTTCACTATTTGCTAAGTATCTTAATTTTGGCAGGAAATCGCTAATGTGAACAATTTTTAATCATATTTTCATAATTTTTGAATTTTTTGAATTTACCTTTTTTCTTTTCTTCTCTTTTCCTTACTTTATTTTATTATTATTGTTATTATTATTATTGTTATTATTATTATTATTATTATTATTATTATTATTATTATTATTATTATTATTATTATTATTTTTCTTTTTTCTTCTTTTCATTTCTCCTTTTCCTCTTTGCCAACCGTTGCCACGCCTCATTGATGGTCATAGAGGTCGTTGGCCTCAAGCAAGGGCCGCGAGGTCGCAACCTTCACCTTCGCCAGGCTGTTGCCCGCTAAGGTGAGGGCGAGGGCTCGCTAACCCAAGCCCAAGCTTCCCTTGCTAGAGGCCCGCAAGGGATGGACTTGGGTGGCCCTTGCCTGAGGCTAACGACCTCTATTGACCACCGACGAGACTTGATGAAGGGAAAAAGGGAAACAAAAAAGAAAATGAATAGAAGGAAAAATATTAAAATATTATTGAAAATTATCCACGTTAGTATCGGTCATGCCATGTAGGACAAATGATGCCCACGTCAGTAGTTTTTGGCCAAATTGATCGAATAGCAAAACATAAAAAGGATTAAGACTTAATTGACAAAATTGAAAGAATTATGACTAAATTGACAAAACAACAATAGGTTGAAGAATTTTTCGGATTCCATAAGAAATGTGTATAGGACATGGTAACCAAAATAATTTTTTCCTGCTTAAGGTGAACATAGTAACGGTTTGGTGTTAAATCTATCACATCATAACAACTACAACACATTTTTTTTTTTTTTTGGTTGAACGCTTGTTTGTTTTTCAACTTAACGTAAGTGTTATCTAACAAATGTATAAAATTGCACATATTCAATGGGTTAGGACGTGGTTTGATGCAACTTACACATAACAATTTCAGCTGTGAAAAAGAGGCTGCAATTTTTAAAGAAGTTCGACAAGCACCTCAAGCGCAACGTCTCCCGAACTATAGTAGCTTGTAGCAGATTTCAGAAAGCCGCCTCACCCTACTTTTAGATGCCGCAATTTTAAGATGTAAATTTTCAAATATATGGATCACAACACTTCATGTGCAACTATATAGGACAATAGAGCTACCATTCAGTCATAACTATAGCAAATGGGATCTAAATAGTACCCACCATGCTGAACCAATGCATGAGATAGCCGGATTTTGATAGAATTGGTCGATTTGGTCAGGCAACAGACCACCATGAAGAACGACAGTTTTAATGGATTATCCTCACTAATTTACCATACAATCTATTTCAAACCTAAAAACTGAAAATTTTGACAGGGAAGATTAAAGTGTGATCGAAGTTTACTGGTAAACGACATAAAAGTTTTTAGTCGGAAAAGTGAGCAGGTTCAATCGCTCCACTTACTTCCCTCGGTTGGTTCAAAAGGTTGAAACCTTTTCCTAAATGCTAAGTCCTCAGGACAATAGTGTTAGAGAAAACTTCTTATTGTTTTGAAGCTAACAAAACCTTTCCAAAAGTCTAGTCTAAAGACTTGCAGATTTAAGTGCTATAGTCTGAAGAACTCTAGACGCTATTGTCAAAGTCTGAAGACCGATAGACTTTAATCTCAAAATCTGACCTCACTTACAGTTTCCAAACCAACGAGTGAAGACTTATCTGGATGTGAGTTTATCTTTAGGGATTTGATTCGTATGGTTTGTGGAAGATCTTATGGCTAGATATAACATCTTATGATCAATTATTCCTATTGAAATCAATTTGGATAATCAAATCTCTTGAAAGGCGAAGTATACTTGGAAAGTTCTACTTATGGAAACCAAGATCCTAATTGTACGAGTATGATTGATGGGCCTTTATCACATTCCTAAAATGACTCGAGATCTTCTTGATTGATTCTATCCAACGGGTAAATTGGAACAACTCCTTTGCAAAAGTGCCAACGGTTGAAGAGGCATGGAGAAGTATATAAAGAAGACTCTCAAGATGTTCGAGGGTGTGCGTGAAAGAAAAATTTCAAAATTTGAAACTTCCTAGTTCTTTGCTATTTCAATTGTCAAGCCTAACTTGTACTCAAAAGAGAGAGCAAACACTTGTGAGACTTTGGAAGAGTGTAGTAAAGTTTCTACACAGTAAAGTCAAGAACGTGAGACTATAAAATCTCTTTAGATTCATAGTGAAATCCAGCCAAAAGGCTATCAGTGCGGGAGAGTGAACGTAGGCTTGATCTAAGACGGACTACTATAAACCTTGTGTTTCTATTCTCTTTCCCTGAACTCCTTACTTTAATTTGTAGCTTTATACATCTGCTTATAACTGATTACTTCTTCAGTCTATTATCTTCTAAAGACGATTTACTTAAGTCTTGCGAAAATTTCTTTTAACACCTATTCACCCTCCTTTAGGTGTTTTTAGTAGCCCTTTCAATTGGTATCAGAGCTTGTGTGCTCATTTTATTGAAGTGTTTTTACTTCTGAGTTAAAGATCTACGGCTAGTATTTTGGCTCCAGATTTGGTTGAAGGCCAAAGCAACACTAGACCTCCTTACTTTGATGGGAAGGAATACAATGTGTGGAAAAACAAGATGAAGGCATTCTTGAGATCAAAAGATCCCCTGGAATGGGATGTAGTAGAAAAATGGATCATTCCCAAAGCTACATCTATCTCAGAAAGAGGAAAAGAAGTTGCAGATGCTGGGGAAATGGCATAAGAAGAAATAACCAAGAGACAAACTCTTGATGTTAAAGCCATTTACTCTTTGTATTGTGCTTTATCTCCTACTGAGTATAACAGAATTTCATCTTGTAAAACAGCCAAAGAAGTCTAGGATATGTTGCACGTTACCTATAAAGGAACTGATCGAGTTAAAAAAACAAAAATCAATATTTTGTTCGGACAATATAAAGCCATCAAGATGAAGCTAGAAGAATTTATCACTGACATGTTTAGTCGTTTCACGGAAATTGTAAACGGTCTAGCATATTAGGGATAGCCAATCTCATGACCAATGAAGGTTAACAAATTGCTACGTGGACTTTCCAAAGACTGGAATCACGTGAAAACTTCAATAAGAGAAATCTAGATGATCATGCCGCTTTCTGTAGACGAACTAGCTGGCACACTTCGATCATATGAAATTGAGCAAATCAATGAGGAAGAAGATCCTAAAGGTAAGAAGTCAATTGCTTTAAAATTTAACGATGATTCTGATACAGATTCAGAAGATGATATGGACGATGAAGAACTAGCACTTATGATAAAGAAATTCAAAAAGTTGAATAGAAAGGGAAAGAGATTCAGCTGGAAGAAGCAAGACACTCAAAAGTTTTTGAACAAATCAACTAAGGATGATGAAGCTAACAAAGATGTGATCTATTTTGAATGTAAGAAAAAAGGGCACATCATACCCAACTATCCTCTATTGAAGAAAAAGAAGGGAAAAACTGAGAAATACAGAAAGGCTTTCAAAGTAGAGACATTGAGCAATACTAAATGCGAAGAAAGTGATGAAGAATATGTCAATATATATCTAATGGCAAATTCAGAATCAAACTCAGATTCTAAAACAGATTCAAACTCAGACAACGAAATCGAGGTTAGTAATATAAAAATTCCTGCTAAAGTCTCGAAATACATAGATGAATTTTGTCTTAGTCTTAAAACCTCTCTTAAAAGGATTTTCGAGCTGAAGAGGGAGAATTCTAAACTCAAGCAACAAGAAACTATTTGGAAAAAAAAAATTGAAAATCTAGAAATTTTTTTTGTCAATTTGAAAGAGAATGTAGATTTTCTTTCGAAGCAAAATACTTTTTTGAAAAAGGACATTTCAAATATTACAAAAATGTTTTCAATAAGATTTGAGAAGTTGGAAAAGATTCTTTCAATACAAAGACCCTATTTCAATAAATCTGGTTTGGGTATGACATCAGAAATTATTCCTTTAATTGATTTTCCAAAAGTAAATGAAAGAATCAAATAAAAACCTACAAAAACATTTTACATAAATCATTTTCAAAGAGTTTTTGTAAAACCTGTTGGTCGAAGTGCTCTCAAATGTTCAAAATGTAACAACTCAGAACATTTTGAGAAAGAAATGTCCTAAGGTTTGGAGACCTATTAAAAAGGATTAGCAAAAACTGTATTTTGTACTAACTTCCCCGGACTCAAGAAGATATGAGTACCAAAGAAAGCTTTAGTTCTTTTTATAATTGCATGTCACTATCAAGAAAAAGATCAAGTGGTATTTGGATAGTGGCTGTTCGAGACACATGATTAGAGATTCAAGTTGTTTCATTAAGCTTGTGCAAATAAATGGTGGAAAAGTCTCTTTCAGTGGAAACAACAAAGGAAGAATTGTTGGATGTGGAATTGTGAAAATTGAAAGTCTCACCATCAACAATGTTTCCTTGGTGGAAGGTTTGAATTACAATCTACTCAGCATTAGTCAACTATGCGACACTAGATTCAAAATCAATTTCCAAGAGGGAATTTGTTTAGGAACTAGTAAAGATTTTTCTCAATCTTTCACCGAACGAAGACATGGAAATATTTATTTTCTGGATATAAAACCAAAAAGTTCTTAGTGTCTAATATCCATTCAAGACGAAACAAACCTTTGGCATCGAAAGCTTGGCCATGTTAATATGAAGCAGATTGCCAAAATTTCCTCTAAGAAACTTGTTCGTGGACTCCCCAATCTAACTTTTCAAAAGTCTGATCTATGCAAGCCATGTGTTTTGGGAAAATAGGTTATAAGTTCTTTTAAATCTATAAATCAAGTTTCTACCAATCGAGTTTTGTAGCTTCTGCATATGGATCTCTTTGGACCAATTAGAACTCAAAGCATTGGTGGAAAGAGATACTGCTTAGTAATCATGGATGATTATTCTTGTTTTACTTAGGTTTACTTTCTAGCAAGTAAGTCTGAAATATTTTCTCACTTTTCAAAGTTTGCCAAGAAAGTTCAAAATGAGAAAGGTTATGCTATTTCAAGCATACGAATAGACTATGGATGTGAGTTTGAAAATCAAGATTTTGCTAAATTTTGTGATGAATCTGGTTTCCAACATGTTTTTTCTTCTGCATATGCTCCAGAACATAATGGGGTTGTGGAAAGAAAGAATATGTCTTTGCAGGAGATGGCAAGAACCCTTTTAATTGAAAGCAATATTTCTTCTCGATTTTGGGCTGAATTAATTTCTACAGCTTGCTATATTATTAACAGAGTATTTTAAGGCCTATTTTAAAGAAAACTCTTTATGAAACTTTTAAAGGAAAGAAAGCTAAATATTTCTTATTTTCATGTGTTTGGTTGTAAATACTTTATTTTGAAAAATGCAAATAATCAAACTGGTAAGTTTGAGGAAAAATTAGACAAAGGAATTTTCCTTGGCTACTCAACATCAAGCAAAGCTTACAGAATTTTCAACAAGAAGACTTAGTTTGTGGAAGAATCTATTTCGCCTTTCCGCTTAAGGATAGCGTAGAGCGTCAAATTCAAAGACTCTATGCAGAATTAATTAAATCAAACTCAACTTGAAGAATCTGAACCTACTTTAGACTTTACAAAGTCTACTTCCCCTGATGTGGTTCAGACTTCTGAAGATCAATAACGAACAGAAATTTAAGACTCAACTGAAGTAGAAGATCAGCAGACTATCAGACCAACCAGTAATTGGAAGCATAAGTCTAGTCATCCCAAGGAACTTATCATTGGTAACATTGATGAAAGAATTTGTACCAGACCCAAAAGGCGAGAAGAGTCTATCGTACTAGCACTTATTTATGAGATAGAACCCAAAAGTATAGAAGAAGCCTTAGCTGATGAAAGTTGGATTGAAGTTATTGAAGAAGAGCTCAAACAGTTCAGCATCAACGATGTTTGGGAATTAATTCCTAAATCAAAAGGTAAATCTATTATTGGAACTAAATGGATTTTCAGGAACAAAATTGACGAGAAAGGAAAAGTGGTCAGAAACAAAGCAAGACTCATGGCCAAACGATATATGCAAAAGGAAGGGATAGACTATGATGAGACCTACGCACCGGTGGCAAGATTAGAAACAATTAGATTATTACTTGCTTTTGCTTGTTATAAAATTTTTAGGTTATTCCAAATGGACGTCAAAAGTGCATTTCTCAATGGATTTATCCAAGAATAAGTCTATGTGGAACAACCACCTGGATTTAAAAATCCGAAAAGGTCAGACTTAGTCTTCAGACTGAAAAAGGCTCTATATGGACTAAAGCAAGTACCTTGAGCTTAGTATGACAGGTTAAGTAAATTTCTAATTCAAAATGGTTTTGTTAAAGGAAAGGTGGATACTACTTTGTTTATTAAAAGAGAAGGTAAATATTTGTTGATGATATTATTTTTGGATCACCTAATGAAAATCTGTGCAATAAGTTTTCTAAGTCTATGCAGGATGAATTCGAGATGAGCATGATGGGTGAATTAACTTTCTTTCTCGGACTACAAGTCAAACAATTAAAGAAACGAATTTTCATTCATCAAGAAAAATATACAAAAAATCTCATTAAGAAATTTGGATTGGAGAATTGCAAAAAGACTTATGTACCAATGTCAAGTTCTTCGAAGCTAGATAAAGATGAAAGAGGAAAGAAAGTTGACCAGAAGCTCTATAGGAGTATTATTGGTTCGCTTATTTATCTTATTGCTTCTAGACCTGGCATTTATTTAGTGTTTGCATTTGTGCTAGATTCCAATCAAATCTCAAAGAATCTCATCTAAACGTTGCAAAACGCATCATCAAATATGTTGCGACGACTTCAAAGCTAGGTCTGTGGTATCCCAAAGAATGAGACTTTACTCTCCTTGGATATTCAGACACAGATTTAGTAGGTTGTAGAGTCGATAGAAGTACTTTAGGTACTTGTCAACTACTGAGCAACAAGCTGGTGTCTTGGTTTTTAATGAAGCAGAGTACTGTAGCTCTTTCAATAGCAGAAGCAGAACATGTGGCTCTTAGAAGCTGTTGTTCCCAAATTTTGTGGATAAAGCAACAGGTAAGAGATTTTGGAATCGAAAACTCATGCACCGAGATCATATGCGCAATACTAGTGCCATCAATCTCACAAAGAATCTAATTCTTCATTCAATGGCAAAGCACGTAGAAATTTGACATCATTTCATCAGAGATTATGTTCAAAATGGAGAAGTTATGATACAGTTCATTGACTTAAAGAATCAGTTGGCAAATATATTTACAAAGCCACTGGAGAAAAGTCTATTTGAATCTATTCGCACTAGACTAAACAATATATCTTTTATCAGTTAAAGCTTGAAGAAGATTAGACTTAGAACAACCAAAAGTTGCGACTGTAAGTTAATTCTGTGCTAGTAATTTAATTTCCGGATGAAAATTTGAAAAGGTATATTTACTTTTTGAATCGTTACTTACTGATTTTATTTTTAGTAATTATCTTTTTAGTTTTGAATTTATGGCAGTTTTTCATTTTCAAAAAAGACAGTTTTTCATTTTTAAAAATGCAGTTTTTCCAAAAAGGTAGTTGTTACGTTTTCCTTTATGACGATCTGTATACATCGTTTCGTTTGCCTTATATACTATTGATTTTCTTCTTCTTCATTTTCACACACACTAAAATACAGAACTCCATTTTCTCTCACTTTCTCTCTAGTTTAATCCAAAAAGATTCACCTTTTTCACGATCGAGTTCGAGAAATCCCTCAAAGAAAGTGACAATGTCTTTCCAAAGAAAGCCTTCTAGAATCGTGAGCAGGGGACCATAGCATATGCGTGAGGGTTCTACGCACTTTGATCTGACCGAGGAAGAAGACTCTCCACAACAGCAGCAGCAAAGTCAACAACAACATTCTCAACCGCCTCATTCTTCTCAACCTAGGACTCAAGTTCCTCCGCAGCAACAAGCAAAAGAAGAAATCATCGAAAATGTTGAACCTGTATGGACTCTTAAGCCCGAATTTCCCTTCAAACTCTACTCTACGTTAAAAGAATGTGGTACTGCAATGACCTTCATTGATAAGTTTTTGAGTGAGAAAGGGTACAGAAATGGAACTCATTTTTTGAAGATAATGAAAGTATGGGCATTGCGCCTATTGGTGCAGCAATAAGGGCTTTTGCAAATTTTCCAAGTGATCCACGGTATGGATCCTTTAATCAGCCTGAAGGGAAAGATGACGATAAAAGAATGTTCACAAATTTTCAGCCTAGAATGGGCATCGCTACAAACGTTCATGATGAAAGGACGGATCTTTTTCATTCTAAAGACCATAAGAGAACTTATTCGAAACTTCTGAAGAGAGGGGTGATGAACCCTAGAAGTGTGGACTTTGATTTTCTAGACTCGTTGAAAGTGAAACTGAGGGAGAAATTTACACTTCTTCAACTCGAACGTTTTTGCTTTGAGACGATTGTTGCTCACCCAAAACTTATGGCTTACTTCTATTCAAATCTATCATTTTTAGATGCGAATAGATTTTCTTTTACTGTTAGGATAAAGAATTTATGGTCCATGTGGACACTCTGGCTGATGTGACTAGGGGTGGAAAGAGGAAGTTTCCAACCAATCAGTGTGTCTGTTGCTCACGCCACTTTGGAGCTTGTTCGGGATAAGATTGCTAAAGACAGGATTTCTTACTCTAGAATGAATGCCTCCGGTATTTTGCTTCACAAGATTGTGATGTCTCAGATCGAAATCCACTTCAAAAACTGATGTTTCCCATTTTGAAGCGAAGTTGATGTACGCCATCAACACTGGCTACAAGTTCTCTCTACCTCACACAATTCTTATGCACATGTAGAGGATAGTGGTGAATGACAAGGAACAACTTCCTTATGCTACTCTTGTCACTCGATTATTCAGACATTTCAATATTCAGCCTCCTAAAATTCTATGTGTTCGAACCAATACTCCAATGGTAGTGGGATTGAAGATGGTTTCCAAGATGCATCTGAAGGAGCTGAACAAGGTGTTGGAGAGCATTGAGGAGAAGTCCCCTATCAAGGCAAAACAAGACTCTGCAGTAGGAAAAAGGAAAGGCAAAGAGCCCATGAGCGCACCAATCAAGAAAAGAAGAGTACTCATCTTGCAGGACGAAGAAGATGAGGATGACATCACTCTCTCCGCTTTTGCCTTAAAGAATTTACAGAGTTTTGTTAACTTTCAAGCACTAGAGGACATAGAGAACAGAGAAAGAGAAGAGACAAAGAAGAAAAATAAAGAAAGAGAAGCGAGGAGAACAGAGGAAGAGGAAGGAAGAATAGAGGAAGAACATAGAGGAAGAGAACAAGAAGAAGAAAAGGGTCAAGATGATTCTCTTAAACCTATATTTGGAGGAGAAGAAGGAGAACAACATTACCTTGGTACTGAAAAAGAGTAAGACCAGGATGAATAATACTTTTCTCCACTTGAAGGCACAGAAACAGGGGGAGTTGTTAACAAAAGATGTACTTCTTTACTTGTTTTACTAGTGATGATGTTAGTCGTTCTCCTACCAATCCAAAGGATGTGTATGCCTCTCAATTTCTTGAAGCTGGTAATGAGGCATCATCTCCAAGTCTGGATGTTCTAGTTGAGGTTCCATCATCAGTTAACAGTCATCAAATCGATTATGCTGAAGTGAGTACTCAAACAGATAATACAGCAGACTTCAAGAGACTGCTCGAGCTTCTTGTGGAGATCAAAGCTCAACTTTATGGATTGGAGTGTGAATTTCAGAACATGTAGTCAGCAAACAAAGTCACTTCAGTCTCTACACGATAAAGTACAAGCCCTTAAGGTTCAAGTTCAAGCCTCTGCAAAGGGTGAGGATATTGAGCAACTGAAGGAGGACCTGAGGAAGCTGGAAGAGACTGTCAAGTCTATGGGGGATTTTCAGATCGTTCGCATCCCCAAAAAGCCATGATTTTTAGCCAATTTTTTTTTCTCCACTTTTTGCTGATGAGAAAAAGGGGGAGAGAGTTTGTGCAGATTTGATTTGAATGATCTTTTAATACTTTTTGCTTGGTTTGACTTTGGTTTGATTTTGATGACTCTGACTGTTAATTGGATTGAATGTTTGACGCTTGCAGCAACTGAGCATGTGATTTTGATTGTGGCTGGATAGTTACTTATTATGCGGGATTAACATGTTTTCTGTGGATGTAGAATCAATACTATCCAGGGCCTAATTGATTTATCTTTATAAGATACTATGCTTTGTTTAAGTGTTGTTTTGCAGGTTAAATTTGCAAATCTGCAGGAAAATTTTGTCACCATAAAAAATGGAGAGATTGTTAGAGAAAACTTATTATTTAAAGCTAACAAAATATTTCTAAAAGTCTAGTCTGAAGACTTGCAGACTTAAGTGTTATAGTCTGAAGAACTCTAGATGCTACTGTCAAAATCTGAAGACCGATAGACTTTAATCTCAAAATCTGACCTCACTTACAGTTTCCAGACCGACAAGTGAAGACTTCTCTAGATGCGAGTTTATCTTCAGGGATTTGATTCATACGGTTTGTGGAAGATCTTATGGCTAGATATAGCATCTTATGATCAATTATTTCTATTGAAAACAATTCGGATAATCAGATTTCTTGAAAGGCGAAGTATACTTGGAATGTTTTACTTATGGAAACCAATATCCTAATTGTATGGGCGAGCAAGATTGATGGACTTTTATCACATTCCTAAAACGACTCGAGATCTCCTTGATTGATTATGTCCAACGGGTAGATTGGAACAACTCTTTTGAAAAGTGCCAACGGTTGAAGAAGCATGGAGGAGTATATAAGGAAGACTCTCAAGTTGTTCGAGGGTGTGTGTGAAAGAAAAATTTCAAAATCCAAAGCTTCCTAGTTCTTTGCTATTTCAATTCTCAAGTCTAACTTGTACTCAAAAGAGAGAGCAAACACTTGTGAGACTTTGGAAGAGTGTAGTAAAGTTTCCACACAGTAAAGTCAATGACGTGAGATTGTAAAATCTCTTTTGATTCATAGTGAAATATAGCCACTAGGCTGTCAGTGCGGAAGAGTAGACGTAGGCTTGATTTAAGCTGAACCACTATAAATCTTGTGTTTTTATTCTTTTTCCCTGAACTCCTTACTTTAATTCATAGTTTTATACATCTGCTTATAATTGATTACTTCTTCAGTCTATTATCTTCTAAAGGCAATTTTAAGTCTTGCGAAAATTTCTTTTAACACTTATTCACCCCCCATCTATGTGTTCTTATTAGCCCTTTCAAATAGCACATCCTAGGACTGCACACGCATGCATTATAGAAATAACCTGAGTCACATCAAATATCTAGCCGAAGAGAAGTACTGATTGCTAATGTTAATGAGATCTTAAGTACACAAAATATCTTAAGAGTTCCTCGTAAGCCATCGCGTCACTAGAGTTCGGAGCACTTAGAAAAAGCAAATCTTATCACTTCAGGTGGTCATATATATATATTCCAAGATCCACTACTACTTTAAGATCTCGAGGGCTTTTAATAACCTACGGAATTAAGAGGGGTGAATTATGGAGAGCTAGCGCAGTTTTTCTATTCAGTTTTATATCGAGGCGAACTCCAAACACAAAAACTCAAAGTGACGTGATATCAAATGATGGATCCGGGGCAAACACTTTTAATATATGTTCTTCCACGAGAGTTAGATACATATAATTGTCACGAGATCACACGTTGCCACTTGTCCCAGTACAGAAAAATGGATGTTACATTCATCCTATGCACGCGAGACAGTCAAAAAAGCTGTTGCAGATGGAGCGCAATACTTGATCGGGAGCCACCTGTCGTCCATTAATGTGGGAGGCACAGAACATTTGTGCGGTGATAGGTCGCTAAGCGGATGGATTCACATCACCCTCTCGACGTCTGATAAAGAAAGAGAGTCTTAAACGACAAACGTCTAAAAACCTACAGAAAAGATATGAAAACCTAATTTATTTAAGAAGCTCGAATGCATGGTGGGATGTTCAGGTGAAAGGGGAAGAGAAAGTCTCTAATAAGTAAGTTTGTCAGAAAATATTGATAAGTGTAGAAATCATCTGACTACGTGTTGATCTTTCGGGTGCACAGTCTTTCTGTGCTACACCACCCAACCAATTATTTTGGGTGATTATAATAATCTACATCGAGGCCCAAGATGGTGTGGTCTTTCTCCTCTATATATATTGAATGGCCTGCGTGACAAGAGTTCACACAGCACAGCTCGTCACTGAGGGCTAGAGACATAACTAGGGCATCCTGTGTTGAGCTCCGAAATCTTTCATTCTCAAATATTTCCTTCAGTTGAGCTGCCACCCTTGATTTCCTGAGAATTAGAGAGAGGGGTAATGGCCATTTGCTCGACCGATAATCCCTGGGCTTTTGCTTTTGGCCTCCTAGGTATATAGTTTTAGCTTGACATGATCTGACTTGTAATCTCACTTAGTATCTTCATCAAACTAGGGTTAACATGCATATTATACTTGTGCCATCACTAACCCCTATCTCATCAAGATATTGATTTCCCCGTAAGGCTATGGACTGATTCATTTGTCATCTTTTTTTAATAATTCTTTGTCCCAGGTAATCTCATATCTTTCGTGGTCTTTTTGGCCCCAGTGTAAGTTCATCCTCTTGATCAACTTTTTGTTTAGCTTAACAGAAGCGTCTGGAAGTATGAACATGAACGAGTGGCTAATAGGATTCTTGCAATCCTTTTCTTGCTTATGTTGGCAGACCAACATTTTATAGGGTATGCAAGAGGAAGTCGACCGAAGGGTTTCAATCAGTTCCGTACGTGGTTTCTTTGCTCAGCGCCATGCTCTGGCTATACTACGCGTCCATCAACTCTGAGTCCAATGATTTCCTTCTCCTCACTGTCAACTCAGTGGGATGTGTCATAGAGACCATCTACGTTGCTCTCTACCTTGCTTATGCTCCTAAAAAAGCCAAGGTACGAACTTACCTATCCAATCACATATAAATGATATAGTCACAATTCATACCTGGTTGATATGTAATGACATAAAAGGGTTTGAACCAGCTACCATCATTTCAAGATGCACACCCTGCCAACACAGGGGAAGTAGAGCTTGGTCAGGCCCGGGGGTTGGGTGGTTCAAACCTTGGGGGACCCCCGGCGGTTTGCCATTACCCATCTTTAACCTCCTTAGGTTGGCTTCGATGGAGGGAGCAATTTAAGGACCTGCTCGGGTCTAATACCTAGTTGATATGTAACGACATAAATTGTTAAAGAAGGTGTTTTAATGATAAATGCTTGCATGCACGCATTCATGCAGATATCTACAGTGAAGCTGATGGTGACGGGCTTTGGAGGGTTTTGTTCCTTTCTACTCTTGTCCCGCTTCTTAACAAAGGGATCAACCAGGGTCCAACTTCTTGGGTGGCTTTGTGTTGGATTCTCCATCATCGTTTTCGCAGCTCCCTTAAGTGTTATGGTGAATCATTGGAGTAATTCTTGATTTCTTATTTTTTAATTTCCCTATTTATACTTTTCTTCATGCACAACGCTACTCAGTTAGGTGAGACAAGTTTTGCATGACATTGATTTTTGACAAATATTGTGCAGAGAATGGTGATCCGAGCCAAAAGCGTAGAGTTCATGCCCTTCTCTCTCTCATTTTCCCTCACTCTCAGCGCTGTAACTTGGCTCCTCTACGGTCTATTCCTCAAGGACATCCACATTGTGGTATGCATCGACTTTCAGCAAATACTAATGCTAAAAAGAGTTTTCTATTACCCAAAGAAAAAAGTTTGTCGAGGAGACTACAGTTTAGATATCGCTTTATTTTCTGATATACACTCATTAACACAAGTATGATCATTCATATAGGTTCCAAACGTACTAGGTTTTATCCTTGGAGTGCTTCAGATGGGACTGTATCTGATATACAGGAAGAGGAATGTGATGGTCTTGAAGGAGCCCCATTATTTAGGTGGTGCAAAGCCAATTACCGATACTCAAAGTTGCAATGTCGCCTCTGATGATGTCACCATCGATGTTGATGAGGTCAAGGAGAGGAAAGATGATGTATACGAGGGTGAGAAAAGCTTTGAAGCTTCCGATAATGGACCAGTGGTGAATATTTCATGTGAAGTTTAACAATGGTTAAGTCGCTGCATATGTCTCTGCTGTTGTCTTTACAGTAGCTAGTTAAGCTAATTTACTTCTTTCTTCTTTGTTGTTAATGTACGCATCGTTACTTGTATATGCAAGTGGTGATTAAGAGCGCATGCATAAGTGCTCTGGAATTGCAATGTTTCATCTAGCATTTAAAATCATTCTGGTCTCGTTCCTCTTGTTAATGAACTCATTCTACTGTCTTTTTAATCCGTATTGAAAATGAAAAATTATCTAGGTTGCTTTGTCTCGAATTAGAAATGGTAACTTTGCCTCGATTCACCTATGAAGATCATAATTCGTGACTAGAATCGAAATTGGCCGTCAAAGATGCCTGTCATGATCTTCCTCCTTTAAAAGGAGAGAAGCCCACTCTTTGGAAGACTAATAATCAAACATATCATCGTAAAGTCATTTAGTGAGCAACGTTTCAACAAAAGCGATTTAACGACTTAATTGATGGCATTAATAACTGCCTATGTGGCAATAAATAACATATCCAGCACCATTTAGTGCACATAAACCACCAAAAGTATTTCCGACACCACTTCTGACAATATTTGATTGAAATGGGCGGCATTTCTTAATGTTGGGAAAAGATCTTGGAAATGTGTAACTTTTTGAAGGGCAGGTAAGTCGGTGCTCGAAACAAGACTTGAGCTCGATCGGATATTTGAGTTTTACCAAGCTCGACTTGAGCTCAAAGAAACTCGATTTTTCAGAGCTTCGCAAAGCCCGAATATCTTGGATTTTCATATATGTTTGAATATTGTATAACCGTAAAGGATCTTTATGTTTGATTTTATCACAATTACAATTGCAAGCTTGATCATGACTCAATATAAGATTCGAGTAGCTGGAGCTCGACTCTAGATCAAACAAGTTGATTTGATCGAGTAATATATCCTCGAACCGAGGACAAGCTACATACTCGTGAGTAACTTGACTCAGTTTACAGTGACGAACACAAGAGGCTTGGGGATGATTACTATCGTGCCCAGGCAATATTTTCTTCCACCCTCGGCTGAGAAAACTTTCTTCAATTTAACTTCTTATCGGTTGTTTACAGAGATGGACATTTTGACGAAGTTCGTAAGTAGGAAACCCCAGTTTGTAATGAAGTCTTTTCTCATAGAACTAACTCGGAGATTTGCTTCGGAAATGATGCATTTAGCGCGCAACAAGAAAGCAACGCATTATTGGCAACTAAAAGGAAAAGGAAAACACCCAAAACTAAGCACATTGGTGGGCCGCTCGTTGTCTTCATCTTCGTTATACATTAAGGTTGGACACGAGGATTCACGTACGGAGACGGCGGTTCGGTATAAAGGTAGGCACGAATTAAAAATTGACATGAATTTTAGTAAACCGGCTAATTAGACGCAAATATAATCGACGAAGACGTGGCCTTAGTCCGATTAAGACCCACTGCCTAACTATATCCGCTTTTGGAGGTCTCTATCATCTACTTAGATTTTTCGTCTGCCTTGGGACCTTATCGTGAATCATTGAATTATCTCCTTGCTCTTGAAACTCAGTTTGATTAAGACACTTAAGGAAAAACGTGTGTGTACGTTAGCCATATTATGAGATCATATGAATATCTCTCAGTATCATGTATATATCTCATTTAATAATGCATATCTTTAATTGATATTTATCTTCAATAGTTATCTCATAAGACCTATAAATAGGTTGATGTAATTCTCATTAGGAATATATTGAAATATACTAAAATTTCTCGATTCTCTTCTGTTGGGAACACAAATATATGAAGAGAAAAATAGAGAAGAAAACAAATGAGAATTTTTATGTGGAAAACCCTTCCTAAAAAATTAGGAAAAAGGGAAAAATTACGATGCCACACTAAACAATCTTCCATTACCAAGATCATAATTACAAGCTCTAAGGTTAGAAGCTTCAATGTTACAACTATAAGAGATATTGCCCCTATATATAGCAGGAGTTTTGGACATACATAATTAATATGAAAAATTACATGTATGCAGTTAGCAACAATAAAAGCCTTATTGACTACTTTAACAATATAAAATTGGTAATTGCCTAAAATAAATTTTGATTCTATGCTTGAAAATTATTTTCCTCTATCAAACTTCATAACCCCATCATTTTCTACATTCTTATTTCTAATTGTGTAGTTGATAAAGTCCTTTGTCAGAGTTGGACAAAAGCTTATATTTGAATTTTCTAATCTCCCCCTCGTGTAGAGTGGAAATATGCAGTTGGGGAAGTAAATGTTGGAGATACTATTCCTCCTAATTGATATGATGAAGATATCTTTGGCACTAATTGATATCATATATTCAATATGATTTCCTTGATTGATACTATATATTTTGGAATCATTTTTTTTTTCATTTATGCATATTCATACCTAGATTATCTAGGTTCTATGGGCCATAAATAGAGGTTGTACACATACATCTTCGATATGAGAAAGCAATATACCTTTCTACCCTTTTCTTCCTCCATCTAGATTTCCATCAGTTTTATTTTGTGACATGATATCAAAGCCTCTCACTCTAAACTAGCTTCCGCATGTCATTCTTTACCTCGCAAGAAAAATGCCTAAAAAACATAATATCGTTTTTGGCGCGTCACATAACCCAAATGACCCACCTTTGGATCCACACATCAATATACCAACGTGACTGAAGAGAAATAGACAAAGGAAGGGCAAGACAAGCAGCTGCATTAGGTTCAACAAGTAGGGATGAGCATGGTCCAGATTGGGCCGATATCCACCCCCTAACTCTAGGACCAAGTTGCACAGTATTAGTCCTTAATTTTTTGGACTAATGAACGACTCTATTGAGTAATTTTTTGGACTAATGACCGACTCTATTGAGCCTGGAATCGAGGACTGAACCAACTTAATGGGTTTAGTCCAGTTCTAGGTTCAACTCAAGACCGACTGATAATTTTTTTGTTTCAGTTTATGTACTCCTTGAAAAGGCAAACCTATCATTTTAAATTACATATCCATCAACAATGCGGCGTTATGCAACCAAACTATAAATAGTAATATATATTTAACAATTTTAAGATAGGGCAACAATAGAAATTTCACACCTGCTAAAAGCAAGAAATCATAAAAATAATTAAGATCACTCATAGAGTTATGGGACAAGATGGGAAGTTCCTATAATCATTTATCTATAATAGTCGTAACACCATATGTAAAAAAGCATTATAAATAATATATTCAATATGTAAGATATATCTAATATATTTTAGATATATTATATATAATAATACAATCAAGGTTGGTCTGGGTTGGATCGACCTTAAATTTCCAGGATCGAGAATCAACCCGTATGGTACTGGTCTAGAGATCTTAGGAGTAAGGACCGACCCAATCTCCTTAAAAACTGAACCAGGACTGGCAGGGTTAGGTTGATCTAGGATCGGTCCAGTGTTAACCCTCGACCGATGCTCACCCATATCAACAAGGGCAACCTTTCCCAAGGATAGTTCTTGTTCAGGCTTATTCAAAAGCTGTTTTTCTCATGCCCATTCACCTAGTGGGTTCCCATCCGAGTTTAGCCCATACAAGGCTGGGCAAATCCATCAAGCCCAACCCAAGTGGTTTCTATGGAGAATATGGGCCAGGAGGAGGTCTACATCTCACTACTAAGCCCAATCCAATTCTTGGACCAGGTTGACATTTTTTGAACCAAACTGGTTCGGGTCCGCGAGGTTTTAGGGCAAACCCGGCTCTAATTTTTAGCCCTAGTTTTTTTCCTTTTGTAGGGACTGCCAACGGTTAGTTGGAACCCAACAACTCTCTTTATACCTATGCTGTCAATAGCTTAGAACCCCGTCTAATCTCCTTATAACTCTCGAGATGAGAGAACCATTCTGTTTGGTCTTGAGAGCTCCGGCAACCATGTCATGAAGGAAAAGGATGGTTTTATTGATGGCACCATATCGATGCCATCTGATAAGCAGCTTGCATGACATTAAAGGAAGTGCAACGAACTTATTTGGACTTGGTCGACAACTGCATTAGTCCCAAGGTGGCCGTCGGTTTTTCTTAGATTGAAGATGACAGATATGGAAGAACATTTGACAGATGTACGATAAACTCAATAAAGCCAAAAAATTTTACCTAACTTGGGCCCTATTAGAGCTCAAACAGGGCAACCTTTCGATAGCCTTCGTTTTCAACCGGTTGTCAGTGATTTGAAATTAACTAGGGATGACCGAAGAAAAGCTTAAAGGCCCCGAAGTAACCCTAGCACAATTTCGAGAAATCAAAGAACGGGAGTATGTAACGAGGTTTTTGCTCATATTAAATGAAACGTACTCACCTTTTGAAGCCAGGATCCAATTTCCCCGCTCAGGAAAATTTATCAGCTCACTATGAAAGAGGAATCCCAGCGATCGCTTCGGCAGAGTATTTGAAGGCCAACAACTGTGTTGTTCTTGCAGCAAAGGTGACGCTGGGGCAGCGTAGCGCTGTGGCCAAGTCTGGCAATGGAGGCTTCACTCGCTTTGGCACGGAGCGAGGGTTCCCAAGTGAGGAAGACGATGGCTCCTTTTTTAGAATGAATGGCCATGATTTAAAAGTATTTGCCCCGAGGAGGAATCCTCGAATTCCAACATGGAAGGGGGAGGTGAGGGGTTCAAATCCCCACCTTCTTAGGGGGGATGGGGGTGGGGACGCGTAAGTTTCAGAAGTGGGTTTCGACTCCCACGCTCTGCAAGAGGCAGGGCAAAAGTCTGAGAGTGAGTGTAGAGTAGGAATAGAGTAGGATTGACCAAAAAAAAAAAAAGTGATGGTCCAGGATGCACAAGATCTTTAGTTCAGATGAGTGGCCATGATTCAAACGTGGGATTAGATGGTCCAGGATATGCAGCGCGATCTGATGGCTCCTCTTTCATCCTAGCCGCACCTAAATCGGATGGCGCATCTCACAACACGTCAGCCTTTGCGTGGAAAACATCCGATGGCTGAGATTCTGCCACGTCGTCCAAATTAAATGGCCAAAATTCCAACAAAAGCAAAGGTAAATTTTGTGATTATAATAAATGCCCTTATCATACGAAGGAAAATGGTTGGAAATTACACTGGAAGTCAACATACTAGGAAAGGAGGGAACACAATATTTCATTTGCAACAAATGCTAAGGTCAATTAGCCTATTAATCAAAATCAATTTGGACAAATTATGAGAGCTTTGAATCAACTGGGAATCGAAGACAAGTTAGCTAGCTATGTGGGTGTATGCTATTGCCTAATGAACTCTATTTAACTAAGGCATGGATTATTGATTCAAATGCTAATGATCACATAATTTGCGATGTATGTTTTCTCTTCCATTTTTGTATACTCACTCATAATTAGGGGTGTTACAATTGAACTGAAACCGAAATCGAAACCAAACCAAATCGAATCGAAATTTCATGCAATTTCGGTTTAGTTCAGATAACCAAAATGTAAGCCTTCTTTTCTTCAATTCGGTTCGGTTTTCAGTTCAGTTTGATAAACCAAATCAAATTGAAATTCTCACAAAACTTAAACCCCAACTTAAAATCTCTCTTCTTTCTCACCATTTATTTAGTTCGGTTTCAATAAGCAAGGAAAAAATAGGAAAACTAAAAAGCCGAATCGATAAATTGGTTCAGTTCGTATTCAGTTCAGGTCGAATTTGGTTCAGTTCGGGTTTTCAAGAAAACCAAACTATTGACGCCCCTACTCATAAATACTTTGATTTGCCTTCCAAATGGAAATGACACAGTTCTTACTAAGATCGGAAATATCCAGCTCAATCCATCCATATTTTAAAAAAATGTCCTCCTCATCCTTGATTTTCAATTCAATCTCATTTCGATTTTCAAATTCAATGAAGATAATTCCTGTCAAATCATTTTTTATTTTGATCTATGTTTCTTTCAAGCTTTTTTGATTAGGAAGTTGATGGGTTTCGGTAAAAATCGTGATGGGCTTTATTTTTGGGCCACAAATATTGATTCTTTTTTTTTTCTTTGAATAAGGCCACCTCATGTAATGCGAATATCAAAAATAATATTTTATTTCCTCATCAACAATTTGGACATAGTGCTTCTTTTCCTCACCCCCAAGTGCTTTATATGTCCATTGACCAAATAATCATGACTACCTTTCCCTCAAAGCACATTACGTACAAATGATGCATTTCTCTCTTGCATATAGATATTTGGGGACCATATCAAAAACACTACATCATGATGTGTAGATGATTATACACATGCAACTCGGGTGTGTCTCATGCAATCTAAGGCCCAAATCCTTTCCCATCTTACGAATTTTCTTATATTGATGAAAAATCAGTTTTATAAATCTATTCAACGTGTTCACATAGATAATGCTCGTGAAGTTTTTAACCATGAATGTTTCTCACTCTTCACCTTCAATGGCATCCTTCATGAAAGTTCATGTGTATACACTCCTCAACAAAATGGGATCATCGAAAAGAAATGTCATCACCTCTTAGATGTTGCTCGTGCTCTCAAACACTAAGCTTCCATTCCTAAAATATTCCGGGGTGACTATGTGATCACGACAGCCTACCTAATCAATTGAATACCTACTCGGATCATGGATGGATGAACGTCTTTTGAGCTACTCTTAGGCCAAAAAAGAAAAAATAAAATAAAAACCTAATACCTAACGCCTTTGTGTTTTTTGATGCTTATTTTATGTGTCTACTATGGGCTCTTGGGACAAATTGGGTACTTGTGCCTCAAATGCATATTTATGGGATGCCCTAATCTTCAGAAAAGATATTTGGTTTTGAATCCATCGATTGGGAGATTTTTTGTTAATAAAGATGTTATTTTTCATGAAGATGTTTTCCCTTTTCAAGATGAAAAATCTTGAAAGAAACTGTGGAGAAATTACCCATCGTCAACCATTCTTGAGTGAGGAAGACTATCACCTTCGCAGCTGTTTATTGTTCCTCAAGTCACACCTCTTGTAGCTAACATTCATCTCAGTTCACCACTGAAGATAAACAGAGAGATGCCAACATTATTCTCTGAGGACTCTATGGTTTCTTCTACAAATTCATTGGGCCGTACTTCTCATGAGCCCATTAACAATATCAGTCTAATCTAGCTCCTCCTCGAAGTTTAAGATGTGCAACACGACCACCCACATGGACGAAGGGCTATATTTGCTCTGCTTTAAAGTCATCTAGTACACATTGTCCCATCTCCTCTTATGTTAGCTATGTTCGTCTATCACCAAAAGAGATGTGTTGCTTTAGTAAAATATCTGAAAAACATGAGCCGTCCTTGTACAATGATGCTGTCAAGGAGTCTCCCTAGAAACAAGCCATTGCAGATGAATTGCAAGCACTAATGGAGAATAAAACCTAGGATTTCATTTTTTTACCACCGCATCGGCAACCTTTTGGGTGTTAATGGGCGTATAAAATCAAATATAAGCCAGATGGTTCCATTGAACATTATAAGGCAAGACTCGTAGCTAAGTGGTTTTACATAGCATGAAGGTTTTGATTATTAGGAGATTTTTTCTCCAGTAGCAAAGGAAGTTATTGCTCGTTCTTTTCTCTCTGTTGTTGCTCTCCGCAATTAGTCTTTGCATCAAATGGATGCTCACAATGTTTTTCTCAATGGAGATTTAGAAGAGAAAATTTATATGAATCTTCCACTAGATTTATGCAGTTAGAGAGAGAATTGAGTATGTTGTTTGTGAAAATCCCTATATGAACTCAAACAAGCTTCCCATTAATGGTATCCCAAATTTATCACTGCATTCACAATGGCAGAATTCAAGCAGTCAAACACACAACTATGGCTTATTCACTTGGAACAAAGGGACATCATCCATTTATTTATTAAAATATATTGATGATATACTGATCATGGAGAATGATGACTTTGTCATCACAAAGTTCAAGAAATACTTGCATTCCACTTTTCACATTAAAGATTTGGGATCTCCCAAATATTTTCTTGAGATGGAAATCGCACAATCAGATAAAGGAATTAACCTCGGTCAGCACGAATTTGTCATAGAGATTATCTCGGAGATAGGACTACTAGGTTCCAAACTAGCAATCATCCCAATTGAGCAAACTACCAAGTTGACAACGTCAGAATATGACAAAGAATTGTCACTACTGAATGAGGATCCTTTACTCAATGACCCCTCTATATATCAAGGACTTGTCGGGAAACTCAATTATCTCACCATGACTAGATCCGACATATGCTACTCAATAGAAATTCTCAGTAAATTCATGCATGGCCCAAAATAGTCTCACATGAATGTAGCGTTGAAAGTGGTAAAGCACTTAAAAGGATATCCGAGATTGGGAATATTATTGTTCCACGATAACAACATGGACCTGACGGCATATTGTGACACGGATTATGCCATTTGTCCTATGAGTAGAAAATCTATTACAGAATTTTGTGTCAAATTGGAAAACTCATTGCTCTCATGGAAAACAAAGGAACAATCAATTGTTTCGTTATCGTCTGCTAAAGAAGAATATTGAGCAATGGTGAAAACTAGTTGTGAAATTGTCTAGATAAGAGGATTGCTTCGAGTCTCGGTATATGACAATGACGTTGTGCTTAAACTCACAATAAATGCAATTTTTTATGAAACAACGAAGCATATAGAAATCGATTGTCATTTCATTAGAGACAAAATCCAGGATAGAGTGATTAAGACAAAGGGAATAAGAACAACAGAGCGGCCTGCAAAAATCTTCACCAAACCTTTGTGTCAAAGGCAACATGTGTATCTACTGACAAGCTAGGCGCCCTTAATGTGTATAGATCGCCAGCTTGAGGGGGAGTGTCGGAGATACTATTACACTAATTGATATGATGAAGATATCCTTGGCACTAATTGATATTATATATTCAATATGGACACATGTATCTTTGATTTGAGAAAGCAATACACCTTTCTACCCTTTTCTTTTTCCATCTAGCTTTCATCAGTTTATTTTATGACAAGTTGACAACAAACAAGGGCTTGGAAAGATATGAACTTAAGACCTTCACTCTAATACTATATGAGACTTTATGAGTCTACTACTAACTATTCTAAAAACCTAAATTATTAGATGAAAACATGATTTAATATTATATTTTAACACATGAAACTTGAAACTTGATATTAGGTTACTTGATTACACATGCATGTTATGTTGCAACACAGCCTTACCACCAAGACCAATGGCCCACAAATTAACCACATGTGATCATACAAATTCCAAGATTGATCGGGGCACCCATTCATCATTGATCACCTAACAATAAATTATCAATTCTCCAAACAGTTAGAACGCAATTGGAAAGGTCAGACGATAATGGTGGCCCATTTACACACTCCATGTCACGATGTCCGAGCACTTATTTCGGGACCGCACATCTCTATTGGTTAAGGAGATGCTTGATGTCAGATGTAACTTAATACTTTCTACTCTCATGCCATTTCCCTGTCACAATGGAATATGAATTTCGACACTCGTTAGTTTCTCTCTTCTATCATTTTCCCTTCATTTCAAAGAAGTGCTTTGTTAAAGGCCTATTGCTTTTGACTCGGGAGAGTACACGATTCCAAAGTACAAATGGATGGTGCTAATCCGAACTTCATTCGACGTCGAATTGTAATGTTTGACCAGCGTTGGCTGATAGATAACATCAAGGTGTTGCTGTTGTGAAAAAGATGTCCTCGTAATGGATTTGTGACAAGTGGATTACTTCAATCATCGACGTTCCTCGCACCCACGGTTGCTTCAAAAGTTAAAACCCTTTTCCGCAATCGACGACTCCTCCATTAAATTGGACAATGATACTACTCCCAATCAGAGCATTTACGCAAACACATGTTAGAGGGGAAAATTTGTTTAAAAGGACCTAAACCTATCACATTTTGACCAATTCAGTCTTACACCTTTCAATCTTGTCAATATTTTTTTAGTCTAGACAATTTTGCTAATTGAATTATAAACAAATTGACAATTTGTCAATTGAGTCTCAAACATTCTGACGATTAGCTAATTGAGTCTATTTAGCCAATTTTCTATATGTGCTAGTACTAAAATAGACAAATCTTACCTTTACCAAAAAAAAAAAAAAAAAAAGACAAGCTTTGTATTTTTTTTTTTTTTTTTTTCGAATTTTTTATATTTCTCTTTTTTTCGTTTGTTATTTTTTAAAGTGGACAACTCTTTTTTACTTTTTGATAATTTGCCAATTGAGTCCATTCAGACATCGCGCCTCATCGGTTGGGGGCAACCCTCGCCAAGATTTGGCGAGGGCCTTGGTGCCTTCACCCGAAGTCGGCAAGGTATGGCCTTGAGTGAAGCCATCATGGCGGCTGATGGTTGCTGCTGACTCTTGCTAGCATTGGAAAAGGAAAATAATTAAATTAGTTAAATTATAATAGATTTATGACTTTTTGGATAATTTTATGTTTGAACAATTTTCTCCACTATGGAGAGAGGTCACATAAATATCTAAAGCCAAATAGCAGCACCAATGATTACACAATTGTCGGATCATTGTTTGAGACTCTTATCAGCTCTTATCCCATCAAGTGGCCGTTTCATATTATAATTCCACACTGAACCTCGAGCCGAGCCTACCCACGTTGAGATCTCTCCAGCTTTTTGGCGCACGAAACTTCAAATGCAAATTCCATCAAACGAATCTGGGAGAAGAGTTTATATGTCAAGGGTACACTGCTACATGTTCTCGTATAAGATGCATGTTACAAACGCATGCAATCCGCGATAAGATTAATGCTGACATCACGGTCAAAGAGCGCTACTCCTTTTCGGTGAGAGAGCGCAATAATACCATTAAATAATGCTTTTGATTAGCCATACGGAACGATATAAAGACCCCAAATGATCCGCCACTCAGAGCGAAAAAGGGAGGCGCAAATCGATCCGAAACCACCTGTCTTCCATTTTTGATGGGAGGGGTGCGTGGAAGATGGGTGGGGATGACAAGACGTCACTCCCGGGACGGAGGGATCAAAGGTTATCCTCTTGACGTCTGTACGATTGTTAAAACTGCGCGAATGGAGATCTAGCTGTGACCCTGACTCATCCCAATCCTTCGACATTAAGAGCATGCGTCGATCCACCTGAGATCTTGATAGATTGTACCAGGTTCTCTTGAATTCAATAAGCTAATGCACGAGACATATCCTAATAACCAATATACACTAATGTAAAATTGCTACTAGAATATAGCTTCTTGGTGTGAATAAGTATTAGAAGAAATTTTCTCCGCTATTATCTAATGTGTAGAGTTAAATTTTCTTTGTAGCAAATTTAGCATTACTTACTTAAGATAAAATATATAATATTTAATTCGTCTTTTCAATATATACTGAGTTCAGTATGCTAACATTGCAAATTCTGTTTTTTTTTTTTTTTTTACCACTTCATCTTGATTTATTATTGGAATAAATACACTAAAAGTCCTAAAATTTATTACAAAAGTACAATCAAATCTTAAAATTTTCAAAAAGTGTAATCAATGGAATGACTTAATTGGATCATTGTGACAAGTTATAAGACTTTCAAAGCACTTATCTCTTTATTATTTTGACTAGATAAATCATTCTTTTCTTGACGGCTAGATGATTGTATAAAATGTCCTAAATTAATTTTTTTTTTCCTATTACTTTTCACTCAAGTAGAAACGTAGGCAACACCCTATTTAGTTTAACATTTTGTAAGTATCTAAGATTTCTATGTGATTGAAGACATATCTACATAAATAAAATCAATATATAATCTGTGATGACCTAGACTCGAGGTAGTACGGAAGGACGGACTAAAATCGCCTCGGTAGTACGCGAGTGAGGCTAAGCACATGTCTCATTTCCCACATTGCTTAAAGGGAGTTCTAAGCTAGTTGATAAGGCTTGTGTCCCTCTGACTGTACATACGTGTTTTTTTTTTTGTAGTATGAGCTGTCTCAACAAGAACAAAATCATGAGAATTTAATGTCCAAAAGGGACAATATGTATACAGTGACAGGCTCAGGGTCCTTATAGGTGGTATTACAGCCGACTCTCGCAGCATATAAGGCCACAACAAGGGTGTTGTGCCATAGAAGTGGAGAATATGGCGACCCAAACTCAGGACAGTATGGAGGGATGAACTAAGATTGCCTTGACAATACGCGGGTGAGGCAAAGTGCATGTCTCCTCTCCCACATCGTTTAGAGAAGAGTTTTGGACTAGTTGATAAGGCTCAGAGCTGCTTTGAGAAGAATAAAATTGTAAGTACTTAATGCCTAAAGAAAACAATGTGTACAATGATGCACACAAGGTCCTTACATAATCAATCTCATGCAATAAAACAACGATAATAAAAAGGAAAATACAATTCCATACATGTCAGATGAGAGTAACAAAACATGCAATGCTAAATGTTACGTTATTGACCACAACAAGAGTAATTTGAACTCATTACTTGCCTATTTGCAGCTTTCACTTTACTATAATTTCTAATTAAAATTAAGTTTGTGACAAATTTCGTTGTTGTTATTGTTATTCTCCTTACCCTATTTTACGGGAGAGATTTGCTTGTAACTATATATATATACTTATTTGTTTATTTATTGCATATGCATATTTCATAGTATATGAATAAGAATTTTGGCGAAGAGGTCGTGACCTCCTGTGATTACCTTTCTACGAATAGTTATTATATGGTCTACAAAACCATAGAGATATATCGTTCCACATGATCTATATAGAGCATGCAACAACTCCCCCCTTCCTAGAGTTTCCACCAAACAAGCGAAAAAAGAGAGGAAAGATGAATTAAAGGCATGGATAACACTCAAGAATTAAAAATACAAAAGTCACTTACTTTACAACAAGGTTGTGTATGATTAGGTTACTCTTAATAGAGTGTTTTACACGCACTTTGCCAAGTTGTATGCCCTCTTATATAGAAACATATGTTGATTAGTGACTTCTGTTGTCCCCTCATTTCTTCCTTTCGCATTATTAGCCCAATACATCACCATAGGTATATCAAATTAATATATGAAATTGATATATTAGATAACATAACAGATTGCAAGTATGCATTTAAATAAATGGGTCACGGTCGATAAATATAATATCACATCACTTTATATATCAATTACGTGAATCAATTTTAGTATACTTAGCACGTAAAAATCCTTCAACAGTAGTGGTCACGTGATCAAGCCGGGGTGGAAAGATTTGGCAGCGAAGTACACGTGACCTCGAGTCCTATAAATTGTCGAATATAGAATTATGGCACGATAAGGTGCTGGCGTTACGTACGGGCGCACGATCACCCACTGCGCCATGACACCTGCAATTATTAGATGATCATTATCTCCCTTTACAATATTAAAAGATATCATGTCCATCAACATAATCGACACTTTAAATGACGTGATAAGTTCATATCTATTACCCCACTTCATCAATATGAAAATTATCTAAAAAATCTTAAATTTATTAAATGACAGTGAATTCATTTCTAAATTTATCAATTTTGATTAATATAGCCATGAATCTTTTGACAATTTTCAATTAGTTAATCCGGTAAATTTAAACTAAATATTACTGACAAAATGGTCCGCTTAATACCAAGCCGATAGCTAATATGAACAATCTTATATGAAACGATGTCACTTTGCATTGAGTCAAGAATTTCTAAATTTTCTTTTCTTTTCTTTTCTTTTCTTTTATTTTCTTTTCATTTCTTTTGTTTTTTCTTTTTATTTTATTTTATTTCCTATGCTATTGTTCATCTTTTTCCTCTACCGGTCACAAGTGAGCATCATAGCCCTTGCCAAATCTAGGCAAAGCTACCGGCCATAAGCTATGGTAATCCTAACCAAATTTGGCAAGGCCGTGATGCCCTCACAAGGGGTGGCTAACGCAAGGGTTGCCCTCGCTTGTGACCAATGACCTTCGTAAACCATTGCCAAAGCTCCGATAACCGGCGAACAAAAAGATGAACAGTACAATAAGGAAAAAAAAGACAATTGGAGAACTCATAAAAAAGAAATATTGCAAAATGAAATCATGTCATTTAAAATTGCCCACGTCAATCATCAGCTATACTACATAAGACATTTGGTGCTGACTAGATTGTCACGTCAGCAATTTCCGCTTTAAATTGACCTAATGAATTACATTTGAAAATCGTCAAAATGTTTAGGACTACATTCGGCAAATTAAAAAGTTTAGGACTTGATTGGCGGCCATACAATAGGTTTTATGATATTTTGGACAACTCTCTCTTTAATCAACAACTATCACAAATCATTATATATTCTAGCATAACTTTTGCCTTCCATCTCATCTATAAATTGCAAGGCCAGCGGGAGCACAATTTCCTCAACATAGCCTTATTTGTTTTCAGCTTCGAAATCTTCCATTTGGATATCTTCAGTTTCTGAGAGGAAGAGAGTGGGACAATGGCCATCTTCACGACTGACAATCCGTGGGTGCTCACTTTTGGTGTCCTAGGTACTTTACACACTTTATCCAACTGTTTTCTAGCTACTATCGAACAACAACCAATGACTTTGTTCTGATGCGTTTGTCCACATTTGGATGATTCTTGTGTAGGTAATATCATATCCATCGTGGTCTTTTTGGCCCCAGTGTAAGTTTTAACTCTCTCACTCCGTGCACACTGACAAATATAAGTTTAGGACTTATTTTATCTCCTTTGGCAGGCCAACCTTTTGGAGGATATGCAGGAGGAAGTCGACTGAAGGGTTTGAATCGGTTCCGTACGTGGTTTCTTTGTTCAGCGCCATGCTTTGGCTGTACTATGCATCCCTCAAGTCCGAGTCCAACGCTTTCCTGCTCATCACGGTCAACTCGGTTGGATGCGTCATAGAGACCATCTACGTTGCTCTCTACATTGCTTATGCTCCTAAAAAAGCCAGGGTAAGTAGCTACAGCGTTTGTTCGCGAGGAACACGCCTGAAGTATTCTAATTGTTGGAGACTGGATGCAGATGCTGACGCTGAGGCTGCTTTTGCTGAATTTCGGAGGGTATTGTTCCATTCTTCTTCTGTCCCACTTCTTAGCAAAGGGATCGGCGAGGGTCCAACTTGTTGGGTGGATTTGCGTTGCGCTCTCCGTTGCAGTCTTTGCTGCTCCTCTAAGCGTCATTGTAATTTACTTCTATGTGACTCCTTTCCTTTTTTCTGCATGAGAACGCTTGGCTTGCATATTAATGTGCGACACAAGGTGATCACAACATGCATTTAGGTTTCGACATACATGTGAGTTTATATGTGTGTGTGCAGAGAATGGTGATACGTACCAAGAGCGTGGAGTTTATGCCCTTCTCTTTATCATTGTTCCTCATGCTCAGCGCTGTGACATGGCTCTTATATGGCCTATTCCTCAAGGACTTGTATGTCGCGGTATGCATTGTTCATCCACTTGTTAAAATCAAGATGGCGAGGTGTGGCAATATTATCTTCGTTCCCCTGAATGAACGATATTAACATGTGTACGTGTTTGTATAGTGTCCAAACGTGTTAGGAGTCACCTTTGGAGTGCTTCAGATGGCACTGCATGCCATATACAGGAAGGGGAATACTATTGTGATGGAGGAGGAGAATAATGATGCCAGTGTTGGGAAGCAGAGCTCTGATATACAAAGTTGCAATGGGCATGCCATTGCCTCCCACATCGATACCAATGTCTTTGACGAGGACAAAGAGAAGTGCGAGAGAAGCTTCATCATCTTTATTGAAGCTCCTGATAAAGGACCAGTGGCCACTCCATCTGAAGTTTGACAGGCGTCTGAGTTACTCATACGCCTGATCAGGCTTTTTTTTTTTTCCAGCAGCTAGCCAGCAGCTCCTAGCTACTAGCTTGCTCGTTGCTTCTGCTATGTAATATGTAAATGGAAGAGTCCGTGGGCGTGTGGGTGCTTGTCGGGGTGGAGTCTTGTTTGTGAATGTTTAACTTATTTTTTCCTGATGGTACAGTTATCAAAAGCATTACTCTTTGCGAAGCAGAGACGCACCGTTCTTTCCTGATTGATTGATATCATCTACTTACCAGGTCAGGTGGTCTGTTCACTCATGAAACATTTAGGTTCCCTTCAAATCCAGCTATTTAGGATCATAAGCTATGATCTGAGACACTTTGGGAGACCTTTTTACGTTCATTTAGTAAATTTGCCTCTTTATCGGAATATAACTGGGTCACGTAATGCATGCCCTGAGATGACTTTTTAAGTTCTTACTCTGTGATCCCAATTTATGAGAAGTTTGCTCAGGTGGGTAATACCATTAGGCCCAGATTCAACCGGACCGTCAACCCGGTAACTACACAAACACACCATACATAGATACCTAATACCCACGTGAGAGATCAGAGGAACTTCCCCCTAAAGGAAAGTAAACAGAAAGTAGTTCCTCAGTCAGACTGCCAATAAAAGAATTGAGCCACAGCAAAATGTTTCTCCTGTCAAGCGGGACCAACAGTTGATTCTCATCCTACAAACATGAAGGACTTTAACGAGAGCAATTTCACCGATGAGGAAGCTCTTTTCTCTACGACCTATGAGCATACACTCGGCATTGGAATACGCTATTGGAAACAATTTTTGCAGGCTTGCAATCGTCTCTCACAGTATCAGATTCTTCCAAGGCTCTTTGGAAAAGTAAACAGCTGCATAACTGTGAACTTGCTATATTTTTCAAGCAGTTTTAGAGAACAGCCTCGAGATGAAAAATTGGATTGTTCTTAGGCTTCAAAAAAAAAAAAAAAAGGGATGCCCAATCTGGATATGGGCACTCATAGATCCATTCGGGTCCAGAATATTGTACGTAGTGTAGCCACAGTCCCTCCTCATTCCTATCATATCTGCATTTTGTAGAAACTCAGAAATTAAATCTTAGGTTTTCTATTGTCCGGCATGCAGGCAAGGGTGTGCAGGCAAGAATATGTGCAAAGACAAGTGCCCAAGATGGGAAAGTGGAGGGGAACACTCACCCTTTTGGAGCTAAATTTGGACAATTCGTGCACATAGGGTCAGTACTAAATTCAATGCAAGGCTCCTCTTCCTTTTCGTTCTGCCCAATATCAGAAACACTGGATTCTGATGACAAACCAGCAGCTTTATCAGCAACCATTCCTTCAGCTGAACGACTGGTCCTTTGTTCAGAAAGGTAAATCATGTCATTGGCAATTGGATGGCCACTAAACTGCAAATGGACGCGTATCTGCATATAAAGAGCAGGGTTGAAAGAAGAAAGTACTTCAAGTACTAGCATATATCAAATAAACCTCACAAATTAAAAGGTATAAAAAACAGGCTGACCTTGCCAAATGCAGAGAGGTATATAATAAGCAGGATCCGAAAGTATCTTACAAAATGAGCAAGACGGTTTATGGAGGGACAAGAGTGCCGAAAAGAAAGCTCACCTAACTCACAAAGTCAACAGTAAATACAATGTCCTTCATGTATGTGTGGGTACATCTATGCATGCAATGGATCTTGGCTACGCTAAGCCAAAACAACCGAGGAAGGTTCACTGCTTATGGAATAGATTAAAGAAGCATCAGACTCTCAACATTATGTTTGCATCCTTTAGCATCATATTGCCTTACCTGATGAAGTTCTTCCAGTGACTGGTTCACAGAGAGCAAAGCTATGAATTCCATTGGTGCTGATCCTTGTGAACTATGTACAAGCGGCCCTTCCTTTCAAGAGGGCAGTATCACAAGTAGGGTCACCTGCCTGTACAAAGAGGTGACATTGATCAGATCAATGGCATTAAGCACATTCTTACATTCACTGCCAATGCTCTAATGTACTGGTTGAAATTAAGATATGACCATGAAACAGTCAGGACAGATGTATTTTATATGTAGAAGAAAAGGAAAGCTTTAAAAGTGGTCACACATCGTGACACACCATGCCAACTGGACCAGGAGAAGGGTGGCAGATGACAACCTACCACCATTTTTAATTTCCTTAGAGATTAAGAGCCTTTAGATGACGACTCATCCGTATAAAATCCAATTCACTTACTATTACATCGGAATGAGCCCGTAGCATGAGGCAGCATATCTGCTAATAAATAAGGGAACTGTGGCTTCTTGCTTTTGGCTGGCAGTATTTAGATTTGCCAATTCATATACCAAGGTTCACAGATTTTGCATCAGCCAGCACTATGTCATCACCTCAGAGTTCTAACTTCTGACAAATTTAGTTCGGCTTACTGTCACACATTACTTCTCAATTCCATTTTAAACAGTATGTTGTGCATCACCTAGATAATGGTCCATAGTGGCTCATAAGTATATGCATGTTCCTAAAAATTATTGACAGGCCATCATAAATGGCAATCTACAAAAAATATATAATTATTTTTATATGCCTCCCTAAGAATGTTAAGAAAGGGCATTAGCTTCCATTTATAGCACTCTGATAACATTCAAAATTGCATCCCATAATGAATTCATATTGATTAGTCACAAAAACCTTACTCAATGAAGGAAAGAGAGCAAAAAGAAAGAAAGAAGAAGAAATCAACACACAAGGGAGGCATGACATAATTTTCATTGAAAAGCATTATCACAAAGCCATCATTTCAAGACCCTTCTCCAACACCCCGATGCTCAGTTTCATTTCCATGGCCTCATGTAAAATGGCAATTGATATCAATGTAAACTCAGATAAAGGTTGAATTAACAAGGCTTTTGAGTGGATACTCACCTCCACTGTGCTCCTTCCTTCTCGAGCATTGTAATTGATGTTGACATTGACCTCCAGCTAACAAGAAACCCCAGAACACATATCAGATGATAATTAATAAGAATGCATTTCTGACACCACATCCTTAGAACTTTTTCACACTATCTAACCAGCCTCCAGGGTCTTCTGAAGAGAGGACCTAGAAGAAAAGGACTAATTGATTATGTTCATAAATAAGTGGATCTTCCTTGGGTTTGATCAAATGATACAAGAAAGCACAGCTGGATCTTGCATCAATAATAACTGAAGATGTCACACAAGATGTGCAGTTGATTTTTAACAGCTAACCCTCTCCCACTAAAATGGAGTTTTGAAATTACTAAAATCTGTTTGAGAGGGCAGACTTGTCCTTTCAGTGTTACCTCTTCTAAAGACAACTCAACAAACAAACAGAAAATAGTCAAATTGGAAAAAAGAAATCACATTGCTATTTTGAGTACATCTACTTCAACGTCTCATAATTCCAATTCTTCAGGGTTAAACCCCCGGATGTAGCACCGCTGCAGGATTTTTCAGCTCATAAATTATCCACTTTTAGTGCATATTCCAAAATCACCGGAGTGAAGCAAGATATACCTCATTCTCAGGAAATTCACCCACCACCTTTGCAATGTACTGTTTCTGCATCAAACCACCTTCAATCTGAAAATACTAAATGTCAGTTGAAACTTAAATTTTAGGCCAAGCATCATGTCTACCTTGCCATATCACAAATATGCCTTATTAATAGTATATAATAGGCTATTTTAGATAATTTTTACTCAAGGGAACAAAGTCAGCAGCAGAAATAGTACGTGATGGCTCTACAGGTATTAGGAGAAATAGTCACCAGACATTGATTAGAACACTGCAGACTTAAGATATACACGAAGGAAATGCACATCACAGAAAGAAACTGTGAGACCTCTTTAAGTCACTCCATAAAGTAGATGCGCATGACATGGTGTGACGATATTACAAATGTTGAACAAGACGCCGCAACACAGCAGCATGCTCAGAGAACTACCACTACCCTTGCTGTTAATGTAAGAGAGCCCCACTTCCATTTAGGCAATTGATTAGTAACCAATATGAACTTACATTAGTAAAGATTCTGAAAGCACACTTTTCAATACGACACTCACCTGTTGCCTCAAAAGATCTGCTTTTGACACGTTTCTGGCAAATATAAGGAGTCCAGAGACAAGGCGATCTAGTTAGTGAACAGCTTGCATTATAATATCAAGGAGGAAGTATGAAATCCATAATTTGGATGCGACACCAGATATAAGTCAGAGGAGGGGAAAAAGAGTTAATGATAGACATCAAGAATCAAAGGGAAACAGAATATGCCCAAACTGAATTTGATAGAGCCAAGATTGCATATGCATGTGAAAGAGTTACTTAGGATACGAAATAAGGGTGCCAGTCCTTGCTCTGCCTGAAGGATGCTGACCACAGTGTTTTTACGATACTGACCACATGGATGCATCAATAAACAAGTCAGAGTTTCTATAAACATAGATCCTATAAGGCCAACAGAGCTAGCTAGGCCAAGCAAGGCTGCTGTAATTGCTTTAGTGTCTGAATCTCATCAGTGATTTTACAGCACTCATGCAAAATCCGCACGAAATCATTCTTTTGTTGGACACTTGAAATGAGGAAAAACATAATTGTGTTGTTCAATCAAATTGAACCCTATTAATTGGTGGAGACTTACTGGAATAGATGCCGGCTTATAAACAGTCACGACATTCAGTTCTTTCTGTAGGATGGAGACACCATGGCTTATCACAGGAAGCTCATGCCTACAACCTTATCAAGATTAATGCAAGTTCAGAGAATACCCTGAAACTTCTAGAAAAATCTGTAAATTAAGATAAGAATTCTCAACTCGTGGACGAAGAAAGAATAAAGGCCTTAAGAAACAAAAAAAAGGTATAGAAAGGAAATCTAAGGAAAAGAAGCCGATGCAGCGAAAGGGATATATCATCGCTAGGTTAGACTCTTGAAAAGCAACGTTTCATAAGGAGATCATAGCAAGTGCAGAGCTCACAGCAACCTGTGTACAAAGTGGCTTATTTTTTCAGACGGTTTTACAATGTAAGAGACAGGAACTACCCTCCCCTCGACTTGTATCCGTCCACTTTCAACGGCACTGACCTATAGGTTATGAATAGACATGGTTAAAAGTCATGGTCCCACGCAGAACTAAACATTCGCTATGCAATGAAGAAAATACTTACATAATACTCATAAGGTCTGCCTTTGAACTCGTGGGCAAACACATCCACAATGGTTTTGCCAGCCCAGCGAAAAAGGGCTTAACGAGGGTCTTGATCAGGTAAAAGTTTGATCACAAGCAAAGCACGCGAACCACTCCACTCCAGAAGAAGAAAGACGAGATAACGGCCGACTCACATGAGAGATGAACTCGAAATGGTAGGGTGCCACGTAGCGCCTCCCAGCGTTCTCTTAATAGATCAATCATCTTCTCGCCCTCCCTACTGGCAATAATCTATACAACCATGTCCCATGAAAGAAAAATACTCTGTGGAGAGTGAGGTTATGAGATAAGTAGATCACCTTCGCGAAAGATGTAATCTTGACGCTCCGGAGGATTCAACGGAGTTTGCCACGCAGTCTCCCCCTCCTCCTCCTTCCTTTCAATTCCTCTTCATTCTCCTGCGACCATCGAACAGGTAGAAACGACGTCGTTGGGGAGGAAAAATGACACGTCAAAGCAAGAGGCGCTTCCTTTTTACCACTTGAGGTAAGCGGGAGCTGCAGTAGGAGGAAAAATGCGACGTCGTTTCCAGCGCTCTGTCCCAGTCTGTCCGTCCAACAATATTCTAATCTGTTTTTGGTCTTCATTTCCTGTCGTTTATTCATCATAGGTGCATCTAACTGATATTTGTATAGCTAAGCTACGTGTGAATGTGATTTGCGGAATTGATATATCAAATGACATAGCAAATTATAAGTATGCATTTAAATAAGTGAAACACGGTGGATAAATATAATATTACATCATTTGATATATCAATTATGTCAATCAATTTTAGTATAATTAGCACATAAAAATCCTTTTATCTAAATTCCATTTAGGCGATTCAACGGGAGTGGTTACGTGATCAAAAGTGACTTTTGAGTCTTAGAAAGTGTCGAATCTTTATACCATGATAAGGTGCCGGCGCATGGGCCAAAAAAAAAAAAAAAGATAAGGTGTTGGCATCACGTACGGGCGTGCAACATTAAAAGATATTATGGTTATCAATGTAATCAATACTTTAAATGATGTGATAAGTTCATATATATTGCACAACATAATTAACATGAAAATTATCTAAAGAGTCATAAATTTATCTTGTAGTAATGAATTTATTCCTAAACTTGCCAATTTTAACTAATGTAATCCTAAACATTTTGACCTTTTTATCAGCTTAGGTTAAAATTGCTGGCATAACGGTTCTATTAATGCCCAGCCAATTGCTGAGATGGACAATCTTATATGAAATGACGTCGTTTTGCATTGAATCAAGAATATTTGACAATTTTTCTTTCTTTTCTTTTCTTTAAAATATTTTTTGCTTTTTACTTTTCCCATTATATTGTTCATCTTTATCCCCTACCAGTCACAAGTGAGGGTCATAGCCCTTGCTAGATCTAGGCAAAAGCCACCAACCACGAGCTAAGGTAAACCTTGCCAAATTTGGCAAGGCTACAATGCCCTTACAAGGGGTGGCCAACGCCAGGGTTTCCCTGACCTATGGCCGACGATCTTCACAAACCATTGCCTAGACTCTAATGACCGACGAACAAAAAAGATGACTAGTACATTAAAAAAAAAAAGAATCAAAGAATTCATAAAAAGAAAAATTGCAAAATGACATCGTGTCATTTAAGATTGTTTACGTCAATCACCAACTATTTTACATAGGACATTTGGTGCTGACTAGACTGTCACGTCAATAATTTCTGATTTAAATTGACCTGATAATTTATATTTAAAATTATTAAAAGGTTTAGGATTACATTCGGTAAATTGAAAAGTTTAGGACTTAATTGGTCGCCATACAATAGGTTTAAATTTTGTTGGACAACTCTCTCTTCAATCAACCACCATCAACCGACCAAAATAAAAAATAAAAAAAATCAACCACCATCATAAACCATTAGGTATTGTAGCATAACTTTTGCCTTCCATCTCCTCTATAAATTGCAAGGCCAACGTGAGCACGATTTCCACAACATAGCCTCATTTGTTTTCAGATTCGAAATCTTCCATTTGAATATCTTTCAATTTTTGAGAGGAAGAGAGTGGGAAAATGGCCATCTTCACTACTGAAAATTCCTAGGTGCTTATTTTTGGAGTTCTAGGTACTTTACACACGGTATCTAACTGTTTTCTCTTCTAGGAAAAAATATTGGATGGTCCCGGAGTGCCAAGTCAGCGTGCGCCCCAACCAATGAGAAAGTGACGTGTGGCTCCACGTGAGCACGAGCGGCCCCACTGGTTTTTTTGCACAAAATATATCATTTTTCCTTTTCTATTTAAAAATTTACTGTCATTGATAGACCTTTTGCTGCTTTTTTCTCGCTCCTCTGAAAAAATATTGGAGGGTCCGGAGCGCCAAGTCAGCGTGCGCCCAGACCAATGATAAAGTGACGCGTGGCTCCACGTGAGCACGAGCGGCCCCACTAGTTTTTCTGCGCAAAATATATTATTTTCTCTTTTCTATATGTTGCAGCTTTTTTCCCTCTCCTCTTTTTTGGAGTAGGCCCGCACACATTAATGGCGCTTTCTCTCTCCTCCTTTCTGAAGAACGAATGCCCTTACGCTACAGCTTCCCTTCCCTCCTTTCTTTCCTTCTCAATTCAAAATTTTAGGTGAGAATTCGCTCTCTACGTTGCCTTGCTTCTCCGGCCTGCTCCGGGGCTGGGTCATCTCCGCTCTCTGGTCCAAAGCACGTTGCCCCTCCGCCTTGCTCCGGCACTCGCTCATCTTTGCTCTCTGCCCCAAAGCTCGTTGCTTCTTCGGTCTACGTTGTTGTGTTCCTTCTCCGCCTTGCTCCGGTGTGGTTTCCCAGCGCAAGATGGTGAGGAATGTTCTTGCTGTAAGTCGCAGACTCCAAGCGATAAGAAGTTCCAGCTCTCTCCGATTTGGCTTCGGATTTGCTACGTTCGCGGCAAACTCGAAGTAGCCTAAACAACATCAGGGTGATTGTGATCGAGCTGAAGAAACCAAACTCGAAGAGTCCTTAAAAGTTCTCCTGGCACCATGTCAACTAGTAAAATGTAAATAGGTGCCTTGCAATTGAGAACGTTTCTTTATGGCCAGTGTTGGGCTAATCAATGTTCATCTTGTATAATCTATTGTATTGACTTCAAGTTGGTTTTAAAATGACAGATCCTTCATGTCATTGCTTTGTGGTGTTTATCGTTTATACCTCAAATGATGAACTTTTATCCCAAGATTGAAAATTACAACATCAACATTGTGTTGGAGACTACTTGCTGAATCTCTACTTGTGACAGATTCTATCTCTGTATCCATCCATTAGGTGGAGTCCAATTGAGCTTACTACTTTGCGACGATATGCTAGACTTGTTCAATTGGTGAACTTGAGAATGTCGAGTTCAGGGTACAGGTGGTTCCCAACTAGAAAAGATGATGAAAATGGATGTATAGACCCAACCTTACTATTCGGTATACAGATCTCCTGCGTGCATAATGAAAAGAGAAAGTAAAGAGGAGTGCAGGAAATTCATGAACTAAGTCAACATGGGAAGAGCTCTCTCCAAATGAGCAAAAGTAAACTTTAATACATTAAATTCTTTAAAAACCGAATAGATACAATTGTTTTACAGAATGCTATATCCTAACAAACACAGAAATTGTTGCAAAGTTTTTTAACAACACAATCACAAGAAGGAAAAGTTCAAGAAACAAAAAGGACTCCGTGAACTATAAGGAAGCCTTTTCTTTTCTCACTTCTCAGCAAACCGTGCTTTGTTGTGGCACATCTCAAACTCTCTCTTTTAATCAGCGAAGTAGAGGGGAAAGAGGATGAGCACTCGTTTTATAATGTCTCTTCACTCCTTTCGTCCTCCGAGGAGGTTCCGACATCATGAAGCGAAAACGAAAATTTTCAAAAAGAAAGAAAGCAAGAACTTTCCAAGGCCGTATCCGACGGGTATGGCTACGCAATCCTTTACATCCCCAAAACCCAGAAAAACTGTGCAATTACTTCTGAAGCTGGAGTATCTTCCTATACCAGAGTGTCGCTTGAGATGGAGAGGTCCGCTTGAGGCGAAGCGCGGATGTGCACAAAACCAAGGGACACAGATCATCGCCACCTCCTCCTTCCCCACCGCCACCACCATCGCCCTCGACCCCGCCATCCTCATTGACGCGTCCACCCCATTCCCTCCAACCTCCTCGTCGATCTTTCCGCATGACGCCTCCATCACCTTCCTCCACTCGCTCTCTCCACCTTCGTCGCTGCACATGCCGGTCCCCCTTCCATCTCCTTCACCAGCAGCCGATCACGGCAAGCATTCGCCGAATCAACTCACTATTATACCGACCAAAAAAAAAACCACTCACTATTGTGAGCCGCAAACATAGCAAATCCGAAGCTGAATCGGAGAGAGCTGGAACTTCTTATCGCTTGGAGTCTGCGACTTACAGCAAGAACATTCCTCACCATCTTGCGCTGGGAAACCACACCGGAGCAAGGTAGAGAAGGAACACAACGACGTAGGCCAAAGAAGCAACGAGCTTTGGGGCAGAGAGCGAAGATGAGCGAGCGCCAGAGTAAGGCGAAGGAGCAACGTGCTTTGAGCCAGAGAGCGTAGATGACCTAGCCCCGTAGCAGGCCAGAGAAGCAACGCAACGTAGAGAGCGAATTCTCATCCAAAATTTTGAATTGAGAAGGAAAGAAAGGAGGGAAGGGAAGCTGTAGCGTAAGGGCATTCGTTCTTCAGAAAGGAGGAGAGAGAGCGCCATTTATGCGTGCAGGCCTACTCCAAAAAAGAGGGGCAACCGATGACTTTGTTTTGATGCGTTTGTCAACCTTTGGATGATTGTTATCGTAGGTAATATCATATCCATCGTGGTCTTTTTGGCCCCAGTGTAAGTTTTTAACTCTTTCTCACTCCATGCACACTAACAAATATAAGGTTTAGGACTTATTTAATCTTCTTTGGCAGGCCAACGTTCTGTAGGATATGCAGGAAGAAGTCAACTGAAGGGTTTGAATCAGTTCCATACGTGGTTTCTCTGTTCAGCGCTATGCTTTGGCTGTACTATGCATCCCTCAAGTCTGAGTCCAGCGCTTTCCTGCTTATCACGGTCAACTCGGTCGGATGTGCCATAGAGACGATCTACATCGCTCTCTACCTTGCGTATGCTCCTAAACAAGCCAGGGTACGTAGCAACTTTGTATATCAGAGCTCAGCTTTCCAACACCTGTACCATTCTTCTCCTCCATCGCACCTGGATTTCCCTTCCTGTATATGGCATGAAGCGCCATCTGAAGCACTCCAAAGATGACTCCTAGCACGTTTAGACCCTATGTATGCACGTACACATGTTAATATTGTGTACACATGATAATATTGTTCAGTCAGGGGAACGAAGATAATATTGCCACAGCTCGCCATCTTGATTTTAACAAGTAGATGAAAAATGCATACCGCGACATACAAGTCCTCGAGGAATAGGCCATATAGGAGCCATGTCACAGCACTGAGCATGAGGAACGACGACAAAGAGAAGGGCATGAACTCCACGCTCTTGGTGCATATCACCATTCTCTGCACACACATATGTAAACTCACGTACGTACAATTTGTATCCCACATTAATATGCAAGACATGCGTTCTCATGCAGAAAAAAGAAAGGAGTCACGTAGAAGTAAATTACAATGACGCTTAGCGGAGCAGCAAAGACTGCAACAGAGAGCGCAACGCAAATCCGCCCAACAAGTTGGACCCTCGCCGGTCCCTTCGTCAAGAAGTGGGACAGAAGAAGAATGGAACAATACCCTCCGAAATTCAGCAACAGCAGCCTCAGTGTCATCATCTGCGTATCCACTCTCCAACAATTAAAATACATTAGGTGTGTTCTTCACGAACAACGCTGTAGCTACGTACCCTGGCTTGTTTAGGAGCATACGCAAGGTAGAGAGCGATGTAGATCGTCTCTATGGCACATCCGACCGAGTTGACCGTGATAAGCAGGAAAGCGCTGGACTCAGACTTGAGGGATGCATAGTACAGCCAAAGCATAGCGCTGAACAGAGAAACCACGTATGGAACTGATTCAAACCCTTCAGTTGACTTCTTCCTGCATATCCTACAGAACGTTGGCCTGCCAAAGAAGATTAAATAAGTCCTAAACCTTATATTTGTTAGTGTGCATGGAGTGAGAAAGAGTTAAAAACTTACACTGGGGCCAAAAAGACCACGATGGATATGATATTACCTACGATAACAATCATCCAAAGGTTGACAAACGCATCAAAACAAAGTCATCGGTTGTTGTTCGATAGTAACTAGAAAACAGTTAGATACCGTGTGTAAAGTACCTAGAACTCCAAAAATAAGCACCTAGGGATTTTCAGTCGTGAAGATGGCCATTTTCCCACTCTCTTCCTCTCAGAAACTGAAGATATTCAAATGGAAGATTTCGAAGCTGAAAACAAATGAGGCTATGTTGTGGAAATCGTGCTCACGTTGGCCTTGCAATTTATAGAGGAGATGGAAGGCAAAAGTTAATGCTACAATACCTAATGGTCTATGACGGTGGTTGATTGAAGAGAGAGTTGTCCAACAAATTTTAAACCTATTGTATGGCGGCCAATTAAGTCCTAAACTTTTCAATTTACCGAATGTAATCCTAAAAATTTTAATAATTTTAAATATAATTTATTAGGTCAATTTAAATCGGAAATTATTGACGTGACAGTCTAGTTAGCACCAAATGTCCTATGTAGAATAGTTGGCGATTGACGTAGACAATCTTAAATGACATGATGTCATTTTGCAATTTTTCTTTTTATGAATTCTTTGATTCTTTTTTTTTTATAAATGTACTATTCATCTTTTTTGTTCGTCGGTCATTAGAGTCTAGGCAATGGTTTGTGAAGATCGTCGGCCACAGGCGAGGGCAACCCTAGCGTTGGCCACCCCTTGCAAAGGCATTACGTCCTTGCCAGATTTGGCGAGGTTTACCTTAGCTCGTGGTTGGTGGCTTTTGCCTAGATCTAGCAAGGGCTATGACTCTCACTTGTGACTGGTAGGGGATAAAGATGAACAATATAATGGGAAAAGTAAAAAGCAAAAAATATTTTAAAGAAAAGAAAAGAAAGAAAAATTTTCAAATATTCTTGGTTCAATGCAAAATGACGTCATTTCATATAAGATTGTCCATCTCAGCAATTGGCTGGGCATTAATAGAACTGTTATGTCAGCAATTTTAACCTAAGCTGATAAAAAGGTCAAAATGTTTAGGATTACATTAGTTAAAATTGGCAAGTTTAGGAATAAATTCATTACTACAAGATAAATTTATGACTCTTTAGATAATTTTCATGTTAATTATGTTGTGCAATAGATATGAACTTATCACATCATTTAAAGTATCGATTACATTGATAACCATAATATCTTTTAATATTGCAAATGGAGATGATGATCTCGCCTAATAATTGCCAGTGGCTTGATGTAGTAGGTGAAGGCGCGCCCATACGTGACGCCAGCACCTTATCTTTTTTTTTTTGGGCCCATGCGCCAGCACCTTATCATGGTATAAAGATTCGACACTTTCTAGGACTCAAAAATCACTTTGATCACGTAACCACTCCCGTTGAACTTAAGTTAACATTGCCTAAATGGAATTTGGATAAAAGGATTTTTATGTGCTAATTATACTAAAATTGATTGACATAATTGATATATCAAATGATGTAATATTATATTTATCCACCGTGTTTCACTTATTTAAATGCATACTTATAATTTGCTATGTCATTTGGTATATCAATTCCGCAAATCACATTCACATGTAGCTTAGCTATACAAATATCAGTTAGATACACCTATACAAATATAATCAATGTGAAAGGAAGTAATTAGGGGACAACATAAGTCACTAATCAACATGTGTTTTGTTATACGAGGGCCATAACTTGGCAAAGTGCATGTCAAACACTCTCCTAAGGGTAATTTATCACACACAACCATGTCGTAAAGTAAGTGACGTTTGTATTTTCAATTATTGAGTACGATAGCATACCTTGTTGTCCATGCCTTTAATGGAAAAGTACTAAAAAGCTTTAAACCTATTATATTAGTACCAATTCAGTTTTAAATTTTTTAATTGGACTAATTTAGTTTTAAATTTTTTCACATTGATACAAATTCAATTCATCTGACCAATTTAGGCTGAAAATTACTGATGTGCCTATCGACCAGCTAATATGGTGCGATCAACATTGACATGAATATTTTAGATAATATTTTAATAATTTTTTGAATTTATTGAAATTTTAAAATAATTTTTTGATTTTTTTTCCCTTCCCCCTTTCTATTCCTTTTCTTTTTCCAATGGCCATCACTAGCCACCGCCCATAGCCATGGCTGGCGCGGTCACATTTGCATGGCCAGGCAAGGCCCCTCTTGCTAGATCTAGCGAGGTTGACCCTTGCCTAGGCGAGAGCAGCCTTGCCATGTCTCGCTAAGCCTCGCTTGGGTGAGGGCGAGGGCGAGGGCAAGGTCCGGTGAGCCCTGACAAGCCTTGCCTTGGCCATGGTGAGGTTGGTCTCGATCAGGGAGGTTGACCCTTGCCTAGGCATAATATTGATTTTCCTTCTTATTATCGTTGTTTTGTAGCAAGAGATTGATTATATTGATTTTCTATGTAGACATGTCTTAATCCACATTAATTATATATTGATGTTACATATAAATATGTCTTCATTGACATGGCAATCTTAGATACTTAGAAACGGTTAAACTAAATAGGGTGTAGCCTACATTTCTACTTGAGTGAAAAGTTAAAGAAAATAATTAATTTACAACACTTTATACAATCATTTGGCCATTTAGAAAAGAATGATTTAGTCAAAATAATTGAGGGGTAAGTGTATTGAAAGCACCAAAACTTGTCACGAAAGTATAACAGAGTTCTAAAACTTTCAAGAAGTACAATTGAGTCATAAAATTTGTCAAATTGGTCTAATTAAATCATTCCGTTAATTGCACTTTTTAAAAGTTGTAGAACTTTATTATACTTTTGCAATAAGTTTTAGGACTTCCGGTGCACTTATCCTGATTATTAATCAAGAAGAAGTGAGAAAAAAAAACAAAAAAACAAAATTTGCGATACTAGCATATTGAACTTAGTATTTAAGTAAGAAACGCTAAATTCGCTGCAAAGAAAATTTGACTCTAGACATTAGATAAAAGCATAGACATATAGCAGAGAAAATTTCTTATGACCCTTACCTATACCAAGAAGTTATGTTCTAGGAGCAATTACACATGACTGTATGTTGGTCATTAGGATATGTCGAATGTATTAGCTTGTGTTAAATTAAAGAGCCTGGTACATTCTATGAAGATCTCAGGTGGATCGATGCATACTCTAAATGTCGAAGGATAGGGATGAGTCAGGGTTCCCAGCTAGGCCTCCACTTGGCCAATTTGGGCAATCGTGCGGACGTCAAGGGGATAACCTTCGATCCATCCATTCATGGAGTGACGTCTTGCCATCCCCACCCCAACTTTTCACACAACCCTCCACCAAAAATGGGAGACAGGCCGTTTCGGATCGATCCGCGTCTCCCTTTTTCGCTATGAATGCCGAATCATTTCGGGTCTTTATATCGTTTATTTTAGCTAATCAAGGCTTTAATTCAATGGTATCGTTGCGTCTTACCGGGTAGCACTTTTTTTACCGCGACATCAGCATTAATCTTGACGCGGATTGCATCCGTTCGTAACACGCGTCTTATACGAGAACATGGAGTAGTATACTCTTGACATATAAACTCTCCTCCCAGATTCGTTTGATGGTATTTGCGATTGAAGTTTCGTGCGCTAAATTGCTGGGAGCTCTCGATGCAAGTAGGCTCGGTTCGAGAGTTGAGTGTGGAATTACAATATGAGATGGCCACTTGATGGGATAAGAGCTGATAAGAGTAACAATGATCCGACAATTGTGGAATCATTGGTGTTGTTATATATTTTATTATCAATTGGTATATGCTTTGCTTTTGGTTTTAGTTATTTATGTGATCTCTTTCTATGGTGGGAGAAAATTGTTTATAAAGTCTTAAATCTATTACGCTTTGGTTAATTTAATTATAAACCTTTTAAAGTTATCAATTGAGTTCTATAATTTTTTGACAATTTGTTGGTTGAGTTCATTTGGTCAATTTTCTTACGTGGCATCGCTAACACGGAAATGGACAACTTTTGTAATTTTTTATTTTTCTTTTCATTTTTTTCATTTGCTATTTTTTAAAGTGGACAACTTTTATAATTTTTTGACAATTTGCCAGTTAAATCTATTTTGGCTTCGTGGTCTCGTTGGTTGGGGGCAGCCCTCACCTAGATCTGGCAAGGGCCTTTGCACCCTCGCCCGCAGTCGACAAGGTGATGGCCTTGAGTGAAGCCTTCATGGTGGGCGAGGATTGTTGGTGACCCTCACTGGCACAAGAAAAAAAAAACCAAGAACAATAAATAATAAAAAATAAATATTTTATTAAAAATTACAAAATTGTTTACCTTGCCATCATGTAAGATGACTGGTATCTATGTCATCGATAATCAAATTAAAAATTGGTCGAATGAACTCAATTGGCAAAATGTCAAGAGATTTATAATTTAATTAGCAAAATTGTCAAGGCCCGAAAAATATTCGTAAAATTGAAATATTTAAAATTGAATTGGTTCATGTGTAATAGGTGGAGGTCTTTTTAAAGAATTTTCCCTTCTATAATGATTCTGCACGTGCTTGTGTGAATGTTCTGATGGGGAAGAGTATCATTGTCCAAATTAATGGAGGTGTCGTCATTGCGGAAAAAAGGTTTTAAATTTTGAAGCAACAGTGGGGGTGAGGTACATCGATTATTGAAGTAACACACTTCGCCACAAATCCATTACAAGGACATCTTTTCTAGAGCAATAACACCCTGATGTTATCTACCAGTCAACGCTGGTCAAACATTGCAATTCAACATCGAATGAAGTTCGGGTTAGGACCATCCACTTGTAATTTGGAATCATGTACTCTGCCTGAGTTGAAAACTATAGCCCCTAACAAAGCACTTCTTCAAAATGAAGGGAAAATGATAAGAAAGGGAAACTAACTGCCTCTTGACATTCGTATTTGATTGTAATAGGGAAAGTCGAAAGTTTAAGTTCCATCCGACATGAAACATCTCCTTTAGCAAAAGAGATTTGCAGTTTGGAAATAAGTGCTTGGACGTCGGGACACGGAGTGCGTAAATGGGCCACCATTACTGTTTGCTAACTTTTAGGATAAGTGATAATAGGGAAAAAATTGAAATATTTAAAATTGAATTGGTTCATGTGTAATAGGTGGAGGTCTTTTTAAAGAATTTTCCCTTCTATAATGATTCTGCACGTGCTTGTGTGAATGTTCTGATGGGGTAGCGTATCATTGTCCAAATTAATGGAGGTGTCGTCATTGCGGAAAAAAGGTTTTAAATTTTGAAGCAACAGTGGGGGCGAGGTACATCGATTATTGAAGTAACACACTTCACCACAAATCCATTACAAGGACATCTTTTCCAGAGCAACAACACCCTGATGTTACCTACCAGTCAACGCTGGTCAAACATTGCAATTCGACATCGAATGAAGTTCGGGTTAGGACCATCCACTTGTAATTTGGAATCATGTACTCTGCCTGAGTTGAAAACTATAGCCCCTAACAAAGCACTTCTTCAAAATGAAGGGAAAATGATAAGAAAGGGAAACTAACTGCCTCTTGACATTCATATTTGATTGTAATAGGAAAAGTCGAAAGTTTAAGTTCCATCCGACATGAAACATCTCCTTTAGCAAAAGAGATTTGCAGTATGGAAATAAGTGCTTGGACGTCGGGACACGGAGTGCGTAAATGGGCCACCATTACTGTTTGCTAACTTTTAGGATAAGTGATAATAGGGAAAAAATTGAAATATTTAAAATTGAATTGGTTCATGTGTAATAGGTGGAGGTCTTTTTAAAGAATTTTCCCTTCTATAATGATTCTGCACGTGCTTGTGTGAATGTTCTGATGGGGTAGCGTATCATTGTCCAAATTAATGGAGGTGTCGTCATTGCGGAAAAAAAGGTTTTAAATTTTGAAGCAACAGTGGGGGCGAGGTACATCGATTATTGAAGTAACACACTTCGCCACAAATCCATTACAAGGACATCTTTTCCAGAGCAACAACACCCTGATGTTATCTACCAGTCAACGCTGGTCAAACATTGCAATTCGACATCGAATGAAGTTCGGGTTAGGACCATCCACTTGTAATTTGGAATCATGTACTCTGCCTGAGTTGAAAACTATAGCCCCTAACAAAGCACTTCTTCAAAATGAAGGGAAAATGATAAGAAAGGGAAACTAACTGCCTCTTGACATTCATATTTGATTGTAATAGGGAAAGTCGAAAGTTTAAGTTCCATCCGACATGAAACATCTCCTTTAGCAAAAGAGATTTGCAGTCTGGAAATAAGTGCTTGAACGTCGGGACACGGAGTGCGTAAATGGGCCACCATTACTGTTTGCTAACTTTTAGGATAAGTGATAATAGGGAAAAAATTGAAATATTTAAAATTGAATTGGTTCTTGTGTAATAGGTGGAGGTCTTTTTAAAGAATTTTCCCTTCTATAATGATTCTGCACGTGCTTGTGTGAATGTTCTGATGGGGAAGAGTATCATTGTCCAAATTAATGGAGGTGTCGTCATTGCGGAAAAAAGGTTTTAAATTTTGAAGCAACAGTGGGGGCGAGGTACATCGATTATTGAAGTAACACACTTCGCCACAAATCCATTACAAGGACATCTTTTCCATAGCAACAACACCCTGATGTTATCTACCAGTCAACGCTGGTCAAACATTGCATTTCGACATCGAATGAAGTTCGGGTTAGGACCATCCACTTGTAATTTGGAATCATGTACTCTGCCTGAGTTGAAAACTATAGCCCCTAACAAAGCACTTCTTCAAAATGAAGGGAAAATGATAAGAAAGGGAAACTAACTGCCTCTTGACATTCATATTTGATTGTAATAGGGAAAGTCGAAAGTTTAAGTTCCATCCGACATGAAACATCTCCTTTAGCAAAAGAGATTTGCAGTCTGGAAATAAGTGCTTGGACGTCGGGACACGGAGTGCATAAATGGGCCACCATTACTGTTTGCTAACTTTTAGGATAAGTGATAATAGGGAAAAAATTGAAATATTTAAAATTGAATTGGTTCGTGTGTAATAGGTGGAGGTCTTTTTAAATAATTTTCCCTTCTATAATGATTATGCACGTGCTTGTGTGAATGTTCTGATGGGGAAGAGTATCATTGTCCAAATTAATGGAGGTGTCGTCATTGCAGAAAAAAGGTTTTAAATTTTGAAGCAACAGTGGGGGCGAGGTACATCGATTATTGAAGTAACACACTTCGCCACAAAGCCATTACAAGGAAATCTTTTCCAGAGCAACAACACCCTGATGTTATCTACCAGTCAACGCTGGTCAAACATTGCAATTCGACATCGAATGAAGTTCGGGTTAGGACCATCCACTTGTAATTTGGAATCATGTACTCTGCCTGAGTTGAAAACTATAGCCCCTAACAAAGCACTTCTTCAAAATGAAGGGAAAATGATAAGAAAGGGAAACTAACTGCCTCTTGACATTCATATTTGATTGTAATAGGGAAAGTCGAAAGTTTAAGTTCCATCCGACATGAAACATCTCCTTTAGCAAAAGAGATTTGCAGTCTGGAAATAAGTGCTTGGACGTCGGGACACGGAGTGCGTAAATGGGCCACCATTACTGTTTGCTAACTTTTAGGATAAGTGATAATAGGGAAAAAATTGAAATATTTAAAATTGAATTGGTTCTTGTGTAATAGGTGGAGATCTTTTTAAAGAATTTTTCCTTCTATAATGATTATGCACGTGCTTGTGTGAATGTTCTGATGGGGTAGCGTATCATTGTCCAAATTAATGGAGGTGTCGTCATTGCGGAAAAAAGGTTTTAAATTTTGAAGCAACAGTGGAGGCGAGGTACATCGATTATTGAAGTAACACACTTCGCCACAAATCCATTACAAGGACATCTTTTCCAGAGCAACAACACCCTGATCTTATCTACCAGTCAACGCTGGTCAAACATTGCAATTCGACATGGAATGAAGTTCGGGTTGGACCATCCACTTGTAATTTGGAATCATGTACTCTGCCTGAGTTGAAAACTATAGCCCCTAACAAAGCACTTCTTCAAAATGAAGGGAAAATGATAAGAAATGGAAACTAACTGCCTCTTGACATTCATATTTGATTGTAATAGGGAAAGTCGAAAGTTTAAGTTCCATCCGACATGAAACATCTCCTTTAGCAAAAGAGATTTGCAGTCTGGAAATAAGTGCTTGGACGTCGGGACACGGAGTGCGTAAATGGGCCACCATTACTGTTTGCTAACTTTTAGGATAAGTGATAATAGGGAAAAAATTGAAATATTTAAAATTGAATTGGTTCATGTGTAATAGGTGGAGGTCTTTTTAAAGAATTTTCCCTTCTATAATGATTCTGCACGTGCTTGTGTGAATGTTCTGATGGGGTAGCGTATCATTGTCCAAATTAATGGAGGTGTCGTCATTGCGGAAAAAAAGGTTTTAAATTTTGAAGCAACAGTGGGGGCGAGGTACATCGATTATTGAAGTAACACACTTCGCCACAAATCCATTACAAGGACATCTTTTCCAGAGCAACAACACCCTGATGTTATCTACCAGTCAACGCTGGTCAAACATTGCAATTCGACATCGAATGAAGTTCGGGTTAGGACCATCCACTTGTAATTTGGAATCATGTACTCTGCCTGAGTTGAAAACTATAGCCCCTAACAAAGCACTTCTTCAAAATGAAGGGAAAATGATAAGAAATGGAAACTAACTGCCTCTTGACATTCATATTTGATTGTAATAGGGAAAGTCGAAAGTTTAAGTTCCATCCGACATGAAACATCTCCTTTAGCAAAAGAGATTTGCAGTCTGGAAATAAGTGCTTGGATGTCGGGACACGAAGTGTGTAAATGGGCCACCATTACTGTTTGCTAACTTTTAGGATAAGTGATAATAGGGAAAAGATTAGGTAACCGTACCGTTAGATTCCAAATCCAAATGGCGGGTTCTCCTCGACAATTTTTTTTTTCGAGGAAACATGTTAACTTGTTTAACTGGTTTCCTTCAAAAAATTAAAATTGGAAAAACATGCTTCAAAATTCCATGAGATTCCTTCATATGAGAAAAGAAAAATTAACATAAGAAAACACATAATTTTAGAATTAATTGAATATCGAAATAGAGATACTCGCAAGTGGAATAATAGATGCAAAAAATAAATAGTTAATGTCATCAGAAAGATCAATTTAAGTTTTTTTGTCAAACATGGAGAAAACACAAGAAATATTGGTTTTGAGACTTATAACGAAATCAATGTGCTTTCAAATGGCTTCTCATATATTTATATTACTCTAAAAGGACTCTCTAGTTGCTAGAATTACGATTGGTGATATCAGTAATGTATGATAATAAATGAAGAAAAACAAGAAAAGACCTAAATATGTATAATGAATTAGTAAATGAAAAATCTGTTCATTTGAGTCTCATAGATGAAGATGTGCAAGGACTTAAGAAATTACAAGATCAATCTTAGGATTTCATGAGTCAAGAATAAAGTTCAAAAGGAATAATTCAATAACACATGACCATGTGATGCCAAACCCTATGTCAACTCTTATGAATTAGAAGTTAATTTTGTAGCAAAGTAATTTTCTTCGAAACAAAACAATAATAAGTAAAGTGATGATTTCTTCTTTAATTACATATTATATTTTGAGAATACCTTTGGCAACCTAATCCAATTTTTAAGTGAGTGAAAATCATTTAAATTCTCTTCAACGCCTTAGTAGAGTTGAAAGCAATTGTGGTGATGATTGATATGAGGGTGGTGGAGATGGGGTTTAGGAAACCATGACCTGGAACTTATCATTCTCACTAAGGGTGTTAACAAAAGGATCTCCCTCAGCCCCTTATAAAAATCCAGCCATTTCTCCATTATACAAGCCCATTCTTAAGTGAGCAAAAAAGAATTCATACCTGCTTGAACTTCCAAATGAAACACCATCTAGCCAAGAATGATAGAAGAAGGTTAATCCTTCTATTTCCATGTTCCAAGATACAGATTTTTCCCTTCTTGCTCGAGAAGACTCTAGGCTTTCTTTTCCTGCCACTGAAGAATTTATTGATCCATAATGGAGATATCATCATGTTGCAAAGATTCCTACTCCAACTAATATGGACGAACATTGAAGGCAAAAAAAGAATTCCTGTTGCTGAAGTTGTTTTAAATTGGCAACCAGAGATTCTTTTGGTGCATAATAATGCTTTTAAAACAATTGATTTCAGAATTGTTGATATACATCAAGATCCCAAAAGATATGATGAATCCACTAAAAAAATGCTTTCAAATTTCCAGAAAATACTTCATGCCTTGGAATCGGGACAACCTTTAGGATATCATCATCTTGAAAGCTCAAAGGATGAGATAGAGAAGCTTAAAAGACAGATCTAACTCATTGAGAAAGGAAAATTCAAGCCTTTTGATCAATTTCCTACTTTGCCCAGAACTCAATATTCTTTTTCACCACCATAAAACACCTCAGTTTTTGCTGCCCTTATAGAAACTTCTACTAGATCAGATAGAATTGATGTGATAGAAATGAGAAATCGCCTCCAAGAAATGGACAAGCTAAGGAAGGAAAAGGGAAAAGAGAAGAGAAGATTCTTGAGGAATCCTCCAAATTTGCCAAGAAGGATTTAGACTAGATGATGTTATCTAAGCTATTAGAATCATTCCTAAGGGATTTGAGCAATCAAGAGGATAAACAGGCTAAATTTGATAACTTGTTAGATCGCAGTTAACCTCCCTTAGAACCAATCCTTCCAATCAATTCAAACTTAGACTCAGAACCAGACCCAGTATCCCTTTCATCTTCTTCCTCTTTTTCAATCCTTGCGGTCGAGTCATTCCCTATTGTACTAGCCACATCTTCAATATTTATGGCTAATCCACCAGAATGGGAAATGGAATCAAATCCTTCCGAACAAGAGGTTATTCAACCAAATAACCCATCACATATTCCTATTTCTTCTTCTAAACAGTTCTTCACTATTGATGACATTCTATATTCCAAATTGATGGAAAGATGTGAAGAATTCCACTCCTAGCTAAATATTCGACTCTTACTGTTGAAAGCAAATATGAGATCCTTTTTGAATTCATCACAAGGTTTACTGATAATCTCAAATGTTGGTGGCAATCAATTTCAGAGGTAGACCAAGTGCAATTTTTGCTTTTGGCAGATTTTGCCCAAGCTGTTGGATTGTCTACCACTTTTTCATTGGTAAACTCGTTGACTTACTTGAACTTAAAAGAAGGGAATATTTTCAAAGAAAATATTGTTCACTCCAAAGAAGACATCTCGATCAACATTATCAAGAAATGCTTAAACTTTTCTATGGCTTTGGAACTGATGAAAACTTAAGACAAGTTTTCTTGGCCTCTATTCCCATAGACTTCTCACAGCAAGTTAAGAGATCCTTTCTCAACAAACAAATGAGAATTGTGAATATTCCCTTTGGAGAAATCCAACAAGAAATTCATCTTTATCTTGATGATTTATGTCTCAGACACCAAATGATGACAAACTATATTAGAGACGATCGAAAACTCGATAGTGCCTGTTCCTGCTAGCTCTAAAGATCAAGTGCTCTAGAAAAAGATTGTGATGGTTCTTGTGGAAAATACTTCAGAAAAAAAAAAAAAACATTTCAAAAAATACAAAGTAGGAAGATCCAAGCATGCATCTAAGCATTTTTGAAGAAATAAAAAATGGGATTTTTACGAAGATGGAAGAATTGTTTAGATAAGAAGAAATCAACTTGATGCTTCATTTGTAATAAGAAAGGTCACTTCACCAAAAATTGCTCCCAGACAAAAAATGTCATAATCATTTAATACATCATATTGAATTCGAAATTGGTGTCTCCCTTGAGAATGATGATATTGAATCATTGTTTTCCATTGATAAAGATTCATCTAAACAAACTCTTTGTATCATGCATTGTTATCAAACTTCCAATAAAACTAATTCTGATTTAGACTCTGAAGATCCTTTTCATCTATCCCTAACATCTATGGATGTGACATCCTGATTTTCAGGTTATGGTTTCGATTGGATAAGTTGGGCATTTCATCAATGCGACCATAGTGCTTTTATCTGAGATGGCCACTCATGAGATAACTAGGCTATCAAGGAAAGCCATTAAGGAATTTTAACGCAATAGACTTGAGAATTCGACTAAGAATCGGCTACTCGACCGTTCTCATCTTTAGAGGTCATTACGACACAATTAAAAATCGATTATAGATCAGAGATAGGTCAATTCGACTGAGATATGTGGCTAAATGTGGGTGACTCCACTAAATTGGAAAATTCTCGTCGACCGACACTAGACTGATTTTTCTATCGTTTTGGTACCCTATGTCCGTATTTGAATCCTCGAGATTTTCACGACAACCGAGAGTCGCCAATGTGCCGAAGAGGTACGTGTGGCTCGAAGAAAATCAACCACGGGTCAATTGTACCAAAAATTCCTAAAAGCTACTATCCGGTAGGCTAGGTCACGCTAAAACTGCGTCTGATTGAAATTAACCGCGAATTTGAGTCCAACTTCAGAAATTGAAAGTTCTGTCATGTCACAATTAATTTTAGGAACGTCGACTCAGTCTCAGAAGATTTTTCTGCAAACCGAGATTTTTTGGGAAAAAGTCATTTTAGGGCCATTTTTGTCTAGAAAATGTTGGGGATTGTTTTTTTATCGCAAAATTGGGAAACAAGTGGGATCAATTGGTGAGGAAAAATACCAATTGGATCAATAAGGTGTCGGTTGAATTTATTGAGACCGAATTGTGTTGAATTAAGAAGGAATCAAGGTCCAATTGAAAAGAAAAATAAGCAAATTCGCATGCCGCCCACCCACATGACTTTTGGACCCTCTCAAGCTTCTAGATGGGGGCAAATGGGTCTGAAAAAATTACTACGGAAGACAGCTATGGATGGGGATCAAGTTGAGGGAACAAAGGGATAGGAATAAGCTTGGTGGCCTCCTCCATAAAGCAAATTGGTCTCCCTCTTCTCCCCCTCCTTACTGCCGCCGAGATCACCATCCTCCTACAAATGGAAGACCGAAAATTCCAGCAAAGAACGACAGCCCTCTCCCTCCTCCGTCGCATTCCGCCGGACCGCCCGCGAGTAGCCATGCCCGTTGCCGTTCACCACCTCGCCTTGCGCATGCACCGCCGCACCTCACCGCACCATCCGGACATCTCAGCAGCCTGTTTCGTCGTCCCAGCAAGCTGTCTCAGCCCGTGCCGAAGCTGTTTGGCCCACCTCCGACCACCGTGAGTCCTTGCCTAGGCCCGGTTTGGTCCCCTCAACCTTCCTCAGCCCATTGTCGCCTTAAACCGAGCTTGTTTTCCTCTTTTCTAGCCTAAAACAGAAGCTGAAAAGTGTGGGTATTCCAGCAAGGGTTTTGCCCATTTTGAAGGTGTTCCCGGCCCAGAAAGCTAGGCCCGCCTCGGAGAGAATTGAGCCTCGTTGCGTCCCCGTTAATTTGCATCGATCGAATCGCCGAACAAATGAGTTTAACTCACCAATCCTCGCTTAGTAGGTTAATCACGCTTAAGGTTGTATTAGTTTATACTAAGCTAGGATTAGGTGGTTAGTTATAATTGATTAGTGAAATTTAATTAATTACCGATGCATGTTAAGTGGATAGTTAGTGCAATTAGGTCCTAGACGAGCTCTAATATTTATCTAGAGTAACTCGAAAATTTTCCGGGTCTGTCTTGGCATTCAATTAGGCTTTTTCGGGCCTAAGTCACATTTTCGGTATTTAATAATTAATTTCCATATTTATTTAATTATTTATTTATTTTTCGGAAATTAGACCGGGATAAACGGTGACCGGAATTTTATTCTGATTGTGATGATGTGATCTGTTTATTTATTTGAGCTTGAATTTGTATTGATTTGGTGGGAATGGTGATTTTAGGATATATTCCTAATTTTATTTAACTTCAATATTTAATTGGAAAATAATCGAGTGTCGGTTTACAACGCCAAAAATATTTTGGTGAACCGCATGAAATGGTGGGATTTTTGAAAAGGAAATTATTATATTTTGGCTAAGGCCAACCGTGTACCCACACACGGCTATTTTATCAGGTACGATAAAAAGTGAGAAATTGTTGGAGAACGAACGTCGGCTCGATGACTCGGTATGTCATCTTGGAGAATGGATAGTATTAACTAGAATGACCGGGGAATAGTCTGACTGACATATAATCAACTAGGTCGGTTGATCAATGAGTCGATTTGAGTGAACAATTTAATTTTATGTGACTCAATGAGGTTATGAATTGTGTTGAATTGCAGGAAGGAAACTGAGGTCAAGGTAAGTCCTCTGACTTGTGGTTGTGCTTAGACAGCCCTTATGGCGTATTTTATTCCTAATCGAGTCTTAGGGGGTTGAACTTGCTGAGACATTGTCTCACTGGTTATTGTATAACTATTTTCAGGTCCTTAGATGATGTTGGTGAAGGATCGAAAGCCCCGGAGTTTGGAAAGGTGGATAGACCAGAATCGGCAAACGGGTCTGACTAGTAGGTCATAGGACCGTTCCTTTTAGAATGAGCTGACCTTTTGCAAATAGTCTGGTCTTGTAAATAAGCCTAGTTGTTATAAAAGGTTTGTTTTGGTTTGAAAAATTGGTCTTACTTTTCTATCTCATTGAATTGTTGTCTGGGGATTATTTATCTGGTTCCGCATGTGCATTTAAAAATGAATGGGTCGGCAATGCGTTCTAGGACATCGCTATTAAATCGACCAATGAGGGATGGGCACGCGCTCGAGGATCGAGGCGTGACAGTGGATCTAGACCAGATTAAATATTCCAGCCAAGTTCATTACCCTCATTTTCCTATGAAAATTTTCACTTCAAAGTTTGTTAAACCAATCTCAGTCACTACCCTTATAGATACTGATGCTAGTTCTTTAATTTTAGATACCAAAGTTCTTCTTGAAGAACAGTAGACTTCTTGTGTCCAGTACTTCAATTCTACTTCAGAAGATACTTTTTCTACAAATGTGCATACTACGCTAGTAACTATTTAGTTTTTTCCCTAGTGCTCTATAACTGCTAAAACCTTTGGATCTAACATTCCCAACAAAGATTTGATCATTAGGTGGGACATCATGACTCAAATCTCTCAATTTCGAATTATTCCTAGATAAGGGCTTAAGTATAAAGATTAATTTTCTGAATTTGTCAATATCCAAGGGGTTTTGTTTTCATTCATATGAGTTTACTAGATTCAATCATGCAAATTAGAATCATGTCCAGAATCTCACTCTAACTTCTCTAAAAAATGCCCCAATCTTTTGTGGAAAAATCTAGAGTTTTTTTGTTCGTCTCCCATTAAAAAATGAAGATATAATTTCTATCAATGTGAGTCACACTAGAATGAATCTAGAACATTTTATTTCTGTTCAAAAGGAAATGCTTGGAACAACTTTAGCAAAGTCTTATTGAAATCTCAAACTCCCAATGGGCTTGTGAAGTCTTTTATATCAATAAGAGAATAGAGCAGAATAGGGGAACTATGCGATTGGTCATAAACTACCCTTAACCTTTTTCTCCAAAATGATAAATTTTCTTTGCCTTTTCGAAATTCTCTTTTTGCTACATTAACCAAAGCTTACATTTATTCTAAATTTGACGTCAAAGTCAAATTTTAGCAACTATGCATTCATCTTGAAGACAGACCTAAGACAGGGTTTTGTATTTTAAATTAGCATTTTCAATGGAAAGTTCTCACTTTTAGTTTCAAAGTAGTCCTTTCTTTGTTTCAAAAGGCTATGTGATGCATCTTTGAGCCAATCATGTCTAATGTAGCGGTTTACATTGATGACATATTACTTTACAGTCCTGATGAAGAATCTCACTGCCTACTCTTCAAATAGTTTGCATAAATTATAAAGAAATATGGAATCATGCTCTCTCAAAGAAAGATAAATATTGTCTAGACCGAAATTAAATTTCTAGGTATGCACCTTAATTAAGATACATACCATCCAGGGCCACACATTGCTAAGGAATTATTGAAATTTCCTAAAGAGGATTTCACGACAAAGCAAGTTCGGTAATTTTTCGGGATAATCATAGAGACTTTGTTCTAAATATTGCAAAACTATTGATTCCGTTGCAACTGATGTTGAAAAAAAAAATCCTCCACCTTGGGTAAAAACTCAAATTAGGTTAGTTGCCTCAGGTATGCTATCCTACAGTAGGCGAACCTCAGGTTTTTTTTTTTCCCCTACATTTGTTTTGTTTTATATTTGTTGAAAAAGCAACGTAAGACTTCACGCTAACACCACACCACTATTTAATGGTGACTAGTCAGCCACATTAGTAGTTTCATCTACTATTTTAATGTAATAACTAATTTGAAAAAAATATATATTATGGTGTCGTGGTCGTTTTCTTCTTGAGCTTCCACTATAGAAGTAATTAAAGGTGTGTGTCTTATAAAGTATATATTTAAATTCTTCCACAAGATTAACTGGTTGCCATGAACTTGTGCAACAAATGTATGGACAGAATTGCACCGTCATTAATTATAAGTAACAATACCGTCTTCTTAATTAGTAAGATCGCATGTGGTTAATTTGTGGGTCATCGGTCTTGGTGAAAAGGCCAAGTTGCAACATACAATGCACGTGTATTCAATTGATGAATCATGTAGCCTAACATCAAGTTCTATGTTTTAGAATAGTTAGATGTTGAACCCCCATTTTGTCTAACAGTTTAAGTTTTTAAAACAATTGACAAAATTCCTACAAAATCTCATATTGTATCAGACTAAGAGGTCTTAACTTCAAATCTTTCTGGACCTCTATTTGTCTTCCCTTGCTTATTTTCACCATTAGAAAATTCAAATAAAAGCTAAAAGCTTTTGTGCAACTCTGATGCGTTACAAATACATTTTTCCTAAATTGTCCTAATCATGCAAGTTTCAAAAGTAAAGATATAATTTAATGAGTCACGATGAAGGGCCCAAGGGCACGCGAGAATAACTAAGTAGGGGATAGAGGCCTCCAAACGAGGATGTAGTTAGGCGGGGGATCCCAATCGGACTGGGACTCTCCATATCTTGCTCAATAATATTTACCAGAATTAATGTCATTTCATGATTCGTGCCTACCTTCGTACCGAACGGTCGTCTCCGTACGTGAATTGTCTTGTCCAACCTTATCATACACGAAGATTTATGGGGAAAGACAACGACCAGCCCACCAATGTGCTTAGGTTTGGGTCTTTTCCTTCTCCTTTTAGTTGCCGATAATGCGTTGCTTTCTTGTTGCGCTAATTGGATCATATCTGAAACAAATCTTCGAATTAGTTCTATGAGAAAAGACTTCACTACAAACTGGGCTTTCCTACGCGCGAACTTCGTCAAAACGTCCATCTTTGTAAACCGCCAATACGAAGCTTGATTGAAGAAAGTTCTCTCCGCTGAGGGTGGAAGAAAATATTGCCTTAGCAAGATGATAATCATCCCCAAGCTTCTTGTGTGAGTCACCATAAACTAAGTCAAGTTACTCGTGAGCACGTAGCTCAGCCTCAGTTCGATGATATATTACTCGATCAAATCAACTTTTTTGATCTTGAGTTGAGCTCAAGCTACTCAAATCTCATACTGAGTCAAGCTCAAGCTTGCAATTATAATTGTGATAAAATCAAACATAGGGATCCTAAAGTTACACAGTGCATCCACACACACGAAAATCCAAGGAGGATATTCGCGCTCTATGAAGTTCTAGAAGATCGAGTTTTTTTAAGCTCAAGCCAAGCTTGGTAAAACTCTATTACCAGATCAAGCTCAAGTCAAGTTTGGAGCACCGACTTACGTGCCCTTCAATAAATTACACATTTCCAAGATCTTTTTTCCCAACCTTTAGAAATGCCGCCCATTTTGACTCAAATACTGTCAAGATTGGTGTCGGAAAGACTTTTGACGGCTTATGTGCACTAAATGGTGCTAGATATGTTATTTAAGGCCATCTAGGCACTTATTAATGCCATCAATTAAGTCATTAAGTCGCTGTGACCAGCAATAAGGGAAAGACTGGAAAAAAAATACTGGGGGCATAAGAACTCTTCTGTAAATTGTAGTGATGACTCGACCCAAGCTTAGCTCAACTCAACTCGATCGGCACCCAAGTGCCCGACACCAAACTATTGAAGTTTCACAGACTGGTGAGTACTCAATAGACAAAAGATATTGCCTTAATGTTATGAAGCTATGCCATTCTTAAAGAAGTGTAACGGGCTAGAACGAGAGGCCCGGATGGAAGTTGTGCCAAGCTTTTGTATCCGGTAATCTCATGCCAGATGATATGACTCCCTTACACACAAAGAACGAGTATCCATTTGACTTTTATCGAAACGTTGCTCACTAAACGACGCCGACGATGATAGGCTTGATTATTTGTTTTCCGAAGAGTGGGCTTCTCCGCTTTTAAAGGAGGTAGATCATGACAAGCATCTTTGACGACGGATTTCAATTCAGGTCACGAATCATGATCTTTATAGGTGAGTCGAGGCAAACTTGCCATTTCTAATTTGAGACATAGCGACCTAGATAATTTTTTCTTTTTCAAAATACGGATCAAAGAGACAGTAGAATGAGTTCATTTACGATAGGAACGAGATCAGAAAGATTTTAATTGCTAGACAAGACATTGCAATTCCAGAGCACCTATCCACGCGGTGTTAATCACCACTTGCATATACAAGTTACGACGCGTGCATTAACTACATAGAAGAAAGAACTAAGTTAGCTTAACTAGCTACTCGAAAGACAACAACAGAGGCATATGCAGCGACTTAACCCGTGTCAAACTTCACATGAACTATTCGCCACTGGTCCATTATCGGAAGCTTCCAAGCTTATCTCACCCTCATATAAATCGTCTTTCCGCTCCTTGACCTCATCAACGTCGATGATGCTGTCGTTAGAGGCGATATTGTGACTTTGAGTATGGGCAGTCAGCTTTGCACCACCAAAATTATCGGGTTCCTCCAAAACCATCACATTCGTATTCCTATATATCAGATACAGTCCCATCTGAAACACTCCAAGGATAAAACCCAGTACGTTTGGAACCTATATAAATGATCATACTTGCGTTAATGAATGTATATCAGAAAATAAAGCGATATCTAAACCGTAGTCTCTGCGACAAACTTTTTTCTTTGGGTAATAGAAAACACTTTTTAGCATAATTTCTAGTATTTGCCGAAAGTCGATGCATACCGCAACGTGGATGTCCTTGAGGAAAAAACCGTAAAGGAGCCAAGTTGCAGCGCTGAGAGTGAGGAAAAATGAGAGAGAGCAGGGCATGAACTCTACGCTTTTGGTTCGTATCACCATTCTCCGCACAATATTCGTCAAACATAAAGGTCATGCGAAACTTGTCTCACATCACTCGGTAGCAATGTGCATGAAGAAAAGTATAAATAGGGAAAAGTAAAAAATAAAATAAAAAATCAAGAGTTACTTCAATTATTCACCATAACACTTAAAGGAGCTGCGAAAACGCTGACGGAGAATCCAACACAAAGCCACCCAAGAAGTTGGACCGTGGTCGATGCCTTTGTTAACAAGCGGGACAAGAGAAGAAAGGAACAAAACGCTCCAAAGCCCGTCACCATCAGCTTCACTGTAAATATCTGCATGAATGCATCCATGCAAGCATTTATCATTAAAAAACCTTCTTTAACAACGTATGCTGTTACATATCGACCGGGTAAGAATTGTGACGATATCATGTATATGAGATTGAATAGGTAAGTTCGTACCTTGGCTTTCTTAGGAGCATAAGCAAGGTAGAGAGCAACGTAGATGGTCTCTATGACACATCCCACTGAGTTGACAGTGATGAGAAGGAAATCATTGGACTCAGAGTTGATGGATGCGTAGTATAGCCAGAGCATGGCGCTGAGCAAAGAAACCACGTACGGAATTGAAACCCTTCGGTCGAGTTCCTCTTGCATACCCTATAAAATGTTTTTTTTTTTTTTTTTTTTTTGTCATAAGTAATAAATTTTATAGAGCTTTGAGCTAACATTTACAAAATCCGGCGCCACAAAACTTGCACTCAACAAGACAACAAGTCTACGTGAGTGGAAGTGTGCCGGAAGTAAAAGAAAACCGCAAGAGCGGCCAAAGCAAACACCAGCCTAAACAACAGGCAAGAGACCAAGGAGGAGAGAAAAGCCACGCAGGGCCGAGAAAGACCAAACCTCCCTAGACAACCAACAACAAAGCAGGAGAACCGCAAGCACCAAAAGGAGAAGCCGCCGAGAACAGCTCACACCGGGTTCACAGGATGGGGAAGGAAATTGGAAGGATCGAACCCCCAATTTCTCTGGAGTCTTCTGTTTCTAGGATTATCTTCAACGTTTTTGAACGTTAGAGCCTTGTCCTTCACCACTCTAATGAGATGATTTTTGACTGCTGCAGGAGTCGCCGTGTGATCTCTGAAGAGCATGTTGTTTCTATATTTCCAAATAAGGTGTCAAAGGGCACCAAAAGAGAAGTGACCAATGGAGCGGTAGAAATCCTTATCGGATAGAAACTTTATAGCCCACTGGAGGTTCTCAGTCCAGGTCTTGTTCCGCCAAGGGAGATTGCATTTAGCTGCCCAAGAGAAGGCCATGCTGGCAGTGATAGAACACTCGAAAAAGAGATGATCGATGGAGTCTGGTGTTAGCTTACAAAAGGGACATACCTCATAGCCAATTCTGCCATAAGACATGAGTAGGGTTTGGGTGGGGAGACGATTTTTCATAATTAACCAGAGATTAAATTGATATCTCAGGGTGATAGCTTTATTCCAAATAAATGAAGCCCAGCAAACCCTATCCTTCCTTTTCCTGATGATATCCCAAGCGGATGCAACCGAGTAAAGACCATCGGGGCTGTCGCTCCAAGTAAAATAATCCGGAGAATCGGAAAGGAGAGGGAGAGAATGATCCCAAGAATCAATCACTGACCTGAAAGCCTAACCCGCTGGAGAGAAGAGATCAGCCACCGTTGCACGCCTGGATAAACCAGAATTCATAATAATCGGCTCTAAGCAGATAAGGTCCAAGGGACCTATTTGGTGCCAATTATCAAACCAAAGGGAGATTGACTGACCATCCCCAATCTGCCATCGGAAGTGGAGACGAAATTCTGATCTAAGGTGAAGGATTCTCTTCCACACCCATGAGCAGAAAGCGGGCCTCCTAGCTACCCAAAAACTCTTCCTCTTCAAGAAGGTTGAATGTATCCATTTGCACCATAAGGACTCCTTGTCAGTAAACAGGATCCAAATGTGTTTGAGCATTGCTGCCTTATTGCAATCCCGCAATCTGCGAATACCAAGTCCTGCCAACATAAGCGAAAAAAGGATTGCAAGAACCCTATTAACCACTCGTTCATGTTCATACTTCCAGACCCTCCTGTTAAGCTAAACAAAAAGTTGATCAAGAGGATGAACTTACACTGGGGCCAAAAAGACCACGAAAGATATAAGATTACCCGGGACAAAGATTTATAAAAAAAAGATGACAAATGAGTCAGTCCATGGCCTTACGAGGGAATCAATATCTTGATGAGATAGGGGTTAGTGATGGCACAAGTATAATATGCATGTTAACCCCAGTTTGAGGAAGATACTAAGTGAGATTACAAGTTAGATCATGTCAAGCTAAAACTATATACCTAGAAGGCCAAAAGCAAAAGCCCAGGGATTATCGGTCGAGAAAATGGCCATTGCCCCTCTCTCTACTTCTCAGGAAATGAAGGGTGGCAGCTCAACCGAAGGAAATATTTGAGAATGAAAGGTTTCACAGCTCAACACGAGACGCCCTAGTTATGTCTCTAGCCCTCAGCGATTTCCTACCAAAACTAAACAGATATATTCAATTAATATTTTGTGAAAAAAAGGTTTATGATTCAATTGATAAAATCAAAAGATTTATGATTTTTAAGACAAGTTTTTCCATTTCTTAGGAATTTGCCCATTGAACTATTTGATGTGCACCACTCTCTCTGCCTCCATCATACTACTTTAAGCTAGTAACCTTTTCGATTGATTGTTTCTTTGCATATGAGGTACATATAGCTGTCTAGTACATTTAGTAAGCAAATATATTTGCAATTAACGCACTACTCTATCTTAGTAATTTCTCAATGGATTAGTAGTTATCAATTTTCTCTGGTAAATATGGTGCTTGCTTTTGAAATTTGAGGTTGCCCAATTCCAGTCGATTTGATAAATTGCCAAATGTATTTAATAATTCTTGTGCTACTTCAGGTTAGTTTTTCCAATACATAATATTTCATTTCTAGTAGTGAATATGTTGTTTGCCTATATAAAGTGCGTGGGCATTGTCTCTCAAGTTTGGTAAATTATACAATATACGAATTATTGTGATGCTACTTTGCAAGGGGAATTTTGGTTTTTTTGTTGAAAATTGCTCCAAGGACACTTGCTAAGTGATCATAAGGAGGTATCGCGATTTTCAATACACTAATTAACCTCACAGTATGTGTTCATTATTATATATTATTCCAATGTTTATGATATTTGCAATAAAACATTTATATCTCACCTCTCCTGGATTACATTATGGCAAAATTTTGCCTTGTGGTCAAGTTAGATTTATGCCCTGTCTTAATCATCATTCTTATTTGAACAATTTTCGACACATGCCATGTTTTTCGACATTACGAGCTCATGAATTTGAAAATGATGTTGCGCATCATGTGATCCTGTTTTAATTTTCAATCATCTAGAGCATTCTTTGAATCGTTTAAGTATTTATACAACATATATATACGTCAAGAAAACTTCCTAAGGTCTCTCTTGTTGAGATGCTTCATTTTTTAAATAGTAACATAAAAAATATTTTTGAAATAGTAACATGCGAAACTAATTCTTCGCATGGGAAAATTGTCCAGAAAGTCTTAAACCTATTACATTTTTGCCAATTCAATCATAAACCTTTCAACTGTGCCAATTAAGTTCTAAACTTTTTCACTTTTTGCCAATTGAGTTCATTCGGCCAATTTAGGCCGGAATTTGCTAACGTGGATACCGGTGCTGACGTGGACAAATTTTTTTAATTTTGAAATTATTTTTTATGTTTTTAATTTTTTTTTTTTTTTTCCTCTGGCCAGTCTCCCAGCCTCCGGCGACCGGCCAGAGGCCACGATCGGCGAGGGTCGGCCTCCCCATATCACGCTCCGAACCTCGAGTGCGGGCACATCCCTCGGTGGTCGATAGAATTGTGACATCCCAGGACGCCAATCGATTTATTGCACATACGGAAGCGTATAAACAAATCCCTAGACAACACTCAATTGGGATAGAAAAGCAGGATAACAAAATTCACAAACCACACTTTTATAAACAAACTAGTCTGTTTACAAAAAGATCGACTCTAAAAAAGAAGCTGTCCTACGACCTACTAGTCAAACACATTCGCCAATCCTTCGAACTCCACTTCGACAGGCTCCGGGGGCTTCGGGTCCTCCACAACCCCATCAGGAGGGTTAGCTGCACCCTCGCCTGGAGCGGTGTTGACCACCACGGCGGGGATATCAAAGCCCTGAAGGGGGCCTACCCTATATCCATTGAGCCCATGTCGAAACCATACCCTTTGAGGTAGGCCCTCATCGACCCAGACAATGGTCACTACAAGCTTATAGACCTAGTGACTCCCAGGGACAAGGACATCTATACTCCACTCAGTAACTCCCCGAGGCTATCAAAAACAAACTGGAGGTACCGCCATCTAAGGATCTGAAAAGTAAAGCCCACGACGGGGTGAGACAATGTCTTCACCCCCTAAACCCTTATTAAAAAGGAAATACGCCTAGAGGTGGTCTAACCATACATCAATCAAAACTCACCTCGCCTCAGTTCATTCTTGCACGTCAGCACAGTTCATATACTCAATGCATATATTAGATGCACACATCAATTGGAACGTCTCACTCAATTTCAATGAATCACAGGGGTCCCGATTATAGGGTTAAATCATTATGACACATCTCATACCGTGCCACACAATTTTATCCCATAATCCGGCGCGTCTATCTCAATCAATCACATGTTCCAATTTATTACGGCCCCCAGGGCACGGCCTACTCGACGTTCGGCGGTTTTCTGGCGTAGCCAGGCATCGTCTCACCCCGTTGAGCACGGTAATGTCTATACTAGATGGCAATCCCGAAGGAGCATCGATCCAGAATCTACTGCGACCGGCATCCATTGTCCAGGGACATCCCATATAGGAGCAACGTCCACCCGACGCACATCGGGGACGGGTGCTCTTAACCATCACACGATCATTCAATTTCGGCCAAGGACACCATACATTGCACTCAAATGTCTCAATTAAGATAATGCGATTGGTCTATTTTCTTCGTATTAAAAACACTCGGTGAAAATAATCGTGTGTGGATACACGGTCAGATCGAATCTTAAAAATTGATATCATTCCTTTTAAAATTTCATTATTTGATATAGTATTTAAAAACATTTTCGGGGTCAAAACCCAACATTCGGTATTTTATAATTAAATACCAAAATCTCATAATTTTGAAATAAATGCTCGAAAATCACAATCATCATTCAATTGCACAATCTAACAATCAATTGCATAAACTAAGCACACCACTGCAATCAGCACGAAATTCCGGCTACGGGCTATCCGGGTATAATTTCCGGAAAACATTAAATAATTAAATAAATAGCAAAAATAATTAAATAAATGCAATTTAATTAGATAAATGCATACTTAGGCCGGAAATGCTAATTTAACCACCTAAACGGGCCTAGAAAAATAATGCACCTATCCACATAAATAGTACAATCTATCTAGCCCTTAATTAATCTAATCTAACCACCTAACAATCCTAATTAATCAACTAAATCACTAATTATAACTAACTAACCACATAAGCCATACTTAGCCTAATCTAATCAACCCTTAAGCAGCATTAACCTCCTAAGCAAGGTTTAGTAAGTAAACTCACCGGATTAGCGAACCGGTGAGTCCACAACAACGGTAACGCGAAGGCAAGCAACACACAAGCCTGCGGCGACACCAAATGAAGTCCGGACAAGCCCACAAAAATGATAGAAAAATCAATTTAGTGCCGTTCGACGAGAATTTTGCAAGTAGGTGGAATCACCCACACTTTAATCACATACCTCAGTCGAATCGACCTATCTCCGATCTCTGATCGATTTTGACGGTGCCATATTGACCCTTGCAGAATAGCACGGTCGAGCAGTCGATTTTTGATTGAATTCTCAAGTCTATTGCGTTTAGATTCCTTAACGGCTTCATCTGATAGATTAGTTATCTTATTAGTGATTAGCTCAGAGAAAAGAACTATAGGTGCGTCAATGAAAAGCCTAACTCATTCAATCAAAAATAGAATCATAAAATCAGGATGTCACACCCCGGCCTTGGGCAAGGTCACCCTCGTCGGGATCTGGCAAGGGGCGACCTCGTCGGCCTCAAGCAAGCCTCGCCCTCACCAAGTCTAGCGATCGCTTGAGGCCGGTGAGGTCGAGCCTCGCCAGGGGCTTGCGAGGCTGATCTTGCGGGCCTCAGGTGAGGGTGAGCCTCACTTAAGGACGGCGAGGTTGCCCTTCGCCAGGTCCCGGTGAGGGTGACCTCGCCCGAGGTCGGGGAGGCCGACCCTCGTCGGTCGTGGCCTCTAGCTGGTCGCCGGAGATTGGGTGACTAGCTAGAGGAAGAAAATTAAAAAAAAAAAAGAGAAAAAAATTTAAAATACAAAAAAGTAATAAAAAATAATAAATTTTGTTTATGTCAGTGCCGGCAGTGCCACGTAGGATGGTCGACGTCCACGTCAGCAAATTCTAGCCAAAATTGGCCGGATGGACTCAATTGGCAAAATGTTGAAAGGTTTAGGACTCAATTGGTAAAGTTGAAAGGTTTATGACTCAATTATCCACTTTTAGTGCATATTCCAAAATCACCGGATTGAAGCAAGATATACCTCATTCTAAGGAAATTCACCCACCACCTTTGCAATGTATTGTTTCTGCATCAAACCACCTTCAATCTGAAAATATTAAATGTCAATTGAAACTGAAATTTTAGGCCAAGCATCGCGTGTACCTTGCCATATCACAAATATGCCTTATTAATAGTATATAATAGGATATTTTAGATAATTTTTACTCAAGGGAACAAGTCAGCAGCAGAAACAGTACGTGATGGCTCTACTGGTATTAGGAGAAATAGTCACCAGACATGGATTACAACACTGCAGACTTAAGATATATACAAAGGAAATGCACATCACAGAAAGAAACTGTGAGACCTCTTTAAGTCACTCCATAAAGTAGATGTGCATGACATGGTGTGACGATTTTACAAATGTTGAACAAGACGCCGCAACACAGCAGCATGCTCAGAGAACTACCACTACCCTTGCTGTTAAAGTAAGAGAGCCCCACTTCCATTTAGGCAATTGATTAGTAACCAATATGAACTTACATTAATAAAGATTCCGAAAGCACACTTTTCAATACGACACTCACCTGTTGGCTCAAAAGATCTGCTTTTGATGCGTTTCTGGCAAATATAAGGAGTCCAGAGACAAGGCGATCTAGTTGGTGAACAGCTTGCGTTATAATATCAAGGAGGAAGTATGAAATCCATAATTTGGATGCGACACCAGATATAAGTCAGAGGAGGGGAAAAAGAGTTAATGATAGACATCAAGAATCAAAGGGAAACAGAATATGCCCAAACTGATTTTGATAGAGCCAAGATTGCATATGCATGTGAAAGAGTTACTTAGGATACGAAATAAGGGTGCCAGTCCTTGCTCTGCCTGAAGGATGCTGACCACAGTGTTTTTACGATACTGACCACGCGGATGCACCAATAAACAAGTCAGAGTTTCTATAAACATAGATCCTATAAGGCCAACAGAGCTAGCTAGGCCAAGCAAGGCCACTGTAATTGCTTTAGTGTCTGAATCTCATCAGTGATTTTACAGCACTCATGCAAAATCCGCACGAAATCATTTTTTTGTTGTACACTTGAAATGAGGAAAAACATAATTGTGTTGTTCAATCAAATCGACCCCTATTAATTGGTGGAGACTTACTGGAATAGATGCCGGCTTATAAACAGTCACGACATTCAGTTCTTTTCTGTAGGATGGAGACACCATGGCTTATCACAGGAGGCTCATGCCTACAACTTTATCAAGATTAATGCAAATTCAGAGAATATCCTGAAACTTCTAGAAAAATCTGCAAATTAAAATAAGAATTCTCAACTCGTGGACGAAGAAAGAATAAAGAAGCCTTAAGAAACAAAAAAAAGGTATAGAAAGGAAATCTAAGGAAAAGAAGCCGATGCAGCCAAAGGGATAATTCATAGCTAGATTAGACTCTTGAAAAGCAACGTTTCATAAGGAGATCATAGCAAGTGCAAAGCTCAAACCAACCTGTGTACAAAGTGGCTTATTTTTTCAGACGGTTTTACAATGTAAGAGACAGGAACTACCCTCCCCTCGACTTGTATCCGTCCACTTTCAACGGCACTGACCTATAGGTTATGACTAGACATGGTTAAAAGTCATGGTCCCACGCAGAACTAAACATTCGCTATGCAATGAAGAAAATGCTTACATAATACTCATAAGGTCTGCCTTTGAACTCGTGGGCAAACAAATCCACAATGGTTTTGCCAGCCCAGCGAAAAAGGGCTTAACGAGGGTCTTGATCAGGTAAAAGTTTGATCACAAGCAAAGCACGCAAACCACTCCACTCCAGAAGAAGAAAGACGAGGTAACGGCCGACTCACATGAGAGATGAACTCGAAATGGTAGGGTGCCACGTAGCGCCTCCCAGCGTTCTCTTAATAGATCAATCATCTTCTCGCCCTCCCTGCTGGCAATAATCTATCCAACCATGTCCCATGAAAGAAAAATACTCTGTGGAGAGTGAGGTTATGAGATAAGTAGATCACCTTCGCGAAAGATGTAATCTTGGCGCTCCGGAGGATTCGACGGAGTTTGCCACGCAATCTCCCCCTCCTCCTCCTTCCTTTCAATTCCCCTTCATTTTTCTGCGACCATCGAACTGGTAGAAACGACGTCGTTGGGGAAGAAAAATGACACGTCAAAGCAAGAGGCGCCTCCTTTTTACCACTTGAAGTAAGGGAGCTGCAGTAGCAGGAAAAATGCGACGTCGTTTCCAGCGCTCTGTCCCAATCTGTCCGTCCAACACTATTCTAATCTGTTTTTGGTCTTCATTTCCTGTCGTTTCCTGACTCGCCAACGAACCAACACCAATCTTCCGAACCAAAAGCAGTCGCGTTTCGGTCAGTAGCTTCACCGACTTGCCAAGGTATGACATGTTTCTTTTGTTGGACGCAATTTGCGCAATCCCAAGATCTCCATAACTAGAACAGGAACATGCATGATTGAGTAGAAAGATTAACGCACCTGTTTTGGGATCCATCGAACATAAAGCAGAAGCAGAATAAGGATTACCCACATATGTCAAGGGGATCCACGCATCAAGTCCTTCTCCTCTATTGCCCTCCGTATCATTGGCTCAATGAGGCGGCCCCCTCACGTGCAGCGTTAGGTAAACGCCCCTTAGGTGAGGATACATGTGAGAATTAGGGTTAGAGGAGAGACTTGAGCACTATTTATAGAGTTTCCAGCCAGTCCCCCTCATTACGGGCCAGGCTCAACTCGGCCCACACTAGCCAGCCCATATTAGACTAATTAAGAAACATTCTATCTCACCTTAGACCAAACCCCGTAAAACGGTAAACGTTAAACGGTAAATTACAATATCAATTAATGTAGTCCATAATTAGAAAAACTCTTACATTCTCCCACTTGGACTATATTAATTGAAATCGTACTGTATGTGCGCACATTTGGTCAGAGATAATTCTTAATAGTCAATCCTATCCCATAAAGTCTTAAACACCGAATCATGGCGGTAACTGCATGTATACACACAGAGCCTTCCATGGTCACGAATGTTTTTAACTTTATTGATATGGATTCAATATGGTAGTTATCCATCTCTTATAAAGAGATCCCATTTGTCAGTCACCATTCTCTTAACTTTAAGCGTCACAAAAACTTGTGCAACTAGAGAATGCTTTATGGTTCCAATGAACCCACATATGTCTTGTCCTTATGGTTAACCTTTATTTATGTATCACAAGACATATGCACAAGGCTAATAACCGGATGCCCGGATGCCCCTAGCCTTCACTCAAGATTTATACAATCCCTTGAGACTTTATCAATATGTATTCAACATAATAATAACACATTCAAAATTATTTTATTGAATGCAAAAGTTGATACATATCAAACCGTTACAAAGTGTAACGAGCCACGGATGTGAACTTTATCGAGTAAAGTCAAGATAGCTCCCACTAAACAACAATATCCGAAGATACTCCTAGCCCCATGCTAATGACATGTCACTCAAATACACATGGGCGTAGGCCTTTAGTTAGTGGATCTGCAACCACATCATACGTGAAAATATGTTATATTATAAGTCACCTTTCGTACCGTTTCTTTATGGTCAAAAATTTTGACCACCATATATTTAGACCCATTGAGACCTCTGTAGTAAATAAATAATACTACAAATTTGTTATCTCAATACAACCGTATGGGTCTATCCATAAAGTTAAAACGATCAACTCCTTTCATGAGGTTCTGGAGCCTAAAAGCCCAAGTAACAGCCTAAAAGAATGTTACTAACACTGCTTACATAGTAGAAGATGACATAGAACTTTATTTACTGCACTTACTGCTAACATAAATATGTATTCTGTTATTGATTGCATGTCATCAAAACAACCAGCAAAGTTTACATCTAAATACCCTACTAACTGCAAGAATTGAACATGTCTATAAATTAGCATATAATCTTTTGTCTTCTTTAAGTACCTTTAAATCTTCTTGGTAGCAACCCAGTGATCGTGTCCTAAATTTGATCGATATCTGCCTAGAAGTCCTGACACAAAGACAACATATAGTCTAGTGCAAATTCAAGCATATATTATACTTTTAAGTGCACTGACACAAGGTACACCATTTAATTATATTTTCTCAATATCTAAATAAGGACAATGTGATAGATTCAATCCATCACCCTTAACAACAGGAGCAATTCCTGGCTTGCAATGATATATATTGAATATTTCCAATATACAATCAGCAAATGTCCTCCGAGAAAATCTAATATAATATGGCAAAAACAATCTTTACAGACCTCAGTACAAAGGATATAAGATGTCTCAAGGTCACAACTTGTAAGCAAAACATCATGTATATGAAGTATGAGAAAAAATAAATTTCCTCCCACTGACCTTGCAGTATATTGAATTACTTTGTTCCTAATTGAACAAAATAACAACACTATGAAACTTTAATAATATTGTCTGGAAACTTGCTTAAGACCATGAATTAGAACTTTTCAGTCTATATACAAGTTTACTTGAATCTGCTGCAAAATCATCCAGTTGCACTATATAGATTTTGTATCTATTTGGCGTAACTCCATATCAAAATAAATTATTAATGACACATTCACTCTGAAAGAATCTTTAAAAATACTAGAAAGAAATATTTATTTATAGTATTTATTTCTTCACTATAAACAATACACCCCTCTTTCAGAGTGAAAACTTTATTTTGAAATTCTTTTAATTTTGTACGCCAATTTGCAACTAATGAACTTGTAATCTTTAGGCAAGTAAGTTAGTTTCCAAACATTATGATGTTTCATAGATTGTATATCGCCTTTTATGGCATCTAATCACATACTTAATTGAGAATAAGAAACGACATTTATAAATATGTCATTACATCAACCATATAGTGGATATTATAGTCATGCTCTCACAAATAGACTATATAGTCTGATGGTATAACTGATCGTCTTTCCTTAACAAATCTCCTTAATAAAGCTGCAACCACTTCATTCTGCACTTGAGAGGTTTAAGAAATTTCATTATAAACTATATCAAGAATAGTACCTTGAACCTCAACAAGTTTAGTCTATGGTACAGGAGATTCCATAATTATCTGTATAGGTAAAGACAAAAACACAGTAACATCCATCATACTATTATCTTTAATAGTCTGATAGCAGCTATCCTCTACAATTACGTCAATCTTTAAAAACTTTAAAGTATGTGATTCCATAATTCTTGTACCTTCTTTAGGGTCATAAAATCAATACCCCTTTAACAATCTAGATAAGATACAAAATAATTCCGAGTGGATCTGAATTGCAACATACTTAAAATTGGATTAGATAATCTCACTTTTGCATATGATTCAAATAATTTATGTCCAATTTATAACTCAAAAGAAGTTTATGAAACAACTTTGATAAGAGACACATTTTGTATGTGAAAAAGTTGCTTTCATAATATCAGTCCACAAAAAACCAGATAAATTAGTCTTACTAATCATACTCATCACCATGTTCAATATGGTGCATTTATGCCTTTCGGCCAAATCTTTTTGTCAGGATTTTCAGGTATAGTAATTAAATTACCACCCCAGAATCTACTAAGTATTTGACAAATGATCCTTTAAGCTATTTCGCATTGTCATACTTGCCAAAATACTCACGGCCACTATTAACCCTAACAACCTTTTAAGACTAATTGTAATTACTTATTCTTTATCTCAATCAATTTCTTTAAATAGAAAACTTTCGAAAACAACCTTTTAACCATATACGAGATGTATATGTCATTAGGATTTAAACACAATTTTTGTAAATGTGTCCTAATTTCAATATCAGACAAAACATAATTTCAAGCAACTAAGGCTTCCATCATCTTATAGCAGTGCAGTCTGCAGGCAAACCTCTTTTCAAGTGTTCCAGAATAGAACGCTTCATGGACAGTAAACAAATTCAATTGCTCTTTTCTCAAGCAACAAATCATATGTCCATAACTTAAAATTTGAAGCAGTAAAAACCTCAATAATAGTGAAGTTATTAATTACAGAAAAGGTGACTGAAAACCAAGCAATGTATATAATTAGCATCATGTGAGTACTGTGTAACTTGACGTACAAGTACACATCCAGAGAGTTACACGCATAATCATATAATCACCTTTGGGCAGAATACATGACATGCAATTGTACACTCCCACATGATAAGGGTTATGAGAATATATTCCAATTCTTCGTGAATTCATCACCTTTGGGCATATGAATCACTAGAATCAGTCACTCCTCCACCACACTATCATGTATCCCTCCATGAACTAATACACAATCACCTCCTTTAGGAGTATGACCACGCATTAGATCAGGAGACATCACAATCATCATACGAGATCGAAATTTCTCAAACCCAATCAAGCGTGCCACTTTGGCGGTCACTACTCAATTGAATCATTGAAATTCTCTCATACCAGGGATATAAACTTTACTTCTCACATACACCATATACATGTGATTTTGACTTTAGTGATAGGGGCATCATATCACCAAAATCACATATTATGCTAATTACATTGCTTTATTCATTAATAAAATCTTTATTTATATATATATATATATATATATATATATATATATATATATATAACGAACTGAAAGACAGATTCCAATGAGATCAACGATCACGGTAACACGAGAAACTTCTCATAACATAGAAGCAATCATCTTTTGTGCACCCCGACACGATTATTATAACAACATCAAAAGAATGCCGATCCAAAGGATCCCTCACAAGTTAATATCAATAGCAATACAGGGTACTCAGATTGACAAGCTTGTTGCTCATGAGTTTCATATGGCAAAACATGACTCCAAGGCCAACAACTGATTTATTAGCCAATTTTTAAATAACAAATTATCATTGTAATCAACCAGTGGCCTATTAATTGAGTCAAATCAGAGAACCAAATATCTAAAAATTCAACAGTAGATACTATTGCTCTGCATTAATATTGCCATACTCCCTTACCATAAAAAATATTTAACTCGACAGACATTAACAAGTGACCAAATGAGTTCATGTACAATATGCAGTAACTTAATTGACATACATTACCCACATTCAGCAGATGTGTTAATCAGTACAATCAGTTTGGTCACAGGTTTTAAGACGTCCATCATTCAAAAGTTACCAGCATGTTAATGAGTATACTTGAGCAACAAAAGTTTTATAACCTTTACTGTTTCTCATCGGCTCAAGATATATTCAAATACAATCTCATACGAATTGTATCTCATTAAGCCAGCTTCAGTTCACAATAAAGTTTGATTTTTATTTATGAATCACACCTTTATAATGATTGTGTGATAACATACTAGTAACCCATCACCTGTATTTCCAAAATCACAGAAAATACAAGAAAAATACGCAAAAATACACTAAAAATACACGTATTTAGGGTTCCGTATGTATTTTCACATCCATAAAATCATCAAACATGTAAAATAAATATACCACGAGATAGGAAATCACCATACGAGTTCAACGCCGCCAGCCACGCGCCGATCGGAGCCTCCACGCACCTACACGCGCCGCCTGAGTGCGCGGCGCGTGGATCTCACGCGCGGCGCGCGTTCGACGCCCAGGCGGCGCGTGGCCGCGCGTGAGAGCGCGTGCGGCCTCCCCCGGCGACGCGCCGCCGACCCTCTTGCTCGTCTCGTCGAGCCCAGTCCGAATTTGTGATTTAATTTTATTTTTATTGAACAAAAAGTCTCGAAAATCACAAATTAGGGCAAGATCCGTACTAATTAGGGATAATCCATAAAAATTAGGGCAAAATCTTTATGCATTCAAGTTCTAGGTTATGGTTGCTCTGATACCACATGTTGGACGCAATTTGCGCAATCCCAAGATCTCCATAACTAGAACAGGAACATGCATGATTGAGTAGAAAGATTAACGCACCTGTTTTGGGATCCATCGAACATAAAGCGGAAGCAGAATAAGGATTACCCACATATGTCAAGGGGATCCACGCAACAAGTCCTTCTCCTCTATTGCCCTCCGTATCACTGGCTCAATGAGGCGGCCCCCCTCACGTGCAGCGTTAGGTAAACGCCCTTAGGTGAGGATACATGTGAGAATTAGGGTTAGAGGAGACTTGAGCACTATTTATAGAGTTTCCAGCCAGTCCCCCTCATTACGGGCCAGGCTCAACTCGGCCCACACTAGCCAGCCCATATTAGACTAATTAAGAAACATTCTATCTCACCTTAGACCAAACCCCGTAAAACGGTAAACGTTAAACGGTAAATTACAATATCAATTAATGTAGTCCATAATTAGAAAAACTCTTACATCTTTGAGCTACTCCTGCTCTTCAATATGTTTAAACTCAACACTATCTTTGCTCTCTTTCCCATGCCATATCTTTGATTTCCGTTTCCACTAGTTCATCAAGTCGTGGCTTTACATCTTCCTGCTTGCTTGCTCTCACCATTGACTCGACTTTCTTTCGCTGATTCAGATGGAATGATCCAACAAGGCCCCTTGTTGAACTGAGACGAAGCAGAGAGACGAGCACACGGTAGTAATCGAGAAGAAGAAGACGGAAATGCGGGAAGAGGAATTGGTGGATGTAAAGTTCAGATTGTTCGATGGATCGGACAAGGGTCCCTTCCAGTACTCATCGGTGTCCACCATCGATATGTTGAAGTAGAGAGTCGTCTCCGATTGGCCCAAGGTTTTCTCCACCTCTCCTTCCTATGTTCGTTTCAGTATTTGATTTGTGCTGGATAATCTCATAATCCGATATCTTCATCTTGTTCACATATGGTCTGTGAGATTGGTGATATAATTAAAAACAGCTCAGCAGGGTCATACGCGCATCCTAGACTATATGAACTTTTTCTTGTTCTAAGCCTACTTCAAAAGCTGCTTTCTTCTGGAATGTTGAACTGTCTAGGAGCTGAGATCATGTCTAATACTGGGCACTTTCTCAAGTTAGTGACGACCCTGCATTAAACTTATCTGAAATTGCATCATTGCGACTGTCGGTGAAATCAAGTATATGACTCATGCGCTATCATGAAGAGTTGTGATCGTCTGTTTGCGTACACGGGCAACTTCCAAGGCCCAAGATCTTTCCCATCTTCAAAATTTTTTCACCCTTATTAAAAAGTCATTCATAAATCCGTACAACGAGTTTGCACTGATAATACCTATGAATTTTTCAATCACAAATATTCTTCACTGTTCATTACAAATGGCATCCTTCATGAGTGCTCCTACACATATTCCACCCAACCAAATGGTGTTGTCGAAAGAAAACATCGTTACCTCATAGAAGTTGCTCGTTCCCTTAAATGTCCAGCTTTTATTCCAAAATGGTTATGGGAAGACTCTATGGTCATGGCAACATCCTTAATCAATCAGATACGTCTTGAGTCATCAATGGAAGAACCCCCTTTGAATTGCTTTTTGGGAAAAGTCCAAAAATTTGCCGCCTTTGTGTCTTTGGTTGTTTACATCATGTGCCTACCATGGCCCCTCAGAACAAACTGTATCTTCATGCTGTTAAATGCACATTCATGGGATATCCTACTCTTCAAATGACATATTTGGTTTGAGACCCATTCACTGAGCGTTTATTAGTCGGTAGAGATATTATATTTCATAAAGATGTTTTCCCTTTCCAGCACTAGTTATTTTTTCGTCACCAAATTAATACGGCTACTGATCACCACCCATTTTTCATCGAAGAAGTTTTTCTCACCCTTTCAACCAATGATGATTCCTTATATGTCATTTCCCATGGCATCCTCAACTCCTAAATATGATGCAGCCTTATTATCAAGTACATATAATACAATGCCCAGTATTCCACAAGAAGTCACATCAGAGTTCCCTACAACTTCTCAATCACCTACTTCTCTAGGTGATATCCCTCTTGAATCACATGGGATTTTTCCATCAACTGCACTAGTTCCTCCTCGACATTCCGATTGTACTACATGACCGCTCACATGGATGAGAGATTATATTTGTCCTATCTTGGAGTCTGTTAAATTATGTCTCGAGTTTGAGTCTATATACGATACCCGATCCGTACAAAATATTTACATGCTGAAATAAGAAACACGTGCGCGAAGAATTTGATGAAAAATGGCATAGGATAGGAGCCGAAGGGATCCCGCCCATGATCTGCGCTTCGCGTTGGAAATGAAGAGGGACAATCCATGGGATTCTTCTTTGTCAGCATGAAATGAGGCCGAAGGGTTGATCGTCCAATTCTTCTACGTCATTAAATGCATGCACATGGCCATGTGCATGCATGCTCGTAGAAGAATTGGTTGGTCAGCACTTGTAGGCGCCGAATTCCTTAGTTCACGGTTTCTCTTTTGTGGGTTTCCCTTGTTTTTTATTGATAAAGAAAGAGGGATGGCAGAATAAAGAAAGAGAGAAGGCAGAAGTTCTACGTGTGTCAGTGCATATTGTTCATCCGCTCACATGCTCTCATTAATTGCATGGTGGCGCGTGCTTTGAAGATCGGCGCCTGACAACTCTGGAGCACAATATTATTTTGTTCCCTTCCCTTCAACCGATAAAAGGAGAAGACGTCTGGAGCTCGGCAAGCTGCAAAAAAGAAAACCAGCTTCGCAGTGAGCAAGAGAAAAAGAGCTCGAGAGAGAGTGAGAGGCGTGAGCTCCGAGAGTTTTGTGCGGGTTCGAGTCCATTGATTTGTTTTGTTAAATACTGTGGGTATCGGGTATAAAGTAGGACTGGGAAACACTTGAGTGCATATGTGTGATTGTAATCCTGTAATTCTCCAATTTATAGTGGATTGATTTGCTGGCTCTCCCCGTGGACGTAGGTTCCGACACTCGGACCGAACCACGTAAGTTTCTGGTGTCCTTTATTTTTATTGTTCCTCGTTTTATTTCGATCGATTTCTATAGCTCCCGACATAATTGCAAAATATACGATCCGCTTCCGCTGCGACGCCGATTTTAACAATTGGTATCAGAGCTGAGACTTTGCAATTATGTCTGGAGCAAAAGTAGAAATTGAGAAATTTAACGGGAGGAACAACTTCGGGTTGTGGAGCGTCAAGATGAAGGCGCTATTAACAACTCAAGGATTAGCCAAGGCATTGGAGGGCAAGGCTCAGTTGCCCAAAACAATGCGAGATGCCGAGAAAGACGAGCTAATGGAGAAGGCCAAGAGCATCATCCTGTTGAACTTATCGGATGAAGTGCTAATAGAGGTAGCCGAGGAGGAGGATGCCGCAGCGTTATGGGCTAAACTTCAGGCCCTCTATGTAAAGAAGGGTTTGAACAATCGCTTATATATGCTGAAGAGAATGTTCCAGTTTCGATATACTGAAGGTACGTCCATTAGATCCCACTTAGATGAGTTTAATAAACTCATGATGGACTTGAAGAATGTTGGCAAGATTTTAGATGATGAAGAACAAGGCATGATGTTGTTGGCGTCTCTACCGGAGTCATGGGAGCACTTTACCGACTCCTTGTTACAGGGGCGTACTACGATTACCTCAGAGGAGGTAAAATCTGCCCTGTTTTCAAAGGAGTGGCAGAGAAAGTTGCGTGATGATAGTCTAGCGCAAGATGTAGCGCGTGGATTGGTGATTCGAGGAAGAGACCAACATCGAAGGCCCAGCAATAGAAGCCAAAGCAAAAGCAGGTCGAAGTCGCGACATAGAAAATCAAAAGGTCGCGTGAAATGCTTCGAATGTCACGAGGAGGGGCACATAAGGAGAAATTGTCCAAAGCTAAGAAATAAAGGCGTTTGGCAAAATGCCACAAGCAGTGTGGCGAATGTTGCCGAGGAGAGTACCAGTGATGCCGAGGCTGTCCTATGTGTATCTACGAGTTCGTCAGAGGACGAATGGGTGCTAGATTCTGGATGTTCCTATCACATGACTCCTCACAAGAACTGGTTCACTACCTACCGGACTGCAGATGGTGGTAGAGTTCTTTTGGGGAATAATGCAGCCTGCGAGGTTGTGGGGATAGGAACAGTTCGGATCCGAATGCACGATGGCGTAGAACGGACGTTGACAGATGTAAGGCACGTACCGAAGCTCAAGAAGAGCCTTATTTCTTTGGGAACACTTGATGACCTCGGGTACAAATACACAGCTGAAGGTGGAGTGCTGAAGATTTCTCGAGGTGCCCTGACAGTGATGAAAGGGAAGAAGGCGAATTCTCTCTATCATTTACTGGGAGAAACCGTGACTGGAGTTGCTGCAGTTTCATCAGGTGAGTCAGACTCAAATTTGACTCAGTTATGGCATATGCGATTGGGACACATGAGTGAGGCAGGTATGACAATGCTGAGTGAGAAGGGGTTGCTAAAAGGTCAGAAGACAGGAAAGCTGGACCTGTGTGAGCACTGCATCTTTGGGAAGCAGCGTCGTGTTAAATTTGGTACAGCTCTACATTCGACCAAGCAACCAGTCGAATACATTCATTCAGATGTTTGGGGACCATCTCCAGTTCCATCGAAAGGAGGTGCCAGATATATGCTGACATTCATCGACGATTACTCAAGGAAGGTATGGGTGTACTTCCTAAAGCACAAATCCGAGGTATTTGATCGGTTCAAGAATTTTAAGGCATTGATTGAGAAGCAGTCAAGTAAACAAATCAAGTGCCTGAGAACTGATAATGGCATGGAGTTCTGTGGTAAGGACTTTACCGAGTTCTGCCAAAAGGAAAGGATTGTGAGACACCGCACAGTTCCCGGTACACCACAGCAGAATGGCGTAGCAGAACGGAAGAACAGAACTCTACTCGAGCGAGCTCGGTGCATGCTTTCGCATGCAAGATTGGGCAAGGAATTTTGGGCCGAAGCAATAAATATGGCGTGTTACCTGGTTAATCGATCTCCATCTTCTGCTATCGAGTGGAAGACTCCTGAAGAAGTATGGTCGGGGAAACCTGTTGATTACTCCGGATTACGAATATTCGGATGTCCTGCGTATGCTCATGCGAGAGATGGTAAGCTTGAGCCAAGGGCGAAGAAGTGCATATTTCTGGGTTATGCGCAAGGGGTGAAAGGCTACCGGCTGTGGTGCACTGATCCCAGATCACCCGGTTTTCTAATCAGCAGAGACGTGATCTTCGACGAGACTACAATGCTTCAAAAGAGGAGTCTTGAGACTCAACCAGCAGAGCGAACGGATCATGGTGTCAGAAGTGAGGTGGAGATTCAGGCGGAGTCTCCAAAGACCTCAGAGGTAACAGAGGAAGAGATTGCAGATGAGGCCACAATTCCCGAAGACGGTGATCTTGAACAACCAGCGAGCCACAACACAACATAGCCACAAAGGCGGACAAAGAAGGCAAATTAAACCACCGGTACGTTATGGTTATTCTGATATTGCCTATGCATTAACTGTAGGTGATGAGATGGAGATGGATGAGCCTTCATCCTATTCTGAGGCGATGGCTAGTGCTGAGTCATCACAGTGGCTAGAGGCTATGAGTGAAGAAATAGAATCACTCTATCGAAATCAGACATGGGAGTTGGTCAAAGTACCCAAAAGTCAGAAAATTGTCGGATGCAAATGGGTCTACAAACGGAAAGAAGGCATTCCCGGTGTAGAGGCAGCCAGGTTCAAGGCGAGACTTGTTGCGAGGGGGTATACTCAACGAGAGGGCATCGACTACAATGAAGTATTCTCTCCTGTGGTAAGGCATACCTCTATTCGTGTATTACTTGCCTTAGTTACTGCACAGGATCTTGAGCTGGAGCAGCTAGATGTGAAAACGGCATTTCTTCATGGTGAATTGGAGGAACAAATTTACATGAAGCAACCTGAGGGATTTGCTATTCCAGGTAAGGAAGACCATGTTTGCTTACTGAAGAAATCCTTGTATGGATTGAAACAATCTCCTAGACAGTGGTATAAGCATTTTGATGCTTTCATGACTAGTCAAGATTATTCGAAAAGTCAGTTTGATAGTTGTGTTTATTTTAGGAGATCGGAGGATGGGTCTTTGATTTATTTGCTATTATATGTTGATGATATGTTGATAGCAGCTAAACATATGTCTAATATTGATGTGTTGAAACGGCAGTTGAGTGCTGAGTTTGAAATGAAAGAATTAGGTGCTGCTAAGAAAATATTGGGTATGGAAATTTTGCGTGACAAAGCTGCAGGAACGTTGCGTTTGTCTCAAAAGAAATACATTGAAAAGATCGTGGCACATTTCAATATGCATTCAGCAAAATCTGTAAGTACCCCTTTAGCTGCACATTTTAAACTTTCTGACAAGTTATCACCGCAAACTAAGGAGGAGGAGGAACATATGTCCCGTGTTCCTTATTCTAGTGCAGTTGGTAGTATTATGTATGCCATGATATGTACTAGACCTGACATTTCACAGGCCGTAAGTGTTGTCAGCCGTTACATGAAGCACCCAGGTAAGACACATTGGGAAGCCGTGAAATGGATCCTCATATATCTAAAGGGGACATCAGACGTTGGCATTATGTATCGGAGGAACGTCAATGGCAATGAGACCACAGGGTACGTGGATTCGGATCACGCCGGTAACTTGGATGATCGCAGATCATTAGCAGGGTACGTGTTTACACTAGCAGGTGGTGCAATAAGTTGGAAAGCGTCTTTACAAGATGATGTTACATTGTCTTCGACTGAGGCGGAGTACATGGCACTAACCTTTGTTGCAAAGGAGTCGATATGGCTAAGGGGTTTGCTCTCGGACCTTGGACTGGAGCAGAAAAGTGTCACCATACACTATGACAATCAAGGTGCGATATATTTGGCTTACAATCCAATATATCACGAGCGAACAAAACATATCGACCTCAGGTACCATTTCATTCGAGATGTCATAGCGAAGGGTAAAATTGTTGTGAAGAAAATAGCAACAGCGGAGAACCCAGCAGATATGATGATGAAGCATGTTCCTTCAGCAAAGCTCAAGCTCTGTATGAGCTCGATTGGCATCTGTAGAGTATGAACGCCCATCGGGGTGTTGGGAGAGCCGAGCATGAAAAATAATCACTATAACTTGGCCTCAAACGTCGAGCCAAGGTGGAAAATTATTAAATTATGTCTCGAGTTTGAGTCTATATACGATACCCGAACCGTACAAAATATTTACATGCTGAAATAAGAAACACGTGCGCGGAGAATTTGATGAAAAATGGCGTAGGATAGGAGCCGAAGGGATCCCGCCCATGATCTGCGCTTCGCGTTGGAAATGAAGAGGGACAATCCATGGGATTCTTCTTTGTCAGCATGAAATGAGGCCGAAGGGTTGATCGTCCAATTCTTCTACGTCATTAAATGCATGCACATGGCCATGTGCATGCATGCTCGTAGAAGAATTGGTTGGTCAGCACTTGTAGGCGCCGAATTCCTTAGTTCACGGTTTCTCTTTTGTGGGTTTCCCTTGTTTTTTATTGATAAAGAAAGAGGGATGGCAAAATAAAGAAAGAGAGAAGGCAGAAGTTCTACGTGTGTCAGTGCATATTGTTCATCTGCTCACATGCTCTCATTAATTGCATGGTGGCGCGTGCTTTGAAGATCGGCGCCTGACAACTCTGGAGCACAATATTATTTTGTTTCCTTCCCTTCAACCGATAAAAGGAGAAGACGTCCGGAGCTCGGCAAGCTGCAAAAAAGAAAACCAGCTTCGCAGTGAGCAAGAGAAAAAGAGCTCGAGAGAGAGTGAGAGGCGTGAGCTCCGAGAGTTTTGTGCGGGTTCGAGTCCATTGATTTGGTTTGTTAAACACGGTGGGTATCGGGTATAAAGTAAGACTGGGAAACACTTGAGTGCATATGTGTGATTGTAATCCTGTAATTCTCCAATTTATAGTGGATTGATTTGCTGGCTCTCCCCGTGGACGTAGGTTCCGACACTCGGACCGAACCACGTAAATTTCTGGTGTCCTTTATTTTTATTGTTCCTCGTTTTATTTCGATCGATTTCTATAGCTTTCGACATAATTGCAAAATATACGATCCGCTTCCGCTGATATCCTACTCTTCAAATGACATATTTGGTTTGAGACCCATCCACTGAGCGTTTATTAGTCGGCAGAGATATTATATTTCATAAAGATGTTTTCCCTTTCCAGCACTAGTTATTTTTTCGTCACCAAATTAATACGGCTACTGATCACCACCCATTTTTCATCGAAGAAGTTTTTCTCACCCTTTCAACCAATGATGATTCCTTATATGTCATTTCCCATGGCATCCTCAACTCCTAAATATGATGCAGCCTTATTATCAAGTACATATAATACAATGCCCAGTATTCCACAAGAAGTCACATCAGAGTTCCCTACAACTTCTCAATCACCTACTTCTCTAGGTGATATCCCTCTTGAATCACATGGGATTTTTCCATCAACTGCACTAGTTCCTCCTCGACATTCCGATTGTACTACATGACCGCTCACATGGATGAGAGATTATATTTGTTCTACCTTGGAGTCATCCAATACACAATATCCCGTCTCATCATATGTCAGCTTTGCTAGTCTTTCACCTAACACATGTGTTGCATTAGTAGAATATTTGATTATATTGAAACGTTCTCTCCAGTAGCAAAGGAAATCACTGTCCATTCCTTCTTTTTCATTGCTGCTTTTTGTGATTGGCCCATTCATCAAATGGATGTTCGTAATGCATTTCTTCATTAGGATCGTAAAGGTGAAATCTACATGGACCTTCTGTTGAGTTTACGCAGATAGGAAGAGAATAGAATACGTTGTTTCTGTAAATTCCTATACGACTTAAACAAGTTTCCCATAAATGGTATGCCAAATTCGACATTGCACTTACAGCTACAAAATTTCGGCAGTCTAGACACAATTATGCCTTATTCACATTGAGTCAAGGTACATCATTAATTTACTTACTTACATACGTTGATGATATACTAATTATAGGAAATAATGAAAATGCCCTGAAGAAATTTAAGGATTATCCACACTCTACGTTTCATATTAAGGATTTAGAACCTCCCAAATACTTTCTTGGGCTAGAGATTACACAATCAGATAAGGGGAATTTGCCTCAATTAACACGAATTTGTCCTAGAAATCATATTAGAAGCAGGATTATTGAGATCCAAGTCAATTGTTTTTCCAATTGAACAGAATGTTAAAGGCCATCACACCTGAATGACAACCCTTTGCTCAGAGACCCTTCTTCTTATCTAACCATGACTAAACCCGACATATGCTATGTCGTTCAGATTCTCAACTAGTTCATGCATAATTCGAAGCAATCCCACATGAATGATTCACTAAAGGTTGTAAAGTACTTAAATGGATTTCTAGGTTTGGGAATACTACTCTCTCGGGAAAGCAACATGGAGATGACAGCGTACAATGATACATATTATGCTACTTGCCTTGTGAATAAAAAATCTTTCACTAGATTCTGCTTCAAATTGGGCAACCCATTACTCTCTTGGAAAACAAAAAAATAGTCGATTTCTTTCTTATCGTTCGTCAAACCAAAATATCAGGCAATGGGCAAGACTAGCTTTGAGATAGTTTGGATGAGAGAATTACTTCAAGATCTTGGTGTATGGGTAAAAGAACCAACCATCCTAATCTATGATAATGGTGTTGCACTTAGACTTGTAGTAAATATAATTTTCCATGAAAGACACAACATATAGAAGCTAATTGTCAATTCATCATAGACAAAATTCAAGATGGAATAGTGAAAATAAGAGAGATAAAAATGACGGAACAATCCGCAGACATTTTCAGTAAAGCCCTACATGAGAGGCAACATGCGTATATATTAAGCAAGCTAGGCGTCCTTGATGTATATAAACCACCGGCTTAAGGGGGAGTGTTAAAGATACTATTGCTTAGATTGATTGCTCTTGATCCAAATACTAATTCTAATTGATGATGGTTAGTTCAGTGATGGGAACTAGAATATTGTGTATTAGGAAATTGATTTTTTCCTTTGTTCTGCATATCTCTTTTTCCTTAATTAGTTTGACCCTATGTGCTATAAATAGGACTATAATTGTACAATATTAATATGAGAAAGCAATATATTTTTTTCCAACTCTCTGACAATTTCGTTGAACGAAATAATTAGGCATCATTGTTAATTATCTATCTTGTACTTATAAGTCCATCAATACATCTAGAGATTATAAAAGATGTTATCTTTAAAATTTGGTGTTGTAAGGTCATGAGTTAAATGGCTACGGAACTATCAATTTTAGTTCCTACGTTATTGGATCTCAATTTGGCATGTCTTTCGTATAGGAAAGGACTTACTGAGGTTATTTTATTTATTTTTTTCGTATAGTTAGATAGATAGTTTGACAATACAAATATAAGTTTGACCGAGAAATTTTCTATATTTGAAAATGGTCCTATCTAAGAGCATATGCATCCATGCTCATCATCTCATGACGTGTGGTATGTCTAAAAAAATAGAATTAGCAATACCCATTATTTACTAACACGGTATATATAAAAAGAGAGACTTAGCTACCGCTGGTCTATGTTATTCATGAAGAATTGTTAGGTGTGCCCGTATCATCTATTAAAATCAACGTGGACTGTCACCTTGGTGAAATCGATATGGTCATAAGAAACCAACTTTTTGAAAATGTCCAAAATCCTTTTAGTATATATAGAGCACTCACCTAATAATTTCTACCATGTGAAGAAAATAAAATTGTCCAAAAAATCTTAAACTTATTGCACTTTTGACAATTGAGTCATAAATCTTTCAATTTTACCAATTGAGTCATAAACATTTCAACATTTTATTAATTGAGTCCATCCGGCCAATTTTTGCCAAAATTTATTGACGTGGATGCCGACCATCCTACGTGGCTTTGCCGGTGCTGACATGAACAAAATTTATTATTTTTTAATAATTTTTCAATTTTTTTATTATTTTTTGTATTTTAAATTTTTTTTCCTTTTTTTTTTCCTTTTCTGGCGACCAGCCATAGGCCACAACCGGCGAGGGTCGGCCTCCTCGGCCTCAGGTGAGGTCGCCCTCACCGGGATCTGGCGAAAGGTGACCTCGTTGTCCTTGGGTGAGGCTTGCCCTCACCTAAGGCCCGCGAGGTCGGCCTCGTGGGCCTCTGGCGAGGCTCGACCTCGCCAGCCTAGGGCGATCGCCAAACTTGGCGAGGGCGAGGCTTGCCTAAGGCCGGCGAGGTCGCCCCTTGCCAAATCCCAACGAGGGCAACCTTGCCCAAAGCTGGGGAGGTCAACCCTCACCATCGTGGCCTCTGGCCAGTCGCCTCCAGCGACCGGTCAGAGGAAAAAGAAAAGGAAAGAAATTTAAAAAAAAAACAAAGAAAAAAGAAAAAAAGAAATTAAAAACATAAAAAATAATTTTAAAATTAAAATTAAAAATAAAAAATTTTGTCCATGTCAATACCGGCATCCACGTTAGCAAATTCCGGCCAAAATTGGTCGGATGGACTCAATTGGCAAAAAGTGCAAAAGTTTAGGACTCAATTGGCAAAATTAAAAGGTTTATGACTGAATTGGCAAAAGTACAATAGGTTTAAGACTTTTTAGACAATTTTCCCATGTGAAGAATTAGTTTCGCATGTTACTATTTCAAAAATGAAGCATCTCAACAAGAGAGACCTTAGGAAGTTTTCTTGACGTACATATATTTTGTAGAAATACTTAAACGATTCAAAGAATGCTCTAGATGATTGAAAATTAAAACACGATCACATGATGCGCGACATCATTTTCAAATTCATGAGCTCATAATGCCGAAAAACATGGCATGTGTCGAAAATTGTTCAAATAAGAATGATGATTAAGACGGGACATAAATCTAACTTAACCACAAGGCAAAATTTTGTCATAATGTAATCCAAGAGAGGTGAGATATAAATGTTTTATTGCAAATATCATAAACATTGGAATAATATATAATAATGAACACATACTGCGAGGTTAATTAGTGTATTGAAAATCGCAATACCTCCTTATGATCACTTAGCAAGTGTCCTTGGAGCACTTTTCAACAAAAAACAAAATTCCGCTTTCAAAGTAGCATCACAATAATTCATATATTTGGTAATTTACCAAACTTGAGAGACAATACCCCCGCACTTTATATAGGCAAACAACATATTCACTACTAGAAATGAAATATTATGTATTGGAAAAACTAACCTGAAGTAGCACAAGAATTATTAAACACATTTGGCAATTTATCAAATCGACTGGAATTGGGCAACCTCAAATTTCAAAAGCAAGCACCATATTTACCATAGAAAATTGATAACTACTAATCCATTGAGAAATTACTAAGATAGAGTAGTGCGTTAATTGCAAATATATTTGCTTACTAAATGTACTAGACAGCTATATGTACCTGATATGCAAAGAAACAATCAATTGAAAAGGTTACTAGCTTAAAGTAGCATGATGGAGGCAGAGAGAGTGGTGCACATCAAATAGTTCAATGGGCAAATTCATAAGAAATGGAAAACCTTGTCTTAAAAATCATAAATCTTTTGATTTTATCAATTGAATCATAAACATTTTTTCACAATTTATTAATTGAATATATCTGTTTAGTTTCGGTAGGAAATCGCTGAAGTGGAAATTTTTAATTATATTTTCATATTTTTTAATTTTATTTTTTTCTTTTCTTCTCTCATTTTATTTTTTTCCTTTGTTCTTCTTTTCTTTTTCTTCTTTTTTTTTTTCTTCACCAACCATTGCCAAGCCTTGTCAATGGTCAGTGAAGGTTGCCAACCTCAAGCGAGGGCTGTGAGGCCGACGACCTCTGCCTTTGCTAAGCTATTGCCTACCAAGGTGAGGGCGAGGGCGAGGGCGAGGGCGAGGGCTCCCCAGCCCACGCTCCAGCTTCCTTTGCCCAAGGCTAAGCCGGCCCTCACTTAAGGTTAGCGACCTCTGCTCACCATCAACGAGGCCCCATGGAGGGGAAAAGGGAAACAAAAAGAAAAAATGATAGAAGGAAAAATATTAAAATATTATTAAAAATTATCCACGTCAATATCAATCATGTCATATAGGAGAGCCGATGTCCACATTAGCAATTTCTGACCAAAATTAATCGAATGAACTCAATTAATAAAATGAAAGAAAATTTAGGACTCAATTCGTAAAATTAAAATGTTTATGACTAAATTGGCAAAACTATAATAGGTTTAAGAATTTTTTGACAATTTTCCATAAGAATTGTGTATAGGATATGGTAACGAAATAATTTTTTTCCCCACTTAAGGTGAACAGAATAACTGTTTGGTGTTAAATCTATCACACCATGACAACTACAATACATTTTTTTTTTTTTAATAAACGTTTGTCTGTTTTTCAAACGATGTGGCTTGATGCAACTTTCACGTAACAATTTTAGCTGTGAAACAGAGGCTGCAACTTTTAAAGATATTCGACAAGCACCTCAACTGCACCGTCTCCAAAACTATAGTAACTTGTAGCAGATTTCAGAAAGCTGCTTCACCCAACTTTTAGGTACTACAATTCCAAGATGTAAATTTCCAAATATATGAATCACTAACACTTCACAGTACAACTGTATAGAACAATAGAGATATAATTAAGTCATAACTATAGCAAACGGGATCTAAATAGTACCCATGCTGAACCATTACATAAGATAGCCGGATTTTGATAATATTGGTCCGTTTGGTCAGGCAAAAGACCACCATGAAGAACGACAGTTTTAATGGATTATCCTTACTAATTTACCATACAATCTATTTCAAACCTAAAAACTGAAATTTTGACGGGGAAGATTAAAGTGACCGAAGTTTACAGGTAAACGACATAAAAGTTTTTTATTGGAAAAGTGAGCAGGTTCAATTGCTCTACTTCCTTTCCTCGGTTGTTTTTTTTTTTTTTTTTTTTAACAGAAAAAAATAATAATAAATAATAAAAAATAAAACCAACCGAGGAAAGGAAGTAGAGCAATTGAACCTGACCTTTTGAACCAACCTTTCCTCGGTTGGTTCAAAAGGTCGAAACTTTTTCCTAAATGCTAAGTCAGGACAATAACACGTCCTAGGATTGCACACGCATGCATTATAGAAATCACCTGAGCTACAGCGAATATCTAGCCAAAGAGAAGTAGTGCATGCTCGTGTTAAAGGGATCTTAAGTACACAATATATCATAAGAGATCTGCTGAGCTAATCATAGCATTCGCGTCATTAGAGTTCAGAGCACTTAAGAAAAAGCAAATCTTATCACTTCAGTTTGTCATATATATTCCAAGATCCACTACCACTTTAAAAAAATTCGGGGCTTTTAATAACCGACGGTATAAAGAATGATGGAGAGCTAGCGCAGGTTTTCTATTCAGTTTTATAACGTGGCGAATTCCAAGCACAAAACCTTAAAGTGAGATGATATCAAATGATGGATCCGGGGCAAGCCCTTTTAATATCTGCTCTTCCACCAGAGTTAGATACGTATAATTGTCACGAGATCAAATGTCGCCACCTGTCCCAATACGGGGAAAAAGATGTTACACTCATCCTACGCACGCGTGACGGTCAAAAAGGCTGTTGCAGATGGAGCGCAATACCATCAGTTCTCTAACATTATATTCATTAAGCCGAAAAGATTTGCCATTCATAGCTCAAGGGACGCGCGAATGTTGATCAGGAGCCACCTGTCGTCCATTCATGTGGGAGGCACAGAACGTTTGTGCCGTGATAGGTCGCTAAGCGGATGGATTCGCATTACCCTCTCGACGTCAGCGCATGCTAAAACTGATAAAGAAAGGGAGTCTTAAACGACAAACATCTAAAAACCTACGGAAAAGATATGAAAACCGTAGTTATTTAAGAAGCCCGAATGAATGGTAGGATGTTCAGGTGAATGGGAAGAGAAAGTCTGTAATATTGATAAACATAGAAATTGTTAAAAGTCTGGTAGAAAATATTGATATACATAGAAGTTGTTAAAATATGTCTCGAGTTTGAGCCGTTGAATGAAGTCGATCTGAATTGAATTGTGGATAAAATTCAATATCAAAATTAGTGTTGAAATCGGCCAAGCAAAACAGAGATGAAAATACATTGTCAGAGTTAAATTCGGATTTTTTATTGGACGATTATTGGAAAGTCCAAAGTGAATTCGAATTGGACAGTAATTCGGTCAACTTGGGCTTATTTTGCTGACCGATTTGGACTTCTATGGCGGTGGCTCTATATACAGAATTAGGGGTTTGTCCACTAGTGTGTCTTGCCTTGGATTGATGTTGCAAATCACGCCGTGAGTGCTCCAAAAGGATAGCGCTGCTATTATGCAGATGTGACTTCACCGTGGGCTTTGCGGTGGCCACGATAAGAGTCCTCGAAGTGCCGTGGAGTGGTTGATAGTGGATATTTCTTCATCAATTACATCCAAAAAAGATTATTTGTAGCCATAAATCTTGTGTTAAGATTTTGTTGACACCTAAATATACCCCTGCAAACACGTGTTGTTCATGAGGGACAGAAAACTTTGAAATCATCCTCGCCACATGTAGACTATAATTTACATCAGCCCAGAACTAAAGACAGTGAGAATCCTTAGGCTACGTTTCGATTGACTTATAAGCAAAGATACATAATTTTATGGTGAAACAATTGGTTGCCATGTGTTGAAACCAAAAGACACAATTAAAGATATAACATTGATGGTGAATTTAAGCAAGTACGGTTAAAAGGGCGCCAAACTCAAGAATAACAGTTAATTTTTACTGGACAAGCCATAAGAACGTTGTCGAATAAGTTAGAAACCAAATGTGGATAAGGCGGTTTAATATAGAACGAGTGGAGCGACTCTTAAGGAGGAAGCAACCAACTATCGACGATTACCAAATTGTCCTATAAATGCCATAGACAATCCTACGGAGAGCCTCCCGAACAACACACAAAATTATTTTATCTTACTTTTATCCTTGCTTAGTCTAGTTTAATAGTAGCTTAAGATTCCCATCATAGATTCAATTCTAACGAGTGTCTATATCCAGGGAGGTATTGTTGATTTGATTACAGTGCTAACCCACTGTCCAATGTCATCAATTATATTCCGACATTGTGTCCTTATACTCTTCTAAGAGTAGTGTTTGATAGGTGTTATTACTATCGTCAAACGTCATCGATTAGATTTCGACGTTGTGTCCCCATACTCATCTAGGAGCAATATTTACTATGTGTTGTTATCATTATTTAGCGTCGTTGATTAGATTCCGTCATTATGTCCTTATATCCATCTAGGAGCAGCGTCTACTGGGTGTTATCCTTATTATCCGGCGTTGTCGATTAGATTTTGACAATGTGTCCTCAAATTTATTAAAAAGTGATACTTTATAGGCGCTTTTTTAATATCCAGTGTTGTCAAATCGTCCTCGATATTGTATAAGCCACTTTAATTTTAACAAGTTTCCATTATTATGTTAAAGTGAGTTTAGATAGATTTCAACATTGATTATCATTGGCAAGCGTATTAAGCAACTTCTTTAGATTCGGCATTATATAATAGATATAGTCTCGTTCGCATTTGACCCTCTCTGTTCAAAGCTAACACGGAACCTAAGTCTCCTTTAATAAAAATCAAAATATAACACTTTGTGAAAGATATTTCGTTACAAGATTCAAAACTAAAGAAACAAATTTGTTTAATTCTTTCACAAGATTGAAAAATTATTTTATGAGAAATTATGGGGCTAAACCTTGCGTGAGCTATTAGGCGTAATTGAGACTTGAGAAACTTGAGCGCGTTTGAGCGACTCAAGTGTGGTTGTAATTTCTATACATCACTTGATCTATAGTAAAATTCATCACTACTCTCCTCATGGATTTAGATTATTACGACCGAATCACGTAAATTCAATGTTCAATTTATTTTCTCGCTCTGTTTATTTAATGTTCGATCACCCATTTACGCAACAAAAATCATCTGACAAGGCGTTGATCTTTCGGGTGCACAGTTCGTCTGTGCTACACCACCCAACCAATTATTTTGGGTGATACATCATGGCCCAAGACGGTGTGGTCTTTCTCCTCTCTCTCTCTATATATATTGCATGGCCTGCGTGACAAGAGTTCACACAGCACAGCTCATCACTGAGGGCTAGAGACATAACTAGGGCGTCTCGTGTTGAGCTGTGAAACCTTTCATTCTCAAATATTTCCTTCGGTTGAGCTGCCGACCTTGATTTCCTGAGAAGTAGAGAGAGGGGCAATGGCCATTTTCTCGACCGATAATCCCTGGGCTTTTGCTTTTGGCCTTCTAGGTATATAGTTTTAGCTTGACATGATCTAACTTGTAATCTCACTTAGTATTTTCCTCAAACTGGGGTTAACATGCATATTATACTTGTGCCATCACTAATCCCTATCTCATCAAGATATTGATTCCCTCGTAAGGCCATGGACTGACTCATTTGTCATCTTTTTTTTATAATTCTTTGTCCCAGGTAATCTTATATCTTTCGTGGTCTTTTTGGCCCCAGTGTAAGTTCATCCTCTTGATCAACTTTTTGTTTAGCTTAACAGGAGGGCCTGGAAGTATGAACATGAACGAGTGGTTAATAGGGTTCTTGCAATCCTTTTTTCGCTTATGTTGGCAGACCAACATTTTATAGGGTATGCAAGAGGAACTCGACCGAAGGGTTTCAATCAGTTCCGTACGTGGTTTCTTTGCTCAGCGCCATGCTCTGGCTATACTACGCATCCATCAACTCTGAGTCCAATGATTTCCTTCTCATCACTGTCAACTCAGTGGGATGTGTCATAGAGACCATCTACGTTGCTCTCTACCTTGCTTATGCTCCTAAGAAAGCCAAGGTACGGACTTACCTATTCAATCTCATATACATGATATCGTCACAATTCTTACCCGGCGGATATGTAACAGCATACGTTGTTAAAGAAGGTTTTTTAATGATAAATGCTTGCATGGATGCATTCATGCAGATATTTACAGTGAAGCTGATGGTGACGGGCTTTGGAGGGTTTTGTTCCTTTCTTCTCTTGTCCCGCTTGTTAACAAAGGCATCGACCAGGGTCCAACTTCTTGGGTGGCTTTGTGTTGGATTCTCCGTCAGCGTTTTCGCAGCTCCTTTAAGTGTTATGGTGAATAATTGAAGTAACTCTTGATTTTTTTTTTTTGTTATTTTTACTTTTCCCTATTTATACTTTTCTTCATGCACATTGCTACCGAGTGATGTAAGACAAGTTTCGCATGACGTTTATTTTTGACGAATATTGTGCAGAGAATGGTGATACGAACCAAAAGCGTAGAGTTCATGCCCTGCTCTCTCTCATTTTTCCTCACTCTCAGCGCTGCAACTTGGCTCCTTTACGGTTTTTTCCTCAAGGACATCCACGTTGCGGTATGCATCGACTTTCGGCAAATACTAAAAATTATGCTAAAAAGTGTTTTCTATTACCCAAAGAAAAAAGTTTGTCGCAGAGACTACAGTTTAGATATCGCTTTATTTTCTGATATACATTCATTAACGCAAGTATGATCATTTATATAGGTTCCAAACGTACTGGGTTTTATCCTTGGAGTGTTTCAGATGGGACTGTATCTGATATATAGGAAGACGAATGTGATGGTTTTGGAGGAACCCGATAATTTCGGTGATGCAAAGCCAATTGCCGATACTCAGAGTCACAATATCGCCTCTAACGACAGCATCATCGACGTTGATGAGGTCAAGGAGCGGAAAGACGATGTATACGAGGGTGAGATAAGCTTGGAAGCTTCCGATAATGGACCAGCGGCGAATAGTTCATGTGAAGTTTGACACGGGTTAAGTCGCTGCATATGCCTCTGTTGTTGTCTTTCGAGTAGCTAGTTAAGCTAATTTAGTTCTTTCTTCTATGTAGTTAATGCACGCGTCGTAACTTGTATATGCAAGTGGTGATTAACACCGCCTGCATAGGTGCTCTGGAATTGCAATGTCTTGTCTAGCAATTAAAATCTTTCTGATCTCGTTCCTATCGTAAATGAACTCATTCTACTGTCTCTTTGATCCGTATTTCGAAAAAGAAAAAATTATCTAGGTCGCCATTTCTCAAATTAGAAATGGCAAGTTTGCCTCGACTCACCTATAAAGATCATGATTCGTGACCTGAATTGAAATCCGTCGTCAAAGATGCTTGTCATGATCTACCTCCTTTAAAAGCGGAGAAGCCCACTCTTTGGAAAACAAATAATCAAGCCTATCATCGTCGGCGTCGTTTAGTGAGCAACGTTTCGATAAAAGTCAAATGGATACTCGTTCTCTGTGTGTTAGTAAGGGAGTCATATCATCTGGCATGAGATTACCGGATACAAAAGCTTGGCACAACTTCCATCCGGGCCTCTCGTTCTAGCCCGTTACACATCTTTAAGAATGGCATAGCTTCATAATATTAAGGCAATATCTTTTGTCTATTGAGTACTCACCAGTCTGTGAAACTTCAATAGTTTGGTGTCGGGCACTTGGGTGCCGAACGAGTTGAGTTGAGCCAAGCTTGGGTCGAGTCATCACTACAATTTACAGCAGAGTTCTTATGCCCCCTGCATTTTATTTCCAGCCTTTCCCTTATTGCTGGTCACAGCGATTTAATGACTTAATTGATGGCATTAATAAGTGCCTAGATGGCCTTAAATAACATATCTAGCACCATTTAGTGCACATAAGCAGCCAAAAGTCTTTCCGACACCACTCTTGACAGTATTTGAGTAAAAATGGGCGGCATTTCTAAATGTTGGGAAAAAAGATCTTGGAAATGTGTAATTTATTGAAGGGCACGTAAGTCGGTGCTCCAAACTTGACTTGAGCTTGATCTGGTAATAGAGTTTTACCAAGCTTGGCTTGAGCTTAAAGAAACTCGATCTTCTAGAGCTTCATAGAGCCCGAATATCTTCCTTGGATTTTCGTGTATGTGTGGATGTAACTTTAGGATCCCTATGTTTGATTTTATCACAATTATAATTGCAAGCTTGAGCTTGACTCAACGTGAGATTTGAGTAGCTTGAGCTCAACTCAAGATCAAAAAAGTTGATTTGATCGAGTAATATATCATCGAACTGAGGCTGAGCTACGTGCTCACGAGTAACTTGACTTAGTTTATGGTGACTCACACAAGAAGCTTGGGGATGATTATCATCTTGCTGAGGCAATATTTTCTTCCACCCTCAGCGGAGAGAACTTTCTTCAATCAAGCTTCGTATTGGCGGTTTACAAAGATGGACGTTTTGACGAAGTTCGCGCGTAGGAAAGCCCAGTTTGTAGTGAAGTCTTTTCTCATAGAACTAATTCGAAGATTTGCTTCAGATGTGATCCAATTAGCGCAACAAGAAAGCAATGCATTATCGGCAACTATAAGGAGAAGGAAAAGACCCAAACCAAAGCACATTGGTGGGCTGGTCGTTGTCTTTCCCCATAAATCTTCGTGTACGATCAGGTTGGACACGACAATTCACGTACGGAGAGACCGTTCGGTACGAAGGTAGGCACCAATCATGAAATGACATGAATTCTGGTAAATATTATAGGCACGAATCATGAAATGACATGGATTCTGGTAAATATTATTGAGCAAGATGTGGAGAGTCCCAGTCCGATTCGGATCCCCCGCCTAACTACGTCCTCGTTTGGAGGCCTCTATCCCCTACCTAGTTATTCTCGCGTCAGAGTTGCACAAAAGCTTTTAGCTTTTATTTGAATTTTCTAATGGTGAAAATAAGCAATGGAAGACAAACAGAGGTCCAAAAAGATTTGAAGTTAAGATCTCTTAGTCTGATACAATATAAGATTTTGTAGGACTTTTGTCAACTGTTTTAAAAACTTGAACTGTTAGACAAAATGGTGGTTTAACATCTAACTTGATGTTAGGCTACATGATTCATCAATTGAATACTCGTGCATTGTATGTTGCCACTCGGCCTTACCAACAAGACCGATGATCCACAAATTAACCACATGTGATCTTACTAATTAAGAAGACGGTATTGTTACTTATAATTTATGACGGTGCAATTCTGTCCATATATTTGTTGCACAAGTTCATGGCAACCAGTTTATCTTGTGGAAGAATTTAAATATATACTTTATAAGATACACACCTTTAATTACTTCTATAGTGGAAGCTAAAGAAGAAAAGGACCACGACACCATAATATATTGTTTTTCAAATTAGTTATTACATTAAAATAGTAGATGAAACTACTAATGTGGCTGACTAGTCACCATTAGATAGTGGTGTGGTGTGGTGTTAGCGTGAAATCTTACGTTGCTTTTTCAACAAATATAAAACAAAACAAATGTAGGGGGAAAAAAACCTAAGGTTCGCCTACTATAGGATAGCATACCTAAGGCAACTGACCTAATTTGACTTTTTCCCCAAGGTGGAGGATTTTTTATTTTTTTTTCAACATCAGTTGCAACGGAATCAATAGTTTTGCAATATTTTGAACAAAGTCTCTATGATTATCCCAAAAAATTACTGAACTTGCTTTGTCGTGAAATCTTCTTCAGGAAATTTCAATAATTCCTTAGCAATGTGTGGCACTGAATAATATGTACCTTAATTAAGGCGCATACCTAGAAATTTAATTTCCATCTTAACAATATTCAGCTTTCTTTGAGAGAGCATGATTCCATATTTCTTTATAATTTCTGCAAACTATTTGAAGAGAAGGTAGTGAGATTCTTCATCAGGACTGTAAAGTAATATGTCATCAATGTAAATCGCTACATTAGACATAATTGGCTCAAAGATGCAGCACATAGCCTTTTGAAACAAAGAAAGGACTACTTTGAAACCAAAAGGGAGAACTTTCCATTGAAAATGCTAGTTTAAAATACAAAACCCCGTCTTAGGTCTGTCTTCAAGATAAATGCACAGTTGCCAAAATCTAACTTTGAGGTCAAATTTAGAATAAATGTGAGCTTTGGTTAATCCAGCAAAAAGAAAATTTCGAAAAGGCAAAGAAAATTTATTGTTTTGGAGAAAAAGGTTAAGGGGAGTTTATGATCAATCGCATCTTTCAGCTATTCTGCTCTATTCTCTTATTGACATAAAAGACTTCACAAGCCCATTGAGAGTTTAAGATTTCAATAACACTTTGCTAGAGTTGTTCCAAGCATTTCCTTCTGAACAGAAATAAGATGTTCTAGATCTATTTCTAGTGTGACTCACCTTGGTAGAATTTATATCTTCATTTTTTAACGGGAGACGAACAAAAAACTCTAGATTTTTCCACAAAAGATTGGGGCATTTTTTAGAGAAGTCAGAGTGAGATTCTAGACATGATTCTAATTTGCATGATTGTATCTAGTAAACTCATATGAATAAAAAAAAACCTTTGGATATTGACAAATTCAGAAATTTAGTCTTTATACTTAAGCCCTTATCTAGGAATTTTTCGAAATTGAGAGATTTGAATCATGATGTCCCACCCAATGATCAAATCTATGTTGGGAATGTTAGATCCAAGGGTTTTAGCAGTTATAGAGCACTAGGGAAAAAACTAAATAGTTACTAGTATAGTATGCACATTTGTAGAAAAAGTATCTTCTGAAGTAGAATTGAAGTACCGAACACAAGAAGTCTAGTATTCTTCAAGAAGAACTTTGGTATCCAAAATTAAAGAACTAGCATCAGTATCTATAGGGGTAGTGATTGAGATTGGTTTAACAAACTTTGAAGTGAAAATTTTCATAGGAAAATGAGGATAATGAACTTGGCTAGAATATATAATCAGGTCTGGATCCACAAATGTTCGAGATAGATGAAGAAGATATTCATAGTCTAAATTAGAATTAGTTTTATTGGAAGTTTGATGACAAGGCATGATACAGGGAGTTTTTTTAGATTAATCTTTATCAATGGAAAACAATGATTCAATACCATTATTCTCAAGGGAGACACCAATTTCGAATTCAATATGATGTATTAAATGATTATGACCTTTTTTGCCTAGGAGTAGTTTTTGGTGAAGTGACCTTTCTTATTGCAAATGAAGCATTAAGTTGATTTCTTGTTATCTAAACAATTCTTCCATCTTGGTAAAAATTGTCATTTTTTATTTCTTCGAAAATGCTTAGATGCATGCTTGGATCTTCCTACTTTGTATTTTTTGAAATGCTTCTTTTTTCCGAAGTATTTTCCGCAAGAACCATCACATTGATCTTAAGAGCTAGCGGGAACAGGCACTATCGAGTTCTCGATTGTCTCTGATATATTTTTTCATCATTTGGCGTCTGAGACATAAATCATCAAAACAAAGATGAATTTCTTGTTGGATTTCTCCAAATGGAATATCCACAATTCTCATTTGTTTGTTGAGAAATGATCTCTTAACTTGCTGTGAGAGTTCTATGGGAATAGAGGCCAAGAAAACTTGCCTCAAGTTTGCATCAATTCCAAAGCCATAGAAAAGTTTAAGCATTTCTTGATAATGTCGATTGAGATGTCTTCTTTGGAGTGAACAATATTTTCTTTCAAAATATTCCCTTCTTTTAAGCTCAAGTAAGTCAATGAGTTTACCAATGAAAAAGTGGTAGACAAATCCAAAGCTTGGGCAAAATCTGCCAAAAGCAAAAATTGCACTTGGTCTGCCTCTGAAATTGATTGCCACCAACATTTGAGACAATCAATAAACCTTTTGATGAATTCAAAAAGGATCTCATATTTGCTTTCAACCGTAAGAGTTCGAATATTTAGCTAGGAGTGGAATTCTTCAAATCTTTCCATCCATTTGGAATATAGAATGTCATCAATGATGAAGAACTTTTTAGAAGAAGAAATAGGAATCTGATGGGTTATTTGGTTGAATAACCTCTTGTTCGGAAGGTTTTGATTCCATTTCCTTTTGTGGTGGATCAGCCATAAATATTGAAGATGTGGCTAGTACAATAGGGAATGACTCAACAGCAAGGATTGAAAAAGAGGAAGAAGATGAAAGGGATATTAGGTCTGGTTCTGAGTCTAAGTTTGAATTGATTGGAAGGATTGGTTCTAGGGGAGGTTAAGTGCGATCTAACAAGTTATCAAAATTAGGTTGTTTATCCTCTTGATTGCTCAGATCTCTTAGGAATGATTCTAACAGCTTAGATAACATCATTTGGTCTGAATCCTTCTTGGCAAATTTGGAGGATTCCTCAAGACTCTTCTCTTTTCTCTTTTCCTTCCTTAGCCTGTCCATTCCTTGGAGGTGATTTCTCATTTCTATCACATCAATTCTATTTGATCTGGTAGAAGTTTCTATAAGGGCAACAAAAACTGAGGTGTTTTATGGTGGTGAAAAAGAATATTGAATTCTAGGCAAAGTAGAAATTGATCAAAAGGCTTGAATTTTCCTTCCTCAATATTTGGATCTATCTTTTGAGCTTCTCTATCTCATCCTTTGAGCTTTCAAGATGATGATATCCCAAATGATGTCCCGATTCCAAGGCATGAAGTCTTTTCTGGAAATTTGAAAGCATTTTTTTGGTGGATTCATCATATCTTTTGGGATCTTGATGTATATCAACAATTCTGAAATCAATTGTTTTAAAAGCATTGTTATGTACCAAAAAAATGAATCTCTGATTTGCCAATTTAAAACAACTTTAGCAACAGGAATTCTTTTTTGCCTTCAATATTTGTCCACATCAGTTGGAGTAGGAATCTTTGGAACATGATGATATCTCCATTATGGATCAATAAATTCTTCAGTGGCAGGAAAAGAAAGCCTAGAGTCTTCTCGAGCAAGAAGGGGAAAATTTGTATCTTGGAACATGGAAATAGAAGGATTAACCTTCTTCTATCGTTCTTGGCTAGATGGTGTTTCATTTGAAGTTCAAGTGGGTATGAATTCTTTTTTGCTCACTTAAGAATGGGCTTGTATAATGGAGAAACGGCTGGATCTTTATAAGGGGCTACAGGAGATCCTTTTGTTAACACCCTTGGTGAGAATGATAAGTTCCAGGTCATGGTTTCCTAAACCCCATCTCCACCACCCTCATATCAATCATCACCACAATCGCTTTCAACTCTACTAAAGTGCTGAAGAGAATTTAAATGATTTTCACTCACTTAAAAATTGGATTAGATTGCCAGAGGTATTCTCAAAATATAATCTGTAATTAAAGAAGAAATCATCACTTTACTTATTATTGTTTTGTTTTGAAGAAAATTACTTTGCTACAAAATTAACTTCTAATTCATAAGAATTGACATAGGGTTTGGCGTCACATGGTGTGTTATTGAATTATTCCTTTTGAACTTTATTCTTGACTCATGAAATCCTAAGATTGATCTTGTAATTTCTTAAGTCCTTCCACATCTTCATCTATGAGACTCAAATGAACAGATTTTTTCGTTTACGAATTCATTATACATATTTAGGTATTTTCTTGTTTTTCTTCATTTATTATCATACATTACTGATATCACCAATTGTAATTCTAGCAACTAGAGAGTCCTTTTAGAGTAATTTGATTTGAGCAAAATGTGTATATATATACATATGAGAAGCCATTTGAAAGCACATTGATTTCGTTATAAGTCTCAAAACCAATATTTCTTGTGTTTTCTCCATGTTTGACAAAAAAATTAAATTGATCTTTCTAATGACATTAACAATTTATTTTTTGCATATATTATTCCACTTGCGAGTATCTCTATTTTGATATTCAATTAATTCAAAAATCATGTGTTTTCTTATGTTAATTTTTCTTTTCTCATATGAAGGAATCTCATGGAATTTTGAAGTGAGTTTTTGCAATTTTAATTTTTTGAAGGAAACCAGTTTAAAAAGTTAACACGTTTCCTTGAAAAAAAATTTGTGGAGGAGAACCCGCCATTTGGATTTGGAATCTAACGGTACGGTTACCTAATCTTTTCCCGATTATCACTTATCCTAACAGTTAGCAAACAGTAATGGCGGCCCATCTACGCACTCCATGTCCCCACGTCTAAGCACTTTTTTCCGGACTGCTAATCTCTTTTGCTAAAGGAGATGTTTCATGTCGGATGGGACTTAAACTTTCGACTTTCCCTATTACAATCAAATATGAATGTCAAGAGGCAGTTAGTTTTACTTTCTTATCATTTTCCCTTCATTTCGAAGAAGTGCTTTGTTAGGGGCTATAGTTTTCAACTTAGGCAGAGTACATGATTCCAAATTACAAGTGGATGGTCCTAACCCGAACTTTATTTGATGTCGAATTGCAATGTTTGACCAGCGTTGACTGGTAGATAACATCAGGGTGTTGTTGTTCTGGAAAAGATGTCCTTGTAATGGATTTCTGGCAAAGTGTGTTACTTCAATAATCGATGTACCTCGCCCCCATTGTTGCTTCAAAATTTAAAACCTTTTTTCCGCAATGACGACACCTCCATTAATTTGGACAATGATACTCTTCCCCATCAGAACATTCACACAAGCACGTGCAGAATCATTATAGAAGGGAAAATTCTTTAAAAAACCTACACCTATTACACATGAACTAATTCAATTTAGAATATTTCAATTTTACTAATATTTTCGGGCCTTGACAATTTTGCTAATTGAATTATACATCTCTTGACAATTTGTCAATTGAGTTCATTTGGCCAATTTTAATTAGATTATCGATGACAGAGATACCAGTCATCTTACATGATGGCAAGGTAAACAATTTTGTAATTTTTAATAAAATATTTATTTTTTATTTTTTATTTTTCTTGGTTTTTTTTTTCCTATGCCGGTGAGGGTCACCAACAATCCTCGCCCACCATGAAGGCTTCACTCAAGGCCATCACCTTGTCAACTGTAGGCGAGGGTGCAAAGGCCCTCGCCAGATCTAGGTGAGGGCTGCCCCAGCCAACGAGACCACAAAGCCAAAATAGATTCAACGAACAAATTGTCAAAAAGTTATAAAAGTTGTCCACTTCAAAAAATAGCAAATGAAAAGAAAATAAAAAAATTACAAAAGTTGTCCATTCCGTGCTAGCGATGCCACGTAAGAAAATTGTCAAAAAATTATAAAACTCAATAGATAAAATTAAAAGGTTTATAATTAAATTGACCAAAGTGTAATAGATTTAAGACTTTATAAACAATTTTCTCCCACTATAGAAAGAGATCACATAAATAACTAAAGCCAAAAGCAAAGCATATACCAATCGATAATAAAATATATAACAACACCAATGATTCCACAATTGTCGGATCATTGTTACTCTTATCAGCTCTTATCCCATCAAGTGGCCATCTCATATTGTAATTCCACACTCAACTCTCGAACCGAGCCTACTCGCATCGAGAGCTCCCAGCAAATTAGCGCACGAAACTTCAATCGCAAATACCATCAAACGAATCTGGGAGGAGAGTTTATATGTCGAGTATACTACTCCATGTTCTCGTATAAGACGCGTGTTACGAACGGATGCAATCCACGACAAGATTAATGCTGATGTCGCGTCAAAAAAGTGCTACCCGATAAGGCGCAACGATTGCCATTGAATTAAAGCCTTGATTAGCTAAAAGAAACGATATAAAGACCCGAAATGATTCGGCATTCATAGCGAAAAAGGGAGACGCGGATCGATCCGAAACGACCTGTCTCCCATTTTTGGTGGAGGGGTGTGTGAAAAGTTGGGGTGGGGAGGATGGCAAGACGTCACTCCATGAATGGATGGATCGAAGGTTATCCCCTTGACGTCCGCACGATTGCCCAAATTGGCCAAGTGGAGGCCTAGCTGGGAACCGACTCATCCCAACCCTTCGACATTTAAAGTATGCATCGATCCACGTCAGATCTTCATAGAATGTACCAGGCTCTTTAATTTTAACACAAGCTAATATTCGACATATCCTAATGACCAACATACAGTCATGTATAATTGCTCCTAGAACATAACTTCTTGGTATAGGTAAGGGTCAGAAGAAATTTTCTGTGCTATATGTCTATGCTTTTATCTAATGTCTAGAGTCAAATTTTCTTTGCAGCGAATTCAGCATTTCTTACTTAAATACTAAGTTCAATATGCTAGTATAGCAATTTTTTTTTCTCGCTTCATCTTAATTAATAATCGGGATAAGTGCACTAGAAGTCCTAAAAATGATTGCAAAAGTATAATCAAATTCTACAACTTTTAAAAAGTGCAATTAACGGAAGGATTTAATTAAACCAATTTGACAAATTTTATAACTCAATTGTATTTTTTGAAAGTTTTAGAACTTTGTTATACTTTCATGACAAGTTTTGGTGCTTTCAATACACTTACCCCTCAATTATTTTGACTAAATCATTCTTTTCTAAATGGCCAAATGATTGTATAAAGTGTTGTAAATTAATTATTTTCTTTAATTTTTCACTCAAGTAGAAATGTAGGCTACGCCCCATTTAGTATAAACCTGTCTAAATATCTAAGATTGCTATGTCAATGAAGACATATTTATATATAACATCAATATATAAGTAATGTGGATTAAGATATGTCCACATAGAAAATCAATATAATCAATCTCTTGCAACAAAACAACGATAAGAAGAAGGAAAATCAATATTATGCCTAGGCAATGGTCAACCTCCCCGATCGAGACCGACCTCACCATGGCCAAGGCAAGGCTTGTTAGGGCTTACCAGACCTTGCCCTCGCCCTCGCCCTTGCCCTCACACAAGTGAGGCCTAGCGAGGCATGGCAAGGCTGCCCTTGCTTGGGCAAGGGTCAACCTTGCCAGATTTGGCAAGAGGGGCCTTGCCTGGCCATGCAAATGCGATTGTGCCAGCCATGGCTGTGGGCGGTGGCTAGTGATGGCCACTGGAAAAAGGAAAGGAAGAGAAAGGGGGAAGGGAAAAAAATTCAATAAATTATTTTAAAATTTCAATAAATTCAAAAAATTATTAAAATATTATTTAAAATATCCATGTCAATGTTGATCACACCACATTAGCTTGTCGACATGCACATCAGTAATTTTCAGCCTAAATTGGTCAAATGAATTGAATTGGTATCAATGTGAAAATGTTTAAAATTAAATTAGTCAAATTAAAAAGTTTAGAACTGAATTGGTACAAATGTAATAAGTTTAAAGCTTTTTTAGTACTTTTCCATTAAAGGCATGGACAACAAGGTACGTTATCGTACTTAGTAATTGAAAATACAAACTTCACTTACTCTACGACATGGTTGTGTGTGATTAAATTACCCTTAGGATAGTGTTTGACATGCACTTTGCCAAGTTGTGGCCCTCATATAACAAAACATATGTTGATTAGTGACTTATGTTGTCCCCTAATTACTTCCTTTCACATTGATTAAATATATCATTATAGGTGTATCTAATTGATATTTGTACAACTAAGCTACATGTGAATGTGATTTGCAGAATTGATATTCCAAATGGCATAGAAAATTATAAGTATGCAGTTAAATAAGTGAAACACGGTGGATAAATATAATATTACATCATTTGATATATCAATTACGTCAATCAATTTTAGTATAATTAGCACATAAAAATCCTTTTTATCTAAATTCCATTTAGGCAATGTTAACTTAAGTTCAACGGGAGTGGTTACGTGATCAAAAGTGACTTTTGAGTCCTAGAAAGTGCCGAATCTTTATACCATGATAAGGTGCTGGCGCATGGGCCAAAAAAAAAAGATAAGTGCTGGCGTCACGTACGGGCGCGCATTCAGCTACTACATCAAGCCACTGGCAATTATTAGGCGAGATCATCATCTCCATTTGCAATATTAAAAGATATTATGGCCATCAATGTAATCGATACTTTAAATGATGTAATAAGTTCATATCTATTGCACCACATAATTAACATGAAAATTATCTAAAGAATCATAAATTTATATTGTAGTAATGAATTTATTCCTAAACTTGCCAATTTTAACTAATGTAATCCTAAACATTTTGACCTTTATATTAGCTTAGGTTAAAATTGCTGACATGACAGTTTTATGAAATGACGTCATTTTGCATTGAACCAAGAATATTTGAAAATTTTTCTTTCTTTTCTTTTCTTTACAATATTTTTTGCTTTTTATTTTTCCCATTATATTGTTCATCTTTATCCCCTACTAGTCACGAGTACGACCCTTGCTAGATCTAGGCAAAAGCCGCCAACCATGAGCTAAGGTAAACCTCGCCAAATCTGGCGAGGCTGTAATGCCCTTACAAGGGGTGGCCAACGCCAAGGTTGCCCTTGCCTGTGGCCGACGATCTTCACAAACCATTGCCCAGACTCTAATGACTGACGAACAAAAAAGATGAATAGTACATTAAAAAAATTAAAGAATTCATAAAAAGAAAAATTGCAAAGTGACATCATGTCATTTAAGATTGTCTACGTCAATCGCCAGCTATTCTACATAGGACATTTGGTGCTGACTAGACTGTCACGTCAACAATTTCCAATTTAAATTGACCTGATAAATTATATTTAAAAATTACTAAAAGGTTTAGGATTACATTCGGTAAATTGAAAAGTTTAGGACTTAATTGGCCACCATTCAATAGGTTTATAATTTTTGGACAACTTTCTCTTCAATCAACCGCCATCATAAATCATTAGGTATTGTAGCATAACTTTTGCCTTCCATCTCCTCTATAAATTGCAAGGCCAACGTGAGCACGATTTCCACAACATAGCCTTATTTGTTTTCAGCTTCGAAATCTTCCATTTGAATATCTTCAGTTTCTGAGAGGAAGAGAGTGGGAAAATGGCCATCTTCACAACTGAAAATCCCTGGGTGCTTATTTTTGGAGTTCTAGGTACTTTACACACGGTATCCAACTGTTTTATAGTTACTATCGAACAACAACCGATGACTTTTTTTGACGAGTTTGTCAACCTTTGGATTATTGTTGTCGTAGGTAATATCATATCCATCGTGGTCTTTTTGGCCCCAGTGTAAGTTTTTAACTCTTTCTCACTCCATGCACACTGACAAATATAAGGTTTAGGACTTATTTATTCTTCTTTGGCAGGCCAACGTTCTGTAGGATATGCAGGAAGAAGTCAACTGAAGGGTTTGAATCAGTTCCATACGTGGTTTCTCTGTTCAGCGCTATGCTTTGGCTGTACTATGCATCCCTCAAGTCTGAGTCCAGCGCTTTCCTGCTTATCACGGTCAACTCGGTCGGATGTGCTGTAGAGACGATCTACATCGCTCTCTACCTCACGTATGCTCCTAAACAAGCCAGGGTACGTAGCTACAGCGTTGTTTGCGAAGAACGCACCTAATGTATTCTAATTGTTGGAGAGTGGATGCGCAGATGATGACACTGAGGCTGCTGTTGCTGAATTTCGGAGGGTATTGTTCCATTCTTCTTCTGTCCCACTTCTTGACGGAGGGATCGGCGAGGGTCCAACTTGTTGGGTGGATTTGCGTTGTGCTCTCTGTTGCAGTCTTTGCTGCTCCGCTAAGCGTCATTGTAATTTACTTCTATGTGACTCCTTTCTTTTTTTTCTGCATGAGAACGCATGTCTTGCATATTAGTGTGGCACACAAATTGTACGTACGTGAGTTTACATATGTGTGTGCAGAAAATGGTGATATGCACCAAGAGCGTGGAGTTCATGCCCTTCTCTTTATCGTTGTTCCTCATGCTCAGTGCTGTGACATGGCTCCTATATGGCGTATTCCTCAAGGACTTGTATGTTGCGGTATGCATTGTTCATCTACTTGTTAAAATCAAGATGGCGAGCTGTGGCAATATTACCTTCGTTCCCCTGAATGAACAATATTAACATGTGTACGTGCATACATAGGGTCCAAACGTGCTAGGAGTCATCTTTGGAGTGCTTCAGATGGCGCTGCATGCCATATACAGGAAGAGAAATAAAGTTGTGACGGAGGAGGAGAAGAATGATACCAGTGTTGGAAAGCTGAGCTCTGATATACAAAGTTGCAAAGGGCATGACCTCATCATCTTTATTGAAGCTTCTGATAAAGGACCAGTGGCCACTCCATCTCAAGGCGTCTAAGTTACTCATATGCCCGATGAGACTTTTTGTTTTCCAGCAGCTCCTAGATGGCATACTCGTTGCTTCTGCTATGTAAAATGCAAATGCAGGGGGGGGGGGGGGGTTTGTAGTGTTGTTTGTGAATGTTCAACTTGTTTCTCCTGATGGCACGATTATCAAACGCATTACTCTTCCAGGAACAGATTCGGCTACTCTCTGTTCTTTGCTGATTGATTGATATCATCTACGTAGGGTGTATTTGACAATTTGCCAAACAGTAACAATTAATGTTCTTTTGTTTCCAGGAATAAATTTGGAATAGAAATTCGTTTGGTAAAACTTTTATTCCTGGTAACAAATTTCTATTTTTTTTATTTTATTTCTAGAAGTAGATTTGGAACAAAATTGAGTAGTAAAAAAAAGTTGATTTTTTTTTCCCATAAACAATTTTAAAATCAAGCCAACCCATTTTTTCTCTTTTCTCTTCTTTCTTCTTGTTCTTCTTCCCTCTATTCTCTTCTTCAACCGCCGTCGCCGCCAGTCACCGGTGACCAATCCAGTGAGGTTCGGCGATCTCGCCGGAGGCTCACCAGGCCAGGGGAGGTTCAGTGAGCTTGCCGGTGGCCAGGTGGGCCTCGCCCGAGCCTCCCCCGACCACCAGCGAGCCTGACTGGGCAAGGCTCGACCTCGTCGGGCCACCTCGAGATCGGCCTCGCCCGGCCTCGCCAGATCCGGGCGAGGCCACTCGCCCAGCTACTAGCGAGGCTCGATCGATGAGGCGCGGCCTCGGCAAGAGCCGGCGACGCTCCGGTGAGGTAGCCGACCCTTGTCTGGCCGGTCGCCGGTCATCCCAAGGCCGGCGACCGGCAACCCTTGAAGAAGAAGAGGAGAAAGGAAAGAAAAAAAGGAAAAAGTAATAAAATTATTTAAAATTTAAAAGAAAATGATTTAAAATATAAATTTTGAAAATGGTGCCAAACATAATTCTATTCCGGAAATTGAAATTTTGGACAGTTACCAAACGGCTTAAAATGCTTAGAAATTGTTCTCGAGAATAGAATAAAAATAAAAAATCATTTCTGATCAGAAATTGTTCACAGGTATAAAAGCGTTATCAAACAACCCTTACTCGGCCATGAGGTCTGTCTGCTCATTAAACATTTTTTCCCTTTGAAATCCAGCTAATTAGGACCATGAGCTAAGACCCGAGACACTTGGGGAGACCTCTTTACATTCATTGAGTAAATCCGCGTCTACATCGGAATATCATTGTGGTCACGTAATGCGTGCTCCGAGATGACATTCTAAGTTCTTACTCTCTGATTCCAATTTGGGAGAAGTTTGCTCAAGAGGGTAACAAACTCACCAAGGATTAGCACGTACCATTAGCCCAGATTTAACCAGACCGTCAACCCAGTTACTACACAAAATCATAGTTAAAAAGTACTCCCAACACACCATAGATATCCCTGATACTCAACTGAGAGATCAGAGGAGCTTCCCCCTAAAGGGAAGTGAACAGTAAGTAGTTCCTCAATCAGACTGACAATAAAAGAATTGAGTCACAGAAAAATGTTTCTTCTGTCAAGCGGGATCAACAGTTGATTCTCATCCTACAAACATGAAGGACTTTAACGCTAGCAATTTCACCTATGAGGAAGCTCTCTTCTCTACAACCAATGAGCATGCACTTGGCATTAGAATACACTATTGCGGTAGTTGAAACAATTTTTACAGGCTTGCATTTGCCTCTCACTGTATCAGATTCTTTCAAGGCTCTTTGGAAAAGTAAATAGCTGCATTTGTGAATTTGCTACATTTTTCAAGGAAATTTAGAGAACAGCCTCGAGATGAAAATTTGGAATGTTCTCAGGCTAGCTAAGTGATGCCCAATCTGGATATGGGCACTCATAGACCCATCCGGGTCCACAGTATAGCACGCAGTGCAGCCATAATCCCTCCTCACTCCCATCATATCTGCATTTTGCAGAACTCAGAAATCAAATCTTTCGTTCTCTATCGTACACACGCAAGCAAGGGCGTACAAGCAGAATATGAGTAAAGACAAGTGCCCAAGATGGGACAAAGGAGGAACACTCACCCTTGGAGCTAAATTCGAACAATTCGTGCACATAGGGTCAGTACTAACTTCAATGCAAGGCTCTTCTTCCTTATCATTCTGCCCAATATCAGAAACACTGGATTCTGATGACAAACCGGCAGCTTTATCAGCAACCATTCTTTCAGCTGAATGATTGGTCCTTTGTTTAGAAAGGTAAAGCACGCCATTGGCAATTGGATGGCCACTAGACTGCAAATGGACTCATATCTGCACGTAAAGAGCAGGGTTGAGAGAAGAAAGTACTGCAAGTACTAGCACATATCAAATAAACCTCACAAATTAAAAGGTTTAAAAAACAGGCTGACTTAACCAAATGCAGAGAGGTATATAATAAGCAGGACCTGAAAGTATCTTACAAAATGAGCAGGACAGGGTTTATGGAGAGACAAAAGTGCAGAAAAGAAATTGCACATGGCTCAAAAGGTTAACAGTAAATGCAATGTCCTTCCTGTATGTGTGGGTACATCTATGCATGCAATTGACCTGGGCTACATTAAGGAAAAACACTTAAGGAAGGTTCACTGCTTGTGGAATAGAAAAGAGGAGGTATCAGACTCTCAGCATGGTATTTGCATTCTTTAGCATCATATTGCCTTACCTGATGAGTTCTTCCAGTGACTGGTTCACAGAGAACAATGCTATGGTGCTGATCCTTGTGAACTTTGTACAAGCGGCATTTCCTTTCAAAAGGGCAGTATCACAAGTCACCTGCCTATACAAAGAGATGTTTTTGATCAGACAAATTGCATTAAGCACATTATTACAATCAGCGCCAGTGCTATAATGTACTGGTTGAAATTAAGACACAACTATGAAACAGTCAGGGCAGATGTATTTTAAATGTAGAAGGAAAAGAAAGCTTCAAGAGCGGTCGTACATTGCGACACACCATGCCACGTGCTCCTTAGAGATCAAAAAGCCTTTAAATGACGACTCAATCCGTCACATCCAAATCACGTGCTATTGCGTCAAAAGGAGCTCGTAAAGTGAGACAGCATATGTGCTAATGAATGGGGAAACTGTGGCTTCTTGCTTTTGGCTGGCAGTATTTAGATTTGCTGATTCATATACCAAGGCTCACAGATTTTGCATTAGCCAGCACTATGTCACAAGCTCGGAACTCTTAACTTCTGACGAATTTAGTTCGGATTACCGTTACACATTACTTTTCAATTCCATTTCAAACAGTGTCTCGTGCATCACCAAGATAAACAGTCCACAGTGGCTCATAAGTATATGAATGTTCCTAAAAAGTATTGAGAGGCCATCATAAAAGGAAATCTACAGAAACTATATAGTTATTTTTACACACCTCTGTAAGAATGTTAAGAAAGGGCATTAGCTTCATTTATAGCACTCTGATAACATTCAAAATTGCATCTCATAATGAATTTACATTGGTTAGCCACGAAAACCTTCCTCTATGAAGGAAAGAAAGCAACAGGAAAGAAAGGAGAAGAAATCAATACACGAGGAAGGCATGACATAATTTTCATTGAAAAGCATCATCAGAAAGCCATCATTTCAAGACCCTTCTCCAACACGCAGATGCTCAGTTTCATTTCCATGATCTCACGTAATACAGTGATTGATATAAATTTAAACTCAGAAAAAGGTTGAAATAACAAAGTTTGGAGCGGATACTCACCTCTGCTGTGCTCCTGCCTTCTGGAACATTGTAATTGAGGTCGACATTGACCTCCAGCTAACAAGAAACCGTAGAAAACATAAATCAGATGAGAACTAATAAGAAGTGCTCCCAACGGGCGCCCCTTGGGGCAAAAACCTCGAACAATCGGAACATCGAGTACATCATGGCAGACCAAGTCATATGGAAGAGGTATTGCACGCCCAAGAAGGAATACCTGGTCCAATGGAAGGGCGTTCTAGAGAGTGAAGCGAGTTGGGAACCGTTCGAGACTCTTTACGGTTCAAGAAACACATCGACGTATTCCATGCCAAAGAGCGACAAGGTCGTCATCCGAATAGATGGGGGAGATCGCATGGCCCAAGGACGAGCATGATCCAAGACGTCCAAATGAAGGGTCATGTCCCACACAAGGACTAGCCCACGAGCACTCACAAACGACCCATGAGCAATAGAGCCATGGCAGACATCCCTTGAGTTCGCCCATGGCCTAGGGCCTCTTGAGCTTCTGGTGCAACCTTGTAATGATTGTATATATTCAAATACAACCGTTGGATCAAAGAGGGATCAACAGCTAGAATCAGCCCATACTTGTATAAACAAGGGACCCTTTCCCCTCACTTGTACACTCTTGTTCACAAGCTAATACAATTTGAGTTTCACTCTCTTACTCTGTTCTTGTGAGCTGCGTACATGTGTAAGGCTAACTTGGGATCAAATCCTAAGGCCGCAAAGATAGGAATCATCGGAATCAATCAACCCGTGACACATGCATGCAGGTTTTTACAATGAAGTAGATAGTGATGGGCTTTGGAGGATCAACCAGGGTCCAACTTCTTGGGTGGCTTTGTGTTGGATTCTCCATCATCGTTTTCACAGTTCCTTTAAGTGTGGTGAATAATTGGAAAAAACTCTTGATTTCTTACCTTTTACTTTTCCCTAGTTATACTTTCCTTCATGCACTGCTGAGTTATGTGAGACAAGTTTTGCATGACATTTATTTTCGATGAATATTGCACAGAGAACAGTGATACGCACCAAAAGCGTAGAGTTCATGCCCTTCTCTCTCTCTCATTTTTCCTCACGCTCAGCGCTGTAACTTGGCTCCTATATGGTATATCTCTCAAGGATATCCACGTCACCGTACGCATCGACTTTCAACAAATACTAGAAATTATGCTAAAAAGAGTTTTCTATTACCCAAAGAAAAAAGTCTGTCATGGAGACTACGGTTTAGATATCGCTTTATTTCTCATATCCAATCATTAACATATGTATGATCATTTACATAGGTTCCAAACGTATTGGGGTTTATCCTTGGAGTGCTTCAGATGGGACTCTATCTGATATATAGGAAGAGGAATGTGATGGTTTTGGAGGAACCCGATGATTTCGGTGGTGCAAGGCCGATTGCCGATACTTAAAGTCGCAATATCGCCTCTAACGATGGCATCATCGACGTTGATGAGATCAAGGAGAGGAAAGACGATGTATACGAGGGTGAGATAAGCTTAGAAGCTTCCAATAATGGACCAGTTGCAAATAGTTCATGTGAAGTTTGACCCGGGTTAAGTCGCAGCATATGTCTCTGCTGTTGTCTTTCGAGTAGCTAGTAAGATAATTTAGTTCTTTCTTCTATGTTGTTAATGCACGCGTCATAATTTGTATATGCAAGTAGAGATTAACACCACGTGCATAAGTGCTCTAGAATTGCAATGTCTTTTCTAGTAATTAAAATCTTCCTTGTCTCGTTCCTGTCGTAAATGAACTCATTCTACTATCTCTTTGATCCATATTTCGAAAAAGAATTGGCAAGTTTGCCGTGATTCACATATGAAGATCATGATTCGTGACCTACATCGAAATTGGCCGTGAAAGATGCCTGTCGTGATCTACCTCCTTTAAAAGCAGAGAAGCCCACCGTTCGGAAAGCTAATAACCAACCATATCATCGTCGGCGTCGTTCAATGAGGGACGTTTCAATAAAAGTCAAATGGATACGGGTTCTGTGTTAGTGGAGGAGTCATATCATCTGGCATGAGATTACCAGATACAAAAGCTTGGCACAACTTCCAGCCGGGCCTCTCGTTCTAGCCCGTTGCACTTCTTTAAGGATGACATAGCTTCGTAACATTCAGGCAATATCTATTATCTGTTAGAAATTTTTTATAATATTGACTTACATTAATTAATTAATTTTCTATTTTAAATAATTGGGTTAATGGATATTCCAATATTTGTTAAACCCTAGAGTGATCTTATTGAATTGGATTTTGGCATCTATTAATAACGGGCCTAATTGAGCAGCAAAGTGTAGACAATTATGTTTAACTGAAGCCCGTAATGGGAATGGCTCAGTCGACACGCTTTTGATTAGGGTTTGCTAGGTTCCCTCTCTAGCCTATAAAAGGGTAGGGTATATTTATCAATTGCTTTAATCACATTGAAAACTACTATACTAAAATAAGTCATAGAGAGGAAGATCTAGCATTCCGATAGATCTCTGGGAATCAGAGTGATTTATTTTTCTTCAAGTAAAGTAATGGCTTAAACAGGTACGCTTTAATTCCGCTATACTTATTGATTTCGGTGTTTTACAATCATATATGAATCCGATTCTTCTTGATTGATTAGTTGCTTATGTGAATAATTTTCTACATTATCTACTCATCAGTCTGTGAAACTTCAATAGTTTGGTCAGGTACTCGGGTGCCGATCGAGTCGAGCCACGCTTTTGGGTCGAGTCACCATTGCAGTCTACAGCAGAGTTCTTATGCCCCCAGCATTTTATTTCCAGCCTTTCCCTTATTGGTGGTCATAGCGATTTAATGACTTAATAGATGGCATTAATAACTGGCTAGATGGCCTTAAATAACATATCTTGCACTATTTAGTGCACATAAGCCGCCAAAAGTCTTTCCGACACCACTTGAGTGAAAATGGGCGGCATTTTTTAATGTTGGGAAAAAGATCTTGGAAATGTGTAATTTATTGAAGGGCACGTTGGTCAGGTGCTCGAAACTTGACTTGAGCTCGATCACGTAATAGAGTTTTACCAAGCTCGGCTTGAGCTTAAAGAAATTCGATCTTCTAGAGCTTCATAAAGCCCAAGTATCTTCCTCGGATTTTCGTATATGTGTGGATACACTCTGCAACTTCAAGGAACTCTATGTTTGATTTTATCACAATTATAATTGCAAGCTTGAGCTTGACTCGATATGAAATTCTAGCAGCTTGAGCTCGACTCTAGATCAAACAAGTTGATTTGATCGAGTAATATATCATCGAACCAAGGCCCGAGCTACGTACTCACGGGTAACTTTGACTCGGTTTACAATGATAAACACAAGGGGCTTGGGAACGATTACTATCTTGCTTGGGCGATATTTTCTTCCACCCTCGGCGGAGAAAACTTTCTTCAATCAAGTTTTGTATTGGTGGTTTACAAAGATGGACATTTTGACGAAGTTCGTCCATTGGAAAGCCCAGTTTGTACTGAACTCTTTTCTCATAGAACCAATTCGGAGAGTTGCTTCGGATATGATCCAATCAGCGCGCAACCAGAAAGCAACGCATTATCGGCAACTAAAAGGAAAAGGAAAAGACCCAAACCTAAGCACATTGGTGTGCTGCTCGTTGTCCTGCCGCATAGATCTTCGTATACAACAAGGTTGGACACGAGAATGCACGTACGGAGACGGCCGTTCCGTACAAAGGTAGGCACGAATCATGAAGATGTGGAGAGTCCCAGTCCGATTGAGATCCTGCCTAACTACATCCCTCCTTTGGAGGTCTCTTTCCTCTACTTGGTTATTCTCGCGTGCCCTTGGGCCCTTCGTCGTGACTCATTGAATTGTATCTTTACTTTTGAAACCCGCATGATTAGGACACTTTGGGAAAAACGTATTTGTAAAGTGATGGTTTTATGTGATGGGCTTAAGGCCCGTCCGCCCATGTTGGGCCTGAAAGCCCGACCCACAATATTAGGGCCCATGGATGGAGGGATACGATGAAGGGGTACGTTTCTATTTTTGAGGGAACGTATATAAGGGAGGAAAGAGAGAGACGATGACACCCTTTGGCATTTTGACGTATGTTATTCTCCCTCTCTCCCTCCAAAAGAAAAACAAGTGCTTAAGGCGACGCCATCTTCCCTTCAAGGCCAATCGACGTCATCGGATCGAACGGGATCGGTTTTCTCTTCCTCTTATCGGCATTGGTGTTTAATATGTGGCTAACAAGGTACGCTCGATTCCGTGGTGTGCTTTAGGATCGGTGATACATGTTTTTTCCCGGGCTTATCTTTCGCATTCGCTTTAGGGGTTCGATTTGGTGTCGAATCCGGTTTTTGGGATTCCGACAAACCCAACATTGGTATCAGAGCCCTAGTTCATGTTTTCCCAACCCCTTTCATGTTTATGAATGATTTTTGATTGATTTTTCGCGAAAATATTCGGCCGACACTGATTGAGGCGAGAAATGCCGACACCCGAGCACTGTTCATCCTTTTTTTCAAGTTTCTGTAAGTCGAAATCGATTTTTGAAGGCATAGGGTGAAAGATCTCGTCGAGACGAGTCCGACGATGTGTCGTGCGCCACCGGGCGACGCCGCACGCGCCCACATGCGCGGCCACAAGCCGCTGCGCGTGGGCGCCACGCGCCGGTGGCGAACCGGCACGTGCGCGCCGGCGACCGGCGAACCGGCACGCGCCGGTCGGCGAACCGACGCGTGCTGACGTCACCGTGACGTCATGGTAACCGCTGGGATGAGCGTCGATGGCGTCCGACGACCGTTGGCCGGCCGGCAACCCGACTGGCGACCCGACTCGACATGCGCGGAAGCCTGGCGCGTGCCATGCACGCGCCGGCTGACGTCTGCGTGACGTCAGCCCACGCATGCACGCGGCACGTGCCGGTCGGTTCGCCCGACTGGTTCGACCGGCCCGTCCGGTCCAACCGGTCCGACCCGCCGCCCGGCGACCCGACCCGTTGACCGTTGACCCAAAAAAAAAAGGAATTTGTTTCTTTTTTCAATTATGTCTATGTGGGTTATATGTAATCCATTGTTTATTCTGCATTTTTTTTCCTGAATTATGGAAAATTATGTATTTTCCCTTATGTACGTTATGGATTATAAGTAATCCACTTTTAGTTCTGCATTTGTTGCACGAACTATGATGCGTTATGCACGGATACCTGCAATCCCGAGAACGGACGAGGGAAATGCAAGACTTAAAAGGCTGATGACAGAGTTAGCTAATTATCGGTGGCATGACGGTGATTTAGTATCACATGTGGTCAAGGTCAATCAGATGATACAGGAAATCATCTGGAATGGTTATCTTATGCCGGATTTTGAAAAGGTGCCGGCTTTGATTAACACTCTTCCACCTGAATGGCAAGCAGTGTTAGATCGGCTATAGGAGGTCAACGTGGTCCCGGGTTATAGAAGGCTAGTGGAAGCTTTTGTAAGAGAGTACTATAGGATTGAGTTAACCAAAACTTCAACCCTTAGATTGAGCGCCACATGGCGCAGAGTGAATGCGCCTTGGAGGCGACATGAAAGCTCTCCAAAAGTTTTTCCATGGTTGGCAAATGTGCCTTCAAATTTCTTGGATATTTTGACTGATAGATTAGAAGGAATATTCCCTATTTATTTCTTATATTAGTTTGAGATGTTTTTGGGTATGAATATCTCTTTCTATGTTAATTTTCTTCTCTGAATATATTGCTTAGTATAATGGATAGTTGTATTATGTGAAAGCATTGTTATTCTATTGGATGTCAAATATTATTTGCTTTCTGTTATTGTTGACTGTTGTGGGTAGTTTATAGAGGTTTTTGTAACTTCATAGAATTTATTTTGCATAAAATAATTATATTAATAATAATTTTGAGTTAGGATTTTTGGAGGATGATTGGAAACATAGTGACCTTTTGATTCTGAAACCTTACTTAAAATTATTCGTTGATATGATGGGTCTGTGCAAAGTGGATGCATAAATGATAGGCATTAATTATTTGTGCATGTATGTCTGATGTGTTCAGATCGATGGTTTCAGCAACTAAGAACGTAATTGCTGATATGAACAGCAACAATTGTGAAATATTGAATACGAAGATTCAATATGTGCTGGAAAAGAAAGAAGCACTAGAAGCTCTTGACCACGTTATGGAAGATCTTGAGGGTGCAATGCGCCACCTTGAGCTAGTAGAGGACCGCCTAACGGCATTTGAGCCGAAAATAGACATTTGCTATGCTGGTTCTAGCTCAGAAAGGGCTTTGAGCTCTAAGCGCAAGCGTATTGATTCGTTCAATATGTGGGAATGCAAAGGATCAAGTCCTTATTGCAAGAAATCAAGAGTTAACCAACACAAGAGAGGAAAACGTTCTCAAGTGAAGAAAATGTCAAGGGTGAGGTGTTACAATTGTGACAAGAAGGGTCACTATGCTCGCGACTGTTGTGAGCCAAAGAAGGTAAACACCTCTTGTACATTTGAGAACTTTACTTATGTGTCAAGTTCTGCATTATTGGCTGAATCCAATCCTTTGTGGACTATAGATTCAGGAGCGACAGACCATATAGCGAATGATAGAGAATCCTTCGTGGAATTCCGACGATACCAACTGGAACTAAGTGGATCTATGTAGGAAATAACTCCAGAGCTGAAGTTAAAAGAATTGGCACCTGCCAATTAAACATGCGTGGTGGACGCACCTTGTTCCTACATGATGTTCTATATGCTCCGGAGATTCGTCGAAATTTAAGTGTCTGTTTTGGTTTTGGTTAAGCTTGTTTTTAGTGTGAACTTCCGTAATAGTGGTGTAGATTTGTATTTGGATACAAACTACTATGATTGTGGTCACTTTCTGGATGGTATTATTGTACTAAATGTTGACTGTGGTGATGTCAATATTTATTATCCCTTGTTTTCACGTCTTCTACTTAATATGATAATGATGTGATTATGTGGCATGCTAGACTTGGTCATATTGGCCAACAACGTATGAATAGACTAGCCAAAGAGGGCTTGTTGGGCAACATTGAAAAAGTCGATTTGCCTATATGTGAGCATTGCCTAGAAGGGAAAACGACAAGGAAACCATTTGGAAAAGGTAAAAGAGCTGAATTTTCTCTGCATTTAATCCATTCTGACGTCTGTGGTTCAATGAATGTGAGAAGAAGGCATGGGGCTGTTTATTTCATCACTTTTATAGATGATTATACTCGATTCGGATATGTCTATTTGATTTCTCATAAATCTGAAGCATTGAGTTGTTTCAAAAGGTTTGTGAACTTGGTAGAAAATCAATTAGACAAGAAAATAAAAGTATTAAGATCCGATCGAGGTCGAGAATATTTATCTGATGAGTTCAGAAAATTATGTGATGAAAAAGGAATAGAAAGACAATTTTCTATTCCATATACTCCTCAACAAAATGGTGTTGCGGAGAGAAGAAACAGAACCCTACTGGAAATGGTTAGGTCCATGATGGCGCATGCTAACTTACCTATCACTTTTAGGAGTGATGTGTTGTTAACTGCTGCAATATACTTAACTGGGTGCCTTCCAAATCAGTTACTTCCACTCCATATGAGTTATGGACAGGTAGAAAACCGAACTTAAGTTTTCTTAAGCCATGGGGTTGTGTTGCCTATACTCATGAGTCCTCTCACAAGTTTGGGAAATTGGGTCCCAAAGGAAAGATGAGTATTTTCATAAGATACTCCGAACACTCGAAAGAGTATGTGTTCATAGGTGAGCAGGAAAGTGGGAGTATAACTGAATATGAATCACGGGATGTCACATTCTTAGATGATGAATTTCCTAAGAAGGGCGAAATAGGGGAAGATTACTCCCTATTTGTAATCTTGGATCAAGATAATGATATTAGTGGAGTTCGTCCAAGTGGGAGTAATATGAGAAGTGATGAATTGAATTCAACTCATTCTCAATTACAACCACATGATAAGACGACATCATCATTATCTAATCCTAGTGGGAGCATAATGGGGAATGATGTGCTAAGTGTACAATCTCCCATACGGTGAACAAGTCGCCAAAGTATTCCCGTCGACGTTTTGACATTGAAATGGAAACTTTTATGATTGCTCCACAAGATGAGGATGAGCCAAGAAATATTAATGAGGCTCTGAATTGCCCTAGTAAGGAAAAATGGATTCATGCAATGGAAGAGGAAATTGAGTCAATGAAATCAAACCAAGTCTGGGAATTGGTTGATCTTCCAAAAGGACGCAAAACTATTGGGAACAAGTGGGTTCTCAAAATAAAGCGAAAGACTGATGGCTCAATAGAAAAGCATAAGACTCGCCTTGTGGCGAAGGGGTATAATCAACAGGAAGGAATTGATTATGAAGATACATTTTCTCCTGTAGTGAGATTTACCTCGATTCGCATTGTTCTGGCAATAGTGGTTAGTATGGATCTTGAGTTACATCAAATGGATGTAAAGACTGCTTTCCTCAATGGAGAATTAGAGGAAGAAATATATATGGAACAACTTGCTGGTTTCATAATGAAAGGCCAAGAAGAAAAAGTATGTCGACTTTTGGAATCGATATACGGCCTTAAGCAGTCATCGAGACAATGGTATATACGTTTTCATAATGCCATAATGGCATATGATTTTACAATGATTGATGAGGATCATTGTGTATATATCAAAAGATCCAATGATCAATTAGTGATCATATCATTATATGTTGATGATATACTAATTGCCGGAAGCAATATGGAGTTTGTTCATACTATCAAGAGTTGGTTGTCTTCCAACTTTGAGATGAAGGATATGGGTGAGGCTGCATACATTCTTGAAGTTAAGATTTCAAGAGATCGTTCGAAGAGATCGTTGTCTCTTTCGCAAGAAACATATATAAATAAGGTTCTTGAACGATTTCGTATGCAAGATTGTAAACCCATAGACACTCCTATTGCAAAAAGGTGAAGGATTGAGCCATAGACTGTGTCCAATGACTCCACAAAAGAAGGAACAAATGAAACATGTTCCTTATGCTAGTGCTGTTGGGAGCTTAATGTACGCTATGATGCGTACAAAACCTGACATATGTTTTGCAGTTGGAATGGTGAGAATATACCAATCCAATCCAGGTCCAGTACATTGGAAAGCCGTTAAGAGAATACTGAGGTATCTAAAGGGGACTGCTGATTATACGCTGAGTTATTAAGGAAAGGATCTGCGACTCTAAGGCTATTCTGATGATGATTGGGGAGGAGATTTAGATGAAAGAACATCTACCTCTGAATTTGTTTTCTTACCGAATAATGGCACCATATGTTGGAGCAGTAAGAAACAAAAGTGTATAGCCTTGTCCACGATGGAAACTGAGTTCGTGGCATTATCAGCAGCAATATAAGAAGATGTTTGGCTTAAGAGATTATTGGATCATTTAGGTGTTATTGGAAGTGCTGCAGATTCATTGTTGGTTAACAGTGATAGCCAAGCAGTAAAAGCGTACACCAAAGATCCAAAATATCATGGCAAGACCAAACATATAGATACCAAGTATAATTTTTGTCAAAGATATGATTGCACGAAAAGATGTGAACTTACAGTACATATTACGCATAGAATGATAGCAGATCCTATGACAAAGCCAGTACCTAGAGATGTGTTTTGTGGCCATATGAAATCTCTAGGATTGCGTAGAGACTGATGTACTGAATATTATAATTTCCCTGAAGTGTTCACATTTGATGAATTTGTGTTTTCATCATTAATGCCTATGAATCTTTGTTTGATCTTTAAGCATCTTAATGCTCAGTGCATTACTTTAAGTTGAGAAAGTATGTCGGACAGATATAAGATTAGCCCACTCACACGGGTAATCGCCTCTATTTACTGTGCGATAAATAGAGATGAGACTGTTTTTAAGCTTATTATCTAAGTGATAATCGAGAGCTCAAGCTTAAAACACGTATGTCGCCTTAACTGAGTGTTAAGATGAGGACATAATACTTACTATGTCCGAAAGTAAAATACCCCACATATTTTACTTTATCTGTCTATGATGCCGAGATGTGAGTTCGATGAATTTAGTGAATGAGTAGATACGTGAACTCAAGTTAGACATTGGGTATGTCGAACTATCATCTGTACGGTATTGAAAGTGTAGACATACGCTCCATGGGAAAGGAGTTAATACCGTAATACGTACTTCATACTACGTATGCATGAGACGACTAATTAGAGTGGCAAAAGTTTGATCTCAATTTTTATGTCGTGTGAGACTCTTGAGGAAAAGAGTTCCTCAATTTTTTAGTCCCCTCATGACTCTTACTTATTCTCAAGATTTCTATTTAGTGTTTGCTATCTTAGGATGTTGCCAATGGTCATGAGTTGATTCGATCTAATGGGACATTTCTAGAAAAGCAAGCTAAACTGAAATTGAGAGTTTGAAGGAAAGAGGAAGATCGAATCTGGAGAATCACATTGTAGTTTTGTATTCACTGGTTAACCAATTATAACTGTCTTTGGGATAATCATAATTGTGAATACAATATATATATTATTGTTTAAAAGAGATCAAGAGAGATATAAATGTGATCGATCGATCTAGGGTACTGCATACTAAATCTACTCAGAGTGTGATGCCCATTATGAGCTGCTATATATTCCTAACAGATGTATAGCAACGAGCTCTCAAAGTATGCTGGTCACACGGATTATTCACCAGTATGAATGTTGAAGAGAGGTAAAGAGAATCATGTTCGGCCCACCATGTGCGAGTGGGAGATGATGGTTTTATGTGATGGGCTTAAGGCCCGTCCGCCCATGTTGGGCCTGAAAGCCCGGCCCACAATATTATGGCCCATAGATTGAGGGATACGATGAAGGGGTACGTTTCTATTTTTTAGGGAACGTATATAAGGGAGGAAAGAGAGAGACGATGACACCCTTTGGCATTTTGACGTACGTTATTCTCCCTCTCTCCCTCCAAAAGAAAAACAAGCGCTTAAGGAAACGCCATCTTCCCTTCAAGGCCAATCGACGTCATCGGATCGAACGGGATCGGTTTTCTCTTCCTCTTATCGGCATTGGTGTTTAATCTGTGGCTAACAAGGTACGCTCGATTCCGTGGTGTACTTTAGGATTGGTGATACATGTTTTTTCCCGGGCTTATCTTCTGCATTCGTTTTAGGGGTTCGATTTAGTGTCGAATCCGGTTTTTGGGATTCCAAAGTTGCACACAAGATTTTAGCTTTTATTTGAATATTCTATTACCCCTCATGTGTAGGGTGGAAATAAGCAATTGGGAAGACAAATAGAGGTCTAGAAAAATTTGAAATCAAGACCTCCTAATCCGATACAATATGAAATTTTATGAGACTTTTGTCAACTATTTTAAAAACTTAAACTGTTAGATGAAAATGTGGTTTAACATCTAAATATTTTGAAACATAGAACTTGATGTTAAGCTAAGTGATTCATCAAATAAAACCACGTGCATGGTATGTTGCAACTCAGCCTTACCATCAAGACCAAAGACCCACTAATTAACCACATGTAATGGTACAAATTTTAAGATTAGTAGGGGCACCCATTCAACGTCAATCACCTAACAATATATTACTAATTATCCAAACATTTAGCAGACGATAATGGTGGCCCATTTACGCACTCCATGTCCCGACGTCCAAGCACTTATTTCTAGACCGCAAATCTCTTTTGCTAAAGGAGATGTTTCATGTTGGATGGAACCTTCGACTCTCATACCGTTTCCCTATCACAATTGAATATGAATGTCGAGATTCCGTTAGTTTCCCTCTCTTATCATTTTCCCTTCATTTCGAGGAAGTGCTTTGTTAGGGTCTTATTGCTTTCGACTCAGGCTGAGTACATGATTCCGAATTACAAATGGAGGGTCCTAACTCGAACTTCATTCAATGTCGAATTGCAATGTTTGAACGGCGTTGACTGATAGCTAACATCAGGGTGGTGTTGTTCTGGAAAAGATGTCCTCGTAATGGATTTGCGGCAAAGTGTGTTACTTCAATAATCGATGTACCTCGCCCTCATTGTTGCTTCAAAAGTTAAAACCTTTTTCCGCAATCCACGACGCCTTCATTAATTTGGACAATGATACTCCTCCCAATCAGAACATTCACACAGGCGCGTGCGAAACCGTTATAGAGGGGAAATTTCTTTAAAAAGACCTAAATCTATTACACTTGGACTAATTCAATATTAAACATTTCAATTTTGCTAATATTACTTTGGTCTAGACAATTTTGCTAATTGAATTATAAACTTTTTAATTAACAATTAAGTCCTTTCAACCAACTAGGTTATTGCGACATAGATACCGGTCATCCAACATGATGCCAACGTAAAAAATTTTGTAATTTTTAAAATATAATTATTCTTTATTTTTTTATTTTTCTTTGCTTTTTTTTTTCCTGTGCCGTCAAGGGTCACTAGCAACCCTCGCCCACTACGAAGGCTTCACTCAAGGCCATCACCTTGCCGACTGTGGGTGAGGGTGCGAAGGCCCTCGCTGAATCTAGGTAGGCGACCACAATGCCAAAATAGACTCAACTAACAAATTGTCAAAAATTTACAAAAGTTGTCTACTTTAAAAAACAGCAAATGAAAAAATGAAAAAAAAAAAAAACTTACAAAAGTTGTCCACTTTCATGCTAGCGGTGCCACATACGAAAATTGGCCAAATTGACTCAACAAGCAAATTGTCAAAAAAAAATTATACAACTCAACTGGCAAAATTAAAAGATTTAAAATTGAATTAGGCAAAATGTAATAGATTTAAGATTTTATGAACAATTTTCTCCCACTATAGAAAGAGATCACATAAATAACTAAAGCCAAAAGCAAAGCATATACCAATTGCTAATAAAATATATAACAACACCAATGATTCCACAGTTGCCGGATAATTGTTAGAGACTCTTATCAGCTCTTATCCCATCAAGTGGCCATCTCATATTATAATTCCACACTCAACCTCGAACCGAACCTGCCCACATCGAGAGCTCTCCAGCAATTTGGCCCACGAAATTTCAATCGCAAATACCATCGAACGAATCTGGGAGGACAGTTTATATGTCAAGGGTACACTACTGCATGTTCTCGTATAAGACGCATGTTACGAACGCATGCAATCCGCGATAAGGTTAATGCCGATATCACGGTCAAAAAAGGGCTACTCGATAAAGCGCAACGATATCATTAAATTAAAGCCTTGATTAGCCATAGGAAACGATATAAAGACCCGAAATGATTCGGCATCCGAGACCACCTGTCTCTCATTTTTGGCGGAGGGGTGTGTGAAAAAGATGGGGTGGGGATGGCAAGACGTCACTCCATGAATGGATGGATCGATGGTTATCCCCTTGACATCTGTACGATTGCCCAAATTGGCCAAGTGGAGATCTAGCTGTGAACCGACTCATCCCAATCCTTCGACATTTAGTGTATGCATCGCTCCACCTGAGATCTTCATAGAATGTACCAGGCTCTTTAACTTAACATAAGCTAATACATTCGACATATCCTGATGACCAGCAGACAGTCGTGTAATTGCTCCTAGAGCATAGCTTCTTGGTTTAGGTAAGGGTCAGAAGAAATTTTCTCGGTTATATGTCTTTGCTTTTATCTAATGTCTAGAGTCAAATTTTCTTCGCAGCAAATTTAGCTTTACTTACTTAAATACTAAATTCCGTAAGCTAGTATCGCAAATTCTGTTTTTATTCTCACTTCATAATGATTAATAATCAAGATCAGTGCACGGAAAGTTCTAAAACTTATTATGAAAGTACAATCAAGTTCTAAAATTTTTAAAAAGTGTAATTAGCGAAATGATTTGATTAGACCAATTTGATAAATTTTAGAACTCGATTGTACTTTTTGAAAGTTTTAAAACTTCATTACACTTTCGTGACAAGTTTTGGTGCTTTCAATACACTTACCCCTCTATTATTTTGACTAAATCATTCTTTTCTAGATGGCCAGATGATTGTATAAAGTGTTGTAAATTAATTTTTTTCCTTTAACTTATCACTCAAGTAGAAACGTAAGCTACGCCCTGTTTAGTTTAACTTTTTCTAAGTATCTAAGATTGCCATGTCAATGAAGACATATTAATATATAACATCAATATATAATTAACGTGGATGAAGACATGTCTATATAGAAAATCAATATATAATCAATCTCTTGCAATAAAACAACGATAATAAGAAGGAAAATCAATATTATGCCTGGGCAAGGGTCAACCTCCTCGACGCGAGACCGACCTCGCCATGGCCAAGGCGAGGCTTGTCAGGGCTCGTTGGACCTCGCCCTCGCCTAGGTGAGGCCTAGCGAGGCACGGCAAGGCAACTCCGACCTGGGCGAGGGTCAACCTTGCCAGATCTGGCAAGGGGGCCCTTTCCTGGCCATGCCTAGACGGCCGATGCTCAGCCTTGACTTGGTGAAGCCAATCCTTGCCTGTGGTCGGCAAGTGTGACCTCGCCAGCCATGGCTGTGGCTGGTGACCGATGATGGCCACCAGAAAAAGAAAAGGAAGAGAAAGGGGGAAGGGAAAAAACAAGAAAAAAAATTCAATAAACTAGTTTAAAATTTCAATAAATGCAAAAAAATATATATATTAAAATATTATTAAAAATGTTCATGTCAGCACAAGTCGAACCACGTTTGCCAGCCGGCATCTACATCAGTAATTTTTGGCCTAAATTGGCCAAATGGATTGAATCGGTATCAATATGAAAAGATTTAAGACTAAATTGATCCAATTAAAAGGTTTACGACTGAATTGGTACTAGTACAATAAATTTAGAACTTTTTTAGTACTTTTCCATTAAAAGCATGGACAACAAGGTACGTTATCATAATCAATAATTGAAAATACAAAAGTCACTTACTTTACGACGAGGTTGTGTGTGATTGAATTACTATTAGGAGTGTTTGACACGCACTTTGCCAAGTTGTGGCCCACATATACCGAAACAAATGTTGATTAGTGACTTATGTTGTCCCCTAATTACTTCATTTCACATTGATTAAATATATCGTCATAAGATGTATCAAATTAATATTTGTACGACTAAGCTATATGAGAATGTGATCTATAAAATTGATATACCAAATGACATAGCAAATTGTAAGTATGTATTTAAATAAGTGGGACACGGTGGATACATATAATATTACATCACTTAATATATCAATTACGTCAATCAATTTTAGTATAATTAGCACATGAAAATCCTTCTATCCAAATTCCATTTAGGCAATGTTAACTTTAGTTCAACGAATGTGGTCACGTGATCAAAAGTTACTTTGGGTCCTAGAAAGCGCTGAATCTTTATGCCATGATAAGGTGCTGCCGTCACGTACGGGCGCACAATCACCTGCTGCGTATGCCACCTGCAATTATTAGGCGAGATCATTATCTCCATTTGCAATATTAAAAGATATTATCACCATCAACGTAATCGATGCTTTAAATGATGCGATAAGTTCATGTCTAGTACACCACTTAATCAGCGCCAAAATTATCTAAAAAGTCATAAATTCATTGTACAACAATAAATTCATTCCTAAACTTGTCAATTTTAACTAATGTAGTCCTAAACTTTAGGTTAGAAATCGCTGACATAACGGTTCTATTAATACCCGGCCGATAGTTGACATGGACAATCTTATATAAAACGACGTCGCTTTGCATTGAACCAAGAATATCTGAATTTTCTTTCTTTCTTTTCTTTTCTTTTCAATATTTTTATCTTTTTATTTTTCCTATTCTATTGTTCATCTTTATCCTCCACCGGTTAGAAGTGAGGATCATAGCCGTTGCCAAATCTGGGCAAAGCCGCCAATTACAAGCTAAGGTAATCCTCGCTAGATTTGGCGAGATCGTGATGCCCTTGCCAAGGGTGGCCAATGCCAATGTTGCCCTCGCCTGTGCCTGACGACCTTCGCAAACCATTGCCAAGGCTTTGATGACCGATGAACAAAAAAGATGAATAATACATTAAAACAAAAAGAATCAAAGAATTCATAAAAAGAAAAATTGCAAAATGACATCGTGCCATTTAAGATCGTCCATGTCAATCGCCAGCTATTCTACATAGGATATTTGGTACTGACTAGACTACCATGTCAACAATTTCCGATTTAAATTGACCTGATAAATTACATTTAAAAATTATCAGAAGGTTTAATATTACATTCAGCAAATTGAAAAGTTTAAGACTTAATTAGCCGCCATGCAATAGGTTTAAAATTTTTTGGACAACTCTCTCCTCAATCAACCACCATCACAAATCATTCTATCTTCTAGCATAACTTTTGCCTTCCATCTCCTCTATAAATTGCAAGGCCAACGCGAGCACAATTTCCACAAAATAGCTTTATTTGTTTTCAGCTTCGAAATCTTCCATTTGAATATCTTCAGTTTCTGAGAGGAAGAGAGTGGGAAAATGGCCATCTTCACGACTGACAATCCCCGGGTGCTCATTTTTGGAGTTCTAGGTACTTTACACACGGTATCCAAGTGTTTTCTAGTTACTATCGAACAACAACCGATGACTTTTTTTTGACGCTTTTGTCAACCTTTGGATCATTGTTGTCGTAGGTAATATCATATCCATCGTGGTCTTTTTGGCCCCAGTGTAAGTTTTTAACTCTTTCTCACTCCATTCACACTGACAGCATAAGGTTTAGGACTTAATCTTCTTTGGCAGGCCAACATTTTGGAGGATATGCAGGAGGAAGTCAACCGAAGGGTTTGAATCAGTTCCGTACGTGGTTTCTCTGTTCAGCGCCATGCTTTGGCTGTACTATGCATCCCTCAAGTCCGAGTCCACCGCTTTCCTGCTCATCACGGTCAACTCAGTCGGATGCGCCATAGAGACGATCTACATCGCTCTCTACCTTGCTTATGCTCCTAAACAAGCCAGGGTACGTAGCTACAGCGTTGTTCGCAAAGAACACACCTAATGTATTCTAATTGTTGGAGAGTGGATGAGCAGATGATGACGCTGACGCTGCTGTTGCTGAATTTCGGAGGGTATTGTTCCATTCTTCTTCTGTCCCACTTCTTGGCAAAGGGATCGGCGAGGGTCCAACTTGTTGGGTGGATTTGCGTTGCGCTCTCTGTTGCAGTCTTTGCTGCTCCTCTAAGCGTCATTGTAATTTACTTCTATGTGACTCCTTTCTTTTTTCTGCATGAGAACGCATGTCTTGCATATTAATGTGGAACACAAGTTGTGCATGACATGCATTTTGGTTTCGACGTACATGTGAGTTTACATACGTGTGTGCAGAGAATGGTGATACGCACCAAGAGCGTGGAGTTCTTGCCCTTTTCTTTATCGTTCTTCCTCATGCTCAGTGCTGTGACATGGCTCCTATACGGCCTATTCCTCAAGGACTTGTATGTCGCGGTATGCATGGTTCATCTACTTGTTAAAATCAAGATGGCGAGGTGCAGCAATATTATCTTTGTTCCCCTGAATGAACAATATTAACATGTGTACGTGCATATATAGGGTCCAAACGTGTTAGGAGTCATCTTTGGAGTGCTTCAGATGGCGCTGCATGCCATATACAGGAAGGGAAATACAATTGTGATGGAGGAGGAGGAGAATGATACCAGTGTTGGAAAGCTGAGCTCTGATATACAAAGTTGCAATGGGCATGCCTTCATCACCTTTATTGAAGCTTCTGATAAAGGACCAGTGGCCACTCCATCTGAAGTTTGACAGGCGTCTAAGTTACTCATATGCCCAGTCGGACTTTCTGTTTTCCAGCAGCTCCTAGCTGGCTTACTCGTTGCTTCTGCTATGTAAAATGCAAATGCAAGAGAGTGTTTGCATGCGCGCATGTCGGTGCTTGGGGGGGGTGGTTAGAGTGTTGTTTGTGAATGTTTAACCTGTTTTTCCTAATAATACAGTTATCAGTTGCATTACTCTTTCAGAAACAGATTCAGCTACTCTCCGTTCATTGCTGATTGATTGATATTGTTAAAATATGATCCATTTTGTGAAAACTGTAGAACTCCCTAGACTACTCCACGTATGAAGGAAGAAAGCCAGCTGGAAGTTGGTTGAAAAGTCAACAAAAGTGGCTGAGAGTTGCAAAGAATAGAAAAATCGAGAATAAGGGAGAAGTAACTCCAAGAATCGGGAGAAGCCGAGACAAAGATCCAAGCTACAATTTTATATCATTTTTTTGTACTAATGTCGGTGGAGAATGGCGGTGACACGCCTATAAATAGGGGCTGGGTGTGTGTGTTTTGAGTTGTAGAAAAATTACACACACACTCCTTCCTTTGTAATAAAACCTTTCATAATAAAAACTTCCTTTTTTTCTTTTGCCAGTGTAGTCCTTTTTTACTCACATAACACTTGCACACACACACACACACGCTTCCGCAAAACACCAACAGTGGTATCAGAGCCACGTCTTTGGTTGGTGTCGGGCGTTTGTCCTACCTACCCATTCCTAAAATTACCCTTTCCAAATACCCACTAACTAAATCATGGCCAACCCTACTTCATCATCATTTCCCATTCCCATTTTTGATGGGAACAACTATGATTTTTGGAGCATAAAAATGACTACATTCTTGATGGCCCAAGACTTATGGGACATCGTGGAAAAAGGTTGCGAGGCTCCGCCAGAAGGTGCAAGTGTTTCAAAGGATCAACTACAAAAGGATGCAAGGGCACTATATTTTATCCAACAAGCGCTCTCGGAAACCATATTTCCAAGAATTATTGGAGCGAGGACTGCAAAAGAGGCTTGGGATATTCTACGAGAAGAATTTCAAGGATCGGAAAAGGTACGCACTATTCGCCTTCAAACTCTGAGAAGAGATTTTGAAAATTCTAAAATGAAAAATTATGAGACCGTACAAGAATATTGTGGAAAATTAAAGGAACTCGTTAATCAAATGAGAGCCTATGGAGATGGGATAACTGATCAAAGGGTTGTTGAGAAAATATTGGTGTCACTTACCAAGAAATACAACTCCATAGTTACAACTATAGAAGGAACTAAAGACTTGACGACCCTATCAATAAGTGAATTAATTGGCTCTCTAGAAGCATATGAGAAAAGACTAATGGCACAAGATGAAGATTCAGTTGAAAGTGCCTTTCAGTCTAAAGTAAATATACGGTCTCATCAAACTAAAAATGATGGAAGGAGCTCATGGAAAAACAAAAGAGGAGGAGAAATTATAAAAAAGGAAAATTATCCACCTTGTGGTATTTGCAAGAAAACAAATCATTTGGAGAAGGATTGTTGGTTTAAAAATAAAAAACAATGCCGCTTTTGTAAAAGATATGGCCACGTAGAAAAAGATTGTCGCTCGAAAACAAATAATCGAGCAAACTATGTAGAAAAAAAAGAAAGTGAAGAGAATACATTCTACGCAGGCCAAGCGGCAAATGACAATAAAAGTGAAACATGGTACATCGATAGTGGGTGTAGCAATCACATGACGGGGATGAATCTATATTCACTGATATTGATAAGTCGGTGAAATCCCAAGTAAAATTGGGCAATGGTGCATTAGTAGATGTCAAAGGAAAAGGCACCATCACCGTGGAAACGAATAAAGGCCCAAAATATATACATAACGTATATCTAGTCCCTCGTCTTGCACAAAATCTCTTAAGTGTAGGCCAAATGATACAAAGTGGGTATTCTCTATATTTTAATAGAGATACCTGCATTATCTATGATAAATATAAAAATATCATTGCCTCTGTTAAGATGAAAAATAACAATTTTCCTATTCAATGGAAATATGTCAAAGATATAGCCATGAAAGCTCAACTTGATGATTCATGGCTATGGCATCGAAGATTTGGCCACTTTAATTTTGCTGGGCTAAAAATTCTTCATCAGAAAAATATGATGAGAGATTTTCCAGCCATCACAGAAATTTCAGATGTTTGTGAAGGCTGTCTTCTTGGAAAACAACATAGACAGTCCTTCCCATCTGGAGTTTCATGGAAAGCTAAGAAGCCATTAGAACTTGTCCACACGGACGTGTGTGGTCCGATGAGGACACCTACACCCAGTCAAAATAAATATTTCATCCTATTCATCGACGATTATACAAGAATGACGTGGGTATACTTTCTTCGAGAAAGATCTGAGGTTTTCTCTATCTTTAGAAAATTCAAGAACCACGTCGAGAATCAAAGTGGCCAAAGAATCAAAGTCCTAAGAAGTGACAGAGGCACAGAATACAATTCAAAGGAGTTTAATAAATTTTGTGAAGATGAAGGAGTCCATCATCAACTAACTGTTGGCTACGCCCCTGAACAAAATGGAGTAGCTGAAAGAAAAAATAGAACCGTCATGGAGATGGCAAGGTCTATGCTAAAGGAGAAAGGCCTTCCCAACACTTTCTGGGCAGAAGCAGTTTATACTGCTGTATACCTACTAAACAGGTGTCCAACTAAAGCAGTTCAAAATAAAACTCCAGTCGAAGCATGGAGTGGACGGAAGCCTTCAGCAAAGCATCTCAAAGTGTTTGGATGCATTTGCTACGTCCACATCCCTGCTCAAAAAAGGAGTAAGCTAGATGAAAAGACAGAAAAAGGAATATTCCTTGGATACAAAGTGACCAATCAAAAGGCTATCGGATTTACAACCTAAGAACTAAGAAACTTGTGATTAGTCGAGACGTCGAGTTCGACGAAAATGCTGCCTGGAATTGGGAGGACGAAAAGATTGAGAAGAAGTACATCACCTTGCCAGACATATCACCTACTCAAGAGGAGTCAACGTCTCAAGAAGAAAGAGAAGTACCGGATTCCACCACTCACGACATAACTCCACCAAGCTCTCCAAGAGCAACACAAGAAGAATCTACTCCGAGTCACCAATACTAAGGGTAAAAGCCCTTAGAAGAATTTACGACACATGCAACTTTGCTATTTTGGAACCAGAAAACTACGAACAAGCATCCAAAGAAGAAGTTTGGATAAAAGCCATGGAGGAAGAGATCAAGATGATCGAGAAAAATAAAACTTGGGAGCTTGTCGATCGACCCGAAGACAAAGAGATCATTGGAGTCAAGTGGGTCTACAAGACGAAGCTCAACGCGGATGGATCAATCCAAAAGCATAAAGCAAGGCTTGTGGCGAAAGGATACTTGCAACAACCAGGTATCGACTATACTGAAACTTTTGCTCCTGTCGCTCGCCTTGATACTATTCGAGCACTTATAGCCTTAGCGGCACAAAAAGAATGGAAGATTTATCAACTAGATGTGAAGTCAGCATTCTTAAATGGATATCTTCAAGAAGAAATATACATAGAACAACCACAAGGCTTTATCCTCAAAGGCCAAGAAGAAAAAGTTCTCAAACTCAAAAAAGCCTTATATGGGTTAAAACAAGCACCACGTGCATGGTATAGTAGAATTGATGAATACTTCATCAAGCAAGGATTCAGGAGGAGTATGAGTGAGCCGACACTCTACATCAAGACCCAAGGTAAGTCCGACACTCTCATTGTCTCTTTATATGTAGATGATCTCATATATATAGGAAACAATGAGACAATGATCCGAGAATTTAAAGAAGAAATGATGAAGACATTTGAAATGACGGACTTGGGCTTGATGAAATATTTCCTCGGTATTGAAGTCAATCAAGATGAAGGAATTTTCATCTCGCAAAAGAAATATACCGAAAACCTCCTAAAGAAATTCAAGATGAACTATTGCAAAGTAGTTTCAACCCCGCTCATGACAAATGAAAAACTATTGAAGGAAGATGGAGTAGAAAAAGTCGATGCTTCCCTCTATAGAAGTTTGATTGGCAGTTTGCTATATCTCACTGCTACACGACCGGATATTATGTATGCGACAAGTCTACTATCATGATTCATGCAAAGTCCGAGTCAAATTCACTTCGGAGCTGCTAAGAGAATTCTCAGGTATTTACGAGGAACTATAGATTACGGCATTTGGTATCGCCCAAGTGCTAACGCCAAGCTCATTGGCTACACTGATAGCGACTGGGCTGGTTCAGCTGATGATAGGAAAAGTACAACTGGCTATGCATTCACTCTGGGTTCTGGAATATTCTCATGGACATCAAAAAAACAAGACTCAGTGGCACAATCTACTGCAAAAGCTGAATATATCGCAGCTGCTACGACCGCTAGTCAAGCAATATGGCTACGAAGAATTCTAGAAGACATTGGAGAAGCACAGATGGAAGCAACTCCGATATTTTGCGACAATAAGTCCGCAATCGCTATATCAAAAAATCCAGTATTCCATGGAAGAACCAAACATATAGACATCAAATATCACTTCATACGAGAGGCACAAAACAAAGGAGAAATCGAGCTGAAGTATTGCAAGACTGAAAACCAAATTGCGGACATATTCACTAAATCATTACCAACGGCAAAATTCAAGACATTGAGAAGTATGCTTGGAGTATCACAAAAATGGATCAAGGAGGAGTGTTAAAATATGATCCATTTTGTGAAAACTGTAGAACTCCCTAGACTACTCCACGTATGAAGGAAGAAAGCCAGCTGGAAGTTAGTTGAAAAGTCAACAAAAGTGGCTGAGAGTTGCAAAGAATAGAAAAATCGAGAATAAGGGAGAAGTAACTCCAAGAATCGGGAGAAGCCGAGACAAAGATCCAAGCTACAATTTTATATCATTTTTTTGTACTAATGTCGGTGGAGAATGGCGGTGACACGCCTATAAATAGGGGCTGGGTGTGTGTGTTTTGAGTTGTAGAAAAATTACACACACACTCCTTCCTTTGTAATAAAACCTTTCATAATAAAAACTTCCTTTTTTTCTTTTGCCATTGTAGTCCTTTTTTACTCACATAACACTTGCGCACACACACACACACGCTTCCGCAAAACACCAACAGATATCATCTACTTACCAGGCCATGAGGTCTGTCCCCTTGTTAAACATTTTTTTTCCTTTGAAATCCGGCTAAGTTAGGATCATGAGCTAAGATCCGAGACACTTTGGGAGACCTCTGTACATTCATTGAGTAAATCTGCCTCTTCATCAGAATATAACTGTGGTCACGTAATGCGTGCCCTGAGATGACATTCTTACTCTCTGATTCCAATATAGGAGAAGTTTGCTCAAGTGGGTAATAAACTCACTAAGGATAGCACGTACCATTAGGCCCAGATTCAACCGTACCGTCAACCCAGTTACTACACAAAATCATAGTTAAAAAGTACTCCCAACACACCATAGATATCTCTGATACTCAACTGAGAGATCAGAGGAACTTCCCCCTAAAGGAAAGTAAACGGTAAGTAGTTCCTCAATCAGACTGACGATAAAGAACTGAGTCACAGCAAAATGTTTCTTTTGTGAAGCGGGTCAACAGTTGATTCTCATCCTACAAACATGAAGGACTTCAACGCTAGCAATCTCACCGATGAGGAAGCTCTTTTCTCTACAACCAATGAGCATGCATTCGGCATTGGAATACACTATTGCAGTAGTTGAAAATTTTTTACAGGCTTCCAATTGCCTCTTACTGTATCAGATTCTTCCAAGGCATTTTGGAAAAGTAAATAGCTGCATTATGTGAATTTGCTACATTTTTCAAGCAAATTTAGAGAACAGCCTCGAGATGAAAATTCGAAATGTTCTCAGGCTAGCTAAGTGATGCCCAATCTGGATATGGGCACTCATAGACCCCACTGGGTCTAGAATATCGTATGCAGTGCATCCATATTCCCTCCTCACTCCCGTCATATCTGCATTTTGCAGAAACTCAGAAATCAAATCTTAGGTTCTCTATCGTACACACGCAGGCAAGGGTGTGCAAGCAGAATATGAGTAAAGACAAGTGCCCAAGATGGGAAAAAGGAGGAACACACCCTTTTGGAGCTAAATTCGGACAATTTGTGCACACAGGGTCAGTACTAAATTCAATGCAAGGCTCTTCTTCCTTATCGTTCTGCCCAATATCAGAAACACTGGATTCCGATGACAAACCAGCTGCTTTATCGGCAACCATTCCTTCAGCTGAACGATTGGTCCTTTGTTCAAGAAGGTAAAGCATGTCATTGGCAATTGGATAGCCACTAAACTGCAAATGGACTCGTATCTGCACATAAAGAGCAGGGTTGAGAGAAGAAAGTGCTGCAAATACTAGCATATATCAAATAAACCTCACAAATTAAAAGGTATAAAAAACAGGCTGACTTAACCAAATGCAGAGAGATATATAATAAGCAGGACCGGAAAGTATCTTACAAAATGAGCAGGACAGGGTTTATGGAGAGACAGAGTGCAGAAAAGAAAGCGCAGGACTCAAAAAGTTAACAGTAAATGCAATGTCCTTCCTGTATGTGTGGGTTCATCTATGCAAGCAATTGACTTGGCTACATTAAGGAAAAACAACCGAGGAAGGTTCACAGCTTATGGAATAGACAATAGGAGGTATCAGACTCTCAACATGGTATTTGCATCCATTAGCATCATATGGCCTTACCTGATGAGTTCTTCCAGTGACGGGTTCACAGAGAACAACGCTACGAGTTCCATTGGTGCTGATCCTTGTGAACTATGTACAAGCGGCATTTCCTTTCAAAAGGGCAGTATCACAAGTCACCTGCCTATACAAAGAGATGTTTTTGACCAGACTAATGGCATTAAGCACATTATTACATTCACTGCCAGTGCTATAATGTACTGGTTGAAATTAAGACACAACTATGAAACAGTCAGGGCAGATGTATTTTAAATGTAGAAGGAAAAGAAAGCTCTAAGAGCAGTCGTACATTGTGACACACCATGCCACGTGTTTTTTAGAGATCGAAAAGCCTTTATATGACGACTCAATCCGTATAAAATCCAAATCACGTGCTATTGCATCAAAAGGAGCTCGTAAAGTGAGACAGCATATGTGCTATTGAATAGGGAAACTATGGCTTCTTGCTTTTGGCTGGCAGTTTTTAGATTTGCTGATTCATATACCAAGGCTCACAGATTTTGCATCAGCCAGCACTGTGTCACAAGCTCGGAGCTCATAACTTCTGACGAATTTAGTTCAGATTACCGTTACACATTACTTTTCAATTCATTTCAAACAGTGTGTCGTGCATCACCAAGATAAACAGTCCACAGTGGCTCATAAGTGTATGAATGTTCCTCAAAAGTATTGAGAGGCCATCATAAATGGAAATCTACAGAAACTATATAGTTATTTTTACATGCCTCTGTAAGAATGTTAAGAAAGGGCATTAGCTTCATTTATAGCACTCTGATAACATTCAAAATTGCATCCCACAATGAATTTACATTGGTTAGCCACAAAAACCTTCCTCTATGAAGGAAAGAGAGAAACAGGAAAGAAAGGAGAAGAAATCAATACACGAGGAAGGCATGACATAATTTTCATTGAAAAGCATCATCAGAAAGCCGTCATTTCCAGACCCTTCTCCAACACGCAGATGCTCAGTTTCATTTCTGTGACCTCACGTAATACAGTGATTGATATAAATTTAAACTCAGAAAAAGGTTGAAATAACAAGGTCTGGAGTGGATACTCACCTCCGCTGTGCTCCTGCCTTCTCGAACATTGTAATTGAGGTCGACATTGACCTCCAGCTAACAAGAAACCCTAGAAAACATAAATCAGATGAGAACTAATAAGAATGCATTTCTGATACCACATTCTCTAGAACTTTTTCACACAATCTAACTAGCCTCCAGGATCTTCTGAAGAGAGGACCTAAATGAAAAAGGACTAGTTGATTGTGTTCATAAATAAGTGGATCTTCCTTAGGTTTGATAAAATGATACGGGAAACCACAGCTGGAACTTTCATCAATAATTAACTGAAGATGTCACACAAGATGTGCAGTTGATTTTTTTTTAACAACTAACCCTCTCCCACTCAAAAGGAGTTTATAATTACTAAAATCTATGTGGAGAAAAAGAATACAGGCAGACTTGTCCTTTCAGCATTGCCTCTCCTCAAGACAACTCAACAAACAAAAACAAAATAGTCAGAATTGGAAAAAAGAAATCACATTGCTAGATTGAGTACATCTACTTCAACATCTCATAATTCCAATTCTTAAGGGTTTACCCTTGATGTAGCACCGTATTGCAGGATTTTTTAGCTCGTGAATTATCCACTTTTAGTGCATATTCCAAAATCAACAGATTGAAGCAAGAGATACCTCATTCATCCACCACCTTTGCAATGTACTGTTTCTGCACCAAACCACCTCCAATCTGGAGATATTAAATGTCAGTTGAAACTTAAATTTTAGATATTCGACAAGCACCTCAAGTGCAATGTCTCCAAAACTATAGTAGCTTGTAGCAAACTACAGAAAGCTGCTTCACCAACTTTTAGGTACTACAGTCCCAAGATGTAAATTTTCAAATATATGAATCACAATACTTCACGATACAACTATTTAGAACAATAGAGATACAATTCAGTCATAACTATAGCAAATGGGATCTAAATAGTACCCACCATGCTGAACCACTACATAAGAGAGCCGGATTTTGATAATATTGGTCCATTTGGTCAGGCAACAGACCACCATGAAGAACGACAGTTTTAATGGATTATCCTCACTAATCTACCATACAATCTATTTCAAACCTGGAAACTGAAAATTTTGATGGTGAAGATCAAAGTGTGACCGAAGTTTACAGGTAGACGACATAAAAGTTTCTGGTCGGAAAAGTGAGCAGGTTCAATTGCTCTACTTCCTTTCCTCGGTTGGTTCAAATGTTCGAAACCTTCATCTAAATGCTGAGTCAGGACAATAACACATCCTAGGATTGTACACGCATGCATTAGAGAAATCACCTGAGCTACAGCAAATATCTAGCCAAAGAGAAGCACTGCGTGCTCATGTTAATGGGATCTTAAGTACACAATACATCATAAGAGATCTGCTGACCTAATCATAGCATTAGAGTTCACAGCACTTAGACTTATCACTTCAGTTTGTCATATATATTCCAAGATCCACTAACACTTTAAAAATTTTTGGGGCTTTTAATAACCAACGGTATAAAGAATGATGGAGGGCTAGCGCAGTTTTTCTATTCAGTTTTATAATAAGGCGAATTCCAAGCACAAAACCTTAAAGTAAGATGAATCAAATGATGGATCCGGAGCAAACCCTTATGTATAATTGTCACGGGATCAAACGTCGCCACCTGTCCCAATACAGGAAAAAAAAAATGTTACATTCATCCTATCACGCGTGACGGTCAAAAAGCTGTTGCAGATGGAGCGCAATACCATCGAGTTCTTTAACATTGGATTCATTAAGCCGAAAAGATTTGCCATTCGTAGTTCAAGGGAAGTGCGAACGTCGATCAGGAGCCACCCGTCCTCCAATCATGTGGGAGGCACAGAACGTTTTGCTCTGCAATAGGTCGCTAAGCGGATGGATTCGCATTACCCTCTCTAGTCTGCGCATGCCACAACTGATAAAGAAAGGGAGTCTTAAAAGACAAACATCTAAAAACCTACGGAGAAGATATGAAAACCTTATTTATTTAAGAAGCTCGAATGTATGGTGGGATGTTCAGGTGAAAGGGGAAGAGAAAGTCTGTAATACTAAGTCTGGCAGAAAATATTGGGAAAAATTATCCAAAAAGTCATAAACTTATTACACTTTATCAATTGAATCCCGAACATTTTTAACTTTTGCCATTTGAGTCAATCTGATCAATTTTGGCCCAAAATTCTTGACATGGACGACTGACATTGATGTGGCACTTTTTAAATAATATTTTTATAAATATTTAATTTTTTTTTTTTTTTTTACTTTTTTTTTTTTTTTTTTTAGGAGTTAGGGCCGATGAGGGTGGCCGGCCAACCCTCGCCGGTTCTGGGCAAGGGCTTGCGCGCCCTCGCTTTCGCTGGGGAGGGCATCATGGCCCTTGCCCAGAGCTGGCAAGGGGCACAACACCCTCGCCACGGGCCGGCAAGCAGCACGACACCCTCGCCACAGGGCGACAAGGGTCAACTGGCCCTAGCTTGTGGCTTGCGAGGGCAGCCAACCCTTGCCTATGGTCAGCGAGCGGCCAATCGCCCTTGCCGGCCTTAACTCTAAATCCAAAAAATAAATAAAAAATAAAAAAGTAAAAGTAAAAAAAGAAAAAAGTTATAAAAATTTAAAATATTTTTAAAAAAGTCTGACGTTGGTGTCGGTTGTCCACGTCAGTAATGTCTAACCAAAATTGGCCAAATGGACTCAATTGGCAAAAGTTGAAAAGGTTTAGGACTCAATTGATAAAAGTACAATAGATTTAATACTTTTTGATCAATTTTCCCAAAATATTGATAAACATAGAAATCATCTGACTAGTTGTTGATATTTAGGGTGCACCGTCTGTCTGTGCTACACCACCCAACCAATTATTTTGGGCGATTATAATACTCTACGTCATGGGCCAAGAGGGCGTGGTCTTTCTCCTCCCACTATAGATATTGCATGGCCTGCGTGACTAGAGTTCACACGGCACAGCTCATCACTAGGGCATCTCGTGTTGAGCTCTGAAACCTTTCGTTCTCAAATATTTCCTCCAGTTGAGCTGCCATCTTTGATTTCCTGAGTAGAGAGAGGGACAATGGCCATTTTCTCGACCGATAATCCCTGTGCTTTTGCTCTTGGCTTCCTAGGTATATCGTTTTAGCTACACAGGATCTAACTTGTAATCTCACTTAGTATCTTCATCAAACTAGAGTTAACATGCACATTATAAGTTGTACCATCACTAACTCCTATCCCATCAAGATACTTATCCCATCATAAGGCCATGGACTGATTCATTTGTCATATTTTCTGATAATTCTTTGTCCCACGTAATCTCATATCTTTCGTGGTCTTTTTGACCCCAGTGTAAGTTCATCCTCTCGATCAACTTTTTGTTTAGCTTAACAGAAGGGTCTGGAAGTTTGATCTTGACCAACTGATTAATAAGGTTCATGCAACTCTTTTTTTGTTTATGTTGGCAGACCAACATTTTATAGGGTATGCAAGAAGAAGTCGACCGAAGGATTTCAATCAGTTCCGTACGTGGTTTCTCTGTTCAACGCCATGCTTTGGATATAATACGCATCCCTCAACTCCAAGTTCAATTATTTCCTTCTCATCACTATCAACTCTGTGGGAAGTGTCATAGAGACCGTCTATGTCGCTCTCTACATTGCTTATGCTACTTAAAAAGCCAAGGTACATAGTTACCTATCCGATCATGTTTACGTGATATCGTCACAATTCATACACAGTTGATATGTGACATTACACGTTGTTAAAGAAGGTTTTTTAATATTATAAATCTGTGTGTGCATGTGACACAATCCAAGGACGAGCATGATCCAAGACATTCAAATGATGGGCCGTGTCCCACACAAGGGCTAGCCCATGAGGTGCCCACGAACAACCTATAAGCAATGCGAGAGCCGGCCCATGAGCAATGCGGGAACAAGCCCTCAACCATTCGGCTTCCTTGTGTCAGGCTACCCTTCGGTTCCAACGAACTGTCCTTGCTGATCCATGACATATGTCCCTTGAGTTCTCCCATGGCCTAGGGCCTCTTGAGCTTCTAGTGTAACCTTGTAATAATTGTACATATTCAAATGCGACTATTGGATCGGAGAGGGATTAACGGCTAGGATCAGACCTGTACTTGTATAAATAGGGGACTCTCCCCCCTCACTTGTACACTTTTATTCACAAGCTACTACAATCCGAGTTTCACTCTCATACTTCACTCTTATGAGCTGAGTACATGTGTAAGGCTAAATTGAGATCAAATCCTAGGCCGCACAGATAGGGAACGTTGGATTTGATCAACCCATGACAAGTGGTATCAGAGCCTTTGTTCCAAGCACAATGGCTAATCCTCATTCCGATGTTGTGATCATTCAAGGCAAAGATCGCGAGGATCATGGAAGACTGATCGAGAAGGTCACTTGATCAAAGATGAACCATGCTGTCTCAAGCTCGAAGGATCCGAAAGGCGACTTGGTGAACCGAATGACGGTTCTAGAGGAGACCATCACAAATGTCCAAGGGATGGTGGACGACCTGAACCAGACCGTCGAGGGAGCGGAAGCCGGAAGGGAGGAGTTCTTGGCCAAGGTGCAAGAACTCAACGCCAACATGGGAGAGCTCCGCGTCAAGGTGCTGGGGTCCCTCATCCACGAGTTGCAGTAGCGGAATGAGACCTGGGAGGCCATGATGGCAGCCATGTGCATGAAGATTGCCGAGCTCAAAGGCAACCTCGCAGAGGTTGAAGCGGCACGCATGAATGAGGTGGTCACCATGCAAGCAAACTGACGTACCGACACACCCAAGTCAAGGGAGTTCAAGGGCTAGCGGGCGGCCAAGGATGTGGATAATTTCTTGTGGTACATAAAACGATACTTCTAGGCCACGTAAATTAATGACGATACGTCTTGGGTTAACATCGCATTAATGTATTTAGTTGATAACGCATTGTTGTTGTGGCGTTGTCGGTCAAATGATAGATGTGGCGACCCTATCACGACATGGGCTCGACTCGTTGAGGAATTTCAACGGAACTACTATCCCACATATGCGAAGGATAAAGCTCACGATGAACTCAAACATCTTGAACAAAATGGCGCAGTTCGCGACTATGTGATAGGGGTGTGCAACTGGACTGGGTTTACTCGGAAACCAAATTGGCCCATCTGAAAAAACGGGGTCAAGAACCAATTCCCGTTGAAACCAGTCCAAGAATTGGTTCCCAAAATTCAGAACTAGTTTGAACTGGTTCAGAGTGAATACCCACTTGAGAACAGGATCAATTAGACGAGTTTAGGAACCGGTTTTGTAAACCCAACCCCAAAAGTCCAAAATCCTATTTTCTTCCCTTGATTTCCTATCTCTCACAGACTTGCACGGCATTTTTCCCTTCATCATTCTTGACTCCCTTCCTCGCTCGCTTTCGTCCATCTCTTCGCTCCAACCATCGTCAACTCCCTCTCGCTCTGTTTTGTCTATCACCAGCTCTCTCATCTGTAAGCTCGCAAATTTCCTTAGTTTTTCTGGACTTTTCTTTCAAATTGAAGCTTGGTTCCTCTCTTTTTCTTTGGGGTGCTTTCCCGAACTGGATTTCTTGTCAGATTGGTGGAAATAGTTTGCATTTTTTTGTCTATATGGGAACCCACTATGAGTGGGTAGGGTAAGGTGGGAGAGAGAGAAGAAGTCGTAGAACTCGAAGAGCTTCAACGTTGGGTGAATCGCTGCCATGTTGAGGCTCTACAAGATTGCGAAGACGGGTGGATCTGCCGGGCTCTCGCCCCCTCTGGCCTTTTCATCAGATGGCGACGAGGGCAACGACGACTTACGTGGTTGGTGGGCCCAGGCCTTCTTGGAACGCGCGTCAGGGAAAACGGAGGCGGTGATCTGCTGCACATGCGAGACGGCCTAGGCTTCTTCCATGTAATCCTCTGCGTGAGCTTTCTCCTCAGCTTAGTGAAAAGTTTGTGTTTTTTTTGTTCATATGCCATTGATGTTGCTGCTTTTGTTGTTGATGGCGCTAGATTTGGAATTAATTGTTTGGAGTTAATTGCTCCTTCAACTAGCAAAACACACAAATCCACATCTTTACTCTCGAAATCAAAGCTAGCAGAAGAAGAGGAGGAAGACCCACCAAAGCACTTCTCAGTACTCATTGCAGGAATGAGACTAATATTAGACTCATGTTTATTGCTAATGTTTATGCAATGTTAAGATTTTTGCTTTGCCTTATGATTTTGTTTATAATAATTAGCCTTGTGGATCCTTAGTTTGTTGTTTAGTCAAAAAGTTCATGTACTTATTTATTACAAGTGCTTAATGTTTCAATACAAATTAGGAGGATTACATTTTTTTTCTCGCACATTAATATAAAATTCAAAACCATATAGGATATTGAGTGATTGCAAAATAGGTTCGAGTGGAAACAAGATTAACCCTGGAACTAGATCAAAAAAAGATGGTGGTTCAGGTACAGGGTCCAATGGAAATAAGGTCGAGCACAGGGTCCAGAAAAGGGAAACCGGTTATAACAAGGTAGAGTACAAGATCCAGGTCTAGAACTTACCTATCTTGGACCCGATCACCCTTACTCTGTGAAGTGATTCTCAAAGATTCTGCTCCAAATCTTGTCCATGAGCGAGACAGAGGCATATCACCAATTCATAAGTGGACGCAAGCCATAGGTCAAGCAAGAGCTCAAGTAGTGCCACGCGGCGGATCTTGCAAGGACTATGTCCGTGGTCAAGTTCCTTGTGGAGTACAAGTCACCTTCCATGAAAAGTCCAATTCTCGTCCAAAGGACAAGGCCAATGGTGGGGGAGATCAGGAAAGATTCAATCGCCCGTATGAAGCCAAACCACTGACGGCAACACCTAAGACACAACTGGAGTCGAGTGGATGGGGACAATAGAAGGTGCGCACATACAAGTGTTTCTTTTGCGATTATCCTCACATGGCTCGAGATTGTCCCAAGAGGGGCAAACTAGTAGCCCTATTCAAGGAGGACGAGTCACGAGAGGAGGTACAATTGGGTTCACTACGCATCCTTTGTTCGATCAAAACAAGAAGGAGAAGGAACCCAAAGACATGATGTTCGTGGATGTAAAGATCAGAGATACCACGATGAGGGCACTTGTGGATACCGAGGCGTCCAACATCTTCATATCCCAAGAGGCCGCTAAGAAACTGAATCTTTTAGCAGAAAAGGGAGGAGCCGATTGGTTCAAAACAGTAAACTCCAAGGAAGTCTCGACTAGCGGCATGGCTAGAGACATAGAGCTCCATCTTAGTCCATGGACCAGCAAAGAAAATATCGAGATAATCACCCTTGACGACTATGACTTTGTGTTAAGTTTTGGATTCCTCGAAAGGATCAATGTGGGCATTATGACATTCGCGGATTACATATACATCCTTTATAAGCACCGCCAATGCATGGTCTCGATCCATCATGAGTTGGAATGCAATAGAAAGATGCTATCGGCTATGCAGCTATCGAAGGGAGCAAGGAAGGGCGAGGTGACCTTCTTGGCAATGTTGAAGACTGAGGACATGAAGAGAGGTGACGCATCGAAGGAGGTGACCTAAGTCCTCAATTCGTTTCAAGATGTGATGCCACTCGAGCTGCCCAAGAAGCTTTGGCCTCAAAGAGAGGTGGACCATCGGATCGAGCTCGTGCTCGATGCTCAATCACTGGCCATGACACCCCACCGCATAGCGCCGCCCGAGTTGGAAGAATTGCATAAACAGCTCAAGGAGTTGCTCAATGTGGGATACCTTTGACCATCCAAGGCTCCGTTCAGTGCCCTAGTCCTATTCCAAAAGAAGCACAACAGATCTCTTCGGATGTGCAGGTATTAAACAAGCTCACCATAAAAAATAAGTATCTGATCCCTCTCATTGCAGACCTATTTGATTAGCTTGGGGAAGCTCGGTGGTTTACCAAGCTTGATATTCGATTGAGCTACTACAAGTTCAAATCATCAAGGGAGACGAGACGAAGAACATGTGCGTGACACGCTATGACTCGTATGATTTCCTCGTCATGCCATTCGGTTTGACTAATACGTTGGCGACATTTTGCACTCTAATGAATAAGGTACTCCACCCGTTCCTTGATTTGTTCCTTGTGGTGTACTCAATGATAATGTAGTGCATAGCCGGACTCTCGAAGAACACGTCGAGTACTTAAGGCAAGTCTTCCAAATCTTGCGGGAGAATGATATGTACGTGAAGTGTGAGAAGTGCGCCTTCGCGCAAGAGGAAGTTCTTTTCCTCGGGCACATAATCGGGGGTGGACGAGTGTGAATGGATGCGGCTAAAATCTGTGCCATCATTGAATGAGAACCACCGACCAAGGTGACAGAGCTAAGATCATTCCTTGGTCTCACGAACAACTAACAACACTTCATTTAAAGCTATTCAAGCCTCATTGCGCCACTCATGGACATGTTGGAAAAAGAAAGGCCGTGGGAGTGGATGGATCAGTGTCAAGAGGCATTCGATCAATTGAAGCGAACCATAACCGAAGACCCAGTACGTGTTGTCTGACCATGCCAAGCCATATGAGGTAGAAACCGATGCCTCTGATTTTGCTATCGGTAGTGTTCTTATATAGGATGGGCACCCAATTGCCTTCAAATCTCAAAAGTTGAATGATATCAAGTGGCGATACGCGGTCCAAGAGAAAGAGATGATCACGGTGGTGCATTGCCTTCATACGTGGAGGCATTATTTCTTGGGATCCCGATTCATCATGAGGATGGACAACGTGGCCACGAGCTACTTCCAAACTCAAAAGAAACTCGATTCGAAGGAAACTCAGTGGCAAAACTTCTTAGTCTAGTTCGATTATGTGCTAGAGTATAAGCCAAGAAAGGCTAATTCCATGGTGGACGCCTTGATTGGAAGTTGGAACTGGCAAATATAGCGAGTCGACCCAACTATCCGTGGATAAACCGTATCAAGAAGGGGCTCGAGCACAACCCTAGAGCCCAAGTGCTCCTTAAGTATGTGTAGAAGGGCAAGACAATAGGGGTGAGCGGTTCCAGGTTCTGGTTCGGTTCCGTCTGGAACCTGGAACCTACCCTCGGGTACAGGTTCCTAATTTTTTGGAACCTGAAACCTACCCGTCAGAACCGAGAACCTGGAACCTACCCTGTCACAGGTTCCGTGGTCGGTTCCAGGTTCCTTTTTCTTTTTCTTTTTTTCATATTTGAACTATAACGTACGCGCCCTTACAAAAAAAAAAAAAAAAAACTATAACGTACGCGCATACTATATGGTAACTTCCCACATCTTAGCAAACATACCAATGCCAACTGTCAAGAATTTGAACATACATAATCAAAACTAATAAGAAATTTCCAAAGAGGAAAGGAGATGCTTGATTAACTATAATTATTGTGCCCACATATGTCAATTTATGTGCACTAAAGCTTAAATCATCACATTTGCCATATGTCATATGCCTTATCAGCTGAGTCAAATGAAAATGATAAAGCAAAATATACTAAAGAGATGAAAAACCAGAAGTGCCAACAAGATCTCAAATTTTCATCTACTCCATAGTGTGAACTCTGCAACCTTTCCCTGTGATTCCTTTGACACAGCAAAACCTTGCAAAGACATTAATGAAAATCAGTCAAAATCCTAAGTAAAGACATAGAAAAAAAATCAATATCGATAATACTCCATGAAGCATGCCATTTTGCCCATCTAAAGGCTCCTAAATTCTTTGACAACATAGTTCAAAAATTCAATGTACATAAGAGGAGCTTGCATTAAGATTACGACAAACAAAGTTGCTCATCAATAAGCCAACAAAAAAACCTTACTTGACTTCTCAACCGTTGGACCCATTGCAAATGCGACACCACCAACTTTATTTATCGATGATAATCTCTGCATTAAGACCAACCATATCTGAAAAAAAGAGGAAGAGATTAAATAAAATATTCACTTATCAGATATACAAAAAGAATTACAATATATAAAGATATAAACATTACTTACCCAACTCAAATTGTTCTGTGTTCTCAATACACTCTTCAACATCAAGCGGTACACGAACGGCTCTCAATCAATTTTGAGTGCAAATCAAAGCTTCCACTACTTTTGGAGTTAAAGAACTCCGAAAGCCATCAAGCACACGACCCGATGTACTAAAAGTTGATTCTGAAGCAACGGTAGTTACAGGAATTGACAAAATATCTCGAGCCATCAAGGAAATGATCTTATATTTTGAGCCATTAGTCTTCCACCAAATCAAAATGTCAAGACCAAGATCCTTTTCATTTTTTCTTGAAGATACTCATCAAGCTCGGACTTGTTGTCATCGCGCCCTTGTTCATTCGAGTATAAAAATATTTTCTTCCAAGCTTGGGCGTTATGCTTATTTATTCATTCACTACCACCCGTATCGGTATTGGAATTGGAACTACTACTACTTGCACCCAAATTATGGCCACCAAAATCTTGATCACTTGAAATAAGAGAAGATTGCTCATAACATTCATACGAACGGTACAATGTATCCTTCACCTTGTAATGCATCTCTTTAATTTTCGATCCATCATCATAAATTTGTCCATACAAGAAACTCACATAATTTAACTTGGCTCTAGGATCTAACACAATCGCAATCAACACCATCATATTCACTTTATCCAAGCTTCCATAATATTTGTCAAATTTTTCTTTCATTTTCACACCCATATCTTGAAGCTTAGGATCCGAAGCATTGATCGCATCTTTCAAATTTCTGTACAAAAGAGCTATCCCTTCAAAATAATCATTTGAAGTAACATATGAAGTCCCAGACATCTGATTGGTGGCATCATAGAATACTTTGAGAAAATCCGAAAGAATAATAGCATTTTCCCAATCATCTTCACTAGGAGTTTCATGATTAAGCTCACTTACAAAAGATGGATCGTGATCTTCCATCCTTTCGAAAGCTTTTTTGAACTTTATGGTGGTGTCTAACATGAGGTAAGTGGAGTTCCATCTAGTGGCGACGTCAAGAACTACCGAACCCTTATAAGTGATCTTTTCTTTCTCAATGCAAGATTGAAATCCTTGGGCTCTTGTGGGAGAACTCCTTACATACCTAACCACATTTCGGATACGTGCAATGGAGTCACATACCATAGTCAAGCCATCTCTCACAATCAAATTTAATATATGAGTTGTACACATCATGTGCAAAACACTACCATCTAATATCAACGACTTTTGTTTCGAAAGTTTATCCCTCAAATAGCTAACTGTAACATCATTCGAGCTAGCATTATCCACGGTAATTGTAGACACACTTTTCTATTCCCCACTCCTCAATGCATTCCTCCACCATTTTCCCAATCTCCCTATCCCTGTGACTATGCATCACCACAAAGTTGATGGTTCTTTTATGCAACTTCCAATTTTCATCAATAAAATGTGCAATGAGACACAAATAATTCAGATTTTGAATGGAAGTCCATGTATCAGTCGTGAGTGCGATCCTAGAATTAATCTTTCCAAAATAATTCTTCAAAGAAGTTCTTTCACATAAAAACAACTTCATGCAATCTTTTGCCACTGTGAAACGTGATATATGTTTGAAAAAAGGTTGTAACTCACTAACATATTCACGAAATCCAACACGTTCAACCAAGGAAAAAGGTTGCTCATCAAGGATGATGAACCGAGCAAGCATGTGCCTACAATGTTCTTGATTAAATGCCCATGTCGATAAGACGCTACCAGTACTAGAATCTCCTCCTGCCTTGCCAGCCATGTTGACATTACGTGGTACAAAGAATTTCTACCTCTTATCTAGATTACGGGGAAACCTCTTGCATGTGGTCAAGTGCTTCCTCATTGCAGAAGTACCGTTAGCAACACGGTACTTCAGCATACACCCACAATGAATGCACTTCACTTGATATATTTTTCCATCCTTATCACTAATTTTCGAATAATGATTCCAGCATTCGGATGTATATTTCTTATCATGGGAAATATGAGAACCGAGTACCTTATTTGTGGTACTCGAGGTAGGGGGTGCCTCTTCTTCAATTTCATCGTTGGAAAACTCCAATTCCGTAATCGGAGTCATCTCCTCACGTCCCTCCACCTCCATTAACGTGTTATCTTGATACATTAACTTCGCACTACACAACAATAATATAATATTAATTTAGGCACACATTTTGACCACTCGTAACAATAATAGCATGCACCTTGTAGGCACAAGTGGTAGACATGATAATCCAAACCATTTAGCAGTGATTTAGTTATATGTGCACAAGCACATATGCTTATTATTTAAGGAAGATTAAACAGTAACATGTTTATCTAAGGTAAAAGAGTAACCAAGTCTTTCTATATGAGGGTGACTTAAATGTCAACACGATGCATAAACACCAACCACTTATGAACGAAATGTCGCACTTGAAGCATGTTAGGTATCTTCCAATAAGGGCAAACCTTCAAATTAAGATATTGAGCCCAAAAATCGTACAATGACAGTCAAAAGGCAAGAAAATACAAGATGGATTCATAAAAAAAGAAGATGCTTTTCTAAATCTGGAGTTCAATTATAATCAATTTGTACCGGATACATTTAACAATTAACTACAGTTAGATTTGCACGTTTTAGGAGAAAAATAATAGCACATTCCTTTAATGCATGAGAAAGCTTTAATGAATCCATCTCCAGTCAATCGTAGGAACTACATTTTAACATTGTTTGGAAATTATTTTTACCAATAATGCTACGTTATAGAGTTTTTTGCCACACATATTAGCTGAAGAAAATTAACTACAGTTAGATTTGCACGTTTTAGGAGCAAAATAATAGCCACTCCATCATTGATGCCATCGGAACTCCATCAATTTGAAATTGTTGGCATAATGATATGGTACATCAGATTCAGAACTTCATTAATTTCCAGCAAAATGATGCTACAAAATATAAATGGCAACTCAAAATTTGCTGCCAACAACTTGCTCATCCAGAATTTAAACTCCAAAAACAATGAAAATGCCACCAAAGAACTATAATCACTGAGCAAGTCCAAGAATCACCGAATCAGTCACTCACTCCCTACGCTAGTATTACCCCGAGATCGTACAAATGAAATTCACAGCATTTGATGGTATTACCCCGAAATCATACCCTTGGAGAGAAGGTCCAGAAATCCAATTTCACCGGGCGAGCGGCGTCCGGCGCTGAGCAGTGAGCAGGGACGTCGGTCGCTGGTCTTCGGGGCAACGGCGTCAGGCGTCGCGACTGCTGGCGTCGGGTCGTCGGAGCAGAGGCGAAGATAGCAGAATCGGCGTCGTCGGGGCTTCTGGCGTGAGCAGCAGCGGTGGGTCGCGAGCGGAGACAGCAGAATCAGCGTCATCGGGGCTTCTGGCGCGAACAGCGACGGTGGGTCGCGAGCGGAGATAACAGAATCGGCGTCGTCGGGGCTTCTAGCGCGAGCAGAGGAGGTGGGTCGCGAGCAGAGATAGCAAAATCGGCGTCGTCAGGGCTTCTAGTGCGAGTAGCGACGGTGGGTCCGCTCGTCGCGAGCGGAAACAGCAAAATCGGCGTCGTCGGGGCTTCTGGCGCGAGCAGCGGTGGTGGGTCGCGAGCGGAGATAGCAGAATTGGCGTCGTCGGGGCTTCTGCTCATCGGGGCTTCTGGCGCGAGCAGAGGCGGTGGGTCGCAAGCGGAGACGAGCTCGGCTCAGATCTGCTTGCGTCGGGTAGTCGGCGATGGGCGTCGAGGCAGAGCACGGCAGCGACGGGCGTCGAGTGGTGAGGGTTCGCGTGAGCAACGTCGGCGACTGGCGTCCGGCGGTAGTGGCCTTGAGGGCGAGCGGCGTCCGGCGGCGAGACTCAGAGCGGCGTCCGGCGAGACTCTGAAAAACTAAAAGTGGAAGAGTCTGAGTCGGGAGTCTCGGGAGTCTTGGGGGGAGGGGGGTTCCTTTTGGAACCCTAACCGGTTCCGAAACCGGTTCCGCGACCAATTCCGGTTCCGGTTCCGGAACCGGGATCGCCAGTTCCTGGAAAAATGGAACCGGGAACCGAAACCGGTCCTTTAAGAACCGGGAACCGAACCGAAACCTCCGGTTCGGTTCTCCGATTCCCAGTTCTACCCGGGAACCGCGCTCACCCCTACAAGACAAGGCAATTATGGCATGAGGACGGCCTTTTTACACCAAGGGACAACAACTCCATGTGTCACTCCACGGGAAGCTGAGGAAAGAAGTGCTACACGAGTGCCATGACTCCAAATGGATAGGTCATCCAGGAATTCACCACATCATGGCACTCGTTAAGGATTAATATTATTGGTCTCACATGCGGGACAATGTTGAAGCTTATGTGCGGACATGTCTTGTATGCCAATAAAACAAGATTGAACAACAGTCATCGTCAGGGCTCCTTGAGCCATTGCTTATCCCGGAGTGTCCATTTGAGAGTGTCTCCCTCGACTTCATTATTAATTTTTCCAAGTTCGAAGGATGTCGGACCCTCATAGTCGTTATGGATTGGTTCTCCAAATATGCAAAGTTCGTGCCCGTGACTAAAGATTGCCCAGCCCAGAAGGTGACTAAGCTATTCATCAAGTATGTCATCAAGTATTGAGGGATACCATGCACGATCATGTGCGATCACGATCCTCGATTCACCGAGCGGTTTTGGACTGAGCTCTTGAAGTTGCTGAGGTCAAACGTCAACTTCTCCAAAGTTTGCATCCCCAAACTGACAGTCAGATGGAGAGGGTGAATGCACTCATCGAAATATACCTCCGGCATTATGTGAGCACCACGCAAGTAAACTAGGCAAAGCTAACTAACGTGGCCCAATTCTCCTACAACATACAGTGGAGTGAGTCCACAAACCAGAGCCCGTTTAAGATCGTAACGGGACAACAACCAAGCACGGTTGCCTCGAGTTATTGAGGGAGTAGTCCGCCGGCATACAAGTTCGCAAAGAAATGGCACGAACAAGTGGACTTGGCGTGAGCGTGTCTACACAAGGCTGCAAAACATATGAAGAAATTGGTCAACAAGAAGCGACAGCACGTGGAATTCCAAGTCAGTAACCCCGTGCTAGCCAAGTTACATTTGGCCTCCGATATCGAGACATGCATAAGGGACTGATCCATCGCTATGAAGGCCCCTTCTGAGTGTTGCAACAGATCGGAAAAATCACATACAAGCTGGACTTGCAGTCCAAACTCAAGGTACATCGGCAGAAGTACACCCCAAGTGCCAAAACTTGGCACGAAAGGACACTTAAATGCCAAAAGTTTGGAAAGGTACACTTAAGTGCTAAAATTGGAGCAAAATGGATCACTTAAGTGTCACTCCGGCCAAAATCCGGTCAAATTGCTGACGCGGCAATTTTCCGGCGAGGTGAGTGCAAAACGGCGTCGTTTTGCACGTTGACGTGGCTAGAAAATGCAAAAACGACGTCGTTTTGTCTCTGATGTGGTAAATAATAAATATAAAAATTAATTAAATTAAAACTAAAACTAAAATTATTTAAAATATTTAAAAAAATAAAAAACTTAAAATTAAAAAAGGGGCCGAAGGGAGGCGGCCGAGGGCGAGCCCTCACCGCCGCCGAAGGGAAGGGCGGACGACGAGAGGGGGAGGGTTGGCCGAGGTCGCTGGCCCTTGGCCGATCGGTAGCGAGGGCCCGCGAGCCCTCGGCGGATCTAGGCGAGGGCCGCAACCCTCGCCCCAAATCTAGGTGAGGGCTCGCGGGCCCTCGTCGCCTCCCCGTCGTCACCGGGAAGGGCCGGCGATGGTGGGGGAGCGTCGGCCGGGGTCGTCGAGCCCCGGCCAAGGGCCGGCGACCCCGCCGACCCTCCCCCTCCGTCGCCGGCCCTTCCCGGCGGTGGCGAGGGCTCAGCCCTCGTCGCCTCCCTTCGGGCCCCCTTTTTTATTATTATTATTTATTTTTTAAATATTTTAAATAAATTTAGTTTTAAATTTAATTTAATTAATTTTTATATTAATTATTTATCACGTAGAGACAAAACGATGTCGTTTTTGCATTTTTTAGCCACATCAACGTGCAAAACGACGCCGTTTTGCACTCACCTCGCCAGAAAATTGCCGCGTCAGCAATTTGACCGGATTTTAGCCGGAGTGGCACTTAAGTGATCCATTTTGCTCCGATTTTAGCACTTAAGTGTACATTTCCAAACTTTTGGTATTTAAGTGTCCCTCCGTGCCAAGTTTTGGCACTTGGGGTGTACTTCTGCCGATGTACCTTGAGTTTGGACGGCAAGTCTAGCTTGTATGCGATTTTTCCGATCCGTTGCAACACTCAGAAGGGGCCTTCATAGGGATGGATCAGTCCCTTATGCATGTCTCGATATCGGAGGCCAAATGTAATTTGGCTGGATTTTGGCCGGAGTGGCACTTAAGTGATCCATTTTGCTCCGATTTTGGCACTTAAGTGTACCTTTCCAAACTTTTGGCACTTAAGTGTCCCTCCGTGCCAAGTTTTGGCACTCCAGGTGTCCGTATCTCAGGTACATCCAATGTTCCATATGAATATGCTCAAACCTTTCTATGTAGATAAGGAAGACCTGGACCGAAGGGAATCACAACAAGCGCCCCTTAGGGCAAAAATCTCGAACAATCAAAACGTCGAGTACATCATGGCTGACCGAGTCATACAGAAGAGGTATTGCACGCCCAAGAAGGAATACCTGGTCTAATGGAAGAGCGTTCCGCAGAGTGAAGTGAGTTGGGAACCGTCCAAAACTCTTTACAGTTCAAGAATCACATCAACGCATTCCATGCCAAAGAGCGACAAGGGCGTCATCCGAATAGATGTGGGAGATTGACACGGCTCAAGGATGAGCATGATCCAAGACGTCCAAATGAAGGGTCGTGTCCCACACAAGGGCTAGCCCACGAGCGCCCACGAACGACCCATGAGCAATAGAGCCGGCTTATGAGCAATGCAAGAAGAAGTCGACGATCGTTCGGCTTCCTTGTGTCAGGCGACCCTTCAATTCCCACAAACTAACCTTGTAGACCCATGACAGACATCCCTTGAGTTCACCCATGGCCTAGGGCCTCTTAAGCTTCTGGTGCAACCTTATAATGATTGTATATATTCAAATACAACCGTTGGATCGAAGAGGGATCAACAGCTAGAATCAGACCCATACTTGTATAAACAGGGGACCCTTTCCCCTCACTTGTACACTCTTGTTCACAAGCTAATACAATTCGAGCTTCACTCTTATACTTTGTTCTTGTGAGCTGAGTACATTTGTGAGGCTAACTTGGGATCAAATCCTAAGGCTGCACAGGTAGGAATTATCAGAATCAATCGACCCGTGACACATGCATGCAGGTTTTTACAATGAAGTAGATAGTGATGGGCTTTGGAGGGTTTTGTTCCTTTCTTCTCATCTTGTTTCTTAACAAATGGATCAACCAAGGTCCAACTATTGGGGTTTCATGAATCATGTATAGGTAAAATTAACAAAAAGAACGCAGTGAAAACAAAGATGATATATTTTATACATGATTCTCCGAAGGCGTTGTTCGTGCGTTTTAATCAAAAATATGAATATAAAAAGGGAGTTAAAAATACCACCGGCCGTGGTGGCTCTGCTGGATAAGAGCTCCGTTGATCCTTGCCCAAAGGTGAGGGGTTCGAAACCCAGTGGAGGCGCTTGGTGTCTTAAGCGGGATGTCGGGGTGGTGGGTCCTCCGCTAGCATCCCCCCAAGTTTGCTCGGCCGGCTGCCGGCTATACGGGGTTCCTGGGTTATCAAGTTAAAAAAAAAAAAAGGAGTTAAACGAATTACCTCTTGAAGCGCGCTTTAAACGAATTAGTTCGGATGCTCTACAGTTCGAGCCCCACAAATGTCGGATCTTTAGTTCAGACACACCAACAATGGACGTCGAATGGAAAAGAGAACTTTCGAATAATCACCACTATGATCGTGCTAGCAATCTCGTGGAGACAATTCGTCATATCCTTGATGTATTATATTCACGGCCCGAACGAGAGAACACTCTTCTTTCTACACAAGAACACGCACACTTTCTCTCTATTTTCAGCAACCCCTTGCTTTGTCGCAAAACCATCATTTATTTTAAAATTTCTCACGAATCAGCAACGGTTGCTGATCGTGGGATCAGCAACCGTTGCTGATCTCTTCGAAGCTCATGCACGAAGCATAAAGCTTCGTGCATGAAGCTTCCCAATTAATAATAATAATAATAAACATTGATTAATTGATTAATTAAATGAATGAATAAATAAATAATTAATCAATCCCATTAAAGAAAAATTAAAATTAAAATGACATAATCTTTATATGTACATTTGGGGTACATTAACATGTATCCACTTTGGGCATGCATGTGCATCATATGCAAGTAGGCTCATGACTATAATACAAATCTCATTTAATTTGATTTCAAATCGACTCAATTCGATTGCAGTATTTGCAAACACATTTGCAACAATATTTCTCTCTTGTTCCACGTTATCCTAATTGTTTATGGTGTGTGACATCCCTAGATTCATCACTAAGCTGGTAGTAAGACTTGTACTAACACATTAGTACTCCCAAATAAAATAAATGGCCCGATTAATCTTTGGGTCCTACAAGCCATGATTGACATCTAGCAATATGTCATGGCTACCCAGATAGTGTGAATGCTTTAAGAACATAATGAACCTGTGACATCCCAAATTTCTGATTTTGTTTTCAATTAAATAAGTCGGGCTTTTCATCGACGCGCTTATAGTTCAATTCTTCGAGCTGATCACTCACAAGATAACTAGTCTATCAGGTAAAGCCGTTAAGGAATCTAAATGCAATGGACTTGAGAATTCGATCAGCAATCGACTGCTCGACCGTGTTAATCTGCAAAGGTCATTACGACAGTGTCAGAATCGAACAGAGATCAGTGGTAGGTCGATTCGACTGAGATATATGATTAGAGTGTGGGTGATTCCACCTGATTTCAATATTCTCGTCGACCGGCACTAGACCGATTTTTCTGTCGTTTTGGGTGTCCTGTGTCCGTATTTGAAACCTCGAGATTTTCATGACAACCGAGAGTCACCAATGTGTTGAAGATCTATGTCGTGACTCGAAAACAATCGACCACGGGTCAATTGCACTGAAAATTCCTAAAAGTTACCCGGTAAATTAGGACGCGCTAAAATCGCACCAAATTGAAATCAACCGTGAATTTAAACCCAAATTCAGAAATTGAAAGTTTTGTAATGTCATAATTCATTTTAGGAACGTCGACTCATCCTCAGAAGATTTTTCTGCAAACCGAGAATTTTGGTGGAAAAGCAAAGTAAGGCTGTTTTTTATCGGGAAAATTCGAGGGCCATTTTTGGTCGCGCTTTTGGGATGCAAGTTGGATCATTTGACGAGAAAAAATCATAAGAGAGACAAGGACACATAGGCTGATTTATTTGAGCTTCAATGGAATTGAATTGAGAGAGAATTGAATGGATTTGAGGGAGAAATGTCCAAAATTCGTAGCCCCCCATGGTACACAACATATTGGACACTTTGGCAAGCTTCTTGAGGAAGCTAAGGAGAGGAAAAGGCTAGGGGGGAGGGCCGGCCAAGGTGGGGGCAAGAGAGAGGAGAAAGGGGCAAGTGTTGAGTCCTTAGAAGCCATTTTGGGGTCCCCCCTTCAACAGCCACTTCTTCTTCTTCCTTTGGCTTTGCTTTCTCCATGTTTGGTCTGCCTTGAAGCTCCAAAGAACCAGAGAAATCGATTTGCACCTTCCCCTCCACCATCGCACGCCCACCGGACCGTTTTCCTCCTCTGTTTTCCTTTATTCCAATTTCTGCTCCAGCTGACCTTTCGCCAAAGATCCGAGTAAAAAGTCAACTTCCCATGCGAATCATCCCCCGAGCCACCCACCGCCGTGACCAGCACACCCAGTCCGTACGGACGGTGGTCACCAATCGCCGAACGGAGCCACCGACCGTCCTGTACACCGGCGAGAAGCTACCGGTCGCCGGTCCGTCGGTCCCCTGCCCACTGTCTCCACCTACCCTCGAGGGGAGGGAACAGGTTTAGGGGTATTGCCTAAAGGATGGGCCTAAGGCCCATGATTAGGCGGGGGCTCTCCCAAGCCCATACCTCGCGTGACATTGGGATATTTTTTAGGAAATTTGCATAAATGAGTCTCCACTAGCCTATTAGGGTCAGCTAGAAACCAAGTGAGACATGGGAGTGTACCTCACTTCCTACGCAACCAGAGAATCTAGGGTCGGGGACTTGATTACACTAATTGACCAATTAGTGCCCTTTCGGTACCTAATCTTGTTCATTTTAACAAAATGATTTTTGGCAGATAGTTCGGGTTGATTTTATACCTATCCACTAACATGTGAGGTGATCATGTGAGTGCGTAATCATTAAAGTAACAATCATAGCTATCAAGATCCTAATTGCAGTAAAATTAAACACGTGCAATTCAATGTAATTAAATATGCAAACTAAACATGCAATATATTCAATATACGAGCAAATAAAGAACTAATTACACTAAAAAAAAAAAAAAAAAAAAAAAAAAAGGCAAGACATGACAATTCCCAACCAAACCCTACAATCTTTCGAATTTCGAAATTTTTTAATTTTTTTAATTTTTTAAATAAAAAAATTTTAAATTTTTAAATTTTAAATTTTTTAAAGTTAAGAAAAAGGTCGAATCCTTTCTGAGTTTTTGAATTTTCGGAGAATTTTTCAATTATTTTTTTGAAACTTTTTTTATTTTTGATTTTTTTGAAATTCAATTTTTAAAATAATAATAATTCTTTCCTTCTTTTGTCTTTTCTCACCGCGCACTCTTTCCTCTGCACTTTCTGCTCGACTGTCCTTCCCGAGGCCAACTTTAGCCATTTTCTAATTTTCTATTTATTTATTTATTATTATTGTTTTTTTGCTTTTCTTTTCTTTCTTCTGATTTTTTTTTTTTTTTTTTTATTCTTTTCCTCCTCCCTTCTGGCCTTTTCACCGAACATCCCCATCTACTATCTTTTCTTCCATTTTTTGGGTTTTCCTCTTTTGCTCTTTTTTTTAATTTTTTTTTATTTACTGGTTCTTCTCTTTTCTTTGTTCTTTTTTTTCTTCCCACCTCCTTTCTGACCTTCTTCATTATGCTTTCATGCCCGACTCCTCACCCAGGACATCCTTCAACACAGACCTCACCCGCACGACAACACCAGTGACAGCAACAGCCGTCCTTTCCGCCGCCAAAACACCACTATCTACCGGTTGTCCACTCCGACCGACAACGACTACCATCGGCCACGAACGCCGACGGCCAAACCATTTTCGGATGCATACATTCCCCCGGCTCAAGAATACACGATTGCTCCACGAAAATCGTATGAAATCGCAATGGAAACATAAAAGACGGGCACGGTCCGACATATATAAGAGCAAGCACGAACCAAACCGAGATTCAACCCGGGTTGCTTCTCAGTTCTCTCTGGGACATTTTGTCAAACACATGAGGTACGCTACTGGGGTTTTTGGCTCAACGAAGCTCGAACCATAACGGGATCTTCAACACACGACAAACAAAACATCGGAAACAAAAAGTAAGGCGATGCGGGCCGGAGCTTGCGTGAACTGAACTGCCACGAGCTCCGGCCTGGTGTACCCGAGAAAGAAAGCACACACAAAGGCCCAGGGGACTTACCTAGTTCGGGTGGGGCGCAGTGGCCGACGGCGGCTCTCGGGCGGACGACTGACGATGGCGAATCTTTCCTTCGAGCTCTCTCTCTCCCTTCGGGTCGTCCTCTCCTCTCTCGCTCTCCAATTTTCCCTTTTTCGAGCTCTCTCCACCCCTTTGTCCTTCGCTTGAACCCTAGAACCAGTCGAGAACCCCCTTTTGTTTTTCCTGTTCTCCTGGTTCGGATGACGAGCAACGGGCGTACTTTGGGCGACGGCGAAACGCTCTCTCCCTGATCGTCTCTCTCTCTCTCAAGCTCGCTCTCTGGTGCTCTTTGTCCTCTCTTGACCCAAAAAAAAAAAAAAACCAGCCGAGAACCCCCCACCTTTCTCTTTGCTCTCTTCCTTTTAAGCTCGGCCAACGACAGGCGCGCATGGCTTCTGCCACCGCCAGCCTGTCGCGGCCGCTTGATCTCCGACCCTGGGATCACGCCATCCTTTGCCCTCACGATCCTCTGGCCTCGCGATCCTCTGCTCCTCTGTTTGTACCCTCCTCTTTTCTCCTTTTTTGCAGAAGCGTGGATGTTGTGAGGGGAGGAAGATGATCCGCGCACGGGCCGGGTTGAAATAAAAGGAGATGGGCCAGCCCAAGTGCGAAAAAAGAAAAGGAAAAGAGATATGTGGGCGAGCCCATGCACGAAGAAAGACCCATATACTTGGCCTCATTCGATTTTTATACCTTTTAATGAATCTTTTTTTTTTTTTACTTTTTTTTATATGACAATTTTGGAAAAATAAAAACCATTCAATATGCCGTGCAATAATGAAAACACGATACCTTTTAATGATTTTTTTTACTTTTCTTTCTTCTTTCTTTTTTTCTTTTTCTTTTTCTTTTTATTATCTTTTTAAAATTTCGATTTTTTTATTTAAATTTTTGTAATAATTTTTTTGATAAATTTTAAAACTAGTGACGCAAATGCTCCTAATGTCTATATGTGATGCAATTTTAGTGAAAACTTTTTGTTAAGGGGTTAGAAATTAATCCCTAATTTTCCAATGCAATTAATAAACACTTAAACAAATCGCCAAAATTTAGGTGTCAACAGCTGCCCCTCTTTGAATGGGGGCTCGAAAGATTCCTTTCAAAGACGAGAGACACCTAAATTTTGTCCATGGACGATGACGATCAGGGGCTGCCGATGAGAAAAGGGGATAAAAGGACGATCTTACTTTGTAAGGAAATAGCCTTCGACTGAGATGGGAAAATCTTATTATGTGGTAACTAGTTCCGACCGGAAGAGAGGTCTCACCGTGTAAAAACGGGTTTCAACCGAATGCGAACAAGTGTGGTTTTCGAATGAACCCATAAGCTGTGTGGTTTAGGAAAAGCCACCAACCCCGTGGTTTAAAGATAAACCCACAAACCTCGTGGTTTAATGATAGACTCACGAACCGTGTGGTTTAGGAAAGCCACCAACCCCGTGGTTTAATGATAAACCCACTAATCATGTGGTTTAAGGATAAACCCACCAACCTTGTGGTTTAAGGATAGACCCACGAACCGTGTGGTTTAGGAAAGCCACCAACCCCATGGTTTAAGGATAAACCAACCAATCGTGTGGTTTAAGGATAGACCCACGAACCATGTGGTTTAGGAAAGCCACCAACCCCGTGGTTTAAGGATAAACCCACCAACCTTGTGATTTAACGATAGACCCACGAACCGTGTGGTTTAGGAAAGCCACCAACCCCGTAGTTTAAGGATAAACCTACCAACCGTGTGGTTTAAGGATAGACCCACGAACCGTGTGGTTTAGGAAAGCCACCAACCCCGTGCTTTAAGGATAAACCCATGAACCGTGTGGTTTAGGAAAGCCACCAACCTCGTGGTTTGAGGATAAACCCACCAACCGTGTGGTTTAAGGATAGACCCACGAACCGTGTGGTTTAGGAAAAACCACCAACCCCGTGGTTTAAGGATAAACCCACCAACCTTGTCGTTTAAGGATAGACCAACGAACCATGTGGTTTAAGGATAGACCCACGAACCATGTGGTTTAGGAAAGCCACCAACCCCGTGGTTTAAGGATAAACCCACCAACCTTGTGGTTTAAGGATAGACCCACGAACTGTGTGGTTTAAGAAAGCCACCAACCCCGTGGTTTAAGGATAAACCCACCAACCATGTGGTTTAAGGATAGACCCACGAGCCATGTGGTTTAGGAAAGCCACCAACCCCGTGGTTTAAGGATAAACCCACCAACCTTGTGATTTAAGGATAGACCCACGAACCGTGTGGTTTAGGAAAGCCACCAACCCCACGGTTTAAGGATAAACCCACCAACCGTGTGGTTTAAGGATAGACCCACGAACCGTGTGGCTTAGGAAAAGCCACCAACCCCGTGGTTTAAGGATAAACCCACCAACGTGTGGTTTAAGGATAGACCCACAAACCGTGTGGTTTAGGAAAGCCACCAACCCCGTGGTTTAAGGATAAACCCACCAACCGTGTGATTTAAGGATAGACCCACGAACCGTATGGTTTAGGAAAAACCACCAACCCCGTGGTTTAAGGATAAACCCACCAACCTTGTGGTTTAAGGATAGACCCACCAGCCGTGTGGTTTAAGGATAGACCCACCAACCTTGTGGTTTAGGAAAGCCACCAACCCCGTGGTTTAAGGATAAACCCACCAACCTTGTGGTTTAAGGATAGACCCACGAACCATGTGGTTTAGGAAAGCCACCAACCCCGTGGTTTAAGGATAAACCCACCAACCTTGTGGTTTAAGGATAGACCCACGAACCCTGTGGTTTAAGGATAGACCCACAAACCATGTGGTTTAGGAAAGCCACCAACCCCGTGGTTTAAGGATAAACCCACCAATCGTGTGGTTTAAGGATAGACCCACGAACCATGTGGTTTAAGGATAGACCCACGAACCATGTGGTTTAGGAAAAGCCACTAACCCCGTGGTTTAAAGATAAACCCACCAACCGTGTGGTTTAAGGATAGACCCACAAACCGTGTGGTTTAGGAAAAACCACCAGCCCCGTGGTTTAAGGATAAATCCACCAACCTTGTGGTTTAAGGATAGACCTATGAACCCTGTGGTTTAAGGATAGACCTACGAACCATGTGATTTAGGAAAGCCACCAACCCCGTGGTTTAAGGATAAACCCACCAACCGTGTGATTTAAGGATAGACCCACGAACCATATGGTTTAAAGATAGACCCACGAACCGTGTGGTTTAGGAAAAGCCATCAACCCCGTGGTTTAAGGATAAACCCACCAACCGTGTGGTTTAAGGATAGACCCACAAACCGTATGGTTTAAGGATAGACCCACGAACCGCGTGGTTTAGGAAAAGCCACCAACCCCGTGGTTTAAGGATAAACCCACCAACCGTGTGGTTTAAGGATAGACCCACAAACCATGTGGTTTAGGAAAAGCCACCAACCCCGTGGTTTAAGGATAAACCCACCAACCGTGTGAATGACATGGTTTAAGGCTGACCATGAACGTTTGCAAATAGCATGGTTTAAGGCTAACCATGAACCTTTGGAGATGGCATGGTTTAAGGCTGATCATGAACCTTGTAGATGGCATGGTTTGAGGCTGACCATGAACCTTTGATTTTTAGGGGAGCACCCGCTAACCCCTTGAAAACTGCATGTCTTCACTGAGGAATCCTGTCAAACTCAACGTGAGCAAATGTCATTAGAGACGTCATCAAGAGACGCATTGGCAATATTGTAGCATTAATTGAACAAGCTAATCAAACTAAGTCTGACTGCTTTAGGAAATCATTCAATGTCAATCAGCATCATGTGGCAAAAAACTGTCATCTTGCCCATGGATATATCATTAATCATCAAATTTCTGGGAGTCAAGTTCTTATCAGAACGGCTACGACTCGTGAAAAGTGCTCATTAAGCATGCCAAACTAGAGCTTCTTAGTCAGAAAGGGTTTCTCACACACTCTCGATAAAATGGTTGCTTGATCCCATCCATTCATGTGGGAGGTAACTGATTGCTGAGGATATCTCACATAACCCATATCAAAGGCTTTCAGAAACATTCGCTATGAGCACAATCTGATCGATCAAAAATGTCTTTTGAAAGGACCGCAATATAGGTTTCGTCCCGGGCTTACACAAAAGGATTACTGCTTTGAGGCCAATAGGGGAACATTTGTCACTATCTTCGTCGGGTTTACAAGTCGAGAACTTGGAAGATAAGACAAGATAGGATTACTTCCACTTCTTCAAACAATAGCTTCTTTGTGGCATTCTCATTTTCACTCGAACCATCCCAATCAAAAGAGACTTCGGAAGAGGGTTGTAATGTTGGCTCGGGAAAGGCTTGAAAGGCTTAAAATTTTTAAGGGGGTTTTTAAGAGTCAGTGATCGTCATAGCATCGTGACCAGGTCACTTGATCTTTCGAAGTCATTTGGCTTTTGAAACGCAGCGCATCTCAAAAGTCCCTTGACTAATCATTTCTGCATGGGAGCTTCGCTCCTCTCTAATTTCCTTTGCACTTGCGATGATTTTTTTTTACGCAGGCACTTGGACTTTGATAATTTTTCTTTCACATAAGATGCAGCTTTTTGGTTCTTTTTCTTAACGGGCATTGGCCTTGCTTTTACCAAGCACACTGCTTTTTCATGCCCCCTAGTTTGTCGAACTTTTTGCTCTTTGAATTTTTGTAGCTCTTATGACTTTCGAGATGCTTTTTACATTTTCTCGTAACTGTCAATTGTATTTGGTCAATTCTTATGCCTTGCCCCAGTGAAGGAAGATGATCACTGCTCGAGGTTCAAAAATGAATAATTAGGCCCAAATTGGTTAAAGCAATGGGTATCAGTGTTTGGGTAGAGAAGGAAATGCTCTTCTTCACATTGGGATGAGTCAAGCTCTGATGAGAATACCTCTGAAGCTATCACCAGAAGATTGATGCAAGTGAAAGTAATAGGATCTTTCTCAATCCTTCGCTTTACAACACGATTGTAACCTCCTATGCTGCCCCAATGTAGGGTCGTTCTCGACAAGGGTACTTTGAATGATCATCTTTATTCAGCCCTAAGGGGTAGCAAGATGTCAGCTCGGTGCTTGGGATTGATGAAGGAAATGCCTTTATCATTTCGATCTTTGCGCTCAATGCGAATGAATCCTCCGTCCTAAGAGAATATCACTTTTCACTCAACTCTCAAAAGTGTTTGAAGGATGTGTTTGGAAATGGCTTGCCTTTCCTCATCCTAAGTATCCTCCACTTGGCATGATTAATATCTCCATTTCACTTTGCTGAGATCGTCTGAGTAGATCAATCTCCATAGGAAATTTAGATTCAAAATGAATAATCCCCAAAATGAGAAAACAATTTTGAGATAAAAATGATGTTCAAAAAGCTTGTGAAAGTTTTTTTCTTTTTTTCAATTATTCATTTTTGTGCTTATCTCTAGGAAAGCACAAAAGGTTCTTTTTTGTAATGGAAATTCTCCATTTTTTTTCTTTTTTTTTTTACTAAAAAAAAAAAGGTACTTACCTGCAGCATGGCGACCCGGTAGCCCTGTAAAGAATGTGAAAGAATATGTTAGTGCAAAATTTTTTAGGGATTGAAATGTTGGAAACGATACATTATTACCCTTCATTCGCTTTCATCCTTTGGGTGCTAACATCTCTTGGATTCACCTTCGTGGATATTTGGTAACTCGACAATACCCTTCCCTTGCATTCGCCTTTAAGTGTTTGATGTTTTCCTGATTCCTTAGTAGAAGGTGCCGCTTCTATGATCAAGGTGCAACTTCTTTTTTTTTTCATTTATCACCCTGTAAGAAGGGGAGATGCAATGAGTTATCTCCATTTTTAGTTAGGTTCAATTGAGGAACGATACATCCTTCTTGATGAATCTGACAATGTTGTTCCAACACACTTCATTGGTGGGGCGATGAGAGATTTTTTTTTTTTTTAAATCAAATGTTGCTCTCCCACTCTTTATATGACAAACCTTTGTTCTGTTCGAATATGTCATGTACCAAAGAAAAGGATATGTCATTTTTTTATATTGAAGAGAATCTAGTTTAGGAACGAAATACATCCCTTTCCATAGTCGGGCAATCAACATCTCGAGGTGTCCCTTATGAAGGAAGGGGAAATATTGCCCCTTTGTTTCATTTGAATCCTTCTTTGTTTAAGATGAACAGGACTTAATAACGCTCAATCGCATTTGTCAAAACGTTACAAAACTTGGCACTCTTGATGTCTCCTTGACAATGAAAAGAAAGTCACGTCAGAAACGGTATCTGAAATGAATAACTAGAATCGATACAGTTTACTCTTCCTTCGAATTCGCCATTTTGGATACTTGGCAACTCCTTTCATTTATCTCATCATGCAAAATGAATGAGATCGATGGACTATTTTGGCACCTAAGGCATCTCCAAATAAAGAAACTTCCCAAAACGGAATTCCATTTCGTTCCGCCTCTATTGGAAGATTGGCGCCAACGAAGCATCGACTTCCATGAGCCCAAGAAAACGACTACGTGAAGTGAGGGCATTAAGCAAAGTTTTCTTGAAATTCATTTTGGAAGGTAAACGTATAGGTTCACTTAAAACACTTCTGAATTTGCTCTTTTTTTTTTTTTGTGTTTTGTTTTTTTCTTTATTTAAATGATGATTTTCATGAAACTAAATTACATTATTAAAAATTGTGAGTTGCATGATTTACAAAAGCAATAATTGGATTCGCAACCAGAACTCAGACATGGTTCTGGACAAGAATAAAGACAATAATAAAATACAAGAAACTCTTGCACAAATGAAAGTAAAAATCAACTCTTGTCCTAGCTCTTGAATTCACTTCTCTATGTGGTCAAACAATTGAATGTCATGGAGCATTACACATAACCTGCAAAAAGTTGACAATGTCAGTACGTGAATGAGAAAATGATATCTCAATGAGGTCGCTTCTTACAATAAAATCGAGGCGACGGTACATGCCTCACAGTCCTTATTACAGGATTATAGTATTTCGCTAAGATTTTATCATAAGAGAAGACATCATTAAAATAATCGATCCACGGCCATCAATCAAATGTCCACTTTTATTCCAAAAGTTTCGTATGCAAAATTGTCATTGATTTTTGAAAGATTGATTTGTGATTTTACTCCTAAAAAAAATGAAGTGACTTCTATTTTGAGAAATTTGTACACAAAATGATTTGCATTTTAGTCCCAAAATGTGAGAATGAGAGAACTTGATAAAAAAATGCAATTTTAAATTTTGTGCCCCAATATAAAATCATAACTTGAACGTTCTTTTTTTTAAAAATATATATATATTTTTTGAGCCCATAACTAAAAATTTAAACAAAACCATGTGTTCAACAGGGCCAAATCAATGTGTTTAGAACTTGCATTCAATGTTCACTTGTCAAAAGTGATTGCCAATTTTTTAATCACAAGCCTATAACATCGAGGGCATTCGATTAATTTCCGCAAATTTCAAGATGAAAATGCAATACAAAATGAGTAAATAAAAAGGAAAATGATACTTACAACAGGTGCCGACATTTATCTCTCTTTATTTTTTTAAAAAAATTACATAGACATGCACATGACATGTGGTTCGAATACTACTCTATACGGCTCAAAATGGAGCCATAGGATCACCGGACCGAACCAACAAGGTCGCGGCTGGGTCGGGTTACCCATGACTCCGGCTTCGTCAAAGAACCGACCTGTGTCGCGCGGTTGCAGACCGGGGTAGGTACCTTCGACGTGAAGAAAGAAATTTCGGGGATGAGATGGGCAACTCATACTACACGGTTGTAGTCGGAGTGGTATCCACCTCAACACCATCCTAGGTGATCCTATGCGGCCCAGGTCCGGCGGCAGGTAGTGTGTGCTAGGGTGTAGTGCCATGCAGGGGACGTAGGCATGAGAATTTATAAGCAAACAACACTCCGTATATAAAAAATAAATCATACCTCCCTACAAGACAAAGGTGAGCAAATACTTCCCCTTATACCTCCTATTCTGCAAAAACATTTGACAAATTTAATGTTAGAGGCGTACCTTGAATCCTCGCTGCCAAACAAAAATATTTTTTAACAAGATTAATTTTGGCCTAAGTCCTCTAAGGTCTAAAACCAAGTCCCCAGTGGAGTCGCCAAGCTGTCGCGACCTACCCTCGGGGGGAGGGAACAGGTTTAGGGGTATTGCCTAAAGGATGGGCCTAAGGCCCATGATTAGGCATGGGCTCTCCCAAGCCCATACCCCGCGTGACATTGGGATATTTTTTAGGAATTTTGCATAAAGGAGTCACCATTAGCCTATTAGGGTCGGCTAGAAACCAAGTGAGACATGGGAGTGTACCTCACATCCTACGCAACCAGAGAATCTAGGGTCGGGGACTTGATTACATTAATTGACCAATTAGTGCGGGTGCGTAATCATTAAAGTAACAATCATAGCTATCAAGATCCTAATTGCAGTAAAATTAAACACGTGCAATTCAATGTAATTAAATATGCAAACTAAACATGCAATATATTCAATATACGAGCAAATAAAGAACTAATTACACTATAAAAAAAAAAAAAAGGCAAGACATGACAATTCCCAACCAAACCCTACAATCTTTAGAATTTCGAAATTTTTTAATTTTTTAATTTTTGTTTTAAAAAATAAAATAAAAATTTTAAAATTTTAAAATTTTAAAAAAAAAAAAAATTAAGTTAAGAAAAAGGTCGAATTCTTTCTGAGTTTTTGAATTTTCGAAGACTTTTCGAATTATTTTTTTGAAACTTTTTATTTTTGATTTTTTTAATTCAATTTTTAAAATAATAATAATAATAATAATAATTCTTTCCTTCTTTTGTCTTTTATTGTTTTTTTGCTTTTCTTTTCTTTCTTCTGATTTTTTTCTTGTTTTTTTTTAATTCTTTTCCTCCTCCCTTCTGGCCTTTTCACCGAACATCCCCATCTACCTGTCTTTTCTTCCATTTTTTGGGTTTTCCTCTTTTGCTCTTTTTTTTTAATTTTTTTTTATTTACTGGTTCTTCTCCTTTCTTTGTTCTTATTTTTTTTCTTCCCACCTCCTTTCTGACCTTCTTCTTCATTATGCTTTCATGCCCGACTCCTCACCCAGGACATCCTTCAACACAGACCTCACCCGCACGACAACACCAGTGACAGCAACCGCCGTCCTTTCTGCCGCCAAAACACCACTATCTACCGGTTGTCCACTCCGACCGACGACGACCACCATTGGCCACGAACGCCGGCGGCCAAACCGTTTTTGGATGCAAACATTCCCCCGGCTCAAGAATACACGATTGCTCCACAAAAATCGTATGAAATCGCAATGGAAACATAAAAGGCGGGCACAGTCCTACGTATTTAAGAGCAAGCATGAACCAAACCGAGATTCAACCCGGGTTGCTTCTCAGTTCTCTCTGGGACATTTTGTCAAACACATGAGGTACGCTACTGGGGTTTTTGGCTCAACGAAACTCGAACCATAACGGGATATTCAACACACGACAAACAAAACATCGGAAACAAAAAGTAAGGCGATGCGGGCCGGAGCTTGCGTGAACTGAACGGCCACAAGCTCTGGCCTGGTGTACCCGAGAAAGAGAGCACACACAAAGGCCCAGGGGACTTACCTGGTTCGGGTGGGGCGCAGTGGCCGACGACGGCTCTCGAGCAGACGACTGACGATGGCGAAGCTTTCCTTCGAGCTCTCTCTCTCCCTTCGGCTCGTCCTCTCCTCTCTCGCTCTCTGGTTTTCCCTTTTTCGAGCTCTCTCCACCCCTCTGTCCTTCGCTTGAACCCTGCAACCAGCCGAGAACCCCTTCGTTTTTCCCTGTTCTCCCGGTTCGGATGACGAGCAACGGGCGTACTTCGGGCGACGGCAAAACGCTCTCCCCGATCGTCTCTCTCTCTCTCTCTCAAGCTCGCTCTCTGGTGCTCTTTGTCCTCTCTTGACCCAAAAAAAAAAAAAAAAAAAAAACCATTCGGGAACCCCCCCACCTTTCTCTTTGCTCTCTTCCTTTTAAGCTCGGCCAACGACGGGCGCGCATGGCTTCTGCCACCGCCAGCCTGTCGCAGCCGCTGATCTCCGACCCTCGGGATCACGCCGTCCTTTGCCCTCATGATCCTCCGGCCTCGCGATCCTCTCGCTCCTCGTTTGTACCCTCCTCTTTTCTCCTTTTTGCGAAGCGTGGATGTTGTGAGGGGAGGAAGATGATCCGCGCACGGGCCGGGTTGAAATAAAAGGAGATGGGCCAGCCCAAGTGCAAAAAAAGAAAAGGAAAAGAGATATGTGGGCGAGCCCATGCACGAAGAAAGACCCATATACTCGGCCTCATTCGATTTTTATACCTTTTAATGAATCTTTTTTTTTAACTTTTTTTTATATGACAATTTTGGAAAAATAAAAACCATTCAATATGCCGTGCAATAATGAAAACACAATACCTTTTAATGATTTTTTTTTACTTTTCTTTCTTCTTTCTTTTTTTTTCTTTTTATTTTTCTTTTTTTATTATCTTTTTAAAATTTCGATTTTTTTATTTAAATTTTTTGTAATAATTTTTTTGATAAATTTTAAAACTAGTGACGCAAATGCTCCTAATGTCTATATGTGATGCAATTTTGGTGAAAACTTTTTGTTAAGGGGTTAGAAATTAATCCCTAATTTTCCAATGCAATTAATAAACACTTAAACAAATCGCCAAAATTTAGGTGTCAACACCCGCCTGCACTCTTTCACGATTTTCTTCGTTTTTCTCCCATTCCGACCCTTCCTTTGGCCGTCCCATCCACCTACAAGACCCCCTTGACCCCCAGGAGCCACCGATTGCCCACCACCCGCTCGCCGGAGCTCCGATTGGCCCGTTTCCTCGCCGTTCAACCTTGGTTCTCCTCTGTCCAGCAAGAACAGCAGCAGAAACCGAACCAGCAAGGAGTCTAGGACTTCAAGGCCCGTTTCCGAGCCCTTCCCGGCCTCGCTTGGTGTCGCCACAAGCTTGATTGTCGCCCGCCTCGCCGTCGCCGTCATCGTGGACTCACCGGCTCGCAAATCCGGTGAGTTTACTCACTAATCTCCGCTTATTGAGTTAATTATACTTAAGGGGTGTTTAAATTAGTCTAAGTATGTTTAGGTAGTTAGATTATCTTAGTTAAATGTTAATTAGATTATGTGCATGATTAAATTAAGGGTTGGATTAATTAGTCTAATTATGTAATTAGATTAATGTTAATCATGCTTAGACTTTAATTAATTATTTAATTATTTATTTAAATTAAATACTATTAAACATTATTTAAATTATATTATTTATTAATTAAATTAAAATAATTTTCGGAATTTGTTTAATTATTAATTAATTAATTTTTTCCGGAAATTATATTGGGAGAGCCGCTCGATAGAATTCCGAGCTGATCGTAGTGATGTGTTTAGTTTCTATAATTGAATGCTATATTATGTAAATTGAGTGAAAATGATGATTGTTGGATATTACTAATTAAATGATAAATTAATTATATGGTTGGACGGTATACTATATCAGCCTACGGGCGATATGTCAGCTTAGCAGAGAGCAGTATACCGGTGTACTATATCAACCTACGTCCACTGATATATCAGCTTAGTGCGAGCAGTACACTTTATCAGCTTAGAGTGAGCATCAGGGGTATACTATATCAGCCTACGAGCGATATGTCAGCTTAGCAGATAGCAATATACCGGTGTATTATATCAACCTACGGGCTCTGATATATCAGCTTAGTGCGAGCAGTACACTTTATCAGCTTAGTGCGAGCTATACTATCTATATATCAACTTAGAGTGAGCAGTCCTGACTATGATCGGACTTATTAGATAGTATTGATTGGGCCGACCTAGAGAAGGTCGTGATGACATGTAATCGACTGAGTCGATTGATAGATAGTTCAATTTGATTTGGTGAATTGATATGATTGCGAGTTTATGAGTTGAACTGACCTGTAGGAAGAGACTGAGGCCAAAGTAAGTCCTCCGACCCATGTGGTGCTTAGGCAGCCCTTAGGGCGTATTTTCTTCCTAATCGGGTCTTAGGGGGTAGAACTTGCTGAGACGTCGTCTCACCCCGTTGTGGGATAACATTTTCAAGTCCCTAGATGATGGTCGTGGAGAACTTGAAGTCCCGGAGTTTGGGAAAGTGAAGGAAACAGAATCGGCAAACCTGTCTGACTTGCTAGTCATAGGACAGTCCCTTTTTGGTTAAGCCAATATTTTGTAAGCGACCTGATGTTGTAAATAAACCTGTTTGTTTATATAAAGGTTTGTGTTGGTTTGAAAAATATATGGCCCTACTTTCCTATCCTAATGTTTTATTGTCTGTGGATTATTTATATGCTTCCGCATGCGTATTAAATTGAATGGGTCGGCGATGCGTCCTGGGACATCGCTATTAATCGACCAATGAGGGATGGGCACGTGCTCGGAGGATCGGGGCGTGACAGAACCTGTCAATTTTGGCTACAGTGTAATTCAATCCCTCTGGCTTACTATGTCCCGATCAAACAAAGACCATGGAATATTTGTCAAGTCACTTATTCGATCATATGCACAAATCTAATTGACATGCATTTTATTTGAGACATAAACAATTTATTCTCGGTTACAACCCCGGCCGAGGATTTCAATGTAGTGTCATAATTAGATCGCATAGGACATCATTATTATACCTTGCATTTAACAATGAGACAGATTCCATATTGCGCACACATGCAACTTCGTATATGAACAAACTATGACCATCAGGTATAAAAACGGATCAACGACTCGGCATTACATACACCCGTGAACCATAGTTGTTCGACACACAAGTTAACACTGTGCCTCAGGTCTAAGGATTATTTACACAAGACCAAAGCATGAACAATTAGACATTGACCACGTTAAAAGCTTCCATGTCGCTAATTGTTCCATATGCGTCACGTTCAGTGAACTTGTCTAATACAAACACCTGTGTTCTAACTCAGGTATCATAATACCCAATGACATGTGACTCGTCATTCTCTTAAGTATCCAATACTTAATGGTGAAGTTAAGAACACACCAGTCTCAACAGGATTATAAATATCCACTCAATAATCCATTGACCAGGAACGGTTTAAAGATTCAGCCTAACTATGAACCCGTCACATATATTCTTGACGTCTCAAGAATAGGTCTAGTTGCAACTGATCTTATGGAATCATTCATAAATATAAAATAATTTGACATATGAATGAATACGTCATTGCCATTAATTAAATAATAATAATGATAGTACAACTGAAATCCCTAATATGTAACTATTACATAGTAACTTTAGGGCATACATCCAACACCAACTTCTTGGGTGGCTTCGTGTTGGATTCTCCATGATCGTTTTTGCAGTTCCTTTAAGTGTGGTGAATAATTGGAATAACTCTGGATTTCTTACCTTTTACTTTTCCCTAGTTATACTTTCCTTCATGCACTACTGAGTTATGTTAGACAAGTTTTGTATGACATTTATTTTCAACTAATATTTCACAGAGAACAGTGATACGCACCAAAAGCGTAGAGTTCATGCCCTTCTCTCTCTCATTTTTCCTCACGCTCAGCGCTGTAACTTGGCTCCTATATGGTATATTTCTTGTTGGGAAAATATGGCTTCAAATTGGATAGAACAATGAAGATGGATCTTTAGAGTACTCAAGTCGGACTTTGAGGCGTGATATCACTTTCTTTAAGGATTTATTTGCTCCACAAAGTTGCTAATGGTCACCGGCAAATATCCTTCAGGATACAACAAAGTCTCAGATGAGAGTACTAGATAGCAATTCTAGTATTTCTCTAGGATCTCTCTAGGAAACAATTGAAAATATGGCTGTAGTTTTTTTTCAAAGAGAAGTCTCAAAAATGATCACACACACGTTCTTCTGAAAACTGAAATGTATATATAAAAACATTCTTAAAACGTAGACAACTCTTCGTGAAAGGTTGCAAAGCAAACAAATGTATCCTTTCAAAAATTGTCCGGATGAACAAAGGCGTCCATTCGGAAGAAGTTGAAAGAACGAACAATTGCAACCCTTCGGGAAAAGTTGCAAACTGAACGAGTATATTTTCCAAAGGTTGTCTTGAAAAGACACAAACAAAAATTCTGAATAATAATAATTTTTTTAAATAAATAAAATTTCTGAATTTTTATTTTTTTAATAATTTCCGAAAATTCTCAAAACTAAAAAACAACCTTTGAATTGATTTAAGTTAATAAGATAACCGTACGAAATAAAAAATAAAAATAACATCATCGCGCACCCACACGCGGGTATGGTGGGGTCTAGCCCACACCCAATCATTCCTTTAGGTACACAAAGGAAACCCCACACTTATTAATTGGCCCACTTCCTCCCACTTTTCCTATGTGGGACAAGGAAAATGCACTTAGTTTGTTTTTACAAACAAATTTCCAACATTTCTCAAGGACATCCACATCACCGTATGCATTGACTTTCAACAAATACTAGAAATTATACTAAAAAGAGTTCTCTATTACCCAAAGAAAAAAAGTGTGTCTTGGAGACTACGGTTTAGATATCGCTTTATTTTCTGATATACAATCATTAATGTATGTATGATCATTTACATAGGTTCCAAACGTATTGGGGTTTATCCTTGGAGTGCTTCAGATGGGACTCTATCCGATATATAGGAAGAGGAATGTGATGGTTTTGGAGGAACCCGATGATTTCGGTGGTGCAAGGCCGATTGCCGATACTTAAAAGTCGCAATATCGCCTCTAACGATAGCATCATCGACGTTGATGAGGTCAAGGAGAGGAAAGACGATGTATACGATGGTGAGATAAGCTTGGAAGCTTCCGATAATGGACCAGTTGCAAATAGTTCATGTGAAGTTTGACCCGGGTTAAGTCGCAGCATATGTCTCTGCTGTTGTCTTTCGAGTAGCTAGTAAAGCTAATTTAGTTCTTTCTTCTATGTTGTTAATGCACGCGTCATAACTTGTATATGCAAGTGGAGATTAACACCACGTGCATAAGTGCTCTAGAATTGCAATGTCTTTTCTAGTAATTAAAATCTTCCTTGTCTCGTTCCTGTCGTAAATGAACTCATTCTAGTATCTCTTTGATCCATATTTCGAAAAGAAATGGCAAGTTCGCCGAGATTCACATATGAAGATCATGATTCGTGACCTACATCGAAATTGGCCGTGAAAGATGCCTGTCGTGATCTACCTCCTTTAAAAGCAGAGAAGCCATCTGTTCGGAAAGCTAATAATCAACCATATGATCGTCGGCGTCGTTCAATGAGCGACGTTTCAATAAAAGTCAAATGGATACAGGTTCTCTGTGTTAGTGGAGGAGTCATATCATCTGGCATGAGATTACCAGATACAAAAGCTTGGCACAACTTCCATCCGGGCCTCTCGTTCGAGCCCGTTGCACTTCTTTGAGGATGACATAGCTTCGTAACATTGAGGCAATATCTACTATATACTCATCAGTCCGTGAAACTTCAATAGTTTGGTCAGGCACTCGGGTGCCGATCGAGTCGAGCCACGCTTTTGGGTCGAGTCACCACTGCAGTCTACAGCAGAGTTCTTATGCCCCCAGCATTTTATTTCCAGCCTTTCCCTTAAATAACATATCTTGCACTATTTAGTGCACATAAGCCGCCAAAAGTCTTTCCGACACCACTTTTGACAATATATGAGTGAAAATGGGCTGCATTTTTTAATGTTGGGAAAAAGATCTTGGAAATGTGTAATTTATTGAAGGGCACGTTGGTCAGGTGCTCGAAACTTGACTTGAGCTCGATCACGTAATAGAGTTTTACCAAGCTCGGCTTGAGCTTAAAGAAATTCGATCTTCTAGAGCTTCATAAAGCCCAAGTATCTTCCTCGGATTTTCGTATATGTGTGGATACACTCTGCAACTTCAAGGAACTCTATGTTTGATTTTATCACAATTATAATTGCAAGCTTGAGCTTGACTCGATATGAAATTCTAGCAGCTTGAGCTCGACTCTAGATCAAACAAGTTGATTTGATCGAGTAATATATCATCGAACCAAGGCCCGAGCTACGTACTCACGGGTAACTTTGACTCGGTTTACAATGATAAACACAAGGGGCTTGGGAACGATTACTATCTTGCTTGGGCGATATTTTCTTCCACCCTCGGCGGAGAAAACTTTCTTCAATCAAGTTTTGTATTGGTGGTTTACAAAGATGGACATTTTGACGAAGTTCGTACATTGGAAAGCCCAGTTTGTACTGAACTCTTTTCTCATAGAACCAATTCGGAGAGTTGCTTCGGATATGATCCAATGAGCGCGCAACCAGAAAGCAACGCATTATCGGCAACTAAAAGGAAAAGGAAAAGACCCAAACCTAAGCACATTGGTGTGCTGCTCGTTGTCCTGCCGCATAGATCTTCGTATACAACAAGGTTGGACACGAGAATGCACGTACGGAGACGGCCGTTCCGTACAAAGGTAGGCACGAATCATGAAGATGTGGAGAGTCCCAGTCCGATTGAGATCCTGCCTAACTAAATCCTCGTTTGGAGGTCTCTTTCCTCTACTTGGTTATTCTCGCGTGCCCTTGGGCCCTTCGTCGTGACTCATTGAATTGTATCTTTACTTTTGAAACCCGCATGATTAGGACACTTTGGGAAAAACGTATTTGTAAAGCCCCGTTAAAGTTGCACACAAGCTTTTAGCTTTTATTTGAATATTCTATTACCCCTCATGCGTAGGGTGGAAATAAGCAATTGGGAAGACAAATAGAGGTCTAGAAAAATTTGAAGTCAAGACCTCCTAATCCGATACAATATGAAATTTTATGAGACATTTATCAACTATTTTAAAAACTTAAACTGTTAGATGAAAATGTGGTTTAACATCTAAATATTTTGAAACATAGAACTTGATGTTAAGATACGTGATTCATCAAATAAAACCACGTGCATGGTATGTTGCAACTCAGCCTTACCATCAAGACCAAAGACCCACTAATTAACCACATGTGACCGTACAAATTTTAAGATTAGTAGGGGCACCCATTCAACGTCAATCACCTAACAATATATTACTAATTTTCCAAACATTTAGCAGATGATAATGGTGGCCAATTTACGCACTCCATGTCCCGACGTCCAAGCACTTATTTCCAGACCGCAAATCTCTTTTGCTAAAGGAGATGTTTCATGTTGGATGGAACCTTCGACTCTCATACCGTTTCCCTATCACAATTGAATATGAATGTCGAGATTCCGTTAGTTTCCCTCTCTTATCATTTTCCCTTCATTTCGAGGAAGTGCTTTGTTAGGGTCTTATTGCTTACATGATTCTGAATTACAAATGGATGGTCCTAACTCGAACTTTATTCAATGTCGAATTGCAATGTTTGACCGGCGTTGACTGATAGATAACATCAGGTGGTGTTGTTCTGGAAAAGATGTCCACGTAATGGATTTGCGGCAAAGTGTGTTACTTCAATAATCAATGTACCTCGCCCTCATTGTTGCTTCAAAAGTCAAAACCTTTTTCCGCAATCCACAACGCCTTCATTAATTTGGACAATGATACTCCTCCCAATCAGAACATTCACACAGGCACGGGCGAAACCGTTATAGAGGGGAAATTTCTTTAAAAAGACCTAAATCTATTACACTTGGGCTAATTCAATATTAAACATTTCAATTTTACTAATATTACTTTGGTCTAGACAATTTTGCTAATTGAATTATAAACTTTTTGATTAACAATTAAATCCATTCAACCAACTAGGTTATCGCTGACATAGATACAAGTCATCCAACGTGATGCCAACGTAAAAAAATTTGTTTTTTTATTCTTTATTTTTTATTTTTCTTTGCTTTTTTTTCCTGTGCCGTCAAGGGTCACCAGCAACCCTCGCCCACTACGAAGGCTTCACTCAAGGCCATCACCTTGCCGACTGTGGGTGAGGGTGCGAAGGCCCTCGCTAAATCTAGGTAGGCGACCACAATGCCAAAATAGACTCAACTAGCAAATTGTCAAAAAGTTACAAAAGTTGTCTACTTTAAAAAATAGCAAATGAAAAAATGAAAAGAAAAAAAAAATACAAAAGTTGTCCACTTTCATGCTAGCGGTGCCACATACGAAAATTGGCCAAATTGACTCAACAAGCAAATTGTCAAAAAAATTACACAACTCAACTAGCAAAATTAAAAGATTTAAAATTGAATTAGGCAAAGTGTAATAGATTTAAGATTTTATGAACAATTTTCTCCCACTATAGAAAGAGATCACATAAATAACTAAAGCCAAAAGCAAAGCATATACCAATTGCTAATAAAATATATAACAACACCAATGATTCCACAGTTGCCGGATAATTGTTAGAGACTCTTATCAGCTCTTTTCCCATCAAGTGGCCATCTCATATTATAATTCAACAATCGACCTCGAACCGAGCCTGCCCACATCGAGAGCTCTCCAGCAATTTGGCGCACGAAATTTCAATTGCAAATACCATCGAACGAATCTGGGAGGAGAGTTTAAATGTCGAGGGTACACTACTCGCATGTTCTCGTATAAGACGCATGTTAGGAACGCATGCAATCTGCGATAAGGTTAATGCTGATATCACGGTCAAGAAAGGGCTACTCGATAAAGCGCAACCATATCATTAAATTAAAGCCTTGATTAGCCATGGAAACGATATAAAGACCCGAAATGATTTGGCATTTATAGCGAAAAAGGGATACGCGGATCGATCTGAAACCACCTGTCTCCGATTTTTGGCGGAGGGGTGTGTGAAAAAGATGGGGTGGGGATGGCAAGACGTCACTCCATGAATGGATGGATCGATGGTTATCCCCTTGACATCTGTAGGATTGCCCAAATTGGCCAAGTGGAGATCTAGCTGTGAACCGACTCATCCCAATCCTTCGACATTTAGAGTATGCATCGCTCCACCTGAGATCTTCATAGAATGTACGAGGCTCTATGAAGATCTTAATACATTCGACATATCCTGATGACCAACAGAGAGTCGTGTAATTGCTCCTAGAACATAGCTTCTTGGTATAGGTAAGGGTCAGAAGAAATTTTCTCTGTTATATGTCTTCGCTTTTGTCTAATGTCTAGAGTCAAATTTTCTTCGCAGCAAATTTAGCTTTACTTACTTAAATACTAAGTTCAATATGCTACTATCGCAAATTCTGTTTTTATTCTCACTTCATATTGATTAATAATCACGATCAGTGCACGGAAAGTTCTAAAATTTATTATAAAAGTATAATCAATTTCTAAAATTTTTAAAAGTGCAATTAGCGAAATGATTTAATTAGACCAATTTGATAAATTTTATAACTCGATTGTACTTTTTGAAAGTTTTAAAACTTCATTACACTTTCGTGACAAGTTTTGGTGCTTTCAATACACTTACCCCTCTATTATTTTGACTGAATCATTCTTTTCTAGATGGCCAGATGATTGTATAAAGTGTTGTAAATTAATTTTTTTCTTTTAACTTATCACTCAAGTAGAAACGTAAGCTACACCCTGTTTAGTTTAACTTTTTCTAAGTATCTAAGATTGCCATGTCAATGAAGACATATTAATATATAACATCAATATATAATTAATGTGGATGAAGACATGTCTATATAGAAAATCAATATATAATCGCAATAAAACAACGATAATAGGAAGGAAAATCAATATTATGCCTGGGCATGGGTCAACCTTCTCGATGCAAGACCGACCTCGCCATGGCCAAAGCGAGGCTTGTCGGGCCTCATCAAACCTCGCCCTCGCCTAGGCGAGGCCTGGCAAGGCACGGCAAGGTAGCTCTGACCGGGGCGAGGGTCAACCTTACTAGATCTAGCAATGGGGGCCTTGCCTGGCCATGCCTAGACGGCTGACGCTCAGCCTCGACTTGGTGAGACCAATCCTTGCTTGTGGCTGACAAGTGTGACCTCGCCAGCCATGGCTGTGGTTGGTGGCCGGTGATGGCCACCAAAAAAAGAAAAGGAAGAGAAAGGGGGAAGGGGAAGGGAAAAAAAAAAACAAAATTTAATAAACTAGTTTAAAATTTCAATAAATGCAAAAAAAATATTAAAATATTATTAAAAATGCCCATGTCAGTGCTAAACACACCACGTCTGCCAGCTGGCATCCACATCAGTAATTTTTTTCCTAAATTGACCAAATTAATTGAATTAGTACCAATGTAAAAATATTTATAATTAAATTAATCCAATTAAAAGATTTATGACTGAATTTGTACTAGTACAACAAATTTAGAACTTTTTTAGTACTTTTTCATTAAAGGCATGGACAACAAGGCACGCTATCATGCTCAATAATTGAAAATACAAAAGCCACTTACTTTACGATGAGGTTGTGTTTGATTGAATTACTATTAGGAGTGTTTGACACGCACTCTGCCAACTTGTGGCCCTCATATAACGAAACATATGCTGATTAGTGACTTATGTTGTCCCTAATTACTTCCTTTCACATTGATGAAATATATCGTCATAGGTGTATCAAATTGATATTTGTACAACTAAGCTATATGAAAATGTGATATGCAAAATTGATATACCAAATGACATAGCAAATTGTAAGTATGCATTTAAATAAGTGGGACACGGTGGATGAATATAATATTACATCACTTTATGTATCAATTACGTCAATCAATTTTAGTATAATTAGCAAATGAAAGTCCTTTTATCCAAATTCCATTTAGGCGATATTAACTTTAGTTCAACGAATGTGGTCACGTAATCAAAAGTGACTTTGGGTCCTAGAAAGCGTTGAATCTTTATGGTATGATAAGGTGCAGCGGTCGCGTACGGGCGCACAATCACCTACTACGTCATACCACCTGCAATTATTAGGCGAGATCATTATCTCCATTTGCAATATTAAAAGATATTATCGCCATCCACGTAATCGATAATTTTATTGACATGATAAGTTCATGTCTAGTACACCACTTAATCAACACCAAAATTATCTAAAAAGTCATAAGTTCATCATACGACAATAAATCCATTCCTAAACTTGCCAGTTTTAACTAATGTAGTCCTAAACCTTAGGTTAGAAATCGCTAACATAACGGTTCTATTAAAACCAGGCCAATAGTTGACATGGACAATTTTATATGAAACAACATCACTTTGCATTGAACCAAGAATATCTGAATTTTCTTTCTTTCTTTTCTTTTCTTTTCAATATTTTTAGCTTTTTATTTTTCCTATTCTATTGTTCATCTTTATCCTCTACCGATCAAAAGTGAGGGTCATAGCCCTTGCCAGATATGGGCAAAGCCGCCGACCACAAGCTAAGGTAATCCTTGCTAGATTTGGCGAGGTCGTGATGCCCTTGCCGGGGGTGCTAATGCGAAGGTTGCCCTCGCCTGTGCCCGATGACCTTCGTAAACCATCGCCAAGGCTTTGATGACCGACGAAAAAAAGATGAATAGTGCATTAAAACAAAAAGAATCAAAGAATTCATAAAAAGAAAAATTGCAAAATGAAATTGTGTCATTTAAGATCATCCACATCAATCGCCAGCTGTTCTACATAGGATATTTGGTATTGACTAGACTGCCATGTCAATAATATTCGATTTAAATTAACTTGATAAATTACATTTAAAAATTATCGAAAGGTTAAAGACTACATTCAGCAAATTGAAAAGTTTATGACTTAATTGGCTATCATGCAATAAGTTTAAAATTTTTTGGACAGCTCTCTCTTCAATCAACCACCATTATAAATAATTCTATCTTCTAGCATAACTTTTTCCTTCCATCTCCTCTATAAATTGTAAGGCCTGCGTGAGCACAATTTCCACAACATAGCTTTATTTGTTTTTAGCTTCGAAATCTTCCGTTTGAATATCTTCAGTTTATGAGAGGAAGAGAGTGGGAAAATGGCCATCTTCACGACTGACAATCCCTGGGTGCTTATTTTTGGAGTTCTAGGTACTTTACTCACGGTATCCAACTGTTTTATAATTACTATCGAACAACAACCGATGACTTTGTTTTGACGCGTTTGTCAACCTTTGGATGATTGTTGTCGCAGGTAATATCATATCCATCGTGGTCTTTATGGCCCCAGTGTAAGTTTCTAACTCTTTCTCACTCCATGCACACTGACCAAAATAAGGTTTAGGACTTATTTAATCTCCTTTGGCAGGCCAACGTTCTGCAGGATATGCAGGAAGAAGTCAACTGAAGGGTTTGAATCAGTTCCATACGGGGTTTCTCTGTTCAGCGCTATGCTTTGGCTGTACTATGCATCCCTCAAGTCCGAGTCCAGCGCTTTCCTGCTCCTCACGGTCAATTCGGTCGGATGCGCCATAGAGACAATCTACATCGCTCTCTACCTCACGTATGCTCCTAAACAAGCCAGGGTACGTAGCTACAGCGTTGTTCGCGAAGAACACACCTAATGTATTCTAATTGTTGGAGAGTGGATGCGCAGATGATGACGCTGACACTGCTGTTGCTGAATTTCGGAGGGTATTGTTCCATTCTTCTTCTGTCCCACTTCTTGGCAAAGGGATCGGCGAGGGTCCAACTTGTTGGGTGGATTTGCGTTGCACTCTCTGCTGCAGTCTTTGCTGCTCCTCTAAGCGTCATTGTAATTTACTTCTATCTGACTCCTCCCTTTTTTCTGCACGAGAACGCCTGTCTTGCATGTCAATCTAGGACACAAGTTGTGCATGACATGTATTTTGGTTTCGACGTACATGTGAGTTTACATATGTGTGTGCAGAGAACGGTGATACGCACCAAGAGCGTGGAGTTCTTGCCCTTTTCTTTATCGTTCTTCCTCATGCTCAGTGCTGTGACTTGGCTCCTATACGGCCTATTCCTCAAGGACTTGTATGTCGCGGTATGCATGGTTCATCTACGTGTTAAAATCAAGATGGCGAGGTGTAGCAATATTATTTCCGTTCCCCTGAATGAACAGTATTAACATGTGTACGTGCATATATAGGGTCCAAACGTGTTAGGAGTCATCTTTGGAGTGCTTCAGATGGCGCTGCATGCCATATACAGGAAGAGAAATAAAGTTGTGGCGGAGGAGGAGAAGAATGATACCAGTGTTGGAAAGCTGAGCTCTGATACACAAAGTTGCAATGGGCATGCCTTCATCATCTTTATTGAAGCTTCTGATAAAGGACCAGTGGCCCCTCCATCTGAAGTTTGACAGGCGTCTAAGTTACTCATATGCCCGATCAGACTTTCTGTTTTCCAGCAGCTCCTAGCTGGCTTACTCGTTGCTTCTGCTATGTAAAGTGCAAATGCATGCGCGCATGTGGGTGCTTGGAGGGGTAGAGTTTTGTTTGTGAATGTTCAACTGGTTTTTCCTAATAATACAGTTATCAGACGCATTACTCTTTCAGAAACAGATTCAGCTACTCTCCGTTCTTTGCTGATTGATTGATATCATCTACTTACCAGGTGAGGTCTGTCTGCTCGCTAAACAATTTTTTCCTTTGAAATCCAGCTAGTTAGGATCATGAGCTAAGATCTGAGACACTTTGGGCAACCTAAATCTGCCTCTTCATCAGAATATAACTGGGGTCACGTAATGCGTGCCCTGAGATGACATTCTTACTCTCTGATTCCAATTCGGGAGAAGTTTGCTCAAGTGGGTAATAAACTCACTGAGGATAGCACGCACCAATAGGCCCAGATTCAACCGGACCGTCAACCCAGTAACTACAAAAAATCATAGTTAAAAAGTGCTCCCAACACACCATAGATATCCCTGATACTCAACTGAGAGATCAGAGGAACTTCCCCCTAAAGGAAAGTAAACAGTACGTACTTCCTCAATCAGACTGACGATAAAAGAACTTGAGTCACAGCAAAATGTTTCTTTTGTCAAGCAGGATCAACAGTTGATTCTCATCCTACAAACATGAAGGACTTCAACGCTAGCAATTTCCCCAATGAGGAAGCTCTTTTTTCTACAACCAATGAGCATGCGGAATTGGAATACACTATTGCAGTAGTTGAAACAATTTTTACAGGCTTGCAATTGCCTCTCACTGTATCAGATTCTTCCAAGGCATTTTGGAAAAGTAAGGGCGTGTTTGTTTGTGTTTCTGTTTAAAAAGTGTTCCAGGAAACGTAAATACAAAAACTATTTCGTTCCTAACAATTTTTTACCGTAAAACGCGTTTAGTAAACTTGTTTCGAGAATAAAAAAAGAATAGAAATATGTTTGGTAAATTTGTGTTCTTTTTTTGTTTCTTTTAATTTTATTTTTCCTTTTTTTCTTTATTTTTTATTTTTTCATTTTTTTCTTTATTTTTATTTTTTATTTTTATTTTTCCTTTTTTTTTCTTTCTTTTTCTTTTTTTCTTCTTTGGCCGATCGCCGGCCTTGGCCATGGCCGGCGACCGGCCGAAGAGGGCCGGTGGCCTCGCCCCACCACGGCGAGGCTCGCGCCCCGGCGAGGCCGAGCCTCGCCGTGGTTGGGTGAGGCTCGACCTCACCTTGGCCGGGCGAGCTCGGGCTCGCCCAAATCCGACGAGGCCGAGCTCGCCTAGCCACCGGTGGCCGGCGGTGGCCCGGCGAGGCCGAGCCTCGCCGGTGGCTTGGCGAGCTCGGCCTCGCCGGGCCACCGCCAAGCGACATCGACCTAGTGATGATCCAGTGACGCCGAGCCTCGCCCGCGCCAGCGACGCTCCATCGAGTTCGCCGGCCCTCGACGGCCGGTCGCCGGCCATGGCCGAGGCCGGCGACCGGCCAAAGAAAAAAAGAGAAAAAAAGAAAGGAGAGGGAAAATGTGTTCTTAAAAATTGTTCTAAAAAAGAAACAAGTTTTTTTTTGTTTGTTTTCCAATTTTGTTAGAACAAAAACAGATTTAACAAAAACGCAAACAAACGCATTTCGTTTTTTTTGTTCCGGGAACAAAAAAACAGAAAATCTGTTCATAAACAAAAAATAAAAGTGCAACCATGCACGCCCTAAATAGCTGCATTATGTGAATTTGCTACATTTTTCAAGAAAATTTAGAGAACAGCCTCGAGATGAAAATTTGGAATGTTCTCAGGCTAGCTAAGTGATGCCCGATCTGGATATGGGCACTCACAGACCCAACCGGGTCCAGAATATCGTATGCAGTGCAGCCATAATCCATCCTCACTCCCGTCATATCTGCATTTTGCAGAAACTCAGAAATCAAATCTTAGGTTCTCTATCGTACACACGCAGGCAAAGGTGTGCAAGCAGAATATGAGTAAAGACAAGTGCCCAAGATGGGAAAAAGGAGGAACACACCCTTTTGGAGCTAAATTCGGACAATTCGTGCACACAGGGTCAGTAATAAATTCAATGCAAGGGTCTTCTTCCTTATGATTCTGCCCAATATCAGAAACACTGGATTCCAATGACAAACCAGCAGCTTTATCGGCAACCATTCCTTCATCTGAACGATTGGTCCTTTGTTCAAGAAGGTAAAGCATGTCATTGGCAATTGGATGGCCACTAAACTGCAAATGTACTCGTGTCTGCACATAAAGAGCAGGGTTGAGAGAAGAAAGTACTGCAACTACAAGCATATATCAAATAAACCTCACAAATTAGAAGATATAAAAAACAGGCTGACTTAACCAAATGCAGAGGTATATAATAAGCAGGACCCGAAAGTATCTTCCAAAATGAGCAGGACGCGGTTTATGGAGAGACAAAAGTGCAGAAAGGAAAGCGCACATGGCTCAAAAAGTTAACAGTAAATGCAATGTCCTTCCTGTATGTGTGGGTACATCTGTGCATGCAATTGACCTTGGCTACATTAAGGAAAAACAACCAAGGAAGGTTCACTGCTTATGGAATAGAAAATAGGAGGTATCAGACTTTCAACATGGTATTTGCATCCTATAGCATCATATTGCCTTACCTGATGAGTTCTTCCAGTGACTGGTTCACAGAGAACAATGCTATGAGTTCCATTGGTGCTGATCCTTGTGAACTTTGTACAAGCGGCCTTTCCTTTCAAGAGGGCAGTATCACAAGTAGGGTCACCCGCCTGTACAAAGCATGCTCTTCCATTCACTGCCAATGCTCTAATGTACTGGTTGAAATTAAGACACGACCATGAAACAGTCAGGGCAGATGTATTCTAAATGTAGAATGAAAAGAAAGCTCTAAGAGCGGTCATACACTGCGACACACCATGCCACGTGGACCAGGAGAAGGGTGGCAGATGACATCCTACCACCATTTTAAATTTCCTTAGAGATTAAAAAGCCTTTATATGATGACTCAGCCATATAAAATCCAAATCACATACTATTGGGTCGAAAGGAGCTCGTAAAGTGAGACAGCATATGTGCTAATGAATGGGGAAACTGTGGCTTCTTGCTTTTGGCTGGCAGTATTTAGATTTGCTGTTTCATGTACCAAGGCTCGCAGATTTTGCATAAGCCAGCACTATGTCACGAGCTTGGAGCTCTTACCTTCTGACAAATTTAGTTTGGATTACCATCACACATTACTTTTCAATTCCATTTCAAACAGTGTGTTGCACATCACCAAGATAACAGTCCACAGTGGCTCATAAGTATATGAATGTTCCTAAAAAGTATTGAGAGGCCATCATAAATGGATATCTACAAAAACTATATAGTTATTTTTACATGCCTCTGTAAGAATGTTAAGAAAGGGCATTAGCTTCCATTTATAGCACTCTGATAACATTCAAAATTGCATCCCATAATGAATTCATATTGGTTAGTCACAAAAACCTTCATTTACGAACGAAAGAGAGAAAAAAGAAAGAAAGGAGAAGAAATCAGTACACAAGGAAGGCATCACATAATTTTCATTGAAAAGCATTATCAGAAAGCCATCATTTCAAGACCCTTCTCCAACACCCAGAAGCTCAGTTTCATTTCCGTAACCTCATGTAATACAGTGATTGATATAAATTTAAACTCAGAAAAAGGTTGAAATAACAAGGTTTTGAGCAAATATAATACAGTGATTGATATAAATTTAAACTCAGAAAAAGGTTGAAATAACAAGGTTTTGAGCAAATACTCACCTCCGCTGTGCTCCTGCCTTCTCGAGCACTGTAATTGATGTTGACATTGACCTCCAGCTAACAAGAAACCTTAGAACACATAAATCAAATGAGAACTAATAAGAATGCATTTCTGATGCCACATTCTCTAGAACTTTTTCACACGATCTAACTAGCCTCCAGAATCTTCTGAAGGGAGGACCTAAACAAAAAAGGACTAGTTGATTGTGTTCATAAACAAGTGGATCTTCCTTGGGTTTGATAAATTGATATGGGAAAACACAGCTGGATCTTTTATCAATAATAACTGAAAGATGTGCAGTTGATTTTTAACAACTAACCCTCTCCCACTCAAAAGGAGTTTTATAATTACTAAAATCTATGTGGAGAAAAAGAACACATGCAGACTTGTCCTTTCAGCGTTACCTCTTCTCAGGACAACTCAACAAACAAACAGAAAATAGTTGAATTGGAATAAAGAAATCACATTGCTAGATTGAGTGCATCTACTTCAACATCTCACAATTCCAATTCTTAAGGGTTAAACTCCCTAATGTACTGTACTGCCGGATTTTTCAGTTCGTAAATTATCCACTTATAGTGCATAATCCCAAATCAACAGATTGAAGCAAGAGATACCTCATTCTCAGGAAATTCACCCACCACCTTTGCAATGTACTGTTTCTGCACCAAACCACCTTCAATCTGAAGATATTTAATGTCAGTTGAAACTTAAAATTTTAGGCTGAATATCATGTGTACCTCGCCACATCACAAATATGATGTATAAACACTTAAAAGTATATAAGAGGATATTCTAGATAATTTTTACTCGAGGGAATGAAGTCAGCAGCAGAAATAGTACGTGATAGCACTACTGCTATTAGGAGAAACAGTCACCATACAAAGGAAATACACATCACAGAAAGAAAATATATGACCTCTTTAAGTCACTCCATAAAGTAGATGTACATGACACGGTGTGATGATATCACAAATGATGAACAAGATGTCACAACACAGCAGCATGCTCAGAGAACTACCACTACCCTTGTTGTAAATGTAAGAGAGCCCCACTTCCTTTTAGGCAATTGACCACCCGCAAGTATTGCAGCTAATAGGAATTTACATTAGTACGGGTTCCAAAAGCACGCTTTTCAACACAACACTTACCTGTTGCCTGAAAAGATCTGCTTTTGACGCGTTTCTGGCAAATATAAGGAGTCCAGAGACCAGGCGATCTAGTCGGTGAACAGCTTGCATTATAATATCAAGGAGGATGTACGAAATCCATAATGTGGATGTGTCACCAGATATAGGTCAGACGAGGGAAAAAGAGTTACTGATAGACATCAAGAATCACGAGGAAACAGAATATGCCCAGTCTAATTTCGATAGAGCCAAGAATGCACATGCATGTGAAAGAGCTTCTTGGGATATGAAATGGGGGTGCCAGCCCATCCTCTGCCTGAAGGATGCTGACCACAGTGTTTTTAAGATACTGACCACATGGATACACCTATAAACAAGTTGAAATTTCTATAAACATAGATCCTATAAGGCCAGAAGAGCTAGCTAGACCAAGCAAGGCTGTTGTAACCATATTACTGTCTGAATCTCATCAGTGATTTTACAGACTCATGCAAAATCCACATGAAATCACTCTTTTGTTGTACATTTGAAATGAGGGAAAACATAATTGTGTTGTTCCTTACTGGAATAGATGCCGGCTTACAAACAGTCACCACATCCGGTTCTTTCTGTAGGATGGAGACACATGGCTCATCACAGGAGGCTCATGCCTACAACCTTATCAACATTAACACATATTCAAAGAATACCCTAAAACTTCTAGAAAAAAACTGTAAATTAAGATTAGAATTCTTAACTCGTGGGTGAAGAAAGAAGAAAGAAGCCTGAAGAAACAAAAAAGGTAAAGAAAGGGAATCTAAGCAAAAGAAACTGATGCAGCCAAAGGGATATATCATCTCTAGATTAGACTCTTGAAAAGCAACATTTTCATAAAGAGATCATAGCAAGTGTAAAGCTCAAACTAACCTGTGTACAAAGTGGCTTATTTTTTCAGATGATTTACAATGTAAGAGATAGGAAAGCCCCTCCCCCGACTTGTATCCATCCACATTCAACAGCACTGACCTACAGGTTATGACTAGGCATGATTAAAATTCATGGTCACATGCAGAACTAAACATTCGTTATGCAATGAAGAAAATGCTTACATAACACTCATAAGGTCTGCCTTTGAACTCGTGGGCAAACAAATCCACAATGGTTTTGCCAGCCCAGCGGCTCTTGACCTATAATACATCATAATTCATAACAAGAAACCAGCCAAATTGAGAGCTACTGGTTGAAGCGAAAAAGGGCTTAACGAGGGTCTTGACCAAATAAAAGTTCGATCACAAGTGAAGCATGCAAACCACTCCACTCCAGAAGAAGAAAGACGAGATAGCGACGACTCACATGAGAGATGAACTCGCAGTGGTAGGGTGCGACGTAGCACCTCCCTGCATTCTCTTCATAGATCAGTCATCTTTTCGCTCTCTCCACTGGCAAGAATCTATAAACAATGATGACCCATGAAAGAAAAATACTCTGTCGAGAGTGAGGTCACGAGATAAATGAATTACCTTCGCGGAAGATGAAATCTTGGCGCTCCGGCGGATTCAACGGAGTCTGCCACACGACCTCCCCAACCTCCCCCTCCTTCTTCCTTTCTCTTCCTCTTCATTTTCCTGCGACCATCGACCGCTAGAAACGACGGCGCTGGGGAGGAATATGATGCGTCAGAGCAAAAGGCGCTTCCTTTATCCCACCTGAGGTAAGCGGGAGCTGCAGTGGCAGAGACAAGGCGACGTCGTTTCCAGCGTTCCGTCCCGTCTGTCCGTCCGACACTATTCTGGTCTGTATATTGGTCTTCGTTTCCTGTCTCGTTTGGTGACTCGCCAACAAACCGACACCAATCTTCCAAACCAAAAGCAGTCGCATTTCGGTCGTTAGCTTCACCAACTTGCCAAAGTATGACATGTTTCTCTGAGCTACTCCCCGCCCATCAATACCTTTAAACTCGACACCATCTTCGCTTTCTTTCCCACGCCGTATCTTTGATTTCCTTTTGCCGAGAGTTCATCAAGTCCCGGCTTTTCATCTTCCTGCTTGCCAGCTTAATCCATCGACTCGACTTCCTTTCGCTGATTCAGATGGAATGATCCAATAAGGTCCCTTGTTGAACTGAGACGAGGCAGAGAGACGGGCACGCGGGAGTGATCGACAAGAAGGAGGCGGAAATGCGTGAAGACGATTTGGTGGATGTAAAGTTCAGATTGTTCGATGGATCGGACATGGGTCCCTTCCAGTACTCATCGGCACCCACCATCGAGATGTTGAAGCAGAGAGTTGTCTCCGATTGGCCCAAAGGTTTCCCTCACCTCTCCTTCCCATGTTCGTTTAAGTATACGATTTGTGCTGAATAACCATATAATCCGGTATCTTCATCTTGTTCAGATATGGTTTATAAGATTGGTAAGATAGTTTAAACCAGCTTAGCAGGGTCACACGCGCAGACTATATAAACTTTTTCTTGTTTTAAGCCGACTACAGGAGCTGCTTTCTTGTGGAATGTAGGAACTGTCTAGGAACTGAGATCATGTCTACTACTGGGCCTTTTCTTAAGTTAGTGATGACCCTGCTTTAAATTTATCTGAAATTATATCAGTGCCAGTGAGTCAGTGACCACAAGTTTATGACTCATGGTGCTATCATGAAGAGCTGTGATCGTCTGTTTGCGTACACGCTTCCAAGGCCAAGTTCTTTCCCATCTTCAAAAAATTTTCACCCTTATTAAAAGATCATTTTCATAAATCCGTACAGCGAGTTCGCATTAATAATGCCTATGAATTTTTCAATCACAAATATTCTTCACTGTTTATTGCAAATGGTATCCTTATTGAGAGCTCCTGCACATATTCCCTCCAACCAAATAGTGTTGTCCGAAGAAAACATTGTTATCTCTAGAAGCTGCTCGCTCCCTTAAATGTCAAGCTTTTATTCCAAAAATGTTCCAAGAAGAATGTGTGGTCATGGAAACATACTTAATCAACTGGATTATCTCGAGTCCTTAATGGATGAACCCCCTTCAAATTGATTTTTGGGAAAAGTCCGGATATTCGCCATTTGTGTCTTTGGTTGTTTACATTATGTGTCTATCATGGGCCCTCAGAACAAATTGTATCTTCATGCTGTTAAATGTATATTCATGGGATATCATACTCTTCAAAAGGGATATTTAGTTTATGACCCATCCACTAAGCGTTTATTTATCAGTAGAGATATTATCTTCCATGAATATGTTTTCTTGTTCCAAGACTAGTTATCTTTTCATAAACAAACTAATATGGCTACTAATCACTGCCCATTTTTTTACTAAAGAAGTTTTTGTTGCCCTTTCGACCGATGATGATTCCCTATATGTCCTCTTCCATGGCATCCTCAGCTCCTCAATATGATGCAACCTCATTATCGGGTACATATAATACAGCTCTCAATATTCCACAGGAAGTCACATCAAAGCTCCCTGCAACTTCTCAATCACATACTTCTTTGGGTGATATCTCTCTTGAATCACATGGGATTATTCCATCCGCTGCACTAATTCCTCCTCGACGTTCCGATCATACTACATGACCACCCACATGGACAACAGATTATATTTGTCCTACCTTTGAGTCATCTAGTAGACAATATCCCATCTCATCACATGTTATACTCACCTTTCACCTGACATATGTGCTGCCTTAGTAGAATATTTGAAGGACAAGAACCATCTTCATATGATGAATCTACAAAAGATCCTTGTTGGCAGCAAGCAATGGTGGATGAATTACAAGCCCTAATAGAAAATAAAACTTGGGATATCATTCCTATAACCCTCATTGGAAAATCTGAGCGGGTACACAAAATCAAATACAAGATAGATGGTTCCATTGAACCTTATGAGACAGGATTAGTAGCCAAAAGGTTCACTCGGCAAGAAGGTTTTGATTATATTGAAATGCCCTCTCCAGTAGCGAAGGAAGTCACCGTCCATTCCTTCTTTTCCGCTTTTCGTGATTGGCCCATTCGTCAAACGGATATTCGTAATGCATTTTTCATGGGGATCTTAAAGATGAAATCCACATGGACCTTTCACTGGATTTACGCGGACAATGAGAGAATAATGTATGTTATTTCTATAAATTCCTATATGGACTTAAAGAAGTTTCTCATCAATGTTATGCTGACATTGATTATGCTTTATTCTCAGCAATTTACTTGCTTATATACATTGATGATATGCTTATTATAGGAAATAATGAAAATACCCAACATATGTGTCTCATATTAAGGATTTAAGACATTCCAAATACTTTCTTGGGATAGAGATTGCATGATCAGATAAGGAAATTTGCCTCAATTAACAAAAATTTGTCCTAAAAATCATAGTAGAAGCAAAACTATTGGGATCTAAACCAATTGTTATTCCAATTAAACATAATGTTAAGTTAACAATTGCTGAGTATTATAAAGGACTATCACACCCGAATGACAACCTTTTGCTCAAATACCCTTCTTCTTATCAGAGACTTGTCAAGAAACTCACATATTTAACCATGACTAAACCCAACATATGCTATTCCGTGCAAATTTTCAACTAGTTCATACATAACCTAAAGCAATCCCACATGAATGATTCACTAAAGGTTGTAAAGTACTTAAAGGAATTTTCAAGTTTGGGAATACTACCCTCTCGGGAAAGCAACATGGAGATGACAACGTATAGTGACATATTATGCTACTTGCCCTATGAGTAAAAAATATTTCAGTAAATTCTGCTTCAAATTAGGCAACTCATTAGCCTCTTAGAAACAAAAAAATAGTCGACTACTTTTTCATCATCCGTCGAAGCAAAATATCAAGCAATGGGCAAGACTAGCTTGGAGATAGTTTGGATTAGAGGATTACTTCAAGATATTAGCCTATCGGTAAAAGAACCGACCATCATATTCTGTGATAATTATGTTACACTTAAACTTGTAGTAAATCTAGTTTTCCATGAAAGACACAACATATAGAAATTGATTGTCATTTGATTAGACACAAAATTCAAGATGGAGTAATCAAAACAAGAGAAATGAGAATGACGGAACAGCCCGTAGACATCTTCAGTAAACCCCTATGTGGGAGGCAACATGTGTATATATTAAGCAAGCTGGCATCCTTGATGTGTATAAACCATCAGCTTGAGGGGGAGTGTTGAAGATATTGTTGCCTAGACTGATTGATCTTGATCCAGATACTGATTGTAATTGTTGCCTAATTATTTCCTTTACTTTGCACGTCTCTTTTTCCTTAAATAGTTTGATCGTATGTGCTGTAAAAAGGACTATAATTGTACAATATTGATATGAGAAAGCGATATACATTTTTCTAATTTTCTGACAATTTCATGAAATGAAATTATTAGGCGTCATTGTTAATTATCTATCTTGTACTTAAAAGTCCATCAATACATCTAAAGATGATAAAAGATGCTATCTCTAAAATTTGGTGTTGTAAGGTCATAAGTTAAATGGCTACTAAGCTATCAATTTTAGTTCCTACGCCATTGGATCTCAATTTGACATGTCTTTCATATGGGAAAGGACTTACTAAAGTCTTTTTTTTTTTTTTTCATCTAGTTAGATAGATATTTTGACAATACAAATATAAGTTTGAACGGGAAATTTTCTATACTTAAAAATGATCCTATCTAAGACCATATGCATCCATGCTCATTATCTCATGACATGTGGTACATCTAAAAAAATAGATTTAGCAATACCTATTATTTCTTAACATGGTATATATAAAAATAGAGACTTAGGGTGCGTTTGGGAGTTGCTTCTCAAGGCTACTTTGAAGCCCCAAAGATCTTTGGGCTAAGGATGGGGTGTTTGGCAAAGAAATTTCAAAGTCCCTTTGCAAAATGTCAGCCTTCACAAGGCTAAAAGCCCAAGGCAGGTTGGGGGCTGCCTTGGGCTTTCAGCATGCCGAGAATGCTAAGCTGAGGGGCTAAAAAAAAAAATTTCTTCCCAAATTATCCTCGTTGGTTTTTCATTTTTCTAGTTTTGCCCTCACTATTCATCGTCTTCTTCTTCTTCTTCCGCAAGCGATCGCCGACGAAGGGCAGGCAATCGTTGGCGACCATCACCCAGACGATCGTCGTCGGGGGGTGGCGCGACCAATGCCGGGGGGTGGCATGACTGCCACACCATTTGGGTCGCAACGAGGTTTGGGTCGCCGCGACCCAAATCTGGGGCAGCAAGGTCGCGAGAGGACCTTGCCACCCCGATCTGGGGTCACATGACCTCGCCGCCCCTGGATCTGGGTCGCGGCGGCGTCGCGCAACCTCCCTCGACCTCACCGCCCCAAATCCGGGGGCGGCGAGGTCGCGCGACCCCGCCGCGACCCAAATCCGGGCAGCGAGGTCCTCCCACGACCTCGACGCCCTGGATCTAGGTCGCGGCGGGGTCACCGGAGGTCAAGGCGGCGTCACGCGACCTCGCCGCCCCAGATCCAAGGTCGTCAGAGGTTGAGGCAACATCACACGACCTCGCCGCCCCAAATTCGGGGTCGCCGAAGGTCGCGACGGCATCGCATGACCTAGCCGCCCCAGATACAGGGTTGCCGAAGGTCGCGACGACGTCGTGTGACCTCGAGCAGCCTTTGCCGATGGTCTTCGGGGGTCAACGGGGTCGTCGGAGGTCGCCCGACCCCGGGCGGCCTTTGCCGGTGGTCTTCGATGGTCGCTCGACCTCGAGCAGCCCTCCCTAATCGTCTCTGGAGCTACCTGAGTCGGATGTCGGCCACCGGCGACAAATTTCGATCGCCGGCGGCCGCCTACCCTTGCCGGTCAATTTTTTTTATTTTTCTTTTGATAATTTTTTTATCACAAAAATCATTTGTAAATGTAATTCCCCCAAACACCATTTTGCTCAAATGTACTTCACAAAGGGCTTTCAAACTATAATTTATTAAACACAATTTGCATTTTGGAAAACACATTTAACTCAAAGATCTTTGCATTTTCCTAAAAACTTTCCCCAAAAGCCTTCCCAAACGCACCAGCCACAACTGGTCTATTCTATACATGAAGAATTGTTAGGTGTGCTCGTATTATCTATTAAAATCAATGTGAAGCGTCACATTTGTGAAATCCATATGGTCATAAGAAACCAACTTTCTGAAAATGCCCAAAATTCTTTAGTATATATAGAGCACTCACCTAATAATTTCTACTATGGGAAGAACTGGTTTCGCATGTTACTATTTCAAAAATGAAGTATCTTTTAAAAAGTTTTCTTGACATGTATATATATATATGTTGTCAAAATACTTAAATGATTCAAAGAATGCTCTAGATAATTGAAAATTCAGAGACGATCACATGATGCGCAACATCATTTTCAAATTCATAAACTTGTAATGTCAAAAAACATGACATGCGTCCGAAATTGTTAGAATAAGAATGATGATTAAGACAGGGTATAAATCTAACTTAACACGAGGCAAAATTTTTCCATAATTTAAATCCAAAGCGATTATTTAAGCAGTCCACAACACGGAATATGAGCGCGAAACTTGGTCACGCCATAACTTTCTCCACTAAACCCCATTTCAAGCATACTTATAGTCAATGGAAAGCCCTTCCAACATATTACAAGAACCCCAATTTAGCCAACCCGAAATCAAGCCGAAAACCAACAAAATATGGCCCCAAAATACTGGTCGCGCACTGTTCATCACGAGCGCGAAACTTCAAAATTTTGTTTTGGGCAAACCGTAAACTCAAATTGAGATCCGTAAAATCCTATAGCACCCTAAACTATCATTTCTATATATACAGCTTAACGACTCAAAAATCGGATTTCGCCGCACGAATTTCACATATTCCCAAATTTAAATCCCAACTTTGAAAACCATTTTGATAAGAAAAACGAAGGGCATGAGCATTTACCGAGCGTTGTAAATCAAAATTGAATCGGCTTGGCAAGGCGTCCACAGCAAGAGTCCCCTCTCTTTCCTCCTCTTTCTTCTTCTTCTTTACGTTCCTTTCTCTCCTCTTTCTTCTTTTCCTTCTGCCCGAACGTGCCTCCTCCTTTTCCTCTCTTTTTTTTCTCCCTCTCTCCCGAAAACTCTCGGTCTCTCTCCTTCTTCTTTCTCTTTTTTATTTTTTTGACTAGATCAAAACCCATATTTTACCGTTAGAGACTCTTATCAGCTCTTATCCCATCAAGTGGCCATCTCATATTATAATTCCACACTCAACCTCGAACCGAGTGATTACATTGTCCTCTGGAAGCAATCAATATATGCTCTTCCAAAATCCTCTCGTTATGTAGAGCTTTCCTCTACCGAAATGGTAGGTGTAACCCTAATACCTTCCCGTCACCATTTCCGTATCTTGGCCATGGAATCTCAAATTCCAGGAAGTCTCATCTACATTTTCCCTTGCAGTTAGCTTCGTCACCCTTCAAAATTGCTTCGTACAACTGAACGAGCCTCGCTTTCTTCCTTCCTTCCCCATCGACGCTTTCACCACCACTTCTTTGCTTATGTTTCAATTCTGTTCGTTTTTCATCTCCGGACCTTCCAAGTGTTGTTTGCATGTTCCCTTTTGGCCATGTTCGAGATTACCCAGGAACATTCACACGCCAGTCTCGCTCACCTTTGCTTTAACAGGTTCAACCTGACCTAGATTTCCCTTTCTTTTTTCTCGATTCTGTTTAGCGAACTCATGGACCATGAAGAAGATGAGACTTCTTCCCGACTTGCCGCACTTTGTCAACGTCTGGGAAGATTATGCTCAGCACATGAAATAGAGGGTCTAGAACGACGAGCCATCCCCTGCAAAATTGGAGGAATGTAGATTAACTCTCATAGGTAAAATATTTTCTAATCCCTCTATCAATTTCCAGGCTTTTCAGAGCACATTAAAGAGGGTATGGAGAACATAACAGGTTGACATCTCACAGAGAGAGGATGGTGTCTATGTGGCAAAATTTAAATTGGAGACAGATAAGCAGAGGATTCTAGAGGGCGGACCTTGGCTATTTTCCAAACATCTCGTAGCTTTTAAATCTTGGATTCCAAATACCCCGTTGCATTGCTACGACTTCTCCACCTGCGCCTTTTGGGTGCAAGTTTTTGGCTTGCCATTGGAGTGGTGCACTGAACAAATGATTTCCAAGGCAGTCAAAAATATTGGCACAATGTTAGAAGTAAAAGCAAAAACTAAAGAAGGTTTTAACATGAGATCGGGTCGCGCAAGAGTTGAAATTAATCTACAAGAACCTCTGCAGACAAGCCGACTTATTAAAAACAATAACAAGACATTATGGTTGGATTTTCGTTATGAGCGGCTTTCACACTTCTGTTATTCATGTGGGAAGTTGGGGCATTATGCCATGTCTTGTAAGGACATTCCATTTGACGAAGCGAGACTTGATGGAAAGGAGAAGATGGCTTATGGACAATGGCTCCGTGCGGAAGTTAAGGAGCATAGCCCTTATTGGAGGATCTATTATGAACCGAAGGATAAGGAGCAAACTTTGGAAGAGATAGTACCTGAAACACCTCCTACAACCACCCACCCTCTCCCTTTACTACCGCCGACAATTACCACAGAAGCAACTCCCCTGCCGCAGCCTATGGTAGCAACTACCACTTTTTCAACAGCTCTAAAGGATCACCAAGGACATGCGGGTACTCTGTCCAGTAGCATTATTCATACAGCGATGATACCTGCAACAGAAAAGCTAAAGGGTGTTTAGGTTCAGCCAAGCATTTTACAACAGGCGAAGAAAATAAAGAACTTTCGCCATACACCAAAGATTGGTCCTGCCAAGAAGCTCAAATGCTACAACCCCTATGACATGCGAATTTCAGCTCCAGACGACTTAGACGAATCGTTACTTATGGACACACCCATCATGGAAGCAACTGAAGACGGAAGTTGGGCAAAGGTGGCTGGCGCTAAACAACCACCTCCTCACAAATGAAAATCCTAAGTTGGTACTGTCAAGGTTTGGGAAATCCCCTGACAGTTCAAGCACTAAAAGCTCTTGTGGCAATGGAAAAGCCCGATCTCTTATTTTTTATGGAAACTAAGAACAAAGAAGTTGTTCTTCATAGAATGAAATGCCGTTTACATTTTTTGCATCTTCATGTATACAACCCGGTTGGCTCAGCAGGAGGCTTGGCTGTGTTATGGAATGCCAGCATTACTTTGACTTTTATCAGCTCTACTTCGGACTATTTTGACATGACATGTAAGGACGAAGAGGACGGCAAAACCTAACGTCTTACTTGTCTCCATGCTCTTGCTGTCAATCACTTAAGATATGTATGGCAGGATCTTATTCAAATCAGCAATGGCAATCATCTACCAAAGGTTTGCATAGGAGATTTTAATTAAATTCTTTACCACTGGGAAAAGGAAGGGAAAAGACCAGCAGATTTCAATCAATTAGCATCTTTTCAAGCGGTTGTGAATGATTGTTCTTTAATGCATATCAAAGCAAAGGGGTGTGCATTTACATAGATGAATAATCGAGAAGGGGATGAGTTCATCAAGGAATGTCTTGATAGAGTCCTATGCTCTATGGAATGGCGCCTATTATTTCCTAGGGCTGAAGTTCATGTACTCCCTGCTATGGGATCTAACATAGCCCTCTCTTATTAAATACCACAGCTGCTATTGGGAAAAAACAGCGTTACTTTATGTTTGAAGCTTATTGGAACCAGGATAGTGATTGTCGCGAAATTATTAATACTTCATGGAATTCTGAACAGGTGAAGAATGCAGCATTTATGCGTAAAATTCAGGCAGTTTCGAGTGCACTAGCAAAGTGAAGTCACAACAAATTCTCACATAATCGACTCAAAGTGGCAAATTTGCAACAACAACTACAGCAGCTCACAAACCAACCGCATAGATTTTATGACAACTTGGCGGCGTCAGCTTTGAAGGAGGAGATACAAAAATTGTGGCATCGAGAAGAACAATATTGGGCAATGAGATCCAGGATCAATTAGCTGAAATGGGGTGATAAGAATACCAAATTCTTTCACGCCACTACTATCCAACGACGTCAACGGAATAGAATTACTATGTTGCAGGATGATAACCACACTTGGGTGCGGGATTCTACACAATTAAAGGCAATGGCAACAGCATTCTTTTCACGCTTATATACCACAGCGGGAAGTCGCAACTATGGACCTATATTAGATCAGTGTCCTTCTGTGGTTACGCAAGAGATGAACGATGTCTTAATAGCAATGGTTGTAAAAGCTAGTACAAGCACCTAGAGAGGGTGAATATGTGCAAAAATGAATTTTCCAGAATGAAGTGATCAACTTTGATCAGCAATAGATTATGAAAAGGAAATTAGACTCTTGTAATCAAATTGAATTACGATCAAAGTAAAAGAGCTTAGGGAAGAGAATAAGAACACAGGGTTTATAGTGGTTCAGTTTAATCCAAGCCTACGTCCACTCTTCCGCACGACAACCCACCAGCTGGATTTCACTATGAATCAAAAGAGTTGTTACAGTATAGCTCTTCCTTGATTCCACAGTGTAGAGACTCTGCTACACTTCCTCAAGGTCTCACAAAAATAAAAACTTTCTTTTGAGTACAAGATTTCGCTCAACAATTGAATTGACTAAGAACAAGGAGCTTCAGACTTTGGAATTCTTCTATCGTGCACACACTCGAATAACTGGAACGTCTTCCTTATATACTCCTTCATGCCATCACACCCCTTGGCACTTACCAAAGGAGTTTTTCCAATCTACCGGTTGGACAGAATCAATTAGGGAGATTTCGAGTTATTTAAGGAATAGGTCGATAGCCCACCAATCATGCTCGCCCATACAATCAGGATCTAGGTTTCCATAAGTTGAACCTTCCAAGTATACTTTGCCAATCAACGGATCCAAAATCCCTGAATCAATCTCAATTTGAATAATGGATTCTGATATGCTATATCCAGCCAGGAGATCTTCTTCAGTCGATAGAATCAAATCCTTAACGAAATACTCAGTTCTAGATAAGCCTTCTTCGACAGTCTAGAAACTGTCAATGAGGATAGACTTTGAGTCTTGAGTCTGGTAGTCCGGTGGTCTTCAGACTTTGATGGAAGTCTGCAAGACTTCAGACTAGACTGATGGAAATGTTTTGTTAACTTTAAAACACTCAAGGAAGTTTTCTCCAACAATGGTAACCCTCGAAGAGGTGCATCAAGCTACTTTTCAATTAGGAGCCACCAAAGCTCCGGGTCCAGATGGTCTAAATGGTTTATTTTATCAAATGCACTGGGACATCATTAAAGATGACCTCTTTACAGTGGTACGCAATTTTTTTATATAAGAATTATGCCCTCTGATCTAAATAGAACTATTATCTCACTGATTCCTAAAACTCCCCATCCCGAAAGTTTAGATCAATATCGCCCTATCAGCCTGTGCAATTATGCTTACAAGATTATTTCCAAAGTCATTGCCAATAGATTGAAACCTCTCCTACTAGATCTGATCTTAGAAGAACAGTGTGCTTTTGTGGGCGGTAGGCAGATACAGGACAATATTTTACTAGTCCAGGAAGTTCTCCACCAGCTCAAGATAAAAAAAATAATAATAATAATAATAATAAAAGAAGGAAGCGTCATTTTCAAGCTGTTCTTAAAATGGACATGAAGAAGGCGTATGACAAGGTGGAATGAGATTTTCTACAAGCTTATCTTCTCAAATTAGGATTCCACTCCATGTGGGTCCAGTGGGCTATACAGTGCATAACAACCCAATCATCCTGCGTCAAATTCAATGGAGAACATCTATAGTATTTACATCCTACCAGGGGTCTTTGACAGGGTGATCCTCTATCCCCATATCTTTTCATCCTGATGGCTAATCTCTTATCTTTTCTTATCAAAAATGCCATCAACATGGAAAACCTCAAGGGTATTAAACTTAACAGGTGGTGTCCTACTTTATCACATCTGTTTTTCGTAGACAATGCCATTTTCTTTCTAGATGGTACTGTTCGTGAATGTCAGAACTTAGCGAATATATTACACCAGTACTGCTTAGCGACAGGGCAAGAAGTTAATCAAAATAAATCCGGCATCATTTTCGGTAAAGCTTGCCCTTCTAGATTACAGGAGAATATGGCCACAGAGTTGAGAGTACCTATTTTGCAAAAGTCTGGAAAATATTTAGGGATACCATCTGATTGGGGGCGTTCAAAAAAGGACATGTTTTCATGGATAATGGGGAGAGTTCATTCCAAATTGGAAGGTTGGAAAGAAAATCTCATTTCGAAAGGTGGGAAGGAGATTCTTCTTAAAACTGTAGTACAAGCTATTCCACAATACGCCGTGTCTATTTTCAAGTTACCTTTGTCTATCTACAAAGCTATTGAGAAAAAGATTGCAAGGTTTTGGTGGCAGAATGAATGACATGTGTAAATCAAGTATTCATTGGCGAAGTTGGGAAGTTCTGAAAAGAAGAAAAGAGGATGGTGGTTTGGGATTTCGAGATCTGATGAATTTTAATAGAGCCATGCTAGGCAAGCAAACATAGCGTTTACTTCATCAACCATTATCTTTATGGAGTAAAGTCTTTAAAGGACTTTACTTCCATTCAACGAGCTTCTATAGTGCAAAAAAAGGCTCCCGCCCATTTGGGGCTGGCAGAGTCTTATTATCGGAAGAGATGCTATCCTACCCAACATTCGCTGGTCTATTGGAGACGGGCAATCAATCAAAATTCAAGGAGATAGGTGGCTACCTATCGGCATATTAGGCGGACCTACAGTCCGCAAAGAACCTCAACTGGTGGCTAACCTTATAGACTAAACCAACAGCACCTGGAATGTCGATCTGCTGAACAGACTCTTCGACACGCAGGTAATAGATCAGATCACTACCATCCCAGTAAGACCCAATTTTGTTAAGGATCAGATTATATGGACTGCTACCAAAGATGGATATTTCACTGTCAAAACTGCTTATCATACACTCACAGATTCAGCAACAACTCAGACAGAAAATACAACTTCCACATCTTACCAGAATCCAAGCTGGTTATGGAAGAAAATCTGGAAAATGAATACCCCCCCCAAAAAGTTCGAACATTCCTATGGTTGCTATGTCACAATGCTTTAGCCACAAGAGCAAATTTATACCAGAAATATATCATTGCAAATCCGAGTTGTCTTCTATGTAATCAGCAAGCACCAGAAACCCTAGAACACTTGTTCTTACTATGTCCATGGACTAAACGTGTTTGGTCTCATCCCCAAATTGATATTCAGATCTCACCTCTCGATATTAATAGAATCAACGCATGGATTATAGAGAAAGCTCGAAAGCAGAATTCATTACCTAGCTTGGAGACACTAGCTACTGTGCTTTGGCAGATTTGGCGAGCTCGAAATGGATTCATCTTCAAAAATGAAGGGCTTCAACCATTTCGCGTGGTTGAAGCAGCGCTCGCTGGAACCCATGTTGCTCGGCTAGCGGCTCGTTCTCTAACCAGCAAAGGAAGGTCGCTCCAGAACAGGGGAGCCCTATGGAAGCCGCCAAATCTAGGTACCCTGAAGGTCAATATAGATGGATCACATCAACCAGGCACCAGGGAAGGTTCTATGGCTTGTGTTTGTAGAGATCATCACGGAAGACTTACCGATGGTTTCTCAAGACACTTTGCTGCAAACTCGGCCCTATAGGCAGAGATCCAGGCCTTTACTCTCACCCTACAGTACCTGCTACGCCAAGGCTTAAACCAAGCGCAGATTCTGGTTGAATCAGACAGCTCAGTCCTCGTCGAGACGTTGAATCGATGACGGAAGCCACCATGGGAGGATCGCCCTCTGTTCTTCGAAGCCGCCTATCTGTATTCCAGTTTCCCTAATCTTTTACTCTCCCACTACAGAAGAGAGGCTAATGTGGCTGCCGACTGGGTTGCAAAGGCCCACGACCATGCCTATCCCTTTCAAAACTGGGCTGTTTTTCCACCGTTTTACTTGATTGACATTATATGTGCTGATGCAATAGCTGCCGGTTGTAATGGGTTTTTATCTTAATATAGTTTCCTTTTTCTGACCAAAAAAAAACCTCGAACCGAGCCTACCCACATCGAGAGCTCTCCAGCAATTTGGCGCACGAAACTTCAATCGCAAATACCATCGAACGAATCTGGGAGGAGAGTTTATATGTCAAGGGTACCCTACTCCATGTTCTCGCATAAGACGCATGATACGAACGGATGCAATTCGCGATAAGATTAATGCTGATGTCGCGGTCAAAAAAGGGCTACTCGATAAAGCGCAACGATACCATTAAATAAAGCCTTGATTAGCCAAAAGAAACGATATAAAGACCCGAAATGATTCGGCATTCATAGCGAAAAAGGGAGACGCGGATCGATCCGAAACGACCCGTCTCCCATTTTTGGTGGAGGGGTGTGTGAAAAGATGGGGTGGGGATGGCAAGACGTCACTCCATGAATGGATGGATCGAAGGTTATCCCCTCGACGTCTGTGCGATTGCCCAAATTGGCCAAGTGGAGATCTAGCTGTGAACCCTGACTCATCCCAATCCTTCGACATTTAGCGTATGCATCGATCCACCTGAGATCTTCATAGAATGTACCGGGCTCTTTAATTTAACATAAGCTAATACATTCGACATATCCTGATGACCAACAGACAGTCATGTAATTGCTCCTGAAACATAGCTGCTTGGTATAGGTAAGGGTCAGAAGAAATTTTCTGTGCTATATGTCTATGCTTTTATCTAATGTCTAGAGTCAAATTTTCTTTGCAGCGAATTTGGCGTTACTTACTTAAATACTAAGTTCAGTACGCTAGTATCACAAATTTTGTTTTTTTCCTCACTTTATCTTGATTAATAATGGGGATAAATGCACTGGAAGTTCTAAAACTTACTATAAAAGTATAATCAAATTCTATAATTTTTATAAAGTGCAATTAATGAAAAGAATTAATTGGATCAATTTGACAAATTTTATGACTCAATTGTACTTTTTGAGAGTTTTAGAACTCTATTATACTTTCGTGGTAAATTTTGGTGCACTCAATACACTTACCCCGCAATTATTTTGACTAAATCATTCTTTTCTAAATGGCCAGATGATTGTATAAGGTGTTGTAAATATATTATTTTCTTTAACTTTTCGCTCAAGTGGAAATGTAGGCTACACCCTACTTAGTTTAACTTTTTCTAAGTATCTAAGATTGCTATGTCAATGAAGACATATTTATATATAACATCAATATAAAATTAATGTGGATTAAGACATGTCTACATAGAAAATCAATATATAATCAATCTCTGGCGCAACGATAATAAGAAGGAAAGTCAATATTATGCCTAGGCGAGGGTCAACCTCCCCAACGAGAGAACCTTGCCATGGCCAAGGAGAGGCTAGTCGGGGCTCACCAAACCTCACCATCGCCCTCACCCAAGCGAGGCCTAATGAAGCACGGCAAGGCCGCTTTGGCCTAGGCGACGGTCAACCTCACTAGATCTGGCGAGAGGGGCCTTGCTTGGCCATGCCTAGACGACCAACGCTTAGCCTCGACTTGGCGAGGCTAACCCTTGGCCATGGCCCACGATTGCGACTTTGCTAGCCATGGTTGTGGTCAGTGGCTGGTGATGGCCACCGGAAAAGAAAAAGGAGAGAAAGGGGGAAGGGAAAAAAATTCAATAATTATTTTAAAATTTCAAAAAATTCAAGAAAATTATTAAAATATTATTTAAAATGTCCATGTCAATGTCGATCGCACCATGTCGATAGGCCAACGTGCGCATTAGTAATTTTCTGCCTAAATTGGCCAGATGAATTGAATTGATACCAATATAAAAAGATTTAAAACTAAATTGATCCAATTAAAAGATTTAGGACTAAATTGATATCAATACAATAAATTTAGAACTTTTTCAGTACTTTTCCATTAAAGGCATGGACAACAAGGTAAGTTATTTTACTCAATAATTGAAAATACAAATGTCACTTACTTTACAACAAGGTTGTGTGTGATTAAATTACTCTTAGGAGAGTGTTTGACATGCACTTTGCCAATTTGTGGCCCTCATGTACCAAAACATATGTTGATTAGTGACTTATGTTTTCCCCTAATTACTTCCTTTCACGTTGATTAAATATATCGTCATAGGTTTATCGCATTGATATTTGTACAGCTAAGCTATATGAGAATGTGATGTGCAGAATTGATATACCAAATGACATAGTAAATTGTAAGTATGCATTTAAATAAGTGAGACAAGGTGGGTAAATATAGTATTACATCACTAGATGTATCAATTACATCAATCATTTTTAGTATAATTAGCACATAAAAATCCTTTTATCTAAATTCCATTTACGCAATGTTAACTTTAAGTTCAACGGGAGTGGTTACGTGATCAAAAGTGACTTTTGAGTCCTAGAAAGGGTCGAATCTTTATACCATGATAAGGTGCTGGCGTCACGTACGGGCGCACATTCACCTACTACGGCAAGCCACCTGCAATTATTAGGGGAGTTCATCATCTCCATTTGCAATATTAAAAGATATTATGGTGATAATCGATACTTTAAATGATGTGATAAGTTCATATCTATTGCACCACTTAATCAACGTCAAAATTCTCTAAAGAGTCATAAATTTATCGTGTGGCAATGAATTCATTTCTAAACTTGCCAATTTTAACTAATGTAGTCCTAAACCTTTTGACATTTTTACTAGTTTTGATTAGAAATTGTTGACATAACAATTCCATGAATGCACAGCCGATTGCTGACATGGACAATCTTATATGAAACGATGTCATTTTGCATTGAACCAAGAATATCTGAAATTTTTTCTCTCTTTTCTTTTCTTTTCAATATTTTTTTGCTTTTTATTTTTCCTATTATATTGTTCATCTTTATTACCTACCAGTCACAAGTGAGGGTCATAACCCTCACTAGATATGGGCAAAGCGGCCAACCACGGGCTAAGGTAATCCTCGCCAGATTTGGCAAGGCCATAATGCCCTTGCAAGGGGTGGCCAACATTAGGGTTGCCCTCGCCTTTGGCCGATGATCTTCACAAACCATTGCCCGGGCTCTAATGATCGACTAACAAAAAAGATGAATAGTACATTAAAAAAAGAAAAGAATCAAAGAATTCATATAAAGAACAATTCCAAAGTAGCAATGTGTCATTTAAGATCTTCCACATCAATTGCCGATTGCTGTCATGTCAACAATTTCCTATTTAAATTGACGTGATAAATTACATTTAAAAATCATCAAAAGTTTTAGGACTACATTCGGTAAATTGAAAAGTTTAGGACTTAATTAACCGTCATACAATAGATTTAAAATTTTTTGGACAACTCTCTCTTCAATCAACCACCATCATAAAACATTCTCTACTCCAGCATAACTTTTGCCTTCCATCTCCTCTATAAATTGCAAGGCCAACGTGAGCACGATTTCCACTACATAGCCTTATTTGTTTTCAGCTTCGAAATCTTCCATTTGAATATCTCAGTTTCTGAGAGGAAGAGAGTGGGAAAATGGCCATCTTCACGACTGACAATCCCTGAGTGCTTATTTTTGGAGTTATAGGTACTTTACACACGGTATTCAACTGTTTTATAGTTACTATCGAACAACAACCGATGACTTTGTTTTGACGCGTTTGTCAACCTTTGGATGATTGTTGTCGTAGGTAATATCATATCAATCGTGGTCTTTCTGGTCCCAGTGTAAGTTTTTAACTCTTTCTCACTCCATGCACACTGACAAATATGAGGTTTAAGACTTATTTGATCTTCTTTGGCAGGCCAACGTTCTGTAGGACGTGCAGGAGGAAGTCAGCTGAAGGGTTAAAATCGGTTCCATACGTGGTTTCTCTGTTCAGGGCCATGCTTTGGCTGTACCATCAGCGCTGTGACATGGCCCCTATATGACCTATTCCTCAAGGACTTTTATGTCGAGGTATGCATTGTTCATCGACTTGTTAAAAATCAAGATGGCAAGGTGCGGCAATATTATCTTCATTCCCCTGAATGAACGATATTAACATGTGTACGTGTTTGTACAGGGTCCAAATGTATTAGTAGTCACCTTTGGAGTGCTTCAGACGGCACTGCATGCCATATACAGGAAGGGGAATACTATGTGATGGAGGAAGAGAAGAATGATACAAGTGTTGGGAAGCTGAGCTCTGATATACAAAGTTGCAATGGGCATGCCATTGCCTCCCACATCGATACCAACATCTTTGACGAGGAAAGAGAAGTGCGAGAGAAGCTTCATCATCTTCATTGAAACTCCTAGTAAAGGACCAGTGGCCACTCCATCTGAAGTTTGACAGGCGTCTGAGTTACTCATATGCCTGATCAGACTTTTTTTGTCAGCAGCCCCTAGCTAGCTTGCTCGTTGCTTCTGCTATGTAAATAATATGTAAATGGAAGGGTCCGTGGGCGTGTGGGTGCTGGGGGGTGGGTGCCTGTCAAACTTCGGATGGAGTGGCCACCGGAAATTAATTTTCTCGTTCCTTCCGCGGTGTACTGTTGTTTGTGAATGTTCAATTTGTTTTTCCTCATAGCACAGTTATCAGACGCATTAGTCTTTGAGAAAGAGATTCAGCTACTCTCCGTTCTTTGCTGATTGATTGATATCATCTACTTACCAGGTCATGTGGTCTGTCCGCTCATGAAACATTTTTTTCCTTAGAAATCCAGCTAGTTAGGATCATGAGCTAAGATCCCAGACGCTCTGGGAGACCCTTTTACATTCATTGAGTAAACTTGCCTCTTCATCAGAATATAACTGTGGTCACGTAATGCGTGCCCTGAGATGACATCATAAGTTCTTGCTCTGTGATTCCAATTAGGGAGAAGTTTGCTCAGGTGGGTAATAAACTCACCCAAGGATAGCACGTAACATTAGGCCCAGACTCAACCGGACCGTCAACCCAGTTACTACACAAAATCATAGTTAAAAAGTGCTCCCAACACACCATAGATATCCCTGATACAAAACTGAGAGATCAGAGGAACTTCCCCCTGAAAAAAAAAGTAAATAGTTCCTCAATCAGACTGACAATAAAAGAATTGAGTCACAGCAAATGTTTCTTCTGTCAAGCGGGATCAACAGTTAGTTCTCATCCCACAAACATGGACTTCAACGCTAGCAATTTCACCGATGAGGAAGCTCTCTTTTCTACAACCAATGGGCATGCACTCGGCATTGGAATACACACTTTTGCGGTAGTTGAAACAATTTTCACAGGCTTGCAATTGCCTCGCACTGCATCAGATTCTTTCGAGGCTCTTTGGAAAAGTAAATAGCTGCATTATGTGAATTTGCTACATTTTTCAAGCAAATTTAGAAAAGAGCCTCGAGATGAAAATTTTGGAATGTTCTCAGGCTAGGCAAGTGATGCCCAATCTGGATATGGGCACTCATAGACCCATCCAGGTCCAGAATATCGTACGCAGTGCAGCCACAATCCCTCCTCACTCCCATCATATCTGCATTTTGCAGACACTCAAATCAAATCTTAGGTCCTCTATCGTACGCACGCAGGCAAGGGTGTGCAACCAGAATATGAGTAAAGACAAGTACCCAAGATGGGAAAAAGGAGGAACACTCACCCTTTTGGAGCTAAATTCGGACAATTCGTGCACATAGGGTCAGTACTAAATTCAATGCAAGGCTCTTCTTCCTTATCATTCTGCCTAATATCAGAAACACTGGATTCTAAGGACAAACCAGCAGCTTTATCAGCAACCATTCCTTCAGCTGAACGATTGGTCCTTTGTTCAGAAAGGTAAAGCATGTCATTGGCAATTGGATGGCCACTAAACTGCAAATGGACTCGTATCTGCACATAAAGAGCGGGGATGAGAAAAGAAAGTGCTGCAAATACTAGCATATATCAAATAAACCTTACAAATTATGAGGTATAAAAAAAACAGGCTGACTTAACCAAATGCAGAGAGGTATATAATAAACAGGAACTGAAAGTATCTTACAAAATGAGCACGACAGGGTTTATGGAAAGACAAAGTGCAGAAAAGAAAGCACACAACTCAAGAAGTTAACAGGAAATGCAATGTCCTTCCTGTATGTGTGGGTACATCTATGCATGCAATTGACTTGGCTACATTAAGGAAAAACAGCCAAGGAAGGTTCACTGGTTATGGAATAGAAAATAGGAGGCATCAGACTCTCAACATGGTATTTGCATCCTTTAGCATCATATTGCCTTACCTGATGAGTTCTTCCAGTGACCGGTTCACAGAGAACAATGCTATGGGTTCCATTGGTGCTGATTCTTGTGAACTTTGTACAAGCGGCCTTTCCTTTCAAGAGCGCAGTATCACAAGTAGGGTCACCTGCCTGTAAAAAGAGATGATATTGATTGGACTAACGGCATTAAGTACATTATTACATTCACTGCCAATGCTCTAATTTACTGGGCAAAATGAAGACACAACTATGAAACAGTCAGGGCAGATGTATTTTACATGTAGAAGGAAAAGAAAGCTCTAAGAGCATTCATACATTGCCACACACCATGCCACGTGGACCAGGAGAAGTGTGAAAGATGACATCCTACCACCATTTTCAATTTCCTTAGAGATTAAAAAGCCTTTATATGACGACTCATCCATATAAAATCCAAATCACATACTATTGCTCGAAAGGATCTGGTAAAGTGAGAGAGCATATATGCTAATGAATGGGGAAACTGTCGCTTCTTGCTTTTGGCTGGCAGTATTTAGATCTGCTGATTCATATACCAAGGCTCACAGATTTTGCATCAGCCAGCACTATGTCACAAGCTCGGAGCTCTTAACTTCTGATGAATTTAGTTCGGATTACCATCACACATTACTTTTCAATTCCATTTCAAACAGTGTGTTGTGCATCACCAAGAAAACAGTCCACAGTGGCTCATAAGTATATGAATGCTCCTAAAAAGTATTGATAGGCCATCATAAATGGATATCTACAAAAACTATATAGTTATTTTTACATGCCTCTGTAAGAATGTTAAGAAAGGGCATCCTTTATTATTTGGTGATGGCCTCTGATAAGCCACAAAAATTGCATCCTATAATGAATTCATATTGGTAAGCCACAAAAACCTTCCTTTACGAAGGAAAGAGAGCAAAAAGAAAGAAAGGAGAAGAAATCAGTACACAAGTAAGGCATGACATACTTTACCAAAAAAAAAAAAAAAAAAAAAAAGCAAGGCATGACATAATTTTCATTCAAAAGCATTATCAGAAAGCCATAATTTCAAGACCCTTCTCCAACACCCAGATGCTCAGTTTCATTTCCTTGACGTCACGTAATACAGTGATTGACATAAATTTAAACTCAGAAAAAGGTTGAAATAACAAGCTTTTGAGCAGACACTCACCTCCGCTGTGCTCCTGCCTTCTCGAGCATCGTAATTGATGTTGACATTGACCTCCAGCTAACAAGAAACCCCAGAACACATAAATCAGATGAGAACTAATAAGAAAGCATTTCTGACACCACATTCTCTAGAACTTTCTCACACGATCTAACTAGCCTCCAGGATCTTCTGAAGAGAGGACCTAAACAAAAAAGCACTAGTTGATTGTGTTAAAAAATAAGTGGATCTTCCTTGGGTTTGATAAAATGATACGGGAAACCACGGCTGGATCTTTCATCAATAATAACTGAAGATGTCACACAAGATGTGCAGTTGATTTTAACAACTACCCCTCTCCCACTCAAAAGGAGTTTTATAATTACTAAAATCTACGTGGAGAAAAAGAATATGGGCAGACTTGTCCTTTCAGCGTTACCTCTTCTCAAGACAACTCAACAAACAAACAGAAAATAGTCGAATTGGAAAAAAGAAATCACATTGCTAGATTGAGTACATCTACTTCAACATCTCATAATTCCAATTCTTCAGGGTTAAACTCCCTCATGTAGCACCGTACTGCAGGATTTTTCAGTTCGTAAATTATCCACTTTTAGTGCATATTCCAAAATCAACAGATTGAAGCAAGAGATACCTCATTCTCAGGAAATTCACCCACCACCATTGCAATATACCGTTTCTGCACCAAACCACCTTCAATCTGAAGATATTAAATGTCAGTTGAAACTTAAATTTTAGGCCAAGTATCATATGTACCTTGCCACAACACGAATATGATGTTTAAACACTTTTCATAATGGAAAATATTTCATTTCGATTGTTAATTTTTAACATTTTTCTATCTTAATTATGAGATAGAAGAAGCAGAAAATTCTAACCTTTCTATTTTATTTGAAAAAAGAAAAAAAAAAACTAGGAGATAATAATCTCACAAAGCCTTACAAAGGGTTGAAAAGAATGTATATAAATCCATATCTAAGGAAAAAGTATGATAAGCAATCATAAAGCACTCCCTAAGACTAGAATACTTTTTCTTATGTTGAAGTAAAGAAAAACTTATGTAAGTATATAATAGGTTATTCTAGATAATTTTTACTCAAGGGAATGAAGTCAGCAGCAGAAATAGTACGTGATAGCACTACTGGTATTAGGAAAAACAGTCACCACACACAGATTAGAACTCTACAGGCTTAAGATATATACAAAGGAAATGCACATCACAGAAAGAAAATATATGACCTCTTTAAGTCACTCCATAAAGTAGATGTACAAGACACTGTGTGACGATATTACAAACGATGAACAAGATGTCGCAACACAGCAGCATGCTCAGAGAACTACCACTACCCTTGTCATAAATGTAAGAGAGCCCCACTTCCATTTAGGCAATTGACCACCCACATAGTATTGAAGCTAATAGGAATTTATTAGTAAAGGTTCCAAAAGCACACTTTTCAATACAACACTCACCTGTTGCCTGAAAAGATCTGCTTTTGACGCGTTTCTGGCAAATATAAGGAGTCCAGAGACAAGGCGATCTAGTCGGTGAACAGCTTGTATTATAACATCAAGGAGGACGTACGAAATCCATAATGTGGATGTGACGCCAGATATAGGTCAGAGGATGGAAAAAGAGTTAATGATAGACATCAAGAATCACAAGGAAACAGAATATGCCCAATCTGATTTCGATAGAGCCAAGAATGCATATGCATTTGAAAGAGCTACTTAGGATACGAAATAGGGGTGCCAGCCCATGCTCTGCCTGAAGGATGCCAACCACAGTGTTTTTACGATACTGACCACATGGATGCACCTATAAACAAGTTGAAATTTCTATAAACATAGATCCTATAAGGCCAAAAGAGCTAGCTAGGCCAGGCAAGGCTGCTGTAACCATATTACTCTCTGAATCTCATCAGTGATTTTACAGCACTCATGCAAAATCCACACGAAATCACTCTTTTGTTGTACATTTGAAATGAGGGAAAACATAATTGTGTTGTTCCTTACTGGAATAGATGCCGGCTTACAAACAGTCACCACATCCGGTTCTTTCTGTAGGATGGAGACACCACGGCTCGTCACAGGAGGCTCATGCCTACAACCTTATCAAGATTAATGCATATTCAAAGAATACCCTAAAACTTCTAACAAAAACTGTAAATTAAGATTAGAATTCTCAACTCGTGGGTGAAGAAAGAATAAAGAAGCCTGAAGAAACAAAAAAGGTAAAGAAAGGGAACCTAAGCAAAAGAAACTGATGCAGCCAAAGGTCTATATTACCGCTAGATCACAATCTTGAAAAGCAACATTTGATAAGGAGATCATAGCAAGTGTAAAGCCCAAACCAACCTGTGTACAAAGTGGCTTATTTTTTCAGACGATTTTACAATGTAAGAGACAGGAACTACCCTCCCCCCTACTTGTATCCGTCCACATTCGACAGCACTGACCTACAGGTTATAACTAGGCATGGTTAAAAGTCATGGTCACATGCAGAACTAAACATTCGTTATGCAACGAAGAAAATGCTTACATAATACTCATAAGGTCTGCCTTTGAACTCGTGGGCAAACAAATCCACGATGGTTTTGCCAGCCCAGCGGCTCTTGACCTATAATACATCATAATTCATAACAAGAAAACTAGCCAAATCGAGAGCTCAAGGTTGACGCGAAAAAGGGCTTAACGAGGGTCTTGACCACATAAAAATTAGATCACAAGTAAAGCATGCGAACCACTCCACTGCAGAAGAAGAAAGAGGAGATAGCGACGACTCACATGAGAGATGAACTCGAAGTGGTAGGGTGCAACGTAACGCCTCCCTGCATTCTCTTAATAGATCAGTCTTCTTTTCGCTCCCTCTACTAGCAAGAATCCCTACAACAATGTCCAATGAAAGAAAAATACTCTCTTGAGAATTACCTTCGCCAAAGATGTAATCTTGGCGCTCCGGAGGATTCAACGGAGTCTGCCACACGACCTCCCCCTCCTCGCTCGCTCCTCCCCCTTGTTCCTTTCTCTTCCTCTTCATTTTCCTGCGACCATCCACCGGCTAGAAACGACGGCGTTGGGGAGGAATATGATGCGTCAAAGCAAAAGGCACTTCCTTTATCCCATCTGAGGTAAGCGGGAGCTGCAGTAACAGGGCCGAGGCGACGTCGTTTCCAGCGTTCCGTCCCGTCTGTCCGTCCGACACTATTCTAATCTGTATTTTGGTCTTCGTTTCCTGTCTCGTTTGGTGACTCGCCAACAAACCGACACCCATCTTCCGAACCAAAGGCAGTCGCATTTCGGTCGTTAGCTTCACCAACTTGCCAAGGTATGACATGTTTCTTTGAGCTACTTCTTGCCCATCAATACCTTTAAACTCAAACACCATCTTCGCTTCCTTTCCCACGCCGTATCTTTGATTTCCGCTTGCCGCGAGTTCATCAAGTCCCGGCTTTTCATCTTCCTGCTTGCCTGCTCAATCCATCGACTCCACTTCCTTTCGCTGATTCAGATGGAGTGATCCGACAAGGTCCCCTGTTGAACTGAGACGAAGCAGAGAGACGGGCACGCGGGAGTGATCGAGAAGGAGGAGGCGGAAATGCGGGAAGAGGAATTGGTGGATGTAAAGTTCAGATTGTTCGATGGATCGGACATGGGTCCCTTCCAGTTCTCATCGGCGTCCACCATCGATATGTTGAAGCAGAGAGTTGTCTCCGATTGGCCCAAAGGTTTCCTCCACCTCTCCTTCCTATGTTCGTTTCAGTATGTGGTTTGTGCTGAATGACCTTATCATTCGGTTTTTTCATCTTCTTCAGATATGATCTGTAAGATTGGTGATATAGTTTAAAACAGCTTAGCAAGGTCATGCACGCATCCTAGACTATTTGGACTTTTTCTTGTTTTAAGCCGACTTCAAGAGCTGCTTTCTTGTGGAATGTAGGAACTGCGTAGGAGCTGAGATCATTTCTAGTACTGGGCCTTTTCTTAAGTTAACGATGACCCTGCTTTAAATTTACCTGAAATTTCATCATTGTGACTGCCGGCGACCACAAGGTTTATGACTCATGTTGCTATCATGAAGAGTTGTAATCGTCTCTGTGTGAGTGTTTTTGTCTCTCTCGTTGCTGTTTGCATGATAAATGTGACATGATGAAACAAATCCACCTGTGGCACGAGAAAAAGGTAGAATCACAAGCAAGCCCATGTGCCAAAACACGAGGGCACACGTGCTCGGACTTGTCCATTATTTTGATCTCTGTTATGGATTCCAAACCTTTTTTTCCCTGATGGTTTGATTGCGGACATTCTTGTGCAAGGAAAAATCAGATCCACTTGCAATCGCATTTGTTAAATGCCTGCCATTGGGAAGTTGGGGCAGGAAGTGGCTCTATAACATTAGTGGCTAAGCCTGTGATGATATGTGGTCCCATAGACGTAAGAGAGGGGAAAGATGTTTACATACGGATAACAAGTAATGTACTGAACATATTTTTCTGAAAGCAATCGTAAGGCAGATATTTTTCTAAGGAAGGTGTCCCCTGGCAAGGACAGGCAGAATTTGGATTAATTTAAGGGCAATGAGAGTGACGTAATATAGTCTTGATTTTTCTTTGTTTCTTGTTCTGTTATAAAACAATATCTGAGGGGGGCATTTGCAGCCCTAGAGAAGAGATAGCCTGGCCTTGGCTGTATTGATGAATGTATCTGCATCATTTCACTTAATGTGGAAAACCCTCAAACCTTGTCTGCTCGCAATACAATGTAGGAGAATCATGTTAGCAAGTCTATTCTTGATCAGGCATTTTTCTGTAAGCTGTAGCTGCATTTTGAATTTCATCTGTGTACGTGGACAACTATTCAGCGCATAACATGAACCCTAGCTAAGGATCTGATCTCCAGTGAATGTTTTCTGTGTTGCTAATTTGCTGTAGATTAAGAACTGTTTTTTGTCCGCTGAGGTTGTACTGTTCATTGTTCCTCAGGCAAGACAGTCATACCAAAGGCAGCAAGTGAAATAAAACTGATAAGTGCCGGTAAAGTTTTGGAGAACACTAAGACAATTGGTCAGTGCAAAATGCCTTTCAGTGATGTTGGCGGCGGAGGAATTATAATGCACGTTGTTGTACAGTCATCCTTAGGAAAAAAAAGAGCAGGTATTTTTTACTATTTTGTCACATCTAATGGCTTCGAAGGTTTGATTGGCAATATTCTTATATCAGCATGCTTTACAGAGTGAGAAAGGACCTTTATTAACTAAGTTACTTCAGATAAATTTTATCTGCTTGCTGTATCTGGTTCATATGCGGATTAGAAGCTCCTTCATTGACCGAGTTCGCCTGTCTAGAGATGAACTGAGAAGAAACTTATTATGTGATGTCTAGTATTTCTGGTCAGACTTCATCATTTGCTTTGTCATTGTGAGATAAGAACTAGATCTTACTTACAGTGAACAAGCATATATCTTTTATTCATAGACTATGACTCAGTTATTAATCTGGAATCCGTAGACTTGTTCTCTTGGAGAATTCAGGCCTTTTTGAGAGTTTCGTAGTAGTAGTGAAAACTCCTTTATCAGCCTATTGATGAGTCTTCATCTCGATTTACACGTGGACTTGTTTTGAAACAGAGAAGAAACTGGATGATTCCCCGAGGAAAGTTGTCTGCGCTTGCTCCGTATTGTGAGAACATATATGTGTAGCCTCTCAAAATAGTTTATATTCACATCACTGCTTTGCTGCTGGGAATATCCACCATTCAATTGTTTTCGGAAGTGTATAAGTGTATAGGGCAAATCATGTGTTAATGTACTCTAAATGTTGCTGTATCATTCATCTCTTCTGCAAGTTTTGGATGGTAAGCGCATCTGATGGCCGTCAATGAGTAGTGCTAGCATAAGTTCATATATCTACCGTCGGTTCACAGTTCTTCAGTGTTATTTTTATGATATAGTTGAGATGTCGGATGTATGGAGCCCTGGATGAAGATGAATGCTATCACATTTTAAAGAGAGACGATCTTTCGTGCTGTGATGAATGTCATGTGGTTGTTATCTGTGGGCAAATCATTACTAACTATTTCGGAAAACAAAGAAAGTTGTGCTTCTTACCGACTCCCCACGAGTTCCATTGGCTTCCCAGTCATGGACTTTGACATGAAGATTAAGGAGGAATCTAGAATCTGGTTATCTAATGAAGGTACTCGCCAGATTGTCCGGCGAACTAGTTGTTACGTGATGGTTTGTAGCAATATACGTCTTTTATTTAGGTGAAATACAGAGCTGACTTCGAGCACAATTCAAAACTGTGCTTGCCTGTGATACTGCGTTTCGAGTTTTCAGCCTTATTTCCAATCGGCATGTTTCGTGCCCAACTGGTGACACAAACGAACCCGGTAGGCCTATGCCCAAAGGCAAGGCCAATGGCCGATGAGCCCAAAGAGAACCTTGGGTCAAATTTTCTGATGAAGACAATTTAGAATTTAGCTTCTCATGGGCTGGGTTTGCGATCCACGCTTGCGGTCATTCTCATTGCACCCTAGTGCTATGGAGAAGGGTCCAGTTCCCTCCCGTAGACCGTAGACCGAACGACACATTGACCAGTTCATGCAACTCATGGCGAGGGATATATGTAAAAGTCGACCCCTCAGGGATTGAACTTGGAGCGTTGTCATATACCGTCGCCCACTGGTTGGTGTTTCATGGCGAGGCCAAAGCACCAAACAGAAGGCATATTCCGCCACCATCATACCAGATTAATGCTACGTTGCAAATGAAACTATATGATTCGAAATGAATCTAAATAACATACTGGTCATAGAACCCTTTTTCCTGGCCAGTTTGTCGTGAATTACCATCATCCTCTGTTATAACCATTGCAATTAATCAAGTACGATAAAGCTAATATGCATGGCCCGACCTTTTTCCACCAATGAGCAACGAGCAATGGAAGATTTCATACAGGCGGCCCACACAGAACAAGAACAGAACAGGAACACGTGGTAAAGGTAGAAAAAGGCTCATCAAAACCATCATCATTTTTCTCCCTCATCAGCAAACCAGACAGCTTTCTGTAATCACGTGTTCTTGTTTCAAGCTATTTACACTCTGCGCCCCCCACAAAATGGCATCGTTGCGAAACACAAAAGATCATCGTAAGCTCCGGCAGCACGTTCTGCTGTGTCCTAGAGCCTACTCCACGCCCGGACCAAAATACAAGGTGAATCCTATTCAGTATTTACCGCTCAACCACCATGCAAGCAAAGCAACTAGCTCCACAAAGTCAGTGGCACCAGCAAACGTTACAAAACCAAAAGCAAGTAAACTAAAAGGCCGTATCCTATGAACACCGAAACTGTCGTCGACGCGGGACATCGTCGTCTTCCCCCCCTTCCCTTCCCCTCAAGAGCACGAGACGGAAGAGACGGAGAGAGGGTAAGAGTAGGTGTTGGCGTATTGGAAGGAGAGGGTGTCGCCGTTGGCCAGGGGCTCGCCGTCGTTGACGAGGCAGTCGTTGTAGCGGAGGCGCTTGAAGACCCGCGGGTTGATGAGGCGGGCGGAGCTGAACCAGCCGCAGCTGAGGTGGATGCGGGAGATGTCGCACCCGGTCATGCACGCGTTCATGATCTCCACGGTGTAGGTGGGAATGCCGCTGGGAAGCGGGGACGTCGGCCCTTGGCTGATCACTATGTCCGCCTTGCTACATCTCTCCCCCCACATCCGGTTCGGTTCCTCCATGGCCGATGCTGCGCAAGGCGAAAAGGGCACAAATCAGGACAAAGTTATTACGGCGAGAACGGACGAGGGGGGACCGCGTCGAACAGACAAGAATGGCCTTTTTTGGAGACGAAACGCAGGGAAATTATTATAATGTAGCAAAAGCCAAAGGGTGGGGATATTTATCACTGCTTTGTCGACTTTTTCGCCGAGGGCGTACAGTTGTCGGACCTTTTCCGCTCCTTTTCTGGCGCGTTTCGCTTTAAGGAAAACGACCCTTCAAAGCTGAAGCTCCCTTTCCATTGCCTTGGAAATTCAAAATCGTCTTTATCCCTAGGCGAGGCCGAGAGACAGCTAGAGCATGAATCATTATATGCTAGGATGCGCGGGGCATTATTAAGTAATGCGCACGGCGGGGTCTCTAGAGAGTCGAGCAATTAATGATGGAACATCGAAGCGACATTGATCGAAACAAGAAAAGAAAGAAAAGGATAAAGAAATGGGTTTTTTTTTTTTTGAGGTGCCCTGAGTACGAAGCGGCGCAGGTTAGAACGGGGCGGAGAGGAATTCCCCAGACGTGCACCTCCTCTGACAGGCGAGCCGTATTCACCGAGCCAGTCTGAGCCCTGAGCGAACAGCGTTTCCCAGCGATTGTGTTTGAAGGGAGGTGTCATTCAACGTTCGCATCGCGAGCAAATTATGCCAGAAGGACTGATCATTCTCAGAAAACCCCAGGAAAGGCTATAGACAAACTTCCGTGGAAACCCAGAATTTGCAGATGCCGGAAAGGACTTGGGTCTCCTCCACTCCTATCCATCCCTCCCAGAATTTATGACCCGCAAAGGAGGACGAAGAAGAAGAAATACCCACGACCCAGAAAAGCTTGAATGGAGGATCATTCGGAGGGTGTGGAGCTTACCGAGACGAAGTAGCTTCCGGTGCAGTGCAGATTTCCTCAGCCTGTCTCCCTTAGAAGCCATTAGACTCGACTGAAATGGCCAGTGCCCGTCGATCACACCTCCTGCAATATATGGAGACATCATTGTATCTTTAACAGAACGAGGAGAATATCCCTCAAAAAGGAGCACATGTAAGACGAAAAGTTCGCCACACCGGCTAGCTGCTGCAAAAGGAAAAACGACAAGAGGAGAGAGAGAGAGAGAGAGAGAGAGAGAGAGAGGGACCTCCATGTCCCACAGAGACGCCATTGACACACACAAAAAAACAAAGAAAAAGGGAAAAAGAGAAAGAAAACCGAACCCACTGTCGGGATCATCGAATTCTTTATTGAGAAAACGTACGCGCAGTAAAACCCCCATGCCCATGCATCGTATCGACACAAAAGAATGTGCCCAGAAAAGAAAAGAAAAGAAAAGTGTAGGGGGAAGAATCTGAGAAAAGGTGAGGACCGAAAACGCAATCATGCGCACCTCCAATAACCGCAACCGCGAGCAGTACCATCGTCGCCAGCAACACGGCGAAAGCGATGGCGACGGGACGCCGCCTCCAGAAACTCTCCATTGTCCAGCAAGTATCAAGGTCAAGAAACGAATATCGCAGCCACATCCAAGTTCACAGTGCTTCCCTTCACTGGTGGGAGAAGGAAAAAGACCCAACCCAAAACCGTCCGCGCAGCTCCGTCGCAACAGTGAGTCCGGCTCGGAACCCTAAACCACCATCAACAGCCAGCCACAGGTAGAGTAGTGAGAGAGAGGGAGAGGGAGAGAGAGAGCGAGGCGTAATGAGAGGACCCTTCGGCTACAGGAACCTGCATAGAAGAAAGAGCTAGGAATGAGAGGGAGGGGGGGACGAGGGGAATATGTACGAATCAGATATCAAATCAGTCAAAGCAACAACCGTCAATGAGAGAGGGAGAGCTCGGGAGGGAGAGGGAGAGATGGGAGAGAGAGCATTAATGCAGATACAGCATTACAGCTCGAGCAGCGTCGATCCACGAGCCGAAAAAGCTATAAAGCAGGGGGGAGGGCGAGCGTTTGACCTCAAAACGGGTAAAGCGACGGCGACATGCGACACGCCCGCGCAGCTCGTGGAAAGATACATGGAAATGGAAACCACGGGCAGAGGCTCGCGAGTTCGACTCAGCAGAACCGAATCGAATATAGGCAAAACACACACACACACACACCCGCGTATATAACATGTATGACAGAGCCGAGGAAGCGAAGAATGTGGATTCCATGCACAAATCCAGGCGAGGCGTGGAAAACGAACGCGGACATTTCCGGGAAAATTGAATGCGGAGGTACAAAAGAGAGAGAAAAAAACCCAAAAAGCAGGCGGAGAAAATGGGTCGGGAGGGGCAGCCACAATTTACTGCGCGACAACGCAGCAGTCGACAAAGCAGCGCCTCCTCCTCAGTACACAACTGCGACTCCTTTCTCCACACAAAGCCACGAGCAAGCGCACACCCGCAGACAGACAGGCGCGCAGACAAAGGCACAGAGACAGACAGCACAGCAGTACGAGAGAGATAGAGATAGAGAGAGAAAGAGAGAGAGAGGGGGAGGGAAGGAGGTTTTGTTGGAACAGACGAACGGAAGCGGCAGGAGAGGAGGATGATACTCGTGACAGAAGGCATTAATGAGAGGGGAAGAGGAGGAGAATCGCTGCAAACATGGGGTGGAGCGCAGCGCAGAGAGAGGAAGGAGCATGTACGTACTCTCGTTGTGCTGCAAAGGTGGAAAGGACGAGGGCGGCAGCAATGGCTTCCATGGGAGGGGAGGAGGAGGAGGAGGAGGAGACTGGCGGAAGAAGCCTTTTTAGGGTTTATGGAATTCAGTTATAGGGGGAGTGAGAATGGGAAGGGAGGGCTCGGCTTGCTTTGCTTTGTGTAGTAATCAATCATTAAATTAGATTATGGCGCACGTGGCATTCGTTAGTTAACAACACACTTGAGGGCGTGCGCTTTCATAAATTGGATGTGGAACGACACCCAACTAATTCATTTAATGATTTATGCTTCGGTTGTCTCGGGTTAGACAGCTACAGGGGAATATATAATCATTCATCTAGTTTGAATAACAAAAAAATAGAAGTTCAACGCAGGTGTTAAATTAGAAAAGATTCCTTGAAATAGTTTGAATAACAAAAAAATAGAAGTTCAACGCAGGTGTTAAATTAGAAAAGATTCCTTTATTTCACGAAAAGTTGAATGGTAATTTAAACATTTAAACATTTTTACTGATAATAAATATATTCTTCCTTCATTCATTCCTTCCTCTATTTTTGTAATTGATACAAATCGTCATTTTCAGAAAATTATTTTCAAATTATTCATTTTTTGTTAAATACAAAAATAAAGCCTTCAAATTTCATCTTTCATCTAATTCATTCATTCATTTTCGTATTTGGCTTTGCATTTTTTTTTTTTTTTTTTTTTCAGATCTACTAAATGATCCCAAACTCTCGACATAAATCTGCAGGGTAATAAAGGGTATAAAGATTATGGATTCCCTTGCTAAATCTTAGCGACATGTTCCTTTTCATTTTTTTTTTCAGCCAAGAGGGTTGGAGTTTCGTGTTCTATTAAACCCAACCAATCGCAACCCAAAAATAAAAATTGTGTTTTAAAGAGAACGGAAATATTCACTTAATTTCTACTTTATTATCGATTTTACTCCGCCAGCAATGCTGAAGTAAGTTGAGCGGCTACTCTACGACGGATACACAAGGCTTGGCTCCTATGTGCTCGCTCGATTTAATGATTTGGCCTTAACAAGATATAACTCAGACCCATCAAACGGGGATTGATTTCTCTCTAGAGTCAATTTAGCCTGCATCGACTATATATGGAAAAACATGTCCTCCCTCACCTTACTTCCACCTATAAAACTAAGAACGCAGCAACCCTGGCACAATCTTAAAGGTTCAATAAGCTCGCAATCCCATATCACAGTGGCCAGAGGCTGGAACGGAAGGTCTTAACACTGTACAACAACGCTGCCCGTTCTAATACCGATCGAAAGACCACAGAATTTTCGAGTATCATACCATCCAATGGTCTCTGCTCTTCTTCATTTCCTGAGACTTCTAAAGCCAGATGCCGTTCGTCGCGTGGTGCCAATTGAAAAACAAACAAAAGACCCTCTCAAGGAGCCTTTCAAGACTGACCAAGGAAAATTCGCGTACCCTACACATGTCAATCAACAGAGTTGTTCCCAGGCGCATATGACAAGCGCAGCCGCTGTTACAGCACTCCACCCCATCATCTCACACTACTCCCACCGCCAGTAACAGAACACTATAGACCGACATCCCCGTCTCTCGCTCCGTTCAAGCACGATGCAACATCATGCAAGCCCAATAGCCAAGCCATTCGATAGTTGCGCTAAATGGGTGCTCCCAGTCTCCTTTTAAGTGAAAACAAGGCACCATTACCTTAGAAGAAAAAATTGGGTGTGACAAAAAAAATGGGGGCCCAACTCTGAGCATAAGCAGGATCGCGTCAGCACATCGCGGCTTGAGCACATCATGAGACCATAGATTCGTGACACCACCCACCTAAATGGAGTACTTCTCCCTACACTAAATGGCTCTAGATCAGAGGGTTAGCAGAATCTGACCAAATTTACAAAAGAGTAGATCAGAGTTTATAAACATGAAGCAGTTAGCCACCCACGTCCGATGCCTAAGATTGTGATTTTCCATTCGGAGATTTCATCTTTTCCAGTAGTTTCACCTTGTCCAGCAAATCTTGGATGGTAGCAGAAGCCTCCTACAGAAATGTAGAACAGGGAAAAAAAAAAGTCAGGAGACCATCCAATTCCAACAGCAGCAAGAACAAGAAAATATTATAGCGCAGTGATATTTTAACGAAGCTAGGGTCGACCTGCTTCTTCTTCCTCAGGTTCTGCTCAACAGCTTCTCTTCGTTCCCTTTCCTCTTGAAAAATATCAATTAAAGTTTCTTGCTCCCTGTTCAATTGTTCTATTTTTCGTTGGGCTTCTTGGAGCTGATATAGTAGTACAGAGACGAAAGTGGTCAGGACACACTTCACTGAGAATTAAAAGGAAGACTTGAGGAACACATTAATTTGGATAACTTTGAGACCTAGACTCTAAAGACTATTTCAGAGTAATGAGTCCATATTGAAGGAACGTCACAAGTTATAACATCTTGGCATTAAAATGGCAGAGTACTCACCTGACTTTCGAGAGTTCTGCACCTCTCTCTCTCAGTCTGCAAATCATGCTGCAACTTACTCAAAATTTTTCCGTCCTGCTGTGCTAATCTGTAAACAACAACAGGAAGGAAATCGATTAGATGAAGAGAATTAATCAAACAAGGAAAAACCCAAGCACAATGCATGAATGCATGATGGTAAAGCACATCACATTCACCTTTCCCTTAACTGACGATTCTCTTCTCTCAACTGTTCTATATCTACTACCTGCCAGAAAAACAAACCGATTAAATAAGCAAGCATCACAAGAAACTTTAAAACTGGAAGAAGCAATATAAATATATAAGGAAAACTTTTGATTGGCAATGTTAGGGTTCCACACAATTTTAAAACCACTGGTTGTTGCACGGGCCAGACTGCAGTTCAAAGACTCAAGTAGGCACTAATCTATTAACATTTACATAAATATGCATGTCAGCTATGACGAATAGGTATTTAAGCTGGGATGGATGGTCATCTTGATCTCCATCCCCCCCCCGGGTCTTTGGTTCAACTCAAAACAAAGACATATTGGCATGTAAATAAGTATTGTCCGTGAACTGTGACAAGAACAATATTTACAAGAATTCACACAGCACTGACAGCCAAAGGTAGATACCATCTTCATGAAGTTTAGATGTAAAAACTCGACTCCTTATAATTTTCAGACAGTATGGTTCTCAGAGAAATAGTTTCCAAAATCACAAGTTCTTGAACAACTTTTCATACTTTTTCATCAATACTCCTAAGTTTCCTCGTGTCCATTGAACTTCAGTCCTTCCCTCCCAATCCATTCAGCCGGGGCAACTCTTTGCTAGGACAACATGCCTACTTTTGACATGCTTTTACATCTTGTCATGTCAAAAGTGCCAACCATGTCAAACTTGACTGTTCATATATAACTCTCCTCTGCTATCATCATAAATGGAAGATTAGTAATATCTTATCTTCATCAAGCTATCTCCCAAAGAATCATTATACATTAATTGTCAGTCGCCTTCCACTCCTATTTCTAGAAGGGGAAAAATATGTACATTGACTAAGGGGCTCAAAGCGAAATTAATGACCTGAGCACAAATAAGTTACCAAAGAAGCTATGAAATCCTCCTGCATTAATTATTATAGATGACACCTCACAGCATCCAGAATGACATGCATAGAACTATCCAAACGAAGAACTGTAAATTGCTAAATTACCTGCAGAGGGGCTGCCGTGCTCAACCCATTGGTTTTTCCACCTGAATCATAATTAAGGTCGGAGTCCTCACCCAAGCATGCAAGCGTTGAAGAAGTCTGGAGGCCCATTACAGAAGATTTGTGGTTACCACCATTTGAATCAGCTTGGTGAAGTGACACATCATCCCCATTGACAGCCTCTGTAGAAGGGGATGAAGACGATTCCTGTAAATTCAAAGTCCTTGATTCAAAACGGGGGCTCATCCTTGTTTTGCCTCCAGAAGAGGTATGCCTTCCATCTTTAGAGAGTGAAGAGAATTTGTCAGGACTTTGTACGGTCGGCTTACTGGTTGACGCAGTATGCCTTCCTGATTTTGAAGATGTTTGTGGCTCAGGAGAATCATCTACCAGGATAAACATTTGTGTCAAGAGGCTAATCATAATTTTGAATCATGAATATGATCTAGCGAAATTCATTTTAAATGAATCCTGTAGCTGAAAGGGAGACAACGAAAGGAAAATGACATGCATGCGATGTCTACCTCCTCCTGCAGATTCACTAGGGAGTCTAATATTGCCTAATGAAGCATAGCCAATTCGAGGAGAGTTCGTCCTCCTAGAAAATCAGCAAAGGGAATTAGTAACAAGTAACTCTAATGAGGAGAAGACGATGGGAATGGAGAAATGTATACCAATAGTTCTTCTGCATTTGAACCAGCCGTGTCTCAAGTCTTGCAAGCACTGTCGTTCGCTCAAATCCTTGCTTATCATGAGCTGGTTCCACAAAATTAGCTTCCAGAACACCTGGCCCAATGTGGAAACATATTAAAAATACATATTTCACATAGTAAAAAGTTGGATATCAAAGCCAAAGAAAAACCTATGACTCCACGACCACAACTTCCAGCAGGATTCCAAAGCCTCCAAAATGGCTGCAAAAAGAATGGATGAGGTCATTTTACAATTCCATCTATATAAAGGAAGAAATCAGAGCACTCGAGAATCCTCATAAAATTCAAAAAGGAATTAACAAGAAACCATGATTCACTGCCAAACTAACCCAATAGAGAACATAAATAGAACAGAGGGATTGCTACAACACAGAGTAAAGAAGCCAACATACAAGAGGAAAAAGATCGCAGTCTGAAATGATCCAAGCAACTAGATTCAATGTTGCTATTTGGAATCTTGGACATCACAATTTTATAATAATAACTGAGATTCTGACAATGATGCATACAGAGGCCTTCATCAGGCAAGTAACACGAGAACCTTAAACCTAGAAAGAGGTTCAAACGTCCAAACAAACATACACAAAGTAAAAGAACCACTGAAAGAAATGATCGACCACTTATAAGACAAGAACACCATGAACAAAGGCGTCAAGGTGTCATTTAGCCCAACCTTCTGTGACTGCCATCTAGATAGTAAAGTGGTAACGAAATTCTAATTAGCATCATCAACAAAAAGAAATTCAAGCAGTGCCATAATCATTTCTACCAGAAGAACACAAACCTTAATCAGACGATTCTTGTGATATACATTGAATCCTTGGACATCGATATGATGCTTTGCATCCTTCACAAACCCAATTGTAACAACAGCAGCCATCTGACAACAATCTTTGCACATAAGTAGGTGTACTAGGAATATCAGCAAAAGCCAAAAGAAAATTATTCTGAAGCATTACAGTGTCTTTATAAACTCCATCCGCACCAGGTTGTGGTCGATACGTAACTTCTTGAGATAACATCATATCATTTACAATATTATGATGCTCAATATCCTTCCCTCGAAGAATCATCCGGAACCTGGGGGGAATCCTCAGATAGAGAATAGAAGCATAACTCTTCAAATAAAAATAAAACAAGTAACAATGTCAGTCGAGAGAGAGAGAGAGAGAGAGAGAGAGAGATAATGAAGCTAGTTACAACACAGGGATCATTGTAATCATGACTTCTTACCAAAAAAATTAAGTTTATAGACTTTGAGAGGAAAAGAGCTAAAGGCATACACTCTTCGTGAAAGAAAATAGTATATTCATTGATTAGTGGACATCTATGCACAGCTGCTAATGTTATAAATTTGCTCTGGTTATTGCCACCTTGTGGAAATCGAGTGGCTCATAAATTCAGGATGCAGGGGACATAATTACAACAGAATCAAACTGAATCCCCCAAACATCTGACAAAGGGCTGGCATCAATGAGCAAATTTGGCATTTTCTAGTCATGCCTTCACCTCTTCATATAGCCTGCAACTCACTAGTGACTAGATTTTTCACTTAGAAAGTTGAGATTCCATCAATAAAGGAATTCTTTGAAGCTAAAATAATGAATTTGCAATGAAAAATCATCAAAACCCAAAAAAAAAGTCAAAAATGAAAATAAAAGGCTGTAATGATCCTCACTGGCAAAGTTCCAGAGGTTGGCATACAAATTTAAAGACAACAACTGCATGCATGTGGACTGAGAGCAGCCCACAAGCTGCCAAATCCACTTGATAAAGTTTTACAAGTAAACAAGAGGAAGGAATAACCTTTAGAGCCTTATTAAGCTCCACAGAGCGGTACTAGTATGGTAAGCACTCCTGACATAACTTCACCAATGAGTGCCTTACTGATTTATCAATTAAAACATGTACAATATGGACATAAAACAGATCCATGCATTTTTTAGTGTGTACCATGCAGGAGATAAAAACTAAGATGTTGAAGTAATTTTTGGAATTCCTACTATACAGAAAATCAGATCTATCATTCGCATTTTCCATCATGACTTGACATGGATACCACACTCTTGTCAATGCTGAAATGGCAGAACTTGGATGTCCTAAATAATTCAGAAATATAACCCTAAAATTACAGATAGTAGAAAATGTTGGCCCAGTGGGAACTGGCACTGGGTCTTTTGAGCTCCCTGCTTGTTTGATTAATTTATTGTAAAATGCCCATAAACACTGAGAAAATCTTCTTCACATTTGCAATTTATCTATGTAATTTTAAATAGTTGCAAGAATGTCAAAAGATCAGGTTATCCATGCTGCTTGAAGTGCAAATGCAATGAAGACACAACATCAATTTACTAATTACATATCTAGTTGAAGCCAAGCACGCATTCAACTGAACTAAAGTAAGACTAAAATTTTGAAATGACTAATTTCAGTCACACGACATAGCATAGCATCAACCACCACTTACCCTCAAGGAGTGCCTATAAGTAAGGAAATGCCTAGAATTGGGAAACTTTTTTGCCATCTGTATGTTCTTCTCATCTCTGTTGACCCCTCTAAGTTGCATATCCTGAGACCCGTAAAAAAAATGCACATGAGACACAGAGTGGTAAGACCTAGTAGTCTATAAAACATCAACGAAAGATACTCACATATGGATCTGCATCGAAGTCAAGCTCTAGAAATCCTTGATCATCTTCCCAAAGATTGTAGATAATTATACGTGTACCATTATCTCCCATCAGACTAAACTGTAGTAAAGTAATAAAACAAAAGGTAAAAGACGTGATCAAGCTGCCAACGGTGATTGCTAGATATCAAGACAATACACCCAAACAGAGAAGCAAAATAGCTTGTATACCACCCGATATGCACAAGTAAAACATTCGTGAGAGACGCAGCTAAAACTTTCAAGAAAGACTCCCTCATTGACTAGCCAAAACTAAGAGAAACACATTACATCAAATAACAACACACTTATTTTAGGTCAGTGTCAGCCAGGATTCGGCAAAGAATGTGCCAAAGTTACATAATTTAAAATATATTAAGAATCGTTGTAGCTCACAATATTTGATCTTGTGATGAAGAAAGCTTTTAAGTTACCAACAATAAGTAAAATAAAATAAAAATCGCAGCCAGAGAGACATATTGTATCAAAGCATAATTCACAGGAAGGGGAAGGGGAATACCTGCTGAAACAGATCCTCCTCAGCAGAAAAGGGAGACCACTGTATTATTGTTTCAAGATTTCTCTTCCAATCGCTAAATGAAGACCGTATCAACTGGTTCCAACGACCTTCGCGTCTTTCATAATCAAGCTGTTCCATAGTAGATTAATAATGAACATTTTTTAGGTGATTTATCCAAAGAGTTATTATTTGGTATCATCTTTCCAAATGTATACAATTAGTCCAAATACTACAGAAAAGATAAATCAGACCCATAGAAAAAAATGCACTGCTCTTCATTGAAATAGTGTTGAGCCTAGTACACTAGCCCAAAGACCAGTATGAAGAAAATTACCAAAAAGTGAAAGGTAGATGTACATCGTCGACCAAAAAAAAAAGAAGAAACAGTAGATTTAGATGTCATTACCATGGGTACTACAATATCTTCCTTCCCCGTGCTCCTCAAAAATGTATAAGAAAGCATCCCAATGCTCTGTGTAACACTGAGAGAAAAGTCCAAATTTTACTTAAAAAAAGAACTATATTTTCTCAAGAATAAAATGCACATCAAAGGTAACAAGGCAATCAAGTTCAGAAAGGAGAACAGACCAGAGAAAAAGTAGGTCAGTAGAATGTAAACAAGACATATCAAGCCATATGCATCCTAAAAAATAGCACTAACAAGGGCATTAACAATATGATGTATTGGGAAGGCATGCTTCTACATCAAGAGAACCATATATCAGGTGAGTAACAGGGAAAGCTGAGGGCTTGTAGCAGTACCTAAATTCTCGAAAAAGTTCATATCTGAAAACACTAGGGAAAAGAATAAAGATAGTTGACGATTCAAAACCATTACAGGAGAAAAAAGTTGCAGATAATTGAGTGAACATCCAGGAAAAACTGAGGACGGAGGAAACTAGATAATTGGGCAATGGCTCAAACTGTTAAAAGGTAGTTTTGAGAACCATTTGACAATAACGGCACTCTTGGAAATATCTGAAATTTTGTGCAATGACTACTTAACAGAACTACCAGAAGTGTGGGGAGTATATATGTGTTAAGCAGATTAAATGATGCAAGAATTATTTTTGGAAATATTGAATATATCAAATACAAACCTCTTCCCATCTTTTCCACGACATCTTGAGAACACTATCACATCTGCCCCAAGCCTCATAGTGCTCGTTTTAAATCCATTTCCATCTGCAGTTGGAAAAGAAATAACACCATGCTATCAAGCAAATAACTTGAAAAAATCATAAAAATGTTCTTCCTGAAGATTTTTACATTGACCAATTGTATTTGCCATTTTGCTTTTAGCAGAATACCCCAGAGACATGCACTGCCGCAATCTATCTGGATCCATGCCACCACCATTATCTGCAATTAAAGGACAATAAAAGGTCATCATTTGAGTAAGGGTCACAACCTACTCTTAGACAAATAATAGAAAAGGTTCCCACCAAATAAACTTCTAAACAGATATACTGTGCATGAATCATATTAGAAGTAAATATGCCCCAGAAACAAAATCACGTCACTTATGATAATAAACTGAAGAAAAAGACAAAAAAACTTCAAAAGACCGCACAGCTCTTCCAACAGCTGTCTAATAAGCAATTCCCAATGCTACAAAATTGAGATCTATGATATAGATTATACGGTAGTTATCTATATTATTCACTATGCTCCAGGGATAGTGAAGACCTCGTCCAGTTTGAAAATAGCAGAAAAGGAAGGAAAAGAATGTGCAAACAGACACCCAGTCACTTCCAACAGCACCTGGGTTAAACTGACTAGATCCATGATGTCTCTGTCATCTTCATGGTCATTCCTGATGTTTCCACAATAGCAAAAACATTCTTGTCCAGCTCATCATTTCCCCGGCATCCTATGACCATAGATGGTTGCTTAGTCTACTGCATGTACACTGTTATAACCTCCCCATGTCCATGGACATAAAAGATTCTCTATATCATCAATGCAGAGATGTCCTAATTGCTCCTCATTCAATATATACCAACAGTCCAGGCTCTACTCCACTTGTACATACCACACAGTACAAGATTAGCAATCTAATAAAATTGAGTACACATCAATTATTTCCGATGCCCACTTTTCTTGAAGGTCTTGACACTACAGAAGTTGGTACACAATTGCATTTGTTACTGATTGATTGCCACCATGCTTCCCAAATACCATCAACAATGGGTACAACTCTCCAAAAGGTGCATGGCATGAGCTTAAAATACGATCCCAATCAAAACCATATATTTCAGAAGGGAAAACTAAGGATGCAATGAAACAGAAAGAAACAAGCAAAGCAAATTACCTTCAATCAGCAACATTCTACTCCCATCTTTCCTATTTTTTAGCATGTCTATCTTAACATATGTTGCCCCATTAGAAACCTGAATCAAGACAGACGAAGGAAAGACAATAAAGATATAGCAAAAGACAATAAAGATATAGCAAGTCCGAAAATAACCACAAAATCATTGGAAATAAATACAGGAACTACACACACCTCATCCATCGCGTTATCCAAAAGTTCTGCGAAAGCTGCAAAGGATGCACAGGTAGCTTGTATAAGCTTAAAGACATCTTAACTTCAAGAGACATAGATGATCAATGTTTGAAAGATGGGCAAGCTTACCTCCAAGAGCCCACTTGTGACTGGTTGCATTAGAATGTAGAAACTTGGGATGAACCCTGACATGATCAATGCCCCCTGAATCATGAAATAGACATATGAATATGCACCGGTAACACAAACAAACGGAACCCAAAGAAACGTGTGGCCTTTCTAGCCAGAAACCACAAAAAAAACAAGACACCGATGCTCCAGCCTAGGACTGACAACGACATGCATTCCAAGACTGAATAATTCCTCAAAATATTTCCAAGCACGCATTTCAATTGAATCAAAACGACGACGAAACAGGAGCAACGATCCAATGTACCCTCTCCCCACCGCGAGCTTAGCATCAAAACCGAAGCAACAAGACGAACAAACTGCGGCAAGTAGACGAAACGAAACGTCACCTGAGTAGGAATCCCAACCGCCACCGGGACGGCCCTCGTAATCCCCAGCCTTCCAGAACTGCTTAGTAGCCGCCCTGGCCTGCGGAAGCTGCCGCAACGCCCGCGGCCACGCCGGCCCGGGCGCCGGCGCCTCCGGCGGCGACGCCGGCGGGAGGGGCTGGAGGAAGCCCTCGGGGATGACGACGCCCATCTTCCTCTTCTTGGAGGGGCCTTCGTCGTCGTCGGACTCGCCGCTGCTGCTGCCGCTGTCGAGGTCGATGAACGGCAGGTCGGCCGGCGGCGGCGGCTTCTTGTCCAAGACAATGCCTCTACGCGAGGACGAAGACGACGCCGCCGCCGCCGCCTCTTGCTTCACACGAGCGTCCATAACTTTCCGAGAGCAAAAATAAAAAAAGAAAGAAATCAGGAAACAACCGCCGCAGCCTGGCGGCGAAACCCACGGCGGAGAACACGAGGGAGAAGAAGGGCGGCGAAGGCGTCGAATCCGGCGGCGACCGGCGACCGGGATCGATCGCGACGGCGCGTGGGACTCTTGCGGAGGGGAAGGAAAGGACGATCGAGAATCTCTGCGAAAATCTTTCTCCAAAGGGTCGAATCGGAATTGGAATTGGGAATTTCCAGAGCGCGTCCAGTCCTGCGAGAGTGTTTACGATCAAACCGAAAAAATAAATAAAAAATAATAATAATAATAATAATAGTAATAGTAATAAGTTCCGAGCGAGAGCGCCCGTGCATACAACCGCCAACAGTCGAAGCGAGGAGGATCCGAAGAGGCGCGTGCGCCGAGCCGACTAGAAGACGGAAATGGCGCCTCCTCCGTCAGCGTTGACGGCGAGTCTCAGGCGGTGCGTACGATCTCTTTTTCTTTTCTTTTCTTTCTTTCCTTGTTTTCTTTTTACCTGGTTCCTTGCTGAGCAAGCATCCGTACTTAAAATAACTTGTAAAAGTACACTCGCATCCCTAGACCACTTTTGTTCTTTTAAATATACTATTACTGCGCTTAGTTATTTCGGTGGCGACCATGATTTTATATTTCGGTTTTTTAATTTTATATTTAAAATACACGTGATAAAATTTTTACTTATCTATTTTTTTGTTTCTCTATTCTCCGAAAATGGGCCCAATGTAAATCGGTTTGGTAACGTAATTTAATTTTATTATTTCTAGAATAAATTTTTATTCCAAAAATAAATTTAAGAAAATTCGAATTTTTAATTTCTCAGAGAAATTTATTTATTTTTCTTATCATAAATAATTTCTAATTTTGTTATGCACACTCTTATACTTATACTATGGTGAAAACAAGAAGAGTTTTGTTTCCCAGGATAAAAAAATTTCAATTTTTCAAATAAAATTTGGGGGAAAAAGATCTCTGGCTGATAAGTAGTACGATTGACTTTATGAACAGGAGAAGGTTACTTTCGAAAAAATATTAAAAAGCAATTTTTTTTGACGACTTAAATGTCCACCATAAATACATGAACAGTCATGAGTCTACGTTTCTCCGTGCGGACCATGGCTTGACCTCTGCATGGGTAGGTGCCGTGCGGATAAACACGACAGACTGTTCTGACAAAAATGCAGGAACTAATGAATTTTGCAGCCTACGTCTAACGCGAGAAAAATAAATTACCAGCAAAATCGATGATGAACGATAAACACTTCCCCGCCTAAAAAAAAACCAGCACCAATAATTCCACTAAGAATCCAAAAGAGTGCAAAACTCACTGTTTGCCAATAATAGGTTATACCTGAAGCAAAAACCTCTAAGGCGTCATTATACAGTATACCATAGAAAACTCAATCAAAAAACTCACAATGAATAAGTATTTCACAAAAAAACTAACTTAGAAAACTCGCAAAGAGAAAACCCACCACTCTTTTTGTTTATTCCAGTCTAATAACTGAGTAGAATTTCATTTTACATATGATATTTATATCCAAAACACAAAACCCCTTTTAGAAAACGTATTTGAATTAGGAAACTATTCATTCAAATTAGGTAACCTACTCAAATTAGGAAATATCTTATTATATGGACGGTATCAATCTTGCGAGATATATATATGTAAGACAAGTTTGATATAGTTAATTTTACTCAAAATCCACTAGCTTGAAATTGAATTTCATTTCATTTCATTCAAGATTCACGAACTTCTTAAGTGGTGTGTCAAATATATTCTAATCATATATATGGAAACTAATACGGTGATCTAGCACTCTTGCCTATGCCTTGCTTTGGTTTGACAGGTCAAGTTATAGTCTATGCAAAACACAATGACCTGTCAATCTTTCATTGTTAGATAAATGTAACAGATGTTAACCGTTTAACAAGCTAAGCCTAAACGGTTGTGATCTTCATCTTTTTAGATGGTGAAAATCTGCGAAGACGTGATGCCCACGAGGGACACAGAAATTCACCACCTATCAAGTGAAAAAGGAGAAGGAGGAAGAGCAAAGATACAGGAGAGAGGCGATGGATGACAGAACTCTCACGCAACACACCTATAGCTTCTTTATGCCCCGAACCTGCAGTTGGTGAAAATATTGGACTTTTTTTTTTGGTCAAATAATGTACCCTGAACTCGTAGTTCGTGAAATATTATACTTCAAAATTGACTCATTTAATCAATTTTATTTAAGATCATTGAAAAATATCGTAAAAATTTTCATATCTTCATTGATTCTCCATATCTCTCAAGATTGTGCATATCTTTGATTGATTATAATTGATATTGTAATATCTTGTGAGTCCATCCTATGATTCACCAAAACACATAGAGAAATATACAAAACTTTATCAAAAAAACAATTGTAATTATGTCTTTTTGGTCTTAATTTTTTTTTTCACTCAATTGAGCCATAAACCTATTTTATTTGTGCTAATTCAGTTCATTTGGCCAATCTTCACCAACCGGTCAATGTTGACACAGATGTTAGCTGCCCTACGTGGTGCCATCGATGCTAACATGGATAATTTTAACAATATCTTAAGTATATTTTAATATTTTTTCTTTCTTTTTTTTATCACTTCCTTCTTCCTCCGGTCGAGTACCGCCAACGACAGGCCAAAGGCAAGGTCGATCAGGCACCCTACCGACCTCGAGGAAGCCTAGCAATGGCTGGACAAGGCTTGACCTTGCCAGTTGAGCCTTGACTAGAGGCCCCTCGCCCAGGTTATTGGTTGGGCTTGCAAGGTTCGCCCTCGCTGGATCTAGCGAGAGTTGAGCCTAGCTGGACGTGGGCAAAGATTGATATGACGCCCAAGGTACATCACATGCTACACGTGTAATTTCCATTTATACTCATAATCATAATTAAGCATACAGAAGCATCACAAAATACATCACCAAACATCACACAAGAAAATCGCACAAGTTTAGTTATACATATGTCTTCAACTTCATACAAACACCGGTAGTTATTATCATAACAATATACAGAGTCATCTAACACCACTACAATCGTACTAACCAAATCACCATCCAACTCAAGGATTAATGACCTCCAATATCAACTTCTCCCCTCCATCACTATGTCTAGAGGAACCATCCTACGAATCTAAAAATAAAGGGATGAATTGAATCTCAGTAAATAAAATCCCTTGATGTAAGGTGAGAGATTGTCTTAATACTCAACCTAGTGCAAACAACACGAATTCAAAGACATGCAAGATGACCATGAATCACACATGCAAGATCAAAAGCCGTTTCCTTACTACCTCACATGCCAATCAAAACATTAACCTCAGTACAGTAGTTCATTCACTTAAGAATAAAAAGAATGACATATTAATTCATGATGTACCAGTATCACCCAGTGTCTCATCGTTATCCACATGGAGATGCAAAGAGATGACATGATATTTCATGATGCATGGTTACCGAGCATTAACAACTTATAAGTATATGCACATGAATGAATATGCATCATGTTCATCATTAATTTCCATTATGAACATCTCAGGGCATCCCGACTAATGCAGGGCATCTAGATCGCACGGTAAGGAATCTCAAGTCTAAGGCAAACATCTGCCTACAGGGCATCTAGCTCCCACAATTGGGGAAATCGACTCCCAAGGTATCTAGAAACAATCCTCAAGGCATCTCGATTACACAATAAGGCATCCCAACTTCGGGACATTGTCACATACCACTAAGGCTACATTTGGTTTAGCATTTCCAAAGGACTTTCAGACCCGAAAACCCCTTGGAGAAATGCTGAACCGTTTGAATCAACTTTGAAGCCGGCTTTCAGCTTTCAACTTACCTTCAAAATGCTAAAAGCCCAAAGTTAATAAAGACTAGCTTTAAGCTTTCAGTATTCCGCCGAATGCTGAAATTATTTTTTCCTTTCCAAAACTACCTTCACTAATTCTTTATATTTTCAATTTTGCCCTTGATTATTTTTTTTTAATTAAAAAAGGAGGCAGCCAGCGAGCGAGCCAGATTTAGCGCCGACGGCCATCAGCTAAGGTCGCTCGAGGTCGGGCGACCTCCGGCGACCCTCGCCCGGGTCACGCAACCCTCGCCGGAGGTCGCCCGATCTCGAGCGACCTCGGCCGACGGCCGCCGTCGGCCATAGCCCTTCGCCGGTCCGGCGAAGGGTTTAGTTCAATTTAAAAAAATATTTATATATATATACACACACATATATTATACCCATCAAAGCCCATTATGAAAGTTTTTTTTATCAAACACCCATTCAACTCAAACTTCATTTGCAAAAAATTTTTACTGAACACAATTGCATTTCCTCAAGTAGCTTTGGGCTTTCAGCATTTGCATTAGACTCAAAAGCCCCTTGCAAATACTAAACCAAACACAACCTAAATAGGTGATAAGTCACAATTTACATTACATGTCATGTCTAGTCATATGAAGTCATGTACACATCATTAATATAGCATGATTTTTTGTGCATCAAGAATGAAACCCAACACTTATTTCAACAATCGCCATCCATTTCACAACATGTTGTTATGCGTATCATTCTCTAGTAATCACAAACCGCATGTCACCGCACTTAAATGAAACAATCAAACATGTTCTAGCCATGTACGAAATCAACAAAATAAATCAAACTATTACAACAAATTCACATCCCTATCTCACAAACTTACACTAAGTTCACACATATCAACCGATCAAGTCAAAAACACTAAGTGGATCAACACAGCTTGGCGCCTAAAGTTTTTACTTACCTTGAAAATGACTTGAGCAAATCAAAGCTTCAAACACCTTGAAAGCAATATGATCAAGAATATCAATCAATAACCCTTAATCTTTGTAAGCAACAAAACTACTTTATTAAGAGGAAGAGGAAATACAATAATTCACCTTGTAATCACTTGAAAACATGAAACTAGAAGTTTCAACAACACAAAAGCAAGGCCTTTGCTTTTACTCATGGGAATTGAAAACGGAAGTTGAAGAAATGAGTTGATGAGCACAGTAGGGTCCTGAGTTCTTTTTAAAAGCCCTCTATCAATCAAGGTAAGGAAGAAAGGGATGAGATGAATCTAACCAATAATTTGGGTGTTAATTGCTTTAATAAATGAAGGGATAAGTATTCCAACGAAATGGTTTCATGTGGCCCCTATAATCATTGCTAGGGCACATGTGGCTTGTTATCATGAGCCAAAGAATGAGATATTTATGAAAGTGAGAGATGACTTCATTTGATTTGGCCAAGTATAAGCTATAATCATTCAAAGCATTAATGAACTAAGGCCAAATTTATTGAGGCAATCCATGACCTCATCACTACCAAGTCCTATATCTTTAAGAGAAAAACGTGTGAGGGGTTAAATACTTAGAAAGAAACACAAACGTGGGACATTCACATTTGCTTGAATAGGTTGGGAAAATGAAGGGAAGGAAAGTGGCATGGAACTTTCTCTTTCTTTGCAAGAATGAGCTAAACCTCTCTAATTAGAACTTGGATTCTTGAAATGGCTTCACACGATCAAGAGGAGATAATTTCGGAAGAGTTTCATGAAGTAAAAAAGGATGAGAATAAGTAACTAAGATTAAAAGTAATCACAAGCTTGAGTTGAAAGCACTAGGTGTAAAAGAGAGGGATAAATATTCCAATCCAGAAGCTACAAGTGGCTTGACAAGAGTGGCTAAAAAGAGATATTTTGATTGGAGAAAGAGAGACAGAGCTTCTTTAGTAAGTAAATACATGAATGAGTCATCAAGAGCATTATGAGCTAAAGAGATGTTCAAGTAAAATTTACAAGTGTCATAATCATTTGACTCCATTCAATAATACGGGCAAGGGGGATGAATTTAGAAAATCAAACTTTAGTTAAAAGACACATGGGATGAATCGGAGATGTGATTAAAATGTAGTGCATGGCCACTTTTGGTTAGCTTGATCAAATAACCAACGTTGAAATGATAATAACTTTGGGTGAAAAGCCTGAGGTAAAGTACACTATCAGAGACAAAATTTGTATATGGCACTCACTTTGATAGGAAAAAAGATCTCTTCAAGTACCATAACTTGGCTCAAATGGACACTTAAGTGCCATAACTTATGAAAGGTACACTTAAATGCTACATTTTAAGAAAAGCGGGACACCTGAGTGCCACCTCCAACAAAGCCGGCCGGAAATCATACGTGGCAATTAAATATTAATATTTCTCACTGAGGTAGCTCACCGGAGAGCTGACTCAACTCTAATTCACCCAAAACGACGTCGTTTTAGCATAATTTGAATTTTCTTATAATATAAAAATTAATTAAATTAAATTTAAAACAAAATAAAATTAAATTTAAAATAAAATATATATATATATATATATATTTTTTAAAGGATAAAGAGGAAGGCAACCAAAGTGGCGAGGGCCGAGCCCTCGTCGCCGCCGCCTCCCGCTATTGCCGGAAGGTGGGGAAGGGTCGACCGGGGCCAATGAGCCCTAGGCGAGGGGGCGGGCCCGGCCGATCGGCGCGAGGGCTTACGTGCCCTCACCTCAGATCGGGCAAGGGTCGTCGCCGGGTGAGGGCCGGCGACCCTCGCCCAAATGGGGCGAGGGCACGCAGCCCTCGCCGTCGATCGGCTGGGGCCGCCGGCCCTCGCCAGGGCTCGGCGGCCCCGGCCCTCGCCACCAATTACCTCCCTCCTTCTCCTTCCCCCCCCTTTTTATTCCTCCTCCTTCCTCCTCCTCGGCCGTCGGCTACCTCCCCTTCTCCTCCTTCCCCCTCGCCGGATCCGGGCGAGGGCCGCAAGCCCTCGCCAATATGGGCAAGGATCGACCACCAACAGCAACGGCCGTTGGTCCGGCTAGGCGAGGGCCACTGACCCTCACCAGATCTGGGCAAGGGCCGCGACCCTCGCCCCAGATCGAGGTGAGGGCTCGCAAGCCCTCGCCGTCGGTCGGCTAGGGTCGCCGGCCCCTAGCTAGGGCTTGGCGACCTCGGCCGACCCTCCCCCTCCATCGCCGGCCCTTGCCGGCGGCGGCAGAGGAGGCGCCACATCCCCTTTTTTATTTTTTTTAATATTTATATTTTTTATAAAAATTTTAAATAAATTTAATTAAGTTTTATATTAATTTTTTACCACGTTAGCATCAAAATGACGTCGTTTTACACTTGCTTCGTCGGAAAATTGACACGTCAGTATTTTGGCCGGATTGGCACTCAAGTGATCCATTTTGCTTCGATTTTGGCACTTAAATGTACCTTTCGTAAGTTATGGCACTTAAATATCCCTTTCTGCCAAGTTATAGTACTCTAGAGGTCCGCGTCTCCACTTTGGTGCCAAAACTTTATTTTGGATCACTTAAGTGTCAAAACTTTTGAAAAACGATCATTTCAATACCAACGCCGATCTAGTTGGCCAAAAATCCGACGTGGCACTTTTTTTATTAATTTTTGAAGCTGATGTGGCTCGCCGGAGAGTACAGTCAGCATTTAAACAACAAAACGACGCCGTTTAGTGTCTCTCCCCCAATTCAAAACCCTAAATCCCCAAATTGAGAGAGAGAGAGAGAGAGAGAGAAGATAAGCCGCTTGAATCTTCCCTCCTTCTCCCCCTTCAACCGCCCACATCCCTATTCTCTGCCTCCGCCGGTGATGGGCCAGTCGCCGTCCTCGACGACCCTCGCGCTCAGCGGCCGCGGCTCCGACCCCGGCCCCGACCTTGACAACGGCCAAGTCAAAAGCCGTGATCTGGCCAGTGTTCGGGGAGGCCGCCAACAGGTGCGCCACCCCCGATCTCTCCCTCTCCATCTCCGATCTCCCCGACGAGTGGCTGGCCTGCGTCTTTTAGTACCTAGGCTCCAGCGACTAGGGTCAGTGCTCCCTCATGTGCCACCACTAGCTCGCGATCAAAGGCCAGAGCCGCCAGAGGCTCGCCCTCCAAGCCCACTTGGAGCTGCTGGACGCGGTCCCAGCGCTATTTGCGCAGTTCGACTCGATCACAAAGCTCGCGCTCAAGTGCCACCGCAAGTCGTTGAGCATCGGCAACGACGCGCTCATGCTGATCTTGCTCAAGTGCAGGAACCTCACGCGCCTCAAGCTGCAGGACTGCCGCGCACTCATGAACACGGGGATTGCGGTCTTCACGAGCAATTGCCGGGGGCTAAGGAATCTCTCGTGCGAATCTTGTGCGTTCGGATCCTAAGGCATGAACGTCGTGATTGATCACTACACCTCCTTGGAAGAGCTATCTGTGAAGCGGCTCCGGAGTCCCACTGAAGGTGCTACGGTGGAGCCGATTGGGCCTGGCGCAACTTCTGCCTCCCTCAAAACAATTTGCTTGAACGAGCTCTACAACAGACAGTGCTTCGGTCCGCTAATCATCGACTCGAAGAATTTGAGGACATTGAAGCTAGTGAAATGTTACGGAGATTGGGACACGATGCTACTACGATGGAGGCCGAGCGACGACAGCCGAGCAAGCTAGGTCAACGTTGGGCAAGGATCGGACAAAAAAACCCTAATTTCAATCCCAAAATAAAATAAAATAAAAATCCCCAAATGAGTTGTGCGGTGTCATTTTTGTGAGGCCATCCACTTAGGACTGCAAAACAACGTTGTTTTTTTAAGGAGAACGGAAAACGGCGTCGTTTAAAAGTCATGTCAATTTTTTTTTAAAAATATAAAAGTCACGTAATCATTTTAGCCGGAATCTCTCGCTAGTGGCACCAAAGTAATCGTTTTTCTTCCGATTTGACACTCAAGTGATCCAAAATAAAGTTTTGGCACCAAAGTGAACGCCGTACACAAGTTTTGGCATTGATAGTGTACTTACCCCTTAAAAGCCTCAAGTGCACTTATGGGAATGGTGCTTCAATCCAAAGAGTACAAGTGGCCTTATATGAGTAGCCAAATGAGAGATATTCTGAGAGAAGGCTTTTTAACCAAGTAAAATGAGTGAATCATTAAGACATTAATTGGCTAAGGTTGAAATAGATGACGTAATGCATGAAGTCATCACTAAGCCAAGTTCAATGTCATGAACCAAGGACATGCGACTTAAAATATTTGGTGGAGAAATGAAGAAAGATGGTATAAATTAAAAAGCGACAAATGGCTCACTTGCATGGCTTCCAAAGTAAATATTTTGTTAGGTTATCTAATACTAGTAAATCAATACATAAACAAGGAAATCAATGTTCATTTCAAGTATTGATAAATCATAAAAATATTTTGAACTCACTAATATTGATGAAAATAATGGATGCTAAAAAAATCTCAATTTCGCAAATTCAAAAGTTGAATTGTCAAATATGTAATTTAAGGAGCAAAACTAATATGGTGATAAATTAATGACCATTACTCAACACCACAAATATACATGTCAATATGTATCACTAAGCTTAACGCATTGAATTCCGATGACTAGGGTAACAAAAAATTATCTTTCGCACCTTCCACCCCTTGCAAAATTAACAACTTTTATGACTTCAAACTAAATAACACTTATCTTTATATTTTAAATATTATTATTGAACATAGAAAATTCCAAATGTTACACCTAACCTAGCCGAATCTAGTGAGGGCAAGCCTTGCCCAGCCACTAGCGATGAGCCCTTGATAGAGGCCACTCGAGGTCTCAACCTTTGACCTCACAGATCTAGCGAAGGCTCGAGCCTCGCCAATGGTTGGGCGAGGCTCAACCCTCACCAGATCCGTCGAGGCCAGAGGTTGGCCAAGGCTTGACTAGTGAGGTCAAGCCTCGCACAACCATGGCCAGGCTTCCCCAAGACCGGTGAGCTCCCTCGCTATCCCTACCTTTGGCCGGTCGCCGCCACTAACTTGCTAGAGGAAGAAGGAAGTGATTAAAAATAATAATAAAGAAAAAAATTCAAAAAAAAAGAAATATTATTTAAAATTGTCTACATTAGCATCGGTGACACCACGTAAGATGGCTAACATCCGCGTTAGTGCTAGCCAACCAACTTTGGTCAAATAAACTAAATTGGCACAGATACAAAAGGTTCATGTTTCAATTGGCTTAAAAAAATTTAAAAAAGTAACATTTATGACTTTTTTGATAATTTTCCCTTTACATAATTCTCCTCATTATTTTTATCTTGGTATTAGAGCTCTTATTGTTTGAGGAAGCGCTTGTAGAGCTATATTGGTTGTAGCTAGAGGTGAGCATGGTTCCTATGTAGAATTAGGAACCAAGAAATTGATCCAATTCTAGATTCCGAGGTATGTAAGGTAACTTATAGGTTCAAAAAATTGGGAAGGTTATTCTGACAAATAGATTCCATGTGGATAGAACCTGAAATCTAAACCTATAGCAAGTATTTGTATTTTTTAATTCCATATCTTCGTGCAATTTTGCAATATTCCATAATGTCTGATGATGAGTGCATAATATGGAACAACTAGTTTGATTTTTCATTTTTGGTATATTCATAACTGAGACATTTACTTTTTAATATTTCATATGAGTTATGGTCAATTGCAATTAATGTTCATTAAAATTGATGATGCACTATAGTCGTTTAATTGAGGATACGGATAGAACCTAAATAGACTCTAGAACTAATTTTGAAATCCGTGATGAGATAAGTCCTACATTCTAAGGTATACAAGGTAGATTCTTAAGATTCAATTTTGACAAGTGAGTTCTAAGTGGAACCTGAATCAATCTTATAATCGCTTACCTCTAGCTGTAGCAACCTTATGTCATCAATGTCAGTGTGCGTTTTACGCTGAAGCCATATACTAGAATTTCATCATAACCGTCACATGTTCTAAGATATTTCAACATGTGGAGTCTGTTCTTGGCCTTATTTTCACCGTATTTGTCCTCCAAGGTGCTAGTGTCACTGTCCCTGATTCTCTCGTACCCGTGAACCCTTGGGAGTGAAGCTTGGGGTTATCAAGTGAAGAGTGAGAACGCAAAGAAGATGAACACAACTGATCCGCGGGAGTAGCGTCAAGATGGTTGGTGCTAAGAGTTCTAGGCTAGTATGAGTATATTACTTAGGAGCTCTTAAGGCAGAGTTGACCTTCCATTCACAAACTAGTCATAAGCTAATGCTGCTCTCTTGATGAGGCTATGGCAGGCCGAAACCATTTATTAAGAGGGTTGCTGTCTCGCTTAATGGACTAAACGCCCGAGCAAAGCTGAGCGTGGTACAATCTCGTATAAACGAGTTGTTCGTCGTATTGTTCACTAGAACAACTATAAAAGGAAGGCTAGCCTAGCGAGTTTCGCTGGTCAGGCGCCAAACGAGTTGATCCGCAGCCAAGGAAACTACCAACCCGTGACAAATGGTATCAAAGGCGGGATCTCTCCAGTAGGTGGGTGACCCAGGGAAAAGCCTATGGTCTTTCCAGTCCTATGGTCTTCCCAGTCCTATGACGGCGGAGAGTGACCGCTGGGGCCAAAGGGGTTCGAACAACATGCGGCTCTGGTCTAGCCTCTAGGATGGCAATGGGGGCATAGGAAGGAACTAAATTGCTCACTGGGCAAATCTTAAGAGGAGGTCTGCGATCATGTTTTCACCAAGGGGACCTTAAGTTGGCTTGCTGAGATCAGGAAGAGCTTAGTAGATGAAAAAAGGTGCTACCATAAGGGTACAGTTGGCTAGGGGTGCCATACTTGTCGAGAAGCACAAGTGATTGGAAATTCGCGAACAGTTTTAATCGGAGGAAGCAAGCAATGGAATGGAGTGACATGTTCTATTAGGCGAGCGTTGTCATCTATGTAAGTCCCAGGGAGTGGCATTGATGGTTAGGGAAACGCAGGGAAGCAATAGAACAGCCCGCAACGAGGACATTGCGGAATTGAGTGGGAGAGTTTGTCACGGTCCGTGATTCTCCTGTACCCATGAACTCTTGGAAATGAAGCTTAAGGTTATTGAATGAAGAGTAAGGACGCAAAGAGGATGAACACAATTGGTTCATGAGAGTGGTGTCAAGACTATTGGTACTAGGAGTTCTAGGATAGAATCAGTATATTACTCAGGAGCTCTGAAGACGGGATTGGCCTATCGTGTATAAACTGGTCGGGAACTAATACTACTCTCCTAATGAGGTTATGACAAGCCGAAACTAGTTGTTGAGCCTAAAGAGGGCTGCTATCTCGCTTGATGGACTAGACGTCCGAGCAAAGTTAGGCATGATACGATCTTGTATAAAAGAGCTATTTGTCATATTGTTCATTGGAACAACTATTAAAAGAAGGCTGGCCTGACGAGTTTCACTCATTAGGCGCCGCATGGGTTGATCCGTGGCCAAGGAATCTACCGACCCGTGACAAATGGTATCAGAGCGGGGATCCATCCAGTAGGTGGATGATTCGGGGAAAAGCTTGTGGTCTTCCCGATCCTATGAGGGCGAAAAATGATCATCAGGGCTAAAGGGGTTCGGACAATGTTCGGCTCTCATCTAGCTTCTAAGATGGCAATAGGGGCATAGGAAGGAACTGAATTGCTCGCTGAATGGGGATAACATTCCTGAATCAATGGACGAATCTTAAGAGGAGGTATGCAATCACATTTCCACCAAGGGGACCCTCTGTTGGCTTGCTAAGATTAGGAGGAGCTTAGTAGGCGAAAGAAGGTGTTGCCATAAGAGTGCAGTTGGCTAGAGGTGCCACGCTTGTCGAGAAGCACAAGTGACTGGAGATTCATAAACAATTTTGATCAGGGGAAGCAAGCAATGGAGTGGAATGATCTATTCTGTTGAGCGAGTGTTGCCATCTATGTAAGTTCCAGGGAGTGGTATTGATGATTAAGGAAACGCTAGGAAGCGACAGAATAGCCTGCAACGAGGGCGTTGCAGAATTAAGTGGGGGAGTTTGTCACAATAATGAAGTTTAGGGTTATCAAGTGAAGAGTAAGGACGCAGAGAGCATGAACACAACTAATTACGACAGTTGGTGTTATGAGTTTTAGAATAGAATGAATATATTACTTAGGAGTTTTGAATGCGAGGTTAGCCTCCCATACACAAATTGGTCATGAGCTGATGCTACTCTCCTAATAAGGACATAACAGGCCGAAATCAGTTATTGAGCCTGAAGAGAGCTGCTATCTCACTTGATGGACTACATGCCTGAGCAAAGTTAGGCATGATACGATCTCATATAAAAGAACTATTTATCGTATTGTTCACTGGAACAACTATAGAAAGAAAACTGAACTAGCGAGTTTCACATTTCAAGTGCCGCACAGGTTGATCCGTGACCAAAGAAATTATTGACCCGTGACACTAGTTTCATCGCATTCTTTATCCATTCTATTATTTCCATCAGTAAAAAGCACATATCATGAATAAAATTGAAAAGTTCATTATATTCAAAATCCTTTAGAATGGCCCAAATTATATTTTAGACTAAAAAATATTAAGATTTTTCAGAGGCGGACTTTAGCACCGTCATTGGTGACATTCATGCCCCTGTTAAGATTACAAATGAAATTGCGCATAAATTTATTGAATGTTTGGAGGAGTGGGACGTGACGAGACAAGCTGATCAATATTTGGTCAGAACCTGTGCCTAACAATGGGTGCGCGCCGATTGAAGGTATGTAGAGGGAGAAAGAACCCAACTCCAGAAAGTAAACCGTCAAGACTGGTTCGGGCCCCACGGGATATAAAAGACAAGTAGGCACCGAAAAGATAACTTCATGGTTAGTCCAGTCTACAAGATGCTGTCTCATTATTGATGTCTAAAATTCATTCACAATGTTAACCAATCTCGACAGGCAGTCCCCATCCGCTAATTCATTTTACACCTTTGAGGAGGAAAATCTTGGAAGGGGAAGGGAGGAGGGATTAAGCTAACAAAAACCATATCAGCAGCAAGGTCAACTCTACCTGTGAAAAGCCAGTCTGAAGCTATATGGTACAAACTGATCTCTTCCAACTAATTCACAATATCTAACTGGCCAATCTGGTTTGCTCGCAGAAACTAAAATCTACCTAGAAATTACCATGCCTGTTGTAATTCTGATGAACTAAATCAAACTCGAGAATCGGATCCTATTCACTTCTCATTCATTATCATCGGCATCGGCCTTATCCTCCGCTTCCTCGTCATCGCCTTCATTCTCGTCATCGGTCATATTATTTATGACCTCAGTAATGATATCCTTAATTTCTGCCTTTCTGTGCATCAGATCCACACCAAAATGGGTACCTGAAGTTTGCACGCACTGTTAGTCAAAGATCGTAACAGAAGATTATATAGCCTTCTCTGCATAAAAGAAACATACCAAGTTGCCGGAGAATGTCGGATAAGGTTGCCTGCATCATACAATGCATGAATGGGGTTTAGGAAAGCATAAAAAAACATTTCAACAATGGACTAACAGATTTAGAAACTAAACGTACAGTATTGAAGTCAACTTTCTTGAGAATATCCACGACAACAGCATGCATCTCTTCTCTGCTGGGTTCAGCTTTCGCCTTTTTGCTACTTTTGCCTTTCCCTACTATATGAACAAAGACACCATTAACTATGATTTGTTTCAGTTCTCAGCTGATTAAAACGGGTGCAAAATGAAGAAAAAGATAAAACACGCAGTAAAGAACTAGTAAACAATGGACCACAAATATTTAGTTCTGTTATAAAACATAAGAATCCCAACAAAAATGTTTTAGCAGCCCATTACGATGCACACATGTAGACCATCTAACGAATTTTAATAACAATATACACTTAAGCAGAAAATCAAGATACAATCTTACAAAGAACATTCAACCAAAAGAAGTGACAGTGACAAGACTGACACGCATTGCCAAAAAAGATATAGAAGTTCGTACGACCACATGGAAAGAACATCCAGCTAACTTTGCAGATTCTTCTCCAGTGGCAGACCCAAGATTTAGAGCAGGATTCCATACATAGTTTGTGTAAAAAAATAAAAATAAAAAAATTCCAAGCATCACTTTACTTAATGTCCAAAATATAAAAAATCTTTAATTGTCGACACATAGTCTAGTTAACAAATTTATAGTTCCATCAATCATACAACCAGCAAAATAATCTTCACATTTTTTCTCTACATATATAACTAGCAAAAGTCCTTAAGGATCAATACTCATAACTGTTATAAGGATTGTATTATTCACGTATATCAGACATTTCTATCATCTATCTTACATGACTTGAACCAGGATACAAAAGGCAAGCATACTTACCTCGATCCTTGACTGAAGCCTCTGTTGAGGGTTTGGCAGACTGTTTCTTGCTCAAGGTTTTTGCCTTTGAGGAAACACTTTGGTCATTTTGATTGCTCTTTTCAACCTTTTGTTTCTTCGACTTGGATCCTTCTGACTTAGAAAGTGGTTTTTTACTACCAACCCCATCTATGGAACTCTTCTTTGAGGCTGAGGTGGATGATTTCTTGGCAGATTTTGCAGGAGTGACCTTTTTGGCAGAGACTGAGGTATCTTTGGTTTTGGACACTGAGCTCTCCTTTGTTTTTCTCCTGGAAGAACTTTTCAACACCGGCTCCTCCTGCGTATCCTCTTCCTCTGACTTGCTCTTCTCATCACCGCTCTCCTCTTTTGACACCATATCATCATCACTATTTGCATCAGAGTCGTCCTTAACTTCCTTACTGTCACCTTTATCATCATCATCATCCTCTTCTGAAGCAATCTCAGATGACTTCTTCACAGAGTCAGGTGCTTGTTTTTGTCTCTACAGCAAATGATACACAGAAACTAAAATTACAAGTGATTTCCAAGTATCACAGGAGACAAATGGTAAGAGGGTGGGTAATAGACAAAATAAAATGCTTGAAGCACCAACAACAATGAAATCAATCCCAAATGGAGATGACCTTATGCTCTGTGATAGGAAAACATCCTGCTGGCGCATTATTTTTCTCTGGCCACTGTTGTAGTTACATCACCAGTGTTTTCTAGGTCTCTTTTTGAGAGGATGAGACAAGACAAATAGGCAATACTAAACATTGCAACACATAAAGTGGAATTACTGAACTAGAATAAAACCGAATGCTCTTTAACTCTGATATATTTTGTCTCTCCCTAAACCAGGCGATTTATGTCAATGTCCCTACCAGTTCTTATATGGACATATAATAACACTACTGAAAGATGAAAATTAAATCAGGAATCATAGGTGTTAGGTAAAATGAATAGACAAAATCCGGCCAAATCAGTCCTTCCTTAAACTGAGGATGGCTAAACAGATAAACAACATCAGTAACATCACTAAGCTGAGTATCATTTCAAGCAATCACATGCTGACTTGGAAACAAAAGGAACGAAAAATAGTGACATAAAACTAATAAAAAATACTGGTACTTGGTAAAGAAGGCAGATCGAGAATGGTCTTCATATTGAATACCAGCTAAAGAGAGAAAAAGAAACCTTTTCTGTCATTGTACTAGATGCTTCTCCAGGGACTAAAGGTTTGCTTGGTGTGATCTTCCTCTTACGTTTTTGGCCCTTCTCAATTAACATTAGCCCAATATAAATCCTCATCAAGAAAATTTAAATACAAAAGATAGACACAAAATCAACACTGCATAATACTAGTACCTGTTCCTTATCAGCAAGCAAAACATCAGTAGTAGAATGCGGTGATTCCAGAAATTCCAACAACTTTGCAGAAAGCTCCTCCTGGAAAATGCCCAATCCAATATAGAAGGACAAATGCATTTCAAACAGGAAGCTGGAAACGAAAATCATTTGTATCATCACATACCTTCTTCACAGCAGCCTTATTTATTGGAATGTTGAGCACATCACAGAAGTCAATCAACTTATCTTTGACACATTTGTCGAGTTTTTCCTTCACTTTACTTCTCTGTTTTTCCTGCTGGAGAAAAAATGAAGAATCAGAAGGGAGCATCCACACTCCTTCAAATGTAAATTCATAACATCTTCCCAAATATTAAAATGCATACACAGAGAAAATCTCCAAAATAATCCTATCTCCTGGGATCACTAAACAAGCCAAGACAATTCAATATATGTAGATGCAAAAGACTACAAACCAGAGGGCGCTGAAAAGGGATATACCTGATTCTCAGTCCACACATAGCCAGAAAACTGGCCTATGTTTCTCTTCAAGCTGTGCACCTGCATATAATACAACATGTATGATGTCAAGTGACAGACAGAGACAACATTTAAAGGTGCTGTCAACTTTCACAAATATACAATAATTATGATAAGAATGTAACCAAATAGCAGTACACTCAACAAAGAAAAATTGTCCAGAACTCGATCAAGATGAAAGAAAACATTGGTCTCACAAACCATTCAGAAATACACTTGTGACCTACATGTGCGCCCCTTCTACCACCTAGTCTAGTACCTACAGCAAATACACTACAGAACTATTAAAACAAGTATCATAATTTCCATATAAGTATATGTTCTTTCACAGCTATTTTAATCGGCTCCTCCTCCCAAAACCTCAACTGTTTGAAATACAACAAAGCACAACTAACACGAAATGTTCAATTCATCTAGTTCTCCTCAAGAGAACCTGATTGATCGCATGTATAGGGAAAACTAAGGGCCCTTTTAGTTTGTAAAAATGCTTTTGTTTTTTTGAAGCCAAGATTTCACCAACTTGAGAGAGCAGTTGGAAGTCATCACATCATCCCTCTCACTATGTAAAAGCTCAAGTTAATCCCCTCAAGCAGACATTGCCCCTTCCACCTCATGAAACTGAGATTGTCTTCCCTCTTTCCCTCTCATGGTTTCTGATTTTTTTATTTCAAGAGATGGACCATTTTCTCTACCTTTTCTTTCTGACTTGGCTGAAGAAATCCGAGATCGACTTGAAGAAAATGTATCAAGTGAAAAACTTGATATGTTGGCAACACAAATAGAAGTAGAAGGCTTCAGTCAAAAATTAAAACCTTATTTTGATTTTAGATTGAAAAGATGTGGAAACACCAAATAGGTGCGTTCACATTTTCACTTAAAAATTGAAAAAAGGAGTGCTGCATTGGCATGTTTTCATTCCTAATTTAAAAGGAAAAGACAAATTTGGAGAACTCAAACCAACTAGGCCTTAAGATGCCCTAGAGAGATGTCAGTCATCTGATTGCCTTAGAAGAATGACTTCAAGAACTGTTGGACAATTTTAATTGCTGAATGCATGAGAAATAACAGCAGAATAGAAGTGCAGTCCAAATCTGGAGCTAAAGGATAGTGCAGTACATGGTTCAACGTTTCTAACTCAACAATGCAGCTTTCTGGCAAAGTTGCTTAAACAAAATTAATCTCAGATACCCCAATCATGCAACGGCCTTCTCAAACTTGTCATAGCTTTCTCTATAGTTGCTAAAACAAAAGTCATCTCAGACACCCCGATCATACAAAAGCTACATTGCAATTTGATAAATCCAAGGTTTATGAGGGAATAAGAACTAAGAAACGATGGATATTCTTTATTTGGCTTTTAAATCTTGACAAAGTATGTAATTCACTAATTTGGACTGCAAGCTGATGAAGCATGATATGAACCCGCAGGGAGCAAAAGTTTGCGAGCAATATCCTCAAGCAGTACATAATTCAATCGTAGTGAAACAGCCAATAATATGATTTGGCTATTTAATAATGATTCTCAAACACAAGTGTGTTAACTTATTGAGATATGAATAAAAAACAAGATAGAATAAACCTATTTGCGGACTGATCTAAGCAGCTGCTTTGTCAATCAATTGAAAAAGCAAAACTATTTGTGCAAACTGGTAACTTCATGATTTATGTGATTCTAGTAAACAGCCACTACACTAGGCTAGGGCAAGTCTTTAAGCCTCTCCGTATAACTACATACCCCAAAAAAATGGCATGAAAGAAATCTAGTCAATAAAATTAAATTGGAAGATCACCTTAGCTTTTTTTCCGAAAAGTATTGCGTGAAGTATTTGCAGGTTGTCATCAGGTTTTCTCTTCGATAACTTGAATGCAACTGAAATGTTAAAAAAATATCACAAAAAAGGGTGAGGCTGCTGTAAACAGAAAGAAATAAAATTTAAACAGTGTTGTCTACGAGGTTGAAGAGCAGTCACAACAAGATAACAAAAACAAATGGAAGCAAGGAAAATTCAAGAATCCCACAAGCAAAAAGAAGGAAGTAAAATACCTACATTAACAAAGTTTTGCACCCAAAATTAAAAAGGATTGCATTTAGATCTATATATCTTCAGACCAAGAAAGCAATTGCTAGAAATTTTGGCAAAACATTTTCAATCTGATCAATCATCAGAGAGAGCAAATTAAGAAGGCTAGATTAACAGACCCACCAACCAATATGCACATTTCTTTATTAAGCCAACTTAACTTGCTCTGCATTTCTAAAATGCTGGTTTGAATAATAACTTCATCAGTCATATGATATTACAAAGCAGCATCCTCCTCCAAACAAATCAAACTACAATACGAATCGAAAACCGATTCAAATTTAAGCAAGCTGTTAAGTTTGATACAAACAACTTAACAATTCGACACTGGACAATGTTATTTACTTGCTCAGTCAACAAAGATATTAGTGCAGAACCATCCTTGTGGAACATGCGAGTATGAGGACTACGTCATCACCATTTGCCCTAAACTTTTAAAGTGCGGTCACTATATATCACTACTATTTGACTTCATTTAGAATATGAACCACGGCCCATGTTAAAAGCACTATAAGCTTGCCCTAACAGTAAATAGTCCCTATATATCACATCATTTGACTGCTTTCAGAATGATAATCATAGTCAATGTTAGACCTATATAATGATGAAACATTAAACCCTAAACAATAGGTTCATTTGAACAATCCTTCTCCAGAAACAAGCAAGCCACCCTAAGATTTTTCTCTATATTACAAGTGGCATCTTAAAATTTAGAAAGCCAAATGAGCACTGAAATGGTGACCTGTCGGGCATGTTTTGTAAGTCTAGTAAAAAAATTCTCTCTTGTAGAAGCACCTATTTATGCTAGTTCAAGTTCAGAAATGACAAATGTGCCGGCAAGCAATAGCAACATCTAGGAGATCACTCTCAGCAGCATTCAATGCTGACCAATTTTTGTTTCTCCAATGATTGTAGTTTCTATTTCTATTTTGCTACTTCAAATCATAGAAATCCTGAGATGGATAGTTCATGTTCATGAAGATATACATCCCCTGATTAATCATATTGATGGACGATTAGTTGCACGCTTTCAACAAAAATCAAATACACAAGTTCATAAACAGAAGCTCAGGTGAGGCAATAGATGATTATCGTCATTACAACCCACGAGATGGTTGGATTTCAAGCAAAGGGACCGTATATATGATGATAAGCGAATATTCAAACGCAAATATTCGGCAACTAGTAACCAGAAAAAGAAACATAGAAACATGACGACAAAGCTTGATAACACCTAGGATGCAGATTCTCCAGGCATAAAGACTACATCTAGCATGCAGATTCTTAAGGCACAGACACCACGCAAAATGCGACAAACATGCCAAGACCATCCTCGCAGGAACATTAGCCTTCACACAGGTCGAGACATCGAAGCCGCATATCAAGATGACAAATAACTCTCCACGAGAGTATTACTAGGCCAAGAGCCAGCAGACGCACTGTAAAACTCGGGCAAACAATTAAAGCTGGAAACGTACCATTCGGAATGTCCTTGAGCTGAGTTCCGCGACCCTGAAACACCAACAAGCCTTTAATAAAATGAATCCCCTCTAGAAAAATGAGAAAAAGAAGACTGAAAAATCCAAGGCAGAGGACGAAGCTGCTCCGCCGCTACCTTCTCGATGGAGAACCCCTTGCTGGAGGGCGTCCTGGCGAGGGCGGGAGCGGAGTACCGCTCCACCGATCTCCTCTCCCTCGTGGGCCGCTCGACCCCGGGCGTCGCCGGATTCCTCTTCCCCGCCAGCCCGCCGCGCGATCTCCTCGATCTCTTCCGCCCGCTCGCCTCTTCCTCCGCGGAGCTCCCCTTGGCATTCTCCTCGCTCCCTTTCTCCTCCGGGCCGTCGTCGTCGCCGTCGCCGTCGCCGTCGCCGTCGTTGTCGTCGTCTTCTTCGTCGTCCGCTTTCTCGTCGGAAGCCTCGGCCTCCGGAGCGATCTCCGGCTCCTTCTCTCGCTCCGCCTCCTCCGGCTCCTCCAGCTCGTCCTCCGGCTTCTCGGCGGGCTCCTCCTTGCCCTCGACGGGGGCGGCCCCGCCGGGCTCCGCGGTCTCTGCTAGGGCTCCGGAGGCCATGGGCGAGAGGTCAGGGACGAGACGAAGAGAGGGCGCAAAAACCCTAGCGAGGGGTTTAGGCGTGGGGGTTGGAGAACGAGAACGAGAACGAGAACGAGGACGCGAACGAGGAGGACGAGGAGGAGGTCGGATCCGATCTGATCTGACGGGCGGGAGAGGGGAAGGAGCGATCGGCGGAGGGGCGACCTGCTCTGATTCGCGCGCGCGAGGTTTATCGAGAAGCGGAAGAAGGGAGGGAAAGGAGGTGGAGGGGATCTGAGGAATCGGCAAAGGGAGAGAGAGAGAGAGAGAGAGAGAGTGAGGAAGGGAGGGAGAGAGGGAGTGAAACTTTGGGCGAGGGCGGGCGCGGTTCAAAATGAAAAAACGGGAGCTGGAATTCGTGTTCTGTTTATCGCGCTTCGATGGCTAATTATGTCGCCTCTCTCTTTTGCACCTCCACTCTTCCCAAATTTTCAAAATCCTCCTCCTCCTCCTCCTCTTCCTCTCTATTTTCCTTTCTTCGTACGTTACTTTTCGGACGAATCCGGCCGCAGATCCTTCGATAAAACTCGACCGTCGAAAGAGTGGGCCGATTGAGAAAAGGCTGAGCTAGGCCGGTCCCGGAGAATGCCAACCACGTTTTTATTCATGCCCACATACCATGATTGATCATAAATGTATAGCATTAGTGTTTTTGCTGGGAAAAGAATCGGTGCACGGACGTATTAGACTTTGACATGAATAAGAATATGATCTATACTGTGATGTGTATGAAACTCGTTATTTACTAGAAAGAATTTGTCCTGTATACGTAGTTTGGGATGATGCCTAGCAAGCACCAAGTCAACAGAGGAAAAACAAGTAAACAAATGAAAAAAATAGTATCTTCGAGCCGCAATGACCAATGAACACCACGCGTACTACTGTGTGGGTCTAAGACCCCTTAGGATGATTGACTAAGTAGGGGGGGAACCCGCCCCCTAGTAGTGAGCACGCCATTGTCATGTCAAATATGAGAGTCGCCACCATTTGAGTTGTAACTATGCGCGCGTGCGCGAGAGAGAGATTAGCAGCAATAGCAATTATTAGCAACCATAACGCGATGCCTGACCTCGCAATGGCCATCGCGCACTCTTAGATCTTGTGCATGATGGGGAGAAGAGAAAATTTGGTAAAGGAGGACAACTTCCACGAGATGATCGTCCGTGTTAGGTAACGTCCGTAAAGTTAATTTAAATATTCTATGAATGTATTTTAGTGTGCAACAGTTCATATTTTAACCATAAGCTACAACCCAAAAAAAAAAAAAAAAACATGAGCTAAGTTATGATTGTACGAGCATGTGAGCCGTATTTCACTAAGTCTATTGCAGAATTAGGGATGCAAAACAGGTAGACCTCTCAATTGGCACTTTTTACGTAGATGTGACGACTATTGAAATTTCTAACAGTTGATAAATCTGTATATAAATAGTGCCGCACTATATATCGATTGGCACCTTTTACATACGTAGGATGTGCAAAGCTTGCATAAAGATCACTCCGGACACGGTCCAAGTGCAATATGTGATTTTGCAACTATATAAAATTGAGATAACTCGGCCATAAGTGATATAGTTGACTGGAGCAATAACAAGAGAATTTGATATTGCATTTGGTCGTCCGAATTTTTTATCATGACAGGATTAGATAAGATAAGATATGAAATTCATGAATTTTGCCATATCTTTTTTACTATTTAGTGAATGAAGTAATAAAGCCGAATATATTCACATCATATCATATATATTACTTTGTATAAATAGCATATTAATACAAATGAATAGAAAATTTTACAAACGGAGAATGTAAAAATCTCTTGTGACAATCTTGCCTACTTTATTTTTATCCATTTAATTTATTTTATTTTCCTCTCTTTTTAAATTAAATTTTTATTTATTTCTTCCCCTTCCATTATTCTCTAACAAAATTTTATTAAATAGCAAACTATACTAATATGCCAAAAATCCTAAAATACCTAAAATATGTAGTAATATAACATATATTGAATTTATATATATATAATAGAATTAAATTCGAATATATAAATAAAAATAAGATTAAATTTAAATAATTAAATTGTTATTTTTTGTTATTTTGATATTTTATATTAGAATTTAAATATTATTTATATTGAAATATAATTTTAATTTTGTAAGATCATCATTCGAATAAAATAATTTTTCTATTATAGATGTTAGAAACCTTATCCACCTTTATTACATCTCTTCTATGAGATAATTTTATCATGTCCGTATCATTCTTATATCCAACTTTTATCTTGTATTGAGCATACACTAAATATAAGATATAATAAATTTTATCATATCTTGAATTTTATTTCAACTGCCAAACACAATCCGAGTGTTGTTAAGAAGATGTTAAGTCCATCTATTTTGTAGACTCGTGATTCCTACTCTGGACAATATTCTTGAAAGTTAGCAAGAGTGAAAAACACATTTGTCAAGACACGGGAGAAGCGATTCTATATAGTTGGCGCGCATCAACTATGGCGTGTCAATTATTGTCCTTTTTACACAATCAAAAGGATCGTCAGCCACTAATTTTTTGTTCGACCGAGCCAAATGAATGACGGCTTTTTCCATGCATTGCCCTTTTTTCAATTTTCTTTTCGCTGATGTGACGATTGATGATGCAATTATTGCTCAATACATTAAGATCAACAAGTATGTTGTTGTCTAACAAATTCATAGCCCGCTCGTCCACTGAAGTGTGTAACGTTGGAAGGTGATTAAAAGAAGATAAATTAGTATGGATTAGTCTTTGTCACGAGAGAAACATAAATTGGGCTTTAATCAAGCCCAATACATTAAGATCCCTCATCTATGCATAGCAAAAAAATAAATAAATAAATAAATAAAGCTCAAACCCGTTTAATGATCTGTAGATGGCTCAAGCCTAATTTTCAATGCCACCTTCACTCCCCAATCCATAATCCAACCCCCAAACTCCCTCACTAACTCGATGAGCCGATTTATGAAACCATCCATTATTCAATAGTAACAATTTAAGGAGAAATTTTGGGTATGAGTTATTAAATTTGTATTGCATTGGAGTGGGTCAATTTTGGTCATATCATTTTTGAAAAAATTCAAACCCGACGTGATCAACTCATTTGATGAGCCTAGCAGAGACGACACCACGCATTTGCTAAAATTTGAGGAACCTAATTGTGTTGGTTGAAAAATTGGACAAAATTTTTAAGATTATGATGTCGTGATTTCTATATCAAAATTTTACTAGAAAAATCATAAACATATTATAATTGTATCGATTTAGTTTTAAACATCTTCTTTCAGCCAATTGAGTCATAAGCCTTTTGCAATTATGTAATTCAATCCATTTGACCAGATTTGCCTGGTTGGTATTGACGTGGAGGTGGGTCAATGCTAACGTGGATATTTTTCTAATAATATTTTATTTTTTCTTTCTTTTTTTCCTCCTTCCTCCTTCTTCCTCCTTCTTCCTCTAGTCGGCTAGTTGAGCTCACCCTTGCCCAACTTGCCATTGGCTGGCCGCCTCAGTTCGACGACTAAAGAAAGGAGGAAGGAGGAAAAAGAAAAGAAAAGCAAAAATATAAAATTTCGAAATAAAAATATATATTTTATTAAAAAATTCTCCAAATTGGCGTTGGTGGCCCGGCATCCACATTAGTGTTGCTCACTCAAATTTGGATGAATGAACTAAATCAGCACAATTACAAAAGGTTTATGACTTAATTGATCAAAAAATAAGTTTATGACTAAATTAACATAATTATAATATGTTTATGATTTTTTTAGTAATTTTCCCACATTTCTAATACAAAAATGAACTCGTGATATCTAGAACCCTTTCTAAGTGGGGGGCAAACTTTAGTAATTAGTGATATATTATTGTAAATCTCATCAATCGAAGTAAACCTTTTTAGGCGTTTTGTATATCAAATAATGGGCCACGTGTTCAATAACACGTGAAATTTGTTCGTGAACTTAATAACTACGCCATTGTCTATTAGGATTCTTAATCATGGGGGCAAAAAGTAAGGAAATGCGGAATAATTGTTTCTCTCGTAGTATGCGTGGGATTCTTGTCGGGGGCCAAATTGAATATATACAAAAAGAAACTTAAGATGTTTCTGTTGGTCATCAAAAAATGAGTGGGCCAATTGTTATTTGTCCACCACATGGCCAATCTTTCTTAGGCGCGAGGCGGCCCCGCTTTAGATACCGTGGATCCTACGTGTAACTAAGGGCATATATGCACAAACATCATCTAAGAATTTCGTTCCACGATTAGTCCCTATCATGGATGCAATGGCATGGAGAGCGAGGGGGGCTGGCTGGTGTTGTTCCATTGGCCGTTTAGTGCAATATTTAATAGTCGTGTACTTCGATATGTTAAGTTTTGTATAAAATTTTTATTGGGAAAATTATCTAAGAAGTCCTAAACAAATTACATTTTTGTCAATTTAATCATAAATCTTTTGATTGCACCAATTAAGTCTTAAATATTTTTACATTTTGCCAATTGAGTCAATCCAGCCAATTTTAGTCGGAAATAACTGATGCAGGCATCGGCCGACCTATATGGCACGGTTGACGCTAATGGAGATGTTTTTAATAATGTTTTAATAATAATTTTTTTTTAATTTTTCTTTTCTTTTCTTTATTTCTCTCTTTTTTCTCTTCCCTTCTTCCTTCTCTAGCTAATGCTAGGCCTCGACAACGGGCAAGAGGTCAACAAGGGCAACTTGGTTGGGCCTTGCCTTAGTCTGATTGTCAACCATTGGTGAGGCATGGTGATTGGCTAGAGGAGAAAGAAGGGAAGGGAAAAAAATAAAAATTATATTGAAATATTATTAAAATGTCAAAGTCAACACCGGCCATTCTACTTAGGATGACTGGTATTTACGTTAGTGATTTCTGTCCAAAATTGATCATGGACGGTAAAATGTAAAAATGTTTAGGATTCAACAAGCACAATTAAAAGATTTATGACTAAACTGAGAAAATACAATAAAATTAGGAATTTTTTGATAATTTTCTTGATTTATATATATTGCACCCCTATCAATTCAAGAGAGATGCTATGCGTCTTATGATTACCTGTTTTGTCCAAATATTATGATTACCTTAGTTATTGCGTATTGAGTATGGGCCGCTTGGTTAAATGTCCATGTATGGAAATACTACGTCACATGACTTAGCATATCAAGTTGAAGACTAGTTTCAGCATACCCTAAAATAAAGTCTTGCGTCCGCTAATAATGCTTTTGTTATGGTCCGAAAAATTCCTGCACTTGCGTACCCTTGGGAGTAGAGCTTGCAGTTATTGGGTGAAGAGTGAGTGATGCAAAGGGGATAAATATAATTGGTCCACGGAAGTAGCATCGGAATGATTGGTGATAGCAGTTTTAGAATAAAAAGATTATATACATCTTAAATCTCTAAAGATGAGCTGGCCTCCTATGCATAAACTGGTCGGGAGTTGACACCACTCTTCAGATGAGGTCATGATAAATCGAAACTAGTTATTGTGCTTAAAGTGATCGGTTGTCTCGCTTGATGGACTATATACTTGAGTTAAGTTGCGTGCAGTATGATCTAATATGAGAATGCTATTTGTTATATTGTTATCTAAAATAACTATAGAAGGGAGGCTGCTCTCGTGTTATCTACTCACCAGGGGTCGCATGGCCTATTCTAGGGCCAAAGAAATGAACAGTTGACTAGTGACAATTTCATACTTCAATCATCGCCACTGCCTGTTTGTTGATTTAGCTTTGGAATATATTTACAATGACAATGGAAAAGGTAATGTCTCATTTATAGGTTGCTAAACTCCTCACATTGAACTCAAATAGCCCCGTCAAATTTGGCGATTCATTAGGAAGGTTGTGATTTTCATAATTCTAGCATAGTGGTTTTCCTAGGCAAGCGAGGCAGCCTTAATAAAGCTTCTACGAGACATTGAGGACAGAATTGGGATCGGAGATAGCCATAACCATTGTGACTCCAGGCTTGATTGAACCGGAGATGACTCGAGGAAAGTTCCTTTCAAAAGAAGGTTGCACGGTTTTGAATCCTCAAAACTCAGACATGTAAGGTTTTCTCGTGTACTATCGAAGCGTATATATCATATAACATATTCGTGCAGTTTCCATCTTCTGACGAGGCTTGTTATATACCATCCAGTAAAAACAAAAATACACGAGGTCAAGCTTGTCAAGCAATTCCTATTATCCTCCATCAGTTCAATTCCCAGACCTCACCGAAACATGTTCAATTCCCAGACCTCGCCGAAACACATTGCTAGATCAGGTCATTTTCTATGCCGTCCAACGCGTAGAAAAGAGTAAGCGTTCAAGAAGTATACAAAGCCAACTCGTCGTTGAGTTCAGTGTTCATGTCATGCACACGAAATCCCTACAGAAAAATGACAGTCGACAGGTTTAGGTTTTGAATGGAAGGCAATGTGACCCTTCAAGATCAAGCTCTTGCGCTTCTCGACGCCCTTGACATGGTAAAGCAAATCCAGCGATTGCCCCACTCCGTGACCTGAGGAAACAGGACCTTCCATGGATACAAGACGCTCATCCAAAATGGCTCCGTCAAGTACATGTCCCCACGGCACGTGCTCCTCACTATCGCTCTCGCGGCTCTCTCCGTGGACTCCAGCAGGATAGATCTTGATTTACTCTGTCATTCATTCAAAGGAGTTGAATTTGTCGTGAGCTCATTATCACACTCGCTAAATTATTGATACAAACGATCTCAGATCGAAGGACGCGGCACTGATACTTGCCTTTGGAATATGCCGAGGCATTGTCATTTCTGACTCTATGACTCCAGGTGTTACTATCGTTATGCCCACAGAATCACCAATTTCAGTTCTCAACGTCTCGTAGAAACTAATAGCAGCAGCCTTGCTAGCCTGGACACCCCACAAATCTCATGCGAATCACATAAGCACGATTTCAACCAGTAATTTTTTGTATAATAGCTGAAGGAATGATGATTCAGAATGTTCAACTTAAGAGGGAAATAAAGGGTGAATTTTACATTGTAGAAGCACAATCTTGGAACGGGGTACCATCCGGCACAGGAAGCAATGACCGCAATCTTCCCTTTGCTCTTTTTAAGATGAGGAATCGCGTAACTTGTCCCATAGACCGTTCCCCAGAAATTCACATCCTAACAAAAAGAGAAGCAAAGGGATTAAATGCCTTCGATAAGAAAAAAAGCTACAAAGGAGTCGGATTTGGCACAGCTTGTACATGCATCCTTGCATATCCTATACAATAGAAGAAGGATATAATGAAATACCATGATGCGAGTATAGTCTGATATGTGGCTAAGATCCTCAAAGAAGCCAAGTTTTGCGATCCCAGCGTTGTTTACCAAATGGTCCACTGCAATAAACACTACCGTTTACAACAGAAGGATACTCAACCCCACCAAAAGAAGCAAGAATAGAATCGACTTATGATTTCCTCTTTATTATGGCGTCATTCTCAATTGTCAAATAAAACTCCTATGTCGGATCCCCTATATCTAAATTGAATTTCAAATCCACGATGAAACATCATAAGAATTTGAATCTCGTATCTCAATGTGATTGGGACATTTTTCTACACGCTTTTAAAGACATTACTTCGAATGCATCCCCACAGCTGGTCCGCTTCTGATCCGGCGGCTCGGAAATTTCATTTGCGGGATTTTTTTTTTTTTGGGTCAGATTTGTGGGAATTGACTAGCTGATGTTTTCTTGTCTATTCTGAGGGCCGACCCAGCCCATTGGATAAGACTCACCAAGCTTGACTAACTAATGGGGATTGTCCAAATGGTTGCCTGTGACGTATGGTCTATTCGTAAGGTCAAACGAAAATAAAATACCAAAAAGCAGAGACAACTTACGCCGGCCAAAGTGGTTCACCGTCTGGTGAACGAAACGTTGGGAGTGGTGGTCGTCGGAAACATCCGCTCCTATGGTGATCGCGTCTGGAGACCCGAGCAGCCTCGCTTTCTCGGCCACCACCCCGAGGCCTTCCTCCCTTATGTCCACCAGAGCCAAGCACGCCCCTCTCCTCGCATATTCATATGCAATTTGCTGCGAACACCATTCATGTACAGTTCAAAATCAAATCACATGGGGACGGTTAATAACCAGGTCTCTATGCATATAAGAGCACGGACTGAATAACCTCGTCAATCCCTGAGGCTGCTCCAGTGATGAGCACGACTTTTCCAGTGACGTCATCCTCCGTACGCACAAAACATCTCTTGATGAACCTGAGGAATACGAAGACGGTGTGAAGGGGTAACCATAAGAGAAGTGCAAGGATCGCGAGCGGAGGGAGCAAAAGGTTGAAGATCTTGTGGATCAGATCCATCTGGGTTTTGGTGCATTACAAGAGGGTTGAGACCATTCTGTTGAACTTTGAAGGCTTTGAGTTTTTGTTGACCAAGATGCGTGCCTCTTTCGAGCAAGTTTAAGGAGCCGAGGTTAAGTTAACGTCAACGTCGCAGCCCACTTTCTTTTTTCATATTCAATAACATAGCCGCCGATGACACGCCACGCCCTTTCTTTTTTCATATTCAATAGGAAAGACTGTCGCGATAGCTTCGGCAGCTGGGTGGCTTCCGGCACCAAGATTGTCCATCTGCAATGCGAGTCACTAACTTATGAGGATGGCAAAATCACTTCATCTGCATTCCTCAGTCGGCCGAATTATAATTGTTAAGAAATAGCCATTTCCTATAACTTATCACTCAGTTTGCTCAAATGCTTTAATCATCACCACCGACTGTTTATTGATTCAGCTTTGGAACTTATTTACTATGACAGCGAGAAAGGTGATGTCTCATTTATAGGTTGCTATTCTCCTCACACTGAACTCAAATAGCTCTGTCAAGTTTAGCGATACATTAGGAAGGTTGTGATTTTCGTGGTTCTAGTATAGTGGATTTCCTCAGGCAAGCAAGCCAGCAGTAACAAATCTTCTACGAGACATTGAGGACAGAATTGAGATCGGAGATAGCCATAACCATTGCGACTCTAGGCTTGATTGAACCGGAGATGACTCAAGGAAAGTTCCTTTCAAAAGAAGGTCGCACCAGTTCAATTCCCAGACCTCACCGAAACACTTTCATAGACCAGGTCATTTCGTATGCCGTCCAACAAGTCAACGAGAGTAAGCATTCGAAGTTATACAAACCCAACTCTTGTCTCTAAGTTCAGTGTTCATGTTATGTACACGAAATCAACCTTCAGAAAAATTACAGTCTGACAGATTTATGTTTGAATGGACAGCAGTGAGACCCTTCGAGATCAAGCCCTCGTGCTTCTTGAAGCCCTTGGCATAGTGATGCAACTCCGGCGATTGCACCACTCCGTGACCTGAGGAAATAGGACCTTCCAGAGATACAAGACGCTCATCCAAAATGGCACCGTCAGGTACGGGTCCCCAAGGCACGTGCTCCTCACTATCGCCTTCGCAGCTCTCTCTGCGGACTCCGGCAATATATATCCTGATTGAACCTGTCGTTCATTCAAGAGGAGTTGAATCTGTCGTGAGCTCATCATCACACATGCTAAATTCTCGATACCAATGATCTCAGATCAATGGACGCGACACCGATACTTACCTTTGGGGAATGCTGAGGCATTGTCATTTCTGACTTGACAAGTCCAGGTGTTACTATCGTTACGCCCACAGAATCCCCAATTTCAGTTCTCAACGTCTCGTAGAAACTAATAACAGCAGCCTTGCTAGCCTGGACTAACCCCCACAAATCTCAGGTAATTTATCGTACAAGCTATATAGCTGAAGGAATGATGATTTGGAATGTTGAACTTAGAGGGAAAGAGAGGGTGAACTTTACACTGTAGAAGCAGAATCCTGGAGCGGGGTACCATCCTCAAAGGAAGCAATGACCGCAATCTTCCCTTTGCTCTTTTTAAGGTAAGGAATCGCGTAATGGGTCCCATAGACCGTTCCCCAGAAATTCACATCCTAACGAAATGAAAGAAGCAAAAGGATGAAACACAGCTTGTACAAGCACGCTTGCATATCCTATACATTAGAAGAAGGATATAATGAAATACCATGACGCGAGTGAAGTCCAGTATGTGGCTAAGATCCTCAAAGAGGCCTTGTTTCAAGATCCCGGCGTTGTTTACCAAATGGTCCACTGCAAATCAACACTGTCATTCACAATGGAAGGATCGGAAATGATAATAATAAGGCGCGTTTGATAATCATTTTGTTTAAAGAACAATTTCGATTATAAATTATTATTTTTTATTATGTTCCTAGGAATAATTTATGAGGAAAAAAAAAGTTTGGTGAACTGCACAAAATTTCTAATTCTAGAATAAAAAAAGAATAGAAATGCGTTTGGTAACTACGTAAAATTTTTATTCCAATTCTTTTTCAATTACCTTTTTAGATTAGTGTAAATTTGATATTGAAGTCTCATGAACTACTCATGAATATAATTGTCTTTTTCTGAGTAAAGAAATCATATTATATTTTATTATATTTTCAATTTCAAAAGAATTCAAATTTAGAATTCTATTCCATTCTAAAATTCTATCAAATCATAGAAATTATATTGATTAATTATATTTATACTAAGTAATAAAAATATTCACTAATCAAATTTTTATTAAATAATAAATAATAAACTATAGTATAAACTATAAATATAAATACTAAATAATAAATTAAAATACAAAATTAAATATGTATTCTATATATAGCAAAATTTCAATTCCTACTTCAAATCATTTTTTTTCCTTTTTTCTTTTTTCTTCTTTTCCTTTCTTTCTCCCATTCTTCTTCTTCTTCTTCTTCTTCTTCTTCTTCTTCTTTACTTCTTCTTCATCTTCTACTTCTTCTTCAAGGTGGCTAGTGGCCGGTTGCTAGCCTTGGGATGATCGGTGATCGGCCAGATGAGGGCCGATGATCTCATCGGAGCGTCGCCAACCCTTGGCTGGGTGAGGCTCACTGGTGGTTGAGGGAGGCTGGGTGAGGCTCGCTTGGCCACCGGTGAGCTCATCGGACCTCACCCTAGCTTGGCGAGCCTCCGGCGAGCTTGCTAGCAATCGGCGGTGGCAAACGGCAGATGATGGCAGATGGCGGGGGGCGGCGGCGGCGGCAAATGGCAATGGCAGCGGCGGCAGCACTTGAAGAACAAGGGAAATGGAAGAAGAACAAGAAGAAAGAAGAGGAAAAAGAAAAAATAGATTGACTTGATTCTAGAATTGTTCTCGGGAACAAAGAATCAACTTTTTTATTTATTTATTATTGATTCTGTTCCAAATCTACTTCTAGGAACAAAAAAATATAAATTTGTTATTGGGAACAAAATTTTTATCAAATGTATTTATGTTCCAAATCTACTCCAAAGAACAGAATAACATAAACAAACATTATTTAGCAAGTTGCCAAACATGCCCTAAGAAGCAATATTACAATCAGGTAAAGATTTCTTCCCAGTTTATGGTGTCATTCTCAATCAGCAAGTCATGGACTCGAAAAGAAGAGTCCGACCCTGATCCTCATTTCATCACTAGGCCATACGTCTGGTTAAGTAATAGCCCGATGTCGGACGACCCGTTTCTGGATTGAATTTCAAATCCATGATGGATGATACAATATTTGAACCTCGTAGCTCGACGTGATTAGGACCTTTTACTGCGTGCTTTAAGCCCATGACCGAGAATGCATTCCCGCAGCTGGTCTGCTTTTTGATCCGGTGGCATGGAAATTTCAATTGCAGGAATTGACTAACTGATGATTTCTTCTCTACCCTATGGGCCTACCCAGCCCATTGGAGAAGACTCATCAAACTAGACTACCTGGTAGGGTGACCAGTTCTCAGCCGGTCTGATTCCCAAAATTGGGAACTAGCGACTCGACCAATTGGTCTTGGGAACTGGACTCTTTGTTTTATGAAAAATTTAATGATTAAGAAAATATTTTTTTAAAAATATTTTTTAATAATACAATTAAATTTTTTTATTTGGTATATATTATTAAAAACGTTCTTTCATGTTTGGACCTCATTGAAAAATGCTGTCTCTCAGGTAAAAAAATTCAAATTTTTAAATAAAAAATTATTACTTATCTATTTTTTCCTTTTTTCCCTTCTCTCCACCACCTAACCCATCGCCCCTTCCTCCTGTCCACCGCCATCACCGCCATTTTTGACGACCTCACCTCCCTCTGCAGCGATTCCGTCCACCAAAGCTCGGCCAAGCTCCAAGCACAGGCACAAGCCGGCGAGCCTTGACCATGCCCGAAGCGCAGGCGCACGCGTCGCAAACAAGGACAAACCTGGGCTTGCACTGGAAGAAGGCGCAAGCGCACCGAACAGAGAAGCAATAGAGCTCCCCAACGAGGTAAACAATGGCGAAGGGGAACTCGACGCGAACAGCGACGGACCAGAGCTCGCGGCAGGCTGACCCATTCCAAAGGGCGACGATCCTCCGGACGCGACTGACGACAGTGTACCGAAGAGCATCGGCGCCAAAGTCGCCGACGTGGAGCCGAATCCATTGGAGAATGAAGATGCAGAAGATGCCGACAAAGAGGAAGAGGAGGGAGCGAAGCCAACGGGAGCACAGGAGGGGCTAGGGTTGGAGGAGGCAGCGGTGACAAAAGGGAGGCGGCGAAGAAGAAGGAGAGGGGAGGAGTTAGGGTTCGTTCACAGACAAACAAAAAAAAAAAGGAGAAAAAGAAAAGAAAAGAAAAGATATAATAATAACAAATTCAAAAATTTTAATTAGAATTTTTTTAATAATAACTTTTCATTAAGTATGGATCTTAAAATATTTTGGAAAATGTTTTCCGATTCTTTCAAAGAAGAAATCATTTTCTTGAATTTACGCTTTGGAAAGAAAATATATTAGTTGAAGTGGGAAAACATTTTTCATCGACTCATTTCCTAAATAAACTAAACGTTGGAAAATAAGAAAAACGTTTCCCGAAAACTACTTTTCGCAAAACAAATACACCCTAAATCGCTAATCCGGTCCAGTCCAATGCAAGTGGTCACTTTTTTTTTTTTCCTACTATTCGATGCCTTGTATTATGAAAATAAAATAAAATCTAGTCACTTCTGTTTTTTTTTTTTTTTTTTTTTTAAAGTATAACTAAAGTTCACATCTATTCCAAGTTTGACTTCCTAAGCAAAAACAAAATATTTTGAGTTCATTCCCGTGAGATTTGCCTTGGTAGGATTTATATCCGATCGAGTCCAACTTGGTCTAGGGGAATCCGGTCCACCGGTTCCACTTTTGGGAACCCAGAATCAAATCGACGCTTTTGGGAATCGGACCCAACCGATCGGTTCAATCCGATCTGGGCGGTTCCTGATTTGGGCGATCCATTTTGAACACTCTTACTAACTGGTGTGGATCGTCCTACTCCTTGCCTACTGACGTATAGCCTACTCATAAGGTCAAAAAAAAAAAAAATGCCAAAGCAAAGGCAACTTACGCTGGCCAAAGTGGTTCACCGCGTGTTGAACGAAACGCTGGGAGTGCTGGTCGTTGGAAACATCCGCTCCGATGGTGATCACGTCCGGAGACCCGAGCACCCCGCTTTCTCGGCCACCACCCCGAGGCCTTCCTCCCTTATGTCCACCAGAGCCAAGCACGCCCCTCTGCGCGCATATTCATATGCTATTTGCTGCGAGCGCCATTCACATACAGTTCAAAATCAAATCACACGGCAATAGTTAACAACCCAGCCCCCATGCATATAAGAGCACGAACTGAATTACCTCGCCAATCCCCGAGGCCGCTCCGGTGACAAGCACGACTTTTCCGGCAACGTCATCCTCGACACGCACGAAACATCTCTTGATGAGCCCGAGCAATACGAAGGCGACATGAACGGGTAACCACGCGAGAAGGGCGAGGATCGCGAGCGAAGGGAGCAAAAGGTTGAAGAGCTTGTGGATTAGATCCATTGGGGTTTTGGTTATCTAGCTATCAGCTGAGCTATTACAAGAGGGTTGAGGCCATTCTTTTAGACTTTGAAGAGCTTCGAGCCTCTTTCAAACAAATTTAAGGAGTCGTGGGTAGGTTAGCGTCAACGTCGCCGCTCTTTCTCCCTATTCATGCTCAGTAGCATGGCCGCTTATCTCATGCCGCGTGTTTGTATCTTTACATGGACAAGTGATTCCGTGACGCCACTCAAGTATATTTTATTATAAAAAAAAAAATTGAACATTTCAATCTTCAATATACCTCAGATGTGACACGAGAAAAATTATCTTTAAAAAGTTCTAAATTTATTATAATAAATTAATTTAATTATTAATTTTCTTTTTATCTAATAACTCCTAAACCTTTTATATTTGCGTCAATTCAATTTATCGAAGTCGATTTTGGTGGTCGGTGTCGACATGAATGCGATGGGAAAATTACCAAAAAAAGTCATAAATTTATTATAATTTTTTTCAATTTAGTCTTAAAACATTTTGTAATTATGTCAATTCAATCTATTCGGTCAATTTTGGCTAGTTAACACCGACGTCAATAATATTTGAATAATATATATATTTTTCAATTTTTTTTCCTATTCTTTTTCTTTTTCTCTCTTTTTTTTTTTTTTTTTTTTCTCCTTCTTCCTCCTTCCTCTAGCCGGCGGCGAAAGAATAAAATATAATTAAAATATTATCCACATTAGCATCGGTCAATCGACTAAAATCGATTAGATGGACTAAATTGGCAAAAAAAAAAAGGTTTAGGATCGAATTGGAGAAATTGCAACGGGTTTAAGATTATTTTGGTAATTTTTCTGAATACCAACAATCCTATATAGCACCATCAGTATTGACATGAACAATTTGTAATGATATTTTAATTTTTCTTTTCTTTTCTTTCTCTCTCTTTTTTTCTTTTTTCATTCCTTCTTCCTCTAGCCGGTCATCCACCAAAAGTAGGGTCGGCGAGGCTCGACCCTCACCAATATAGTGGGTGGCTTAGGTGACGCCACCCTTGCAGCTTCTAGCAAGGTCAGGTCTTGTCCATTGCCGATGAGGCTTGATCCTCGCCAATCCAGCGGACGGCCTAGGCTTCTTGATCTTTGGATCTTTTATAATGACGATGGTGATGAAGATTGGCCTGCTTCAACTCCGGCGTCTCAATTATTGTCCATTTCACACAATCATAATGGTCGTCTGCCACAAATTTTTGGTTCGACCAACTCGATCGAATGACAACTCCTTCAACGTGTTACCCTTTTTCAATTTTATATTCGTGGATGCACTAATTGATGGTGCAATAATTGCGCAATGCGTTTAGAGTGACAGAGTCAACTGAGTATGTATATTTGGAAGATAAATAATAATAATAATATGAATTAGTATGGGTTTTCATCGAGCCCAATATATCGAGATCTAGAGTGCGAGACAGATTTTGTTCCTCTTGCTTTGATGGAGGATTTGCTCGATTACGGTGCTCCCTCGTCTGATCAAAAACTCAAAGCCCAATCCGTTCCATGATCCATGGATGATGCCGGACTTTCACCTCATATTCATACTCTCGTCCATAATCTAACTCCTAAGCTCCCTAAGTAACTCGATGAGCCATTCATTTTTCAATGATAAGAGCATAACAAGAAAAGTTGCTAAAAAAGGACTTATCAAATATAGATCGTTAAATTTGTATTGTTCGTAAATATGTCGCTTTGAGTCAGATCATTATTGACCACATCCAAATTCAGCCCAACTCACTCATTTGATGAGTTAGGGACAAATAAATTAGGGATGTGCAAAACGGATCACTAAAATTAAGAGCTGCTCAAATCAGACTGAACCAATTAGTTGAATCCAATTCTGAATTCCTAAAAGTGGAATCGGTGTATGATAGTTCGGTTCTCAATTCCAAAGGGAAATAAATCAGACCGATTATGTATATTTTTTATTTCTTCAAAAAAAATAAGTAATATTTTTTTAAATTTCTTTATAACATATAGCGTCAAGAAATAGGAAAAAAAACGACCGGTTCCATTAGACTAAAACAAAATGGGATCAGATCACCGGTTCTAGGACCAATTGGTCCAGTCCCCGATTTCGTCTCAAGATGGAATCGCACTGAACCGCATCGGAACCAATTAGCCCTAGAAGAAACCACGCATTTGCTAAATTCGAGAAGGAACGACAATCTGAAAATTACGACGTCATCGTCTCTGTACTAACCCAAGTCAGCTCCGTGTCTCGTTCTCCTGCTGTGACAGAGGACCGGGGGACGACCAAAGCCCACGTGTCGAATCCAGTCCATGCAAAATCGCTACGTTTCCAGAACTTCGCTCGCTCATCTTAGGAAACCGCAGAGGCACTCCCGCTTCCGAAGTCCAAGCTGAAGGATGGACATCATCTCCGCGGCCACCTTCCTATACCTCTTCTTCACGGGACGAGCCGCGGACGCGATCCACGCGTACTTGAACCGCAGCCTCCCTCCCCTCGCCGTCGCCGCCCTGCTCTTCGTCCTCCCGCCCTACCTCTTCCTCAAGCTCCTCCTCTTCGCCTTCCGCTCCGCCTTCAGCCAGGACGTCGCCGGCAAAGTCGTCCTCATCACCGGAGCTTCCTCCGGCATCGGCGAGGTTCGTCTCTTCTCTAGGACCCTTTTTATGTGGGAGTACACTTAATAATTAATCATGTGTTTCTGTAAATCTTATTAATCTAAGTAATTACTTTTAGGCCTTTTGTATTCAAAATACGTATGTCAACTAATCATTTCTTAATAACCGCACGACTATCTATTATTTTTCCTAATATGGACAAAAATTAAGGAAATGTGGATAATAGCTTCTCTTGTATTTTTTCCTTAATTCCTCTCGGGCAAAATTGAAAATATTAAAAAGCTTAAGATATATTAGTAGGTCATCGAAAAAGGAGGGGGGTAATTGTTCCAACATCTCGTGTGAGGCATCCCAACCCTTAGATCGTGGGGATCTTAGCCCTTTGAAAAATTTGTGCATCTCGGCCCATTAATACAAGAGAGATACAATGCATAGTACGATCAGCTTCTGTATTGGTATAAGTGACGTGATTAAGTGATGTGATGGATTGTTATTGCCATTTCGAGTATGCGGTATTTGGTTAAATGTCCATTTGTAGAATTATTGCATCCCTTAGCGTAGCAATTTTAAGAGTAACATTTAGCATATTTTGAGTCTTGCATCTGCTACTAATGCTCTGTGAGTTAATCTCGTGGATTAAGCATCTCGCATACTCGTATGCAAAGAGAGGGGCATGCTTGGCACTGGTTGCGAGAAGGGAGAACCGCTTGACTGATGTGGCCAACATAGCTTATCAATTGGGCTCTCCTGATGTGGTCGTCATCCGGGGAGATGTGACTAGGGCCGAAGATTGTGAGAGGTTTGTCGATCGAACAATTGACCATTTTGGCCGCTGTAAGAACGTCACTTTTTTATAGAATCTTTTCATTGATAATAATATGTTGATCATTGAGTTGATACTAGCGAATGATTTGATGTCATTTGGTTCATGTCGAGACAGTGGATCACCTGGTGACTAATGCTGGGGTATCTCCCATGTGCATGTTTGAAGACTGCCCCGACATCACTAAGCTCGCCCCTGCGATGGTATAAGTTATATCTGATATAAGTCCATCAATTGATCTCCCTTTCTGATTGAATTACAGTAAGCGAAGTCATTTTCAACCACTGATCCTGCAATACATAGCTCAAATTTTTCTTCAGACAAAAAGAAGATTGGGAATTGGGAACTTAAATCTGATAAGCATGCCTTTGATGTGTGACTTGCGAAGGATATAAATTTCTGGGGTTCAGTGTATAGCAGTTACTTTGCTCTTCCCTATCTGAAGAGAAGCAGAGGAAAGATTGTAGTGATAGCTTCGGCAGCAGGGTGGCTTCCGGCCCCAAGAATGTCTTTCTACAATGTAAGTCACTGACTAATTAGGATGGCAAGATCACTTCATGTGCATTCCTCAATCAGTCAAATTATAATTGTTATGATATAGCCTTTTCTTATTACTTATAACTTGTTCGCTTTAAAAGGCTACTTTGGTTTTGGAATTTTTTGCTTTGATAGCAAGAAAGGTACTGTCTCCTTATCCGTTGCTTAGCTCTTTAACACTGAACTCAAGCAGTTCTGTGAAATCTGGGAATTCATTAGGAAGGTTGTGATTTTCATTGTTCTAATCTAGTGGATCTCCTCAGGCAAGCAAGGCTGCGCTAATAAGCTTCTATGAGACATTGCGGACTGAATTGGGATCGGAGATTACCATAACCATTGTGACTCCAGGCTTGATTGAATCAGAAATGACTCAAGGAAAGTTCCTTTCCAAAGAAGGTCGCATGGTTTTGGATCCTCAACTGAGAGATGTAAGGTTTTCTCGCGTACAATCATAGAGTTTATATCATCTAAGATATTTGTGCAGTTTCTATCAGAACCTTGCCTAAACGGAACCAGCATGGGATGAGCTTTCTCTGTCTCATGAAATCGATTTTATTTGATTAATCCAAGTTCAATTACTCCATTATTTGATTTGATTATTCCAAGTTCAATCACTCCGTCATTATCATGCGTGCCGACTGCTCAAAACAGTTAATGTAAGTGGGTATTCATGTTATTATTTAGGTGCAAATCGGGGTGATGCCAATAAGGTCGGTGGGAGCGGCGGCGGAGGAAATAGTGAAAGGGGCATGCCGTGGGGACAACTACCTGACGGAACCGGCCTGGGTGAAGTCGACCTTCTACTGGAAGGTGTTTTGCCCCGAGGTACTTGAATGGTGCAACCGGTTGCTGTTGGTGGCCGGAACCGAGATCTCGGAGAGGAATGCACTCAGCTTCAAAATATTGGAGCTAACTGGGTTAAAGCCATTCCTTTATCCTCCATCTGTCCAATTCCCGGACGTCACCGAAACAAGTCGCTAGACCAGGTCATTGCCTATGTCATCCAAAATGTGGACAAGACTAAGTGTTTAAAAGCATATAAAGTCAACTCATGCCTGTGAATTCTGTGATCTTAGTCGAAAAAGCATATGTACATATGAAATCACAATCTTATGATAGCTTGTGTTTCGTGAAGTTTGTGGTTTTGGCTCACTGTGTCTTCTCTGCGGTCTCTGCTCTGCATGGAATTCAGAGAACTTTCATAGCCCTTCAAATTACATGTGGAGTAACCACAGGATGAGGTTGCGCAACAGTTCATTGTTGATCTGAAAGTGGACTTTGTTGTGCGCTTTAGTCCTTCCATAATCTAGTAATCTACTTTCCCAAAAGACTGATACAGTTTACTCGATTAAATGTTTGAATTGACGGGGATGTAAACCTTCGAGGTCGCTTATAGTTTGAGGAGAGATCTATTGCGTTGTGCATACAAGGTGTGATGTGAAATGACTATGGAGAGTCCGATAGCTAAGTCTATAGAAGGGTTGTCGTAGGAGGAAGTCAGCTCTATGCCGCAGCTAGCTCTACATTTTAACAATGCGGCACTTGTATTATTGGGACAATTAGTGGAGGAGATGGTCACTCCCTTTCACGGACAACATTATTAAAAGGATTGCAACACGTGAAGGACGTGGTCTCACTGCCTTGACCTTGGAACAAGTTATTGGCTCTTTAAATTCTTCTGAGGTGGAAGATAAAACGAGGCTGGTCAGAAAAATGAACAAGTCAATCGTCTTAAAGGTCGATAATGGCATCGAGGAAGATTTTTCAAGCAACGGATGAGGAGGACAAAGAACGTGTAGCCATGCTTACTGACAAATTCAAGGAATTCCTTCAAAGGAAAGGTTAGAGAAGAAGAAGGAATTACAACTCGTATGACGGCTCATGTGGAAATAGACAAACATTCAAAGGTGAAAAGAGAGGAAACCTTACACGCTTCGAGGATAATCAAACCGGCCACGTGAAGTCCAAATGCCCTTTGCGCAAGACGGAATTCGGCAAATCAATGAAAGGCAAAAAGGCCCTAATGTCCACGTACAGTGACATTGAAAGTTGATCAAGTGAGAATGAAGCCCAAGTTGCAAATGCATGTTTGATGGTCCACGGTGGGGAAGCTAAGGGGTGCAATTTACATTTACTAATTCTACACCTACCAGCGAGAATTTCCAAGATGCATTTGACGAGACAATTCATGAACTGAAAAGAGCTTACAAAGTCAATTCTGAGTTGAAAAGAGGGAATCATAATTTGAAGGAAGATAGTAGGGTCTTGAGAAAGATAATCATCATTGTCGAAGGAGCGAGGGTCGACCTTGGCTCTGCTTCCCCCTGTTCCACGGCATGAGCTTGTGTTTTCTTGAAAACCAATTTACTTTCTCTTAATTACTTATGCGCGTCTAAACAACCGGGTAATGGGGGCGACACCACCAGGTGGTGGCAACACACTATTGGATCTAGGTCTAAGAGGGTGGCTGTCTTGAGTTTGAGATGGAGACAATCTCAACCATCTTGTGGTATCCATGAGGTGGTGAAAATAGCAAGTAAACACGTTTGGGCATTGGTGATTAATCTCCAGCATAAACGGGGTAGTATCTATATATATGAAGTTTGAGTGATGAAAAAGATATCATCTAGTGAGTAGAATGTGTCATAAGCACGTATTTTCACAATCTGATAAATATTTGCATGAGATATAAGGTACTCTTTGGCCAACAAACAATGAAGGAGTTCAAATATGCCTTTCTCTTTGAGCTCCTATCAGGTTGTAGTTTCTCCATTGAGGTAAATGATTGGTGGGTTACGTCATGAATATTGTTCGCGTACAAACTTAACTAATATAACGAGTCATTATGTATTTTAACCAATTAGAGACATGATTGGAGAACCCCAAATATGGATGGACGTGACCCTCTTCAAAAAAATGGTATTCATCCTGCTTCAATGATTTGACTTATTACTTCGGTCGACTAGCAGTCATATGATGTTTGTAATTGATAATTCTATAATTGTTGATGGTGTATTTCGACCAATTTTTTCCCTCATTTTTGGGGATATGCATGATTAACTGCTTTCTTATTTCAAAAGTAAGAATTTTACGTAGTTGATTACTCAGCAAATGTTGAGAGGACACCCTTAACAAAAATTTTATTCTATGACCACGCTTTGTGCTAGGATAATCAAATAGCATACGGATATGTAAGGAGAGGGACCGGATCGCATGATGTGAGTTAGAGGAAGAAGTGGCAATGACTGATGTACATAGTAATGCTTATTTGGTCCATGTTCGGCCCCAACACCTTATTTGATTTGTTTGAATTCTCGTTCCAATTAAAAACGAGCAAATCCCCAAGAATACGATCAACGATGAAGTAAAAAGGAAAAATGTACTGGAGGAGTTCTGCAAATGTCTACTTTATCTGATAATCGATATTGGTCTTCAGTATATCAAAGCCAAACCCTTTTTATTTGATAAAGTTTCTTGCCAAATCATTAGGAAGTACACCATTAATAACTTTGGAGCAAAGAGGCAGAGAACTGTGTCAGTAGAAGAAATAGCATCAGAACGACTTGTAACGGTCTGTGTAGTGTCCGAGTTTCTTCAGGAGATGCCCTCTCACGATCTTGTCGTAAAGAAAAGCCGCCCCTTTATAATTGGGAGCGACCAGCCACAGCACGAACAGTAGCTTCGCGTCGTACCATATCGGTATCCTAAACAGTGAGGTGAGCATGCAAATACCAGACACAGGCATCATCAATTAGCCCTTACAATATCGGTGATCGCAGCACCGGAAATGTAATAAATCCAATGATGCAGAAAGAGGATGAAGAGGTACCACTGCAAGAGGGGTTGGAGTAGCATCTCCATGAGGGTGAGGAACGAGTACAGGATCCAGTAAGCGAGCCACTGCTCATTTTCTGCCACGTTCATCGGTCTGCTCTCTATGGCCATTACCGATGCTTGTCTGAAAATGCGTTTTCCGCACCCACGTACGTTTGTAAGTAGTCATTAGTTTCATGCTTTGTCTATCAAAATAGATCGTTTACGACGTTGATTCGTAGAGGATGTGGCAAAATCTGTTCATTAGACGTGTGCCCAAGAAGCCTAAGCACAAAATATTTAAGTTGAAGAACATGATAATTCACTAGGCACTCTAGAAAGTCATAAAAAAGTTTAAGAACCTAATTAAAAATTAAATTAGGAAGAAACATGGTGATTTCGAGACTCAAAATGCACTCAAGCCTAGGTATTGAGCTATCTTGAAATTTGGAGATTTCTAGGTAATCCTCCTTCATGTTGACCACGATTTAGTTCGATATACATCAATTCTCTCAACATTGATCCTAGAATTTCTAGGCCTAGTCAGGCCAAAAGATGTCTACACAACTGAACATGACCTTATTTTCATAATTGTCTATTTGATAATTTGTCTTACTACTTCATGAATCAATTTTTGAATCCATAATAACGTACTTAGTATTAATTACTTTATACTAAGTAGTCTTATTGATTCTATTGTTTTCTTTATATAAAAGAATCATGAAATAATTGAATAGTATAGAGAGGGACTTGCTTACAAAGGATACAATAGCATGAGTATTGGTCTGAATGAATTTTTCCCATCGATGTCAAGAAAAAACACAAGGAAGAAAGTACGTGTCAGAGACAGTTACTTAGGAAAACAAGAAGAAAATCTGTAAATAATCAATGTGGATCAACTCAAGTGAGGCGCGAGATTACCCTGCGAGTGCACGCAAGCTTTTGTACGATGTCCACAACTGACCCATTGTTCACTCTCAATCTCTCTCTCTCTCTCTCTCTGCTTTCGTTTCTCTGTTTTGATGAACCTGAGCAGGCCGATTTCGTGGTCAAGAAAGTCAGGACTGGAGGACAAAAAGATGTGGTGATATGGTGATGCATATTATAGCGAGAGAGATTGGTATCGGATTCTGCCTTGATCGCGCGAACGAAAGTAGCCCACGAAAGTGAATGAGCGCATGCAAGATGCATCGTCATCTTCTCGGACAGGCAACAGCTATGCCTTTGTTCTTTCCTCAGCTCTCAAGCCTCCCCCCTGTCTCTCTCCCTGCCTTTGCTCTTTCCTCAAGTCTCCACCCTCGTGTAAGCAATAATGTAATTTTGAAATGCGGAAAATTCAAAAACATAGAATCTTTGATCTTTTCACGATAAAAGAGATGAAGATATACATTTATCCATAGCAAAATCTTTGAAAATCTTTGTTGCAGGAAAAACTGAAAAGATGAAGAAATCTAATTTCTCTCTCTCAACCCATACTTTTTTAACGTATTATATTTAATGGTATTATATTTAATGGAGGATAGAATACAACGTTCTTTTTCACGTCGTTTGTGGAGAGAAGAGCGGACTCTTATTTATATATGCTATTAAGAGGCGCCTTTCATTAAAGCGCATTTTAACTTTCATACACACCTTTTCAGAAGAGCAGTAACTTCTCACTAAAAATTATACCATTTCATTAGTTCGTAATTTCTCATAGCCAATATATTTTAGCGCTTATATATTTATTAAACCATTAATAAATAACATCATGTGGGCTGTAATTATTCTTACACCTTAGGCAACACTTATTTGGTTCCTACGCTCTAGAGGTTCGCTGCCACTCTCGAATAATTCATCTTTTGGTTATCAACTGATTTCTACAGAATTGTAAATCATGAACTCATCGTACACGAGACATGAGCTGTAGGCTGTAGGTTCTATCTTTGTCATGGTCAGCGCCAAATATTCTTCAAACTAAAGGTAAGAAGTCGATAGACTTTCGGTTGAGCCCTTTGGTCGCAGATGCTGAAGGACGGAGCCCATCGCGGACGAGCCCAGAAGGGTCATTTTAAGACAAATCAAACATAGAAATCGGCCCAGTACAAGATGACAAAAGTACCGGCCCAATTCCACGTCATCAGGTCAACCCCTTCTGTAGATCTTTTAGATTCATAGGAGCTGTCGAGTGCCGACCCATTTCGGATGGTCCACGTTAATTCCGTGGGCCACCTGCCCCTAGGGCCCGACCAGAGAACGAGGAGAGGCACAAATGTCCGCCACACGAAGAGGCTGAAAAAGAAGAAAGAACCGAAGACCCTAAAAAGATCTACATAGGAGTACTTTTGTCCTGCGTACATCTTTTCGGTCGTACTGTTTCGCGAGGGCCTAGGCATGGAACCAACCACGTGATGCCTCCAATCTCATGCATTCTCGGTCGACAAAACACTCCATGTGGGCGTCTCCTTCACGTCCTGCGATCCATCCGCTAACATGCAATGATAATAATTGTCAACAATAGTTTGGAGGGGACTTTGACCAGAAAATCCCGTCACAGACCGGCGTCGATGTACTGGCAGGGAAAATAGGGAATTCCCCCTTTTGTAATCATGAGAGGAAGCCAGCGATTTGGTGCCTATAAAAAAAAACGAGAGGGATGAAAAGAAGGGAACTAGGGAAGGTAGAGTATTAAAGGATGATCATTGGCATACGGAATCGATCAAACCCCGCCCACGTAAATCTCAATCCGTCATTCTCATTCTCATTCTCGACCGTAGCTTGAGATCCCATGTGACTCGAAATGATTTGAGAGAGAATGTATATAACTCTTCTCTCTCTCTCTCTCGCAGTAGCGGTTGTCGACAAATTCAAAAAATAATTGAAAAGGGGAGCGAAAAGAAATGTGTATTAAGCCTCGTGCGCAGTCTTATCACCTTTGTTATCTTCTATGTAATGATGTAGCATCATACTTGTCACATTCTACTAAAGTGGTTCTTATAAAGACTCATCGATGACAATTACCTAGATCTACAAAATACCTTTTCATTTCTCCGCCATCTAAATTATAAACTAAAGTCTTTTCACCTTTGTTATCTTCTGTGTAATGATGTAGCATCATACTTGTCACATTCTACTAAAGTGGTTCTTATAAAGACTCGTTGATAACAATTACCTAGATTTGCAAAATACCTTTTCATTTCTCCGCCATCTGAATTATAAAATAAAGTGTTAATATTAAAAAAAAAAAAACTATACCCAACATTAAATATCTCAAACTTTTCTTTTTAATAAGCGAGGAACCGCCGGAAATCATCTTTCGGGAATCACACAACTCTCTCGGTGCTCGATAGCACCGTCGGGTCTCGCCGCAAGCCACTATTTAGACGTAAAATCTCGGGAGGCTGGCCCCCATTTGAATTATTACCTAGATCCGCAAAATACCTTTTCATTTCTCGCCATCGAATTATAAACTAAAGTAAAAAAAAAAAAAAAAAAAAACAAACTATACCCAACATTAAATATCTCAAACTTTTTTTTTTTTAATGACCGAGGAATCGCCAGAGATCGTCTTTCGGGGATCACACAACTCTCCGGTGCTCAGTAGCACCGTCAAGCTTCGTCGCAAGCCGTTATTTAAACGTAAAACCTTGAGAGGCTAGCCCACAAGTCGCTATTTAGATGTAAAACCTCGGGGGGCTGGCCCAGTAAATGCAACGAAAGAATTCGAACTCTCAACCTCGGCGATGAGGGAAATAACTCACACCAAGTGCGTTGCCCATGAGTGAGTATCTCAAACTTTTTTTCTTATTACTAAAAATCATAAACTTACACATCGTGGCACAAACAAATACTTTTTATGAAACTCAAAACTTATATCAGTGTCACACATACACCTAGGATTGAACTATAATGGAGGGTATAAATATATAGGTTTTGGCTTAAAAAAGTTTGGAGCATTTGTGTTTTTGGTGGTATTTGCCCTAAAATAAATCATTTTAGATATGAATAGATATGGTTGGTATCGTCATCCCTCTCATTTTTAATCATACATTAAACTATCCTTTAAATGCTATTACATGTATGTGATTTCTTTGCACCTAAGAGTTTCACTATGTCGTCACATCGGTCATTGATCATCCCTTGATCAGCTTGCCTAACTCCCTACATATATGTAATTTCTTCGCACCCATTAATTTCAGTGCGCTGTACTAGGTGCGCACACATCGATTATTGATCATCCCCTTATCGGCTTGTCTAATCCATCAATTGTGCCACTCCCTCATTTGTCTCCCTCAGTCATTGGTTCGTACGCAGCGATTCATCAGCTCTATCCCATCGTCAGCTCAGCCCGCGTGAACTTGGACAAGGACTCGACTTGCACAATGCCGGGTGTCGATTCCTCTGCGCATGTCCCCACAGTCGAGAGGAGCGTCTCCTCGGCAGCCCAGTCGAGGGTTCTAAGGGTGCGCGTGGTAAAATTTGAAACAGAAATTGATTTACGCCGTAAATCAATTTCTCAATTTCTATTCCCTAGGACAAGTTTGAAGAAAGAAACCCGTTTGATAACGACTCAAAATTTCTATTTAAAAAGAAATCCGTTTGATAACGAGAAAAAATTTCTATTTCTATGAATCATGTTGTCCCCATCCTTTTACCTCACTCTTCTTGGTGCTTGTGATGGTAATTTAATTTGATAAAAGTTGGTAAATCACTTTAATTTATATTGGTAATTCGATAGAGTAGTTAAGAACTTCAAAACATTAGCAATTTATGTAAATAAAAGCTAGTAATTAGTATAAAAAATGCTAATATGCAAACTATAAAAGATTTGGTAGTTTCAAATGCTAATATGCAAATAGTTAATGTATTTATTCTCCTCATTCAAGATTCGGGTTTAAGTCACTACATTTTTTTTGCATTCTTTTGAGACCACGAAGTGATTTTATGGTAGGTACTAGTTGACATGGAGGTAGGCGCAATTTGCGAGAGATTTGAAATTAATAAAATGGAAATTGTGCTAGAAATAGAAATTGATTAGATAACAACATAGGAAATCCTCAAATACAAAATAATAGTCGAAATAACACTAATGCATTACAAAAGTTGAAAATACAATTTCATGGAATTTCCGGCATATTATTATCCCTTGCCATTTTATTGGCAATGGTTTTCCTAAGCGTATTTATTTGGTTTCCCTCCTCGGTCAATTGAATGTTTGCAAGGTCATCCTGCGTAGGTTCAGCCAAGTACATCGGATCTCCATATAGGGAAAAGTTCCTATCCATCTTGTCTTGATCACGGATGTAATTATGGATGGCACAACATGCAATTACGATATGTGCTTGCTTTCGAAGTGCAAATGAGGGCATGTGCCTCAAAATGAAAAAGCGATTCTTCAATGCCCCAAATGATCTTTCAATGACATTCCTTAAAGAAAAATGCCTATAGTTGAACAATTCTCTTGCAGTTGTTGGCCGTCTCGCTCTACCCCTATGCTCATTTAAATGATACTAGGTCACCTCTAAAAGGAGTTAAAAATCCCAGGAATTCTTTGCATAACGAGAATCCATGACATAGTATTTGCCTACAATAATGTATTTTTGAGGGATTTTCCATGCATTTTTGGGAGGAAAAACATTTTTGAGTATTTTTCTAATTTTTTGGATATAAAAGGGATTTTTTTTTACCTTTTTTGGTATTTTTGGAAAAATACAAGTCTTTTTGGCTTTTTCTGAATTTTTTTTGGCTTTTTCATGAATTTTTGGCTTTTTTTGGATTTTTGGCATTTTTTGAAAATATGAAATATTTTTGATTTTTTTATTTTTGTGAAAATAAAATATTTTTTAATATTTTTGGAAAATAAATTATTTTTGATTTTTCTCGATTTTTTTGGAAAATAAAACATTTTTTAAACATTTTTTTAAATATTTTTTTGAAAATAAAACATTTCTGATTTTTTGATATAAAATATTTATTTTTTATTTATTATAATATTATTTTATATTAAAATAACAAAATAAAACCGACCCGGGTCGGATCCGCGGGTTGGGTCCAGAAATAATTTCTATTTCTACTTGGAAATGAGAAAGTTTTAAAATTTTAGGCTTCCGATTTTCCTCCAAAACAATTTAAACAGCAACTGTTTGAAATAGAGAAATCAATTTGCGTTACAAACTGAGTTTGCTCCAAACCTATTCCTAACAGAGAAATCGGTGAGAAATTGAGAAACAGAAATTTTACCATGCGCACCCTAAGCTCCCGGGGACAACTGGTGAGGGACCAAAAGCCAAATCCAAATCCAAATCCTCCATTTTCATTCCTTCTTATCATGACTCGCATCACGCAATCGAGACAGCGACGGCGCAATGCATACACAACATATACTTTAATGCACAGTAAGGCGGGCGGGTACGAAGATGCTGAAAATTAGGATGGCGGGCTCGGTAGGCCTGACAAAATTCGTAATCAGTGTCACCAGACTCACCACGTGACGCCCCACCAGCAGCAAACCTCCCCGCAAACTCCCCCAAGAATCCACTCGGCATCGACTCAGCACTCTCCATTTTTTTATCCTTCACGTCACGTTAAAAGTCCAAGAACATGGGCCCCCCGGTGCTGCCTCAAAACCATTCCGACATCGATAAGAGCTCCGTCCTCGGCGAGAGCGACGTAGCTCCGAGGCGAACGTTCAACGAGTCGTACGTTGCCAGGTCTGTATCTCTAGGCAACACGTCGTGCTCGCAGTGTCTTTCGGATCGAAGAATGCGAAGGAGTAATGAAAGAGCAAGTACTTGTAGGTAGATCCTCATAATCTCCCTTCCTCTTTACCTCATGGACCGTTCGCCACCTTCATTGGCCCTTTGTCGTGATTCGTGCGCGAAGAGTACGACGTCGGAAATGGGGATTGTACGTAAACGAAATATGATAAATACGATGGAGGCCAAGCACGTGGGCTCGACCCCTCAAGCAAAATCTTGGGGGGCGGGGACCGTTTCGCCCGCCTATCATTTCACAATCAAGGTAAAAGCGCAGAATGGGCCATTTATAAAATTCACCAACTCTCTGGACACATTAAAGATCCAATTTCTAAGGTAAGTGTAATATCCTTGAAAAAAAAATGTAAAGTGTAATATGTAGACCTATCAAAATGAATCAGCTCATCAATCCATTTCTTAACTCATATTTGATAGATTATGTTGTTATTTAGATTAATTATATTTAATGAATGAACTTAATGTAGATATTAAATGAGTTCTCAACTTATTTTGATCTATCTCTATGACTCACTCTTCCATCGTTTTTACTCGATATCGTACTCACTCATTTTATATTTCACCTTAGTTTGAATATGTTTTTCTATTGGGTAGGTCGGTTAAGTTATATATATTTGAATTGACCATGAATCATTAAATTTATATCGCATAAAAATAAATTAATTGAGTTAACTTGAGTCCAACTTTTTTGACTTGACCCAACACGTCCTTTTGACAAGTCTAATAATATGTTACTCGAGGTTAGTCCTCACCACTTAACGATATTCCTAAACAGTTCCACTAGCACTACTCCCTATTCTCATGACTTTTTACCCCCCATAAAGAAAAATGCATTGAGGCACGTTAAAATGGGCTGCAGTACCTGTTTTCGTATTCCGCTACTTCCCCACATGCATTCTTCAGAATCCGGTACAATTATTGTGTCTGATTAAGTTATAAGTAAATCAAAAGGTTAATCAGTAAATCGAGAGAATCTCGAAGAATCAAACTCGTCTAAGTGCGTCGAGAGACGTCGAATATCAAACGGCGCAAGCTGACCCTGACACAATAAACTCAAACCCATTCTACCTACATAAAGTTCACGAATTCTAAAAAGCATATTTGAGGAGAAGGGCTATGCTTCTCGTCACGAGAACAAGGGATGTTATTTTTCTTTGAATTAATATCACGAGAAATTTCAAACTAATATATCAATGACAAATTTGTTATAAACTGATTTTTTAATCATAAAAAATTCAAATGGTATATCCAGTAACAAATTTACTCTGAATAATCACAAAAATCTCTAAACTAGCATTGTGATAAATTTTTCAAAAAAACTCTAAATTAAATATCATTCATTAAATTTAATAATACCAAAAGAATGATATAATTGGGATAAGTGGAGAGTAAAATTTTAAATTTTTATCTAACTTAGCAATTTAATAATAAATTTTAATATAAACTAATATAACGTAAATTTATCATAAATATATTTGATTTTTGTCAAAATAAATATATTTGTTAAAAGTATATTAATTTGGAGTGTTTTGTGATTAAAATTTTTTTGAGTAAATTGATTATAAATATAAATCATGATATTATTATGATTATTATTATTATTATTTTTTTGGTAACCGAGGATCCACCTAGCCCGCCGGGCAGCCCACGGCCCGTAAAGTGTGTGGTGCACTTCGGACCAAGCGTCAATACCTCGGAGGAGCTGATCCAGTAACCTACCTTTGGGACCCCATTTAAGTCGTGTTAATGTTCGGAGATTCGGACATATTCTCTTAGTAATGAGGTAGTAAAGCGCAAACCATTACAACCGCCCATGGATGGTTCTCATGATATTAATTAGTTTCCTTTTTCTCCTAGAAATGAGAAGGTAAAATTAAAACAAAGGAGGGGGAGACAACATGAAAAAACGAGCTAGAGCCAAGCAAAGCTATTATTCCCTGAAAGCGTTCATAGCCATCAACCGCCGCATCATCACCGTCGTAAGTGGGCGAGTAAAAAGAGAGAGGGCGAGGGAAGATCAGCCTTTCCTTCTCCTCTTTTTGGGGGTTCTCGCCATCATCCCCCGAGGTGAATCCAAAGTGGAGCCGTGAAGCCTTGTCAGTCGAATTTAGTGGGTGGCGGCCCCACTTCTCTCTCCTCTGCTCAGGTGAAATTGAATAATTCGTACTTTACAATTCCCGTCGTAACAGAGCCAAGGTGGGTCTCACGGCGCGGCTTTTCTCCCGCTCGAGGGGCCACAGCCGCAGCGCCGAAACTGCAACTCCTGGGCTGGCTTCATATAAGGGCGAGCTATACCCATTAAAATGAGTTTACCATTTTTTAGAATTTCAAATTTACTTTACATTTCTCAAAACATAAAACCTATCTTATCACATATTTCAAAATCTATTTATATTCTATTTATATTATTAATTGAAGGATCGATATGAATTATTACTTTTAATGATCATAATTAGTTACTAAAATTTACCTGGTTATGACTTAGATTTAGATACGCGAAAAATATGAAATATTAACAAAATAAAAGTTTCAGTCATAAAATGAAATTTCAAACTAGTGATCCATATTATATAGTCATCATTGAACGTCATGAAATACTGTAGAGTTGCGTAAAGTTATAAACTAAGAAAATTATAAAAAAAATTACTTTAGATACTAAGTTACAAGTTCCAACAATCTAGAACCTAGATTTTATTCATCGAAATAAATTGCTCGAATTTTGAAAACTGAAATTTATCATGCAAACCTTGAAACGTGGAATTGGACGGGTTCCAATTTCATGTTTCAAATTTTATCCTTAAATCATACTCACTCCTAACTTACTCTCTGCTATAGATTCACCCAAGCCGATTTCTTCTAATTTTGAAACCTCACCCTAATCACACTCTCCTCCTACAGAGTCGCAAACAGTGCCCGCGTCGGCACGTGCCGTAAATGTGAAAAAATTTTCGTTTCATTAGTGACGGATCGCGCCTTAAGAGGTCGAAGGGAGAAGGGCCCCGGAATTTGAAGTGGTCCAATTCAGAGAATATTTGCTATTCTGATACAATGATAATTTAAAAAAATGAAGGAGAAGAGGGAGAAGACAGGAGGTGGATGGTTTGGATTGGCAAATCTAAAAAGCTTTAAGAAAAGGGGGTTGGAGTTTTGCTTTGGAGTTCGGTCTCAACGTTTTCGAGACTCCTCGTTGTGTGTGATTACGATAACTTTGGCCACCCCTTTTTGGGATTTGCCCGTTTTCCCAATTCTTTTAATTTTCTCCCCTTACATTCATTAAACGCCAATAAAATCTTTAATTTTGGTAATATTCTTTAGGGCAAACACCCAAAAAAAAAAAAAAAAAAATTTCCCACTGTAACATAAATCTTTAAACTTTTATCTGTATCACGAAAAAAACCTAACATATATACCCTCTATTTTAATTTCACAAATGATATATTTATGATATTATTATAAATTTGAAATTTTTTATGACACAAAAAAAAAAATCTGAACCCACCCCGCGATAGATGTGCTGGTTTGCGTCTTTAGTGATAAAAAAATTCGTGATATTTGTATCACACTGGGTAAAGTGTAAAATTTTCTTGTTAATATTAACCATATTCATTAATAAATCAAATCAACAAAATGCATATTGTCCAACCCATACTTCATTTTCTTTTATATTGAGCAATCAAAAGTTAGAAACCAAATCTTTTATTATATTATCGAGCATATCCACCAGCTGCTTAGTTACCCCTTCTGGCAAAAAAGAAACCTTTGTTTTTTCGCCACGATGAATATGGGGGGGAGACCTAAGATTTGAGAATGGACTGCCATTATTTTTTGCAAAAAGAGATTAGGTGGTCCAGGGGCGAGGAGGCGAAACCTGCCAATGGGTCCCCTCCTCCGTTTGGCCTGTAATGGATCGTGGCGTTGGGTAGGATTGAGAATTAGGAGCAGAATGCGACCCCTCTCTGCTTTATTGGTTGGAACGACAGCGCCACCCTTCGCTTGTCTCTTTGCATTCGCCGCTTCAAGATGAGATCATGCTCATTCTCCAGTTCTCATGGTTAACCTTGTACAGGACGATGATGATGGTGACGATGACGGTGGTATGGAAGTTTTAAAACTCTTTTTCAGAGAGAGGACAAAAGCGAGAAAATACGTGGAGAAACCAAAACGAGGGTGGGGAGTGACGCAAGATTTTGATGAAAACAAGAGAAAGGCCTGGCCTTGCTTCATCTTTCCACCAAAATGGCCAGTACTAGGAGTGAACATGATTTTATGATAAAATAGGGAACCGGAAAATCGGATTGATGGCAATGGGTCCTGTTTGAGATTTCAAGACATACAATATAGATTTTAGGTTCGAAAAATTAGAGAACTTATTCGGATAGACAAGTTTTAGGTTCGTTTCAAAATTAAGGGAAATCGTTTCAACATGCTAGAACCTATAACAAGTCATCTTGCAATTTCACGGTATTTTATGGCATCCAATGATATGCATGTAATCTGGAATCATTAATTTGAACTTCAGTTTTTGATATATCCATAAATAAGACTTTTACTTTGTTAAAATTTTACATTATTCATGTACCTAAATATGAGTTGTGATCAATAGATTATAACTTCAAATAATGATCATAATAAATAATGATTCACTGTAATTATTCAATTAAAAGTATAGGTAAAACTTTGGTAAATTCTTAAATTAATCTTAAAACTTGTGACAGAATAGATTCCATACTCCAAAATATGTAGAGTGAATTTTAGGTTTTAAAAAGTTGGGAATTGATTTCAGAGGATAAATTCTAAATTCCAAGTCATAGCTGAATTGACAATGGTGCCTCTCGCCCTAGCCAACGCTCTACATCATCTTCCATTTCATTTTCATTTGACTTATCGAATCAGCAGTTTTGTCACCCATTATCTTTTTGTGTGTATTTTCGCTCCATCTTGGGATAAGGATAACCATGAAGTATGGTTTTCGTCCACCTTTTCATCCTCAATGGCCTCTAGCATGTCATTCTTTATACAATCTTCCCTGGACACTCATCTTCGTACGTTCATCGAATCCAAAAGGTCAACAAAGTAGCTTGGACATAACCCAAAACCTAAACATGTACAGTACGAGCATACCGTCATGATTAGGACTTGCGATATGTCGTGTCATATGATGCTGGCAACTATGTTCCGTAACATGTATGCCAATCACCCCTTCTTAACAACGTCTCTGAGCATGGACATTTGGTTGAGTCAGGAGGATGATCTTATGTCTGGTGTCGAGACCTTCAAAGATTCACTTATAGAGGGGACAAAACATTGACAAATACATACATGCAAACAGTCAAATATCGATCTTAATCTCACTGATGGATTTCGACAGAAAAGTTAAACACGGCCGAAGCTGAAACGAAGGGAAGGGAAGAAAATGAAAACAGACGGGGCGAATCTTTCAGGAAATGGCCGAGCGATCCACGATGGACCCCTCGATCTTTTCATCAGATGCACGAATTGGATAAACGAGGCATGAAGGGGGCGTACGAGGACTGTTGCGACAGGCACTCGACAAAGCCGCAATCAATGTATAAATACTTCGAGGAAAAGGCGAGTTGCATGTGCGACCGGAGCTTTAATCTCATTTATGGCAGTCGAGAATCTCTCCCCACCCCTCCCCACCACAGCTCGATGAGGACCTAATTGGACTTTTGGACACAAAAAAGCGCGCGAGCTTTCACTCACCACCCTATTATAGCTACTGCAAAACCGAGAAGTTACTGCCTTCACCTAACCATGGTGGCCATGTCTTTCACCAGCACCGACCCCCGGAACAAATCTTTGGCATTCGATCCTGAAACGAGCCAGTACAGAGTCATCACCACGTCACCTTTGCTTGCCCCAAACCGTATAAGATGGCCAGTGCAGGCCTTCTGAGCATTCGCAGTTATAATTGGCACTCCTCCATTATTGCCCTGTAGAAAGGAAAAGGCCTCTCTCACTCCTCTTTTCTATTGCATTACCCCCCTCCATATCTTTATCGCATGTATCCTGATATGATGCATGTGGCAGACGCATTTATGTGTCTTTTGTGCTTTCAGGATCTCTCGACACAGTACCCTGTTTTATGAACAGTAGGCCGGGCATAAAGTGGAATTTAGGTCACGGGCATGAAAGACCGAGGCAAAGAGGAATAGCTCCGTTGTTATAAGATGACCCCAGCGAACTCGGATTATGCTTTACCAATATTGGTGCTTAAAGATGGTGAATTTCACGACGTGGAGACCGATGAAGAAAGTCTCCTTGGAAACATCTCATATTGGTAAAGCGGAGAGCACTGCCAGAAAGAATGAAAATGCATTTGATATCTGTTGTGGCTGAAGCTATGGTTACAGATGTAAGTGTGTGGCGAAATGATGTCAACTCATATACGTAGTAAGGCACTGACTTAAAAACTACATTGCAATTAGACTTTAGAGGACACGGCTTCTCAGAAGGCGTTTGTAAAGCTATTGCAAGTTGGTACGCCGCGTCTGTACCAAATAGTTTCTTTTTTTTTTTTTGGGTCCGCTACCAAATAGTTTCTAAATGCGAAAAAGTTCACGAGGACACGATTACATTTCACCCGTTGCTTAAACATCTCAATCCTCCAACAGTTTCCCCACCAATAATTTTTGACCTCCCACCACCTGATTTGTCTCATCTCCCATCCCTAAAACAGGCCGGGCATATCTTAACGAGCGATAAAGTGGCCGACATCTTTTTACGTTCTAAGTTTCATCTCAACCGAACGATTGACGAACGACTATCGAAATGACTTTTTTAAAATAAAAAAGAAAAGAAAATTCTGCCAACGTGATCTCGGTGGGCACATGTACTGTTCATCTATCCACCACTCACCACACGCACACCAAACCAGTACTGGTGAGTGGCGAAACATGTGTTGCGTTTGGGACCTTGAAGTCCATGTTTCACTCATTTCCCTCGCTCAAGCAACCACCCAAAACCCACTTGCCCCGATCCAAACAGAGTGCGTGACGAGTGAAGACCCGCCTAGGAATCTCAATACTTAAACAATACATCAACCATCCCAAAACAGAAGCCCGGAATGCATTAAGGATTAACCGAGTCCCAAAAAGGTTCAGAATTCTGTATATCAAGTCATGGTGCTATTATTTTTCTATGTTAACATGACATTTAACTTCTCTTTTTATAATATATAGAGAGAGAGGGGAGGGGGGCAGAAAGGGAAAAGGGTAGTACAGAAAGAAGAGAGTACAACAAAACTCTACAGCTTAATCTGTAGATTTTATGCCTTTAAACACAGGACAGGGGACAGGGCACATGCAGAGCATGGACCAGGACAAGGTGGGGGGGGGGAAGGTTCATTTCCCATTTCTACCCTCGGGGTGTCCCAGTTTTTACATGACAGAACAGGCATTAGGGTTCTCATCGCTGAAGATCTGAGGAGGGGGAGGGTAGGTCTGAGGAGCGTAGGGATTGTACGGTGCAGCCATTAGAGGTTGATTGTAGTAGTATGGCGGCGGAGGCTGGGGCAGAGGCTGAGGCGGAGGTGCGTAGAAATCCATGGGCATGGGCATATATCTCGGGGCAGAGTACAAGTGTGGATGGTAATAGTACTCTTGCTTCTTCATCTCCACCACCTTGCCCTCTTCAGCGGCCTCCGCCTTGGGCTCGGCGGCGGCGTCGCCTTCCTTCTTGTCTTTGCCCTCTCCCTCGCTCTTCTTGTCCCCTCCTCCTTCCTCCGCCTTCTTCTCTTCCTTGGCGTCTTTGGGCTTCTCTTCCTCTTTCTTCTCTGGCTCTTGCTTCACTATCACAGCGTGCTTCCCCGTCCTCCTGTGCACGTACTCCACCAGCTTCGGTGGCTCGAAAACCCCCTTCACCGTCACCTGCGAGCTCTTCAGATCCGGCTCAGCAGATTCCACCCCTGAAACGACCAGGACCCTTTTTGTTATGGTCAGGATCGGGCTTTTGGATTGACGAGTACAGAGAAGGGTCGATACAGAGTTGACTGGAGGAATTTCTTGTCGAGATATTTAATTACATGGATTCGGTCATAAGGGGAAGCTAATTTGAATAAGAGACGCATTATTCAATCCAATCAAACGGGTCTTCCCTTGAATCTGAAAATATAATAGGATTCTGATCGATCTTCGAAATAGATAAAGAAAAAAGAGCGAACTCCTTTTCTACAGAGATTCAAAGTAAAGCGTAGAACTTTTATTTAGAAAAGAGAGGAGCGTTTTCTTTCTTTTTCAACGATCAAATTACGAAATCGTCAAATACGCAGACGACAGCATGACACAAAATGACGTCGGAGGTGGAAAAGTTCACACCTTTCATCCTGAGGATGCGTTTCTTGATTGCCTGAGAACAGGCCTCGCAATGCATGTGAACGCTGAGCACCACCGTGATCACCTGCGGCGGCTGAGCAACATTTTGTGCCCAGAAACATAGAATCAGGAAAAGAACAATGGCAAGAACAGGGAACAAGAAAGAAAGAAATCAAATGAAAAGCGAAGACACCCCAAAGTCGCAGAAAGCTGAACCCTTTGACGCAAGAGAAAGAGACGGACCTCTTCTTTCTTCTCTTCGGGCTTGGGGGCTTCTTTCTCCTCAGGCTTCTTCTCTTCTGGAGCAGGTGGCTGCGGAATAGGGGAGAGAAGCTCCACTTGTCGGTGGCTCTTCTTCTGCACTCTCTCCAACACTTTGAGCGGATCTGCTTTCTCTCCCTTCACCACCACCTTGTGCGTCCTGCAGTCCGTCGTCACCTCTTCCACTCCTACAGAAAGATCAATCAAAACCAAAAGACCCCACCCCCTTAAAATAGTCGAACGGAAAGAAGGAAACATTCGAATCTCAGAAGCAGAGCACAGGTCGAAATCACAGATTCGGCAGCTTCAGAGGACTGACCATCGAAGCCGCTGAGGCTCCGGCGGACCTTGCGAGCACAGCCCTCGCAATGCATGTACACTTTGAGCACTATCTCAGGCGGAGGAGGAGGCGGGTCCTTGGATTCCTCCGCCTTCTTCTCTCCCTTCTTCTCTTCATCGGCGGCTTTCTCGGGCTTCTTCTCCGGTTTCGCTTCCTCCGGCTTCTTGGCCTCCTCCTGAGCCTTTGGCTTCTTCTCCTCCTGCACAAACCCACGCAGACCAAAAAGGAATCAGCGCACTAAACCCACAAACAGCAAAGCGAAGGCAGAGCTTTGAAAGCGAAGAAGAAGACCTCTCCCATTGGGGCTGTTCTGTTTAACTCTGGTTCAAAGACTTGAAGAAGAAGAAGGGTACGGAGACACTTGGGGTTAGGGTGGAGATAAGATTCGAGTCTCTCTCTCTCTCTCTCTCTCTCTCTCTCCTGGGTGTTGCTGCAGTGGCTACCAGAAATTGCTCAGGACCATCAGATCTCGCTCGCAACTCCCACCACCATCACCAGCACCACGAACACCACCAACATCAGCATCCGGCTCGCCATTCCGCCCGATTACGTGGCTTTATATAAGGGGGCACGTGCACCGCAGGGTGAATGTGCTTGAGACACATGGTGCCCGGAGGTTACATCCCCCCTGGGTCCTCATCTGCCCGAGATTCAAAGCAGCTTCGGAAGTAAAATTCGTGCTTATTACTGCAACCTCTAGAAATTAGTGGGATCCGTTCGATGGAAAAATTGCCTTCGCATTTCAAACTAATAATTACCCACGTTCAAATGGTCTACCTTAGGAATTATAATGTACCCATTTCTAAGTTACGTAATAAATCACCCGTTAGCTGGCTAGAAATTAATAAAAAAAGACCGTCACTGCATCTCCCGGTTACTCGCCTTCTCAATCAACGGCCGAGATTTCACGCTCGATTCTTCTTGACCTTTGAGGACTCCACGGTCAACCCCACTAGTTAATTGTGGACCTGTGGTTAAATTAAGCGGCTAGTTTCATGGGATTCGGGATTTGGAGAATCTAAGTTCCGAAGGGTATAATCTAATTATCGTTTTTTAAGCGGCAATTGCAGAGAGACTTCGAGTTGTTTCGACTTCATGCTCATGGGAAATGAAAATCCACAGATTTGACCGGGTCAAAGACAAAACGGACATTCAAAACGGGGGGGACTACGAAACCGCTGCCTTGGGGGTTTTTGCTGCGTTAGGATATCGGTAATTTTTCTTCGGGGCAATTAAGATTATTTGGCATCATTCATTCCCCCCAAAAAAGTTAGATATTGGTCCGACCATTATTTCGCATTAATTATTTTCCCAATGGGCGACAATGAAACTGCGTACAAAGTTGAAATTGAAAAGCGTAGATGCATTTGCTTTGTATATGGGATGGATGCGACCTCAATTACACATGTGTAACAACATTCATAATTTGTGGAAGGGCGAGAAGAGCATTTCGGCAATAACACATCCATCTATTCCGGAAAAAACGACATATAATAGTTGTATGGCCCATTTATAATTTTCCTTGCTTTATCATATTCTAGCGTCGACAATCGCGGAAATGGGTCTCATCTCCACTACTCATAATGCAAGTCATGAGTTTCTAGCACATGAAGAGCAACCATTTCGCATTTTCTGTAGGGTTTCCCTATTTACGAAAATTCAGAGCAAAATGCAATTGTTTTTTATTTTCGGTTTATGAATGATAATTAATTGCCCTAGCTCTGCAATATAGCAATAGCAATTATTGCTTCAGATTTCCTTAAGTACGATGGAATCAAAATAATATCATCCTGGTTTTCAATAAGTGAATTGTAATTAAACTGCCTACTGCAATTGTATAAGTTAAATTCCATCAAAACTTTCGAACCGCCATCGTTAGTTTGTTGGAAGTGTTCAATAATTCGACCCACCGCGTTACAAATGCTAAAACATTGTAATCGCTTGTCAATTTCGACCATGTTCTCTACGTATCTCCGATGATGATCTTCACTTGCCTTCTTTTCCCTTTCTAGAGAAGGTATGTCGTCTGCTTTTAAATGTAATCCCGTCTTTTTTTTCACGCAAAAAGATAAGTGTTACCTACTTTTGTCTGGTTATCAAGAGAAATACACTTGAATCAAAACCTTAAATCAAAGGAATGGACATCAATATCTGGAGAGGGTATGTTTGGTGAAAATGAATGAGCAAAACTCATCAAGAAAAAAAGTTCACATACTCTTGCAAGTCGATCCTAGATTAGTGCATGAACATCTGGCAATCTTCTATGAGGCGAAAAACATTGATATATGAAGGATATTTTCTTAACAAATTATTTGCTGGGAACAATGACTTTTAGTTATGATAGATTTGGTTCCAATGCGCCACCAGACGTGTTTGATTCTTAGATGAACTATAATTCCTATCATTCGAGCTACGTAGACACCACAGACCATAGGACATTCATTATTCAGCTAGTTTTGCAATTCAAGCTTTGAGCCAACTGGACCTCAGCTTAGGAGCTAGAAAACGTGCGCAGCTTTCAATCTATCATCTTAGTCACACATCGAAAATAGCCACACAGGTCATCATCAAACAATTCCTATCACGATGTGAAACAAATCGTCTAGACTCGGCCACGGCATAGGCAACTGGGGCATCCCTAAGCTCGATATTTCACGATCTCTCTAGAATGAAAGCGTTAGAGAGATCGAGAGGAAGATCAATCATTTTCATTTCCACCCCGTATTCCATCCCAACGAAAAGGGAAGAGGATCGAACTTCAAGTGCATTTACCAACATTTCGAAATACAATAACAGACTAGGCAAGTGTCGTCCTAGGAGAAAAAAAATACCCTCTTAGTGTTTTATATCTAAGGGATCTCAAAGTCCAAACGAGAGTTGATATAAAGCCTTTTAAGAACTTGTTTAAAATTCGAGATCGCTAGGAAATTATTCGTGTCATTTTCCGAGATACGATGATAGAAAGGGCGAGTTGCCGACGTCTCAATTCGCATTGGGTAATATTTGTAGATGCGATATGTCACGAAAACGGTGCAAAGTGGGATCACACGAGAAAGGACGTTGTTGGGTCAGATTCACGTATAAGGATATGGTTTTGTGAGGGGGTGGGGTGACGTTGGTGATATGACCTGATTTGATTTTGGGTTGAATAATTTTCTTAATTGTCGGGAGGATTGAGGATGAGATATACGATTGCAACGATCTCTGAGATTGTTCGAAAGGGTTATATAATTTAGAGCCCTTTACGCAGCTACAGTGGAACATTAGGAACTTGGATAAGACCAACCCTTCTTTTTTCTTTAGTTATTCGTCACCGATCTGATCATTAGGAATAATATACGATTGCTAATCCTTGCCTTTTCTTTTCTGGATCATGACACCGATCGGCACCATACGTGTAGAAAGAAAGATTATCTGCTTATGCTCCTTTATGTATATTTTTAGTAAGGCGCAATCGCGACGTGATCATATCAGCTAAAATACAAATTTAGAGAAAATTTGTTCAAAAAGTTCTAAACCCATTATACTCTCGTCAATTCAATCCTAAACTTTTTCGTTTTTTGTTAATTGAGTTGTAAAACTTTTTGCTTTTTGTCAATTGAGTCCATTTAGTTTAAGGCTAAAAAAAAAATTCAATGCGAGTATTAGCGCCAACCGTGCTATGCAATTTAAGGTCAAAATTGATCGGACCGATTCAATTGATAAAACGTGAAAATATTTAAAATTCAATTGACAAAATTAAAAGTTTTAAGGTTGAATTGGTAAGGGTGCAGTAGATTATGACTTTTTGGACAATTTCCCCCAAATTTAGCTGGCAAAAAGTTTATGGTAGCATGAGTTTGTTTATGCGTTATGAATCGTCTTGAACCTTCAGGCCCATAAGTATTTTCTTTTGGTTCTATCCAGCAGCAGAAGTGTGGTCCAAAAATGGGGACAAAGATTAGGGAACGAAGCCGACATTTTTAGTGATGGAAGGTGGTGCATGGGAAGCGAAGGAGCATTTTCAGCAGAATCGTCAAATCACGGCCCTGTTTTGATTGGAGGTAAACCCTAACGCCAACGGAGAGCCACATAAAAGCCTGCTGCATGGCCGACCGACTCGAGACGGCCTTCTCCCTACTTTGGAGTGCATGGAGCCTGCAAGCTCTGTCGGTGCATCTTTTTCTCATGGTCCAAAACCCTACTCGAATCATTGGGTCCTCTCCATAAGATCACCATCTCCGTGTTTATCGAGACAATCGAGGGCAGCAAGGAACTGGGTTGGCGTCTCTGATCCAAGAGCGTTTCTCCACCTTATCCGAATTCCTCTTTTGTCTTGTTGATCGTGCTCTTCATCGACCCTGATAATTTGGCCTTTGTTCCCCTCTGATCTGGCTTGGCATGTGAAGTGGGTTTTCCCCAGACGCGTTCCCCCTCGCGATGAGGAGTCTCAGTCCGTCCCCAGCATCATGGCATCTGGCGAAGCGTCAAAGATGGGCACGTTAGCTATTTTCCCATTTTCACGTCCTGTGATTGCCTTTCTAGTCTATTATTACATAGAGAAGTTATTCTCATGCAATCATATCGTATGCCGCTGATACATGAAGGCGCCGGTTTACATTATAAGCGGGTCGTGCAATCAATGCATTCGTCACGGGCCAGCAATTCTTTAGCCAAGGAATAGCCCACGTAGCACATGGTGAATCGAAAAACTAGGTCAGCCTTCATTTTATAATTGTTCCAGAGAACAATATAGTAAATAGAATTATCATATTGAATCATATCACACCCAACTTAACTCAAACATCCAATCCTTCAAGCAAGACACGTAGAACATTCTAAGCACAACAACTAGTTTCAGCCTATCATGATCTCATTAGAAGAGTGGTATTAGCTCCTGACTAGTTTGTATAGGGGAGACTAACCTCGCTTTTAGAGGTATGTAGAAATGAAATATTTTTATTCTAAAACTCCCAGCACAAACGCCCTAACATTACTTCCATGAACCAATTATATTATCCCAGCTACATTATTCACTCTTTTCTCCAATAACACCAAGCTCCACTCAGAAGGGTACGAGAGTACGGGAGAATCACGGTTCGTGACATTCTTTCCCATTCATTTCCACAACGCCCTCTATTGCTTCCTTGTGTTTCTCAACCATCAACATCCACTCCCTAAGACTTACATGAATTGCACCGCTCGCCCAATAGAAAAGGCCAATCCACTCCATTGATAGCTTCCTCGATCAAAGCTATTCATGAATCTCCCGGTCACTTATACTTCCTGACAAGTGTGGCATAAACAACCGACTACATTTCCTTAACGGCACTTCCTTATGCCTACTAAGCTTATCCTAATCTCAGCAGACTAATGAAGGGTTCTCCCCTTATTGTAAATGGGATAACAAACCACTTCTTGAGTTCACCAATTGATCTACGAATGTCATCCCTATTCGGGAAAATTGTCCAAAAAGTCCTAAACCTATTGCACTTTTACCAATTCAGTCCTAAACATTTTAACTTTGCCAATTGAGTCCTAAACCTTTTCACATCTTGTCGATTAAGTCCATCTGGCCAATTTTGGCCGGAAAATGCTGACGTGGACACCAGCGGTGCCACGTAGGACTGCCGGCACTAATGTAGATAATTTTTAATAATATTTTAATATATATTTTTTGAATTTTTATTTTATTATTTTATGTTTTTTCCTCTTTTTTTTTTTTTTTTTTTTTTTTTTTTTCTTTTTAGCTTTTTCCTTGGCCTTTTCCGGTGGCTAGCCACTAGCCACAGGCGACGGCCGGCCGGCCGGCCTCGCCCACCACAAGTGAGGCTCGACCGGGCGAGGAGGAGCACAAGTGAGGGGAGCCCTCGCCCGGCGCGGCCCAAGCAAAGGGTCGCATGGGCGAGGCCAACCCTCCCCAGGCCAAGGCGGCCTCGCTAGGCATCGGTCGAGCGACGGCTACGTCGAGCGCGGCCGCCTTGGCCCCGACAAGGGCCGGACTCGCCAAATCCGGCGAGGCCGCCCTGGCTTGGGGGAGGGTCGGCCTCGCCCAGGCAACCCTTGCCGGGCAGCGCTGGGCGAGGGCTCCCCGCCGATGCTCCTCCTTGCCGGGCCAGCCTCACGTGACGAGCGAGGCCAACCAGCCAGCCGTGGCTGGTGGCTGGCTGTCGCCTGTGGCCGGTGGCTAGCCACCGGAAAAGGCCAAGGAAAAAGCAAAAAAAAATTCAAAAAATTCAAAAAAATTCAAAAAAATTATAAAAAAATTTAAAAATTTAAAGTATTATTAAAAATTGTCAACGTCGGCGCCGGTAGTCCTACGTGGCACCACCGGCGTCCATGTCAGCATTTTCGGGCTAAAACTTGGCTAGATGGACTAAATCGGCAAGAAGTGAAAAGGTTTAGGATTCAATTAGCAAAGTTACAAGGTTTAGGACTGAATTGGCAAAAGTGCAATAGGTTTAGGAATTTTTGGACAATTTTCCCTCCCTATTCAGTGAGCACTTCGATTCCTTCCTATGACCCCATTGCCATTACAAAAGTTAATCAAGAGCCCCACGTTGTCCGAGCCCTCTTGGCCCCAACAATCGCTTTCTCGCTCTCATAAGATTGGATAGATCACATGTTTTCCTCAAATTACCCACCTATCAAAGGGATCCTGCTCTAATACCATCTTTCACCGCCTAGCAGTTATTTGGCTACATAACAACTCATGCGGCACTTGATGAGTCGAGAACACCAAGCCAAGTTTCACTCTATAGTTGTTCCAAAGAATAATATAGCGAATAACATTCTAGTATCGAATCGTACTACACCCACCTTAACTCAAATATCTAGTCCCTCAAACAGGACACACAAAACATTTTGGGCACAACAATTGGTTTCAACATGCTGTGACCTCATTAGGAGAGTGATATTAGCTCCTGATCAATTTGTGCATAAGAGGCCAATCCTGCCTTCAAAACTTCGTAAAGATATTATCATTCTATCTTAAAACTTTTAGCACAAACACCATGATGCCACTCCCACGAACTAGCTATATCATCCCTCTGCATCACTCACTCTTGTCCCCAGCGACACCAAGTTCCATTCACAAAGGTACAAGAGCATGGAAGAATCACGGTTCATGATACATCCGTAACTTTCTCCTATAATAGGACTTACACTACATGTTATCCCAACGGATTAAGGCGACCAAGACATTGTTAGCTACAATATGTATGCAACTATGTATTTCATGTTAGAATAATTTGATAATTAAACCACGCTGTTGTCAAATGACATGAACTTTTGAAATGGTCGGCAGTAATTTCACAGGACCTTTCATTTTAGAGGTTCAAACCACTGAAGGAGGACCTATACTACCTTTCACTTTGCTGTTTTTAATACTTCTCCCCGTGTAAATGCAGGCAAGACAGATAACGCGAATCTGAAATAGACGAACGCGACATTTATAAACTAAAGAATGATTTCCATCACATAAGAAATGAAGAGTGAGAAAGGAGAACATTCAGAATCAAAGATTCAAACACAAGACAGTTAGTTACGAATATGAAATTACCGTCTTATCTTTCATATCTTGTCATTTTTCTCTCTGTCAATAACATCCTATGAGGACAGTCACCAAACATATCACGAGGAAGCAAAAGCTTTACTCTTGAGAAGAAATGAGAAGGAGGCTCTTTTGAGGAATGAAAGCTACCGCAGATCTCAGGATCACAAATTTAGACCCCACGCGTGGCTCGACGGAAACATGCAATGGTCCAGGTGGAGGGTTGATGAAATTAGGGTTTGCACAAGAAGAAAAACATAATGCCGACCATTATGTTCTTTCCTTTTTTCTATTTGCAGAAGCCAGTGCAGAAAGATTAGGTTCCCCATCAAAGATGGCCACGACATAATGGTAAAAACGTTTTTCCCCTTTTTTCTTGATCTTCTACAGAAGACAGTGCAGAAATATTAGGTTCTCATCAAAGATGGCCTCGACATGATGGTAAAAAAGTTTAATCCATGTTATAATGATGACAAATATTCACTCATGAACGACCCATCCGCAAGTCCATCTGGACCAACTTATATTCCAGAGGATACACGCACCCAACGTGTCGATGCCTTCTTGTCGTACCCGTGATTAAAAAGAATCCTAGACCCAAAAGACGAACTTTCTCATGCCTTGCAACGCCAGATTAGGGCAACAAGCCCCATCGGACCGTACAAATAATGGAACCTTAAAGCAGCTCAAACGTCACATTATGCACCAGTAAAGCACAACACACGACGGTAAACGTCGGTTTGATTGATTGGCCATGCACGCCATGATTTCCTCCGTTCAAGAGCCCTGGACCCCACCCCTCCCAGTAACATCATTGTGGCTTCACGATGACACATCGTGGTACCCCACGAGAAGACCTAAAAGCACGGGGTGCGAGATTGATGCAGAAAGAAAGAACCCCGTTCGCAGCTGATACGATACAATGCGATCCAAAGCATGCACGCACCATCAAAGTCGCAACTTGAAAAGAAAGGCCCGGACGGGAATATAAACACCCGTTATTAGTCCTCGCCCGCCTATCAGTGAAAAGCTACTTACAAGATAAATGAAGATGGAGAATAGTGCGAGGAATAGGGGACACACCCGTTATTTTAACAGTTTTTAAGTGCGTGATCAGGGAATATAAACAGAAGCAGAGCAGGTGCGGCTGATTATCTGCGTTTACGTACGTTTTATGTTTTGGAATGAACCTTAATCTCCGCAAAGTTTAATCCAAATCCGAGGATGCTGTCGGGTCATGTGCAGCTGGGGAGTACGTTCCCCATCGTCCTTTATCGTGATCCTTTTCGAAGGCCGCCGAGTTGAATATGGGTCTTGCTTACCCGAGCACTATACGGGCTGGGCTTCTTGATGGGCTTTTTGTAGCTGCTTTCCAGATGCAGATGGCCCTAATTCCAATTGGGTGCTTGAAGTCGAAGTTGAAGATGGTCCACTGTATTCCATCTAGTAATATGGAGTTCGAATTGAAGACTTTTGCCGAATTGGGCCGTCAATTGAGCAGCGTACGGCCGTTTGCCGTTTTCATGAACTTCCCTCCTCGTCTGGAATTGAAGATGGAATGTGCTTCCATTGTGAAACGAATTGACTCCATCATATAGTACCACATGCGCATCTAACTTTATTTTTATAAATCTGATCTACCAAGTGATCTGATGAACTGTGATTGGATAGTTAAATAAGGGGGAGCAGACGAGAAAAGTGAGAAGCGAATCAAGGGTGACCACAAACCCAGAATAGAAGCAACCCAGCAAGTATGGCAGTTGCTATGATTTCATCAGCATGCAATGCACAAAAGGAACTATAGCATAAACAGCAAAAGCTGGAGACTTATGGAAAGGAGATGCTAACTGTCAAGTAGGGATGAGATTCATATAGCCGTCGCCTCCATGGCCAGTTGCACAGCTTCTCATGGCGACCACGGCAACCACGAGCAGTACCGAAACCATCCCGATCCATCTCCCGCGCGCCATCAACCCCCTTGCCATCTTTCTCTTCTTCTCTATTTCCCTTGTGCCAAGAGAAGAAGACGATGACGATGACGACAAGCAGCGACCACCATCCTCCACTGCCACCACTTCCTCGCTTGTCTTGATCTGATCACAGCAGTCATCTTCATCATCGTCGTCGTCGTCGTCACCATCAGTTACACCACTCCACCCACTGCATGTCTCTGCTTCTCCATCTCCTGAGTCCGGCATGTCGAACAATCTCCTTCCCTTCAACCTGCCGCTCTCGATGGCAGCTCGTCTCTCTCTCACCGTCTCTTCCGCTGCTGAGTCGTAGCGCCTTGCCATTCCCTTCCAGGGCGGTGGTAACCTACAAAATCCGTGCTGAAGTGAGGCCATGAGGACTCGTGGAGAGTTGCTCCTCAAGAGCCGAATGACTTGGACCGGGGTTTTATTAGCATTGCGAAGGTTGTATGGTTTATAGGATTCCGCTCTTGATTCAAACTTCTGGAACTTGAGGTACAGTTGGGTGTCGGCACTTTCCTTTTGGTTCTGCACTCGAAGCATGCAAGGTTTTGTGGGGTCTGTCTCTCTGCTTTATTAGTTGTTCTGGATGATGATGAGTTGTGACAGTGAAGAAAAGGGATCTTTTTTCGAACGTGGGATGTGGAGGAACGACGTTATAGGAGCGGCATAAAACTGACTGATCCATGCTCGGCTTTTGAAAATCCTCATGCACAATCTGAAGGACTTGTCGACTACATAACTGACTTCAGTTTATCTTCTGAATCATCCATGCTGAGATCGCCCCTTGACATTTGAGACGATAAATTACGATCTTGTAAATCTAAACTAAAACCGAATGCTTGAGAATCTCAATCTGCGCGCAAGCGATTATTCTAGGCGACGGCCAGCTCGATCGAGCCATCATCTGGTCAACTTAAGTCTTTGAACGTTTCAACTCTTCCATATTTTCTTGAGACAACATGTTTTGCCTTACTCTTAAACTAAATTTTTGGCGAACACGAGGCATTGGACGTTTAAACTTACCGACAGCATAAAGTCGAAAGGAAACTTTCATGATTATTCTTCTCCCGTAAAATTCCATTTTTTCCCTTTTTAATTGTCCTGCTAAGGATGTTAAAGTGACTACCCCCCCGTTTTGCTTTATTAAAGTTTCAATCTTTGGTGGAAAAATTGGTTGCTGGCCCGGCATCCCCCACCAATAAATTTCCAGAATCATGATCTAGACCCACAGCGCGGGTAACACGGTCATCGTCATTCAGCTACTCCCGCACGATGAGGCTTTAGGCAACCCTACCGACAGACTTCTTCAAATGATGTCCATCCTTTTGAGAATTCACCCACTGCCATACATTCCAAATAACTGCTTTTGCCTTCGTCTACAGCAATTCCAGCACGGCCCTCCACAGTCACATTGATGCATCAATAATGATTGCCACATTCCACACTGCTTCTCAAGTTTCCGGTTATCTTGAATAGTAAAAGACCAAGACAACGCCCTGGGTTTACTAATCGAATTCAAACATATGGCAGGTTCCTTATATCACAGATGAAGGTGATGCTTTGTCACTACCTTCACCAGCAATCCAAGGTTAGTTGACCAAAAATAGGCTAACAACATTGTCAAATAGCCCTCACAGCAGTCATTGCAGTTCCAAATTCCCTAGGTGGAATGGCAGTTACAGTTGATAATAGCCCTCAGATTCCAACTCTACTCCTAGCACTAACAAAGAAAGGAGAAAAAAGTAACCAGAGAGCCTTTCATGTAGGCTGGGTCAGCTTGCAGCATCTGGATTTGATATGTCTTCTATTATCCCTTTGCCGTCAAAAGCATCAAAGAAGAAAAAGTTCTTAAGAGGATCTCCCTTCCCAGATATCGCTTTTATCACCTCCTAAAATGGTTGCATTGGCAGAATATGTTGAAAGGGCATAAGGAAATCACTCACACATTAAGATAGCAACAGAATAAAAAAAAATTAACAGGAATAGCACCTGTCCAAGAATCCCCCCAATGACTGCACAAACTGGTGGAAATTCTCTCGTACCAACCACCAATCTTTCTAGTAGATAATCCGGAATTTGAGATTCATTGAATGACTGCATGGTCACAAAGTAATGAGGGAGAGCCACACAAAATTATCATATCAAACATATGAGAGAGAACCTTGCGAAAAAATCATATGGCACATGCAGCTTCCGTATAACACACCTCTGCCTCACAAAGTTCCTGTCTCTTCTTCATAACACCAGGAAAATCAAGAATCGAAGTTTCGCCAGGCTTACGCCCTTCTGCCTCTTCAAACTTTTCGATGACTGCAAAAGTAGGGAAAGAAGACAGAGTTGGCAGTATTAGATAACAATTGACTTACAGTATTCATTCTTCATTTAAATGATAAAAGGAAATATAAGGTAACCAGCACAGAGAGGTTGCACATTAGTTAATTTCTAAACTGAATAAATGCACAGGAATCGCTGACTACAGGAGCTTATATGACAACACACACAAGGGTATTAGTACTCAACGAAAGAGAAATGTAAAAACATCTGCCAATTGATAAGAACGACAACTAGGCTCAGTAAACAAAAGAAACCATTTTACACATCTGGCCAATAACAAAATACATTAGTTCCCAAGGAAAAATCAGATTAAATGCAATTTGGATAACCTCGATGTACCTCTCATGGAAAAATAGAGCCTCGCCATTCTCCTGGGTAGCCTTTTCCAAGGTGTTGTAATTGCTTCCTGTGTGATAAAGGGGGAAAAAACAGCTCAACGTTTGCATACATTTCTCAAAGCTCATTTATAACTTCAAAATCACACCCAGTGATAGCACAGTTCAATATGTAACAGATCATCCACGATTAGTAGTCTGAAAAGGCTTTCACAAGCATTTCTTGTTCAATCATTGTTTATTTCTTTTCCTTTTAACTACTATAGGCATCATTACCATAACATTTTCTAAATAAATAGAGTGAGACAAGCATCAATTCATCCGATTAGGATGATTCAGTCATACCTCAACGTTTGCATACATTTCTCAAAGCTTGTTTATAACTTCAAAATCACACCCAGTGATAGCACAGTTCAATATGTAACAGATCATCCACGATTAGTAGTCTGAAAAGGCTTTCACAAGCCTTTCTTGTTCAATCATTGTTTATTTCTTTTCCTTTTAACTACTATAGGCATCATTACCATAACATTTTCTAAATAAATAGAGTGAGACAAGCATCAATTCATCTGATTAGGATGATTCAGTCATACCTCAAAACTAGGATACTTTAGTTCGAATTCAACAGCTTCATCAACTTTTTTCTGCCATCCAGGAGAAGAAAACAAAGTGACGATATCAATATTTCTGATGATCAATATTATTGAATATAGCAAAGCAACTCATATCTGCAAAGTTTAGTGCAAAAATCTCATTGTCTGATAAGTGTGTCTTGGGCATGCCACTGAAGCAATTCACGTACAAGGCTAGCAATAACAAGAAGAGGATTAACACAGGCAATACTTCATGCTGCTAAGACCAAATTCCACAAAGTTACAAGGTCATAAGTGCACCTGTTCCACCCTATCATGCATAATAACCAACTCTGTATAATCTCCAAACAAATTAGAAAATGTACTGCTTGACATCTTACCAAACAAATATCGATGTTCATTGCCTACCCTGCCACTAGCTGATATTGCAAATTCACTAAATAAGGCCAACTACATTTAACCATTTAAAACTGTACCATGTGGACTCAAGTGAAAATTTGTAAGGCTTTTGGTGAATTACATAGCCATTCCCATACTTTGTAACTTTGCTAATGTATAGCAGGATCAATATAGGGGTGAGTTGCTACCTTTGTGTACTTGTAATTTTGGAGATCGACAAAAATTTCTCCGCATGAGTCTCTGCAATCTACAGTGTAAAATGCCACGCGCCTCAACAATCTCCGACATTTCTCGTTAATCAGTTTCTGCAATATACAAAATACAAGAGGCTTTTAAACAAGAACAACAATTGCCTATTGATACTTGATGAACTAAGCTTTCAAATTCTTTCAAGAGGATTCAAGTTTGAATGGGCAGAGCTTCTTACCTTAGTAGCCAGTGAGCATGAACTAATGACAACCACATCAAACTTAGAGAAGAAATCTTCACCAAAGCTCGATATATCACCTAGTGATGTATCCAAATAGAGAAACCATAGAGCACCATTCAGCTATTCAGAACTCAGCACAGCATGAATACAGGAAAAGGAAGCCTACAAGCAACTGTCTAGTATGAGTCAACCTTTTTCAACCGATACACGGACCATAGAATTAAACTCTATGAGAGAATCGCAACAGAGCTCGGCAAGAGTCCTGCCCTTAGACACACTCTCGTCAGGAGGAATCAGAAAATTGGCAGACAATGCCGCTTCAGTGACTACCCCATCATCCACCAGCGTCACACTTCCGACTCCTGCTAGCACAATGTTCTTGCAAAACTGCCCCCCAAAAAACCATAAAAAAATTAACACAAAGCAACACACCCGGGAAAAGATCATCTTGACAAAGATACAAGTTTCAACAAGACACAGTGAATAACAAACGACAGCTACTTAATTGAATAGAAAATGCAATGATTTTACCTCGGCGACAGTTCCCGTCATTCCACAGACAAGAACATTGGCTTTGCTCAACCTGAAAATAGGACAACAACCTCGATCACCTCTAATATTACACATCTTAACAAAGATATCAACACTGAACCAAAAAAGGCGGCAACTTTCTTCACCGTCATCGACCTCAAAAAAGCCCCGCAAGCAGAACCATAGAAACGGCAACGGAAATTAAACAATTCGAGATCTCAAGAGAAGGAAAAAAGGGGGGCAAGAAGGAGAAGAGAACCTCCTCTGGGCATCAACGCCCCAAACCCTAATTTGACGATCGTAGAGTTCGGTTTCCTGCTGCGTCAACTCCTCCCCGTCCATCTCCCGGCCGTAACCTAGAAAAAATGCGGCAAAAACGCCATTTCTAAGTTCGAAGTTCGAACGTGCGCAGACAACCGCCTCAGCATTTCACGCGACCAGAAAAAGGAAGAGGAGGAACAGCAGCGTTTCCACCGGAAATGAAACCCTAGAAGCTCACACTGAGGCTGCACGGAATCCCAATTTCCAAAGCGCGAAGCGAATCGAAGGATCTCGAGTCTCGACTTGGCTCCGAGTTCACAGTTTCGCAGTCCGCACCAGCGGACTGTCTCCTCCTTCCTTTTTGAAGATTCTCCTTCTCACCTGCTCAGAGCGAATATCGGAACCCGCCATTGTCATTGACCAGAGAAAGTTCGGTTTTTGGGCCTGGGCCCGGCACTCGGGGTATGTCCCTTTGGGCTTTCAGAGCAACGACGGCCCAAATTGTCCCGAAAGAAGGCGAGCCTTGCGTATACTTTTTACCATGGAAAAGGGGGATCGATCTTGAATTTGCACCACGAACCGTCCACCAGAGAAGGACCATGTTTTAAACGGTGACTTTGAATTGAAGGGCATCATCCTCTCTGACCAGCGGCGGCGGCGGCGCTCCGATCCCGGGTTTCTTCCCGCGGCGGCCGCGGTTTGGCATTGCGCAAAAAAAATGTTCCGTTTTTTCCCGAGAAATGAAAGTGCTAAGGCGAAATCTAAGTGGGGTCCGATCGACTCCCTTGGAAATGGGGATTAATTAAGACAGGAATCACGTCCAGTTGCGGAAGGAGGAGAATCGGTTCTTGAGGAAAGCTTCCAAAGAAAAGAATAAATCCCGGCTTCAGCCGTGCGATGGGGATGAGACCCCTCGTTTTTGCTTTGCTTTTCCGATCATTGGCTCTGGTGGGGGAGGGGGCAGGCTCGATTGATTTTTTCTTGGGAGTGCACCGAGAGTCATTCCGCACGTGGTGGAAAAAAAGAAGAGATGCCGTGTTGCTGTTGCCTTGCCCGCCATCCTTTTGGAGTTTGGGACTGTCACACGAGCTCCCATGACGTGGAAAATTCACGGCCTTTACTAGCTCCCCCCTGCATAACTTTGTTCGATTTCCCCCTCTCTTTTTTGTTGATTTCGCTAGTCAAAAGTGACGTTTATTTCGCCAAAAAGGAATCATTTTGAAAATATTTGCTTAAAATCAATTGTTCATGTCACTTAAAATAAGAGTTAACGAAAAAAAAAGTTATTATCAATAATAATTTATGTTTGCACAGTGAAAAGAATTTTATTGAGAAAAATATTTTTAAAATTATTTATTTTTTATGAAACAAACGAAATCTAAATGAATAGAGGGATTCATGTGCATGGTTGGGATGCTCAATTTCTTACATTTTCATGTGCAACCAGTTCCCTATTTAGGCCCACGACTCTAGCTCTAACCCACTGAGATTGGCGTAACTTTTCCACATAAAAGCAAAGCACGAAAAAGGGAGGAGATTCTCCTAATCAAGTCCTAATTTTCCGCGACCCAAAACCCACGTCGGTTTTCCGAGAAATAAAAATTAACGTTTGGAAAGGTAAGAAATTCCGAATGATTGGTCTGATTTGGGGAAAAGGAATCGCTCGAGCTTGAAAAAGGCAGAAATTTTGGAGGAGTGGTGGTGGGAAAAGGACCGAGAGACAGGAAACTGGGTGTTGAATAGTTTGCCGACAGCTTCATATGTGGGAATTTCCTGAGAAGTTTTACGGGGGGGACACGTGGCGTCGAACGAGAGCAATCAAAGTCAGGGAAAGAGAGCATCGAAGTCATATAATGCTGGGGACCTACTGACAGGCTCAACAACAATCTTCATTGCCCACCCGCGCTACCCCCCTCCCCTAGTTTTGGTGGTTGGGCTTGCATTAACTTTGTTTCTATCATCATTCATCAACCCTCCACAAATCCTCAGTACTAATCACAACTTAGGGTCTATTCGTTTCGCGAGAAAATAAGTCATTTTGAAAATATTTTTCAAAAGTTATTTTTCAGAAAAATGATAATATTTTCTGATGTTCGATTAAAACTTGAAAATGTTTCGAAAAATATTTTCTTTATGAAAATATTTTCTGATGTTCGGTAAATAAAATATTTTCCGCTCCCTAGATTGGCGAGCGCGAGTGTCAAGCTCAAGGCTCGATAGATCGATAAGCAGAGGTTCACCTGTTTCAACAACTAACCAAGAAAGAAGAAGTTGAGAAACAAAGAAAAGAAAAAGAAAAAAAGAAAAAGAGGAAATTAAAAATAATTTGAATTAAAAAATAAAAATAAAAATAATTTGAATAAAAAAAAAAGAAGAAGAAGAAATGGGAGAAATAAGTGAGGATTTGTATAAGTGTGAAATGAGATAAAGTAATGAAAATGTTTTCCACTTTTTAAAAGTGAAAAACATTTTCCCTTACTTTGGAAGACTTTTTTTCTTTGATGGAAAATATTTTCCCCAAGAAATTCATTTTCCATTAAATTAACGCCATAAAATTTAGAAAACATTTGTCTGAAAATTATTTTCCGCGAAACGAATGGAGCCTTAATGTGACATGAATTCCACTTATGTGAGACCTAAATGTATGTAGTGCTGCCACATCGCATCATAGTCCTGAAGATCGTGCCAGATTTATAAATGCTCAACTTGATCAAGCTGGACCGAGCTAAAAAATCGATTTGTAGAGATATGCAGTGGAATCGGTTGATTCGATTTTTCCAACGTTGCAATTACGTAAGAGGAGGGTCTATGCTCCTGATTATTTAGAAATTTCTTTAGCTCTCGCATGGCAATAAGCGACAATTATCGTAATACGTTCCCCTACTTGTAAAATAATGACGAGCTCCTTTTTTCCCTAAGATTTTAATTCTTTTTCCAAACACATTGCAAGCGAAGTTAAAAAAAAAAAAAAAAAACGTATCTTGCTCGCTCCCCATATGCTATTATCATATTACACAAATTAATCATGCCTCATGAATTGCATAGAGGAGAACACATAGCGAATGTGATAAAAATCGATTAGAGCAACATAATCTTTACATCCTTCTAATCGACTCTATCGGTTACATTAGTAAGAACATCCCGTTTATATGAATCACTCCTCTAAAGGTACAGGCAAAGTAGTCACCAAACGTGGGTTACCGATAAGTCGGCGAGATTAATTTTATTGTCTCTAGTTATAATTGATGTCGATTAATTTAATTACCATGCTTTGATGAACAGAGAAGACTGTGGCATGGTAGGACGGGCCTGGGGTCTCTTGCCTTCATTAAAAATGCAAGCGTGCTTAAACTCAGAAACGTACTTTTTGATGATCCGGTTTGATTACTTTGGAAGCATACTTATAATAGAAAGAGAAAAAATTAATAGATTAAAGTGAGATATGCCAGGAAAATGAGAATGTCTGGTTTTGCATTAAGCAACCGTAGGCCTTGGGGGACCACTAACCAACCAGCCTACTCACCCTTAGGTGCTGAATTAACGGGTGGAAAGGTTAAGCAAGAGCAAAGACATTCTTTCCTTTGGCCAACCATGGAACTAACTCCAAAGCGACTGATGTTTATATAAACTGTGGTGAATTATTTCGCTTAGGGCACAACTTGATACAGAGCGGATCAAATTACCAACATTGTATTGTCAAGACTGATTGTACCGTACATCTACTTTCCCACTGGCATATACTTAATTTGTGAAAATAGTAGAAAAATTGAAGGGAACGAAACTGAAACAGGAAAGAGGAAGGCCCTAAAAACAATCATTCTATGTAGCTAAATCGGGAAGGAATTGGTGATTCTCCTGATAAAATAGATCGTTTGGGAATGAATCTGAAATTAAGGCACTCATGGCAATCCAAACACATAAAAGTGCTTCTTTTTCATGTCACGGTGCGATTCGAGCATCTTTACCTAAGACCAAACTAGCGAGGAAAAAGTAAAGAAATGGACAGTCACATAAAGGGTTGCAAGTAAGGTTAAAACCAAAATTAGAGCTCGACACGATGTTCAGTGGATCCTTGCATTTAGATTTTGCCGGTCCTGTTACGGATTTCATCAAAATCAAAACTCGTGATGTATCGGACTCACACGCATGAGTAGGGAGCGGATGAAAGGGATTGAAGCAAAAGGAACACCGAAAGGAAGACATGCCATAAAATGTGAAACACAACGCCACAGCCACATGCTTTGTCACAACCCATCGTCCATCATCCGCTGCACACCTTCTGTTTCCCCTCTTTCCCTTTCCCCCCACCTTTTCTCTTTTGGCTCCTTGCCATCTCTTTCCTCTCACTGTTGGCCTCTCTTTAAGAGAGAGCGTTGGGAGAGGGTACAAAACAGTGGGGTTTTTGTCCCCTTCCTCTCCGCTTTCATTAGCCCACCAGGCAAAAGAGCCACATTTCCAAGCACCAAAAAAACCCTACATATGGAATGCAAGATAATAATATAATAACAACTGAAGTGGACTAGGGAGAGCCAAATCAAGCCCCCTGCCCCCTGACCCCCTGCTCCCCCTTTTGGCTCCTCCAACTTCTCCTTCAATGATTTCTCTCCACATCACTCAAGACAACTCACTCCCATCATCCCCCCTTTCTCTTTCTGCGCAACCAAGAGCAACCCTTCAAGTGGAGGGCTGGGATGGCTTTCTGTTAGCAGCAAACAGGTGGGTGGGTGTGACTCTTCCTTAAAAAGCTCCTGTTTTTTCCCCCTGTTTTCTTTTTTTCACCTTTTTCCACGCTTGGGTTTTCTTGGGTTGGGTTTTTTACTTTCTTTTCCGGGTTGATTCTTTATTGTGCTGGTCTTTGTGGAATCTATGCCGGGAATGGATGGTTAGAGAGAAGGGCTCGGTCTCTTTCTTTTCTAATCCTGGACTGGACTTCCTGTGCGCAACTGCTCTACTCTTTTGCACTCCTCCCTCTTGGAGTTCATGGACTTTTTAGTCAAGGTTGTTTTGTTAAATTTACTTGCTTTCTTCTTCCTGGAAAGTCTTTTTCTTTTCTTTTTTAAATGTGTTCGTTGATCTCTTCCTAGTACGTTCTCCTCTGATCTTCCGATTGTCCCGGGAAACGTTTCTGCAGCATTATTGTACTGTACTTGTAGACCTGTAGTCATTGCCAACGGTTCTTGTGATGTCCTTTTTTCTTTTACGCTTTCCATGAACTTAGACATCACAAAGAGCTACTGGAGGTAATGATTACTCCTCCTTGAGCTGCCCATTGTGCAACTCTTTCTTTAATGTCTCCTTTCTAGCTCACGAGAGATTTTTCCTTGCCCCAGCAGCCGACTGGAAATTTTTCTGCTTTATGTTCGTCAGCAATTTAGAAAGACGAAAATCTCGAGTGCTTGATTTGGCTAGATGATACTGTTTTGTTTAGTTTTTTGCTCCCTGTTTGATGCAGTTGAGGGAAAAAAAAGAATTCAATCTTGCAAAAGGAGAGAAGCTCGGTCGTCCTGGGTGAGGAAAGGTCTCTGAGTCGCTTTGCCTACAATCTCATTTAATTGAAGTGGTGGAAGGCTTAATGGATTGGAATCTGAAAGCTCCTTGGGATTTGACTGAATTTGGCCAAGAAACCCTGCCAGGCAGCCATGGAGCTGATGGGCCGAATAGCTATGGGATTCCTAGTGCAAAAGGAGAATTTTCGGTTGATTTGAAGCTGGGTCAAATGAGTAACACAGTGAACGAACCGGTAAATATGTGGAAGGACTCTGGTGTCTCAAAGATGGCGTCGTCTCCATCAGGGTCGTCGAAGAGGGCTCGATCGGCGAGCAATGGGGGTCAGGCAGTACATTGCCTTGTTGACGGTTGCAATGCGGACCTTAGTAACTGTAGAGAGTACCATAGGCGCCACAAGGTCTGCGAAGTTCACTCCAAGACTCCTGAGGTGACGATTAATGGTAGAAAGCAAAGGTTTTGTCAGCAATGCAGCAGGTACTGACCATGCTTTTTGATTGTCTCAAATCGTTACCAATGCTTCAACGTATTCTTCAAACCCACTGTTTTGCTTCGTCATTGTTAATAATACTCACGGTCTGAAGTGGATTGTTTAAATGGAAACTGCTCCTAACAACAGGACGGGAGTCGACAATGTTGGCTAATATTATGTTTTAAACAATATCTGGTCTTGTAGGTTCCATTCACTGGAGGAATTTGATGAGGGCAAAAGGAGTTGCAGGAAGCGCCTTGATGGACATAACAGAAGGCGAAGAAAACCTCAGCCGGATCCGCTAAGTCGGTCAGCAGACATCTTATCCAGTTTTCGAGGTGAGGATCCGCTTGTAGTAATTTTTCTTAGCTCCAATGTACCATGTGTAATACCAGCACGTGGCAGGCTCTAGGACAATTTCATAAATACTCAGTTCTGATTAGAGCTGGCATAAGATCCATACATGCAGAAATTGCATCTGCAAGGGGATTTATTTTCTAGAGTGGAATGACCATCTCTTTCTACTTTATTGTTTACCTGTATGTTTCCCCTTATTAGTCCTGCCCACAGGAGATATCCAGTCAGAAGAACTTGGGAATGCTCTGTGTTCGATCGTGTTAAGAATAGTGGTTCTGAGGGAGCTCAATTTGTGTAGGAATGAGCTTAGTTATTAGAACCAGTGACTAATTGAGTATTCCTAATGTCTTCTTCCATCTGTTATATGATGGCTGGTTGAATACTCATACATTCCAACAGAAATAACTTAATTCTAGATCTTCAATTCTTGGCAATTTTAGCCTCTTGCTTAGATGGTCTGGCTTCTCTATTACAAATTTCCATGTGCCAATGATAGCTTACCATGAGCAGACAGATTGGTCCTATTGATCACTTTATAAGTGCAGGAGAAGTCTGTAAATGACTCCTCATACTAGCATGACTATTTGTGTCGGTTATTATGCTTCTCTGACTCTTCATACAATCTTTTTCAGGTCCCCAATTAGGACCGCTATCTAACTCACAGGTATATCCCACTACTGCTGTTGGCAACCCAACATGGGCCGGAGTTGTCAATCCTGAACCGGAAGCTGCTCTATATGCCCGCCACCAACACCTATATGGGTCATCCTCTAGCATATATGGGGGAGGCAAACAAATTAAATTCTTGCAAGGGAATAATCCCGTGTTGAGCAACCAAATGTCTGCCGAATCTTCTGTATGTCAGCAGCTCCCTAGGACAATTGTTTTGTCTGATAGTGGTGGGCTTGGCCGCAATATGTTCTATGACCGGCTAGTCAGCGAATCGGACTGTGCTCTCTCTCTTCTGTCATCACCACAGATGCAGACTTCAGGAACTAATTTCAGCCATCTGGCGCACCAAAACTCCCACCGCGGTAATCACAGCTTAGAGCCCTTGGACTCTGTTCGCATTTCCAGTGGCAGCGGAAGGAATACCAATTCCCAGGGATTGTTCCACTTAGGATCTGAAGGACGGCAAAGGAATGAAGCCTCTCAAGTAATTCCCTTTCACTGGGACTAGTAAGCTATAAGGTCACTCCCGAATTTCCTGATGCATAATTACTGCATATTCATTCTCATGTAGAGATTATCGTGGTATTCTTTCTCGTATGTAAACTGTGTTTTGGTGAACTCTTCTAATTCAGAGTATTAACTACATCGCCCTCCCGTTTTGATTTGGTGATTGCGCTCTTTCTCCATCAAGGACGATTCATGTTATACTTGGGCAAAGTCAAAAGGACTCCCATTTGGAGTCTTGTTTGTTTACCCAGTTAATCCATATCTCAAATGCTTTATCACTTGGATATGATTTAACTGATACTAAAGAAAGATAAGTACGGCATTATGGGCTTTTCATCCTAAGCAGCGACTCATTAGTTAAAATGAGAGGAAACAACAAACTCTAAATGTTGTTATACCTCTATATTGCAATAACACAATGATTCCTCCTACATTTAGTCGGTCCAGTGCATTCAGGTTAGCCCTTTGACCTTCAATCCATTATCCTCGTTTTCCTGTAGAATCTTCTAAGTATTCAATGTTCATTATCACACGATTTTCGTCTTCATTATTGACCTCCCATCGTTACTTGTAGTTTTGGCTTTTCTGGGAAGAGAGTTGAGATGGGTTCCCACTGCTAACTCTTATAATATCAGAATCTGCTATGTAAAGGAAAAGATAGAAAGAATCGCTCATCTAGTTGCTTCCCCGAATCTATTTGTATCATTATCTCGTAGCTCTGTGAGCTGAAATCTCCCTTTCTCCGATAATGTTTTTAGCTATGCACGACATCCAGATGCTGTACTTAGATTAAGCATGGTACTAGGGGATTTAGCATTCACCCTCTTCAAGCGATCGTTGATTGTCGACCCACCTAAAGTCAATGTTGCCAATCTCACAACCGGCGATATCTAAAACTACATGGCTATGGTTTCATAAGACCAGATGGCTTCATGATTGAGCAAACTGTTCTACTGTAATTTACACGAGCGGTTCCGCATTATGAACACTGCAGTAGAAACAAACTCAATAACGGGAACCAGAGAAATCACTAGGAATCATCCTCGGCCTTAACAAAATGAAAGACGAAAAGAAAAAAAGCATGCTCGACCAAGGTACGCATGACAAGCGAGACGGCGGATGATTTCAGGAAAAGAAGCAAAACAAGTGAAGATATTGGCACGGCTCAATCAGATTAAAGGACCCATTTCAACACTTGGGAGATTTGATATGATTGAGCCATTCCAACATCGTCACGAACCTCGACTTACCTGCACCACCAGGATCAGATTGATGCACCGACCATGGGGCACGCCGCCAGCCTCTTCGACAATCTCCGATGGCCGCGCAGTTTTACCGATGAAGTTGAGGTGTATAGATATAATACATATGTCTACAACAGAAAGCGAGGACGGTTTATATAAGAGAGAAGGCCCCCCCTTCCCTTCCTCCTCCGGCCTGCACGAAATGTGAATGGTTGGGACGTCAAAATCGTTGCTTGATTCATTGGGAAGACCTCAGCAAAGAAAAGGAGGATTAAATTAATTTCCATAATTAGCTCCTGGGGAACTCCTCTCAGTGGTCGATAAGGTGGGGCAACGAGCTCGCACAAAAAAAAGGTTCCTTCACCAAATCTTCACTATCATTCTCGCGCCCACGAAATTCTTTTTGACGAATTAATCCCTCCCCGGCCACTCAAGGTCCGATCTTTTCCCCCAACGCATTTCACGTGGTGGGAGGAGAACCATCAGCTCATCATAGATGTAAACGGTTATTGAATCGCGCGAACCGACCAGTTCGATTTGTCTCGCGTAATAAATCACGCGGCGCGGCCTGCTTCCATGGACATTCTCTTTTACATTGTCGACCGGACAATCACTTTGGGAGCTCGAGTGTATTTGGAGCCTACTTAAATCAAATTACTAAATCCACTCGTAAGCTTGAGATGATGGTTATGATCTAGCTTTCAGGCCTCTTCTTTTTCTTTCTTCTTTTTTTTTTCTGACGAGGACCGGCTATTATTAAGTTCGCAATGTCCCCCGCCGATAATCACTAAAGGTTGGATCGCATTTCAGGAGCGTGCCAAGGAGAGTTGTTGGAAAGTGAAGGAGATCGATCACGTCAAGAAAAAGAAATCGAAAGTTTGCAAGTAACCCCATAAAACAAAATTCTGCCGGTACCGAAATTTCGATTCGCAAATTTAGATGCCCGAAGACTTTCCACAAGAAGACGGGATTTAATTATTTATTTCCACCCTGGCGGTCGCTTTCGCCCACCTTGGCAGGAAAAGGGAGTCAGCTCATAGGACTCTGTCCAACCAAAAGGAAATAGGACGATGGAGATTTGCTCCCAAATTGGCGTGAGAAAAAGATGCACCTCGGGTCTTGCCAATTTGCCCCCAAAAGATCTGCAAAACTCCTGTAATCTTTCCATCATTGTATCTTCTTATTTAGCTTCCTTTCGCTCTCTGCCGTAGCCACTCACAAGTCAAGACTCGGATCACGACGAGTTCTGGGAGATGTAGGAGGACAGCATACGTTCGTAGTGGAATCCGAATGGCTCTCGCTTACGGAAAAGGCAGTTCCGATTGGGTACAACCACTGGGGAGCACGTACCGACCAGGTAATTGCGGAAGGCCCTCCACGAAATACCAATACATCTAATCTAATCTTTAATCTAATCTAATCTAATCTAATGGGTTAGCTGAAACTTGATTGGCCGCCACAATCCAATGCAATAATAGAGTTAGCTTTAGCATCAGGAATCTTCACCAACCAACCTTCCATAGTCCGAACGAGTATGTTCTGAGCTGTGACCTTTCAGGAACAGTCACGGATGATAATTTATAACAGAGAGATTCGTGAGGTCGAAGTCTGCTTTGTAAGGTGCAGAAGAACCATTCAATACTAGATTTCAACTGAGAAATACAAAAATTCTTGGTCTACATACCAGGAAGAAAATGGTGAACCCATACAAACTTTAAGTCCCGAAAAACACATGCAGTCTCTCATCAAGTGACCGAGTTTGCAAACAATCTTGTGAAGCAGTGACAAGCCAATAAAAATCTGCATGGAGCTCGAAAGGCAAGCTTTACATGTCTTAGAGCAGCTTATTTCCTTGTATGGGATGCCCAACATAAAACTCGAGTCAAAGTTAACGGTGGCTATTATATGGAAATCCCCGAGGATTTCTTGAACTTCTCAACCTCCAAATACACAGTTGAATAAGGGAGAAACTCTGAGAAGTGGCTCTTACTCAGATCGTTTATTGCAACGGCAAGTTTAGGGATTTCTAATGTCTCTTCATGAGTGAGTGTCCGGACAAACCTTGCAGGATTTCCAGCCCAAAGTTCACCAGTTGGAATTCTCCTTCCTGGGGGGACCACCGACCCAGCTTCAAGAATTGAGTGGGTCTCCACCAAGGAACCTTCCATAAGAATGGAGTGCTGACCAATAATGCACTCAGGCTCAATCGTGCATGACCGCAAGAGGCTGTATGCACCAATGGTCACGAACCTCTCAATAGTTGTCTCTGCTGGCAAACCTGGCAGAAATGAAAGAAGTTGCTGGTTACATAAATTGATAGCACCCAAAAACACAAACAAGGAAAAGAATTCTGCAGTCCTTCAGAATTGTTACTAAGTCTTAATATAGTAGACAACTGCCGGTAGGTGCATAGTAGAGCCAAAACTACATTTTGTTGGCATACATTGACAACAATCTTTTCTACAAGATTCTTATCCTTCACTGAAACATCATATCTTAATTACCTTCCATCTCTCATTCATTCTATGAATAGAAACATTAAAAACTGAGCTCATCTCAGCAACAAGCTCTAACCTTTTTTTCTAATAGAAACAAGCTCTAACTTAAAAGCTTGACTAATAAGAAAGTCTAAAGCATGCACACGAAGAATAAGAATGGGAACAGAAAAAGGATGGTGTGTCAATCAAGAATCAAGACTCATAAAAGTACCGCTCAGTATAAATATGTTTGGAACTTATCAGTCCACATACCTTAGAGTCTACTGCAAGGCAAACGAGAAAATTGATTAGATTAACAACTCGAACAAATAGACAAAACATAACTCTCAACTACGGAGACTTTTCCATTTGGGGAAGAAATAAAACTGAAGCGTTTGAAACCGCAAGCCTGCTAAATTTATTTACGAGAATTTTGACCTTATAATATATCTTTTAAAAAGATATATGAATGTGAATGGAAAGACACACAGACAGATAGGCAGGAAATTTTCTTTTAACAGGAATAAAAAATGTAATGGCGTTTGGAGGCGGGTTTGTGAAGAGAAGAACAATGAGAGGAGAGGAAAGTGAAGCTTTCAGAGGATCCTGAAAAGGCTCCAATTTCCAGCAACATCATTGATTAAGCACAAAACCCGTACTATGATGCCATCAATTTTTTATGTGTAGGGCTTGGAGTTGCGGGCACCCTGTAGAAAACCCACAGGTGTTTCAGAGCCACTGATTTCACTCTGCTCTGTCCCGATTAACTTACACCAAACCCTCAGCTTCCATTTCTTTTAGCTTCTTTTTTCTTTTCTCGGAAAAAGAAAAATTGATTGGAATGCAAGAACGTGATGGACCTCATCTCTCTCGATCTTCAAAATATCCACCACATAATATGTCAAATGCAATGAACAATTTTCCATGGGGAAATAATCCCAATGATCACCAAATTGTTATATTAATACCCAGTTCATTGTTTGAACCTCAAAGTTCACACTACATAATAGTTGTCTCAGTATAGTTATGATCTGTTAAAGAGCAATTCAGCAAAAATAAAAATCAAAGGGATAAATAGAAGAAAGAAGAAACAATGACATGGTTTCATGCAGCATTTCCTTTCAGCATCTAAACAACGCAATTAATGACGCTGCACAGTCCAGATCAAATGCTATGATAAACCAAAAAGATCATTGAAGGCCAACAAATTCAGACAGTGCAGAAATTAACAAATTAAGATTAGCAACCCATTGACCCCCATATTCGAGCACATCAATTACAATTCCCTACAGGATCAACTGGCAAATTAGTCCAACATTAATACGAGCTTTTGCTATCGATCAAACTAACTTCAGCATAATTTGAGAAGTTACATGCCCACCTTATCAAAGAAACAGACATTCACACCTCGTGAGCTCTAAATCACAAGTTAATCAACTTGCGACAGTTGCCTCCCCAGTAATATCATCAATCCTCTATAAGTAGAAAAAATTCAGCTGCGGATACTAACAAACTCCACGGCCCCTTAGCATCCTCGCGACAAGCAATTTCCCTCTTCAATAGCTAATGACTTCCTAAAGCACTTCTTAAAGAACATTTCTCCACACACATTCTTCCTGGCGAAATCAAGCAAGTGGAGCAATAAAGAAAATAACTTGCTGGAAAATTACGGAGAGATAACACCGATTCCAGAACCCTAACGCCCAAAAATCACAATCAACGCTCTTCACAAGTCTTCAAAAGAGAAATACCCTAACCTGTTGGAGAAGACCAGGCGGCGTGAACGACGCATCTCTCCTGGACATTGGCGCAGAACCCGACGGTGATCTTGTTGAGGTCGCCCCGGAGGACCGACCCGCTCCAGACGGACGCCCCGTCGCCGACCGTGACCTGACCGGCGAGGACGACATTCGGGGCCACGTAGGCGTCGACGGCGACCTTGGGGAGCCACTGCCCCAGCGGGATGATCTTCCTCTGGCCTCGGTAGTCCCATTTCACCCGATCCGGCGACGGCGCGATCGTCTTCGCCGCCGCCGCCGCCGTCGCCGCCTCGGCGGAGAAGGCGCGGCGGCGGAGGGCGCGGTGGCCGTGGTTGGAGACCGCTGTGGCTAGGGCTCGTCTGGAAATGCGAGCTAAGGTGGCCATTCCGATCGGAGGAGAGAGAGAGAGAGAGAGAGAGGAGGGCGTTGGACTGTGCTCTGTAGAGAGAGAAGCGAGGCTCGGCTGCGGTGCAGAGCGAGAGCCGGCGAGCGAGAGAGAGAGAAGGAAATGGATTTGGGCTTTTAGATATATTGGGCTTAGTGTTGTGTTGTGGGCTCTTGTTGGGCCCACGATGGTGGATCCAGTGAAAACGGAATATCGTCGTGTGGTTCACAATGGTAGATCCTCCCGCCAGTGGCCGCCGCCCCATCGCCAGTGAGGCGTCGGCCATGGCCGGCAGGATCGCTGGCGAGCTGGGTGAGGGCGACCCTCACCTAGGTCTAGAAAACTAGCAATGGGATGGCGTTGGCAATGGCCAATGGTCACAAGCAACGGGCTTGGATTTCACTTGACTATCTATGGCTTCATTGCATGTGCCCAGGATAGAAGTTTTGTATAAATGCATTGTCATGCTATTAATGTTAAGTATTTGGATTTAATTTATTTTCTTTCTATTAGGTAAAATAGAATAACCCGATTGAAGCGTAATGATCATTTGTCTGTAATACATCGCATGTTCTAGAATAGGTCACATTCTTCTACCTAATCATTTCATTTTACCAATTTAATGTTAGCTAAATTAGTCAACATTTATATGTTTCAATTCAACAAGAAGTTGTTATTTGTAACTAGTTTTGGTGATTGATAAATTGGTTGCAGTTTTTTTCATGAAATGGGTTGAATTGGTATTAGTTTGGATATGGCAAAATAATTCTATTTGATCGAATATATTAATATTGTGTGTAAAAATTAGGATTCGTATCAAAACGATCTCATTTTAGTGTTTTAATTAACCTTAACCCACTTGGGAAAGATAAAATATCAAAAAAATTGCATTAGCATTTTCCGTCGACGAAGTTAACAAAAAGTCCTCACCAACCATTGGCGAGGGTTGCCTCGCCCAAGTCCTCATTGGCTGAGGGTGATGTGACCGTTGCCTAGATTTGGCAAGGGTTGGCCTTACCTATGGTCAAAGAGGGTCCCCTAGGCAAGGCTAGCCATTGCTCCTCGCTTTCCAAGGTGGCCTTAGCCCACCCTCTTCAAGTACTGCCGGTGGTTGGCCATCAGTGAAAAGGACAAAAAGAAAATGAAAATGAAAATGAAAAAAATAAAATAACAGTGAATGGTGAAAATGTCATTGACCAGCTGATGAGATTGAGCCATTCTTTTAAGATTGATATAACAACTCCGTGCTTTTATTTAAAACAACTTTCACTTTAGACCTTTGCTTTGTTTGAAAATTTTCCTGGTTTATATTTTAAACTTTTTCCCTTTTTTTTTCTCTTCACTTTGTCTCTTCACCTATAGACCAAGTGCATTCATTTTTTTTTTTTTTTGCCTCAATATGCATTATAATACCCAACCTCCATCAACGATCAATTCTTCAAGTATTAAGCCATGAATAGCCTATGCTCCATAGTCACCACCATCCATCATCGGAACACCACCGTCGGCTGCCACATTCGTCCGCCACCGTCAATCACCAGCGGCTCAACATTCACTTCCATCGCGTTATAGAAATGCACAGATATTGCGTAGAAGAACATACCATTTCAAACGCTACTATAGATCAACATTCAGGCCAACGACTTCAAGCCGTTTCCTCGCCGATGATCACCATCCGCGATCAGTGGAGAGCACAAAAAACAAAGCACGAAGGAAACATCGTTTCAGAAATTTGCTCAGCAACTATGAAAAACATCAAAGATAATTTCACCTAATAGGTAACGCAACGACTTCTAACACACAGCACATGAATACATAATTAGATTGAACAATGACATGAACAATGACGTATATACATGCGTTTGGTATAGGAGTGTATCGCGATCTTATAAGAGGTGAATTGCCAATGAAAAGTTAATAGATTACTAAGCATACATTTAGGGCGCGTTTGGTAACGATTCTGTTCCCGGGAAGAGATTCGATTAGAAATGATTATTTTTTATTTTGTTTCCGGAACAAATTCTAAGCATTTTAAGCCGTTTGAGAATCGTCCAAAATTTCGATTCCGGGAATAAAATTGCGTTTGGTACCGTGCTTATTGATTCTGTTCCAAAGAATTTCTTTTAATTTTTAAATAATTTGTATACATTTTTCCTTTTTTTTCCTTTTCTTTTTTCTTTTTCTCCTATTCTTCTTCTTCTTCAGCCGGCTACCTCACCGGAGCGTTGTCGGCCCTCGTCGGCCGAGCCTCGCCGGCAGTTGGGCGAGGCTTGCGGGCAGCTGGGCGAGGCTTGCCGGCAGTTGGGCGAGGCTCGCTCAGCCCTTGCCCAGCCTCACCGGGATGGGTGAGGCCCGCCTGGCCACCGGGGAGGCTCGGCCTCGCCGGTGGCTGGGCTTGCCTCTAGCGATCTTGCGGAACCGGTTGCCGGCAACCATTGGCGGTGGGCGGCGACGGATAGACGGCAACCGCGGGATGGCGGTTGAAGAAGAAGAAGAAAAGAGAAGAAGAAGAGAAAATGGAAGAAGAAAAGTTGGTTTTGATTCTTAGATTTATTTCCGGAACAAGAATCAACTTTTTTTTTATTCTTGATTCTGTTCCAAATTTATTTTTGGGAACAAAAAAATAGAAATTTTTTCTTGAGAACAAAAATTTTACCAAACGCAATTTTGTTCCAAAACTATTTCCGGAAACAAAAAATCGAATCGATCCATTTGTTGAGATGGTTACCAAACAGCCACTTAACACTGACTCTCTCAAACCTTACAACTTTAGGGTTTTAATTTAATTAATTAAACATGCAATTTAATTCATTCAGGAGTTGTCACTAATTTATTATGAGTTGATAAGAAACCTTAATAAAATGTGGAAGAACATTTTATTTTTGCGAGCTAGAGACATCATAGATACGAGGACTTGGTTACTTTAATGCCCTTTTGGTATATTTTCACTTCATTCCAAAAAAATATTTTGCAAGTAAGCTCAACCAATATTAATCCTAAACCACTAACAGATGTAAGATCACGATGCAGGTGTGCAAACAAGAATTTAGCACTCAATAATTAAAGCTTATAAATAAATCACTAGAAAGGATTTGAAGAACCTTGATCCATCAAGCAAATTAAAAGTTATGTCATGTTACCCCATAGTAGATGGTATTTAACGGAGAGAAGATTGGTGAGACACAAATTTAGTTTGATAATCTCTAAAAAAAAAAAAGCTAGTAAAATGTAAGCAATTGCTAAGTAAAAATTAATACTCAATTGGAACAATTGGAAATTAAAAGATTAAATAGCGTTGAAAGCAACTATGTGAGTTGACAACCTAAAATCAGTTGATAATTTAATATAACAAGAATTGGTCAATTGCTCTAATTTAGGCAGGTGATGACATTGTAAGTTTTAAAAATAAAAGTAGGTCGGTTGGCATAAAAATATGCAATCATGAGAAAACAAATTGGTATCTCAGAAAAGTTCTTGTTGGCTTGAAAATAGTCAAGATGCAAATCATGAAAAAAAAAATTGGTATCTCGGAAAAGTGTTATTAAGTTATGAACAAGTTACTCCCCAGTAATTATCGGTCATTTTCTTTATCAACAATTGTTTGACACTTATCAAATGCTTATTGAACCGGCATGGGGGAATTGTTTTCGGTACGAAACAATGGAATGAATTCATTTCCTTCTGCAAAATCACAGAGAGAAAGTTCAAACGTTTCCATTACCCAGGGGACGAAGTCCATATCTCACAATCCATCCCCAAGCTATTCACGATACACATGTATTGCTTCTACTTCTGGACTTCTGTCGAGTCCATATCACATCTCTCACGCACCTTCACAACATACCAACAAAAAGCAGTCCTAGCTTTGATACACCTTGCCAACCCATGCAATCAGGAAAAATCACCGCCTGTTTTAGCGCCTGCCCACCTCGCCATTGCTTCAGTGTCGGCCATCTACCATGGAGGAAGACCCATCCTCAGGAACCCTGCAATTTGACAGATGTTCAATGGATTACTCTTTCATGGTTTGAAAGCATGCATAGGCATAGACAACTATTACTTAGTTTTAGATGTAGATTTGTGCAAAATCACTCGAGAACTGTCTATACAAACCATTTTGTGAGCAGTCGATGGATGTTGGATGATCAAAATACTCACGTTTGGGAAAACCAATCTTCGTGATGTATGAGGATGACGTACCTTTGGTCGGGATTAAAGGAACGGTCTACAAAAGCTCCGGGCCTAATATTGACGCTGTGCATCTCTTGGAACTTGACCTTGGAATGATGGAAAATATATGTCGATCATGATCATTGCAGTGTTGTGAATTGCTAAGCTACGTATCTTCAAAAGTATGTATGTACGAGTACAATTACGGAAAGACCTTACTGTTTTCAGGAGACGAGCATTTTCCTCTTGCAGGACTCTGAGCTGAAGAAATTAAGCGACCGTTATGTTGTGTATACACAAAGTCCTTATTGAATGTCCTCGACATTTAATGATATGATAGGCCTCTGATATGTAAGTCCTATTTCATAATTTATTAATCTGAAATCCTTTTTTGAGACCAATAGGTCGAGCATCAATGCGCTGTAATATGCAGATTCTTCTCAATATGTATGTTCTTGAATCGATAATAATTAGTAGATGTTTACATTTGGAGTACAAGGTTTTCTGTTTGTAATAATCATAGAACAAAATCATAAAACACGATGCAAGATACCGGCTTTGGATAATGTTTCAGGAGGTGGTTTCATGTGCATTTGGATCTAGACAAGCTAGGAGGCCTAGAATACGCGAGACATCTACTATCTTTTGGGTATGAGTCAGATAGAAGACCTTAGTAAAGCGTATCCAAGATGTTGCATCAACCCTCAAAGTGCAATCATCCTAATATGGAGTCTGGATAAATAAGCAAAAAACACCACGAGAGTTTGGTTTAATAGAGGAAACTTACGTTCCTTTTCAGCAGGTTTACACCCTCCGAAATGATGCGTCTCTGTCCATTGCAACCGTTTGCTCAGTCAGAATAGGACAGCAATGAAGTTTTTGAACATATACTATGTTTGTACATGTCTAAGTCATCTGTTCCAGAGTCTTAGAAAGATCCATGTTTATAAGACTAACTCATACTTGCACCGGGATGGTCTTTTCAACTAAACCTTACGAAGGAAAGAAAAATAAGACCTCCAGATATTATTTGTACAGTTGAGGAGTTTGCGCTCACTTCATCACAGAGCTAATATATGCATTCTTGAGATATTAGTCCACACCAAATTCAAGAATTACTTAATGAGTAACATCCACCTTCTTGGAGCGGACACGTTCGACACCGGTCTTCAGCTGTCGCTCTAGTTGTCTCAGCTCTTTCATGCCCAACACTGAAAGATCTTCTCCAGACAAGTGCCTGCATAAATATGCAGTACGGGTCTTATTTGGTCCATCACAATCCTTTAGAAACTTTTAAGTTTTCTCATTTTCACCGAAAAAAGAACTCGCTTCCACCTACTTGAGTTGTGCTTCCATAGTTTCAATCCCTCTCGTCAACTCGTGAATTTCAGCCCTCCAGAACTGTAGAGATTGCATCAACAGACTTACAAGTATGTCCCCAGAGTACAATAACAAAGCATTGCTACATAGGACTTTTAGGGTTCATCATGCTGTACCAAGGGAATTAATCTCCTTTGGCTGAATATCAAGGGATAGTTAATCTCAACTAACTCGATTTATTAAGAAATGTAGGCCAAGATGTATTTTCCATCGCTTATAATAAGATAATAATGAAAAATTTCATTCATCTCTTTTTCTTTGAGAGATCATCATAGTTTAATAGGGTGAAGTAGGACAAATTACAAGATTTCTACTTTCCTGAATTTGATTATAGAGAGTCTAAAGGAGAGAGAGTAGATACTTAGATTACATGGCAACAAATTGAGTTACATATTCAGATAGATTAAAGGATAGATCTCAATCACCTCCGCGCTTCGGCATCCCTGGTTCTGAGATGATTGCGGAAGTCCTAATTCGTCTCGGTACTTGACAATAGTCCTATCCATGCTGTGAGTATGCCCCAGTAAAATAGCAAAACGATTCTCATATAAATCAGTACATGCGCATATGGAAGGAACAAAAGCACCTGCGAATGGAAAATTAAAAAGGTAGCTGATAACTAAATGGATCAATTATATCAGCGTGATTACTCATGGCTGGCGAATTGGTAACGTTTCCCAGAAGAAGAGAAGACGAGAAGGGCGATTTCGGCATCGCAGAGGACGGAGAGCTCGAAAGCCTTCTTGAAAAGCCCGTTTCGCCGCTTGGAGAATGTCACTTGCCTGCTCGATGCCTTCTCTATTCTCTTCAGTTCTACTTTCCCTCTCCCCATTCTTTCGGACTCGATCGGATCTTGGAACCCAAAAAACCAAACCAACAACAAAAAAAGACAGTTTTAAATCGATGTTGGTTTTCTTTCTTTGGATAGGTATTGCGAGATGGAATCTTATTGGGAGAAAAAAAAAAGAGTGTGCCGATGCAAGCTGGTGAATATGGTAGGAATGAGCTGCCATTTCTATTGCACATATAAATAAGGTCGGGCGCCGCTGCAATATGCATGAAAGTATAGGAGGTCGGTGCATTTGATGGCATAGATGACGCAGGTGACAAGACCCCAACAATATCTCTCTTTCGTCATTTTGGTCAAGGTGTGCAAAAATGTCACTTTATCAAAAAATTAACTCCTTCCAGTCAAATGTCGTGGTAGCTACCAAATGGAGACTTCTTATCTCTATCCTTTGGAATTATTAGCTCTATTTGAAATGCCTGAAATGCCCCAAAGCTGTTGTTCTTCATATACTTTATAATACTTATATTTTCAACCAAAAAAAAAAATCTCTCCTTCGTCTCTTTTTCCATTAGGTTTGATATACAAATTTCGCACAACACCGTCCTTTCCACCCACTTCCACTGTATGAAGAAAGTAACCAATATTCTCTTCGGCTTTTTGGTTCACATACTAATTTTATCTTCCCTACCCTTAAAACCTCCGATCTGCCTGCTGTTATTCTGCTCTCTGAACGTTATTATTAGACTTCGAGGAAAGGCCATGGCTGAGTGTTCTCGTGACATACTTTCATAAGGCAAGACATGACAAACAAATTACTCTTCAAGTAATAGCCGAAAGATTTTATACTGCTGTGAGAAGAGATTGCTGAGTTAAACATGCTCGATGGGACGGTTTTAGCTTCTGAAACGTTGCATCTTCTCCGAAGTCGACACGTCAAGCTGCGGTCCGCGAGGAGATTCTAGCAAAACCCATGAGAGGTCGACGCGTGCGCGTTGAGGTGACCTTCCTCAGGGAGCAAAAATCAAAATGTTCCCGAAGTCCATCATTTTCGAGTTGAATAAAAAGGTGAAACGAATCTCCCCACTAAGTTTCATTCTGCTTTTTGGAAGGCGAGAAGATCGAGTTTCACACGGTGGCCCACCACTTTGTGCAACTGGGGCTCTATCCTCGGACATTGAGCTCATTCTCCATGACATGACATGACTGTGATGCAAACCACTCTTCTGCGAGAAGTCTGAAAGAGCCCTTGTTATTTGCCCGAGGATTGACAAGTATGCCAAAGATAAGGGGAAGTAGAGCTTGCTTAGACCCGGGAATGGACGGTTTAAACCCTAGGGGTCCTCTAGAGGTTTGTCATTACTCATTTTTAACGCCTTTGGGTTGGCTTCGACAGGTGAGTCAGTTTAAAGTTATGACTGAGACTAGAAGAAGAAGGAAAAGTATGCCCTGGATGTGATCGGGACATGTAACAGATCCTTAATTATCTCGAATGTTTATACCACTGCGCACTGGAACTTGCGCGGAAAGAGGTTACAAACCAGCATTCTAGGGTAAGATTTTCACGTCTTATCTGGAATGCTAAAATACATTCTTCAAAAACCATCTTTTGATCCCACAGCTAAGTTGAAAGCAGATTATATGCTTTTTATAGGTTGTCGGCACGATAACAGATCCTTGATAAACACGTTATGGTATTGTTGATACATTTTGGTCCGCACTTGACCACATAGCAGGCGCTTATAGCCGCTCAAGCATGTACAATCTTTTCCAGACAACCGTGGGTAAGCTCATCTCTCTAATCCGAACATGATCAATCCCTTGTCGAGACGTCATTTGCCCAGATTGATTAACCAATCTCTTTTGTCCGTTATGTTATTCGAGTTGACATCATCAAACGATGCTTTCTATGTACAGTCTCCTCTACTGACTTTTCCTCTCTTTGTGGAGTTGATACGCAGGCAAGGAGCAATCGACACGTTCGACCTCTTTGCCGAGGAAAGTTCAGATAGCTCGTGGAAAAAGTGGCGCCACTTTCAGTGGAATCAAAGCATGGGTATCGACATGTCGTCCATGTGGGGCAAAGCTCCTTTCATGAAGTTCCATCGACATATCTTTTCTTTGATTGGCCGACCCCTGTTACGTGATAAAGAAGGACATTGCCTTTATTAATATCTTCTCACTTTCGTTTCCCACGATTTCGGCCCGGAGGACACGGGAGCAACAGTATAATTGTGGCATGAAGACTAGAGAAAAGGGAGAATGCGACTCCTGTCCTGTTAGGCCGCTCCACGTCTTTGTCAGGTCGGTCAATCCAATCGACATCAACGTACTCTTGCATCATCAGTCCCGACCTCTTGCTTGCCCGGCAATATTGGGCAGGGGTGTAATGGGACCCGAAGCAAACCCTAGATGATTTCATGTTATTCGTTCATACTCACATGCCAAATTAATTTCTAGGAGGACATGTGACATCGTTCCCTTCTAGAAAATAAAGTCGTCGTTTCGTTTGTAGACCGAGTGGCAACATGTGGCTTATGTTTAGCACGATGAACATCAACTTGCTTTGCCTTGAACTGAAATGAAGGAAATAGACTGAAGAAATGAGAGAGAAAAGGGGGCTAATAACATCAACCGGGTCTACAACAGTTATGGAATCAACGCGACATGCGTGTACGCTTTCTCGACTCCTTCAGAGCAGTGTATCGTCGCACTAACGAAGTAGATCATCAGCGTACACGTATCTAAACCTAGTCTTCTTCGGAGCCTGCTTACGATCCGCAGACACCGACAGCACTAACCATGACAAAACGAACCCGCAAGTACTAATGTTAACAGACACCGACGAAGAGATTGAGACAGGGAAACGTCGGCTGCAGACCAAAAACCGAGTACCCGCCTACGCGCCTATCGCTGTAGCTAACCCGATCAGCCGGTGTAGATGTGGACGCCGATGACGACGAGGAAGATGGCGACGAGGCCGAAGAAGATGACGGCGTGGACGATGACGGAGGCGCCGCTGGTCTGCATGTTGCCGAACTCGACAACCCGGTGGCGCCCCGGGATCTGGAACAGCAGCCCCGGGCTGAGCAGCACGAACAGCACCACCGCTATGATCACCGGTCCCCAATCCCCCATCGCTAGAGAACCTCTAGAAAATGCTTATGTCCCTGCGCCTAGATTTCTTCTGCGGCCTTTGGAGAGCGAACGAGGAGAGACGAAGAGGAGCGGACGGGCGACTGGTTTTGAATTTTCGAAAGTGTGCGTGGAGGGATGTGGAGGCTTTGCCGGGAGGGACAACTGCTGGGGACCGGAGCGAACGTGTCGCTCTTGCATCGACGACGGTCCCGATTTCCTAGGTTCGCTCCCACCGCGACGTGGGGGGACTCGTTGGCGGCCCAGCCTGGCTTGGTAATGGCCCATGGCCATTGTGAAACTACTGTTTTGGGCTCTGAGACTATCGGCCCAATGGACATGGAGGAATCGGCTCAATCACTTGTGAAAATTAATAAATGAAAATGAAAATGTTTAGATATAAAATGTTACCGATGAAAATCATTTTTTTCATTGGCTAATTATTTCAAGCAATATGAGTGATATTTTTTAGAATTATTCATTATCGACAAAACAAATGGAACCTTATTCGTCGCTTCTCGTCGAACTTTGGAGCTCATCAATGCAAAACACATGCAACGTGCGTATTCAATCTTCTAGAAACTCGAGTATAAATTTTGCCACTTCTAGTTTTAAATTACTATTTTCACTGTATGTAAGCATGCCATAAGATTTGCGATGCGTGATGCCGCACTATGACTTTTTGAATTCTCATGTCTCTCTCCCCTCTTTTTTCTTTTTTGTAAAGAATGCAAGCATGTACTATGTTCGCATAAATAGTTCAAATAAAACAAGAAAACACATAAAATAAAAAAGGATAGTTTATCGAAGATTCAAATTCCTATATGAAAGGGTAATGCTTTTTCAGACTTTATTCATTGCATTTATGCCTTGTAATTATAGGGAAATTTATCATGGTGTATATAGATATTTCTGCAAGTTTTCTATATGGATATATTCTATCGTTGACTCTTTCATAAAATTCTATAATAGTTATTGCCGTGCGTACTCACGAGACTCGAGCACAGCATTTATTTCGCATGGGATACCAATAATCCTTCCTTTTGAGGGAATTTTAGGGAAATGTCGACCATTTACAGTAATGTGTTTATATCGAGAAAAGTACCAAAAAAAAATAAATCTTAAACCTATTATATTGAACCAATTTAGTCATACAATATTTAATTGAGTCAATTTAATTATAATTTTTTTCACATTAATACTAATTTAGTCTCTTAAATTGGAAATCACTAATGTGAATATCATCCGTTTTATGTGACATAACTGACATTAATATAGAGGTTTTTTTTATTAATATTTTAATAATTTTTTTTCATTTTATTTTTATCGTTGGCGAGTCAGGGTGGCCTCACCTAAGCAAAGGCAAGGTCAACATCAAAAGGCACAAGAGTCAAGACAATTCACACCATGGCAACCCAAAGTCGAAGAAAAGGGGGAAGAACCGTGCTCTCTCACCATTCGTGGGTGCTCAGCTTGCACCAACCGGTGGAGGAGCTTCCTTCATAGAAGTCTTGGAGTAGGGAGACGAGCCGATGAACACATGCGGGATGTCAAGACCCTATGATTTGGTGAGGGGCCCTCGCACCTAGACGCGGCCTAGGGAGCGGCGATCGGCAAAAATAAAATGGAAATAGAAAAGAAAGGGAAAAAGGAAAAAAATCGAAAATAATTAAAATATCAATTAAATATGTCAACGTCACCAAATGAATTGAATCGACACTACTATAAAAATATTTGGGACTAAATTAACCCAATTGAAAAGTTTAAGACCGAATAAGTATCAATACAATACATTTGTGACTTTTTCGATAATTTTCCTCATTTATATTCATCAGTTCTTGTTAATAGAAAAAAGGATTTTTTTTCTTACTATTATTATGTATTTTCTTATAATTTGGAAGTCTAATACTATTACTACGTAATTTCAGTTATGAAATATTTTAGCATTCCTTCCAATTTCTCTCTCTCTCTCTCTCTCTCTCTCTCCTATTACAAGCGTTTTTACTAGATACTCTCGTTGCGGGGGTAAGGCATCCGGTGAAAATGGTAATGGGCTGGTCTCGTTACCAAAGGAAAGAATTGATGGCCCTGGGATTCACCATCATCAGGTCGCTTAACGATTAATGGTCGCTTAATTGGCAAAATGCAACTTGAAAAAAGATGCATTCCGTATCCCTACGCCCCCAAGGCATGCGCACGCGCGATTGAATTAAAGCGAGGGATTGGACCGGACTGGACTGAAGACCTCGTAATTATATTATGCAATGATTGGTTGTCACGACCTTAAACAATCATTAAACCAACTTATAGTCTCTTTCTTGTAAAGATTATTCTAGATTAAAATATCTTAGTTGTCTAGAGACGTGGAGAATTTCAACTCCACCCCTTGAATAAGCACGGAATTCGTTCCTTTTTCTCTATTCTAATCTTTATTTAATCATAGGCAAACTATTCGTTGACGGAAAAAAAATATTTCTTTAGCGTCGACGTGCTTTATACGAGACCACCCTATGAAGACAAGTCCCTAATTTTTTCTAAGGTAACATATTGCTAGTACTCTCGAAACTGCTCTAAAATCTTGATTAATGCAAGTTCTGAACTATATAAATCAAATCCTTGAAAAAAAGACAATAGAGAAAGAAGAAAGCTATGCAACAATCCTTTGCAAGGGTGAGCATGTGGAACTGTCCAGATTTGGAAATGGATCAGATCGAACAGGACCAAAATCTTTTTTTTTAAATATATTTTAAATTATGTTTAAAATATCAATAAACTTTAAAAATAATAACAATTTTAATTTTTTTTTTAAGTTTTTACTTTTTTGCTTAGCAATTGATTTTATGGGATTGGACCGTACTGATCGGTCCAGTTTGGTTCCCAATCTCAGGACTATGTGGTCAGTCCTCAATCCTCAATCCTTGGTCTAAAAAATTAGGAATCGAACCAGAATCGATTTTTGGTTCCTAGGTAGAACCGGACCGGATCAAGAACTGATCATCTATAATTCTTTATACAATTTTCTTTGACAATCAAACAGATAAAAAATTCACGAATGATCGTGTCATCTGAAAACAACCTTTCTAAAATCAAATTCATCAGGACGAAGAAAAAACGGAGGGGGAGGGGGAGAATGCTCCTATTCTCTCCATCCGTTTCCTTCTATGTAAGACAGACATCGTCAAAAAATTGTGGACCTTTTCGACCAAAAAGCAAATAAATCGTGGACCAAAAAAAAAGGGGGGGAATTTTATTTAAGCGCGTAAAAGAAAATCAACCTTGTTCGATCGAAATTCGAAGCGCGTCTCAGGACCTCAGAAATTCAGAATCCTCGGAGCTCGGAATTTCTCCCCCCGCATCGCTTTTCGCGTGTCTTTTTATTTTTAACTTTTTTTCCTTTGGCCAGCGAAATTCCCCCATTTTTGTTGGAGGAACTTCGCCTCGCGATAAAAATCGGCGACGACGTGTCGGCTTCCCATTGGCCCACTTCCAGTAGAATCGAAAAATTTCATTGTCCCCCGTACGCATCCCCCTCTTTAGGGTCGGTCCTCCTCCGCCCGTCTTCCTCCGGTCGCTCCATTTTCCCGGAAAAACCAGGAAAAGTTTCGATCGGAATCGCCGGGCCGGGCTATTTTCCGGGAAAATCCATCCTCGTTCCTCCCCAATTCCGGTCTCCTCCGGGAAACCGAGCTCCCTCTTCTCCCTCGTTCTCGCGAGCAGGAGAGGGACAATACTATCGCTTCGGGCGATTGAGCTTCATAAATGCCTCGCTCTCATTCATAGTCGATTGCGTTCGAGATATCCACTTTCGGCTCAATCGATATTTTCTGTCGTCGGAGGAACTGACATCGTTTTGTCGGTTCGCGTTCTTCCCCTCTTTTTTTTTTTTGGTTCTTTGAATTCAATTTGAATTTCCTTTGTCGGGGTTGGGAAGCTCTCAGTTCGTATGATTTTCTCTCTCTCTCTCTTTTTCTCTCTTTTTTTAATGGAGATTGACCGTGCTTTTTGTTGCAGGAATTTTCTGGAGGAGGAGGAGGAGGAGGAGGATTGGTGGGGATAATTTGTGAAGATGGCTAGCCAGAGCGGGTCGTCGCGGAAGAGCGTGACGCTGTCGAGCTTGTCGCAGGGGAAGAAGAAAGCTTCCGAAAATGGAGGACGAGGATTCGACGGCCCCCGGAAATCTCTTTCGTCTTCTCGTTCCATGTACTTCCGATCATCCTTCCTGCGATTCTTCTTTTGCCGTTCGGTTTTTCTCGCGTTAAATATACGGTTTACCTTATAGAGCAGTTGAGATTCGGTTCTTGTGTGCGCCAACATGCGGGATTGATTATACTATGTGAATTCGCATTGAAAAAAAAATCATTGGTCTGAAAATCGGACTATAGACATTTCGTCCCCACGGTGCTGTTGCTGCGTCGTTCGGTCCATGTCTTGCAAGTCGGGGATATCTCTACATTCAGTCATTGCGGTATAGAAATACTTAAAGCTACAAATCCTCCTGGTCAGAAACTTCCGTGCTAGTTTATGCCACACTTTTGCCCATTTTTCAAGTTTGTTCGGAAGTTTCTATTTTGTATAAGAAAAATAAAGTGTAGCGCCACCTTCTCCCGCCGGAAATTTGGACGAGCCTATAAACAGGATCACTTTTTTCTGTTTCACTTAAAACATGAAAGAGCCGATGATGTATCTCTGCAGCCGAACTGAAAAGAGAAGGGGAAGGCTTTCCAGGTGTGGAGGTTTTTCGGCATTGAAATTTGCTTCTAAATGATGCATCTTTTTGGTAACTTAAGTTGTGGTCTCTGCATAACCAATTCATGTGGAAGGTCCTTTGACTGAAGGGGCATTATTGTTACTATTATTTTTACTTTTGCCTATTTTCTCCAAATCATTAGATAAATGTCTATCCTGGCCTTTTGTTTTTACATGTTAACATATGCATGCGAAAATAACAAATGTTGATAAGGGCATTTTTGTTTGTTCGGAGGATGCATAATATGCTTTTCTTGTATGAATATAAGAGCAATGAAATTTTTTTTTTTTGGGGGGGGGGTGGGGGGGGGAGGGGATAGGATCAGGCGCATGGGAGGACTCTCCTGGTCTCTGCTCATGAATGTTCATCTGAGCATGTTCACAAGTGCCATATCTACAGATTTTGAGGCTAAAACTAAATTTTAATTTCCGAGTACTGTATTTAAGCTTGTTTGGTTCCAGGGGATTGACTGGAGAGCGCACTGTGAAGAGACTGAGATTGTCAAAGGCCCTGACAGTACCTGAAACTACAAGCCTTTATGAGGCTTGCCGCAGGATGGCAGCTCGCAGAGTTGATGCTTTGCTGCTAACTGATTCCAATGCACTACTCTGTGGTATTCTTACAGACAAGGTTTGATGTTTGTAACTAGTAACTTCATTCTTGTGCTTAGCACCATTCCTGTTTTAAGACCAATATTGCTTTCATTTGCCTTTGTTTGCTGAAGGATATAACAACAAGAGTCATAGCGCGGGAGTTGAATCTTGAGGAAACACCTGTTTCTAAAGTAATGACTCGGAACCCAACATTTGTTCTCTCCGACACCCTAGCTGTTGAGGCACTTCAGAAGATGGTGCAAGGTTAACGACAATCATAGGAACAAATGCTGTCTACTTTAGTTTTATCATTGCTTTATGTGTTGAAATCAGGATATGGTCCTGATGCTTCTGGCTGCAGGAAAGTTTAGACATTTACCTGTTGTGGAGAACGGGGAGGTCATTGCTTTGCTTGACATAGCCAAATGCTTATACGATGCTATTGCTCGTATGGAAAGAGCTGCTGAAAAGGGAAAAGCAATTGCTGCTGCTGTAGAAGGGGTTGAAAAAAATTGGGGGACATCCATCTCTGGTTAGTGCTGAATATTATTTCTGATGTCTTTGTTTTTTCCCTATGTGCTTTGTCTGAATATATTGTGTACAACACAGGCCCCAACACATTCATTGAGACACTCAAAGAGCGAATGTTTAGGCCCTCTCTGTCCACAGTCATTTCTGAGAATTCAAAGTAGGTAATATCTCCTTTTGCTTTTTCGATTGAATGTCATCTTCATTTATCGGACTATGATGTATTGAAAGCTTAAGCTTCTTCTAATAGATGTTGGCATTTTTCAGATTGGTAACTGTTTCACCAACAGAGACGGTCTTAGAAGCAGCCAAAAAGATGCTTGAATTCCGATTAAACTCAGCGGTTGTGACTGTAGAAAATAAACCAAGGGGAATTCTAACGTGAGTTGGTTTTGTTTTAAACTTTTTCTTTTCCAAGAAATAGAAAGAAGTGACTTTTATGAACTTGTGTTTCAGTTTGAATTAAGAGTTATCTCGTAACATATCCAACGCAGTGACGATTCTTATGGGAATAACTTTTGTGTTTGTTTCAGTTCAAAAGATATATTGATGCGAGTAATAGCTCAAAGTCTTCCTCCAGATTCCACTCCTGTGGAGAAGGTACTTCTTGTTTTGTTGAGATGGGAGAGTGCATTCTCAAATGATTTGACTAATTAAGTTCACTATCTATTTTAGACCTGTTCTCTAATATGTAGCTTGGAAAAATGTAAAAATTTAATCATGTATAGAGAAGGGCTCAAATTGATATGCATTGGGACTCGTGTGTGCTTAATTGTGGTTATTAAGATTTCCTTTTTAATTGCAGGTCATGACTCCAAATCCAGAATGTGCAACAGTCGACACTCCTGTTGTTGATGCCTTACACACCATGCACGATGGAAAATTTTTACACCTTCCAGTGGTAGATAGAGGTGATTGACATTGAATTAGGAGTCAGCAGATGCTTGTTGGTTTAGGTGGATTATTCATATTTTCTAATGAAATGATTGATTGGAACAGATGGAAATATTGTCGCCGTGGTGGATGTCATTCACATAACTCATGCTGCTGTTGCCACTGTGAGTTGAATTTCTAGCTAGGGTGTTCACTTCTTTTGCATCAAGCCTTGTGCGGGTTAGCTGCATAATAACTTTTTCTTCCCCTATGATTTTCAAAAAGCAAATACCTTTTCAGAGGCTGTCAAGTTTATTTGTATTACTTTTAACTTTCATTAAGAAGTAGAACAGCTTGAGATTTGATGTTTTTTATGGCTTTAATATATCTCTTGATATTGCATGGGCCTGCAATGCACTGGGTAATCAGATTGCAGTATGCCATATCGCTTTTATCTGCTGCGACTTCTTGATTTTAGGATTCTCTTTCAGTGGGTTGCTATTCTATAGAACTTCATGGAGCAGAATTCATACTCCCTGATTTGAACTAAGCATCATGTACAGTGTTGGGGCTTTTTTCATCGGTCATTTGTTTTGTGTTGAAACTGGACTGAAGAATCCTGAGAAAATGGCCCCTTCTCTTTGATGTGTCCTTTTTCTCTTATTAAGACTTTTCATGAGGCTTTTTCCATGTTCTGTTTACTACTTACTAGTCTTTCAAGTTTAAAGCTTTTGTCTTTTTGACTAGGTTGGAAGTTCTGCTGGAACCAACAATGAGGCTGCAAGCACAATGATGCAGAAGTTTTGGGATACTGCTATGGCTGCTAGTCCAACAGATGATGAAGAAGAAGCTAGAAGGTAATATGATATGCCCAATTTTTACGACGAGATTCTTCTTCACGGGGACGCTTCTATGGCCTGCTTTTGCAACTGTTGTTTACTTACCCCACCAAGTGACATCTCAGTGAAGGTTCCATGAAATTAACTTCCGATGGAGGAGACCTTGGGAGATCAATGTCCTATTCATCAACCCAACTAAATTCATTTACCTTTAAGATTGAAGATAAGAAGGGGCGGATGCATAGATTTTCTTGTGGTAAATACTTCCATCTTGCTTAGGTTTCTTGGGAAATTGCTATGATTTTTACCTTCTTTTTCCTTAATGTGGTGTATTTGCCATTAATCCTTATAATGGTGCATCCTGTTGGTTTAGACGAAGTACGCACCCTGAAATTTTAACCATTATAAATTATTTTGAAGTGATAGTCCTGCTCTGCAATGGGAGAATCCCTTTCTTCACTAAAAAATTTAATGCAACATATTTATTTTGTTTTAGCAAATATGTTTTTCATGGTTGTTTAAGTATTGGTCTTCAGTTCAGATACCTCTAGTTACTATTTCAGACTTTTATGAAATTGTGAGTATCAACTTTTGGGAGTCTTTGTACATTTGAGACATTTGAGAGAATGTGTTCTTCCATCATCGGTGATGAATGTTCTAATGCAAAACTGTTCTCCTGAAATTAAGATGTAGTGCTGTGTTCAATTGACTTTCCCTTTGTTTTATGTTGTTTGATAGCAGATGCTCAAAGCATGACAGATATTATAACATCAATTGTCCAAAGAGTAGGTGATGACATTGACAGAAACAATCTACCTCAGATTCTGGTGAGTCCAGCCTTACAGTTTTTTGGGATTTCCATGACATCTCTACCTTTAATTTCTGTGTCATTTTTTGCTAATTCATGGTCCATTGGCAGTATGAAGATGAAGACCATGATAAGGTCGTCCTCGCATCAGACGGTGATCTCGCGGCTGCAGTTGAACATGCAAGGTCAGCTGGTTGGAAGGTCAGCTGCTTTGTATATCAGTTCCTTCTTTTTACTTAAAAATTATAGATTGGCTATGTGTTCTGGAGCACAAGAAGTCTCTGCAAACTGATTTCACTTATTAATGGCAATCTCTCTTTCGTTCTCTCTATCTCTCACAAAAATAGATTGACCGTTTATTCCTGGCATCTTTTGGTGGAACACTATCGTAATTTGATCAGATGATTATGCAAATTGGGGCTGCACAAAGTTTGATTGTTTATTCTGACCTGTTGTAGGGTTTAAGATTGCATCTAGATTATTCCGGAAAAGCCAAGCGAAATAGAGGTGCGACTGGTGGTGACATGGCTTACGCCCAAGCAGATGCTTGGGCTTCTGCATACAGTGCTGTTGCAGCTGGGGCTGCTCTTGTTGCTGGGTTGGGAGTATTGGCATACTTGAAAAGAGGTGGTAACTAAATTTCCATATCGACGCCCAATTCCAAGGAACCTGCCGAAGTGGCAAATGAAAGATGGAATCTTAACACTAATTCTTGGGCGGGTTTATTGCTCTTAATCATAGATACTCGGGGGAACTATACGCAGAAGGAGAAGAAAAGTTCTTGGCACTCGGCTGCCTTTGTAAGGTTGTGCTATGACCCCCATTTGTTTCACCAGGTTTTGCAGTTCCTGATCTCCGGGAATATTTTGGCAGGTCGGTATATGTCACTCAAAAAAAAAAAAAAAAAAAAAAAAAATCGAGGCTTGTGGGTTCGAAAATGAATATTAATTGATTTTTTTATTTCTTGGGTTTAGGCAGTATTGTATGTGGTGTGGTGGGTAACTGCCACGGGACTGTATAAACGATCTTTGCATTGTTTGCAATCACTGTGACTATACCCTGCACGAATCTCGGTAGCATTGGATATTAAACACTGCTTTGCCCATCATCCATGTCTCGTCTTTCTTTTCCTATTTTCCCCCTTTGCTTATATCCACAGATCAAGACACATGATCATCACAAGATGGGTTTGTAGAGCCGGGCACGCCTTGCAGAGTCGTTAATTCTCGTGGTTCGTCTCGCATGATTGATGTAAATGGACAAGAAAAGGTATGAATTCGCTGTTATTCCATTTTCCCCCACTTGTACGCAGGTTTGAACTAGCTAGTTACATCTAAACATCCCAACCTCAACCCCATCTCATCCTGCCCTGCCCTGCACAGCCGGTGGAATGACCGGGACAAATGAGGAATTGGCTTGTTCCGGCATCACTGCACTATCTTGTTTTCTGTCCTGGCAAGATTATTCAAGAGGCTTCCGCACATCGGAGCAGACACCAACCGAACACAGAGGCCCATGTGGGTCAAGTGCCGATCACAAGATCTGGGCCTCGAGGCCCGTATCATCACGTGGGTCCGGTCCAACAACCGATCTCAATTCCTTTCCGGTTCCCCATTGTCGGTGCGTGGACCCCACTAACTACACCGGCCCGATATTAAGCGCGTAAAACTTTGACACCGTTAACCTTTTTGGGGTTTTCAGCTCCCTTTCTCCCTTTCTTTTTCTCCTTTTCCCACTCTAGTGCAGGCGCTTTTTATGGGGCTTCCCATTCTGCAGGGGACAGAGCAGAGAAGCTTGTCCACTACGACCTTCTTGCCTTAAATTAGGGTTCAGATACCGATACGAAATTCTTCCTTACACCCTCTAAAAATGGAGTGTTTTCTCGTCATCAACATCATTTATCAGCTGAGCTCCGCAAATCTGACAGATATGGAGTGCGTTTAAATGTTGGGCATATATAATTACAGGAGTTTTACTAAAAAACTGGGCAGTAATGTCGAGATCCAGTCCGGCCACATGCGTTTCCATTTGGTCAACTAATAATGATGATGCCACGATGAGAAGGCAGGTTGAATTCCATCACTGATACTGCTGCTAATGCTCATTTAATGCCGAAGAATCGGCGTTCACGTTCAGAAGGAGCCCCCGGCACTTGGGTTTCCTATTATAATATTCTTATCTCTCTCTCTCTCTCTGCCCGTCAACCGATGGTGAATTTGATAACGCTGCGCCGGCGAGGATTCAGGAGGTACACCATTGCAAGGTTTGGCCTTCTTCTGATGCTTTCGGTTCCCTAATCAAATCTTTGCATCCCTGTTTTCTTTAGACGGCTCTACATCTTGTAATAACTTTGGGATAGCCGAAAGCACCATTTTTCTTGGGAAATTGACCAGCGACCCGCTCCAGGAAAGAGCGATGGAGTACGATGTCAGTGCAGAACAGCATCGTCGTCCTCCTTGTTAGTTAAAAAAAAAAAGTGGGTCAAGATTAGTGAAGAAAAACCCAAAAGAAAGCATACCAGACGCAGGCATGATTGGATTTGTGACATAAAGGCGATACAATGCAATCCGGATATGGTCCCTTCATTTAAGAAAACAGAAATGTCCTAAGTTAACCCGATTGTATCCGGCCTTAGCATCCGAAAACTTTAGACAGAGCACGATAAAAAATAAGCAAATAGATTGCGACCGAAGGAAAGAACAGAGAATGTTGTACTATAAATTCGATCGCTCGGAATCTGAAAATGACATCAAAACACGCAAGGGAGGAAGAAGAAACAGCGAATCCAAAAAGCTCGGACCCAAATCTTTCGAGGGCCAAAAGATGATACCCCAGTCCCCGCGTGGAAACTGATTCGTCCGAGAAACACGCGAGTGTTGACCGCACCCACCACCACACGAAAGCGCTGCAGATCTTCCACTCGTCCCACGAAAAAAAGAACCTTGTTATAAGCAGAGAAAAAGACCAGGAGTTTCTCCTCTCCCCGCACTCTCTGCACCATAAACAAATACAGTTGCCGCCTCTTCTCTGAGAGTGAAACCAGGAACGAACGTGTCACATCACATCCCAAAGCCGGATGGAATGGAAACTGCTTTTTTGTAAACCAAGATTCTTTACCAACTTTATCACTCCCGCACTCAAAAATAAAGCTCCACTGTCAGTTCACCATTCCCCTGCGAGGTCCTTTGAAAAGCTAATTGGGAAAAAGGCCAATCTTGCGTAAATCTAGACGAACCCATCTGCCAGAATCGTCTTCTTTCGCATCATTTTTCACTCTGGTTGTGTTTTTCGCTTTTCCTAGCACAGCAGCTATGAGAAATCCTAAGAAGACGAGGCTGCTTCCTCTGTTTCCCTCGATCCTGCTCCTCGGTCTCGCTCTTTCACGTCTCTCCCTGGCCCAAGGAGCACAACCCATCAAGACGATCGTGGTGTTGGTGCTGGAGAACAGGTCCTTCGATCACATGCTCGGATGGATGAAAAGAAGCATCAATCCTAACATCAATGGCGTTACCGGGCGCGAGTGCAATCCGGTCTCGACCAATAAAACTGACCCCGGAATGATCTGCTTTACGGACGACGCCGAGTTCGTTGATCCCGATCCGGGCCACTCGTTCGAGGCCGTGCAGCAACAGGTGTTTGGGTCCGGCACAGTTCCTACCATGACAGGCTTCGTGGAGCAAGCTCTGACCATGTCGCAGGACCTCTCGGAAACTGTGATGAAGGGCTTCCGGCCTGAGTCTTTGCCTGTTTATGCCACTCTGGCGAGTGAATTCGCGGTGTTCGATCGGTGGTTCTCGTCGATTCCTGGCCCGACGCAACCCAACAGGCTCTTTGTCTACTCCGCCACCTCTCATGGCTCCACCAGCCATGTCAAGAAACTGCTTGCCAAAGGGTTTCCTCAAAAGACCATCTTTGATTCTCTCCACGAGAATGGCATGAACTTTGGGATTTATTACCAAAACGTACCCAACACGCTGTTCTATAGGAACTTGAGGAAATTGAAGTATATCCTCAAGTTTCATCAGTATGATCTGAAGTTCAAGAAAGATGCTAGAGATGGCAAGTTGCCTAGCCTGACCGTCATCGAGCCTCGGTACTTCGATCTGAAGGGTATGCCAGGTAATGATGATCACCCTTCTCACGATGTGGCCAATGGGCAAAAGCTTGTTAAGGAAGTCTATGAGACACTAAGAGGAAGCCCTCAGTGGAATGAGACACTCTTGATCATCACGTATGATGAGCACGGTGGATTCTATGACCATGTCAAGACTCCATATGTCAATGTGCCTAATCCAGATGGGAACACCGGCCCTGCTCCATATTTCTTCAAGTTTGACCGCCTTGGGGTTCGGGTGCCCACGATCATGGTGTCTCCTTGGATCAAGAAAGGAACTGGTAAGCCCACTGCCTTAGCCTTTTTGTGGTGCTGCTGAAGCTCGAACTATTTGACAGAAGGAATGTTTCTTCAAACATAATCATTTAATTGCCTGCTTATTAAATTAGTCAATGAGTTTTTGCCTATTAGCCACGACTGCAGGGATCACATATTCTTTGTTTTAGTGAAATATATTATGGCATTGTTGAATTAGTCATACTTAGAATGGAGATCAATAAGAATTGTTTTGAGAAGGGTATTACTGATTTGAGGCCATTTAAAATATGCTTTTGACAGTAAGAAACTACTATAGTTGTCAGACCCAAAAAAAAAAAAAAAAAAAACTACTATAGTTGGGCGGTGATGCTTGTGGTTTGGTTGCTATTGGTGACAAATGGCTCTGATTTTTTGAGGAACTATATGTGCCTCAGGCATGTATTGATCTTTTCCTATTTGGATTGGTTATAATTGCAGTGATAAGTGGTCCGAAGGGACCAGCTCCAAATTCAGAGTTCGAGCATTCTTCAATTCCTGCAACGATAAAGAAAATTTTCAACCTCACCTCCAACTTCTTGACTCACAGAGATGCATGGGCTGGCACGTTTGAAGAGGTTGTAGGAGAATTGACCTCCCCCAGAACTGACTGCCCAGGTATGGAGAATTAAGTGATCACTAATTACAGTTAGCAAGTATTTAACATGCTGCTGAATTATTATATGTTGTGCAGAGACATTGCCTCATGTGACGCCTTTGAGGAGTTCAGAAGCAAAGGAAGACGGTGCACTATCTGAGTTTCAGAGTGAAGTTGTGCAGTTAGCGGCTGTTCTAAATGGGGACCACTTCTTGAGCAGCTTCCCGGATGAGATGGGAAAGAAGATGAATGTAAAGCAGGCCAGTGAGTACGTGAATGGTGCCATTTCTCGGTTCATCAGAGCAAGCAAAGAGGCCATCAAGTTGGGCGCAGATGAGTCTGCTATTGTTGATATGCGGTCATCACTCACTACAAGGTCCTCTATCCACAATTAGATAAAACTCCCGGGGATTTCACATGTTTGGTAGAGTAGTCTATATAAGAAAATTAGGTATATCTTTGCTTGGGGAATTTGTGAATCAGAACAGCTGGGAAGGAAGAATGAGAAATCAAAGCTTGCATTATAGGTTCAGTTTTTTAGATATGGTGTTTCATGCTAGACAATTATCTGCTTTAACTTGCTAGGGAGCGAAAGGCAGGAAAAACTGCTTCTCTGAAGTTGCTCTGTAAGTAAAACTTAGACTAATTTTCTATGCTTTCATATCCAGCTTTGGAAGTTCATGCCGAATTGCAGTATCGGTTGAGCATTTGTGGGAATTCATGAAAAATTGCAGAACCCTTAATCCAAACTTAGATTGTTCTATGATCTCCTACCTGACCCTTAAATCATTTTCTGAGAGCACTTTTTCAGAATTGTTACTCACCACCCTCTTAACAAGGGCAGGTGAACCAGGTTTACGTTGCAGCATTGGCTGTGTGGCTTCGCTTCACGCTGGCGAAAAAATGCCTAGCAGCTTGGTCTTAGCAACTGAGGCCACTCGGTGATAAGACAATGAGAACCAATGTAAATTTTGTTATCTGTTAGAACTTGGATGGATTTTTCGACTAGCCAAAGAGGTTGGGCAACCATGTGAAAGAAGAAACAAAATTCCCTGAAACTCGCGCAGGCTTCAACTGAGTAGTTATGTTTGACTTCACCAAGCAAGGTCTCCATTTCCTGGTGTCAATTTACGTTGCCATTAAACTGCAACAATCATATACTGGAGAAAGGTTACCTTTCAAGACGACGAGGAGTGCAATTGCACACTGGACTCTTTCTGGAACCTTGGTGAAATTCACAGTATTGCCCTCTCTGACGAGATATAACAGTGATAAAAAGCCGAAACTTTGTAGCTTCATCGTCATATCTTGCCATTTGCTTTGAGTTTTGGTGTTTGAGAATGAACGATCGACCACACTTCTGGAATATTAGTCAGTGTTATTCACCAATGAAAGCCTCAAAAGCGGGATTCGAACTTTCGAAGCGGAGCCCAACAGATTGCAGAGTCTGAAAATCACTGGTTTTTTGCTTGGGAGTGCATTAGTAACCTTTATGGTCCTCAGAACAAGTTAAAATAGTTTTTGCTATTTCTATTCCTCGGAACAAGGAAATAGATTTTGTTTTTACTTATTATTATTATTCCAAATTTATTTCCTAGCCATTTTTTATTCCGGAGAATAAAAAAATTAATTGATGTTACTCAACAGATTTTTGTTCTTGTTCTATTATGAGAAATAAAAGAAAAAAATAGATTAATAGGATGGTTATCAAATAGGCTATTGGTATCAAAATCATCAATTTGCCCTTTGTACATATGTGAAGGGAGAGATTATCCTCTTGAAGTCATCTGATTTAATGGATAGATATGATATGTCATAGCCATTTTAATCAAGGTAAGCTTTTGTACCATTAATGCTCCATGAACAAGCAACGGAACAGAACCGTGACGATACAACTAGTTATTTGTATGTAGTGTTGACTGGTAATGTTGGAACTAGTTGTATGAGATTTTTTTTTGAAGCGTGGGTAAACAAGTATTTTGGTTTTGCATTGTAATAGGAAAAATATGGAGAATCCATTATGTAACCCCAATTCGGCCTTATGTTAAAATGATCAAATTTGATAAAAAAAAAAAAAAAGGTAGATATATCAAAATAAATCATAAATTCATTTTTCTAACCATATTTGATGGATGAGTGATTATATGGGTTAGCTATATCTTGTAAATGGGTAATAAATGGTTTAAATAGCAAAACCCATATTCTAGAATCAATCATTTTTTTTTCTTTTATTTTCTTCTTCTTCTTCCTTTAGCTGTTGTGGCCTTAGTCTTGCCGTGGTTGGGCGAGGGTAACGCTGACCTCGCAATGGTTGGGTGGGGTTAAGCCTTCCTGGTGACTAGGCGAAGCTTAGCCTCATCTAGCCATAGCAAGGCTCCCCCAAGGTTGGCAAGGTCATCGACCCTCGTCTAGGGGTCGCTCGCCACAGTGGCGACAACCGGCTAGAGGAAGAAGGAAAAAGAAAATGAAAAAAAGAAAACAAAACAAAAAATAAAAATAAAAAGGAAAAAAATATACTAAAATTATTTAAAAATTAAAAGAAATTTTAAATCACAAAAAATTTGAAGGTTCTACCAAACATATTTCTATTCTAGAATTATAAATTTTGTATAGTTATCAAACGTATTTGAATGTTTAGAAAATCGTCTAGAAAATAGAATCGAAAAAAATCATTTCTAAGTAAAAATTGTTTCCAAGAATAAAATGATTACCAAACACACCTTTAATGGGTTTGCAAAATGAGCCCGACTTCACTTATTAAAAATATCAAGACAGTTTGTTTTTCTCCCAAGTTTTTGTTTTTGTTTTTGTTTTTTTAGTGTTAATACCATGAAAATCTCCAAACTAGTATACTTGTGACTTATTTATCTTAAATTAATTTTTTGTTAATTTTTTGATGACCAAAAATCCAAACTAGTATACTCATGACAAATTCACAAAAAAAACTATTTTTTTTATACCACCAAAAACCCCACCTCCGTTGTTTCAGTTAAATTTGATTAATATTGTGAGAAATAATATACTAATAAATTTGTGAGAAATGGAGGGTAAAACCTCAAATTGATAGACCCAACTACTACGCATCATTTAACTCAATAATTTGATGGCAGAATTTTACGAAAACTAACGAATTCGTTATAGGTGTATCGGTTTAGGGCGTTTCGTGATATTAACCTTTATTTTTGTTGATCATGTAATTTTCCTTTGTTAGTTATTGAAATATATCTTTCCTTGGTTTCATTTGGCATTGTTATTTTTATGTAATATTCAAATAACAAAAATGAATGAAATTGATTGCTTATATTACTTACGAAAATGAATAAACGAAAAACATTTTCATTGTTTACAAAAATCTTATGATTAGTAGCAAAAATAATTTTAATTGATTACTTATTTAAGTGATATATGCAATCATTTTTTGGAAAAATGTTTTTTCAAGTCATTCATTTTTCGTGAAACAAATTGAGTTTTAATTCTTATTATTGCAATTTGTGGTTAGCATAAATTAGCCTTTTTAGTATCTTATATTTCATTTAATTAAAATTTCAATTCCTCCACGTTATATGTTACTACTGATTTTCTCTTATTCTTCATCATGGATCAATACAAAAATTGAAAAACATTGCACAATGTTGAAAGCCAATTCTTTGATATGTTATAGTTCAAATAGCAATTTTATCTAAATAACATATACACTTGAATGACTTAAAGTGGATTAACTAAGTGATATGGATTTTTATAGGTTGGATTTAATATTAAAGCATTTTAGTAAACGGGTCAGGTTTAATACGAGTTGGATCAAATCGGTTATGAGTTACTGAATTTATATTGTATATAAATTCCAACTTGACTCAAACCACTGATTTGATGACCTACCAAAAAGTGAAATAGCTCCAAAACGGCAATTGAGAAAATCAAGTCTTATCTTCGGAGCATTTTTAGAACTCGATGATTCTGACTTTTGAGAAGTGCCACAGTACATTTCCTTATGTAGGCATGAACTGTCTCAACATCCAAGGCATCTAAAGGACAAGTCCCTCTAATGCTACTATAGATAAGAGATACGAAACCAATTTTTTTGTTCTGGTCATTTTCATTCAAAGTACTTGTTAAAAGTAGGGTCAATATCACAAAAAAAGCCATATGCTATTTTTTTGTGTCATAAAAACCCTAAACTTGTTATATCCTTACCTTTTTTGTATAACAAAAAAATCCAAAACTTATATATACATAATAAATGTACCATCTATTTCAGTTTTATCTTTTTTTCTATAATAGTATTTGTGTTACAATGGACAAATTTAACACAAAAAATTTCTAGATATTTATGTTTCAATAGTATAGTTTGAGATTTTTTTGTGAAATATTCCTTACAAATATTCAAAGGTGGAGGAGAAGGGAAAACTAAACAAAATGAGAAAAAGAACGAAGTGGGCCCCAGGCCCAGTCGGAGAATAAGCCTCCACCGCTGATTCGTTCCTTATCCCCCATCTCTCCCCCTCCATCTCCATCTTCACAATCAAATCAAATCCCTCAAAAACTTAATTTTTTTTTTCCCAGAAAAATTCGAAAACCTCCACCACCACCACCACCACCACCACCGGTCCACCACCACCATCGATGGACAACGCCCAGCAGCAACCCCAGCCCAACTCCTACCCGCCCCCTGCTCCGCCGCAGGCGGCGGTGGCGGCGGCCGGCCCCGGAGCCCCGCCGGCGACGCCGTTCCACCACCTGCTGCAGCAGCAGCAGCAGCAGCTGCAGATGTTCTGGTCGTTCCAGCGGCAGGAGATCGAGCAAGCGAACGACTTCAAGAACCACCAGCTCCCCCTGGCCCGGATCAAGAAGATCATGAAGGCCGACGAGGACGTGCGCATGATCTCCGCTGAGGCCCCCGTCCTCTTCGCCAAGGCCTGCGAGCTCTTCATCCTGGAGCTCACCATCCGCTCCTGGCTCCACGCCGAGGAGAACAAGCGCCGCACCCTCCAGAAGAACGACATCGCCGCCGCCATCACCCGCACCGACATCTTCGACTTCCTCGTCGACATCGTCCCCCGCGACGAGCTCAAGGACGAGGCCGGCGGCCTCGGCGCCGCCGCCGCCATGGTCGGCCCGCCGGCGAGCGGGGTCCCCTACTATTACCCCCCGATGGGGCAGCCCGCCGCGCCGGGGATGATGATCGGGCGCCCCGCCCTCGACCCCGCCGGCGGAGTCTACGTGCAGCAGCCTCCTCCGCCGTCGCAGGCGTGGCAGAGCGTGTGGCAGACCGCCGCGCCCGACGACGGCGCGTACGGCAAGCCGGGGGATCTCGATGGCCCAGGGTATGTGTCAAACGATCGCTATCTCGTGGCTTCAATTGTCTTTTTGCATGACTTTTCGCGCTTTCTTTTCCGTCTCGTTCAGTTTTCATCTGCTGGGTCAATGGTTTGAGGTGCTTGTGAATTGTGCTTGTCGTGGTATGATGATCGTGGACTGGATCACAAGCTTCCCCAAGTTTGGATTTTGCGACCTAGGATTTTTTTATCGGTCGAATGCTACCTAGGATTTGATAGTGATGTTCTTGGTTGGGGGAAAAAAAAGTCTTACCTTTTCAATCCAAGCAATAGCGTTTCGGTTTTATCCCGTAGAATTGCAGTCAACATTTGGACTAGTAGTTGTTTTTTTACCGAATAGTTTCTTTGGGGTGCTTGAATTGTTTCAGCTGAAAAGATGCTCGGCCATCCCTGAGATAGCAGCTTGAGCTCCCTCAAGCTCGACTTTGCTGGAATTGAGCCTTTAGGAAAATCCATATCAATCTTCAGTATTAATCATCTATTAACCAGAAGATTTTGAACATGCCCTAGCCAAAAAAGTGCATTTATTGCAAAGATTACGTTTCAAAAGGCAAGTGACACGAAATTCAAGAAGAAAAACGACAATGCGAAGATTACATTTCAAAAGGCCAGTATGATTCTTGACCGGAAAATAAAAAGGCCTGTATGATGCAATCCAGAATGAACGAGGCCTATGTCTTGTTGGGTAGACACGGGACTCGTTGCCATAAGCCAGTGAGTAAAGAGTTACTTAGATATTTAGGCCTTTGGCTCCATGCGTTAGCTGATACTAGATTCTGGCTGTTAGATGATCTGAATGTTAGGAAATTGGAGGGTAGATGATCTGAATGTTAGGAAATTGGAGGGACGTGGGAGACTGACGTCTTTTTATTATAGAATATGACAAATGGCATTACTTGCTCCAATGCAAAGCACTTCTTCAAGAGAGGTACACAGCTTTCTACCAAACGATGTTATACTGTGTTCTAAGATCTGGAAAATTTTTAGTTGTTCTTCTCATCCTATAACAGTCTGTATTCCGTGAGGACCAAAGTGATAAAAATAGACATTTTGTCTGGCCACTTAACTGTAAACAGATTAATGTTAGAAATGATAAGAAAAGCGCTTCAAATTTTTTTCCCCATTCTAGCGCTTCAACTTAGTTCATCAATAAAGGAGGGATGTTCATAATGTCGTCACCGCTTTGCTACTTTGGTAAATAGTGTCGGTCACTGGCAACAAAGATCAGTTGGCGAGTGTATCTGCATATTATGCCCAACTCTTTGTTGAATATTCTCCTTCATCTTCTACTGTTTTTTCTTCTCCTTGCCCATCTTTGATGCAGAAAATTATTCTCACGCGAATATTTCTTCTTAGATATGTGTACCATTAGGGGAAGGCAAACCGCCAAGTGATAGGGAGAATCAAAGGGGGAGGGAGAAAGAGGTCCAAGAGCTTTGATGCAGCTGAGAACCTAGGAATGAACTGTTTTAAATTAATTGACTGACATTATGGCAGGCATCTATAACTCTTCATAGTTTAATATGATAAATGAATAGTCAAAACCATTGGAACTGATGACGTTTACCTATGGTTCAAATGTTTTGAGAGAAATACAAAAAAGTCTGTACTTTGATGATTCTGTCAGCTGCTTGGGGCTGGGTGTTACTGGGTCTATCCGAACCTACAGGGAATCCAAGCTAACTCCAACTCCATAATCATCAATAGTGGCCAATAGCTTAGAAGCTTGTAAGTCTATCCACTGACTTGCCTTCCCAGTCTCTCAACGTACATGTACAAGCTTTGCTTTCTGTATGATAGTTTATAATCTTTGCCATGGTAGATCTTACCAATTATTAAAAGATATGACGACTGAAGTAGCTCACGTGTAACTTAATCCACTTGCTCTTACTCTTCCTAGTCAACAGCACAGTAAAAGTAACTACTTTCTGTAAAGCTAACACAATCAATATAAGTGACTTTCTTGGCCAGAAAGTATAGGTGCTTAAAGAAAGCCCCTCTGGGAGAGATAGGATATATGGCAGACTGTCTACTACCAATGCACGACTATGGCTTTAATTGACTAAAATTCTGTTGAGAAGTGACTCTGCCATTATTTGACGCACAGTGTGAGAATATCAATCTTCTCGACACCTGTTAAGTGAGAGAGATCTTTCCTTCTCCCTTTTCAGGTCAGGTGATTGAAATGTATTGATATGCTCAAGGAAAGATATCTTTGATAGTATACTTAGTTAGACTGACTGTTCACTTTTTTCTGTTTGCTGAATGAATTCGTCTAAGGCTTACATTCACAAATTACATTCACAAAGAAGATTCACCATGAAGTTAAATTCAAGAGAATAAAGGATACTGGGGTAAATATGAAATGGCATTCTCTATCATTGTGAGTTTCTTTAAGTGGATTGTAAAGCCTCAGTATAAGCTCGACCATATGGCTGCTGACTTACTTTGCCCATTTACGGACTATGAAGTTAACTGTGGGACTCGGGTATCCTCTAGTGCCTTGTTGGTGTTAAGAATTTTTGCCTTTTGCAGTAAAAGGTGTTGGTAGTGGTACCAAATTATGAGTTATTTCTCAGAAGTCATTACTATGTGTTTTTTTTTTTTTTTTTTTAATAATTGTGTGATTTAAGTTTTGGTTTTAAGTATAGTGGGAGGTTGTTCGTATGATATTTTGGCTTCACATTAACTCTTGTGACTTGTACTGGCTCTAACTTCCTCCTTATCTTTGTATGGATCTAAATAAATGCTTGCGAAGATAATGTTTGGAAAAGTAGTACTTTCATCAGTAGTCCTGTTGCATGTCATCAATAGGACCCTAGTCAAGTTTTTTAACAGCTTGGCCATATTGTTTTGGAGCTTTGGGGAATGCAGTCTAAGGATGCCTTACCATGAGTTTTCTTAATGTTTGCAGTTGTCTATTTTATAAATGCTTTTGTTATGCAATTGTCGATTGATCATTTTCATTGATTTTAAACTTGCAAGGTATTGACTCTGAATCTTCTCTAGTGACGCGCGATTGAAGCAAGCAGACTGATATTAAGGACTTAACATTAGAATTTTATCTGATGTGGCGAAGGGTTAATGAGCTTTGCTGATGTTGACTGAACTTTTTATCCGCCCATGCAACTGTTAATTATATTGTGTTTGGGCAGCGTTTGTTAGCAAATGTATTGACTTCCACCAAAAACTTGTGAGAACGCAGATAACCATATTGAGTGCAGCAACAGAATTGCTGCTATAACTCGGATAACTCTATGTGAAGTTGACCTATGATTATGAATGGAAGTGGAAGTTACATTTCTTTCTCCCTTCTATTCTTCAATGTGGCTTCTTTTCTGGTTTTCTTCTTTCTGGTTAAAGCCATTTTGCTGCTTGTATTTTCAGTCTAACATTTGTCTGCTCGCAACCGTGGATGTAGTCTCTTGTATGACTTTGCTCCTTGAAGCACTTGTTTTAGGGGGACAGCATATGCACTTACTAGTCACTACCGGTGATGCTTACAGTTCTTTTTTTTTTTTTTTTTGGGGGAGATGAGGGATTGGACGAATCGTGAATTAATTTCGCGAGTATTTATTATTTTTCTTTTACAGAAGCCGCGACGAAGTCTCTAAGGCGAGGATCAAATGGCATTGTGTTAAGTTTTGGCGTTGGAAGGGTGGTTGGGATAACTCTTCCCATTCCCACAATGGATAACCACATTAGATAAAGTGCAATTTAGAACCGACCATGCAAATATGAGAGGAGGGAGAACTGCACTATTGTTTTATTCAGAAAATGATAACAATAAGTCTCCGTTGGGAGTTCCCAACCCATTAAAAATTAGTAGATGGCTTATGGAATTACCCAAATTCCTTTGGGTGATTGGCATTGGGGAAAGTAGTCGTATCACATGAGCTAAGGGTTTCATTTCCCCTTCACGATCGCCGTGCATTCCTGAGATTGTAGTAGCATCATTGACAGCTTCTAGACCACGTTTAGAGAGTTTGATTTCCAAAAAAGTCTTAAATCCATTGTATTGGTGCTAAATTAGTGCTAAACTTTTTAATAATATCAATTTAATTGTAAATCTTTTGATTTAATGTCAATTTAGTTTTAAATTTTTTGATTTGGTGTCAATTTAGTAATTTCAACTAATTTTGATGGGATTTTGCTAATGTGGATACTAGCTGGCTTAGTAACACCATTGGCACTAATGTGGGCAATAATAATATTTTGATTTTTTCTGATTTTTTTCTTTTTGTTTTTTCTCCCCTTCCTATTGAGTGGGTTGATTATGTTATAATTTATTTTTCAATTTGACCAATTTAGTTTTAAATTTTTTGACAGTTTGTCAATATAATCATTTTGGCCAATTTTAGTTGAAATCACTAACATAAATGGTTGTCTAACGTGATTTGACTAGCGTTGATATAAAATATTTTTGCAATTTCTTTTGAATTTTCTGATTTTTCCCTTTTTTTTAATAAATTTTTTCTTTATTTCAATATTTGCTTCCACTGGTCATCAAATTCAGAAAATTTAAAGATAGTAGGTATTGATTGGATTGTCGCGTTAGCGATTTCTACCTAAAATTAGTTGAAAAAGTTTAAGATGCCAATAAGTTTATGACTTTTCAGACATTTCTCCCTGGACTAGCAAATGGGTGAGAAATTCATTCAAGTTGCTATTGGCGTTGTCATTGAGGAGGTGGCTGAGGATACCGGGTCCGCTCACTACAATTGTCGTGAGCCTGTAGTACTGTCCGAAGCATAGCATTCTTGGATGGATGGGCTCGGGCCGGAGAGATCAATTGGACTCGAGGCCCCATTCACGGTCCAATTGGAGAAAAGAGATGTCAAAAGAAAAGAAAAGAAAAGAAAAGAAAAAGATACGACTAAGACAGGCAAGGGAAGAATTAGAGAAAAGAGATGTCAAAACTCAGTAATTGGAGAATTTTAACTTGAACATCAAGGACATCCATGTACGTAGACATTCAAACGCCATGCATGGCAAGTTCTCTTAGAATCATTGAATGACCAAAGAGCAGTGCTTATGTGACACAAGATCGAGCAACTCGAGGAAACATATAGCCGGTTCAAGTTTCTTTTTTTCTCAATTAGGAACTGCACTTTTATTTATAAAGAAACTCACGAAAATAATAACTATAAGTCTCGGAGTGCCCGAAATTCTCAAAATCTGCAATTGGCTAATGAATTTACTCAAATTTTTATCTGTACTTGGCATTCGGGAGGAGGCTGAGCATATCTAGTCTTATCCGTACAATAGTCGTAATGCAAGTAGTGTCTCGTGGCAATTTGGTATTGCGCTACTTGCTCTGCGTTTAGATCCTGAATTCGCGCCCAGGCATCGCCGCCAGTATAGTTGCATATTCTTGGATTCGAAACGTTGGACACGATGCACGCGTCGAGGTCGAAGCCTTGGTATTGGGCTTTAAATGGGGCCTTGGACCAATCGACCTTCCCGGCCCACCCCTCGGCGGCCCATATCGTCGCTTCCACTTTCATCCCTTGCGTTGGGTAGCTCGTCATGTTCCCCAAGTTCTTGAACACTCTGATCGGTATGTCGTCCACGAAAAACCTACCATGACAACAAATATCAATATGGATTTGCGACGCCGCGTAGGGATTATATGTCTTCATCTTCTTATGATTAACCATTACCAAATAGATATTTCTCCTTTCAAACAAACATGAGAGAAACTTACACTACTTGATATTGATTCCAAAGAATTGTATAGGAATGGAAATCGGTAGACGGATCAAACCAGAGACGAAATCTTTGCTCCCGGCCTCCAACTCCTTTTGTGAATACGTTTGTACTCAAATCGAAAGGTGGCCCGTTGCTACCAATGAACTCAAAATCAATCTCATCATGATGGGCTTCCTTTGAAATTAGCTACAAGCCGAATTTCAAAAGCGTCACTCATCGAAGCCCCCGGGAAAAATACAATTATGGTAATAATAAACATGGGTAGCTCGACTCTTATGGATATGTTATGGCTTAGATAATGCGCGTAGTAGATGTATTCAAGAGGCCCCTGATGAAAAGAAAAACTTCACTCACATAGAAGGTGGTAACAACTCCTTGTGATTTATTTTCTGGAATTTTGACCTTCATGTTAAATAATCCAGATAGAAGATGTGATTTAGATTCAAAGCCAGACCCTAAAAAAATTGGAGCTTGAATGAGAAATACAACTTAAAGACATTGCCCGAAAAAAGAAAAAAAAAAGGAAATTAGATAAGTGAGATCGACCATAAAATGATGAGGCATAACTAAAATGAAACAAATCACCGAGTATCATGATCACCTGATCTATTATCCAATTTAAGTTGGACTCCAGTCCCGCCGTCGAGGCTAGTGAAATGACTTTTTCCCCAAGTGATGTTGTAGTACTGAGAGAAGGGAACTAGTCTTCTTCCACTTGCAAATAACATATTCACCATCACAAAGCCAAGGAAGCCCGAAAACAGATAAGATTCCATGGATTCTCTTTCAAACTTGAGTTTCACTAAGCCCCTGTGTTTATTTTCACCAAATCATAAATACGGTACTTTATACAGAAATATATTCAAAGCCTATATGTACTAATGTCACATACGAGAACATGGAACGCAATTTAAGAAGCATTACGAAGGCGATATACTGCTCAACGTTGCTTGTAACAGATGCCTTGTGAATGGCGTTATTCTTCAGCGGAATGTAGAAATTTTGCATTTGCGTTTGCTCTCCTGTGGCATGTAAACCTACTTTGCATTCATTTGGTCAATTTTACTTGCCATCGACTCAAAAAACAGTCTGCATGCATCAATCATAACCATGAAAGAGCAACGGGAAACTGCTTTTCAACGACATGCAATGGTCACGAGATCGAAGGAAATCATCGTGCAAATAGTCTTGCTAATCGAAATGATAAAAAGAAATATAGTTGCAAATAGAGCCAGTACAGATGAATAAGCTTACAGCGATAAAATAAACCCTCAAATGAAGATATCACAAGATTGGAGGTCGACATTTGTTTTTACACATGATTACTCGTAATATATAGGCGACCGAAGATGAGTGATCGATTAAGTCCGTTGTCAATCTTTCAAAACCAGATCATACCTTTCCAAAAATACTTCGAAATCCACAATTACAGAGTTCTTTGCTAAAAAAACTCATATAGTTATCGGGCAACTTTTTTTTTCCCCAAGAAGAGGGGGGCAAAACCATAACGTTACATTGTTAGTCTCCTAATGAAACTCGATCTGGTTTGATCTCCCATTGATAACAAAAGTAAATCTCTCTGTTCCCTACTTAATGCTAGAGTATCATTCACATTATAGGATATAAATGCCTAATTCACATGAGATTCCTTCCCAAAAATTATGTATGATTTTGACTTCTTGAAAATATTTTAATGGTTCCCTATTCTGCAAAAGTAGAATGTCAAGAGTGTCATTTACATCAAAGGATTGAGATATCCAATTCGCTAATCAATCTACACATTAATTCTTCTCCTTAATAGTATGTATGATTTGTCAATAAATCTGCACATGAGTTTCCTTCCTTAAAAGTATTAAATATTTTGACTAATACTTTGATAGTTTCCAATTGGAGAAAAGAGAACATCAAAGGATTGACCTGCCCAATTTGCTATTCAATTTGTAAATTTATTTTCCTTCCCAAAAGGTATGTGCAACTTTGATCTGTTGGAGATACTCTTAACGCTTCCACAATTTGAAAAAGGAGAATGTTAGTAAAATTGAGAGAGAGAGTTAATTTCTGGAAAAGGGAAAGGGCTGCTTGCGAATACACCTTAACAGTAAGTTTGTGGATGCCCAATGAGATGGCCATTTTAAGACCCAAATAAATACTCTAAAGTTCTGCTTTGAGTGGAGAGCAACACTCCTATAGTTTGCGTAAACCCAGCTAGCCGATTGCCTAATTCATTACGAAAAAGCTTACCTACTAAAGTTGAACCTGAATTGCCTTTAGAGGCCCCGTCGAAATTGAGTTTAACCCAACATCCAACTTATAAACTCATCTCGTTTCTCCCTTTGAGAAGACAATCTGTTTTCAGCCATACAAGCCAAAGGACATCTTTTAACTTATCCCAAAATCATACCCATAGGCAATGTCGGGACAAGAAAAGTCTGCATGGAGTATCTCTTGTTCGTCCAATTCCAAAAATGCCAACAAGTTTCATAAAAAACTAGTGGCTAGTCAGTTTCTCTTACGAAAGTTGCTGAAGGCCAACAGCATGTGTAGATCACGAGTAGAGAATTCCCCTTTTAAGCTTGCTAGCGAAATCTTTTGTCAAATAGCCTTTACATACTCACAATCCCTAAGCACGTGTAAAATTGTTTCAAAGGATTGTGGACAAGAAGCTCAAGAGGGATCTGTAGTGATTTTACGTTGGAACCTTTCATAATTAGTAAGTAGGCAACGATGAGAAACCGGCCATACAAAGCTTCTAATTCTTTGCGGCCCTTCCCAGTTTCATATAAAACTACAGAGTTTATCAATGACAATTCATATCTCCGTAAAATCAATTCGTAAGCTTCTTTGACAGTGAAAGAATCACTACTGTTGCTGCCCCAAACTAATAAATCACCACCACGGCCTAAAGGTAGGAGTATGGATTGAATTCGCATTAAAATTGATCGAGGCAAAACACCTGCTAGACTTGTGAGACTCCATTGATTTTTACAAAAAAAATCAAGAATAAGGCAGTCGAGTCTAGAATTGTAGCAGATGGCAAAATCCGGGGGAAAAGTGCCAAAAAAGTCCTAAACCTTTTGTCATTGTGCCAATTTAGTCCTAAACCTTTTTTTTGGTGCCGATTTAGTCCTAAACCTTTTTAAGTTGTGCCGATTCAGTCCTTTCCGGCCAATTTGGCCGGATTTTGCTGACGGACGCCGGCCGGTTGACGTGGACAATTTTTATTAATATTTTAATATTTTTGAATTTTTTATTAATATTTTTATTAATATTTTTATTTATTTTTATTAATATTTTTATTTTTTATTTTTTTATTCTGCTCTTCTTCCTCCAGCCGGCGAGGTCGAGGTCGACCTCGCCGGCCACCTCGCCCGATGGCCGCGGGGCGGCCTCGCGCGGGGCGGGCGAGGCTCGCCCTCGTCGGATCCGGCGAGGTCGAGCCTCGCCCTCGACCTCGCCGGATCCGGCGAGGGCGATCCTCGCCCGCCCGCGTGAGGCCTCCCTCGAGGCTGGGTGGCGAGGGCGAGCCGCGCCAGCTCGTCGGATATGGCGGCGGGTCGGCGAGCGGCGGTGGACGGCATCGGGCGGCGGCATTGCGGCGGTGGTCTCACGTGGCGGGGTTTCCTCGGCTTGGCCGCGGCTCGGGTGCGGTGGCCGGCGGTCTACCCCCTCCGACTCTCTCCCCCGCTCGAAACCCCTCACTCGCCGAGATCCGGCAAGCTGGCGGGGCTCGCCCTCGCCGGCCATGGGCGAGGCTCGACCCTCGCCGGATCCGACGAGGGCGAGCCTCGCCGCCCGGGCCTCGAGGGCGGCCTCGCGCGCCCCGGCGAGGTGGCCGGCGAGGTCGACCTCGACCTCGCCGGCCGTCGCCTCGGCGGTCGCCGAGGTCCGGCGACCGGCTGGAGGAATAAAAAAATAAAAAATAAAAATAAAAAAATTCAAAAATATTAAAATATTAATAAAAGTTGTCCCACGTCGGTGCCCGGCGTCCGTCAGCAAAATCCGGCCAAATTGGTCGGAAAGGACTGAATCGGCACAACTTTAAAAGATTTAGGACTAAATCGGCACCAAAAAAAGGTTTAGGACTAAATCGGCATAATGACAAAAGGTTTAGGACTTTTTTGGCACTTTTCCCCAAAATCCGGTAACAACTTTTACAATTGATTAATTTGGGCATGTAAGAATGGAGTGAGAGTGCGTTTGATCGGTTTTTGGGGAAAGCTTTTAAGAAAATACAAAGGCACGGGCTTTAGTGAAATATAAATATTGTTTGGTAAACAATAATCAAAAAGTGCCTTAGGAAGTAACTTTGGAGATAATATTACTGGGTAAATATATATTTGGAAAGTCTTTTGGTGTGATCAATTTAAGTTTTTTTTTTTTTTTTTAAATTCTATTTGGTAAACATATATTTGCCTTTAGGAGTCTCTATAATCCTTACCTCATCTCCTATTTGATTATGTTATTGTTACTTATTAAGGAAATTCATACAATATATTTACTCATTGGTTTGGTCAATTCTAAAGTTGTCATTGCTTTTTTAGAATTATTATTTTCATTTAATTTTTTCGATGACAACAAAGAGCATCGTCAATCACAATAAATATGAGTACTACCAATACAGCAGCAACTTCAGCTCACAAGACAATGAAGCACGTAATTCTTTTCCTCCTTTCCGCTTATCAAGTTTGATTTCAAAAGGACATGAGATTGCACTCAGAGAAGACCATAACTTTGGCCAATCATGCGGCCGTCGACGCACTGACTATCCAGTGAAACATGGGAAACCGCAGTCGAACGTATTGAGTTCGTTCAAAATTGTCCACCGCTAGCGCTTGATACTTCTTCCCTATCCTTGCATTTTCACAGCGAGCCAGCAAAGACACCGCACTCGTGCTCGCCATTCTCGCAGTCGCTTCTATCGTGCCGGATTCGGTTCTTCTGCTTCTCAAAGAAGAAAGCACCCGGGGGGGAGAGAGAGGGCTGAACATCAGGAGAGTTGTAGGGAAGCTAGAAACGAGAACGATAGGAATCTCCCATCCCCTCCCAAAAGCTACCAACCATACTGAACCACCTATCCATGGAAGAACGACCGTTCGACTTTACACTTTTCCCTTTAATATAGAACTGACCCTGCAAGTATGAGAAAAGAAGAGACAGCTGCACTATTAATTTATGAACAAAATCTGAAAATAATAACAGTTATTATCTCTAAAGGGAGTTCCCGAAGCGCTCCAAGTCAGCACTTGGCTTATGAATTTACTCAAATTCCTATCGGTGCTTGGCATTCGGGAGGAGGCTAAGAATATCTGATGGGAGAACGGTAATAATTCAAACAATATCGAATTAACGCAGCGGAATAAAATAATCTCCCATCTTGTGTAAACCTAATAGGAATCGATATAGTATAGTAAAATAAATACCAAGCACGCGAACACAAGACGATTTTTTACGTGGAAAACCTCCTCGATGTGAGGAGATAAAAAACCACGGGACCGGAGTCCATCCGAAAATCTTCACTATCAATAAAATTGTTCTTCTCTAGCAAATACTAGAGGTACATAGCAGCAAACACCTCAAGAACATAATTCTTGGCAATACACATGAACTTCACAAGAGATCAATGATAAATCTGACCAAAAACGCAAGTTTTGATCAATCCATGAAAAACCTGATGTAGGGAGCTTCAAACAAAAATCAAACTGTCCAGATTCGAGAAAATTGCGCCACGAACATGCTGACAAAATTTCAGCTCAATCGGACCACGAATCGACCTCGACGCCGTTTGATGTAAATCGATATTCCCCAAACCCCCATTTTCTGCTTTCTCTTTTTCTCTTGTTATTGTTTCCTTTTCTGCAGCTACCTCTTTATATAGATAGTGAGAAACCCTATTTTCTCATATAACTTATCATATGGGCTCAAGCCCTTTTTGGGCTTGCAACTCATTGGGTCTCCTCCACATAGGAGTGAACCGAGCTAACAAATCTCCCCCTCACGACAATGTGGAGGGATTCACCATCCCTGCTATCAAACGGCAATGTTCAAGCTTCTCTCTTGGTAGAGTCTTCGTCATCATATCGGAGCCATTATGATCCGTATGAATTTTCTCAAGTTCCAACAACTTTTCATCTAGAACATCCCTTATCCAATGATATCTAACATCAATATGTTTCGATCTAGAATGAAAAGATAAATTCTTACCAAGATGAATTGCGCTTTGATTATCACAAAATAGCACATACCTCTTTTGCTTGAACCCAAGTTCTTCTAAGAACTTCTTCATCCATAGCATCTCTTTACTAGCTTCGATCACCGCAATAAATTCAGCTTCGGTTGTAGAAAGTGCAACACACTTCGCAATCTTGACTTCCATGACACGGCTCCACCCGCAAAGGAAATCAAATAACCGAAGTAGATTTACGAGTATCAATATCTCCTGCTAAGTCGGAATCTGTGTATCCAACTAACTCAAGTTTCCGGTCCCGAAACCGAGTTTCAAATTTGAAGTTCTCCGAAGATACCTCATAATCCACTTCACTTTGCATTCCAGTGCTCTGCTGGATTTGACAAATAGCGACTAACAACGCCAATGCGTGCGCCAAGTCCGGGCGTGTACATACCATCGCATACATTAAGCTTCCTACAGCTGAAGCATATGGAACACTTTCCATATCTTTCTTTTCTTTATCGGTCGTAGGACTTTGCATCATATTTAACTTAAAGTGGGCAGCAAGAGGAGTACTAACCACTTTAGCCTTGTCCATGTAAAATTTCTGAAGGATCTTCTCGATATATTTCTCTTGCGACAAAAATAACTTCTTAGCATCTCTGTCTCGGGTAATTCTAATGCCAAGAATCTGCTTTCGCCGAGCCCAAGTCTTTCATGGCAAAAGACTTGCTCAACTGTTTCTTCAATAACTCAATTCTTGAAGCATTCCTGCCAACAATCAGCATATCATCGACATAAAGCAAGAGAATAATAAAGTCATCATCAGAAAATTTTTGGACAAACACACAGTTATTCGAAGAAGTCTTCTTATAGCCCTGTTCTGTCATAACTGACGTAAATTTCTTATACCACTGCCTCGGTGCTTGTTTTAGGCCATAGAGACTTTTCTTCAATTTGCATACATAATCCTCTTTCCCTTTCACTTTGAAACCCTCAGGTTGTTCCATGTATATCTCTTCCTCCAAGTCACCATGTAGGAAGGCTGTTTTAACATCCATTTGCTCAATTTCCAAATCTAGACTAGCTGCCAAGCCTAGTACCACACGGATAGAAGACATTTTTACTACCGGAGAAAATATATCATCAAAATCAATACCCTTTCTTTGACCGAATCCCTTAACAACCAATCTAGCTTTGTACCGTGGTTGTGTAGTATGTTAATCTTGCTTCAACCTATATACCCACTTGTTCTTCAAAGCTCTTTTACCTTTAGGTAACTTCACCAATTCAAAAGTATGATTATCATAAAGTGACTGCATCTCATCTCGCATAGCATCGAACCAATTGCTTTTGTACTCATCTTCTATTGCTTCTGCATAACACTCTGGTTCACCTGCATCAGTCAATAATACATACTCATCTTCAGAATATCTGGTGGAAGGTCGTCGGTCTCTAATGGATCTCCGGATTGGAACATCCAGTGGAACATCTAATTGAGCCTCTAGTTCAGGAATAGTATTATCTATTTCAACATGTTCAGGAACATGTGCGTTATTTGGAACATTGACTTCTTGCTGCTCTTCATCAACCTGTGTAGGAATATTTGTAAGAGGAACTGGATCTAAATCAACCAGATTATCACTAACTTGTGGTGCTGAAATCATCTCTGATTTCTCAATATCCTCTATTGTTTGATCTTCCATAAACACAACGTTTCTGCTTCTTACAATTTTCTTTTCAAGTGGATCATAAAATTTATAGCCAAGCATATCCTGTCCATAACCAATAAATATGCATTGTCGTGTTTTCACATCAAGTTTAGACTTCTCATCTTTGGGAATATGCACAAATGCTTTGCACCCAAATACACGCAAATAATCATAAGAAACTTCTTTGCCTGTCCAAACTCTATTAGGAACATCAAACTCTAAAGGAACGCATGGAGTAAGATTTAATACATGCACAACCGTACTTAAAGCCTCACCCCAAAAGGATCCGGGTAGCTTTGACTGTGAAAGTAAGCATCTTACCCTTTCAACCAATGTTCTGTTCATTCTCTCGGCTAAGCCATTTAAGCGAGGCGTCTTGGGAGGTGTCTTTTGATGTCGAATACCTTATTGTTTGCAATATTCATCAAAAGGTCCAATATACTCTCCCCCGTTATCAGTTCTGATGCATTTCAATTTCTTTCCAGTCTGTCTTTCAACTGAAGCCTGAAATTGCTTAAAAGCATCTAACACTTGATTTTTAGTTTTCAAGGTATAAATCCAAATTTTTCTTGAAAAATCATCTATAAAAGTAACAAAATAAAGAGAGCCACCAAGTGATTTTGTTTTCATAGGATCGCAAACATCAGAATGCACTAAATCCAGTATACCTGACTTTCTTGAAGGAGGGGAGCTTTTAAATGCAACTCTATTATGTTTTCCTGCTAAACAGTGAGCACACTTCTTTAACGCTGAACTTTTCAATCCTGAAAGGAGCTTCTTCTTGGCCAATATTGACAAACCCTTCTCACTGATGTGACTGAGCCTCTTATGCCATAATTCAGCTGCATCTTTGCTATCTTTGCATTAATTTTGTCGTGGACAACTTTGCCTCGCATAATGTATAACGAAGAATATTTTTCACCTCTAGCCACAACAAGAGAACCTTTGGTGAGCTTCCATTGACCATTACTGAAGGTGCTGCAATACCCCTCATCATCCAACTTGCCTGTAGAAATCAAATTCAAGCGGATATCAGGTATATGTTTAACATTATTCAATACTAACCTTGTGCCATTGCTGGTTTCTAGGCACACATCACCGATGCCTACAGCTTGAGCTAGTCCATTATTTCCCATCTTCACAGATCCGAAGTCACCTGACCTGTATGATGTAAAGAAATCTCTACGAGACGTAGCATAAATGGATGCACCACTATCAATTACCCAACTGGTCTCATGAGAAACAAAATTCACCACATCACCATAAAAAATAGTGAGAAAGTCTTCTTTAAGTGCAGCGACATGATTGTCATCACTATCATCATCACTTTTCTTCTCTTTACCTTTCTCCTTTTGTTTGTCCCTTTTTAACTGGTGACAAAACCTCTGAATATGTCCCTTCTGATGACAATAATGGCACTCAACATTAGCAAATTTATTATACTTACTTCTGCTTTTGTCTCGACTTTTATTTCTATTTCTCGGACCTCGAGACTCACTTTTCCCCCTTTTCTCAACAACCAAGGCATCAGAATGTGAAGATGACGATCTCTGTGTCTTCCTTCTCATCTCTTCATTCAAAATACTACTCTTGGCTAAATCCATGGTAATCGTACCATCCGGGGCAAAGTTAGACAAAGATGTTCGGAACGTCTCCCATGAGTCCGACAAAGTACCAAGCAACCATAGTACTTGTATCTCATCATCAAACTTGATTCCCATCGTAGCCAATTGATTTATAATTCCTTGAAAAGAATTTAAATGATCAGTCAAACGAGTACCATCATGATATTTCAGAGCCATCATATGTTTTATCAAAAATAACTTATTATTCCCAGTCTTTCGAGCATATAATTGTTCGAGCTTATCCCATAAACTGCGTGCATGTGTTTCCTCAATGATATGGTTCAAAACATTATCATCTACCCACTGCCTGATATAACCACACACTTGACGATGAAATATAGACCATTCAACGTCGGTTTATTCTCGGTTTCTCCTCGGCAAATACAGGCAAATAAAAATCTTTCACATATAAAAGATCTTCCATCTTCCCTTTCCGATATGATAATTCGAACCATTCGGTGTAACCATTCTACTCGTATTCGTTTCCATTGTTTAACACAAGGCAGAAAATCAAGCAATAACCTGTTGCTCTGATACCACTCTGATGGGAGAACGGTAATAATTCGAACAATATCGAATTAACGCAGCGGAATAAAATAATCTCCCCTCTTGTGTAAACCTAATAGGAATCAATATAGTAGAGTAAAATAAATACCAAGCACGCGAACACAAGACGGTTTTTTACGTGGAAAACCTCCTCGATGTGAGGAGATAAAAAACCACGGGACCGGAGTCCACCCGAAAATCTTCACTATCAATAAAATTGTTCTTCTCTAGCAAATACTAGAGGTACATAGCAGCAAACACCTCAAGAACATAATTCTTGGCAATACACATGAACTTCACAAGAGATCAATGATAAATCTGACCAAAAACGCAAGTTTTGATCAATCCACGAAAAACCTGATGTAGGGAGCTTCAAACAAAAATCAAACTGTCCAGATTCGAGAAAATTGCGCCACGAACATGCTGACAAAATTTCAGCTCAATCGGACCACGAATCGACCTCTGACGCCAGTTTGATGTAAATCAGATATTACCCCAAACCCCAGCATTTTCTGCTTTCTCTTTTCTCTTATTCTTTTTTTTTAAGCAGCCTACCTCTTTATATAGATAATGAGAAACCCTATTTCCTCATATAACTTATCATACGCCTGCCCATTTTTTGGCCAGAACTCATCGCCTCCTCCACATAGGAGTGAACCCAGCTAACAATATCTACTCCTATCCGCGCAATAGACGTATACTTGGTCCTGGCATTTTGGTATTGCGCCTATCTGAGCTGCGTTTAGGGACTGAATTTGTGCCCATGCATCGCCGTGAGTGTAGTCACACTTCCGTGGATTCGAAGGGTTGGACATGACGCACCCGTCGATGTCGAAGCCTTGTTATTGGGCTGTGAACGGGGCCTTGGACCAATTGATCTTCCCAGCCCAACCCTTGGCGGCCCATATCGCTTCCACTTGCATCCCTTGTGTTGGGTAGCTCGCTCGGTTCCCCAAGTTTTTGAACACTCTGATCGGTATGTTGTCCACGAAGAACCTACCATGATAACACTTATCAATATGGATTCGCGACGCCGCGTTTCGACAAAAGAATCGCGGATCGAGAGCTTAAGATCTTTAGTTCACCCTCTGATGACATAATGACAATACATTTGTAGCATCGAATCTTTTATGGTGTCAACTTATGTTTATGTTCATTAACAAACTCATGTGGAAGATAGGAATACATCTTCATCTACTTATGTTTGACCATTACCAAATAGATGTTTCTCATTTTAAACAAACATGTAGAGAAAGAGAGAGACTTACACTACTTGATATTGATTCCAAAGGATCGTATATGAATGGAAATAGGTAGATGGATCAAACCAAAGATGAAATTTTTGCTCCCTGACCCCAACTCCTTTTGTGTATATGTTTGTATTAAATTCATAAGGTGGTCTGTTGCTACCAATGAACTCGAAATCAATCTCATCGTGTAGGCCTCCCTTTGAAGTTAGCTACAAGCGAAATTCGAAAGTATGACTCATCAAAATCTTCAGACGAAAAAAGAAAAAAGAAAAGATAATGGTAATAATAAATGAGTGTAGCTCGACTCTTATGGCCATGTTGCGGCTAGATAATGTGTGTAGTAGATGTATTCAAGAAGCCTATGATGAAAAGAAATACCTCACTCACATAGAAGGTGGTAACAACTCCTGGTGATTTACTTGCTGGAAGTTTAATCTTCATGTTAAACAATCCAGATAGAAGATGTGATTTAGATTCAAAGCCAGACCCTGTAAATTTTGAGCTTGAGTGATAAATACAACTTAAAGGCGTTGCACTAAAAAAGATAATGAAAAAGAAATTAGATTAGCAAGATCATGATGAGACAAAACTAAAATGAAACAAATCACTAAACAGCGTGATCACCTGAACTATGATCCAATTCAAGATGGACTTCAGTGTCGCCATTAAGGCTGGAAAAATGATCGTCTCCCCGAGCGACTTTGTAGTTCTGAGAGAAGGTAACTTGTCCTCTTCCACTTGCAAATAACATATTCAACATCACAAAGCCAGGAAGCCCGAAAGCAGATAAGGTTCCATGGATCCTCTTTCGAACTCGAGTTTCACTAAGTCCTGCATTTATTTTCACCAACTCATCAATTGGACACTTTATGAAGAAATATATTCAAAGCCTCAGACATGCCCGAGCTGCTTGCGGTGTGTAGATGCACTGATGTCACGTACGAGAACATGGAAGAAGCATTATGAAGGTGATAGACTTAATATAGCTTTTAACGAATGCCTCGTGGATGGCGTTTTACTTCAGGAGACAGTAGAATCTTGCATTTCGGTCTACTCCCCAATGGCGTGTAAACCTACTTTGCATTCATTTGGTCATTGTACTTGCCATCAACTTAAAATGCGATCCGTACGCATATATCGTAATCACGAAAGAGCAGCAGAAACTGCTTTTTACCGGCATGCAACGGTCACGAGATCTAAGGAAAACATCGTGCTAACTAGGGGTGAGCATAATTTAAAAGTAGAACCAAGAACCGGAGAATTGGGATGGTGGGTCCAGTTCAATTCCCAATTCTATAGAGGGATGGACAGGTTCTTAGTTCCACTTTTTTAGGAATAGCTGGTTCCCAGTTCCTAGAACTGGAACTGAAACCAAAAACTAGAGCTGGAACTAAGAACCAAAACCGAGAACTGAAACCGGAACAGGAATCAGAACCCAAGAACCACGAATTAGGACCCCGAACCCTAAAATAGCCAAATCTTTAATTTGGCTTTGTTCTTCCCCTTTGTCTTTCTCATTCATATCTATCGTCAATAGAAGGGAACCTTTTCTCGTTCATCCCTGCTAACAAGTGTAGCTTGTTTTTATTTCAAGAGCCTTGTTTTGCTAGGTGAAGAAACAAGACCCCAATGAGGTATGCAAGTTCTGCGTTTCGTAGTGCATAGCCATTGCAAAAGGCTAGTTAAGCAATGTTGTGCTTTTGAGGATCATCATCGTTCGTGTACTTACTACATGCATGTGTCACGAGCTGATCAATTAGGATCATGAGCGTGCGGTAACTTAGACTCTTTAGATGCTTGGATCGTCGGGGTGCCTAAGCGAAGCCTTGCCTTGATCAATCACTTAGTCGCTCGCTCACCCGGATCGTAGAGGGAGAAAGTTTCAGAGAGAGAGTTTTGAAAGAGAGAAATGAGTCTTTGATTACTGAATGGTTGGACGGATACAAATGAGGGGGAGGACACCCTTCTTATACTTGACGTCCTCATATTACAATTATTGATCGAGATTTCATTTGGCAGACGAGATCGTACCGCCCAGCCTACTAGACTCTAATGATAAGAGAGTTCTACACTCGGTGCAATTACCGTGTCGCTTGCCCTTGGAACATTCCGGAAGCTCTCTTGTGGGAAATTTTAGCGATCTCAGGAGGTCTTCCTCCAAAATGCACGGGTCCTTAGTTCCAGTTTTTGTTTTTTCCTTTCTTTGTTTCCGGAGGGTTTGCTCCCGTGTTGATTCGGATGTGCATGCGAGTATATAATTTAATGACCGAAACATCTTGCTCCTTCCAGATTCTGTCACTCTTAATTTCTTGAAAGAAAATTACAATGTGTTCTCACCTGTAATGCTCTAATGCTTTGTATTTTCTTTGTTAAATCTGGTGCCATTGTAAGATGCAATTTAGTTTGAATGATTCAATTTTCAAGTGATTATATATAATAACGGTGCATTGAAAATTGTAAAATTTCCTTGATACTATTCGATAAGTGCATATGATACTCGTTCTTAAGCAATCAATAATAAAATCCTTATTCATTTTTATTGCTGCGTTTATTTTTGTTTTGCCTAACTAAAAAAAAAGAAAAAAGAAAAAAGAAGGAACTTATTTGATCCTGGAATCGACCCTAGAATCGTAATGGGGTAAGTTCTAGATTTCAGATTCTGATAAGTAAGTTTTAGGTTCTAGATTCTAGATGGACCCTATAAAGAACTTGAAATCGCTTACCTCTAATATAGTCTTTCTAATCGAAATGGTAAAATAAAAATTAGTTGGAAATGGAGCCTATCCGGATGAATTTACAGTGATAAAATAAGCCTCAAATGAAGGATATCACAAGATTGGAAATAAGTACTACTATTTTTACACATGATTACACGCAATATATAGACGACCCAAGATGAGTAATTGATTAAGTCCATTCTCAGTCTTTGAAAAGCAAGATCCGATCTTTACCAAAATACTATGAAATCCACAATAAGAGTTTTATGGTAATATATCTCATCTAGTTATTGGACTACTTTTTTCGGCCTAGGACAAAACCCTAGTCTTATATCCTTTAATAAAATGTGATCCAATCTAATGTCCTATCAACAAAGAAAGTAAATCTCTCGGTAACCTATTTAATAATAGAATGCCATTTACATCATAGGATTCAAATACCGAATTTGCTAACCAATCTGCATATGAATTTTTTTCTCTAATAGTATCTACAATTCTTGCTCTATTGGAATTATTCAACACTTTCCCAATCTAAGTAATTGATTAAATCCATTCTCAATCATTAGAAATCTAGATCAGATCAATCCCAAGGTACAATGGAATCCACAATAAAGAGCTCCATGTTAATCTTTCTCATCTTGTTATTGGAGGGAAAATTACGAAAAAAGTCATAAGCCTATTGCACTTGTATCAATTGAGTGCTAAACTTTTTAATTATGTTAATTGAGTGTTAAAGCTTTTCGCATTCTGCCAATTGATTCTATTCGATCAATCGTAGTTGAAAATTGCAAATGTGAATGTAGACATCTCACATGACATGACTGGTGCTGACATGGAGATTTTTAAATAAATATTTTAATATTTTTTTGAATTTATTATTATTATTTTCTTATTTTCTTATTTTTTTGAGCTTAGGACTAGTGAGGATTGCCTGCTATAGGCAAGGGCCACGACACCTTGCTTTGGTCGATGAGGGATTGAGTGAGGGTCGTGACACCCTCATTGATCAAAGGAAGGGCCCACAACAACCTCGCTTGGGGTTGGCAAGGGCATAGTGACCCTAGTTAGGAGTTGATGAGGGTTGCAACACCCTCGCCAAGTGCTGGGAAGGGTTTTCCAATTCTTGCCTATGGTTAACAAGGGTCACTGGACCTAAGTTAAAAAAAAAAAAAAAAAGTTAAGAAACAAATAAAAAAATTGAAATTATTAAATGTCGCGACCAAATTTTTCGGGTTCATCACCTAAAACTAGGTTAATGGATTACTAAGTCTTTAAGACTAGCTCGGGCTCTCAAGCCCATACCAATTCACGACTTAGGTTTGAATTCTTAACATGCAATTGATTTTTTTAATCGGAGTCGCCACTAATCTATTTTTTGGTGGGTCGATTAGAAACCCAAGTAAAGTGATGGGAGTTTCACTTTACTCCTACGAAGAGCAGACTATGGGTTTTAGTTCTACACTAGAATTTTCTAATACCCTTTTGGTACCATTTCTTTTTTTTTCAAAAGTGTTTTTGCAAGCAGCTTGAATTTATTTTAACCTAAGTTACTATAATGCAATAAGTGACCATACGAATGCTTAAACATTCAATCAATAAATTGCATCATACAAAGCAAACAATTTTTTTGGGTTTTCTTAGATTTTTTTATAAAATGCATTTCTAACTACATGACCTAAACTATATGACATGAAGAAATGCAATCTAAATGACCTAATTCTAATGACATGTGATGCAATGACATGACGTACAAAATTATTTCAACTAAAATGACATTCAACATGTAATTTAATATGCGAGCTATATGTCACGCGACATTTATTAAATGACATAATCTAATGACGGGCAATTTCTATTTTCTTAACAAAACATGCAATTTATCTAAGAGAAATTATCTACCTGTAATTGATAAACATGCAATCCTAACATGCAATGACGTGCAAAGAATGCCATAATTCAATATGATATATGCATGATGATTTTTTTTTTTTTTTTTTTTATTTATTTATTTTTTTGAACTGAAATCCCTATCCTAGATATGCAAGATAACAAGAAATATTCTAAAACAAACTGAATCTTAATTCAAATATTTTTTTTGGATTTTTTTTAGTGGTTTTTCAAAACAAGCGATTATCAACTAAACCTTAAATCTAAACAAACAAGATATTCAACAAATAATGGATTAAAATAAATGAAAAAATAACCTTGTTATCTCGGAGGTCAAATTAACGATTACTTTTAACCCAGTAACATAAATCAAAATAATTAAAAATCGATCCAAAATCTTACGGATCAAATTAACAATTATATTGATTCAACAATTAAGATATTATCAACAGACCCCCAAGAATTAATATAATTAAAAAAATGACCCGACATCTTACGGGTCAAATTAATAATTACAATAATCTTAGGGATAACTCCTGCCGATAATGCCTACAATATCCATAACCTAAAAGTCACCTCACAATATTCAAACTTAGACAATAATAGCAAAACTAGCTAAAAATAAAGTAAAATAACATAAAATAAGAAAAATAAAAATAAAAGAAAATTGAGCAACCTAAGGAAAATGGGGGCAGCAAATTCGTCGGCGCCGGGCAAAGGGTTGCCGTCGGTCGGAGCTCCGGCGAAAGGCAGCAACAGATGGAGCTGCTTGGCAGGGGGCGGATCGGGGGGACAGGCGGTTGCTGCGGCGTGCGTCGCTCGGAGCGTGAGATGCGCTGCTCGGGCTGCCGGGGGGCGACGAGGCTGTGCAGGCCGCCGGATTTGATGGCGTCGGGGAAGGTCCGCTGAGCTTGCGGGCTGCTGATCGACGACGGCAGGGACCTGGGCTCCGGATCGCGAGCGAAGCGACGGCTTTGCGGCTGAGACGGCGTCGGGCCGTGGAGGTGTGCTCGCGGGTCGTCGGGTGGATGCGTCGGAGGCAGAGCGAGAGCTGCGCGGCGGTCGCGGCTGGCTTCGGGGCGGCGTCAGATCTGGGAATCGAGACGGAGGCGGTGCCGGGGTGGCACGGATCTAGATCTGGCGGTGGCTGAGCTCGGGGCGGGGCCAACGGCGTCGTGGCTGGCGTCAGGGACGGTTCGTGATCAAGTAGAGGCTCGGAATAACAGGGTGCAGTGCGGAGGCGTCGGGTCTCGCGAGTTGCAGCGGCGGCGGGTGAGGAGTGGCTCCGGCGCGGTAGATCGGGCTCGAGCGAGTGCGGGGACTGAGCAGAGGGCGGTGATGGCGCGGTGCGGTGAACGGCGGTAATCGCGCGGTGAGACGGAGGAGCTCTGGGCAGTCGCGGATGGAAGTTGCAGAGGGGGGGGCGAGCGGCGAGGGAGACGATGAACAGTCGTCCCTCTGCCGCTTGTACTTTTCTCCTCTGCCCCCCTTTTCTTTTTTCTACTTTTTTTCTGTTTTTGCTTTTTTCTGCTCTTTTTTCGAACGGAGAGAAGCCCTAGACCGAAGCTCTCTCTTCCCTCTCTTTTTCCTTCCTCCGAGAAAAGAACCCTCGAAAAGCCACCCTCGATCTCAACGTACCCGATTGCTTTTTATAGGTAAAAACAAAATGCAATCCTTATGTGAATATTTCATCCGACGAAAAGATTGTTTATAACCTCCTGATCACCCAAAATCCTCTTATTTTCCTTATCTTCTAAATATTTTATATTGATTTTTAAAGATAAGATTACATCCCGATTTTTTTAAATTCCAAAAATCCTCATTTCAAATTTCAATTTCATAAAACGGGCGCCATTTCAGCATTTCTTCACGCTAATCCGACTTATTAATTTAAAACTCAAAACCATTAATTCGACCCATTCGCCACCGGTCCAGTAAATAAATGTGAAAAAAAATGCAAATTAAAAACAAATGCACCTAAATCTATGTGCTATGCAATATATTTTTTTTTTAGGGATAAAACTAACCCCTAATTTTTTAAGGCGATAAATGACTAAATGGGTCGCCAAAATTTAGGTGTCAACATTAAAGAAATTCGAAAAAAAGGTTTGCTGGCCCTAAGTTCAGAAAAAAGTAAAGAAAAGAAAAAAGAAAAAATTCAAAAAAAGTATTAAAAATTCGTAAAAATGGGTCGCTGGCCTTAAGTTCCAAAAAAGTAAAGAAAAGAAAAAATAAAAAAATAAAAAATTTCTTAAAAATTCAAAAAAATAAAAATACTTTTTAAAAATATCAACATTAATGTCGTATGTGCCATGTTGGATGGCTAACGTCCATGTGAGCGATTACCCAACAAAAGTAGTCAAATAAACTCAATTAGCAAAATGTATAAAGGTTTAGGATTCAATTAAAATGTTAATGACCAATTGGTATAGATGTAATATGTTTGTGACTTTTTTGGTTGTTCTCCCAGTTATTGGACTGCTTAATGCACCTCTTCATAGACTATGTCAAGGCCGACGAGTGATGTAATGATTGCAATTTAAAGACTGGGCAAGAGAATCTCATTGGAGAATTTTTGCTTCAACTTCAAGGACATCCATGTACGTAGATATTGGAACGTCGACATGCAAGATCTTAGAATCACTGAACGTCCAAATTAAATGAAATCATATCTTACTAGGAAAAAAATGAATTCATATGTAAGATCAGATGCTCAAATTATTATTCTTATATCATATTCTTTCACATTAAAAGCAAAGAATTTTGAGCATATGGACAGCGAGGCAGACATCATATGGATTGTCATCTTTCCACTCTTATAAAGCTTACCTTTTCTCATTACACAGAACCCTACCACCAAATCAAACAAAGACATAAATTCTTCGTATGCTTTCTCAAAGGCAAAATGTGGATCCCTTAAATGTAGATGTCCGCAATTTTTTTTTTATCTGAATTATTAACTACATAAAGATTAATCCAAATGTTCATTGGCTATGTATATTTATTGGCCAAAAGGTGCTGACTTAAATCTAATGGGCTATACATCAAATAGAATAAAATTAAAATTTCATTGCTAGATTCAGTTTTAACGAATTTTAATTTGCTTGATGACCCGTTTTTAAGATTTTTAGCTGATAAATCAAAGACTTACGAATGTCTCGGAGATGTAATTGGTTAAGTTTTTAATAAATTAGAAAAGAAGAAAACATTATCGACATAAAATTTCTTGGGTATGCGTGCGTCGCATGAGGGGAAAGCAAACCACCAAGTGAGGTCTGAGAGCTTTGATGCAGCTGAGAACCGAGGAATAAGCCTATGTCTGAGAGCTCGACAGATGATGCTTACCGTACCCTCGAAATGTTTCGAGAGAAATACAAGAGAGTCAGTTACTTGGATGATTCTGTGAGCTGCTCAGGGTAGGGTGTTACTGGATCTATCCGAACCTGTAACGCATCAAAGCTATAACTTCAACTCCACAATCATCAATAGGGAGGGGCCAATGACTTGAGCTTAGTATCTTGTTGAGTCTCTCCGCTCGCTTGCCTTCCCTGTCTTTCAGCCTGCGTGTGCAAGATTTGCTCCCTGTATGGTAGTTTATGACCTTCGCCATGGTAGATCTAACCGATTAGTAGAAGACGCCATGAGCGGTGTAGCTTACCTGCGACTTGATCCACTCGTTCTTACCGTACCTTATTGGCAACACAGTGGAAGTAACTACTACCAATGTTGCTAACATCATCCGTGTTGCTTGATCGGACAAGCTACGTGATTTTCTTGGCCGAGAAGCGCAGTTGCTTATATAAAACCCCCTAGGAGATAACAGGATATGTGGCAGAACGTGTACTACCAGTGCATTATTATGAGAAGCCACTCTGTCATCGTTTGTTGCACGATGTGAGAATACCGATCACCTGTTAAGTGAGAGATCTTTCGGTGATTAAACTATATTGACATGCCGGGGTAACGAATTCATTTGCTCATTAAAGCACTTGCTTGTTTGAAGAGACAGCAACCGGCATTTCGTACGGTCTCTTCTCGTTTTCTTTTTGGATGGGTGGGTGAATGGACTGGCCGAAAATTATTTCGCCAGCACTTGTTACTTATTCTTTTACAGAAGCCGTGATGAAGTCTCTAAGGGGAGGATCAAACGGCATCGTCGTGTCAATAGCCACACCAGACTAAGTTCAATTTAGAACTGACCATGCGAGTAGGATAAAAAACAAAGATGACTGCATCATTTTTAATCTACAAACTCCTGAAAATGATAGCAATGAGTCTCTGGCGGGAGCTCCTGGCATACTATAGATCAGCAAATGGCTTATGGAATTACTTGAATTCCTATCGGTGATTAGCATTCAGGAAAAGGACGAGGATATCTAGTCCTATCCTTACAATAGTCGTAAATCAAGTACTTGCGCCTCACATTATGGTATTGCATCATTTCACGTGCGCTGAGGGTTCGATTTCTAGTCCACGGTGTAGAAATGTGATCGCTGTAGCATTCTCCATAGCCCCCCATTGGATTCGGATGGTACCGCAAGGCGCACCCGTCAATGTCGAAGTCTTGAAAATGGGCTGTGAACGGGGCCTTGGACCAGTCGATCTTCCCGGCCCAGTCCTGGGCATTCCAGATGCTCGCTGCCACCTTCATTGCTTGTGTCGGGTAGGTCCCTTTGGCCCCCAAGTTCTCGAACACTCTGATTGGTATTTTATCCACAAAAAACCTACCATAATCATGGCGGAATAGATTTGTGACAATGCGTTTCTACAAAAAAATTATGTATCAAGAGCTTAAGATCTTCGGTTCCCACTCGGACGGGGTAATGACAATACATTCACAGCATTAACATCCATCTTCAGCTATGTCTGTATTCATTGACACATTCACATAGAGATAAGGATATATGTCTTTAGCAACTTAGATTTAGCCGTTATCATATAGTTTTTTCTCATTTCAAACAGAGATGTTAAGAAAGAGAGAGAGACTTACACTATTCGATATAGGTTCCAAACAAGCTTATAGGAATGGAAATCGGTAGTCGGATCAAACCAAAGATGAAAGTTTTGCTCCCGGCCTCCAACTCCATTTGTGTATACGTTTGTACTCAATGTGTAAGGTGGTCCGTTGCTACCAATGAACTCAAAGTCAACTTCATCGTGTAGGCTTTCCTTTGAAGTTAGCTACAAGTGAAATTCAAAAGTGTTACTCGTCAAAATCCAACAAAAGAACAAAGAAAAAAGAGTGATAATGATAATAGTAAGAAACAGGTGTGGCCCCCCAATGGGCATCTTATGGCTAGATAATGTGCACTGTTGATGTAGTCAAGGAGCACATGATGAAAAGAAAAACCTCACTCACATAAAAGGAGGTAAGAACTCCTGGGGATTTCTGTTCTGGAATTTTGATCCTCATGTTAAATAATCCAGATTGATAATATAATATAGATTCAAATCCAGCTCCTGAAAAGAGTGAGCTTGAACAATAAATACAACTTAAAGACGTTTGGATAATCTTATATGGCTCCCCAAATTGGAAAAAGAAAAAAAGAAAGAAAATTACATAAGTATGTTCTACCATAAAATAATGAGACATAACTAAAATTAGACAAAGCAGTAAGCAGCATGTTTTACCTGAACTTTGATCCAACGTCAATTGGACTTCAGTGTCATTGTAAAGACTGGAGAAATGAGAGTTTCCCCAAGTGACGTTGTAGTACCGATAGAAGCTAATTTCTTGTATTCCACTTGCAAGTAACATATTCACCATCAGAAAACCGAGGAGGCCCGAAAGCAGAAAAGATTCCATGGAAACTTTTTTAAATTCGATTTCCACTAAGTCCTATGTTTTATTTTCACTAACCAATCCCCCGGACACTTTATAGAGGAATATCTTCAAAGCCTGCGACATGCAAGAAGTTAGCGCAGCTTGTAAATGTACCGATGAAACATACGAGAACATGTAACGCGATTTAAGAAGCATTATCAAGGTCATGCAATGCAATTTAAGAAGCATTGTAAAGGTTATATATTAAATAATGCCTCTAACAAATGCCTTGTGAATGGCGTTATTCTTCAGGGGATTTTAATATCTTGCACTTCAGTTTACTCTCCAGGCGTTGCGTGTAAACATACTTTGTATTCATTTGGTCATTATGGTTTGAGGACACCAAAATAAACGGATTCACCAAGTAAGTTTGTTTTAGTCCAATTATTGATTAATTTAAACTTTTATTTTAATCCACTTGTCTCTAAATCTTGACATTAAAGAAAAAGTATCATATTTAGGGAGTAATTTTGACTGTTTAATTTTTTTTTGGTAAGGATTGACTGTTTAATTTTGATCAATGGTATAATCAATTAAAGTTATTGATAAGAAATATCACAAAAAACAAATGTTGGTTCCAAATAGCACGGGAACAACGTTGAAATGACTAAGGTTAGCAATATTCAACATAATCTTTTGGGAAAATTCTAAACAAGAGTCTGAAATGCTCTCATTTTCTCAAATAAGAGTTTAAAGTGAACATTATTTCAAATAAATGTCTAAAGTGACCATATTAGTCTCACAGAAAGGACTTGAAATGATTACAACTTTTTTAAATAAGGGTCTAGCCTCGCTAGCTAACAAAATATTCTGGCCGATCAAGCATATTTTTGTCCAAACACAAGTTAAATTTAAATTAAATTTGATTAAAAAAACTTTAAAAAATGAAAACATCAATAGGAGGGAGCACCTTGATGGTGAAGGTGGACACTTGGGTGAGGGTCAACAACCCCTGCCAAAAGTACGAGAGGGTAGAGGGCCGCCGTCCTCTCCTAGATTTGGGTGAGGGTCTCTTGCCCTTGCCACAGCCTGGATGAGGGTCTTTGGCTCTCGCCTTTGATCAACAAGGGTCGCCAGCCCTTATCTAAGTGTCGACAACCCTGTCGGTCTTTGCCATCGCCCCATCGATGATGTAACATCGACTACAAGTTGTGTTTTCCTTCTTTTTAAAATTTTTTTTTTATGACAAAGAAAAAAAATAAAAAAGGAAAAAAATAAAAATTTTAAAAGACAAAATTGCCCTTCACAGCTAATGAGTTCGAGCCCTTTTTTGAGATGAGGGTTTAGGCTTACCGATTGACAAAATATTTTGGCCGATCAGGCATATTTTTGTCCAAACATAAGTTAAATTTAAATTAAATTTGATTAAAAAAAACTTCAAAAAATGAAAACATCAATAGGAGGGAGCACCTTGCTGCCTAGGGCAATGGTGAAGGTCAACACTTGGGTGAGGGCCGACGACCCTCACCAAAAGCGGGAGAGGATGATGACCCTTTCCTAAATTTGGGGGAGGGCCTCTTGCCCTCACTGCAGCCTAGACGAAGGTCTCTGGCCCTTGCATAAGCTTGACGAACCTCGCCTAATGCCTTTGGACCTTGCCCCAGGTCTAGGGCCACTAGGCGAGGATTGCTGGCCCAGGCCATGATAAGAGTAGGCAACCCTCGCCTAGATCTAGTAGAGGATTGCCACCTTCTCCCAATCTATCAACTCTCGCCTCTGATCAACGAGGGTCGCCGGTCCTTGTCTAAGCGTCGGCAACCTCGTTGTTGGTCTTTGCCACCGCCCCACCGGTGATGTAATAGCGACTACATGTTGTGTTTTCCTTTTTTTTTTTTTTTAAAAGTTTTTTTATGAAAAAAAATACAAAAAAAGAAAGTAAAAAAGGAAAAATTAAAAATTTTAAAAGACAACATTGCCCTTCACAACCAATGAGTTCGAGCCATTTTTTGAGACTGATATGAGCACTTTAGGCTCTTACTACAATATACATTTCAAATCTTTATTTAAAAAAATGATAGCACTTCAAACTCTTATTTAGATTAATATCCACTTCAGATCCTTATTTGAAAAAATGAAAACACTTCGGGCTTTTATTCTTTCCCTAAAACAAATGACGAATGCAATTCGTGCTCATCATTTCTCCTCTTTCCCCACCTTTCAAATTTTTATCAAATCTATCCCAAAACTAGCCAAAATAAATAAATAAATAAATCAATTTAATTACCTTCGGCCATTTTCACCCTAAAATATTTATAGCACTGCAATTTAGACTATCTTTGTAGAAGACCCAGATTTTCCAACTTCCCCTTCATAACAAAAATTGTCATTATATTTTGAAAATAGCCCGATAAATATTCTCCTTTCAATTAAAAATAACACTAGATAAGCTGTCTTTCTTTAAAGGTGAAATCAAAATTTGAGAGGGAATCTAACGGATTATTTGAAATAAATTTAAGGGAAAAAGCCACGAAAAACCCTAAACTTTGCCCAAAGTGACACATTTACCCCAAACTTTTTTTTGTGATGTGAAAAACCCCAAATTTTGCCAACCGTGACACATTTACCCCAAACTTTTTTTGTGACACAAAAAATCCTGAACTTTCATTATGTGACACATTTACCCCAAAATTGGAGGGCATTTTGGTCTTTTCATTTTTAAATTTTTTTACTTTTTTAAATTTTTTAATTTTAAAATTTTTTTTTCTTCTCTCCTCCCTCCACCGGCTGGCCGGCGAAGGGAAGCCAGCGTCCGGCGAGGGCTGCCCTCGCCGGCGTCGGGCGAGGGTCACCCTCGCCGGCCTCGGGCTAGGGCGGCCCTCGCCTGTGTCGGGCGAGGACGGCCCTCGCTGCGTCGGGCGAGGGTGTCCCCGCCCTCGCCGGATCTGGGAGGGCCGTCCTCGCCCGTCGCCGGCGAGGGCCGCCCTCGCATGCGTCGGGTGAGGGGTGCCCTCCCCGGATCCGGCAAGGGCCGTCCTCGCCCGACGCCGGTCAGGGCCGCCCTCGCTTGTGTCGGGCGAGGGTGTCCCTGCCCTCGCCCGTCGCCGGCGAGGGCCGCCCTCGCCTGCGTTGGGCGAGGGTGTCCTTGCCCTCGCCAGATCTGACGAGGGCCGTCCTCGCCCGACGCCGGCGAGGGCCATCCTCGCCCACGTCGGGCGAGGGTGTCCCCGCCCTCGCCAAACCGGGCGAGGGCCGCCCTCGCCTGCGTCGGGCGAGGTCGCCGGACGCCGGCTTCCCTTCGCCGGCTCCACCATGGCCGGCGGAGGGAAGAAGAAGAAAAAAAGAAAAAAGAAAAGAAAAAGGAAAAAACATAATAAAAAGACAAAAATGCCCTTGATGGGGTAAATGTGTCACGGTTTGGAAAGTTTGGGGTTTTTCACGTCACAAAAAAAAGTTTGAGGTAAATGTGTCACTTTGGGCAAAGTTCAGGGTTTTTCGTGGCATTTTCCCTAAATTTAAAGGAAGGTTAAGAATAAAATTGAGAACTCATAGAACGATGAAATTCCAAGACTAGTTACAAGAAGATCGCACCTCTCATTTGGCAAATCTCAAAAAATTTTAACTCTCCATAAAAGACAGATCACGGGCCAAGGACACCACTTCCAAGAGTTAGCACATCACATCCTGACCAAAATGAAAAATATTTGCCATCGGCACAATCATGCTTGATTTTTTGCCGACCACAACAGTCATACTTATGCCAAGATACAAAGTAGCACAATTCGCTCAACAAAGTGAGCAAACTGACAATAGACAGAAATATGTTTAAGAGTCCAAAAATACATGTAGAATTATACAAGCTCCACACATCCTGCAGGAAGGCGCAATTTCTTTGCGAGGCCTTCAAAACAGTTGGTTTTTGTTCTGAATTTCAACATCAGCGAACTTATGCATAGCTCAAAGAACACTTGAACCGTACCACAAGCAACATGTCCACTACACCATCTCATTCAAAGAGCGAGCATGTAAAAGACGGCAAAAAAATCCAAACCATCCACTCCATGCGTCCCCACAAGCATATTCCCGAGCATCCTTGCAGATATAATTTTAAAGGTAGAAACTATAGCCAACTTCCTCAGCAAATGATGATACTAGAATACGAGTTTTGGAGAGAATGAGTTGCGAACTCATGGCCAAGTAACTCTCCATTTCAGTGCACAAGCAATATAAAACTAGTTTGTCAGGCAAATTTATATCAACCGGAGATTCAATATAAAGAGCATCCCGAAGAGAGAGCTTCTACAGACTTTACCAAGCCAATTGAACGTGGAAAGGAATAATCTGCCGTGATGTTACAGAATATATGCATTCAGTTTCTCATCTCACAAGGTGCAAGCTAAGATAAAGAACAAACAGTCAGACTCGGTCTCTACTCAATAAGTCAAAACTGCCATCGACGTGTGCCTCCATATGAACAAGCGAAGTAACTAAACTTAAGTCTTAGAAACAAGACTCAATTGTAGTTATATACAGTGAAGTTCACAGAACAAGATGAGTCCGACATCATCAAACTGGCACCCAATATCATTTATACCAAAAGTACCCCTAGAAGAAGCAAAAGTAAAAGCCCCAAATGATCAAGCAAAGCAACAACTAGACTTAGCCTTGGACACATGACTCCATTCTAGTAATTGTAGTTTCTTCTAGTGAAGTTCACGAACGAGTGAGAGCATGAAATCATCAAAGATAGACTTGAATTGGCACCCAAAATGAACCATTTACAGTAAAAATACCCCCGGGAGAAGCAAAAAAGTAAAAGCATGCTAAGTCGAGTCATTCCCCTAAAAGTCAATAAAAATGGGCATACACTTCAAACAAACCAGGTTGATTCTTCATTGATGGAGCATTGTGATTAGAATTAGAATGTGACACCTCAAAGCCATAAAAAATGGCGATGACAAGGACATCCTTTCACCCGAAGGACACAGCCTCAATCCACCAAAATCCAACTCTCAAAAGTCCCCGTGTCAATATTGCTCTTCTACTACTCATGGCTAGAATGAAAACCTGAAAAAGATTGGAAAATAGGGGTGAACAACCATAGTTCAATAAGCAGTGCATATCTTCTAAGTGGATTGAGCACCCACTATGCACATTCATAAAACCAAACTACAACTCTTTTAACCTAGATCTAGAATATAACAAACATACACTAAGAAAGTAAGTTACATATACTTCGATAAAACTATATTTATAGCAAAAATATTCATTTCACAATAATATCAAAACAAACATCAATGGTCAAATCCATAATCCACATGCCAATAATCTATTCCATTAGTTAATTTCTTGCCACACATCAATGGTCTATTCCATTGATCCATCTCATATAAAGCCACATGTCGATAGTCAATTTCAACGACTAATCTCACATCACATGTCGACGGTCCATTCTATTGATTAAACTCAAATCAAATGTCAATGATCCATTCCATTGACCAAACTCGTATTACATATTAATGATCCACTACATTGATCAATTTGTTGCTCAATATCAAACCATGGTCACGACATAATGTTTGGTGACAAGATGACCAAGATTCCCTCATTGGCAAGGTCTACACCTATTATTAGTCGGTCACTCGGCCCATAAGAATATCTTAAACTAGCATGCACATACCCATAAACTCCTCACAAGGCTCATCGCAGTATTGAGCATCAATACTAATCTAGAATAACACCATCCACAATTCACAAAGCCAAATCTATAAATCATTTCATATATCACAAAAGCTTTCGTAATTCAACTCATCCGCTAGAAATACTTCTCATAAAACATCTCAAATAATTTCAAGACTCGTTTCATGAACCAGTTTTACAAACCAATCAAATCAAATGCATATCATAAAGTATTTCACAAATCAATATCTCTATAACATTCTATAAACCATTTCAAAATCAAGAGCTCTTATAAAAAGGTTTCACATACCCAAAATATATAATATTTCTCAACTTCATTTTTCAAGCAGAACATATTTTTCCACCGACTAGTTCTTACACAATTCACAAATATCAAAACGTAACAAATGTTCGATCCAAATTTTATGGAACAAATATGTTTATCAGTATCTCATAACATATCAAATCTTTGTTATTACATATTCTTAGAAGAGATAGCAAATAATATGCTACTCTAACTAATGACTCAACTAAACTATGCTTACTCGTCGATAAAATGACACCTGTTAATTTACTTTAATTGAGTTACTTTTTATTTTCAGAGTTTTATTTCTTTTTTACTTACATAAGGGTATTATGGTGATATATAATTTATAATTAATATAAACACAATGGTTGTAAGGCTTCTGTTAAAAAATCCACAGCCCCCTCTTTGTTTCTTTCACGTTCTCCTTCTTCTTCTCCTCTCTATTCATTCTCTCTTCCTTCTTTCTCTCTTGCTATTTGATGCGGGTTCTCTAATTAGCTTTGTGACAACACCTACGTGCTCATAAATCACATATCCAAAGCGAGTTATTCAAGCCATTTGCAACGCAAAGCTTTGGTATGCCATAACTCTTTCCATCGAAACCCATTTGAATGGTTCTTTTCAGTCAATAGAAAACTCTTTCAATATACTACAAGAACCTCAACTTAACTTACTCGGCGCATTGTTCATCACGCATAGGAAATATTTAAATTTAATTTTGGGCAAACCGCAAGCTCAAATCACGATCCATAAAATCCTACAACTCCATGACACCCTAAACTATCATTTCTAAAAAAAATATATGGCTGAATGATTCAAAAATCGGACTTTGCTGCTCGATTTTTCCAAAATTCAGAATTTGAGCCCTAAATCCCAAAAATACTTTGATTGGACAAAAAAGGGCTTAAGCTCTTATCGGGTGTTGCGTTATGGAGTCAAGCTGACTTGGCATGCGTCCACGGCGTGCGTGCGCTCCTTTCCTTTCTTCCCTTTTCTTTTCTTCTTCTTCTTCCTCCTCCATTCCCAAATTGCTCTCAGTCTTCCCTCTCTTCCTTTTATCTCACGGCAGTCTTTTTTATGCTTTATTTCTTTTATTTCTTTTTTTTTTTTTTCCATTTTTGACTTTTCAAAACCCATATCTTGCACAAAAACTACCAATATAATGGGAAAGTGAAAGGGAAATTGAGCTACACACAAAATACTTGCAACAGCGTTCCTCTTCATTAACTTGGAAACTTTCCAAGGTGAAAAAAGAGATTAAGGTTAATTTGGCTGAAAACAAAATAGATCTATGTGAGAATTTCCTTCTCCTAGTTGGAGCACAGGGATCCTCCTTATTGATTTATATGAAAAGAAAATGCTAGAGTTGGACAGCATATCAGTAGGACGACTTAGTTTTACTAACAAGCAGAATCATCTAATATATTATATCATATGCAGAAATAATCGAATTCCTTTCCATTTCTCAATGCAGTATGAGAGGCAATTCATAAACTGAAAATAATTACGTAGAATAATTAAATTTTCAACGGGAGAAACTTAGTAAGAATTATATCGAATTATAGATATATAGTGACTCTATATATTAATATAAAATAACTCTTGAATTATATATATGCGGTGACTCTATACATTTTTATAAAATAACAATTGAATCTCTTCTCAATAGAATAATTCATATTGTATAGAAGGTAGTGGAATGGAGCTTTGCTGCGGCTAAGCTCAATTCCATAGACTTTCCCAACTCTACATTAGAGATCATAGGTATAGTGCTAGAGTACAATAGATGTAAAAAAGCAGTGTAGGGGAGCTTTGCTGTAATATCATAGTCAGTTTACTTGGAGGAAAGAAGAATTAACCAACCAGTGCTGGGAATAGTCAAAGTCTGTGCCCAACTAAATTAAAAACCAACCAGCTGCCATTGAGTGTCAACCATAGATGCAGATATGTTCAAGCAATAGGATCATTGGCATCGGCAGAGGATGAAATCAGTTTGTTTCTTCTGATAATAAGATTATCCCCAACACTTTGACCTGATTAAGGACATAATACTGCACTAAGAAGAGCAACGAAATTGCTATGCAGGGTAAAAAAGATGAGACCTCATATCTGCCAAGAAACATCCCGACTGCCATAGGAATCCTCATTTTTATAAGGCTTCAAATGCCTTCACTAAACATTCATATGGGAAAAAGTGAAAAGACACCTACTTCCAAAAGTGCCCATGTCACCTGGATAGTTCGCAAAAGCAAATTTCTAAAAGAGATAGGAAGAGATGCCAATTCCACAATGCCCAGAATAACCAGTCAGCAAACACTCAAAATATCTCCAATTAGGAAACTTGACTCAGAACCCCCACAATTAGGTGCCACGAATGAAAATCCAAGACTAGTTACAAGAATCACCACTACTCATTTGGCAAATCAAGAATTTGAAGTCTCCATAAAATACAGATCATAGGCCAAGGGCATCACTTCCAAGCATTAGCACATCACATCCTGACCAAAATGAAAATAAGTACCATATGCACAAATATGCTTGTTTTTTTGACAACACAACTATCTTACTTGTGCTAAAATAAAAAGTTGCACACTTTGCTCAACAAAGTGAACAACTAACCATACAAAGAAATATGTTTAAGAGTCCAAAAATACAAGCAGATAGAAGCACCATACATCCTGTCGGAAGGAGCAATCCTTTGTGAATCTTCAAAACAATTGTTATTCATTTATTTATTGTCAAGTTCAACATCAGGTATAGCTGATACAACATATGAACCCTACCTAAAGTAACATGTCCAGTGCACCACACGTCCCCAAAGCATGCATTCCCAAGCATCCTTGCAATTATAGTTTTGAAGGTACTGTTGAAGGAGAGAGTATTCTACGTATTGTATTATCTTAATAAAAAAAAGGATTACAAGAATGCATACAATATATATAACCCTCCCAACATAAGATTAACTATTGACTATTTTACCTTTATAATTATTTCCTAACACTCTCCTTCAAGTTGGGATGTAAATATGAAACAATCCCAACTTGTTACATAAAAAATTCACTCTTTCCTCATAAAGACTTGGTAAAAATATCTGCAAGCTGATCCTCCGTTCTTGCATGTTGAAGAGTGATCTCTCTTTCTAAACTTTTTCTCGTATAAAGTGACAATCAACCTCAATGTGCTTGGTTCACTCATGGAAGACGGGATTGTTTGCAATATGAATAGCTGATTGATTGTCATAATATAATATCGATGGTTCTGATGTTGACATCCTAATTTCAGACAATAACATTCTCAACCAGAGCAATTCACTAGTTACATGTGCCATTGCTCTATATTTTGCTTCTGCACTTAATCAAGAAACCACATGTTGTTTCTTACTCAACTAAATTACCTTCAAGAAATACACAATAACCCGATGTAGATATTCTACTAGTAGAACATCCAGCCCCATCCGCATCAGAAAAACCTATGGTATTCAGGTGGCCATAATTCTTGAAAATTAGTCCTTTACCTAGTGCTCATTTCAAGTATTTGATAATTCGAAACACAGCATCCTAGTGAGTATTCCGAGAAGAACCCATGAATTGGCTTACAACACTAACAGTAAAAGATATATCAGGTCTCGTAACGGTAAGATAATTCAACTTACCAACTACTCTCCGATATTTCATTGGGTCATGTAATAATTCTCCATCTTCTGCATCAAGTTTCACATTGGGTTCCGTAGGAGTATCAACCGGTTTTGCTCCAACAAGTTCAATCTTATCAAGAATGTCAAGAACATATTTTCTCTGAGGTAAATTTATACATGTATGCTAGTAGGAAACCTCAATACCTAAAAAATACCATAAACGTCCCATATCCTTAGTACTAAACTGTGTATGCATAAATTGTTTGAGTCGTTAAATACCATCTGAATCACTGCCAGTAATGATAATATCATCCACATATACCACCAGAAGAATACAACCAGCTGAGGAGACAGAATTGAAGACTGAATGGTCTATTTGACAATGCTTTAATCCAAACTTGATAACAGCATCACTAAACTTACCAAACCAAGCATGAGGAGATTGCTTGAGTCCATACAATGCCTTATGTAAATGACATACCATATTCTCCCCCTGAGCAACAAATTCAGGTGATTGCTCCATATACACCTCTTTAGCTAAATCACCACGTAGGAACGCATTCTTAATGTCTAATTAATGAAGAAACCATCCAAAATGCGCTGCTAGAGAAATAAAGACACGAACAGATGGAATTTTTGCTACAGGAGAAAAAATGTCATCATAATCAACACCATATGTTTGAGTATATCTTTTAATGACCAACCGTGCCTTCAATCAATCTACGGTGCCATTAGGGTGGACCTTAATCGTGAAAACCCAACGACAACCAACAAGTTGCTTTCCCACAGGAAGGGTAGTAATCTTCCAAGTGCGATTCTCAATGAGTGCTTTCATTTCATCCTCCATGGCTTGTCTCCAACTAGGATGAGCAAGAGCTTCAGTAACATTGCTAGGCACAGAAATAGAGGACAAGGACGAGACAAAAGTAGATAAGGTAGGAAATAAACGATCATAAGACAGAAAGTTGCTAATAGGATGACGAGTACAAAGACAATCAGACAAACCAAAATAAAGTCTATAACGATCCACAAGACGCCCAACACAAGATCATGTACCTTTTCGAGTAGCAATGGGTTGATCAGGATCAGGATTAGGGAATGGCACAGCAACCGACGAGGGATCAGATGAATCGAGTGATGGCCGTACCTTTGTAATGAGAGCTGTTTCTCGTCTATGGTAAGTTTGATTAGCAAACTGAAATCTTGTTGACGATACTGGAGGAAGTGAGATTGGTGGAGGAATTGGTAAGACACACTTGTCATTGTTAGGAGACACTGTAGAGACTGTTTGAATACTATAGTATGGTTGGTCCTTAAAAAATGTCACATTTGTTGATACAAACACTCGGCGACTAGTAGGATTGTAACTTTATAGCCCTTTTGAGTTAGAGAGTACCCAACAAAGACACATTTATCAACACGAGAAGCCAACTTATCAAGACCCGGAGTCAGAGAATGGATGAAACAAACACATTCAAAGATACGTAGAGGTAATGTAAAGGGAGGACAATTTGGATGTAAAATAGAGAAAGGTGTCTCCCCCTGAAGAACGGAAGTTGGAAGTCAATTAATTAAGAAGCAGGCTGTAAGAACAGCATGGCCCCAAAATGTTTTGGGAAGATGCATGTGAAACATAAGACAACGAGCAATGACAAGAAGATGACGATTTTTACATTCAATTACACAATTTTGTTGTGATGTATATGAACAAGAAGTTTGATGAATAATGCCATGGGAATCAAGAAAGGGTTGAAAACCAGAGGCAATGGCAAGATACTCTTTGGCATTATTGAACCGGAGAGTTTTCACAGAAGTATTATATTGATTCAGCACTTCAAAATAGAATTGACGAAAGCAATGAAAAATCTCAGTACGATCTTTTATTAAGAACAACTAAGTCATTCGGGAAAAATCATCCACAAATGTAACAAAGTACCAAAAATCAGATGTATCAGAAACACGACACGGACCCTATATATCTGAATGAACCAACTCAAAGGGACTAGACACACGACTCTGAAAGCGAGAAGGAAAAGAGACTATGGTATTTTCCAAGCTGACAAGCTTCACACTCAAAAGTACTCACAAACTCAGACTCTAAAAACAATCATTGAAGAATGTTTGGCAGTGGATGACCAGCACGACAATGCATCCGATAGACATCAGTGGATGTGTGCTTCATAGTTGTTGCAGCTATCACTTTATTATCTAGATAGTATAGGCCATTTGATTTATGTCCCCCACCAATCATCTGTCTAGTCCTCAGATCCTGAAAAACACAATGAGAAGTAAAAAAGGTTACGAAACAATTTAGTTCTTTAGTTAATAAACTAACGGAAATCAAATTATATGGAAATTTGAGATGAAGGACGGATGATAAACAAAGGGGGGAACTCAAATGGGCATCTCCAGTGCCAGTAACTTGGGAAATTGAACCATCAGCTAATGTAACAGAGTTGGATACCCCAAAAAGTGTTGAATTTAATGAAGACAACAATTTAAAGTTATTAGCTATATGATGCGTAGCTCCAGAATCTATAACCCAAGAGTTTGACACTGTAGAAAGTAAATAGGATGAACTACCTTTTGAGCTACGTGCTAGAGTTACAGTGGGAGCTGAAATTCCTGTCACCTGTTCGGAGTGAATCCAAGCCTCATATTCTGCACGTGTCAATGTAACCAAATCTTTTGTATCCTGCACATTAATAAGATTTGATTGAACTGGTGAGGAAGAATCTTCCACTTCAGCAAATGCAGCAACTGTATCCTACACATTAGTAGGATCTGATTGAACTGGTGAGGAAGAATCTTCCACTTCAGCAAATGCAGCAACTGTGGGTCAAAGCTCTGGATGAAGCGTATAGCAATAAGATTCAGTAAGTCCAGCCCTCCGACAATGGTTACAATATTGAGAGCCACGACTGCCAAGAATTCTATCACGACCACCACGACTTCCTCTCTGAATAAACCCACGTCCATGACCTCGATTACCATGACCACGAGCTCCACATCCACTAGATCCATGAGAAATCATGGCACTTGTCTCTAAAGTTGTAGTGGAGATCATGTCAGTAGGTGTTGAGCATAAGGCTTAGGAGAAAACCTCATCAATTGTAGGAAGGGAGCTTTCAAACGTAATCTGCTAACGAAAAGAGGAATATTCAAACCCTAGTGCTTTAAGAAATAGTATCACTCGAAGATCCTCTTGGCGTTTGACTAATACATTCGGATCATTGGAAGCTAGAAGATAAGCATCTAGTTGTCAGTAAAGTGTAGTGAAACGAGCATAATATTCAGATAAAGATTGATCTCCACGCTGAAGATCAAACAGGGCCTCCCATGTGTCACGCACTCGTGTCATATTATTTTGGCCAGAATAAAGTAGAGCACATTTATCCCAAACTTCCTTAGCAGAATTACATTGAATGAAATGAGGGCTAATCTTCGGATCCATACTATTCCATAACAATGTACGAATCATTGCATCTTCAGCAATCCAATCATCTACTTTACTCTTATCCGAGGGAAGTGTAGATGTAAGATAATCATGCTGTCTAGTTGCAGTAAGATAAACCTATACAACTTTAGACCATGATGGATAGTTAGTGCCATCAAACTTGACAAATGTCAATTGGAAATACGTCAAACCAGTAGATGATGTAGAAGCTATCATTATTAACTCTACCAAACTCCAATAATGCAATTAGCCAGACAGGTTGAACACAAGAATCGATCGAACCCAATAAGAATGACACAATAATCAAGCACTTAACTCGTTGTCTAAAAAAAAAAAAAATCAAGCACTTAACTCCAGTTGTGCAATCAACCACAGAACAACAAACAAAAAGAAGGGTTCAATCGATCCACCACTAAGTCAATATACTTCACTGAGAGGCCATAAAATCATACCAACCAGCACTTCAAAGATGATTGGAAACCATCCAACACTTGAAAGATTACTATGCGCATATCAACCAACACTTCAAGAAGTACTATACTTCAATGAGAATCCATATAAGTATACTAGAAAACAACTTCTGATGCCTTTAGTTCGGGGTCGAATTTTTTTTTCGATTATTTTATTTATTTATTTATTTCGGGGTGAAACCCTTGCAGAACCGAAGGCTTCCGAAATCCTTAGGATATATGAAAAACACAGAATCTAGATCGCAAGACAAACAAAGACCAAATCGTGCAATCGGTTTTCAATCCTGTCATCAAGAAAGAAGGCTGAACACAAACTTATTTTGTTGGATGGGCTTCAGCAATTGACACTAGGCAGTAGTTCTATCCAGATCTGCAGGATAGGCGCCGATGGGAGGTAGCGGGTGATGACAATGACATCGATGAGGGGTGGCTATGATGAGGGACAGATCTAGGTCTGGAGTTCAAACCTTAGAAAACTAGTGGACAGATCTGAATCTAGGGATGATGAATGAACGGTGATGTGGGCGTTCTTTCTCCTTTGCTGTTTAGAAGAGAAGCACGCCGCGGCGACGGTGGCGGTAGCGGCGGAGGATCTGGATCTAGCGACGGCCTCCGCCGCCGGCTATGATGGTGGTGGGATTGAAGTTTTAACCGTGCTCTGATACCATGTTGAAGGAGAGAGTATTCTACGTATTGTATTATCTTAATAAAAAAAAAAAAAGGATTACAGTATATATGAGTACCCTCTCAACATAAGATTTATTATTGACTATTTTACCCTAATTATTATTTCCTAACAGGTACAAACTAGAGCCACCTTCCACTGAAAACAATGGTAATAGAATACGAGTTTTGGAGAGAATGAGGGTTGAATCCATGTGGCGGGATCAAGCGAACTTGTAGCCAAGTAACTCTCCATTTCAACACACAAGTAATATAGAACTAATTTGCCAGGCATTATATCAACTGGAGATTCAATATAAAGAGAATCCCCAAGAGAGAGCTTCTATAGGCTGCACCAAACCAATTGAAACAAGAAAGGGATAATCTGCCGTGATGTTGGTGGATATCTGCAATTAGTTTCCCATCTCACAACTATAATGGGAAAGCATCCAATAAGATACTAGACAAATAGTTAGACTCAGTCTCTAATCCATAAGTCAAATTGCCATCTATGTGTGCCACCCAATGACCAAGCAAAGCAATGACTGAATTGAGCCTTGAAACAGGATTCAGTTGTAGTTTCATCCGGTGAAGTTGTAGATGAGAGCATGACATCACCAAAGAGAAAGACTTAAATTGGCACACAAAATAAACCATTTAAGCCAAAATACCCCCAAGAAGCAAAAAGTAAAAGCCCCAATTGACAAAGCCAAGCAACAACTAGACATAGCCTTGGACACAACGGCATTATAGTAATTGTAATTTCATCCATTGAAGTTCATAGACAGAGACGAGAGCATGACACCATCAAAGAGAGTTAAATCGCGCCAAAAAAAAACCATTTATACTAAAAATAGCCAAAGAGGAAAAGAAAAAAGGTAAAAGCTTGCTAAGTCAAGTCATACCCCTAAAAGGTAGTTAAAATGAGTCTAACACCACAGCAAAAACCAAGTTGAATTCAGCATACTTTGCACTAAAAAGACTCCAACCTACAACAGGAAGATAACTATATGTTCATTGCATCACATCACCTCTAATACTTGTGTTAGAATAATTAAATATTAAACTACGCATTCATCTAACAGCTTAAGCTTTTCAAACAGTCAGCTGTATTCTCACAAATCTCACATAATATCAGAGTAGGAAGTCTTTAGTTTGAATCTTTATAGGCCCCTATTTGCCTCCTTACTTAAATATGTCAACACTTAGTGTTAGGCAAAAAGACCCGTTTAAATGTTAGGAGGAGTGTTAGAATAATTAAATATTAAATCATACATTCATCCAACAATTTAAGCATTTAAAATAGCTGGTTGTGGTCCACCATTTTTTTTTTTTTTGGTAAAGTAAAAATATATTGAGCTTAAACTAACTATACAAAAAAATGGGGTCTCGGAACCAAAACTTACACTCAAAGAGACAATCTGGTCAGAATGAGTGGAAGGGTGCCGAGACAAAAGAAAGCGGCCAAACAGAATGCACGAACAACAAGCTACAGCAGGTGAACCAACCAAATAGAAAAGCAAGCATACCCAACTAGGCAACTCCCAATCAATCGGTAGCAACCAACAGCTAAAACAACGATAAGAAGCAGCACGGAATAGCAACACTAGAAGGAAGATCAGACTGGAAAGCCCGCCCTCACATCAGCGAAACAACTTGCATGCGACCACCCATGAGATGCAAAAAACAGGCAGGGCCACCACCCGAATAGGACGGAAGACTATAGCAACAAACAAAAGCAGCAAACAGAACACACAGTTGGGTCAGGAGGAAGAATCCATCGCCATAGGAGCGAAAATAGAAGAGTCAATGCCCCAATTGTGCTGAAATCTCCTGTTCCTAGCAGTGTCGACAACATTAGCAAACGTCAAGGCCTTATCCTTGACAACTTTGATAAGGTGGTTCTTCAGAGTTGGGGCTGCTAAGGTTTCTTCCTTGAAGAGAATGCTATTCCTCTTTTTCCAAATCAAATGGCAAAGGACACCAAAGGAGAAGTGGGCAATGCATTGATGGAAGTCCTTGCCAAAGATATACTTCAAAGCCCATTGAAGGTTTTCTGACCAAGACCTGTTCTGCCAAGGAAGGTTGCACCTCGCGGCCCAAAAGAACGCAATCTCGACAGTGATGCGACAAAATTGCAAAAGGCACAGGCCGCATTCTCAATTCTCCCATAGGAAAGTAACAGGACCTGAGTGGGAAGCCGGTTCTTAGCGATAAGCCATAAGATAAACTAATATCGCGGGTTGATGGTGTTGCTCCAAATGAACGCACTCCAAGGCACCAAGGCCTTCTTTAATATGATGGTTTCCCACGCAGAAGCTACAGAGAACAAGCCTAAAGGGTTCTTCATTCAACACAACTGGTCCGAGCTCTAATATAAAATGGGGAGTGGAGTCCCCAAGACTTTAGAACAGTCCTGAAGGACTGTCCGGGAATGGAGTAGAGGTCCGCCACCTTTGCAAGCCTGGAAAACCCAAGCTATAAATGAGAGAGTCTAAGAAATACAAATTAAGGGGGCCTCTAAGGTGCCAATGGTCGAACCAAAGAGACACAGAAAGGCCATCCCCAACCCTCCACTGGAATAACTGCCAAAACTCCCTCCCAAGTTGAAGAATTTTCTTCCAGGCCCAAGAGCATACAGTAGGCTTATTGGCTATCTAGAAATTCTTTCTTTTTAAAAATGTCAAATGTATCTATTTGCACCAGAGGAACTCATTGTCGAAGAAAAGGATCCAAATGTGTTTGAGCATGTCTGCAGTGTTACAGTCTCGCAGCCTACGAATACCGAGACCGCCTTCCTCTTTTGGACGGCAAACTTACTCCCAGGAAACTTTAGCACCTCCAATACCTAGGCCCGGGCCCTTCTAGAGGAACTGTCTTAGAATTTGTTCGATCCGGTCTAGCACGACTCTAGGTAACATAAAAACACTCGCCCAATAAGCTTGGATCGAGTGAAGGATTGACCTGATCAGCTGGAGCCGCCCAGCAAAAGAAAGGAAATGCCGGGTCCAGGACTAAACCCTTACCGTAATGTGGCTGATGAGAGGACTGCAATATGCCTTACCTAGCCTCGAGGTAATGATAAAGACTCATAAATACCGAACCAGGAGACTCCCTTCTTGGAACCCAAGGGCAAGAGTAATTTGGTTATGCGAAAGAGTCGACCCCCCAGCAAGGAATATCTCACTTTTGCTATTATTTGGTCTCAGCCCACTTCAAGAGGAAAATGTATTAAGGCCTTCCTTCGGGATAGAAACCGAGGCCGCTTCATAGAAGATGAAGACGTTATCTGCGAAGAATAAGTGCAAAATACTCGTTGCCTTGCATCTCCAGAAAAATTTGAACTCCGGCCACCTTGAACAACGGTCGAGAATCTCTGAGAAAACCTCCATGACCAAGATGAATAAATATGGGGACAAAGGGTCCCCCTGATGGAGCCCACGGCCACTGGAGAAAAAACCGTGCAACTCCCCATTTAAAGAAATGGAGAATTTCGGCATACAGACACAAACCATGATAAGACGAATCAAACGATCAGGAAAACCAAAAGCCTGAAGCACAAACTCAAGAAAACCCCAATCCACTGTATTGTAGGCTTTTTGGAAGTCCACCTTAACTGCACCTTTAGGCAAATAAGGGTGCAGATGGAAGCCACTAAAGAGCTCCTGGGCCAGAAGAATATTGTCCCTGATACGCCGTCCCTTGACAAATGCACTTTGAGAAGGGCTTATAACATCTTGAAGTACGGCAACCACTCGGTTGGCCAAGATCTTGGTAATACATTTATAAATTATATTACAGCTAGCGATAGGTCTGTAATTTGAAACTGCAGAGGCATTGGACACCTTCGACACCAGAGCTAAAATAATGTTATTTATTTCATGAAGAAGCCTACCTGAAATAAAGAAGTCTCTGACCACTTCCAGGACCAAGAGCCCTACAGTCTCCCAGTTTTGTTTGAAGAATTCAGCAATAAATCCATCAAGCCCAGGCATCTTACCTCGAGGTAAGGAGAAGAGGGTCTCTCGAATCTCCTGGTTGGAAATCGGGTGAGAGAGAGGAAACTTGCTCGTCATTAAGAGGGCATCGAATGACCTCCTGGATTTCCTGCACAGCCGACCTAGATGCCACCTCCCGTGACACCACCAAGTCCTAAACGTAGTTGATAAACAGATGCTGAACCGCTCTTGGGTCGTAGACAAGAACACCGGAGGAATCCAAGACCGAGATAATCTTGTTTCCCAATTATCTTTTATTGACGGAGTGATGAAAGAACTTTGTGTTCTTGTCACCTTTTTTCAGCCACCTAACTCTAGACTTTTGCCTGTAAAAATACTCTTCCTAACTCCACAAGTCCACAAAGGTACGCCGATGAGTCTTCTCCAACTCTGCGAGGGCAATGTTGGACGCGTCTAGCTAGAGGCTATTCTGGGTGGCACATAGAGCATTTCTAGCCTCAATTGTTCTAGCTGAAATATTGGAGAAAGACACCTTGTTGAGAAGTTTGAGCCGACCTTTGAGGGTCTTCAGTTTTTTAACTAAGCTGTACATGGGAACCCCCTCCCTCGAGGTCTCCCAGACTTGAGTAATAATAGAGTGGAAAGATGGGTGCTTAGTCGAAAAGTCAAAGAACTTAAATGGCTTCTACTGAAAAATAAGGTTCAGGACTTCAATAACCATGAGGGAATGGTCGAAAACACCAAGGGCAAGGAATGAAGCTTCCGAAAAAGAGAAATCTTGGCTCCACTTGGTATTCATAAGGACTGTCAATCTTCCTTACTTTGCGATTAGGCCTAGAGGAAGTAGCCTAGGTGAACCGAAAGCCAACATATCTTAGATTTTCTAGCTCCGATTGAACTAAGCACTATCTAAACTCATCAAAGCAAGGATCCAACGTCAAAGCCCCCAAGTCAGTCAGACGAGTCCTTAATGGCATTGAAATCCCTGCCTACCAACCAAGCGGAGTCCTGAAGGGCGAAACTCCTAAGAACTAAGTCTTCCCAAAGCAGCCATCAGGAAATGAAGGTATGCTCCGCATAAATAACTGATAAACAGCAATCCAAACCCGAGCTAAGAAACTTCAATCTCCCATGAATCGCCTAACAGTTGGTCGAATCAAATCAAAACTAACAAATGATGGGTTCCATCCGACTCAGATTCTCCCTCTCTGTGAGTACTCATAATTAGCCACCCAGCACCAACCCATTAAGAGTGGTCCAAACTTCACACCTTGAAAATGAGATATCACAAATCAAATCTTTGCTGAGTGTGCAGCAACAGTCAATCTCTATAGATCCAGACATCACTCATCACCCTAATACACAAAAAAAAAAAAAAAAAACCAATAACAACAACAATTCAGTAGCTTAACTAACATAATTGCTTTAGATAATAACCTCCTGCCTTCCCCAACACAAGAACTTGGATCCTCTAACACCTTGATCAATTAGGGCCTATTTAGTAATCGGTCAAATAGTGCCATATTTTATTTTTTTCTTCTCGGGAGTAGTTTTGGAACAGAATCGCATTTGGTAAAATTTGTTCCCGGAAACAATTCTAGAATCAAATCTACCTATTTTTTTTTTTTCTTTTTCCTCCTCTTTCTTCTTATTTTTCTTCCTTCTCTCTTGTTCTTCAAGTGCTGCTGCTGCCGCCATTACCGTCTACTGCCGTCACCACCACCTCCCACTGAACGCCTCGCCCAGCTGCCGACGAGGCTCGACAGACGAGGCACGACCTCACCAAGAATAAAATTATTTCAAAAAAAAAAAATGATTTGAAGTAGGAATTGAAATGTTGTTATATATAGAATATGTATTTAATTTTGTATTTTAATTTATTATTTAATATTTATATTTATAGATTAATCAATAGAACAATCTATGATTTGATAAAATTTTAGAATTGGAATAGAAATTTTATGTAGTTACCAAACGCATTTTTGTTCTTTTAAAAATTTTGTACAATTACCAAATGTATTCTTTTGCTCAGAAATTATTCCCGGAAATAAAATAAAAAAGAATTATTTCTGATCAGAAATTGTTCCTAGGAACAAAATGGTTACCAAACGCACTTGTAGCATCCTTACATGGTCCATGGTGGAGTAAGCACCCGTCAACGATGAATAAATCCGTATATCATGAAAGCCACTAAATTAGTTGATATGATTAGAGGGAGACTTTAAAATCAGAGCCTTCACCAACATTACTCCGGAAAGGATCACACTGCAATTGGAGATCTATAAATTCATAACCCTAGAGAACTTCAACAGCAACGCTTGATGATTAAATTAGATAACATATATGAAGTAGGAGTTCACCCATCATATATTACAGTATCATAAAAAATCAGAACAGGAAATAGACTGAATTCCATGCTAACCAGACATATTAAAACCTGAAACTAAAGCTTATCCTCAGCACGATTGTCGTCTACCCCTTCAGTTTAACCCATCTAAATATAACCACAAAATTTGATAAACATGCAAACCAAGCACCTAGTGTATGCGCCTCCTAGCCTGAACAGCCACGTCTGTCAAGAGCATACACGTCATAACATAGCTTTGTGATGGATAAGAAACAAGAGAATCAGAAGAAAGGAGAGAACCAGTTAAAGTGCAAGCAATGCCAAGGGAAGTTATGTCTAGATATGGCTGTCCTGTCGACAGCCCAATGTGAAGCCTGGTCATATATGCCAATCACGAAACACAAGAAGAAAGAGACCTTCTAGTTATGAAAGGAACTGCATGGTGTATGAAGCACAGTACCAGTTCATCTTTTCAGAATGAGATGCTAACAGCTTGCAATGATGGCCCTCAAGGTGGCACTACAAACTAAAAACAACCCATCTCACCTACTGAACACCTCATTTGTAAAATGTCCCCAGCAATGTTATTGTACCAGAAGAAAGTACAACAGAAGTGGAAAAATGTAGGCTAAGCAACCCCATACAATTATCTTATTGCAACTAAGGAGACTTAGTACTATCCTTTTGCAAGTATGTCTAACAGAGAGGCCATCCAACGACAATCAAAGATCTTACGTCAAACTTCAAACCCTCAAATCATAGTGAAGCTAGTTCCCACACACCCTATCATAAAAGCACGGCCAAAAAATAAATTGATTAGGGGTTGACTCATCTCATATACATATTGTTAGAAAGTTCAACCTAAAAACTTAAGCTAATAGGTGGAAGAGACCACATACATGTAAAGAGCATTTAGGACCTATTGTCAATCATTGTGGGATAATACTTCAACACCCCTACTCACATGCAAGCCGGATACACATTCACATGGAATTTTGACCACGCATATTTGCAAAAGAGATAGCACTGGCCCTACCATGTTGAAAGTCCAACCAAAAACTTAAGCTAATAGGTGGAGGAGACCACATGAATATAAAGAGCATTTAGAACCCGTTGTCAATTGAGGTTGGATAATACTTCAACACATATAGAGTGAGGACATCAAAAGAACCAAAATCCAAGAAGTGGGAGCTTATCCAATTTCAAACAAACGCCGGACTCTGCACTTCATCAACTCAACCACACAAGAAAGGTGGCAGATCATCACTTATAAAAATCTGGCAAAACTCCAACCCATATAGAAACAAGAACAAAGACAATTATCATCTTTCTACTCCAAGGGAATCAACTGAGGAATGATATTCAACAAAAACCCTAGTGCCTACACAGCAGGAGTTTATCAAAATTTCAGTTCTTCACCCAGTCCTGAGGATGATCAAGGACACTGCCCATAAACCAACCCAAACAAAGATCTGAATAGATCTTTGAACTCAAGAAGAGCTCAGTTATTCCAAGTAATAATTGACCAACCTCATCATATGTACTTCCTTAGACGACATCCTCAATCAAAGAGATCGCTCCGTGAGAGAAGAAGCTACTACCAATCCATTGGATTATAAACAGCTCTAAAACAGCAAAATATGTATCAATCAACATCCTCAATTAAAGAGATCGCTCCGTGAGAAAAGAAGTTACTACCAATTTACAGGATTCTAAATCTAGAAACAGCTCTAAGACAACAAAAATATGTATTGATCAACATCCTCAATTAAGGAGATCGCTCCACGAGAAAAGAAGCTACTACCAATCCACAGGATTCTAAATCCAGAAACAGCTCTAAAACAACAGAAGGATGGATTGTATCATCGACAAATGATCAAAGGAGGATCGTAAACACTAAGGATGTCCATGACCACTCCTCAACAACCAACTAGAGCATAGATATCACCTGGTAAATGAAAAAGTTCTGCTGAAGGTTCTGTTCCAAGAGACACACATCAATTGTACAGACTGAATGCCTAATAAGCTAACTAAGTTGTGTGAAGCTAGTATTCGGAAAAAAAGAAAGAAAGAAGGCCAGACAAATAAATTGCACTTGCAATATCTCCATAATTTACCAGCAATAGAATTAGCAATTGCAGCGTGCATTAGAAGAACAAAGAGAAACAAGCCAGAACTTAGTGGATCTCAAGCTTTCCATACTCATTAACAATCCCTACATTGAAAGATAGTAATGATTATTCATCTTCCAAAAAAAAAAGCCAATAGAAGGTCAAAGAAAGAAGAACTTGTTGTAGAAATCTAGAATGAACCATCACATATTGAAGACAGTCCACATTGAACCAGAAGAAACTTGCATCGAAGGAAAGTGAACTAGGCCCTAATCACCTCACCATAAATGGAAAAAAGCAGAAGCGAAAAACAAACTCCATTGAAACCAATAACTGCCTTGAATCCACAAAGTGGCTGTTTGTCCAATTTCAAACAATCATCAAATCAGCCCTACAGAAGAACGCAATAGAACACCACTTCTCAAACCCGGCAAAACTTCAACCTGTAGAGGAATTAGAGCTTGATAATAATTAGCTCACAATTAGCTCACTGCTCCCTAAAGATAATCAACTGAAAACAAACCTAAATCAAAACTACAAAATGCCTAAAAATCTTCAAAATTGTCCATCACCTGTCTTGAAGATGTGATTAGAGACTACTACTTCAGAAATCAAGCAAACAAAGACTGCAGAACTCCTCCAAGAAGCCCAAGTACCTTATTCTATGTAAACTGACCAGCTTCTATGTATCTATCATCATTAGACAAGATGCTCAGATGAAGAGATCGCTCCAAGAGGAAAGATGCAACCACCAATCCACCGAAATACATAATCATCTTGATAAACAATTAAATAAAAAAGATCAATCTATTGATCAACCATCCAACAACATTGCCATACAAGTGAAACTTTACATACTATACTTTAGGTGACGTTTTGGCAAAAGCAAAAAGTTACCACAAAAAACAGTGTGAAAAACAAATATTTTTTTGGAAAAAAACATATCCTGCAAGTTCCAAATGACATAGAGGAAAAGGAGGCAATAGGTCTCACAAAAATAACTTCTCAGCATAGGAAATTACCATCCAGACAACATCAATGTCATCATATATTAACACAGGAAACCTGACAAAAAATTCTTCAAATACACCAAATTAACATCTATAGAGACAATATTCAAGGAGACATACACACCAGGTCAGAAAAAATGCATATGCAAGAGACGTATTTCCAAATGAATGTATGACCAGGTACGTTGAAACCGAAAAAAGTCCATGATAAATAATAGCAGGATAGTTCCATCAAAGTAAAAGGTAAGACAAAGAAATCAAAATTTTTGAATCCAATCCCGAAGAGAAAGTAGGCTCCAATATGCCAAAGGACAACTGGTATCAGCTATTATCATCCTTTAACAAATAGAAACAAGATAAGAGAGATTAAGAATGCAAATTGTGATAGATATAAGACACTACCAGTATGCCCTAAAGTAAAACGGATTCTGTCAGTGATAAACCTTCAAAGTCCCAATAACCAAAGAAAACCTACAATTTAGACATTTATGTGGTTATTAACTGAGTCCAACAACTCAAAGAACCTCTGGCACAGAAAGAACACAAAATGACCTCTTGTTATGTACCAAAAGAGAACACAGAAGTAGCATAAAAAGGCAAATCAAACTTAGTAATGCCTGAAGTCAATTCCATGATAGGGAAAAAGAAAAGAGCATGACGCATAATTCTTACATGATATCTCCATGATTTACCAAGAGATCCAATTGGTCACCGTAGCACACAGATACAAATGAATAGAAACGAGCTAGAACTTGGGTGTACCTTTCCAGACAAGAAAGAACTTTGAAAGAAGCTTGTCCTATGAATTGATGCTTATGCAACAAGAAAGAATCATCACTGATCACAGACACTCCATCTCAAAATTTACAGAAGTAAAGAGAACTGTGACCTGCGAAGGAAAGAGAACATCTGATCGTTCCACCTTAATTAGATGATAACAGAAGTAGAAGACAAATTAGAAATTGATGCTCATGTAGCAAGAAAGAACATCGCTGCTCATAAAAACTCCATATCGAACTTGGCTACGTAAAGTATTGCCTCGACCAAACTCTGATCTGCAAAGGGAAGAGAACTAGATCTGATCTTTCAGACTAACTAAGAAATAACAGAAGTAAAGGATAAGTTCCATTCAAACCAATAACTGCCCAAAATCTGAGAAAAAGGAGCTCATACAATTTCTAACAATTATCCACTCAGCCCCACAGAAAACGCAACAGATCACCTGCTGTCAAATCCAGTAAAACTATCAAGCTGTAATAGAAGCCAAGAAGGATGGGAAAATTTCAGTCCATCATTTGTTCTGAAGACAAAGGCTCCTAGATCATCAACTCAACCAAATAGTGCAAGATAGATTATTAGTCCTCCAAAAAGCCCAAATGTCATATTCCATGTAACCAACTGATCAGTTGCATTGTATTCATTGTCGTCAGAAAACATCCTCAGCCAAATGATTGCTCCAAGAAGAAAGAAGCCACTGCCAGTTCACTGAATGCCAGAATCAGCTCAAAATACAATTGAACTTGGAAATATAAATCGATGACGAATCAATAAATGATCAAAAGAGCGGAAAACCTAATGATGCTGACAACATGGCAGAGTCTTGGAGAGGTGAGGTGTGACCTTCGGAAAATAACATAGCATAAACAGAATCAGACTGATTTAACAATCAATGAAGAGACGAGAAGAAAGAAGAGGATCAAGAGACTGTGTTGGGAATGATGTCTCCTCTGAAGAGTACTTCCAGAGGCTGACAACTGAGAGAAGAATTCATGCACAATCATAGACGCAAGATGAGACTGAAGGATGAGAACATGAGGGAGGGACTATTTCTAGGAAGGAGACACCGGCCTTCAAACTTCAATAAAAATAAGATGTGGGTCTGGATTGGATATTGATCTGTTGGGGCGCGCACACCTTGCAAAGAAAGAACCGCCACAGATCATAAACATTGACCAAACAACGATCTCCAAAGTAATGAAAATCAGTTTTCGCATTAATCAGAAAATTATGGGACTGGAGAACAAATTCCATTTGAACCAATAACTGCCTTGAGAAACAATAGAGCTTATCCACTTTCAGATAATTGTCAGCTCGTGGCAGATGACCACTTGCAAGTCTGGCAAGACTCCAACCTGTGAAAGCATTAGGACTAGACGATAATCAACTCCCAAAGATATATTTTGAAAAAAAATGAAGAATAAATTCCAATCAAGACCAGTAAATTTCAGCCTGTTGCCTAGTCTAAGATGTGATTAAAGACTACCAGTTCATCATCTCAACCAAAAAAAAAAAAAAAAGACAACAGATCATCAGTCCTCCCAAAAATCCAAACATCCGCGTTTCATGAACAAAAACAATAAGCACAAATATAGGGCAAGCACAGGGGCTTGGGTTTGCCGGTGCACTTGCTTAAATGCTCACTTGCTATATGACTAGTCAATTTCTAAATCAAAGTTCGTAAAGAGCAATACAGAACCACATACAAAACATGGTATACACATGATTTGTTGCTTCTGCAATTCAAAAAGACCCTCTTTCATCATGAGAAATGGTTTATTTTGTATACAGATATTGTACAACCAACTTGTGAATGATTAGGATATCTAGCATTTCTCTTTTCTAGGTTTTAAATGCCAAGGGATGAAAATTTAGGGCCTTACATGTGTAAATGAAGCTGTCAATCATTGAGACAGAACTCAAATCAAACTTTGAGTGAAAAACAATTGGTTAAGTTTTGGCAAGAGATGCATGTTACTGCAATGAAAAGCAAATATTTTTTTGGAAAAGAACCTATCCTGCAAGTTCCAAATAACATAGAAAAAAGGGCAAAAGGTACTGCCAAAACAACAATTCAGCGTAAGAAAACCAATTTAACATAATGACACAAAATTCAAGCAGACATACACACCAAGCCAAAACAGATGCATATGCAAGAAATCTATTACCAAGTGAATGTGCGACAAAGTACATTGAAAGGAAAAGGAGTAACAAATAACATGCAGAACAGTTCAATCAAGGAAAAAGTTTTGCTTTAACCTATTTATGACCTATTATAGAAAGAGAACTAAACGGTGATCATCTTGCTTTAATAAAAAAAGAAAGAAAGAAAAAGAAACTATAGTCAATACTATTATAATCATTTACTGTCAAGAATCCAATAAATGAGAGCTTATCCAATTTCAAACAAAACCTGGTCTCCACAATTCATCCTCTCAGCCTTGCAAAAAAGGCAAAGGATTAGCACTTCTCAAGTTCAGCAAACCTTCAACCTAAAGCAATTAGAACTAGAAGATTATCATCTCAATTCTTGCCACTACCCAAAGATAATTAATGAAAGAATGAATTTTGAAGAAAAAACATAAGTGTCTATGCAGGAAATTATTAAAAGTTTCATTTCATCACCCAGTACTCCTAGTCCATCAACTCAACATTACACTACAAAGCAATCGTTAGTCCCAAAAAAAAAGCTCAGACACTTCATTCTATGCAACAATTGACCAAACTCATCATATTTACTGTTCCTTACATGACATCCTGAGAAGTAGAGACCGGTCCATCAGAGAAGAAGTTACTTCCAATGCACTAAATAACAGATCCAGAATCTGCTCCTAAAAAAAAAAAGAAATAGAACAACAACCAATAAATTAATAAATGGTCAAAGGAGAAGAGTAGACCCTAATGATGTCCCTAACCATGGCAAAGTCCCAAAGAGGCAACTGGAACAGAAGAAATTAAGCTTCTGCAACAAACCAGATACTTCAGAAATTAGACCAAGAAAGTAATCGGCTCATCAACCGTTAAGATATAAAAACAAACTAAAAAAGATTAAGAACACGTATCGTAATAGATATCTGAAGCACATCATCCCAAATAAGATGCTACCAGTACGCACTGAAGTAAAAGCAACTCTGTCAGCAGTAAGCCTTTAGTCCCAATAACCAAATAATACCTACAATGCAGACATTTATATGGCCATTGACAGAGTCCAACCAACTCAAACAACCTCCATATGGAAAGAACACAAAATGACCTCTTGTTCTAGACCAGAAGAAAAGACAGAAGTTGTGTAAGAAGGAAGGCGAACCAAGCTAGGTAATGCCCGGTGCCAGTTCCAGGATAGAAAAAAGACCATATCGTATAACTGTAACATATGCTATCTCCATGATTTACCAGAGAGATCCAATTAGTGATCGTAGCACACAGATAAGAATGAAGAGAAATAAGATAGAACTTCTGTGGACCTTTCCAGGAGAAAAAATAAAATAAAAAAAGGAACTCTGAAAGAAAAGCTTGTCCTATTAATTGATGCTTCTGCAGCAACAAAGAACCATCATTGATCACAGACACTCCATATTGAAATTGACAAGGTAAAGTATTGCCTCAACTAACTCTGACCTGTGAAGGAAATGAAACACCTGATCATTCCACCCTAACTAGAAGATAAAAGAAGTAAAAGACAAATTAGGAATGCATGCGTATGCACCACGAAAGAATATCACTGATCCCAAACACTCCATACCGAACTTGCCTACGTAAATTATTGCCTCAACCAAACTCTGATCTGCGAAATGAAGAGAACTAGATCTGATCTTTCGGATTAACTAGAAAATTATAGAAGTAAAGGACAAGTTTCATTCAAACCAGTAACTGCCTAAAATCCGAGAAGCGAGAGATCATCCAATTTCAAACAATTATCAACTCAGCCCCACGCAAAACACAATAGATCACTAGCTGTCAAAATCCAGGAAAACTATCAACCGGTAAAAGAAGCCTAGAAGGTTGTCAAAATTTCACTCCATCGTTTGTCCTGAAGACAAAGACTTCTACATCATCAGCTCAACCACAAATGGTGCAAGATTGATCATTAGTCCTCCAAAAAGCCCAACCGTCGTATTCTAGGTAACCAACTGACCAGTTGCATTGTTTTTATTGCCCTACAACATCCCCAGACAAAATGATCGCTCCAAGAAGAAAGAAGCCACTGCTAATTCACAGAATAGTGAATACCAGAATCAGCTCATAATACGATTAAACTTAGAAAGATCAATCAACAATCCGAGGAGCATAACCCCTAATGATGCCCACAACATGGCAGAATCCTGGAGACAGCAAAAGGATCATCAGTCCTCCAAAAAGTCCGAACATCCGTGTTTTATGAAGCAAACTGACCAATGTCATAGAAGTCATCGTCCTTGACATCCTCAGACAAGCAGTTCACTCCAAGGGGAAAGAAGCCATCGCAAATTCACAAAATAACAAAATCCAGAAGTAGCTCATAAAGCAATTGTACGGAAAGTCAGTCTCTGGAGCAATTAAGGATTGGAGGAGGAGCTAAACCAAACACTTCCCATAACGACCATTCTCAGACGAAAGAGATATGATCCAAGAGGAAATAAGCCACAAAGCCAATTCACTGACTAACAAGAATCCAGAAGCTGGTAAAAACAATAACGCAAAGACCGATCGGTCGGATCAATCACTGAGCATAAACAAGATAATTCTAATAACTACAGGCATCATCCCAAACTGGTCAGGCGAAACCCTCAAGGATCTCCACAACAGGGGCTTTCTGCAACCAGAAGAGGTTTGCATCATAGTCAAGCTACTTCTCGCACTATCATATTAAAGCATGGCCAAAATATCAATTGTTTACGGATTGATCCATATAAATACACATAAAGAGAAAGGACCTCAAAAGAACCAAAATCCAAGAAGTGGGAGCATATCCAATTTCCAAAAAAGCCCAGCCACCGCAATTCATCAACTCAGACACACAGAAAAGGCAATTGTCATCACCTCTAGTAATTGGCAAAACAACTACATAGCAGGAGTTTATTGAAATTTCAGTTCTTCACCTGGCCCCGAAGATGATCAAGGACACTGCCCAACCACCAACCCAACCAAAGATAGATGTGAAGAGAACGCTGAACTCAAGAAAAGCTCAGCTGTTCTAAGTAATAATCAACCAACCTCATGATATGTACCATTCCTTTGACAACATACTCAATCAAAGAGATCACTTCGTGAGAAAAAAAACTACTACCAATCCACTGGATTATAAAAATCCAGGAACAGCTCGTTAAACAACAGAAGGATGGATCAAACCATCAATCAAATCAAAGGAGGAGCGTAAACACTAACGATGTCCATGACAACTCCTCAACAACCACCTAAAGCATAGGAATCACCTGATTAATGAAAAAGTCCACCAAAGGTTCTATACCAAAGGAAAACACATGAATCATGTGAATGAAATCCCTGGGTATTGTGTGAAGCTAGTACTTGAGGAAAAAAAGGCAAGATGAATAACATGCAGTATCTGCATGATTTACCAGCAATCAATTTTGGGACTGCAGCATGCATTAAAAGAATGAAGAGATGAAACACGCCAGAACTTAGTGGACCTCAAGCTTTCTAGACTCACTAACAATCCCTACAATGGAGGATAGTCAACGATTTATTCATATTCCAAATACAAGAAAAGCCAATAGAATCTTAAATGAAAGAAGATCTTGTTAAATGAAATAAAGATTATGGAGCTAAAAAGAACCATCACAGATTGAAGACAGTCCACATTGAACCAGAAGAGGTGTGCATCAAAGGAAAGAGTGCAGACATCAAACGTCACTAGTTCTCACACACCCTATCATTAAACCATGGCCAAAGTATCAATAGATTGGGGGATTGATCCATATAAATACCCATCGAGAATGAGGACATGAAAAGAACCAAAAACCAAGAAGTGGGAGCTTATCCAATTTCCAACAAAGCCCAGACACTGATATTCATCAACTCAGGCACCACAGAAAAGGCGATAGATCATCACTTCTAAAATCTGGCAAAACATCAAGTGCCTATGCAGCAGGAGTTTATCGAAATTTCAGTTCTTCACCTCCTGAAGATGATCAAGGACAATGCCCATCCACCAACCCAACCAAAGATAGATGTGAAGAGATCGTCGAATTCAAGAAAAGCTCAGCTATTCTGAGTAATAATCCAACCTCATCATATGTACCACTCCTTAGACAACATCCTCAATCAAAGAGATTGCTCCATGAGAAAAAAAGCTACTACCACTCCACTGGTTTATAAAAATCTAGAAACAGCTTGTAGAACAACAGAGGGATGGATCAATCCATCAATCAGATCCAAGGAGGAGCATAAACACTAATAATGTCCATGACAACTCCTCAACAACAATCTAAAGTGTAGAAATCACCTGATAAATGAAAAAGTTCCACCAAAAGGTTTTGTACCAAAAGAAAACACATCAATCGTATCGTATTGTGTGAATCTAGCATCCCCCTCCCCCGCCCGGGGGGGGGAAGCAGGACGAATAACATGCAATATCTACATGATTTACCAGCATGTATTACAAGAATGAAAAGAAACAGGCCAGAACTTAGTGGACTCAAGCTTTGCAGACTCACAAATGATCCCTAAAATCGAGGATAGTCAATGATTATTCATCTTCCCCAATAGAGTCTCTAAAGAAAGAAGATCTTGTTAAATGAAATAAAAATTATGGAGCTAGAAAGAACCATCACAGATTGAAGAAAGTCCACATTGAACCAGAAGAGATTTGCATCAAAGGGAATAGGCCCTAATCATCTCACCATAACCCAGAAAAAAGCAGAAGGGGAGAACAAACTTAATTCGAATCGATGACTGCCTAGAATCCACTAAGCGACTGCTTGTCCAATTTTAGACAATCATCAACTCAGCCCCACAAAAGAACACAATAGATCATCACTTCTCACAAACCTGGCAAAACTTCAACCTGTAAAGAATTAGGACTTGACGATAATTATCTCACTGCCCCCTGAAGATAATCAGCTAAAGGCAAACTTAAATCAAAACTGCAAAAAACCTACAAATCTTTAATATTTCAGTAGTGTCAGAAATCCACGAAGCCACCGCTTGTCCAAATTTCAAACAATCATCAACTCAGCCCCACAGAAGAAAGCAATAGATCACCACTTCTCAAACCCAACAAATCTTAAACCTTTAGACGAATTAGAACTTGACGATAATTATCTCACTGCTCCCTGAATATAATCAACTGAAGACAAACTTAATTCAAAACTACAAAAAGCCAAGAAAGCTTCAAAGTTTCAGTCCATTGCCTGTGCTGATGATGTGAACAAAGATACTTCAGAACTCAAACGCAGACTGCATAATAGATCACCACTCCTCCATGAAGCCCAAACGCCTTATATTATGCAAACTGACCAGCTTCTATGTATTTATCATCATTAGAAGACATGCTCCATTGAAGAGATCACACTCCAAGAGGAAAGATGCGACTGCCAATCCACCGCGAAACCCAGAATCATCTTCTTTTTTTTTTTTAGGTAAAAGTAAGCAAATATATTGAGCTTTGGACAAAATTACAGAAAGACGGCGCCAAAACTTACACTCTAACTACGAAATCCAGAATCATCTTGTTAAACAATTTAATGGAAAGATAAATCTATTGATGAACCATCCACATCATCACTTTACAAGTGAAAACACTACATAATCTAACATTCGGTAAAGTTTTGGCAAAAGGAAAATGTTACCACAAAAAAAAAAAGTGTGAAAAACAAATATTTTTTTGGAAAAGAACCTATCTTGCAAGTTTCAAATAACAGAGAAAAAGAGCAACAGGTAACACCAAAATAATAACTCAGCATACGAAATTACCATCTAGACGACATCAATCTATCTAATATAAACACAGTAAACCTGACAGAAAATTCTTCAAATAAACCAATTTAACATAGATGCTAACTTCAAGCAGACATACACACCAAGTCAAAACAAAAGCATATGCAAGAAACGTATTTCCAAGTCAATGTGTAACAAACTACGTTGTTGTCTTGTTGAGTGCAAGTTTTGTGGTGCCGGATCTTGTGTAAATTGTTGGTTAAAGCTCAATATATGATTACTTTTCACCGAAAAAAAAAACTACGTTGAAAAGTAAATAGTCAGCGATAAATAACATGCAGAATTGTTCTATTAAGGAAAAGGTCTTTGCTTTAACCAATTTCTGATCATAACAGAAAGAGAACTTAATGGTGATCCTCTTGCTTTAAACAAAACTACGTTGAAAAGTAAATAGTCAGCAATAAATAACATGCAGAATTGTTCTATTAAGGAAAAGGTCTTTGCTTTAACCAATTTCTGACCATAACAGAAAGAGAACTTAATGGTGATTGTCTTGCTTTAATAAAACAAATTAAGAAACAAAGCTAGAGTCAACACAATTGGAACCATTTACTGTCCAAAATCCAATAAATAAGAGCGTATCCTATTTCAAACAAAACCTGGTCGCCACAATTCATCCTCTTAGCCTTGCAAAACAGGCAAAGGTCACCACTTCTCAAATTAAGTGAACCTTCAACCTAAAGCAATTAGGAATAGACGATTATCATCTTGATTCTTGCTACCGACCAAAGACAATTAATGAAAGAATGAATTCTTAAAAAGAAAAATTAGTGTCCATGCAGGAAATTATTAGAAGTTTCAATTCAACACCCAGTACTCCTAGTTCCAGCAACCCAACATTATACTGCCAAGGAATCGTCAATCCCAAGAAAAGCTCGAATGCTTCATTCTACGCAACTATTTACCAAACTAATCATATTTACTGTTCCTTACATGACATCCTCAGAGGTAGAGATCGGTCCATCAGAGAAGAAGTTACTTCCAATCCACTAAATAACAGATCCAGAATCTGCTCATAGAACAACTAAATAGACTGACCAATCAATCAATTAATAGATGGTTAAAGGAGGAGAGTAAACCCCAATGATGTCCATGACCATGGCAAAGTCCCAAAGAGGTAACGGGACCAGAAGAAATTAAGCTTCTGCAACAAGCCAGAAACTTCAGAAATTAGACCAAGAAAGTAATCGGCTCAGCAACCATTGACTTATAGAAAGAGAACACCAAAGATTAAGAATGCAAATCGTAATAGATATCTGAAGTATGTCATTCCAAATAAAAAGATACCAGTTAGAAGCACATAACAGTCCCAATAACCAGTGGCCATTGACAGAGTCCAATCAACTCAAACAGCCTCTCTCACATAAAAAACACATAATGACCTCTTGTTCTAAACCAAAAGAAAACGCAGAAGTCGTATAAAAATAAGGTGAAGCTAAGTAGGTAATTCTGGAGCCAGTTCCATGATAGGGAAGAAGAGCATAACGTATTCATCTTACATATGCTATCTCCATGATTTACCAGAGATCCAATTAGTGATCGCAGCACATGGAAAAGTGAAGGGAAACAAGCTTCACTTGCATGTACTTTTCCAGTCAAGAAAGAACTCTGAAAGAACAGCTTGTCCTATGAATTGATGCTTATGCAACAAGAAAGAACCATTACTGATCCAAGACACTCCATATTGAACTTAACGAGGTAAACTATTGCCCTGACCAAACTTTGACCTGCAAAGGAAAGAGAACATCTGATCGTTCCACCTTAACTAGAAGATGACGGAAGTGGAAGAAAAATTAGGAATTGATGCTTATGCAGCAAGGAAGAACATCACTGATCACAGAGACTCCATATAGAACTTGGCCACATAAAGTATTGCCTTGACCAAGCTCTGATCTGTGGAAGGAAGAGAACTAGATCCGATCATTGCGTTTAACTAGAAAATAGCAGAAGTGAAGAACGAGTTCCATTTCAAACCAATAACTGCATAAAATCCAAGAAGCAGTAACTCATCCAATATCAAATAATTATCAACTCAGCCCCACATAGAACGCACCAGATCACCAGCCGTCAAATCCGGTAAAACTTTCAACCTGTAAAAGAAGCCTAGAAGGTTGTCAAAATTTCAGTCCATCGCTTGTCCTAAAGACAAAGACTACCACATCATCAGCTCAACTAAACAGTGCAAGATTAGGCCATTGGTCCTCCAAAAAGCCCAAATGTCTTGTTCTATGTAACCAACTGACCAGTAGCATTGTGCTCATGGTCCTGAGACAAACATGATTACTCCAAGAAGAAAGAAGCCACTACCAATTCACAGAATAGTGAAAACCAGAATCAGGTCATAATACAATTAAACAGAAAGATCAATCAATGATGTGTCGATCACCTATCAGAGGAGCGCAAACCCTAACGATACGCATAACATGGCAAAGTCCCAGAGAGGCGAGAGTAACCTTCGGAAAATTAGCATACAAATCAGACCGATTTAACAATTAATCAAGAAACAAAAAGAAAAGAAGAAGGATAAAGAGAATTTTGATGATGTCTCCTCTGAAGAGCACTTCACAGAGGCTGTCAACTGAGAAAGGAACGCATGCAGAATCAAAGATGCAAGAAGAGACTAAAGGATGAGGACACAAGGGAGGATCAGGACTAGACGACAATCAACTCCCAAAGATAAAAGACCGAAGAACAAATTTCAACCAAAACCAGTAAAGTATAGCCTATCGCCTGAAAGACTACTTTCATCATCTCAACCAAAAAAGAAGAAAGAAAAAGCAAAAGGATTATCAGTCCTCCAAAAAGCACAAGCACCTAGTTCTATAAAACAAACTGACCGGATTCGTCCTATCCATCGTCCTTGACATCCTCAGACAAACGGATTCGCTCCAAGGGGGGAGAAGCCACCGCGAATTCAGCAAATAACTAATCCAAAAGCTACTCATAAAGCAATTAAATGAAAAGATCAACCAGTGGATGTATCAATTAACAATCGTAGGAGGAGCTAAACTGAACACCCACAACGACATCCTCAGACATCAAGAGATATGATCCAAGAGGAAATAAGCCACTGCCAATTCACCAAATAACAAAATCCAGAATAAGCTGGCAAAACACTAATGCAAAGATCAATCGATCAGTTGATGAATCACTAAGCAATCAAAGGACAAGGCGTAAACCAAAAATTCCGATAACCATAGGCATTGTAGGCCAATAGAAACCCTCAAGAATCTCCGCAACAGGGATTTCTGCTGGTCCATCCAATGTGAAAGGGATACAACCATTTGATGCTAAAGTTGGTTCTACCCCTGAAAAATTTCTGTATGGATCAATCCAATTTTTGAAGAAGAAATAAAATAATAAATAATAAATAATAAAAAAATTGAAGCACGAAGAAGAGCAGTCACTAATGTGTGTCCTCAAGGCCTGACTGATTCGGTAAATCCATCCCAGTATAATATGTCCAATTGCTAGTTTAATGTTCCCAGTGAAGAAACTGTACCAGCAGAAAAGAGCACAAAAAGTGCATATCAACAGGCCTAATTGAACAATACTAAACACTTTTGAGATATAGGACACCGTCCAATTCTCTTCAAATTCATCCAACAAGGTAGCCACCTAACTTGCAGAGCGAACAGCCATCCAGATAAGAATTTCAAGTGTGATACCAGTGGAGCACATTGCAGGGTCCACATTCTGACAAACAAGAGAAAATGCCAATGAGGTGTGATAACATACCAAAAGTGACATCTGTAGATGATAAAAGAATCTTGATTTAAAACATGGATATTATTTTTACTGAAGACATTTGACCCAGTCCTTGGGTCCTGGAACAAGCTTCATATGTCAACCTAGGTCGTTAGCATCAGTTTAAGTGAAGGCACTGCAGTGCGACATTGTATTATCAGTATCATGGGAAGGAAACTATTATCCATAGATAAATAACCTATTCTCTTGTTAGGAGAAATCAAAGATGGCTGAATAAACGATATGTAAAATTATAACAGAAAGCAGTAGGAAGGATTAGTGAATATAAGAAGTGAGAGCAAAGTTCTCTAACATAAAAGCAGGTTCCTATTGTTGAATATAAGCATAATCCGTTATCTTAACTGAAAAACATACCAAAAGATTTAACTGGCAAAACAAAACATGGAAATCAGATAAAAGGACTTGATAATGGAAAAAATACCCAGTGCCCATTTGGCCAAATTTGCTGAGGTACTCATGCTTATAACAATACGCCAGCCACTCCTAACAAATCCATAATACGAAACTACTAACTTAAGGGAAAAGTTGAAGGAAGATCAATCCATACACAAAATGCTTGCAGAGGTGTTCCTCTTCATTAACTTGGCAGAAATTCCAAGGTGAAAAAAGCAGTTACATTTAATCTGGCAAAAAAATAGATCTATATGAGGATTTCTGTCTCTTAGTGGAAGCACAAGGATCCTCCTTATTGATTTTTGTGGCAAAGAAAATGCTAGAGTTGGACAGCATATCAATAAGACAGCTTAGTTTTACTCACAAGTAGAATCATCTAATCTTTTACATTATGTAAAGAAATAATCAAATTCCTTTCTATTTCTGAATATAGTATGAGAGGCAAATCATAAACTAAGAATAATTATGTGTACAATAATTAAATTTTCAGCTGGAGAGCTTAGTAACTAAGAATCATATCGAATTATATATAAGCAGCGACTCTAAGCTAACAATTAGATCTCTTCTCAACAGATTAAATTCATGTTCTGTAGAAGGCAAGTGGAAGAGAGCTTTGCTGTGGCTTTATCATTAAGCCCCAATTTTATACACTATCCCAACTTCAAAGATCAACCAGCTGAAATTGAGAACACGTACAGATGTTCAAGCAACAGGAGCACTGGCATCGACAGAATGAAATCAGTTTTGTTTCTTCTGCTAATAAAACCATCCCCAACGCTTTGACCAGATTAAGAACATAATACGGCACTGGAAGGAGCAATGGAGATGCAGGGTAAAAGGAATGACAACACCTCAAGTCTGCCAGGAAACATCCTGCTGCCACAGACTGTTACAAGGCTCCAATTGCCTCCACGAAACATCCATATGGGATAAAGTGAAGAGACGTTTACTTGCAAAAGTGCACTTTGTAAAAGCAAATTATTAAAAGAGACAAGAAGAGATGCCAATTCCATAATGCCCATAATTACTAGTTAGCAAGACACTTAATATCTCCGATTGGGAAACTTGACTGAGAACACCCACAATTAGATGCCACAAATGAAAATCCAACACCACTCACAAGAAAATCCCAGCCTTCAATTCGGAAAATCTTAAGAATTTGAAGTCTCCATAAAATACAGATCTCGGGCCAAGGACTTCCAAGAGTTAGCACATCACACCCTGATCATAATGATAGCAAGTGCCACCTGCACAATTCATGCATGATTTTTTGCCAACCACAACTTACTCGCAGAATTTGCTCAACAAAGTGAGCAACTAACGATAGAAAATGTCAAAACGTCCAAAAATACAAGCAGAATTATACAAGCTCCATCAGGTATTCCACTAGCTTATATACTCGCCAAAGCTAGATGCTTTGTAAGTAAAATTTTATCCAGAAATCACAGCCGTCCTTCTCTTTTCAGGGCCTATACGATAAATCCTGCAGAAAGGCTTAATTTCTTTGCAAGGTTTTCAAATCAATTAGCTTTTCTTCTCAAGTTCAACATCAGGTATAGCTCATACAACACATGAACAAAATGATAACAAGTGCTATCTGCGCAACTCATGCTTGATTTTTCGCCAACCACAACTTGTGCTATGATACAAAGCTGCACAATTTGCTCGACAAAGTGAGCAACTGACAATAGACACATATGTTGAAAAGTCCAAAAATACAAGCAGAATTATATGAGCTCCATCAGGTATTACACTAGCTTATGTACTCACTAATGCTAGATGCTTACAAAAGTAAAATTTTATACAGAGATCACAGCCTTCCTTCTCCTTTCAGGTACACAATATATCCTGCAGGAAGGCTCAATTTCTTTGTGAGGTCTTCAAACCAATTAGTTTTTCTTCTCAAGTTCAACATCAGGTAAAGCTCATACAACACATGAACCCTACCTAAAGCAACACATCCAGTGCACCATCTCATTCAAAGAGCTAGCTTATAAAAGTTGGCCAAAACATCCAATTCATCCACTCTACGCTTACCCACGACCATCCTTGCAGATATAATTTTGAAGGCACAACCTAAAGCCAGCTTTCTCAGAAAACGAAGATAACAGAATAAGAGTTTTGGAGAAAATCAGGGGTGAATCCATGTAGAGGGATCGTGCAAGCTCATGACCCAGTAACTTTTCAACACACAAGCAATATAAAACTAATTTGTCAAGCAAATTTAAATCAACTGGAACTTCAATATAAAGAGAATCCCAACAAGAGCACTTCTACGGACTGCACCAAGCCAATTCAACGTAGAAACGAACAATGTGCCATGATGTTAGTGAATATCTGCAATCAATTTCCATCTCACAAGGTAGAAGCATCCGATAAGTCAAACTGCCATCAATGTGTGCCACCAAGTCACACATTGATGTAGAGGGATCGTGCGAGCTCGTGACCCAGTAACTTTTCAACGCACAAGCAATATAAAACTAATTTGTCAAGCAAATTTATATCAACTGGAACTTTCAATATAAAGAGAATCCCAACAAGAGCACTTCTACGGACTGCACCAAGCCAATTCAACGTAGAAACGAACAATGTGCCATGATGTTAGTGAATATCTGCAATCAATTTCCATCTCACAAGGTAGAAGCATCCGATAAGTCAAACTGCCATCAATGTGTGCCACCAAGTCACACATTGATGTAGAGGGATCGTGCGAGCTTGTGACCCAGTAACTTTTCAACACACAAGCAATATAAAATTAATTTGTCAAGCAAATTTATATCAACTGGAACTTTCAATATAAAGAGAATCCCAACAAGAGCACTTCTACAGACTGCACCAAGCCAATTCAATGTAGAAACGAACAATGTGCCGTGATGTTAGTGAATATCTGCAATCAATTTCCATCTCACAAGGTAGAAGCATCCGATAAGTCAAACTGCCATCAATGTGTGCCACCAAGTCAACAAGGAAAGCAACAACTAGACTTAGCCTTGAAACAGGACACAATTGTAGTTTTATCTAGTGAAGTTCACAGAAAAAGATTAGAGGACGACATCATCGAAGAAAGAGACTTTGAACTGGCTCCCAAAATTAACCATTTACACCAAAACTACCCAGAATAAGCAAAAAGTAAAAGCCCCAAATGACCAAACTAAGCAACAACTAGACTTGGCCTTGGACACAAGACTTAATTGTAGTAATTGTAGTTTTATCCAGTAAAGTTCGCAGGCGAAGATAGAGAGCAAGACATCATCAAAGAAAGAGACTCGAATTGGCACCCGAAATAAACAATTTATACCAAAAACCCCAAGGAGAAACAAAAAGCAAAAGCTTGCTAAGTCAAATCATTCCCCTAAAAGTTAGTAAAATATATACTACAACACAAACCAGGTCAAATTCAGCATGATTTGCAACAAAAGGACTCCAACCTACAACAGGAAGAGAACTGGATGTTCATCGCATCTCCTCGAAAATAAAACTAAGACGATCCCTATGGAAAGATCCAGAAATAGCTCATCACTCCAATCCACAAAGAAAAACAACAATTCAGTATCTCAACTAAACATAATTGCATTAAATAAAAACCTCCTGCGGCAACTAAAGAACTAGGATTCTCTAACAATTTCGATCAATTAGCATCCTCACACGGTCCTCAATGGGATCGCTCTAAACTGGAAAAGCACCTTTCGATAACTGAATAAGTCTGTATAGAATGGAAGCCACAAACTTAGTTGAGATGATCAGTCTTCGAACCTTAATAACTTTGATAAACTTTTCTGTATAAAATCAGAGCCATCACCAACATTGTCCTGGAAATAGACCCAGCCAGATGCTTCAAAATTCAGTATCTCAACTAAACATAATTGCATTAAATAAAAACCTCCTGCGGCAACTAAAGAACTAGGATTCTCTAACAGTTTCGATCAATTAGCATCCTCACACGGTCCTCAGTGGGATCGCTCTAAACTGGAAAAGCACCTGTCGATAACTGAATAAGTCCGTATAGAATGGAAGCCACAAACTTAGTTGAGATGATCAGTCTTCGAACCTTAATAACTTTGATAAACTTTTCTGTATAAAATCAGAGCCATCACCAACATTGTCCTGGAAATAGACCCAGCCAGATGCTTCAAAATTCACGCATTCAAAGCAAATACCAAAGCAAATGAAACCAATCATAAGGCAACCATTTAGTATCTCCAATTACAAGGAAGATGACTTCATAAGACCCTTGCAGAGCTGATGAGAAAGAGATACAGTAGAACCATGAACTAGAATATCTGGTCAACAGATCATCATTAGCAAATGATCCTGTCGACACATCATCATTAGCAAAGGATCACTCTGCCATTGGACATCTATAAATTCATAGCCCTAAAGAACTTCAACAGCTATGCTTGATTAAATTAGATAATTTATACAAAGTAGAGGTTCACCCGTCATACATAAGGGTATCATAAGAGAACACCTCATTTGCAGAGCTGATGAGAAAGAGATACAGTAGAACCATGAACTAGAATATCTGGTCAACAGATCATCATTAGCAAATGATCCTGTCGACACATCATCATTAGCAAAGGATCACTCTGCCATTGGACATCTATAAATTCATAGCCCTAAAGAACTTCAACAGCTATGCTTGATTAAATTAGATAATTTATACAAAGTAGAGGTTCACCCGTCATACATAAGGGTATCATAAGAGAACACCTCATTTGTAAATGTCCCAACAATGTTACTGTACCAGAAGAAAGTATTACAGCAGTGGAATATGTAGGCCAAACAAACCCATATGCGACTTAGTACTCTCCTTTTCGCAAGTATGTCCAACAGAGAGGCCATCTAATGTCAATCAGAGATCTTATGAAATCCTCAAAGCAAAGATGAGCTAGTTCTCGCACGCCCTCTATCATAAAGACAGCCAAAATTGGAGATGTAAATGTCCCAACAATGTTACTGTACCAGAAGAAAGTATTACAGCAGTGGAATATGTAGGCCAAACAAACCCATATGCGACTTAGTACTCTCCTTTTCGCAAGTATGTCCAACAGAGAGGCCATCTAATGTCAATCAGAGATCTTATGAAATCCTCAAAGCAAAGATGAGCTAGTTCTCGCACGCCCTCTATCATAAAGACAGCCAAAATTGGAGATGTAAATGTCCCAACAATGTTACTGTACCAGAAGAAAGTATTACAGCAGTGGAATATGTAGGCCAAACAAACCCATATGCGACTTAGTACTCTCCTTTTCGCAAGTATGTCCAACAGAGAGGCCATCTAATGTCAATCAGAGATCTTATGAAATCCTCAAAGCAAAGATGAGCTAGTTCTCGCACGCCCTCTATCATAAAGACAGCCAAAATTGGAGATCACTCCAAGAGAAAAGAAGCAACTACCAATCCACTGGATTATAAATCCAGAAACAGCTCTAAAACAACAAAAGGATGGATCAATCCATCAATAAATGATCAAAGTAGTAGCGTAAACACTAAGGATGTCCACAACCACTCCTCAACAACCACCTAAAGCATAGAGAAATCACCTGGTAACTAAAAAAGTTCCACCAAAGGTTTTATACCAAAAAGAAACACATCAATACGTATAGAATGAAAGCCTAAGCTAACTAAATTGTGTGAAGCTAGTATCCGGAAAAAAGAAAGGCCAGACAAATGAATTGCACTTGCAATATCTCCATGATCTAGCCAAAATCGGAGGTCGCTCCGTGAGAAAAGAAGCAACTACCAATCCACTGGATATAAATCCAGAAACAGCTCTACAACAACAAAAGGATGGATCGATCCATCAATAAATGATCAAAGTAGTAGCGTAAACACTAAGGATGTCCACAACCACTCCTCAACAACCACCTAAAGCATAGAGAAATCACCTGGTAACTAAAATGGTTCCACCAAAGGTTTTATACCAAAAAGAAACACATCAATACGTATAGAATGAAAGCAAGCTAACTAAATTGTGTGAAGCTAGTATCCGGAAAAAAGAAAGGCCAAACAAATGAATTGCACTTGCAATATCTCCATGATCTAGCCAAAATCGGAGGTCGCTCAGTGAAGCAACTACCAATCCACTGGATTATAAATCCAGAAACAGCTATACAACAACAAAAGGATGGATCGATCCATCAATAAATGATCAAAGTAGTAGCGTAAACACTAAGTATGTCCATGACCACTCCTCAACAACCACCTAAAGCATAGAGAAATCACCTGGTAACTAAAAAAGTTCCACCAAAGGTTTTATACCAAAAAGAAACACATCAATACGTATAGAATGAAAGCCTAAGCTAACTAATTTGTGTGAAGCTACTATTCAGAAAAAAGAAAGGCCAGACAAATGAATTGCACTTGCGATATCTCCATGATCTAGCAGCAATTGATTTAGTGATGCTGCAAGAACAAAGAGAAACGAGCCAGAACTTAGTGGATCTCAAGCTTTCCAGACTCATAAACAATCCCTACAATGGAAAATAGTCAATGATTATTCATCTTCTGAAAACAGCAAAAGCCAATAAAAGCTCAAATAAAGAAGAGCTTATTAAATGAAATCTAGAATGAACCATCAGAGATTGAAGACAGTCCACATCGAACCAGAAGAGGCTTGCATTGAAGGAAAAAGAACTAGGCCCTAATCATCTCACCATAAATGGAAAAAAGCAGAAGTGGAAAACAAACTTCATTCAAACCAATAACTGCCTAGAATCCACACAAAGCGGCTGTTTGCCCAATTTCGAACAATCATCAACTCAGCCCTACAGAAGAATGCAATAGAACACCACTTCTCAAACCCAGCAAAACTTCAACCTGTAGATGAATTAGAACTCAATAATTATCTCACTGCTTCCCGAAGATAATCAACTGAGGACAAACTTAAATCAAAAGTACAAAATGCCTAGAAATCTTCAAAATTTCAGTCCATCACCCATCCTGAAGATGTGATCAGAGACTACTACCTTCAGAACTCAAGCAAACAAAGACTGCATACACTACCAGTATGCCCTGAAGTAAAACTGATTCTGTCAGGAATAAGCCTTCAAAGTCCCAATAACCAAAGAAAACCTACAATTTAGACATTTATATGGCCATTGATGGAGCCCAACCAACTCAAACGACCTCACATGGAAACAACACCAAATGACCTCTTGTTCTGGACCAAAAGAAAATACAGAAGAGGAAGGTGAACCAAGCTAGGTAATCCCGGTGCCAGTTCCAGGCCAGAAAAAAAGAGCATGACGTATAACTCTAACATATGCCATCTCTATGATTTACCAAAGAGATCCAATTAGCAATCGTAGCGCACAAATAAGAGTGAAGAGAAACAAGATAGAACTTGTGTGGACCTTTCCAGACAAGAAAGAACTCTTAAAGAAGAGCTTGTCCTATTAATCGATGCTTATGCAGCAAGAAAGAACCATCACTGAGCATAGAAAGTCCATATCAAAATTGATGATATTGCCTCAACTCTGACCTGCCAAGGAAAGAGAACACCACATCGCTCCCCATCTCAACTAGAAGAAAACAGAAGTGGAAGACAAATTAGAAATTGATACATATGCAGCAAGAAAGAACATCATTAATCCCAGAAACTCCATATCGAACCTGGCCACATAAAATATTGCCTCAACCAAACTCTGATCTGCGAAGGGATGAGAACTAGTCTGATCTTTCGGATTAACTAGAAAAGGACATGTTTCATTCAAGCCGATAACTGCCTCGTGAAACCAAAGAACTTATCCAATTTCAGACAATCATCAGCTCGCGGCAGATCACCACTTCTCAAGTCTGGCAAGACTCCAGCCTGTGAGAGAACTCCCAAAGATAAAAAAAACTGAAGAACAAATTCCCATTGAAACCAGTAAATTCCAGTCTATCGCCCGGAGTTCGACATGATCAAAGACTACTAATTCATTGTCTCAACCCAAAAAAAAAAAAGACAGCAAAAGGATCACCAGTCCTCCAAAAAGCCCAAACATCCAAGACATAATATTCATAGTATTCATCATCCTTGACATCCTCAGACAAACAGTTCGCTCTGAAGGGAAAGAAACCACTGCGAATTCACTAGATAACGGAAAGATCGATCAGTCATTGTATCAATAGAAGGAGGAGCTAAATCAAACACTTCCCAAGGTAACTCTGTCAGAAAAATTTATATCAACTGGTTCTTCAATATAAAGAGAATCCCAAATAGAGAGCTTCTACGGACTGCACCAAACCAATTCAAAGTAGAAATGAATAATCTGCCATGATGTTAGTGAATACACGCCATCAATTTCCATCTCATGAGGTAGAAGCCTCCGATAAGTCAAACTGCCATCAATGTGTGCCACCAAGTCACCAAGGAAAGCAAAAACTAGACTTAGCCTTGAAACAGACCTCAATTGTAGTTTTATCCAGTGAAGTTCACACAAAAAGATGAGAGGACAACATCACCAAAGGGAGAGACTTTGAATTGGAGCCCGAAATTAACCATTTACACCAAAAGTACCTGCAGAAGAAGCCAAAAGTAAAAGCCCCAAATGACCAAGCTAAGCAAAAGCTGGCAGAAATCCAACCTATAAAGGAATAGGAACAAAGACAATTATCATCTTTCCACTTCAAGGGAATCAACTGAGGAATGATATTCAACAAAAACCCAAGTGCCTATGCAGCAAGAGTTCATTGAAATTTCAGTTCTTCACCCAGTTATTCTAAGTAATAATTGACCAACCTCATCAGATGTACCATTCCTTAGACAACATCCTCAATCAAAGAGATCGCTCCGCAAGAAAAGAAGCTAGAGCCAATGCACTGGATTATAAATCCAGAAACAGCTCTAAAAGAACAAAAGGATCACGGGAGGAGTGTAAACACTAAGTCTGTCCATGACCACTCCTCAACAGCCACCCAAAGCATGGAAATCACCTGGTAAATGAAATAGTTCCACCAAAGGTTCTGTATCAAAAGAAAACACATCAATTGCATAGAAAGAAAGCCTAAGCTAACCAAATTGTATGAAGCTAGTATTCAGAAAATAACAAAGGCGAGACGAATAAATTGCACTTGCAATATCTCCATGATTTACCAGCAATCAATTTAGTGATTGCAGCATGCATTGCAAGGACAAATAGAAAAAAGCCAGAACTTTGTGGATCTCAAGCTTTCCAGACTCATAAACAATCCCTAGAATGGAAGATAGTATCCATTTTCCAAAAACAACAAAAGCCAATAAAATCTCAAAGAAAGAAGGGATTGTTAAATGAAATGTAGAGAGAAAAATTACAGATTGAAGACAGCCCACATCAAATCAGGAGAGGCTTGCATCAAAGGAAGAGAGCTAGGCCTTATCTCACCATAAATGGAAAAAAGCAAAAGCGGAAAACAAACTTCATTCAAACCAATAACTGCCTAGAATCCACGAAGCAGCTATTTGTCCAATTTCAAACAACTCAACCCTAAAGAAGAATGCAACAATAGATCACCACTTCTCAAACTAGGCAAAACTTCAACCAGAACTCCGTAAATTTTATCTCATTGCTCCCCGAAGATAATCAACTGAAGACAAACTTTTAAATCAAAACTACAAATGCCTAGAAATCTTCAAAATTTCAGTCCATCACCCATCCTGAAAATGTGATCAGAGACTACTTCAGAACTCAAGCAAACAAAAACTGCATAATAGATCATCCTTAGACGACATGTGCTCCAGGAGGAAAGATGCGACTGCCAATCCACCAAAATCAGATGCGACTGCCAATCCACCGAAATCCATATTCATCTTGATAAACAAAAAAAATGGAAAATCAATCTATTGATGAACTCAAGACACCACTGCCAAATCACCAAATAACGGAAAGATCAATGTACAATAAAGGATCAAAGGAGGAGAAGTTAAACCAAACACTTCCCATAACGACAGCCTCAGACGAAAGAGATCATGATCCAAGAGGAAAAAAAGAAGCCACGCTGCCAATTCACCGAACAACAACGAGAATCCAGAAATAAGCTGGTCAAAACAACAACGGAAAAGTCCGATCGATCGGCTGATGAATCGCTAATCCATCAAAGGACGAGGCGCTAAACCAAAGAATACCGATAATCACAGGCATTGTAGGCCGAAACGAAATCAATCGATCGAGAAAAGCTATCGGAACCATTGACAAAATCAATCAATCAATCAATCGAGAAACGGAAAACAAGAAGGAGAAGGAAGGATCGCTACTTCTCTCTGAAAACAATATCGCGGAAGCCATGTGGGGAGAGAGAGAAGAACCAGAAACGCGTGCCGACGAGAGCGAAGGATGCAATGAGGACGAGAAGGGGAAAAGGACTCTTATTCATAGGGAAGATGAACACCGACTTCGGCTCGACCGTTGATGAAAAATAAATCCGAAGCGCGGATCGTGATTGGACGGCTGTGATCTGCTGACGGTTTGATTTAGGAAAGTCGGTGGGCTGGCCAAAATTTCGACCGTTGCTTGAGACGCTCGCCGTAAGAGAGAATTAGGAAAGACGCTCGTGAGGAGTCATCGTCGACCACGTGTCCTGGGTTGCTACGGTGGCCGCACGGCTAGTTTTTGAAATTGGGGCTGGCTTAAAATAATTCTTTCTATGTGAATAAATCGCCAGTTAAAATATGACAAGACCGCCTAACTCCGGCTTGCCAATTTACACTTAGAAAAACGAAAATAAGAAATAACATCGTCGATAGTATATGTACTTTTATTCGAAAATCAAAACTGCCTCTCTTCCTTTTGAAAATGTCAGTAGTGAGCAAAAATAGACCAACAAGAGAAAAAAGTCTAGCGAGCACTAATGCAGACAATTAAAAAATATAGAAAAATGCTTTAGAAAAGAGAGTAACGGTACATTTTAGATTCTCAAGCAATTGTGCAAGGATCATTGCTTATATTTATTCAAGAAATTATGAGAAGAATGTAAGATTTGTACTTTAAAGTTTCAAGTATTTTGAGTTAAACAAAAATTAAAGTTCAAAATATCATATGCTATAAGACTTTTGCATTAATTCAATGGTTATCTCAAACTTGAAGAGAAATCAATTTAAATTTAATAGTTGTTTCGAGAGATCTTGTTATGTTTATTATGCCTATAGAAATTGGGTTACTTGTGTCATCATATTCTCTACTCTGCTTGTAGAAATTGGGTTAATCGTGTTCACATATCATACCCTTGTGTCATGCAATTAGTAGCATGCTTAAGCAATTTTTTGTACTCACAACCATCTTTCGATTATTTCAAGATTATTTAATTAAATTTGCTCATTCTTAGGCTCCCTGTGATTTGTGGACAATGAATTATTTAGAAAAAAATTCTTAAAAATGACCGCTTGTATCATTTAAAATAATTAGTTAATAAAAATATTTTTATTATCAACAATAATTTATATCTAAATATTTTAATAAAATGATGAAGATATTTTATTCATTTGTTGTTATAAACAATATAAATAATTATTTAAAAAATATTTTTAAAATCGTTCATTTTTCGCGAGTCAAATCAAGAGTTAAAACTCTCGCCTTTTCTTTGGGCAACTTAGTTGGTTTGAGTCTCTATTGTGCTTATCCTACTCCACGTGCGTCTTCCCTCATCTTCACAAAAAGATTAAGAAAAAAATTCAAATAATAACCCAAAGTTCTCTCATTTTCTCAAATAAGAACTTGAACTTGACATTATTCCAAATAAGGGCTTGAAGTGACTATATCAATCCCAAAGAAAGAGCTTGAAGTGATTATAGCTATTTCAAATAATGGCCTAGCCTTGCCAGCTGGCAAAATATTCTGGTTGATTAGATATATTTTCGTCCAAACACAAGTTAAATTTAAATTAAATTAGATTAAAGATAAATAAATAAATAAAACTTTAAAAAAAAAAAGACACCAACAGGAGGGAGCACCCTCCTAGCCTATGGCCGCTAGTGCCTGGGTGAGGGCCAGCAACCCTCGCCGGAAGCAGGAGAAGGCAGCAACACTCTCCTAGATCTAGGCAACAGTCGCTAGCCCTTGCGTTGGCCCAGCGACCCTTGCCCAGCACCTCTGGACCTCGCCCCAAGTCTAGGGGCATTGGGCGAGAGCCAACGACCCTTGCCTAGACCGTGGTGAGGGCAAATGATCCTCACTCAGATGTAGGAAATGTCTCACTTCTAGCGAGGGCCTACTGGCCCTCGTCTTTGGTTGACTAGGGTCACTAGCGCTCGCCTAGGCACGGATGACCCCGCTAACCTTTGCCACCGCCCCTCCAACAATGAGGCAACGACCATAAGCAGGCTATGTTTTCCTTTTTTTTAATGAAAAGAAAAAACAAAAAAAAAAGAAAGAAAAAAGGAAATAATTAAAAATTTTAAAAGATGAAATTGTCTTTCACAGCCGGCAAGTTCAAATCCTTCTTTGAGATTGACATGGGCAGTTCAAGTCTTTATTTGAAATAAGATATACTCCAGACCCTTGTTCAAGAAAATAAATACACTTCATATCTTTATTTGAAATAATTTTCACTCCAAGCCTTTCTTTAAAAATTTTCCCTATCTTTTTACACAATAACAATTAAGTGTGTTCATATCAAATCCTAAACAGGGTCTTAAAATAAACAAGTCAAATTCTTCATCGCCATGCTCAACCAAGAGCTCATCTAGGACTCAAATCGAGTATGAACCTTAGATATTGGCTCCCATGCTCGATATAGGGCTCAGATTGACCTTTATCTAATGATGAAGGTGTTGGATTTGTTGTCAAGGGCAATGCGGATGAGGTCGGGGCGTCCATGGTCAGCGGGGAAAGAGAAAGGGACTTTGGAGGAGGAGATTTGCAAAGTAAGATTAGGGGTGAGCATGGTTTGAGTTGGGTCGGTCCGCCCCCTAACCCTAGGACCCACCCGCATAGTGTTGGTCCTCAAATTTTGGGACCGAGGAACGACCCTATTGAGCTTGTGACCGAGGACTGGACCGACCCAATGGGTTCGGTCCGGTTCCATGATCAACCCAAAACCAATTGATTATTTTTTATTTCATTTTTTGTACTCCTTAAAAAAGCGATTGATGAGCGAACTGAATGGATTTGGTCCGGTTTCAAGGTCAACCCAAGATCAACCAATAATTTTTTATTCATTTTTTGTACTCCTTAAAAAAGCGATTGAGAACCGGACTGATCCAATGGATTCAGTCCAGTTTCAAGATTAACCCAAGACCAATCAATAATTTTTTTATCATTTTTTGTACTCCTTAAAAAGGGCAACCGATGACCATACCAACCCAATGGGTTCGATAATGAGTGAGGTCAGCTAAGAAAGGCAAATGGTGAAGATCAAGTGGGGTGAGCATCGAACAGAATAAGCAGTGAATGTCAAGCGAAAAGCAACAAGCCAAATGAGCATCGAGCGGCGAGCGGCATGAGTGACCTAAAGTGAGCGAGGCGAGTGTCAGCAGAGAAGTTGTTTCTTTCGATTTTGGCAAATTGAAGACTAAGAAGACAAATAAGATAGAAAAGAACGAATACTAAATGATTATGCCATAAGAAGCTATTTATGCCTTTTTGGATGCCGTGAGAACTCTTCACAAAAACATTTTCCTTATTCGTAAATTATGACTATTAATGCCGTAAAAGATATTAAAAATATAAGTTATTAAAGAACAATGTAAAATTATTTGAACTTCTCACTGAAAAGTTGTTTAATATTATTGACGCCGTTTATTTTAAGGTTTTTTTATATACAAAAATTATAAGTAATATATATGTATATATATTTATATTTATACACACACACACACACACACACATATATATATATAGTCAGGGTTGGTCCGGGTTAGACCGACTCGGAACTCTTAAGACCGAGAACCAACCTACATAATGTTGGTCCAAGAATTCTAGGACCAAGAACCAACCCAATCTCCCTGGGAACCGAACTAGAACCGACAGGGTTGGGCCGATCCAGGGCCAATGCTCACCCATAAGTAAGATGGAAGCGTAAGGAAGACAACGAAAGAAAAAGGAGAGAGAAAGAAAAGAAAAGGAAAAAGAAATGAAAGAAAATTTTTAAAAATATCCTTGGAGAAAAATATTCCTAGTTGTATATATAATTTTGTCGGCCAGTGAGCTTAAACCTTATTTGAGAGTAGGTTGGCTACTTCGTGCCTTTGTTTAAGACAAACTTTATTATAGACTATCTTTTAAGAAAATAAACTCACTTCAAATCCTTATTTGAAATATTCTCTTATATATTTCATTAATCATTTTGATTGGGACCTCAATGTTGCATTATGGTCTATTTGTCTAAAAGAAAACTATTTTTGGGAAATAATTTTCCAACTTTCCAATGTTTGGATGATGAAAAATTAATCGATCTACGGAAAATAATTTCTATGAACTAAAAATAATAAGCTTAGATTGCGAGAAAACGACTTTCATTTCTAGTAAGAAGAAATCACTTTTTCTAAATTATGAATTTAATGAAAACTTTTCATGAATTTTTTTTCATTTATTAAGAAGTTTTCGGTGAAACAAAAGCACCGTTAAGGCTCATTAACATATCAAGCCGATTTTTCATTCTCCTACGGCGAAATCTGTGGCTGCCCTGTGATTGTCATCTTAAAACGATACGGCCACTGGTACGCTAGCGGCGCTCTTTCGTTGACCTTTCAAAGCCGGTTTTTCATTCTTCAGCTTTGTCTGCTCGGTTTCAGGCTTTGACACTGGTCTTTCAATGGACCAAGGCCCCATTCTCGGCCCAATATCTGACTCATTAACTTCTTAAAGACTAATTCAAACGCTCTTTCATTTTCTTTTGACCAAAAATAAAACATTCCTCAGCTTAAATCTAATGGGCTATGCGTCGAATAGAATAAATTTGATTGATGCCCCGCTAATTATAAGATTTTAAGAGGATCAATTTTGACAAATCACGAAATCTTAAATGATACATCGAATATTTTTTTTTAAGTTTTTAGTTGACGAATGTCTCGACGATATAATTGAATTCATTCTTTTTCAATGAAGTGGAAAAGAAGTAGTCAAAATTTCACTCATAGGAATTTTTTTAAAATAGTTTTTTTTTCAAACTTTGTGATTATTGCATAGATTGGCAATTTGTTAAAATAGAATAAAATTGTTTGATACCCCGCTAGTTCTAAGATATCAAGAGGATTAACTGACAAATCATGAAATCTTAAATGATATATCAAAACAAAAATTCTTTAGTTGACAAACGCCTTGATGATATAATTAAATTCATTCCTCAGCTTAAATCTAATGGGCTATGCGTCAAATAGAATAAATTTGATTAATGCCCCGCTAATTATAAGATTTTAAGAGGATCGATTGTTTGACCAAAAAAAAAAAAAAAGAGGATCGATTGACAAATCACGAAATCTTAGATGATACATCGAATATTTTTTAAGTTTTTAGTTGACGAATGTCTCGACGATATAATTGAATTTATTCTTTTTCAATGAAGTGGAAAAGAAGTAGTCAAAATTTCACTCAGAGGAATTTTTTTTTAAATAGTTTTTTTTTCAAACATTGTGATTATTGCATAGATTGGCAATTCGTTAAAATAAAATAAAATTGTTTGATACCCTGCTAGTTCTAAGATATCAAGAGGATTAACTGACAAATCATGAAATCTTAAATGATATATCAAAAAAAAAAAAATTCTTTAGTTGACAAACGCCTTGATGATATAATTAAATTCATTATTTTTTCAATAAAGTGGAAAATAAGAAATCAAAATTTCACTCGTTAGAATTTTTCTAAAAACAGTTTTTCTTTTAAATTTGTGACTATTGGATGGATTAGTGATTCATCAAATAGAATAAATTTGTTCGATGCCTTGCTAGTTATAAGGTTTTAAGAAGATCAATTAACAAATGAAATCTTGATGGTACATCTAAATTTTTTAAGTCTTTGGTTGACAAAGGTCTTGGCGAAATAATTGATTTCATTTATATTCAATAAAGTGGAAAAGAAGAAATCCAAATTTCACTCGTTGGAATTTCTAAAAAAAAAATAGCTTTTTTTTTTTCAAAATTCGTGACTATTGCAACATTTAATATGAGTTTAATAATAAAATTTGTGATCAAATACATAGCGATACCATTACATTCAAAGCGATACGAATTGGCAATTTTCAGCGATAAAAAAAGGCCTACTATTATATTGAGGCGTTCTTATGTTATGGGAAGTTGGGAACCTACTCCGGTTTATAATTATATAAGCGTCAAAAAATCGCGTCGCGAAGGATAAGCTGAAAAGTCAGAGCCCCCGATATATAGACGGGGCCATCCCCTCGAACCGAACCCCATTCGCCCGGATATCCTCTGCGTCCGTCCCGTCGCGAAATCGTCTTCTTCGGTCGTTAGGGTTTTCCAGCGAGCGAGAGCGAGAGAGTTTTGGGGGCGATGGACGCCATCGATTCGGCCATCGATCCATTGAGGGAGTTCGCCAAGGACAGCGTCCGCCTCGTGAAGCGATGCCACAAGCCCGATCGCAAAGGTAAGGAATCTTTTGGGGTTCTGGCCGTCCGATCTTTGCAGATCTGGTGTGAACGATGGATTCGCTGCTCGTGGATTTTTTTTTTTTTTTTTGGTGATGGCGATCTCGTCGGTGCAGAGTTCACGAAGGTCGCGTTCCGGACTGCGATCGGATTCGTGGTGATGGGATTCGTGGGGTTCTTCGTCAAGCTGATCTTCATTCCCATCAACAACATCATCGTCGGTTCTGCTTAGGTACGTGTTTAGTTTTGCCTGGATCTGTGAATCGGTTCTGGTGGTCGGTGGATTTTGCTCCCTGTGGTTCGATCTTGGACTGTTTCGTGGATATTTTTTTTTACTAAGGGCCTTTATTTGTTGATTGGGATTTAGTTAGAAGCTCTTTTGTAAATTGGATCAGTTTATGATCCATACTGGTATGACACTGTTCTGAGGTTGCATAGGCCGTGATAGGAGTTGTTGAGCATTGTTTACGTCTTGTTTTATTTACCCAAGCGGATTCTTAGCTGGACTTCCATCCATGGATGAGATTTATGCATTGAAAACTGCTGACAACTACAGATTGCAAGGGAAATTGACAATTTAATCTTGATACTGTTGGTGGACTAATTTGAGGGGTGCTGCTGTCGGCTTATCGATTTTTAATCTGAAAAATGATAACGTCTCCATCACTGCAGTCGTGATTTAGGTTGTCATGTGATGGTTTTTATTGCTTAATCAATGGGGTATGGCATTATTGCTGGCTGCTGTTTAAGTTCTTCCTGTGCAATATGCATTTTTGTCACTTTGTTTGCTTAGCAAGTTTTTTCTGTGGTATGTTTTACATGTTCAGATAGGGGTCTCAATCTTGTTGAGCATTTATAAGCGGATATATATGTACTTAGTATAATTATGAATCACCTACTTACAAAGAGTTTTCATCAAATCACTGCTAAGTTTTAAATTTTGCAAATCATTAGCTCCGCTCCACATCTAAAGGAATATTACATGTGTAAGTGAAACTTGCGAAATATTCACAATTCTTTAAACGGAGATGGAGAGTGCCATTTAGCTGCAATTTGTTGCCAGATATCTTTGCCATAAAAAATGCACAGTATGTTTGTGAATGGGGCAATTGAATCAAAAGACAAGATAGCTTGATTTGAATGTCTTTAAATTTTATAGGGAGCACAGTTTAGCTTCTGTTAACTTGAATCTAATTGATCTGCCTTTGCAATTCTGTTTTTCTTGATTAAGATGTCTTTGCATTTAGTAATCATTTGGTTTCTCTTATATTCTTGGTGTATGAGGTTCTACTGCAATGTATCATCCCCATTGGTGAACCTATGGAAGATGTCTATTATGATTCAAGGAAATCTGGCTGTTCCATTTGGCATTTATGAAATTGCTTATCAATTTTGTTGAGTGTCTTGTGATTCTTCTAGTTCTCTTCTTAAGTGAAAATTGGATGGTGTTCTTTTGCAGGCCATCAAGAAAGTGGATTCATGGGAATATAAGGCGATTTGCCCAGAGCATTATTAGTTCGATTGGACTGGGCATCAGTGTTGTTTGACCTTAGGCCTTTTGTGTTTTCCCCCTAATCTTTGTAGTTTATACTCAATACTGCACATTTTTGAGTGTTTTACCTTGGATTTTGTCATAATCAAGGAGTTTATGTAGTTTTGACATTGCATCTTCAATTTCTCTATGGCACTAGTTGACGGAAATTATCTTTGTTTTTTACCTTTGATTTTGTCATAATCAAGGAGTTTATGTAGTTTTGACATTGCATCCTCAATTTCTCTATGGCACTAGTTGACGGAAATTTAAGTTTGAAAGGGAGTACGCATCCTGCTTAGCCTACTTGAATTTGATTTGAAGTTCATAATGGCGATGGGGACTATGATTGCTTCCCATCCTCGTACGTCCGTCGTGTGGGTGTTTTAAGTGTTTGGCGGAAAGAAAGGTGTCTGAATTGTAAGACACATGCTTATTAGAAAATATTTTTGGATATTGATTATTATATCACAAGTAAAATGTAAAAAGTGATTCTAGGACTACTCTTTATCTAAGATCCATATGCATATTTTGGAAACCCTTCTTGCTTTGAAGTTTGAACGTGTTTCGTTCGCCGTGCACGAACGCTTAGTCCTTTCGGGCGACAGGTGTGCCGTATTTTTTTCCCTTTCACGGAACAACAGGAGGACGTGATTATATCCCTTCGAACAGATTTCCTCAAATACTGTTGTTTAAATCGTATTTGTAACTTTTGATATGTGAAATCAGATGAAGCAATTTGTTTTGGAGTATATTATAGCGATCCACATGTCTCCATATAAATCTCTCCGCATGTTTTAGGTTTTAATTTATTGTTATTTGGTCCTCCTTTTGCCCCTGAAGTCACTAATCTGTTTCCAATAACCAAAATAGAGGATCATTAATCATATTTCATAACGTGTTTCTCTCAAGGGTCTATGGCGACCTTTACTTTAATTTTTGATTTTTTTTCCTTTTGACATTTGAGATTTGATTAAAATTGAATATTTGGATTTCAAAAAGTCTACAAGAAAGTCGCTGAAGTATTTTTCTTTTTTAAGTTATGTCTTTAAACTTAGAATATGTTTTTTTTATAGTTTTAGTAGGAAGTCAATGTAAAATTGTTTGATCAAAATGAGTGCAGACAATACAAAAAAAAAAAAATAGATAAATAAATAAACAGTTGACAGATTATAATTTTCTTTCAACTTCTTCTAGTCTAAGCACGATTATAATGATTATGGAATCTTGAATATAATCAATTTCAGAAACTCACCATAAGAATAAAAAGAAGTAAAAATCAGATTAGATATGTGGGGAATTTTTTCTTGAGGGCTGAAATTTTCCTCTTTTCTTTCACCCTTGAAATTTTCTAGCTGCATAATATATTATTGAATAGATGATTTTTTTTCTGAACTGTTTCTTTAAAATACCATTGATCAAGCTACGATTAGTCATTTGGAATTCTAATCAAGATAAAGCTGAATATAATAAGAGATGAAATTCAGAGAATTTATTATATCCAATCTACTGCGTGGTGATTATTAAGGATGCAAAATAATCGAGCACCGCTCGGATCACTCAAAATAGATGGTTTCTATTAGAGCCGATTCAATTCTCGGTTCCAATTTAACGGAATCACTGAGTATCGACTAAGTAGCATCGACATACGATATGACACGACACGTCATTTTTCAAAAATAAAAAATTTCGACACGTTAAGACATACGTTATATATTAAATAAATATTTTTATTTTTTAATAATATTATTCAAATTTACAAATAAATAAATAATAAAAAAGAGCTCGGAATAAATTTACACTAATGATATTAATAAATTTATTTATAGAAATGAAATTAACAACTAACAAAAAATTAGAATAAATTTATTTAAATAAATTTATGACCTTTTATAATGACCAAAATTTATCATTATTTAATATTCAATACTTTTATTTTTTGAAATCACTTTTTGGCTCATGTATTTATTTTTCTGAAAAAAGTCTCACCACGCAAAAATTATTTCCCTCCCTAGTTCTCCCCCCCAAACCAAAACAAAAATAAAAACCCCCATCCCTCAAAAATTATTTCTCACCCCCACCCCACGCCAAGTCGCCAAACCCCCTCGGTTTCTTTCCCTCGTTTCTCCCCCTATCACCTATCCCCCGTTTCTCTCCCCCCACCCCATGCCTCAAACCCCTGGTTTCTTCCCCTCATTTCTCACCCACACCCCCCTCACCTGTCATTTCCCCGTTTCTCTCTCCCCAGCCCACACCACCCCAACCCTCCTCCGGCCCCCTCCACCCCCGGTTTCTTTCCCCCATCACCTGGCATTTCCTTTCTCAAAAATTGAAGTCATCCCCACCCCTTCATCCTCCTCGCACAATCCTCTTCTCCTTGATTTCCACTCTCTTTGGGTCGCCTCATCACAATCACTCACCACCTCACCTTCGTCCCTTCCTCCTTCATAGCCACAGCCTTACTTTCGACCCTTTATTGCAACATTGCAGTGGCAGCTATTTGGATCGCCTCGGTCTTTGCTCTTCCTTTAGCCCTCCTTGTAGTCGCGACCTTGTCTCCACCCTCCATTGCCTTCTTTAATGATTTCTCTCTCCCTTTGCATTTGCAGACCTACTTGACAATCACCATGCCTCTCCCAATTTCGAACATGCATGTCGGAGCGTGTCGAAAAGAGTTGATCACATGTCCGAGCATGTTCGAACGTGTCGGACACGTGTCGAGATGTCCAATATGACATAAGCTTCTAAAACGTGTCAGTGCTTCATAGAGTACCAATTCGATTCTCCATTCTAGGCATGGAACCGTCCACGCACTCACCCAAACGAGACCGATATATATACATATTTTAAAAAAAAAAATTATATATTAATTAATTAATAGAATTACTAACTAATTTTGTCTCTTGGGTAAGTAATAGCATTAACCTCTTACTTTTTTCTATCTAATAATCCATTTACTTGCTTTCTCAATCAAAACCAAATAAACAAACATAGAGAAAGGAGAGAACCGATTGAAGATGTCTATAAGAGCCAACGGCTCATTTTAAGAGTATAATTAGGTCTCTCATTAGCCATTCCCATAATTAAATTAGGTTAACGTTGAAAAAAAGATGAATTAAGCGATTAATATTTTAACTTCTATATAAGTTAAGACTTTTAACGTGGAGTGTAATTCTCCACATATTTCCCATGTCAAAAAAACCTTAAGAAGACCACGTCATGACTTTTGAAAAAAACAAGTTTTTAGCTAAAGTATTATTCATTTGTTTCGTCTTATAATTTTCAATCTCTAATCAAATTCAATGGCCTGTAATTTAATTTAAATATAAAGCCAAACAAGATTTGTAGGGATTGGGAACCGATTCCATAAGCCCATCTAGGAGAATCCATGGAACTAACAAACGGGTTTTAGTTCTAATTTTTCGAAACCGGTCCTTAGTAGGTGGTTCTCAGTTTACCATTTACTCGAACCATGCTCACTCCTAGTAATTACAGTGATAAAGTCGGATATATTTACATTATGTCATTTATATTATTTAGTATAAATAGCATATTAGTGTAAATGAACACAAAATTTTACAAATAGAAATGGTAAAAATTTCTTACAACACTCTTGCCTACTTTATTTTTATTTCATTTTATTTTTTAATTTATTTATTTTTTATTTCTTTATTTCCCTTCCATTATTCTCTAATAAAGTTCCATTAACAATAAATTTGTACCAATATACCTAAAATATGTAACAATTTATATATTGAATGTATATTATAAAATATAATTAAATTCGAATATATAAATGAATATAAGATTAAATTAAAATAATTAATTTTTAAATTTTTTGTTATTTGGAATTTCTTATATTAGAATTCAAATATTAATATATATTTTAATTTAATTAATTTAAGAAATTTTTTATTTGAGAAAAATAATTTTCTGATTATAAATATTAGAGATCCTATTTATCTTTATCTCACATTTTTTGTTGGACAATTTTATCTAATTTATGTCCCATTTATGTCAAATTTTATCTTGTTTTGAGCATATACCACAATTTGGTTATGCTATTTAGGGCTTTGCTCTCTAGTAAGGAGGCAGGATAGAGAGTATGAAATGGTGCAATCATGATTTTCTATATTTGCGAATCACCTAAAAATTTATGTCTTCGACTCTTCTCGTATTCCAATTTTCTCCTGTACATACCCATTTGATAGGCGACAAAACATGAGGGGCATTCTGGTAAATTCGCCTCTCAGGCACCCCGCCAAGCCCACACACACACCATCACGAACGAAGGCGGGCCCCCCCCTCAGGCTCCCTTAAGTCAGCTGCACATTTCCGAACACCTGCACGCACCCCTGCCCTGTTACTCTCTCTCTCTCTCTCTCTCTCTCCCACCGGATCTCGAGACATGGCCGCCGCCGCCGCTTCGACCGCCTCCTCCGCCGCCGCCAAAACCACCGCCCTCTCATTTCCCTCCAAATCCCAAACTCCCGTTGACCGATTTACCCTCCGCTTCCCTCCCAGTCCCGCCACGCCCCTCCTCCGTGTCTCCGCCGACTCGTCCCCCTCCCGCATTCCCCGAGCCGCCGCCAGGACCCCGTCCTCCGCACCACCGACCCCGGCCGTAGCCCCTCCCGAGACGTTCGTTCCCAGATACGCCCCCGACGAGCCTCGCAAGGGCGCCGATGTCCTCGTCGAGGCCCTCGAGCGCCAGGGCGTCTCCACCGTCTTCGCCTACCCTGGCGGCGCCTCCATGGAGATCCACCAGGCCCTCACCCGGTCCGGCGTCATCAGGAACGTGCTCCCTCGCCACGAGCAGGGAGGCATCTTCGCCGCGGAGGGATACGCGCGCGCCTCCGGGCTCCCCGGGGTCTGCATCGCCACCTCCGGCCCCGGCGCCACCAATCTGGTCAGTGGACTCGCCGACGCCATGCTGGACAGCATCCCCCTCGTTGCCATCACTGGCCAGGTATCTTTAAGGAGTTTCTACTGCCCGATCGTCCGATTTTTTTTCTTTTTTCTTTTCCTTTTCTTGTCTCTCCTTTTGATCCGGAGGAATGCTGGCGGAGAACAGGAGGTGTATCTGTGGAGATATATCTAGCATTAGGATGATAGATTCTGTTAATTTTTTTTTTCTGGCTTCATTTGCTGTGCATATGTATTGAATAATTCAGTGTTTTGAATACAGAACTATATTCATTTCCGCTGGCGTTCTCTGATGGATCGTTGCTTTGTGGATGATTGTGTGCATGAATGTGTTTGTAGGTGCCGCGGAGGATGATTGGAACGGATGGATTTCAAGAGACGCCAATTGTTGAGGTGACGCGGTCTATTACGAAACACAATTACCTTGTCCTTGATGTGGAAGATATTCCTAGAGTTGTGAGTGAAGCTTTTTACCTGGCGACTTCGGGGAGACCTGGTCCTATCCTGATCGATGTGCCTAAAGATATACAGCAACAGCTCGTCGTTCCTAATTGGAATGTGCCCATTATGTTGCCCGGCTACATGTCGAGATTGCCGAAGTTGCCTTCGGAGGCCCATTTGGAACAGATTGTGAGGTTGGTATCGGAGTCGAAGAAACCTGTTTTGTATGTGGGAGGTGGATGTTTGAATTCAAGCGAGGAGTTGAGAAAGTTCGTGGACCTCACGGGGATTCCTGTCGCTAGTACTTTGATGGGGCTCGGGGCATTCTCATGCTCACATGAACTGTCCCTTCAAATGCTGGGAATGCATGGAACTGTTTATGCTAACTATGCTATTGATAAATGTGATTTGCTGCTTGCGTTTGGAGTTAGGTTTGATGACCGTGTGACAGGGAAGCTGGAAACTTTTGCTAGCCGAGCTAAAATCATTCACATCGATATCGATTCGGCAGAGATTGGGAAAAATAAGCAGCCTCACGTGTCAATTTGTGCAGATGTGAAGTTGGCATTAAAAGGGATTAATAGCATTATGGAGACTAGAAAATCGAAGCTCAAACTTGATTTTTCAGCTTGGAGAATGGAACTTGATGAGCAGAAAATGAATAATCCCTTAACTTATAAGACATTTGGGGAAGCTATCCCTCCTCAGTATGCGATTCAAGTTCTCGATGAGCTGACTGATGGAAATGCTATTATAAGCACTGGAGTTGGGCAACACCAAATGTGGGCTGCTCAATTTTACAAGTACAAGAGGCCCCGCCAATGGTTGACATCTGGTGGATTAGGGGCCATGGGCTTTGGATTGCCTGCTGCGGTTGGAGCTGCTGTTGCAAAACCCGATGCTGTTGTGGTAGACATTGATGGAGATGGAAGCTTCATAATGAACGTCCAGGAGTTGGCGACAGTCAGAGTGGAGAATCTTCCCGTCAAGATAATGCTGTTGAACAATCAACATCTGGGCATGGTTGTCCAATGGGAGGATCGCTTTTATAAAGCCAATAGGGCTCACACATATCTAGGGAATCCATCTAGAGAGTCTGATATATTTCCAAATATGTTGACATTTGCTGAAGCCTGCGGAATACCTGCATCTCGTGTGACAAAAAAGGCAGATCTTAGAGCAGCTGTCCAAAAGATGTTAGATACTCCTGGGCCATACTTGTTGGATGTGATTGTCCCCCATCAAGAGCACGTTTTGCCCATGATCCCTAGTGGTGGCTCTTTCAAGGATGTGATTACCGAGGGAGATGGACGATCCACGTATTAAGTCATCTGGGTTAAATATTTCGCCAAGTTATATGTATCTACATACCTTTTTCTTTGGTCAAGATATCTACATACTTAAGATGATAGGATTTATGTAGAAGTTGTGTCAGGTTTTGTTTTTCCAGTTATATGGGATGCTTAAGATCTTTATTTGTTTGCGTAGGCCTTTTTTTTTTACTTCTTATTAGACGTACTTGATTGTAGCCTTTCTGAGGAAACCATGTAATGCAGTCACTTTTCTCTTAAGCTGTGTCGTCCGTTTCCCTGTCAGTTTAGATAATTCGAATCTTTTAGAATGTGCCTGTCCAAGAAGCAAGAAATTTATGAGAGAGATGAACTAATCAAGTATGCGCTGCAGCTACATTACATTCGTTCATCCTGAACTTTTGTCAGATTTGATCATTGCAGAAATACTTTTCATGCAGTCAGCGGAGGGTGGCCACAGTATTTTGTGCCATTAATGAATTTAGCAAGTCATGAATTAGAGATTCTTTGCCTGCATTCTTCTGTTAATATATGCCATAAAAAGTTCCTAGTGGAGCATTTATTTATTTTTTAGTGTTTATAGTTCATTTCTAGATATCACCGCACCAGGTCCCTACCACCCTACCATCTTTTTTATCAATTTTCATTATGTATTCTCCTGTTTCGTGACTAATTCTGTAGATTGTGCATCAGTTTTTAATGTTCTTTGATCGACTTTGTGGGGTCAAGCAAGGATGTTTTTGGTTCTATAAGGTCAACATACAGACCCTGAAGGTTTTTGTGGAACTCATTAATATGTGATAATGCTGTCTGAATGGTAGCTTATCAGGGTCGAGTTGGAATGTGAGATTCCAGATTCAGTTTTGAAAGCAGATGGTTTCATTTATTTCCACACTTTGAGATCAACTTAGCTAGTAATGCGACATGCTTGAGCAATGTAACAGCTCCTTAATGCTGTGGAGAAAGAGAAAACACCCCATAAGCATAGAGTCTGGTTCATCCTGAATTCTTATGAGGTAAGAAAGTAAATTTGATGTGTTAGTGTTTGTCTGGGGTTTTGGGGGGATTTTAGCCCTCTACTTTTGCTTCTACTTTTGTTTTTTTCCTTCTAACTTGACTTGTGGATTGGCATCAAAAGCTAGTCAGAAGTTGTTTGTCAAGTTTGAGCAGAAATGACAAAGGTTGTTCCTCTTAACTTTTGGCTTTTGGTGAAAATAATATTGAAAATTTTGAGATTTCCATTTGAAGTTCAAATATAGGATCATAGCATGTTCTTGTCTATTTAATATTTTGTTTAGTAAAAGCTTGAAAGTAATAAGACTTCACAACTTCAAAATTTAATTAAAGTCATGATAAAGCTAACATTACTAAAGCCAATGCCATATCCAAGAGACTATGTCTTCCAACAAATTGTCCTTTTCCTTTTGCATACTCTAGACCGTTCTTGTTATGTGACTGTAGGATCCACTATGGTTAATTACTGACAAACATGCTATCATCCTACTGTCAAACCGGGTTGCATTGTTAATTTTTATGTCTCTGAGATTTTGCATCATAAGTTTGTTGAGAAGAGAGGTCTCTCGAAGGATAGCATTCACTAGAACTCCAAGTGGGTGCTTCACAAACAGTAGCTGCCCTCGACGGAGAGAATTCTCAGCTTTTGACCCGCCCCACTGCAAACCATGCATGCACTATCTAGCTATCTTTTAAAATTCTCACCCACCCGGCGGTAGAGAATCATGGAAGATTCTTTACAAAAGATCCTCTTAACTACTATAGGCACCGTACACATAACTTACTTTTTTCTATATGAAATATACATATCTTCTTTCTTAAATGCACCATCCAGTGTCTGTTTTGCAGGAAGAAGGTGAAGAAACTTTCCGGGTGATTCTATAGATTGGTTTAAAGTCACTCACCTAGGTGTCATCAAGTTTTCATTGATCATAGATACGTTTTCCTTTGTGATCCATTAAAGTATCGCGTGTGTAAAAGGTCATATTTTTAGTTATCTTTAATCATGGAAAACTTTTCTCATGAGTTTAAACATGGACGCTTATCTATAATCCAGAGCTTGTATGTGTAGCTCTTCTGATTAATTTGCACATCCACATGGAACTATCTTTCTCTTTCATTGGCTCAAGTAGGGGACCATTGCTGCCTCAAAAGAATTTTCCTCACCAAAAGGCAAGTAATTCTTAAAGGATAGGCATGTGTCACGGGCCAACAGTTCCCTCCGCCGTAGAACGACCCGTGCGGCGCTTGGCGAGCAGAATTCGCCAAGGCAGCCTTCCTTCTATAGCTGTTTCATCAAGCAAACAATATGGTGAATAGCTTCTCTATATGATATCGTACCACGCCTAGCACTCAGGCGTCTAGTTCATCGATTGAGATAACAGATTTCTTTAGGTTTAATAACTGATTTTGACCTGCCCTAGTCTCATCAAAAGAGCGGCGTCAGCTCTTGACCAGTTTGTGCACGGGAGGCCAACCCCACCTTCAAAGCTCCTAACCGATATAATCCTTCTATCCTAGAACTCCTCGCATCAACCATCCTGATGCCACTCCCATGAATCAGTTGTGTTCGTCCCCTCTGCATCCTCACTCTTCACTCGATAACCTCAAGTACCGCTCATAAATGTCACGAGTACGGGAGGATTCAGGGACTGTGATATTCTCCCCTACTCAATTTCGCAATGAGCCATTCCCACGGACTAGTTGTGTTCGTCCCCTCTGTATCCTCACTCTTCACTCGATAACCTTAAGCACCGCTCACAAGTGTCACGAGTACGGAATGATTTAGGGACTGTGACATTCTCCCCCACTCAATTTCGCAACGCCCTCGTTGCGATATATTTTGTCGCTTCCTCGCGTACCTTAACCATGATGCGCCACTTTTGGGATTTCACATCAAATGGTCATATGCTCGCCCAAGCCTCTTTTGATCTTAGCTATTCATATTTTCTTTGGTAAGTGTGGCATTTTTCGCCAACCGCATCTTTTTGGCAGCACCATTTTTGCCTACTAAGCATTATCCCAGCCAACCAAATGGAGGTTCTTTCCTTGTTGAAAACATGGCAGTAGACCTTTTCTTCGAATTCACCTCATTATCCCTATTCAGCGAGGATTCGGTTCTTCTCTAACTCTCTGTCCACTCGGCGAGGAACCGACTCTTCCTAGTACCCTCATTGTCATCCTAGAAGCTTTAGAGAGCCGCACTTTGTCCGAGCACCTTTTGCCTCGGCGATTCACTCTCTGCCCTCATAGGACCGAGTAGACCGCCGGTATTTCTCAGTTCAACCCACACTGGAGTGCGGAGTCCAATTCTCCGACTCAGGTGGGATTCTTGCTCTAACACCATGTGTCATGGGCTGACAGTTCCCTTGGCCGCGGAACGACTCGTATGGTGCCTGGCAAGTAGAATTCGCCAGGCCAGCCTTCCTTGTATGCTATTCCAAGCGAATAATACGGTGAATAGTTTCTTTGTATGAGATTGTACCACGCCCAACTTCGTTTGAACATCTAATCCATCGAGTGAGATAGCAGATCTCTTTAGCCCAACAACTGGTTTCGACCTGCCCTGACCTCATCAGAAGAGTGGCATTAGCTCCGACCAATTTGTGCACGGGAGGTCAATCCTGCCTTCAGAGCTCCGAAGCGATATAATCCTTCTATCCTAGAACTCCCAGCACCAACCCTCCCGATGCCATTTCTATGGACCAGTTGTGTCTATATCCTCACTCTTCACCAGATAACCCCAAGCATTATGTCACGAATACCGGAGGATTAACAGACCATGACACATGCCTGTTGTCTAGACCGCACAAAACAAAGTCTGACGGGTAAGTGAGGGATTTAGGCAATCTTCTCCAACAATCAATGCGGTTGCAATCAAGAAGAACATGCCATGAATTTCGATGGGATTCTGTAATCTAGTGCATGGAATATTATGTCCTCTCGACATCTGCTGGGTGTGAAAATAGCGCCCTTAGGGCTGTGCTTACTTTTTCGGCAGGAATACTGGCTCAGCTGTGACCTTGATCCACGGATCCCACCAAGTCTCGGGTGCAGCGGTTACCTTTGATTCTTTGTAAGTAGCAAATTCGTTTACGTAATGCCCATCTTCTCAACGACAGTCTTAAGCAGTTTTCCCTGAGAAAGGGATAGCTCTCACCTACCGAAATGATAGCATCTTTGTAGCTTGGAGTAAAGATAAGAGGATACTAATTGCTATACAGTCCGTGGAATTTCAGAACTTTGTTTTGAGCTTGAACATCAGGGATGGAGATGAAACTCCCAGGGAAGGACCTTGTGGTGATGATCTCAAGCAATCTAGATGGTTCTAGCTGGGTGACTGCCTCTGTAAGATGGCCGGGATGGTTCCCTGAAGTCCTCTGCAACTTCTTCTTATCATCAAGAACGGGCTCAAATGGCTCCTTGTTAATGCAAAGGGCGGATAGATCTATTTGTTCTCCTTCACCTAGTCAATATTGTGCATACTTTGCCAGCAGGTACTGTTCAACACATTGTATCTCTGTTAGGGTGATTGGTCCTGACCATCTAAGGCCTAGACCACAGAGGGTTGATACGGCTTCTGCTACTACGTGAGGGGGTACTGTAATTTTGTGCTTTCTGTTGAAGCACTGGCTGATCTAATAATACTATATCATGGACACTTACCTTAGAAATAAAAACGATTGCAAACCTTTATGACCAATACTTCTGAGTGTGCAATCATCTGTGAATGCATTATGTATAAATTGGGACAGGGACTTCTTCAATCAATTTTCATTTTCATATTTGTTGATAAATATTATGGGCATTACTATTAGTGTAAGATCTGTATAGAGGAGAAAAAAGAATCAAAGAGATTTTAAGTTTGAGAACTCACTTTCAATCCAGCATTTGAAATGATCTTTGCATTGCTGTCCCTATCCACGGTCCCTTCTCTACTCTAAGCTTATAAAAGTTTAGTCTTTCTTTGCAATGGATGTACAAGATTCATGAGAATGAGAACCAAAAGGCTAGGAAATTAAAGTGAATTATATTTTAGGTAAGCCTTGCACAGTACACGGAATCATGAGTTGGTTAGAGATGGGTATGGGGGAAATAAGAGCGTTCAGACAAGTCAATGGATGGAAATGTGTCCGAGATATAAGGAGATTTTTCTGCACTTGATTAGACAGAAACAGATATTGACTCTAATACAAGATAAAACTTTAAGAAGTTGTTTAAGATATAGCGAAAGGACTAACGATGTGAGGGAGGAAGGTGCGAAGAGAGGACCTGGGCAAACTTATTGTGGAATTTTTGGTTGCAGATGTGTATCTGAATTCAGGTATTGCAGATATGTAATCCAAGTAATAGGATTTGACCAAAATTTTTTTGGATCACTTGAAATGTTGTGCTCTAGCTTTGGGAATCAGACAACCAAATATCCTTCCTAATAATGCTTATATGAAAACACAAATGTCTTTCAACTCTTCCAGCTGGAAGTTGAGTGACATAATCCTGAAATATAAGCGTTGATCTAGCTAGATTAGAGTATTTTCAATTGCAAGTGTAGGCAGTTCTCTGAATTTTAAATCTGAGCAGAAAGTGACATTACAAGTTGCTGGGTAACAGGTGCAAATGAACCTGTTCATTACAGTTGATTCATGAGATATTGAGTGACATAATCCTGAAATGTATGTGTTGATCTAGCTAGACTAGACTATTTTCAATTGCAAGTGGAGGCAGTTCTCTGAATTTTAAATCTGAGCAGAAAGTGACATTAGAAGTTGCTGGGTAGCAGGTGCAAGTGGACCTGTTCATTACAGTTGATTCATGAGATATATTATTTTGTGCATTGATGTTATAAAGGATTGTGACCTGTCTGGAAGAAATCATTTTCAGAATCTTAGGTTAGGGTAAGAATTAACAATAATAAAATTGGTGTATACTGGGATTGGTATAGAGTACAGATCTTGAAATAAGGTTATTGTTTGTTCTAGTCAAGAAATCTTTTTTATGCAAGAACTGGAATGTAACGAGCATGTACTTGGTTGCGTGACCAAAGACAAATTTAAATATTAGGATATCTCAAGGGGATTTTTGGCCAATTCAGGGATCTTCCATGCTTACGCAAGAACTACCACTGTAAAGATATTAGTCCCTCTGTTTGAGCCACTCTCATTTGAATATGTTGTTGTGGGAAAATTACCTGTTGGCCCCAATTTTTGAAGATGTCTCAGTCAGCTCCTTATAATTTGTCTGACTCTCAATCAACCGTGCACATCTTTATTCTTTGTTTCATTTGACCCAAAGATCTCAATTTCAATGTCTGACATGATGAAATCTAAAGCAGTGGGATTATGTAAGTAAATTTATATGATAGGTAAGGTTAAAAAAGTTAGCATATGTATTTCCCCTAAGTGATGAAATGTAGAATGAACATGTTATTTTTAAGTAACTCCAAAATTAGATGAAGAGAAATCTAATTCAATTTGTAACTGTTTAAGTGTCCTGCTTTGCTTGTCTATGGGGCTTTAATGTGCCTTATATTTATGAAATCTCCCCCGCATATCATTTTAAGCTTTTGAATTGAACTTACTAACAGGGTCACAAATCAGCTTCTGCACAAAATTTATTTCACTTGTGAGGCTCCTCGTTTGTCAATTCCCATGTGTTATTATTACTTTGGTTTGCACATAAAAAGGTTGTTAAAGTATCCTACATTACTTATATATAGGGTTTCAATGTGCCTTATATGCATGTAGTCTCCCTTCATTTATTAATTGAAATTTTTAAGTTGCACTTTCTAACAGAAACTTCTATCAAAGGGGAAATACGTATCTTGCTGGTTTTACCATTAGCGAAGGTCATATAGATGTATGTGATGTCATGAGCTTTAAAATCTATCAAGTCAAAGTCCAAAAGTGGGATTTTGGGAGTTGAAACAAGAAATGCAACTATAGGGAGTTGATTGATATAAATTGAATACAGGGGGTGACTGAAACAACCCTGGAGTATAGGGGCAAGATGTACTCCCCTTATTGTTGCAGTAGGCATATTCTTGTACATATCAATGCCCATAAATTTTGTAAAGGAGTTTTAGATCTATTTGCTTGCGTCTTTTAAATCGCTATGATAAGTCATAACATGTTCCATTATGTTTTTTGGAGGTCTATCCATTGTCAAATTTAAAGATTTGGCATCCACTTATAATGAGCTTTGGCCCATATAGTGAGGTTGAAGGAAAAATATGTTTTTGGTTTGGTAGGGCTAAGTTTGTTTAGTATGTCTGAGAGGTATTACCATTTACCAAGAGGTTGAGAGTTAATACAGTCTGTAAGCTCTCCCATCGGTGATGTGTTCAGACCCTGAAGACTTTTTCTGGAACTTATGTGATCTTTTGGTATGAATAAAGTATTAGCCGGGTCGAATTGGAATATGGGATCTCAAATAAAATTCAGACAATCGGCAAGTTTCTTTATTTCTGTACTCCGGAATCAACTTAGACACTAATGTAGCCTGGGCCAGATTTCCTGCTATTTATTGCAGCAGAGGAAGAGGCAACACATGAGCACATAGAATTTCAATTTTTTATGTCTTTGAGGAGTATTTTTCAGTTTCTTGTGAGGTTAGAAATCACCTTGTTTGTTGGAGCTTGTTTGTGCTTGGGGGATTTTAGCGCCAAATTTTGCCTAATTTCTTGATTTTCTTATTTATTGATTGGCATCAAATGCTAAAAGTTGCTCCTCTAACTATTGGCTTTTGGGTGAAAATTTATTGAAAGTACTAAGATTTCCATTTAAAGTGCGAAGAATGTTATTTAGCATGTTTTTCTCTATAAATTTACTATTTTTTAAGTAGAAGGCTAGAAGCTAGTAATTAACTGAAACTTGCAAGTTCTAAATTTAATACAAGTCAAAGCTAAAATTCAGAGACCATGCCTAAAGCCTATGCCGTTGCCTGGAGCCTATGTCGACAAACTCTTAAATCCCTGTACATGCTCCAGACATTCCTCCTGAGACATGGATGTTAAGTTTCATTAAGGTCATTCTTATATGAAGATGCTCTAAGCCTTCCATGAAAAAAGATTTCATTGTGCTGAAGGTGGAATGACATAGATATCAATAAATCCCCTCAGGCATCAATTGTTATAGGGCATTATCCTCAATTTCGAGTTAAGTTCCAGATAGTATATTTCTTCTTGCTTGCATGCTTGCATTATGAACCATTCCTCCTATTGACATTGGCAAAAAAAAAAAATATATGTAGAGACTTGCCTTAGCAAGTTACTGGTGGCATGAGTTTCCATAGAGCACACGATTTGAATCTGATAACAACTTTGACTACAAATCTGTCACCGTGGTCCTTTGTGCTCCATCTAAGATATGATCTGTGTAAAGTTAATTTCTTTGCTATTTTCAATCGTGTAAACTCTGAAAAATTTTCTGATGAGGTTATACATGAAAAATTATTCGAAAACCAGAGCTCACTTCTGTGGCTGTTGCTTAATTTGAAAGGAAGACATTCTATATTTACATGGAATCATCCTTCTCATTCATTGGCAATTGTTGGTGCATCAAAAGATGTTTTCCTCACCAGAAGACAAGTGATTTTTGAAGGATGGGCATGCCTGTTATCCAGACTGCACAGAATGAAGTCTGGTCGATGAAGTGACAGGTTTAGGCAATCCTCTCCAACACCCAATGCAGTTGCATCAAGAAGAACGTGCCATGAATTCCGGTGGGCCTCTGAAACCCAGTGCATGGAATATCGAGTCCCATTCACATCTGCTGGGTAGGAAAATAGCCCCTTAGGACTGTGCTTACATTTTCTGCGGAAATACTGGCTTAGCTGTGATCCCCTGATCCGCAGATCCAACCAAGTCTCAGGTGCAGAGATTATCTTTGATTCTTTGTAGGTGGCGAACTCCTTTATGTAATCCCCATCTTCTCCAATGACGGTCATGTAGCAGTTTCCCTTGAAAAAGGGATAGCTCTCACCTACCAACATCATGGCATCTTTGTAGCTTGGAGTGAAAAGAACAAGATAATCCTCGTCAGGCAGTCCACAGAACTTCAGAACTTTATTTTGCGCTTGAATTTCGGGGATGGAGATGAAACTCCCAGGGAAGGAGGCCTTCTTGGTGAGGATGTCAAGTAATCTTGATGGCTCTAGCTGGGTTCTGTCTAGATCCGGGTGACTGCTTCCATAAGATGGTGTCAAGGGTTCTCTGAAGCCAGTCCGTGGTGATCTCCTTTTATCATCAAGTGTGGGTTCAACTGGCTCCTCATTAATGCAAAGCGTGGAGAGATCTATTTGTTCACCTCCAACAAGTCCAGCATACTGTGGATATTTTGCCAGCACGTATTGTTCAACATATTGCATCTCTGCTGGGGTGATTGGCCCGGACCATCTAAGGTCTAGACCACGGAGTGTTGATATGGCTTCTGCTACTATGTGAGCAGGAATCACACCACGTGCTTTCTGTTAATGCATCAATTGATTAAATCAACATACTATCGAATTGCTGGAACTCATTTTTCGCCGGGGGGGGGAAGAGAGAGAGAGGGAGAGGGAGAGAGAGATTGATGAATATCCTACCTTAATGACCATGCTGCTTGATCTACCATCATCTGTGGAGCCCTTAACTATAGATTGGAAAGGGAACTTCTTTGGTCGATCTTCTTTCATTACCTATATATTTTAGACGAATTTTAGCAATAGCCGCAGCTAGTTTAAGGATCTTAGAAAGCAAGAAATACAGAATGAAAGAATGTTTGAATTGAAGAACTCACCTTCAGACCAGCCATTGAAATTATCTTTGAATTGGTTTCCCTACCCATTGTTGCTTCTTTGTGCGCCACTGTTTAAAGTTTAGATGCTTCCTTTGCAACAGACAAGATTCAGGAGGGAAGGGAGGATCAAAAGGCTAAGAAATTAAAGATAGGATGCTTTGTAGAGATGCCTTGCAAAATGCACAGAAGATGTTGCTAGAGAGTTGGTCTGATATGGGAATTTAGGGACATAGGAGAGTCTTCAGAGATGTCAATGGAAGGGAAGTAAGAAAAAGCACAAGCCAATCTGCACTTTATTTGGTGTAAATTAGATATGGACTGTCGTGCTAGATAAAATTCAAGAAGTTGCTGAGGTTGTGATGAATTGGAGGAAGTGAGGGAGGAAGGTGCAGAGAGAAGACTTGGCCAAAGTTCTGACAGCAATTTTGACCAAAGGATTACTGAGTCACCTGAAACGATCTGCTTTAGCTTTGGAAACAAACAAGCATTGATACGTTGGTTAAATCACCCATACTGCCTCTACAGAACCTTCCAGCTGGAGAATAAGGTACGGTGGACCTTGGTTCTTGAAAAAAAGAAAAATGCGAATGCGGCTAGGCTTAGAATATTTTCAATTGTGATAGGATGTCATCCTTCCATTTTAAATTTTCTGCTGAAAGTGACATCTGCGGATGCTGGTGGACAGGTGCAATTGACCTCTTCATTGGTATTTGATCTACGAGTTTTTCTTTTTCTTCTTGCTGAGCATATTTTATCTATATTATACGGTTGTTTAAAAATAGGCTTGTGATTGGTCTACAAAGTCATTTCCAGAGAGTCTAATTCATGCAGAGATAAAGAAACGATGGATTCGTGACCGTTGGATTTGGTAGACTTTGAGAAGAGGTGTTTTTTTTTTTCCAGATTTAGCGTAGTCCTTGTTGCAAGGACCCTCTTTTTGCATATGAAATGGTTTGCTTGACCTGTGATTGGTAGAAGAACAATAGGATTTAAGAATTTCGTGAGGGACAGGTTAGGTGCAGGACCTTTTTGTCTGGTTAAATGAAAGGATCTGATCTAGGTACAGAACTAGCACCATATGGACACCAAATTTTTGTAGCTGTTTTCCATCCAAGAAATAGACCAAAGGAAACTGAGAGAGAAGAGGAAGTTGTGTATTTATCCCATCTCAGCTTGATATTGTCTACTTTTCACAGTGCAACGTGACTGCTGTTCTCTTGACTGTTTGAGTGCAGTTCCTTCTTGTATCAGGTTGCACATTTAAACTTGATGCAGAAACTGGATCTCCATTAACTGAGGGTATGACATCCTCATATCTATCTTAACAATTGTCATAATCTTCTGATACGATTATGCCTCGAGTACAAAAGCTGTTAATTGGGGTGTTTGGTCATCTAGCTACTTTTAATGGCTTTGGTGCTCCATTAATCTTCAGGGAAGACTCTTTGTTTATGCAGAAAGAGACGTCCTCGCACTGTGCAGACGCGGGTACTTTCTATTGGTGAGCATGTATATTGTACTCAGGAAAGAAAGATGCAGCTTGAAGATGCCTTGCTGCGAAGCGTTCATACAGACAAGCAATTGAAAAACCATATCATATGTGTTGGCAAATTGACGTTAGAATAATGTATACAAGGATGCCATTCGTACAGCTCATTCCACATTGATTATTAGCAGAAACGAATTTCCCATCTAATTTCTTGGCTGCTGGAAGGTGACATCAGATTCCATTTTTTTATCTCTTGTTTGGGAGCTAGTTGCCGCAGGTTAAGGTGGAACAGCTGCCATTTGATTTGTTTTAGCAATTTCTAGAGATTGGGGGCAATTTTCAGTAGGAAAATGTCAAGAAGAGTAATTTACACGCCTTTTAGCATGTAGTCAGTTCATTAAATTTGAGACTGATTTGCTCTGTTCTGTTAAATTCCTTCTCCGTTAAGTGGTATGACGTGTGTATATAGAGAGACACATTTGTACATGTGTCACGGCTTATTGACAAATGGTCGACCATTACTGTGGAGAAACCTTCTTAACCGTTGGATCTTTCAATGTCCTTATTAGAGAATTCCAACGCTTCTTTTAAAGTAATGCTACGCCACCTTCATACGAAACTCCTCTAGAAAAGGACCTTTCAACTAAATCTCTCTCTCTCTCTTTCATTTGATAATCTTAAACCGATAGTGACATTTTACATTAAATGCTTCCAATGACCTTTTAGACGTGAGAATGTCGCTTTAGATTTCGGCTAACTCATAACAGTACGGGTAAGCGTGCTAGCCTAACGTCAACTGGATGTAAGATCTTCATTATATCGAAGTTTTTTTCCTTTTCTTTTTTTTTTTTTATTGTTGCAACATCTTCGCATACACAGTTCAATGCTGGTTCTGGACAATACAGAACCGTTCAATATCGCTGGTCGCTATTCCTCGCATGCTCGCCTTTTATCTTTTGCGGCGCCTTAATTTGGTTTGAGTCCGTTTCCTTCGGGCCTTGAGGCTTCTTCACCGATTAGTCGTAAGCAAATCTCGCGATTGATTTGTTTTTCCTTTAACTCTCCCTAAAGGTGTTTGCTTGCCAGAACCGATCCAAGTCATCTTGCAAAGAGGGTAGGAAAAAAAGCCATCCGATGTTATTACAATGCCCTCACGCGTTTTCGTACCTCAAATCAGACGCAAAAACAGAGCTCAGGTTAAAAAACAGAGCTCAGGTTAAAAGAAGAAACGAAGTGGGGACAGGGCGTTGGTTCTTATGTTAATGTCGTCCAAAATCATCCGCCCATTTGCCAAAATTTATCGTTAAGGGCTATGAGCCTTTTGCCTTTTTTTTTCCCCCATTACCACATAAATACATAACTACAAACATTTGGGTCATTGGCTTAGCAATTAAATTTGTGTAAAGCCAAGTACATGACGTAGATACGACCCTCGATGTACCAAATATAAATAATTCTATTTTTGGATCATTCGCTCGAGCTTTGAGCCTATCGGGGCGTTCTACATATTTAGAATTCCCCCAGCTAAAAGTGGCTTCTTCCTCACATTGGATTATTCAATATTAATTGAATTCAAATGACTATTTGACCAAATTTATCTCATGAAACTTGGCACCTATGGATTGGTTCGGAGGTACCGCATAAGGCAAGGATGCAATACAGTAATATTTCTAAAAAATTGGAAACACTAATAAGATCTTCTGGCTCTAAATCTGCTGATGGTAATTGCCCCAAAAAAGAAAAGAGGGAGGTGAAATTGGGAAATGAAAATGACAAAATCCACTTTTGACACTTCAAAAAAATTCAAAAAATTTTAAAAAATTAAAAAAATTGAAAAAGTTAAAAAAAAAAAAAAAAAAAAAAAAAAAGGATCAAATTTAATTCAAATGCGATATTTTGGAAATTTTATTTTGACATTTTATCAATATAAAAAAGAGGGAGGTGAAATTGGGAAATGAAAATGACAATCCACTTTTGACACTTCAAACAGAAAAAAAAAAAAAAAAAAAAAAAAAAAAAAAAAAAGGAAATTTAAAATTCAAATGTGATATTTTGGAAATTTTATTTTGTGAAATAAAACATTATATTAATTTTTATATGCTCCTCACATGACCACCAACTCTTGTACCTAGCTACCGAATCTAAACCCCAACCATCTTAATAATTGAATGATTCTTTTGGTGTCTTCAAATTACTTTCACCCGAGAATCGGCAAAGATTGTGGCTAGATCTCATTGGGCCGACTCGCACCTGTTATATTGACTTCAAAAGGGCATTTTCACTTCTTATTCGGAACAAGATCCGTCTCCATCACAAGTTGTCCGCCCATCATTTTGAGACAATGGCCTTCCAACCAATTTTCATCCTTCAACCTCAAACTATGCACAAAAGAGCGGCAATCCCGACGACCCACATCAGATTATGGCAACCACCATCATATGCTAAATGATTAAAACGCCAATCACCTGATGTTTGTCCAATGGAAAATACAAACGTAGGCAAATCTGATTTGACACGATGCAGTTAGGTGACCAGCTGACAGCTCGTAAAGATCTCTTGAAATTGAAGCGAAAGCCTCTCTCCTTCTCCCTGACGCAATAAGGATACTAAAGATTCATGTCAATAGCAACTCATGGCGTCGAAAAAAAAACCCCCACTGCAACACTATGGAGATGATGTGAAGGTGGCTGTACATGTGGTGAAAGGAAAGAGAGGAAGATGCCCCCAGAAGTACCTCTGTCCTCCACTCTCGCAACACCCCTCATTCGCTACTCTCCTCCACCCCCTTCCAACGTAGAAGGCAACCAGACGTTCAAACACAAATCGCTCCGAGGAACTAGGAAGATGAAACTTAGTGTAAGGAAACTCATACCAGTTTTCGTATTGATCCTTGCATCCCTATCCATCCTTAGATTCGTTCGAATCCTCATCACCACTTCATCTCCTCACCCACTTCCAGCTTCGCCTCCACATGTGCAACAAGCATGCACCTCTCCTTCATCGTGCAGTAAGGTTCTAACGGACATATCGGGCAACTCAACTTCCACACCGCCTGCCTACACCACCTCAATAACGGCTAAGGAATTTAAGCTTCTATCAAACCTTGTCAAGCAGAGGAGACCTTGCAACATTCTCATCTTTGGTCTTGGGCCACAATATCTCAGCCTCTCGTCAATAAATGCAGGAGGCAATACAATCATACTGGAGGATGATGCTGACAAGTTCACGAATTATAGAACAGAGAGAGCCGGCAGTACTCAGATATACAAGGTACAGTACAATGTACCAGCAAAAGAGGCATACGAACTGCTCAAGCATGCAAGGAGAAGTTCGAACTGTGCACCCGGGGCTGCACTGCTTCAAGTGTCAAAATGCCAGTTGGCTCTAACAGGTTTGCCACAAGAAGTGTACAAAACCAAGTGGGATCTCGTAGTGGTGGATGGACCAAGTGGAAGCAACCCAGAGGCTCCTGGAAGGATGGGAGCAATCTATACAGCAAGCATATTAGCCAGAGCTGGGAACACGACAGATGTAGTGGTTCATGATGTACATCGCACCATCGAGAAGTGGTTTTCCTGGGAATTTTTATGCGAAGAGAATTTGGTTTCTTCGAAAGGGAAGTTCTGGAATTTCAGAATACTGGGTCATACAGACCCTGCAAGATTTTGCCCAACCCAACCATGACAGGTACAATTGTCTCCTCCAATCTCATTGCATAAGGAAAACAGAAGTGACCCATTATGAGAATCTCCAGAAGGGCAAACACGGGTAAAGAGACGCCATAGAAACTGAATGGTTCATGTAGGTGCACAACATGCTATGGCCACTTTTGTTTTGGAAATTGCCCTCATCCGAAAACAATTGCTATTAAGGTCGAAATGCAAAGAATGAGATGGCAACTGATAAAAGCTTTCATCAAATACACATCCCTCTGGTGTAGTTTTATCGGCATATGCAGCAGAAGAGGCTTCTTCCCTTACCAGCAAGGTGACAGCGGCTTATACACAAGACCATGTTTTTATCGGCATGAGAAGAGAGACAACCCCAGATCCTTTTGCAAGACAGTTCCTCTTGTAGTAACTTTGCCTTTTCTATTTCTCAGAGCATCTGATGTAAATGAATCCCATTCACTATGCACATGAAATTGTCCTTACACAAAACCAATTTTTTTTTAATGAATGAAAACAAGAGAGAAGAAAGAGTGTCCAATGGTCCAACATCCAATAGAAAGAACAATATGGCCCTAAAGCTCATGATAGTACATCCAAAGTCATTCCAAGAATTCCATTATTCATAGTGAAAACACGGACACCTCGATCATAAGTAATGACATGTATAGTCGCAAATGCCCAGGCACAAACCAAAATTTGCCAGACTACTGCAGCCATGAAAGGGTGTGTCAAACTGAAAACTTGCAAATAGGTCAAAAACTATACATACCGAACATAATCTGAAGCTTCGCAGATATATTTACACTGCCAAGATCAACAAATCTCATTTGCTTACATCTCTGCGCTGCAATAAGTAGGAAAACAACTGATTAGTTCACATTGCTCAGCTAATTCAGATAGTGTAAAAGATTAAGGAAGAAAAATAGGGTCCATAATGTTTAATGAGCCATATACACTGGCTGCAGGCTCCCATGCAGTGTAAAAATAGGCTCGAAAAATGAGAGAATGATTTAATTGGACATCATGGAAAGCTGGCCCAATTGTCTAAAAGTGAAGCAACTATGTTTTCCATAGCCAAACAGAAATGAAATCCTCTGAACCTTTATGGGAAAAAAGAAGACATGAAAATGCACTTCCCCAAACAAAAGACACCCTTAAACTAGAAGACTGCAAAAAAGAGAACCTCACGGAAGATGGTATCAATATTCAACATATATAATAACACTCTGGTCAGTAACATACTTTCAAGTCAACAAGAGTCAGTCAAATGTATTAATGGTATGAAAAACGGAATAAAGGTCATCTAATAATTAATTGGGTCCGCTTATATAGGTAACCTAACTATAACTATAGGAACTTTTCCCTAACTGCCAATACACATGACCAAGAATTTTCAGAATGCCCTTGCTGAGCTGAAAGAAGTGAATAAGGTGTTTAGATAACAAATCAAACCACAAATACAATGAGACAGTTGAAGTATCTCCATAAAAAACCAGAATAATCATGCAGTCAGTATTCACCGTATCCCAATAATCAATAATCCAAACTTACCATTCGCTTGCTGATGTACGGCTGTACATCTATTGGCATCTCAGGTTGAGTTTCAACACTAGGCAATTTTCTTTTCTCCATCTCAAATTCTTTTCTTGATTCCTTTCGACTGCCTGCCTGCCAAACACGGCCAAAATTTGGAAGCCATTCAGCATCATTGCAGCTCTTAATGATTTCTCCTCTTCTCTCCATCTCCATCTCAATCTTTCTCCTTTCAGCCCAAGCAGCGCCCACCCTTTTAGGGTTTAACTTGGACTTTCGTGGCTTATTAGAAGGAGAAATTAGGCTCACTGATGGCTGCTTTCTGTGGTTGTCTGTCTGACTTCGTTCAGAAACATCCAACCAAGGAGGTGGTGCTCCAGAATGCACATTTCCTTGAATATCCCCTTGGGATGAGGAGAAACCTCAGTGAGCAGCTGCAGACCTAAAGCGAGGGTCACAAGAATGCCGGTATCAACTCAAACTTCAAATTACTTCCTTCAGTACACAGAAACAGACACAGACACACGCATGCACACAGAGAGATGGGTGTCCTCACAATTACACTGATCCGGAGGCCCCACTTTGATGAACATAAGGTTTTTGTAAAAGGCAAAGACAAATACCTTGATAGCTGCTGTCTCCTTTCTTCATCCCTCCAACCTGATTCATGTGATTTTACAACATGAAAGTGATCAAAAGTATGCTAAGGATGAAAGATATACAGAGACTCATACACCATTTTGTGCATGTCCATATAGTAAAAAAAAAAAAAATGCCAAAACCATAGACCAGCGAGGCATGCACAATGCAAATACCAATGGATGCAATGCAAAAACTGCATGCATGAAACTCAATGAGGACATGCATTTCAGAAACAAATACAGTCATTTAAATAAAGCCATTTCTTCTTCAGCAACAGGGCCAAAAAGAAGCAGGAAACTAACTTGAGAGGGTCATGCTATAAAGAAACCGACAAAGCCATCTTGCATGACGTGGAAATTCTGGCAGGCTTTGGGTTTAACATTTTGTACCTATTGGGTAGGAAAAAGAACAACTTACCCAATTTGTATGTTGATTATGAAACATTGTCTAGTGACAAACAACAAAGACTCGAGAACAGGGACGCTACATCCCACAAAAATTAGCATTGCTACCATAGAAAAGTACCTCTTCCAGGACTTAAACTGTTACAAAAGAGTAAAAGCCAAAAAAAGCAGCACAGAAAGGGATTCCCTCCTGTATCCCAAAAGCAACCAGGAGAAAGGAATGACACTCAATTTCTGAGCTTCATAGTCTAAACATTAAAACGGGAAATGAGTGGTGCTAACTTAGCTCCCTGAGAACCTACAATGCCTACTAATGTGTAAACGCAGAGCAACCACAAAAAAGACTGTTAAGTCATAAAGAAACTGAAGCAAAAAATTCAAAAAGATGCTGGAGGAGATCCAGAACTCACACTATCACCAATGAAACCATTGGAAGCAAAGTTCTTGTCGTGATCTTGATAGACACTGGAGCACCACATACTTCCATTCCCTGAATCATTGCATAAAAATAGTTACTACCGTTACCAATGTATTTAAAGGAAAAGAGTCGCACCGGACATTACTTCTGTACCTGTTGAACCACTAGATCTCTGGGTAACACTTCAGGATATTTCTCCACAGGCGATGAAAAGGTGGAAGTGTGAGATGCACCACAAGTGTTTGGAACCCCGTTAGGTCCAGTATGGGATATCTGATACTCATTCGTATAATATTGTAAAGGCATAACAGCATTCAAAAAGTTTTCATGAGGATGATATACAGAATTATTTCTAAAATTCTCGACAATCCCATAGTTCTGTTCATTTTGGATATCATTTGACAGTCACATGTTGGTCCATGTGATCCTTCTCCAGACAATGCAGCTTCTTTCTTCAATGTTTCGCATTTCTTCTCCCACTGCACAAGCAGCATTTCTTTTCTTGTTATCCATGCAACATTCAAACAAAAAATAGGATAACTTAGAAACCAAAGACTTAAAACTCGAGGGCAACAAAATCAGTCTAAGAGCACTTGTGAGACCATACCTTAGCTACATCGTCTTCCAAAATCCTGAAATCATCCAGGCGGTCCATTGCACCACCATATTTCCAAATGAAATGCTTCAGATTCTTTAGATGATCTGCACCTGCTAGGTGATTGATTGCATTCCCGCTGTTGCCACGACACCAGCAATTAAACCCAACTCAATGAATAGGGATATAGAAAGAATCAACAAAGAATTTAAGAAGGAACCGCGGCCGATAAGAATTCAGTACAACATCCCTCAGACAGACATAAGCTGGAAATAGAGAAATAACTATACGACTTGCGAAGCAAGTTGGATATACAACCAGTCCTAAATTCGACTAATCTTTCGGTGGCTTATATCACCAATTGTTGAAAAATGCAGGCGAGAATTAGCCGAAAATGTCCTCACCAGGCAAACAAACCATCGAGCTCCTCTCTCTCTCCCTCTCTCTCTCTCTCTCACACACACGCCAATTGTCGAAAAACGCAGGCGAGAATTAGCCAAAGATGTCCTCACCAGGCAAACGAACTATCGAGCTCCTTGATGTCGATATCGCGGAAGACTCTAACTATATACAACATGCGAAGCAAGTTGAAGATACAACCAGTCCTAAATTCGACTAATCTCTCAGTGGCGATCTCTCCAATTGTCGAAAAACGCAGGCAGAATCAGCCGAAATATCCTCACCAGGCAAACGAACTATCGAGCTCCTCGACGTCGACATCGCAGAAGACGCACCAGAACCGATTGCGAGAAACGTGCTCGGGGCGGAGCAGGCTAGGGTTGTCGAGGAAGAACCGGACGTCGCCCAATTTGGAGCGGAACCGATCGAGGTACCCGGAGAGCGATCTCTTGTGGTTCGGTAAGTACTTGTGACGCTGTCCTTGATCGTGATTGAGTTTGCAGACTTTGCAGAACTCAAACTCGCTCTTCCTCTTCGTCGCCGCCGCCGCCGTCCTCTTCTTGGAGTTGTCGATCGGGACGGCGGGGCAAGAGTTAGGGTTCGGCTTCCGGCGCGGCGAAGAGTCCCCCGCCATATTTACGGGATAGTCATCGGAGAACGCGTGTCGCCGGAGTGAACCCGATCGGCGCCGGCGACGCGGGACGGCGGAGACCCGTGCGGTGCGACTCGTCTCGGCTCAGGAACCTTCTCGGTCGCTGCAACTTCCGCGGCGGGAGTGATGGATGCTTACAGAAAACGCGCCGTTTCGATCGTGGTTCGTCGTTTTAGGCTGTGCACGGCGGGAACAATGCCCGGGAGAAGAAAAGAAAAAATCATCGCTTCATTTCACGGAAAAAGGTGACGTGAAAGCTCGAATTCGTAAATATTCAATTTTTAATTTGTAATTTGATGTGAAGGGAGTGCTTTTGGTTCAAAGATTTTAAAAACATTTAAAAAATATAAAGTAATTTAGCTAAAGAAACTTTAGGTAAAACGCAAATACCGTTTGATAAATTATGTTTTGAAGAAATTTCAAAAAGAAACACCGTTTAATATAAAATACACGTTTGAAAAGCTCTTTGGGTGATTAATATTAGTTTTTTTTTTTTTAATTTCATTTGTTTAAAATTAAAAAAAAAAAATAATATATACGACTTTTTAAATATAAATTTTGATAATAATACTAAAAAAATCAAATACATATATAATTTTTTTTTTTTTTAAAAAAACCAAACCCCTCGTTGAAATTTTATAATTTTTATTTGCTTGAAATTGAAAAAAAAAATAATTTATGCAATTTTTTAAATATAAATTTTGACAATAATGCTAAAAAAATCAAATACATATATATATTTTTTTTAAAGAAAAAGATTAAATCCTTCGTAGAAATTTTTTAATTTTCATTTGTTTAAAATTTAAAAAATAATGTATGCAATTTTTAAATATAAATTTGAAAATAATGCTAAAAATAAAATAATATATATATATATATTTTTTTTTTTTTAAAGAAAATATCAAAACCTTCATTGGAAATTTTTAATTTTCACTTTTTTAAAATTGAAAAAAAAATAATGTATGCAATTTTTAAATATAAAATTGAAAATAATGCTAAAAAAATCAAATACATACATATATATAATATATACATATATTTTAAAGTCCAAACCCTTCATTGGAATTTTTTAATTTTTATTTTTTAAAATGGAAAAAAAATAATGTATGCAACTTTTTAAATATAAATTTTGAAATAGTTGAAAAAATCAAATACATAAAATATAATATATATATATATAAATTTATATTTATATTTATATTTATATATTTATATATTTTTTTTTTTTTAAAGACCAAATCCTTTGTTGAAATTTTTTAATTTTTATTTGTTTGAAATTGAAAAAAATAATATATGCAACTTTTTAAATATTTAATTTTGACAATAGTGCTAAAAAAATCAAATATATAATTAATTTTTTTAAAATACCAAAATGTATTTAATTTTTTTAGCATTTATGTAAATTTGATTTTTTTTTAGCATTATTTTGGCATTTTGAAAAATAATGACAACAAAAATAAGAAATTTGAAGAATGAGTGATAATAATTTTGGAAAAAAAAAAAGTTTCAAAGATTTTTTTAAATCTTTCGAAAAAAAAAAAATTTATTTCTATTAAGATTGGGTTTTCAACATTCTTAATATTAACTTTTACGTTTTGAAAATTATTTCAAAATTGATTGTCAAACGGTTAACATTTCCCACAATGAAATTTAAAGCTAAAAAGTCATTGAGAATGTTGAACCAAACGCACGAACTTGAGTGCGATCCAATCGATTAAATATTCACTTTTTTTGCCACACTACCTTATTTATTGATCTATATCTCCTAACTTGCCGTAATTATTTACACATCATTTTATACTTAGGATGTGTTTATTTGGGTTAAAAAGAAATTTATGAGTAAGTTTTTTTAACTTTCATGCGTTTGATTAGTTGAAAATAAATCTATCAAAATGGATTATAAACTCATTTCTTGACTTATCTTTAATGGGTTAAGTTGTTCTATGTATTAGTTATATGGATTAGTTACATTCACTAGATATGATTATAATAGATTTTGAACGATAAAACTAAAAACAGTATGAATGTTCAATAAACTCACAATTTATTTAAACTCAATCAATGTTATGACTTTTTTTCATTCACTTTTATCTTCATTTGATTTTACGTTCGCTCATTCCTCACTCTTAGATTTGATTAAAGTGTTTCAATAATTTGGAGTTGGATCAAAATGAATCATTAAATTTATATTGCATGAAAATCAATTAAAACAAATTAAATAGCTAAATCTAAGTCAAATAATTTTCAACTTGACTCAACTCACTTGTTTGATATGTCTAACTGAAAATAATCGTTCAATAAAAAACCAATTATGATTAAAGATCAACCGAAAAATAAATTATGGTCGAAAAAAATGGATGTTTGAAATTACGAAAATGAATTTCCTAATCTAAAAAGGAGAAAATATTAGAAAGCATTATTTTCCTCGAAGTAAACATACCATTAGTTCTAAATTCACAGTGGTAATAACTGAGGAGAAATTAAGATTTCATTTTACGACAATTACTCTCTCGATCAATCAAAACTAAAGGAGCGGTGGTCCAATCTTCCCAATTCCACAGGCGAGGGAGGGAAGGGGCTCAAGTCCAGTCCAATCATTGAGAATTGACGTCACGTCGCGAGAAGAACAACCGAGCGGTGGTCCAAAATCGGAAGCACCCGCAGATGGTTGACCGGTCATGTGGACGGTACGCTTTTGACTCTGAACGTGGCCCAACCCCGAAGCCCACCATTCGCATGGATCTTCTTCCCGAGGCCCGGACTCTTTTGGAAGACTCGCCTAACTGTACATCCCTTGTTCCGCCAAGCGCCAACCCACCGGTTGCTTCGTGTTAATCCGAATCCGTTAATCAACTAACTAAACTGACTAACAACAACATCGACCGAATGAAAAAGACCCCGAATCGATTGGTCGCCCGGGAAAACAAGCAGGATAGAAGCGTGACCAGGTCGCTTTTCAAGTTCGCAATAAATTGCAACGAATGTTGCGTCGATAGAATCCTATATTTTAGCGTTCGGCAAATACACCGGCATTCAACAATTGCATACTTAGCAATTCTCTCTCGCGGTGATGGAACGTTTCTCCTGAGCATATTTTGACGCTTGCCCTTTTTTTTTTTTTCAAAAAAATTCTTCCTTTTCTTTTCCTTTTTTGCAAATATTGGCTGATATTGATTAGAAAGTATCCTTCATTGTTGATGCCAAATTTAAAAATTTTGAAGTGTTAGAAATAATTAGAAATTTCTTTGGGATAATTTCTTATGTTAGTGATATTTGATAATTCTCTCTATATCTCTCAAAACTACATGTATATTAAATGACATTTAATCTAAATAGTTTATAGTCATATAATAAAACCTATAAATAAACTAATGTATTCTTCTCCAACACATCGAAAAATGCATAACTTTCTTAATTTTAGGGTACTTTTTTTTTTGAAAAATGAATAAAAAATTTAGAAAACATTTCAAAAAAATAATCATTTTTATCTCTTATAAAAATAAACAAACGAAAAAATTTTCATTACCCATGAAATTTTTTTAATATATATTATTGTCGATAATAAAAATATTATTTATTAACTAATTATTTTCAATGATACAACAAATCAATTTTTAATATTTTTTTAATTATGCATTTTTCGTAAAATAAACGAATTCTTGTTTTCTGTATTATTCTTTTAACTTGAAGCAGTAGTGTTTGTGATAAACCCGACGATTTCCTGAAACGATGGGAGCTCGGACTTACCGCCCTCCATCATGGAAAAGTAGTCGAGTTGCCGAAAGGACATGTGGCTCTCTGGTCTTTTTTTAAGGATCCTTTTCTGAGACACAAACATCATCATGCTTCTCTTGAGAATGCATGTTGCTTGCTGCCTGTAACCACATGATCCACGTACCTGTAACTATTCTAATTTATCGCGCGAATGATTGCCCCAAACACCAAGCATTGCGTCTAACTCATCCCTCTCAAGTGCGAAGCTATTCACCCCATTCACACCAAAAGCACTATGATTGCCAGAGACATTTGGATTTGTACTTGACAATTAGAGCACAGTGAACGTTGCCCCAAATTCTTTTCGGCGACACCGTGATTTAATCAGTAACTTGGCCAACTTGATTCGGCTTTTTGTGCTCTGTCGTGATTGGTTCCGGCTAATGATAGTTGCGCGAGGATTTCGAATCCCACCACGGTTCTCTTTGCCTCTGTTTTGGGTCGGTTTCGGAATGAATATGCCCGAAAGGTATGGCATCTTGGATCCTGCTTGTTCTTCCAATCCTAGAAAGCGATGAGAGGTGCTTTAGGTGGGCATGTATGGCATATTCATCTTCCTTCCTCTCTCATCTGCTCATGCCCCCAATTATCAAAGTCAAGACAGTGAAGTAGTCCTCACATGACTTTTTATCAGCTCCACAATCTTTTGTCCCCTTCCCTCTCTCTCTCTCTCTCTCAAAGTCTCATCTCGTGCCTAACTGGTCCCTGGCCAAATATTCATTCGGACTTTGAACTGTGAAATACAGGTAGAGAGGAACACCGTTTCTCCCGAAGGAAGCGTCGTCCCGTACCCCCTAAAAATCTTGCTTGCAAGTCATGCTCGGAATCATCCCGAAGCGAACGGTATTCAAACGGCGTAGCATCGAGTACTACCGTTAGCTGCGATTCGAATCGGTTCGGTTGGTCGTGCCAAGAAGAAATTTTCGGGGAGCCTGACATGTGTATCGACACCTTCACGGACGTTCATGTGTATGGTGATACGAGTGCGGACGTGCAGATTCCACTTGGCGTTTCGCCTTGTGTTTCAGCAAATCTAATAATAAGATCCTGCATCCACGCACAGTTTCGCTCTGACAACAACGTGAAGACGATGTGAAAAGACAAATTTAAGGTATTGTCATGATGACTAGCTTGATTATATTGTTCATGGCATGTCCTACATCTTTATCCCACTCCCCCACCTTTCTGCAGTTGATCGTTCCTTGCATATCTGAGACAGTATCCAAAATGAGAACATGAAAGACAGGGAATCCGTTTTGTAAGCACTCATCGACCATATTGCGGAGTGGAGTACGGCTTTTCAGGCCGAGTGTTAGTGCTGATTAACTGGTATGCAATCAGTGAGAAATTCTTGGTCGCGCATATCGGTTCGAAGCCATGGAGCCTGAACTTGCACTGCTGGGTCCCAAAAGTTTTATTGCGGGCTGCAGAGGGCATCGTTGTGATACCACACGTTAGCCAAACTTATCTACTTGGACCAGATCAGTTCCGATGAAAAAGAACAGAAATCTTAACGTGGTCCGGTATCTACTTTATAATCAGCTCCCGCTTCCGATGAATTGGCTCATTCTAGTACATTATCTTTTGATTAAAAGGGCATCAGATTGTACTATTGATGGTATGCTAGCAAGCAACAGCAGGTGGACCAGAGAGAAGACGCTAGTGCTTATGAATTGTGAAAAAATTTCTCCTCAAGATTCCTCATTTGGTTTGGCAGTCAAGAAGTTTCTGGCAAAAAAGAGAGGAAAAAGAAAAGGGCTCTCAATGATAGTTATTGTCATTAGGATTGCGCTTTTTTTTTTTCTTTTTTCCCTCCCTTGATTCTCAGTTCTCACAAACATGCTTTTCAAAATAGGACCTAGTTTTGAAAACTTTCCAAATTTCTTGCCCCACTCCGTTACGTCGTGACCTCGTGAAAGAACCGGCGGAGTGTATTATTGCAGACAGATTAACTGTATTTGAGTAATACGTCGTGAGGTTGCTGACAAATCAAGCTAGTTCGATTGTCACGACATCTTTGCGAGTGCACAGTGCATTGCTATGTGACTGGTGCTTTTGGTAAAACCCATACCAAATGATCTTATCTGGATCCCCTTTTTCCCCGGTGCAAGATCCCAGACATGGATAGTGGGTGTTTGGTCTCCTGATGAGCAAAAGTTAAGGAGTTGAATACAAAGTGGATACAGCTATCCTGTCACATTGCGTAGATGAAGTGGTTGCTTTTTGTTCTGATTCGTTTGCCTTTTCCTATGGACATCAAGGTTCTGAAGTTGACTCTGAATTTTATCAGTTTGACTACTTTAATCTGCAATTATTCGTGAGCCTTGGTTCCCCAATATTATCTGACGACATTAGAGTCATCAAAACTTGCAACTAAGAGAGAAAACACAATTGTAATGGAAACTAGAAAGTCGTCAAAACTTGAACTTGAAATCAAAAGCCCGATCGAGTTTGGCTAGATCACAAGAAGCCCGCGAGACCAGTTGCAATTTCGGTCATGGTCATTTCAACTGGAGATGCCTCTTGTCTACAGAGTTTAGCCACTAATGGTTTTCATAATTAGGATAATAAAATTCAATTTGGATATGGATTAACTTTAAGTCAACTACAAAGATCAGCTTTCTTATGCAGCAGTTTTCGTAATCCTTTAGAGTGGCTGTACCGTATAAATTCCCCAGTTCTCAAAAAGCTTTCAGTTCTAATCATTTCCAGTGAACATCAACAACTATGCTCTCATCTATGCTTAAGGTCTTAGGGGGATTAGAGAAAAAAACCTTGGGAGTTACAAATTCAGGTTGATGCAGACGTTCCGAAAAAGCTGCTTCTTAGCAGTCGCAGGCGCCGGTATCTAAACCGTTCCATCAGAAGTCGGGACAAACATCCGAGGTAGTCGCCATCCAACGATGCAAAATAAAAGCGGAGGAATCAGAAAAACCATCTAAAACTTAGATGATGCCATAGAACAACAGATGCTTCCGTCGTATATCTCCGGGCTACTTCTATCTAGATGCCATGGCCGTTGGGCATTCTCACTCTTACGGTGAATGCTACTCCGAACCCACCTAGAAAATTGGTTCACAAAGACAACCGCAAAGTCGAGAATCGTCGAAACCGCCAGTTATCTCAAACATACCGCATAGTTTGGCAGGACAACAGGCGCAGCACTCCGAGTTTGCAGGCGAATTTAGAAATCACTCTCCTTTTTTATATTCATGTCTTACAATTGAAGCGATCAGTGGTTCAGTGCCTTTTACCCAGACCAAGGTGTGCAGACGCCAGACAGTAATGCTTTTCAACATGCCACCTATTATTTATATGTCCTCGACAGTCTTTTTTGCTTCCACTTTCACGAGGGAATTGCAAGAATCCAATACCAAAAGACCTGCAAAAGAAGTGCGAAAAAACACAGCAACTTCACTGAATTGGAAAAACTTCAGGCGGCATCATCAAGGTCATCGCTCATCGCCAACACGGATATCGTCTCGTGGCGAGGAAGCGTGCCTCCGGTCGGCGGCGTCGTCAAGCCGGTCGGAACCTTTGCCTACAAGACTGGCAGGTGATCTCCATGCAGGCCGAGTCGATCTGCCTCGTCGCCCGCTCCTTCATCCGCTCCGCCCTATCCACCTCCTCCCTCGCCCTCTCCCACATGTGCCTCGCCCGCGCGAACTCCGACTGCGCCAGCTCCATCTCCCGCCTCGTGAGCTCCCTCACCCGCTCCGCGTACGCCTTCTCTATGGCGGCGAGCCGGATTTGCTCCGCCGCCTCCCACTTCAAGGCCCTGACGTTATTCGTCTCCGGCTTGGCGTGGCCGCCGTATTCGCGCGCGGGGCCCCCGGAGACGGCGCAGCCGTTAGCAGGCGGGCGGATCGGGCGGAGGCTGATGGAGAGCTGCAGGTCGAGGGAGGGGGCTAGTTCGTACGGATCGGAGGCGGCTGACCGGCGCCTCGACGAGGAACCCGACAGCGTGGAGGGCACGTTCGACGAGGAAGCGGTGGAATGCGGAGCAGGCAGGAGCTGGAGTTCCTTCTGGTCATCGTCGTCTTCCATTTGAGGAGAAGAGGAAGGAAGAGGCGAAGTACAGAGACTACAAAGAGAGACCGGCCAAGGTGGCTGTCACGAAAGAAGGGACTGTGGGTATGGCGGAACTTGGCGTCTATATATAAGCAGCTCGCACATGCCATTTTTACTGTTTTGTCCATGGCCACCATGCAAAATGGCTTAATCAACTTTAGTATGTCATTTGCCCCAAAAAAAAAGAAGAGGAACTTTACAAGTCCCACGTCGCTAGCGAAGAGTTGTAACAGTGAAATTAACAGCTAGCTAATCTAAGTCGGCACTAATCCAAGCACAATGGACTTTTGATCCGAAGATACCAACGATCCAAACGAGTGTCCCTGATTATTAAGTCACCATCTGACTTTTGCGATTGAAGGGACATATAACAGCACGGAAAAGTGTTAAAAAAATCTTTAAAATCTTAAACTTTTTGTATTTATACCAATTTAATCTTAAATCTTTTATTGGTGTTAATTTAATCCTAAATCTTTTCACTTTATACCAATTCAGTCCTTTCGAGTTAATTTTGATTGGATTTTATTAACTGGGCATTTATTGGGCGACGTAACGCAAGACAATCGATGCCAACATAAATAACTTTTAATAATATTTTAATATTTTAAAATTTTTTTTTCTTTTTTCCTTTTTCCTTTCCTGGACCTTCCCATTCATTGGACTCAACGATTGGCTAGGAGCGATGATCAACGAGGCTCGAGCCCTCGCTAGTAGTCGCGACGGTGGCCTCAAGTTGGCCCCACCAAAGGTTAGGTGAGGCTTAAGTTCGCTGAATCTAGCAAAATTGAGCCTCACCCATGACTGGCGAGGTTGCCCTTGCGACGACCTCAAGTTGGTCTCACTAGAGGCTAGGCGAGGCTTGACCTCGCCGAATCTAGCAAAGTCGAGCCTTGCCCATGGTTGGTGAGGCTTGACCCTCGCCAAAGGCTAGCAAGATCTGGCAACCAGCCTAGAGGAAGGAGAAGGAAAAGTAAAATAAATAAATAGATAAAAGAAAAAAAAAAAATATAAAAATATAAAAATATTATTAAAAGCTATCCATCTCTAATGGTGCCACGTTAGTTGGACGACGCCTAATAAGCAAAATTCGGCCAGAATTAACTGGAAAATGACTAAATTTGCACCAAGTAAAAATGTTAAAGATTAAATTGACACCAACAAAAAGTTTAAGACTAAATAAGAATAAATGCAAAATGTTTAAAATTTTTTAACACTTTTCCTTGTAACAATAAACATTGAAAATTAGATTTGTTGGATAAATGGGTTAGGTCAAAAATAGTTCAACCCAAATTGACATCTTTAACCTAGTTTGATCTATATCAATACAATACAAATCTAGTCATCAAAACTCTACCAAACTCATACTCGACCTAATAACACTTGTATATTTAACTCAACTTAAGAAAATTTATACCCAAATTAAGGTGAAAGCATAGAGCGAACGAGTACATGTGAGATCAAAAGAGAATGAAGAGTAGGTTGAGTAACGTTTAAATAAATAACACCTACATGAAAATATAATTACTTTATATAACAACTCAACTCATCAAATACGAATTAAGAAATGAACCCATGATTTTTTTTTTGACAAGTCTAGAGTAGAGGTGATAGGTTGGGCTCTAAGTAAGATGTGAACTCATTTAATATTCATATTCAATGCATTTATAACCCATAAAGTTAGATTTAAATACCCATTTATTGAATATAATTAATTCATAAACAATTAAGCTCATTAAATATAGATTAACAAATGGGTTTATAATGCATTTTAACACCTCTTTCGAAAAATTAACTACTTTAGCTTACTATACACATATGGGATTAGAATTTGGCGATTCTGGTGGAATGCGCGAGGGCGTTTTGGGTCAAAGAAAAGTGGGATACGATGAAGGGGAGAGAATTCCGTTACGTGTGAAGGGACAAGGGGATGGCGCACGTAACGGATTGCGTTATTAGGCTATTGAGTAGCTTTTGGATCCTCGCAAAGCGTTCGCCTCTTCGCACTTTTTCGCCTCTTCCTTTTTTGCCTCTTTTTCTTCGCGATAATTTATTAATTATTGAGTTTTGCCTTTTCCACGGGAGGGATGAGGACGATTGAAAGAGCGGGGGCTTCGTGGGCGTGTAATAATTACGCTCGCACGTGCGTAGGGGAGGGGGAAGGGGGGGGGCGAGTTTACATAAATTGAGGGATTTCATATACTTTCTTCAATTTCTGGTAATTTTGGGGGCTTTTTGGAAAGAGATTTTATTTTTTTTTTTTTTTTGTAGGGGGGAAATGAAGATGACTTTATGGTAGGGCTGATGTTGTCGGCCCTCAGTACCAGAAAAAGAGCTCCCCGACTTTTGTATGGGAGGAGGAGCAGGCCACGCCCCCGGGCAGATTGGCACGTGGGAGGGGCACAGTGCGGAGGGTGGCTGGCTATGATTGTGGGTCGCTGGTTCTCCCCCACTTGGACCGTTCATTTTCCGCGGGCCCCCTCTCGTAACCAGCCATTTTCGCTTGGTTTCCATCTGGAGCGCTATGCATTCTCTGGTGGGACAGTTACCTAATCGGTCACGCACCTATCGTACGGGTATAGTTCTAATTTTGCTAATGTCGTTCTAATATAGTCATTCCTATTAATTATCATCGAAAATCGTTGACCCGCCAATGTCCATATTAATGTGCCATATAAAATAGTTAGTGATAATTAAATGCTATGTCGACAGTTTTTAGGGATGGTAAGAAATATTATATTAAAAATTTCATGTGGATATATTAAAAGTATATTGACAAAATTGAATTGGGATCGGTCTTAATAAGTGACTAGCTTATTGAGTGTCCAAGCACTTGGTCTGCCAACACAAGTCTAGAGTTCAAGGATGCAATTGAGGCCTGATCTCTATAAATGCGGAATCTATTTTTCTTTTTTTTTTTTCTTTTTGAGTTTATAGTAGCCGATCACATAAGTAGATATGCCTTATTCATTGGAAATAGGGTTATTACTCTAAAAAAACCCAAACTGGGGTATTTCCAAATTAGTACATTTATCCCAAATCAATATGAATTTTTACATGAACTTTCCATACTCATCATGTATCATTTAGCTTAGCAATTTCATAAATAAATTTGAAGGGAGCTAGTAGAAGGCAAATATGTCACGACTGTATCAATTTAAAAGTTTTTGGCAACTTAAAAATTAGTTAAAAATGAATTTATCGTAAGTGTGCCAATTTAGGATGTCTTGTGACCCGAAAATTAATTTAAGCTAAATTTGTTGCAAGTGCATCGATTTTGAGTTTTTTCATGATGTTAACCCTTGGGAATATATAGTTTAGTCCATCATTTCTTTGAATTTTTACTTATTTTTAAATTTTATGAGGTACACTCTTTTTAACTTTAATCGAACGCGGCCCACCTCAAACATTCGAAGATGGGCAAATTTCTCCATTGTGTTCTTTAAAGGGTTGCAAAAGATGTGTCTTTGCGGCTTCTTGGCCCCCACTCGAGTCACAGTCTTGATAATCCAATTGATCCGTCTCACTTTAATCCCTTGGAGCATGCTCTGCAACTTAGTTCATTTCTCACATTACTTGCTCCCAATTGGTTGGGAGCTCTACATATTAAACTTCATTTCTTTAAAATAATTGAGTTCGTACAGCGAATTAAATTATATTATACGACGAAACGAACTGAGGGCAATTCGACCTGAAAAGGAAAAGACGCAACTTCCTAATTCACACCACATGAGGAGGTCGATTTCTCTTGCGCTTCCTCGAACATTGACAGTTCGAGAATCATGGTTCCAACCGCGAGATCCAGTTTTACAATCTCGGCGTGCTCTCGATCTTAATCGGCAGCTACCGGTTGAATGCTTGGTGAAATTACAATTCTTGGCGTATTAGCATGAGCTAAAAGGCTGCTTTTTGCACGTATCAGCCAAATCACAATAGAATACTCAATCTTAATCATCACGACCACGTGCCCAAATCCCTTTTCTGGCTAAGCATGATCTGTCGAATAAAAGAGGAAAAAAGTGGAAAAATTAAGGCAGAGCGAAAGGGGAATGAGCCCGCCAGGCTACCCCCATAAAGAAAAGCCTTAGTGAACAGCAGCCCCCGCAAGCCAGCCCCAAAATCTGCAGTGGTACCATGCGCGTGTCAGGCACTTCCGTATCTTTCAGCCTTTGAAGATCGCTCCCTTTCTTTCGTCTCTGGTCCCAGACCTTCCCTAGATCCAAGAGATGCCAACGGAGTCCCAGAGGTTGACATCACACGAATTCCCCTGAACCCCATGCATGATGCAAGCGACCCCATTACGAAATCATGTCTGCAAAATGAGCACTTAATGGCAGTTTCCCGTTTCAGTTGGCTGAAACATCCGAATTACCCGACTTTCTGACCGTCGTCGTCACGTGGAATTTCGTTAAGCCATAGGTAAATTGATCTCTTAGCTCCTCTCATCGCAAGGGAAGACGGGAATGGATCCTAAGACCTCTCAGACCTTAAGAGTGGAATCTCTACGGTTTGAGCTTAGCTAATATCCAAAACGGTCGGAAAGAAGAAAAGGGAAAAAAATTAAAAAAAAAAAAAAAAACCAGCAAAACAGGATAGTTTTAGTTCCCTTAACCTTTCGTTAATCTTGCTGAACCCATGTAAACTTGTAATTTCTAAACCTACAAATCATGCTACATGTGAAGCCTTCAAAAGTCTTAGCAAAAGAAAAAGGCAAAGAAAAAAGGATTAAAAAAATGACACTACGAAAGGTAAGACTGCAATTCTGATTTTCTTCTTCTACTTGTGTGTAAAGGCTGTGTCACAAATTGAAGGCTCCTCGAATTTGGTCAAAAATTTTCTGAGAAAGTCACTTTAGGTGAAATACATAGTTTGCACCTTAAATAGAATTAAGAATTAAGGGCTTCAAGTTGCTTCCTTAGATCTTCGAGGTCATCAATATTCGTATCTGCTGATCCAGAAGCGGAAGCATTCTTAAACTCATCAGCACTAGGAAGTTCTCGAGTGAGTCCTTCGGGAAGAGCATCTGCATGGACCATAAAGTCAGATGATGATGGCTGAACTAAAGTTGCAAGCGAGCACATTAAGAACTGAAAGAAAAAGCAGGGGAAGAACATGAAATCTGGAATTGTAACAGCTATTTAGAATTATACAATACAGCCAACAGCTGATTATACAGTAAAAGGGAGAATTCCAGAAGATGCCAACTTTTAAAAAGTATAATCCTCAGTGAATGACAAAACTACATCACAAACATGGAACCTCAAAAAAATTGGAGAAACAAGACGGAGTAAACACTAAAAAGATAAACTGACAGGTCAAATGTAGTTTTATATTTCAATGGTGACGGATACAAATAAGGAAATACCACTTTGCATATAAGTGCCTTATACATGTGCATTCAGGGAAGTAGGGAAATATTCAAAGTGGTATTTCCTTATTTGTATCCGTCACCATTGAAATATAAAACTTCTCATACGCAACAGTATAAGGCCAGATTTTCCAAAAGGAACTGGTCGTGGATGAAACTTGAAATGTTCAGTGAATCAGCCATGAGAACTCAACCAAAATTATGAGAACCATCCCATGAAAAGAGAACTGCATCGTTACCAGCAACAAGAACTTGCACAAGTTTATATTTAATAACAAGTTTCCTACAGTGGAACACTTCCTTTAAATAAGAGAGATGAAGGTCACCTGAACTTGCAGCATCTGTCCTCTTCGTATCACTATCATCAACAACACTGAAGAGGTAAAAAAATTAAAGAAAAATCATCAGATCATCAACAACAATGAAAAGAACAAAAGATTACAGAAGAAAACATCAGAATAAAAGAACGTTGAGACACCATAACTAAGTCCTAGAAAGAGAATAGCCAAACACATTAGATTGGTCATGAAAACTATGGAAGGACAAGTCATTCTGACATGACATGACAACCATTTTTCACAAATGATGTTTAGTTCAGAGGAGGGTAACGGTTCAAATTCCAATGCATTCTATTGTTTGGGGCAACATCAAATAGTAGAAGACGAGAAAAAAGTTATTTACTTTGCGAGGAACCACTAAGTGTTCCACCAAAGTAGTTGGATTTTGCAAGAGGAAGACTTCCATCTTATATGGTCCCCCCCCCCAAAAAAAAAAAAAAAAAAAAAAAAAAACGACAAGAAAGGGGAAAAGACTGTCCCTGTCCTTTCTGTCCTCTTCATTATTTTCTCAAACTGAAAAGGCTCAATGACGTGTCAATAACACAGAGCTATCTCATGATTTGGTCGAACACAATGATTACCTTATGTTCCACTCATTATCATCATGAAGAGGACATTCAGCAGCAGATGGTGCCTCAGCCTCCATCTTGGCTTTAGCAGCAGCATCCCTAGCTGGCTTCGCAAGCATGTATTCTTTCTGCAAGGTAAATAAAAAGAGAACTGCATAAATAAATCATGTATCAGTGGACAGATTAAGCTGTCATAAACAAAGGCCGGTCAAATTAGTTGCCTGTCGTTCTAGACATGCTGCATTTGCACATTGAGGATTTGGCCTCATTTCCATGGTTGGGAAATAGTCTTTAAGGGAATTGTATCCCTGCAATCAAGCAATAAAAACTTTCAGAAGTTCAGAGGAAAAAGAGCATAACCCCAGCTTCTATGCACGCATGCATGCAGAGAGAGAGAGAGAGAGAGAGAGAGAGAGAGTACCAGGTATGGTGAGACATGTCCAAATTTAAGCAAGAACTTTAGTGTATTTTGAACAAGAAGACCTGCAATAACTCCCTGGAAATTTGCAGATGTTATGATTCAGTGGACACCACAAACACATAAAAAGGAGGAAGAACCTGTTTACCATTGTAGTTGGTAACGATGCAGCACAGACCCCTTCACGCTTAAGTGTACGTTCATCTACTCCAGATGCTACAACCTAAAATAGTCCATGAGATATTAGTATATCACCACCAGAAAATAGAGTTTCTTTAAAGCCCTCCCCCCAACAAAAGTAAGAAAATGAAAGTAATAAAAGGATGCAAACCAAATTCAACTTCCATGTTATAAATGAATCAAAAATCCATCACATCAAACAAGTCAGACGGAAGTGCTAACATCCTTCAGACCAGTAAAAGAATGCACAAGATTCCTGTAGTTTGTATTCTTCATAAATGTGGGCTTGCAGTCTAGAGTTTCATTCCTCTTCAGATTTTACATGCAGATACGATTTGACTCCAACTAAATCCCATTAGAAAAGCACTTAACAAACACAACCAGATTCTTATGCAAAAGTTGATTGAGTAGCAGTTCGTTTTCTTACAAGTCAGTATGAAAACTAATTTTTCCCATAAATGAAGGGACAAATCCATATTTCCAATGCGTCAATGAGAGGGAAAAGGGATGCATATAAAAGTACATATAGATCTACATTAATATTCATCCTTGAGTTTTCCATGTTAAACTTCAAATGCTAACTTACAAGAGGAGGAGCACAGGCAAAACAAGCCGTTTCCCCAGGAATCAGCAATTGGATATGACCAGACACAGCATCTTCAGAGACACCTGCATACATTTCCTCATGAATGAATCTTCTAGCAAATGAGGAATATAGAGATCCTGGTAACATTTCACTGCCTCAGCACAGTTTACATAAAGCACTACAGCTACAACCAGATTCTTCACAGTTCAGCAATGACTTAGAACAATTAGGCATGTCTTCCTTTAGGTTGATTCAGGGGTCAATTCTACAATTAAAATCAATGGTGATCATAGCATTCTAAAACCATCTGGAATCTGAAATGCAATCAGTATCTCATTCATTGTAGCAAAGCCATTTACTTAAAAATCAACGACAGAGGCCTGCGTGGAACTGCCTTAGAACTACAGAAAAGAGAAATGGAAGCACCATTTTAGGTTTTTCTCAGTTTCTCAAGGACTTTGTTCCGGACCATTAGCACTCTGAACAACTAAACCAGCTGACCAAATTGTACTTATGTATGTAGTAGAGAGAGTATGTAACACACCAGATTCCATCCATGTCTGATTCAACTCATTGCAAGCCTGTATGACCACAAGAATTTTGATGTCACGTAGCCATTGAAAACATTCCATAAAACCATACCAAGATATGTACAATTCGTTCTTATATAAATGAAACGAAATCACTAATTAGTTCTAGCCCACCTAAGGTAACAACTCTACCTGGTTAACAACCATTCTCGCTTCATAGTTATCAACACAGCTTAACACAAGATCCACGCCGCTACCTTCTTTGTCTGGACGAAAGGACTTATTCTTCAAACTTGATATGAAGGTTTCAAAGCCTTGCACTGTCGTTATATTCAATGTATAGCTCTGAAAAAATCAAAAAAGTTGACGATGAATGATTAACCAGAACAGAAAGAATCAATATTCGCATCAGAGCCCACAAATTCAACCAGTTTTGAGTGACAAGGATATTCCTAGCAGATAGTTTTGAAACATCTAGTCACCTATGCCTAAGCTAGAAGTAGAACTATAAATTAGCATAGGCCAGCAATAGGAAATCAATGTCAAACTAACCTAACTATCTCTTTAGGTCAGTGATATTTGTGAACGATCGAAAATCCATATCAACACATCAATGTCCATAGACGTGGCAACTCTACACCATCATCACAAGCTGCGATGAAGACTTTCATGATGCTGGATCAATTTTGCCATTTTGAGAAAAACTTGGCTCAGGATTCAGAAATGCATATCTGCCAAGAGATGTGGGTTGACCTCCGACAAGGACAGGACAAAGTACATACCTCAAGGACAACGTCTGGATTTATATCTGACAGAGTCTGTACAGCAGCATCGGTCTTTGTCATCCCAACCTAAGAAGGTAAAAGAAAGACATTTGACTGACCATTGACCAAGCAAATACCAAATCAGGTACCAACATGCATGCTATATATTGTACAAGCAACTCTGGCCAGCATTACTCATCTAACAGTTATATTTTGATCTCATTCTTATAATTAATTGCTGAAGGCGAGGGATTCCTGGTTTTATTACATTGATTGTAAAGGATGAAAACTCAAGTGCTGTCAGATACCTGCTCTGGACGGAAAAATAGCCTGTTCATGTTAGCTAACTCGACTTTGTCATAATCATACAGCAGGAGGCGACCTACGCCACACCGCGTGAGCATCTCAGCAGCAACACTTCCCACGCCACCAATTCCCTGCAGTTTGATATGACATTAATAGAAACATCTAAGCCAGTCAATTGAAAACCTTTTTTCTTTTTTTGGCTGAGTGAATTTTGCAAATGCACTATATATAACTTATTTATCGTGTATAAAACTATATTTTCATAGAGGTACAGATTGAAGGAAGAAATAAGTACAGACAACTATAGCAACTGAGTACTCGCGTATCCTTTCATAATTCTCCACAATTCCCATCCTTTGTAGTGCCATGAGCCTACTGTAAGGGTTACTGTCTACAACCTCAGCACTCATATCCTGCCAATGGAACAAAAACACATATCTCCATATCATGATCGCAAAGTTTAACAACCCGGCAACATAAAGACAACAGGAATAGAGAACCAACAGAATAACACCTTGACTTTTGAGCGATGAACTGGGGCAAATTTTGCAAGCTCGGATAGATGCTTCACCCGCGACCTCAGCTACAAACCACACCAGACGAAGGCAAACATATTCAGCGCCTCACTCATTTATTACAGGAAAAAACAGCTTCATTTCAAGGACGCAAGCCTGCTTGAACTAAAGTTTTCCTCTTTGATCCTCCTCAGTTTTCAGAATTATTAAAAGTCATGGGGCAATAGAAAGCCGAAACAATCAAGAACTCTCTTCCATGTCCACGTATAGTTTTTCAGGCAATTCATATAAACCCTCCAAATCCAATCCAAAAACAAACAAATAAATAAACCCTCCAACGCTCAAATCTACGCTATCGGGATCCAACACCTCCCGTGCGTTTCTAACGCCGGAGAACGCTTTCGAGAGAACAACGGCGACGGAAGCTTATCGGACATCTCATCCTGCCATATCTCTGCCAAACCCGATGCCGCAGATCGCGATATAAATCACAATCAACATCCGACGACAGGACACGAGCAACAGAAAAAACGAGCCCGGCTCGCATAACGCAGGCGCGGTTGCGCGCGCGAGTGGGAAAAGCGGAGATCGCGGACGCGCGCGGACGAAGCGAGGCTGAAACTAAGTACCTTGTCGATGGAGGCATTGTGGGAAGGATCGGGTAAGGACCGCCCGAGCGACTCGAGATCGTCGAGCATCTCTTTCAATTCGGCCTCCATTCTCCCCACCTCCCTCCCTCGCTGCGGAAATCGGGAACTGAATCGACGATGCACTGATCGAAAGCGGGACTGTCTTAGCGCTGAAAACGATTCCTTCCCTGCACCAGCATGCAACCCCTTTTTGTTTTCGCGGGTGCAGAGCTCGCCGAAAGGAAAAAAAAAAACGCGAAAAACAGCAGATCTTCTTACAGTGTGATTGGCGAAAGCGACGAGGAAGAGTGCGGTCTTCGGTTTCGGTCGGACAGTTCTCGCATCTGGGCCTGTGATCTGTCGGCCTTCCAAGGTGTAGAAACCCAAAAATTGGGCCGAAATGCATCATGGCCGTGGCATCGGTAATCCAAGGCCTCGCTTGGAAAAATTCACAAGGAAGAGCGCCAGAAAGCTGTTCAAGCATTTCATTTGGCTGCCTGGCTCTGAAGAATAGCATTGCTTCTTAAACGAAGCTCGCGGATGGAGGAACGAACGTCGACGCCATCTGCTCTCCATGAGTTGATGTGAAGCTATTTTTGTGGATGATCTCTGGAAGATTGTATAAACGGTAATGCTAGTGCCAAGTGCTAGTACAGAGATCCCAGTATTCCGTGGAAATTATTATTCCCCATGGTGATTTGGACTCTTCTGGCTAAACAGGAATGGGAAAGTTTTTTGATAATGGTAAAGCTAATTCTAACTTGATCGTGCAAGCTTATTCCCCATGAGCACGGAACTTGAAGAGTCTAATTGAACCCAATAATTAAAGCTGAATGCGGATGATTCGGTTTTTAGAAGTCAGTAGCACAGTGAGGGCGGTGGTCTCATCAGGTACCAAACAAAAAAAGTGAGTTAAAAGATTGGTAGCACTTTTGTTACTAGAAAGCCAATCAAGGCCAAAGCGTTGCGAGGGTGCAATTGAATAGGCTCTTGAGAGCAACATTTGAAATAGAGTGTGATGATCAATTGATGTCGAATATCGTCGTGCAAGATTGAACTGAAACTCAATGCTGGTTCCTACATTTTTTTAATGCAAGGCGTTGCTACAACGGTTACATCGGCTCGGACGAAGCATGTGTCTCGGGAAGCCAATAGTAGAGGTGGCAAAATAGGTCATGGACCAATTTTGCACCCATATTTTTCACAAATGGGTCGAATGTTGATTATGAAGTTGTAATTAGCCATACATAACCCACATTTGACCCATTTTAAGTTCAGTTTTATATGGGTCATACGTTCTGACCCATTTTCGACCCATTTTTAAAACCTAAAAGACATGAACTTCACCTTCTTCAGTCCTTCGACAGCCCTCCGTTGCTCGCCTCCTAGCCACCTCCGCCGCTTGTCGCCACGGCTCGCCTCCGCTGCCCGCCTCTGGGGCTCGCCTCCGTCGCTCCCTCGAAGGTCACCGACGACTGAGCCTCGTCGGATCTCTCGACCTCACTGACGACTAGTGAGACTCGAGTTTGCCGACGTCGGGCGGGGCCTCGGCCTTGTCAAATCGGCGAGATCAAGCCTCGCCCGACGCCGGCGAGCTCGAGTCTCGCCAAATCCAGCGAGGCTCGGCCTCGCCGACGACTGGCGAGGCTCGAGACTCACCGAATCTAGCGAGGCTTGAGCTCACCAGCGTCAAGCGGGGCCTTGGCCTCGCCAGATTTGGCGAGATCAAGCCTCGCCCTCACCAAATCGGCAAGATCGAGCCTCGCCCAACGCCGGCAAGCTCGAGTCTCTCTAGATCCGACGAGGCTAGACCTCGCCAACGATCGGCGAGGCTCGAGACTCGCCAAATCGAGTGAGGCTCAAGCTCGCCGGCGTCCGGCGAGGCCTTGGCCTGCCGTGGCGAGATCAAGCTCCGCCCGACACCGGTGAGCTCGAGCCTCGCCGTGGCCGGTCGCCAATTGTCGTCGTGGTTAGCGGGTGGCCGAGAAGAAGAAGAAGAAAAAAAGAGAAAAAAGAAAATAATTATTAAAATTAAAAATGATATTTTAAAAAATAAAAATTATAAAAATTATATTTTTAAAAAATAAAAATAATAAAAATTTATATTTTGAGAAAATACAAATAATTAAAAAATAGATTTAAAAAAATTAAAAATTCGATTTTTTAAAAAATATTTTAAAAAGAATTATAAAAAAATTTCATTAAATTTGTATCGCATAAAAATTGTTAAAAAATTTGTATTGCATAAAAATATTTAACAATAAGTAGGTTTTAGCAATACGGGTACGGGTTGGGTATAGGTTGGGTACGGGTCAGGTCGGGTACGGGTCACTAAATTTGCACTAGAAAAATATGGATCAAAACGAGTTAAATGGGTCAAATATGGTTCGACCCATTTTCGACCCGACCCAATCCAACCCACCCATTTACCATCCCTAGCCAATAGGTGTGTGGGTGCTTTGGCAAAGCCGGATCAATGCCAACAGGAAGTAATGCGGACCTGTGACGATGTTCCTCTTGTAATTATGGACTTTCGTATTTGCTAATTCAAGAGGAGTTTGGCTTTTCTCACGATGCAGTAGCGGGTAGGAGCTGAGGCATTGGCTCATCTTTGGTTGTAATTTTTCTTCTTTGTTCTATCTAAGGATAAAACATGACTGAATTCATAGCGACCACCATATTTTGCTCCAAATTAATTCATTTTTGTCATATGGTTAGTGTTGTGTGTTAAAGTTAGAATATATAGAATGTTGAGATTTATAAAATAGGAAAAATTCTACTTTTGATCACTATAACTGGGTACATTTTCTAATTAAATTATTACACTTTTAATTTGTCCAATGAAATTCTTATACTTTTACGAATTCTCTCAAACATTCTAACCAAATTTAACTAATGTGATAGTTGAACAATGTCTAAGTATATTGCACATCACATGCTATATAAGATTTTTCATTTATCGTTGGATGAGCTATCTGCGATAATTTAAGACACATGACCGGCTCTCGAGGGCGCATGTCGCCTTCCATTTGATGGTGAAGGGTTTCGAATCTTGCATTCTTGCCAGCCGCGGCAGTGATGATTATGTGCTTGCTCTTCTAGTTCTTGAAATGGTAAAGTAAGAAGATGAATACGGCCCATCGGATTCGGTAACGGGTCAAATCTATTCGGACAATTTTGTGCATCCTGGCCCGTAATCTCGCCCCACGGGCCCACTGTCTTTGCCACGTGTCGTGGACCATGTCCCAGCCCAACTAGCGTATCCGGGCCTGTATGATACGACGTACATGTCCGTATGATACCTCGTATTCCAATTCAAATGCGACCCCTGTCGTCCCGTCTCGCCTCGTCCCGGACCTCGAGCTGAGCTCCAACCAGGTCGAGAATGTCGAGCTCGGCACCGCCGCCGGCGGGACCCCTAGACGAGGAGGAGCGCGATCCGGTCCCCAGCCAGACCGACCAGACCCAGGAATGGGAGGTCATGGCGCGAGCCTGGCTCCGAGCCTTCCCGGAGGCGAAGGAAGTGACCACCACCGACGTCGAGGCCTGGATCGATGTGAACCACGACGCCCTGCCGTCGGAGCTCAGGTCCATGGAGAGGGCCGAGCTCATCGAGCGCCTCCTCTCCATTCAAAACATCCTCCGGTTGCCGGCTCAAATCCCTGGAGAGGTACACGCCCGTTTCCGCCGTCCCGTCCCCTTTTTGGTTTCGAGTCGTTTCGCCCGAAGCTGTGCGCTCCTCGTTGGTAACTTTGTTTCGCGAGGGGAAAGGTCGTATCTTTCGTTTTGTATGTTAGAGAATCGAATCGGATTGACGGATGCTTGCCGGCTGGCGGGTTGGATTGTGTGCGTGATTTGGGGGATTCGATTTCAAATGCGTATCGGTTGTTACTTAGAGGAGGAGAAGTAAATGAGAGGATGGAAAAAAAGGATGTTCGATTACGTACTGAAGGCGCATGCCAAAGTGTCGCCAGCATGGCCGGTAAGATGGAAGTGCAGACTGAAGTGGAGGGCAGTTAGAGTGTCATTGGAGTCATGAATGTCAGGCCATTCGCAGGAGGAAGCATAGTTTGTGGAGAACCCTGAGATGAATGCATGATCACCCAAGAAAAGAAGAAAAGGGAAAAAAGCTAGAAGAGAGTTTAGACGGGGTTATCTGAGTTGAGGAGAGGTTAGATTTGTTGTTCAGGTTGAATTGTGTGCAGTGTATTAATATGATTGGAGTGTAGAGGACTTGTTGAGGGAATTAGTGCCCAAACTTATTTGCAGTTTCGGGATACAAAAATTTTAAAAGATAGAGAGTTTCAATGGGTTAAAGCATTGCATGTTTCTTTAAAAAAAAAAAGCTTTGAATGTTGTCGATAGATGGTTCAGTTCTGCGATACTTTCCAAAATTTGTTGCCAGGAGCCTTGAAATGACTGGAAAGAGTGTCCTTAATTATCCAGAGGAGTGTGCTCACTCAGTTTAAGCAGTTGGAAAGCATAGATTTGAATTGTAATCAATTGATTAAGAGCATGGAAACAAGCTGCTGAAATGTTTTGATTCATGCTATGTTTACTTGATTGACTTTAATCATCCAGTATACTCATTCGGATGATGCACTGTGTGCTTTCTGTATAATGAATATTTGTATGCTCCAGCTTAAAATGCTTTCAATACAATAATCACACTGGATCTGCAAAAAGATATCAGGTTTTAAAAATGTGCTTGAGATTCAAAAAGAAAAAATGGATTGACATTTATTTCTGCATAAATTCTGTTTGCTAAACTTTAATGAAATTAGTAGCATGACAAATTCACTTGTGATGCTATCTCATTTCATAATCACGAGGCTAAATGCTGGGATCTCGTCAGATATCAAGAGTTGGCTTTCTTTTTGGCGTTGTTGTGGAGTTGTCCTTTTAGTAAGTGATTGATAGCGGAGGAGATTTTGTTATTAAATGTTCTGAATTCTCTTTGATTGTGGAGGAGTTGTTATTATTAAATGTTCTGGATTCTCTATTAATGAAGGATCCCCTTGGGATTCAAGAGCATACCACGTCAGATCATGAACTTATATAGCCACACAAATGTACGGAGTCAGGTATCATTCTCCTATCAACTTGTACTGGAAGGGGGAAAAGAACCATTGCAAAGCTGGTGCAGGTCTTGCAATCTTGTTATGATCAATTTCTTTGCAGGAAGTCCATGAAACCTAAACTCTTTTGATTGACTTTCTATTGCATGCTTTATCATTATTATTATTTTTTAACTTCTGAAGATATTGCCATGTCTATTTACTAGGCACTGAGTGGCAATTCATGCGAATGCACGGTATTTTTCTTATGGCAGGAAAAGGAAACAACAGGTCATATGAATTATCCACCAGCTCGGTTTCAACGTACTGATCAATGGCTACCGGTTTATTCCTGGTTGGAACAACTGGAACAGGACGAGGTAGTTAAATCCAAGGATATATCTGACTGGCTAACTGACAACCCAGAGATCAGAGAACAGCTTTGCTCGAGACATTCTCGATATCATCTGACGCACTACATCAAAAAATGCCATATGAAGATACTAAAGAGACGGGAAAAACAGAAGGTATTGCTTCTAAGTACTTTCCAATTCGCGGATCATATCACTGTGCTTAGAGACCTGGGGCATCCTCTCTCCATATTTCTTTTTAGTTTCTGTTTTTTTTTTCCCCATCTGCTTCACATGATTCCACAAAATTCTACCAAAATTTTATCTTTCGGCATTCATAGACCTGATGATTGTGTTCGTTATTGACTATTTCATAATGGCTTTGCTTTTACAGCTGCTTCCTCAAGCTCCTTCTGTTAATGCTAGCAAAGACGTGGTTCAGAAGCAAGTGATGCAACTTCCATGTATGATTTTCTGTTCTCATCTCCAGCTTTTAGAGCACGATGGCATAATTTCCAGTAATAGAAAACTTTCAGTACCATGGGCTGGTGGTGAACCCTGCCCCCCAAATGTGAAATTCTTCATCCGCCGTATCACTTTGCACTTTGACACAGAATCCTAGTTTAGAGAATGCATTAACACGAGGGAAGACAGTGGGCAGTTAGATTTTTCTTTAAAATTGAAAGGATCTGCTAAGTTCTGGATGATTGGGTCTGACTTTATATGTGAAGAGTTGTCAAAGATGCAAAATTACCGTCTGTCCTTGCATGTTTATTGCTTTTTCCATGATGCAGTTGCTAATCAACCCGGCAAAGTGCATTTAGATCATGCTCGCTTCTCTTTATAATGCCAGTGAGCAACCAATGATTTTTTTTTTTTTAATTTTTTAATTTTTTATTATTGATCAATGGTCGAAGGCGTTTTTCTGTCTGCAGTGCTCTTTTCCCCCTCGATTATTTTACCACTTCGCTTGTTGTACTTTCCAATTAATGATGTCTCACTTCTTTTCCCCTGTTTTCATTGATTGACAGCCAATCCTTTGAACAACATACCAAGAGATAGTGAACTTTATGTGGCCAAACGAAATGAAGCATTTCAGAAGTACGAAATGTGAGTGACTCAAGTTTGTTCTACCATATTTCAGTTTGACTGTTTTACCGTGGTTTGGTGATCTATATTCTGAATAATGCTTCAGTTTGGTCGCGCTGGAAAAGCAATTGTCCACTCTCTTTCCGAAGCCTCGAGTCGTAAACAAGTGAAGCGTGCAGAGCTCAAGTCACTTTGTATATGCACTTAGCAAGGGTACATTGTTGTGTTTCCTGCTGGTTTTAGGTGCATTCCCAGAAGTAGAACAACAGGAGTTTTCTCTTTGGACATGGTGTCTGTGTGAATAATCTCTCTCCTTTTAGTTTGTTGCATGACGACTAATTTTGTTTTCGCAAAGCCTTGCTACCTGTACAGAAGAATGGCTAGCTGCTGATATTTATCCGGTGTAAGAATTGAAAAGAGATTTTGATGATGGCCATGGAATAGAGAGAAAGAGTGGCTAAGTACAACTTCCAGAAAAAGTGGCACGCAGCATTTCTTTGCTGTTTTTTATATCAAAATTTCAGAAAATGATGTACTAGTCCATTATTAAGATTATGCCTTGCTAAGTCAATTGATCAAGACAGGTTATTTCGAGGAACGATTAGGAGGTCACTATAAGTGCCTGTTGAAGCTTGAGGGGTTTTGGTTTTTGTTTCCTCGTTCCATTTCTTGGGAAGAATGCGTGCGTTGTGCCATTGTCCTTGTAATGGCTTTGGTCATCATCAGCAACTTCAGTCCTACCTAATACAATGGGTTGATAGTAAAACGGTAATTTATTTCACGGCGGCGATAATAGGAGTCTTCTCTACTCGTGATAATTTGGCAATCGGGAGTTAATCGGGAAGGACAATAAAAAATTGCATTTGTTGATATTATGTCACTCGAAGAGCGGAGTAAGATCCTGCAACTTTTGAATGCGAAATGCAATGCACACTGTCCATGTTTAAAAGACAAAAAGGGATTCATGTTGCTTCTACTTTTTCTCCTTTGGCTAAAAAATGATTTCTGGGGACAGATGATTCTTTAACTCCTTTGGCTTGCATCAGATTTTATTTCATGATCTACACGGCATGATTAATGGGTTTACTTGTCGGCACCGAAATGGATGTAGCTTCCTGTTAATTAAAAGTTCGAGTAAATCATTGGAAGATTTAAATAAATGCGCATGAAAAATTTTGTGGGATTATTGTTTTAAAAATTGAAGTAATTAAAAAACGACTTATGTATAAGATTCGGTACGCCTTATCCATAAGGCAGGAGATTTTTATTGGATCTGCTTATCGAACGATTGCGGAAAACGTCATGATTGACCCCCATTCCAATCGAGAATTTTCATTTCCACGAGCGATGAGTTCTAGTACTGCCCGAATGCACTCTACCATCTTCTCCCAAACCGAAGGGTGAAGAAGGGTCAACGGTAATCTCTGTCGTTCTAGTCCCCTCAAAGTCACCGCCGGCTCGGCGCGGTAAAAACAGAGCAGGGCCAATCCATGGCCGGTATGTTCCTCCCAGAGAATCCTCACGACGACTAACGTTGGACGAACTTCCGTCACAGACAATCCTCGTCCTCCTGCCGCTTCATGCGATACAGAGAGATGGCTAAATCGCCGCCGCTCCTCGGCGGCTCCTCGTTGCTGTCGCTGTCGCTCGCGGCGGTCCTACTGGTGGTGCTCGGCGTTCGGATCGCGAGCGCCGCGGGCGGAGAGCAGCCGCTCTCCAAGATAGCCATCCACGACGCCGTTTACGCGCTTCATGAGAACGCTTCCGTCAGAGCCCACCCGCTTGTTCTTGGGCTAGAGGTACTTGGTTTTCTTCGTTCCCTTCTCTCTCTATCTCTCTTCCACTCCATGTTCCATCGTTCCTAGTTTCCTCTTCTTTCTGTGTTTCGAGTTCTTCGTTTGTAGCTAATAATATCCTCGTGCAAGTGGGTCGTGTTCTGGTCAGCTCACGGCCAAACAAGAAAGAATTGGGTGCTTACGCTTCTCTTAGATACTTGAGTAGAGAATGGTAGATTTGCAAATTGTATCCAGTTCCAGTCTTGCGGGGAACTTTTGAGACTTGCTTCACGGAACGCGTTTTAGGTCCATTTCGATGGGAATTCCAGAGGTCAACATGGAGTATAGGTGTTTTGATTGTAAAAGAGAAAGCTATTTGGTTCTTTGAACAAAAACCTGTATAGAGAAGGTGCAGACTTTAGATCAGCAGAAAGGAAGGACGAGTGTAAAATTGTTTGATTAACTTGAGATCATCAATTCAAAATTGTGGTATTTTATCTTAAATTGACTGGTGCTGATAATGCATACCGACCCACATCCAGAAACCTACTTTTCAATAGGCTGATGAGATCCAGGCAAAGTCTGACTTGTCAGATTAATCTGATTCGCGACAACCTGTGTATGGTGGCACTAAATCAGATAAAGAAGATTCCTCTAATATGACTTTGTCACCAATCGCAGACCTTGTTCACTTACTTGGTCATGTTTAATTTCTGGTGAAACTAGTGAGCAAAACCTTAGATCGTAATGTTTATATCCATGTGCACGTGTCTGTGTAGGGGGAAGATACTGAGTGGGTTGTCGTGGACTTTGAAAGCCCCGCACCTGCCGAAGATGACTGGGTTGCAGTTTTTTCTCCTGCCAACTTCAAGTAACCTCCAGCCTCCTACTCCGTTTTTATTTTGTATATCTACATTATCTGTAGCCGTATGCATTGCGGAAGTCTCCAGAAATCTAATCTATTCGATCAAATATCAGTTTAGCTTGATGAGAAAATTGGGAAACTGTACATAGATGAGTAAGTATTGCAAGTTGTCACTGGTCGCTTTCCTCCACTATTCATAGCTTCACCAATAAGAATATGCTCTAATGTTTCAGCTCCTCTACCTGTCCACCTATTGATCCAAGGCAGCATGCACCTTTTATTTGCTCAGCTCCCATTAAGGTAAAGATTGATCCACCCATGCAAGTTCTGAGTTTTTCATAATTGAAATATTGTCAATCAAATTTGACCTTGGTTATGCTTATTCGTGCTGCATTTGACGCCCATTTCAGTATAAGTTTGCCAATGAGTCCAGCTCTGACTATACAAAGACAGGGAATGCTTCTTTGGAGTTTCAGCTTATAAATCAGAGAGCAGACTTCTCATTTGCGCTCTTCTCGGGCGGGCTGTCAAATGTACTTTCTACCTGCTTCTCAGTTTCTTTGATATTTGATCTGGTCCAGATTGTAATGGCATCACATCGGGCCAAAAGAAGGATTTAATATATTTTAGGAGTACTTAGTATTTGAAGTCTTGGTTGTTATTTTGCACTTGTCACGTGGAAACTCGGGCTTTGATCAATCATGCATAATTCTTGCAGCCGAAGCTTGGGGCAGTTTCGAATACCATTAACTTTGCAAATCCAAAGGCGCCCCTTTATCCACGTCTTTCGCAAGGGAAGTCTTGGGATGAAGTAAGTTCTCTCAGTGCATTGTTTTCTTTCTCTCTTCAGGTTTTCTCCTTTTCTCCACAATCATTCAGTGCAAGCTAAAATGTTTCCATATGCTTGTCCAGATTTAAGTGCATCACTCTGAAGCTTTTAGAATGATTCAGACTTTCGTGTTAGCATATTCTCAGTTATTAAGCCTTGTCATTTCTCTCAGTTATAATGGTTGTGATAATTTTGTTGACGGTATGTTCTCTGGTCTGAGATGCTTATCTAGATGGTAATATAGTGCAATAGTACAGAAGCAACTGTCTATTCTATATGCTGAAAATATGATAATGGTGATATAAATTGCTTCGATGTGAAACACAGATGACGGTTACCTGGACTAGTGGCTATAATATTGATGAAGCGACTCCTTTTGTTGAGTGGGGTGTTAAGGGAGAAACCCAGACAAGATCGCCAGCTGGAACATTGACATTTCAACAAAATAGCATGTGTGGTATGATTGTTTTGTACATGAAGGAGTATACTCTTTGACAGCTAGTTGTGGTTCAGGTTTACTCCTTTCAAAATCCTTGTCATCATTGTCACCAAGACATTCAATGATCATTTTGCTATGAAGCGCTGAAACTGTAGTTGCCAAATATATGCCCTTGCTGTGAGTCTACAATCTTTAGGTCTAGACCTGCAGGTTCCAAGGCAAATGGTGTATGGCAATGGCTGAATATAAATCCCAAACTATAGGACCATCATCTCCGATCCTAAACTAACACATCATGGTCCTGAGGAAATATTCTTGTTTGCAGGTCCACCTGCACGAACGGTGGGGTGGCGAGATCCAGGTTTCATACATACAAGTTTCCTAAAGGATCTGTGGCCCAATGCAGAGTATTGCTCTGGACTAATACATACATGTCACGAGTTTTACCACATAAGCACTTTTACCATCGACGTTTTTCTTGATTTGATGTTCCAGGTACACATATAGGCTTGGCCACAGATTAGCTAACAATTCATATGTTTGGAGCAAGGCATACTCCTTCAAATCATCTCCATATCCGGGACAAGACTCATTGCAGCGTGTTGTAATATTTGGTGATATGGGAAAGGTAAAAGCAGCACAACTCAGGAAGGACAATGCCGCGCATTAGTCTTTCCTATTAAATAGCTTCAAGATTCACTTAATGCTGATATTCAACTTCTTTTTTGGGAAAGAGTGTTGGCCAATGTTTTCAATTTGGTTGTCATATAAGATGAAGCGTCTCTCTTTCTTCATATAGCATGAAATCTCATAGTTTGATTGAATAAGATTTGACAAGATAATTACATGCCGTATCTAGTCCAGCATAAGCAAGTTTCGGAGATGCATTATGCTTTTCACAAACTTTTAGGTTTTGCTTCCTGTCCGTTTGCAAGCTCCAGCACTTTATACAGTCTACCCAATCTGGTTTAATTTCTGTGCTTTCACATCATCTACTTATCTGAACATGGTTGAATGTTTTCCCTTCTCTATTATGGAACTTCACTTGGATGGATTGCAGGCAGAGCGTGACGGTTCGAATGAGTACAATAACTATCAGCCAGGCTCGTTAAACACGACAGATCAGCTCATCAAGGATTTAGACAACATAGACATAGTGTTTCATATAGGTGATATAACATATGCAAATGGATATATTTCACAGTGGGATCAGTTCACATCTATGATCGAGCCCATTGCATCGACTGTCCCATACATGATTGCGAGGTACACATTATATGTGTGGATTACCAAGCTACTTCCTAACCTATATATAATGCTGGAATTGGATGCAGTGGGAATCATGAGCGTGATGCTCCAGGCACGGGGTCATTTTACGATACCAATGATTCAGGTGGTGAATGTGGCGTCCTAGCAGAGACCATGTTCTATGTCCCCGCAGAAAATAGAGCGAAATTTTGGTAAGTGGTTGGTGCTATTGTAATTTAGGTGGAAACGCATGTGGTGTTGTCTTTAACAGGACAGTCAACTAATTAAAAGAGCCAATAAGTGTTCTTTTTTTTTTTTTTTGAACGAGGAGCCAATAAATGTTCAGGAATCAATGAAATTTGCAGGAATACCTGGAGAATTCCCATTCTCAGAACAAATCCACATGAAAGAATCAGCGACTTTCCTTTTTCAAATCTATTCATGCAATGGTTGAAAGGGACAAATCTGAATGATAGCTTGGAGAAGTCTTTGACTCTCATGGAAAATGAGGTCATTACTAATCTTGGATGAGTTGACGAGTAATGGACCATGCACTTTGTGTGTTCGCATGGCATGTTTCTTCTCCTAATTTCCCCATACTCTGACTCTTCATAATCAATTTCTAGCATTTGCAGTTTGCATCATTTCATGGAGCAGAAGTACAAGTAATGGCATGATACAAAACTTACCCCTGTCCCCGCATTTGTGCAGGTATTCAACAGATTATGGCATGTTCCACTTCTGCATAGCTGACAGTGAACACGACTGGAGGGAGGGTTCTGAACAATATAAGTTCATTGAAAACTGTTTTGCAACAGTGGACAGACAAAAGCAACCTTGGCTGATATTTGCCGTGCATCGTGTTCTTGGCTATTCTTCTTTGGATTATTACTACGGTCTGATGGGCTCTTTCGAGGAGCCTATGGGAAGGGATAGCTTGCAGAAGCTGTGGCAGAAGTACAAAGTTGACATGGCATTCTACGGTCATGTCCATAACTATGAAAGAACATGCCCGATTTACCAGGTAAAACGAAGACGCTGAGATTTTGGAGGCTAATTAATTGTTCTTTGAGCATAATATAGGCATTGTTTTCTTTGTTACAAGCCAAAGCATTTCTAACTGAGGCTAACTTGATTATTCGAAATTAGAAGTGACAATGCCAGTCTATCTCTGTCAAGTCCTTATGCACCGCCATCGATACTTATGACGACAGTTAATTTGTTGATTGGATGATGCAGAATCAATGCGTGAACTTAGAAAGGTCTCATTACTCGGGCACTGTGAATGGGACGATCCACGTCGTTGTCGGCGGTGGAGGATCCCAATTATCATACTTCAGCGATTTGCAGCCGATTTGGAGCCTGTATAGAGACTTCGACTTTGGATTTGTGAAGCTCACTGCGTTCAACCACTCGTCCCTTCTGTTCGAGTACAAGAAGAGCAGAGACGGGAAAGTCTATGATTCATTTACCATCTCCAGGGAGTACAGGGATGTACTGGCATGTGTACATGATGGTTGTGAACCAACCACTCTGGCCTCGTAGAAATCCAATCCAAGCAGAACTTTTAGCTCCCTTCAGGAGCAGCTGATTCTAAGATTGAGATGATCCTTGGATGAGGAACGTCTCGGGGTTCTTTATGAGTTACATTAAAAGGAGATCTATACTGCATTTTGCCTGGAAAAGGGCATAACACAGAACGTTGCCGTGGCATGGCAGCTTCAGGCCATTTTCCTCCCATTCCAATCTCTGTCTGCTGTCTTTCCTTGACCCTTTATTCCTTGGTTTTGTATCTGCCCTTGTGAGAAAGGGCTGGAGGACCCAGAAAGTCGCCTCCCTCGTGGTTGGTGCGAAATGGCACGTGGTTTTCATAGGAAGGCGGCGAGCCAGCATGTAAACAAACTTTGACTTGATCTCCCATTATTAAAGTTACTAATTTTTGTTAATAATTTATTCATTGGCATGACCATTGGAAGAGATTGCCAACGGGGGGGCTCTGGACTGTTCCCGTGTTTTTTTCACATCACGGACATTGCAAGACGCGCAGGAACCAGATTTGCAATTATCACAAAATGCCATATGGTTGCTGCATAATCATGGCAAGAAGAAAAAAAGTGTCTCCTGATTTTTCTGAGGATAAATGATATGATTTTTTCTGAGGATAAACGATACAAATAGTCTATGAATAATTACAGTATGTCAAGAAAAAAGAGCGTTGAATGATTTTTCTGAGGTAAATGCTATATGATTGCTGCATAATTACAGTATGTCAAAAAAAAAAACATCCTCTCGTGATTTTCTTGAGCATAAATGACACAAACGACCTTTAAATTTTAATCTATTTTTCAATATGGTCCTTGAATTTTAATCTAATATGCAATATTATCCGGGTAAAACAAATATGCTGAGTTTTTGGAAGCTAATTAATTGTTCTTTGAGCATCCTATAGGCATTGTTTTCTCTTTTTTCAAGCCAAAGCATTTGTAACCGAGGTTAACTCGATTATTCAAAGCTAGAAGCAACGACGCCAGTCTCATCCTTCTCGAGTCCTTATGCACTGCCGTTGATACTTATGATGACAGTCAATTTGTTGATCGGAAGATGCAGAATCGGTCCGTGAACTCAGAAAAGTCTCATTGCTCGGGCACCGTGAATGGGGACGATCCACGTCGTTGTCGGCGGTGGAGGATACGAATTATCATACTTCAGCGATTTGCAGCCGATTTGGAGCCTGTATAGAGACTTCGACTTCGGATTTGTGAAGCTCACCGCGTTCAGCCACTCGTCCCTTCTGTTCGAGTACAAGGAGAGCAGAGACGGGAAGGTCTACGATTCGTTTTACCATCTCCAGGGAGTACAGGGATGTGCTGGCATGTGTACATGATGGCTGTGAACCAACCACTTTGGCCTCGTAGTGATCCAATCCAAGTAAGACTTTTAGCTCCCTTCAGGAGCACTGATTCTAAGAAGGAGATGATCCTTGGATGAGGAACATCTCGGGGTTCTTAATGAGTTACATTAAAAGGAGATATAAGCTGCATTTTGCCTGCAGAAGGGCATAACACAGAATGTTGCCGTCGCCTGGCAGCTTTGGGCCAATTTCCTCCCATTCCAATCTCTGTCTGCTCTTTCTTTCCTTGACGCTTTATTTCTTGGTTTTGTATCTGCCATCACAAGAAAGGGCTGGAGGACATTTCTAAATTTAAGACGCGTTTGATAACATTTTTATTCCCGGAAATAATTTCTATTCAGAAATATTTTTTTTTTTAAATTTTATTTTTTCGACAAGTTTCTTAATAGAAAAAAACACGTATGATAATTGTACAAAATTTCTATTTTTGAAATAGAAAAAAAAAACATACCTTAAAATTTCTATTCTTGATTTTTTTCATCTAATCATTAAAATGTCAATGAAGACTTAACATTTCATGTTTGAATACTAGACTCTTGTAATGATTTAATTTATCAATATATTCTAAGATGTCCTAAGAAAATCAAACATAATATTAAGTCAAATATGGATGGCCAAAAATGACAGCATAGTGTCACAGTCCAAAAGAAAGCCGATTCAAGAGCTAAGGGATGGTTGTGACACATCTGTGGATCAAGTGACCCTCGGCTTGTATCCCCGAGTCTTAGGGTTTTCTCAAGTCCTCTAGAATACTCTTGGGAGTGGGCAATACAGTAATTGTATTCGTATATAATAAATGCGAGTAGTTGGTAGTTGAGGAGATATGATTTCCATCGTTAGATCGATGAGAAATCTACGAATACGGTTTGCCTTGTATTTGTATATATATGGGTCTCCTCTCGTTGTACTCATCTCATTCACAAATAATACAATTCAGAGCTTTTTTCTCTAGAGTTTCTCTCTCTAAAAATCCTTGTGAATAGGTCTGCTATTGATAATAAGGGTTATGATGATATAACTAGTATAAGCACCTAGAGGGGGGTGAATAGGTGTAAAAATAATTTTTCGAGATACGAAAGCAATACTAGGCGGACGATAGAAAGGAATATCTCCTTTAGCTAATCAAAATGAATTAAGATCAAAGTAAAGCGGAGAGTAGGGAAGAGAAAATTAAACACAAGGTTTATAGTGGTTCGGCTTATTCCAAATCTACGTCCACTCTTTCGCACCTGACCCATTTGGCTGGATTTCACTATGAACAAAAGAGATGTTACAGCAATGCTTTCCCTTGATTCCACAAAGTGTAGATACTCTACCACACTTCCTCAAGGTATCTCAAAATATGAACTCTCTTTTGTGTACAAGATTTTGCTCAGTAAATGAATTGACTAAGAACAAGGAGCTTCAGACTTTGAAATTCTTCTATCGTGCACTTCTCGAACAACTGGAACGTCTTCCTTTTATACTCCTTTATGCCATCATACCCGTTGGCACTTACCAAAGGAATTCCTCCAATCTATCCGTTGGATGGAATCAATTAGGAAGATCATTTGAGCTATTAAAGGAACATGTCGATAGCCCATCAATCATGCTCGCCCATACAATCAGGATCTTGGTTTCCATAAGTAGAACCTTCCAAGTATACTTCACCAATCATCGGATCCTTAATCAATCTTGATTCGAATAAATGATTCCGTTATGTCATATCCAGCCAAGAGATCTTCTCCAGTTGATAAAGCTAAATCCTTAATGAAACATCCAGTTTGGATAGCCTTTCTTCAACGGATTAGAACTGCATCAATGAGAATAGACTTTGAGTCTTGAGTCCGCAGTCCGGAGGTCTTCGACTTTAAATAGTAGAGTCTCGCAAATCTTCGACTGGGCGATGGAAACGTTTTGTCAGCTTCAAAATATTCAGAAGGATTTCTCCAACAATCTCCCCCTTTTTTATGGTGACAAAACTTTCCTGCAGATTTGAATATCTTAGACCTGCAAAACATTACTCAAGCAAATATGGATATCTCATAAAGATTAATGACTTAATGATAATACTAGAATCTGCAACCATAGAAAATAGGTTAGACTTGCATGAGAGTAAAGCCATTCATAAGATATCAATAGTACTTAATATAAGCAGCAGTCAAATCCAAATCAAAGTTCAGTCGACATCCAGACACAAATCAAGTCAAAGTTCAAGACAAACCAAAGTTCAAAACAAATTTAAAAGTTTAAGTTTAAAGATTTCAATTCAAAGATTTCAAATCTCGCATCTCTCTCCCTTTTTGTCATCATAAAAAAGGTTGAGATGGAGTCAAGATTGCTTGGGAACGCGAACAAGCTGGAAATCTCCCATTGACTGTACGATGCCTTTCAGCTTTTCCAAATCTTCCTTCAGATGAGCCACTTCTTCACTTTTAGCATTTTCTTGAATCTGAAGAGCAAGGGCTTGGATCTAATCAGACAAGGAAACGAAAGAAGCCTGTCCTGCATTCTTCAACTTCTGAACTTCGCATTCCAAAGCATATATCTAACCCTTCATTTCCAAGAGAACATCAAGGATTCTGCGGAAATCTGCTGAATTATCGTCTGCGCGTTGGCTTCGACTCGATCTCGATGGAGTAAAAGGCACGATGGTATATCGGCATGGTCACGCAGATTTGGCGATGAAGCATCATGTCCCTCCTCGGGAATTGAGAGTCATGAATGTCCTCTGGATCTCGCGGAGAGCGGCCGACTCCTTCATTGGTAACATGATACGAGGACATTCCTCTTTTTTCACCATCTCCCCCTGTTTCCATGGCTTCAGGTGGAGAAGAGTGTTCCTCATGCTCTCCTTCCTCTTGATTTCCTCTTCCTTCTTCATCTTCTTCTTCAAAACTTTCCTCCTCTCGCTTCTCTTTCTTCAGCTTCTCTCTCATTTTCTTCTTTTTTTCTTCGCTTCTTGCTCCTCTCGCTTCTTTCTTCTTCTTCTTTTTCTGTCCTTCTCTTTCCTCTGCTTCTTTCTCCTGTCGTTCCATTGATTGTGGAGTAGAACGACTCAGCTTCTTCAATGCCATAGCAGAGATGGTGAGGTCATCCTCATCATCTTCATCCTCATCATCTTCATCCTCAATGATGAGAGCTCTTCTCTTTTTGGATGGAGCAACCATGGGCTCATTTCCTTTTCTTTTTGCTGCAGAAGAGGCTTGATGAGGCTTGGCAGGAGTTGTCTCCTTGAATTTCTCCAACGCCTTGTCGAGTTCTTTTAGACGCATTTTGGACACCATTTTCAGTCCTACCACCAATTTGTCACACGGTCGAACACAGAAAATTTGTGGAGGCTGAATATTCAAATGTCTGAATATCTTTGACACAAGACCTGGATAAGGAAGTTGACCCCTGTCTTTCACCACTGCTCTATACATGTGGAACAGAATAGTGTGAGGAAGAGAAAACTTTTTTCCTGCATTGATGGCGTACATCAGTTTTGCCTCTAAATTGGAAACATCAGTTTTTGATGTAGACTTTGGCCTGAGGCAATTAATCACAATCTTGTGAAGCAGAATATTGAACGCATTCATCCTTGAGTAGGAAATTCTTCCTCTCGTCCTTTCGTCTTTAACAAGTTCCAATGTGGCACGAGTAATGAGACACATTGATAGGTTGATATCTCCCTCTCTCAACCCCACTTACATCCGCCAGCATATCCACATCAACCACAAAGTCCTTATCTCGGACACTAAAAGAGATTCTATTCGCATCAAAGAAGTTAAGATTTGAATAGAAATATGCAGTTAGTTGAGCATAGGCTTCCGTGGTGTCAGAACAGAACTGTTCAAGTTGAAGAAAACTGAACTTTTCCCTCAAATTTACATTCACAGCATCAAGGAATTCAAAATCCACACTCCTAGGGTTTATCACCCCACGCTTCAACAATTTGGAGTATAGATCTTTCTGTTCCTTCGATCTAAACAACTCGTTCTTTTTCCTCGAATTTTTGCCGCAACACCCATTCTCGGTTGAAATTGGCTGTACAATTTATCATCATCATTCCCATCGATTGGATTCAGCCCTCCAACACGCGGATCACTTCGGATATTTGCAAGGGTTTCTTCCGCCAACCCCTTAGGAGCAATTCCCAAATCCTCCATTTTCCGCAAAAAAATATATTCATTTCCATATCCCTTGTCTTTAAGAAACCCATCGATGTAGTTCAATGGAGTAGCAATCCTCTTTAAGGCACGGTAAAGCTTATAAATAAAAGAGGGTCTTTGAATTCTTACAGGATCTGCGTCTTCAACGATTTCTTCCTCTTGTTGATGATTAAGACCCTGTGGACCAGATGGTGGAGAATGACGCTGCTGAGAATGTTGTGGGCTCTGCTGCTGACTTGGTGACTCTTCTTCTTCAGTGAGATCAAAGTGAGTAGGCCCCTCACTCATTCGCCGTGGTCCCCTGCTTGCGATTCTCGAAGACTTTCTTGACGATGACATCTTTCACAGTCTTCGGAAGATTCCAAACTTGTTTTTCCCAAGAAAGTTGACAACTTTTTGAAGATTAAACAAGGGAAGAAAACAGGAATGGAAGATCGGTGCTTTCTAGGGTTTTTGTAAGAGAATCGAAGAGGAACGGACATAATATAAGGCACTGGAAGAGAGGCATACGGAACGTCGTAAAAAAAAAGAAAGTATAAAGATGCATTTTCAAAAATAACTGCCTTTTTCGAGAAAATAGTCATTTAAAAAATAACTTCTTTTTCGAAAAGGAAATGTTGCAATAATCACGTCAATTAAAGATAACAATAATCAAACACGGTTGATAAACGTACCTTTTCAAGATGAGATTCGAGAGAAAATAACTTACAGTCAAGGTCTTGTTTGTTTGAGTCTGAGAGTCTCTAGACTTTAACTTCTTCAAGCCTCAAAATGTTGAGTCTGGAACGGATGATTTCGAATTGATTTTTCTCCAAAGGCTTTGTAAATATATCCGCTAGTTGGTTCTTTGAGTCAACAAACTGAATCGAAATTTTTCCATTTTGAACATGATCTCTAATGAAGTGATGTCGAATCTCTATATGCTTTACTCTTGAGTAAAGAATTGGATTCTTGGTCGATTGATTGCGCCGGTGTTGTCACAGTTAATCTCCGTGCATGAATCTTTAATTCCAAAGTCTCTTAGCTGTTGTTTTATCCACGAGAATTTGTGAACAACAACTTCCAAGAGCTACATACTCGCCTCGTCGTAGAAAGAGCTACCGTATTTTGCTTCCTTGAAAACCAAGACTTTGTCCCGCTTCCAAGTAGCTGACAGGTACCCGAGGTGCTCTTTCTATCAACTCTGCATTCGGCTAGATCTGCGTCTGAGTATCCATAAAGAATAAAGTCTCCCTTTTTAGGATACCGAGACTTGAAGTTGAAGCAATGTATTTGATAATACGTTTTGCAGCACTTAGATGAGATTTTTTAGGGTCTGCCTGAAATCTAGCACAAATGCAAACACTAAACAAAATGTCAGGTCTAGAAACTGTAAGATAAAGAAGTGAACCAATGATACTCCTGTATAGCTTCTGGTCAACTTTCTTTCCTCCTTCATCTTTGTCTATCTTCAAGGAACTTGACATTGCTATGTCAGTCTTTTTGCAATTTTCCAGTCCAAACTTTTTGACAAGATCATTAGCATATTTTTCTTGATGAATAAAAGTCCCTTCCTCCAATTGTTTCACTTGAAGCCCAAGAAAGAAGGTTAACTCACCCATCATGCTCATCTCAAATTCATCCTGCATAGTCTTAGAGAATTTCTTGCACAAACATTTATTAGAGGATCCAAAAATAAAATCATCTACATATATTTGAACAAGTGTAAAACTTTTGTTTTCCTTTTTGATAAATAGAGTAGTGTCTACTTTACCTTTGACAAAGCCGTTTTGTATTAAAAACTTACTCAGCCTGTCGTACCAAGCTCGGGGTGCTTGCTTTAAACCATACAAGGCTTTTTTCAGTCTGAAAACTGAGTCTGGCTTCCTTGGGTCTTCAAACCCGGGTGGTTGTTCCACATAGACTTCCTCATGGATAAATCCATTCAGGTTAGCACTTTTGACGTCCATTTGGAATAACCTGAAATTCTTATAACAAGCAAAAGCAAGTAATAATCGGATTACTTCTAACCTTGCTACTGGTGTGTAAGTCTCGTCATAGTCAATCCCTTCTTCTTGCGTATATCCCTTGGCCACGAGTCTTGCTTTGTTTCTTACGACATTTCCTTTTTCGTCCATTTTGTTCCTGAAAACCCATTTGGCTCCAATAATGAGACTTACCTTTCGGTTTAGGAGTCAATTCCCGGACATCATTAATACCGAATTGTCGAGCTCTTCTTGCATAGCTTCAATCCAGCTTTCATCAGACAAAGCTTCTTCTATGCTTTTGGGTTCTATTTCAGAGACAAGAGCCACAACACTAGACTCTTCGCGCCTTTTGGATCTTGTGCGAATTCCTTCATTAATGTCGTCTATAATGAGATCTTTGGGATGACTGGACTTATGCTTCCAGTTACTGGTTAGTTTGTCAGGTTGATGATCACTTCCTTTATTTGAATCTTCAACAATCATTTGATGCTGATCTTTAGAAGACTGAGCTACTTCTTTAGACTTTGTAGAGTCTGGAGCAGGTTCAGATTCTTCAAGATGAGTCTGAATAAATTCATTTTGCATAGAATCTTGAAATCTGACATTCATTGATTCCTCCACAGATTGAGTCTTCTTGTTGTAGACTCTGTAGACTTTGCTTGAGGTTGAATATCCAAGGAAGATGCATTCATCTGACTTTTCTTCAAACTTGCCAACTCGATCATTCGCATTTTTCAATATAAAGCATTTACATCCAAACACATGAAAATATGAAACAATAGGCTTCTTTTCTTTGAATAATTCATAGGGGTCTTTTCAGAATAGGCTTTAGAAAAATTCTGTTAATAATATAACATCTTTGTAGAAACTGCTTCAGCCCAAAACGTGAAGATATATTACTTTCAATTAAAAGAGTTCTAGTCATTTCTTGAAGCGATCTATTCTTTCTTTCCACAACTTCATTTTGCTCTGGAGTATATGGAGAGGAGAACACATGCTGAAAACTGATTCATTCACGAATTTTGTAAAATCTTGATTTTCAAATTCACCTCCATGGTCTGTTCTTATACTAGAGATAACATACCCTTTTTCATTTTGAACCTTTTTAGCAAACTTTTCAAAGTAAGTGAAGGTTTCAGACTTACTTGCTAGGAAATATACCTAAGTAAATCGTGAGTAGTCATCTACAATTACTAGGCAATATTTCTTACCTCCAATGCTCTGAGTTCTGGTTGGTCCAAAGAGATCCATATGCAAAGTCTGCATTACACGATTAGTGGAAACTTGATTTATTGGTTTAAAGGAATTTCTTACTGTTTTCCCAATATGCAAGGTGTGCATAGATCAGACTTTTGGTATGACAGATTGGGTAAACCACGAACAAGCTTTTTTGCTGAAATTTTGGCTATCTACTTCATATTAACGTGCCCAAGTTTTCTGTGCCATAGGTTTGCTTCGTCTTGAATTGAGATCAGACATTGCGATTCATCTGGTTTCACATCCAAGAGGTAGATATTTCCATATCTTCGGCCCATGAATGACTGAGTAGAATCTTTATTGATTCCTGAACATATTCCTTCTTGAAAGTTGATTTTGAAACCAGTATCACACAGCTGATTGATACTGAGCAGATTGTAGTTAAATCCTTCCACTAATGAAACATTGCTAATTGTGAGGTTTCCAATCTTTACAGTTCCAAATCCCACAATTCTTCCTTTGTTGTTTCCTCCAAATGAGACTTTTCCGCCATTTACTTGAACAAGTTTTATAAAGCAATTTGAATCTCCTGTCATATGTCTTGAGCATCCACTATCCAGATACCATTTTACCTTCTTCTTGATAGTGACTTGCATTTGAAAAAGAGACTCAAGCTTTCTTTGGTACCCATATTTTCTTGGGTCCATTTGTGTTAGTATGATATGCGGTTTTAGCCCATATTTTCTTAATTGGTTTCCAAACCATAGGACATTCTTTCTCAAAATGATCTGCACTATTGCACATTGAACATCTGAGAGCATTTCGTCCTACTGGTTTTACAAAGACCCTTTTGAAATGATCCTTGTAAGCAATTCTTGTGGGTCTTTGCTTAATTCTTTCCTTTACTTTAGGAAAATCAATTAAAGGAATGGTTTTCGCTTTGTCATTCCCAAACCAGATTTATTGAAATAAGGTCTTTGTACTGAAAGAATTTTCTCAAGTTTCTCAGATCCTATTGAAAATCTTTTTGAAATATTTGAAATGTCATTTTTTAGAAATGCATTTTCTTTCAAGAGATTATCTTCGCTTTCTTTAAGAGAAGAAACATTTATGTCTAAACATTTCACCTTTTTTTCAAAACACTTTCCGTTGTTTTAGAGCATAATTCTCCTTTTTGAGTTCGGAAATCCTTTTAAGAGAAGTCTTAAGACTAAAACATAACTCATCAATGTATTTAGAAACTTTAACAGGGATTTTAAAGTTACTTACCTCAAATTCATTGTCTGAATCTGAGTCTGATTCAGAGTTTGAATCTGAATCCGATTGTGCCATCAGACATATGTTGGCATAATCATCATCACTTTCTTCACACTCGTATCACCTGGGTTTCGCTTTAAGAGCCTTTCGATACTTTTCAGCTTTTCCTTTCTTTTTCCTCGAAGCGGACAATTGGGTCCGATGTGTCCCTTTTCTTACATTCAAAGCAGACTACATCTTTGTTTGATTCATCATCCTCAAAGACTTAGTCTGTTGCTTTTGAAAACTCGTTTATTTGGATTGAATCTTCTTCCTTTTTCGTTTTGCTTTCGAATCTTCTTATCATGAGAGCAAGCTCCTCATCGTCCATATCATCTTTAGAATCTATAACATCAGAATCATCATTGGATTTTAATGCAATGGATTTCTTACCTTTAGGATCTTCATCTTCATTGATTACCTCCACTTCATAAGACTGAAGAGTCCCAACCAACTCATCGACAGATAGTGGCATGATTCTTTGTGTCTCTCTTATTGAGGTCTTTATGTGATTCCAATCCTTGGAGAGTCCTCGCAGTAGCTTGTTTACCTTCATGGGATCAGAAATTGGTTGACATTGATTTTCAAGACCATTCACGATATTTGTAAAACGACTAAACATGTCAGTTATAGATTCTCCTGATTTCATTTTGAAGGCTTCGTATTGACCGAGGAGAATGTTGATTCTTGTCTCTTTCACTCGATCTGTTTCTTCATAAGTAATATGTAATCTATCCAGACTTTCTTTATTTGTAACACAAGAAGATATTATGTTATATTCAGTATGTGACAAAGCACAATATAAAGAATAAATTGCTTTTGCATCAAGAGCTTATCTCTTGATTATCTCTTCCTGACTCATTTCACTAGACTCAACAGCTTCTTTTCCTCTCTCTGAGACAGATGCAGCTTTAGGAGTGATTCCTCTTTCTACGACATCCCATTCCAGAGGATCATTTGATCTTAGGAACGCTTTCATCTTGTTCTTCAAGATGTTGTAATCCTTTCCATCAAAGTAAGGTGGTCTGGTATTGCTTTGCCCTTCCACCAGCCTTGGAGCTAGCATACTAGCCATGGATCTTTTACTCTGAAGTAAAACACTTCAAACAAAGTGAGTACACGAGCTCTGATACCAATTGATATAACTAGTATAAGCACCTAGAGGGGGTGAATAGGTGTAAAAATAATTTTTCGAGATACGAAAGCAATACTAGGCGGACAATAGAAAGGAAGATCTCCTTTAGCTAATCAAAATGAATTAAGATCAAAGTAAAGCGGAGAGTAGGGAAGAGAAAATTAAACACAAGGTTTATAGTGGTTCGGCTTATTCCAAGTCTACGTCCACTCTTCGCACCGACCCCACGGGCCGGATTTCACTATGAACAAAAGAGATGTTACAAAGAATGCTTTCCTTGATTCCACAAAGTGTAGATACTCTACCACACTTCCTCAAGGTATCTCAAAATATGAACTCTCTTTTGTGTACAAGATTTTGCTCAGTAAATGAATTGACTAAGAACAAGGAGCTTCAGACTTTGAAATTCTTCTATCGTGCACTTCTCGAACAACTGAACGCGTCTTCCTTTTATACTCCTTTATGCCATCATACCCGTTGGCACTTACCAAAGGAATTCCTCCAATCTACCCGTTGGACGGAATCAATTAGGAAGATCATTCGAGTTATTAAAGGAACATATCGATAGCCCATCAATCCTGCTCGTCCATACAATCAGGATCTTGGTTTCCATAAGTAGAATATTCCAAGTATACTTCGTTAATCATCGGATCCTTAATCAATCTTGATTCGAATAAAAGATTTCGTTATGTCATATCCACCAAGAGATCTTCTCCAGTTGATAAGGCTAAATCCTTAATGAAACATCCAGTTCGGATAGCCTTTCTTCAATGGATTAAACTGCCAATGAGAATAGACTTTGAGTGCGAGTCCAAGCAATCCTGGAGTGTCTTCGGACTTTAAATAGTAGAGTCTGCAAATCTTCAGACTAGACTGATGGAAACGTTTTGTCAGTTTCAAAATATTCAGAAGGATTTCTCCAACATATGAGACTTGAGAATTATGTTATATTGAGCTTGTTTTCTAAAATGACCTTTTTTTTTTTTTAGAAATAAATAAGTAATTTTTTTTTTTTCTATTTCTTATTTTTGTTTCAATTCCATTTTAGGAAATAGAAAAATTAGTTAATGTTATAAAATGGAAAACTATTTGAGGAGAAGAGGAAGAAGGAAGAGGCGAAGTACAAAGACTACAAAGAGAGACCGGCCAAGGTGGCTGTCACGAAAGAAGGGACTGTGGGTGTATCTTATTGTTAATTAGAAGTTCAAGTAAATCATCAGAAGATTTAAGTAAATGTGCATGGAAAATTTTATTGGATCACAAGCGATTGTTTTAAAAATTGAAATCATTAGAAAACGACTTATTTCTAAGATTTGGTACGCCTTATCCATATGGCAGGAGATTTTTATTGGATCTGCTTATTGAACGATTGCGGAAAACGTCATGATTGACCCCCATTCCAATCGAGAATTTTCATTTCCACGAGCGATGAGTTCTAGTACGGCCCGAATGCACTCTACCATCTTCTCCCAAACCGAAGGGTGAAGGGTCAACGGTAATCTCTGTCGTTCTAGTCCCCTCAAAGTTACCGCCGGCTCGGCGCGGGAAAAACAGAGCAGGGCCAATCCATGGCCGGTATGTTCCTCCCAGAGAATCCTCACGACGACTAACGTTGGACGAACTTCCGTCACAGACAATCCTCGTCCTCCTGCCGCTTCATGCGATACAGAGAGATGGCTAAATCGCCGCCGCTCGTCGGCGGCTCCTCGTTGCTGTCGCTGTCGCTCGCGGCGGTCCTACTGTTGGTGCTCGGCGTTCGGATCGCGAGCGCCGCGGGCGGAGAGCAGCCGCTCTCCAAGATAGCCATCCACGACGCCGTTTTTGCGCTTCATGAGAACGCTTCCGTCAGAGCCCACCCGCTTGTTCTTGGGCTCGAGGTACTTTGGTTTTCTTCGTTCCCTTCTCTCTCTCTCTCTCTTCCACTCCATGTTCCATCGTTCCTAGTTTTGTCTTCTTTCCGTGTTTCGAGTTCTTCGTTTGTAGCTAATAATATCCTCGTGCAAGTGGGTCGTGTTCTGGTCAGCTCACGGCCAAACAAGAAAGAATTGGATGCTTGCGCTTCTCTTAAATACTTGAGTAGAGAATGGTAGATTTGCAAATTGTATCCAGTTCCAGTCTTGCGGGGAACTTTTGAGACTTGCTTCACGGAACGCGTTTTAGGTCCATTTCCATGGGAATTCCAGAGGTCAACATGGAGTATAGGTGTTTTGATTGTAAAAGAGAAAGCTATTTGGTTCTTAGAACAAAAACCTGTATAGAGAAGGTGCAGACTTTGGATCAGCAGAAAGGAAGGACGAGTGTATAATTGTTTGATTAACTTGAGATCATCAATTCAAAATTGTGTTATTTTATCTTAAATTGACTGGTGCTGATAATGCATATCGACTCACATCCAGAAACCTACTTTTCAATAGGCTGATGACTGATCCAGGTAAAGTCCGACTTGTCAGATTAGTCTGATCCGCGACAACCTGTGTTTGGTGGTGCTAGATCGGATAAAGAAGATTCCTCTAGTATGACTTTGTCACCAATCACAGACCTTGTTCACTTACTTGGTCATGTTTAATTTCTGGTGAAACTAGTGAGCAAAACCTTACATCATAATGTTTATATCCGTGCGCACACATCTGTGTAGGGGGAAGATACTGAGTGGGTTGTCGTGGACTTTGAAAGCCCCGCACCTGCCGAAGATGACTGGGTTGCGGTTTTTTCTCCTGCCAACTTCAAGTAACCTCCAGCCTCCTACTCCGTTCTTATTCTGTATATCTACATTATCTTTAACTGTATGAATTGCGGAAGTCTTCAGAAATCTAATTTGTTCAATCAAATATCAGTTTAGCTTGATGAGAAAATTGGGAAACTGTACATAGATGAGTAAGTATTGCAAGTTGTCACTGGTCGCTTTCCTCCACCATTCATAGCTTCACTGATAAAAATATGCTCTAATGTTTCAGCTCCTCTACCTGTCCACCTATTGATCCAAGGCAGCATGCACCTTTTATATGCTCAGCTCCCATTAAGGTAAAGATTGATCCACCCATGCAAGTTCTGAATTTTTCATAATTGAAATATTGTCAATCAAATTTGACCTTGGTTATGCTTATTCGTGCTGCATTTGATGCCCATTTCAGTATAAGTTTGCCAATGAGTCCAGCTCTGACTATACAAAGACGGGGAATGCTTCTTTGGAGTTTCAGCTGATAAATCAGAGAGCAGACTTCTCATTTGCGCTCTTCTCGGGCGGGCTGTCAAATGTACTTTCTACCTGCTTCTCAGTTTCTTTGATATTTGATCTGGTCCAGATTGTAATGGCATCACATCGGGCCAAAAGAAGGATTTAATATATTTTAGGAGCACTTAGTATTTGAAGTCTTGGTTGTTATTTTGCACTTGTCACGTGGAAACTCCGGCTTTGATCAATCACGCATAATTCTTGCAGCCGAAGCTTGTGGCAGTTTCGAATATCATTAACTTTGCAAATCCAAAGGCACCCCTTTATCCACGTCTTTCGCAAGGGAAGTCTTGGGATGAAGTAAGTTCTCTCAGTGCATTGTTTTCTTTCTCACTTCAGGTTTTCTCCACAATCATTTGGTGCAAGCTAAAATGTTTCCATATGCTTGTCCAGATTTAAGTGCATCACTCTGAAGATTTTAGAATGATTCAGACTTTCGTGTTAGCATATTCCCAGTTATTAAGCCTTGTCATTTCTCTCAGTTTAATTGGTTGTGATAATTTTGTTGACGGTATGTTCTCTGGTCTGAGATGCTTATCTAGATGGTAATATAGTGCAATAGTACAGAAGCAACTGTCTATTCTATATGCTGAAAATATGATAATGGTGATATAAATTGCTTCGATGTGAAACGCAGATGACGGTTACCTGGACTAGTGGCTATAATATTGATGAAGCGACTCCCTTTGTTGAGTGGGGTGTTAAAGGAGAAACCCAGACAAGATCACCAGCTGGAACATTGACATTTCAACAAAATAGCATGTGTGGTATGATTGTTTTGTACGTGAAGGAGTATACTCTTTGACAGCTAGTTGTGGTTCAGGTTTACTCCTTTCAAAATCCTTGTCATCATTGTCACCAAGACATTCAATGATCATTTTGCTATGAAGCGCTGAAACTGTAGTTGCCAAATATATGCCCTTGCTGTGAGTCTACAATCTTTAGGTCTAGACCTGCAGGTTCCAAGGCAAATGGTGTATGGCAATGGCTGAATATAAATCCCAAACTATAGGACCATCATCTCCGATCCTAAACTAACACATCACGGTTCTAAGGAAATCTTCTTGTTTGCAGGTCCACCTGCACGGACGGTGGGGTGGCGAGATCCAGGTTTCATACATACAAGTTTCCTAAAGGATCTGTGGCCCAATGCAGAGTATTGCTCTGGACTAATACATATATGTCACGAGTTTTACCACATAAGCAGGTTTACCATTGACGTTTTTCTTGATTTGATGTTCCAGGTACACATATAGGCTTGGCCACAGATTAGCTAACAATTCATATGTTTGGAGCAAGGCATACTCCTTCAAATCATCTCCATATCCGGGACAAGACTCATTGCAGCGTGTCGTAATATTTGGTGATATGGGAAAGGTAAAAGCAGCACTACTCAGGAAGGACAATGCCATGCATTAGTCTTTCCTGATTATTAAATAGCTTCAAGATTCACTTAATGCTGATATTCGACTTCTTTTTTGGGAAAGAGTGTTGGCAAATGTTTTCGAGATGAAGCGTCTCTCTTTCTTCATATAGCATGAAATCTCATAGTTTGATCGAATAAGATTTGACAAGATAATTACATGCCATATCTAATCCAGCATAAGCAAATTTCGGAGATGCATTATGCTTTTCACAAACTTTTAGGTTTTGCTTCCTGTTCATTTGCAAGCTCCAGCACTTTATACAGTCTACCCAATCTGGTTTAATTTCTGTGCTTTCACATCATCTACTTATCTGAACATGGTTGAATGTTTTCCCTTTTCTATTATGGAACTTCACGTGGATGGATTGCAGGCAGAGCGGGACGGTTCAAATGAGTACAATAACTATCAGCCAGGCTCATTAAACACGACAGATCAGCTCATCAAGGATTTAGACAACATAGACATAGTGTTTCATATAGGTGATATAACATATGCAAATGGATATATTTCACAGTGGGATCAGTTCACATCTATGATCGAGCCCATTGCATCAACTGTCCCGTACATGATTGCAAGGTACACATTTCATGTGTGGATTAGCAAGCTACTTCCTAACCTATATATATAATGCTGGAATTGGATGCAGTGGGAATCATGAGCGTGATGCTCCAGGCACGGGGTCATTTTACGATACCAATGATTCAGGTGGTGAATGTGGTGTCCTAGCAGAGACCATGTTCTATGTCCCTGCAGAAAATAGAGCGAAATTTTGGTAAGTGGTTGGTGCTATTGTAATTTAGGTGGAAACGCATGTGGTGTTGTCTTTAACAGGACAGTCAACTAATTAAAAGAGCCAATAAGTGTCCAGGAATCAATGAAATTTGCAGGAATACCTGGAGAATTCCCATTCTCAGAACAAATCCACCTGAAAGAATCAGCGACATTCCTTTTTCAAATCTATTCATGCAATGGTTGAAAGGGACAAATCTGAATGATAGCTTGGAGAAGTCTTTGACTCTCATGAAAAATGAGGTCATTACTAATCTTGGATGAGTTGACGAGTAATGGACCATGCACTTTGTGTGCTCGCATGGCATGTTTCTTCTCCTAATTTCCCCATACTCTTGACTCTTCATAATCAATTTCTAGCATTTGCAGTTTGCATCATTTCATGGAGCAGAAGTACAAGTAATGGCATAATACAAAACTTACCCTGTCCCCGCATTTGTGCAGGTATTCAACAGATTATGGCATGTTCCGCTTCTGCATAGCCGACAGTGAACACGACTGGAGGGAGGGTTCTGAACAATATAAGTTCATTGAGAACTGTTTTGCAACAGTGGACAGACAAAAGCAACCTTGGCTGATATTTGCCGTGCATCGTGTTCTTGGCTATTCTTCTTTGGATTACTATGGTCTGATGGGCTCTTTCGAGGAGCCTATGGGAAGGGATAGCTTGCAGAAGCTGTGGCAGAAGTACAAAGTCGACATGGCATTCTACGGTCATGTCCATAACTATGAAAGAACCTGCCCGATTTACCAGGTAAAACGAAGACGCTGAGATTTTGGAGGCTAATTAATTGTTCTTTGAGCATAATATAGCCATTGTTTTCTTTGTTACAAGCCAAAGCATTTCTAACCGAGGCTAACTTGATTATTCGAAATTAGAAGTGACAATGCCAGTCTATCTTTCTCGAGTCCTTATGCACTGCCATTGATACTTATGATGACAGTTAATTTGTTGATTGGATGATGCAGAACCAATGCGTGAACTTAGAAAGGTCTCATTACTCGGGCACTGTGAATGGGACGATCCATGTTGTTGTCGGCGGTGGAGGATACCAATTATCATCCTTCAGCGATTTGCAGCCGATTTGGAGCCTGTATAGAGACTTCGACTTTGGATTTGTGAAGCTTACTGCGTTCAACCACTCGTCCCTTCTGTTCGAGTACAAGAAGAGCAGAGACGGGAAAGTCTATGATTCATTTACCATCTCCAGGGAGTACAGGGATGTACTGGCATGTGTACATGATGGTTGTGAACCAACCACTCTGGCCTCGTAGTAATCCAATCCAAGCAGAACTTTTAGCTCCCTTCAAGAGCAGCTGATTCTAAGATTGAGATGATCGATGGATGAGGAACGTCTCGGGGTTCTTTATGAGTTACATTAAAAGGAGATCTATACTGCATTTTGCCTGGAAAAGGGCATAACACAGAACGTTGCCGTGGCCTGGCAGCTTCAGGCCATTTTCCTCCCATTCCAATCTCTGTCTGCGACCGACAAAAAAAAAAAAAAAAAAAGTCCTGTCTGCTGTCTTTCCTTGACCCTTTATTCCTTGGTTTTGTATCTGCCCTTGTGAGAAAGGGCTGGAGGACCCAGAAAGTCGCCTCCCTCGTGGTTGGCGCGAAATGGCACATGGTTTTCATGGGAAGGCGGCGAGCCAGCATGTAAACAAAATTTGACTTGATCTCCCATTATTAAAGTTACTAATTTTTGTTAATAATCTATTCATTGGCACGACCATTGGAAGAGATTGCCGACAGGGGGATCTGGACTGTTCCCGTGTTTTTTTCACATCACGGACATTGCAAGACGCACAGGGAACCGGATTTGCAATTATAACAAAATGCCATATGGTTGCTGCATAATCATGGCAAGAAGACAAAAAGTGTCTCATGAGTTTTCTGAGGATAAATGATACAAATAGTCTATGAATAATTACAGCACGTCAAGAAAAAAGAGCGTTGCATGATTTTTCTGAGAATAAATGCTATATGGTTGCTGCATAATTACAATATGTCAAGAAAGAAACATTGTCTTGTGAATTTTCTCGAGCATAAATGACACAAACGACCTTTAAATTTTAATCTATCTTTCAATATAGTCCTTGACCTTTAATCTAATATGCAATATTATCCAGGTAAAACAAATATGCTGAGTTTTTGGAGGCTAATTAATTGTTCTTTGAGCATCCTATAGGCATTGTTTTCACTTGCTTCAAGCCAAAGCATTTGTAACCGAGGTTAACTCGATTATTCAAAGCTAGAAGCAACGACGCCAGTCTCATCCTTCTCGAGTCCTTACGCACCGCCGTTGTTACTTATGATGACAGTCAATTTGTTGATCGGATGATGCAGAATCGGTCCGTGAACTCAGAAAAGTCTCATTGCTCGGGCACCGTGAATGGGCACGATCTACGTCGTTGTCGGCGGTGGAGGATACGAATTATCATACTTCAGCGATTTGCAGCCGATTTGGAGCCTGTATAGAGACTTCGACTTCGGATTTGTGAAGCTCACCGCGTTCAGCCACTCGTCCCTTCTGTTCGAGTACAAGGAGAGCAGAGACGGGAAGGTCTACGATTCGTTTACCATCTCCAGGGAGTACAGGGATGTGCTGGCATGTGTACATGATGGCTGTGAACCAACCACTTTGGCCTCGTAGTAATCCAATCCAAGTAAGACTTTTAGCTCCCTTCAGGAGCACTGATTCTAAGAAGGAGATGATCCTTGGATGAGGAAGGGCATAACACAGAATGTTGCCGTGGCCTGGCAGCTTTGGGCCAATTTCCTCCCATTCCAATCTCTGTCTGCTCTTTCTTTCCTTGACGCTTTATTTCTTGGTTTTGTATCTGCCATCACAAGAAAGGGCTGGAGGACATTTCTAAATTTACAACGCGTTTGATAACATTTTTATTCCCGGAAATAATTTCTATTCAGAAATATTTTTTTTTAATTTTATTTTCTCGACAAGTTTCTGAATGGAAGAACACGTATAGTAATTGTACAAAATTTATATTTTTGGAATAGAAAAAAAAAACATACCTTAAAATTTCTATTCTTAATTTTTTTCATCTAATCATTAAAATGTCAATGAAGACTTAACATTTCATATTTGAATACTAGACTCTTGTAATGATTTAATTTATCAATATATTCTAAGATATCCTAAGAAAATCAAACATAATATTAAGTCAAAAATGGATGGCCAAAAATGACAGCATAGTGTCACAGTCCAAAAGAAAGCCGATCCAAGAGCTAAGGGATGGTTGTGACACATCTGTGGATCAAGCGACCCTCGGCTTGTATCCCCGAGTCTTAGGGTTTTCTCAAGTCCTCTAGAATACTCTTTGAAGTGAGCGATACGGTAATTGTATTCGTATATAATAAATGCGAGTAGTTGATAGTTGAGGAGATATGATTTCTATCGTTAGATCGATGAGAAATCTACGAATACGGTTTGCCTTGTATTTGTATATATAGGGGTCTCCTCTCGTTGTACTCATCTCATTCACAAATAATACAATTCAGAGCTTTTTTCTCTAGAGTTTCTCTCTCTAAAGATCCTTGTGAATAGGTTTGTTATTGACAATAAGGGTTATGAGACTTGAGAATTATGTTATATTGAGCTTGTTTTCTAAAATGACCTTATTTATTTTATTTTATTTTGGTTTTTAGAAATAAAGAAGTAATTTTTTTTCTATTTCTTATTTCTGTTTCGATTCCATTTTAGGAAATAGAAAAATTAGTTAATGTTATAAAATGGAAAACTATTTTTTTTTTCAAAAAGTAAAAGAAAAGAAAAATAGAAGGAAAGAAATGTTACCAAACAAGATCTTTTAAGCCATTTTCCACCAATTCCAATGTCTTTCCTTGACCCTTTATTTCTTGATTTCGTATCTACCCTCGTGAGAAAGGGCTGGTAGACTCGGGAACTCACTTCCCTCGCAGTTGGCGAAATACAGCACACGGTTTTCGTGGGACCGCGGCGAGCCGTTGGCATGTAAATAGAATCTGCAATGCAGTCAAGTAAGTTTTCTTTGACTTGATCTCGCATTCTTAAAGTTACTGATTTTGTTAATTATTAATTCACTAGCAGGACCATTGGAAAAGACTGTCGGCGGGCCTCTCTGGAAGCTGCATAATTATGGCATGTCAAGAAGTTAAAAAGTGTCTCATAGGATAAATGATACAAATAATCTATGAATAATCACAGTACATCAAGAAAAAAAAATGTCACGTGATTTTTCTGAGAATAAATGTCAAGTGGTTGTTGCATAATTACAGGATGTCAAGAAAAAAAATGTGTCATGATTTTCTCGAGCGTAAATGACATAAGAATATCTAAATTGTAATCTTTTCTTCAATATAATTTCTAAACTTTTAACTCAATATGTAATATTATTTTTGAATTTTTAATTTATTTAATATGATATCCGATATTCAATTTAATTAATAGACTATACAATATCAAATCATTTTCATATGGACTAAATTAAAGATGTAATTAAAGGTCCAAAATCACATTAAATAAATTAAACATTTAGAAATGACATTGGTTAAAATTTAAAAATTATATTAAATAAATTTAAAATTGAGGATCGGATCACATCTTAAAGTTTGAGATCAATTTGTGTCGTTATCCATTTTCCTCATGTTTAAAATGGCGTTTCAAATATTCTGGCTCCACATCTTTATCGACACGTGTCTTCTGCAAATAATTTGGCGTTTGTTTTCGCCAGGTACAGCAGCACAAAACGAACAAGTTAAAGGTCTTTCGCTTCCACTTCACTTGTTCGTCGGGCGAGAGATCGGAGGTTCCTCGGAACAGATGCCGACCGATTCCTTTTCCTTCCTTCACCTTCTCGTTTCTCGCGTGTCCCAAAAGAAATCGGAAGTAGAATGAACCAACCAGTTTCGCAAAAGTCAAACGTAGAATTATTCCCGGTATCTAACTCGCATCTCTGACCGTCCCGAGCTGCCGTTAAATTCCACGCCACTGCGTCGCCTCGGATTCGCCATCACCTGTCGGATCGAATTCGAGCCTGCCCACCACCGGGAAACATGGGACCACGCTTCCTCTCCGCCAAAGTTTCGATTTTTCTCGCCGCACTGTGTTTCGCGAGCTTGAGCTCCGCTCGGGGAGACGTCGGTGGCATCGGAGAGCAGCCGCTCGCTAGCATTGCCATCCATAAAGCGACGGTAGCCCTCCATGATTCGGCTTCCGTTAAGGCGTATCCTCTCGTTCTTGGCGTAAAGGTGAGATTTTTAATCCTTCTTGGGTGTTGCGTGACGACGAGTCGTGGGCGCGGGTGATTGATTATGTTCCTTTTGAAAACGAAGTTAAGTGGCATCTTCAATCAAATTTAATATTCACGTATAAAGTTCAGTGTGGATGACCATCTGGGATAAAGTCGAATGCTTTAGAGCAACTCGTTCTTTAGTTAACTTCACTGATTTGATAGTCCTTTTACTTTTTGGGTTTTTTTTTCTTTCGTGGGTACAATGTAGACTAATTTTGTTTTCTGAGATTCTTCGATTGGGATGTTCGTTGAGCGTTTTGGTCTGAAGGAACCTACCGGTAATGTGATCTACGATTATGCAGGGTGAGGATACGGAGTGGGTGACTGTGGATCTCCAATACCCTAATGCGTCTGGGGATGACTGGGTTGGCGTTTTCTCCCCTGCAAAGTTCGAGTAATGCAGCTCTTGTTCGTACATGTGTATCCTTGTGTTGTGTGCTTCCTAACTCGAAATTTCACCAGTAACTCAATCATCAGGCGGTTCTTTGGTTGAAATTAGTCTATTTTTCTAATGAGCTGGAATTTCTATGTTTCTGGTCTCTAGCGCTAAAGGTACATTATTCGTTTTGGCAGCGGATCAACATGTCCTCCAGTTAACGACCCAAAAGAACAGACTCCGTATGTATGCTCGGCACCAATCAAGGTTTGTTTCATGTGGATTTTGACATTGTCATGTTAAGTTCTTGCCAAAAATATGTCAATCAAGCTTCACTGACCCGTATATATTACTTTACCAGTACAAATATGCGAACTATTCGAATCCAGGGTATACGAAGACAGGAAAGGCTTCCTTGAAGTTCCAGTTGATCAATCAGCGGGCAGATTTCTCATTTGCTCTATTTTCTGGAGGAATCTCAAATGTGCGCAGCTTTCTTTGCATCTCCTTCTTGGACTGTCTTTATAAAAATTGCATCCTGCCTCTATCTTGTTCCATACAGCTGCTTCTCTCTGTTGTCCTTTTATCAAACTTTCCAGTATTTTGATTACCCCATCAAATTGATTGTTTATGCAGCCAAAGATGGTGGCAGTTTCGAACTCCATAATATTTGCCTATCCTAAGGCACCTCTTTATCCACGCCTTGCTCAAGGGAAGTCCTGGAATGAGGTAAGTTAGCTTGACTTCCGTTTCTCAATTAGCATTTTGGAGGAGTTTGTTTGATGTTCTCCTTTGATTTTTTCAGATGACAGTGACCTGGACTAGTGGTTATGATATAAAGGAAGCCGCCCCTTTTGTCGAGTGGGGCATCAAAGGAGAAAATCAAGTGCGGTCTCCAGCAGGAACCCTGACTATTGATAGGAATAGCATGTGTGGTATGTTGGCCTTGCATATTTGATGAGATGTGCTTTTCAAGTTGCATGTCTTAATCTATTCCTCGACTTTCTTGACCTTTCTCAATTTACAATAACACAGCAACTCCCTGAATGTTGGATTTTACATCCGCTTATCACTTAATAAACTGTTCAATGCCCTTACAATTAGCTGACCACATAGCTAATGACCCTATATGGCCATTTTCTCACCATCATGAAGGCCGCTCAATAGGCTATGATGATGCTTTAACTCTCACAGCTTGTATTTTCAGGTTCACCTGCGCGGACAGTTGGATGGCGTGATGCAGGTTTTATTCACACAAGTTTTTTGAAGGATTTGTGGCCAAACACTTTGTATGTATCTTATGATTTGTTTCTAGCAAGAGTATTGGGATGAGGTGTCAGCATCATCTATTCTGATATGTTTCGCTGGGTTTCCAGGTATACCTACAAGATGGGTCATCTGTTGTCAAACGGTACCTCTATCATGAGCAAGAGCTATTCATTTAAATCATCTCCATATCCCGGACAAGATTCGTTGCAACGCATTATAGTATTTGGTGACATGGGAAAGGTGCATATATGATCCTTTTGTTTTGCCCACTGTTGCTTTTCTGGGTTGAGTGAGAGCTGGGGATATGAATTTCTCTTTATGATCGTATGATGTGTATCGGATTATGTTAGCACAATGCCATAGAAGTGCATGGCACGTGTCCTGGGAAATATGATAGTATTCACTGCAGAGCCCATTATTTCCTTAACTCTAATTGGTGATGTTACACGAATTGTTCTTTGTTTAATAAGTGATTGACTGCATTTGTTCCTATATTTTTTCAGGCTGAGAGAGATGGTTCAAATGAATATAGTGACTACCAGCCTGGTTCACTCAATACTACAGATCAGCTAATTAAAGATTTGAAGAACATAGACATAGTTTTCCACATTGGAGACATTTGTTATGCAAATGGGTACATCTCACAGTGGGATCAATTCACAGCGCAGGTGGAACCTATTGCATCAACCGTCCCATATATGATTGGAAGGTTGTGTGTTATTGCTCATTCTGTTGGTCCCTCTTGTCGATACCATCACTCACCTTGAGTAACTCCATTTCCTCAGTTAAAATTATCCTCTTGTTTATTTCATCTGCAGTGGTAATCATGAACGTGATTGGCCAAACTCGGGATCCTTCTATGACACCACGGATTCAGGAGGGGAATGCGGTGTGCTTGCTGAGACCATGTTCTATGTTCCTGCTGAGAACAGAGCCAAGTTCTGGTAAATAGCTCAAATCCTTGTTGAAGAATAGACAAGACACTAACTTTTATGCATGAAGAGTTGAGAGATAACTTAGTAGCAGATTTCCTAAAGGGGGTTCCTCCTTTCTTTGTTTAAAACATTGGGATTCAGTCATCACATAGAAGGGAGCTTTGTTTGATGCTTGCTCTTGTTTATCATTTTCCTTTCCTTGCCTGAGTGCTTTTGAACCAGAGAAAAACAAAATAGGGCTGTTCCTCGATAGATTTCACACTGTTCTTTTGCATAGAAACTAAGAGAGCCACAAGGTAGCATGGAACGATCTCTAAAGACAGTGGTCGTGGTGGATTCACATGTATTTTAGGGATCCGCCATCTTTGAACCTAAATAAGATATGAGCTAACGCACAGCCTCGCTAGGTAGTAGAATTGTTGACATATGAATTTTGCAGGTACAAAACAGACTATGGCATGTTTCGCTTTTGTATAGCCGATAGTGAGCACGACTGGAGAGAGGGATCTGAACAGTACAGGTTCATCGAGAACTGTCTTGCAACTGTGGACAGGCATAAGCAGCCCTGGTTGATTTTTGCGGCCCATCGGGTTCTTGGTTATTCCTCCGACAGTTATTATGGCTCGGAGGGCTCTTTTGAAGAACCCATGGGTAGGCAAAATCTACAGAGGCTGTGGCAGAAATACAGAGTGGACATTGCCTTCTATGGCCATGTACATAACTATGAAAGAACTTGCCCTATCTATCAGGTATGCATAGATTGATTGTTATATGGTGCTGCAAAATGGTTGCAAGCTTTATGCTACTGCTCATAGCAAGTACAAAGGTCTCTCCTTTTTATGCACATTCACAACTTACGACCAGATTTAAAGGCCCTTTTTTGGTTAATTATTGAACATGGTTTCTCTTACTCATTCTGCTTCTGCACTGCTCCTGTAGCCGCCATTTACGACTTGAGCAACATCATTCCTTTCCTGGAAAATCGAGAACTTAGGTTCTTTCCTTGTAGTAATAGTGTTGAAGCTTCCATGGTGAAGATGTTATGAATTAATGGGCCGAATCATGATTTTCTAGCAATCTTTGTCTTAAATTTAGGTCGAAGTTCCAGTCTGTTCTTGAGGTTTATCCAGCATCCAAAGATAGGTTCCAATTAGTTGTATACCAGTGTGATCATACCTGCACTCTCACATAACAGTCTGTCATATCAGCTTTTCAACTCGATCTCTTCAAGTTGACAATGTGAATTTGTCGATTGAGTCCCTGGAGAATTATCTACGCGACAACATATTTGATTCATTTTCTCCCCTTTGTGGAACAGAACCAGTGCGTTAATTCAGAATTGAATCACTATTCGGGCATTGTCAATGGAACCATCCATGTAGTCGCTGGTGGAGGAGGAAGCCATTTATCGACATTCAGCAACCTCACGCCGAGCTGGAGCCTTTACCGAGATTATGACTTTGGATTTGTAAAGCTGACAGCCTTCAATCGCTCATCTCTTCTCTTTGAGTACAAGAAAAGCCGCGACGGCCGGGTGTACGATTCCTTCACGATATCGAGAGAGTACAAAGATGTATTAGCCTGTGTACACGACAGTTGCCCTGCAACCACCTTGGCATCCTGATTATCACAACTTGTGGTTTTCTTCAGAAGACTGTTAGCAATGTTTTATCTTATTCGATTGTCACTGGAGTACATAAATAATCTCAACGTGATAAAGGTGCCACTGGTCAATCTTAGGAATTGTACTTTTGCTGCTTTCTCAGCCAGTACACTCTTCCCTTATCTTTTTCTCAAGGAAATTCATTTCTGGTGATTTAGCCGTTAAATTTGATACTTGATGCGACATATTTACAGGTTCGGGTAGGGTAGTTTCAAAGTCAAAGCATGCACACACAAACAAACTTTTGGATGTGTATTAATCGTCCAAAAGTATATTATTGTGGCGACAGCATGTCTAGCTGTTGGTTCGTGGCATCAGCAACTGACGGAATTTGCATTGACAAATCAAAATTTTCTAATGGGAGTCCTCGCAACTGTTGGGTCCAGTTGACGTATTTGTAGATGCAATAGTATTTTATTCTCTTTTGGATATAAGTCAAGATGCGATAGACGAGGACAGGCGAATGATAGTAAATAAGAACCTTGATGACCATGCTGAATATTATTTTGAGGTGACAATTCGCTGTGTGCACGGGGAAGCAGCTCATTATAGCTGAGCTATATCATACCTATTGCATCTACTTTTTTTTTTTTTTTTTTTTTTTGAGGTGACAATTCGCTGTGTGCACAGGGAAGCAGCTCATTATAGCTGAGCCGTATCATGCCCTGTTGCATCTCACTTTCATTTCTACATAGACGAATGTTTTCATTTTAAAACTTGGTCTTGTTCACCATGTTCAATGTCCCGGTTATCGATCCACTGCAACTTCCAAAAACCTGAAAGGGTTCGCACTCGGTTAGGATCCTATCCTCAACAATCAGAAAAGGTCGCCTCTCTATACCCAACATCAAGAAAAGCGACGCCCGGCTATAACTGGTAAAGTAATGTCGAATGTCAACTGTATGCAAGCGTTCAACATCCTAATTTACAAGAAAAGACGAAGAATATTCGGCAACAAGAAAGCACGGTGAATGGCACGGCCAGAAAGAACAATTAGCTGCACTGAAAGGCACAAAGCATGGTACGCGGTACTAAGCCTAACATTACATGCTCGTCCGAGGGCAATTTTACAAATCATGGGCCAGCAAAAAGGACGAAATATATGATCTAGAGAGTTGGCCATAGCATATAGTTTAGTTCAATAGAAAAGTTACAGCACTTGGGTAATAATTGTTTCCTGCATATTGTTACAGAAAGTGTTACCAGACTCAAAAATTACTCGTTAACCGACAGAATATGTCGCCATTTTATTTGGTCTGACCTGATGCAAGCATGCATGTTCTTTCATTCAAAGCGGATGGTGCACGATGGCAACAAATGGATTTCTCCTTTGGGCCAATTTGTAGTGCCGACATGACCCCATACTTGAAAAACAGAGAAGATCGTCATCATCTCCTTGAAACCCAAAATGCTCAAATTCATATATGCCCGTTGGATTCCACCCAAGAGGTGTCCTGGCTTTTTGGTCCATCGTGTCAAAAACTGCTAATTGTCATTCATTTTGCCGTGGAGAACCTCAAACAGCACTGAAAACTACACAATAAAGCTCAATGTAGCCCGCCATACGAAGGACACATCTAGGACAACAATTTCCCATCATCCTAGTTTATACCAAGAGAGGGTTAATTTCAAGGAAACTGGATGACTTGGATCTCATCTTCCTAAAAATAATTGTTTGTAACATTTTGAAATATTAATTGATGGAAAATAATATCAATACCAATAATAATTCACCTAAACATTTTCATTAATTCATTATCGTATGCAATACAAATAATCATTTATAAAAAATGTTATCTAAATAGTAGATTTTCTGCAAAACCAACACATCCTTAATCTACCATTTCAACATCAGGATGCTCATTCTCTTGATCATCTTTTGAGCTGATTGCAGCTAGCAAGTCGTCTATCCTTAGAGGTGAATGCCGGACAGAATATTGAAATATGACCTGCAAAAGAAGAGAGAAAATTATCAACATCTGAGCACAATAATACCTATGCTTCACAAGGTATTAATAAAAAGCCAAAGCAACATCAACAGTGTTTCTTACCGAAAAAGAAGACAGTATAATGCTTGAGAGAAGGAAAAAGGAAACGCCAATAATACTGCACAGACTCAATCCAGATCCATAACCTTATTTTCCAAAAATAGCACTTTTTTTTTTTTTTTTTTTGGTCAGCAACCAAAATACTACTTCAAAAACAGCAGAAAGGCACAATTTTATTACACCTAATTTGTGCTCCAAAACTCCAACTTGTACTCAAGCATCAGCAGAAGTGAGAAATTATGTCATGGAGATAGCAACTTAAAATCTTGTGATATGGTTGATGCCATTCTTTTTAGCTTTAGCCATGAGCAAACCATTGTATGCTTGGCAGGAGAACTACCAGAGTAATTCTCTATAATCAGCAGAATTTGCTATAACTCAATGGAAAGGCATTTATAACTACAATGACTCTGAATAAGTTGTGTAAATATATAAGCTACACATTTCAGTATCTAACGTTGATGGCAAGTGCAATAGATTACAAAACAGAGCCAACTCAATCACCAACCTTGGAGTAACTATCTGCGAAAGCTCGTGCTCTATTTGACTTGCCAAGGTACTGAAGATCAGCTCTATCAAGCCTCCCATCTGCAAAACTTAATCCTCCATCACTAATAGCAAACTTCAAGAGATATCCCGATCCTAGGCCTGACTGGAAGTGGATGAAAACGGAAGTTTGATTTCAAATTTAATATAAAACCATAGGTATGATGCATTGAATTCAATTATAGAATAGATATATGTGCACGCATGCATGTATGTACGTACGTATGAATGTGAGAATGCACGCACCACGTGACCAACACTAGGAAAGATATATTTGTTGAATTGTAAGCAAACTGAACCTTTTGGACAATATCATTATCCAAGCTCCCAAACACCACAGGAGGATCATCTGATGTAATCAATTTCAAATCATCCTGTAGCTCCAAAACTACCTGATTATAAAGGCAAGAGAAGCAAGAAATTTTCAGGCGGTAAGAAAGCTGAAAGCTGAAAGCATAAGCTCGTTTTCATTCTAAAGAACTGTTATGTTGCTCTCTGTGGTTGTGTGCGCTTGTGACAGCGTGAGAGAGCGGTGTTTGTCAAGTACCTGTTGCAATCTTGGTACATTTCCATTACTGTCTGTATCTATGACGTACTGACTACACTTCTCATCCTTCCAGACTAGTGCCAGGGGTGTGTTACCAGCTTGATAGTGTGCTTGCCTACAGACAAGGTTCAAAAAGGAATATAAATTATATTGCAACTTTGGTGTAAAGTGAACATTCATACCACATGAGAAATTCCAAACAGGTCACTACTTGAATTGTATCAAACAACAAGAACAATGATCAGGGAGCAGCTACGAGGTGTGGTCAGAAAACAAACATATGCTGCACCCAGAAGCATAACCTTACACTACCAGATTGATAGATTGAAGAGATCTAATGATCACCTAATTAAAACAAGGATAAGCTCAGTAAGTAGAAACCAAAAGAGAAGTTTCCAATTCGTGAAAATCAAAAAGTAATTTCTTGGTGCATTCCTACTTAACAAGGAGAGATTGTTAGGACACAATCATTCCTCACTTGCAAGGATATGGCAAACTAAACAACTTCAACATGTCCCTCTGTCAAATTTTGTTCGAAACTGTTGTTTGAATGCTCCTTTCAATCTAGAAATTGATAGTCTATTTCCTTGAGATTTTAGAAATAAGTCTCTCCAAACTTCAGTTCAAGGGAAACCATATAATACTTTGTGCAGATCCCAAATCCAGACTGAAACTGCATGGACACTCACCATCAAATGTACCATATGCATCTTATAGCATGATCATGATGCATCACGTATGTGGTAATCCACATCCTTTAAACCTGCAATCTAGAAGATGCAATGCTTTACTGATTAAACTGGATTTAGTTCCCATTACTGTTTACGGAGATTATACGCAAAGATGAAGCATAATGCCCCCAACCAGATAGACCGAAAAAAAAAAATTGTGACGAAAGTCCTTGCATCTGTTGAATATGTATGCCCTTAAAGTTTAAATTCCAGGATAAAAGAGCTTACTTGTTATAGAACAGAAGCCCATCTTTTATGTAAGTTACAGCTCCCGTATATGCTGCATGTAGGCCATTTTCGTCACAGTTGTATACGGGCACTGGGCTAAATCTGTATCTGTGGTTCTGTGAGGGTGGATCACAAGCTCCACTCTCCACGAGCTTGGAGTTCAACCAAAAGAACCTGAACTCCGCGGTGCAGTCATAGAGAGAGTATCCTCGCCAGCAAAGCATGTCAATTACATAGTACGTTTGGTCTAGCTGCAAAAATGGGAATGCTTATGTCAAATTCAACTACTAGTCAATAACAAGCCTTTCATTAGTGGGCAGAGTTACCTCATGAAATATGCAATCCAGTATGGAGTACGACTGAGCTGACCCAGAGACATCTCTTGTTCGTGACCCACCAGGTAGAGCAGATGGGAAACGGTGCAAGACAGAGCCATTGCGCAACCGACTAACCGTGATCCCATCGGCAGAAACGACAAAGCACCGCTTGCCAGCAGGTCTCGCAAACACATACCTGTGAAATTGGCAATGTCATAGACAGTTAACAACGTGCATATCACTTGATTGATTCCATGACGAAATGAAAATGAATGTGCAAAGTGCAAAGTGCACAGTGCAAGACACGGTCCACCGATGGAATATGCTATCGCTTGAGAAACTGATAAGATATCTAACATTGCCAATTGGAAAAGCAATGCATGGCTAGCATAAAGGAAGTTTTTTGAATATGAATAAGAGCATAAGAACATCTTCTGAACTTGACAAGTATACTCTTGGATAATACCTCAGAAGGACACCAAGTGATCACCATCCTCAACTATCGTCCAAATGAACACATGGTTTAGAATTCAATAACTGGTTCAATCACAAAGTGATCACCATCCACAACCAACTCTTTACTCAATGCTCTTCAAAAACGGCTTCCAATCCTATTTCCCTAGAAATCTATGCTGCATAATTTCACTGACAGGCAAGAGAGATAAGAGAGAGAGTCAAAACCAGTATTGAGGAAGACGATCCGGGACGTCGATCATCCACTCGGGGAGCATCAGCTGCCTCGCGAACCACTTGCGAGCCTCCGCCCCTCGGAGCTTCGACGCCTGACGGACGTCGAATTCCTTCGACGGCGACCTCGAATCTCCTGCTCCTCCTTCTTCGACATGGTGCTCCGATTCGGACGCGAGCTCGAGCTCAAGCTCGGGCACGGGCTCGGGTTCGGGTCCGGGCTCGGGTCCGGGTCCGGGGGCTTCGAGGGAGAGCACGGAGGAGGCTAAGCAGCGGGCGCGGTGCTGGGCGTCGAGGCGGTGCTGAGCTTGACGGAGGAGGGAGAGTTCCCGCCGCCTCTGCTGATCGGAGATCGTCGGTCGCTTGAACGGACGGCGGTGATCGGGCGGTGCCATTTTCGCTTAACCTGCGCGCTTACGAGAAGGCTGTGGATTTGAAAATCCTCCGCGTGGTCCTAAGTATTATAATCTGGAACCGGACTGATTTTCCCTCATAACCTCTTGAGAAACCCCAAATAGGTGATTTCTTTTTATTTTTTCCTTCTATTCCCTACAAATGGGAGATTCCTAATATTTAAAAAAAAAAATACTATTAATGTCATTAAAAATAAAAGAACGAAAAAATATTGATCAATTTATCAATCCGATCCAATTCCTTAATTAAAATTAGGAATCGGACCGATTATTCCTCCTCTATATTTTTGAAACCAAGAATCGAATCAAAACCACTAAGAGAATCAATCAGATTTTTTTTTTTTTTTTGGTTGATTCAATCCAGTTTAGTTCAATTAACAGGTTTGATCAAAATCAATGCACACCCATAATGAAATGAGTATGACTAATTATAGGAATTCTAACATTGAATTTAGATGGATTAATTAAAAAAAGAATTTAATTACTTCTCAATGAATTGACTTAAATCGAGGAGACACGTTTTATGAAGTTAAAATAGAGTTTAGTGTATATTTTATGTGTGGTCTAATATCTAATTCGATTGTAGAAATATTTATTATTCTACTTGAAGATAGGTTTATCTTTAGTTTTCCGAGTAAGTCGACTTGATCAAGAAAATATGTTTCATGTAGAGTTGAGATTTCAACATGAAGATAGGGTTAGCTTAAATTTCAAACTATGATTCATGTCTACCTCGAGTGCTATTACTGAATTATACATAAGTTTGTCTTACTTTTATTGATAATTCGATTTGATCGTGGAAACATGTGTATATCTATACCTTAGGTTTCAATTCAAAGATAGGAATGAGCTTAGATTTCATTCGGTGATTTCATATGTCTAACTTGGAATCTGCTTCCCTCTCGTTGAAAACTTTCAGATGATCCGTCATCTAAATGTCCAACTTGGCCAAAAACGGCTTCTCCCTTGTAAAAGCATCCAAATCAAATCCATTCCTGCTTTTCCATCTCCTCACCATCAAAACCATCAAAAGTGCCCACTGACTTCTCGTCAAGACTAGTTCAGTCAACCCCTAATAAACTTTTCGAAAGATCAATTGCCTTGAATGACTTGTGGTCCAAATTTTGACAATCTCTTAACGTCGTCAAGTGCAGGGTCAATGATATCCAAAAAAATCCCATGACCCAAAAAGCATCTTCGAGCTATTCAGTTCGATATAGCATAAATGAAAGAAATTTATTGTTATGTGTCTATGGCACTAATAGACTAGGGGGTCGAGAAACCCACATTAACCCAAATTGGCCCTAAAATTTAAGGTATTATGGGCCACGCGTTAGTCTTCTTCGAGTGCAGATTTGGCTGGCGTAAGGCTTTTTTGACACCCCTATATATAGAGTAGCTTAGCTTTGAATAAATTTCTGATTTTGCCCCTTTAGTTGAACCATTTTATGACATTTAGATCTGGCCCAACCCGTTTCCTTGTGCTATATGATATTTGGGTCTCGGGCGGGTCTGGTCTCATGCCTCCTGTAGGGTTTTGGGTCAGGTAACAAATTCGGCCCGACCCAATCCCTCGATACCCCTATAATGGACTAAACGATGTGAAAAAATAAATTTGTCCATAGAAAAATGGAGAAAACCAAAATAAACAAAGAAAATGGCAAATGTAGATTTCGTCCCATTCTTGGCCATGAACATCGTGCAGCTAGGTTACGCCGGAATGAACATCACGTTGGTGATGAATAGTGGGATGAACCCATTCGTGCTGGTGACCTATCGCCAAGTCTTCGCCACCCTTACCACCACCCCTCTTGCTCTTCTCCGCAAGAGTAACGCCAACAACTTCATCAAGAAAACATCTTCAATGCGTATGGCTTCTTTTGTCGTTGAATGATAAATTTATTAATCTATACCAACTCACGATTTATTTAAAGCAATTTTTCTCCTTATGTTGTTGCCTTTGAAGAAAGGTCGCCCCATGGACCAGCTCATTAAGTTAGTGAGGGAGCTCGAGGATCGGATTCTGGACGAGTGTCTTATAAAGTATGGCTTGAGTCATCCACAAATCATGATATGGGTTTGGGCTTTTGTTTTGGGTTAAATATAAATGAGATCTTAATATGTTGGTCTTGATAAAAGCCCAATTTACATTACTCTTGCAATTAAAAATAGATGTATACTAATTCTGTTAGAATAATATAAAATTTATTATTGGTGAAATTGAGCATGTCGGTTGTTGGATGAAATGGCTGTGAACATTAAAGAAGAGTTATAAAGGCTTCAAGATGGCATCGTTTTTTTCCTTTAGATTAAGCTATTTTATTTTCTTTAATATAATGACGCGTGGGTTGTTTTGTCTTCTTTATTTTATTTTTTTTGTCTTTTTATTAAATGTCGTTGGCATTTGTTAGCTTTAATTCCTGTATAAAGGGAAGAAGGTATACGATGTAAATCAAGACATAAGCAAAAGCAAAGATAGGGGTCTCGAGCTCATTGGAGCTCATTTTTCTAAAACTCCTCAAAGTAGAAATTGGTAGTGCTTTGCAAGATATACGTACAATTTTGAGAAATATGTGTAATATATTTACCACATATGTGTCATATACGTGCAATATAACCAATCGATGATCCCACAATGTATTGTTATGGTTAACTTTGTTGGAAGCCCGAGAAAATCAATCACATGACTTAGCATACTAATTTTTGGGAGTGCAATATGATCAATGATGAGATTTGATTTCAATCAATCATCTGACTTAGTATATATTGATTTTTCATTCTACTGAGCATTAAGAGAACCAAGAAAAGTTGCATTAGCATCTTTTCTTTTCTCTCTCCGTCTCTCTGTCTGCTTTACATTTGAGGGCCTCTCTCTTCTCTGCAACCCCACCCTCCTCTCTGTGAAATTTTCCAAAGAAGAGAAGAGAACACCAGAAAGAAAACAAAGAAAATGGCAAGCCTAGATTTCCTCCCCTTCTTAGCCATGATTATCGTCCAAGTGGGGTTCGTCAGGATGAACATCACATCGAAGCTGGCGATGGATGGTGGGATGAGCCCGTTTGTGTTTGTCACCTATCGCAAAGAGAGGTTACTCTTAACGGCTTGATCACTAAACTCTTATTTTTGATCTATGATTTCTTTGTGATGAAATTAGGAAGAAAATGGGTGGTGGGCCGATGTATAACTAGTGGGCCTTACTGGGCCTATTGAATTATACAAGGCTGTTTATGTTCTTGATGGTGAATTACATAAACACAACATCCCAAATCACATTACCGATTCTGCTCCACATCAAAACATGTTCTATCACAGGGTAAGTTGTCTGTTGAGTTGATACTTATTTGGAATTAGATGTGATTGTCATTTTATTCAAACTAGAAGTCACTCTATGCCATTATCTGTCCTGATACATTAAAATCATGCTCATGAACTGGAAATTCCTTTGAAAATTTATAGGGCGTTCATGAACCAAATTGATGCACAATCCTAATATAGATTAATCAAATGGGTGGGATTGGCTCTAGGAAGGTTAACATTCAATTTAGATGGATTGATTAAAAAAGAGAATTTAACTACTTAGGAAAGAGAAGAAGAGAAATGATTTGAAAAGTTGAATCTTCTCAATGAATCAAGTTAGATAGAGGGAGATACATTTTATGTAGTTAAATTTTGACTAGAAAAAAGAGCTCAGCGTAGATTTTATTACGTGGTTTTAAATCTCACTTTGACCATAATAGTACTTTTTATTCCACTTGAAGATAGATTCATCTTTAATTTTCCTAGTAAATCGACTTAATCAAGAAAATATGTTTCATATGTGATTGAGATTTCAACTTGAAGATAGGGTTCGACTTAGATTTCGATCTATGATTCATGTCTACCTTGAGTGTCTTTACTCAATCATATGGTCCGTCTTACTTTTTCGCGGTAATTTGACTTGATCGAAGGAAATATGTGTATTTCCACATTAGCTTCAACTCGAAATTAGGATTTGGCTTAGTGTCTAGCTTGATCGCAGGGATGCCTAATCTAGACATCAAACTCAAAGATGGGATTAAACTTAGATTTTGAGAAGACACTCGCTCGTTTATAAAATAATGGTGGACCCAATAATAATCTTTCAACAAATAACTTTCATGAAGCTCATCGTCGGTATAAAAGATAACTTACATATTCATTGTTGGATGATTGGCATGTGCAAGATTTAAATTAGAAAATCAACTCTACGCACTCACGTGACTTACCGACGGATCAATTATCATGTCTCATCCATAAACTCAATTTTCACATCCATTCCTCTCTTTTGCAACTTACCCTTCCTCTTCTCTTTCAATTTCACGTTGCAATTGGATGATGTATTGCAAATAAATTGTGGTACGCCGTGTTCTTGCCCCCGAAAGAAAGAGAGAATCAAATTCACGCTTTAGCTTTCGTTAAATTCTTTTATCAATAGTACATGTGCAAAGTATAGGAACTTAAATTGACATATAAGTAATACTCAATAAATATTACAAATTTATTTTTTGGATGCATAACCCATTTGCCGTTTTTTATTTAAGAAGAAAAAGTTTACACCATGCTTCATAGTAGTTCAAACAAAAACTGTTTGTGTCGATTATTTTTCAGTCTTAAAAGCTTAGATAAACTAAATTGTTTCGGCCGATTAACTAGTAACTTTATAATATGGTTACTAATCTTACTGTAAAATGTCATTTGTTACTAACAAACTGAAAATACATCTTACTTCTTTTATTCCAATGATATTGACCATCTCAGTTTCTCAGAAATTCATAACAATACAAGAGGACTTTGACCTAATTCTATTCGAAATTTGTGCACCCGTTCGCTGTTCTGAGCATAATTAACTCGAAAAACGCACCGTTTAGAGATGGTCCAAGCAGTTCCCTAGGACTGATCGCTTCGTTCAACTGCCCCAACTGCTTAGGCGGACTCTCCGATGCGGATTCGTCTGCAGGAATCCAAAAGGTCACCGGCTCCTTCTAGGATCTGAGCATGAGAACTGGATCTGAAGCTCACGGCTCTCGATCCCGACGGTGCATTTTCTCTCCCCCCCATCGCATTGTACCATCATTCTCATTGAATTTCGTTGTCTGAAGACATGGAAGTCCCCCTCTCGCGGTACCAGAACGTATCGCTCGATCAAATTCAGTGCACATGCCGCTTCCCCTTCTCATTCCCAGATCCTGAGCTACCTGGGTATTGTTTCTCGTTCAGTCGGAGAAAGTGGAGGCACCCATTTTCTCGGGTCAAGTGTTCTTCGGCAGAGCAGGAGTTACGTCCACGCCCGAAGCCGAAGCCGTCGAGATTCGATGTTGGTTGGCCCGACCAAACGGTTTTGGAGGCTGGGACGGGGACCAGAAAGCGTAATCCCGGGATTTGTAGTCAGATAGAGAAGCTGGTATTGCACAAGAGATACCCAGAGGCGCTGGAGTTGTTCGAGATTTTGGAGTACGAAGGTCGATTCGAGGTAGGTAGTAGCACGTATGATGCGCTGGTGAGCGCGTGCATTGGGTTGAGATCTGTTAGAGCGGTTAAAAGGGTGTTCAATTACATGGTCAGCACTGGGTTTGAGCCGGAGTCGTATTTGAGGAACAGGGTGCTGCTCATGCACGTGAAATGCGGGATGATGATCGATGCGCGTAAGATGTTTGATGAAATGCCTGACAGGGACTTCGTGTCCTGGACCACGATGATTGCGGGACTGGTTGATTCGGGGGACTACGTGGAGGCTTTGCAGCTGTTCTTAGCGATGTGGGAGGAGTATTCTGACGGGGAGTCACGATTGTTTGCTACGGTCATTCGTGCATCTGCTGGCCTGGGGCTTGTTTCTGTGGGAAGGCAGTTGCATTCCTGTGCTCTGAAGATGGGTCTCGGCGAGGATATTTTTGTTTCTTGCACATTAATAGATATGTACAGCAAATGTGGGAGCATCGAAGATGCTCAATTTGTTTTTGATGAGATGCCCGAGAAGACAACAGTAGGATGGAATTCAATTATCGCGGGTTATGCACTGCATGGTTACAGTGAAGAAGCCTTGTGTATGTACTACCAGATGCGTGATGCTGGTGTTAAAATGGACCATTTTACCTTTTCCATCATTTTAAGGATCTGTACTAGGTTGGCCTCCATAGCGCATGCTAAGGAAGCTCATGCGGGCTTAATTCGTCATGGATTTGGGCTGGATATAGTTGCAAGCACGACGCTTGTGGACTTCTATAGCAAATGGGGAAGAGTGGAAGATGCTAGGCGGGTCTTTGACAGGATGCCTGAAAAGAATGTGATATCTTGGAATGCTTTAATTGCTGGGTATGGCAATCACGGTCGTGGAGAGGAGGCCGTTGAGGTGTTTGAGCTGATGATTCGTGAAGGAATGAAGCCTAACCACGTCACTTTTCTCGCTGTTCTGTCTGCTTGTAGTTATTCAGGACTATCAGAACTAGGTTGGGAGATTTTTCAGTCAATGACAAGGGAGTATAAAACAAAACCCCGTCCTATGCACTACACATGCATGATTGAGTTACTAGGTCGGGAGGGGAGTCTAGACGAAGCCTTTGCATTGATAAGAAGCGCTCCTTTCAAGCCAACGGTGAACATGTGGGCTGCTTTGCTCACAGCTTGTAGAGTTCACCAAAATTTCGAGCTTGGGAGATTTGCAGCTGAAAAGCTCTATGGGATGGAGCCCGAGAAGCTGAGTAACTACATCGTGCTTCTGAATATATACAACAGCTCTGGCAAGACGAAAGAAGCAGCCGAAGTTGTACATACTTTGAAAAGGAAGGGCTTGAAAATGCTTCTGGCATGCACTTGGATTGAGATTAATAAGCAGTCACATGCTTTTCTTTCTGGAGATAAATCTCATGCCCAAACTGAGGAGATTTACCAAAAACTCGAAACCTTGATGCTAGAGATCTCGAAGCGCGGTTATGTACCTGATGACAAACACATGCTTCCCGATGTCGATGAACAAGAAGCGCAGTTACCATTCTATCACAGCGAGAAACTGGCAATCGCATTCGGTCTGATCAATACTCCAGAGTGGATGCCTCTGCAAATGGTGCAGTCCCATCGAATTTGCAACGACTGCCATAATGCCATTAAGCTCATAACCTTGGCCACGCGGCGCGAGATCGTTTTCAGGGATGCCAGTAGATTTCACCATTTTAAAGATGGCAGTTGCTCTTGCGGGGACTACTGGTGATGGTAAACATTTCAAAGCCCGCAGCGGAATTCACCAATTTTGGGGATGAAGCAAAACCATCGTCATCAACTTCTACCTGAATTTTCAAGCGAATGAGATCGGTCGAGTGATCTCACTTGGAGAGGGGATTGCACGTGTCTGTGGATTGAAGGAGAATCGAGCTGGCTAATTGTTTTCTGACTTTCCCAATTCTTTCTTCCTTGATAATAAATCGCTGAATTTACGTACAGGTTCATCTGCGAATTGTAACCAATATACATAAGCATATGACCAGGTAGCCCTGTTCTCGCGAAAGGTCGCGACTTATAACTTGATCCGAACGTGAAAGGAAGTGCGTATCTCGAGCGATCTCTCTAGCGTGCATCTTTTCAGAGTCTTAAGGATAAGTCATATTTACTACCTCAGAGCAAACTGCAAATATGGCTGTTAAGGTAATTTTAGCCATCAGAGTTAAATGATTCTTTTAAGTATTGATTAGAGTTGAACCAAATTCTCTATGAAAAGAATCAAGACTTTCATGTCGAATCAACCTTCAAGTATTGCTCTGTGTTCTAAGAAGAGGTGAGGTCAAGTTGGTTTTCTACTCAAACTCAATTCAACTCGAGACGGGTTGATTGTTTCGAGTTCAATTCAGCTCAATTTTCGCAAGCTTTGCACTTGCTCGATAATCTGTTTTATAAGCTCTAGCTTAGCTCGATGATTAAAAAGGTTAATTTCACTTGAAACACAAAGTATGATATAACTAACAATTTTTTTATTTACGGCGATTGCTAGCTATTCCGACATCATGCAGGTGAATTGCAGTCTGCAATTCTCCTACAAATCTATTAAATCTACAGTTCAATTATTCGATATAAATTTCGATAAAAATCAAATCAGATATCCTTCGCATTTGAGCTCGGCTTAAACGAACGCTCAAGCTATGACAGACCGTCTCCAATTCGTAAATAAGGAACCCGGTTTTGAGTAAATGCCGAGATGATTTATGGGCCGAGTGGACCGCTCAGAATCAGCACGCGGAGAATCTGAAAGCCATTCAAAAATCAACTCGCAGTTCAATTCCAAAGCGAAAGCCTTTCTCGTGATCTGAGGTGAACCGTTCGTTTGGAACCAAAACCGATAGCCAGTTGAACCGGTCTCCGGGACCGGCCCAAAGGTTTGAAGCTGGACCGGGCAAGCCGATCCTTCTTGTTCGTTGAGACTAGGGCACCCGACAGGAGCTTCCTCGTGCCTGAAATTGAGGTCGGGCTTCATGGAGAACCATGCGTTCTGGGACCACTTGCCATTACTGATGAGGGCGAACTCGAAGGATTCGGTCGAATCCGTCTTTCAAGCCCTCTGGCGAACTCGCACGACCGGTCTCGACGCGGCCGGTCGCGGCATCATCCGCGACATGCTCCAGCTGCAGAACGACTCCGAGCTCGACCCCGTATTTGCTCCCCCCCTTCTCTCTCTAACCTTCTCTTACTCCGAAGTACATAAGTAGCGCGATTATTACTATTATTATCGAGCAGAGTTTGATCGGGACAAAGAGTGTTTTCGTGTCTTGGTTTGGTGATTATTGTCGAGCAGAGTTTTATGACATTGCCCCCATTTCTGGCTGTCAGCTTCTGGTGTGTCTGCGCATGTTGATCCGGAAATGCGTCTACGAGAATACCAGTAAGGAGGATGTTCATAAGCTCTTCCCCAGCGAGGTCCTGCCCGAATTGCAGAGACTGCTGACGCTTTTGCTGCAGAAGTTTCAGAGAGAGTGGCGAGAAGACGTGCTCAAGGATCAGGTGAGGGATTCGAACCGCAGGAACGCTGATCGGAACTGCCATTGTTTGACTAACGCATTGCCTAATTCGTTTCGTTTGTTCAGGCGACGTTGCCTCGGTTGAAAGCGATGACATGGAATATGTCCACATCCAGTACTGAGACTCCAGAGCCGGTTGCTGTTATTAATTTGCGGGTATTTGCAAAATTACGTGATATTTCTGGGAGCGCGCTTGTCTTGCCATTGAACTTATGCATCCGACCGTATCTGCATTGATCATATCTGCTTCGTTGTTTTCGTCGTCAGCTTCAAAATGATGTGAAGTTTCGCTATGACGATTCGGAAGTGAAGTTCCAGCTGGATAGAGATACTTTAGATAGTATGCTGAGGTCTATGCATTCTGTAGCAGAGCAATTGTCTGAAACGGTGAGTGGTAAAGTTCTTAGCCACGGTTCTGATTTTTGTTTTGACCTGTTTTTTTGGTTAATCATAATCAATGTCTCTTTATACTTCATCAGGACGATCCATCCAATGGGCAAATACCCCTGGAAAATCCTGTGTAGTTCAGCAAATGCCTCCCTGAGGAAGATATGAGTGTGTTCAACGTAGGTTGCTTCCCATTTCTGTCTCTTTAGCTAGAAATTTTGATGTCGCTTGTTATCGTGGTGTTCCGTGGAGCATCTTTTATGGAGGCTAGCTTTGTCATGAATTGCTGTCCCTCCAATACCATTGATGCATCATTTGCATTGAACAGTTTGGATATGCAATCTGCTTTGGAGAACTCCATTTTTGCATGTAGGCATTCTATAGAAAGGATTTTAGAGACCCTTGGGTGGAGAATCCCTCATCTTTTAGTCATAGAGGCTTAGAGAGGCAATCCAAAGGCGACATTTATCCTTTCTGAATCTGTGCCGACGCACCTCTCCACATATTCTTACTTACTTGAATTTTAATATATGCTTGAACAACTTTGGTTGAAGTGCCTTAAGAGCTAGGACAAAAACGATGTCTCAATTTGAGGGTTTTGTTGTGGAGGTTCTTCTTTAGGTCCTTTATGATTCTGCTCCATCCTGTTTTTATATTAATGCAATTGCTATTCTTAAACCAATGTGAATATGCATTTCTGAGTTGCCCTGAGGCCTCAACACACCGTTTAACAAACAGAGACTCAGATGAAGCACCTTTTCATGAGTCACTTTCTGATGATCTTAGAGACATTTCCCTGATGAATATAAGTAAATTATCATTTGGAGCTCATTCTAGACGGATAGTAGCATGTAAAGAATACAGAATTTGTTGAGATCACAGCAAACTTCCTTTTCCAGCTCATTGTGGAAGGGATCTGAACAAGCAAAGAACAGCAGGACATTGTTTGGCTTGCTCATATGATGTTTCAGCAACATCCCTGTCTTTTCTTACATTAAATATCTTTGAATTTTTGCAGCTGTTCTTATTGAGAGCGTGACAAGAGAATGTATAGGTTGTTGGGGGATACTTTAAAGATTTAGTTGGTTCGGTTGCTTGATATCTGCTGGACCCCACCACAGGAGAATGTGCTGCACTTTTTAATGGTGATCATCAGAAATGTCCAAGATCAGGACTGCAGAGGAGAGCAATTGCATCCCACTTCTCTGTGCGATTTTGCCGCTGCTTAGTGCTTGCTGGACCCAAACTGCAGGATTTTGTGCTGGATTCGTGGATGACGAACGTTAGAAATGCAAAGAGTGGGAGTTAGGATGGCCATCGCGTAGTCTTGTAATCTATGCTGTATCCTTTGTTAATGAAACTAGATTATAAGTTCTCCTAACGGTCATCTTCTTGCAAGTTGGCCAGTGAGTGCTTTCTTCATGGATCGGCCAGGTGGTTGTTGTATAGGCATTTAGACTTTGGTGGGGTATTGCTTCATCCTCACTCTCTTGCAGGTTTCGATGCTTTCGTGGGTGGTTTAAACAAGGAACTCTTGCCCAAAAGAATAAAATAAAATAAGAAAAAAATAAAAAGGAACTACTTTTTTGGGTGGTTTCTTAAACTTAAATCGAAGACAAGCTCTTTTGGCTTCTGCCAATTGTCCTTGAGAAGAGAGAATACGGTTTCGGTCAGGGAACTGTCTGTTATTTACAATCAATGAAATGCAAGCCTTGCGATGACATCTCTTCAAACGCCTGATGGGATACCATCTTTTAAAATTCCTCTTGTCGGTGTCCCATAACTTGGCAAGTGTCGTGATGATCGATCGATATTGCGTGGAAGCATGCTTCAGGTTTATCTTGTCCAAGGTAAGGAGCTAGATAATTGCAGATCATGGCTACTGGTGGTGAAAGAAATGCCTTTTCGGCGACTTTAATCTGATGAAGAAAGGTCATGCTCTCTATCTTCAAAGAGAGCATTTAGGTTGCTTGATGCTAGATGAGTATATAATATTCAGGACTGACGATTGTCATGTTGTCTCCTGTTCCTTTCGGGTCACTTAAGCTTGGAAACAAGCATTGTTATAAGCCGCAAAACAAGATTGCGGTTTCGATGGTTGTTTGTTAGACAACATGAGATGCCATTTGTTTACGCAAAGCAGCTTCAGTTTGATTCATACAGAAGAAAAGCAATAGCTTCTGTCATGACTTTGAGATATGTCACTGCTGCCTGCTACCAAAGAGTCAAATGTGCGCTCGTTCTGATTTCGCCTTGCTTGCGCTGATCGTGCAAGTTAAAACTGGGGAGGATTGGAACGTGGCCGGTCACATCGGTAGTTTTTAGTTTTCCATCGCTTTCTCGGTCGCCAAACGACTCGCCGGGATTGGAATTGTTACCGGGAGTCAAGCCGTCCAAATTCCTCCCGATGGATTTTTCCGTTCTTTTTAACGAGAGGAAGACGGTGTGGAACGAGTCAATCCACGAAAGGAAAACGACCCGTCTGGCGTTGTCCTCTGTTGTTGCATCAGAAACTGTGGAGTCCTCCTTCCGAAGAGACTGAACGGAAACAACGAATCTAGAGTCCGTGGAGTTAGGTGAGATGGATGACCCGATATTGATTTTGATTTCTCATCTTACCAAGACGTGGCAACGAGAATTTTACATTAAATCTGACTATTTCTCGTGGTACTTTTTGCTGACAATTCGTGAGATGACCGAGTCGAGGCATAGACACGTTCGCCCCCGAACAGGGTCAACGGATCTGGGCAATTTTGGCAAGATAAAACTATTTATGGGTTAGACCAGGAAAAAAAAAAAGGAAAAAGATTATGGGCGAGGAGGAACGGGTCAAGATCAAATACGAAATTTGAAGACGAGGGTCGAGTATTTGAGAAGTTATTTTGTGAATTGGCATGCCATTTCCCATTGAGAAGCGACAAAATAGGAGTAAAATGAAAAGAAATTCCTCGTCTTTGTTGGGAAATGGGGAAAATTTCAGCAGGTCAAACGAAAGGAGATCATAGCATTTCGCAGTCAAAGAAGGAGGTCCTCCATGTGGGCCTCCCAAACATCGTTAATAACGTAAATTTTTTTGCCCGGTTCACACCTAGTTCGCATCTAGTTCACACCTAGGCACTGGCGTGATCGGGGGAACTTCATATTTATATATATTAATTAAATAAGGAATACAGAACTCATCCCTATGAGAGTTTATGACAATTCAACTTATATCAAGAAAGCCAATAAAAAAAAATATTACTCACTCCGTTTGTTTTGTGAAAAATAAATAATTTAAAAAATATTTTCCCAAAAATAGTCTCTTGTATGGTTTGAAATAATTAATCAGTAAAAAAACATTTTCGTGGATGATAAATATTTTTCGTTAATTTATTTTTATAAATGACGTAAATGAAAATATTTTTGAATAATTAATTTTACGCACCTGGGTCTAATATACATTATCATCCTTCAATTTTTAAATATTTCAATTTTTTTTTTTTATTTTGATGCTTTTTTCTCTTTAGACATTGAACTTTTAATTTATTTAATATAATCTCTTGACTTTCCAATGAAATCAAATCAATCATTCAAACCAATTTGCGAGCCTCCTTAAATTCACTTTCACTATTATATATTGTGTTATAATTTAGAGATCATTAGGGTCGATCTTCTTCGGTTTTATTCCGGCCGCGTGGGCCTGAAATCATCTTAACAAAACGCGATGCTCGGACGCGCTCTCCGCCTTCCCCCCCGGTGGGAACGAGATGCAATCGGCGCATAATCATCGCCGCAATTTTTGGTGTCTCTCTCCTCCTCCTTTTTTTTTCCTCGGATTATTGTTTATTCGGTGGCAGCATGTTTTCTGTTTTATTGTATTCCAATAAAACTTTGCGGGAAAACATCTTGTGACCAAAAAACCTCTGACGGTGTCGTGCCCGTAGTGTCGATTCTCTACTGGCGCAGCTCTCGTTTCTCGCTTTATTCTAAAGCGTTAGCGGGAGGTACGGATAGGGGTAATTTCGTCATTTCACAAGTCCTTATCCTATGTACATATTTTGAAATGAAAAAAATAAAAATAAAAAATTGCGAATGGTACTTAGTTCATCGCGGTTATAATTAGTGTAGAGGAAGCTTCGATCGGGCTTTCTCCTGGTTTTGGTTTTTGGGTCACATGCTGTGCAAAAGCTTACAACATGTCAGCGTCTTAGCTGTAGCCCTTATCAAAGGCTACTGCACAAGTGGGCAAAAGTCGATTGCTAATTTGGGATTTAAATCTCGGATGGAATTCCCGAGGAAAAATGGCTGCTATTGATTTTGTTCGTGTGAAAAAGAAATAGCTCGATTTTAATTATTTTCCGCCCCCAACATTTTATGCAATTTAGTGACTTTTTCTTTCCACTTAATCCATTTTGTATATTTTCTTGAGTTGGCACCCGTGAGACCGACAAGATTATCGCACTTTATGGAAAGTCAATCGGTGCCAAATATTCTTTGTGCGTGCCATTGAAGAAAAATATATGATTACCATTTTAGCGAGGGATTAAATGTAACGGAAGTTCGAAAATTTATTATAAAAGTATAATTGAGTCGTAAAATTAACAAAAAGTGCCATCAAATGTTAAATTAATGTAATCGAATCATTTTGTTAACTTAATCAAACTTGACTAATAACAAATACTCAGGTGATTTTTTTTCTATTTTATATGACGATAACATAACTAAAATGACGTGATTCTGTTTTAAATATGATTTTGGGGTGAGAAACCAAGCGGCCAGAGGGGGAATAATTGTTGTCGTGGGGCCTAGGCTAGTGGCAAATTTTAGAAGTCGATCGATATTTTTGTAGGTTTTAGAAATTTTAGTACTTTCGGTGTATTTATCCAATTTGATTATTAGAAAATAAAAAGGAAAAGATCACATGTTAATGCGAGACAGTTCAAATTGAGATAAAATTCACTCCCGGATGCAAAATTGTCAGAGCTGCTGCAACTTGTACGTTGTAACCCGGGACGAGAAAATCATGGTGCTATTGAATGTCGAATATAACAAATATTGATTTATTAATTAATTAATCAATATACTAATTCGAGGCGGATTTAAATGCTAAAATAATCCGAAAAGTCAATTATAATAATAATTATTCCGTGCGGTGCACTGACATGGAAAACAAGACCGCTTACCATACACGTTACTCCAGTTCGCGTCGTGGATATTCTCTCCCGTCCTGCGGTTTTAGCAGAAGGCCGGCCCGCACAGTTTGGTAATTTCACGCCCTCCGCCACTCCCCACAACCCTCTCTCTCTCTCTCTCTCTAGATTCACTGTAACACTATCATCTCAGCGTCATCGCCATTGAAATTTCAACTCTCTCTCTCTCTTTCTCTCTCTAGAAACCAGTTGATCGGCCTCGGAGATCGCCGGAGTCGTGCTGAAACCGACGCCATGGCCACGACCACGACCACGTCCAGCATCGGCGGCGGCGGCGGCGGCGGAGGTGCGGGAGGGGGAGGAGGCGGCGGCGGTGGGGCCGGGGCTGGAGGAGGGGGCGGCGGAGCGGAGGACCGCGTGATGGCCACCGCGCAGCAGATTCTGAAGAGCCTCAACACTCCCAAGGAAGTCCGCGAGGACATGCTGCTCATCTTCTCCAGCTTCGACAATCGACTCTCCAAGATCACGGACTTGATCCACTCCTCGTCGGCCCTGGAGGACCGCTTCGACACGGCGGAGAAGGTGATCCTCCGCTACGACTCCAATTCCAACTCCCTCCCCTGGGAGGACTCGCCGGAGGAGGCCGGCGAGTACCTGTCCGCGCTCGACGAGATTCTCCAGCTGTGCGAGAACTTGACCGTCGAGGACGACAAGGACTTTGTGGACCGCGCCGATACCGCGATCCAGATCGCCATGTCGCGATTGGAGGACGAGTTCCGGCACATGCTGATCCGCAACACGGTGCCTCTGGATGCCGATCGTCTCTACGGATCCATCCGTAGGGTTTCGCTTTCCTTCGTTTCGAACGATGGTGTGATCGATGATGAATTCGAGAGTTTCGGCGAGGTTGATAATGACAGCAGCGGTTGTTTTCACGACCGGGGGGCGAGCATAGGTGATGATTTGTTTGTGGACTTGATCAATCCGGATGCCGTGTTGGAATTGAGGGAGATCGCTGATAGGATGATTAGGGCCACGTATGAGAAGGAGTGCTGTCAGGCTTATACTAGCGTGAGGCGAGAGGTCTTGGATGAGTGTTTGGTGATCTTAGGAGTTGAGAAGTTAAGTATTGAGGACGTGCAGAAAGTTGAGTGGAAGGATTTGGATGAGAAGATGAAGAAGTGGATACAGGCTGTGAAGATTGCCGTAAGAGTCTTGTTAACTGGCGAAAAGAGGCTTTGTGATCAGATTTTTAATGGCTCTGATTCCATTAAAGAGATTTGCTTTAATGAGACTGCAAAGTGGTCCATGATGCAACTGTTGAATTTTGGAGAGGCAGTTTCGATCAGCAACAGGTCATCAGAGAAGCTCTTTAGGATTCTTGATATGTATGATGCTCTTGCAGATGTGTTGCCGAATTTGCAGGCAATGGTTACTGATGAGTTTGTGTGTTTGGAGGCCAAAGGTGTATTATCTGGACTAGGAGAGGCTGCAAGGGCCACATTTTCGGAGTTTGAGAAGGCAGTGCAGGGTGAAACCTCAAGGAAACCAATGCAAAATGGGGAGATTCACCCTATAACTCGATATGTGATGAATTATCTTAAGTTACTCGTGGTTTATATTGAAACTCTGGATTCTCTTTTGGAGGGCGATGAGGACGATCTTCGTGGTTTGGAAAAAGTTGATGGGGACAAGCTGCAAACTGAGAGAGTGTCTCCAGTCACACGGCATTTCCAGTCACTGATTTCCACTCTAGAGTCGAACCTTGAGGAGAAATCAAGACTCTATGAGGACGCTGCTATCCCGTTCATATTCTTGATGAATAATATCTGGTATGTAGTGCAGAAAGTGAAGGATTCTGAGCTTGGGAATCTTTTGGGTGACCATTGGGTTCGGAAGCGCCGTGGGCTGATCCGCCAATATGCCACAAGTTATCTAAGGGCCTCTTGGAGCAAGTCGCTATCTTTCTTGAAGGATGAGGGCATTGGTGGCAGCTCAAATAATGCTTCTAAGGTGGCATTGAAGGATAGGTTTAAGAACTTCAATGCATGCTTTGAGGACATTTACAGGATTCAGACGGCTTGGAAGGTCCCAGATCCTCAGCTCCGGGAAGAGCTCCGCATATCTATATCTGAGAAGGTAATTCCGGCGTATCGATCCTTTGTGGGACGGTTTGGGAGTCAGCTCGAGAGCGGGAGGAATGCTGGGAAGTATATCAAGTATACGCCAGAAGATTTGGAGAACTACTTGCTGGACTTGTTTGAAGGATCACCGGGTGTGCTGCATCATTTGAGAAGAAAAAGTTCTTAGGAGTATACAGGAGTCATGTAACAGGTGAGAATGCTGCTCTTATAAAGAAGATTAAAGTGGAAAGGTACCCGTCTGTTGTAACATGATGCATTGGATGTTTAATTTTGGTTTTAACATTATAAACAACAGCTTTTGGTTGAGATGTTTCCCTTTTACTTGATGTACATGTATAATAGAACATAGCTCGACACCTTTTGTGTACATTATTATATGAATTCGTACTTAGCATTCAACTAGTCAAGATATCATGGAATTCTTGCTAGATGACAGTTTAGCCCTTTTGGTTTTTCTGATGCTCCAGTTCTGCTTCTCCGTCCCTGTTTCCAATAATATTAATTTCACAGGAGTTGAGGTCTTGATAATTTCATGTTGAAGTTTCTCTGCTATATCTTGTTTATGGTATATTCAATTGAAAGTTAAAATTATTCTGTGCGAGATGGTTTGCTAAGTACCTCTATGTGGAAGCTCCTTTTCCCTTGGTACTGGCTTTGCCATAGAATCCTCTATCCATGTACTGTGATCAATTCTCATCATTTTCGTGATCTCTGCTGGTAAATGGAATTTTTTTTCCTCCTCATCTTTCATCTGTATTTGTGACCCCATATTATAGTTAAGAGCCAAAATGTGTTGTAAGTACTCGAGATCCAGGGAGTTGATATTGCATTTCTGTTTGAGGGGCGGGGGCAGTGTTGTTGAATTTGTAACTTTTGCAGAGCTATTGGAAATAAATTTTGCACAAAGGTGTTAAGAGTGGACACTACTTGGGGGCTGAAGGATCAAGGATAATTTGATCTCAGAATTTAATGGACAATATTAATAGCAAAGATCATTGATCTATGTCCTTATTCTGATAGGAGCAGTTGCATCTGAAGATCCTGCAATCCTTATGACAAGCTCATCAAGATCACTTGAGATTCTATTACTCTGCATTAGCATCGACATGTTCATGTTACTTCATCTATAGACCAGATAAAATTTGGTAGTTGGAACTTAGAAAGTCCCTTTAACTAATAGGAGTAAAAGACTGGGCTTGATTCAGTAAGGAAAAGATCAGCTTGGAGCTGAACGTATTGCTGGACATATTGGGTATGTCGAGGCCATCAAGTTCAGATGTTGAGAAACTGAACGATAATAAGAGCATGACACTGCTAGCTGAAGTTGGACTTTCTCAAATTGGTTACGGAGTTGCTTTTTCCCTGTGAGTGATGTCATATTGTTGTCATGGTCCTTAGTAATGGTGCATAATGGTCAAATGCTTTTCCATCCAAGTTGAAATAGTGGCCACTTATATCTTTTTTGATCGTCAATTTTCCTCTCTGTATGTCTTGTTCCGACTTACCTTTGATCTGTTTGGAGATCAATCTTTGTCTCTGTAAATAATCGTTTGGTTTTCATGTCAAATAGCTGGTTGTAAAGACGAAGTGAAGAGCTTGCTGACTTGTTTCAGTGATCAGTGCATGCATCTACTCTTGAAAACCACTAATTTGGAAAGGAGGGTGCATGTCCTATTTCTTGTACCTATTTCCTCGTCTCTAACCTAGAAAAGAAGAATTTCTCCATTAGTCTTTTGCCCGGTAAAATTATTTAGGAAGTTTGTAAATAGAAAACTAAATGCCTTCATATTGTTCAATTTTTTCTTTTAAATTCCAAAATATGCATTTGATTTAGGTTAAGTGGAAATTATGGGATAATGTCTGATTTTTCCGATGTCATCAGAAGTAGGTTGTGTTCATACTATATTCAACAAATCCTAGATTGGATTCTTACATATTTCACAAACTTTGTCGAACTTCATATTCTGTTAGAGCAAAGGAAAAAAAGGCAAGGCTGATGTGTGAAGAGGTTTCTTTTGGTGTCTGTTTGGTGTCTTGATGAATATGAAATCAGCATTACTGTGTTGTCTAATGCTGCCGGTAACTTGGAATTTCATGTTTAAGAGGAGTCCTTGCACATTTTCACATGCAAGTATTATGTATCTTTAATTGAGGCATAGTCACTGATAATGCTGCTGTTAATAAAAAAAGGATGTGTTGTAGAGTTGAAACTCTCTGATTTGCATGTTGCTAGTTTTACTCTGCCCTTGGAGATCTATGGAATCAGGAATTTATCGATGTTACGAAATGTACTTCTTCATTTGAGAATATCATAATTGAACTGATTAAGCAATAGTGGGGAGTTTCTTTAGCTTAAACTCCTGCTGCTTGCGATGGCAGTGGCATTACCACAAGAGTCCCAGACTCCCAGATAATGGTTAATGTTTGGTTTTTCTTGTATGAGATAATACATTAATCCTTGCTAAAGATTATTTCTAGATTTGCTTACATGAAGATCATATTTCTTGTCTTTCTTTTCTTCATTATTGGTTGGTGAAGAAATTCTGCAAAAGTCAACTGTTTTACTGTGCTGCTAATTTATAAAAAGATCCATCAGTGTTGCAATTAAGTTGCCATCTGATTCTGATATTGTTTTGGGGGTTTCTCACTGGACATGGGTGATTATCCATTAAAGATACACTCTTCTGCAATTTCCTGCCTCTCGATTATTGTCACAGGCGCCTGAGTTGTTGCTTTTTGTTGGGGAAGGTAAACAATATGCTTGGTTAAAATCTCTCGGCGGTATCTTGTTCTCAGTTAAATGAAGAGATAGCTGGTGGATTTAGTCATTTTATAAACATGGCTGGTGAATTTCTTTTTGGCAGGCCTTGATTTGCTTATTATTTGTTGGATTTACTTGAAAAGGTTCATTTTGTGTCGAGCAGGTAGTTATTTTTATTTTGGGCGATGCAAATCCAATGAATGTGGATTATCCTTGGTCTTATTAGCTTGTGAGCGAATTGGCCTCCGACTCCCTCTCCCTCTCTCTCAGTGCACGCGAGAGTGCGAGCGATCAATTAAGATATTTCTTGATGTCAGCACGGGTTTAAGTACCGTGGACGTTGGAATGGGTACTTAATAAATCGACATCTTTCTTGATGCAATCAAATCACAAGATTTAAGCAATCAAAGCACGGGATCCGCTGGACCACCATCTGAATCTTAATGTAGTAATTAGTAGTTTATTTAAATTGTGCTCGGCATGCGTACTATAGGCGGGGTCCCCTACGCTAGGTGGTTCCTTGCATTATATTACTGTGATGGCGCAGATTTTTAGGTTGATCACATCAAGAGAGAATCCTTAACTTGATCAAAAGAGATGTTGGCCTCGATTTTCAGTGCATATGTCATATGTGAGATACATAACACATTGGAGCAATAAAACCACACCAAACGAAGTGCTATACCGCTGCAGAAAGTGGTGCTTTAGTCCGAGACAATAATCTCGAGCTACCTAACAAGCTTCTTTGGTCACATTTGGTTTTAAGGATCCAAGAAATACGTCCCCTTGATCAATAAGACTAGGACATGGTTTGCAAGGCCTGCCGTTAAGGGCAATGAGACAAGTCCCTTGGCTCTTGCACTCTCATGCATGCTATCTATTTATGGCGCATTTGGTAACCATTTTATTTCAAAAAATAATTTTTGATGAGAAATAATTTTTCCCGATCTTGTTTTGGAAACAATTTCTAAACAAAAGGTAACTTCCTTAAATTTTTATTAAAAGGGATAGAAATATGTTTGGTAAAATTCTTAGATTTTTTTTATTTCTTTTAATTTTTTAAATTCTTTTATTACGTTTTCTTTTTTTTTTTTTCTTTTTCTCTTTGGCTAGTCGTCGGCCACCGTTAGGTGAGCTCGCCGAAGGCTACGCTGCCCACGGCGAGTCTCAGCCTCACCACATCTGGGCAAGGCCGAGCCTCGTCGGTGGCCAGGCGAGCCTCGCTCAAGCGGCGCGAGGTCAGCCTCGCCCTGGCCTAGTGAGGCCGAGCCTCACCTAGCCATGGCGAGGCTCGGTGTCTCTAGGAACAAACAAGGTCACCGGCTCTCGTCTAGCCAGTCGCCGGCTCCGGCAATGGCCAAGGCCGATCAAAAGGAAGAAGAAGAAATGAGAAGAAAAAAGAAAATAGAGAAAAATAGATTCTAAAAATTCTTCTTGCAAACAAAAGTTTTACCAAACAAGTTTCTATTTTATTTTTTTCGTTTCTCAAAACAAAAAACAGAAATAGTTGTTTTGAAGAACAGAAACAGAATTTTTTTTTTTTTTGGTTAGATTTTAACAGATTTTAACAAACAAGCCCTTAATCGCTGAAGCCAAACAGTAATGGAAAAGAACCAGCATATCTTGGGAAGAGATGGAAAAGCTATTTATTTGACAATATGAGCAAGTTCGCCCACAGTTTTCACGCACGGCAAACCACGAACACCACGAACGAGAACAGAGTCACATTTCCCGAGTAGGAAAAACTGATTATGCCTGACTATTTACAAAAATGATTATTCATTAGCCAAAAAACCACCACGTAAAACAAAGTGAAGTGGCATCCAACAGGAACAGAAAAGACGTCAGTCAACTAGGAGGCGGTCACTAAGGTTAATGAGAAACCCTCATCAGACCCTGCTGTTCTGAGGAAGAGGTAGAACTCCATCGAAGAAGTCACCGAAATAGCCACGCGGCTCGTGGACTAGTTTCGAAATGATATCTCTCAGAGTGATAACACCTTGTAGGTTCCCAGCATCGTCTACGACGTATATCCTCTGTATTTTGTGGGAGTCAAGCATCAAAATTAGCTCCTTGATAGTCTGATTGCTTTTGCACGTTATCATGCTGCCCAACATTGGTGAGGCCTCTTGATGCTTCTCCAAATAGTTTCTAGCAGCAGCTAGGAAGTGTTTTGCTGTAACTGATCTGAATAGATCGTAACAACAAGTGATAAGCGAATGGATAATAATAAACAAGCCAAATGTAATGGATAAACTTGGCTTGTATATAAAACGAGAAGGCTCCGCCATTAGGAAACATGTTAAAGATGAACAAAACTGTTACCAACCTGTAGTCATGGTAGATCTTTGGTGAAGTCAGAAGGAATTGGATATCTCGGATGCTTATATTGCCCACTGCCTTTTTACCACTGTCGTCAACAACAGGAATACCGCCAACTCTTCTTTTCCTCATTAGCTTAAATGCCTGCATCACTGGTTCATGCTCATACACCTGGAGCAGTGAGAGGAATCAGTACTTATCAGATGAAACACTGCTTGGCTATTGCAATTTTGTTTTGAAGCCTTGGACTAGAAACTGATGGAGAAAGCCAAACGACTGGACCTGGGGTACCAAATCTTCAACAAAATTCCACATTATCCTCCACTATGGTTGCTTATTCTAGTGTCCAACATGCATCAAAAAGATATTGATTGCAATGTTGAGAAATGCACACAAGATTCATAAACCCAGAGAGCACCTAGACAGACATAATGATCGCAAACAACCTGTGGCAAAGTGCTCTCCTGCAAAGCTTAAAAGGATGGAATGAGCATAAAAAGACCCAATAGTAACATGATCTAGTATCATTTTACCATGGAGGACGATTTCTCTCACGAACAAGTGTATTCAAACATTTAAAAATTCTCAAATTCTGAAAAGAGCACTTTGTCCATCAGATCCTACTTGTGGTGCCTTTTAACTCTTTTTGGGATGAATGAGACATTCAATGGTCACGAGACATGAGAATAATATTTAAGAGGAGGAAGCTTCTATAATGGGCCGCACCTTGACTAATTGATCAGGAGTTACGAGGGGGAGCCCAAGTTCAGATAGGCTTTTAGTTCCCCAGCTTTCGAACCAATGAAGGCCAGTGCATTCAGCTAACATGTGAATTACTGCAGCCTGAGTAATGACATTATCAATCTTTCCCTCACCCAAGTCAACCACAGGAATACTCTTCATTTTGTACTTCGATAGCAACAAGAGCATAGTCAAAAAGGTATCCGACTTCTGCAGAGCAAGAAAAGGGGCCCAGCGAAATGACCCTAAAATATCGTGCACCTGTATAGACAGAATTTACTGGACTGAGAATTTATTCAGGTATGCAACATTACAAAGAAAAAGAGAAAAAAAAAAAGAAACTAAATATCTAACATAAGATTTAGCTATTGATGTAGACATACAACCTTGGTATTGTTATATAATTCAGAGGTTGTGAGATCCTCAAAAAAGCTTCCAGAAGTTTCAGCAGCAGGTTCAGGACCTAAGTTTCCAAGCCCTGAAGCAGAAGTTACTCCATTAGCTGCTAAAGCAAAAGAAGCTCCTGATCTGGGACTCCTGGGAGATGGAGGTTCTGACTGCAATATGAAGAATTAGATAACTCAGTTAGAGGTCCCTCCATTCAGAAAGCAGAATGTGCTTAATTAGGTCGGTTACATCTACATCTGCAATTACAGAGTGAGGTAAATTGAGAGTACTCTTGTCAATTTCCCAATTTACACTGATAGGTTTCTCCTAATATCAGCCATTCCTAGTTCAGCTATTTGATTTCACAAAAGGAGTCAATCCACGGCAGAAGAAGAGCAAGACAGTGCTTGCGGCCATCATAGTAATAAGTTGAAAGGAGCACATGCCTAAAACCACTAAGAAAGCACGTCAAACTTAATCTCTCCTCATTTTCTTAAATTTTAGAACTTTCTATCATTCTCTCCTCGCTCTCTTGAATCTAGATAAATCGCAACTAATAGAATAAATCCTCTGCGAGATTAAAACACCGGCTAAATTTTTTTTTGTTAAAAGACAGCAATTCCAATAGTTTGAAGTAAAGAAGCGAGCACAGGTTTAAACAAGTCTCTTTGTGAGGCAACTGTTAGCTAATAGACCTAGGTAAGAAATTCAGCCCATTTCCTATTTGAGCAGTTAATTGTTTTAGGCTGGCTCACCTGATGTAGAATCCAAACGACAATTCCTGCAAATTCAACAATGCCAAGATATCTATCAATCCAGCTGGCATCTTCAGGTGCATCAACATTCACCACGGCAGCGCTAAGGATTTTGTGCTGGGACAATATTTGAACTGCTTCAGCAAGACTGGCATCTGATCTTATCTCAATTACTGCACACAAGGGCACAAACATCTTTTAGAGTTCACGGCTTCAGCCAATGAACCATGATAGAAAGACATCTTGCTCTGAATATGCCATATATGAAAGAAACGAAATACACAAGCGACAGTACATGAGTATATACGTGGCAGATCACTGTTGAAACGTCGAATTACTTTATGTGAAAATCGCACGCATTTATCGATAGGCACCGCTTTCTTGCCAGCAGTGATCAACAACATTTTCTAAATTCAATCATAGGAACCTGACCTCTTCCATCTACAGTCCGGTCGAGATACGACGCTCAAAGTTCCTCTCCGTTCCCCTTCAATTCATTTCTAGGAAATTAGATACGCGGAACAACGCTAATGATCCAACACCTGACCAGCACCGGCATCGTCCTAATCTCTTAAGCACGCGTCCACTAGATCAGCCACTAAGAATCCTCAACCCCTCGTCTACAGCATCAGCAAAAAGACCGCACGCACAATCGAAATTCAGGAATCATCCAGAAGCTAGGCTCCCGAACGAAGACACGCTAGATTAAGCCACGCGCATTCGAAACAATCCGTCCGCCGCCGCCGCCGCCGCCGCCGCCAACTCCTCGGCGGAATCGAGTCCCGATCGTCGCCGCGCGACCGATCGACCATAGAAGACGAGGCGATCGGGCGTACCTTGAGAAGACGGAGCGGGAGGGAAAGCGGAGACGTGGACGCTCTCGAAACAGGCGTTGAGCTTCTCCGTCGGGGTGAGCTGCGCCTCCTGCACGTCCCACAGGTCCTCCACCTTCATCCCGAGCCGCGCCTCCGGGCTCCGCGGGCTCTCCTGCACCGTCCGAATCTCCTGCATCGTCGCCATTGTCAACCAACTCAAGAGCTCTCTCTCTCTCTCTCTCTTCTTTCTCTCACTAGACCTTCACTTGCTACGAACGAATGCAATGATTGACAGTGACATATATATCGTGGCCTCAAAGGAAGAAGATAACGACCAAAACGGGGCGGGATATCGTGCGTCGCGCTCGCACGTGGGTGAGAGAGTGGGAGAACTCTCGGCCGTCGATGCCGAGCGGGAGTTGGCGCGGCGGGGACACGTGGGGGGATCTGACGGCGGCGGACGTGCTGGTCAAAGAATAATGAAGTGCTGAAGCGGGTGGGGGCGGGTCCTTCGGGACGCTTATCCGGTTTTAACTGTGGGCCACGGGGTGGGCTGTTGCTGACTCTGTGTGCTGGGGGCGGAGAGCGATCGTCGCGCTCGGCCCGGACGATGTCGACGAAGTGCGGCTGACTAGGATCGGGTTTGATGACGTGGTTCGGAGCGAACACGTGTCGTCGACCAATAATCGATGATGGTTCTGCACTTTAATAAAGTGCAGAGACCTTGACTCTCTCTTTTTGAGTCCTCGAGTTACCTTATTAAAATTGAAGGCTTACGACAGTGCCTTTGTCGGATCGTACCTAATCGAGGTGGGAATGGAAATTAGGAAGAATGACGAAGGTTTAGTTACTGAACTTTTTGACCCGACATGTATCGTCATTCATAGACTTTTGATTTATTCCATGTGATTGTCGAATTATTAATAAAGTATTAGCATTTCATTTTACTCAAATAACAAATCAGATGTTATTTTACAACGTGAATCATTATGTCGAGTTATATTTAAAAATAACGAGTCAACGTGTTCTTTTTGTTTATCCAATTACACTTTAGAAATGGAAAATTTAAGTTGATCATTAGCATGTCTAGCGTTATTTAATGATGTGGATTATATAAATTTATTTGAGATGAATATTTTATATTCATGATTCACATGTAAAATTTTGGTTGGTAATTAAACTTCATGAATTGAAACTCTCTAGTAGATTTTGTTAAAATGATGATTTTGAAAATTTTCATATAGTTTAAAGACTAGGTTAAGTGCTTATCAATATTTAAATAGCTATATCAAACAAATTAAAAGTTTAGGAATGACATTACAAATTGGATAAGATTTTAATTGTCATTTGTGTTATTTTTCCTGAAACATACGAACCACAATAAAAAATGAATTTCTTTTATTAATTTAGGATAGTGAATTTTGTTCAATTCTGGAGCCTGGTCTGACCCAGGAGCCCACGCGAAAGCCCACAGGACCAGGCCCGAATTCGGAGACCCGACCCGTGATCACGCGAATTTTGATTTTCAACAGCACCAGGATGATCTCTTATAATCGCAAAAACCCTAGCTCGGACTTCCTCAGCAGGCCCCCGGAGCGGAGGATCGAGTACAGAGCATCGGGCAACAATGGTGAGTCCGAGTCGAAATCAGACAAATTCAGCTTCCGACGCTTTCGCATGTGCGATCGAACGAGGATTCTTATCGTCGGTGTTGTGATGATTGATTCTCTTTTTCAGGTGAAGTACTCGAAAGAGCCGGACAACCCCACCAAGTGTAAGTACATGGCTTGGCTTCCGTGTTGTTTTTCGTGATTCGCTCGCTACGGTAGTCGACGACAGGGGAATTCGTCTTTTCCTCGTGTTGGGCGTGATCCTGCAACAAGGGTTGTTTAAGGAATCAGTGTCGTGCTTCCTCTTCGATTTGTGGCGGGAATGGCTTTAGTGAATGACTGTAATTGCGGGTAATTGTGTGGGTAGACCTACTAGTGACTAGAGTCAGGTTGAATTGGTACTTTGAATAGACGGGTCGCTCAATTCGGGTTAAAGTGTCGAACTTTTTCTTGATCTTATGTATGTGGTTGTCTGCAGCTTGCAAGGCAAGGGGCTCCGATCTCCGGGTCCATTTCAAGGTACGGTAGGTCGTCGTAAAATTTCAGCATGTGATGGTCAGGCAACAGCGATGTCTTGCTTCTATCATTGTCTTGATGAATGAGATGTGCGATGTTGATTGCACTGCCAGAGTCCATTGAATCAATGTGCAGAAAAGCTAATTTATCTGCTTTAGGTGTTCATTCTTAGCGCATGATTATCTGAATATATTGAACATCAGTAGGCACTTTCTAAACCATGAAAGCTCTGCCAGAATTGCAAGATTTCCATGTTGACTTATTAGTTGTCTCTGATAGACTTCTGCATCCCACTCGATCCCAGGGTTATGTTTCACAAAATTCTCAACCATGATGCGAGGAAAACCAATGTCAGTCTACTTGGTTATAAAATTTGTTATGTTAGACATAGACTCCCCTGTTTTTTGTATTTTCTAGAAACAAAAGCTGTGACTGTACAGCAACATTATGCATTTTGTGTTTCCTTTTTCAATTGAAATGAAATGAAGGTGAATCTTGTGGAGAGCATTTTGTTTTGGATAGTTCCAGGTAACATCAAGTGATAGGAGTAAAGAGATGTATGACGTGAAAGCTAGAGATAAGAAAGATAAACATTCAATGTTTTCAGGAAATCCTCAGCAAAAATAAATAGTGGCAGATTTCTCTTAGTTCTTTTTTTTTTTCTTTTTTGGTCATAGCAGATTTCTCTTAGTTCAAACGGAGATTTTATTTTTTTTTTCCCTTTTTTGGAGCAAATGCCCTGTTGTCATTTTTGGGTGCTCTATTGCTGTTCATTGCTGTCTTGTCAATTTGTCTCTATCTCAGGGTTGTTCATTGTATCTTCTATTTGACAGTTGCTTGACTTTAATTGCTTTCTGTTAGAATACTCGAGAGACGGCCCATGCTATTAGGAAATTGCCCTTGATGAAGGCTAAAAGTTATTTGGAGGATGTTTTGGCTCACAAGCAAGCCATTCCATTCCGGCGCTTCTGTAGGGGTGTTGGACGGACTGCACAGGCCAAAAACCGTCATTCTAATGGCCAGGGGCGCTGGCCTGTCAAATCTGCAAAGTTCATTTTGGATTTGCTCAAGAATGCTGAGAGTAACGCCGAAGTACGCTTTATCTTACTAGAATGTGTAAGAGGTTGAACTTCTGTACTTGTCACTGATGACAGGCTGTCATGTTGCGAGTTTCCAGGTGAAAGGTTTGGATGTGGATACTCTATACGTATCTCACGTACAGGTTAATCAAGCTCAAAAGCAAAGGCGTCGGACATACCGAGCTCATGGGAGAATTAATCGTAAGTCGTGACCTGGTTGAGTTTGGTTTTGCCTTTGGTAAAATTTCTCTTGATTCATGGGTATTGCTGTTGGCAGCTTATATGTCATCTCCATGCCACATTGAGCTGATTTTGTCTGAAAAGGAAGAACCTGTCATGAAAGAGGTAATTTCCTTAAAAGTGTTCATGTAAGGTAGAAGTAGAAGATAGTTTGATGCCTTTTCATGTCTCCCTTAGTCTTATGGGATTATCTTGCTTTTTGGCTGAATTTTCTTCAGATGACAGCCTGTTGAAGTTGGTTGAGTTGTTTGTCTCTAAATCAATACATCAACTGATCTAATCTTTGTTGATTTTGCAGCCTGAGACCCAGCTTGCTCCTAGGAAATCAAAGAGCGCTCTGCGTAGTGGGCTTCTTCTTGAAAGTTGGTGCATTAGGGTGGTTCAGATTTGATTAGCTAAATTTCATCCTCTGGATTTTGTTCTCTCTTTGTTGAGTGAGAATGTGCGATTTGGAGTGTTTACTATTTTAGTTTTGTTTCTTGGCATCCTGGCCGGCATCTTCCAGCAAACTCAGGTCATGATCAACTGAGGAATTTTTTGGTTTTCTCGTAAGTTGAAACTTGATTTTCAGTTGCATTTGGATGAGTGCATTTTGCAAAAGCATTCGAAGTTTGTGCCTTCTCGTTCTTTTTGCAAATTGCTCCTTGCAATTGTAATTGGGGGATTTCACTTGCTTAGCTAGCTGCTTTAGACGATGCGTGCCAATCTTAGACACGGAATGCATGAAGATTGGTGCCGGTTGTTTAGCCGTAGGTTTGGCAAAATTCAATTGGTTGCGAATCAATCCAAGCGCTTCTGGACAACGAGTCTACTTTTGTTAGTTAGAGCAATTGATTCATCCGAGCAATAATGTCTCGGAGGTGGTTCTTTCGTAGAATCTTTAATATCTATCCTGGAAAGAGAATCATGTCAAAACTCTTTTCAAACAAATTAATCATCTAAGATCTTATGGGTCATCACGTGATGTATGAAATGTAAAGGTATTAGACAGCCAACTAGAGTCAGGACACGACATCATCCTAAAATCTGATCAGGATGGATTCAGATATGATTTGTTCCAAATAGGAATCAAGATTTGCAACAATAGTCAGATGGTGTCTAATGTCTAGACATGTCGAAATGAGTTATAAACTCATTTTTTTTAACCCACTTTTTATGGACTGAATAGTTTTATGAGTTAATTATATAAAATCTAAAATAATGAGTTAAATAGGTTCTCAATTTACTTAAATTCAATCAATCATTATTATGTTCTCCACTTTCTTTCGCCCACATTCCATCTCGCATTTACTTATTCCGTCCTCTCACTTTAATTTGGATGTGAGTTTTCTTTAATTTGATTAAATATAGAAGTGTTTTAGTAATATCGATGGGGTTGGGTATGAATTGAGTATGGATCACTTAATTTGTAGACAAAACTGGCTAAAATGGTCAATCTGGATTCGGTTAAATCCAATCCAATCCAAATTTGACTTTTTGACTTGTCCATTTGACGGCCCCACTGGTAATGTTTATTAGTTCAATAATTGGACCCTGAATTCTTCCCAAAGAAGACAAATGCTAATTGAACCCCGAATGCTCCGACTTTTCTGGCCAGAGAAGGCAAACTCCCAGGGAAGTCACTAGACATCCTCCTCTCAAGTCGCCCCCCAACCGTCCTCCTACAAATCTAGAAAGGCCAAACGTTGCAGTTGCCCAGCATAATTAGTCAAAAGACTGGTCGTTAGCCATCATCGGACACCGGAGACGTGTTGTTCAACGTTCGTGCATGTTTGACACCTTGAACCACATGACCAAAAGCCCTCATAATGTCTTTACTTCAAGATCGCCCCGCCTTTTGAGCCATTTTCCTGCTCAGTTATTGACTGAAGTTCCAAAGCACAGAGACAGTAAAATCGCCTCTTTTTCCTCTTTAAAATAAGTACACAAAAAACGGCGTTTAAAATTTGACAAGTGCCTTACGTAGCAAGTACTTACAATTACTTCCGCGGGAAGCAGCTTTGCCTCGACCGGCTTTTGCACGCGAATATTAAAGGTCGATTACGGAAACAACAACACCCGGGGTGATGTTATCACTTGGGTTGGACAAATTATTGGTCCGACCTAGGTTATTCCACCATCCGGACGACCATTTGAGCGGGATCGATCTGGCCCATTTACTATACAGTGAAGTATGGTGCGAATGACTAATATTGAGCGTATGCGGAACATTGATTTTGTGACATTGGAAGGTGAACTGAAGATGAGAAATGCTTTCGCTAGGGAAAGTTATACAAAAAGTCATGTACTTGTTATACGGCAGTTAATTTAGCTCTAGATCTTTTAATTGTGTAAATTCGGTCATAAACCTATGGAATGACAACCGATTCGATTCTAAATTTTTCAATTATATTAATTTAATCCTAAATCTTTTGGTAATTTGTTAATTTTGTCTTAAACCTTTTAATAATTTGCCAATGTAGTCATTTGATGATTTTTGGCCAAAATTGCTTGAAATGATTATATTGACAAACCATTCATATATTAAGGACTAAATTGGCTTTGGACTAAATTGGCATAATTGAATTGGCCATCATACAATAGGTTTAAAATATTTTAAATAATTATCCTACTTGCATTATGAATCTCACCCCTTCTAATTCAATTTCATCTTGCTCTTTTAAATCTAGGAACTTTATTTTTTATTCTACATTAGGTCAAGTGAAATTACCCAATTTAGTTCTAAACTTTTCAATTTTACCTAATTAATCCTAAGCCTTTACACAAAAATTCAATAGAGTCCTTGCAATCAATTTTCATAAAAAGTTGCTGGCGTTATAATCCAGTTATCACCATGTCAGTGGACCAACCTTTAGCATAAAAAAAAAAAAGATCTCTCATACTATGTTTGGGGATAATATTGATTGAAAAATTATTCATTTAGTCTTGAAATTTTCAATTTAGCTAATTTAGTCATAAAACTTTGCACTCAATTCTAATGCAATCATTTTGATTAGTTTTTATTGGAAATCGTTAACATAGTAGTATAGCTATTGTTGGCCATTATACATGACACACCATCTTATTAATGATTTCCTGGAAAAAAATGATCAAAATGACTATATTATAATTGAATACAAAGTTCTACGATTAAATTGAAAAATTTATGATTGAATTAGCATTTGTGTAATAAATTTAAGACTGATTAGACAATTAGCCTGTCAATATTATCTCCAGACAGTGTGCAGGAGATCACTCTCTCTCTTTTATTTATGGTAAAGAATCCATCATTCTGAGCCCACTAAGGGAAGGAAGGCAGAAGCATCGAGTTCCTTGAATATTCCACTAGGTCGCTTGTTCAACCCTTGAATATTCCAATTCACGCTCCTCTCCCGGCATGTCAACAAGCTCTGAACTCTACGACAAAAAAAAAAAAAAAAAAAAAAAAAAAAAGCGTTGAACTCTCCATCCTTCACATGGAAGAATCGCCTTTGATCTTGGATTTACCAACCCATATTCCAAGGTACTACTGCACCCGACGCACAGTATCTTCCGTCTCTCCTTGTTTTTCAGCCTCATCCGTTGACCTTAGGAGCTCCATGTCGGTTCAAACGATTTGCGAAAAAATGACGTGACAAGTGTCATGACTTTTTTTTTTCTTTTTTCAACCATCCAAATATGTACAAATCCTATTTGAGTGCAATAACTTTTTAAGAAGTCACCACAAGCGCTATATCGAATTAGATTTTCGGCACTTGAGTAAATAATTTCAAAAAAGTTTCGACACTTAAATGATTGATTGATTACATCACTTTGAGTGAATTTTTCAATAATCATGATACTTACGTAGTCTCGAATGAATGCTGGCCTTATAACGTGCTTTTATCCCAATGAATCGCTTTCTTGTCTGGAAGTTCTGTCTCCACGACTCTTCGTTCTATTACCCACCCTAATTTTGTCACTTTTAATCATCTCCCAGGAGTCTAAATTAATGGATGCCATGCAATGATTCAACGTTGATCTATGCTCTTAACTTGCCTCCCCCAGTGTGAACGCACGTCGCGCCACAGGACCCGACACCCACACCCCATCCACGTAGACAGCCACAAAGACACAAGCGACATGTCAAACAAAGCGAAAACGTCTGTCTTCTCAACGCAAAAACTTGCTGCCCGGCTGAATGAATTATTCGGTTTAGGTCAGTACGTGCATAAAACTTCTCGCGTCCTCATGTCGCTTCTCCATTGTAAAAGCATTTTTATATGGCAATCATACTACCCATAAAATTAGCGTTATATTCATCGTATAAATGTCTTTTTTTTTATGCAAATACTTGCTTTAAATTATGTAATCTAGCTGTGATAATTTATAATACCACTACTAACTATTCTACAATTTTAAACATTTTTCTCTTTACGCTTAGTTTGGTCTTTTGTTTAGTGTTAAACGTGAAAATTTAATTAGTAAGACAAATGAGATCTCAAAAAATTCAAATTCAGAACATCTAGTTTTGATATTATGTGAAAATTTGTATGAATATATGATTTATTATTTAAATTACAATAAACTGGCGATTGTGCAATGTCAAGAAATAATCTATACTGCAGTCCGCGCATGGTAATAATTAATTTTTTGAAGAGGAAAAAAAAAGCATGAATTTTAGAGAGAGAGAGAGAGAGATGCGTTAACAACAGGAAAAGCCGAGAAAAGGCCCATAACGCCCCATGCACAAAATCGGGGCGCATCCCGGGTGTCGGAATCGAACGGAAGCTGCTAACGTGCGAAAGCGCGAGACCACGAGCCCCCGAACCGGAACCAGAATCCGAACCCGAGCTTTGTCGAACCTACGCTTTCGATGAGATGATGAGTTTCGCTGTCTCCTATAAATTTTCAAGCCTTCCTCCTCTCGCACCAAACCAGCCAGACACCCCAATTCTTCGATATTTTTAATCCCTGTTTTCGCCCTTTTCCGCGAGAGAAAAAAATAATAGAACCTCTCTCTCTCTCTCTCTCTCTCGAACCCACCCCTCCACATTTGCATTACAATTACATTGCATTTCGCTCGTCGCTCATACCCATTCTCTCTCTCTCTCTCTCTCTCTCTCTGTGTCTTGCTCGCGCAGTGCACAGACCAGAGAGAAGACCACTGCGCACAGACCAGGAAGAGGCGGCTGAGGAAGGAGGAGGAGAGACCCGGAATAAAGCACAGGGAGAAAAGCTCGGAAATTTGTAACGAAAAGGGGGAGAGAGAGAGGGAAGGAAACAGAGAGAGTCATGGTGTCAACGAGGCGCAGTGGATCTCTCTCGGGCAATAATGGGAAGCGATCTTCTTCCTCGGAAGACAAATCTCCGTCGCCGAAGCGTCAGAAGGTGATGAAGGGAGAACGGACCGTCGATTCTTGATTTCGACCCTGATTTTTTTCCTTTTCTTTTTTGTTTTTTCGGGCGTCAAGATGGATTTTTTTCGCGTCGCGGAGTGTGGATTCTTGGTGGGTTCGCCCCTTCCCCCCCATCTAATTCGTTTCTTTCTTCTTGGTTGGAATTTCAGGAAGATAGCGGCGGCGCGTCGGACAGACCTATGCCGGCGGCGGACAATTCGAAGGAGCTGTGCTCGCCGGCGGCGCCGACTGATCCAGCGGAATGTGTGGATGGAGATGCGGCGGTCGCTGGAGACGATTGCGTCAGCGCCGCCAAGGGGGAGGTGACGCCTGCCGTCGCGGTGGCGGCGCCGATCCCTGAGGGTATGCCGTTCGCGTTCTTGATCGGCTTTGTCCATCTGATTGGGTCGTAAAAGCTCGTCTTTTTATGCTTCGTCTGTGGGGTTTTGTGTGTTTTTACTGGCAGGTACTTCGCCACTTGTGGTGGATAAGCAACGGAGTTCTTTCCCTTCTTGGAATTCATTCCAAAAACAGAGTCCGAGCTTCGAGTCTTCTACGCCGTGGTGCCGCCTGTTGTCGCAATTGGGTCAGGTAATTGGAGCTCGAGATTGAACGCAGTGTTGACTTGTTTGGTTTCTTGTGATTTTTTTTTTTTTAATGTATTTCTTCTGGTTTAATGTGTGTTTTCATGGACTGCAGAATTCCAACGTTCCTATTAGCTGCCCTAGTTTCACAATTGGTGCTAGCAGACAGTGTAACTTCCCATTGAAAGACCAGACAATAAGCGGTATTCTTTGTAAGATAAAGCACAATCAGGTATCATTCGCTTGCTGGGCTCGAGTCATGGGGAACTACAGTTCTCTTTTATGTGTAGGAAGTGCCAATTCTTTGAATAGTACAGGAGGGTCTTTCCTTTAATTAGCGGGTCAAGTTTCAGTTACTTGCTCTATTGGGTTGGCTTAGTTCTATGTGGAGATGAAGCCTATAAAATGCACATGCAGTATCATTACTCACTATCTGTGGGCTTGACCAGCGAGAAGGCGCTGCTGTAGCCACACTAGAGACCACGGGTAGCAAGGGATTGGTTCAAGTAAATGGAAATGCTATCAAGAAGAACTCCAGTTGTACGCTAAACTCGGGGGATGAGATCGTGTTTGGCGCGATGGGGAACCATGCTTATGTATCCTTTTCTTTCATTTCATACTTGTCTAAACCTCTTGGTTCTGATTTCTGGTTCTGCAACTCTGTCATCTCCATGGTTACTGCATTATGATTTCCCAAAAGTCAAGAAGAAGTCTCCTTTTCTTTTGAAGGAGATAATAAAATATGAAGATGAAGAACAAGAGGAACTCAGCAACTTTGCAGGTAAATTATCAACAAATAGTCGAAAGGTGGAAGCATAAAAAAGGAGGGAGGATGGAAATCAAGAGAAGAGGAAGTGTGTATACAGAGAGAGAGAGAGAGAGAGAGAGAGAGAGAGAGAATGGGGGGGGTTTAAAGAAAAGTAAAAAGTAAAAATAGCTGTGAGGTAGGAGAAAGAAATGGAGGGGGAGGGAGAGGTGAGTGCGAACTTGAGGAAAAAAGGAGAGAATGAGGGCAAGAGCAGAGTGAAGTTGGGTAATTGGAGTCTACTGAAGTGTCGTATTTATCATGAGGGTGAGGTTATTGCAGTCTCCATGAAGTATGAAGCAAACTAAAGTCCAAGCTTTCGGTAGATATTTGGAATGGTGCCAACCAAGACAAGAGATTATGTAATTAAAGTGCACAATCAAGAGTTTTCATGATGCATGCCTTCTCATTTTGGACACATGGATTCCCCTTTGACTTGGTTTTGGACTTAAAATCATCTTTTGCCATTAACCTGGAGGACTTCTATATGTGGGGAAAAGAATCATTACCTTGACATTCTCTTGGAGAATTTCTATTGGACATTAAATCATCACCTTATCATGGAATTGGAGGATTTCATGGAAAGCAACTTCTAATGTTATATTGCATTTTATCTATAACTGTCCACACTCTTTTATGATTATGTGTCATGCATTTTTTATGCATGGGATTTCCTTAATTTCTCTATCCAGATATTCCAGCAAATAGTATCTGATCCCACAGTTAAGGGCTCGGAGATGAAAAGCATGGGAAAATTTTTTCCACTTGAGCGGAGGTCAGGGGATCCTTCGGCTATGACTGGGGCTAGCATATTGGCATCCATTTCAAGCCTGAAGCAAGATATATCACGATGGAAGCCGCCTGGCACGTCTTCCATCAAAATCTACCAAGCACCTGAAGTCCCTGCTCATTCTGCAATTAATGATGGGATGGACATTGATGATGGCCTGGAAGGCAATTCGGCGCCGAATCTGGCAAGTGAGAAAGCAGCAGAAGATGGAGCAATGGGCAAGAGTCTTCCTGTTGACAGCAGCCAGGACGTTGGCACAGAGGCAGGCAATGTAAAAATCTCTGGGGTGATTCATTGGCTAAGGCCTTCCTTGAGGATGTTTGCTCTATCAACTAGTTGTAAGCTGAAATTGAGCAAAAGTATGTGTTAACAGGTATTCGAAGAATTGAGCGAATGGACAAGGGATTCACAACCAGCATCAACATCAGGCATGTCTTTACGTTGTGCAGTATTCAAGCAAGAGGTTCATGCAGGAATCCTTGATGGCAGAGAGATAGAAGTTTCATTTGATAACTTTCCATACTACTTAAGGTGGGTACTTTTACCACTTATCTCATCTGTTTCAGAAACAGAAAAGCAACTACTAGTTCTTGATGGTAAGAGATACAAGCACATCAATGTGATTTTAGCAATGGCGATACTCTTTGGAAATTGTCTGGCTATCACTGGATGGAATTTTTGGTGATCAACACTAATCTGCATCCTGAATTTTAATCTGCATCCTGAATTTTAACTTGAATGATTAGAGTTTGTTCATTTGACCATTTGCAGTCTACACCAAAAATCAATGCTATGAATGTGTCATATCATTTATGGGTTGAGAGAGTGCATTAGTTGGGTTCCCTGGAGAAAATAATTTGACTGTCAAGTGTGATTTAGTGGGAAAAGGCTTATTTTAAGTGTTGTTTCTCATGTTTCTTTGGTGCAGTTCTGATTAAGAGGAGCTTGTGCTCTCGACGCTATTGGCCTATCAATAGTGCTCTTGGGATTATCTTTGCAAACTAATTTGCCTCTTTTTTTTTTTTTTTTTTTTAAATATCAATCTTTGCCACTAGACCTGCTTCTTCTTTTAAAACACAATGAGGAAGATAATGCCTACACTTGCGACGTGATGTTGTGTGATGGCATCTTTTTTTTGCTATAAATAGATCTAACAATAGCATCTCATGAATGGTAAAGACTTACTTTGCCCTTGTGGTTGTTTTGTATTAGATCTGCTTGCTATGCCGAGCTGTCAACATTTAGAGAGTCATGGTCAGCTTGCTTAGTCCTGATATGGTTGATCATGGATTAAATATTTTGTGGTGCCTTTTCTTTGCAGTGAGAACACCAAGAATGTGTTAATTGCTGCTTCATTTATACATTTGAAGCACAGAGAACATGCTAAATATGCGTCAGACCTTCCAACAGTGAACCCAAGGATTTTGCTTTCAGGCCCTGCTGGTGCGTGATTTTTTTCTTCCTCTATTGTGAACGAGATTTTTTTATTTGAGCAATTTCTGAGCTAATTTGAATTTTGAAACTGTCAATATTTTAATTGCAGGGTCCGAGATTTATCAGGAGATGTTGGCAAAAGCACTTGCAAATCACTTTGGTGCCAAATTGCTCGTATTTGACAGCCATTCGTTTTTGGGGGTAAGTGTTCTGCTTGTGCTTTTTTCAATGTTTTAACTTATACCCTATTGATTTTCGTGGACCCAGCCCTCTTTGGTGTATGTGAGAGTGAAGGAGGGAGAGATTATTTAAACAATCTCCAATCTTGGCTGTATAGGTTGAGGTCAATTATGTCACTGGTTGATTACGAATTTGTTGTAGGGCTTATCTTCCAAGGAAGCAGAGCTGTTAAAAGAAGGAATTAATGTTGACAAATCCTGCAACTGCCCAAAACAAAGCCCTCTTCCAGCTGACTTGGTCAAGGCGATCAATTTGCCAATTGGTGATGGCGATGCACCTAGCTCATCAAATGCTCCCTCTTCTTTTGTCCCAGATTCACAACCGAAGGTTGAGACTGATAATGTAGCTTCATCCTCTGGTGCATCCAAGAGTAATTCATTTAAATTAGGTATGCTAATTGAATTGATTATCAACAGCTATCTTTTGTCATTCATTCTAATTTTCCTCAATATGCAGTTCATATTTATGCATCTTACTTAACATGATGATTTAAAACTTGTAGGTGACAGGGTAAGGTTTATTGGGTCAGCTTCTGGCTCCTTGTACCAATCCTCGCCATCAAGGTACCTCTATTATTGGCTACCCATGATTTTGTTCTTTAATCTCACGAAGATACCTTTATCAACATGTTTGTTTTGTTAATTCTCTCTACCATCATAGCCTTTCTAGATTGGAATGTGAAATGTGTCAGAGATAGGAAAACTTTGTAGAGCTTGTGTCATGCATTGACTTTCATGTTGCTCTCTGGAAAAACTAATGAGAAGGGCTGAGATGCTAAATCTGAAATGAGTAGTGATAGTCTGGCAGAGTCCTGGGTGCATCTCTTGTTATAGCAAATGAGTTGTTTCTTTAGGACAAATAATTGCTTGCTGTTAGGATAAGACCAAATGACAAATTTCATATAGTGTATTGATAGTCATCCTTGTGTTTTCTATAGACGTATATGGTTAAGTGGGGAAGTAATGTGATGCTGCTTATCTCTAGCTTGTCAGGTGGTTTAGTGTGGGTGGGTGTGTAGCGTGTTTAAGTTCTGGAAAATTGTTGTGCATGGAGATTCTGCAGAAATTGTTGCCATTGCTTTATTTTGGTTGAGTAACATCTGTCGCTCCTTCCCTGTGCATAATGACTTTATTTTTCTTGGTCCTTGTTCTGAATAGCTCATTTTTGTATTTTCACGATAACAGCAAAAGCACTGAAATCTCTGCGCATCGGGTTCATTTCTGATCAGCATTGACTTCTCTATGTTTCTGATATGCATTGTCTTTCTAGTTTTCATATTGATGGTGTGCCATGGAGCGTTTCTTTGATCATGTTCTTTTGTGTTGTTTTTCTTGTATGACTTTGACAGGGGTCCGGCTTCTGGGAAATGTGGAAAGGTAGTGTTACTTTTCGAGGATAATCCCATGTCCAAAATTGGTGTGAGATTTGATAAATCTGTCTCTGAAGGAGTTGACCTTGGGGGTTCTTGTGAGGGAGGTCATGGATTCTTCTGTAATGGTATAATTTCTTTTTTTAAGTTTTCCTCCACTTAAAATCATCAGGCCGTTTTGCTTCTCTAACCCTCTTCCTTTCATCGTTTGTTTGGTCCAGCAACTGATCTTCGTTTGGAGAGCTCCTGCAGTGAAGATTTAGACAAGCTACTAATTGACACATTGTTCGAGGTGGTTTCTCCTGTTCCCTATTTGAATTGTTAATAGTTGATAGCTAGAATCTCTTTAGTTTTTTATTTGTGTGTTCTTTTTGGTGTCAGGCTGTCTCCAGTGAGAGCAGAAATTCTCCTTTCATTTTGTTTATGAAAGATGCTGAGAAGTCTATTGCTGGGAACTCAGATGCATTCCCTACATTTAAAAGCAGAATTGAAAAGCTTCCGAATAATGTTGTTGTCATTGGTTCCCATACCCATACTGACAACCGCAAGGAGAAGGTAACCTTTTTTCTGGTTTTGAGAAATAATGCAATTTTTATTAAGGTGATTCTTCGTCGTCGCTTGTTAAATCTGAGCGTGATGCTTATTTGGATCTGATGCTTCCCATGGCTCTATAATAATTGGCTTTGGTTGTCGTTTCTGCTATCTTTCTCTCTGATGGTTTAGTCAACAGATGAGATATATGTTTAAATTCTTGTTCAAGTTGTAGTCGCATAGAGGATCATCAGTCTCGTCTCCACCGCCTTTTCGTTGATTTAATCTCTGATACAGAAGATGATATAATTTGTTCGGTTTGCTGTTCTTTATTCCTTTGTCCCTTTGCTGGAGGTTAACGCTTTTTTAAGCTAGCCTGGAATTTACACAAAAGTACATACCATATTCTGGCAGTGTTTGACTTGTTTTCTGGTGGCAGTCACATCCTGGCGGTCTTCTTTTCACAAAGTTTGGGAGCAATCAGACAGCTCTTCTTGATTTGGCCTTTCCGGTAATGATTTTCATTCTTCACCTTGTTGTACTGTCATACTTATTTTAATTCTTTGGGATTTAGGGCGCTTATTCATTGTCTTCCCTGGGGATGTTGGCATCTATAGGTTCGTATAACATGCTTGTAGGTTCACTACATTGTCGATCTGAGCATGGTCTTCCTCATTTCCTGGTGATTCTATGCTTCATATTGTAGTTTAGATCCGAAAGTTTTACTAGGTTGCTATTTACTCAAAATGATGAGCAGTTGCTCTGTTCCTTTTTTTGAGCCATGATGTATTCATATGTAGATACACTATTTCAGCGTCAACTTTTATACTTACGTGTATTGGGTCATGACTTGCAGACATGCTATGGTGTCAGTTTTAACTTTTGTACTTATGGGTAATGGGTCGTGACTTGCTGACATGCTATGAGATGTTTATGGAATGCTTTTAACATCTGGGCCTTTGATTTTAAATATCACCACGATCTTGTGGCTGAGACAAAGACATAATAATCAAATGTCAAGACAGACAATATAACTATTCTGAATATTATATGTTGCGTGAAGAGGTTAAAACAGACAAGTTGATCAAGGATTAACTAAAATATGGATAATAATTGTGATGGACTCAGTTTTTCTGGTGGAATGCATCAACTCTTGCTTGACACATTCGTTTTAGAAACATGAAGTATGTTTTTCTGCAGATGGTAGATGTTTGTACTATAGTGCTGCCTTGCATGTGCATTACACCATGCTTGAATTCTGTTCTCCACTTTATTCCTTATTCCTTCAGCCTAACGTTATTTCATATGACTTGCCGGACAAAATGTGTTTCTTTTTGTTCAGTTCTTTTTGCTCAAATAAATAAGACACAAATGAAAGTTGTGGATATGGTGCTGACCTCATTTAATGGTCTCAGGATAGTTTTGGACGGCTTCATGACAGAGGAAAAGAAGTTCCAAAGGTGACAAAACTTCTTACAAAGCTCTTCCCCAACAAAGTTACAATCCACATGCCACAGGTATGACTCCCCTCTGGTGTATCTTGGATACTCGCTTCCAACTGCTTCAGTTAACATGAGTCTTGGAACTGCAATTACTGATTGCAGGATGAAGTGCTTCTTGCATCTTGGAAGCATCAGTTGGATCGAGATTCCGAGACCCTAAAGATCAAAGGGAATTTGAATAATTTGCGAACAGTGAGCAATTTTCACTCCTATTTTTCTAGATCATGGAGCATCTTGTGCCTGATTTTCTCATAGATGGTTTATGAAATATAATTTGAAGAGCCCGCCTTTTCTTTTTGATGGTCATTTTATGATAAATGGAGAGGTTTTCCAATCATAGCCATGTGTACAACATACATGCCTTGTAACAGTTTGTTCCCATAGTACGAGTTTCCTAGGATGTTGAAGAGGTTAAGCATTAGGGCAATCTTTTGATTTGTTGGCATTTTTAAGTTTGGCAGTCTTATGCAGCAGAGGAGATAATAGCTTAGTTTGTAATTCTTATGTGCAGGTTCTTGGTCGATGTGGAATGGAATGTGAAGGACTTGATACAATATGCATCAAGGACCAAACACTTGCCGCTGAGAGTGTGTACTTTGCCATTGATCCATTTAAGTGAGGTTGCTCACTATGTTCCCTTCACATGGTGTTAAAATTTAAGTTTATACTGGCAGGTGCAGAAAAGGTCATTGGATGGGCTTTAAGCCATCATTTAATGCAGAATCCTGAATCTAATGCTGATTCACGCCTTGTTCTGTCTAGCGAGAGGTAAGGAATTGCTCCTTTCTCTGTCAGGATGCATGTTTTATTGGCTGCAATCTTCAGCTTAAAGTTAGTAACCATTTTGAAATGTTTGGCAGCATCCAGTATGGCATTGGGATCTTGCAGGCTATTCAGAATGAGTCTAAGAGCTTGAAAAAGTCACTCAAGGTTATCATTAATATTTGGATAGCAAATTTTTAGTAGCAGGAAAACCTGTGTTAAGAATCACAAATCGTCTAACTGTGGGTCAGTTTTTTTATCTGTACAGGATGTTGTAACTGAAAATGAATTTGAGAAAAGGCTTCTTGCTGATGTTATTCCCCCCAGTGACATAGGAGTCACATTTGATGACATAGGAGCTCTTGAAAATGTCAAAGATACATTGAAGGAGCTAGTCATGCTTCCTCTACAGAGGCCTGAACTTTTCTGCAAAGGGCAATTAACCAAGGTTCTGCTTTTCTCTATGAGCACTCAATTTGCTCCACTTGAAGTTTGGTTGTAATAACGAATTAACTGGTTCTTGCGCATGCTTTTTGGAGCTTTGGTATTCCTTTACATTTGTAACTGCATGCTATTGATGACTGATATGTCCATGTATACCAGCCATAATTTACATACTCACGTACCTGCTTTAATCTTGTCCTTTTTTGGAGAAATTTAAAGATGTTCTGAAATGAGGCTACTATACAGTGTGCAGAAACTTTCTGGTTTTCTATTTTCTGAGGCTATAAAGCCAGCACAATTATCTAGAAAAGTTGATCTGCTGGCAAGTTCTTCGATGCAGGATTCATCATGGTTAATAGACAGTTGAGGTAGCTAGGCACCTGATAAACAATCAGCTAGCAAGGTGAAATTGAGTATGTATTCATGGGGCAACAATCGGTCCCAATTGGCTGCCCTGCCTGGTGAAGCTGCAGTCTGGCCCACTTCCGCTGCATCTCACCCTGCATTGCTAGGCTTTCTTCGTTTTCTTTTCTTTAGATTAATTAAGTTACCCCTCATCATTTGTACTCCTCTTATCGTTACCAGTTGTTCACTCATTTCAAGAATGCCGTATTGGCTTAAATTTTTGTTAAATATAAGAAAATTTGGCAACACTGGTTTTTGTTAGATTATACCGTTATAAGTTACCTGTTTTGAGAAAGATAACCTTTAAGCTGAATTTTGAGTTGAGATAATCTTGATCAAGATCTTTCGATGTGTAAGATTTATCTTTTTTTACCCTCTCTGAATATCATAAATGAGGCAAATTGGTAGAGATGTTGCATGGGGTGGAGTTGGGGGAGGGTGTTGATGGTGATCCTGGCTTTGCTTAGCCCCACAAAGGACTTAGTGTGTTTTAGGCAGCTTTCCTCAGCCAAAAATTGCTGAGCATGCTTCAAGAAATGCTGGTGTCATTGTTCCAAGAAGAGCTAAAAGAGGGTCATTTCAAGTAAAATAGGGACACATGCACCCCTAAGAATGCAGCAATGTGCAAATATGAGAAGACATGAAAAAGAGACCAGTGTGGAAACGAGAAGACTTGAAACGACACTGGCCATATGTCAAAGAATTATCTAAACCAAAAAATTCAGATGGTTCAGGCTTCCTGAAAGAACAAAAAGCAGAAATTGGTTTTATGAGCTGCCTTTAAAAGTGGTGCTAGTTTTTCTTCATTTTAATTTCTAGTAATTGTCTCAACTTCGTTTTGAAAAAGCCTTTCTGTCTGATGTTCTAAGCAGTCTTTAAGTGCCTCTGTAAATACGAGTTATTTGTGCTATGCTTTCATGGTGGAGCTGGCTCTTAGCCTCGCTGTTACCTTTCTTGTCCAGCCTTGCAAGGGCATTCTTCTGTTTGGTCCCCCTGGAACAGGCAAGACTATGCTTGCAAAGGCCGTGGCTACTGAAGCTGGTGCAAATTTCATCAACATTTCCATGTCAAGTATCACATCCAAGGTCAATATTGGGGCTGATTTCTTGTGATCATTTGAAATTTGCGAAGATTTAACATTGTTCTGTTGGACGCTCTAACTCTTCTTTTCTTTGCAGTGGTTTGGTGAGGGCGAGAAATATGTGAAAGCTGTTTTCTCACTTGCCAGTAAAATTTCCCCGAGTGTTGTATTTGTTGACGAAGTCAGTTTCTCTATTCTTTCTTTTGTTAGTTTAGTTTCCTACTAGTTGTTGTTCTCATAGTGTTTTGGTGGCTATAGGTTGATAGTATGTTGGGCCGGAGGGAGAACCCTGGGGAGCACGAGGCCATGCGCAAGATGAAAAATGAATTTATGGTCAACTGGGATGGCTTACGGACTAAAGATACAGAACGAGTACTGGTTCTTGCAGCCACAAATAGACCTTTTGACCTGGATGAGGCGGTCATCCGCAGGCTGCCTCGCCGGTGAGTGTTGCCATGACTTCTTTTTATGGACACATGTATTGCAATTCTTACTTTCCTTTCCAAGTGGGCCTTCATATTTCCCAAAGTCAGATGCTAAGTTTTCGTCATTACTACAGATTGATGGTAAATCTTCCAGATGCTCCAAATAGAGCAAAAATTTTGAAAGTTATACTGGCAAAGGAAGACTTATCTCCAGATGTTGAGTTGGATGGAATTGCAAGCATGACAGATGGTTACTCAGGAAGTGACCTTAAGGTGACACCTTCGAATCTTTACTCAAAACCGTTCACTAGTGGAGAATTTATTCTCACCTGTTACTGTCTTATCGCAGAATTTATGTGTAACTGCGGCGCACAGGCCCATTAAAGAGATACTGGAAAAGGAGAAAAAGGTCCATGTCTTCCCATAATTTGATAGGGCGTCTTTACTCGGTACTTCGATTATGGCTGATAATATGTGCAATTCATGGCAGGAGCATGCTGCAGCTCTAGCAGAAGGCAAACCTGCTCCAGCTTTGAGAGGGAGTGCTGATATACGGCCTCTCAATATGGATGATTTCAAATATGCACATGAACGGGTAAAACGATTTGAAAATGACATATCTGAAATGTAGCACTTTTTCTCACCATAGGAGGATCGTCCTCAAACCTAGAGCTAATTTACAACTTAATAGCATTTCATTTTCTTTATCGTTGGTGAAGCTTCAATTGATTTCGTATCTTTGTTGTTAACATGGGAACAGGTATGTGCGAGCGTATCATCCGAGTCTGTAAACATGACCGAGCTTCTGCAGTGGAATGAACTCTACGGTGAAGGTGGTTCGAGAAGAAAAAAGGCGCTCAGCTATTTCATGTGACGTATTATTGTTCACTAATTCACAGTTACAATTTTTGACCCGCTGCTTGTCCTCCTAAAGCTGCTGCGTAAGTAATCCATTTTGTTTTTGTAACCTGGGAAGCCCCCATAGGTTGTTTTAGTTTCTCGTAATGTTTTCTTGTCAAGTTTTTCTTATTTCTATTTTTATTTCATTTTTCTTGGATTGTTGGTATAAAAGGGAGGGAGGGAGAGAGAGAGAGGAAAGCCTCCAATAGCTTTTAATTTGGCTCCGTATTTTATCTGTCCTCTTTTGCTTTTTATTCTGCTCTTAGGTTTTGCTGATTCTCATATAAGTTGAACTTTTGTTCATCTCTTTTAGGTGAAGTCCTTTCTGTCACTATGTTAATAGTGGTCAGATAAGATCTCTCTCTCTCTCTCTCTCTCTCTCTCTCTGTCTCTGGGGCACAAAAACGCACTTTCATATGCGCACTCAGAACAATAGAAGTGTATGTAGCAAGGAGGTTGGAAAGGATTAGGAAAACAGAAATTGTCACATTTCATGATCTTGAAAAGAAAATCACTGTCTTTATTCAAATCAGGGTCATCTATGGACTTGTCAATTCAAACTTTTAGGTGTCATGAACCCACAACCACCTTGGTTCCGTAGCTAAGTGGAAATCTTTCCATCTCCGTCTTCATCAAGAGTCTGGTGAGAATGTTGGAGTTCAGAGGCAAAAGAAAACAGGATGGTCTTTGTCAAAGTGAACATAGGAAGAAAAGGAAGAGGGGTTCTAGTAATTGTTGCGACAATCATATACAAATGATTAGGCTCCCTCATGCAGTATGAGTAATCCTTCCATGTACGGTACTTTAGCAATTCACAAGTAATCATATGTTGGCAAAGAGGAGAATTGCAATGAACATACTAGGGGTATGTTTGTTTTGCGGGGTATGTTTGTTTCGCGGGGTATGTTTGTTTCGCGAAAAATGAACGGACATTGTGTGTGGCCAACGTGCGATTCTACCAACTCAGTCACCACGGGGTGGGTCTTGCTTTATATATTTGTTCTATTATTGTCACCAAACGTTCATCTACTCTACAAAATGTTCGTATGGATTTTAAAAAGAAGCAAAGGAAAAAAGAAGCAAAGCATGTATAGCCTTAATGAGAATCTTTCAATTGAGTGGCATGTGTCTTTTGTATTTCAATAAGTAAAAGAATAAGAAGCAAAGCATGTAGAGTCCTTTGCTTGAACAATGTATAACTGTAGGGTAAAGTAAATAAAGAAAATGATAAGCAAGAGTGTAGAGCGCAAATTTGAGATCGACGAGCTCGATGACTAGCCAAGAAAGAAGATGGAAAACAAAGAAAAGAAAAAGAAAAGAAAAATGAAATAGAAAAGAAAAAGGAAATTAAAAATAATTCAAATAAAAAGAAAAAGGAAATTAAAAATAATTCAAATAAAAAGAAAAAGGAAATTAAAAATAAAAATAATTCAAAAAAAGAAAAAAAATTAAAAAAAAAAAGAAATGAGAGAAGGAAGTAAGGATATGCAGAGGTATGGGATAAGAGAGATCAAAAGGGAAAAATGTTTTTCACTTTTTAAAAAATGGAAAGCATTTTTCCCTAATTTAGAAGACTTTTTAAAATATTTTTCCTGAGGAATTTATTTTTCGTGAAACGAACGCCGGAAAATCTGAAAAACTTTTCTCGAAAATTATTTTTCACGAAACGAACGGGGCAGAGTTTACATGCTAGTGAAAAGGAGATTTGCTTGTGTTCTAATTCATACAGCCTTGATGAATAGGAGTAAAACTATGAATGGGCACTAGAAATTTCAATGGCCACCGCCTAGAAGGTTGGTGTAAGAAAAGGCCTTTTTTTTTTTTTTTTTTTTCTAATTATTATGGGTGCGTTTGTGTGAGAAATTGACTTTTCAGATTTTCAACCGTTTGGTTCACGGAAAATGATTAGTTAAATCAAAAATACTTTTCAATCAATGAAAATATTCATGCGTAAATTTAGGAAGTGAATTCCTAGGAGGTGTTGTCCAAAAAAGAAAGGAGGTGTAAACACTTTATGGAATTGTTCATCTTGAATAATTTAATATTAATTTAATTTAATCTTTTCTTTTCTTTTTCCTTTTTTTGGCTAGTCGCCGGTCACAAGACTTCAGTCTCATAGGCCCGTGCTTGTATTTGGGGATCAGTCATTATTGAGGCTCGGCAACCAATAAAGAGGAAGAAGAAAGAAAAGGAAAATAAAGAAATTAAAAATTAATTTAAAGTTTTGATTTATGTTTGCATTAATATCCTAAAAAATCTGAAACTAGTAAATTTGTGACAAATTTATCAAAATTTAATTTTTTGACCATAAAAATTTCGAATCGGTACATTTTGACAAATTTATCCTAAATTGGTATATTTGTGATAAATCTATTATATGTTATTTTTCATTAAATTTTATTGTTATATTACTAAATAGAATGGCATGTGATAGTTGTGATATACTAATTTGCGATTTTATTCTCCATTTGTTATAGTTATTTTTGTGGTATTAATTTAATTTAATAGATATATTTATCATAAAGGTACCAATTTAGGGTTTTTGACAGTTGAATAAATTAATTTGTGGTAAATTTATCATAAATATACCAATTTAGAGTTTTTTTTTTGTCAGTTGGGATAAATTTTTCACGTGTGTACCAGTTTGAAATTTTTCATAATCTAAAAATTAATTTGCGGTAAATTTATCATATGTGTATCAATTAAAGGTTTTTCGTGATATTAATCCTTTATTTTTTTAGCCACGAGACTGAAATTACTTTGATAGAAAACTATTAAAACGTTTTTTTGATCACATATCATCAAACAAATGATAACTATTCATTTTCTGAAAATGATTTCTCAATATTTTCTTTTCTTATGAAGTTTTCTTTTAAATAAATGCATCCTAAATATTTGGAAATAACAAAATTATGCCTGAGTTGCCATAGGGGTGTGCATGGTCCGGGCGGGCGGTTCTTCGACCTAAAACCGGAACCGCCCGCTAAGAACCGGTTCCAAAAATTGGAAGGATCCACCCTTTGTTGCATGGATCCACCCGGGAACCGGACCGCCGATCCGGTCCGGTTACGGGGTGGATCCATGGAACCGATCTTGACGCGAAACAATTTTGGTTTTCAACATAGAACGGTTGGGCCTATGAGTTGAGAAGGAGGGGAGGAGGTCTATAGTTGGGTTTTCAACATAGAACGGTCGCGGAATAATTTTCCGCGGCTGTGGCGGGTGGCGACCAACGCGAGGTGGAGAACAACAACGGCAGAGGAGTAGTGGCGGCGGCGTCAACGCTTGGGGAGGAATCAAAATAGCAATAGGATTAGGAGGAACCGAGGAAGAGAAAGAGAGAGAAAACCAAAAATGAAGAGAGTGAGGAAATGAGATTTAATCTAGGGTTTCTTTTAGTATTTTTTTTTTTTTAATATTAAAAATGTTCCAGTCCGGTCGGGTGGGCGGATCCGCCATGGAACCGGGAACCGGACCGGTACCCACCGGTTCCGAAAATTGGAACCGGGAACCGGACCGGTTCCCTCAAGAACCGCCGGTTCTGGACAGTTCCGGTCCGGTTCCGGGCGGTCCGCGCGGTTCCCGAATATTTTGCACACCCCTAAGTTGCCAGAATCAACACAGAGAAAGTGCCTCGTCCATGACGTTCGTCGAATCTATCAAAGCTCATTCACAATTCAATACATGCCACGCAACACAGCTAGGCAAGCTAAATAAGGCATATATGCAAATCAAAAGCAAAGGTAAGCATATTTGGCAAGCTCAACACTAACACCATCATGGTTTCAACGCGCACCTGCATGTGCTTGGAGACATTCCTCAACAAATGGTTAATGTCCTAAGTACTACAACTAGTACAATACAAGCCCTTTGGCACGGTTGTCGCTACATCTTTTCCCTAACAGGGAACGCCCCAAAACTTACAGCCTCTATGGAATTGGGAACTAGAACCCAAGCTCCCGTTTTAGTACAATGAGATCTCAAGCTTCCACGGAATGACCAGGAAACCACGGAAGTCCTGGCTGAATGCATTGTTTCGAGTTAGGAACTGGAACAATTGGTCCGAGGAAAATACGCCACAAGTCGAGTATGATTGTCACCAGCATCGCAGCACCCAAAGCATCTACGGCTACCCTCGGCAGGTCCCAAGGACTGCCTGGCTTCTCATCAATCCTGCAGGGGCAAGTTTATTTTCAGCCAACGAACCTTGCATGAGCTCCAATGAGTGACCAGCTACAAAACGTATGACGAGTAAAGACAAAGCTATGACTTCTACATCCTCTTCCTTATTCTACAGTTCTTCCACTCCATTTCAATAAGAAAAAAGGGGAAAAAAAGAGGGTGAAATTGTAGTTTACTAGTGAGGAGGAGCATTATTCCTTTTAACTTAGATATATGAAACATAATGTATGAAAATCAACCACATAATCAAATAGATGCCTTTGACCAAAAAATTTAAAAAGATCTAACACATGCCAGAGAACATGAAGAAAATGGATCGTACGGTGCAGATCAGCCTTGCCAAAATTTATGGCTCGTTAACCAGATGATGTTTTCATCTGGTTAGATGATTGCATCCATTGCCTTCATTCTGGCAGATGGTTTCACAAAGTTGAAAGCATGATACTGATCATTGTTGTTATTTATCAATGAAATCACTGTCAGAGTTGATAAACTACAGGCCATGCATTTATGCAAACCGGAACCTATAATTCTCTCAGTTACCATTTTAAATTCATACTAGGACGAGTTCATATCTATCACTATTCACGTGATTGTGCAGCCCTGATGTGTGCGTGTTGCTGCTGAATCATAACAGAGAGGATAAGAATTCATAGAATAGGTGTTGGGCACCTAAAGTTCTCACCTCAGAAACATTGGAAAGCTCACAATAAAGTATATGGCATAAAACAAGGACCCCACTGTATACATGGATGCCCGGTCTACAAATTCATAATAAGGAAACTGCAAAAATTGAATGAAACAAATTAGTTAGCACAATCCCTTCAATATCGTATGAGTATTTAAGCATCTGCAATTAGCTAAATGAGTAGAGACGATTGCTACGTAAAATGTCTTGGGCATGTTTCACAGCAAAGACGTGCCTCGCACAAAAGGAAAGAACAAATTTCAAAATGTTCCATGTGAAGTTGAAAGCTTGCAAAAATTTGTGATGTGACATTGCAGGCAGAAAGATTTTATTGAAACTACAAAAGCGTGCTGAGCAATATATGTTGAAGAAGAAATGAATCAGCATTTATCGGGGATATTACAAAACACATAACAAATGATATTCTTAATCTAATAAAATTTCATTTAAAGGTTGACTGAATATGTCAAATTAACTGATTCTATTCATGATTGGACTGCGGATAAAGGAAAATGGCAAGAATAAGCAGTCTTGGAGACAATGCATTGACAAATATGCACCACTCCAGTTCAAACAGGCAATAAAATCAGCATGTCATCCATATAAAAAGGAATTGGACATAATGGTATCGATAGTTAAACAACTGGTGAGGACATACATTAGAAATAGCCAGAGTCTCCAGGTATGCTATGAAATAGGAAAGAGCCAGAATCCATGCTGCCTCAGTAACCCACCGGACTTTTTCAGGCAAGTCAGCAATAGCATGCCTTAGGCGGCGGAGGGTCATGTTTGACGTAACATGGTAAAATAAAAAGCAAACATGAGTCAGGAGGAAGGTAGTATGTGGTACCTGCACCAAAAAATTAACCAGACTGCATGATAAGCAACCAACCGATGATTAAGAAAGGCGTAACTAGTCAATGTCTCAAATTTATGGCTCACATTATTCATTTTCCACGATGGAAATGTATAAGAGGCTCCCAAAACTGTGAAGAAGTAGTGCGTCCAAAAGTAATTCCCAACGTAACTAAAGATTATTATCCAGAGACTCGCCTGCCAAAGCATGGTTAAGTGTCAGGGTGGAAGAGCAGCTCTTACTGGAGATCCTAATATCCAGCTAAATGATGTCCACAAAAAGGCCAGCTTCGCATAGCGGATGAGTAAAATGTCACATGTACAGTCATCTTTAACTCAAAGAGACGAGATATTGCATTTACCAGGACGATTCTTACTTTAGGCAAATAACATAAAGTTGAAGCATTCACAGCCTTCGGGGAACTTGCTTTAACGTGCTGTTATGCAACTTCTAGGTTGATGCTCCAGTACTCATGTAATTCAGATAATTTAACCAGGCCATCACCACTGAACACCATATATATAATGCAAAGGCACATAAAAATGCTCAAATGTTCCACTAAATCGTAACAACAGATACAAAGTTTAAAGGCCTAGCTCTTTACAGAATCAAAATTTGTCAGCTTTTCTTAATTATATTGAGAGTTGCCGGAGCTGAACCCACAACATGCAATCTATCCATGAACAATTCAGGTTTGACGCGTTCTCTATAATTGCAAATCCAAAATGAAATCTGAACAGTGATCCAACATTACTTCCATCAGACCAACTCACATATTTTTCCTAGACACAAAGTAGAAGTAGCTGGCAGATTCTGCACATCATGCATGAATCAATAAGGCAACATGTAAAACAAAGCTCTTCTAGGCACTTCATCACCAAAATGTGTGATCCGTCGGTGGTATAACCTAAAATTGATGTTACTGAGTCCAAACATAGATGAGCAATATATATCATGGAAGTAGCTTCTGGAGCATTAAGAATATGGACAATTGTGCCCATAAAAGTACTTGCCTTGACCCAATAGCGATCCTTCCAGCACAAACTGCTATCCGCCTGCACAAGTACAAGAATTTAAGAACATTCCATATCAAAAAGAAGTTCTAGCACCTCAGGGTGATATCTAATAGTATTTATGATGAGCAAATTAATCTTTTTCCTTTCTTGCAGAAAGCAAATTCCAGTTTAACACCTTTTTTTTAGACTTAAAACTGAGAACACAATCAGAGTTCCAAGCAATGGTTTATGCAGTATTCAGGAAAAACCAAAGCATTGAGCATACATGAAAATCCACACTAGAGTTTAAGGGATGATTTCATTCAAGTGGCATGTAAGTCCATTAAGAAAGTCAACAAACATACCTGCCCGACAACCACCATTGGTATCAGGAATGCAGGAACTGCTGACACCAACCCCAGAAGCAAGTACTCTAACTCCGTAAAGCTCTGTCATTTGATGCAAGGAGAAAATCATACAGTTACTTAGACTGAGAATGTGTTCTTCAATCAAGCATGTGCATTTTTTATTTATTTATTTGGGGAGGGGAAATTTCTGCCTGGAGGTTATGTGAAAAGCAAGATAAGAGCTGCAATGTATCACCCTATCGATTCTTCATTACTTTAACATTCAATTTGGATGAAACGATTAGAAGGGATGAGAAAGAATATAAAATGATCATGCCTTTGGATGGAATGGTGAAGATGGAGGGAGAAGGATTAGGAAAATCAGTGCAGCCAGTTTTATGTAGTTTCTAAATTCCTCCTAAAATCTATGGAGGGACTCAGAGGGATTCATACAACATATAAATAAAATTCTCTTTTTCTCCATAAGTACCCTTATTCTATCTGAAGTTTCAAAATCATAAAAAAGATATCAAGGTTCATTTTGCATACATTTCCGTTCTTTTCCCTCATCAGCATCCAAACAACATTTTAGTTCAAACTTTCTATTTCATTTCTTTTCGTTTCTCTCATAATTATCTGAATTCTTTCCATTCCCTCCTAATCACTCTATCCAAACTGAGTGTAGAAGTGGATGAATTCACCGTAAACTCGTCTTCATGAGTTCCATCACTCTCCAACCCTCCCCCACTCCCTTCCCCCCAAAAAAAAGACAAAGACAAAGGGAATGATCGAAAGGTCTCTCTCAAAGCTGATGCATCACCATCTCTCTCCTCCGTTGACACAAACATGGAGGAGAGAGGAATACATAGGTGATTACTCCTTCCTAGAAAGAAATCAGATGCTCGATTCACTCCTTAACTTACGTAAAAACACCTGCTTTTGTTTTCGCCAGTTCTGTCAATGCACCATCTTTTTTCGATTTTTCCCCTCTTCGTCGATAAAATAAGTTACCCAGCTCAGCTTCAGACTGACACTAAAGGGACAAACTTGACGCGAGATGGGAAAGTCCGAATGCCTCCCGCAAAACTGGACACTCACGAATCACGAACAAAAAACCCACTCGAGCAAACCAAAACCCCCTTTTCTCAACCAAAACCCACGACAGCTAATGCAAACGAATGCGAAATTCGGACAAGAGAAAGACAAAAAAAAAATTCAAACTTGGGTCGCGAAGGATCGAGACGGACCTCGTAGAGCTTGTAAGGGACGACGATGCCGAGCGCGAGAGTGAGCCAGAACGGCGTGTAGAAGAGAAAGAAGAGCTCCCCCCATCTCTTGCTCGGGTTCGGAGCGAGCCACAAGCTGGAGCTCGGCGACGGCGGAGGAGGCGGAGGAGAAGAAGCCGATTTCGTGCCGCCTGCGCATCCGGCGCGAAACGAAGAGGAAGCATAAACCTCAGCGTCGGAGGTCGATCAGAGGGAATGGCCAAAGAGACAAAGAGACAAAAGAGAATGAGTTCGACGGAGACGAGGAGATTATTACCGGAGGACATGGCGAGGCGTCCGTGTCGTCTTCGAGAGTGAGGTGTCGCCGCCGTCAGTCGGTGGTGGAGCTGCGGGCGAGGTGAGGTGTGAGGTGAGGTGGAGGTCGGCCTTGATGCTGCCGGAGTGCCAGCCCACGCCCCCCACGTGGTGCTGTGCTGTCGAATCTTTTCGTCGTACTATACGGAATTTAAAATGGAGAAATCAAGACAACATTACAGAAATGTAATAAGATGCGCCTTTTGATACTTGACTTTGGAGATATTGAGTGAGCATATAATAATGAGATGAGATCGGGGGAATGGTAAAAATTATCGAGTTTTGTGAGATTTGTTGCGATATAAAAACAATGTGAATGTATCATATGGCGGCTTTTCAATGATTGAAAATTTTTTGTCATGTAATGCCCGTATAAATGGTTAAGATAATTATGGACTAAATCCGAAAATATCTAGCTTTCCAAACTTGAATTTAAGTCTCTCCGTTTCATAGCTATTCGAATGCTTTCTTAAATTAATCTACATTTTAAAAATCCAATTTTTTCCCCATTTTTTAGGTCGCATGTGCGGGTGCTCTTTTGCTAGCATTGTTAAAATTATTAGAGAGAGAGAGAGAGAGAGAGAGAGAGAGAGAGAGAGAGATCCATCCAGCTATAATTTAATATTTACTTTAGCTCGAAGCCTGATCTGAAATCACGTGGACAGGTTTGGTTTGAGCCGAATTTCTTCGCCCTTGAACCCTCCATGGATGTGCATTCACATGGGCTAATAAAAGGGAGGGGGCCGAGCTGGTTAAAAGCGACTTGACCGAGTACTTTGTAATCTAGAGTGGCGAATCACCTTTCATGACGCGAAGTACAAGCCCTTTTATCGGATACGGCCCCTAATTCTTCGATCGCATCCTAAAATACAGAAAAGGAAAAACAGTTTAAATTGGAAACTTTCTGGACCGAACATGCAGAATATCGGGAAGTCATCAAGCAAGCCTGGGAAGATAAATCAACTCAAGAACCTCTATTTCCGGCAGAAGTTAGAAAGGGCATCGAAAGAGTTAATGAAGTGGAGCAAAGAAAAGTTTGCAAACGCCTATATACGAGATGATTATCGGCGAGATAGCCACCTTGAGAAAATAGGAAGAACAATTCTGGGGAATGAGGTCACGAATCAAATGGCTACATTGGGGAGACCAAAACACCAGATTTTTTCATGCCACGACAATCCAAAGGAGACAAAACAATCGAATTACAATGCTACAATTAGAAGATCAAAGTGGTGCGAGAGAACCAACAAGGATACAACAACACATCAAAGCGTTCTATGAGAATCTTTACAGCTCTGATGGTCCCCGACACTATCAACCGATCCTAGACCAATGTCCCTCACCAATAACAGAGAGGATCAATGAAGAATTAGTGGCTAAACCTCTATGGGAAGAAATAAAGGAAGCAAGTTTTCCAGTTGGGAGCTCTCAAGGCCTGCAGCGAGGCACGGCTTTCATGGTGTTTTCTATCAGTCATGGGAAACTATTAAGACCGACCCGATGAAGCTTGTGCAAGAGTTCTTCGAGACTAGTGTTCTTGACCACGACTTAACCAAACACACATCGTGTTGATCCCAAAAGTCAAAAACCCCGAAACCATCACCAATACATGCACCCATTAGCCTTTGTGCAACTTCAGCTACAAAGTCATCTCAAAACTATTAGCAAAAAGACTAAAGAAATGGCTGCCACTTATCATTGAACCAGAGCAGGGAGCTTTCGTCTCGGGGAGGCAAATCCAGGACAATATCTTCATAGTCCAGAAGTTCTCGCATCACCGCGCATAACCAAAAAGAAGACAAAACATCGGGCGATTGTGAAGCTTGATATGCGTAAAGCATACGATCGAATCGAATGGGATTTTGTGCGAGACCTAATGTTGCATATGGGATTTGATGTTAAATGGGTCTCCCTAATTATGCAATGCATAACAACAGTCTCTTTTAACTTAAAGATAAATGGCGAACCAACCTCTCTTCCATCCTTCGAGGGGACTCGGACAAGGGGATCCACTATCACCCTATATCTTCATCCTCATCTCCAATGTCTTAACCTGGATGATGAAGAAAGCGATGCTTGAAGGCACACTCAAAGGCATACAGTAAACAAACACTTGTCCTAAACTATCACACTTGCTGTTCGCCGATGACGTTATATGTTTTCTAGATGGAACCATTACAGTGAGAACCTTCACCTCATCCGATCTGAATCTTTGATCGTGTTGAAGTCATTGTGGATCTGTCAAGTCCCTTGGTGTCCGATAGTTTTGTGGTGGCATCATTCTTGAGGCTGCTGTCCCTTTTTGGTTCTTGCTGTGCACATTTACTGAAGGGAGATGTCCTGGAAGACCCTGCAAAATGAGCCAAGGAATGATTTGTACACGATGGCCGTTGACTGGGGAGATGCCCCTAATCGAACCTGACTGAGTCGTCTCCTGATCAGTTGATTCTGATGACCTGCATTTTATGTTGGAAAATTTTTTTAGAATACATAAAAAATAATAATAACTGTTAATACATTGCGAAGGATTAGAAAATAGAAAAACAAATGTCTGAGGCGTGCAAACACTGTCCTTAAGGATAATTCCGCCCCTTGGAGTACGTAACTTAGTGCGTAAGGCTTCAGCGGCTATCCTCCCAAGATACAACAGACCTTCTTCTATACTCCGCACTGAATATTAGAAGGAAACAGAACAACTTTTGTGTATAACCCAGCAAAAAAGAAAAGGAAAGTTGTGAGAACATATTGTATCTACTACAATTGTGCTTTGAAGTTTAATTTATATTTAAACAAGGAAAAGAGAGAGCCATTAGGAGATTATTATAAATCAATTGATAATTAAAAGATGACCGTTATAAAATAATGAAGAGTTTATGAAGTAATAAATCAAAAGTTATAAAGCCGTTAGACGACCGTTATATAACCATTAGAAAGCCGTTATATGACCGTTAAAAAAGCCGTTACAAAAATGATAACTTTCATGACGATCATAATTTCTAATAAATATTTCAAAACTACTGAAATATCCAACATTTTACAGGTACGCCGATGGTGAGAAGCTCTCTCTCCGCCATCTCTGCCATCGGAGCTGAACGAAAATCGCAGGGAGGCAGAGTAGTGGCCGTGTCGACTTGGCTGTCGGAATGAAAAGCCGTGGGGTCTATGAAAAGAAAATCCCGGCGGAACCATCCTTTTTGTTGCCGAGTCGAGGATTCCCTCGCCCTCAAGTATGCAGAACTAAGCGGGCAGGTGGTTCGATGACTCTTTCATGGAGAAAATCATGGTGACGACCATCTGTCGCGGTCGCCGGTGGGGAAAGCCCCTTCAGCCTTTGCAGGCACGATATTTCATCATCCGGGAGTGACTAACCAAGTTCACTTTGCTGGATTTATTCGGCTTTACAGGCATTTATGTTCTATGGTGTTTGATCTAGTACATGTAGAGGAATACTCGGGAAATGATATTGGTCTATACCATTGGATATTTACCTTTCGAAATTCAAAATCTCTCTCAACACATACTTAATTTTTGTTAGTACTGTTAAAGAATAATAAGGATTTGAGAGTGAAGCTCATTATTAGAGGCGAGGATGGATTATATTAGGGATTTTTATGATCTCTCGGGGGACCGATTCATCATACTAAAAATGTGACAACCCAATATCTTTTATCGTAATTCCTATACAAAATATGATACTTCATCAATTAACAATCAAGATTTATTTGATCACCCCAAATTTTCAAGAATGGGATTCTCGAGGATTCCAGAAATGCTTGGACTCGAGGAGATGACGGTGAAGTCAACTCATCATCGTCGAATGCGCACTAAAATTCCCATAATGAAAATTTGTCATCTTTGTCCTGGCAGCCGAGCTAAGGGACTCGAGTGTAAATATAACGTGAAACTATACGATGTAGATATCAAAATACAATGGGCCAACAAAACCAGGAGAACCTAATGGTTAAAGAAAAGATGCCCAAACTTGTCGCCACTCTGTGACTTGGTGACTGCACAAAATCCTTCTTACACAGTAGCATGAAAAAGCGGAGAAAATATTATGGGTCATCACGGTCCTAGAACATTCTAAATATAAAAACTTCGCGACCGCGGTCCAAAACTATTCCACAAGTCACACACTACATGAATCGACCCCAGATGTTGTAGCGACCAAATCAACTCCGGTCGATCCCATTGCATAATGGAGGATTTTTTACCATCAAAATAGTTAGTTCCCATGATGTGGATTCCACACATAACCAGAAGTATCAACTCGGCATCTCATTGAGTAAGCAATTCGCATGATTTTCGCTAACCAAGATTAAGAAAACACAAACAAACAAACCAATTTACCTTAGTATCACTTTGATGGAGAATTACCAAAAAAGTTTTAAAAACTTATTATCATTGTACTAATTTAGTATTAATTTTTTTTTGTCAATTTAATTCTAAACCTTTTACAATTATGCCAATTCAATCCATTTGCATTGATGTGGATGCGCACTGACCATTCGATGAACATTAATGTGGTAATTTTTTAATAATGTTTTTTTTTTTCGATTTTTTAATTAATTTTTTTCTCTCCTTTTTCTTTGGCTTTCTTATCATGCTATGGCTGGCGAGGCTCCAATGAGGCTCGCGAGAGAGGCCAGCCTTGCCTTGACCTTGTTGCAAGCGAAGGTGGCCTCGCTTGCGGTTGGCAAGGCCATGGCGGTCGGTGACGAAGCCAATTCAGTGGATGGCTCGAGGATTGACGACGAGGAGGAGGGCGACGATGAAGGGGTCAGGGTTTGCTTGAAAGCAAGCTTGGCATTGGACAGCTGCTACTCCTTGAGCTGCAGGTTGTGAACACCACAAATCGAAAACCCAACAAACAAACATATCCATATCTACCCATCTACAGGTCCTCTCTTTCCTCCGAACACACCAAATCAAAATTGCCGTCGCTAGAGACCTCAAGAGGTCAGAGAGAAGGAGATTGGCCTTGGCCACGGCCCTAGGCCTACCCTAGATCTAGGCGAGGCCGCCGACGGGGATGGGCGAGGATTGTGACCCTCGTCGACGGTGGACGAGGGCTTCGCAGCCATCGTCTAGTGGCTGGTAGCCTCGTTGGCCACTGGGGTAAGGATGTCAAAAAGGAAGAAGAGCAAAAAGAAAAGAAGAAAGAAAAAAATTAATTAAAAAATTCGAAAAATAAAAAATATTATTTAAAAATTGCTACATTTGCTAGACGGCCAGCGTCGGTTGGCATCCACGTCATTATTGACCGGTTAAATTTGACCGAATGGACTGAATTAACATAATTAAAAGGTTTAGGACTGAATTGGCCCAAAAAAAGTTTAGGATTGAATTGACACAATTATAATGAGTTTATGTTTTTTTTGGTAATTCTTCCGCCATCTTGCCGGATGATAATAGCCCTAGGCTTCACGACTTGGTTGCCATTGATCTTGACGTCGAGCCTCTGGCCTTTGGAGTCACGGCTGTTCTTGGTGCTGCCGGCCCCTTTCTTGTGCATGCACTTGATCGTCCATGGGAACTTCACCGAGCAAGAGATGAAGAGCTTCGAGTCATCAATTACGGGCACGGCTGCCTCTGTCGAAGGAGGATGAAGAGCTTGAACATAAGGAAAGATCACTGCGATCCTATCAGATTCAAAGTACCGCGTGAGGTTGCAGTGGCCCTATCGGCCATAGTTCACTCCACCAGTTGGAGCTAAGACAAGTAACGGAGGGGGAAAAATAATGAATCAAAGAGGCGATGACGGAGGTTGGAATGAAGAGACACCTTTGGGGGAGAAGACCTTCATTCTTTGAACGAAGACGAAGAAAGAGAGAGAAAAAAGAGAGGAAGAGGAAGAGGAAGAGAGAGTGTGTGTCTCACTGACAGAGACAGAAGCAAGGGGACTGAGAAGGTAATGGAGAGAAAACTAGGGAGGGAATTGAGAAGGTAATGGAGAGAAAACTAAGGGAATTTTGACAATTTTGAAAAGTGGGACCTATTTGCACATGTGGCGATTAATGAATAGAGAGAACTTTGTTGATGTTGAGGGGCTAATCAACGCAATATTTTCTTCCAAACTCAATGCGGTAGAAATCGATGTCTCGAATTATGCTATTGGTGGTGCGCTAATGCATAGAGGACACCCAGTGGAGTTCAAATCAAGGAAGTTGAACGAGACCAAATGGCAATATAAGATCCAAGAGAAGTAGATGATGGTGGCGGTGCACTGTCTTCATGCGTGGCGACACTACCTTTTGGGATCGTGATTTGTTGTAAGGACTAATCCTGTAGTCACAAGTTACTTCTAGCAGAAGAAGCTAAGCTCGAAGCAAACTCATTAGCAAGACTTTCTTGCGGAATTCGATTATGTATTGAAGTACAAGCCTTGGAAGGCTAATTCCGTGGCCGATGCACTTAGCCAAAAGATGGAGTTGGCAATTATTTGCCATGGACCAAGCCAATCAAGGAGGAGTTACAACATGATCCTAGCACTAGGGCCCATGCAAGAGAGGGCAAGACTCAACAATTCTGATGCGAAGGCAACCTACTTTACACCAAGGGGCAACATTGTATGTCCCTCTCCATGGGAAGTTACGAAAGGAGGTGTTATGCGAGTGCCTAGATTTCAAGTGGGCAGGCCATCCAGGACCCACTGCACGATGGCACTTAAAGAAAATCGGTATTTTTTGCACTTGCGTGATGATGTTGAGGCCTATGTGAGTACGTGTCTTCTATGCCAACAAGGCGAATTGAAGTAATGATCGCTATCGAGACTTCTTAAAACACCTTCTATCCCGGAGATGTCTTCATGGATTTCATCGTGAATTTGCCCAAGTTTGAAGGGTGTTAGACTCTCATGATTGTGGTGGATCAGTTCTCTAAGTAGCAACATTGGTGCTAGCTATGAATGATTACTCAGCTGCGAAGGCGGTTTGGCTATTCCTAAAGCACATATTTAAGTATCAGGGCATATCGCAAACGATTGTGAGTGATCGTGATTCTCATTTCATTGGCTTTTCAAACTACTAGGGTCGAACCTCAATTCTTCGCAAGTCTACATCCCCAAATGGACTATCAAATGGAGAAGGTGAATGTGTCCTTGGGGTTATACCTCCGCCATTTTGTAACCTTAACACAAGTATTGAGCGAAGCTAATCAATGTAGGCCAGTTGTCCTATAATTTGCAGCAAAGTGATTCCACACGCTAAAGTCCTTTTGAGATCATGACAAGACAACGATTGCTCACTCCAAGTACGGTTGCTATCGAGGGAGTAGCTCATCTGCTTACAAGTTTGATAAGGAGTGGCATAAACAACTCTGCACAAACTTGCCTACACAAAACTACAAAGCGCATGAAAAAATGGGCCAACAAATCAGCGGCATGTGAAATACCAAGTCGGAATCCTGGTGTTGTTTAAGCTACGTTAGGTTCTTTGATGTCGGGATATGCAGAAGAGATTAATTTGTCGCTATGCAAGCCTGTTTCAAGGATTACAATGAGTCAGGAAGGTGATATACAAGTTGGAGCTGCATTCAAATTTATAAGTATATCTAGTGTTTCTTATGAGCATGTTGAAATATAGATGAGGAGAGTCGCAAAGGGCGCCTCTTGGAGCAAAAACAAGATTAAGACATGGATTTCATCATGGTGGAACGAGTCACATGAGAGAGTGGTATTGTGCATCAAAGCAAGAATATTTGATTCGATGAAAAGGTCTACTAGAGAGAGTGAAGTAAGTTGGGAACCCATGAAACTCTTTGGTAGTTCAAGAATAAATTGATGCCTTTTATGCCAAAGATGCGACGAGGGCATCGCTAGATAATGTGAGTAAGAATGTCACAATTCAGAGGTTTTAAACGAACCACAAACCAATAAGACCGAGCAAGCCTTAAAAATCTAGATATATTCTTAAATATTCCTACAGGCGAGTAATGTGGAAATGAGAAATGATTATGTGATAATTTTTAATCTACTTTTAGAATAATAGTTTATTCTAAACCATAAAAAAAATCAAATAAGAAATCATTATAAATTATTGGGAAAATTCCAAATAAGGACCAGAAGTTGGCCAATTTTCTCAAATAAGGACCCGAAATGAACTTAGTGTCAAATAAAGACCTAAAGTGGACCCGTCGTCTTAAATAAGGACCCGAAGTTAATCAAATTTCTCAAATAAGGACCCGAAATAAATTTTGTGTCAAATAAAGACCTAAAGTGGACCCATTGTCTCAAATAAGGACCTCAATTCCAAATAAGAATCTGAGCTTACTGGTCAGCCAAATATTCGCCGGCTACCAAGCATGTGACATTTTTGACGACCGGAGTTTGGGCAATTTTATTCAAAAAAAAATATAGGGAAAATTAACAAATCCTAAAATAGAAAAAAAAAAAAAACCCTAGGTTTTCTACAGTCTTCCCGTTCCTTGTACCCATCCTCCGCAAAGTCGAAGACTCAAATTCTCCGCCTAGGTTGAAGGACGAATTCAAAAACAAGAAGAAAACCAAATGCTTTTTTTTTTTTTTTTGGAGACCTAAATTCTCTGTTGGTTGAGCAAGGTGAGGAGCAACGAGGGAGAAGAAAGAAGAAAATGTAAACATCTAAATAGATAATCTAAACTTAATTAATATAGATTTTTTTTCCAATCACAAATTTCTAACAAAATTGCCCCTATTTTAATTTTAGGAAAATGTTTACTGGCGAGCTAAGGTCCTCAATAGAGATTAACTTGATCATTTCAGTCCTTATTTGACACAAAATTCACTTCGAGTTCTTATTTTCAGAATAATGGGCCCACTTTGGGTTTATATATGACATGAAAGTTCACTTTAGGTCCTTATTTAAAAAAATAGATTCACTTCGGGTTCTTATTTGAAATTTTCCCTAAATTATTATGGGGCTTATTTTTTCAAGAATTTGTAATTCAATAATAGAATAATAAACTGTTATTCTCACAGTATTTTAAAATTACTATGCTAGCAAAATCCTATTGGAAATTGCATACTATTATGGAAAATTTTATACTTACCGGATATTTGACAAATTGGGAGATACAATTTCTATTGTTAGATTGTGAAGAGATCTATGGTTGTGACTAAAGAGGCATTTGTATATGTAGGCCCCTGTCCTCGCTCCTATAATTTCATAGTATATGAACAGATTCTCTCTTCAAGTTCTGTGGTGGGTTAAGGTAATTCATAAACCGGGTAAGAAAACGTTGGATCAGCTCGTGACAAGACTAAACGCGCACCCGCCTAAAACCCCCAAGAAAACCCTCAAAACCCTCCGCTGACTACGACGCTGTCTCCTCCTCTCTCAATCTTCCTGTTTGGAAAGGCAGCTTCTTTTCGACACGCTTTCGAGGACACAATTCTGCAGTTCTAAGATCCGATTCCCAACCGAGTCGCACGCTTTACCCGGAGCACCCGATTCGCTTCTGCGATTCATTTGACTGTGGCCTCAGGAGGAGGGAGAGTTTGCGGAGATGGCTCAGTGGCACGCGACAATGCCCTACTCCAGCAACGGCGCCACAGTCTGTGCATCGAACAAAGGTAATCTTGTTTATTTTTTTGCCGTTTCTGTTGATACCCAGTTGCTGAATTTCCTTGCTGCATGCGAAAGTTCGAATCTTTTGCTTTGTGGACATAAGTGCATGCATTTGTCTAGCATAAAGATCGAAGCTTTAGTTGTACTTAATTTGCTCTTGACGCGTAGATAGAGTTTTGATTTAGACGCAAGTTTTTGTGATGGCCCGACTGGCTATCAGCAGAGTAGATTTTTTGAAAGGAAGTGAAAGAAGCGCATTTTGACCAACGAAATTTGTTCTTGCTTTAGCTGACTCTTCCTTATGCATGTCTGATTGAACTTCCAGAGACACTTCTTATTCATGACAAGATAAGCTGCCTGAGAAGTTCATTTGTATCACAAAAGGTATGCCCTGTACAGCTTACTCTATTCCATGGACTTTGCTTTTCTTCATGAAGGGAATGCCGATTTCCTTCTATTGGCAATGCTTCTTCTGAAGCAAAATAGTTGGGCTGATGAGATCGATTTATACTTTTTTTTTTATAGCAGTTTGGCGCTCGGTTGGGTTGCTTCAGGGGATATCCGATGGGCTTGACCCATGGGAGTATCACTGCTGAATCTCGTGTTAGAAAAGGTGAGGTTTCCTTTCCCTAGCCATTTTGACATGCTCATACTACTAAAGATGGGGTTTTTTACTATTTACAAACTCGATACTTGGTTATGTGCTCGCATCATTTGCCAGTTTAGTTGTGCGGAACATGTACGAAAAACAAGGGAAGTTATTTCCACCTACGTATTACTAATCTGTTCAAACAAAATAAGTCAGTTTAGGAGAGCTGATTCTGGATTTTGCTGCAAAGCCTTTGCCAGAATCCTATGGCCTGCATCTTTTGATATTTGCTCTGCAATCTAATGGGTGTTGACTCTTGACTGCAGGAATTCAGGCAGTTTTGACAAGTGATGCAGAGAAGAGTGGAGGTCTGCGTGGAAAGTTGAACAAAGTGGTTTTGGCCTATAGTGGTGGCTTAGATACCTCAGTTATTGTTCCATGGCTGAGGTAATTCACTCTTCTCCGCTCAGTCTGTGCTTATGCAACATGTGGTATTCACATCCATAATAACTTGAAATACATGATGTACATTGCAAGAAAAAAGTTTTTAGATTCAGTTTGCATCAAAATGTTCCTCATACTTTGTTCTAATGCTTTCTTGACACGCGGAGTAAGGTATGATAGTCCCGTTAGCCCTTCCTTTTTTCTGGGATTTGGGTAGAGTATGGGGGCAGTGAAATCTATCTTTCTCAGCAAGATTTAATGGGGGATTAAATTTCATGGATACCAAAGTGTACATTTTTAGCACTATTTTTAATTTCACAAGTTTTTATAGGATCATGGTATTATGCAACTTTCACATGCTTTCGGCTTGAAATTTGAATTACATGACTTGCAGGGAGAACTATGGCTGTGAGGTTGTGTGCTTCACCGCCGACGTTGGCCAAGTATGTTCTTTAATGCATTATTGAATTATTTCAAAGAAGATATAGTTTCGCAGAAAATAGTTTGTGTTCCATATGACCATCATTTAAATAGATTTTTCCCATGTTTCTTTTTCAAACCCCGACGATTTTGTGCTTGATTTGTAGGGTTTGAAGGAGCTTGAAGGTTTGGAACAAAAGGTGAAGGCCAGCGGCGCATGTCAGTTGGTAGTGAAGGACCTCAAGGAAGAATTTGTGAAGGATTACATATATCCTTGCCTGCGAGCTGGTGCCATCTATGAAAGGAAGTACTTATTGGGGACCTCTATGGCCCGACCAGTCATTGCTAAGGTAATGTTTTTTTTTAACTGTTTTCTAGAAGGTGGAAAGATTGTGATATGTATTTCCCCTATCCCCTCATTGCATTTGAGAGTAAAATGTGAGGGTGGTGATATCTCACCATTCACTCAAGCATATGGTTCATTAAGTTTCTCAGATTGCAATTTTTGTAATTTTATGTTTTTAGAGATTTTTCCTTTGCTTTTATAATCCAGCATTAGGCTTTAGAAAACCCTTTGGTAGTTTTGCAAGTTCTGTAGTGGATTTAAAATGTTTATGTCTACTCCTTCATAAGTCTAATCTTTACTGACTGTGTTCCTACAAGAAATTTTCAAAAGATCCAAGTTCATTATGTTGGCGCTATTCAAGTTAAAATTATTTATGGAAGAATGGAAGGATTAATTACAGTACCTTATGACAGGTAATCAAGAAGATGAAATTGACTGAATGAACACTATGTTGGTGAAAGGATGCTGGACTTTCCTTGTTAAGAAACTTTGATTAGCCTGTGAATGAGTTATTTGAATGTTCCTTCACTTTTCATCAGAAGAGTAATGGTTTATGCTATATTTTCAATTACTTTATCTCTGATAGCATAAAAAACAAGGTAATGTTTGTGGTCCAGGTGCATTGCTTTTCTATATGCCTCGTAGAGATGTATTGTTTTTGCAATCAATTTAAGACATTAAGGTATTAAAAAATGTCTATGAATTTTCCAATCAACACCAACGTGCAAGTGGGCATAGTTTTTGTCATGGAGATTATCTGTTTTAAGCACTGTTTTCTTCTAGTCACTTTCAACTCCATACTAGTCTTTTTGTCTTAGTAAGATTTTTCTATGTATTGATACATCTATTATTTAATAGGCCATGGTAGACGTTGCAAAAGAAGTTGGAGCAGATGCTGTATCTCATGGATGCACTGGAAAGGGAAATGATCAGGTCTCTGTTGAGAGTTAACATAAATTTTGTGGGTGTGTGTTGAGATTCAGCTACAATATAACCTGACAATCTGAAATCTTTTGCATAGGTTCGGTTTGAGCTTACTTTCTTTGCCTTGAACCCTGATCTCAATGTTGTGGCCCCTTGGAGGGAATGGGACATCACAGGGAGAGAAGATGCCATAGAGTATGCTAAGAAGCATAATGTGCCAGTTCCTGTGACAAAGAAGTCCATCTATAGCAGGGACAGAAACTTGTGGCACTTAAGCCATGAGGTATTCATCACTCCTATTTAAGAAGTCATTATGGATTTATTAAGTTCTTGGTGTTTGATGGTTTGAGTGGCATTACTCTTGAAGCTGTGTTTTTTGGTTCTTGCTGTGCACTTTCTGAGATGCTGTATCAACTTTCTTACTGAAGGGAGATATTCTGGAAGACCCTGCAAATGAGCCAAAGTCAGATATGTACATGATGACTGTTGACCCTGAAGATGCTCCTAATCAACCTGAGTGAGTCTCCTGATTGAAATCGCTGTCATGTTTCTTTCTTTCAAAATGAATTAATCACTTAATAGATTGTGATGACCTGCATTTTACAGGTATGTTGAAATTGGAATAGTGTCAGGGCTTCCCGTTTCCATCAATGGCAAGAAGCTCTCTCCTGCATCTTTGCTTTCTGAGCTAAATGAGATTGGGGGGAGGCACGGTATTGGTCGCATTGACTTGGTTGAGAACCGACTAGTTGGGATGAAAAGTCGCGGGGTCTATGAAACTCCTGGTGGGACCATCCTTTTCACTGCTGTGCGTGAGCTAGAGTCTCTGACCCTGGATCGGGAATCCATGCAACTCAAGGATTCTCTGGCCCTCAAGTATGCAGAGCTGGTGTATGCGGGCCGATGGTTCGATCCTCTTCGCGAGTCGATGGACTCTTTCATGGAGAAGATCACGGAGACTACGACCGGTTCAGTGGTCCTCAAGCTGTACAAAGGATCCGTCATGGTTACCAGTCGAAAAAGCCCCTTCAGCCTTTACAGGCAAGACATTTCATCGTTCGAGAGTAGCCAGATATACGACCAAGCTGATGCTGCCGGTTTCATCCGGCTTTATGGTCTTCCAATTAGGGTGCGAGCAATGCTTGACAAAGGCATTTGATTGGTTTTGACAGCTACCGATGACTGGCTTATTTTGGCTGTGATGTTGGATAGGCTTTGTCTTGCTTGGCCTTTGATGTAGAATTTTTGAGGTTATGGTTTTCGATTTAGTGCATGTGCGGATTTAGTGCATGTGCGGTGATTATGATTTCGGAGTAAACTCTTAGCATATTGCTTGGCTCTCTCTCTCCATCGGCACAGTTCATTTTAGATTCGGTAGAAAGGAAAGTGACTTTGAGATTTCAAGAACTTTCGCTGCTATTTTTGAAGCAACTTGATCAGGAGATGACCTATTACTAGGTAGAAAAGTTAAAAGATGTTACTATAACAGATCACGGGTCATAAAGGGGAGAGAGAAAACATTTCTGGTCAGTTTGAAATTGATTTCAGATTTTTAAGCGTTTGGATCATGAAAAAGTAATCAATGGACGCAGAGAGAATAGGTCAAAAAGTTGGATTAGGAGGAAATGATTTTCCTTCTAGCTGTGCGCCAATGTGAGAAAAATATGTTCTTTTATACGTTGATTTCCTATCTTTCGTTAATTTTTTTCTTTTATTTATTTATTTATTTATTATTGCTAGATAAGTCTCCTTTGGTCAACAATCTCTTGAATATACCCGTTAATTCTCACGTCCTTCTACATTTCCAAAAGACACCATTATATATAATATTCTACAGATATGTTTTCATGATTCTTCCCTAATTTGTTTATAATTTTTGCTATTTTGATGGGTATTAGAATAAATAAAAAAGATATTGATTTGAGTGTGTTACTAATTACAGGTCATTTTCTAAGGATACAAATTGTCTTTAGTGGATTCAATTATTATCGAGCACCATAAAATCAATTTTTTAAACTTGTTATCAACACCAACACAAAAAAATGTTTCATTCTCTAAAATTAAATTGTTTGAAAACTCTTTTTAGTGACAAGAGGTTTTCAATGAAACGGATGAATTATTTGTTGTACTTGAATTTCTATTGATTCTTCTTACTATTTATTACGAGATTGATGATTGTCAATATTTGTAAAATGTGATTATTTAGTTAATGAATTGTGTTTGTAATCCAAAATTGAGATGTCACATGATTAGCCAAGTGTGAATAGAGTTGAATGATGAAGAGCCATGTATTCTTTCATGATTTGAGAAAGCACAGGAGATTTCTACATTGAGAATGCAAGTCATAGGTCCCATGCCAAGTGATTTTAGGAAGAGAGATTGAAGATGAAGCCATTATTCATTCATATCATGCATGACAGTGAAAAGATCGAGTGAAAAGATCAATAAACTCGTGAGCAAGTATTTAGGCTTTCTTAATGGTGGATAAGGGCATCTTTTGTCTTCTAAGTTTCCAATTGTGCATTTTTATCTATCATTCAAGTAGGCTGTCAATTTATTAAAAGGATTCCACATCTTCATTTTGCGATTTATCAATTAAATGCACGAGACATTCAAAATTCTAACTATACCCACTATACCACAAACCTAGGGTGCGAATGGTAACGTTTTATTCTTTTTTTTGTTAGGGAAAGAAAAAAAAAAAAAAAAAGTGTTTTGTTCCGGGAACGGTTTTGAATAAAAGAACACGTTTGGTAACGTTTGTTAGGGAATAAAAAATGAATAGAAACACGTTTGGTAAATTTTATTCTTTTTTTGTTTCTTTTAATTTTTAAATATTTTTATTTTATTTTTCATTTTTTCCTTTATTTTTTTTTTTTCTTCTTTTGGCCGGTCCCCGGCCTCCGCGACCGGCCGACGGGGCCAGCGGCCTCGCCGGCGCGGGCGAGGCTCGGCCTCGCCGGGGGCCGGCGACGCTCCGACGAGGTCGCCGACCCTCGACAATGGTCGCCGGCCATGGCCGAGGCGGCGACCGCCAAAGGAAAAAGAAGAAAAAAAGAAGAAGAAAAGAAGAAGAAAAGAGAAGAGAGAGAAGATGTGTTTCTTCAAAATTGTTTTGGAAGAAATAACTTTTTGTGTTTCTTTTTTGCTCCAATTGTGTTAGGGAACAAAAAAACAAAAAAAAATAAACGCAACCAAACGCGCGTTTTTTAAACTTTTTGTTAGGGAACAAAAAAAGACAAAAGTGTTCCAGAAACATTTTTTTGGAACGTTTCCATGCGGGGCCCTAATCACATTTAGGCCACTAGTGAAACGGCAAATCACATTTAGGCCAGCCTGTTCTGACTGGTCCAAGAGCTAAAAAAAGCCCATAGGCCAATGCACAGTCGCCGCTAGTGATACACCAAAGAAAGTGAAGAACAAAATTTAGCTCAATATCCAAAGTAGGAACAAGCTGGCTTGCGCTAAGATTGTGTGCTGCGAGAGGATTGCATGCACCCATGGTCTCATGTAGTGTCCGAAAAAAGGTTTCAGGTACTCCGAAATAATTTTTTTTTTTTTTTTTTATACTCAAGATGGGAGTTAAACCATCCATTTTTTATTTTGTGTAGGTCTTGATGTTCTTTTCCTTCTGAAATTGATAACTACGATTGTTCTCGGAGTACCATAAGATTTTACTCCAGGGAAGTACCCAATGTTCGCTCCGTCGCGTCGAGTGCTTCCACTAAGTAGAAGTTGAATTATATTGCAGTCAACTAACAGTTATCCTCTTTCATTTTCTAGCGAAAACGGGAGGGACAAAAAGATGGATTAAAAAATATTGATTTTTCTTTGAGTGTTCGTACAGTCAAGGAGACGGTAAGAGAATGTGTTTCAGGTTGCAATTGAACCATAGAGATAACGAGTTTTGAACGCAGAGAGACTCCTCATTAATGAATGACGGAGAGAGGTCCAAGCACAGCGTTGCTCATAGCAACTCCTGCAGCCATGAACAACAAATTCCTGCAGAGTTTTGTTTTAACACATCTGTCCATCTTTATTCTCCTACTTTTCTCTCTCTATATATATCTTCAGTTCACACGCGCACACCCACCTTCTCTTTCCTTTATTATCTGGGAAGTGCTTGCTCATGATGTCTACTAATTTATTGTTAATAAAAAAAAGAGAGAGGGAAATGCTACGTTTTAAATTATTTATACAAGTTCTTCTTTTCATCTCTCGTCATGCACTCGATCATACAATTTTTTGGACAACCCGAGACTTTCCGACTTTCACTTGGACTTGTTAGTCTCCATGGTGTATGAAAAGCTCCATTCACATGTATCAGGGTTAATTTCCACCTCATGATGATGAACATGATCTTTATGGATTATTAACATTCTTTGTTGCATCCAAACCATAATATAAATCGATGTTTGATCACTTAGTTATTTGAATGTTCCTTCACTATTCATCAGAAGAGCAATGGATTGTGCTGTATCTATATCTTCTAAATTTCCAAAAAAAAAAAAAAAAAAAACCATCATATATAATATTTTACTGATATTTCTTAATTTCTTTTGATTCTTGTTATTGTAATCGATTCCAGTTTTTTAGTCATTACATGCCAATTTTTAACAATAAACTTGGTGGATCATATATTATCAAACACCGTAAAAACAATTCTTTTTAACTTAATTCAGCACAAACAAATATCAGAAAATGGCTTACTTTCTTTAAAATTGAATATCTGGTAACTATTTTTCATTCATCATAACGTTCTATTAACAATTGAATTCCCATTGAATCTTCCTTTTGATAATTGAATTAACAATTGAATTTCTATTAATTCTTCCTTTTGATAATTGAGATCCATGGATTTTTGTTTATTTTGTCAATTTTTTTTTTTTTTTTGCGGTAAGAAAATAATAGGACTTCTATGTGTAGTGCAAAATCAATGCGTCACATGACTGTGTTAGCGAGAATGTATTGAAAACGATCCAAAAATCAAAGTAAGTTTTAAATATGGTGTATCAAAGTAACATGTGCAATTTGTTACGTTGACGAAGAGCTTGTATTCGACGATGATCCTAGAAAACATAGAAGATAATTTCTATTGAAAATAATGTATGCAAGTTGTAAATCACATACCGAGTGATTTTAGGAAGAGAGAACGAAGGTGAAGCCACTAATCACACATGTCATATGCAGTAATAAAAATAAAAATAAGAATGTCACAAGTACTACAACTTTCATATGATGCTCATTTAAGGATCATAACTTTTTCTTTTTTTTTTATCATTTAAGTGTCATGACTTCTAATTTTTTTTTTTTTTACTTTAATTCCATAATTATCAATTGATCATTTAAGTGTGCCAAATTTTTTTTAATTCACTCAAGTGTCGAAAACCCGACATAACATAATACCCGTAATAAATGTTTTTAATAATATTATGACATTCAAGTGTTCAAAAAAAAAATTATGATCCTTAAGTCAGCGTTATACAAAAGTTATAACAGTCTAGCAGTTTCGTATAAAAAAAAGAAAAAAGAAAAAAAAAGAGTAAACTCGCGACCAAATCAGGAGACTTCCAGTAAATGGGCTTCCACAGCAAAGAATTTGGGCCCGAATTCAAAAGAGGGCGGAGGTCTGCCCATATAAACCTAATCTCCGATGGGGGACAAAATCGTCAATACCTTGGTTTAATGCTGGCAGTCGCCACGTAACAGCGAACGAAAATAAATATTACTCTTCCGTCCCTCCCGCAAAAACCATAAACCCTAGTCCTCTCGCCATCTCTCCTCCTCCCTCCCTCCGTCTCCCTCCATTTTCGCTCCCCCACCGACGCCAGAGAGCGAAGCCCGGGACCTTCGCTCATGGCGCTGTACCTGCTGTACGAGTCGGCTTCCGGGTACGCCCTCCTCGAGGCGCACGGCCTCGACGAGATCGGCCAGAACACGGAGGCCGTCCGGAGCTCCGTCGCCGACCTCAACCGGTTCGGGAAGGTCGTCAAGCTCGTCGCCTTCAGCCCCTTCGAGTCCGCCCTCGATGCCCTCAACCAGTGCAACTCCGTGTCCGAAGGTGAGCCGGGGACCCCCTTTCGCCTGGTTTTGTTAAAGTCGGTCTGCTTCGTTTGTATGCGTCGCTTTGCTGTCGGACTCTGGTTTTGGTATGCCTGTCGCAAGAATGACTTTTCTTTTTGGAAGTCTAGATATTGGTTTGTCGGTTGAGCTAAACTTTAAGAATGCGGTATTGGGCATCGAACATTGTTAGTGCCCAGTTAGTTCTGCTTCGAAAGATTGAATCTTTCACTTGGTCTTGTCATGTTTCTTCACATTGCTAGTAGAAGAAGGCGAAATGGTCATGGTTGTGATGCTGAACTCTTGATAGCATAGCAGTTGGTTGACTATTAACTGGTGATATGACGCGCTTATATTTTTGCATGTCAGGGCTTATGACTGATGAATTGAGGAACTTTTTGGAGCTTAATCTACCGAAAGTCAAGGATGGTAAGAAGCCCAAGTTTAGTTTAGGACTTGCTGAGCCTAAGATAGGGTCTCACATCTTTGAGGAGACGAAAATCCCCTGCCAGAGTAACGAGTTTGTTCTCGAGCTTCTCCGTGGTGTCCGGCTTCATTTCGACAGATTTATCAAGGACTTGAAGGTTTGATTTTGCACCGGTTTTTAGTCTTTCCTGGCAAATGATGTAAATTCTTACATTCTTGAGAAAATGCATCTGGCCCCTTTTTCATATCTGTAGCAAGGGGACCTGGAAAAAGCACAACTTGGTCTAGGGCACAGTTATAGCAGGGCAAAGGTCAAATTCAACGTCAACAGAGTCGACAATATGGTTATACAAGCAATTTTTCTTTTGGACACTCTTGACAAGGATATCAATTCGTTCTCCATGAGAGTCAGGTCTGTCCCTCAAATTTATGCATAGAAAATTCTTTTTGTAACTCGTATTGCTCATCTTGGTTGCTTGCGATCGGCAGCAAAAAAGCCTGTTATTTTACAGATCTAATGTTGTCCGCAATATGAAGATATGTGAGAATTCTTTCTTCGTATAAGTTTTGTGGTACTTCCTGCACTCTCTTGAAAGTTTTTTTTGTTAATTACCTTCTTCCAGAGAATGGTATTCATGGCATTTTCCAGAACTGGTGAAGATTGTTAATGACAATTATCTATATGCCAAAGTTGCTAAGTTTATAGAGGAGAGGTCAAAGTTGTCTGATGACAAAATCCCTGGTTTAACGGACATTATTGGGGACGAAGACAAAGCGAAGGAAATTGTAGAAGCTGCCAAGGCATCCATGGGTAAATTCCTCATACGCATGTTGTACTTGCTTAGCCCTTATTGAGTTTTTGCTTACTTCTTGTCTATAATTCCTGCAGGACAGGAGTTGTCGCCCATTGACTTAATTAATGTCCAGCAGTTTGCACAGAGGGTTATGGACCTCTCTGAATACAGGAAGAAGCTTTACGACTATCTTGTAACAAAGATGAATGACATAGCTCCCAATCTCGCATCTTTGATTGGTGAAGTTGTTGGTGCTCGTTTGATTTCTCATGCGGGTAGTCTGACTAACTTGGCTAAGTGCCCTTCTTCAACCCTTCAGATCCTTGGTGCTGAAAAAGCTCTATTCAGGTTTGTTTGTTGTCCAAAGACTTTTGTCCAACTATCTTTCATTTGGAGCTGGATCGCTGAATTGAATCGATTTTGCTTTGTTTGCTCTCAAGTTTTAATAGGATCTAGTGTAAACAGCAGGAAGCTCTGCTTTCAAGTGGAGCTTTTCCCTCCTCTCCTTTTGGTTGTGTGACTTTCAAATGATTTTGAGGAACAAAAATCTCACCATCATGATTTGGATCCATTTTCTAATTTCCCTGTCTTTATTCAGGGCATTGAAGACTAAAGGAAACACACCGAAGTATGGTCTTATTTTCCATTCTTCTTTCATTGGCCGTGCATCTGCACGTAATAAGGGCCGCATGGCTCGCTATCTGGCAAACAAATGTTCAATTGCTTCCAGGATTGACTGCTTTTCTGGTGAAATTCTATTTCTTTTTGGCACTTTCTCCCGTTTCACTTCTATATGCCCGTACAACAGGTTTTGATGAATTTGCATGATGATATGTAGAGAGTGGAACAACTGCTTTTGGTGAGAAACTTCGTGAACAAGTCGAGGAGCGACTTGACTTTTATGACAAGGGAGTTGCCCCTCGTAAGAATATTGATGTGATGAAAGCTGCCGTGGAGAGTACTCAAAACAAAGGTACTTTTTGGAGTTTGCAAGGTTTTTAGTAGCGACCGCCTTTCTAAATGAAAAGGAAAAGTGAGAAAAAAAAGTATTCCAAACAATTTCTATCGAAAGACTATTTCACCTCATTTTGTATCTTACATGACTTTTTTCCTGCTACAATCTGAGATATGATCAATTTGTTTGGTTTAAATTGTTTGGAAGTAGAATTGGTCAATATCCAGAGATTGAGTTTCTTGCTCATGCCTCCTGTTGCTTTTTGTAGATGTGGAGATGGAATCTGAGGAAGTGCCCTCTGAAGTTCAAACCAAAAAGAGCAAGAAAAAGAAATCGAAGTCTGCTGCAGAGGATGACGAGACTATGGCCGAGCCTGTTACAAATGGAGAAGCTCCTGAGGAACCTAAATCAGAGAAAAAGAAAAAGAAAAAGGAGAAGCGGAAATCGGAAAATGAGCTGGAGGAAGGAGCAGCAGATGGCAAATCTAATGGAACGAATGGCGTTGATGCTGACCAGGATGGGACAACTAAGAAGAAGAAGAAGAAGAGCAAAGCTGAAGATGGTGAAGATTTGCAGGCTGCAAGTGATATGAAGAAGAAAAAGAAGAAAAAGTCGAAAAGCGAGGATGAGTGATGCTTGAAGGGTTTTTCCGGGGATGATTCTCGGTCATAAAGACCGACTGCTGTGAAGTGGTAGTAGCGGCATAGTAGCTAGCAAGTTGGCTGCCTTTTGAATTGTTTTCGTTGGAACCTCTGTATCTAAGAAACTTTTCTTTTCAATTTTGTGATGATGTGAGGTATTGCGGCATTTGTATGGCAGTTCTAGTTCTACTTCTTGCTATCTAGTTCATGAGGCGGCGTGGTCGGCTTAGTACACAAGGAATGCCAACGCCATGAGCTCTGAATCCAGAGCAGAGAGCAAGGGCATTCGCAGTATCATTGTTACGTGCCCAGATTCATGGAGTTCCTTTCTATCCCCTGCTTATTGTCATGCTGAAAAGCATAAATTGGTAACGTTATTTTCTGCCCGACGAGTTCCTAGAGAGGTGGAACCGTACCCTAGTGCAAACTCCCAATTTCTTCCCAACGCCATGGTTAGATCCGACTTCAGAAAATGGGAGGCGGTAAAAGCAAATGTAGAAAGCGACACGGTCGGTTTTCCGTTGATACGTGGTTCGGTATGGTTGGTGGCCTTTTGGGAGATGTTCTTAGATTCCTGTCGTTTTGTATTCTAGCTTTTCTACGACTCTCCAGGACAGGAAAGAATCTCTCTTTTATTGTCTCTATCTTCTCCCTGTCTCTCTGCTCGTGCTTTCTTCTTGGAGACGCAGAGAAACCGGAGTCCTGCGTGCGAGAAGCGACTGCGAGGATGGGGAGCACGAGTGCTGTGAATCTGGAAGATGTGCCTTCCGTCGATCTCATGACTGAGCTCCTCCGTCGTTTGAAGTGCTCCACTAAGCCCGACAAGCGCGTCATCCTCATCGGTAGTTTGCTTTCCGTCCCTGCCTCGCTCTTTAACCGGTCGGTAGTTGTGTGGCCGGCTGCATGATTGTCCAATGTCATGGTCTTCTCCAAGTGCAATCTCATTTTCTTTTGAAGTCGAACTTGGTAAGCGGGAAGAAGGAAAAAGATTTATGTGCTTCACGGCCTTGTGGGCTGAAGTCGCCGCCGTATTTGTAGCACTCATGAATATGGTTCTAAGGGATTGGGCTTTTGTTATTTCCCCCTGGCATACATGTTCTGTCCAGGGAACTTATCCCAAATTATAGTGAATTTATGGGAATGATTGTTCAAGGGTTCTTGCTTCTCTATTGAAGAAAAACAGAGGTCATTGGGAAATTGATGGCCATATTTTCTCCATGGGTTCCGTTCTACAAGACTCTAGCCTATATCGTATTTGAGCTTTACCTATACTTGGAATCAATTTCTAGCATTATCTGATACAGCATTCTAGTAAGGCTTTCTGAGGGACAAAAGATGGTTCTTGTTTTTGTCCACTGGCTTAAATGTACCTTGATTGAACTCAAACTACATGTACCTTGATCTTTCTTTTATATTTTACCAATCTGAAAGGGAACCTGAAATTCGATAGTTTCTCTACAAATTTAGACTTCACATCCAGAAAGATCAGTTCAGGGGTAGTGAGTATGTTGGTTGATTGATTCTCACTCGCTGAATCCTAGCGTTTGTTAAAGCTTCCTCTCTTCTTGTCATGTTGCTTGAATGTATAATAGGGCTTTTGAGATTACAAGCCAAATGTACTTTGTACATGTCTTCATGCATTGATTTCATGTATTGTGTATATTCGTCTACTTTGCTGTATTCACTCTTCCATTTTCAAAGATAATGCCGTGTATATCTGCGACTGCTTCTGAGATTTGCTATGAGATAGCCATTAGACACTAACAAAAAAGAAAAAGAAAAGATGGACTGAAGCACGAGTTATAAGCTTCAATCCTTCAATCCTTTTTTATTAATCTCAAATGTTGTTCTTCTTAGACATTGGCGTCTCTTGTTTCACTTCTGCTGAAGTTCATTTTAGTGGTTGTCAGTATGCAAGCAATTGTCGAGGTATTGTATTGATAGGCTATGGCTTATGCTTTCTTGTGAAAATGCAGGCCCTCCAGGATCTGGAAAAGGCACCCAATCACCTTTCATTAAGGATGAATACTGCTTGTGCCACTTGGCTACTGGTGATATGTTAAGAGCTGCTGTTGCTGCAAAGACCCCTCTTGGTCTCAAAGCCAAAGAAGCCATGGACAAGGTATGACTTCTTTTACATTATTTTTGGCCTCTCCCGTTGGAGTCCTCCTTTGTTTCAATGACTGTCTTACAGCAAGTAATTTATGTGTGCAAAACTGCTTTCCAGGGAGAACTCGTTTCTGATGACTTGGTTGTTGGCATTATAGATGAAGCAATGAAAAAGCCTTCATGCCAAAAAGGTTTCATTCTTGATGGATTTCCAAGAACCATCATGCAAGCGCAGAAGGTTTTGAACAAGTACTTTGGTTGATCAAATATATTTTCTTTTTGTACATCAACTCCCTGTGTAATCTCGTTTTTCTCACAGGCTGCTCTGTTTTTTTCCCCGCCAGCTTGATGAGGTGCTAGAAAAGCGTGGTGCCAAAATTGATAAAGTTCTGAATTTTGCAATTGATGATGCAATCTTGGAGGAGAGGATAACTGGTCGGTGGATACATCCTTCCAGTGGCAGGACCTACCATACAAAATTTGCTCCTCCGAAGGTTCCAGGGGTTGATGATGTAAGCATTTTGGATGCTCATTTTACTCTCCTTGGTTTAAAAAGTTTAGGAACCTGTAAATTCCTGTGCAGGATGGTCTAAGAGAGGGTCTTTTCCTTCATCAGTTGTTTTGCTTCAGTTATTAGACTGTTTCAAGTTAAAGTTGATCCATTTTTAACTCCACCTGCATCTCACCGCTTGTTTAATCTGTTGAAGGTTACCGGAGAACCTTTGATTCAGCGCAAGGATGATACTGCAGCTGTCCTCAAATCTCGACTTGAGACATTCCATAAGCAAACTGAACCAGTACCCTATACGATTTCCTTCTAGTGCCTTCAACAATTTCATGTGTTAGACGTTGGATGAATTTTAATTAAATCCATTCCACGGGCTCGCGTTAGTTAGCTTGTCTGATTGGTTGGTGTACTTTGCATACAGGTGATTGATTATTACTCCAAAAAGGGAATAGTTGCAAATCTTCATGCGGAAAAACCTCCTAAGGATGTGACGGGCGAGGTCGAGAAGGTTTTGTCTTCTTGAAAAAGACGGTGCTCCCACCTGAGAATTCCAACAACTATGTTGAATTTTACAGGATAGATATCAGAACCTTTGAGTTTCTCTTCCATTGTTGTATAATTGAATGTGGCGGCTGTTGTCAAATTGTTGAGGGATTTTCCTTATCGTCCTAAAATAAAGTTGAGGACAGAATTGCTTGTCTTTGGTCATTTCTTCTGGAAATGCCAGAACGGATAAGCACTGATGACAATGGAGTAGGGCTTGATTTGCTTGATTATGCCTTCCTTCCCTCAGAATATAGACTCCATACTTCACGAACTCTACCGATATATATATATATATATTCTTTTCCCGGTCTGTGCAATTTGACTTAATTAATATTCACTTTTTGGGGCTGGGATAGTTTTGGATGAAACATAGAGAGAATCACGAGTTCGTGTAATGAATCAAGTGAGAGCTTCTTGATTCCTGGAGACCCTATTTAACAAAATACCACCGTTGACTTTGAGATGAATATATTAGCTGATGGTGGTCTAGCTTGTTATCTGAATATATATGCTTGCCATACTGATGAATATAAAGTATCCTTATTCATTCTGAGATTTTTGGGGTCATCCCCTGGAATGAAATGATAATTAAATTGCATCGACTTGCGTATAATTTTGCAGCTCATTCCCTCTAAAGATCATCTCATCCGCGGAGCCCCAGTGCCACATTATACTTATAGACAATTCGGGGGAAATCAGTTAAAGTGACGATGGTGAAATATTGAAACTTTTCGGACCATTATAGCCTTGGTCTGACAAATTACAATCCTCACTTTCAACAAGGAAATATCACTCTGATAAACAGTAGCACGTCTCTCTATATGATAACAAGATAAAATCTTCAGACTAACGTGCAACAGTTGAGAGCAGCCTGCTAGGATTGGTTAGTGGCCACCTTGCAGAAAAGCCTTGTACCATTCGGCAGATTTTTTAGCATGGCGTTTGAGGTTGTCCTTATAGTCAGTGTAGTAAAGCCCGAACCTCGGTTTGAAGCCCGAGGCCCATTCCCAGTTGTCAGCGAGTGACCAGTGGATGTATCCTTGCACATTCACTCCGTTCCTGCATTGCCCAAATTGATCAGCTTCAGAAGTTGTTACCGGGCGTTGGCCTCGGGGCAGAGCTAACATTAAGAGTTTAAACTGGTCGTCCTAGTAAAACTGGATCAAGCCATGACTTGCCACACACATGCAATCACGAATTAGCGATAACTTGGTGTGAATGCAAAGAAATATGCATATCATCCTGTTTTGACGCATGCGGCAAATTAGACATGCGGTTAACAAGATGCTTGCATTGCAGTGGCAGATAACCAAAGTAGTGAGGATTGCAGATGTGATGGAATTGAGGACTTACTTCTTTGATTGAAGGACACGTGCGAGATGCTGCTTCAAGCAATCAATCCTGTGAGGATCGTTCAGCTCTTTGTCCCGTGGACGGCCCTCTACATTTCCTTCAGTGACACCTGTGATAAAACATATTTCCTGAGTAAATATGTTACTTTTATATGGGAGGTCCAGATATGTACGATGATAATCTGGATGATATATCATTAGAAATGCGACTCCTACCATTCTCAGTAATGTAAATCGTTGGGTTTTGGTACTTCTGCTTTACATGGCCCAAAATTTGCACCAGACCATCTGGATACCTATATATCCACTCAATCCCTTCAGCCTGAAAACAAAGATCCGTTATTGTGGTAATAAGGTTCGACTGTCGTGCTGCTATGAGGTTGTAAAAGCATTACTACCTGTGGACCGATCAGTACGCCGTCCCTCATTGCTGAAATTTAGAGGAGTGGGTTAGAAAATGATCGATTATCGTTCCTAATCATCTTAATACATCTTTCATGATCTTGGAATGGTAAAGATATGGCTCGTCATTACCAGTTTCTTTCACGGACGAGTCATCAGAGTAGCTAGTTCCCACTTTGCGTTCATTTTCTGGGGTGTTTCGAGCATACTGTGTTGAATAGTAGTTGATACCAATGAAGTCGAGAGACCCCTTCACCATCTCCTTCTCCTCTGCAGTGAAAGTGGGTAATCTGTCTTTCACCACGCTTCTCATTATGCTTGGATAATCTCCATTCACCAACGGATCAAGGAACCTATCAAGAAATAATGACTTCTTGTTGAGCTTCTCCAAAAATGAACTATCGCATGGGGAATGAACTAGCACGAAATTTATGTGGCATATATTTTCTGAAAGGCCGCTGAGTGTTCAACGTATATATTTAAGTTCTATGGTCGACATGGATGCCCAGAATAGGACTAAAAGAAGTAGAAAAAATGTTGGCAGGTAATCCCCCCTTCTCGCATTCCTCCTTTTTCAAAAGGAATAGACAGAAATGAAAATAATGAATCCCCTTGCTAGCAAGATCAGAAGTAGTGCTAACCCTGCATCGATTCAATTTGCAAAGGCAATTCATCAGGCAAGAGTAAGGACCTCTCCGTTCTCCCTAACACGGGTGGAAAAATTGATACACAGCCCCTCCTATTGAGTAATCCCTGTGTGGCGGCATCAATAATTGTCTTGACTAAGACTAACAGGGTCGACTCTACTATCGGCAGAGGCGAGCGTCAAAATTAGTTCCCTCGGATGAGAGGGAGTTAACATCTCTGAAATGTCACTTAAATGCCATAAGATGATTTTGGTACTCGACTTTAGCAAGGCTAATGTGGAAAACCATGAATAGACAGGTAATTTAAACTGTCGTAGAACCAAGGATATGAACTTATCGAGGTGCAACTATTGTGATTAGGCATCTGAAAGCTCATGTGTGTTGCTGCTACATAAAAAGAAGGTATATAAATCTGATCACGTCCATGTATGCAGGTAGAAGATTCACTCACCAACCCACAGCGAAGTCCATAGCTCTCTCTGCTGCAGCTTTGTCATCTGAACTATCCGAGTATGGCAGATAATTTTTTCCCACGAGGCTAATTCCAATTTCTCCTTTTTGGTCAGCCTACAGTAGTATATAACCGTTGGGTAAATACCTTTCTGAGAGAACAGAAGCACACGAGTCTGATATTTGCGCAGTGTTGATCAGACAGAATGAAGGCAAAAAGCCAGCATTAATTTGAAGTGTGCTTAATGGCATGCATACAGGAACTAAAATCGTGCATCACCTCACCTTAAATTTTTCTCTGTAGAGCTTAACAGCAGTTGCATGTGCAAGCAAATGAGTGTGGGCTACGATGTAAGGCTCTGTAGAAGAGTTACCGACAACACAGTCTGAACACCGACCCGGTGCAGCGAATCCAAGGTCATACCCAAATAGAGCCGTAGCTAGTGGCTCATTTGTGGTAATCCAGTTCTTTACCCTATCTCCATACGTCTTGAAGCAAATCTCGCAATAGTCCCTAAAATCATTCCTGCATATCCAGGGAAACACCAAACCCAAACTTGTGCTTCATTGTCAAGAACTAATACTCAAACCATTTAATTTACAGAGTACCTCGTGCTTACACTATATTACGGCTTAAGAATCCGCCATACTTGTCCTGCAAGGCTTGAGGGCAGTCATTGTGCATCAGTGTGACAAAAGGTTTGATGCCTGCAAGTAATCAAAGAGTAAGATTAGGACAAAGCTTCTTCCCAATACAACAGTATCTCTCGGTGTCATTGTCATTGGCTTACCGGATGCTACCAATTCATCTATCAAATTGTTGTAATAATCAATACCCTGTTGGTTTATTCCACCACTGACTGATCCTTCTGCATTGGAATTTAGAGTGGCAAGCAGATCAGCATTAGAATCTCTTCATCGGCTAAAACTTCACATCTTCACATGTAATAAACAGACGGTTGGAAGAGCAAATGCTACCGGTACGGTACTTACGAGGAAGAATTCTGCTCCAGGAGATGGAGAATCTGTATGTGTTCACCCCGAGTTCCTTCAAGATTCCTACATCTTCCTGTACCCATGATGATATATTTATCATATACAGATGATGGATTTGTCACAGGTTCTACAAAGAATTATGTTGTTGTCTATGGTTGAAAAAATTACGGAATTGGACTCACCTTGTAACGATGATATGAGTCTATAGCAACCGATGCATTACTCTTATCCTGGATCTTGCCTGGACCAGTGAAATTCGGGGAACAAGATGAGGAAGAACTAAACCAAATTGGTGTGTTCAGCTTTAATCAGAAAGCTTTTTACATATAGTAGGAAAATCAAATGGTAAGGCGTATAGATATATAATAATAAATAGTCGACGTTAAAAAAGAAAGAAAGCGAGAACCTCGAGCAGCAAAAGCATCCCAAATGCTTGGTCCCCTACCACCTGCTGCAGATCCTTCGATCTGCATTATAACATGAACTCCCATTTTCAAGACATGCATATTTAAAGCTTGAACAAATACTGATATGCAAGGTTGTCATCATATATTTATCATGCTGAAACGGGTATTCACCTGCTGAGCAGAAGTGGCAACTCCAAACAAGAAATCACTTGGGAAGTCCGACCTCTTGACCGTTGGTTCATCTATCGTCACTGCACAAAGACGTAACGTTAATATCTCCGAAAGACTTAGAACATGATTGAGCTGCTGGTCAAAATATTATCTTTTACTAAGGAGAAAAAGACGAAGAAGAAGAAGAAGAAGAAGAAGAAAAAGATCCAAGTCGTTTCCAAAATGATTAGGGACATGACGAGGACGTCTCAGAACATGCATGTCGCATGCAGAACAGACGCGGTAGAGTGCGAGTAAAAGGACCATTGTTGGTGATGGTGAAGAAGATGACGTGATCAATGAAGCAATCGAATAGAAAAAAAATTGGGTTGGGTGAAGAATTAAACACTAGAAAGCATTCTCCTTTGAATAGTAAGAATGTGAAGCGGATCAACCAACTTCAAACACCACATATTCCTAACATGATAAAAGCTTGTTCGTTTGACAACTCTTGACTCCAATTATATCCTTGCATCTCAAACAACTCTTCAAATCAACTCTCTAGTAGTCTTTTAATTTCCACTCCGAATTGAGAAAATATTAGACACCGCTTAAATTCCACCTTGTCAAAATTTTACTCAATTCACTAGGCGACACGTGTCGCCCGGCCCCCTCTGCGCTAGGACCCATTTGATGTTTCAGAAAAGAGAGTTAAAATATATGGAGAGACCACACAGACGGGAGAGCAAATTGCAAGCATTAGGGAGGGATCGGGGAAGGGATGAAAGCATTATTAGCGACCACATGTCGCTGAACTTGGATTTGCTGCGAATCGCAAAACGAAACTTTTTCCTTTGACATCGAGATGGGGTCCGTCACTCCCCTCCACTGCCGCTCCATCCCTATCCCTTCCTTTCCTGGATGGTTTTGCCCTCCTCCTCCATCTCCAGTTGAGGTCGGAGAAGGGAAAATGGGCCATCGCGGAGTGGAGAGAGAAAGAAGAAGACCGTGAAAGGAATGCATGCACCCAAAGAAGAAGACCGTGGAAGGAATGCACCCAAATTTGAGGTCGGAGAAGGGAAAATTCACAAAGGAATGCACCCAGAAAATAACGAAAAAGAGAGACCAAAGGCAACCAACCGTTGGCCACGTCCGTCGACGACGCCGACAAGATTGAAACACATGAAAAGACGACGTAGCACAGTGCGAGTAAAAGGGCCATTGTTGGTGATGGTGAAGAAGATGACCCGATCAATGAAGCGATCGAATTGAAAATAAACTGGCTCGCGTGAAGAATTAAATAGCGGAAAGCAAACTCCTTTGAATAGGAAGGATGCGAAGCGGAACAACCAACTTTAGAAACCACATTCCTGACATGGTAAAAATTTGTTCGTCTGACAACTCTTAACCTCTGATCATATCCTTTCGTCTCAAACAACTCTTTAAACTAACTCTCTAGTAATTTTCTAGTTCCCATCCCAACTCTAGAAGGTTTAATATATTTTCTTTAATCTAATAAACTCCGTTGAATAGGAAGGATGCGAAGCGGAACAACCAACTTCAAACACCACATTCCTGACATGGTAACAATTTGTTCATTTGACAACTTTTGACCTCCAACCATATCCTTTCGTCTCAAACAACTCTTTAAATTAACTCTCTAGTAGTTTTCTAGTTCCCGCTCCGATTCTAGAAGGTTTAATATATTTTCTTTAATTTAACAATAGGGCCTCACATAGAAAAAACACCGTTGAAGGAAACCCATTTGTAAGTGTTAAAAAAAGAAAAAACATGTAATGACTATGTATTAGTTAAGCCAAAAAAGGCTTTGTTTGATATTTAACATAAGTAAAAAGTATCTTCCTTTTATTTACTTGCCAATATACGTGAATGTACTCATTAATATTTTTACGTTGTGAAAATATCAAGTGTTTCTAATTCAGAAAAAAAAAAAGGGTAAATGCATATATCACAAATTTCTAATTAAAAAAAAAAGTAAAAACAGAAAAGTCAATCCAAACAAATTGTAAATAGTTTTATTTGAGCAATTATTAATAATAGAGATTTAGTGTGGTATATAAACCAAATATATTTGGACAAATAAAAAATAAAACCGTTTTCAAGTATGTTTATGTAATTATCCGATTTTATAAGTAAGTGAAATATAGAGCTTTTAAGCCATATAGAGGGCTAGCAACGTGGATTCTTTCTTAAAGCGATGGAAAAATGACACAATTTGTCTATGAACTTTAGTTCATTATGTAATATGGTCTATGAATTTTGGTCCAACATTTAATATACTCCTTAAACCGTTAATTCATTTTATGCAATCTTTTAAACTTTAGTTTAATGTTCAATATGATTCTAAATCCTAATTATTTTTGTATAGTTTTGGAACTGCATTGAATATCTATTAACTGTTCAAGGATTCGCATTGAACAAATCATAAATCTAGAGACGATATCGCAAATTGAGTTAAAAATTGAGGTTTATATTGTAAAAATTGAAAATTTGGAAATGATATTGCATATTAAATCAAAATTCAGAGATAATTTGTATTATCATCCCCGCATCAATATATCATAATGTTTTTGGATCCCAAGTTGTAATAGGTTTAGTGAAATTTTGACTTTTGAGAAGATAATAAAGAAATGAAGTTACGGGAGGGGGATTCACGGCCAAGTGGCCAACCCATTGAGGTGACAGAGGAGATTCTACAGGCCAGAAAAAGTCAAAGAAAGAAAAACAGGGCAGGGAGGGAGGCCTTACCTTCGACATTTCAAACCCGAATCTTGTTGCACGACTGGTGACGAATTGAAGGTCGTGATGCGAAATCTATGATTAACCATATCGAAGAATATCTTCTTTGAGGTAACGCTGGACAAGTGCCTTCCTCTTCCGAACTCTATTTTTTTTTTTTTTTAATTCTTTTGAAGATTTCATGGAGGCCTTGTAGATTTCGTGCTAAATTTTCGTTTTGCTTCTGTGATTTGATGGTTGCAAACTGGGATGTAAGCTGTAAAAGGGGAAGCTTGGATTGGGCAAGATCATTTGAACCCTGATTTCATTAAGGTTGGTTTCAAAGGGGTTTTTCTTTTTTTGGTGAGATGAGCTTAAACTAGTGATCTTGCTGTTGAGCAGGTAGATTTTTGATTGAATGTTTGAAAGGATGATTTTGGTTTAGGTTGTCCAGCCTTAAGGCTAAGCTTTTGTGCTTCATTTTCACCGAAATAGACTTCTGAAGCTTCAATTTGAATGGAAAATGCACTAAACTTTTACACCTTTGAGTTGTTGAAGTAATTGGGTAGTTACAGTTCAAGGTAATGAGTTTGGAGTTAAGAAGTTTGAAGAATTTAAATGATATGAAATCTGTCCAAAGCTGGACTGATGTGTTTACATGTGGTTTTTGAACTTAATCCATGAAATAAAAAAAGACTAAATTTTAAGTTTCTTAATGAAGTTAAGAAAGAAAGAAGTTTCTTACCAAAAAAAAAAAAGAAAAGAAAGAAAGAAGTTATTGGTTGACAATGGATGATTAGAATGGTGATTTTAGGAGAATTGGATTAAGGGAATATTTGCTGGGCCATCTTGAAGTCAAGTTCTCGGACTGTGTATTTTAACTCTCTTGGTGTGAAATTGTTTGATCCCCCTAGCACTAGTGATTTAGTGCTGGAGTAAAATATTACTATGGTGAATTGTGTCTATCCTCAAGTGAGTGTGTGATACATGTAATATATGATGGGTCAGTATATTGCATTACACATGTTTGATGAATTGTGGCAATATGACTGGCTGATGGCATATGCTTTTGTGCACTGATGTGCATCACATTGTGTGCTTTTGGTCTATGTGGGTCCTAGCTATTAGCTCGGTGTCACTTTTATTTGACGTTCTTAGGAGCAAGGTCATTGAACGACTTTCTATGTGTGTTAATGGGAACCTGTGTCATGTGTTATATGACTGGACTCATGGCTGGTGGATAAGTGCCACTCTTTCGAGGAATCCTTCATCAGTGGTTGTGGATGACTGATAGATTGAGGCATTGAACCATCTGATTTGATTCATTCTCAATAGCCATGAGAGCAATGTCCTGCTCTCAGGATGAGTCTCTGGCCAGACCATAAAATTCTCTATGCAAACCCACTTATATGTACTTCATTTGATTAATGTGTTGTTTGTAGCATTCATGTTAAACTCATTTCACCTGCATGTTGCATACACACGTACATTGCATGTGATTGTGAAGGTGACTACTTGTATCAAGTGATGTCTTTCAGACCTTGAAATTTTTACTGACTGAGGCGGTGCTGTTCACCCCTTGTTTAACATTTTCAGAATTAGCTGAGAGGGTGTCTTCATCACTTTTGGAGATTTAACTGGGAAATTCTCAGGCACTAGAAGTCAAAGTGGACTTAGTTGGAGTTAGAGTTGAGCAACAAATGCTTAGCGTGTCCCCTTGCCTATTTATGTATAAAATTGATTTGTGGTCTGCGTGGGCAAATAGTCCTAGTTCCATTATGGCCAACAGTGAGCCTCCATTGTTCATGTCCTGTAAATGTGTTAAAGTTATGTTGTTGATCAGCCAATTGTGTACCTCCCAGGCTTCTCTATTGTTGACACTTGTACATGGGCCAAGTGTGACCTGAGCCTTGGGTATGTTTATGAAATGGCCTGCTGTGTACATATTATATATGCATGCTATAAGAAAAATAAGATTTTGCTTTACAGGTTGATTGATATATCAGCTATGTAGGGGGACTCCGTCCTCTTTTCAATAAAATTATACTTTTATGTATATGCTCTGCGGGTTTGTAGGAGCCCCCTTGGCATTCACACATGGCGTTATCATGGGGTTTGGGGTGTTGCAGCTCAACTTAACAATGCACAAGAAAGGCTAGTGAATCGACATGTCTTGAACAATTAGCTTTGGGGTGTTGCAGCTCAACTTAACAATGCACAAGAAAGGCTAGTGAATCAACATGTCTTGAACAATTAGCTTCCCCACTCCTTTATTTTTGGGCCAGTATCTATGCTTGCCCTTAGTCCTTGCTAGTTATTTCCCTTGTAAGAGGTTAGATTCTTCATGAGAAATCTGTGTTTCAATTGCTGCCTGTCTGGTGGCCATCGTTGTAGCTTTTGTTTGAATTTCATCGAAAATATATTGGGCTTATGCACACTCAGGATGCCGTAGTTCTACTAATGAAGTATGCCCTAGTATAAGCACCTGGTGGGCAATAGATGGTGATTTACGCAGAACAGAAATTTAAGCTATTTTTTGCAAGAAAATTGTTCCATGATAACCTTTGTGGTTGACCATTCTCCAAGTTTGCATGAGATTTATTTTTACATATTATTGGGAGGCAAGCTTATGATATGTCCGGTGTGAATTTTCAGCAGGAATTACTTGCTACAAATGGCTTCTTTCCGAGTTTTCTTGAACAGTCCCATTGGCCCCAAAACTACTCATTTCTGGGGACCAGTTGCAAACTGGGGATTCGTGGTTGCTGTATGCTTCTTCTCCATAATGTCTATTTCCAAATGCCTTCATTAGTGACTAATGAAACATCTTGAAGCCTGGATTTTCAACTTTTTCACTAATGTTTAACTTATTTTTTGCTTCCAATAGGGATTGGTTGACATGCAAAAACCACCAGAGATGATATCAGGCAACATGACAGCAGGTTAGCAATTTCTGTTCCAAAAAAAGCAACTAATTTTATTATCTTCTTATCATGTCAAGCCAGCTCACCTTTGCGTCTTGATTGCAGCTATGTGTATATATTCTGCATTGTTTATGAGGTTTGCATGGATGGTGCAGCCGCGGAACTACCTACTCCTTGCATGCCATGCCTCAAATGAATCTGTCCAGCTCTATCAACTATCCCGTTGGGCAACAGCTCAGGGGTAAGTTCCAATTGCAACACTGGTTTAATATACTCTCTACACATCACCTCAAGTATACACATAAAGATCTGTTTAGTTTCTTAGGTTTGATTTGTATCATATGATTTTAGTTTGTGGTTGTGACTTTGACTGGGAGATGCATGAGCAGGTAAACATTGTGTGACTTGCTCTTTTCTTTGTTATAGGTACTTGTCCCAGAAGAAAGACAAAGCCTCGTCACAATAATATATTGCTGGGTCTTTCTTTCCCCATTTCATTGGTCTTGTGGTGATTTCTTCCCAGGAGTTCCTGAGAAATTTGCTTTCATGCTATCCAAACCATAATTGGCAGGTCTTGTGTGATCACAACTTGATTCGTATATTTTCGCATCATTATTGACGATTTACTTTCAGCAAGTGATGCTTGCATGGGAACTTAACCTCCTGTTGGACTTGGATGCCCAATAATATATCCCTCGAACCGTCGCATTTCCTTGGTTGTGCACACCAAGCATGGCTTTTGTTGGCATGGTTCATGAGGACAGGTCGGTATCGTCGCATAGGACTACACTGCTGCTGCGGTCTAAGTGGAGATCAGATATTATGATCTGTGAAAGTGTTGTGCACGTTTGTGAGGAGACGTGAGAGGAAGCATTTCATGTGGTTTCAATGGGGAGACTTTCCTCTAGCGATTTTAAGTTTGGTGGTCTGCTGGGTTTTCGGGTCCCTGTCATATCTATTAACAGGAAATCAAACGGATCGATTCTCGGGGTCCCACATCGATGTCCGTCTAGTCATCTTGTTTTCTGTCGTTTTCACTGCAGTGAGGGCGTGGCTGGTGCTTTTGCTTCGGGATTCAAATAATTCTGCGGATAAGCAAGCGAGAAATGCACGTAAAATATTTTAGACCCATTACATCAGTGTCAATTCGGTCTTGAAATTAATAATTGGATTAATTTATTTTTTACATTTTTCATATTTTATTAATTAAATCCATTCGATCAATTTAGGTTGGAGTTTACTGAGGTGGATCCCGGCTATTCTATGTAACATAGGATTGATGTTAATGTCAACAATTTCTAGTTTAAATTAGCCAAATTAATTCAATTGACAAAACATGAAAATATTTAAAATTAAATTGGTCAAATTTAAAGATTCATGACTGAATTAATATTAATGTAATTAGTTTATGACTTTTTTGGTACTATTCTTATCGGTGAGCAATATTGGTATTTTCACAGATTTAGTTTTGTAATGCATTCGAATTGGCTTCTAGAGGTGATTCGGAACAAACTAAAAAATAGGGTTGACTAAACTTCATGTTAAGAGCATGTATATTCGATGGGGTTCAGATTTAATTCCAATCTTAAGTTAAAAAACGCTCTCGTGTTCCCTAATTGAATAAAATTTAAAGAGTGGGTATGGAGTTTGAAACCTTCACCCCTCGTTATGATCTTCCATTCACGGAAAGTACAATACATAATCTAAGCAAGTAATTATGTAAGTGTGTTGACATAAAGCAAATAATCTGGTGATGGATATCATCAGTTTCGGTCAAGGTAAGTCGAGTCAAAACCCACCTTGAGTCAAAATCCAATGCGAATCAAACAAATCAGTTCACTAAATTGAAGATAACATTTGATTTTTATTTGGGTTATTACTAGTTTTAAGTTATTGATCTTGAGCTTTTCTTAAACTCCTCGTTTTCCTACGTGAGATATCAATCCTATGCATATTAGAGGTTCTCCTAAGTCATAGAGGAGCCTAGTCGAGCAACTAAAGAAGGTCGTGCTTCACGTGGATGGGAATAAATGTGACGTTACTCCATGTCTACCAAAACCCAGTAGTCCCCTTTCGACCCAAAAAAGGAAAAACTAGTAGTCCACTCGATTGTTTAATGAACTCTACGATCGAGGCAATGTCCTTTTCTTTCCCTCCCGTTTTTGGCTAAAGCCAAGTTGCCCCCGTCTTGCTGGCGTTTTTCACGTGGATCCAACTTTCAGACCAATCAAGAACAGAAGCAACGTGTTAAAAGGTACAGAATATATGCACATGTTTCTAACGTGGGAGAGCTGTCGGTTGGCCTAGAATGCCCCACCAATTTTTATTTCAACATTAGCCGCTCGAGCTTCATAATCAATGTTAAAGAGCAAGTAGCCCATTCGAGGCAAGACTTTTACTTATGATTTGACGACTTTCAAATCCATGCAAGAAAATTTCTTTTATCTGAATTATTATTTCAAGAAATGATTGGATGATAATATTTGATTTATTATGAAAATAATCATTTGGACTACAAAAAACTAAATTATAAAAAATTATAAATTATTGCACGCTTTTAAAGAATTCATTGCTCATAATAATTTCTTATTTTCATAATAGCTCAAAAATTGTTGTGCTAGCAAAATCGTAGTATTTTTTACCCAATTTCCTTTCACTTCTCATGGGAGGATTTCTCAAGCATTTTGTGTGAAATGCTAAGTAGCAATAACATTGATACATAACATGATATGCCGACACGTTTTTTTTTGAAAAATAGATAATTTAATATGTTGGAACACGTTGTATATTAAATATATATATATATATATATATATATATATATATAAATTCACACATAAATAAGTAATAATAAAATAGATTAGAATGAATTTACACTAAAAACATTAATCCACTATTTGTTAATATTATTTATTGTTTCAATTTGACAAATTCAATTACATTTCATTTCTATAATTCATAAAACTTGGAGGAAGAAAAAGACAGACAATTCACATTCTACTCTACTACAATAAGTTGAAAAGAAAATAATTGACATTCCACCATCAATATAACAAGAAGTCTTTCATTCTTTATTATTATTATTATTATTATTATTATTATTATTATTATTATTATTATTATTATTATTTTTGGTAACGAGGATCTGCCGGGCCCGCCTTTCACTTACGCTAATCAGCAACCCACAGCCCGTATAGTGCACGGTGCACCTCAGACTAAGCGTCAATATCTCGGGGGAAGCTAGCACATGACCCCACCATCATGGCTTTATATATTTACATTTTGATCTCTTCTTTATTGAAAAATCTTAAATTGATTCCTGCATGTCGGAATTCCGAATTTACGTGTCGAATGTGTTGAGAGAGTTGATTATGTGTCGAATTTTTCGACACTTGTTAATCGCATGTCGGAACATCTCGAAATATTGGATAGGATAAGATACTTTTTAATGAAATGAAAGCTTTCCACGCTTTTAATGCCAAGCGTTATCAAAGGGAGATCACATGGTCGTCACCTATCATGGCACTGTCCTCAATCGGGAGAACTAGGTCAACCTGTGGTTGAAGACAGCTTAGTTGTGGGCATTTAATTTACCCTCACTTACTCCAGGTATGGGAGGCTACTATACCTGCCTACCTGGTAGTCGTCAGAACTGAAATCCTGATGTGATGTTTACCTTCATTACCGTGAGACCCCATAATTTCCTGTCTATCTTTGTTTTCTCAACAAAGAGGGAATAGGAGGACAGCGCGAGGTCTTTCACCCCAGGGTAGTTCTCCCACTTATTTTCTCCGTGAGCCTTTTAAGGACCTACTCAGGTCTAACTTCAACGCTCCAGTGCTTGTCTTATGACCTTCATAGATGCATTGAGAGTTTTTTTGGGGTCAAACATGGATGCATAGAGTTTTCATGAGCAAAAAGTCTCATTTTATTTTTATTTACCATTCACTGACCTTTTAATTACTTGGAGGACATGCAAAGTATTGCTGAGTCGATGTTTAAAAGGTCGAGAGTTATCCTACCATTGTGCGGAATGATGATTGACAGAAGATGTACTACTGCGATCGCATTTACTTTTGAGGCAAATCTTTATCTGCTTATAATGGACTCGTCGAACTTTGGCGTGTTGTGAGATCCATAAATGTGCTTTCTTTTTGGCTAAGTGGCTCATTGCGTAAGAAACCAACGAGACTAATCCAAGTGTATTGCTTGGGATCAGGTATCCTGATGAAGAGGCAGGGCAGGTTCCAATGGCTTTCGTGGTGAGGAAGCCTGGTGCATGCGTTGCAGAATCTGAAATCATGGATTTCATTGCTGAACAGGTATGATCCTCCTGGATTCATCTGTTTTGGAAGACTCTTCTTCAGTTTTTAGATTTTCCCAGGGAAATAGAGGGGTTGATGTCCTGAAGATACTAAATGCAAACGCTGAGGCACCTATTCATTGGCTATGAGAACAACTATGACTTTATTTTTCTCGATATCATAGGGGACACTCTTTGATTCCCAATCACTGACTTGCTGGGCACCTGGTGTTCTTAACAGCATGCTGGGCGATTGGTCGAGTACCCCAACGAGTCTTAATATCGCCTAAGAAAGCAGCCGCTCCAACCCTTGTTCTAGTCCATGCTGCTAATGTTCTTCTTTTCTCCCCTTTAACCCTAATTTGTCACTTGACATTTCGGCAAGCTAGCAGTGCTACTAGATCTATCCAACAAAATGGGCGCGGTCGTTTGTACTATACCTTTGTTTCACTTGCTATAGCTTACTTGGGTAACATAGCTCAATCAGAAAACTTGTTCCATTTAAGTAGCACAGAGCGAATTTGCAGAGTGTTCAGCCTGGTCCAAACCCATAGACAACCCTACTCTATTCTCTGATTACGTTAAACTGGATTCGCAGGTCGCTCCATACAAGAAGATAAGGCGTGTCGCTTTTATCAGTAGCATCCCCAAAAATCCTGCGGGAAAGATCTTGAGAAGGGCGCTCATCAATCATGCTTTATCTGCTGGTTCAGCTAGATTGTAAATCTTTGACCAGGAAAAGAAGTCCGATTTTACTTTTAAGTAAAACAGGCCATTGTTATCAGTTGGTATTAATGTTGTACTTGTTTTTGGAAGTGATTCACCATTTCTTACCAGGAAAAGAAGTCCGATTTTACTTTTAAGTAAAACAGGCCATTGTTATCAGTTGGTATTAATGTTGTACTTGTTTTTGGAAGTGATTCACCATTCCTTACCAAAGACAAAGATAAACCCAGCGAAATGTGTAAGCCCAACTGAATCTTATACCAGTTCTTTAGAGAAACCGTGCTTGTTAATACTGGTCTAAAGTGCTTGAGTTCAATTCCCCACTTGGGTCCTTATATTCTTGTGTCGTGTTTTGTCATTGTTTTTTTTTTTATGAAATATGCCATTATCATCACCCTCTGCGTTTGGTGCTCCATGGGATGCAAGATTTAGTACCAGTTGTTGGAAATGATTGATCATTCCTAGCAGAAGACACGTTACAAATCCAAAATTCAGGGCAGCCCCTTGTGATATGTGTACATGTCTGTGTAAGTGTCTAGTCTCTCTTGCCCTTGGCTCCGATTTTATTTTGCCCATTCCCTCCTATTGAAATGCGATGTTGATCTAGGAAACTTGTCGTTTATAAATGCGAGTTGAGTTTTAGATCACATCAAGTGATAGTGGAATATTTCAACAAAGCTGATAACACTTGATAAGCAATAGTACCTAACGTTTTAAGTTGTCTAAATGGTTGAGCTCGAGTCGCTTTAGATGCAAAGGCTGGTCATATTGTGTTTCCGAGTTAAATAATCAGTTTCCTCAGCCCGACCTGCTACCACAGCGTTCAGCTAAATGGGTACTGAATCTTCTCGTGCTTGGACAAGGCAGGAGCATACACATAAGCATTCATGTCACGACTCTTAAGACAAAACTGATTGTAGGCGGTCCTCTATGTGAACTTGACTCATTTTCAAATTTTAGAGTCCTGAAATATTTGGCTCAATGTTCAATCAAATTCTAAATGTTCAAATTCATTCAATCATGTTCTAAATATTTTGAATTTACATAGTAATTAGCAACCTATATTAAATCTTTTGAGAACTTTAATTTGTATTTTATTATGACAAGTCAAATTGCTGCAATAAGACTCTGTTTGCAAGTTAAAAAAAGTAAGGATGATAACAAATTACAATTGTCAAAAAGTAGCACTTGCTTTATTTATAAACGACAATGGCAATTACAGACCCTTAAAGGAAACGTACTGTTTTAAAGGAAAATGACTTCGTCTTTGGTAAACTATTGTTTCTGAGGAAAATTACTTCCTTTGGAAGGCACATTTACTTTCATTCTTTATGACTTACAAGAAAATTATCCCTATGATGTTTACGAAAATTTAGGTTAATGGTTAAGAGATTAGAATTTTCACCTCAAATTACTATCCTCGACTGTAATTGCTAACTACAAGGCAACTAAACTATGAGGAATTTGAGAAAATTATACCCCACAAAGGAGACCGATGGAGCAAACTTACTACTTTTAAATAAAACTAGCTGCACTTAGAAAACATGTTACTAATTTCCATTTACAAAAACTTATAGGGAAATTACTATTACAATTGTTGAGAATGGTTGAGACAATTTCAGATTAATTACTCCTAGCAATTTTAAGTTATGAAATCAGTAGCCTAATAGCTACTCGTAAAAGTACTAAGTGCTATTGATTCATTGCATGTTCGGAGAAATTGTGATTTATAGAAGTAAAATTACTAACATAAAGCGAAACTAACATTTTCATGTATTAAAAAAGAGAATGAGAAAATGAGAGAAAATTCAAAATATCACATAAACTTCCTGAGGGTTGAACGCATACCCGATGTATCTTATTATTAGTCGCTCTATATAGACTAATCAAAAGTCTTATTTAGAACTATCGTTGAATTTTTTCTCCTGATTCAATGTTTGAAATGCATCAAAGGATGGATCTAATAATCGAGCGATGTTGAATAGAATAAGATTGATTTACAAAATTAATATGTTAAATGATATGAAATGTAAATAGTCGTTTAGATAATTAGGTCATGTATAATACCAATACCACGTAGCATTTCTTTCACAATAAATGCTTGAGTTGTTTGGCACATCAATTAAAATCCTTTCATAATGAAAGGAAAAACAACATAAATTATCCTTGAACTTTGACTCAATGCGTAATGTTATCTCTAAATTTTTAATTTGTTCAACATGATCGCCAAACTCTAATTTAATGTGCAATGTCATCCCTAAACATTTAAATTATGTAATGCGCTACTTGAAATTTTTGTATATGTTCAATTTATTCCCTGAATTATATGAAAATATTTAATGTTTTCTTTAAACTATATGAAAATATTTAGGGATTCTTTACTAAAAAAAAATATTCGAGAATTATATTAAACATTTACTAAAAGTTCGGACTATATTAAACAAATTAAAAGATCATGATGATATTGCACATTTGACTAATGTTTAGAGATTATATTGAATAAATTCAAAATTTAGCATCAACATTAGATTATTTGTTTAATTATCCCTTATGAAAACTCAAATCATTAGGAACATCAATTAGCATATGCACGTTTTCCCACCTAGAAGCTCCTGTGCTTCACTTTGACTCTCTCTCTCTCTCTCCCCGTTTGTGCTTTCTTTGCATTCATCAATGGCGTCGATGCAGATGGAGGAGAACCCTAGCCCCCATGTGAAATCAAGGGCCACATTCCTAATACGCTTCTACTTGGATCAAGCTTCTTTCGATCTCTCTCTCTACATCAGGTAATTCTCGCCACTTTTTTCTTCGATTTGATGATGACATATTGATGCTAGAAAAAGGTTTTGAATCTCTCATTTTCTCGTTCTCTATTTCAAATTTGCAGAGCTTTTGGATTGCTATTGTCATACCCAAACTTAATAAGAATAAGGGCATGACACAACCATCCTTTCATCAAAGGACGCGGTCTCAACATATCTAAAATTCAACATGATATCAACATATATATATGACAAAAATGGCATTTGGTTACTATATTAGAATTTACTCGCAAACTCGGATATAGTAAACTTATCAACTATAAACCGCAGAATCAATATATACACCTTCATCAAAAACTAATTCGCAAACTTATCAACTATATACAACTCATGCTAAATATCCCCATCACAAAAAAGTCAACTATAAACCGCAGAATCAATATATACTCCTCCTCCTCCTCTTCCTCCTCCCCGTTCCTCGTCGACGCCGCCACCGGCCACCGGGTCACCTACCCGTGCTTCATCTCGCAATGCCGCGCCCTCTCTGCCTTCCTCGCGAGCCGCTTCCCTTCCCTCTCCAAGAACGACGTCGCCCTCGTCCTCCCGCCTCCTTCCCTCCACGTCCCCGTCATCTACTTCACTCTCCTCTCCCTCCGCATCGTCGTGTCCCCCGCGAACCCCCCTGAGCTCCGCCTCCGAGATCCCCCACCTGGTCGGGCTCGGCAAGCCCGTCCTCGCTTTCGTCACCTCCCAAGCAGCTCACAAGCTGCCGACGCTCAGGCACGGCATCATCCTCATCGACTCGCCCGAGTTCGAGTCCGTTTTGTCCCGGACCGGACTGAAGGAGACCGATCCCGTTCTCCGCAATGTCAACCGGGTCACGCAGGCCGACCCCGCGACGATTCTCTACTCTTCGGGCACGACACGCCGGGTCAAGGGCGTCCTCATGACTAACGGAAACATGATCGCGGGGCTTGCCAGCGCTCGCCAAGCCGAGCCAGGCGCGAAGCCCGTTTTGCTGTTTCCACTTCCCCTGTTCCACGTGTATGGCTTTGCGGGGATATTGAAAGCCTTTGGGATAGGGGCGACCGTGGGTTTGATGGGGAAGTTCGAGCTTGAGGCCATGCTGAAGGCTGTGGAGAAGTATAGAGTCGGCTCGTTGCCGGTTTCGCCACCGGTCGTGCTGGCGCTGGTGAAGTCGGAGCTGATCAGGAAGTATGACCTCAGCTCGCTCCGCACCGTCATGTGTGGCGGAGCGCCGCTCGGGAAGGAGGTTTGCGAGCGGTTCCAGCAGCAATTCCCTAACGTGGAGCTGGTGCAGGGAAAATGCTAGTAGTGCTAAAGATATTAAAACTAACATAGCTTTCATATTTTGTAATTTATTTGGCCAAAAAGATAGTTAGCCCTTTAATTTTAGGTTTAGTATAAGGAAAACCTCAAATCGATGCACATATGGTAAATTTATCCCAAATTAATTTTTTAACTACAAAAAATTCTAAACCGGTATACTTGTGACAAAAATCCTAAACCGGTACCTTGTATTGAAATGCGATTTTTTAACCACTAAATACTAACTTGGTACTAGTAAGCTTACCCCAATAGGAACCACATTCATACCATGACAGTGCTGTACTAGAGTCTAGAATTTTGGATGAAGACGACGCGAAAGAGTTGTAGAATATGAGGAAGTAGATACAGGCACATAGTTTTGAGTTGATGGATACGAAAGATCAATAGATGTAAGTGACTAAGGGCTGTGTCTACATCAACATGTCCGAATGAATTTTTCAGGGTTAATCATTGACAGAGAGCCTCTTAGGAAGTAGATTGATGGGGCCTGATGAGACCAAGCAATACGGCTCTGTCGGTCGCCTCTCTGAGCATATGGAAGCCAAAATAGTCAATCATGTTACTCGAGAAGCTCTACCTCCCGGCTGCAAAGGCGAATTGTGGCTGCGTGGCCCAGCCATCATGAAAGGTCGATAGTCATACCACAATCTCTCATCCTGGATTGCTTTCCTCCTGGAATCTGCGAACAAAACCCATGTCGAGATCTGTTGCACGTTTTGTTCAAGCACCATCAAGTTAGGAAACGATCGTCTTTCTATTGAAACACTGACTTGCTTACAAAAAATTACAGTACAAAATTAGATATCCTGGTTTCCTCAGACAATTACTATGCTGCTTCTGGCATAAACATTTCTCATTTCACTGTTTGTACTCCTCTTTGAGCTTCACGTATCACTCGTGAAACTCCGATGTTCTGAATCTTTCCTGATTCCATGTAGGTTACGTTGGAGATGACAAGGCGACGGCTGAGACATTGGACCCTGACGGTTGGCTAAAAACTGGCGATCTTTGTTACTTTGACTCAGAGGGGTTCCTCTACATTGTAGATAGGCTAAAGGAATTGATAAAATACAAGGCATATCAGGTAGCTGCTGTCTTAAGGAATCTTTCGCTGAGGAAATGTGATGCTTCCCATTTTTCTGTAATCAGAAATTGCCATCTTAATCTCATCCCATCCTACAGGTTCCACCTGCTGAATTGAAGCATTTACTTCAATCTCATCAACAAATTGCAGAAGCCGCGGTGATACCGTACGCTCCAGTGCTTGTGTTATGACCTTCATAGATGCGTTGAGTGTTTTTTTCCCCCTTTTTGGTGAAACATAGATGCATTGAGTTTGCCTGAGCCAAAGTCTATCTTATTTTTATTCAACATTGGCTATTCTTTTCATTACTTGGAGGACATGCAAAGTATTGGTGATTCGATGTTTAAAAGGTCAAGAGTTGTCCTACCATTGTGCCAAATGATGATGGACAGAAGATATACTGTTGCAATCGCATTTACTTTTGAGGCAAATCTTTATCTGCTTAAAATGCTTAAAATGTACTTGTCGAACTTTGGTGTGTTGTGAGATCCATAAATGTGCTTTCTTTCTGGCTAAGTGGCTCATTGCGTAAGTAACCAACAAGACTAATCCAAGTGTATTGCTTGGAGTCAGGTATCCTGATGAAGAGGCAGGTCAGGTTCCAATGGCTTTTGTGGTGAGGAAGCCTGGTGCATATGTTACAGAATCTGAAATCATGGATTTCATTGCTGAACGGGTATGGTCCTCCTGGATTCATCTGTTTTGGAAGACTCTTCTTCAGTTTTTTGGATTTTCCCAGGGAAGTAGAGGAGTTGATGCCCTGAAGATGCTAAGTGAAAACGCTGAGGCATCTATACATTGGCTATGAGAACAACTGGGACTCTAATTTTTCCTGATATCATAGGGGACACTATCAGATTCCCAATCACCGACTTGCTGGGCAACTGGTGTTCTTAACAGTATGTGGGGCGATTAGTCGAGTACCCCAACCAGTTTTAACACCGCCTAAGAAAGCATCTGCTCCAACCCTTGTTCTATTCCATGCTGCTAAGGTTTTTCTTTTCTCCCATTTAACCCCAATTTGTCACGTAACTTTATGGCGAGCAGTCAATGCTACTAGATCTATCCAACAAAATGGGCGTGGTCTTTTGTACGATACCTTTGTTTCACTTGCTAAAGCTTACTTGGATAACATAGCTCAATCAGATGACTTGTTCCATTTGAGTAGCACATAGCGAATTTGCAGGGTGTTTTGCCTGGTCCAAACCCATAGACAACCCAACCCTTTTCTCTAATTTCATTAAACTGGATTTGCAGGTTGCTCCACACAAGAAGATAAGGCGTGTCACTTTTATCAGTAGCATCCCCAAGAATCCCGCAGGAAAGATATTGAGAAGGGAGCTCATCAATCATGCTTTATCTGCTGGTTCAGCTAAATTACAAAATCTTTGACCAGGAAAAGAAGTCCCATTTTTCTTTTAGTAAAAGAGGCCATTATTATCAGTTCTCCTCTGTATTTGGCAATTTGCTGCTCCATGGTATGTATGTTGTACTTGTATTTGGAAGTGATTCACCATTCCTTACCGAAGACAAACATAAACCAGGCGAAATGTGTAACCCTGACCGAATCTTATACCAGCTCTTTGGAGAAGCTGTGCTTGTTAATACTGAAGTGGTTCGGTTCGATTCCCCACTTGAGTCCTTATATTCTTGTGTTTGTCATTGTTTTTGGATGAAATATGCCATTATCATCTCCCTGTGTTTGGTGCTCCATGGGATGCACTATGCAGTACCAGTTGTTGGATATGATTGTTCATCCCTAGCAGAAGACATGATATAAATCCGAAATACAGGGCAGCCTCTTGGGATTGTCTACATTGCTGTGTAACTGGGAATGTGTACGTTGCTGTGTAATTGTCTAGTCTCTCTTGCCCGTGGCTCTGAATTTATTTTGCTCATTCCCTCGTATCGAAATGTACTTTTGTGGTAAGAGAGACATTCTTAAAAATGTGATAGCTTTTGGATCACGTGTATGTAAGGAGTGTGTAGCTCTCCATGCCAAGTGACATGAGATATTTCAACAACACTAATAATACTTGATAATCAATAATACCAAATTGTTTTACTAGTCTACATTGGAAGGGAAAGCAACATGAATTATCTCTTAACTATAGCCCAATATATAATTGTTATCCATAAACTCGTAATTTGTTCAATATGATCATTGAATTTTAGTCTAATATGCAATGTCGTCTTTGAACATTAAATTTGTTCAACGTGATCATTAAGTTTTTGGTATATGAAAATATTCAATACTATTATTGAATTATATGAAAATATTCAAAAATTGTATTGTCCATTTATAAAAAAAATTCAAATCACATTAAATAAATTAAAAATTTTATGAATAATATTGTACATTTGACTTTAATGTAGCGATTTTAAGTTAGGTGGTTTGCTGGGTTTTCGGGTCCCTGTCATATAATTGGTTGTGGGCTTGGATAAGATCCAATAATGCATGCTTTCTGTCCCGCGCGAGAGGTGAACCAAGTTATTTAATCGATATCTATTCACAGGAAATCAAACGGATCGATTCTCGGGGTCCCACATTGATGTCCGTCTAGTCATCTTGTTTTCTGTCGTTTTCAGTGCAGTGAGGGCGTGGCTGGTGCTTTTGCTTCGGGATTCAAGCAATTCTGTGGATCATAAAATAGATCTTTTGCAATCGAGAAATGTACGTAAAATATACATCGCTACCAATTCTCTCTTGAAATTTTTAATTAGATTAATTTAGTTTTAATTTTTTCATATTTTATTAATTAAGTCCATTTGATCAATTTAAGTTGAAGTTTGCTGAGGTGGACGCCGGCTATTTTATGTAGTAAAGGGTCGATGTTAGTATCAACAATTTTCAATTTAAATTAATTAGATTAATTGAATTGACAAAATATGAAAATATTTAAAATTAAATTTGTCGAATTGAAAGGTTCGGGGCTAAATTGATATTAATGCAATTGATTTATAACTTTTTTTGGTACTTTTCTCATTGGTGAGCAATATTGGCATTTTCACATATTTAGGCTTGTAATGCATTTGAATCGGCTTTTATAGGTGATTTGGAATTAACTAAAAGAATCGGGTTGGCTAAACTTCATGTTAAGAGCATGTATATTTGATTAGGTTCAGATCTAATTTCAATCTCAAGTTAAAGAATGCTCTCGTGTTCCCTAATTGAATAAAAAAAGAGTGAATACAGGGTTCAAAACCTTCACCCCTTGTTAAGATTATACATAATCTAAGCAAGTGATTATGTAAATGTGTTCACATAAGGCAAATAATCCGGTGATGGATATTGTCGGTTTTTGTCAAGGTAAGTCGAGTCAAAACTCACGTAGAGTCAAAACCCAATGCGAATCGATCAAATCAGTTCATTAAACTGAAGATAACATTCGATTTTTATTTGTGTTATTACTAGTTTTAAGTTATTGATCTTGAGCTTTTCTTGAACTCCTCGCTTTCCTACGTGAGATATCAATCCTATGCATATTAGGGGTTCTCCTAAGTCATAGAGGAGCCTAGTCGAGCAACTAAAGAAGGTCGTGCTTCACGTGGATGGGAATAAATGTGACGTTACTCCATGTCTACCAAACCCAGTAGTCCCCTTTCGACCGAAAAAAGGAAAAACCAGTAGTCCACTCGATTGTTTAATGAACTCTACGATCGAGGCAATATTCTTTTCTTTCCCTCCCGTTTCTGCCTAAAACAAAATCGGCCCCGTCTTGCTGGCGTGTTTCACGTGGATCCAACTTTCAGACCATCCGAGAGCAGAAGCAACGTGTTAAAAGGTACAGAAAATATGCAACTGTTTCTAACGTGGAGAGTTGTCGGTTGGCCTAGAATGCCCCACCAATTTTTGTTTCAAACATTAGCCCCTCGAGCTTCATAATCGATGTTAAAGAGCCAATAGAGCCCATTCGAGGCAAGACTTTTACTTATGACTTGAAGACTTTCAATTCCACGAAAGAAAATTTCTTTTATCTGAATTATTATTTTAAGAAATGATTGGATGATAATATTTGATTTATTATGAAAATAACAATTTGAATTACAAAAGATTGAATAATAAATAATTATAAATTATTGCAAGCTTTTAAAGAATTCGTCATTTATAACAATTTCTTATTTTCACAATACCTCAAAAATTGTTGTGCTAGTAAAATCGTATTATTTTTTACCCACTTTCCTTTCATTGCCGATGATAGGATTCCTCAAGCATTTTGTGTGAAGTGTTAAGTAGCACCAACACCGATATACAACATAATATGTCAATATGTCGATATGTCATTTTTTAAAAAAAATGGAGAATTTCAACACATTATGATACGTTATATATTAAATATATTTTTATATATAAATAATAATAAAAGAGACTAGAATGGATTTACGCTAAAAATATTAATTTACCATTTGTTAATATTATTCATTGTTTCAATTTAATAAATTCAATTACATTTCATTTCTATAATTCAAAAAATTTGGAGGAAGAAAAAGACAAACAATTCACATTTCACTACAATAAGTCGAAAAGAAAATAATCAACATTCTACCATCAAATATAACAAGAAGTCTTTTATTTTTTAAAATTTTTATTATTATTTTTTTTCTTTACGTATTTACATTTTGATATTTTATTTATTGAAAATTTTTCAATTGATCCGTGCGTGTTGAAATTGCATATTCAAATTTCAAATTTTGCACACTAGAACCTATAAAAAAATTGATTACATATCGAATTTTTTGACATCCGTTAATTGCGCGTCGGAATAAGTCAAAATATTGGATGTGATATCAAAACTTTAGAAAAATGTGGCTACTTTTTAATGAAATGAAAGCTTTGCACGCTTTTAATGCCAAGCGTTATCATAGGGAGACCGCATGGTCGTCACCTGTCAGCTTCTCTGCTATGAACGCCGTAAGAAAAGTGGGGAATGGTGGTTAGTCATCGAGAATTGCACTTTGTTCACCAGTCATATCATCTCGTGCTTTTAAGTCTCTGAAATGACGGGAGATAGCGAGCACTGCAGTCGCCGTCGCCATCTTCATCTTCATCATTTCACGATGGCTGAAACTAGTAGCCGCACCAAAGAACTCGAACACATCAATGGCTTCTGCGCCGAAACCAGGACCTTCCGCAGCCTCAGGCCCGCCGTCCCTCTCCCTCCTCCTTCCCTCCCCATTTCGCTCACCGACTTCCTCTTCTCCATCCTCCCCTCCTCCTCCTCCTCTTCGCCGTTCCTCGTCGACGCCGCCACCGGCCACCGGGTCACCTACCCGCGCTTCATCTCGCAATGCCGCGCTCTCTCGTCCTTCCTCGTCAGCCGCTTCCCTTCCCTCTCCAAGAACGACGTCGTCCTCGTCCTCCCGCCATTTTCCCTCCACGTCCCCGTCATCTACTTCACTCTCCTCTCCCTCGGCATCGTCGTGTCCCCGGCGAACCCCCTGAGCTCCGCCTCCGAGATCCGCCACCTGGTCGGGCTCAGCAAGCCCGTCCTCGCTTTCGTCACCTCCCAAGCAGCTCACAAGCTGCCTACGCTCAGGCACGGCACCATCCTCATCGACTCGCCCGAGTTCGAGTCCGTTTTGTCCCGGACCGGGCTGACGGAGACCGATCCCGTTCTCCGCAATGTCAACCGGGTCACGCAGGCCGACCCCGCGACGATTCTCTACTCTTCGGGCACGACGGGCCGGGTCAAGGGCGTACTCATGACCCACGGCAACATGATCGCGGGGGTCGCCGGCGCTCGCCAACCCGAGCCAGGCCCAAAGCCCGTTTGGCTGTTTCCACTTCCCCTGTTCCACGTGTATGGTTTTGCGTCGATATTGAGAGCCTTTGGGATGGGGGCGACCGTGGTTTTGATGGGGAAGTTCGAGCTTGAGGCCATGCTGAAGGCCGTGGAGAAGTATAGAGTCGGCTTGTTGCCGGTGTCGCCGCCGGTCGTGCTAGCGTTGGTGAAGTCGGAGCTGATCGGGAAGTATGACCTCAGCTCACTCCGCACCGTCATGTGCGGCGGAGCGCCGCTTGGGAAGGAGGTTTCCCAGCGGTTCCAGCAGCAATTCCCTAACGTGGAGCTGGTGCAGGTAAAATGCCATTGGTGTTAAAAGATATAAACAAGCATAACTTCCGTATTTTGTAATCTATTTGGCCAAAAAAATAGTTATGTCTTTAATTTTAGGATTAATACAAAAAAAAATCTTAAATTGACACACTTGTAATACATTTATTGTAAAATAATTTTTTGACCATAAAAAATATAAAAAATTTCAAACTGTACACTTTTGAAAAATATATCATCCATTAGTTTTTAAATTTCATCGTCAAATTATTGAGTTAGATAACACGTCACAATTGACAGATATATCAATTTTGGGTTTTGCTCGCCGATTGTCATAATGTACCAATTTGTGATTTTTTGTGATATTAATTTAATTTAATGAAAATTAATAGATAGTAAATTTGTCACAAATAACCGGTTTGAATTTTTTGGTAGGTAAAAAATTAGTTTTTAGTAAATTTGTCACAAACATACAAGTTTGAGATTTTTCGTGATATTAACTCTTAATAATCCCAAAAAAGAAATGGCTGACTTCGATGAAAATAAAAACCGACCTAAAATCACTGTTGGCTTTGGACATCATTGGTTATCCATATAGAGAACGATACTTGTTTTCCTCTATTTCATGCTATGTCAAGGTGGCAAAGGTTAGTTTTTGCATATTTACTAAAAAGGTGAAATCCCTATGCCAAAACTCGTGGGATATGAAAGGAATTACCGGTATTTTTAATGTACAGGTAAAAACCAAACTAAAGTCTTAAGCCCCAAAATGCTTGGGCATGATTTCTTTATTTATTTAAGTAGGACTTTTTAACTATATGGCACTCAATAACCTTCTCTCTTTTTTTTATTCTAATTACTTGAGTGTCATATTGCTTTTCAATTGATCATTTGAGTGCAAAAAATTATTAAAAACGTTCACCACAGTGTTATGCCATGTTAGATTTCTAGAATTTGGGTGAATGTTTTTAAGAAGTTTTGGTAGTGATCAAATGAAAGTTACGGTATGTAAGTGAATGTTTTTCTTTTTTGAAGTTATCACACTTGAGTGGTCAAAAAAAAAGTTACGGCGCTTAAGTGAGTCTTATATGAAAGTTATGGCACTTATAATGTTCTTATCCTGCCAATGAGTGATGAGCACTGCCTAACTGATTGCATTATATGACCTCAATCTGAAATTACCCAACGATGGATCTTAAGATAAAATTGTTGCATCGGATATATTAAATCAACAATCAATCAAAAGGTGCATTACGTTCATTGAATTACACTATAACTCAATTTGTTACTCATAGGCTTACCCCCATAGGTACCGCATGCGTAATGACAGTGCTGTGCTAGAAATTTGGATGACGACAACATGAAAGAATTGAAGAACATGAGGAAGTAGATACGGGCACATAGTTTTGAGTTGATGGATGCAAAAGATCAATAGATGTAAATGACTAATGGCTTTTTCTACATTGACATGTCCAAATGAATTTTTCAGGGTTATGCATTGACAGAGAGCCTCTTAGGAAGTAGGATGATGGGGCCTGATGAGACCAAGCAATACGGCTCCATTGGTCGCCTCGCCGAGTATATGGAAGCCAAAATAGTCGATCCTGTTACTGGAGAAGCTCTACCTCCTGGCTGCAAAGGCGAATTGTGGCTGCGTGGCCCAGCCATCATGAAAGGTCGATAGTCATACCACAATCTCTCATCCTGGATTGCTTTCCTTCTGGAATCTGTGAAGAAAACCTATCTGGAGATCTGTTGCACATTTTGTTCAAGCACCATCAAGTTAGGAAATGCCCGTCTTTCTATCGAAACACTGACTCGCTTACAAACATTGCAGTACAAAATTAGATATCCTGGTTTCCTCAGACATCGTCAATTACTATGCTGCTTCCTGCATAAGGATTTCTCATTTCACTGCTGGAACTCCTCTTTGAGCTTCACGTGTCACTTGTGAAACTCAGATGTTCTGAATCTCTCCTGATTCCATTTAGGTTATGTTGGAGATGAAAAGGCAACGGCTGAGACATTGGATCCTGACGGTTGGCTAAAAACTGGCGATCTTTGTTACTTTGACTCAGATGGGTTCCTCTACATTGTAGATAGGCTAAAGGAATTGATAAAATACAAGGCGTATCAGGTAGCTGCTATCATAAGGAATCTTTTGCTGGTGAAATCTGATGCTTCGCATTTTTCCATAATCAGATTTTGTCATCTCAATCTCATCCAATCCTACAGGTTCCACCTGCTGAATTGGAGCATTTACTTCAATCTCATCAACAAATTGCAGAAGCTGCAGTGATACCGTATGCTCCAGTGCTTGTCTTATGACCTTCATAGATGCATTGAGAGTTTTTTCTTGGGGTCAAACATGGATGCATAGAGTTTTCATGAGCAAAAAGTCTCATTTTATTTTTATTTACCATTCACTGACCTTTTAATTACTTGGAGGACATGCAAAGTATTGGTGAGTCGATGTTTAAAAGGTCGAGAGTTATCCTACCATTGTGCGGAATGATGATTGACAGAAGATGTACTATTGCGATCGCATTTACTTTTGAGGCAAATCTTTATCTGCTTATAATGGACTCGTCGAACTTTGGCGTGTTGTGAGATCCATAAATGTGCTTTCTTTTTGGCTAAGTGGCTCATTGCGTAAGAAACCAACGAGACTAATCCAAGTGTATTGCTTGGGATCAGGTATCCTGATGAAGAGGCAGGGCAGGTTCCAATGGCTTTCGTGGTGAGGAAGCCTGGTGCATGCGTTGCAGAATCTGAAATCATGGATTTCATTGCTGAACAGGTATGGTCCTCCTGGATTCATCTGTTTTGGAAGACTCTTCTTCAGTTTTTAGATTTTCCCAGGGAAATAGAGGAGTTGATGTCCTGAAGATACTAAATGCAAACGCTGAGGCACCTATTCATTGGCTATGAGAACAACTATGACTTTATTTTTCTCGATATCATAGGGGACACTCTTTGATTCCCAATCACTGACTTGCTGGGCACCTGGTGTTCTTAACAGCATGCTGGGCGATTGGTCGAGTACCCCAACGAGTCTTAATATTGCCTAAGAAAGCAGCCGCTCCAACCCTTGTTCTAGTCCATGCTGCTAATGTTCTTCTTTTCTCCCCTTTAACCCCAATTTGTCACTTCACATTTCGGCGAGCTGTCAGTGCTACTAGATCTATCCAACAATATGGGCGTGGTCGTTTGTACTATACCGTTGTTTCACTTGCTATAGCTTACTTGGGTAACATAGCTCAATCAGAAAACTTGTTCCATTTAAGTAGCACAGAGCGAATTTGCAGAGTGTTCAGCCTGGTCCAAACCCGTAGGCAACCCTACTCTATTCTCTGATTACGTTAATCTGGATTCGCAGGTCGCTCCATACAAGAAGATAAGGCGTGTCGCTTTTATCAGTAGCATCCCCAAAAATCCTGCGGGAAAGATCTTGAGAAGGGAGCTCATCAATCATGCTTTATCTGCTGGTTCAGCTAGATTGTAAATCTTTGACCAGGAAAAGAAGTCCGATTTTACTTTTAAGTAAAACAGGCCATTGTTATCAGTTCTCCTCTGTATTTGGCAATTTGCTGCTCCATGGTATGAACGTTGTACTTGTTTTTGGAAGTGATTCACCATTCCTTACCAAAGACAAAGATAAACCCGGCGAAATGTGTAATCCCAACTGAATCTTATACCAGTTCTTTAGAGAAACCGTGCTTGTTAATACTGGTCTAAAGTGGTTGAGTTCGATTCCCCACTTGGTCCTTATATTCTTGTGTCGTGTTTAGTCATTGTTTTTGGATGAAATATGCCATTATCATCACCCTCTGCGTTTGGTGCTCCATGGGATGCAAGATTTAGCAACAGTTGTTGGAAATGATTGATCATTCCTAGCAAAAGACATGTTACAAATCCAAAATTCAGGGCAGCCCCTTGTGATATGTGTACATGGCTATGTAAGTGTCTAGTCTCTCTTGCCACTGGCTTTGATTTTATTTGGGAAAAGTACCAAAAAAAGTCTTAAACCCTATTACATTGGTCTTCAATTTAGTCCTAAACTTTTTAATTTGACTAATTCAGTCCTAAACATTTTTACGTTGGTACCAATTCAGTCCATTTGGCCAATTTTGGTCGGGCGGCGCTGACGTGGACATCCGCCGGTGACTGGACGCTAACATAGCAATTTTTAATATTTTTTGAATATTTAGTAATTTTTCCTTTTTCTTTTTCTTTTCTTCCTTCTTTCTCCTTGGACTGTTCCGGCGGTGGCCGGCCAGCCTCCGGTGAGGCTCGCCGGCCACTGGGCGAGGGCCTCGAAGCCCTCGCCTGCCGCCGGCGAGGGTCGCGGCCCTCGCCCGGCCTCTCCCAGGGCCGCCGGCAAGGCGGCTTCGCCCGGATCTGGGTGAGGCCAGCCTCGCCGGCCGCGGGCGAGGGGCCGGCGAGGCCAAGGCGAGGCTGGCCTCGCCCAGATCCGGGCGAAGCCGCCTCGCCCGCGGCCCTGGGCGAGGCCGAGACCCTCGCCGGCGGCTGGCGGGGGCTTCGCGGCCCTCGCTCGGCCTCGCCCAGGGCCGCGGGCGAGGGGCCGGCGAGGCCGACAGGAGCTCGCCCACGATCTCGCCGTGGCCCTTGCCGGCGGCCAGGTGGAGCGGCAAGTTGCCCCGGGAGTCCTGCTCCGAGGCGAGCCGGGGGGCGCGGCGCAGCAGCTCCCGGACGAGGTCGGCGTGGCCGCCAACGGAGGCCGCGTGGAGGGCGTGTCGGAGACGCCGAGGACGATGATCCTGTCGAGGAGGAGAGGGTCTCGGTCGAGGAGGTCCACGACCGCCGAGACGTCGCCGTTCTGGACCGCTCTCCATGAGCCTTGCCGGCGGCCCTGGGAGAGGCCGGGCTCGCCCAGTGGCCGGCGAGCCTCACCGGAGGCTGGCCGGCCACCGCCGGAACAGTCCAAGGAGGAAGAAGGGAAGAAAAGAAAAGGAAAAAGAAAATAAAAAGAAAAAGAAAATAAAAAATACTAAAAATTCAAAAAATATCAAAAAGTATTTTTAAAAATATCAAAAAATCGCCACGTCGTCGTCAGTCGTCGGCCGATGTCCACCCCTTTTGGCCGGCCAAAATGTAGGATGGGCGGGTGGTAGATGTAAAAATGTTTAGAATCGAATTGGTTCAATTAAAAGTTTATGATTTAAATTAGTGCAAATGCAATAGATTTATGACTTTTTTGGTATTTTTCCCGATTTTATTTCGCTCATTCCTTCCTATTGAAATGCGATGTTGATCTAGGAAACTTGACGTTTATAAATGCGAGTTGAGTTTTAGATCACGGGCTCGTTTGGTTCGGTTTTTGGGAAATGTCCTTGGAAGAATGCAAATCTTCCAAATACCTTTGAGGTAAAGAGGTTTTCTGAAATGTTAGATTGTTTAGTAAACTATAATTAAAAAGTGCTTTAGGGAAATGCAAGACTGTTTGGTAAATATATATTTGAAAAGCGCTTTAGTGTGACCAAATTAAGTTTTTAGTTTTAGTATTTTTAAAATTACAAAAAGAAACAATGACTATATAACATTTTACATTTTCATGTGGAGAGTAATGTAAAAGATATATATTAGTAAATTTATTCAAAAATTAAATTAAAAGAATTTAATTATAGATTAGATGCAAAGCCCAACTTTTAGACTATAGTTCTTTTAGGTTTGTTTTCAACTTTGAATAACTTTTTTTTTTAATTATTGTAGTATTAATCATCTTCGTTAATTAATGATCATTCTAGTGTATTGATAAAAAGTTGGGTTATTGATTGTCAAAAGATAAAAATGACAAAAAAAAAAAAGAAGAAGGTGAACCCAACATTTGCAAAGGGTTTTTTATTATTTAAAAAAAATAAAAATAAAATCGATGAAACTTCGTCGCCGATCAACAGCGGTTGGGATGTGGGGAAGATGATCGGTTTAAAAAAAAAAAAAAAGAAGTCAACGGATGAATAGTAGAAGTGGACTTTCATTTCCGAAATGCTGAAAGCCCAAAGCCCAAAAAGCAGTCCCCACCAGGGCGTTTGGTTGGGCTTTCCCAAGGGGCTTTGAGCCCTCAAAGCCCTCAGGGGAAAATTTTGTGTGTTTGGCAATGATTTTCGAATGCCCATTTGCGAAATGCGGGCATTCTACAAAAATTTGAATCTTTGGGTAGGACCAGCTTTGAGCATGGGGCATTTCGGAAATGCAAATTTCTGTTCATCGTCATTCTTGTTCATCTTCTTCTCCGTTCGGCTCATCTTCTTCTCCATTCGTCTTCGTCTTCCCGCTGCCTTAGAGTTCGGCTTCTCCAAAGCAACCACCACCACCGCGTGGGGTCGCGCGTCCCCGTGACCACCGCCGGGGTGGCGCGACCGCGACCTAGGCGGCGTAGCGCGACCCGCGACCCGGGCGGCGTCGCGAGGTCGCGCGGCGACGCCCGGCGCGCGCCACCCGAGGTCGCGCGGACCGGGCGGCGCCGCCGAGGTCGCGCGACCGGCGACGCCGCCCGAGGTCACGCCCTCGGCCGCCGAGATCGGCGGTCCGCGACCTCAAGCCGCCAGATCGGCGGTTCGGCGGCCAGATTGGCCGTCCGGCAATTGGCCGGCTGTTCGCCGGCGGTTCGCCGGCCACCGGATTTTATTTTCAGACTTTAAAAAAAAAAAAAAAAAATAGCAAAAGCTAATTAGAAATGCAAGTTTTGCCAAACGGTGTTTTTGCTAAAATTATTTTGCAAAGCTACTTGAGATTGTAATCTACCAAACGGTGTAGCATTTCGGAAAACCCCTTTATCTCAAAGGTATTTGCATTCTCCCGAGGCATTTCCCCACGGTTGAACCAAACGGGCCTCTACTTTGGGCTTTCAGCATTTCAAAGGCCATCATTTGGCCAATGACACCTCCAAATGCTGAACCAAACACCTAAATTTTTTCCTAATGGGCTTTTGGGGCTGAAATCCCCTTGGGAATGTTGAACCAAACGGGCCCACATTAAGTGATGTGGAATATTTCAACAACGCTGATAACACTTGATAAGCAATAATACCTAATGATATTAGTTGTCTAAATGATCAAGCTCGAGTCGCTTTAGATGCAAAGGTTGGTCATATTGTGTTTCTGAGTTAAATAATCAGTTTCCTTGGCCCAACCTTCTACCACAGCGTTCAGCTAAATGGGTACTGAATTTCCTTGTGCTTGGACAAGGCAGGAGCATACACATAAGCATTCATGTCACGAATATGAAGTCAAAACTGATTGTAGACGGTCCTCTATGTGAATTTGACTCATTTTCAAATTGTAGAGTCCTGAAATATTTGGCTCAATGTTCAATCAAATTCTAAATGTTCAAATTTATTCAATCATGTTCTAAAAATTTTGAATTTACATAGTAATTAGCAACCTATATTAAATCTTCTGAGAACTTTACTTTGTATTTTATTATGACAAGTCAAATTGCTGCAACAAGACTCTGTTTGCAAGTTACAAAAAGTAAGGATGATTACAAATTACAATCGTAAAAAAGTAGCGCTTGCTTTATTTACTAACGACAATGGCAATTACAGACCCGTAAAGGAAAACGTACTGTTTTTAAGGAAAATGACTTCGTCTTTGGTAAACTATTGTTTCTGAGGAAAATTACTTCCCTCGGAAGGCACATTTACTTTCATTCTTTATGACTTACAGGAAAATTATCCCTACGATGTTTACGAAAATTTAGGTTAATGGTTAAGTGATTAGAATTTTCACCTCACGTGATCTATAGTCAAATTACTATCCTCGACTGTAATTGCTAACTATAAGTGCAACTAAACTATGAGGAATTTGAGAAAATTATACCCCACGAAGGAGACCGATGGAGCAAACTTACTACTTTTAAATAAAATTAGTCGCACTTAGAAAACATGTTACTATGAGAAATTACTATTACAATTGTTGAGGATGGTTGAGACAATTTCAGATTAATTACTTGTAGCAATTTTAAGTTATGAAATCAGTAGCCTAATAGCTACTCGTAAAAGTACTAAGTGCTATTGATTCATTGCATGTTCAAAGAAATTGCGATTTATAGAAGTAAAATTATTAACATACAGCGAAACTGACATTTTCATGTATTGAAAAAGAGAATGAGAAAATGAGAGAAAATTCAAAATATCGCGTAGACTTCCCGAGGGTTGAATGCATACCTGATCTATCTTATTATAAATCGCTCTATATAGATTAATCAAAAGTCTTATTTAGCACTATCGTTGAATTTTTTCTCCTGATTCAATGTTTGAAATGCATCAAAGGAAGGATCTAATAATCGAGCAATGTTGAATAGAATAAGATTGATTTACAAAATTAATATGTTAAATGATATGAAATGTAAATAGTCGTTTAGATAATTAGGTCATGTATAATATCAATACCACGTAGCATTTCTTTCATAATAAATGCTTGAGTTGTTTGGCACATCAATTCAAATCCTTTCATAATGAAAAGGAAAAACAACGTAAATTATCCTTAAACTTTGACTCAATGCATAATGTTATCTCTAAATTTTTAATTTGTTCAACATGATTGCCAAACTCTAATATAATGTGCAATGTCCCTGAACATTTAATTTATGCAATGTTCTACTTGAACTTTTTGTATATGTTCAATTTATTCCTTGAATTATATGAAAATATTTAATATTGTCTTTAAACTATATGGAAATATTCAGGGATTATATTAAACATCTACTAAAAATTTGAACCACATTAAACAAATTAAAAGATCAGGACGATATTGCACATTTGACTAATGTTTAGAAATTATATTGAATAAATTCAAAATTTAGCATCGACATTAGATTATTTGTGTAATTATCCTAATGAAAACTCAAATCATTAGGAACATCAATTAGCATATGCACGTTTTCCCACCTAGAAGCACTTTGACTCTCTCTCTCTTTTCTCTCTCTCTCTCTCCTCGTTTGTGCTTTCTTTGCATTCATCAATGGCGTCAATGTAGATGGAGGAGAACCCTAGCCCTCGTGTGAAATCAAGGGCCACATTCCTAATACGCTTCTACTTGGATCAAGCTTCATTCGATCTCTCTCTCTCTCTCTCTCTCTCTCTCTCTCTCTACGTCGAGTAATTCTCGTTCACTTTTTTCTTCGATTTGACGATGACATATTGATGCTTGAAAAAGGTTTTGAATCTCTCCTTTTCTTGTTCTCTTTTTCAGATTTGCGGAGCTTTAGGATTGCGATTGTCATACCCCAACTTAATAAGAATAAGGGCATGACACGATCATCATTTCATCAAAGGACGTGGTCTCAACATAACCAAAATTTAACCCAATATCAACATAGATATATATGACAAAAAGGGTATTTGGTTACTATATCACAGTTTACTATAAACCACAGAATCAATATATACGCCTTCATTAAAAACTAACACGCAAACTTATCAACTATATATAACTCATACCGACAATTCCCACCACAAAAAAGTCTCATACCTACTTATGGCTCGCTAAATAACTTGAAAAGCAATAGATGAGAGAAGCGAGCTATTGGTGAGTAACACATTTTTGCTAAGCAAATCAAGAAATCACTATACATTTTTAAAACACAACCATAATTCGCTTTACCATAATATATTTATAAAACAACTACTCAAAACACCAATGATCTAGTCTATTAATCAATCTCATAAAAGCATGTGTGAATGATCTAGTCCATTGATTAATCTCATCAAACCACACATCGATGGTTCATTCCATCAACCAAGCTTAAATCACATGTCAATGGTCCACTCCACTGATCAATTCATGCTCAGATATCTAACTATGGTGACTTGTAATGCTCATAATAAGACGACCAAGATTTCCCATTGATTAGGTCTCTACTTATTATTAGATGATGGTGGTTTAGCCTACAAGGATATCCTAGATTAATATGTGCATACTCACACACCTCTCAAGGTTCACAAAGACACTGAGTATCGATTATTAATCACAAATATCCAGTAATCCAACATCGGAATGAGAGTCACCTTATAACTCAGGCATTTAATATATAAATATAAAAGTAGTCTTCAAGAATCACAATTTTCTAGATTCTTTCATAAAGGTTTTCACAAACCATTTCCAAACAATCATTCAAACCAAAATCAAAGAATAATTAACTCTTTCAAACAACAAAATGACAGTGAAAGCTCAATTTTGTTTTATACAACAAAAGATGGTATTTATTAACTCATAGCATATATATAATACATAATGTTTTTCAAAACATAAGTTTAAAATACAAAGAAGAAGTAGTATTACTCACATGGAAAAAGTCAAAAACCAACTACGGTGCTTAGTTGAGCCGACGCACTCGAATTCCTAACAATTAATGAAAACATTATCAAAATATTGAATAAAACGATATTCTGATGAACAATTTGACTATACTATGCTTATTTGTTGATAAAATGATATCTATACATCAATGAAAAGCTAGCCTCTGGTAGCAATCTATTGTTGTCCGCTAGGTGTGGCCTGCGTGTTGAATTTTGTTTCTTCATAACTTCCTCTACAAAATTCCGTTTCGAGCCATTTTATAATCCTTAAAAAGCTTTTTTGATGTATTACATCAGACCCAACTAAGTCACCCCAAAAATTCACTAAAAATAGCTAAAATTCAGGCCCAAAGTTACTATTCAGTATTATGTCTAAAACGTGCGCCAAACTTGAAAATTTCATTCCAGGCAAACCATAAACTCAAATTAAGATTCGTAAAATCTTACAGCTTTACAACAACCTAAACTATCATTTTATAAAAATACGCAGTTCAATAACTCAAAAATCAAACTTCGTTGCACAAATCTCCAAGAATTCAGAATTTCAAACCCTAATTGCAACGATTCCTTCGAATAGACAATTAGAGGCTTCGATTACTTACTAGCGTTGCAAAATGAAGTTGAGTCAGCTTGATGAGTCGTTCGGATCCTGAGCATGCCAAAATTTTCCCCTTTTCCCCTTTTTCCTTTCTCTTCCGCGAGCTCCCTGTTTTGTCTTAGTTCTATCTGTTGACTTGAGTGGCAACAAATGAAGAAGATGATTGAAGATGGCCTGTGGGCTTGCAAGAGACATGGCCCGACTTTGGGCTTAACTAATTAATATCTTGGCTGGATTTATGGCCCATATATTATAGCGACCCCCCTCTCGCGCACCTCGTCTTCTCTCACACTCAAAGCGTTTCGACGACTACGTATTACCCCTTTCCGATCCCCTCATTCGGGGATGGATTTGCTTCGTTGCCCTAGCTGGCATGGGATTTGAGAACACGGGTCAAAAATGTGATCTAACTGAAGCCACTAAAATTGGGTATGGATATTTTCCAATGTTCCGAGAGTTCCTTGTTTGTTGTCTAAACATGCATGTAATATGTGCATTCACCAACGGCATTCCTTTTAAGTGAGGGGATGGCTGTCCAGTCTAGTTGGTTTAGTGGAGTTTATGCATCCGTGGAGCTAGATTTGCTGCAAAGTATATTGCGACCATATATGCTCTAAAAAGTAAATGTGACGGCGAGTCCTACATCCGGGTATGGAAGTTGCAGAAAAGTGGAGTGTGGGTAGAGAGTCATTCCCAAAAGATGATGCTATAGCATTTTTGGATGTTGTTCATATGATTGTCGGATTGTATCCTCACGAAGCTTATGGTTTGGCTTACATGCTTTTTTTTTTTTTAATGAATGTCATTCGAATTTGTTTGTTCATGATATGCGCGGATGGATTCCATTAAACTCCATTCCTAGGAACAATAACCAAATTCCTCTCATTTTGTTTGACAGAAAGCCTCTAGTTTGTTTCTGTCCCTTGTTAGAGCTTCTTCCTGATTCGGTAAATAATGTACAAACCATGACTCACCCATATCATGAAGGTTGCGAATGAAAACATTTCTGTTTTTCTATTCTTTTGTTCTTATGCTCCCCGGAATAAAAAAAGAACATCAATTCATTTAGTAATGTCAACTAATTTTTCTATTCTCCATAATAGAAAAGTAATCGAGGAATAGATTTGGAAGAGAAACAAGAAATAGAAAAAAGTAACTTTTTATTTCTAGGAACAATTTCTAGAAATAATTTTTTTAAAATTTTTTTTCTTTTCTTCTTCCTTGCTGCTCCTTGCGAGCTACTATCTGCCGGTCACTACTAGCTGACCGCCAACTGCTACCGTCCACTCATTGCTAATTGCCACTAACTGCTGTTGATAGCTCATTGATTGCTGCCGCCTGCCGTGGCCGCCAGGTGATCAACGGTTGGGAACAGCAGACAACAACAGCAATGGCTGCGAGCGGTCAGAGGCGGCAATTCTTATTCTTTTTGTAGATGGTACCAAACGTACTTATATTCTTTTTCTATTCCAAAAATTAAATTTTTTTATAGTTATCAAACATGTTAGTTTACTCAGAAATTATTCCAGGGAGTAAAAATAGATTAGATTATTTCAAAAAAAATTATTCCATGAAATATATATATTACCATTCACACCCTATGAAGACCCGTTAACGTACATGAATCCCATACCTTATACTGTTGAGACAAGAGTGACGGGATTTTTTTATTATTAATTCTTCTTCCTATTTCGCCTTTCTTTTTGACCCTGTGTTGAGCAATGTATTTGAGAGACATATCTTCCTCCAAGTTGTGGGCATGCAATTGTAATCACATACTAATTTCGAAAGCTTTTGTTAAATGGAATTTAAAAGTTTATTATTAATTATTGTTGGTTTCATTATACATAAAAATATTCATTCGCATTGGAAGGCTAGGTATTAACATGACCGAGATGTTCAATTGATATGACAGTGTGTGTAGATAGTCGTACTGGGAAATAGATGGAGCGAAGGAGGGTTTCATTCACATGAGAATCAGTATTGTAATATCCTTGCTTGAAACCCTGGTCTACTTCTATTGACAACTATTAACACAATAGCGTACTTTCTTTTGATAAATTTCTGGATGTTTACCATCAAATTCTACCCTCCATATTCTATATGGTGAGATGTATTAGGATGTGTTTGGGAAAGGCTTTCCAAAAGCCTTGGGCCAAATAACAAGTGTTTGGCAGAAATTTTTTGAAACCCCATTTTGCAAAGGCTAGCCTTTAGAAGGCTGAAAGCCCAAGATAGGTCTTAACCTTGAGCTTTCAACATTCTCTGTATGCCCATCCAGCGTTTAGTTTAAAAATTTGTTCCAAAATTTTCCTCACTTAATTTTGTTTCCATTTTTGCCCTTGTGATTTCACCGTTCATCTTCTTTTCCATTGAGTTGATTGGCATGATTGTGTGTGGATGCGAGGAGTCGATAGGCTGGAGAGAGGCCAATATGGTCACAACAATCCCCAGCAACCATTACCGGCCAGTCGCGCGACCTCCGGCAAGAGCTGCCTGGTCATGCGACCTCGGGCGGCTCTTCGCGAAGGTACACACGACCTCTATCTAGGTTGCACAACTAGGCGGCCCTCGTCAAGGTCACCTGGGTTGCGCTACCCTCATCCGAGGTTGCCCAACTTTTGTGCGACATAATGGTCTCAATCACATCTTCAACAAACTCATATCTACAAATCATTTATTGATTGCATCGAATCTATCTAGTATAATTATAGAGAACTGGAGAGTCATATGCGAATCTATCTAATATAATTATAGAGAACTGGAGAGAGTCATATGCTAAGAAAACCAGACCATTCTTTAAGAAGTATAGGACTACTTTAAACCTATCACGTGGGACCACTATGGTCTTGTACTTGAAGCTAGACAAGCACTTGAGCAATTCAAGTAAGCACATAATCAAGTAAGGACACCTCCATTACAAGAACAAAAAATGACAGATATAAACGATCTCGCACGGTCCTCTCAGGAATCCTATGCTCAGGCATCCTATGCCCAATGGAGAAATCCTCTCTCTCAAAATCCTTATGATCAATGACTTTTTTCCTTATATCTTGAAATGGACCTCACCACAGTCTCCCATTATGCTCAAATAGCAAACTGGCTCCAACCAGTCATGTTTGTCAACACTTTGAGACTCTGCCTTAAGTAGTCAAAGTTTGTGAGATGTTCTTATCTCACAAAGGGAATCCTTTAATGACATTGGAATGGAACAATTCTACGAGGAAAAACGGCTTGCAAGATATATAGCTCTGATGATTTAGACTATAATTATAATTCCTGGGATGATAGATAGACCTATAGCAAAAGTTACTATAGCACAGGTTACCGTAGTGAAGTATTGTAGTGATAGACTAGGGAAATTACTGTTCACAGTCATTGTTCATATCACCTAGAATAATTCTTGATCGGGAATTCCAGAGCCTTTATGTGTTTTAGGACTTGTGAGTTTGGTCTTTGTTTTTTTTATGACCTCTTAATCTCAATAAAAGGCAAAGAAGATGTAATGTTTTGGATAGAATCCCTTGAAATAAAGTGTGCACTTATGCAAATTTTCTCTATGACTCTAAACACTTCTTCTTCTCAAGTCCGTAGGATCCTTTAAGGAAGGTAGCTAAGCTAAGTTAGAGATATTACTATCTTGGCATTTTTGAATGTTGACCATAGAGGGTCGCTTGAGGTCTTGCAATTTTAGTGTCGACCGCTAATAATAGATTTTGATCGCTGGTGGTCGCTTGCCTTTCACTAACCAACTTTTTTTTTTTTCTTTGATTGAATTTTTATTTTTTATTATAAAAGTCCTACGTAAATATAACGTTTTTCAAACATTATTTTGTACTTCATAAAATTTCAGATTAGAAAACAAATTTATATTTTCAAAAATCTCGTTAACCTAAAATTCTTTATCTTTTTTCAAAAGTCTAGTCAAACGCCCTATTTATACCATATTAAGATACTTTTACAAGGATTGGGCATGTGAGTGCGAAGGTGTCCATCGCTATTTTTAAGCCAAGTGTTATTATAGGTAGTGCGCATTAACATCACCTGTCAGCTTTTCTGCTATGAACACCGTAAGATAAGAAAAGTGGGGAATGGTGGGTAGTCATCTTGAATTACACTCTGTTCGTGCGTCATATCATCTCGTGCTTTTAATTCTCTGACAAGACGGGAAATAGTGAGCACTCGTCGCCATGGCCGACGCCATTATCATCACTTCAGGATGGCTGAAACTAATCATCGCACCAAAGAACTCGAACCCATGAATGGCTTCTGCGCGGAAACCAGGACCTTCCACAGCCTCAGGCCCTCCGTCCCTCTCCCTCCTCCTTCCCTCCCGATTTCTCTCACCGACTTCCTGCTCTCCATCCTCCCCTCCTCCTCCTCCTCCTCCTCCTCGTTCCTCGTCGACGCCTCCACCGGCCACCGGGTCACCTACCCGCGCTTCATCTCGCAATGCCGCGCTCTCTCTGCCTTCCTCGCGAGCCGCTTCCCTTCGCTCTCAAGAACGACGTCGCCCTCGTCCTCCCGCCTCCTTCCCTCTACGTCCCCGTCATCTACTTCACTCTCCTCTCCCTCGGCATCGTAGTGTCCCCCGCGAACCCCCTGAGCTCCGCCTCCGAGATCCGCCACCTGGTCGGGCTCAGCCAGCCCGTCCTCGCTTTCGTCACCTCCCAAGCAGCTCACAAGCTGCCTACGCTCAGGCACGGCACCATCCTCATCGACTCGCCCGAGTTCGAGTCCGTTTTGTCCCGGACCGGACTGAAGGAGACCGATCCCGTTCTCCGCAATGTCAACCGGGTCACGCAGGCCGGCCCCGCGACGATTCTCTACTCTTCGGGCACGACAGGCCGGGTCAAGGGCGTCCTCATGACCCACGGAAACATGATCGCGGGGCTTGCCAGCGCTCGCCAAGCCGAGCCAGGCGCGAAGCCCGTTTTGCTGTTTCCACTTCCCCTGTTCCACGTGTATGGCTTTGGGGGGATATTGAAAGCCTTTGGGATAGGGGCGACCGTGGTTTTGATGGGGAAGTTCGAGCTTGAGGCCATGCTGAAGGCCGTGGAGAAGTATAGAGTCGGCTCGTTGCCGGTTTCGCCGCCGGTCGTGCTGGCGCTGGTGAAGTCGGATCTGATCAGGAAGTATGACCTCAGCTCGCTCCACACCGTCATGTGTGGCGGAGCGCCGCTCGGGAAGGAGGTTTGCGAGCGTTTCCAGCAGCAATTCCCTAACGTGGAGCTGGTGCAGGTAAAATGCTAGTAGTGCTAAAGATATCAAAACCAACATAGCTTTCATATTTTGTAATTTTTTTGGCCAAAAAGATAGCCCTTTAATTTTAGGTCTAGTATAAGGAAAACCTCAAACCGGTGCACATATGGTAAATTTATCCCAAATTAATATTTTAACTACAAAAATTCTAAACCGATATACTTATGACAAATATCCTAAACCAGTACCTTGTATTGAAATGCGATTTTTTAACCACCAAATACTAACTTCGTACTAGTAAGCTTACCCCAATAGGAACCGCATTCATACCATGACAGTGCTGTACTAGAATTTTGGATGAAGACGATGCGAAAGAGTTGTAGAATATGAGGAAGTAGATACAGGCACATAGTTTTGAGTTCATGGATACGAAAGATCAATAGATGTAAGTGACTAAGGGCTGTGTCTACATCAACATGTCTGAATGAATTTTTCAGGGTTATGCATTGACAGAGAGCCTCTTAGGAAGTAAAATGATGGGGCCTGATGAGACCAAGCAATACGGCTCCGTCGGTCGCCTCTCTGAGCATATGGAAGCCAAAATAGTCGATCCTGTTACTCGAGAAGCTCTACCTCCCGGCTGCAAAGGCGAATTGTGGCTGCGTGGCCCAGCCATCATGAAAGGTCAATAGTCATACCACAATCTCTCATCCTGGATTGCTTTCCTCCTGGAATCTGCGAACAAAACCCGTGTCAAGATCTGTTGCACATTTTGTTCAAGCACCATCAAGTTAGAAAATTATCGTCTTTCTATTGAAAAACTGACTTGCTTACAAAAAATTGCAGTACAAAATTAGATATCCTGGTTTCCTCAGACATCGACAATTACTATGCTGCCTCTGGCATAAGCATTTCTTATTTCACTGCTTGTACTCCTCTTTGAGCTTCACGTATCACTTGTGAAACTCTGATGTTCTGAATCTTTCCTGATTCCATGTAGGTTACGTTGGAGATGACAAGTCGACGGCTGAGACATTGGACCCTGACGGTTGGCTAAAAACTGGCGATCTTTGTTACTTTGACTCAGAGGGGTTCCTCTACATTGTAGATAGGCTAAAGGAATTGATAAAATACAAAGCATATCAGGTAGCTGCTGTCATAAGGAATCTTTCACTGAGGAAATGTGATGCTTCCCATTTTTCTGTAATCAGAAATTGTCATCTCAATCTCATCCCATCCTACAGGTTCCACCTGCTGAATTGGAGCATTTACTTCAATCTCATCAACAAATTGCAGAAGCCGCAGTGATACCGTATGCTCCAGTGCTTGTATTATGACCTTCATAGATGCGTTGAGTGTTTTTTTTTTTTTTTTTGGTCAAACATAGATGCATTGAGTTTGCATGAGCCAAAGTCTATCTTATTTTTATTCAACATTGGCTATTCTTTTCATTACTTGGAGGACATGCAAGGTATTGGTGAGTCAATGTTTAAAAGGTCGAGAGTTGTCCTACCATTGTGCCAAATGATGATGGACAGAAGATATGCTGTTGCGATCGCATTTACTTTTGAGGCAAATCTTTATCTGCTTAAAATGTACTTGTCGAACTTTGGTGTGTTGTGAGATCCATAAATGTGCTTTCTTTCTGGTGCGTTTGTTTGTGTTTGTTTAAAAATTGTTAGGGAACGAAATAGAAAAAAGTGTTTACATTAGGGAACAATTTTTGAACAAAAAACGCGTTTGGTAAACTTGTTAGGGAATAAAAAATAAACAGAAACATGTTTGGTAAATTTGGATAATTTTTTATTTCTTTTATTTTTTCTATTTTTTTCTTATTTTTCCTTTTTTTCTTTTTTTTTTTCCTTTTTTTTTCTTTTGGCCGGTCGCGGCCTCGGCCATGGCCGCGACCGGCCGGCGAGGGTCGGCCTCGCCTTGATCCGGCGAGGCCGAGCTCGCCCGGCGGGCGGCGCGGCCTCGCGCGGCCACCGCCGGGCGAGGCCGAGGCTCACCGGGCCACCGCCGGGCGAGGCCGAGGCTCGCCGAGCCGGCCGGGCGAGGTCGGCCTCGCCGGATCCGGGCGAGATCGAGCTCGCCCGGGCCGGCGCGAGGTCGACCTCGCCATGGCCGGGCGAGCTCGAGCTCGCCCGGATCCGGCGAGGCCGACCTCGCCCGGCGGCGGCGAGCCTCGGCCTCGCCGGATCCGGGGGCGAGATCGAGCTCGCCCGGCGGTCGGCGAGCCTCGGCCTCGCCGGATCGGGCGAGATCGAGGCTCGCCCGGCCGGCGAGCCTCGGCCTCGCCGAGCCACCGCGAGCGACGCCCGCCCGGGCGCGAGGTCGGCCTCGCCGCGCCGTGCCGACGGTGACCGAGCCACACCGTCGTCTCCCTCCACCGCATCGGCGACCGCCCCTCCGCCTCACGCCCGATCGACGCATCTGCGGGTCTCGAGCCTTCGTTCGCCACCGCCGCATCGGATCTCACCGCGCCGTGACCCACGACTTCGAGATCCGCTCGATCGTCGACCCGCGCCGGCCACGACTCGACCGGCCGTCCTCGCCGCTCGCTCGTAGACGTCCGCCGCTCGAGACCCCACGGCCGAGCCCCGCACCGCAGCCGCCGTCGCCGCCCAGCGACCCGCGACCCAGCTACGTCACCCGCTCACAGGTGGAGACGCTTGCAGCGGCTGTCGGTGCCGGAGAGGACGACGGTGGAGACGCTCGTAGCAGGAGGAGACGCTCGTCGGTCGTCGCTCGTCGGTCGTCGCACGCAGGAGGAGACGCAAGACGCTCGTCGCTCGTCGGTCGTCGCGGAAGTGTCGTACGTTCGAAGGAGGAAGAAACAAAAAGGAACACAATTTTGTTCCAATTTTGTTCCTAAGAAGTGTTTCAGAAACGAGAAACACAAAATTTGTGTTTCTCGTTTCTGTTTCTTTTTTGTTCCTAGGAACAAAAGAACAAAAAAGGAACAGAAACGCACACAAACGCGTTTCTTTTCCTTTTTTGTTCCCAGGAACAAAAAAACAGAAATTTCTGTTCCTGGGAACAGAAATAGGGGGCAGCCAAACGCACCCTAAGTGGCTCATTGCTTAAGTAACCAACAAGACTAATCCAAGTGTATTGCTTGGGATCAGGTATCCTGATGAAGAGGCAGGTCAGGTTCCAATGGCTTTTGTAGTGAGGAAGCCTGGTGCATCTGTTACAGAATCTGAAATCATGGATTTCATTGCTGAACGGGTATGGTCCTCCTGGATTCATCTGTTTTGGAAGACTCTTCTTCAGTTTTTGGGATTTTCCCAGGGAAGTAGAGGAGTTGATGCCCTGAAGATGCTAAATGAAAACGCTGAGGCATCTATACATTGGCTATGAGAACAACTGGGACTCTTAATTTTTCCCGATATCATAGGGGACACTATCAGATTCCCAATCACTGACTTGCCGGGCACCTGGTGTTCTTAACAGTATGCGGGGCGATTAGTTGAGTACCCCAACCAGTTTTAACACCGCCTAAGAAAGCATCTGCTCCAACCCTTGTTCTATTCCATGCTACTAATGTTTTTCTTTTCTCCCCTTTAACCCCAGTTTGTCACGTAACTTTTTGGCGAGCAGTCAATGCTACTAGGTCTATCCAAAAATTGGGCGTGGTCTTTTGTACAATACCTTTGTTTCACTTGCTAAAGCTTACTTGGATAACATAGCTCAATCAGATGACTTGTTCCATTTGAGTAGCACATAGCAAATTTGCAGGGTGTTTTGCCCGGTCCAAACCCATAGACAACCCAACCCTTTTCTCTAATTTCATTAAACTGGGTTTGCAGGTTGCTCCATACAAGAAGATAAGGCATCTCGCTTTTATCAGTAGCATCCCCAAGAATCCCGCAGGAAAGATATTGAGAAGGGAGCTCATCAATCATGCTTTATCTGCTGGTTCAACTAAATTGTAAAATCTTTGACCAGGAAAAGAAGTCCCATTTTTCTTTTAGTAAAAGAGGCCATTATTATCAGTTCTCCTCTGTATTTGGCAATTTGCTGCTCCATGGTATGTATGTTGTACTTGTATTTGGAAGTGATTCACCATTCCTTACCGAAGACAAACATAAACCAGGCGAAATGTGTAACCCTGACCGAATCTTATACCAGCTCTTTGGAGAAGCTGTGCTTGTTAATACTGAAGTGGTTCGGTTCGATTCCCCACTCGAGTCCTTATATTCTTGTGTTTGTCATTGTTTTTGGATGAAATATGCCATTATCATCACCCTGTGTTTGGTGCTCCGTGGGATGCACTATGCAGTACCAGTTGTTGGATATGATTGTTCATCCCTAGCAGAAGACATGATATAAATCCGAAACACAGGGCAGCCTCTTGGGATTGTCTACATTGCTGTGTAAGTGTCTAGTCTCTCTTGCCCGTGGCTCTGAATTTATTTTGCTCATTCCCTCGTATTGAAATGCGATTTTATGGTAAGAGAGACATTCATAAATATGCGATGGCTTTTAGATACGTGTATATAAGAAGTGTATAGCTCTCCGTACCAAGTGACATGGAATATTTCAACAACACTGATAATACTCGATAATCAATAATATCGGATTATTTTACTTGTCTACATTGGAAGGATCTAATAAACGAGTGACATTGAATATAATAAGGTTGATTTACAAAATTAATAGTTGAGGTGCTTGGCACATTAATTAAAATCTTTTCATAATAAAGGGTAAACAATATGAATTATCTTAGAACTATAGCTTAATGTATAATGTCATCTATAAACTTTTAATTTATTCAATATGATTATTGAACTTTAGGCTAATATGCAATGTCGAACATTTAATTTATTGAATGTGATCATTGAAGTTTTGATATATATTCAATTTAGTCTCTAAATTACATAAAAATGTTTAATATTATTCTTTTAGTATTGAACATTTATAAAAAAAAAATTGGTTCACATTGAAGAAATTAAAAATTTAGGGATAATATTACACATTTGACTAAAGTTTATGGACCATGTTGAATCAATTAAAAGTTAGAGATAACGTTATATATTGGGTCAAAGTATAGGGACTACCTATGCAATTATCCCAAAAAAAAAAAAACACGAGTCGTTAGGCACATCAATTGGCATGAGTATGCACGTTTTCCCGCCTAGAACCTCCTGTCCTTAGCTTCGACTCTCTTTCTCTCTCTCCGTTCGTGCTTTCTCCGCATTCATCAATGGCGTCGATGCAGATGGAGGAGAACCCTAGCCCTCGCGTGAAATCAATGGCCGCATTTCTGGTAACGCTTCTACTCGGATCAATCTTCATTCGATCTCTCTCTCTCTCTCTCTCTCCCCCACGTCGAGTAATTCCCCTCGCTTCTTTCTTCGATTTGACGATGGCATATCGATGCCGAAAAAAGTTTTGAATCTGTCCTTTTCTCGTTCTCTTTTTCGGATTTGCAGGGCTTTCGGATTGCGATCCTCCTCTCTCGCGCGCCTCGTCTTCTCTCGTACCCGAAGCATTTCGATGACGAGGCTGCGCAGCATTACCCCTTTCTGATCCCCTCGTTCGTGGATGGATTTGCTTCGTTTCCCTAACTGGCGAGGTATTCGATAACACGGGTGAAAGATGCGATCTAACTGAAGCGACTGAAACGTGGTACGGATATTTTTCGATGTTTTCGAGAAAGTTGCCCTGGGTTGCTCCTTGTTTGTTGTCTAAGCGTGCATGTAATCTGAGGTTTCACTGACGGCGTTCCTTTTTCAATGGAGGGAATGGCTGTCCAGTCCAGTTGGTTTAGTGGAGATTATGCGTATGCAGTAATTTATCCGTGGAGCCAGATTTACTGCAAAGTATATTGTAACCGTATTTGCTCTAGAAAGTAAATGTGATGGCAAGTGCTATATAGGGTATGAAAGATGTGAAGTGTAGTGTTGGGTAGAGAGTCATTCCCAAAAGACGACACTTTAACTTTCCTTGGGATGTTGTCCACATGACTGTCGGACTGTATCCTCACGAAGCTTATGGTTTGTCTTACATGCTTTTAATTGATGAATTTAATTCATATTTGGTTGTTCATGATATGCGCAGACGGATTCCATTAAACTCCATTCCTAGGAACTATCACCAAATTCCTCTCATTCTGCTTGACATAAAGCCTCTAGTTTGTTTCTGTCCCTTGTAAGTACTTCTTCCTGATTCTGGTAGGTAGTGTGCAAATCCCGACTCACCCATGGTACGAAAAGCAGTCAATAGACATAAATTTGATCCCATACCGAATACTGTTGTAACAAGAGTGACAGGTTTTTTTCTTCTTTATTTATTCTTCTTTTTCTGAGGGGTAAATAAATTTTGCCTTTTTTTTTACCCTGTGTTGAGCAGTATATTTGAGAGACATATCTTCCTCCAAGTTGTGAGCATGCAATTGTAATCATATACTAATTTCTGAAGCTTCTGTTAATTGGAATTTAGAAGTTTCTTATTATTGCTGTTGGTTTCATTATACATAAGAATATTCATTCGTGCTTAAAGTGGGAAAGCTGGGGATTTACATGAACGAGATGTTCAACTGATATGACAGCGTGTGCAGAGAGCGGTATTGGGAAACAGATGGAGTGAAGGAGGGTTTCATTCACATGGTAGGATCCCCACTTGAAACCCTGGTTTACTTCTCTTTACAACAAGTAACACAATGGTGTACTTTCTTTTGAGAAATTTCTGGATGTTTACCATTTACTTCCACCTTCCATGTTCTATATGGTGGGTTGCTTTATGCTGTATCAAGATACTTCTACAAGCATTGGCCATGTGAATGTGAAGCATCGAGGTATCCTTGTTATGCTCAAGGGGACTATAATAACTAATAAGGCCTGGAGCAGTAAAAATGTATTATTAAATGGTATAAATGTCAAAGATGTAATTACAGGAGGTCCTTCTCAGCACACTTCATTTATTGCATGGCACTAGCGCACAGTGGACCATTCGTTTTCTTGGCTATTTTGGCTAGCAAGCCAATAAATTCTTATGAGTTTGTCTTATCTACCTTCTTTTATGTCAAACCTCCTCAGAGTGCATTTTTAACAATTTACATTTTAGAAGGGAATGAGCATTTGATGGAACTTGAGAATTGAGAATTATCTTCTCGTTCTTCTTAAGTCAATTCTCACATATCAACGATTGTTTTTTAAAATCAACCTTTTGATTTTCCTGTTTGCTTATGTAGCTTCCCAGTTTATTGTGAGCTGGAAACGAGAAACTGCATAGTTCTGCAAAGCCATTTGCCCATTTCAGGTTTTTATCCATCTTTACTCTGATGTCCATTTACAGCTCTGTGTTTGGCTTGCAATGTCAATAATAGGAAATTTGTGTAGGTTTCCAATTTGTAGAGACGACATCATGCCATGATTATGGGGAAATGAAAGTTCAAGAAAGCACAGAATTGTTGGGTGTTGGGGCCATCTCTTGTTCAATTCCTGTTATTTTGAAGGATGAACTGGTTGACATTTAAAGCAGGATATCGCATAATCTCCAGAATCACACTTAGATTAAATATTTTCATATATTTATAAATGGGAGAATATAAAAGATTTGGACATAACCATCAGTTTCTTGTCCATTCTATTATCAAGGTACAGACAAAAGTTGATTTTCTAATCTATCTGCCATGATGAATTTCTTGCTTCTCTACCTCACATTGTCTTCAAATTTTCATGGCCTAGGTTTGCTCTTACTATGGATGGCATTTTCTTTTCTGCAGATGATATAATTGTCCCAGGAATTTTGACTGTGAAGTGATCTCCTGATCTGAAGGATGTGTGGTGTGATCTCAAGCCACTGCTAGTTGCCAATCTTGTGAGGTATTGAGCTGAATCAGTTGTCAATGGCTTGTTCTCTTGGTTGAGTTCTATAGAGATTTCAGATAATGTTTTCCCTCACTTGGTTCTGATCTTCAAGTTGAATTCTCAACGGTCATTTCAAAACTGGACCAGGGGTTTGGTTTTTCTATATAAGCCGTCTTGGAAACATAATGTTGAAGGTTGGTAGTGCCCTAGTTCAACTATCGACCTAATTTGACTGGATATAGCTTTTTTCAAAGAATGAATTTGTGAGGGAGTTTGGTTTTTCTATATATGCCGTCTGGGAAAAAGAATGTTGAAGGTTGGTGGTGTCTTAGTTCAACTGGTCGACCTAATTTGACTGGTAGCTTTTTCGAAGAACTAATTTGTGAGGGAAGGGTTCGGGGATCTCACTTCCACCTTCTTGGAATAAGTTGGCATGCCTAACCAATTGAAAACCTGATGCCACTAAATTAGGAATGGCAGTGAATTTACTAAGGAAAAGAGTGGGCATGATCTTTATTTAACAAAAGTCAGGATGCACTGGAAGGCAATTTGGTTTGATCTTAATGAGTTTACCTTTTCTCTTGAAGATCTGCTTGAAGTCACCAAAGACAGTAGCATCATATTGCCATTAGCAATTTCAAATAAAGCAGGAACCCATCCATTACTTACATTATTGGATGTGATTTCTGTGATATGTTGGCAAATATGTTCTTGTTCTTAAAGTTCTTTTAGCTATTGTCTGAGTGACAGATATTTCATAAACATATCTTCAATGACAATCGATAACCGATTGCAGAAATATGCTCAATCCTCCTTGTTTGTACCTAATGTCCCTTCATTATGTAATAGAATTCACCTGCTTCTTTGATAGAATCTGTGTATCCGTTGTCAACTTTAGTTGCTTTGATGCTTGTCGGAGGTATCAACATGTTGATGCATACAAAGATTCAAGAAGTCATTTGCTTCTTGTTGGGAAATACGAGTACACATTTTTTTTTTTTTTTAATTTTAAAATTCGAGTTAAACTAGTAGTTAATCAAAGGATATGTGATCTCTGTATAAGTGTTATTATCGATATTACACTTTGAAGCTTAAGTTTGATGCACATGAAACTTCATAGTGGTTTCTTTTGACCTGTGCCTTATTGTTTCTTGTTCTTTAAGAGACAACACTGCACTTTTTCCTTCATAACATGTCATTGTCATCTCATTCTTGTTCATTGTATACTTCGAATATGTGGAACATGGAACAACTTCTAGGCACTGGAAAATCTGCTCCTGAAATTTGCTGCAAAATGCAGTAATCGACCAGTCATAACCACTAGCTTGGGGAGCAGGAGTGCTGGATTGACTGTAACTGCAGTTAAGATTGGAGGTAAGATTCGATGAGTTAATGAGAGAACCTTCAGATTGATTACTGCTTACAAATGTGGGTGGTTCTATCCTTCTAGTCCTCACTCCTCACCTTATTAATTTTTCTTGACCGATAGACTTCGATCTTACTTGTCAATAGAATAAACCTTATGTCAAGTTTAAAGCTTGCAGATAGTAATGAAAATTGATGAACTCTATGTGCTTTGCCAGATGAGGAATAAATTGCACAGCGAAACCAATAAAGTTGATGTTATATCCAACGTGTTTTCCCAAATAGGAGTCTCATGGTTTCCAAAGTTACTACTTAGGACATGTAAGGAGGCTTTAGAAGCTAAAGTGACTTACCTAAGCTTAGAAGACCCTTGTTTTTGTGAGATTGAACTCCAGGTGTTAGCCTTATTTTGATAGCAGAACTGTAAGATTGAATATTTAGAAAGAGAATTACATTCTATGATTTGCAAGCGATAGTAGCTTATTCCACCTCCTTTGGTAATTTTCCACCTAATTTGTAATGTTGTAACAAGGCTCAAATATAGAGAATTTAATTATAATGAGCGGAGGGGAGGGGCATCGGAAGATCATCTCCCTCACTAGTTATCACTATCAATCAATGGTGGGAAATGGAAAACTCTTATTTCTTATAACTCATGTTTGCCTTTCTAAAGTACAGGCTTTTGTAGTGCGATCATTCTTTTACTGAAATTGAAAAGATACGTACTGATGCTATATGGATGGTGGAGTTTGCTAGTATGAGCATCAACTAATGAGTGTTAATATTCTGGTGGGGGAGGATATTCAAATGCTCAAACCAAGTAGAGTGTCCACATAAAATTGCTCGAAAGGCCTTCCCTACTGCTGCAGCTGGGGAAGTTCCTTGTACCTGGAGAAAGTGTTTACACTTTGAAGCATGATGATTGTCACATCTAGAACTGTAACTGGGTGCTTTTGGATCTTCATGTCATTTTAATGGAAGCCTTTTCCCTGGATCTTGCAAGGCGCTATGTAGTCCTGCACACTTAGGTAGCAGTGCTTGTCGGATTCAAAGTTAGTGTTTTATGGTAGTTTTGGCTATGCTATTTATGAAAACGATATGTTTTAGCTGCATTGTAAGGCTTTTGCTGGCAATGAAGAGACCTGTAATACCAAAGGTACTATACATTTTCAAAGATGGCCTGATGGAGCATGATAGGGCTACCATACGAATGGCCATGTAGCAGCAGACAATAAGTGCCTGAGTTGAATATTTTCTTCACATAATATATTGTTCCAAAAGGTATACTTGGAATTAAGCATAGGAGCAGCCATACTGTAAAGAACAACCAAATAACTAGAGCTTGATCCAGCTTATTTATCAGATTTCAATGACCCTTTGTCCATATAAATTAACAGTGACTGTATAATAGAAAGAATTTTCCTGTGACATTGAAATTAGAAATGAAAAGGAAGTTGGATAAGGGCTTGTCTGCAGAGTCCTGTATAAAAATGTTTGAAAGAGCCATTTTTAATCTTCTGTCAGCTAGTTAACTGACCTATGCTTATATCAGCATTTTTATTTTTCATTTCATTGTAAAACTGGTGCAACTCTGTGTCTTTGTTATGCAAGTTTCTAAATCATGTTGTGCTGCAATAAGTTATTACTGGAATGCGCTTTGAGATTTATTTTTGCACGCTGGTCTTCTAACTACTCTCAGCAGTAAAACAATTGTGTTTGGTGCAACAAACCGAAGGAGCAGTATGATCCCAAAGCAATGTCCCTGTCCTGGTTTGACCAATATCTCCCCCATCAAGGAACTTCCCTTTTAGTTGATTGCGATCACACCCACCCTCTTTACCAAATCATTGAACAACCTTCTAAGTACAAAAGCCTTCTCCTTTTTTACTCTACCTGGGGGGTCCCTTATCCCCGTTGAATATGTCTTATTTCCACTGAAGCTCTTTCTATTAATTCTCTGCATCTTTTTAATTGTTTGGTCTACTCCATCCGGTTCCATCTTTAATGGTGTGTTGATAATTTTATACTTCATTCAATGGATTTAGTTATGGGCAAAGCTCCTTAGTCTTCAGAAAAAGAAGGGTATCAAAGCTAGACGACTGATGCATCAGTGCACAACCTTTCATGGGTATCTGACTAAAGATACTCAATACTGGCCTGTTTCATGAGGAAATTTTGCTTCTTGATCAACAATTTTTTAACTTTCAACTTGAGGCATGCTCACTTCATTTGTATCCATCAAGATACTTCTAAAATTGGAGATTAAAAGTCCGAAATAAATGATTTCAGGACCAAGTAGTCCCTATAACATATTCTAGCAAGAGCACAAATAAAATTGTTTTTGGTGCAGTGATGTCTCAATATCATCTCGAACTAAAACAGTGTAAAGATCATAGTTCAATTTACATAAATATAAATTGTTAGGTCTTTCTGTCAATGCCAGTCGCTTGTGAAGCAGATTTGACATAGTTCTGGTACTGCTCAGATACAAAAATCCAGAATGGGATGCAGTTGTTTGTTCTCACATCCTCAGTGAGGTGATGCCATCAATTGAACTAATAGACTCCCTTTTCAGAACGAACTAATCCATATTAGAATGGTTGTGGAATTAATGAAATGGGGAAGTCGGATACTGTTGGTGGTGAAGAAGATCTAACAAATATTCAGGCACTGGAATTGTTGAGAAGGTAAATTCTCTTGGATAGGTCATTGTATCTCCACATAATTTCAAAATCTTAGCTGACAAATATTGGGGTGTTTTCACTATGACTTCTGAAACTGGTCAGTGCATTGTTCAGTGTAATTTGTGTGCCACTGAGAAATATTTGCACTAACTGAGGATAGTGGAGAGATAAATAACTCTTCAAATGGGCTGGTTCTAGTCTCTTTTGCAATTTTCTTTCAGCATTTTAATTGAACTTTAGCAGAGCTCATTCGTTTTTCTCATCAAATGATGGAAGACAAGAGCAAAGTGCAAGAACATCAGTGACTTCCTTTCTGGAACTGTAGGTTGAAGCATGATATTTACCTTCAGGGTACAGGTGACAAAGGTTGAAATCAGTTGTATTCCTGTCTGAGCATCATAGGCATCTTACATATACTGGAATTTATCTTAAGCTGCAAGACTCTAGTCTTACAAGTTACTCTAGGTAAGCTGCCTGAGTTCTGAATCTTTTTAGCTAATCCATGAAGATGTGATTTTTCTTGTCGTACTTTTTGGCTTCGATCTGAAGTCCTGGAGAGCTTCTGACACTTGAAATGCCTAGTCCTACTTTAAAGTCAGACATTCTGGTTGTCGTATTTCAGGAGGCACGAGAGAGAAGTTCTCTTGTTTAATTGGTTCAATTGAGTTCTAGTCGACAGAATCTTATATTCAGCTGCAAGTTTTTTCAAGTTAAAATGATATTGCAAGGAAGACACTTGAATAATAATTCGTCCTGATGTTTCTCAGAAGGGCAATATTTACAGAATGTAAATGTACAGAATCATGGATTTTCAACAACTTTTCAACTTTTTGAGGAATATAAGGTTGGTGTATTCAGCATGTCTTATCATTTAAACCTCTTCTAACCAAGAAAACTACACTTGATGCTTCAACAGTCTATGGATAGATTGGTTCTTCTTGTTTTTCATGTAAGGAACATGAGAGGAACTTAATAATTTTATTTATAGTGTGTGGTGTGTGTTGTAATTTGTTTTGATCTGGACAACTTTTCCTTGAAAAGTATTAGCACATGGAACTTGTGCTTTTCTAGTAGGGACATTCACTTTCTAAAGGATTACTATAGACCATCCCTTTCTAAGGAGGCCAAAAAGTTATACTGAGCTATTATCAACTTCCACGAAGATCTGCAACTCAGTATGCACATTAGATCAACTGCCTCTCTCAGTTTATGTATTTTTGTTCCATTAATAGTATCGTCAAATCCATAACAATGCAGCAAGGACAACTATGCGCATGTTGGAAAGTTTAATCCGCCTGGCTCAAGGTAAGGATAATTACTATTTTACATTGCACAAAAAGAGGCTTATGACACTGTCAAAGTTGAATGTTACTAGAATATACTCTTTTGTGCCCTTAGAAACTTTTTAGTGCCAACTTTAGCACATTTTATAAATGAGGTTATGCATCTGGATGCTATCAGAGCCATTTTGTGCATCGAAATGTTTTAATACCATCACTCCGTGACTACATCAGCCATCCTGAACAGCATTAAAAATGCCCTTCACTTCAACTTTAGTGAAATCCCGATCAGGAATGTATCCTGGTCAGTTCCTAGTCTAACTTTCAATTATCCATGCACAAACTGAAATTTTATTAAAATAATTTTAATGTGTATGTTGGCTTGCTCGTATGGATGTGCAAGTGTCCATGTTTTCTATCATCCCATAAGAGGTTTAATTATATGGACACGGACTATAAGCAGAATAGAACACTTAAAAAGTTAAGTACAGTTTACTACTCCAGTTTAAATGGATGGAAAGTGCTGAAGATCAGAAGACTCAAGAGGTAGAATCTGCGCAGCCCGTTCTAGGTACACATTCTCTGTATCTGCCGGTAGAAAATGTCACTAATTTATTTGGAATTGTCTTCTTCATTAACTTGTCTAAGGGTCCATGCGAAATCTTTTGAGCCAAGTTTCTGAGAGTCTCTTAAATAGAATTATAGGATTCCTGATGTCTAGTTATCAGTGGGAACAAACCTGTTAGGAAAATAATGGCTTTTATTGATTTGTGACCTGACATAACTCCTTTGACAAAACAAAGAGCTAGCAGTAGTTTAAGATCTTTTATGCATTTGATAAGTCTTCCATCTAAGGTTGGCAACATTGTGAATCAGTTGGGCATGAAATTTGAAGACAATGTTACTTGTCTGGTAGCTGCATGTGGAGATTAAGAAGTTACCTTTTTGCTACGTACCTATTCAAGATGGTTTGAATGTACCCAAGTTTCACTAGAAAAATTTCCTTAGAACAAGAGCGACTTTTCATGCTCGTCTTTGTTTCATCTAGTCAAAGATTGGTTCTATTTGGAACTTGTTTGCTTTGTTTTGTCCAAAGTCTCTCCGTTGGGATTATCGATGGTACTACGGCGAATTGTTTCTTGTCCCGCAAGGTATGGAAACAATTAAGGTAGCGAGACAATGGCAGTTTCAAATTGCGAGGCCCTCAACGATGCCATGAGTTACCCAATGGATTGCCCAGAACGAGGAGCAGGAGAAGAGTGACTTTCCTTTCATTGGAGAGGGAATTCTTCCACGATCTGAGTTCAACAGTGCTTAGAAAGCTTTCGTATAGTAGTTAGTGTGACGTGCATGATACGGTAAGCTTGTGAGGATAGAGCTGTGCGTTGGTCCATCCGCTTTTTCCTTTAGTCTATGTTTCTATAGCGTGTTCCGTTTCTTGTAAATGTGGGAGTCTGCCTTCTATTTTGAGAACACGAGAGGCTATTTCTTGCTTAGAATTTATATGCGCTGGCGTTATCCATCCATTCCCACGAGAATGGTTTTGATTATTTTTTCAGCTCTGTCGAGGGGTTACTTCTTCAGGGAAAATCCTGAAATTATACCTCAAATTAGCAAATATATCGATGAAACTGAATAATGTTAAGGCACCTAGATCGTATTAAAAATTAGAAAGAAGAAATGGGTCTGTGAGGGCCTCGCTATGTGCCCTTAAGGCATATATTGGGCACCAACAAGAGCTCTATGAGGGCCCAATTACTAATCCTGGACTAAAGATGGGTCTCTTAGAGCCCAATCTTATCGACCAACAAGTTGGCCTTAGTAAAGCCCACAGGGACTGGTCCAGGGGAATATCCGGCCTGACTAGGCTTACTTTGGGCCCAACTGGGCCTTTGACTGCAGCCTAGTAAAGGCACATTATTCAACTCGTGGGCCCATCTATAGCCCGACACGTAGTTTACAAGGCCTACTGGGCGGCCGAACGAAATAAAGCCTGCGCCGGGAAACAAGCGTCATTGTAATTGGGCCTCCAAGGCTCGTTGGGTCCGGCAGATGAAATGGACCAGGAAATTTTACTTCAGCCTAATACGGGCTGACAATGGCCTTTAAGAGCCTCTCGATTAGCTAATGGGCTCAAGAAAACCCTCAAATTGGGATTTTCCAATATGATGGACCTTATCGTGAGCTCCAAAGGCCCATTATTTCGGCTTTAAGCGCCGACAATAAAGGCTCCTAGTTGACTGACGGCGGAAGCCCATTGAGCCAACTGCTAGATTGAGAGAACCGGTAGATTGCTGATGAAACTTTTTATTAATCAGCGGCTCGTTAGATTAAGCAGTTATGTAAGCTCAAGCTTTAATCGAGCGAATTATAAAACATACTTACATAGTCGAGTATGCTCCAAAAAAGGGTCAAATACCGACAATCCAACAATAAGTTCGACAACAAAGCATCAGTTCAGGCTGCTAACTAAAATTTAGCGTCAACCTCCTGATCAGACGCTTAATTAAAATCTCAAGAACTTAGGTCATAAAAGTAACGACACCGTCGCTTGCGACGAGGCTAGAGGTAGCAGTTCGAGGTGTTATACAGACAACCCTCACAATCATCAATCAAAAGCATCTGCGCCAACCTAATCACGCCATCTCCAACAAGTACTACCTATGATTCTTCTACACGGAAACATCCAACTCATATATAATAGCTTTTCCAGCCAACCAATTATCACCCTCAACTAAGAAATTTTCCGAGGACAAAACAATGAGCGTGCAACGCAAATTAGACAAGCATTCCGTCTAGATACAAGACCATGCAGACGGCCTCAACCATCCGACACCAACACGCCTGACTCCCCAAATTCAGCAAAGCATATTAGGCAATCCCCCTGCTCCGCACTGCTTGGCAACATGTGATTTACATTTCCCCTTGTTCTCTGTCTGGGAAAGAGTACCAGAGAAACTACTAATAATGGAATTTACAGCTCTCCTTGTTATCTGTCGTTTATGATATGAAAAAAACATTGCTAGCTATCAAATAATGTGACCAATGAGAATGAAAGGAAGTTGAGATTGAAGCACTCGCCTCACACTACAGCAACTGCACCAGCTCCATAAGATGCCTTTCTTAAACATATGCATCTGTTAATACAACCCAGAAGACTTAACGTGAAGAGAATCATCATACCCAAGAAAAATGCGATGCTAAAGTGATAAATTCACATGAAGCAGAACAGACAAGTGAATTGGAATATTCACATGGAGGTGATACTGCATGGCTGTTCTTCTGGAAAGGCTGATCTAGCGAAATTCATCTGTCATCGTTGAACAATACACAGAGGACAATAAAAGATCTATTCAAAGAATTTTGCAGCAGAAATGACATTTGCTAACATATAAACCTATTGAAGCAAGCATTGCCAAAAGAATTAAAGACTTAAGACCCCCTGATAAATGCAGATTTGAGAAAAGAAGCACGCCATCCAACCAGTGCTGTCAAAGATGAAACTGCTCCATCAATTGCAGGCCAATTGACTAACCTTCATCACAGCAATAAAAAAGATATCGTAAACCACGCCAAAAAAAGAAACTAACGGTATAACAAGAATGCATCCCAAATAAAAATCTTTCCACTCTTTCCGAGGCATCAAATTGAAGCATCCCTGCACTCCCAATGCCACCATCCAGTGGATCTTCTACAAAGCATAAGTACAAAAGAGCCCCATTCAAAAGATAAATACAAGACGAGGGATGTTACAACTCAACTAGAAAGAGAGGGAAAGGCATTTTCAATTGAATCACTCAGTACTTCAACCCTTCCTTCTAAAGTTGCATGGTTCCAAAGGAAGAAGTCAACTCAAAAATAGAAGATACTCTCCATCAATTGATACCAAGAAGGAAAAAAAGGTACAATATCATCATTCAAATCAAAGCCTCATAACTTATTTGTCTTACAATTAACAAGGATTTTCAGGGCTTCTGCTCATCCCTAAGAAATCTACACGGCCATCTCAACGAGCGAAGAAACTCAATGCAATCCACCTTCTCACAACAACAGAAGCATGTGTTATACAAAAGGAATCGAAAACTTTTGTCGGATCATTGCATATTCAATACCTCAAGGGATTTGATCCTCATAGGCACGAATACCCAGTATCGCTTGCATCTCTTCATCTGTTAGTAAACTCTTGAGTACTGGATGTAATGTCAAGAAATCATGATGTGAACATCATTTATCAACTTAATTTGACTATTTACATTCACATATTTACAAAAATGGAACCTGTTGTGGTTCAACCAAAAGAGAAGACAGGAAAAAGTCAGGAACCAATTTGCACACCTTGCAAACTCAAAAGATGTGCGAAGATGTTAATAGTAGTAAATTGTTTGACCGGAGCAGTTTCCCACTGTTACTATCATCAATGATTCTTCTAGGTTCCTGCCAAGGACAGAAAATGCAATTATGCACCCCTGCAGTTACTCTTCCTCCAGCAAGACAATCTTCCAGATGCCTAGAAATCAAAGCAGGAGGTTTAGAAAGACATCCATCTCAAACAAATCAAATTGTTCCAGGGAGAACTGCAGGTTAAATTCTTTGTCCAAAATCCAATCTGGCTGCAGGCAATCATCTGACAACAGTATGCAGAGGGGGAAATGTTGGCATGAAATCCTTAGAAGTAGGCAGTGGAACTTCACGAAACCAATCATGTTCAAGGGCTTCATCTGCTGTTATTCTCTGCACGTGGAAAAGACATTGATAAATACAGACAACAAGGACATATTTGTAAAGCACAAGCTTCGTGAGAATTACCATCTCTGGGTCATATGTCAGAAGCCTGCTCAGCAAGTCAAACCCCAATTCAGAAAGAACAGTAGTTCCAGTAAAAGATACAGCAGGAAACTTCTTTCGCAACAAATTATACCTGAAGAAAAAACATCATACTCAAACAATGAAAAAACATAATGTCTTGAAAAAAGCTGCACCCAGCACTAAGATAGAATACCGTCACTACAGAACACTTACGGTTGCTTAACAAAGTTCGCTTTTGAACCAGGCAATTCAGAGAATCCATGCCATATTTTCTCACTGGGTGTGCCAAGAGTCCTGAAAATCTGCACAGCACAGTTTTCAAATAAGAAAATCACTGAATGAAGAGTCTGAAAAAACAAGACAAAGGACCTATTATGTCAAAGTTCCTACCTTGTCAAGCTGATTGACTTCACTATTTCCCCTGAAAAGCGGTTCATTGGCCAACATTTCAGCCATAATACACCCTATTGACCACATATCAATTGCTGTTGAGTACTGTTTTGCTCCCAATAAAAGTTCAGGTGCTCTGCACATCAGATTATACTGTCAAGGCTCAACCACAATTATATACTGCAAAATTCGGAAATACCAATGTGCACTGCATGAAAAAGGAAAAGAAAAGGCAACCACACTGTACATAAAAGGAAACATAACATGACTGAGCCATCTTTATGTGCCCAAGTAGAGTCCCAAGAAGATAGAGCGTAAAATAAAAGAGTGCAGGATTCTCTGGGCTGGTACTTTGGAAAATACAATCTTTAAAGCAAATAGAAATTCCCAAAAAGAACACTAAATTAAGTGATGTGGAATAATAGATGCTCCTGAATTCCAAAGCATTATTAACAGCTAATTGGTAACATACTTGGCTTCTCGTCATCCTCAACAAGTAAGAATGGCCCAATTTCCCATACATGTCGCATGTTCTTATTATTAGAAAAAGTATGCAGCTCACCTGTACCACAGGGTAACAACGAGAGGAGTATACGGCTTCAATGGGCTCCCATACTGCCTTGACAACCCAAAGTCGCATATTTTTAGCTCACCCTTGTTGTTAAAAAGAAGATTCGATGTCTTCAAATCACGATGAAGTATCCAATTATCATGAAGATACTTGACGCCCTCCAATAGCTGAAGCATCAGGCATTTGACTTCACTTGTACTGAAAGGACGCTTCCTTGCTTCCATCACCCCTTGAGATCGTGTTCCATGTACTCCATGACCATAAATATACTATTATCATCATCCATAACGACTTCTTTAACACCTACAACAGAAGTGTGATTTAAGGACAGTAAAATGTTTATCTCCCTCAAAGATGTTAGGGGAAAACCACCATCAGAGTCCTGTTTGTTCATCTTCACCTTCTTCAAAGCCACTATTTCCCCCGTTTTCATATCCCTTGCACGGTAGACAACACCATAAGTGCCTTCATTAATCTTGTTCAGTCTTTCATATTCAAAGACACTTCTGCAAGAATCAAGCATGTTTATACTTCGTCTTGCAGGCAATGAGGACACTTCAAACTCTTGATGTTCTCTATTGTTCTCATCATCCATGTCATCATGGTTGTTGTCTGCATCGCTAAGATAAGTGCAATCCCCATCCATGACGACAGCTTGGTCACCATCTTCAGATTCCCCTACACTCGCTCCACCAGCCAGCCCAATCTCATCAGATCCAGAAGACCTGGTTTGATGACCGAGCCTCCTGGAAGAAACTCCCCACTCTCTGGACTTGACCTCTTTGTGACCAATGCTCTATTCTTCAGTATCATTTCTTCATCATCGGATGCACAGATAAGACTCGGTGAATCACTATCAAATGCCCATCGTGACATAGAGATGGTCCTCTCATGAACAAATTCTCCATCCTCGACCATACTGTCATCTTGATCACCAGCCTCACTTTGCTCCTGATGCAATGCCTGGGCCTTGCATCCAGATGCACTGAGAGATATAGATTGATCAGCAATAGGAAGATCAGATCCATGTACCAGATCCAATGAGATAGAGGAGTTCAAAACACAGCCACCAGACTCATCATTCGATGACATTGTAGATGGAGCCATAGGAGGACTTAAAATAGTGGTGGCTGAAACCACTCGGTTCTTGGATGATATCCTGATTTCCCTGTCCTCCACATCCCATAACATCGGGGAGAACTTCCTCTTCTTCTCAGGGGGATGCTGCACACCATCTTGGTACAACTTGGCACCCCTCTGCACCTCAACAGGCTGATGCTCCTTATCTCGGTTCTTGGACTCCATCTTGCGCCCATCACTCCCCTTATCCGCATGGCCACGATACTGGCTAAATTCGCTGCGACAAGTAGAGCGAATCGTGTCGCGACCATCCCTTCTGGAGGAAGAGTTACAATCCAATCTCCTAGAAACACGATATTTCCCTGTTGCCATATTGTTTGCAACCACAACTCCCTTTATCAAAAACCCACAGCTGACGTCTCAATACACAAAAAAAAAACCCCGCGATCCCCAAAACGACAGTAGGAACGAAGCAATCGAACGGATCACCCTTTCAAAACCCAATCGAATCAGAACCAGAAAAATCACACAATCCTACGACAGGAAACCTAACCAACAGCCCGACCACGATCACTTTCCGGTCAACAGCAGATCGTCTAGGAACCTAGTCGCAACCCTAAAGTAAACGAGAGAGAGAACACGAAATGAAAGTTGCAGATCGGACGTCAATCGGCGACGACAGACACCGGAACCCGATTCGGACGGATCGGGAACGGAACCGGGAAGGAAATCTGAAAACCCTAGACGCGACGAAACAAGAGGGGCTTTCGGACGTCGCTCCTTCGAAATCCGCAGGTACTGAAAGCCTTACCGGAGGATGAAGAGAGAGAGAGAGACGCGTGGGGAGGCGTCGCGACGATGGAGGAATCGGCAGATCGCGAGGATGCTTCGAGAGGAGGACGAAACCCTAGCGAATCTTCGTCGACTCAACGCGTTTGATGTTTTTGGTTTCCTTCGATGGACGGCACTGCTTTCTTATCGCTCCGCGTCCAGTCAAGGCCGGCGGCTCCTACTTTCTTTCGTTTTGGTCCCCAGATAATGTGATATTTATGTTTTTAGCCCCTCGGCCGACGTGAGGCCATGGGCTTGGGCCTTCTTTTCGGTCGTGCCTGGGCTTCAGGGCCTTAACCGGCATGACGGGCCAGACTATGAATTCTGCTGTTCCTCGGATAGATGGGCCGAATGAACAAAATCGCAGCACGGTAGGCCCAGCACGGTAGGCCCAGTGTCACTTCCCCTTCATGGATTGTGCTCCTTCAGTGGTGGTTTCGCTAGGACAATTTTTTTCTTTTTTTAGTTTTTGGTTTAAGCTAGGGGTGAATAGTTTTAGGTTTCGTTCATAATTCACTTGAAACCTAAAATCTACCCAATAGAATAAGTCCCTTATTTTTTAAAACTCAAAACCTACTAGCTAGAAAGGTTTTTTTATTTTTTTGGAATCCGAATCTATTCTGCATACCCTAAAATTTGGAATCTATCTTATCATAGATCTCAAGATCAATTTTAGGTCTTACCAAAGTTTCACTTGTATTATTAATTGAATAATCTTAATGATCATCACTATTTATTGATTACAACTTATATTTAGATACACGGAAAATATAAAATATCAATAATATAAAAGTCTCAATCATAAAATGAAAGCTTAGATTAGTAATTCCAAATTATATATTCGTCGTTAGATACCATAAAATAAAAAATACAAAAATTAGTTTCAGATTTTATGTTCAAAGTTCCACTTACATAAAACCTGAAATCCACCCGTCGAAGTAAATTTCCCAATTTTTGAACATAAAATCTATCATGCAAACTTTGAAACTTAAAATTGAATATAGGTTTCCATCGATCTGATTCTTCAATTTCAAATTCTATTGTGTAACAATTGTCATCCCTATTAGGTTATTATATGACGAATTAATCATAATCAAACCTAAATTCTGAAACTTTGCAAAATCAAAACCATTGTATTCGAAGTTCGACCGTGGTCTTCTTGCTGTGGGGACTACGAACATAGGTCACTACCCAAAAGATGTGAATGTTTATATTATCTCGCGGAATCAAATCGGTGGGTGCGGAAACTAGGGCGATATCCTGGAACCGTGATGGACATCAAACGGCCTGATGCGTGCCACGTGTCAGATGTCCCATACTTCCACCATATCCATACAAGGTGCACCTCCCAAGGCATGCACAAACTCCAAGGCATTAGCCCTTATCATCACATCTCCCCACTTCCAATTACGCAATCCCAAGTTAATAACGTGGTCAATCTAATTTTATTTGCGCCTTGCCTGATTCGATTTAAGGTCCGTCTCTTTGTATGAAAGTGAAAAAAGGAACGTACCCAAAGCTAAAATTTCCTGCTGTGGCGGTACGTGAAGACGTTAAGTTTTTAGGTTAATTTGAGCTCTGGGTGAACATGACTATGAATGACAAGTGCGAAAAGTCATGGTTGCGGCTAAACCTCACCCTAAAAAATTGCCATTGTGTTTTATTTTTTTCAGGATTCCCTATTCTTATAATTCTTACGGGCATCCAAACATTCAAAACCAACTAAAAATCAAACCACTCAGACTCTAAGCAAGATACTGAAATGAATTTGCAAAGAGAGTAATTTGTTTTTTTTTTTTTTTTTTTTTTTTTTTGTTTTCAAGAGCTCTTTTGTAGGCATGTGAATGGAATTGGTAATTGAGTCAAAAATGAACATATGATTTTGGTATTTTCCATGGAAAAAGGAGAGAGAGAAAACTGACATAAAGCCAATTAAACTCCAAAGATAGACCATAACGATAACGCAGGATGTGCCTATCCACTTGCCTTCCAGTTTTGCTGCTATATAATTCCACCACCCCCTATCACCTCCAGTAGTTCCTTACGCCAGCATTCAAAACTTGCCAAGTAGCACCATCGCTCCAGGAAAAAGATGATGGATCTCGGGTCGTTCACGTACCAAGCACCAGCAACCAACAAGGCCAACACCGAGTCCGGCTACGACGTCCCCCAGGGAGTGGACATCAGAGGGCGTTACGATGCCCAGTTCGCCAGGATCCTCACCCGGGACGCCTTGCAGTTCGTCGCCGATCTGCAGAGGGAGTTCAAGGGCCACATCAAGTACGCCATGGAGTGCCGCCGCGATGCCAAGCAGCGCTACAACGCTGGTGCACTGCCTGGGTTCGACCCCGCCACAAGGTACGTGAGGGAAGGTGAGTGGACCTGCGCGCTGGTCCCGCCAGCCGTGGCTGACCGGAGGGTGGAGATCACTGGCCCTGTCGAGCGCAAGATGATCATCAACGCGCTCAACTCTGGCGCCAAAGTTTTCATGGTGAGCGAATTCTATATCTTTATGTCCATGAGAACAAAGCACTTCGTTTTGTTAGTGTCTAACTTGCCACGCACGTCTGACATGTCCAACTTATTTAGGAGAATCTCTATGAACTTACTGATGCTTTGAGTCTGAAGTCGATTATGATTATGATAATGACATATTCCGTTGGTATAAATAGGCAGACTTTGAAGATGCGCTATCGCCGAGCTGGGAGAACCTGATGAGAGGGCAAGTGAACCTGAAGGATGCGGTGGATGGGACCATAACCTTCCACGACAAGGCCCGAAACAGGGTCTACAAGCTCAATGACCAGATTGCCAAGCTCTTTGTCCGGCCCCGAGGTTGGCACTTGCCCGAGTCTCACATCCTCATCGACGGTGAGCCTGCAACCGGTTGCCTCGTCGACTTTGGCCTCTACTTCTTCCACAACTACGCTCCATTCAGGAAAATGCAGGGTGAGGGGTTCGGGCCCTTCTTCTATCTCCCTAAGATGGAGCATTCCAGGTACGCAACTAGGAATCTTTACCAGACAGATCATTCTTACATATCGACTATGTGATATATCCATCGGCTAGATGATATTTCCAGTCAGTGAGTTTGGAATAAAGTTTGTTTGTGATCGCTCGGTGGACTATGAAACGTCCTGGCTTGTGTCCATTAGGATGCTATTAGCATTACAATAATCAATGCAGGGTCCATGTCCTTCTTGTGTTAGTATATTTACTGTAGTTAAGAGATCAGCAACTGACAAAGGACGTCTAGATTTTAACGTAATGTAATAGGCCAGAGTGCGCCATGAACTTTTCCACGAATATTAGCTGAAGGGTTGTTGCGTTGGGATCGGCAGGGAAGCGAAGATATGGAACAGCGTCTTTGAGAGGGCAGAGAAGATGGCGAGCATCGAGAGAGGGAGCATAAGGGCAACGGTATTGATAGAGACACTACCTGCAGTGTTCCAGATGGATGAGATACTGTACGAGCTGAGGGATCACTCGGTCGGATTGAACTGCGGAAGATGGGACTACATCTTCAGCTATGTCAAGACCTTCCAGGCTCATTCCGATCGCCTACTGCCTGACAGGTTTCAGGTCGGGATGACCCAGCACTTCATGAGGTCTTACTCCGATCTCCTCATCCGGACTTGCCATCGGCGCGGTGTTCATGCCATGGGAGGCATGGTATGGAATTTTTTGAGTACTGAAGCAGAGTCGAGCCTCTTGTCATCGGTCTAACAATATCTGTTGTCCTAATTTTCTGACAGGCGGCTCAAATCCCCATCAGAGATGATCCGGCGGCCAATGAGGCGGCGCTGGAACTAGTAAGGAAAGACAAGCTCAGAGAAGTCAGGGCCGGGCATGACGGGACATGGGCTGCTCACCCGGGGTTAATCCCGGCTTGTATGGAAGTCTTCACGAATCACATGGGCAATGCGCCACACCAGATCCAATCAGTCAAGAGAGAGGACGCGGCCAACATAACTGAGGAAGACCTCCTCCAGAGGCCGAGAGGGGTCCGAACTTTGGAAGGCCTCCGGCTCAACACTCGGGTTGGGATCCAATACCTGGCAGCCTGGCTCACAGGGACAGGGTCGGTCCCACTCTACAATCTCATGGAGGATGCTGCAACTGCCGAGATCAGCCGAGTCCAGAACTGGCAGTGGCTGAAGTATGGTGTGGAGCTGGACGGTGATGGGGTTGGAGTGAGAGTGAGCTTGGATCTATTCGCGAGGGTGGTGGAGGAAGAGGTGGCCAGGATTGAGAGAGAGGTTGGGAAGGACAAGTTCAAGAAGGGGATGTACAAGGAGGCTGGCAAGATGTTCACGAGGCAATGCACGGCGCCAGTGTTGGACGATTTCCTGACGCTCGATGCCTACAATCACATCGTCGTGCATCATCCTAGGGGGTCTTCCAAGCTCTGAAAGCCTGTTTGTCTCCTATGAATGGCTTAAGGGACGTATTGCTTTGCCTTTACCAATTTCCACTGCTGCTATGGATGAATAAATTGTGTTTCTATGACTATTACCAGTTGTTCTGTTTCTGCAAATTGAAGATTTTTCCATGAGATAGTAGAGTAATTGAACAATACAGACCAGTGGTTCGCTTGAAACTAAGCAATATTCTTCCTTAGCATACAAGGAATTTGCATCAATGGGTTTATACTCAGCCTAGTGGATTAGAAAGCAGAGAAGAAACATGTAGCTGAAAGAGTGAATATGATTTTTGGAAAATCGTAAGGTCAAGAGTGTCAAAGGCTAGTCGTAGTTCAGTGGGTGCAATCACAGTGAATGGGCGTCTATATTAAGAATTTGTATAGTCTTTGGCGATAAAATAAAGATAGCATGTCATGATACTACGTTCTTGGGTAAAGCGTTGAACCGTGGACCTGATTTGAGCAAAGGCTCAAAGGGTAACTCTTAAAGATGCTTTCATTTCATCTAGGCCCAGTCATTTTTCATTTTGATATTGAAATGGTTGGACTCTACTCTGTCATTCCCTTTTGTTTGTTTATGTGTGTGTGTGTGTGTGTGTGTGTGTGTGTGTGTGAGAGAGAGAGAGAGGGAGGGTCACGAATGATCCATTTGGAAGTCGGACATGGAAAGCCACATAGTCGCATGCTATGCCACAGATCCTTGATGGGTTCGACCCGCTTAGTGCTCGCAAGTCAGCAATAGGCCCAAGGTGGACCATCTTAACAACTTAATAAAGTGTTGTCAAACAGAAGGTCTTTATGGGAAAGAAGGAAAGTCGACGAAGTATCACTAATAATCAACTGACTTTCGTTTTTGGTGCACGTTGAAAAATTATTTGCAAACACGATCACTTGACTATAATAGTAACGTGACACTTTGAGCGAGACATTGATGTCGTTTCCCCCGTTAAGATGATGATTATGTCTTGGTTTTTCTTATTTTATGTCCATACTACATACCCAATTGGTAATGAATGCTATTGTTATGTTACCTGTGTTGCTAGCTTTTTAGCTCGATTAGATCTGGTTCCATGAATTCTTTTGTGACCCAAAAAGCCTATGGTGGAAGTGGAGGGCCTTGCCATAGGAGCACTAGGGTCTCTGGCCCGAACGTGAGGACCCTAGCCAAGCTTTAGGGTCTTGACTCCAGCCTCAATAGACTTGGACTTGAACTTAATGCCCTAGCATAGTTGTTGAGGATCCTAGCATAAGCTTTTGGGGTACAAAGCCTAACCTCTATGCACTGAGGCCCAAGCACTGGACCTGGCCGAGCATTGAGGACCCAAGACAAGGTCACTGGGGTCTCAAGCCTAGCTTCAGTAGTTCGGGTTTGACCTCAATGGATTGAGCCCAAGCATTGAGGATTTGAACACAAGCACCAATTTCTCAGGCCCGGCCTCAGTGGACTAGAGGTGGGGTGCTATAGAGCCAGGCAAAGGTGCTGGGGTCCTAAGTCTGGCCTCCATGGACTCAAACCTGGGCGTTGAGATCCGGTCATAGACACCAATGTCCTGAACCCAACCTCTGTTGACCTAGCTCAGGCATCAGGGTTCTATGCTCAGCTTCTTTGGACTTGGGCTTGCCCTTGGTTGACTCAAGAATCGCTACCAAGGGCCCAAGAGCTAGCGTTGGGTTTCTCGTACTCAAGTGAAGGATTTTTTGTCTAAGCACCAAAATCGAGTCATATTCTTGAAAATAGTTTTCAATCTTTAGAAAGGAAAATCATCTTTCCAAATTTAAGCATAGGTTTTTTATTGACTAGAAAAACATTCTTTATTGACTCACTTTCTTAAGTGATTCAAATACTAAAAAATATTTGCTCAAAAAATATGTTTTATGAAAGAAATGGAGCCTTAGTGAATTGCTCTTCCTCCTTCGCTCATGGATGGAGTCCAATGGCTGAGCCACGTTAACTTCCTATTTCGTACTTTTATCTCATTTTTTTATTCTGTATTTGTCGTTGCTTTTGCTTAACAAAGAGGGAAGATGATTCCATATCATTTGGAATGAAGACTCTTTGAGAGATGTATGTTGGCAGACCAACCGAACTCAGTCTATTTTAAGGTTTAATTTGTTTTGCAAAAATATTTTCTGGCGTTGTGATAATGAAAGTGACTTTTCTACCAAGACTTAAATTTAAATATTTTTCTCTTTCGAAAATTGGAAATCATTTTATAAAATATGACTAGGAATCAATGTTTGGATTAGAAACTCTATGTTTGGGTATGAGAACTCCAAAACTCGTTCTAAAGCCCTTGGTTGTAAGGCATTCCCGAATGGTTCAGGCTGAGTCCATCGAGGTTAGGCCCGACTCCATCTAAGCCACACCCGAGACCTCGACAATTGTGCTCAAGTCCATCGAGGCTAGACTCCAGACACTAGGCCCAGAAATATTGATACAGATGTCGGTCATCTTATGCTTACGTGACCAATTAATGTTGGCGTAGATAATTAAATATTTTAATTTTTAATTTTTTTCTTTTCTTTTTATTTTTAATTTTTCTTTCTTTCTTCTTTTGCTGCATTGGGCCTTGGCAACTAGCCACAAGAGAGGACCAACCTTGCCAGGATCTAGGCCTCGGCCTCGACGAAAGCTGACAGTCGGCCATAGGAAGGTGCTTATGAACTATGCCATCCCTTTTTGTCCAAGCGAATCAAAACACGGTAAGTGTCATGATTTTTTTTTTCCTTCTATATTTAATTCAACTTACACTCTAATTTATTTTGATAGACAAGAACATAGGTACTTTAAGAGCATATCTGAAATTCTCTACGATTCACATAAGATTGTAAGCGATTATTGGACGTTCTTAGAGTCATTCTTAGTGAAGGTAAGCATTTCTTATCTTCTCGGATCTTCGTACTCGAATCAAAAAAACGAATTCTTACGATGTGGCATCCGTGGGCTTACCTTTTAGGGTTTGCCCTTGGAGGATCCATGGTATATTCCAAAACACGAGGTCTTACTCAACATAGTACATTCCCGCACAGTAATCAGTATCTTGGAACAATAAGGATTGATTTGAACCAGTGGGAACGCCTCTTTTTCTTCGTCCTAGAGAGACGATCCTTCTAGCGGCTTCATGGGAAAATATCATGGTCCCAAAGCCAAACAAACCTAATCCCTGTATATATATAAGCAGTGTTGTGTAGTTGGTACCCACGCGGACACGTGGCGGTGCTCCGAGTATATCTGCCTACTTAGTAAAATGTCAAAATTATGGATGTCATTTACTTTATGACTCGCGATTCCTTTGTTTGATGTGCTCTGGAACCATTGGTTGGCACGGCTCAAATCATGGTGGCAGATCTGATTTCCTTCCAAAGACAGCGACAACAAAATCTACATGATGTGCGGGAAGTGTGTTACCTTGGTGACTTTTGTTCTTCTAGGGCAATTTAATAATCAAGGGCTCTAGATCAAAGGTCCCGCAGCATCTGCAACTTTTGGCCAGACATATGATCTTGGCAAAGCAATTTTAGTGATATCAAATGAATAGGTCCTAACTTCCCCAATTAGAGCTATCTTTACCCTCTCTTTTTTGACTAATTAAAGTTAAATGTAGGTATACCGTTCACATCGCGTGTCTCTCTCGATTTTATGATTAACACTAATAAAGTATGCTTACGCTTAGACTTCAAAAGACCTTGAGAAATGTGGTGAGAAAAAGGTATGAATATAATATATATATATATATCACGCACATATAATGCTCTTGTAATTGGAGGTGAGGAAGCAAATAATGCTCGGCTTGGGTTTTGCGAGTTTCGTGCATGATGTATCTCTTAGGATATTATATGTTTGAGAGGTACGCGACATCAGACAAAACATGACATACTTATCTCTTTCCAAGAGATGTTTGGTCACGTAATTGGGTCGTGTTGGACCAACTAAAATCCAGGAGCTGCCATTCTTGGAAAGGATGTAGTTTCTTTCACTCAAACAAGAAACCCAAGAGTCAAAGCATGGTTTTCTCTTCTGATGTGAAATGTAACGAGTATGATACTAATGAGAAACTCCATCCACAAGATTTTGATTATAAAGTACTTAAGCATAAAGTTCATCACCAATGGGAAAAATTATCCAAAAAGTCTTAAACCTATATTTTTATTTTTTTTATCAATGCAGTACTAAACATTTTAACGATTGAGTCATAAACATTTTCATGTTTCGCCAATTAAGTCTATCCCATCAATTTTGTTGGGAAATCGCTAATGTAACTATCCAATTGTATATGGCATGATAGGCACTAACGTGAAATAATTTTAATAATTTTTACATTTTTTCCTTTTTTCTTTCATTTTTTTTTCTTTTTTGGTTCACAAGGCCAACGAAGGACTAGTGATCGCTTGCTGATCAGAAGCAAGGGTCGCGACCTTCTTTAGATTCAACAAGGGCTTGCAAGCCCTCACCCAAGGCCTCATTAGCCACAATGAGGGTAGATCTCGACGCCCTCCGTAGCCACGACGAGGGCTCAAGAGCCCTCACCGAATCTAGAGAGGCCAAGGTGTGGGGGCCTCACCCAGGGTCGGTAAGGATCGCTAGCCCTTATTCACTAGTCGGTGGAGGTCATCGTCCCTTAGCCAGTGGCCAGCGGCCTCGCCACCCTTTGAACTAAAATAGAAAATAAGGAAAAGAAAAATATATAAAGATAATATAAAACTGAAAAAATTATTTAAATTTGTCCATTTAGCGTCACTCATGTTACATAGGATGGCTGACATTTACATTAGCGATTTCCAGCAAAATTTTCTAAATGAACTCAATTGGAAAAAATTGAAAAAATTATGTGTAATAGGTTTAAAATATTTTAGACAATCTTCCCCCAACATATAATGCCATCTGAGTGGCAGATTAGTTTTCTACATACGAACTGGGCCTATTATCCCAAATTGGTCTATGGCATAGGTGATAATCTACACCGAGACTGGGACATACACAACAGAAGTTTCCTTCTTTGTCACTTCATCCTTGACTTATCCATACTAAATTAGTCTATGATAAGATATGTATACAGATCATTATCATACCATTTACAAGATGAGGTGCGATTATCTAGAATTGATTAAATCGTAATGAGGATGACAGGAGATCTATTTTAAAGTTAAAACCTGTGTTTATGCAGGAAGCTGCCTGATTAACTCAAATCAGCAGGCAAAAACCTTTTTTTTTTTTTTTTTTTAACAAAATAAGAGGGATCTGCCTTGTAGCATGCCTCCACTGATTTCTGCCTCTCCATTTGGAAAACATTCTAGATTGATACCAACCATTTCGGTCTTGTTCTGGTAAACGGCCACATTGTTATATCACCGCCTGACAAGACAGGCTAAGGATGTATGAAACCATGAAGATTTTTGCAGGCCATTCGTTCTTTTTTTTATTTATTTATTATCTAGCCACTGACTATTACCTAGAGTGTGAACGAAGGAAGGTTTACGTCCTTGTCATCGTCAACAAAATGGATGGTAGCCCATTTCACAATAATTGACTCGGGGCACATGGCGCAGGAATAGAAGCCTATCTCAACTTCTAGATAAACGTTGAATCGAGCCGAAAAACTTGGCCTGAAAGCATTGGAGAGAGCAGTTGATGATTCCATGACAAGAGAAGTGATGGCTCAGAACGCGTCAAAAAGTCTCTCGAGAATCGATGGCATTGAAAAGGAAAAAAGAGGAGACGCATCCATCTTGGTCCTATCTACCCTTTCCTGAGATATTTTTCATGATTCACGATTGGATTGGTGCAAAAATAATGGCGTGCTAGAGACATCAGCGACACGGAAATGTTCTGCTTTTCTCCTTTTGTAAAAGGACACCTAAACCGCTTTTGGTCATTGGCTATGACTTTGCTATTACGTTGTGAAGCTAACTGCTTCGAAGCGTAGAGATATTTACCTACTCAAAGAACTCAGAAGCGAAAACGATTTCGATCCGTGCGTTGTAGGAGAATTCAATGAAATTTCTTGCCTGGTGCTTCAGCAGAAGCACGTCAGTTATTGCTTAATTGGTGCACTAACCAGAAGAAATGAGTGAATCCCAAATTTAGATCTGTGATTCTCCAATGACACGATCGGCCGATATATCCTCGAAAGTTCAGCCGATTAATTTAAGACGCGACATCAGGTTGGCAGCCGAATAGTGCCAAAGTAACTTTCTCGAGACCAGTCCAAGAGGCCTCTTGCTTGCCCTTGTGATTTAAGCAGAGCGCGTTAAGAACCGATGAGATTTATCGAGTGTCTTCTTCTTCTTTCTTTGACAGAGTCAACCTAACTTTGGAGCAGCTTCAAGATGACGGAATAATTCAACAAAAAGCAATAAGGGTTGCCAAAGAATAATGCGCTTATCATGATACGATAGAGGTGTACGTGTATTCACCAGCAATACTGGCACTTATTCACTAGTTTTCGCTGCAAATGAATTAACTTGTTGCTACATTGCTTCGTCCTCTGTCATTGGACAAATGTATTGTCATTAACATAAATTAGGACTCTATTTATTTCACAGAAGATGAATTATTTAAAGAAAATATTCTCCTAAATATGACCTTTTATACTGCTGAATATAAATACTCAATGAAAAACATCTAAATTTTTTTATTTATTCATTTTTGTAAACAATATAAGCAATCATTTTTAAAAAAAATATTTTTGAAATCATTTAATTTTCGAGAATCAAACAAATCTTAGTAATTTGGTGTTAATTTCTTTTCTTTTTTTCTCTTTTCTTTTCTTTTTTTATAGTGGCAACTTTATGAAAAGACTGGTGAAGCACGGATTTCTTAAATTATTAATGCACAAAAGAAAAAAAGTCCAGTACATAGGCAAATATATAAAACACGCACTGATGCTATAAATTTCATCAATAAAAGGTCGTGAAAACTCATTATCTGAATAATATGGTGTTGTTGCAGACTGAATAGTACTAAATGAAATACATAAAATGAGTTATGTTTTGTGATATTCAATTGTGATATAAATCCTCATAAGATAAATTCTCGAAAATTAAATAATATCTCGCACAAGGCCTAACTTCCCAAGAATTGTATAATATCTTGGCCGAGGCCAGTCCCTTACTTGCCCCACTATTATTATTAGTATTATTATGGCTTGTTTAGAATTAAGATGGAATTTGGATTCATTTTCTAAGAACCTTAACTAGTTCACCTTGACAAATGATCTTAAGGGTGGACTTGCCACATTAGCTCGATGCATATAGGATAGGGATATGCAAATGAATCAAAAACCGCTTGGATGGCTCAAAATCGGACTAGTCTAGAATTGATGGTTTCTTTCCATGGAAACCAATCTAGTTCTCAATTCTAATTTATTGGAATTCACCAATCTGGTTTCTTATTCTAGGCGTGGAACTGCTTACCTAGGCTAAACATATATATATAAAATTCCAGCCCCTTTTTAGTGAAAATGAGTCTTTCTCGCATGCCTTTTGCCATTTACCTTGCAGTCCTACTCATGCGTCACGGTCCTCAATATAGAAACAAAAGGAAGAAACCGTAGCCTCATCTCACTCTCACCGTGAGAGTCTCACGCAGCCACGAATTCCACTCTGTCGCTGCTTCGCAGACTTGCAACCGAGTGAAATTTTATACTTAAGCGTACTCATGCTTTTTGCTGTTATTGGCAAATTCGATTTTCAACCTAGGATGCTTCTAACCATGTTTACCCTCTCCCCTCTGCTTTTGTTGCTCATCTAAGTATACGGGATTGTCCCATTGGTACTTCATCTAGGGTTCTTGGAAAATATCTTTTATGATCGCTCGGGTCACGAAATGTGGGCAACTTCTTGCACAGGGGGCAATGATGACGCTAGTGGACGTGGTAGGTTCTATCATCATGTTCGCCGTTAGAGACCCTCACGAATTTTGCAAGAATTGGAGATCGGCCAACTCAGGAACTAGACTAGATCGGCTGTCATGTCCCCTAATGGATTCATGAATCCAACAAACAATTTTCGATTCCAAAAAGTCTTTAGTGGGTGACTCCCGATTTTAAGTTGGGACCACCCACGTGGATCATGCTTACATCTTATAGCATTCCGCTCTTTAAACATTTCTCACAGGAATTTAAATCCAAAATTAAAGAGAATGAACAAAGCCCTTCACCTGAGCCGGCAATAATTTTCAATTTTCAATGATACCATTTTGGTGTCTACCTCTACCAATGAGACACGTCTCTCCAAGCCGGTCCCACTTTGAACCCTCTTTCCCAATCGGATGGTTCACTCGCTACACTGAGTCGACACGCGTCCGCAATCACGGGGGTCGTCGTGCCCTCACTTTCTATATATATTGGCACATGCCATCCCCGTCTTCTCCCCAAAGCTCCATGCAAATAAAGCCTCTCTGTTCTTTCCCAATGACCACTCAAGCCTCAAGCAAACATAAACTAGCTTAAAGGAATATAAGTAAGAGCGCGAGTTCAACGCAGAATAGTTTTATTTGTGCTTGCTTTGTAGAAGGAGCGAGGCGGGGGTGTTGAAAATGGCGACCAAGAGAAGTGGCTATTATTATTCTCTGTCCTCGTTGGAGATGGACCGGATCTTGCACAGATTCCGGCCGATCGCCCCGAAGCCGGCAGCCAGCGGATCGGTTTCCGGCGGATCTTGTTCCTCGCTGGAGAGCAGCGGGCTCTACGACGTCGAGCCGGTGATCAGAAAGAGAAGAAGATACAGCAAGCGGGGGAACAATAGCGTCAAGAGGCCCGCCGCACGGCGCCACAGAAAACGAAAGCTGTGTCGTGAGGAAAAGATCGTGTATGGATCACCAGGTGAGAGAGATTCTCTTGGCTTAATAAAATGGATTATCTTGGTAATCTTTACTTTCTTTTCTTTTCCCAGATCGTTATGAGTGCAATTATCCAGCGCGTGCTAGTTATTCTAAATTCTATGCAATTTGTTTTCTTGAATTATCTGATTATGCTTTAGAGTTCATTAATTTTTTTTAAAAGCAAGCCAATTAATATTCCAATGAAATAGGTTCATGTTTTGAGACATTCATGTTCTTTTGATGAATTGCTCTTTCTCGTGGTTCTGTGTAACTTTTTTTGGCCAACAGTTGATGCAAAGAATTTCGTTTTTTTTTTTTTTTTTTTTTTTTTTTTTTTGGCGATTCTGTCTTTACCAAAAAAAAAGAATTTCGTTTTTGTCCAACAACATTGATGCAAAGATCGATCTCATGATTAATAACAACAGAGTTTACCGATTCATCTAGATCAGAAACATAAATGAGGATGATGCATAAATTTTATCCTAATATATGAAGTTATGATGAATAATTAAGAATAATAGTTAAAGAAGTCCTTTGCCTTTTGTTACTCTTATTCAACAAGATACTTTCAAGGATGCATAATTAATTTACTTTCAAAATTAACGATGACCATAGCTTCATTTCACAATTTAATTATATGTAAAAAAGATTTTCCTCCACAAATATTCTTCTTCAAGGGGAGGAGCAGAGTTAGGTAGAAATTCTTCCGCACATATTTTTCTTCTGGCAAAGCGAGCGGCCGGGAAGGGTGATTTCACTTGTGACTAGCCTGGGAGGGCGACCTCGCCTACTGCCAGCCAACAAGGGCAACCTTTACCGGTCGTAGCCTATGGTCTTGGCAATGGCGACCAATGGAGAAAGAAGGAAAAAAAAAAAGCAAAGCAAAGAAATGAAAATATAAAAAAATTCAAAAAATTTTAAAACATTAATCAAATTTTTTCATGCCATTTGGTCATACCATATAAGACAGCCAGTATCTATATTAGTGATTTCAGTATCTAAAATTAAATTATAACTAAAAGAATTTCTTCCACAAAATTTCTTCTTCAAGGGAAGGAGCAGGCTTAGGTAGAAATTCTTCCACATATATTTTCCTTTCAGTGAGGCAGGCGGCCGGCAAGGGTGATCTCACCTGCGGCTGGCCTGGGAGGGCGACCTCACCTGCGGTTGGCTAGCAAGGGCGACCTTTGCCGGTCTAGCCGGCCGTAGCCTATGGTCTTGACGATGGCAACCGACTGAGGAAGAAGGAAAAATAAAAAGAAAAGAAAAGAAAAGAAAAAGCAAATCAAATAAAACATAATTAAAAAAAATTAATATATTTTGTTCATGACATTGTAGACCGCGCCACATGATGACCAGATGAACTACATTAGTAAAATATAGAAAATATTTATAATTAAATTGACATAATTGAAAGGTTTAGAATTGAATTGGAATGCGTGTAATAAGTTTATGACTTTTTTGGTTATTTTTATATAAAAATGAAGCCGAATAGTAAGTAATGAATTTCCTTTGATCTGTTCACGATGGATCAAATTATCATGTGTTCTGTTTTTTCAATACGTGTGTATTATAGTTAACATGTATATAATTATACCAAGCAAAAAAGAGAGAGAGAGAGAGAGAGAGAGAGAGAAAGGGAGGTTCGTATATTATAGTTAGTGTCACGTTAATGAGCTTTCTTACGCCTTTTGTTAAAGCATATTTGATAAGAAATAATTAATTAATTGCGCATAAAGTGTGATATTTAGTGCATTGGAAACAACAAATTTTCCTTTGGGTAGCTGACAAGTGCTTAGAGAGTTTCTTTAACAAAACCCGTCTAATTATGTGCACTGGTTTTCACTCGTTAACGCGATATAAAAAAAGGGAAAATTTCGTGAAAAAAATATAGCCAAAAATCTAAGAAAAGGTCGTATATAAAAGCATGTTTAAACCAAAAAGACGTTTTCGCCAATTAGTGTACAACTCCATTTTCTCTTCCAGTTTCTTTCTGATTAATATATCGTCAAAGTTGCTGATGGGATGCAGTCCTTTGAGGCTAGTTTCATTAACATTGTCAGACGATCTTATCTACTTCCTGCCCGTGGAAATCTTAGGTTTTGTCATATGGTCGACACTCGACAAGTGTGTAAGAAAAAATCAAAGTCGATTGCTTGAATATATGCCATGTCTCCTTATGCTGTGTTGGAGACACCAAGGAAAAAGGAGGGAATGGAAGTGGTGGTCGAAAATTGAGAAAATTATTCAAATTTCCATGAGAATTACCATTGGGGAAAATTCTCAAATTCTGCTATTTTTATTCCTCAACACACCTTCATTTTTTCTTTTCCAAACAATGCAGATACCTAGCATACGAACATAACGCAAATGCACTTGTCAATGAACTTTTGTTTGGTCTATATACAGTGGAAATTGTCAAGTTAGTGCGCAGAGAGTGTAAACAAGGACCCGAGTGCAATTTTTCACTTTCGATTTCGATGGCTTCGTGCAGATTTAGGGGAGACTCCAGGACCTCAAACCCTCAGGTGGCTCTGCTTCAGCAATCAAGACGAAGCCCTCCACTCCAAGGCCAGCTGCACCCCCGAGAAGCCGTCGATGACGCCACGTGTGCCGGGCCCCGTGCATCGGACGTCAGCGGTCCAGGACCAGGCGGCGCCGCGAGGCCCGGTGGTGGCGTCAACGGTCAGCGTCGAGTGGGTGGCCGACACATGGGTGGCCCCGGATGCCCTGGGGCGCACGGACGCCGAGAGGAAAAACAATCTGGAGCGGGACACGTGCCCGGGGTTCACGTCCGACGGGTGGGGGAGGGTCACGTGGACGAACGGGGCGTTCAGGAGAATGGTGGGGGCGGCGGCGGCGGCGGCGGCGGAGGACCGGAGCAGGCTCGTGGTGTGGCTGGTGGTGAAGGAGGGAGCGCCCGAGGCGGCGGCGGCGGCGTTCACGTGCCGGGTGAGGGTGGAGTACGCCGGCAGCGGCGACGGGAGGAGCTGCTCGCTCACGCTGCCGTGCGACGTGTGGAGGATGGACGGCGGCGGTTTTGCATGGAGGCTCGACGTCGACGCGGCTCTAACTCTCGGCTTGGGACTATAATTACATAATGGAAAAACAAGAAACCATCGGGCTCACCAAAAGTGGTGAATACGTGATAATATCTGCTGTTTCGCGAGTTCTTTGTATTGCGGTTGTTCTTATACCTCTATAGAAATGTTGGTTTTTTTTTTTTTTCCTTATGAATTCAAAACAAGATATTGCTCTCATCTATTTAACTTCGTGTTTCAATCTTGTCCAATTTTGAAGTATTTTTGGATTCCGATGATGAACAAATCGAAATATGCCTGAGATATCGATTTAGTTCGACACATCTATCAGAGGAGATGGAAGCTAAGGAAAACAATGGATCAATGCGATACGTAATTTTAAAAATATTAATAATCCATACATCTATCTCCAAAGCCAAAAATATATGGACATAATAGTATACGATACCTAATCAATTATAAAAATAAAATAAAAATCTATCAACCTAAGACACGATTTGTTTTCATTTTGGTCATCCATCAAATAGAACTATATATCAAGAATAAAACTTGAAGTCCTTGGCTTGAATTATTATCTCCCTCAACGCACCAATGGGAGCTAATACCATTAGCAAAACGCCAAGTATGATGCAGATCTGAAAAAAAGCATTTTCATCAAGAAGTGTTAGGTATAGCTGCATAAAGTGCCAAATCAATATCACTTGTGGAATATCACAGCATTAAAGAAATTGTGTTACCAACATACCCAGTTAGCGAACCAAGATAAGCTGAATTTCTTCGGCTTGTAGATAGCAAGCCACATGATGCAAGGCAGCTGAAATTATCATATCATACAAAAGTTGAAAAAAAAAATAGTCAGCACATAAATTATGATATACATTGTACAAGTTAAAGAATATAGTACAAATTGCTTACATAATATGTTGTAGGAGCAAAAGCAAATCCTCCGAAAAAGCTGAGAAGCCCTCCGAAAAATGGGAACGTGATGGCTAGGAACATTGTCAAAGCTGATCGTGAAGCACAAATCGTATCCCATTAATTAAGTAATGAAAGGTAAACTTTAGAATACTATCCAATAAAATGATAAGACAAGATTTAGGATCAGAATAAGTATAGATGACTCACCAACATATAAGTTGCGTGTCATGAATCGGAGCATCCTAGTCGGCTTGAACTTCATTTTCTTCACCAGGCACGATTCTATCATATCAAATACCGGTATCGCGAACACCTGACATCCACACGACATCTCGTCGACCGAAGAAAAAGGAGGAAAGGCGTACAAACATAGGTAATCGAATGAAGAGGAGATTGAATTATCTATCTATACCTGATAGCTCCCGATCACATGAATCACGACAAACATATTAGCCGCGGCGATGAGCCAACGGGGCTTCTCGAGGGATATGAGGACGTTATCCTGGACCGAGTTTCCGAACACCCAGTAGCCAATGAATGCGACTGGAAAGTAACATAAGGCGACGATCACATAAGCAAAAACCACGCCCTTCCACATCGGTTTCTTTGACGGCTTTTCAGGCGTCGAAGGGATCGTGGCCTGAATTTCCAGCACGACATTATGACCGGCAAATGCGAACGCGATATCGCCCAGTGCGCTGAAGAATCCGAACACTCGGCCCGTGTTTGTCGAGGCCCTACTTCCATATTGGACGTCTGGTTGAACTCCTCTGTCTGCTGATGCTATCCATGCGATCGTCGAGTAACTGCGGAGTCACATGTTTTGATTACTATTTTGGGAACATTACCTTGAAAAGATCGCAAGCTGAACGATGAAGATTTCACAGAGTGTCGGATCCACAACAAAAGCGCTCGATCAGTTGCAAAAATTAGACGGAATTACCTAGAATATACCTTGACATGAACTACCAGAATAATTCTAAGCGTATCCGAAGTGAAACAAAAGGCATCCTTTCAGCATCAGAAGATTATCCTACAAACAAGTAAAAGTGCAGATTATCAAATTTCTTATTAACTTGACATGAGGTGCCTTAGCTATCATGACGCAATTTTCAGTCCCCACAAAGAAAAGGTCTACATCAAAATACAGAAGGGGAAACTTTGGATAGTTAACATGATTGTAAGCTACATTGAAAGGTCACTAAAGAGAAAAATAGATGAAATATGGAACATGTTGTGGGTACATTCGCTAATGGATTTACAGCTTAAGAGGTTCAAACAGGCAATATTATCTGATATTACGTTGAAATAATTAAATTAAGTGCGCAATTTGCAAATTTTATGATTTCATACTTTAGGACGTGTCAATCAGAAAGAACCAAAACATAGTGATTAGACTATCAATTGTTAGAAAATATAATTTCCCAGAGTTACAATAAAAAGACACACAAAAAAAAAAAAAAATTATTTGGCAATCTGAAGAATTTAATACCTCAAAGACATGACGGCCGCGGCGAGAGAGACGCCGGTGATGGAATTGAAGCTAGGGAGGTGAGAGAGGACGAAGTGGACTGCCGCGAAGATCATGATGAAGTAGGTCGTCTTGATCGGCTTGCAGTCGGGGCACACCGTGTCATGGAACTTCTGGAGCGATTTCCCGCCTGTGATCATGTACACGATGTCCACCCCGACCTCGACCATCAGCTGCTGCGGCACCACCAACCAGAGCCCCATCTTGTCGCCGAAGGCATGCTGTCCAAGCTCGTGGTATCGGTCGAATCTCTTCCCCGGCACCATCTCGTGCATCTCCACCATTTGCCACAGGGTGTATAGCGTGATGATCCATGACAGGATCATGACAGTGGCCCCAGGTCCCCTAGAACAACACGTACTTGTAATCAGATCATCGAAATAAAACAAGTAAAAACATTAACCAAAGTCACAGGCGACAAAAACCTAGACCTCGACGAGGAGATTAATGATGTGTTGATGTATGAAAAAGAAGGAAAAACTGACCACCCAAGTTGAGATATGGCATAAGGAAGCCCTAGTACCCCAGCTCCAACCATGGCAGTGACATTGTGAAAGGCAGAGTACCACCACTTTGCGTTCCTGGACTTGGTGATTGGAAGCCAGTCATTGAGATCTTTCTCTGACATTTTCTTGTTGCTGAGCGATTGATCCTCGATTTCCATCTCTGTCTCTCTCGCTTTCTTTTTCCTTTTTGTATTCTTTTCACATCCCGAAGTTCTATGGAAAAAGCTAGAGAACAGGTAAGGTGTGTCGAGATAGAAAAGATGGTTAAATGTTTCGAAATATCTCAGGATCTTTTGTTCTGTTAGCAACAAATGATATGCGTCACCAACAATCAAGGAAAATTTTTTAGAATATGTCGAGTTCATGCGAGTCAATGCACCAAAGCCCTTGATTTTGTTGGATGCAACGTCAGATTCACACGATCTGACGATCGTGATGTATTGAGTTAACGGGAATTGGTGCATTCTATTCTATCCTATCCTCTAGAGCTCTCTAAGGAGGGCTTAAATCCGCTTTGGATTGAGGCTATTATGGAATTGATGTAGCTTCCAGATTGATATGAGATTGAGACAAAGTCCAAGAATATTAAAACTACCTTTGTACAGCTCTTTCTGTGCGTTTGTCTAATTTATTCCCCCATCTTTTGCTCAAAATTAGCATCTGAATCAATTGACCTAACAAAGTTATATCGGAATCTTATTCCACCCCTTGATCCCATTATCGTAGATTCATTTTTCAATTGTTACTTGCTAGCGAACACGTCATTTGAAGGAAAAAGTAGGGAAACTGGGGAGCCTTCGACTTGATTTGGTGTTTGCTTTTCTTTTTCCTGCCAAGGGATTTTTTGTTTTTTGTTTTTTTGTTATTTTTGGCAGATCCTCCTCGGTAATCTTGGAATATGAATATATGAACGCGATCGATTCCTGTCTCTACCTATTGTGTTATTTTAAAGAAAACTGCTAAGCTATATCATTTTAACAGGACTATATATGACACGTACAGAGATGAGACCCTCACAATTTTAGCTCCTAGACGAATGATAAGAGTACATGACAATCGATTTTGAATTTGACTGATCTTGATAAGCCATTATAACTTCAATTTTGATTCGATGACAAATTAGTAGATATATCCTAATCATCTGAGTTACAGCGCTCAAATCATGTATCTGAATCGTACAGCCTTTTCATTTGCTGACATAAAAGGACTCCTTAGCGGTTATGAAACTTACCGAAAGTTATCCAGAAAATACCCTTTAATCTTCGGTTTCCAATTGATAATCTCCAACTGTCTAATCAAATTCTCTTTTACAAGTTCCTACTTTTCATTTGAACTCGTTAGTGTCCACGCGATCGACATGATCCCATCCTAATCATTATACAAAATGATCACGTCTTTTCCGCAGCGTACATCACGCGTGCATTACCAGCTTCGATTAAAAGAAAAGAGACTGGAGAACAATTCAGGACAAATTTAACCCACTCGAGACCGGACTCGATGTGATTTTCATTTTAAGAGAATGAAGTAGTTAAAAATTACTCTCTTGTCAGCTGTGATTCGTCGATCCTACTGCTTCATTCAAGCCGAGCGTTTTCTCAACTGCATGCTTGCCATGTCTGGGGTACCACAATATCTAGTTTCTCTCCAGGATACAACCAACAGGCGGAAAGACAATGCTCTCCACGGAACTACGAGGGACTCAGTGTTTGCAACATGCGATCTGGGAACAAGTGTCGTCTTTTCCGCAACGTGAATCATCACGTGTGCCATGCTAGCTTCAATTAAAAGTAGAGACAGTAGGACATTTCAGGACAAATTTCGCCCACTGGAGATCGGACTCGATGTGATTTTCGTTTTAATAAAATGAAGTAATTAGAAATTACTCTCTGGACTTGGATTTAAAAACAAGGCAATAGGGCATAAAATGGAATTTGAACTCTTTTAGAAAAGTATATTTTGAGGTCGGACTTATCATCGACTGGCAAGTTCCGTCTACATCTTCATCTTTTCCCTGCAATTCGGTTCTACATTGTGATCAATGTCGAGTCCAATATTTTTCTTTCTTAAGAATAATCTCTACACAGAGTATAGCTCGCCAATTAGCCGAGACTTGTGTTGTTCTTTCTTGCCCGGACCCGACCTAGGAGCGACAGTAAAAGACAAAAGAGGTGAAAGGAGCAAGCAAGTTAAACGAATCCCTAAGAAACAAATAAGGGAAAACAAACAACAGCCATTTTCATGACAAGATCAGTCTGTCTATCAGGCTATTTGAAAAGGATAACAATGCTGTTCCTCTAAATGATGAAATTTAGAAGTATGAAGTATCCCAATCAAAATGTCAAGATTTAGATGCAAAAGTGGGATCTACCAATGCAACTAGAGAGGAATGGAAGAGCGCAGGTTCAATCAGTTCGAGAGATTTTCATAGTTATCAGGTCATGAAAGAACAACTTAGGCTTGCTCAAGGCTGTACTTTCAACTCTCCATCCTCTGCATAATAGCCATGTCAGGATAAAGAAACATGAAGTTTCAAGTGAAGTTTTGAACTGAAAACATTAGCGGAAGCCATAAAATCATCAGGATCTTTTGGAAGAATAACTAGGGAAGTGAAGTTTTATTCTGACAAGACTTGACAATTAATGCGTCCAGATTGTCTATACAGAGACGCAGCACATAAAATTGATAAAAAGGAAGAGTAGTTAACAAGTGGATGGTCAAAAGAATGTTTGGTGACAGAGAAGCAGACCACCTGAATTGATTCTCCGCTGTTGTCTCCACCTTTCTAATAGAAAATCCTCGTCACTTGGAAACTTCAGATACTTATCCAGGTCAAAATGGCAGCCTGAGTGATGTTTACCACTATATCTTCTAGATTCTCCGGATTGACTGCCAATGGATTCTCTGACCACCACTATAGGGCTATCTACAATTCCTGGACTCCAACTACCATGACTGCTTGAGGAAAAATAGCTCGGGTCCCGTGCAGTACTAGCTTCCTATTTCACAAAGGTGAGTCAGTATGAAATCAGATGAAACGGAGATAACAAGGATGGGCAGAGGAATAACTACAACAACATTAGTTCCACTGATTATTGAAAAGATGGTGGACAACAAATTTAAGTACAACTACCCAGCAAAAATCAAATGTCGGTATTTATGTAAATAAAACAAATTAGTGACCCCCTCCCTTGGCAAAGAAACAAAAGACAGGCAGCATCTATCCATTACCTGAGCTGCATCCAACATTTCGGCTCTTGAAGCCATTGGCGACTGCATCTTTTTCTTGCTCGATGGCGGAGAAACGTCATTACTGGTTTCCCATTGTAACCATGGCAATACAACCCCATCCATTTCAATGGGAGGAGGCATGGACTTTGCAGGAGTTTGAGAAGTATCTATCTTAGTCGTTCCACCTAAAGTTGAGCTTGTATCGCTTCTTTCTCCATCTAACGATGATATATCTGTATCTTCCACACTCGAAATGAAATCCTGAATATACTTCTCAGCCTCAAAAGCCAGATGATTAGACATCCTGCTTTTGTCATTACTCTTCTGGTGTTTTTATCAAAAAAAGAGAGCTAAAGTCACCAAGTGGGAAAATTTAACAGTAAATATTCGCAGAAGATAAAAATCAAGAGAAAGAATGTTACCCTTCTGTTTCGTGACGGTTTCTCCGGTACAGGGGATTTTGTATCAGGATGAAATTCATTTACAATCTGACTGAGCTCTTTCCCACGCTGCTCTTCCAACATAATTTCAGCTAATAAATCTTTTTTGCGCTTCTCTGACTGTCAATTAGTAAAATAAACCCTTCAATGAGATCAACTGACTGGTGTTCTTCTAAGAGAGTACTAAATAAGTCTTCGCTCAAATATCCAGAGACGTTCAAGTCATAGGATCAATGTCTCAATACAGTAAGTGTTCACAAATTGTCACCTTATGGAATTGCTCAGCAGGAGAGTGCATGGTAGAATAAATAAGATAAATATCAGCATCAGCAGGATGCTGAGGTAACCTGTCATACCTGTTCTAGCTTTGTTGTATAATTTCTTCTCATAGTGGAGACAGCCTTACAAGCATCAGAATTTTCCAAAGCTAAATAATTGTCATGTGCTCCAACAGAGGGCTTCCTTCTTAACATAGCCTGCAAGCATTGCCAAAGTACAGAGAAGTACCAATGAGAGACTCCTCGAAAATCAAATGGTGGACTCACTGGGGATGAATCCAGTTAGCAAACAGTTCCATCAAGACAGAAATGTTTAAGACCTGTTCAATTTCCATCTTGATCTCTTCCATAGCATGTCTGAATTCTTGACGCATTGCTTTGCACAACCCGCTGTTAACATCCCCTCCAGTGGGGTGGTCAGCCTAAAGGAAGAATATTGTGAGCAAAAGGGCAAAGGACTGCAGTGTGCTACCACATGCAATAGTTTTAATTTCAAAACACTTACAGTCTTCTGGGCATAAACTGCTCGTATTGTTCTCTCACTTCCGTTTTTCCCAGAATAAGCATCCTTTGCTTCGTCATCAGTCAGTGCAGATGAATGGCTCTGATAAGTATAAGACAGAGTGTTAAATATCATTTATATACTAAAAGTTGCCCTAAGGAAGCACATAAATTGGCCAGCAGACGAATCCAGACTGGAAGTTGGCTGCTGTCATGCCATCTCAGACCCTTACCATTAAAATTTGAACGCTACAAACAGGTGGAATGAGAGAACTTACAGAATAACCGTCATAGGACTTGAGATCCTTTTGGCTCGAAGACCTTCTCAGTGCTTGTCTGTTGCTTGAAGCAGAGGGTTTCTGTGATGGTAGCTTTTGGATGTTCCCATTGCCCACAGTCTTGTTATTAGCATAACCAAAAGAACCGCGAGAATTGTCTACATCACTCTAGCATGTGCAAAGCAAGCAAAGGCATAAGTATAATGCGCCATTTGATTCTACATCACAGAAAGACTATCGAATTCAATTTATATCAGGAGGACAGAACATGGAATGACAGCCAGTCAATTTCTGTTTGTGCTTGACATACTCTGGGAATTAGCATAAGTTATGTGTCTAGAAAGCCAGTAGCAAATCCATACCCCTTTCGATCGTCACCACTATCAAATTTAGAGAATACAAAGAAACATTTCTTAGATTCAGGAACAAAACAAAAAACCCAAAATTCTCACAGATTAAGTAGCTCAGAAGCAAGTAGCTTCTTTGCCCTCTAAAAACTTGTGATCTACAGTAAAAACGCGACTAAATTTCTCAAAACATGCGGAGGTAAGAACGTCGAGTTCACCTCGGAATCGCTAATCTGGCAGCGAACCACCGAAACCGACCGCCTCCGCCGCGAATTACTTTCAGGAGCCACCCTCCCCGCACCAGAACCCTCAAACACATTACCCTTACCACCGCCACCAACTCTCGTGCTCTGCCTGGAAACCGACCTTCCCCGCCTCTGCGAAGCGCTTTCCCCTTTCTTAGGGCTGACGTCAGTGTTCCGCGAGCTCGACCGACCCCGATCTCCGGAGCTGAAGAACTCAACAGCGAGATCGTCGAGGCTGATCTCCGGGAGCCCCGATCCTCTCAGGGTGTTCACGAACCGCCCCCTGGGAGCCGCCGGCGCGGCGTCGTCGGCGAACGGGTCCTCGGGCTCCGCCAGCCCGGCGGAGAACCGGCTCAGGCTCCGCGACCGGCGGTGAGCCGAGCTCCGGCTGGAGGTTGCGGAGCCGTCGGCGGAGGCCGGCGAGGCCCCGATCGGCGTCCTCTTCGTCGTGGACCGGAAGGCCGACGTCGCCATTTCCTCCCCCCAGGCGCGGCCACGAGCTCACCGGTGGAGCGGCATGTATATATAGACGCCCGGCCGGCGACGGGAGCGGCGAGGCGAGAGGGGAACGTTAGGGTTTAAATTCGCTCATTGATGTCGGCATTGATTCGAATGATGAAGAAAATTGAAGGAGGAGAGGGGAATGGCGGAGAGGTCGAAACTGGGAAAAGCAATTTTGAATTTTGGAGGAAGGCGACGCGGAGAAGATGGAAAGGTCATTAAACTGGTCTCGAGGGGTTGAATTTCCCACGCTTTTAATTGTGTTGACCGTTGAGTTATTAGTATTTTCACCCTAAATTATTTAATTTAAACCGAAATCGACCGGTCAAATTTTGGTTGATTTTATAGCTATCGTTGCTGGTTAAGCGTGGTAGGTAGATATCGTAATCCGGCCACCCCATTTTCTTTCCTAATTACAGTCCCTTTTCTGCCTTTTTTATTTGTCAAGTTAGTAAATCTATTTCAAAGTGATTCATAATTTTAGGCTTGCGTCTCCTATATAATTACTAATTTTCGTGGATCATGAAAATAGGGCGGTCCATTAATTACCAATGTCAAGGTAATCTCGATCAATTGGTAGATCGAGCCAACCGTTGAGTCTTAAATATTATATCTAAATTTATCGTGATTCAAAGAACTTTGTAAAATTAATCGATTTGACTAGATATATCTCGATAAATATGACAAAAAGAAAAATAAAAAGTCATTAGCCAAATTCTTCCGTTTAGTACCAATTGACACTCCATCATTAGGTAAAATGAAAATTTTGGTGGAGTAGGTAAGGCGAATAGCTAGCTTTGCAATTAATTTAGAGAGAGACAAAGGTTACGACACCATTTTTATTTGAATTGCCCGTATCCTGACTCCTCCTTCAATCTCAACCACACCCATTGTTGGTCATAAAGTTGGCCAGTCGTGATCTAAGGACAGAACTTACAATTTCGAATTCAAGGAAAATCATGTAGACTCGCCCTTCATTATTTATAACCGGTTTGCATTCACCCGCAAAATCACAGGTAAAACCCGTAAAAATAAAAATGACTACTTTTCATTCCCGAAGTCTAAAAAGTTCCGTGCACAGAGAAGAAAATGGAGCTGAGTTTCGGGGTGGTAAATTTAAATGATGATTTGAATATTTCAAACACTGTTGGTAAGTAAAAACTGAATGGCAACTTATTGGTTTTGTCGACTGTTTAGAAAGGTTAAGGGACCAAAGTGATTTTACCGTGCTTAATGATAGATTGCCAACCGTTACTAAATTTTAGAAATAAAGTTCCTTGGTTTCGTGAAAAACAACATTCAGAAAAAAAAAAAAAAAATCATTTTTCAGTATTCGTTTCTCGAAAAATGAATTAGTCGTAGAAAGCGTTTTTTATTAAGGAAAAAAAGTATTCTTAAAAAGGGAAAAATATTTTCCACTTTTTAAGTTGAGGAAAAAATATTTTCCTTATTTACTTTCTCTTATCTCATACCTTACTAGCCATCTAATTCTCTTTCTTTCTTTTTTTTTCTTTTTTAAAATTCAAATTTTTAATTCTTTTTCTTTTTCTTTTTTCTCTTTTTATTTTTTTCACCTCCTTCTTTGGCCGGTTGCCGACCATGACTACGGCCGACAATTGGCCACAAGTGAGCCTCAAGCTCAAGGCTTGCCATCATCGGCCTCAAGCCTTGCCTAACTCGCCCTCACACTCGCCAAATCAATGAACCGGCAACAAGTGTGAGCCTCTGGCTTCCTGGAAAACATTTTTCAAAAATGCAATCGAGTTCTAAAATTTTTTAAAAATGATTTTAACATAATGATTTAATTAGACTAATTCAACAAGTTCTATGACATAATTATACTTTTTGAAATTTTTAGGGTTCAAATTGCACTTTTGTGACAAAGTTTAGGATTTGCAATATATTTATTCTAAAATTTTATTTAGGGTCCCTTCATAAAGAAGTTTCTTACCGTTATAATAGTTTTACCACTCAAACTTCAATCCTTGATTACCAAATTGCTTTTACATTTTACCCCACTCAAATCCAATTGTGAGTTACAAGCGTCTTCAAATTTACAATTGGACCTGCCCATCATTGAGTATCGTGCCAACAAAATAATGATTTAATGAATCTCAAATCAAATAGCAGGATACAAACTGATTTAAAATTTTCCAAGTGACCGGAATATTAGTTAGTAATTTATCAATATAATAACTTTACTACACTCGAACTTCAAATGAAAATGACTAACTATTCTAAATTTTATAAGTGATACTCGTCAATTAGCCGGTTACTTAGTCAGGAGCATGTTCTAATTCTCGGGTAGTACTACTACAACCGTTTGAGGAGAACAAAAATGAGGCTAATTTTTCTTTAACTCCATTTGTTTCCTAGAAAATGAAAAACAATTGCATGTATCCTCACGTAAATGAATAAATACAAAATATTTACATGGCCTATGAAAATGATCAAACCTAAAATGCCGTTGATAATGAAAACATTATCCATTAACTAAATATGTTGAGCAATTTTTCGAAATATTTTTTCAAATTATTAATTTTTTTGGCAAAAAAAAAGGGGCCCTAAGTTGTTGCAGGTTATTGCTTTTCTGCGGGGATGCTAACCGTGATGCAAAACGGCCAAATTGAGCAATTTCATGAACTGCTTGTGATCGGTGGTTGGGAAAGAACTTCCTTTTGGATGACCGACAGTGACTCACCCAAGGTACAAGAGCAACATATACTTGAGGGCATTTGCATACTAGTCCGCCGTGCAGGCATTTGCATACTAGTCCACCGTGCGGTGCACGGCGGAGATGGTTTGGCTTTTAGCCCCCCTCCGTGAAGCTGATCTCTCTGTTCGTGAAACAAGAGCCGGCATTGATGGACTGAGGTGAAGCCACTTGTCACTAATCGCTCGAACCAGCCCATTGCAGGATGGATGTCATCGGTCTAATTCTTCTTGGAGATGTAAGAGGAAAATTTGCCCCAAAAAAAAATTAAAATCTAGCCAATTAAATCGTAAACTTTTCAATTGTATTAATTCGGTCCAAACCTTATAAAGATTTGCTAATTTAGTTATAAACATTTCAATTATACCTTTTTTTTGTTGAATAATTATGTCAATTTAGTCATAAACATTTTAACAATTTGCTCATATAGTTCTTTTAGCCAATTATCCAATTAATAGGTTTAGAACTAGCCCGACAAACTTTCAAAAGATTTAGAACTAAATAAATACAATTGAAAATGTTTAGGACTAAAATAACACAATTAAAAGATTTAGGACTCGATTGGAACAATTGATAGATTTAGGGCAAAATTGGAACCCTTTTCATTTCAAAATGGACTATGTGCAGATCTCGTGCAAATCTCATGCAACTTATCGAAAAGCTTTGGACATTCCTTTGGTTAGTATAACAACTTCATTGGTCGCCGAAGAGGAAAGTACTGAAAAATATATGCTGACTTGACAGAAGATGAAATCATAGAAATGGAAGAGCCGAGCCTCGATGTAAGATGTGTTGACCTGACAGAAGATGGAATCATAAAATGGAAGAGCCAAGGCTTGATGATGAATTGGTTTCAAACAAAAGGTACATTCCGATCTCATCTTGTTAATTTCATCATTTAATCAAAAGACTTGTCAAGATGTCATGTCTTTAATGATTGTAGTTTTGGATGACCAGATTTTACAACTACATATAGCAAGGAAAGGCAATATATCCCTTCCACATCTACTTCATTAGTAGTTGTCAGGATCCTTAGTGTTTTGTTAACATCATCTCTAACATTTGGTGCTAAAACCTTCTTGGCTTTCATGGGTGTCACTTATGTCTCTTGTTAAAAAAAATTTTAACTGCTAAAAATCTCTTGGGGTGTAAAGTTCGATTAGATGATATAATATATGAAAGACAAAGAGTATAATGTTCCAATTTTTGGGTGTCTCCGTGAAGGAATGTGATAGAGTTAGAATCGTACCCCGAAAGCCAAAAACCCTTCTAAATCTAGCGATAAGCAACAAAGCACCAAGTTACATGCCAAATAGATATTGTGAAAAACTCGTGATGATTTACATCCACACATGGACAAATAATTATGAAACACAATTGGCGTTGGCCAACTAATCTTTTCCCTTTCTACTTCGGATTAGTAGCAATGACAATATAGACATTTGGCCTCACTATCTTCAAATTTCCCTTGCTACATGATCATTTACTCCTCCTTTTAAAGTAACATTCAACTTGAGAATCTAGTGTGATATATTTAAGGTCACTTAAAGCTAGTGATGACTTAGATTGCCTTGACATTGCATTAACTAATTGCAGTTTTTTCTTCTTTGGATAGAGATTGAATTGGAACAATTGATAGATTTCGGGTTAAATTGGAATCCGTTTTGTTTCAAAATGGACTGCGTGCAAATCTTAGTTCGTGCGAATCTTTTTTTTTAGTGTACATTGAAGGCATTCCTCAGCGAAAACCCTAAAGGATCACTTCTTTCCACTTTCACTTGTGCTCCAAACCTCCTCTTCTTCGTCCTCGTGGCTTTCCTCTCCTCAACTTCAAGTTTTGCCCTCCTCTCCGTTCCTCTCCATGCCTCTCCGTCTCTCCTCTTTCTTCTCTCCGTAAGCCCCTCCTTCTCCAGCTCTAGTGCGTGATTGATGTTAAAGTTTTGAGCTTTATCGTCGAGCTAGAAAGGGATGTGGTCATCGGAAGAAGAGGAGAAGCTAGCAATCAGGGATGTGGTCATCGGAAGAAGAGGAGAAGCCGAGGCAATCATCTTTGAGAAGCCGAGGCAATCATCTTTGAGCACTCAGAGTGCCGCGTTATCGCTATCGGAAGAAGAGGAGAAGCCGAGGCAATCATCTTTGAGCGCTCGAGTGCCGCGTTACGGAGAAGGCGATAGTATCCAATGGAGCAATTGAAAAATTTACTACTAAATTTGAACCCGTTTCATTTCAAAATGAAATGCGTGCAAATCTCATGCAAATCATCAAAATGTTTAGGACTAAATTGGAACAATTGATAGATTTAGGGCAAAATTAGAATCCGTTTCATTTCTAAATGAACTGGGTGCAGATCTCGCACAAATCTCGTGCAACTTATCGAAAAGCTTTGGACATTCCTGCGGATTCCGTCCTCGACTCCTCCTCTCCGACCTCGCCTCGGGTTTGGGATTTGAATCGGGTTTCGATCCAACTGCGTGCCTCGCGATCCTCTCGTGTGGGCGAAAGGCGAAGTCTTTTGGGCGCGCACACGGACAATGTCTCGTTGCTTTCCCTACACGCCCCGCGAGGGATGCGTGAAGAGGGGGACGCTAAGAGAGACTTTGATGGGATCTCTTAAGGTTGGTTCAGCAAATTTCTCGATTTTGTCTCGCAATTTCTTGGTTTTGTGTACGGCCTTGGGTTTTGCTCCGGCTCCTCCGTGATTGGCAGGGGTCTGTTTGGCAATTTGTACATGTGATGTGAGGTTTGCCTGGATCTTGAGGTTGGACTGGACCCGCCGGGTGGAAGGTTGTGTTGCGCGTAGTGGTAGACGCTAGTTGCTCGTGTATTTTCTAGATCTTGTAATTAGTGGGTTCTCTGTTTTGTACATGATGGGGGCAAGAGCTGTGGAGTTTGCAAGTGAAAGGAGCAAGCTTTGTACGTATTCTGTGTATTGTGAGGCGTTGTTTTCAAATTTGCGCTCTATAACATAGATTCCGACGTACGCAGCTTGGGTGCCATTCTTTTTTCTTTGTAAAGATTATAGTTCCTGCCTGGTGCCTTTGTTTGGTATTTAGTGCACGAGTAATTTAAACTTAAATACAAAACATGCTGACTGAAGTGCTAGATGCACCTTACTGCTCAACTAGATTTATGACCTATTTTTTTTAGTATAGCAGTTTTTAATGGGATTAAGCAACTGATAAGTATAACCTACTCTTTTATAGGCTAAAGAGAGGACCTAACAAACCTTGCCGCCACCTGTCTCACTGTCACTATGCTACTCCGCTCCACTACCGCTCGCCATTGTTTACCGTCGAGAAGCCGGTTGTGATCCCACTTCCATTGCATTTGATTCAAATTTGGAAAGTGAATTTTTGAATTACGTAAGTTTGTTATCTCTATCTATTTTGAAATATTTACTTGTCTTTTTTTGAGTGATTGCTATATCTCATTAAATATTTCGTTAGATACACTTTTTTACAAAGTCTAAGAAATCACCTCTTAGGAAATTTTCTTAAACATGCTTGGATAGCCGTCCGATCTTTAACTACAAAATATGATGCCTAGCAGGTGGAAAATCTTTCATCCTATCCACAATCATGTGGATACGATCATCAATTTACCCATTTTCCAAATCTAACGGATAACTTTCTATTAATATCCATAACCACTTGAATATGATCATTGGTTTATTTCATTATCAAATTTAAAAATAGATAATATAGGTTTGTGGATTGTATTATCTAACCAAATATTTATCCATTGTTTGATTGCTTTCCCTAGAAAAAACCCAAAAATATTCGAATGGGATTTGATTTTTGTTATTGCTTATTTTAGACTAGATTGCATGTGTAAATTTGGCAATTTCTTTATTCCAAATTTTTAAATAAAATCCAAAAAAAAATTACCCTAGATTAAATTGGATTTCGATTCTTAGAATAGATGGCATGTTCAAATATTAGTTATTTTTTAATTCTGGATTTTAATTAAAATAATAACACAAAAAATATCATGCATGTGTCACATAGGATAGATTACATATGCACGCTATTTAGTAAATTACATGCTTAGGATAATTTAAATGTTTGAATATTAGGATAGTCACATTGACATTTGCTCATCATTAGAATTAGATCATTTGATTAGGAGTGTGTGACACATGGTTCACATATTAGTTTATACTAACATGTGATGGATTTTAATTTAGATGATCCTAAACTTGCAATTTACTAAATTACACGCGATATGTAAACTAATCCTATGTAATAGGTATTTTTTTGTGTTTTTATTTAATTGAAATTTGCAATTAAAAAATACCTAATATTTAAAAATGCCATCTATTCTGAGAATGGAAACTAGAGGAATGTTTTTGGATTTTTTGTTTAATAATTCGGAATAAAGAAATTGTGAAATTCAAACATGCAGTCTAATCTAAAATAAGCATTATTCTAGCAATAAATCAAATCCAATTTGAACATTTTTAGATTCTTTCTGAGAAAAGCAATCAAATAATGAATAAATATTTGGTTAGATAATACAATCTGCAAACCCATATAACAAAATAAATCAACGATCATATCCAACTGATTATGGATATTGATGAAATGCTATCCGTTAAATTTGGAAAACAATCATATATAAATGGTTATGGGTAGGATGAAAGATTTTTCACGCCGTTGGGCACGGTATCTTGTAATTAGAGATTGGACGGCCATCCAAACGTATTGTTAAGTTAGTATTTTTTAGGATTCCGTAGGTTTACCTTATCTAACGAAATATTTAACAAAATATATCAATCAAGCAAAATGGTAAAGTAAATATTTCAAATCAAATAAAGATAAGGATCTTACCTAGTTTGAAAATTTACTTTTCGAATTTGAATCAAACGATGTAAGGGAGTAGCAGTAACGGAGGCCGGCGAGCTTGGGAGCAGCGGCGTTGTGGCAGGGACGCGACTAGCAACTCAGGCGGCAGCCCGGGCTATCGGCTTGTGGTACAGAACAGCTTCGCCATCGCTGGTGCACGATGATGCTCGCGATACGGCCAGCGACCTGCGAAAAAAAAGAAAAATTCTTCAAGTTGCGGAGGGGCGGCCAAGCACGGGACGATCGCCAACGAACTAGATGTCAGGACCGCTGCAAGGAACAGAGACCGGCACGGCGACGGCCGCAATGCGAAGTCGGACCAGCGAACCGCAACGCAACAGCAGCACCCGCAAGTCGTGAAACGTCGTGGACACCAAGCAAATCTCGGTAGAGCCTTTCTTGTCTTCGTGGATATCTCCTCTCTTTTGTCTCTTTCATCTTGGACCAATCAAGGACAAAACTTACCACTTGACCATGGCTATTGTTCAATGGCCAAATCTCTCTCGGATCGCTGGAGGTGTGGGAGGCGATGATGGGTGGCTACAAGAACATGACGAGCTCCCCGCGAGAGGGGAGAACTCCTCTTTTCAGCCGCACATGTGTAGCTCTGAGATTCAAATTAGGGGCCTCTACCTTGTGAGGCATAAACATGTTTATATAGTGCAAAACCCAGGTCTAACTTGATTACATGGGCTTGATTTAGGCCTTTTCAAGATAATTGGCTGAATTAAGCTTAAGACCTATTATTAATTGAATCATGCGGGCTAAGAATGGATTAAATTAAGCTCAGTTCAGCCCGTCTTCCAATGCAATTTTCGGCCACCTACTCTTCTAGTGCTGGCCGAATTTCGGCCTCCGTTTGCGGGCTCCATCTGCTCAATTTTAAGCTCAAAACCGTCTGCCGCTGGTCCAATGCTAATGCCATCAATGAAAAATATAAACTAAATAACAAATGTTATGATATGCAATTTAATTCTACTGTTTTTGTTTAGGGGTTAAAAATTAATTTCTAATTTTTTATGTGATAAATAACTAAATGGAATGCCAAAACTTAGACGTCAACACAGATAACATGGTTGGATTCTTTGAAACACGAACAGTAGGGGAGGGTGTTTACTGATAGTTTGTAGTCAATTTGATCCTATTTCCTAAACAAGAGCCTGGGCATTCCCTAGGTATGTCGCTGACTTAAGGTTAAATTGTCATGATGATTTACTTCCTATTAAGGACGTTTTAAAAAACTTTGCTAGTCAATTTTGTCTATGCTTATCTCAAGTGTGTTTGCGCACCGGTGATTGTACATGCGTAGTTTGAGTTGCTGTTACTTGACATGAAGAGATCAAGTTCCACTGAGATTTATGCAATATTCGTGATCAGCAACGATGGTTTTTGATAATATCCATAGTACGTGCTAGACTGCGTTCGGCGTGTTCTCATTTGATGAGCACTTCGAGGAACGGACTATGGTATCTACCGAGCTATGAATCTCGGTATGGCTGAATGTTGATGAATGCCCGATCTGAAGTGCACCTTATCTTACAATAGTTCAAGGCAATAGTTCTAGTTCCACAATCAATAGCTAGTTAGCTGAAACAGCTTTGTCTACGGGTGGCAGAACCGAACTGAATCAAATCGAATCAAAATTTTGTGCATTTTCGGTTCAATTCGATTTTTTGGTTCAGATTACCGAGAAATAATCGTTCTTTTTTTTTTCCTGATTTAGTTCGGTTTTTGGTTCGACTAGTTAATTCTCAACAAAAATTAAACAACCAACTTAAAAATTTCTCTTCCTCACCTTTTATCCAATTCGGTTCTAATAAGTAAGGCAAAAATAAAATAAATAAATAAATAAACTGAAAAGGTGAACCAAACCGCGTTTAGTTTGGTTCGTATTCGGTTCGGGTCGGATTCGCGACCTATTGGTTTTGAAATCCTGAAAACCTAAATCAAAGCTAACTGTTAACACCACATCTTATATTTCCATTGGTTTTCGGATTTCAGCTTTCAACTTTCTAAGCTTGAGAACTAGACACTTGGGTAGTAAGCTGCAAAAGTTGTGCTGCTGGATGTTAATGGTCACATAGCCATGGAATAAGATAACAGTAAAGGTCCCTACCGGTGAGTGTTGTCTAATATTCGTGAGTATATAAATGAATTAGTGTCTAGCATAGGACAACCTTGTCTTCCTCTTGCCGAGAATGTCAAGTATAAAAGAGACCGTAGAGGACGATAAATTAAGCGTACCAACTCAACACAGCTTGACCCCAAATTTAGCTGGAGAAGTTTGGTTGTTTTTCCTGTAGCAGTCATCCTAGTACAAGTAACAGGACAAGGTTCCCTTTGCTGTGCCACATTGTATCTAGGTGTCCTCCAAAAAGATATGTTATCTTGGACAGATAATATCAACATAGTATAAACTCTCTATGAGGTGACTGGTCTGTGTTGATCTTCAAAAGCTTAATACCCTAGAGGAGCCTTATTCAAGTCAGTAGCCACCTAAATAATTTATCCTGACCTATTTTACTAGGCAGCTGGATCATAAGATTCTTGGAAGGTTTTCCTATGCTCAGTACAGTCTGAATTGTGTCATCTCTTCCATGATTGCGTAATCGACATTGACTAAACTACATATGTGTAGGGGTCACAGGGTACTATGATACTTCTCATGTAGGCATGTTGTTAATGTAATTTCTGTGTCAACAGCCAGCAAAAAGACAAAAAAAAGGGGAGGAAGAGTCAACAAAGTCCTCCTTGAAGTGAATGGCTTTTGAAACCAAGAGAAAATGGCTTGTAGGCAGAATGGCAAACACCCCATCTTCCCAAAGCATGGCCCCCCCTGACGTTGAGGATTATGGGCGCCTTGTCTCTCACCGCGTTACTGCTTGTCCTTTGCCTGTTCTTGTCACAACAGAAGCATCTACTTTCCTCGCTACTATCACTCTCAGCTCAACTCTGATTGCGTGAGTCCTTATCCCGACCATGCTTGTATGGCCTTATCCGCATTGCATAGAGCCTTTGAATGCCAGCAGGCAGCAGCTGTCAATGCTTTGTCTCTCCATTGGCTCTGTGTTCTCTAGATGGCTTAGTATCCTAACAAGACGACTCATGCCCTAAGAAGCACCGACACTCTCTGGAAGCCTTTGTGTCGTGTCCGACACTCCGACACATGTCCGACACGTTCCGATATGTAGTCAATGAGTGTCGGGTAATCCGATATGTGGTCAACTCTTCCCAACACGCGAGTTCAAAATTCTGACACGTGATTCCGACACATACAGGGTTAATTTTAAAAATTTCAATACTTGAGGGGTCAAAATATAAATATATGAAAAAATAATGAAAATAACAAAAATAAAGGGGAAAGAAGAAAATTCTTACTCTCAAATTTCTCAATTATAAGTTTTGACATTCTCGTGAGTGACAATGAAACGCCCCTCTTCTCGCCGGCGTCGCTCTGTCGTCCCCGCAGACTTAAAGTAGTGATTTTTTTTTTTTTTTTGCTTCTTTCCGCCTCTCGCAGGCATTGCCTGGGAGTTATCTCTTTTGATCTATGTTATTAGCTTGTGAGTTATGTCTTACATTTTGCATGGTGAATTTAGTTATTTCATTTTCTTTTGGTCGTATTTCGAGAGTTCTTGTCCTAGATTGAACCTTGTTTTGCAGAGAAGCTCCAAGCTAATCTATATCATAAACTCGAACTTTGTCTGGGATTATAAGAAATCTCACTAATTTTCGATAAGTGTAAGAAAACATGACATATTCTTTCAAATTTACTTTTTTGTGTTTGCAATTTTAGAATTTCTTATTCAATCTTTGTCAAATTAAAATAATGAATGATATTAACAAATGTTAAATTAATATTTTTAATATAAATTAATTCTATGCTCTTTTTATTATTTATTTTTGTATTTATATATAAAAATATATATTTAATATATAACGTGTCAGAACGTGTCGGAATTCTCTATTTTTTGAGAAATGACGTGTCGGTGTATCGTGTCATGTCGTATCGCGTGTTACGTGTCCGTGTCAGTGCTACATAGCTCCTGCCGTAGTTTTTCTTAAAGTTGATAGGATTAACTCATGGATTGACTGTTGTGAATCCTATCTACATAAACACGGGACCTTATGCATTGGCTATGCTGGCAAAAATTGATTCCAATGGAACGAAATCATGCACTTTTCTGTTTTATTTATCTTGTGTCGATTGTTGTCCTAGTTCTACTAGTATAGGATGTGGTGTGTCATCTTAATCTACCATCATAGGACTCGTCACTTGAGCTGGAATAGGCAATTGATATGCAAGTAACAACAAAAAGGAAGTTCAAATCTTTCCACTTTCTAGTAGCATGTGTCAAGGTTTCAAGATAGGGAGGAGTAAATTAACTAACTTATAAATTTATGAATATTTTAATTCATTAGTGTAAGATAGAGGACGGTTGACATGATATGGTGACCAATTTACTTAATCAATGATGAAGAGAAATGTCTACTTTTAGGGTCAGGTTGCAGGTTGGCTCTATTAGAACGAATTCAGGTAACATTTTCTCGTCTTCCACGCCTTGCCTCGTTATAAATGTTGAAAGAGGGACTGACATTCAGGCGCCTTGCGAGGGGACAATGGTGCAGATATTGGGTGTCTACGGTCGTTAGTTCATGCATATGGACTCAACTCAAGGATGGTCCGGAAACCAAGGAGAACTTCAATACAGAAAAGGAACTGTGGCAACTGAAAATAGCGATAAAGGACTCGGAAGTAGAGCTCTGGGCCCTATGGATGCGGGTCAGCTTAGTGAAGAGGACAAGAACATCGACACATGGTCACATGGCCCTTGCACATGAGGACCCTCTCTCCTTCAACAGTCGCAATGATGAAGGCCTAACTTGAATCACTAGCAGAAACACTGCAGAGAGGGAGAGAGGGAGAGGTTGAATCTCCTTCTTGCCCATTTCCTAAAATTTCATGCTAAGACGTATTTGAAAACTGAGGATGCATGCATGTGAATTAGGGGTGAACGCTTTCAAATTTCAGGTTTTGTGTAGATTTCACCTGAAATTTATCCTGTCACAAGTTTCAAGGTCGGTTTCAATTTCTATCCATGTTTTATCTGTATTATTAATTCAACGATTGCAATGAATTATCACTAATAATCATCATTTGTTATTACAATTTATTAATCATAACTTATATTTAGACATATAAAAATATGAAATATTAACGAAGTAAAAGTTTTAATCATAAAATGAAATTCCATACTAATGTTCCAGATTATATACTCATGATCACATGAAGAATAGACCAAGAAAAATACAAAAACTTATTCCAGATTCTAAGTTATAGGTTATATGTTCCAGTTATAAGTTCTAGGTTCCAAGTTCCACCAACTTAGAATATGAAACCTATATATTGAAATAAGTTCTCCAATTTTTGGAATCTGAAATTTACCTTGCATATTTTGGAACCTAGAACCAAACAAATTCCTATTGGTTTGATTCTCGAGTTTAATGTTCTACCTTGAAACCATACCCACCCCTAGTGTGAATATATTGTCGCCATTGACGCCGATTCCTCGTTATTCCACGCAAAACCAATCATGAACAATCATGGGTTTTGCCATGGTTCTGATTCTCTCCGCTGTTATACACGGCATAAGATACTAGCTGTGATCTAAGCTACATTTGCGTGCTTATGCACCAATGGGAGTGCGAAGACATGCAGCCAGACGGACGAAGACAAAGTTAGAGACTACTAGGAGTTGATGCAAATCTCTTATTGGGTACTATATTTTAGTTCCAGGAGAATCCAATGCGCCGAACTCCCTAAGCTTCCAGCTGGATTGAGTTTTCATCTGATCCCAATGATTAATAGGTCATTAGAGTTGCAACAATTGGCTTGCATACAATATTAGTGGAATGCCGAAAGACAGTAGCATGCACGTTCTGGACAATTTCGATTACATTTATGACGTGTGTCCTTTGCTCTTTGTCACTTGTTCGATATACATATGTTAGGTTAGTCCTAAAGTTTTCAATATTTCCAATTAAATCTTAAATATTTGTGCAAAATTCCAACGTAATCCTTCCGATCAAATTTTGCTGGAAATCATCGACATGGTAGATGCCACAATAAAATGGCTAATAATAATTGGGTCACTACGTCATTGACCAAAAGGATAGCATTAAAATTTTTACAAAGTTTAAAAATAAATTAACAAAGCTAAAAGTTCATAACTGAATTGACATACATAAAATAAGGTTTATGACCAATGAATGCCTAATATATTTGACATAAATGTCGGAGCCAACCCAAAGGCATAATGGTTTAGGACCAATTGGGCGCGCATCTTTATGACCAATAAGGCAACAATTCTGCCTAATATATTAGTCGCGTAACTTAACAATATTTCTTTTTGGGGCAACTACTATACCTTTATTATTATGTTGAGGAACTGAATTTCATGTGAGGTAGAGCCGGAAAGGATGAGTACTTGTCAGAGATAGAGGATATTCTTTTATGATGCATATCAGCCTTGTTTTTATTTATTTTCCAAGATTATGCATATTCTTTATCTATTCTAATTAATTATAACTGATATTCTAGTATCTTACAAAACCTATAGTAGCTGCAGCATATTTTATCGGTATCCGTTTTGCCAAAATTTAAATGCTCGCATGCGCCTGTAAGAATTTGTTTTTTAATTACTTTACTGCAAGGTCAATAAAGCAAGAATTTGCCTAGGCTCTCTATTATTGAGATTAGTTACATGTGCATGAGTAGGACGGTCAAGAGAGCCTCCTTCATACACGTATGTTTGCAATTAAATAGGTAGATGTAGAAAACAGCGACGCATGTGCATTTCCTATGGCAGAGTTTTGGATTTTGTCGTTTTCGAGACCAGAAACTCATGTGCTGTGCTGGTGTCAATTTAAGAAAATGGAGTGCCATGTTACAACGGACTGTCCTCTTCGGATACTTTTCATGTCCAAATATATGTACCGTGAAAAAAAAAAAAAAAAAAAAAAAAAACAGTACAAGTTGACGTAGAATACAAGAGGAAAAGAACATCTGAAGTGTAAAAACTTGGCATGGGGGATATAACTTGGAGGATATAAGTGCCAAAGGTTACAAAAGTGACATTTAAGTATTAAAATCAAAGTAAAATGGATTGGTTAAGTGCCAACGAAGATAAAATCCAGTCAAAATATTGACATAGTGATTTTCTAATAAGATAAGTGCAAAATGACGTCGTTGTAAATGCTAACGTGGCTAGACAAGTGTAAAAACGATATCATTTTGCTACTGACGTGAATAGATAATTAATATAAATATTAATTAAATAAAATTTAAAACTAAATTAAAATATTAAAAAAGACAAAACAGATAAAACGACGCCATTTTGGTGACTCGTTGCTAACTTAGCTCTCCGGCGTGCCATGTAAGGAGTTATATTATTAAAAAGTTGCCACATATAATTTCCAGCCACCTTTGCCGAACTTGACACTCAGGTGTCTCATTTTTCAAAAAAAAAAAAAAAATGACAGTTAAACATCACTTTTGTAACTTCTAGTACTTAAATGTCCATTTGTGCTAAATTTTAACACTTCAGGTATTCTTCTTCTATAATATAAGTTTAAATATGATTCATACCAGATAAATTTATTTAGAAAAGAACAGGTGCATGGACAAGGAATTAGTGTCCTCGATTCATGAAGCCGTCCATGCTTTGCTTGATGAATTAGAGTCTTTTGCTTGGAAAATGGTCGTGGGAGATCCAAAAAGCCTTAAAGTGTGGTAAAAGATGTCATTAAACAAATACGGGTGCATGTATGTAGGGCTGTTCCCCATGCACAGGAACTCTCTCTCTCTCTCTCTCGCTATGACTACCCCTCTTTCTCTCTCTAGATGTCCCTATAAATAGCCGGAGACATGTGGCTGTTCAAAGCATATTGTATTTGAGCGAGTTCTGAATACTCTTCAGGTGAGAACAGGAGAGGGAGAAGATGGTTTCTAGAGTGGAAGAGGCCATGAAGGGAAGGCAAGAGCAGCAGCAGCACAAGGGCAGAGACTGTAGTCATCAGCATCACCACCAGCACCAGCAGCTGATGCAGTGTAACAAAGGGAAGGCCTCCAAGTTCAAGAGGAGCTCTTCCAATCTCGAAGAAGATGGGGCTTCCTCCGCCATTCTCTTGCTTGCTTGCATCGCCTGTACTCCTCCCTTTTGATTAACATGTATATAAAGATGTTGCTGCTGCTGCTGCTGCTGCTGCTGCTGCTGCTGCTTCTGTTGCTGTGGTTGTTAGTATAAGTATGTGATACACGTTATGTTAGCCAGTGTGAGGGAGATAACTATTTGTCCTTCACTTAGTAATTTTCATTGCTGCTTATACCGTGCACCTTCCGTTAGCATCATTCTTTCCTGATGAATTCTGCATAAGAGGTGCCATCTCTCGATACTGAGTCTTTTAAGGTCGCCTTCCTTCAGATCACTTCTCTTCATTGTACAAAACCAGATAGTTGATACTCTCTTCTTCCTGGAGAAAGGTCATTGCTCAACAGTCCATTATTGCAGACAAGCAGATCGCAAGAAATCATCTTCACATGCAATGGGCTCACACTCGTGTTCGTTTTTATTCAGATTTTTAATGCAAATCCAAATGGAATGCCACGGCATCGTAATCAAGAGACCAAATTGATGATGCAATACCAACATTTCACCGCCAAAGTAAATGCATAAGTAAGAGGGAAATCATAACATGATTTGCTCAGGCAGGTTCTCATTTGTTTATGAAGTATTCATCCATTTTCTACTCTGTAAATTACCTCAGAGCAAAATCCAATATAAAATGATATCTTGGCCATGACAATGACACTGCCAAAATGCCGAGGAAGAAGAGCAGGCTCAGGCCGGACTTAGCATAGCAATCGACAACGCATCGATCAGCATCTGGCAGCCATCCTCTTAATTTTTCTAATAAAAAATCCCTTTTACCAAATCTCATGATAAGTCTAAATAAATGCATAGTTTGTATCTAAATAGTTCATATTTTGTATCAAGATGCGAATCGACAAGTTCCATCACGAACAAGACAGCCAAGTTGTAATATATTGCATTTGATATTTGAAATGGCCCAGGAAAAAAATGGGATAGAGGAGAGAAAAAATATTGGGTCAACGTAATTGGAATGTTCCTTTAATATCATTCTGAGAATGGAATATGCATTTTCCTCACGATTATCCGTTAATATTTTTACACTGGTTTGGCTTTACTTCTGTAAATTGTCGCATTCCTTCGACAAGTTCTTTTCTTTGGTTTTGGTGTGTTCCCGTAGCCACATCCAAGGAGCAAGAGATTAAATCCAGGGTCTAGTACTTGTTCTTTTGCAATTTCCGGGAGTTTCAAACATAACTCTTGCGTAAAAATGGAATGATCATTGGATCATCGACGGAGACTCCGAAGGAAGTCCAAGAAAATCACACACCAAAAGAGAGCAAAAGACATAGTTGATGCCGTCGAATCCAGAATGGAGACCTAGTTCATCACGTAATCCAATGCTCTCATGACCCATAATCAACAAGTCACTGAATTCAGTGCCTATATTAGCTCTGCATATCGAAGCATCAAAGCTTCCCCCTTCCCCCTTCCTCGTCGAGCTCTGAAACTACGAGGGATGGATGCGATAAGGGTGGAGATCAAATCAAAACACACCATAAGACCATCCTCTCCAACACCTTACAGCCTCAGACAGTTGAAACTATCTCTCCTATATCAGCTCTCACCTCCAGAATATGTCCCGATGATCTTTTACTATGCTGACATTGATGATAGCACCGGACTTGGAGCTCGAGCCAAGATTGGTCGCCTCAAGAAATCCTTATCGGAGGCCTTGGCCGAGTTCTACCCTCTTGCAGGGAGGAAAGTCAGAGAACCGATTCGTTGAGTGCAACGACCTTGGGGCCGAGTTCATCAAGGCCGTAGTGAACTGTCGCCTCTTGGAGATCTTAAGGCTGCCAAAGGTAGAGTTATTAGATCAACTACTTCCTCGCGATTACCACGTCGCGAGATCATCCACGGAATTCCAAGTAGCAGTCCAGGTAAATGTTTTTACCCGTGGAGGATTGGCCATTGGCTTGTGCACATTGCACAAGCTTATTGATGGGGTCACATTTACTTCACTAGTAAATAATTGGGCTGCTAAGTCTAGAGGTTCTGGTGACCACATGTCTCCTACCTTTGTCGGGCCGCAGTTGTTCCCGCAAAAAGACTTGTCGGGTTTATTGCCCTCGCTAGACATACCAAAACATAAGTGCATTACAAAACTATTTGTGTTCAATGGCTCCAAGCTCGCTTTGCTGAGAGAGAAAATTGCGAGCCACTTTTGCGGGGACCATCCTAGTCGCAAAGAGGTGATTTCGGCGCTTACCTGGAAGTGTGCTATGGATGCGTCTAGAGCAAGATCGGGTTCCTTTGTTTCCTCTGTTTTGACAGAGTCTGTGAATTTGAGAGCCAGGATCGATCCGCCACTCTAAGAATCTTGTGCTGGCAATCTCCTTTGGCTAGCAATGGCACCTGGTAGTGATCAGACAGGATTGCACGACTTGGCGAACGAGATCAGGAAGTCGATAAAGAAATTTGACCGGGAACATGTTCGGAAAATGCAAGGCGAAAGCAGATTTTCCCTAATATTTGAGTCTGTCAAACAGATAGTCGAGTTGGTTTCGGCGAACGTGGACATATACAGATTCACCAGCCTAGGGAAATTCCAGTTATACAAAGCTGATTTCGGTTGGGGGAAGCCGGTCTGGGTGAGCAGCGCCGGGCTGATGTTCAAGAATGTTGTTGTCCTGATTGAATCGAGATACGGCGATGGAATCAAAGCTTGGGTGACCAAGGAAGAAAAAGATATGCGTGTTTTTGCGAGGAACCAAGAGCCGTTTGCATTTGCTTCGGCAACTGAGAGCCCTTTCTGTCTGCTACCGAATTCTCGCCTTTCAGTTCTTCAATCTGAAGAATTACCTCGTTAATAATTGACAAACCCTGAGTTCCCACCAAAATAATTCTCATGTGAATCGCCTTCCCGAATCCTCATGCGCAACACGGGAATGAAGATAATAGAACTGAAAACTAACTAACTTCACCCCAGGACTCAAACGTGAGTGAGAGTGAATTAAAAGCGATTCTCAAGGCAAATATTAGGAGAAGCTGCAAAGTAAAGTTGCAAATTCTTAAAAATTCAAGAGCGAATTTGCTTGCAATTTCATTTTCCTCCCTGAAATATCAAAATCTATTGAAAAATTGCATTTCTCGATCAATATGCATAGTCTCTAGTTTCTTTCTTATAGTTAAGTAGTCTTGGGCTTTTTTACCCTCTCAAAGGATGTGACTTTTCCCTACGCTTATAAGCTGACCACTAGCCCTTTTTACACTCATAATCCCCCCCTCACACATTGGGCTTAGGTGAGAATGTGAGAAAATCCCAACAATCTTCTCTTCACACATCGCACTTAGATCGGCCTATTGGATCTAGACTTATGAATAACCTGGGCTTCTACCCAGTGTGGGATAAACCTCCACAATCTCCCACTCACACATATAGCTTAAGTCGGACTATTGGGCTCAGACAACTTAGGCCCTGACGTGTTGAGTGGTCTTGAGCCTCTCTCGCTCCAGCAGTTAGCTCAAAAAATGGGGTTTTTCTTCACACTTATAAACCAACCACCAACTCATTTCACAGCTGATGTGGAATAAACCGTAACACTTATATTACGGTGCTACAAGAGCATGCAATCAACGTCCAAGAATTCTCTTTGACTTGGTTCGTGAGCAAGTTCAAAATTTTTAACTTCTCTGTTCTTGTCGGACACTCGTGCCAATGAATATGCCCGCATAGATTGAGAAAAACAAAGCTCTTACCAAATAGCGCAATGATGTATTCCACTCGTTCCCGCCATTGCAGCATAGAGGAATTTCGTTGCCGGCCTTACACGAATTCTGTCCTTTCTTGATGTTGTCTTCCGACCCAGCACAGCACAAGTGCGCGCGCGTGCAGGAACCAGATGCTCGAGATACAAACATCGACCGAATAAGTCCTGATCATTATACTTCGCAGGCGAAATCTAAAACTTCAGAAAGAGCGAATTCGCTTTAGGATACGGAACAAGAAGTCGAAGAAGAGAGTGCAGTGCCGAAACAAATCTATAGGCACCGAAAAGATGGGGAAAAAACAGGGATGCGATCCCAAAAAAACACCAGAGGAATCTCGAATTGAATATGATTGATCTATGCATTCCCCCGTTTCCACAGCGATGCCGACTTACGAGGAGACAACTAATAAAAACCAATTTTTTTTCCCCACATATTTTGGGTTTGTGGAATTACTATTTTTTTTTTTCCTTTTTGCCGCATTCTTCTTGTTTATCTTCGTGTCTAGGAATTTCGACAGAAGCAAGGAAATACATGGGAAACGTCGAATGCAAACTATATAAGTTGTCCATGGCTGGTGTTGCACTCTTTCAGAGCTTCATCGAATATCTTCCGAGAGGAAGAGGAAGCGGCGCGGCGGTAATAGGGATAGATGGCTTCGGGTCCTTATCAGGTCCCTAATGAGTTGTACCAAAACATTAACGACGACCTTCGTCACCTTACCATCGACTCCGTGAGCTGTCTCAAGCTTGCTTCTTCTTCTTCTTCTTCATCTTCGTCGTCCTTGACTCACTACCTCTCCTCGAGCTCGATCGATCATGAGGACATGCTCGTGTACTGTGACCCGGAGGAGGAAGAAGAGGCCAGAGGCCAGAAGAGGCTCAAGAGGACTTACAGTTTCGCCGAATCAATCGGGAGCAACAGCCCCAGAGCTTACACCGGCGGTTTCGGCAGTGGGGGGATCAGCCGGTCCAGCAGCATGAGCACCCTCGACACCTTCCCGAGGCTCGACTTCCGTGACCACATATGGACGTACTCGCAGCGGTACCTCGCAGTGGAGGCTGTCGAGGAGGCGGCAGCGGCGGTCTCTGTCGGTGGTGGTGAAGAGGAGGACGGGACCGCTGACGGGATGAGGCTCCTCCAGCTCCTTGTCGCGTGCGCCGAGGCTGTGGCCTGCCGCGACAAGTTGCAGGCGTCGTCACTGCTGTCGGAGCTCCGGTCTCGGGCGCTGGTGTTCGGTACCTCGTTCCAGCGAGTGGCCTCGTGCTTCGTCCAGGGCCTGGCTGACCGATTGTCCCTGCTCCAGCCGCTTGGCACTTTGGGCTTCATCTCGCCCGCGGTGGTGGCAGCAGCGTCTGGGGCCGCCGCCGCCTCCGACGAGAAGGAGGAGGCCTTGCGGCTGGCCTACAAGATCTGCCCGTACATCCAGTTCGGGCACTTCGTGGCCAACACTTCCATATTGGAAGCCTTTGAGGGAGAGAATTTCGTCCACGTGGTGGACCTGGGCATGTCCCTGGGCCTGCCAGGTGGGCACCAGTGGCGGCGGCTGATCCAGAGCCTCGCAGGCCGCCATGGCCAGCCACCGCGCCGCCTCCGCATCACTGCCATCGGCCTCAGTGCTGAGAAGTTCCGCTCCATCGGGGACGAGCTCAGCGCCTATGCGCTCAACTTCGGGATTAATCTGGAGTTCTCTGTGGTGGAGACCAATCTGGAGAATCTGCAGGCTGAAGACATCAAAATCTGTGAAGGTGAAGTGCTCGCTGTGAACAGCATTCTTCAGCTCCATTGTGTTGTCAAAGAGAGCAGAGGAGCTCTGAATTCTGTGCTTCAAATGATTCATAACTTATCACCCAAAGTTCTGGTCCTAGTGGAGCAAGATTCCAGCCACAATGGGCCTTTCTTTCTTGGGAGGTTCATGGAGGCTCTGCACTACTACTCCGCGATCTTCGACTCCCTGGACGCGATGCTGCCCAAGTACGACACCCGGAGGGCCAAGGTGGAGCAGTTCTATTTCGCCGAGGAGATCAAGAATATAGTGAGCTGCGAGGGGCCGGCGAGGGTGGAGCGGCACGAGAGGGTGGACCAGTGGCGGCGGAGGATGAGCAGGGCCGGGTTCCAGTTGGCGCCAATCAAGATGATGGCTCAGGCCAAGCAGTGGCTCGGCAAGAACAAGGTCTGTGAGGGTTACACTATTGTTGAAGAGAAAGGGTGCCTTGTTCTGGGGTGGAACTCCAAGCCCATTGTAGCTGCTTCTTGCTGGAAATGCTAAGAACAGGACCCCAGCTTGAACGACGCACTTGCTATAAGTTGGCAATTTCTAGTGAAGTTCAAGCAACAGTTCCAAAGTACCTGGGTTTTGCTTTCTGATGGAATATAAATACGGCTTCTCTCTTTTTCCAATAACGACAATAATCGATGCGTGCTAAGCTACATGGGTTTGTAGCTGTGTCGAGACTCGGCGGATGCGAACACTGGATATGGATATAAAATTATAAATAACCTGCGCTCGCGTATGAGCTTGAGTGCGACCTTTTCCGGTGCTTTGACAGATGCAATAAAAAGACTACCATGGGGTGGAACGATTGTTTGGCAATTTGAAGTTGTGTAACACTCGTTAACCTTTTGCGACGATAGAAACACTGCTATAACACACGAGTTCCATCTCGAGGCCCGATTATGTCGACCATCTATCCATGGTTCTATCCAGCACAAGATCGTGCAGGACACGCACCGATCATCGCATTCTGATGCTGAAAAGCATCGCCTCTACAGAAGGAAAATCGAATATGTTCCGATGACATTGCGCAGATTCGAGCAGTTCGTCTCTCTAGTTGGCATCGCAAGTCTCCTCCTCCTAGCAACTGTCACGTCATTGCGAGGCACATTTGTGCATTGGATCTTTGTCCGCTAGGAACCGAACAGACAAGAAAAGGCATCGCACGGAGTCCCCTGTTTGCTTGGCAAGCAGAAGTTCTGGAATCCCTCCTCGGCCTTCAGTACGAGAGACCGAGAGAGTTTTGTCTGGATTTCTTCGAAAAGGACAACAGAAACAAGAACAGAAAAGAAGGGGTTTGTCTTGTTGCAGCAGGGATATGTGCTTCGACGATACCATTGAGAAAATCCAAGTGTGCAGTTCCATGACTTCAGGATTCTATTCGCCAATATGAATCAAGAATAACAGTTTTTGAGATATTGTTAACCACAAATTCTTAAAGTAATGGTCTCATAGTAATTTATAATTATTTGTTATTTAATTTTTTATAGTTTAGAATAAACTATTATCTTCTCGATAGATTAAAAATTATCATACAATCATTTCTCTTTAAGATAAACCTCATGACAATTTGCGCTGCTGGATCGAATCTAGAAATTTAACTTTGTTTCCGCCCCTTTATCGGGTTGCTTTTGGGAGTTGTGCCTCGGAAATACCTTGCCGATCCTACTCTATTGGCTATGTTTTATTGGTCACTCCAATTCCGATCAAGAAAAATAAAAATAAAAATTTCACCAATTAAATAATTAATATTGGGATTATGACACAAATGAACAATGAACTTTAGTACATTTACCAAAAAAAAAAAATAATAATGAACTTTAATCCAATGAATAATATGATCCCTTAATTTTCATCCAATGTTCAATGTGATCCATTAACTACTAATTTATTCAATGCAGTCCATTAACTTTTAATACATGTTCAATATAATCCCTAAACCATATAAAAATGTTCAAATAGTCCTTTCATTATAAGATTAAGGAGAAGACTAAATATTTTTATATATTCAAAGATTAAATTGAAAATGTACCAAAAATTTAGATATAACATTGAACTAATTAAAAGTTGAAAAATCACACTATACATTATATTAAAGTTCATGAATCATATTCAACTAATCAAAAGTTCTATATTGTACTGGGCCAAAATCCAAAAACTAATATATATCATTTTATTATTACAATTTTCAAATAATGAATAAAATTCATATCATATCATATCAATCTTATCTTGATTAAAAATTTAGACGATGAAATGCAATCCAGATGTTTTGATGACAAAGAATAGTCAATGTATCAAAATAGAACCTATGACTATCATAGACATGGTGAAGTCCATGAACCCTGGCTGCGGGATGTTTTATTTTAAATTCGTAAGAAGTAGGTAGGTGCGGTAAACATCAAAAAGGAAAAAAAGCAAGGACGTAATTGCAAAAGTCGCAACAAAGTTGAGGCTCAAGCCTATTTATTTATGATCGGTCTCAAAGCTGAGTAAGCAGAGAGAGAAGAGAGAGAATGGAGGGCGTGGTAGGAGTCGCTGCCGCGAGGATTGGAGGCGCTGGTCGCTGCGTCTCGTCGTCTTCCCCAGCTGCCGCGAGCGGGAGAGATGGAGTCGCCTGCAGGCCTCGGGCCGTCTTATCCTGCGCCCCGCCCTCCCCTAACCTGCGCACCTCCGACCGCCGCCATCTCCACCTGTCGTCGTTCCCGTCGACCTCGCACCTGTTCTGCTCCGCTCCTCATGCCGCCGCCCGCCGTCGCACCGGACCTCGCATTTTCCTCCCTCATTTGGTCGCTTCCTCGGTCTGCTCTCTCTCTCTCTCTCTCTCTCTCTCTCTCTAGAATTGATTGCACTGGAGTGCGAATTTTATGGTTTTGGAGCTCGTGTGGTCTCGTTCTTGGGGCGAATTGGGGGAAGAGATTCTGCAATTGACGCTCCAATTTTCATGTTGGAAGTTGTTCTTATAAATTCATGATGATATTGTGGCCTTTCGTTTCTCTGCTTTGACGCGCTTGTGTTGTATGTAATGTATGACCCCTAATTGAAGGTTTGGTCTGTTTCTTTTGTTCTCCGCGTGTAGGAGCAAGTGGAAGAGACTTACATTATGGTAAAGCCGGACGGCGTTCAGCGTGGCCTGGTAAGCTTCTTCCCTGTTCTTCTGCTTCCCCTGGTTATGTTGAATTGTCTGTGTTGAGCCTCATTCATTTTCAATGCTAAGGTTAAATTTTTAACTCGCCTGAAGCATGATGGGGTGTTTATGTATGTGTGTGGTGTTTACATAGCTTGAAACTTACCGGCATTGTTTGTCTTCCGTTCTCTGGACTGCGGGCGGATTCACAATAGGTCGGGGAAATAATTTCGAGATTTGAGAGGAAGGGGTTCAAATTGTCTGGCTTGAAGCTCTTCCGGTGCCCCAGAGAATTGGCTGAGGTTCTCATCTTGCATACCCTTTGGTCTTATTACTCTCTCTTCTGCTTGCCTAGACCATCCAAAAACTTTCTATTGCCCACAATTGCCTCCTCTTTCTATTGTGTGTTGCCCTCATCACCGACCATGAAGATTTTGAAATGATTTATCTTCTCTTGCATGGTCGAACCATCAAGAATTACTTTGTTCATTTGTTCATGATTTCAGGAACACTATAAGGATCTTCAGTCCAAGCCATTCTTCCCTAAATTGATCGAGTATATCACATCTGGACCAGTCGTTTGTATGGTATGGTTTACAAATAACTCTCAAGTTTCTGTATTTTTGGCTTTGTGTCAGCAATTGGAGTCGCTTTTCTTTTAAGATTTATTACAATTCACTTGCTTCAAAAACTCATTATGAGCTCCCTAAGAACTTATTGGGCCTTGACATTTCCAGGCTTGGGAGGGTGTTGGTGTTGTTGCCTCAGCACGAAAGTTGATAGGGTCAACAAATCCTCTTCAAGCTGAGCCTGGAACGATAAGAGGAGATCTTGCAGTGCAAACTGGAAGGTTGGTATTTCACTTAGCAGCCTTAGTGAGCTTGTTTTCTAGGATATAAATTGGTGTAAGATTTAATTGGTATTCTACTGTTGTTTATTACTCCAAATTTATGTGTAACAAGTTTTTGACATTTTATTGTTCTTTCTCGACAGGAACGTGGTTCATGGCAGCGACAGCCCTGAGAATGGCCAACGTGAAATTGGTACGTTCTATAAGACACGAGTTCTAGTATTCCAAACTTAATAGATCATCTCGGTTGCATATGCCATCTTCACTCGAAATATTTAATTTTCAAATGAAAAACTTGGATCTTGAGTCATAGAAGCATCGTTTTGGGTCAATGGGTGTAAAGATATACTGATTCCTGTGTAGGCAGTCTCCACATGATGAGAATTCATATTCAATGATGAATGTATTTCTAGGTGTTTCAAAGATTAAACATTACTTGAGTATATATTTACTTGCGGGCTGGTTCCTGGTGGGATGATCGCTGAGTGATGTTGTCTTGTTCATTTGGGTAGTTTCCCGTCTATTTAGTAGCCAAAGGGTCAAGGGGAATTGGAGAATACAGTAGAGAGGGAATCCCATTTCCATGGCATCAGAGTTTTTTCTCTTTCATTGGAAGACTGCTGCTCTAATATTGTTCTGTTGCCTTATCATGTGATGGGAGCTACTTTCGTTGAACTTCTTGTCACGACTATTCTTGCTGAGGTGTAATTACCTTTCTCCACAGCTCTTTGGTTCAAAGAAGGCGAATTGTGCCAATGGACACCCGCTCAAGCTCCATGGCTAAGGGAGTGATGAAATATTCATGCAATTCTAGAAGCTTTTTTGTTGACCACCTGTAATATCTAGATTGCATTCTTTGTCTAAGTTAAGAGCGCTTAAATATCCGGATTTCCTTGTAATCTGGGAGAGAAACTCCAAAAACTTTTGTGCAGCGGCTAATGTATCAGTCTTTGTTTTAGATTTGGGGTTCCTCTCAAGCTCTTATAATGTGGTTCTGATTAAACTGTATAATGTTGACTTCAATACGGAAGAATTGTTTCCTCAAAACTGAGGTATAAACTTGACAAACTGCAGCTATGTACGGTCAGATTTCTGAGTTATGGAATCGACAACCACTGAGATGATATGAGCTTGTAACTTGTTTTAGCTTTTTGGAGTGGAAACTGAACAGACAGCTAATATTCAATATAAATAACAATGATTAAAGGTTCAAAGGCAAAGGTGGTAAGAAAATGGGACCTCAATAAAAACATACCATAAGTCCTTCCCGATTAGTTCGAAGAACAAACCTGCGTACAATATGGAATTCAAAGACAAATTGGAACCCAGATCTATTGCATGTAGAGATCCATGTTTCCAATCGAAGGGCAATTTAAGATACTCGGATGTGTATGCATACAGATAAAAAAAGACAGAAAAGCATTAGTCGCAGAACTCATGAGTTAAGAGACTTTTTGGCAGTGAAGCCTGTAATTCTTCAAAACATAAGATAAGCATAAGAGACACGTGCGCTTGATACCCAATGAAATGAGACTTCATTTGATAAGACTGTACAAGACCACCTTCCCCTAAATCCCATGCCAAGTGAGTATAAAATCAAGTAAACAAGCACATGAAGGAGTGGAATTTGAACCAAAAGGAAAAGGAAATAGCATGTGTATCATCTTTATCAGCATGAAAATCTTTTGGCTAAAAATTACCTCAAGGTTGTGTTTGTACGTTTTACAAGTTAACACAAACTACTAGTGCTATGAAGCATGCGGTTTGTGCATAAACATTACAAATAACACGACCCCCAGTCTGAGTGATCAATCACAAAACAGTCATTGCTCATGAGCCGACACATTCTTGTTCGATGTTTCCAAGAGATCGGTAGTCACCAGGACTTGATGGAACAATTGACGAACAATTAGTCTCCATCGTCGCCATTTTGCTATTTGAAGCAGAATGCTGCAAGCTTTTGTATTTGGAAAACAGATGAAGAATCGATACATCGCCATTGATTCTCTGTTTCAAGTTGACCGTCACATGAGCATCGCCAGCACTTGACAAGATGCAGGCATCATTTACGGTTATCGCATTCTTTTCATGCGGCAATTTGAGCTGTGAATCGGAAGGATTCAGAGAACTACAGTCACAATCCATGGTCATTGCAGCCCCACAGTCAGAGCTTCCTGCGGAGTGATCATGTGGCTGCACGAACTCACTAGTTGGGGAACCTTGGAACTGCTGAGAACCCTGTTTAAGCTTTAGAAGCGTTGCTTCTGCACCCAAAGAACAAGAAGAAATTTGTTAGTAAACCTTCAGATTCGAGCTCCTTAAAAATTCCTCCCACTGTATTCAGCCTACAAGATTACCGATCGTTTCTACCACCTCTCAGATTCGGCGTCAACAATCCAACAAGCTTGCTTTTGTTTCAAAGAGTTACTATGCAAATTTAGAGTCTAATATGAAAAATGAAGATGAATCATCCGTGACTATGTCTCTGCAGTCTCTTCATGTTAAAACTCAGCAAAAGAGTGCAACAGTTTGGCAAGAGAGGCATCAATTTCCGAAGAATGTATACTTCCGCAGTCAGAATTATCGCAATTCTCGCAATTTGGTGACAAGGTGAGAATCTAAAGCATCACATGAACAATTTAAAATGCGACGACAAGCGACACCGGAATTAGGCAGAAACAAGAACTGCTCACTGATCTGCTGCCCAGATATTGCAACGTCCTCGTCGCTAGACAACAACCCATCAATCCGATGGATGACAGGTTCGAATACTTTCCAGACCGCGAAACATCGACAGAAAGCTAGATACAGAGATCCCGATCCTGATTTCAGACAGGGTCCGAGAAGCAATTCCCAGATTCACAAACCCAGTCATCCTTCCCGCCCAGCCAATTCAATTCCCCGCCGTAGCAATTCAAGGGAGGAGCACGCGATACGATTCGGCACGAAATGATGAGAGGAAGTGGAGAAGAGCGACGGAGTCTAGAGATAAAAAGAGTACCGTAGACGGAGAGGGAATCGTGCTTGAGGAGCTTGGCCGTCGACCTCTCCAGACTGTCCGGCGACGAAGACGGCCCTCTCACTCTTCCAAACATCTCTCTCGATCTCTCTCTCGATCGCCCGATCTCGAAACGCAGGAGACAAGGAGAAGAGGCGGTGGCTGCTGAAGAGGAAGAGGCGAGAGGATTTTCGGCGATTCGGGTCGCGGGAAATGGTTTCAAGAAGGAGCGCCAAGACGAAACGAAATTTATCGTGGCGAAGGAGGAGGAGGAGACGAGCACGCTTCGCCCATATTGGGCCGGGCCGAGCCGATCGACCAAATGCCGTGATTGTTCCTAGTTGGGCTTACTGATGGGCCGGGCTAATTCACTCCGACCTATGGCCCGTGTACATAAATTAATCACTTCTCTCCATGTTTACTTTTCGTACACTTCTCTCCATGTTTACTTTTCGTATTGAAAAGTAAATAAATAATAGGATGAGTGCACTGCAAATCTTAGAATTTTGTTGAGTTAATATACTCAAGTCTTCAAACTTATCAGGCTTTCCTTTTGTCAACTTGCACGGAGTTGTCGACCAAAAAAAGAAAGAAAAAAAAAAGTTTGACAAAGTTATTGATATGATTAGATTGTCCTAAATTAACAAGTTTTAGAATTTAATTGTATTTTTTAAAAAATTTGGAACTCAATTACACATTCATGATGATTTTTAGGATTTGATTTTTAAATTTTAGGGCTCAATTGCACTTTCGTGATAAGTTTTAAAACCTTCAATGCACTTATCTAATAGATTATTATAGGTGCATTTGGTTTAGTTTTCCTAAGGGGTTTTTAGCCTCCAAGGTCCCTTAAATAAATGTTAGAGTATTTGATAAGTATTTTGAAATAGTTTTAAGTTAAATTTTGACATTAAGAATACTGAAAACTCAATATTACGCTCACCCAACTTTTCGAAATAACATTTGAGAAATGCTGAAATTACAATAAAATTAGTTTTTTCCTTCCAAAACTATCCTAACCAATTCTATAGTTTTTCGGTTTTGCCCCTCCTCGTAATTGTTCATTTTCTTCACATGAGGGCAATCGTTGACAAAGGACCAGCAAGGGACCAACGAGGCTAGATCTAGCCAACAAAGAGTTGATGAGTGGCTGGCTAGGATTGCGTGACCCAGACTACTCTGACAATCACTGCTTGGGTCTCACGACCTCAAGTAGCAATCGCCTGAGGTCACGTGACCCTCAGCAGGTTCGCGGGTTTTGACGAAAGATTTGGATCATTTTTTAACAAAAAAATATAAAAATACATTCAAAGTCAATTACAAAAGTTTTTTTTTTTGGCCATACAATACTTGAACTTAGAGTCCTTTGCAAAAAAATTTTACCAAACACAATTTGCATTTCTTCAAAAGACTTTGACTTTTAATATTTATATTACACCCAAAGTCTATCTATAAAGTTTGACCAAATCCATCCTATGTAAAGTGGCTTTTCCGCCGTGTCCACTAAGATGGGTGATTGGCATTTCCACCGTTGCTTTTCCATTCCACGCGAATGGTTGGAAAGTGAATTGCGCTAATCCCCAATTACTACAAACTCACGAGTCTGATCATTGCCATTAACTAATTATTTTGCCATGCATCGCCATTGGTAAGCTTTTTATGTATATAAAACAATATTATTTATATGCAGTTAGTAGCTCAACAACGGGGCACAAAATATCCGTATGAAAATATAGGAATTAATGGAATTGTAGTAAGTAATATTTACACGAGATATATAAGTTTATGTTAAAAATATACATAAAAAAAAAAGAAAACTTCAAATTATTATGATGAATTTTGCTATCTGTTAAGAAGAAAGTGCATCATCAAGGCGAAATGAAACTGAAAAAACCGGCGAAGTTCTGTCTAGAAAGAAAATTACAGGATAAAAGAACAGTGCTTATACCAAAAAAAAAAAAAATCAAGAAACAGCACTAAGAAAAAAAAATGGTGTCTTTTTACACAGGAAAATTAGATAGCACGGACCAAGGTACACCAAAAATTACTGACCCATTAAACCTGTTAATAATCAGTTTCTGAATGAACTCCCTCTTGTAGTTGCTCATCCTCTCCAAAACAATCTCTTCACCAAACTGCGTCTACGGCTTCGAGGCTTGAAATCGGTTCCTAAAAACAAGAAACTTGGACATCGTCAGCTGGGGAACGTCAATACGTGATATATAAATGGGACTTCCTGCAAGAACTTTCCTACTTAACCTAAATGCGAACCGAAGTTTAGTTGCAAGGAAGTAGAAGATAATGCAGAGAAAACAAGACAGTGCGTGCTTGAAGCATTTCCGAACAAGAAATGAAAAGAAAACGGGGGTGCCGTATCTTCAACCGAAGAAGTTCCCTTTCATCAAACATGGATTGTCGCATCTCAGGCTAAACAAGGTCATAGAAGTTTTACCTTTTAATCTTCCAGCAGCAATCAAAGCTTCTTCTGCGAAGGGTCGCCACTGGTCAGCACATGAGTAGTTGATTCCGAGACCGACGCTCAGACCTCTTAACAGATGCACTGTCCGAAGGACAGAGAATAGCTCCTCTGGAAAAGCCTACAGTTTCAGACAGTATGTCAGGATACTCAACATCGATAAGCACAAGACGATCTAGCAGATCTGCAAACTGAAGTCGAAAAAAGCTTCTTGTTACATGTCAAAGTGATCCTCACATGGTATATCAGTAACTAATGCTTTACTATCAAAGACCAAAGTAAGAATAGAAAACAAATACACAAGTATAAATTTTAGTGGCTAATCTAAAATTTTAGTGCTTTTCAAAAGTCAGTAAGTCCAAGTAATCTTCCCCTGCATGCCAAAAATATACATGCTTCCCATCTGAATCAAGAATTCGCTTTAATTTCCAGAAAACTAGAGAATGCATGATCAATGAATTTCTAACCCGTGCAGACAAGTAAAGTTCAGAGTAAGATAAGCAGCAGTAACAGAGGGCCCGCTGATATCATGAGCAGAGGGAGTTTTTGTGCACTATAACCACGTCCACTCTTACTAAAGTAATGAACAACTGAAGCAGTAGCAAGGTCGTAAATACATTCGACACACTACCTTAACAGCAATTTTTTTTATAGAAGATTCCTCAGAGAACGGTTGCAGCATCACAACACCAGGAGGCAACTTTGTATCAAACATCGTCTCTGCCAATCTCAACAATTCCTGCTGTTCATTTTGGCAATTGCTTAACGTATCTATGCCCAGCTCCCTAAGAATCAGATGCACAGTTAGATATTATAATGTGAACCCAACCGTACAACTCACATTTTGAGTCTTTGGAAATCTTTAAATTATTGCACTACTAAGAATTACATTTCCTCTGCAAATCCCAGGCTTCGTTTAGCCGAACTCTACTCTGAAATGTTAAAACAAAGGGATGACAAGACTGAGTATTTAACAGTCAAATATCACACCTGTAGCTCTCAGACACCCTCACAGGGTCACGATTCGCAATAGCAAGAACCATATTAGCATATCCCAGTCTCAGCTTATCTGGGAGATCCTTCACTTGCCCATAGTCCAGCAAGGCCACCTGTAATTAGAAAACATCACAAACTGAACCTGAAAATACTAGTTCACAAAAAGAACATTGAATTTATAAGCTATCAGAAGAGTTTCATGTCTACCATTCTTTATCTTGTAAATCCTATTAAAAAAAGGAGGACAAATGGTCTTCCACTGAGAAGAGTAGCCCATGATCCACCTATTTGAGCATTTAAATATAGTTGAATTTGAATTAAAGGATGAGAAAACGCAACAAATCGAACTATTATATTCAGTTCTCCATTCTCTTGAAAGCTATCTTGAACAGAAAAGCTACCTGTTCTTTCATATTGGATTTTCCAGTAAAACTACTGGGAAGAATTTTTGCCTCACTGTACATAAATCATGACTCACTGTGCTTAGTTATTAAGCCAATGATGCTTAGTGTAGAAAAATACCCATCAATAAGATTGACCAGCAGTCTAGGTAATCACTATATTACACACAGACAGAGTTACACAGGAAAACAGGAATTTATAAAGATCACAGGCAAAAGCAGCATTTGTTAGTGTGCACTTGCCTGTGAACCTTTGCAAATGAGAATATTTCCAGGATGAGGGTCTGCATGGAAGAAGCCACTCTTCAGAATCATTTGACCATATGCTTGTGTCAAACTGCTAAGGATGTTCCTGCATATGAAGCATTCAACAATTGAGAGATAGAAGTGTCTTATTCTTAAAACGAGAAAAATAAAACCCCACATTTGAGAATTAATGATTTTGACATGCTCTCATAAAAAAACTTGTTTTTACACTGAGTGAAATCAACTACATGAATTATCCTATGCTATTCAGATTATTATATAAATCTTATTCATCAAGTCCAACTACAGAATATCTCCTCTCACAGCCTCCATTTATTTTCTCATTCCCACCTCTTTCTCCTCTGGTACCTTCTCTAAGACACTAGTTCCTTTTCACCAGAATCAATTGGCACATTTGAAAATTCTCAATAAATGCTTCCGAACCGTGTTAATTCGTAACTAAAGCCATAGCTATTCAATTTTAAACATCAGAGTAGCATGAATAACGAGAAACCATTGCTCAGCGCAATGCCTAAGCCAGCTAAACTACCAAAAATGTCCAGTTTTCTGGTCCTTGAATCCATCAATGCTTTGAAAAAGTAATAAGTTAATAAGTTGCATCAATTATGAACAATTTGTTTATAAGAACAACAAAAGACATAAACAAAAGCATACTCTCTGGGATAGTTGAGAAGCTTACTGCTTTGCTGCTGCTGCAACTTTGCCATGTGGATTTATTCCTCTTTTTGCAATTTCCTCACCAAGATTCATGATGGGAATTCCATCAATGTATTCCATCACTAAAACCCTCCTACACTAGCATAAAATACAATAATTTGTGAGGTGAAGCTTGTTATATTCTGGGGGTAGCAACAAGTGGGAACATAACAAGCAAAAGCATGGCTTACAAAAATAAATAATAATGATAATTATACCCGAAGGCATAAAACCTACACATTTAGAAGGAGGTCCTAGAGTTCCGATACATTGCATCTAAAAGGAGCTCGAGGTGAAAAAGAGGAGCATGACTTATAGGAACCAAATTTCTAGCATGTCAGTAACATTCAATGATGACATAACAAGAAAGAAGGACCAGTCCCCATTTGATGGGATGAGCTCAGGGTCATGTGTAACACTATTGAGCTGCCTCCATTATAAAACTATATCTCAGAAAACTGCAACAAACAACCCCCCTCTCTTTCAAAAAGAAAAAAGAAAACACTAAAGGAAAGAAAAAGAAAAAAAAAAAATCCCCATTGCTATTTCATTTCTGTACATGTATAGGCAATACATACCTTGTGACCAGGTTCCTCACGACCCGCGGGACCAATACAGGAGATCTTTTATTATGCTCCAACAGAAAACGTCTAATTCTTTCCATGGCATGAGCCTCCCGCATGAAATCAAACTCATAACCAATCTTCAGCAGCAAAAATAAAATCCAAAATTCTCTGATTAGTCACATGCTTCTCTTATATCTCAATGATTCAGTACTAACACAAACGGGGGAAAAAGAACTCGCCTACTATCATCTACAACATCAAATTTTAAATAAAAAATAATATAGAAACATTACATGCAACTGCAGTAAATTGCAAGATATTCTGTAGGGTGGTAAGAATTGATGGTAATCCAACATGTCAAATTCAGTATATTGAGCATTGACACAATCAAAGCTAGCTTAAGGAATCGTTAGGAGTCTAGAAGCATTCCATTCTGATAATTACACACTAAATTTTCAAGATATAACCGGTTTTCCAATTAACTTTGCAAATATAGAATTTTTGGTGAGAACCAAAGCTTTCTTGCCTTTTTTGCTATTAACAAGCTATTGAGACATGATCACCTCAAATATGATTCACACTCACACCTGCTTCTCCATTTCTTTCGTAACTGAGTAAAGATCAAATTTAATGTCTGTCTTCTGCATGTACAAAGCAAATGCTTGCAAGTTGCGGATATCTGTCATCATCAGCTCCTGAACTCCAGGATGTTGCACCTATAACACAGCATCAAACTTACAACGGCTTCGTACAAATCAACATGATGAAGATTTCATATTTCTCATTACCTTCACAACTACATCACTCTTATCGCCTTTCAGTCTGGCCAGATGTACCTAATTTATGCACGAAACAGATCAGTCAGCTCCAAGAACATTGCTTTTAGTAAAGAGCAACTTCTGACATACATCATTATCCCAGTCTCAATCCTGTTACATATCCCAACTCTCAAATGAAAGCATCAAGACATATAAAGACTATTCCATTATGAACAAAGCTCTACTTGAGAAGTAGGATAGAGGAGCTCGTAAAGATTTCGGGCATATGATGAATCAAAGAACCTAGAAACAACATAGTTAGCAAAACCAAAGAAAGATCCAGTCTTTTGATTATGGGATAGACCATCAGGGCAGCACCATCTGTATTAGAACTTAGAAGTTGAACAGGGTTTCTTTCACCTCTAAATCCCACAGAGTTTTTGTCAAAGGATATATGGAAGGAACAAGGAAGTAATCATAGTCGAATCCATTCACCTAAGCTTAAATTGAACAAGAGTTGAACTAAGTGTCTAGTTATTTACCGCCATTATATTTAACATGCAATACTGGAACTCAGAGTTCATTGATGTTTCTGATCTAGCATCTACAAGAGAACTTTACCAGGTTGTTATTTGTCAAAGTAACTGGAATATTTCCCATTACAAGTGAAGCTTCTAAATGTACAAAACTGTTGCTGGCAATTATTGGAAATTTTCCAATGGAAAATGGATACAGAACCAAAAAGCTTCTAATCATACATAATCATGCTTCAAATTAGGCGTACCTATAAGCAGCCTGATTACCTGTGCAATTGAAGCAGAACCAAGAGGATCTATGTCAAATTTTTCGAACATTTCTCCCAGGTTTCTTCCCAACTCTCTCTCCAGCACCAACTGAACAACATCAATAGGTGTCACAGGAGCGTGGTCACATAGTGTAACAAGTCTTCTGACCCATGCAGCTGGGGCCAAGTCGGGCTTCCCGATGATTTGGGCTACCTATGTTGAACCACTAATTCTCAAATCAATAAATTTTTTTATTCATGAAAAGGATCCATGACTAGCTACCCCAATATCAGAAGATGACAGATTACCAGAGAAATGCAATTTTGGCATTAGAGCATGGATGCCCGCACAGACATGTATGAGAATGTATATGTGTATACAATCACTTTTCTGAAATATGCAAAAGGACAAGAAATTTACATCCCTCCACTTTGAATTATAGCATTTGGGAGTATTCAATTCTCTCCTAAGGAAGGATGAACACCAATTAACAGTCTTACACCAAAAAAAAAACACCAATTAACAGTCCGTCCAGGAACCAAAAATCAAACTGAAGCTTAAACTGAATGCAAAGGTACTCAAACAAAAAGAAAGAACCAAGATCCATCTAAAGTGCGAACACGACAAAGATGGTGGCTGGTGCCCATGAACAAAGAACTAAAATCCACTTAAGCATAACATTGCACAAAAGAAATTGGATGCACAGCTAGTAGAGTGAAAACCAGCTTTAAGATTGCGAATCGAAATGCTTAGATACCTTAAGGAAGAACCCGCCAAGGTCGGCGCACATAGCATATATCTTGTCAGCCGCAAGTTCGTGTTGCCTCTCCCACATTGCCTCGTGTTTCTGCTTATCCTTCTCAAAACTCGCTCGCACTTGGAACACCTTCGATAGATAAATGAAGAAAGGGGGATAAAAACCACGCACCCCATGATCCAATCAGCATGCATTTCAAGAGCATAGACAAAATTCAGAGGTAGAGACAAAAGGGGCGCGAGTTCCCCACCTTGTAACCGGTGTAGATATCAACCGCTCGCACCCAGAACTGGAAGGAACGTTGCCAAGGTCTCAGCTGGGTCGAGAGATTCTCTTGCAAGTCTCTGAGGTCGAAAGGAGGCATTTTTCCAAGCATTCCGAATCGCCCCCCCGATCGATCAACAACCCATGTTCCGCCGCGAACCTCTCGTTCGACTTGCCAGCGAATCAGAAGACGCGGGTGCGTTGCATCTGCACCAGTGGTTCTTGAGAGCTGAATATATGTGGGGTGTGGCTGAGAAACCGATAGCGACAGGCTCTCGAGTCAGAATCAAAGCGTGCAAGCTTAAATTTGCTTGGCTTGAAAGGCTTGTGGTCCGAAAAGAAAAGGGATTCCGGGAAAAAAAAAGCGGTCCCCGGGTACACTCTCCTTTCGGCTTTGCCTCTCCTCACCACCCCCACCACATCACCTCCGCACCAGGCCCCTCTTGTCTATCACCCCGTCTCTTTTGGCAGTTTTCCGCCCTGTGATAATCCTTGCCTGAAGTACATGTCGTTACCCTGACGAGGTGGGAGGATGGGGAAGGGAAGACATTGCCGATTCAGGACAAGAAGACTTACGTTGTTCCGGGATGGGGAAGTTGATGCTGCCTTGCCTTTGGCGTTCGTGCTCCTATTGAGTTGTGCTCGCTATTAATGGAGATGAGCTACAAAGGATGGGCCTTCGACCTCTATATATGGAGATTCCTCCATCTTTAGTATCGGTTTTCCTATGTTTTCAATGACGTAATTTAGTACATGGATCCATTGAATTTAGTCGTGTTAGCCAAGAGACGCAAAGCCAAATGGAGGCCAACAAGGACCATAGTCTTTTGATCGGTTTTTGCTTCTTGTATGGTGTGTTTGTTGAAGCAACGAAATAATCAACGTATTAATTTGCCAGACTTTCTCGCATTTGGTTTGTTAACAATTATCTGTCCACGAAAAATAATTTATGGTCAAAGTAAATATAAATATTTAAAGTTAAGAAAATGAATTCATTAACTTATTCCTAAAAAATAATTCACCGTTCGCCTTTATTACGAAACTTTTATTGAAACAAACACATAAAGTAATTCATGTCAATTTCGTAAGGATTTTCTCAACAAGTCCTCTGACTTTAGCGTTAGAGCCGGTTGTAAAATGAATAATTCGGTGTAAGTCGACAAAGGAATCTCCCGTCTTCTGGATGCCTGTGGACATCCTATATACGGCTTGGTAATTAACAGTGGAGATGACATGGTCCGAAACAGGACGATATCAATTTGGTCCAATCAGGTATTCAAAACAAGAACTTCGGACCCTTTTTTAAAGTGTCAATGCAAGAAGTGGGCGTGGGTACTCGAGCGGCAAAAGAGACTGCCCTATCTGATCGAGAGAAACGATATATTGTACGATTCGGACACTAGCTCAGGAGAATCACGGAAATTTCGCTGACCAAGTCACTTTTTCTTCTTCTTTCTTTTTGTTTTTTTTTGTTTTCCATGCTCCTTCATCTATTACTAGGATCGTGAGAAAGATTCGATGGTGGGTGCATGCGCGCTAACTCTTCTTCTTTAACTCGCTTAGAATATAAATAGCATGAGCACTACAAGTTAAGCTGGTCCACTTTCCAACATTAGAGGCATCTTCTCCCAAATGATTCTCCCAAAATAGCGTGTCCCGTGGAGAAGTGACAAATTGCCAAAGGCGTGATGCCCGCAAAAGATATATCAAGCACTAGATTCCGTCCTTCAATAAATGAGATACCGCTCCCCGTCTCTTACAAATCATTTCAGATTAACATCGAAAACATACGGAATCAAGAAATTGTCAACCGTAAGGGGCCCAAAACGACTTTTCATATCCCCATGCACGAAACTTCTCACGTCCATCCTCTACCCGTCTGCTTCTTTGAAAGACATTTAACGGCCAAAAATCGTACCGGCCAAAAAAAGGCAGTCCAATAACTCTTCAGCTGCACAAGCAGACAACCGTCCTGATAGTCATCAGCCAAGAATAGTAACATGAGATTTTTATACGCTTATGGAAGCCGACAAAAAATCACAATGCTTGTGCAGCAACAAAACAAATCTTTCTTGATACCGTGTCGTACACCCAGTTTAGAGTTTAGTCACCATGCCTAATTAGTAAATGATTTTATCATCCTTCATGCCATCACTCAATCTCCAAGTGGTCACAATCAGTGCCCACAACCACTGACTTCAACATCTGAACATTATAAAAGTAACTCCAATTTCAGAAGACCCGAGCAAGGCATCACAATGCTCATAGGAAGTGTCCAATGAGTATGATGCTTCACATTAAAAGTCAAGGCATAGAAATTATTAGAGAAAAGTAGGGTCCATACTGAAAGAAAAATAAAGCGCTAGTACCATAACCATTTTATTGATCGAATCTATCAAGATCTCTATGTACATATATACTAGGGCAACCTCAAGTTTCAATGCAGTGTTCTAACAAACCTCCAAAATTTATTTTAAAGTGAATATAGAGTATTGGAATCACGTTTACATACCCATACCCTCACTATTTTACTCTTCATTATGATGATCTACTAACGATATAACCAGCAGACAACATCATATAGTACCGTGTAACATATTTATCCGCTTTGTCAAGTTTGTTACTCTTTCACATACCTTATAGATCAATAACACGAGAAAGCTTCTGAACCCGATTTAATAAGAAATCTCCTTGCTTTATGGTCGCTTGGTAAAGAGCATTCTTTGCATCTGGTCGGTTGGTTTCGAGAACACCTGCAACTTTATCAATTTTGCAGTGAAGCTTGCCAGCAGCAATAAATTGAGATAGTTCTCTGCAGAAGAGTTGGATCCTTTTAGGGCGCAGTACACAATTATTTACTCCAAAAGGAAAGCCAAACAAAAACCAAACAAATGTGTAACTGAAAGATCCAAGGTCTGGAAAAAAAAAATACGCATTTCAATCACTTACAGATCAATAAAATCCACTGTTCCTCCAAATGCTCTTGCCATTGCTTCAATCGTAACACTCTTATAGGATTCCAGGAACTGGGAATAAACGACAGTCCTGACTTCCCTCATGTAATAGCGAAAATGAGGGTGCAAATACCGATCCAATTTTATTTGCTCAGTCAGGCCAGCTTAGCAAAAGGAAACAAAAGATCTGTTAGATGCTCAAATCCAACTGTCAAGTAAATAACGCCCACAATGCAAAGCAATTTCAAATAGCCGGGTCAGTGAGAAAGAACAAGAAAGTATGCCTATCTATCGAGGACATCCATGTCATTTGATCAAAGGAGCATTGTACTATGAAAAACTGATTAGAAAAGGTAGAAAAAAATTGTCGTCACATTCTTACCAAAATCACAAAAAAAGGATTTGTATTGACAATCATAAAGAGAGTTCAAAAACTCTGAAAGATGGGGGATTTTTCCGATCGCCGTCAAGATCTCAGGAGCATCCACAACCTGCCCATAGCATGCTACTTTTAACACTCAAATTTGCCAAAATTCTGATATCAAAAAGGAAAAAGAACAATTCAATTATTGCTGCCAAAGACCAAACCTTCTGCTTCAAGGAAACTCTATCCAATGATATGATGCCAGTAAGAACAGTGTAGAATACAAAGGTGTCATAAGGGAAGAGCTCATAAGTTGTGAAGGTTGAAATGGAATCCAGAAATAAATTAGCAGCCTTCTTAAAATTTCGTGTCGCCATGCAATACAAGCCTTCGTACACCTTCAAACGGTTTTTCCGTTCCCAATCACCTCCCTCTTCAAATAAGCTGGTAATTTAATAAGCATTTAATCTTTTAGAATTTGACATTAAGAAGCCAGGAAAGAAAAAAACAAATCAACATAATGGCTTGCTTTTTTGCTTTATCAATGCTTTTGGAAATGAGATCAAAATCCATGTAGAAGAAAGCCAGCTGAAGGGTGTAGAAGACCAAATCCATCTTCTGCCCTACAGCCACTGTTTTACTTTCTGTAACTTTAAGTTGTTCCAGTGCTTTTTCCTATTGCAAAAAGGAGTGATCAGGTGTGAGATTAAACTCCAATTGAAATTCACATATGGCCAGCACCTAGCAGAAATAAGTAGAACTGCAAAAACTTACCTTGTCACCGATTCGAATGAAAAACAGGGATTTAGCTAAGTGAGCTTCCCTAACTTCACTTTCCCCCAAGTTTTCTTCAGCATCAGTGATCCTGGGAAGAGGTAACTGAAGTGGCTCATTAAACAACCAACATAATGTGTGATGTCGGTCATAATTCAGTGCATTAGATCCAGAACTAAGCCATAATACCATTTCCCTACAGCATTACTCAAATCAATGCATCACCAATCACCATGTGACAATATACTTACAAACGAATTAAAACAATAAATCAATCACTGCTGATTATATTTCCACAGGAAAACCAATGGTCAAATATCAAATTCTCACATTTGGGCAAGTCACTCATAACAAAACCGCTGCTCCAACTACCATAAGTATTTTCTTCAGTCAGATGTTCCATACAGTTAGTTGCACAAATTTTGAAACCAAAAGAAATGAGACAAATAAGCTTGAGCTTCATTAAACTCGAGAACTATCGAAATTGTGGCGGTACCAGAAAAGGCAAGCAAAAACAGATCTTTTTCACAAGCGCGCCATAAAAAAATCACAGACTAATCCAAGGAATTGCGTGACACCATCTTTGAGTGAGCTCAAACATCGGGTACTGGCTAAAAATTCATCCATGACATACAGCTCCAGGGAAGTAAAGGGTACACTTTGTTGATTCTAAGTTTCGTGAACCTATCTGTTCCTTCAATGCCAATATCGAAGCTAGCTGCACTGTGCATGTACATATCATTGTGCCGTCTCGAAACACTAAGTCGCCGTGATAATGGGATTGACGCGGCAAAGGTAAGATAATTACATGATATGTAGGACATGGTAAAAAAAAAAAATTCATCCGAGAGTTCCAATTGAGAAGACATACATTCCCAGCTCAAGCACTAAGCCAACGCATACATCATTCCCCGCGAATATCCCCAAAACTTAAAAAGGCGAATCGAAACTTAAAGAACCCACTTCTCATCAAGCCTCTTCAGCTCCTCCCCAATGCGCGCGCGCATCGAATCCAGAAGCCCCCGATCCATCTCCAGGACCGACTCCGCCACCAGGGCCTCGTACAGCGCCACCATATCTAGAGCCACGGCCATACACAGAGCAAACCGGTCAAGAATCAAAACTCGGGAGGCGCGCGACGAAGAGCAAATCCCGGGGCGAATCGAGCGAGGAGGATATTACCGTCGGACTCGATGGAGGCGAGGACCTCCTCCTCGAGGCGGACCTTGTCCATGTCCTGGACGTCCGGGTGCCTGAGGAGGAAGAGCTTGTGAGCGAGGACGAGGTGAGGCTGCTGCGATCCTTCCTCGCCTTCCATTTTGCGCTGGATCGGTCGGACGACGAGGCTTTCGAGTTCGCGGGAGTTTTTGCAGAGCCGGAGGTGGGACGGAGCTTGGGGACGGAGGAAGTGACTTGAGCAGGGGGTTTTCTTCGTCTCCCCTCGGTCTGACGCCTCAAAGGAAGGAATGAGAAATGACTCATTTTTTCCGGGAAAAATTTCAAATATAGACTTAAAATGTACTTGGTTTCTTGAGGATATATTCACTAAAAATCATAATATTTATTATGAAAGTCTAATTGAATTCTAAAATTTAAAAAAATATAATTAAATTCTAAAATTTATCAATTGATTCAATCAAGTCCCAAAGTTAATATTGTCCATCTAGACTAACGGAAAATGCCGAAGTGGTTTTTTAAAAATATTTTCTCTCTCCTACGTGGCGATGACATGGCTTAAATTATAATTTATTTAAACAAAATATTAATTAAATAAAATAAAATACATTAAAAAAAAAAAACGAAACTTCGAGGGCAAAGGTCACCAAGCCCTCACTGGTCATCAACAAGGGTCGCCAAGCCCTCGCTGAGCGTCAACAAGGGTTGTCGATCCTAGTCTAGCCCTCAACGATTACTGCCAGCCCTTTCTAGCGACAGGGGCAATTTCTAGTGATGGGGGCAACGGTTGCAATAGTGGCAAGGGCAACCACGACCTAGCAACTTCTTCTTTTTTTCCCATTTTTTAAAAAATATTTATCTTTTTATTTTTATTTTTTTGCTATTATTTAAATAAGATTTAAAGCAAAAAAGTGATTAAAAATGCCACATAGGAAAATAAATTAATTTAAAAATGCCCTGTTAGTATTTTCCGTTAGACAAATTAACGGTATAATTTTAGGACTTAATTTAATCAATTTGACAAGTTGTAAGGTTTGATTGCACTTTTTATAAAATTTGAGGATTCGATTGACTTTCGCGATAAGTTTTAGAACTTGTGGTGCACATATCTTTTTTCTCGAATAAAAGATTGAAGTAAATATTATTTTAAATAATAACTCAAAGTGCTTTCATTTTGTTAAATAATTGTCTAAAGTAGATTTTGTTTTAAATAATGACCTAAAATAATAAAATCAATTTCAAATAAAGGCTTGAAATCACGAGCGGGTGAAAAACAATTTCATCTTTCAACTTTTTGTAATTGTTTTGCCTTTTTTCTATCTTTTTGGGGCTGCATGTTTTCATTTCTTTTTTCGTTTAAGAATAGAAATTTTGTTTTTTTGTTAGGGAACAAAAAAAAAGAACGTAAACGCGTTTATTTGCGTTTTTGTTCAAAATCTAATTTTTTTCCCGAAACACAAAAACAATGTAAATGAGAAAAAAAAAAATTTGTTTATTGTTCCATAAACACTTTTGAAGAAACATTTCTCTTCTCTCTCTTCTCTTTTCTTCTTCTTTTCTTTTTTTTTTTTCGACGCCGTCGAGGGCCGACGACGCTCGGCCTCGCTGGATCTGGGCGAGCTCGAGCTCGCCCAGCCCAAGGTGAAGCCGAGCCTCGCCCAACCACGGCAAGGCTCGCCGGCCCCCGTCGGCCGCTGTCGAAGGCGGCGACCGCCGAAAAAGAAGAAAAAAAAAAAATAAAGAAAAAAAGGAAAAATATTAAAAATTAAAAGAAACAAAAAAGAATATAAATTTACCAAACGTGTTTCTATTCATTTTTTATTCCCGGAACAAGTTTACCAAACGCATCTTTTCTGGTCAAAAATTGTTCCCTAATGTAAACACTATTTTCTATTTCGTTCCTCAATAATTTTCAACAAAAACATTACCAAACGCGCTTCTTTCTCGTTTTTTTTTTTTTTCATAAAAAAAAAACTCAAAAAAAATAAAATAAAACAAACAAAAATACAAGTGAGAAGGCCGCCACCCCATCGCAGGTGGGGTGACAATGATGGCCAACAAGGTCATCGGTGCCTACGCAAGGGCCAATGACCCTCGCTAAAAAAATGGGAGAGGGTCATTGCCCTTTGCATATGCTTGGGAGAAGGTTGTTGCCCTCTCCCAATTCTAGCAAGGGTTGTTGTCCCTCGCTTAAGCATCATCACCACCCTAGTAGCGATGGGGCAGCAAGAACAAGCGGTTTGTATTTTTTTAAATCTAGTTTAAATCGTGTTTGAATGAAAATATTTTTAATCGGTCGGACTATTTTGCTAGCTAGCGAGGTTAAATCCTTATTGGAAACATTTATAATCAATTCAGGTCATTTTTTTAGATTGATATGCCCACTTCACACTTTTATTTGAAACAAAGTTCACTTTATATATTTATTTAAGAAAATTATGACATTTTAGACCCTTATTTGAATTGTTTTTCTAAAAAAATTTCATGACGCTGGATGGGCTTATTTACTAGTGCACGTTCGTTTTCCAGCCCACCCCATAAGAACTCGTTCCTTGACATATAAGCCCACAAGCATGTCCGCTCTTCGCACGCGACGCTAGAGCTGAAGCGCCCGAGCATTTTCGCTTCACCCAGAGCCAGGTTCATCTTCATTGCTCGTGCTCTACCATTTTTTCATCGAAGCTTCAGATCATGCTCAGATCAACGTTCACTCCCATTTTCTTTACATTCCCCACAAGACCCAGAATTCAGAACTCTCTCTTTCGACCCGTTGCCTGCACTTTCGCAGACGCCTCGCCAGGTGTTCGACTAAATGCCGCACTCGCTCTTCCGCCTACAATCCAAGCGGTGCTGGAGCCTCCCAAATCGGCTTACATTCATCTTCCATTCTGTAGAAAGCGCTGCCACTATTGTGACTTCCCCATTGTTGCTCTCGGGTCGTTAAATCAGAGTGAGGATGACCCGCGGATGGTGAATTATATACAACTGCTTTCACGTGAAATCGAGGCAACGAGAGCCGGATTCAAGACCAACCCTCCTCTTGAAACTGTGTTTTTTGGAGGTGGCACTCCGTCTCTGGTGCCTCCGAGGCTTGTTTCTTCAATCTTGGAATTGTTGAGAGTAAAATTCGGGTTGGCGGCGGATGCGGAGGTATCCATGGAAATGGACCCCGGCACTTTTGATGCAAGGAAGATGAATGATTTGATGGAGTTGGGTGTAAATAGAGTGTCATTAGGCGTTCAGGCATTTCAAGAAGAGTTGTTGAAGGCTTGTGGGAGGGCACATGGTGTTGAAGAAGTCCATGAGGCTATTCAAATCGTTAAGTCTTGTGGTGTTGAGAATTGGAGCATGGACCTCATCTCATCTCTCCCTCATCAGACACTTGAAATGTGGGAGGAAAGTTTGCATTTGACGACTGAAGCATCACCTGCTCATGTCTCTGTCTATGACCTGCAAGTGGAACAAGGCACGAAATTTGGAAGACTGTAAGTTACCCAAGCATAGAGTCGCGCATGAAGGCTGTAGCTTTTAGTGATTCGAATAAGTTTGAAGCTGATTGTTAAATGTGGCTGCAGGTACTCACCAGGGGAATTTCCTCTGCCTTCGGATTCACAATCTGCGGACTTCTACAGAACAGCATCAAGGATACTATCTAATGCAAGCTACAACCACTATGAGATCAGCAGCTACGGCCGAGATGGATTTGAGTGCAAGCACAATCTTACATACTGGAAGAACTCGCCTTTTTATGCTTTTGGCCTTGGCTCTGCTAGTTATGTTAAGGGATTGAGGTTTTCAAGACCAAGGAGGATGAATGAATACATGGATTATGTGAAGAAGTTGGAGGAGGGAATGAAAGACTCGTGTGGAGATGATCATGTTGAAGCTGATGATTTGGCCATGGATGTTGTGATGCTCTCTCTGAGAACAGCAAGAGGTTTGGACTTGAGATCATTCAGGGAATCATTTGGCGACTCCCTTCTTCTCTCTCTTTGCAAGGTTTATGAACCTTACTTAGATAGTGGGCACATGATTTTCATGGACGAGAACCGCAAAGTCATTCCTGCCAGGGAATTGAACACCCTGCTAATGGACACAGGCAACATCACAAGAAGATTGGCTTATATGAGGCTCAGCGATCCAGATGGTTTTCTTTTGTCAAATGAACTCATCTCGCTTGCATTTGGGGTCATAACTCCATAAAACTGTGATTGGCTTAAGATATGCATATGCCTCAACCTCGACTGCCCAACTAATCGGCCTGCCTGCTGCTGGGAAATGAGAAGATTGCTTTGGTTGCATTTGCTGGTGAATGCGAATTAAGAAATAGTCTCACTAATCAGCATGAAAGTGGATTGCCCTTTAGGTAATAATCAATACAGAAATGCTGTCCATCTTTACATGAATGATGGAACATACAGAGCTTATGAAGCTATCTATTAAAGAACAGAGAACCAATTGGGAAGATCAAGAGCTAGAACCAAGAGATATGCAGCAACTCATCAAATTCACACCATGACTCTAAACATCATAGGACGACATTGCACCAAAAGGATCCAGGAGGTGTTGCCTGATGCCTAGACCAGAACAAGGCAGGAGAAGAAACATTTCTGGCAAATTTTTGCTGTAATATAAAACTAGACTCCAGAGTCATTATTTCAGGATGGAAATGTTTCGAAGCATGGTGGGTGAAAATTGCACAACTGCTTTCATCTAGTCTAATACAGATTCTGTCGAGCAAAACAATACATATTTACAAGGTATTATAACAGATATTATAAAGCCACACTGAGCATATCTTCCAAAATGTGGAATTTATAAAAAACCAGACTCCAGTTAACAGGAGAGAGTCTACTTCTTTTGGCCCAAGAAGATTTAGACCTCATCGAGTGGGTTCAAAAGCAACTGCCAAGTTTCGAATTGCATGCTGCCATATTCTACCCTTGGCTGGGCCATGTCGTCTCACTTTCTTAATGATGTAGCTATTGTGTGCCTAATTGACTGTCGAATCAAACCAAAAACCTTCAGCTTGCGCCACTTAAGAAGGCTTTGTTCTCTTTTTTATGCGTTTAAGTTCTTGTTTTCCTCTCATGTCCCTACAAAACAGGAAACGAGAATTCTTATTCCCATATAGTAACTGAAAAACTGAAAGGCAGCCAGCAAAATTGCCAAAATATATTGGAAAACGGGAGTTTGTAACGCACAATTAGTTGGGATATCAAGCTGCCTCATGTTTTTAAGCAAAAATGAGTCCACCAAAATTAAAGAGGGGGAGAAATGGTACCTCTGATGTAAAAATACAACGAGATAGATAAAAGGAAGGAGCATCAGCGTCAATATTGAAGTTGCCAGATACAGTATATTAGGTAGCTTCTGCAGATGAGAAGATATTTCAGAACCGCACCATCCTTGGACAACAAAAATCATCAACATGTGTGTTTGGAATGACTTTTGCATTCAAGAGTTTGAGATTCGACCTTTATGTGATCTCAAACACCTCCTATAAGCACACAAATATTGATGTCTAACATCATGTAAATCTTTCCATTACTCCTCTTATTTTAAGGGAAAAGTTAGAAGGTACTTTTTGACATACAAGCATATAGCCTCTAGTGCCAATTGAGAGGCTTGGGTGGGGACAATAACCCACAACCATTTTTATCCAAATCAAAGAAAGATATAGGAAGAGGAACAGGGTTTACTACTTCTGCCAGGCTAGTAGTGACATTAGGTTTGGCAACTGCAATGTGGGCTCTACATCACAAGCTAATATTTAATATCAAAAGAAAACAATCCATACCAGTCCTCCTCTTGGAAAAGGCTTTTTCTTTTCAGAGCAAGTGTGAGCATCGCAAAATTGGTGCAGAAACAATTCTAGCAATGCAGCACATTATTATGGTTAGAAACACAAATAGTGTTCTTGGAATAATTAAAGAACTACACGAATATTACCATGAAGTCGGCTTGCCGAAAGACCTTGATTTACAGGAAAACAGGTATCAGCAAGACTCTGCCAACAAGAAAGACTTTAAAAAAGATGGCAGAAAAGTGAATATATGATATGGGAGTTGCAGGATTGCAGGTATACCTCGCATAGGTGGCGGTTCCTGGCGGCGGCAGCAGGATTGCACTTAGTCTTTTGTGACTTTGAATTGATTACAAAATCACAATGCAATGCGCCACATAGATCAGCCAAACATATGTTACGACTCTGGTTCAATTGAGACATATGAGAGTACAAAACAAAATTTCTAAAACAAAGGTTGTAACTTCAAATTTTAGCAGAGACTTCTCAATTCAAGGACCAGAAACAAGCAAAAGTATTACTTCCTATTTATATGCATATACTACATCTACAATGACCACCTTCTCTCTTGCAAAAGACATATCTATTCATCACAGGCCACCAAGAGGAATCAGAGGCAATTGCCATCTGAAAGAAATGATTGCAAGGTCTTCGTTTACATTGATTACTATATCATAAAATTTTCAACATGTGATAAAACATTTAGTAGCACTTACTATCTAATGAAACCCCCAATCACTTAAGGACAAGGAATAAGGATTTACATACGACATTCAGAAGGTTGTAGTGCCTGTTATCAAAATGCTGATCAAGAAACCTCTCAGCACGAAAGCTTTTCTTACAGTATCCACAGCGCCACTCATTTATGTCGACATGAATTTTATGCTCCTCTTGATCTTGGAACATGTCGTTATCAGGGTGAAGCTTACACGGACTTGACATCTGAAAGTTTTCTCGTTTGACAAACGGCATCAAATACTACACAAGCCAAACACCATGTACACGAAACATTAGGAAAAGAAAATGACCTTTCCATGTACAATGATCAAAAGGGGGGGTTTAGGGAAAGAAAAGCTAAGTTGCAGTTACCTCCTCAATGATTTTCCGCGCGGCCCGACTTCTTTCTCTAGAACAATGTACTTCATGAGGACGTTCTTGTTCTTCCTTAAGATTTCTAATGATCAAGCACTGGGAATGTTAGATTGCCAGCACTACTAAATTTGCAATATCTACTTACCATGATAGTCCAACTATTAGGAATAACATAAGTTATCGAGGACTTCAACATTAATCTTGAAGCATTGCAAGCGACCTCCATTCGATCCTATTGCTCGCGATCCTTAATGATAAAAATAAGACATCACCATTCAGGCTGATCTGGTAAAGAGGCGAGATTACCTTGCAGCTGCAGAGTTCGTTAAGTCCTATGAATACGAAACGCTTCCATCAATTCACCCAGAAATTAACAAGAATGAGCTCAAATTGCAAACTTTCTCATGAAAGAATTAACAAGAGAGAGAATTACATAGGTTGTCAAAAAGGACACCATCAAATGTTGTTAGGAGGGGAACAAACACGAATCAAACTATACCGCTCAGGTCCCACTTAAGGACGGGACGACACGTCCAGTCGAACAAACATCAACCACGAATATCACAAGCTCAACAATTCTAGTAGCTACGAAGATAAACACAGAGAGAGAGAGAGAGAGAGAGAGAGAGAGAGGGTGGTAGAAGTCAAAGACTGACGTGGTTGATTTCAGCTAGAGATGCAGAGGAGACCGTGAACTGGAGCCCTAGGAAGATCGCGACGAAGAAGACGACCGGAGCGGTCGCCGGAAATCTTTCCATTCTCCTTCCAGATTGAATAGAACGGAACTTCGTCGACCGGAATTTTCCGGAAATGGAATGGGCGTTCAAATTATGGGCCCAACCTTGGCCCAAAGTTCGTGGGGGCTTAGTCCATTTTCTTTCATAAAAAGCCCAAAACGGAGAGCCCTTTTTGATTCTTGACAAAGCCTAACAAAAACAAATGACATGCTTTGGGTTTTTTTTTTAATGGATACGACGTCGCCCTCTCGAAACGCCTGAAATTTCCATGTCGTACAAGGCGACAGCCTTGCGCGGTTCGATCGATATACTAAAGTATATTCCGATGTAAGAAATTTATCGTGCCTAACTTATTCTACTAGAGTCAAACAATGTATATTCCATCTAAACACCGGCAGATTAGATTTGATATGAATAGCATCAAGTGAGAGTGCAATTGAAGTATGGAAAATCTACTCTTGCACCTTTTTAGCTCGCATCTATCATCAGGTAGTTCTCACCAAGCATAGAAAAGGAAAGAAAATTGTCTATGGGATAGCGATTGTAAAAGAACTCCAATTCTTACTTTATTTGACAAGGATAGCGATCATAGAAAAACTCCAATTCTAAATTTGTTTGATGAGTGAATTCAAATGTTAGGTATGCATAAATTCAAAGATAGAGTAAAACTATAATGTAAATGGGTGTAGTCAAGGGCCAATTCGTACTTTTGTCTCCTTATTCTTTCTACATGCTAAGGTTGTCACAACTGACAATAACAAAGTTAAAGCAAAAGGCAAAATTTGAAAATTAATTAGGTATCGACATATGATTGGCAATTTACAAGGCAATTGTATTTTTCTCGTAGATTTCATTGTAAGGATAATTGTGGCCTATGTATTATTATTAATTGATGGTTTAATAATTATTTGAATGTTATAAAAGAAGCATTGGATACCTATGAAAAGATATAACCCTTATGAGAAGGTCTGATGCTTATAAAAATGTGTTACTTTTATGAAGATAGAATATGCTTTGATGGAATACACCAATTGAAATCATATATGAAAAGAGTTTTAGTCCTCTCTCTATTTAAGACAATGAAATGTTATATTTCATCATCCATTACATAAGTTACATTAAGACTAACATGGGTTAAAGGATAGGAATCGGATTTATCAATTTCCTCATATTTCTATAACAATCATTTTTTCAAAATTATTGTTATAAATAAAGGCATGTCTTCATCCCTCCTATCATAAATAGATTATGAAGATCTAAAATTCTTTGATTTTGAATTTCTGCATAAAGAATTACATCATCGCTTACATTCACGAGCCAAAGTTCGACATGTTATTGTAAGTATACATTCCAAAGAGTACAAGGCACAATGTTGTTTCCCTACTCAAAACACCAAACCGGAGGAGCGTCACGACCCTTTTCATGCCTCGGCTCTCAATTGGAGCCAAGGGAACATCTCAGCTCAAGTGTCGAGGAGGTCTTATCTTGATCAGATGACCAAATGATGGCACCATCAGGCTCTAAAACCCTCCCGCCGATCCTAACGAATCTTTTTAGGACTAATAAACAAATTTCCGCGTGCCCTCATATAACAAAACTTTACCAGTCCCTACTTTAGCTGAAAATCGAAGTTTTTCTGCATCCTTGGAAACTCTAAACAAATCTCCAAGTGGGTTCAACTTTTGAGAAGGGGGGGAGCTCTGGATTGCCGAACCTAAAAAACGGAAAAGCTGCACTTTTGGCTCACCGACCCAAAAAAAGAAAGAAAGAAAAACCCTCTTGTCTCTCCCCCAAAATGTTCTTGATCTATAATTATATACACATTGCATCAAAAGTCGTAATTTTTGCATATTTGATTGGTCAATAAATGCCCAAAAAAAGAAAAAGAAAAAGAGAAATCCTATGAAAGAATCACTAGCCGTGGGACCTGCCCGGTCCAAACCTTTGAGAACACCTACACGTCACTGAAAGAGAGGAAATGCTATATCATCATTTCTGGAATTATACGTGGACCGTGCGAAACACGGTGGTTCCTCGCGATTAGATTGCTGCTGAAAATGTGGGCAACTTCTTTTAATCGTTTCGATGGTGTACTTAGGAAAGTATCTTGAACGTATCGATTTGCCTTGAAGTGCATAAATTGCAGCGCCACCCGTCAGGACAAATTCATGAAATACCAAGCGGTCTTCGACAATCCATTTTGTGCAGGGACATGCCAGTGTTTATCCACGGTCGATTCTTATGCTGCTATCAATGGCCGACATGGAAATCCCGGGTTAGGGAGAGGCAAGGTAGACACCTCATTTAAGGACACGATATTTTGGAATTTCATAAAAAGTATCATAGATTATATGACTATATGTTCTCGTGAAATTGGTTCGAGTACGAAGGATTATAATATTCGATGTTTCAGAACAATCATTACTCAGTTCCCTATATTTCCTTACTTTTGTTTTTTTTAGTTAGTCTGCTTTTGACATTCACATCGCTTGGGGTATCCCTCAAAAGTTGAACCCACTGTTGTAAAGCTTCAAGACGCACCTATAAATTTAAATTCGATTAGGCATATGCCGGACTTAATATAAGCAGCTACTTTTTTTAACATTCCTCATACAAAGTTGGCGGACAATATAAGGAAAAAAAAAATATGTGTGTGTCTATATATATATATAAAACACTCCCTATTTCTTTGTCTCTTGACAAAAACACCAAGGTTTCTTCCTGATTTTTTTCACAGCTGCAGCATCTAGCTAAGGCTTGGAATCCTTGAACGAATAGGAATCTAGGGTTTTATCCGCGACACTTGTAATCTAAAAAGAATTTATTAGATATTTCAATAGTTTTGAAATATCATAAACTACTGATTTTAGTAATGTTTTTTTTATTGTTATCAATTTGTAATGATTTTTGTTTGCTATTAATATAAAATTATTTTGTGGTTTTCTATAACGGTTATTTAATGGTCATGTAACAACCATGTAATAACTTTCTAAGGATTATATAATGGGTTTATAATGTTTCATTTATTTATATATAAAATCTTCATTATTTTATAACTGCTATACAACAATCATTTTATTTTTCAATTATCGATTTATTTATAGCTATTTCTTAACGACTCTCTTTTTCTTTTACCTAGAAATTGGTACTGCGAATGATATCAATATATCAAATATCATAATATTTATATTTTTCTATTCCTATCTCGTTATATATATTTTATTTTATTTTCTTTGCTAAATTATACACCTAACGTTATTCTGTTTATTCTAATATTTAGTGCAAAGTGTGGAATAAAGTCTATTGTGTATTAGGAGGATAGCCGCTAAAGCCTTACGTATCAAGTTTCATACTCCGAGGGGTAGAGTTATCCTTAAGAATAGTGCTTGCACGCTTTGGATATTAGTTTTTTATCTTCTAATTTTTTTTCAATGTATTTCTGACAAATATTACTATTTTCTTGTCATAAATTATTTTCTAACAAATTTTACATGAGTTGCAAAACAGTGTAATAATAAACATAGTCACATAAATATAGATGCATAAATTAGGACAAATATAAAAAAAAAAACAAAAAAAAACCTCAAATTATGCTTACTGTGATAAAAATATGTCAAATTTATTTTTGGATCACCAAAAACACTAACTAATGCAACACATATACCGTATTTTTTTTAGATGCGACAAAACTCAATTTTTTACATGTGCGACATACACATCATCTATTTCAGTTCCATTCAAGATAAATTTGTAACACCAATATAAATTCAAGTTTTATTTTTATGACATAAAAAGGTTTGGGATTTATATATCATAATAGGTAAGTTTAGGTTTCTTAAGTAATATAAAAAAAGTTTAAAATATTTGTCCCAGTTTGATATTTTACGTATTGCATTGCACTCAAAGAGTCATGTCAATCTCAATCAATCATCAACCTCAAGAAAAAAAAAAAAAACAATAAACGATCTTTCAAAAAGCAACGTATGATGTTAGGTCTTTAACACCTCCTATAATTGTTGGGTTATGCAAAGCCAAGTTATAATAATCCTACATAAAGCGATGTACTGGAGTGTCCCGCACAAGGATCAAAAGATTCCAATCAAACATTTCATGTGTTTGTCATCATCCAAAGACCTAATTTTAAATTTTCTTGAATTTTCAAGGGCTTTTAAGGAATCTTGTTGACTGACCCCCCAAATGATTTGTCGAACATGGTTTTCACGCATCGATTTACGTTTTCTGTGAGGCGTTAAAGTGGAATACGGTTATGTTCAAAGAATACAATATCTCCTTTCTCACATAAAGTAGGGATTCTCCTTGTTTTTTATCCGAATATCCTAACATCCCACGAGAAAAGCCAAACCATTTGAAGAAATGAAGGTGGGAAAGTGCATGCGCTTTGATGCACTTGTCTCTACGTTATGGTAAATGCCACTGATTCATTTAGTGCCTAAATATACGTTAACTATATAAAAAATTAATGACATTCAAAAATTTATAGATTCAATGCACGTTCAGGAAAGGCTTATGACACATGTATAGGATGTACTGGATGCATGAGAGGCTACCCACCACGTGTATTAGGAATGATACTGTCAAATTGCTTTGGTGCCAAGAGTAGACGATTGTGTCCATTGTAAGACATGTGAATCTACTTATCTAACGGATTTTTTTTAGCATTCAAGTTTATTTATGGTATAAAATAACTCAAAACATAGTTCTAATGTGTTAATAAGATCCAAAAAAAGACACTAATTGATCTTTTTTTGTCAAGTGTATCCAGTCTTTACCACAAATTCTTTTTGTTGGTTAACAATAATTGTACATTCGGCCAATATTGGCAGGTTCTTTAATTTTTTCTTTCTACCTCGTAAAGAAATAAAGTAATACGTGGATCGCTACAAAAAATGGACATCTCTATCAGTCCCAAACGCACTTTTCAACTTATATCTCCTGAATTTGGTGAGTAATTTATTATATTGGATATATACCCATATATTCATGCCTGCGTACCTAACCATCTATATAAACACAGATATCCCAGGCGGGTCATTTACAGTGTCATGTAAGGCAGAATTTCGCTTGACTGGCAAGAACCATGTTTTCCTCATAAATCCACCCTCATTCCTTCCTCAAAGCTCACAAAAGAAAGGACCTCCCCAGGAAAAGAAGATTTAACACCAATCCTTTCCTCTCCCAACACCCTGAAACACTGCTGGAGTCAGGAAAAATGGGAGGTGAAATTTGTGGAAGAACGGGAAGCGGGTCCTGCGCGGGGCTAAGGAATTCATGGAGGAACATGGAGAGGCGCCTCAACGAAGCCGTCTCGAAGAGCCGGGTCGGCAGGTACTTCAAGCTCGAGGCGAGGAAGAGCTGCTTCACGACGGAGCTCCGGGCGGGCACGGCCACTTTCCTCACCATGGCTTACATCATCTCGGTGAACGCCACCATCATCACCGACTCGGGTGGGCCGTGCTCCGCCGCGGACTGCACCGTCCCCGGGAGCCCCGGCTGCACGCTGAAGCCCGACCTGGGCTACGAGAACTGCCTCGGCCGGACCAAGAAGGACCTGGTTGTGGCCACCATCCTGTCGGGCATGATCGGTTCGTTTGCCATGGGGATACTGGCCAACCTCCCCCTGGGGCTCGCCCCAGCGATGGGCCAAAACGCCTACTTGGCCTACAACTTGGTGGGTTACCGTGGCTCCGGGCCCCTCTCGTACCAGACCGCCCTCGCCGTGATCCTCGTCGAGGGCGGCGCCTTCCTCGCCATATCCGCCCTCGGGCTCCGGGCCAAGCTCGCAAGGCTCATACCCCATCCGGTTCGGCTGGCTTGCGCGGCAGGCATCGGCCTTTTCATCGCGTTCGTGGGCTTGCAAGTGCACCAGGGCTTGGGCCTCGTTGGGCCTGACCCGAGCACGCTGGTGACCGTCACGGCCTGTGCGACGACGGATCCGGCGACCGGCGAGTGCATGGGCGGCAAGATGAGGAGCCCAACATTTTGGCTGGGCTCAGTTGGGTTCCTCGTAATTTCTTATGGGCTGATGAAAAATGTCAAAGGCAGCATCATTTATGGCATTGTTCTTGTGACAGTCATTTCCTGGTTTAGAGGCACTGCCGTTACATATTTCCCGTCCACCCCGCTGGGTGATGAAAGATTCAATTATTTCAAGGAAGTAGTCGATTTTCATAAGATTAAGTCCACGGCCGGCGCCTTTAGCTTTGCGAATTTCAACCAGACCGAGGTCTGGGTAGCTCTTGTGACGCTACTGTACGTCGACATCCTTGGTGTCACCGCGATATTGTACACCATGGCCGAGCTCGGGGGCTTCACCGATGATCGGGGCAGGTTCGAGGGGGAGTACATGGCGTACATGGTGGATGCTGGCTCCACCATGGTGGGGTCAGCCCTAGGGGTCTCGACCACTGCGACGTATGTGGAGTCCTCGGCGGGGATGAGGGAAGGGGGTCGGACCGGGCTGACGGCGGTGGTCGTCGGGCTCTACTTCTTCGCGTCGCTGTTCTTCACGCCCTTGCTGAGCAGCGTCCCTCCGTGGGCCATAGGCCCGTCGCTGGTCATGGTCGGAGCGTTGATGATGAAGGTGGTGAGGGACATCAACTGGGAGAATCTGAAGGAGGGAGTGCCTGCATTCGTGACCATCCTTCTCATGCCCCTGACTTACTCGATAGCCAACGGGATCATCGGCGGGATCGGGGTCTACGTTGCTCTGAGCTTGTACGACATCGTGAAGGGGCGCGTCGTGTGGCTGATGAAGATGAGGAAGGTGGTGGCCAAGGAGCAGAATCAAGTGTCGGCTTCAGCCGGCGTGGAAGCAGAGGCCCCAGCCGAAGCCGCCCGTGAAGTTGTTTGAATCTGTAAAGACGTTTTCTGTGGAGCGCCTGTTCAATGGTGAAGGTAGCGACGGCGCTGTGGATGTGGGCTTAGATGCACGAGTTGCCATGAGAGAGCGCTGAAGAAAAAGCTAAGTCGTGCGCGCACACAAAAGGGCTGGGCCTCTTAACAATGTCACCGATTTTCAAGGCAACTCTTGCATGTAGTCAAACTTGTTTTTAGTTCCTTAATTATTGTCTCTAGCCGTTTGTAATTTTCAGTTTGGTTGCTTGATTAGTACATTCTACATTCTGACATTATTCACATCTTATTTTGGGATAATTCAAGTTCGATAGCACAAAGCACTCATTAATCTAAATTAGTAAAGATAGTCGACTTTTGAAAGTAACATGATTTCAATGGAGAAAATTTAAGCATGGACAAGAAATTGGGTTATTTACTTAAAAGAAAGTTCATAATGGACCTCGTCTCAAATATAAAGTAGGCTCCTTATTTTGAAGAAGAACCCAAAGGAGATATTGTCTCAAATGAGACCGAACTGGCCAACTTTAATCTCAAATCAAGACCCGTGCGTTTGACAAAGAGTAAAGAATAAGGGCCCGTGTTATCAGCAAGATTGCACGAGCAACTCACGTGCAGAAAATTTTCTAGGCGACGTACATGCAATGCCTCAAATTAGCAGATTTACATCATAAAGGAAACTAGCATAACACATCGCTTTCCTCGCTCCATTATTTTGGGAAATGGAGATTAGTAGGTTCGCTTAAGGGAATAAATAAGATGAGCTCTCGTTGGGAAACACGACATGCTTTAGTGAAATGATATTGGACATCCTCTTATTGCATATAACTTACGTACTTCTGTGAAACAAGAAATATTTACACCCGTTAATTGGATCAGAATCTGAGATAAGTTCCCACGTTATCTTGATGCTTCTGCATTATTGACCCCGAATTCTAGTAAGAAAAAGGGACAAGCTGCACAACACACGATCGCATGTGCTGACGACTTGAAGAGCTCGATAGGCCCCGCAGAAATAGCCTCGCAACATGCATGAAAAGCTCCTAATGTTTTCAAAAGATTATTCAACGATAGAAAGAAGCCATTCATTAGCAAGAAAAGATGTCGTCGCGGCTCAAGATTAAAGAGAACAAGACATGAAAACTAAGAATACTGCGGCTTTGTTATCGACACCATGGGGCAAACTGAACCTGAAATGTTTGATCCATATAATTGGTCAGAGCACAAAATAGTGAGAAGACACAGGAGGTTAGTGCACGACATCTTCAGCTTCACACCACGCAGAAGCTAATCAGATCATTTACAAGAAGTTTTAAACATTCTGGGTCTTTCGTTCATGGCAGTAAAGGGGATTCAAGGCTGGGAAGAAGGCCAACGACGGAGAATAAGATGGTACAGTCTAGTTAGTGGGGATCCTGGTCATAAAAGCCGTGAATTCTCGGCCCGGGGCAGATTACCTGGTGATGGAGACGTTATACAGAGACTGGGAGTTGGACAGGATTTGGAGTTGAAATACACAATTATCTCCCCGCTGGATGCCATTCGCCTGGCGAAAGCCATCCCACCCGGACGTTAGTGATCTTACTCCCGATCTCTCGTGGTAAAGGACTGGCCATGTTCTCTCAGATGGATCCTTGAGAAACACAACTTTCCGGTCTCTTGAAGAAGATCCCTTAAAAAATGACGATGGAAGGTCAGCAGGCAACTCCTGCATCAACAGAAGTGAAAAATCAAGGAATTTTACTTCGGTTCACACAAGTAAGCAGATAATACCATAAATGCAATTGTATGTGCAACATAAGTAAAAAAGAAGAAAAATAATGGCCGGGGGAGAGATGAAATTATTCTGAAAAAAAAACACCTTATATTATTCAGTTAAAGATCTATTGGGTGATGCCAGTGAAGTAACCCAACCCAATTTAGAAGCTGGGATGTGGGCCGTCGGATGTCCATAATGCTCCTACTATGAATAAATGAATTTGAGCTGAAATGAAAACTAAAATATCAAATGAAAAAAAAAAAAAAACTGTCATAAAACTAAAATAAGGGAGGGGAAAAAAAACTGTCTCAGCCAATTTTGAGGATCAACAGCAGCCAAATCAGAAGGGAACATAAGTAGTAATAATATAAAATAAAAAACTCACTAGATAAGAATGGCAGTCCGTCACGACTTTGACTGAATAGGAGGTATCGGCAGCCATATGTACTGAAGAAGCCATTGCATTGATAGCTTCACCCTCTGCTAGTTGTCCATCACTTGCAGTATACTCCGCCTTAACAATTGGCTTTTTTCCTTGCAAATAGGAGCATAAATTGAGCAAGAACCATTGCATGCTATAAAATGGACCCACAGAATCAGTATCAAGTTACGAAGGTTCTCTGAAATCATACCATAGATTTCCAGATTAGCCATTTTGGTACTCCAGTGTCCAGGAGTCATCTCCACTTGCTCTTGTTTAATAACCCTTGGCCTTCCAACTGAAAGATAAACGAAGTTAACTTTTGCCACATCACTACATAACAATTACCTCTGCTGAAGTAAAAGCAAATGCAAACCTTCACAATTCTTATCTTCATCCATCTCCATCAGCTCTCTTTTGACATTTGGCAACACTTCATCTGTCCACCATATCAAAAACAGAAGAAGATTAAGGACCCTTAACAAGAGACCTTCTGAGACATGTCATATCAATAACAACACAAACAATACTAATAGCACACAGCTGCTCAGTGAGCAGAGAGCAAACAAAAGGTACTAGTAGCTGGCTGACCATAAGTCATATTGATTAACTTCACAATAACAAGTCCAGCCTTTAGTGAAGTACCTGAGTAATATGCCATCAGATTGGGTGGTGGTTGCCAACTGCCTATTACAACCTAAGACCCAGCCTCACTTATGAAGAGTGTCAAATAATCATCTTCTAATATTGTTTTAATAAATTTCAGTTACAGAAACAATTACATGCTGATCTTAGAGAGTGTTTAACATTAACAGCTCAGAAGTAGATCAGATTAATTCATGAAGCATCATTGTCAGTAACCATGCCCATAGCAGCCCTCTTAGCATAACCTTTTTTTCAAGAGAAAGAAAAGGTCCATTTAACAACAGTTATTATCTCCGTACTCTAATTGATAATAAATATGTATATATACACATAGGATAAGAGGCTCAGAGTTCTTACTCGTGCAGTTATTCAAGAGAGTCTCTTGTTTATCTATCCCTTCTGAGTTTCCACTTTTTTCAAGTTTTTTGATGTTTTGATCAGTTTCCTCACATGTCCCATTATTGACAGAATCCAAAATTGGGTCTTTATCAGCTAATCTAGCTTCATCTTGACATAATTGTGATAAAACAGCTCCAGCAGAAGAAGGTCCAGTCCCATCCACAGTATATGGATTCCCACCAGCACAGGTTTTGTTGTTCTTCATTTCGAAATCAAACAAGTCAAATGCAGGTCGCGCGTCTTCTCCCTCTCTGTTCTCAATGTCTCTATCCATCATAAAGCTCAATTCTTCAGCAAAGACCGTTTTGGAAAGAGGTTGACTTTTCCCACAACTCTTTAGACATACCGATGCCATCTGTTTTACTGCTTCTTCCACATTTGTTCCGCAATGGCGTTGATCTAGCTCAGCTGATGCCCCAGAAACAACTGAAGCACTCTCACTCGAACTCTTCTCACTGGTGGGGTCATCTGAAGAATTTCTACCACTCCTACTTCTTTTCTTACTGGTCCTGTTTTCTGGAAAATCTACTTTTCTGCATCCAGTCCGATCATATATGTCGACCCTGAAGTGGGAACCCAGGTAATAGAATAACAGAAAATATCCAACTTCTAAACCATGGTCGCATGAAAAAGCATTCCAACCTCTCTGGAATGCAAAGGATCCATCAACCTTGGACAATGTCACTTCCCATTGCCTCCCACCTGAATCTTCCAGACGGATATTTTGATTAAGCAGTCCTGAAATTGTGGGAGCAAATTTTGGAGGAATGTACTGCAATTGAAAAAACATCTATTGTAAAACAAAGCTGATTCTTACAACAAAATCAAAGCGACAAACTATGACCATGCCTATCCAGATCAAATTTCAGGAGAAAGTTGACTGCACAAGCATCACATTACTGAAATATTGCATATCAAGTTACCCCAACTAAAATCATCTGAGCACTTGATAGGCAATAATCTGAAACAAAAACACAACATTGTAAACGATCCATGTCATTGCTAACACCGTGACTTATTCAGGTCATGTAGATACGGAGATATAAAGGTCATCTACCTGGAGCATATGCCTATTTCTTCATCAAGGCTCCGAAATGGCAGAGTACTACACACGTCGAGTTACATACTGGATGGTTAAGTTCTAATAAAATTAATCAATAGATATATTCCTTGAGAAATGTTTACTTTCTATAGCATGACATGATATCTCATGCCACTTCTTATCGTTTCTTTTTGCATATTTTTAAATCCATTTCCTTTTTCTTCTCTATCAAAAGAAAAAAGCCAAGGACAAACTCCACAAATGGCATGGCATTTCCTTCACAATCAAACCAAACAAATGCACTCCCTTCTAACTGGCAATTATTTGATGCATAAGCAAAGAATTTCAAGAAACAATTTACTGTTTCACAGGTTAGCATATTTCGAATAGAACTTTTTATTTCTCTCAGTTGCTTACAACAGAAGTTTTGTTAGTAACTGGTTTACACCACAAGGTAGGATTCTGATAAATAAGAAGTCTCTGTGTTAGATCTTTAACGCTGTGCTCAAATTTGCTTTCACATTCAAATAAAGTTTCTATACACAATACTTGTTAAACAGAAAGTTTTTGAAGTCCAGGAAAGAGTCTGTTAAACAGGGATTTTCTATTGATATGTCCACTTTGCTTCTTCAATCTTTTCTTCTTAACCAAGTCAATCATTAGAGATCTGTGCCTAGACTAATTCACAGGGTGAAGCTGTCAATAATTATAGTCTGGATTAGGGCATGGCAGAAGTAAAATACAGTAGGCCGACTAAAAATGGTGCTAACTCCTCAATGAGAAACCAATATTGATGCTGTATTTTGACTACCAGCGTATGTCCTCACTCATGACCCAACAAAAAATAATTATGTTATGCAATTGCATAAAGTCTCGAATAAGTTAAAACAAGAGGACAGATGCAACTATTCCATGCAATATCAAGCAGTATAAGCTCTCAAAGTTTATAAACAGCAAAAGGCACACGACCTTAAAACATTTGATTTTCGAGGATAACTGATATCTTTTCAACAGGTACAAGTCCAATATACAGAAGGATGAAAGAAAGAAGAAATTAGCTTGTGCTGACCAGTGGTAAAGAAGGTATAAGTTGGGAAAAAGTATTACAGGTTCATAAATAGAAGAGGGTGGAAACATACCAAAAGCTCAGAAAATTGACTGCCGATCATGACCTTGAAAAAGGAGCTAACATTAGGTGATGCGTTTTTGTTCTTTCCATGAAGAATTACACAATTCCTTGAGCATTCTGCACAGGCTTCCATCTTGCAGCCCATTGATAATCTGATCTGTTGGACACCTATGCACCAAAAAGTATTTCCTTCAACATGATAAAGCATTTGCAGGGAGAAGCACAAACAAAATTCTCAAAGAGTAGAAGTCCCCGATTCTCTTATGATTTTTTTTCTCGCGACTGCATAATCGACAGTTTCCAGTTTGAAAATCAACTTCCCAATAGGAGGATGAGGAAAATGCTGACTCTTGAAAGGCTCAACGAATGAGTGAGATAACACACACCTATTGTATGTAATAAGCATGAACCCTGATTTCTTGCATTGTATCTAATTGCAGCTGATCACGCTCTAAAATAAACAAAAAAGAACATGCACTCCCCAAAAATCTCACAGAAACGCTGCTCCAAGAACAAATTTAGCGACATTTTACACATTTTGAAGTGTAGATATGCGTATATTCTCTACGCTTCCATTTCCATCCTTCTAATGGTCAAAGGCACCAAAATATAAAAGCGAATAAATGGATGCAAAGCTACTTCAATATACATTCGGCCTCTTCAAAGGGTAAAAGAAATGAATAAACTTAAATCTGTAGAGATGGCCATTGAAACTGTCTCCATTAAACAGAACCAGAATTTTCTGATATTCTCCGTTAACTTTCGATTTTAGCGAGAATTTTCTATAGCAAATGCTCTTAAAATACAAAACCCCGCATTCAGCGAACACGCGGTCCACACAGTCCACCAAGTCAAAAAAAGACGGTTCCTTTCCGTAAGTCCAAGGCCTTAAACTAAGCAAAAAGCGCGAAAGGAGACAACTTTATGGCGCGAAGATCATCTTTAAGAACTCAAGAACAGACCCGTCCGCCGTAGGGCTAAATCCTACCAAGTACCAACCACTCAAGCCCTAATCTCACAAACGACCACCGTGATCACACCCTCCTCCTGGCGCTGCCACGTACGTCAAAAGGAGACGAAAGCACCGCAATGCGGCTCGAAACATCCACTCGAATTCGCCTCCCCAGCGCCAGAAGGCAAGAGGAAGTCGCGATTACCACAGCAAGGAAGCATGCGAAGACGGCATTACGAAAGGGGAAGGAGAGACAGAAGGAGCCCGAACCCACGACTCGTTTCGCGAGGGAGGAAGCGACGAAGAGGAGCCGGCGAAGGCGACTCGGGTCGGGTTCTCCTCGCTCGGCGGCTTCCGCTCCGGGAGGCGTGAAGATACGCGAGGCGTTACGTCGAAGCCATGATCGGAGGGGAGCGAGCGAGCAGTGACGAGGCTGTGGTTTTTCGGTTTGATGGAGAAGCTGAAGAGGTTCTTCTCTTTTTCTTTTTTTTGAGACAGAGAGAGAGGGCGGGGTGGGGGGGAATCTTCTCGGGGACAGCGGAGGTGCGATTAAGGTGGGTAATTAAGGTCGTCGTGGCGTTGCGATTTTCCGTGCGTGATTAGTACCTGGTAATTAAATTATCCGAGGTTTAATGCGTGCCTAATGCCCTTGAAAAAAAACATCTACTTCGAACTTTTTTCTTTGTCTAAAAAAAGTTTCAAAACTTTAAGTCCGATCTTAATTCTGTCTCACATTTTGCTTTGTCTGAAAAAATTCACCAACTTTCAATCTGTTCTCTCAAATCGGCCCCCATGACCCAGTCCCAACTTGATGTAAATAATAAATCCACATCTATAAGGTGATACGGAGAATCATCTCTAATATAAAACCATTCTAAAATATGAAAATTCTGAAACAAAGTACTAATGCTAGCAAATTTGAGATCAGGATAAAAATAGATATATTTGAAATTGAATCTAAAGTTGGAATTGTTTTTAGACAAAGAAAAGTTCGGAGCATATTTGGACTAGGCTTAGAATTTTCTATTAAACAAAAAAAAAAATCAAGGAAGGATTGAGATTAAACATAAAAATAAAATTGAGTTTTTTTCTTAGGAATCAGGCCAATCTTTTTTGCCCTCAGACTTTGACATTTTTATACTCCAGCCCATGTCGCCTGATTTATCTCTCATGTGCATCTCCATTTTCTTATTTGGAGGAGACTGTCGGAAAAATTTTCTAATGTAGTTAGATAGATTAATTAAAATTCAACCAGCAACCCTTGGTACCTAATTCTCATGAGCATAAACTTTTATCACGTGATAAATTTGGTTCGATAAGGATCAAACACAAGATATAAATATTTATGGCTCCTAATTCACTAATGCGAAAGAAAAGAAAATTTGGTACAATGTACTTTTTAAATTACAATTTCACAACTCAATTTGGTCTGAACTCGATTTTTCGTGTTTGTCGAATCAATTACAGCATGGTCTTCACGACATTGAGGAGGCGTGCGACCACTCTAGTTTCTCGATTGGTGGGAATTTCGTTTGGCGAAAATCATCTTCTCAACTTACAAAACAGCCACCAGCTGTCTCGAACAACCGACTAACGATTAACGTCTACTTAAACGAATCTTAAATTCATTATCATCATCCGTCGCTCCTCTGATAATCAGCGTTGGCCACGTCCCTCCCTCCCTCCCTCTCCCTCTCTCCAACTTCCATTCTTCCTAGAATTCTCTCCATCGGAAGAGAACGGTCTCCCCTCCCGAAAGAACATCCGGTCCTCGGCATCATCTCGCTTCGTCCTGTATGGCTTCGGTAATTTAATCTCACGCCGCTCCTTTTCATCCGTTAAAGTTGTTGCCAATTAGAATCGTGTCCGGTGCATGCATAGATGGTTGTGTATTGGTCTGCGAACGAAGACAATGCCTACTTTCGCAATTGGTTTCCGGGTCGGTGATCGGAAAACCATGTTCGAGAATTCCTGCGTCGCCCTTGCATCGCGACGTTTTACGGTATCTTGATGGACAGGAAACTGAAAAGTAGCGTTCGCCCTTCGTGGCGCGATTTTGGGTTTGCTTGTGCACGGTTCATGTTGAACCGTGCACGGACAATGGCTGCGAAAAAAAAGATCCATTATGCATCGTGGTCTTGAGTTTCTGCTATTTTGCTTTTGCATAGGTCGATATAGAAACATTTCAGAAGCTCGAGTTTGTGGCTGGTTGTGTAAATCGAGGTACTTAATCGATTGAAAGAATTGTTACGAGTTGAACATGTTGGTCGTGCTGATTCTGGCGTGCCTCGGCATTACTTCATTGACGAATCATATATTAGAGAGATTGTACGAGAATTATGGCTACTTTGTGCGAGATTTTTCTTTTGGGACAAGATAGAAGGAGCAACATAGTGCTTTCGAACAATTTATCTAACAGAAAGAGATCGTTTCTGCACTGCATTTTTTTATCATTCAACCGCTTGCGGAGCAGCAAGTTCTTCTGGACTCGTGCAGGGGGGTTTAGACTTTCCAAGACTGACATTACACAGTGCTTTGCGGATTCCCTTTTTCAATTCCGCAGGCAGGTCGGCCACTGCCCAAATTCGGGGAGTGGGATGTGAACAACCCGGCATCCGCTGAGGGATTTACCGTCATCTTCAACAAGGCCAGAGACGAGAAAAAGACCAGCGGGACCACAGCGAACATGATGTCCCCTCGAAGGAACGTGTCCCCTCGAAGAAACAATTCGACTTACAACAAGAAGGAGAAGAGGCAGCAGAGTCCTAAGGTAGGGCGCGTCGCTTGCGGCTATTGAATCTTTGATCGCTTTGATTGCGAAATTCTCATTTGTGATGCTGAAACTGTCAAATTGGTTTCAACGCGCAGAGAAAATGGCTCTGCTGCGGCTAACTTCCGACCGCTGCTCTCGAGAGGCTCAAGAATATGCAAATGGCAATTAACATCATGGGACAGAACCCCGGCCTCGCTCATGAGGCAACGAATGATTGTAACCTTGGTGCTCACTTTTTCCTTTTCAAATAAAGAGATTATGTGGTAATTTGCTTATCATCGGCTTCGTCGCGTTCTTGATGTATATGAATCCTTTCGCAAGATATACATACAATTAAATACATAAGCTCTTCTCCGAGTTCAAACGCCCTTTTAAAAGTTTCACATTTCATAGGTCAATTTTGACCTAAAAACCATAAGCACAAACCAGAAGCTAAGGTAAGCAAACTCCACCTTTACTTTTCACGACTTTTTGAGTAGCTTTTGATAACAAGCATCTGATTACAAATCAGTACTGCCAGAAACTGGAAGTCGAATTACATAAGTGAGCAACAACACATCCTCAGACATGTTACCTGTTCAGTCAAACTAATCGTCAACATGAGATTTAGAAGGAAAGAGAATACCCAGTGGCTGGCGATACAGAAAGACAATGCAAAAGTTCATATTTTGTAAATCCTACATGCGCAAACACACCAAAAATCACCAAACAAATTTCATAAGAAAAGTTCCATTGGATAATTTATCCGATTGCTAAGCATACAATGTGCTTGTTCCAATCTACAAATCCTCACCACCATATAGATTGATGAGGTTAGATATAAATCAGGCCGATACATTTCAGAGATGTGGTACAGTTCAGAGATCTCTCTTCACCGAAGATGTGAACAAAAAGGAAAAAAGAACACATTAATTGGTATAAAATAACAAAATCTTGCAGTTAAAAATTTAAAATCCTACATCTCCCTCTTTTTCTCTTGTCCAGGACTGGAAATAAAAATGAAGCAGAATGATGTCATTCAGCTAATGACCATCTAAAAATTTCTCAATGAGAACAGAAAATGCTGCAAAGCCAGCACAACCAGCACATGCCGCTTTAGGACCGCCTACAAAATAAGAAGAGAAGAAGAAGTAAGATCTTTGAAAAAAGTGAAAGAGGCAGAGGTGATGACAACCCTGTTAAGAAAACAATGTCAGCCTCCCACCCTGAAAAATTACTAGGCCAGTCTTTCCCATTATGTCACAATGTAACAAGATCCCCCCCCACCAAAAAAAAAAGAGGTAGGGGAAACATGATATAAAGATGCTGCAGTAAACTCGACTTCCTACTTTTCTGAAAAAATGTAGTATGAAGTGAAACAAGGAGTTTCAGTGCTTATCTCTAGGTACACAAAAGACATTATTCAATAAGGATTCCTGTTTCAAGTTCACTTCACGAAATAAAGGAGAACAATGACAACAAAAAATGGCTACCTCTTGCCGACATAGTACCGCCAGTAACACAGCCAGCAACAACTGTATTTGTGGTATCATGCTTTGCCCTTGCCTGTAATAAATAACCAAACGCATTAGCAGTAGGACAAAAGCTATAGAACAACAGCACAATCACTAAACATACACATCCACCATCATTTTGTGAAATCAACGATACCTTCTCCACAACACACTCAGCAGCTGAAAAAACTAAGCCCATGACTGCAAATGTTTTCGCTGAGTGCCAACTTCTTTGCCCCATCTGCTTTGCAGTGTAAATGAACTGTTGCTTTCCGCTCATTTGGTCCTGCATTATAGGATTTTCCAGTGCTCCGAGAAGCATGCCCATAAAGATCCCAAGGCCACCTCCTGCAGCAATTCAATGACACATATTTACAAACAGCAAAATTTGGCTCCTTAACATCATTTCACCCACGAGACACAAGGTCTGACGCACTAAATGGGGAAAAGAGCAGCAAAAGAAATGAGAACTCTTACCCATGATTCCACTGAAAACACTGCGAACAGCACAATTGTTCCAAATATCCTGACCACGAATCTCCTCATGTGTAGGCAATCTTAATGGCTGAACATGAGGCTTCTCTGCTTCTTTCAAGCCCGAAGAATCATTACCGGTTGTTTCAGATGCTGAATTGCTGGCCATTGACGGTGACTTATATCTGAAATCAAAATGGCATCAACCCGTATGCACTTAAGTAAGGCTGAGGACAGTGGAAAGGAGGAGGAAGGAAGAGTAATCTTTCTTCAGAAATACTTCCCCTAGGACCCATAAGAACAACTGCTCCAAAAATGGAGAGATCTCCCTCCCTCCCTCCCTCCCTAGTGTCCTTACCAGAAATTGAAGGAAGTAACCACAGTTTGCTCCTTTCGAAACTCTAACTGTGTAATGCTAAATGTACTTTGTAAAACATTCCGATTAAGTGATATTCATGCCTTTTTCCATCCTTTCTGCTTTCATCTCGTCCAAACAAACATTAGGAAGAAAGACTTTATTTGCTTTCACACTTACATTTCCAGTTTGTTCTCTTCAATTTCTTCCTCCCTTTAAAATTTTCCCAAACAAGCCATCAAAATCACGGAAAGCCAAACATGTGCAACATCTAAACTATCCATATTCTGTGCCAGGCCGTCGCGTATTGCCACATCTTGTTCCAGCTCTTGAGATCTAGCAACTTATATGAATTAACCTGAAATATTAAGATGCCTGGAAAAGTGCGTGCGTGTTGATACTATGCAATGAGTTTCAGGCATGGACTATAAACCTATGGTCGCTCTCGAGCTTTGAACGGATGCAGAAAGACACACCGGACGCCTCCCTGAATCAGAAAACCTTAAGAATTCAAATTCAAGGTCGTTTGTTGCTGCTCCCGATACACAGTGGGTTGACTTGGGAATTTTATCAAACACTTGGTGCGCTACACAAGGCTAAAGACAGATATACATCACCATACAAGCTGGCTAACATTAGGAACTGGAACTTACGATCGCGCGGCGATGGAGAGAGAGAGAGAGAGAGTCAGCCTGAGATCTCCCGGGCGCCGTCCGTGCTCGCCGGCGGCTTGGCAGAGATGTCGCCGGCGAAAGTGGAATGCGCTTCTGAATAGCAGAGAAAGAGAGAGAGGGAGCGAGAAGAAAGGGGACAGGGAATTCTTAGAAGACCCCGCGATCTAGTCAGGAAACCCGACCGGAGCGAACCGGTTCCTTGGGACCGGCCCAATCATGACGTCATCACGATGTATGTCCTAACAGCATTCCTGCGGTCTGTTTGGTCGAATTATTACCCGGTACGACTCCCTAGATACGTATATCTGTGTTTAAGTCAGTTGAAATTATTACAAATCTCTTTCGTAATCTTCTATTAAATAGGCTTTTTTTATTTTGCGTGAAAGTTAACATTTAATTTTCGCTTTAGTTAATTTTATATTATTATTGGACGAATTACTTCAACAAATGCGACGTAGTATCGTGACTAGAGCGTGCTTGTAAATCGAATTTCGGGAGAACAAATTTGGAAGCGGAATGGCGTTGATTCGATCCTTTCGAATACATATAAAAACGAAAACGAAATATCAGTCGATGCATGTCGACCTAAAATGAGATGTCCATCAAGAATCGACTAGCTGACTTCTTTGCATCCCTGCAAGCATACATGGCTTGAGAAATGGTTGACCTGCAGGGTCCACGGAACAAAAGAGTCAATTTGCCCTCTCAACATATCATCCAACCAAGTTCAACATATGACTTTCCGAATCTATGGAGCTGCGGATGCAAATCAAAGAAATGATCTCAGTCGCATGAAGAAAAGCAACATCTGGGAATCGCAGGCTATCAAACATCGTGTCGGACCCCGCCCATTTACCGACTAGCTGCAAACAGGTTGCTGAAAAACGAGCACTGATAGAAAAACAAGGCCTACAAGAGAAATCAGCGAAATGCATGTCGGGGTCAGCATTGATTTACATTTGAGAACAATTGGTTTAGGTGTTCCAAGAAATGAAGAATGCTCTCTGCTTCTAGCAAATAAATAACCAAATGGAGACCCAGATCAGAATGGAATAAACAGCCAAGTCAAATGAAGAGTTGCAGGGAAGAATCCCACTTCTACCTACCAGATGCTACCCCCCCTAAAGCCCCACTAAAGCCCCATTAGCAATCCTTAAATCGCGATGATTCTTTTGTACACCTAAATTAACCCTTGCCCTTCACCGAGTGACCAGTCTTTCTCTTGTGACGACTAAAGTCAGAAACGAACCGGAACGTCTGGCCGCAGCCGGGCTCAGCGCAGATATAGGGGCGGGCACCCGTGTGAACCCTTATGTGCTCTGTCCTAGCCCAGGCCCACTTGAATGTCATCTTACAGCCCTTCCAAGGGCACTTCAGAGGCCGGTCATCGAGATGGACTCGACGGTGCTGCACCAGATACTTGTGAGAGAAGAACTTTTTCCCGCACCCTTTGACTGGACAGACATTCTTTTTGTGCAAGGTGAGCTCCTGTTTAGAGCCAAAACTCATGGTGCAACCCTCAAGATCACATTTGTATTCTGCTTCCTCGAACTTCTCCATTCTAGCGTCATTTCGTCCCACAGGCCGCTTCACAGTAGGCCCAGCTTTCACATTTTTCTTACCATTATTAGCTTGCTTCTTCCCTTGTGGCGGCTTATCAGCTTTCCTTTCCTTTGTAGGCTTTGCAGTTCTCTTCCTCAGGCGTGTGCTAGGACCACCTCCCTCTTGGTCCTCTTCATCTGATTCATCTGATTGCTCAACACTGCGCTCATATTTGTTACTCCGAGGGCGAGAACTTTCCTGTTTCAGATGCCGAGCACCGACTTCTTTTGTTACCCTAGGAATTCCTCGCTTCTTCAATTTCTCCAACAGGTTCCCTTGATTTTTAATCCTTAGAGTATCTCTATTCACCTTTCGGTTTCTAAGACTTCTCTGTCGCTGAGGAAATGCATCCTCAGGTGAACTGTCTGAATCTGCACCTTCAAATTTGGCATTAGCTGGAGTTTTCTTACGGATCCTCGGATGCTGCAGCTTGTTATAATTCCCCTCCGAATCATCTGACATGACATCATCCCTCTCATAATGTTTGCTCTTCTTTCCAGTAAGAATCCTCCCCTGCTGCTGAGAGTCCTCCTCCAGTGAATCATCTGAAAGCATGTCGCCACTTGATGTGAAATTGGTTGCCTTTCTAAAATTCTTTCCACGCAACGCTTTAAACTTGTCCTCCAGAGAATCATCTGAGCTGGCATATCCTCTCTTCACAAACTTTTTTTGCTTCCTTCTGGGAATTGTTTGATGCTGCAAACAAGAAATCTCATCAACTTGATCATCTGAAACTGTGTCCTCTCTCCTAAAGCTTTTGGCTGTCTTGTGTTTAGGAATGCTCATGAGCTTCTCAGAATCTTCAGCTAAGGCATCATCTGAAACTTCTTCCTTTCTAGAAACACTCTTTTTCTTGGATGGCCCACTCTCTCTGGCCATTTTTCTCTTCCTAGAAAATTTTCTAGTTGCCAAGGTGGTTTCTCTATTCAACCCAGATTGCCTCTCAAGCTTGTCATCAGATGGCATTGAAGCATGGAAGCTTCTCTCTTCTTCTACTTCTTCAGCATCCTTCGGTGCCAGAAAGGGATGGACCTGATTTGACATCCACACTTTACCACACCATTTACCTGCAACACTTTTCTTCTGCTTGCTTGGCCTCCGACCAAAATCATCAAGCTTTGCAGGTGAGCTGGAAGATTCACGACCAAATGCATTGTATATCACAGAATTGTAGGGCATTTGCTTGCTATAAAGAGGAGACGAGCAGAGATTCGCACTGTAGAAGAGATTGATGCCGAGTTTTACTGCCCAGTCCCCATATCCAGCTATTGCTTCCTCACTATCCAAAGCTGATCGAATTCTTTTCTTATCCTCTACCATAGCATCCCTGAACGCTATTTCATTCCATGAATGATCTATTCCCAACTCTTCAGCCAGCAACTTTGCCTCAGCTTCAACCCTTGGATAGTCTGCAGATATATGAGCACAAGTTGCAAACATATAAAGTTAAAGACATGCCATAATGTCGTAATTCTGTGACACACAGCCACCATTGTCCTCGATTAGAAGTACAGAAGAAAGGAACATCCTATTGAGTTTGACTCATAGTGATCATTTATCAAAGAGGGACTCTAGTTATAAAATGATTGAACAACTTGAAGCAATTTACATATTGTACTTAGTTGACATTTATAAAAAGTATCTTAAGAGATTACGTTCAATGCATTCTCTTTAGCAAAAAGATGGATATCCCTTGCTCATTGTCAAGATGCGCTCATTGTCGCCTCAATTATTGAGCTAGAGCTTAAATGCAAATAGAGTAACTGCAAACCAAGATTTGATGATTGAGCAGCTCAGATGACAATTCAAACCAACCAGTCAGATCTGAAGATAGTAGAAAGCCTAAGTTAGAAAAAAACCTCATGCATGTAAACCTTATGGTTATACCATCTTGGCCAGCAAAAACCGGGATAGCTGTGCCTGTGCCATTGTGCATGTAACACTACTCTGCAGAACCCTCTACCCTGGAAGAATGGGAGGTTCTAGACTTTATTCATCTGATTAAAAGACACGATTTGCTTCTGTGAAAAAGGTGACTTTAGCTATGGAAGCAGGTTCTCAGAGGCTAACATAGCCTAAGCACGCAGACATGCATGACACATATGATTGCCTACCATCAAGTTTAAATCGACTAATACTCTCCTTCGTTCGTTTCCGAAGTAACTATAGCAAGGTCAACACATTTCTTCATTCATTTCTGGATGTAAAAGAACTTCTATCAAATGAAATGCTAAACTGCTTAAACAAAAACCAATAGCAAATGTTTACCTGGATGACACACAAGATATATATAAACCCCTCCTATAGGTCGAAGTCGCTGATCAACTTCAATGGCGTGCTCGAGGCAGAATATATGCATTCTAGAGGAGTCTTCATCAGATTTAGGAAAACCTGTGCTTCCATGTTTTTCACTCGATCTGGTTTCATCAGCTCTAAAGTTAGCAGAGTACTTAAAGGTCTGATGACTTTTATCCACAAAGTTAGCTCCTCTATATCCAATTTCGGGACAGCAATTATGAGGAGAACCGCCATTTGGACCACTGTGGTGTTCTGGCAAGAAAGGAGGCAACGCTGAATCAGGAAGATTATTATTACCATACTGAGGTCTTGAAGTAGTCTCATTAGGAGCATCCGAATCAATCTGATCTTCTTCAGAATCAGATGAATTTCCATAATTTAAAGCTAATAAACCAAGGGCAGAAGTCCCTTTTAATTTATCAGAATTTGAAAAAGCTTCAGAGCTTTGATGGGCTTCTTGGATTTGATAATTAGTTGATCGAAGTGGGGAGACGTCATAGAGAGCAGCAGCGCGACTTTTCTCAACAGATCCTGCAAATTCATTTAGACCAAGCCACAGTCAGTGAAGAACTTCAAAATCTATCCAATGAACACAGAGAATCCATAGCATAAGGTAAGCAGGGGCTGGATGCACTATAGAGAATGGATGCACGAGAGATATATTTGGACTTCAGCTCAGGATGTTCGATAGCCCTAGGAAGTTACAATAAGCCATCTTTGTATAGAAGATTTTGAATAAATTCAATCTGATTTGACCATACTGAAAATAAGTAAATAGTTTCAACTGCAAAATAAAGTCCAACCTATGATAGCAAATGTGCCAGAGATCAACATAATAACAAAAGATATCTCAAATATCCTCAGAGTATCCATAAGGCAGGTCCAAAGATACATTAAGCAAATGTCCGAAAGAAATCAACTCCACAGGAAAGCAGAAGAGAGGTGGAAAGGAAGTAGAAGAGAAAGTTGACATTAAAATTAAATATGGGAAAGAGGATCCAGGGAAACAATCTTGACTTCAGATTGTGGTGTTTGTCCTTCTATAAGTTCAGACTTAAACCCAACACGCACGATTGGAAAAACTTGCTAACTTAAATCTGTTTGAGTTTCCACTGAGTCATAAGAGTATAAAACAAATGGTTAATCATTTTAAGCAAAATTGCTTTCCATGAGACAATCAAATGCATACTGGCCTCTACTGATCCATTTCATTTGAAAAGAAGCCACAATTAATTAGTTCCATTGGAAAACATGCAAGCCTAGTTGATCACTGTGTGTTAACCAAGATACGTAGTAAATAATATGGTAAAGTTAAAGATGGGAAGTTCAGAAGAATTTTGCACAAATTCCTTACTAAAGATGACTACATCCAGGAGTTTAGTTCTCCTGCATGACTATATCAACACTGTGGCTTCTATAAGTTTGCCAGAGACAACTAGAAGATAAGTTGAAATGCTGGAAGCCGCTTGTGGGATGAAGTGAATGTCAAGTGAGATGCCATAATTTTTGCTCATTTTGTAAGTCACACTAACGTCACCGAAAAATATCTCCAATGACTCACAGGCCAAAGAAAGAATTTTACTAATGCACCAAGAAACATAATTTCAGAAATGCTACCTGGTTGTGTTCTTCTTTTATATGCAATTATATCAGCACCAGCAGAAACATTGAAGCCTTTGGTAGGAACGCCAGGATTAACAGTCCAGTCGTTAAAGAAGCTACAATCGGCCGACATGAGATACCTAGCAGCTGGTTCTCTAGGTTGAACAATGGCAGCACAAGCAAAGGTCAGTATTCCACACGTGACACAGGAAAAGAGTCTTTGATCTGACAACCTATCGCCTTGTGCTTTACTATCTCCTTCGCTGTCTCTAGGTGGTTGAATATCACCAGCTCCGTACATTGACAAAATCCTCTTCCTCTCATAAAAGGAGGAAAACGCTTTCATTGAGTACAAATCCTCTACTAAATCAATGGTCTGTTTTCTATCTGCAATAAGATTGTCAGACACCAGTCCCCCATGAGACGTCATAGTATCCTCAGACAAGCTGCGGTTCACCCTTAAATGGGATCCAACGCGTAGGTTTGAACAAACAGAAATGTCTGAAGAACTTTCGGGAAGACGTACAACGGTAGAATCTTTTCCAAGAATATGAAGCAGTTTATTGTTCTCGAAACAATTCTGTACAAACTGCTCTTTGACCATGGACTCTCCTTCACCCTTTTTCTTATCTTTCAATCTAGAACTGCGTGGCCCAGTATTTATGCATGTAGGAACCCTGATCAACAAACAATGGAACTTCAAACTCTGTCCTCAAAGAATATTTGATCTAATCTACTGCAGTGTGAGTTTAATTCATGATAAGTAATAGATTCTAAATCTGAACAAATGTAGGTAAGCATTAATGGAAGAATTAACACTGATAAAATGTGAAGTGGTGTTGGGGCAACCTTGAGCAAAATGCTAAAGCCAGGTCATAAAGTAACTGAAAATGTGACACCATGGGAGGATAATTAATTGAAGCTCTTCGAATAGCGGCCTCCTTTGCAAATAGTAGCCACTCGGGAGTGGCAATATTAGCTGCCTCTCCACAATTAAACCCTGGAAAGATACGAAAAAAGACAATCATGACCACTGCAAAGACATGAGATATTTGTTTCCGATCAGGAGTTGTCACATAAACAAGCTGCCTCACCGTGACTAAACCCCGAATGGTAGGCTCTAGGGAAAGTGACAACAAATTCTCCAGCGTTTTGCACCAATCTGATCAAGGGGAAAAAAAATCATTGATATAGACTGATGCATTATATTCACAATACCAACTGACTGACTCACATATCATTAACAAGATGTCCTCAAGCATTTCCATTTTCTTTACTAAGGTGAAAGGGCCTAACAGAATATCTTGTTCAGGAATAACTACTAGAGTATCCATCTCAGCAATACATAAATCACAATATTATTGAGTGTGAACTATTACTAGCACGATGATTTCTAGCAGACATGTCCAGTATTTCTTAGCTACAAGCAAAGGTGGTTAGACAAAGAAAATAACACTCCAAAATGAGCTAGGTCACCTGCAACATGGAACTCCTGCCCCCACAAGCACTTCGGGAGACATTACTGTCGTCTTCTCACCAAGAACGGCAAATGTAACTGATAAGACCATGACAATAAAAATTTAGAAACATAAACTCAGTCATCATAACCAACTGCTTTGTAACAGCAATTATGCCACTGGTGAACAAGAAAGGTTAATCAGAAATAAAACCAGAAATAATGTTGAAATTGACGAGACAATGCACGATCATGCAAAGAGTCATGATGCTATCCTTCTCATGGCAGGCTCAAGAGACAAGATAAAGTGTGCATATTTCTCCATGTCAATAAACTTGATTGATCCATTCCTGAATCCTAAGTGAATGACCTAGTATATCCGACATCATTCTTCACTCCTAGTCAAAGTGAGACAAAACACAGAAGGAATGGGCTAACAATGTCATGTGACAGTCAACAAATCCCAAGATGGTCTTGCAAGAATTTTTATCTTTCTCCTCTAACTCCGCAGCAAAGTCCAAACCTCCAGGGATCAGAAACTGACATTTTGTTGTCCCATCTTTAATATTCTTGCTATTTTTAACTAACTCTGTTCACTTACTTTATTAGCACATCCACATTACATCCAACTATTGCATCCTTGCAAACCACCCCGCACAACAAACAAATTCCAATGACGGACAAACCTCATGAATCTGCATTCCTCTCATCCCCTAGCTCCTCAATAATTATTTTAAACACTAAGGTCAAAAACCGAAACCCTCACTTGTTCCAGCGGTTTTCGATCAGAGCATTAGAGATTACGATGCAACAAATCCTATTTAAAAGATTTAACCTCTTCTCTAACCAGAAAATCCCGTGACGGAACCAACGCCAGCATATATATAGAGAGAGAAAGAGAGAGAGAGATGATATGGCAGTCCGAAGAGATATAGCTAGCCTATCAACAACCAAACAACTGATAGAAAGTGATGCAACCATACAAACATCAGGTGAAAATGTAAAGCCATGCAAAAACAGGGGATACTCAAGATTTAGGCCAGGACATGGACTCACAAAGTGGATTGACCTCTCCTCCGTACCCCTGAACCCTGACAACCTCCTCAAATGCAACTGCAGCATCTCTTGGCACACCATACCAAGTCTTCCCAGCCCCCATGTGCAAGTAATTCAGGCTGTGCAAGTCATGGTCCTCGACATGCCAAGCGAACCAGCTAAAAATCATAGCCACATAAACCATAGGTGAAGTGACTCCCGGTATCTCCTCCTTCATGAACCTCAGCAGCGACCCTTTCGACCTCGAGACCCCTCTCATGTTCCAATTGGTCTCCCCGACAGTCACCATACCTTCCCCTGTCTCCCTCCCCTTCTTCGAACGTATCGGCGGAAAAGCCGAACCGGGTATGTCATTCGCATACTCCACGGAAAAGGGTTTGTCCACAGCCGCCTTCCAGTAAAGGGTCTCGATTTCGAGAGCCGAAGGAGACCCCTTCTTGTAAAATTTCCTCAGGTAAACCCTCTCGAAGCTCTTGGCCTTGGTCTCGAAATCTTGGAAAGTGTAGTTCTCCCCGCTCTGCCACACGGGCTTCTTGACAGGGCACGGCTTCCGAGGGCAGAACCCGATCTGCTGCTGCCGGGTAGTGAATGTGGGTGAGGATTTGGAATTAGCACGCTCGGAGCTCGAGGCGCGAGCAGCCAGAGAGCGGTTCAGATTGGTAATGGCGGATTTCTTCGGGCCGGGGGGCACAGGGGGCACAATCTTGCAGATACCGTACTTGGAGGCCTCCTTCTCAATCTTGAAAATGTAAGCTATCGGATCTTGAAATTCGGCGAGCGTGGGGTGGTACTCCGGGGCCAAAGGCAGATTCTTGAGCCATGAGAAGACCTCTTGGGACGGCTCTGTTGCTGCTGCCATAGAACAGGACCAGAAAAAAAGGGGGGTTTTTTCCTGCTGGCCCCTCGGGATTCTTCCTTCCCCACCTTTTATTCTCTGGTGGGTTTATCAGAGGAGACCTCCATTGCAGGCTAAACGCAAGAAAGCAAGGCCAGAGGAAGACGAAGAGCGATTTCAGATTCCACGCTACATATTCTGTGCATTTTTTCTCTGGGTTTTTATGCGTATTCCCCTGTTTTTTTTTTATGCAGAGGAAAAAGAGAACGGTGAAAGCCGAGGGCAGAGGAGAGGCAGGGGTTAGAGTCTAGAGAAGAAAGAAAGTGAGAGAGGGAGGGCAAAACTGGGGAAAGAGAGTGGAGAGAGTAGGAAGAGGTGAGTGGGGGTTTTATATTCAGTAGGCGACAGTGGTTTCCTCAAATTATTACATAATTTTTTTTGCCCCACTTTTTTTCTCCTCCTTTTTTTTTAATTTTTTATCGTTGACGAGAGCATCTTTTTCGTCATTTCTCGGCGGTTTCCGTTATGGATAATCGGGCGATGTCCGGCGGGACGAAAATGGCGACCGTAGCTCTGCAAAAATTGAGCCTTTAAGGCTTCGACTTGGAGTTGTACGTAGGCCCAAAAATGAAAAAAAAAAAAAAGAAAGCGTCCGTGTTTTTACGGAATTGGTATCGGAGTTGGACGCCCCTGTCTTTTTGCAATTGAATTCTTCTGCAGCTCGTGTTGGGCTTTTCTTTGGATTAGAGATGGGTTGTATCAACGGCGCGATCCATCGTTGGAGGAAAAACTTTGCTCGGTAAAAATCATTAGCTTAATATAATTTCGAGATATTTATCACAATTCGTAGTATAAAAGTTTGGTTGGGAGGTCCATGTTTGTATGGTGCGGTCCACAAATGACTTCTCTTTAGCACATTATAAAAATGCCGGACACATGGATCCGGATCACTGCGTGTTTTGGCAATGTCTTTGTCCATGACATCAGCTGCGAAATAAATAATACAATAATTATAAGGTGACAAAATCATTGTGCTTTCAAGAGAGGGCAGTAGAACCGGAAGGAGAACAACAACTGTTACTGCAACTGTTGTTGACATTGTGACTATCGAATCTCACTTTACGGCTCGATTATGTGGCTGACAAAAGTTACCTCAGCCTCTTGAAACCAAATTTCAGATCCTCCATTTTTCAACACAAATCATGGCTTTGCTACTGTAATTGGGTGGGCATTTTTTTTTATCGGACAGCGACTCATGACATCCCCATGTGAAACTGATATGTGGGCAAGAAACAGTTCCGTAACTGGCCCAAGGCAACAAGAACAGCGTTTCAGAATTTGACAAGAGTAGACAGATGTCCAAACCCAAACGCGTTCGAATTCATCCACTATTGCAAGAAATCAGAAGCGGGCACTTCACCATTTCATTTCTCCAGCTTGCAGGAGTCCATTTTTGCAAGCGAAGCATGACGGCATATGCATATTTTCTCACATTTCATATGCAGCAATAGGTTGAACTAGCAGGCGAAAGTGCAGAATTTAGAAGAAACTTCAGTAAGACCAATATGTTAACTATCTGAAAAGTTAGATGTAGAAGCAATTAGAGGCGACGTGAAACAACATGCAGATGGACATGGTTTTTTACAAGACCGATTTGCTATAAAGAAAACAATTTCAAAATTTATGGGACCAATTGTCCATTCAGTCACTAGATTGTAGAGGACAGTCAAGCAAAATGTACAATACATGATGCAACTCGATCTTGATAGATTACAAAATTATCAAATTAGCTGCATGAGGTAGTTTGGGTTTCAACTGCTCAGCCATTTTTCTTGCAGCCTGTTCCTCCTCCATGGCAGTTCCTTCCGTTAAACAAGCATGAGGATCAACAACAATCTCCTCAAGCATTGTGGCCCTTTCAAGCAGATATGAGAGGATCTCCGAATCAACCGCATACCCCCTAAAACCACATATTTTCACCACCTTGAGATACTGATTCGGAGTTGCATTCACCTTTTTAGCATTCCTTCGTCTCCATGGTTCTGTCCACTCCAGCTGCAACAAAATTATAGCATATATGCCACATGCAATATGAGTCAGATCAAGCCTCATGTATAACTTGAGAGCGCCAGCACAATACTATGCCAAAAAGAAACATTGTGATGATACAAGCACCTAGTGCAACTAAGACTTAAACGGAATTCTTTGACAATTATATAAACAATAGTTGTTTGGGAATTTCTTCCAGGATAGCCATTGTTGATGCTTACACCTTTTACCATTTCTTGCCATCTACTTGGCAGAGGAACAGCATACAGCTACAGGTAGAACATAATTCAGGTCCACATGGTTCGGCTTGGCAAATTCAATTGAAAAATCTTTCATCGAGTAAGAATATCATCTAGCATCAGCCATGAACCTTAGGGTCATAATGTGACATATTGAATGAGAAAACAAATTTTTGTGGCCCAACCACTTTATGGACCTCCTATAAACAACGAGTTCAGCTCCCCCAGATCAGCCAGGCCAGCACAATAAACTGAGAATTTGCAAATGTCTTAACAATTCATGCCTAAGAGTAGCAATTCCCTATTTCCTTCATAAAAGGTTACATAAAGCAAGACTCAGCCAGTTGATGACATCGCCCATATTCCACAATTACTTGGGTATCAAACAGAGCTTTCTGTGTGTCACGCAATGACTGAGCAGCTACACAGTCTTGAAAACTAAGGAATGAAGATGGATCGACATGAATATTAATATTAAGCGATCTATTTTAGATAAAAATCTATAGATGCTTGTCGAAACATCAACTTGAGAAGCGTGAAATACCAGGTGCAAACATTATATCACTGCAGTAGTAGTTATCGCTAGAAAATGCAGTATATAAAAGAAGTACCGGTCTTGATGAGACACTAGGAAAAGTGATAGAATCAGAAACAATCATTGATATAACCACAATGAATTAGATATCTGGGGCCATTACTGAAGCCCATATATTTAGACTATTATCTAGGAAAAGGGGAAACAAACTGCAGAGATGCAATATGAAGCAGCACCTGCGTAGCATCGACAAAATGAAATATCTACCTCAAGTTCAAAATAACGCAAGAATGGTGCTGCCTCTATAAGAGGAGTTAAACCAAGGAGGCTTGCTGTATCAGATGTGTGAACTCTCCATGTGAGATGCCCGAGATTAAATAAAACTGGAAACTGTGGTATCTCTAGACCATCCTGAAGGATCAGCAAATTACAATTATCAAGAATGTAAAGAACTTTGAAGCAAGATCTGAACAGGAACCACCAAAACCACCTTGAAAAGATTCATGCGTAAGTGAAGAGCTTCCAGTTGATGCAAAGAGCTCCAAAAAGGATGTAGATAAATACTAATAGGATCATAAAGAGCACCAAGATAAACACTAGTTAGCAGAAGAACATTCTCAATGAGCACTTGGGGTGCTCCTTTTGTTTCATTGTGGTAACCAAGAGATACCAGATTTGGTGCAGAAACTTCAAAGTTTCTCAAGTTATTAGAATATATAAACAAGTGCTTCAGAGAAAGAGAGGAGCCTGAAACTTTTATATTCGAAAGAAGCTCCGAGCCTACTATAGCCAACCGCTCAAGAAAAGGACAACTGCTGAGGATGCACTCCAAAATCTCATCCGTAACATTAACGAACTTCAGGTGCAGAGACCTCAGGCAAGACAAGTCAAAACGGCATCCGGCTCTTGGAGAAATGAACTTGCTGGGGAATGTGTACCATGTAGAATGGTTCCCTTTGAGAAAGGGTGAAAAGTCCAGCTCCAAATTCTGAACTCTCTTTGCCAATGCTGCTGCTACCCACTCATCTACATAACGCCTTGAGCGATTATTCAAATCGAAACACACCCTAAGCTCACGAATACTCGAACCTTGATGCGAGTCCAACACCCGATTTACCCATCCAATGAACTTGAACCTTTCCACTCTCAAAGATTTCGTGTTATCCAAGATGCCGTGCTTTGTCTTCATATCTTCGAAATCCAAGCTACCCGTCGTGTAAGTCCACAACTTTTTCCATCTCCGAGAAAGAACGCTAGTCCTCACAGCTTCCTTCAAGGTCAAAAGGGACAAAATGGAGACAAGAATTTCATGCGGCAGTTCGCTGATCACGTCCTCCTCCGAATCCTCGTTCCTCTCCTCATGCTAACGAATCCAATGCAATAGGAAAAAAAAAAAAAATCCCAAAAACCAAGCAAGCGCTCATCAGAACACCAGAACACTAAACCACGACCTTCCAAAAAACTAAATAAACACAACCATAAGAGCAGACAGGTGGACATAACATCATCTGTTTTTAACGTTTGAAGTCGCTGATCCATATGGACAACAAGCGCAGGCGCAGGCGCAGCTAGAAACGAAGAGTAGCAGTAATCCGAAGCAATTGTAAGACTAAGCTTCTTTCAAGAAAAGCGCAGGACTAGAAACTGTAGACTCCATCGCGAGAAGCAAGTCGACATCTCCGGCACTACGTCTACAAATTTCGGAGCGACAATGCGATCCGAAAAAGGGACAACCGATTCACCTTCGGGGAACCTCGTTCCGCGGCACCGGCGGGCGGACGAAACTCTCCGTCGCCGCCGCCGTCCATGATCACCGAGGACTCGCTCCGAGATGACGGTTAGGAGCCGGAGCGTCTCGAGAAACGCCGACGGAGACGTCGAGAAGTGGCCGGAGAAGGTGCGGGCGAACGGAAATCATCTCGAACGAACGAAGAGCTTTTGAACCTGATGCGATTGAACGTTCCGAGATGATGATTATCGTTAATCGACCAGAGCGGAGCTCGCTCTCGCAACGAGTCGAACGAAACGGCGTGCTGTCCTCGTCGTTTTGTAGTTCGAGCGGGGCCCCACGGGCGTTGCGCCGCCGCCGTCGCCTTGGAGTTCGATGGGCCGGTGAATTCTGGGCTAGGCCGACCTGATCGCAGCTTTCTGATTCTTTAGTCAATAAGGGAACAATGACACAAAAGGCGCCTTATGTAACGATTCTATTTTGGAGAATAATTTCTAATAAAAAATAATTATTTTTTATTTTATTCATGAAAATAATTTTTAAGCATTTTAAGTCGTTTTAAGAATTGTTCAAAATTTATTATTCGAAATAGAATTGTGTTTGATGCACGCGTCTTAAAATTTCTACTCCAAATTATTATTATTATTTTTTAAAATAATTTTATTACTTTTTTTCATTTTTTTCTTCTTTCTTTTTTTCCTTTCTCTCTCATGTTCTTATTCTTCAAGTCACTAGTCATCAGTCCAACGATCGGCTAGACGAGAGCCGACGACCTCACCGAAGCGTCGCCGGCCCTTGGCGAGGCTAGCCCTCATCGGCCGAGCCTCGCTAGCAGCTGGGCGAGCATCACTAGAGCTGGGCAAGCCTCACTGGGGCTAGGTGAGAGCCTCACCGGTGGCCAAGCAGGCCTCGCGATCTGGCGAGGTCGAGCCTCGCCGGTGACCGCGCAGGCCTCACCGGTGGCTAGGCTTGTCTTCGGCGAGCTCGCCAGATCGGTTGCTAGCGACCGAAGGCGGTGGGCAACGAACGGCGGTGGACGACGACCGTGAGTAGATGAAGAAGAAGAAAATGGAAGAATAAAAAGAGAAAACATGGGCTTGATTCTAGAATTATTTCCAAGAACAATAATCAAATTTTTTTTTAATTCTTAATTCTGTTCCAAATCTAGTTCTAGGAACAAAAAAATAGAAATTTTTTCCTAAGAACAAAAATTTTACCAAACATGATTCTATCCTAAAACTACTCACACGAACAAAAGAATAGAATTTGGCACTATTTGGTCGATTACCAAATAAGCCAAAAGTCTCTCGACTTTAACTCAATATTGCTTAATGTGGTCCCTAAATTTTAATCCATCATACAACGTGATCCTCTAACTCTTAATTTGTGAATTTATATATATAAGTTAGTTTCTGGACTATAAAAAAAAAATTTGTATTGTTCCTAATCTTGAATTAGTGTAAGGATTATATTGAACATTTTCATATAAATCATAGACTATATCGAACAAGTAATTGAAGTTCATAAACCACACTAAAAAATTTAAAAGCCCATGAACAACATAGCACTTTAAGCCAAAGTTCAAAAACTATATTTGTCATGGTCCCAAAATAACCATGATCAATTTCTTTATCACCATATCATACTCGATAAAGTAAGAGGAAATTATAGGAAATGGTCCTTAGAGTTTAGCTCATTGTATAATATCATCCCTAAAATTTTAATTTATTCAATGTGATCGCTAAATTATTTATAAATGATCAATGTAATATTTCCATTTGCTCAAATGACCAATTAAATGTTTTTCGATGACATGAATTACTATATAATGACTTGTACTTTTACAAATGATAAATCAACACATTTATTTTTTTATTTAGAAGAAAATTAGAGCATTAACACATACAACATTGATCTAATGACGTAAATTATTATATCCCGATTTAAATTGGATACTCTACTTTGATAATCCAAGTATATTATTTTTATTTGCCACTGTTTAAACTTAACTTAAATTAACAGAGGTATGGTATTGAATATTTTCGCATAATCTAAGAACTAAATTGAATATTCGACCGACGACATTAGTGAAAGACTACATGGCGCCGGTATGCGCAGTGCGCACTCGGAAACTATGTGTGGTTCTCTGGCGGATTAACTTCCAAACGGACGGACACCAAGAACCGTTGAAACCAAAAGAAGCGAAACCGATCCCGCACCAGCTGAGAAAATGGCGATCGCCACCACGCTCTCTTCTTCGACCTCGTCGCTGCTCGTCTCGCCCGCCAGCCCTTCGACTTCGACCAATGCCCGTCTCGCGCTCCCCCTAGTCCCCCGCCCTCGCTCAAGTTCGCGTTCGCGCGCCAGAGCAGCAAGCATTCGCCCGCCGAGACCGCGGAGGCTGGCCGCCACCACCGCCACCGCAGACGCTCGTGGGAGAACGAGCGTCGTCGCTCGGTCTGCTGCTGCGTCGCCGCCCTCGCCCGCTTCGCCTCTGCCGTCGGCTCTTCTCTTCGACTGCGACGGAGTGCTCGTGGACACCGAGAAGGACGGCCACCGGATATCCTTCAACGATACTTTCCAAGAAGTAACATTATCCGCGTCCCTCTGCTTTTTACCTTCGCACTTCTTCCTTGTGGTTATTGCTTGGGTATTGGTTCGTTCGATGGTGCGGAATGGGATGGCCCCGGCATTGTAAGAAAGCCTATAGCTTCTTTCGCATATTGGGTTGTTTTTTTACGATTAGACCGGAGACTTCGTGGTGTTAAAAGATGTTAAAAGCATGAGGAACGCAAGCTAGCTTTCTTTGTAATTGGGAAATTTGATGAGTTCCCTTCATTCCCTTCGTTTAAGAGATTCAACCGGACTTTTTTAGCGAAGCCAGAATGGTGGGCTCAGCATCTTTTGCTCTGAAGTCGAGCGTTTGCTTATAATTTATTTTCCCGAAGTTTTTCGAGAAGCTTTAATCTTCAGAGAGAAATCAATCGAGACACCAGGTCGTGTTTTCATATTTCTTGTAAAATATTTTCATGAATGAACCGATACCTGCTAGTGGGATGTGAAAACTGTGGTGTTTTGCTGTAATGTGGATTAGGTGGTTCTTGATGGGAACAGAGGAGGTGATTCTGTTGAAATTTTAATTTGCACCTTATAACTATGGCTCAATGATTTACATGCATGAACGCTAACAGCCGGTTGATCATAATTTTCTCAGAAAGAATTGGGCGTCACCTGGGATGTAGATTTGTATGGAGAACTTTTGAAAATTGGCGGAGGAAAAGAAAGGTATCTTGTCATTATCTTCCGTGAATTCTGGAGTTAAATTGTGTAGGCCTGTATAGACTCATTGAAGAAATTCTCTAAATTTGAGAAGAAAACGGTGAACATAGCCGTTCAAGCTCGAGAGGGGAAGAATGTCAAACTGATATTTAACTAGACATATGTTTGCAGGATGACAGCGTATTTCAATAAGACAGGATGGCCTGAAAAAGCCCCAAAGAGTGAAGAGGAAAGGAAGGAATTCATTGCTTCTCTTCACAAGCGAAAGACAGAGTTGTTCATGGCCCTTATTGAAAAGAAATTGCTGCCCCTTCGACCTGGTGTTGCAAAGTTCGTTGTCATGGCTCCTTTTCAGTTTCTCTATTTTTATGCCAGTTTATCTGCTTGCACAGTTTTTGCTCTTTTAATTTGTTAAGGTCATCTCCCATCCGTTTCACCTTCTGACCAGACTGGTTTCACTATTATTACTTCCACACTGATGGAAAAATGAATAGTTACGACGTCTCTCTATTTGGATGCCCTATGGATCTAAGAATTGCAATAAACAATCTATAAGACTTGAAAGATGAACTTCCGTTAGCATTTTTTTTCCTTTTTTTTTAAACTGTAATTTATCCTGGCCTGAAGTTCAGATGTTAAGCACGCCTCTGTTTAGTTTCTGGAATCCTATTCTTGTGCAAGATCCCATCAGTGGACAATGACTACAGATATGTGCTCTTTTGCTGGCAATTGTAAATTTGATGCAAAAGATTAATTAGCATTCATATCCAAATGTCTAAATTCCGCTGTAGGAATGTGTATACTTCCAATGCACTTCTTTAGAAGCTGATAAGCATGACTTCAAATATATAGATTCTCCAGATGTCACGCTGCTGAGAGACTCACCAATTGCGCAGGCTCGTTGATCAAGCTCTAGCAAAAGGAGTACAAGTTGCTGTCTGCAGTACCTCGAATGAGAAGGCGGTATGCTTCAGCAGGTTCTACAAAATTAATATTTTGTGCAGTGTCGATAATGTTTCACGTGCATTCACGTGCATTAAACTTGCTAATGGCACTTCTCAATGGAGGATGAAATGAAGTCTTCCAGTTTTTTATCTCTGTAAATTTGGTATGCTGATTATTCAAAACTTTGGTTCAGAGTCTCGAAAGAAAATGAATTTGAGCCAGTACAAATTCTTCTTGTATGAGCTTTCTATAAATAAAAGACCAAAAATCGCATTTATGGCTTTCCTCTATCTGAAAGAAAGAGGGTTCAACTTCAAATTTGGCTTCATTTGTGGAAAAAGCTGCAATTTATTGATTTATATTATGTGAAGGTATTGATTTTCAAGTCAAGTTCTCTTGTGGACACTAAGTCATGCAATGGTTTCAGGTCTCTGCAATAGTTTCATGCTTGCTTGGGCCTGAAAGAGCAGAAAAAATCAAGATATTTGCTGGAGACGTGGTTCCGCGTAAAAAGCCAGATCCTGTAATTATCTCCTTTGTTTAATCTATATGAAGGTGTTATGTAGAGTGTAGTGCTTCATGGGATAATCTTATTATGGTCTTATCTTCTCATCATTGTAGTAAGTGATCAGAGACTTGCCAAGTGTCATATTGGCGAAATAACCTTCAATAAGTCAGTAACCCTGGAAATAGGATTCATCCTGCACCCAGAAATTCAGATTTATCAGTTGACATACTGCTAACCTTAACTATCTTGTGTAGTCAATTTTCCTTGCCCAATTAATTTGTTTAATATATGCATGTCCTTGGTCACTCATCGATTTTAATTCTTCAACAGGCCATCTATCTGTTGGCTGCCAGCACCTTGAGTGTCGATCCTTCAAGGTAATATACCCACCATTGGCTCTGTCTCTTCTAAACTATGAGGTCAAGCACATGCTGCCAGCAACTCCCTTCAACGCCCTCATCCATATTTTATTCCGTTCAGTTAAAATATGTTTCATCAACTATCTTAGATTCATCTCATGGTACCATGATGTTTATTGCGTAATGTTGGAGTTCTGCAGTTCTGTTGTGGTTGAGGACAGCGCCATAGGCCTCGCAGCAGCCAAAGCTGCCGGAATGAAGTGCATCGTGACAAAGAGCGGGTAACTACAGTTACTTCACCATCTAGCTGGTGCTATTTAACCCATAATTTCCTTTATCGCTAATTTGACGGGGAACTTCGGTTGGTTTCAGTTACACAGCTGAGGAGGACTTTGTAAATGCTGATGCAGTCTTTGATTGCATCGGAGATCCTCCAGAGGAACGCTTTGATCTTACATTCTGTGGAAGCCTTCTTGAGAAGCAGTACGTTAGCTAGTCATCTCGGTCCTTTGGCCAATTCTTTTAGTTTTCTTTTATGTACTCTCAAATATTTTCTCGAGATCCATGATGGTAGAGTTATATATCTAAAACGAAGCACGGACCGAGAAGTCCTTGAAATGTACAGGACTTCAATTTTTATTGCCCTTTGTTTAATCTCCCCACGATAAGTTTGATTCCAAAAGCCACGAATACTTAAAAAACTGCGGGACTCCAGCATTCTGAATATTTTGACGTGCTTCTATTGGTGTGACGAGGTTGGCTCCTCGGCTAATGTCTGACCTAATTGCTTACAATGCATTCCCAGTAAATTAGTACCGGATGTATGGACAAAGACGTCCTTTAATTACGATCCTTTAATTACGGGGGCTGGCGGAAATTTTAACTGGCTACCAAGGCATTCTTTAAAGAGAAAGCAAGTTCCTGTTTTACCATTGAGTAATGTTAGAAAAGTCAACACTAATCACAAAATCAATCTATTAAATGATTCGGAAGCCTTCAATTTATTATTATATATCATGGGTCGATTGCAGTTTCTCATATTATCAAAATCAATTTTTCAAATGCATTTGCAAATATCGAGCATTTATCATTGTAAGACAGTTGGCAATGACTAAAAATAAAGTCGGTGTTCGTGCGCATGCCATGGTCCAATAACTAGTTGCGCTGATTGCGTGATCTATCTAATCAAGCCCTTGGAAATGACACTACCGGTATACCCAAGGCAGACCATGTCCTACAAGCATTAACGCCAGAAACAAACTCGCAGACGGTGACCAATACAATTGTGTGGCTGAAGAGAAGCTTGATTTGGCCAATCAGTCACCCTGTCCCAGCCCAGGAACGTTGCCAACATTGTAACCTTTGAGCCCACCATCAATCACGCGCACAACCGCGTAGATGCAGAGTCACATCCACCCACGGACAGTCGAGCAGAAACTTGTCAACTGAGAGACTAGTGCACGTCCACCGTGATCAGAGATACGAAAGTCGCCACTTCCGTTCACATCTAAGATGGCAATTGACCAATAGCATAGGGGAAGTGAAGCCATTCTTGAAAATGCATTCTATTGTGGAGGTAATTGCAGTCTCGCGGTACCGCAAAAATAAAGAAAAGGGCCAAAGAACGACACCGGAAAACAAGCTGAATCGCATCAAAGAATTCTTATCTTGCTATCATACTGCATACGACAAATACGATGCACCATGAGCCTAAAGCTGGATAAGCAACTAAATTTATACATCAGCTGATCTCCGTCGCCAAACTACAAGGTAATAGGGAAAAAAAGGAATCAAGATGAACTAAAATATAGCCCGCATCTAATCAGTCTTCTGAAGCACTTGAAAAGCATAAGTCGTTACATGACGTGACAGGCTACAACATACTCGAGAAGACAGAAATATATGTTTCCCTCTCAAGTAGCCGCAACTGAAGCGGGTGATGAGGATGACTCGAATGAAGATGGGAGCCATCCCTTCTGATTAGCATACTCCACATAGAAAGAGAATTTCTCTCTTGCATTCGGGATGTCAAGAGCCAAATCATCCATTCCATCCTTGATCCGGGTGAAACCTTTTGTCATCTGATTGATGGTGATGAGCCCCTCATTGTAACATTCTTGCAGCAGATCCAGCATCCTGTCGTTCTTCTTCTCCATGGCCATTACCAATGCCTTCTTCACGACTTCATGATTGAAGAAGGGCATTCCCAGATCACGAATGCACTGGCAAGCCTCAGTCACCACCCCACCACTCTCGTATTCCTCCAGGAGCTTTTGAATTTTGTCCTTCGCATCCTCAACAGCCCACCCGGTTCCACCTCCCCAGCACCTAAGAATCCTCTCGCCAGCATGACGGGCAGCGATGAGCGATCGAGCCATGCGCACAGTTTCGCTCCCACTGCAACTAGGAGGCAACCTGCTTCCAATTTCTTCTAGATTCAGCGGGGCCAACACATCATCAATAACAGCCCTAGCTAAAAATAAAGCAAGCTCATTTGAAGCATCTAGAATGTCGAGAGCTGTGTCCTCTGCCGATTCCAAAAGCAGCACAAACCCATTTGCAATGTCCTCAGTTGAAAAAATCTCAATATGGAGGGCAGACAGCAGGATAGATGCCATCTCTTTCTCTCTATTCTTCCTGTCCATAGCAAGGGTGATGAGCCTCTTCAAAAATACGGGGTTGAACGCAGGTTCTCCAAGATCTTCCAAGCTCCGAATGAGTTCGGGAATGTCATCAGAAAGAAAATATTCATGAATTATAGTTACAACTTCCTTCTTATACCGCCTTAACTTTTCATCTTCAATTTGTACATCTCCATTATCCGGTGACTTCGAAAATGAAGCATCAAGCCATCCTTCAGAGATAGCCTTGGGAACCAGTGACTTGTACAGGGACTTTGCAGATGGAACGTCCAGAGCAAGGTCATCGAGACTCTCAGCCAAACGGCCAAACCCCTTAGCCATTTGACTAGAACTTATTAAGCCTTCCTCAGAGGCTTCCTTCAGCAACTTCATTATCAAGGGTTCAGTTGCTCGTGTCTCTATTGCAAGAACCAAAGCCCTTTTCACCACCTCATGATGGAAAAACGCAACACCCAACTCCCTGATGCACCTGCATGCCTCAAAAGCATCTCCGGTCTCCACATACTCCCTTAGTAGATCATCTATCTTCTTTTTCACCTCTTCAACAGTTATGTGTGTACTACCACCCCATCTCCTCTCCAAAAGTTCTGCATGGTGTGGGGCTGAGAGATAACTCTTTTCAGCAGTCTGAATAACCTGGAAACCTTTAGAAGATTCTGGCAGTGTTTTCTTAGCCCTTGTGAGGAAGGCTGGGGGAAGAATCTCGTCAACTACAGCCCGTGCTAGGAACAATGCGAGCACATCAACAGCATCCAATATATCAACAGAGAGATCGTCCGCCGACTCAAGAAGCAAGACAAACCCATCTCTGATTTGTGGTGGGCTGATGACATCAGCATACAAGGCAGAGAGCAGAACCGAGGCCATTTCTTTCTGCTTATCATGGCGATCCATGGCCATGGAAACTAGCCGTTTGATGAAGTACGGGTGATACTCACTTGAGCCCAGTTCCCTGAGATCAGATGATGCCACGTCCACATCACCAGTGCTAAAGTATTCCTCTACAAGAGAAACAACAGCTTTCTTGTATTCATCCAAGGGGTCTGAGACTGTAGAACCAACGAGTTGATATGGCTCCTGTAGAAACAAATAGTAGAAGCAACACAATCAACACTTGCACCAAGTACTCATCAATAGAACAGCTAACCTCCAGCACACAGATAGGGAGTGATAAATGCCAATTAAAGGCGGAAAACAGCCATTACCTCACCACTGTCATAGTTGGGATCATTTCTATCAAGATGTGATCCACCATCAGTGTCAAGCAATTTTCCCCAAGTTCCCTTCCCCCCACCTCCATCTGTTTCCAATATACAAGTAATAGCACATGCACATAAAAAAGAAAAGATTGCTCAATTAGCAGTTTCAGACCATAAGCGGTAGATTATAACTGCTGCATCCAGACAACTAACCTAAATTGAACTACTCTCCTTTGTAGCATAATCACATAATCAAGAAAGATAGATACACGTCCAATAAATACGCACCAAAAATATAAACATGACAAGCCTATGGCCACATGCGATTAGGTGGGGAACCTTAGTTCATTCCAACTCTAATAAGCAGATTTCCAAATGCAGCTCTTGGGGTTGCTGCAGTAGAGCTACTAGAAATAGAACAGCAGAGCTACTCACACGATCAGTCTAAACAAAAAGCCCAGCTCTGAGTTGTAAGAGATATTAAATCAAAGGCCTCCTAACCACCCATACTGCAGCCAAAGACCGGAATATGACCCGAAACCACAGCTCCAACGGTTCCAAAACTAGATGATACTTTTGGCAATGCATTTTTCAAAATCCATGATACAAAAATATAGGAAAAAGAGGAATAATGGTCATGGATTCCCTTGATCATCTAATATATATAGTTCACAAACAGAAAAAGCATTAACTACTGCACTTTGCAAAAGATCAACTAATTAGTCTCAGGCAGGAAACGGAAATAAACTCTTATAGAGAGGATCACGACGACTTCATAGGAGTTCAAATGATCAGATAAACTTTGACCTAGACATGTGTTTTAACCCAAAAACATCCGCAGTATGTAAAAACAGGAGGAACTAAAAATGTAGAGTGGTAGCAACAAGTGCTTCTAATGACGATAATACAATGAGACGATCACAAGACCCAGGACAAACAGAACCGCAGAACCGCACATCCGAATCCTTCTCGACGGAAACATTACTCGAGAATAATTAGAGAGCACCAAATTTACCTTTCTTGACCCGTATAAGCTTCCCAGAGTGCGACCTCCGCACGTGCCTCACGGCAATTCCAGCCGTGGGCACCTTGCCCGCGGCCGGAACCTTTAACGGATGTTCAGCGAGGAGTGTTTTAGGCGATTTGGGAGAGGACGACAGAACATCCGCCTGCGTCGCTAATTTAAGCGTCTCCCTCTGCTCATTCGTCAGAAACCCCTCGTTCGACGCCATCTGCGCAGCAGCCCACTCCTAAACCAGAAATAACAACAATAAAAAACTACACCACCAACAGCAGCCTAACCATCGCCATCTACCATCATCATCCCACTCGATCTAACCACGCGCGAACCGCGGGGGGCTTGCCGCGCGTTCAGAAAACGAATCTAAGGCCTCAAGTACAGGACGAAGCGCGATGAACGGGAGAGAGAGCCAATCTGAGCTGCGAGTTCCAATCGGCAACATTTGAGCAGAAAAAAAAAAAACAGTAATAATACCACAATATTCACGAGACCGATAGAAGCGCCAGCACCGCGAAACGAGAACGGTAAAGAACACAACCGAGATTCAACCTGAACGATTGCACCGGCGAGGCGGACGGAACCGAGGCGCGTCCGATTCCTCTGCGCTTTGGCCCGGGCGATGAATCTCGAGCCAAGACAGAGAGACAGAGAGACAGCCGCAGCAGCAGCGCACGGATTGGATCTCCAATCGATGAACAGAGAGAGAAAGAAGGAGAGAGAAAGCAAACTCCCGCCGGCGAGACGAAGCCGCGCACGCAACGGAACCACCGCGCTCCTTCCCCGCCGCCGCAGAAGAGAAGTCCGATACGCAAACCCTAGATCAAAAACCTCGTCCCGTCCCGTCCCGTCCCGTCCTGTCCCCTGGAAGAAGAAAAAAAAAAAACTGTGGATCCGATTCCTTCTTTTTCCCCCCTTTTTGTTTTTTTATTTCCTTCTTCTTCTCCCCGGGTGTCGCGTGTCCGGGTCGCAATCGGTTGAACAGAGAAGCGGATAGAGATGGAGAGAGAAATGGATGAGAATGGAGCGAAAAAGGAGACGGAGAAAGAGGAGAGATGGAGAGGAAGAAGAGGGGAAGATAGGGCATAAGGGAGAGGGGGTTTATATAGGGAGGCTACCGCTACGGTTACGGCTGCACGTCACCGAGGAGGTTTCCCGGCCGCCACGTGGCACCGTCACCCTTGGGAAGCCCGGTCGTTGAGGGGGCCAGGCACCGCGGCCGCTGCCGCCACCTGGCTTCTCCTCAGCCGCTCTAGGGTTTTCCTCTCCCGGGGTCCCCGTTTTTACGATAATGCCACTGAATCGTGCCTCTAGAATTTCGCTTTTTCCGGATTTCCACCCCCCCAACCTTTTCCCCTTTATTTTCTGTGTTTTCCTTTGGCATCTACTTAGTTTTTTCTTCTTCTTTTTTCTAACTGGTCGGCTAAGGAATATGGATTGATGCAATGGCGTGGCGAGATAAAATATAAAATTATTTTCGGATGGTGTTATTGGGGGGGGAATAGCAAGAATTCCCCGTCTTTTTTTTCTTTTTTGTGGTTCTTCTAAAGATTCCATGCGCTTAGGAAATGGACAGGAGAGAACAAATAGGTTCGGTTTTTGTCTCTTGCTGATGATGATAAGGAGATCAGATCAGACCGACGTGCCTTACACTGTAGCTGTTAACTTAGCTGTTAGTCAAGTGATTAGAAGAAAGAGGGTCCCAAGGAAAAAGTGAGGGGGGGCGGCGGGCGTCGGCAATCGATGAGGTCGATCGATGAGCTCTCGTTGCGCTCGAGTGTTCGATGAGTATCGAGTAAGATTTTACCTTGAATAATTGATTCTTTGAGCATGCTCGAGACGACAAATGTCGGAAAGTGGACCTGGATTTGCATCATCAATCATCGATTCATCGATTCATCATCATGGCGTGTGTGTTTTAGTCCGAGGAATGGGCCGTGCAAAATTCAGAAGATTTTTTCACTTCAATTTGCCAGGGGCCCAATGCATATATAGAACATGTCTTATCTTTGCAATGCTAGTGCAAGCAGGAAAGAGAGCCCAAGATCCGTTCTCTGCCTACCCAACTGGGCTTAGAAGCCAGTTCAGAGAAGCCAGTGGACAAATTGAGGATACAAAAACAGAGCCGCCCAATATGCAGTTGACCTTCATTACAGAGAGAAAGAACTGCCACTGGCTCCAGGCTATACCATTCGAGCAATTTGGTGTCGGTGCTTCGAAGAAATCGGGTATATTTCCGGCCTATCAATGTTCTCCGATGGGTATCAGTTCTTTCGCCCTATCTCTGTACAGCAGAACTACTTGGCAGCGCCGCAGGGAAGCACCCACTCGACGAAGTGAGCGCGTTGTCTATCATGCCTCCTTTCGCATGCCTGCAACATTCGCACGGTTTGTTCTGATCAAGATCAAACTCAAAGCAACTTGTACAAGACTGTAACTAGGAAAACAAAAAGTTGGTCAGCGTTGGAGAAGGCTTCGCCCAAAAAGTGAGGGGCATCAACAAAGGGGTCCTCTTCATGTCGTAGTTATGTGATGCAGTAATGAGTCATTCAACAGAAAACAAGCACGTAGTCAAATCTTTAAGGGAGATGATTCCAAATGAGTAAAATGCATAAGTATAAGCCAAAAAGGAGAGACCAGAAATAGAAACATTAACAGGACATTCGACCCATTTTACTAAGTTTACACTCTCTATCCACTGCAAAAAAAATAAGAGTTGTATATCTTCTCGGAGTTTACCTTCCTAAGTGGCAATATTGGGGTTCGCCAACAAAGAACATCTGGACTTTGCCTTATTCTGCAAAAACAGAGATTCAGCAGCAACTATGTGAGAGCATGTTGAGATAAATAGTGTCATTTTCCATGAACACAAACAAAGCAGTCAAACATGCATGCTACAGAATCATCTCAACGACCATTCCACTTTAATGCCTAATGCACGTCATTACTGGACATACATTTACTTTAACATTATGGCAGACAAAGCATTGACCAAAGTAATCCACACATTCTGGCAAACAACCATCCTGAGATGTGACAGAAAATAAGAATGTAAAGCCCACTCACGTATCACCATCCCTGGAGACGCTCGTATAAGCGTCGGTACGGCAGAAAAGAAATTGTTCGTCTGCGAAGCTCAACGTCTCTGTAGACGTTTTCCCAGGGATTGACAAACCAAGCTTCTTTTCCTCAGGCATATCGTGGCAGATCATCTGTCGAGTGTCAGGCACATTTGATGTCTTCTGAGCCTTCATAATACGGGGTAAACAGTTTGACTGAACTTCTGGCTCTCGGCCGATTACACGGTGTCTACAGCAGATCACCTCTCTTCCTGAACAATCAAACTCTGGATCCGGCAGATGGCCCTCCAGGTCGTGTGATGACCTCCGGGACATGTCTGTACCAATACTTAGAAAGTTTCCATCGCCATTTCTTAAAGTGCTTACTGCTCCAATTCGGTGATCAGATACATGCAGCATTGGAGATCTGCAATCAGAAGGGCAGGCTAGATTTGCTTTTGCCCTAGTTGTGTACTTGTCACAGGTAGAGTCAGAATAATCAGAATCACTTCCTTGTTCAACAATTGTCCGTGTTTTCTGCAGCATTCTGCGGGAGCAGCTGAACAAACTAAAAGATGGCCTTTTCACTTTTACACGCTGTGATTCCGCTGCACAAGGTACATAAGTGATTCTAATCTCTACATTACGGCCAAGGATGGACTGAAGTGAACTGGCAATCAATTTCCATGATTTCTCAGCCCTTGTCACATAGTCAGGATGACTGAAGTCCAAATTAGCAACTGCAATACCTGAGATGCCGAACATGTCCAGTCATCACATATTACAGTGAATAAAAAACCTAATACAGATTGATGAAAGAAAAGTAGAAGAATAAAATGATCCAGAAGAGTTCAGAGCTTGGATTCACATGAGCTCAAGCTGGAGGCAACCAAAGATGCATTGCCACAAATTACTGTATTACGGTGGACACCTAATGGCCAAATTAGCAAGATGACACAAAGCGACATGCAGATCAAACACTGAAAAGAATTTAAGCAACAAAGGCAAGTGGACCACAATGCAGAACACTCAAAAAAAAAAAAAAAAAACAACAACAAAAAACTGCAAATATTTCCACAAATAATGACATCAGAGGTGTCATCATGGTACCCGTTTGGTTTGAGTCACCATTTGAATAATGGCATAAGTGGATCATTTTGAATATGTGGGCATGGGCTCTATCTGTGTCCAGTTAATAAAGGCAGCAACATAGAGTTCAAGGCATAATCATGCTGGGGTCAGGCACACTAAATCAGAATGGAGGCATCTTGAGTAAAGTGTATATAAAAGCCAAAGTTTCTCAATGACAGCTTATCATATCAAGAGATAATAGTTTCAGAATCACCAGTTCTCTCATAACACTGTTGTACTGACCCGCTTACTTGAGTCTATCAAAGATAGGAAGCATGTGTACCTTGATCCAAATGAAGAGAGGACATACTTCCATGTTTCATCAGAAAATTCTTCAAAGCCTTTGACTGACATAGTTCCATAGCCCTTTTCCAGATAGAATCCAGCCTTTCCCTGTAGTTTACCTGTGCATCCACTGTACACGATTCGCTGCAATCACATGAACAATGGATGAAATGCTTCTTCCTCTCTTCTGTAGAGGGTCTGCTGCAACAGTCGCCATCTATATCTGAACAATAATTAGTCTCAAATGAATTAACTACATTCACCCTATTAAAAACTTCCTCCAGCTTATATCAACAAAGACTTCTGTTATAAAGCTGTGACTGAACTAAGCCACTCACCCTTCTCCATGTTCCGTGGACAACATTTCGAATCACGTTCATCCAAAGAGGAAGAATCTGCAGAACTTAGTTGTAGCAGTGCCACTGTGAGCCACGTTGTTTGATTCTTTGACATCCTCAATTGCTTCTCAGTTTCGGAAAGTAACTTCAAAGCATGACTCAATTTACGCAAGTCAGCTTCCGCTAGAAGAAGAAACCAGTTCCAGTCAGAAGACAGCATTCAAGGTGATCAGCATCCACTCTATTGTTCAAAGTTTAATACACGACAAATCAGAAGGTGCCAGAGAGGTCCTCTAACATGAACAAAGTGATAGCAATTCTGCCTGAAACTAATTAAGCAAGCATCATGCCAGTCCACCAACCCACACTATGTTATCTGAGAAATACGTCCATTAACATGCACTAAGATACATTGCTGCATTCTGCAAGTTCATTTGATCTGCAAGAGAGACCAGATGGAGACCAGACGGACTTGCAGAATGTGGCAGTGTAATAATAGTGAAAGTAAAAAATAGGACAGCATGAAACATCATTAGGAAATATCCACTTATAATGATGAGCCAAAAGGAAAAGGACCAGGGGAAGGATGTGATGAATAAACGTAAAGCCCTGCTGCTGACATGTTTAATTCAATCGAGGAAAGTTTGAGTTGGCAAAGGCTTTCAAATGAAGTCAATTGCCTTCAAAATACTTGACATACTCAAAAAGCGGAACCATACCAATGAAAGAACCAAGTGGACCGCACTAAATGTTCATTAACACCTCCTAATCACTAAAGGCAAAAACACTCCACCCCCAAAAAGAAAGGAAAAAGACAACGCTTCCCAGTCACCAGTCCATCACAGACGTAACCACATGCACCGCCTTTATATGATTGTCAATTTCATGTTTTTCATTTCAAGTTCATTGTGTAAAGATTATCGTAGCTTTCAATTGCCCCAAGTCTGAGTACCTTGGAAAAGTCATCAAGTTCTAAGGGACAATAACTAAAGAATTTCATCACACTAATGCAGTAATGCTACAAAATGACAGCATGCGCTTGCTGGCTCCTTCCTATTTCCACTGGTACAGAAAATGAGATCTCAAGGAAACTAGGCATCAATCATGGAAGACCAAGCACCACAATCTACCAAGAAAATCCAAAGAGAAGCAACATACATGACAGCAGTCAAATTCATAAATTCATTCCTCGTATCGTCCATAGTTAGTGGTGCACCATATCCGCAATATTCATATGCCATTTATAATGGTGAAATACAATATTACATCTCATGACCTCATGTAATGATGTTGGAGCAATTTGATGACATGTTAATATGCATACATGAATATGAATGCTTCTGGCCTTCACTAACTCAAGTAGCAGGCTACACAACTTACAGGTGTGAATGTTCGAAAACTTCCTGCGGGCTTCTGAATTTAGTTCCTGAGACTGACCCGAGAGAATATCCATGATAAGATTTGCCAACTGTGATATCAGTTGCATTGGGTCAATTCTTGATCTCATCAACTCCCGAGCTCTTATGACTGTATTGGAAGTGTCAGAAGATAAAGCTAGATCAAGCAAATCAAGCAATTCATCATCAGATACAGTTCCCATCTGCACAAGAGAAGATGGCCAATCACGATTCATTTAATATAGCATAAGCTGAAATAATTTAATACAGGTTGAGCTGAAAGCATGAAAAGGAGAAAACTGTGGGGCCCTCACGAGCTCATAGGCCAAGGACATTGTGATTCTTTTCCCAAGTAAACTGAGCTGATCGAGCATCATTTCTGCTTCCCGAAGGGAACCATTTGATTTGGCAGCAATAAATTCTATGGCAACTTGATCAAAGTCCAGACCCTCTTCTATGCAAATTTCACCCAATCTGTTGGCAATATCTGCATCCTTTATCTTTGGAAAGTGATATCTTTGAGAACGTGACAAGGCACTTCTTGGCAGCTTGTCAAGCTCAGAAGTGATCATAATAAACACAACGTGCTGGGGAAGTTTCTCTAGGCTAGTCAGAATCATAGCCCACGTCTCTGCACGCAACAATTGGCATTCATCGATGATGAAAACCTTGAAGCGTGAAGAAACTGGGGGAATGGCCGCATTTTTCAACATGGATCGAAGTCTATTTGTGCGGTTTATTATCAAAGAATCCACCTCCTTAACGTCTCTGCTCCATCCAGAAAAGAGAACTGTGCATTCTCTGCAGAATCCACATGGTCCTTGCTCCGTCAACATAAGGCAATTTAGTGCAGCAGCAAGTACTCTCGAAGCAGAAGTCTTGCCAGTGCCACGGGGGCCATGGAAGAGATATACGGAGGGTATTTTTCCTGTAGATACAGAACCGTGTAGAGACTTTGCTACTACATCTTGACCCACCAATTCATTGAAAGATTTAGGCTTTGACCTTTGACCAGGTCGCTTTTGTGTATTTGAATACAGAGTATTTCCATTTTCTCTGTAAATATCTCTCCATCCATATTGATTTGCCTCATTCACATCCTCAACTAACAGAGGCCTGTCTTCAACATCGGATAAAGCAATTGACCTCTTGAATTTCGGGGTCCCTGACCAGCAGCAGCTAACGCTGCATCCATCCCGAGAGTAATCATCCGCATCAACTTCATTAGCAAACAATGACGGGCTACGGCTTGAACCTCCTAGATAAGCATCAATTCCCATATTTCTTGGAGTACCTGCGCAACTTTCGACGTCACCAACAACACCGCCCGATCTTCTCTGGATCCTGTACTGAGATTTTCGTTCTGAAGCAGTATGTTTGATCTTTTCTGCTCGAGATGATCCCATTGACATCTCACTACACGAATCGACATCCTCCATACGATTGCTAGGAGTTACGCAGACTAAGTCCAGCCCTTTGTCTGTAGTATCATGCCGATACACTTCATTTGTTAGCCTAATAAGCTCTTCTTGCTTTTTACTGCAAAAATCCAGCTCTCCTGAAGGTGCATTCCAAGTTGGATCGCATGCATCGTCAACAAAGCAGCGATTCTCACAATTAACTAACTTAGACTTCCTCGGTGTTGGATTAACATCATCTTCATCCAAGCATTTTATATCATGGCCCTTTCCCACTAGACCCTTGTCGACAGAGGCGCCTTCTTGGGGACTGTTTATAAACCGGAGAGATATCCCATTATTTGAATTGGTTTCCCAATTAGCATTCTCGATCAAAGCAGAAAACTTGCTCATGGAATTCGTCGAAGGATCCCTGAGTGACCTCACTCTCCTAAGCGCCACAAGAGCTCTGGAAATAGGAATATCGACCGAATGCCGCCTACCATCCATCATTTTCTTCAAGACCCACCACCACAGAAAAAGTGGACTTCTCACTATGCTTTATATCTCAAGAGCTGAAAGAAAAGCAGAGCGACCCTGAAAGAAAATAAAATTTATAACCATCAAAGTTATCAAAAGAATACCCCACCAGACTAATCTATATTCTTGAAAAGGCAAAAGCGTCGTTCTACTTTTTAGGGTTCGAACACACACACGCACACACGCACACAGGCGCAGCGTATCAAAATTAGGAAAAAAGAAATTACTTCATTCACGCTCTCCAAATGCATGTCACCACCAGCTCTAGCTTTCTAGCTTCTAGGAAAGTAAGGAGTTTTTTTTTTCTTTGGCTAGAAAGGAAAGTAAGGAGGTGTGCAAAGCAACAGCAGAGTTTCAGATTTCCTTCTTTTTTTTTTCTGGGAAAAGATAAACTGAGGCAAAAATGAAGCAATGAGCAAAATATGAAATGCTTAGATTTCTGGATGGAAAAGGAGTGCAGCACCTGAACGTGAATAAAAGACAACCCGTTCGCTCTTTAGAAAATGTATGTCGCTGCACCGGAAATAGAGGAAAAGAGACAGCTGAGAAGGGTGGGGAAAACAGTAAAGAAAACAGGGCAAGGCAAAAATAAGAATGTGCAAGGCACCTGCTGCCTTAGTACACAAACAGTGCAACTCGGAACAGTGTCGGCTTCGACTTCGCTCGAACAAAACAGAGTAGAGTGTCCGCTCTACGCGCAGAAAGCTCGCACACTGGCCACTCACAGGGTCACACTACTTCATTTCTCCGTAACAGAGCATGTCAGAGTCCCAAGAAGAGAGAGAGAGAGAGAGTGTCTAAGGAGAATCTTGAATTCAAAGCAATTAAAGAGAAAAAAAGGGTACACATATCTGCAAGCGAAAACAACGAACGCGAAACGACAAAGTTTGAAAAGCTCGGACCTGAAGCCAGCAGGGAATTAATAAAGAAATGCCGAGTCCCTCATGACCGCCACGAGGGTGCGACTGTAGACGGGAATATCTCCCGATTTCCTCTTCGAAGTTAACGACGGGTTTGAACGTGGGAACGGGGGGTGGAGGTAACGTGAAAAGCGGGACACGAGACCCCCCCGGCCCTAGAACGCCGCAGCGGCATCGGCGGCAGAGCTCCCTCGTCGAAGCCTGTTCGGCATTGATTTGACATCGACAGCACCGCCGGTCGGAGACGACGGTGATGGCGAGGGAAGGCGGTCAGTGGCAAAGAAGTAAATGCCATTAATGGGCGGGGGCGATTGGCAGAGCAGCGCGACTGCCATCGCAATGCGGAGAGAGAAAGGAGAGAGATTCGAGGAGGGAAAAAGTAAATGGTTTTTGCAGAATTTCTTTTGTTCTTGTGCAGAGTTTTTGCAGGCGGAGGTCTGGCTCTCGTTCGGCGAGCCTACGGGGGTAGTTTGGGGATTTCAAGTTTCGCGCTCGACGGTTTTTAGTTAGTTGGGAGAAGGTGGTAGGGACGGGAAGAGCCGTGTCTCCGGTTCGGTTTGGCGAAGTTCTTTACTCGCGCGGTTAGAGCGTGAACGACAAACGCGAATATGTTGCTGAAAAAAACAGGGCGATTTCTCAAAGTATTGATTTAAATGTGTAATTGGCAACTTAGTATGTCATACTAAGTTGATAATAAATGACTGATAATAAATGACTGAGAGTACTTGTTAGAAAAGAATAAATGAAATTTTACACTTTTAACGGTTTTACTTAGTTGATAGATGATGTTGCTTGAATATTTAGATTTGATAACCCAATTTGCTTAAAAAATCTATATACTTGCACGCAAAAATGAATATTTTGGAATTTGTTATTGTTATCGAGGAAATAAAATAACGGCATGTGATTGCATTGTCAATTCTTGTGTGGGGATCAGTGTGTAATCTTTTCAACTTAGGAGGTGGATAAATTATCGAGAATTAAGCTATGCTTGTTTTTAAGTACTCGATAAAAATATTTAATGTGAAGCAGCCATCTTTTTAAAGTTGTGATTATACATAAAAAAAGAAAAAGAAAGAAAGAACAATCATTGTATTGGAAGATTGCATATTAATTATTTAATTAGATGTCCACGAGACACTCATTGAAGAACCCTACTATAGTGAGACCTTTTTAAGAATGTATGTCTTTCGAAATCAACGTATTAGAAGATTGCACATTAATTACTTAACTAGATTGTCCATGAGACACTCATTGAAAGATCCTACTATATATGGAACCATTTTTAAGAATGCGTGTCTTTCATGACACTTGATAAACATACTTAACTAAGTAAAGTTTCTATTTGCAGCATTTTCTTTTTACTCACTCAACAAATGTGCTTGAGGTACGTACTAAACTATATTCCTTTATCTCTAAACCCCCAAAAAAAAGAAAAAAAAAAAAAAAACTATATTCCTTTATCAATAAAAGGCGAATAATATATGTCAACACTCGTGCAACATAAAGACCAAATAGACCCTTCAACGGCAAAACAGACGAGCATTAACCGAAGCACAGCATCTGAGGCGCGTGGTGGTATTGTAGATGCGTTTCCGAGTACAACGGAAAGAAGGCAAGGCGGAGAGGGAGGCGAGTAAATCCGGAACGAAGTCCGCATTCGGGTAGAAAGGACAAGAGGGCATGTCCCCCAAAATTTATGCCTCGGCTCCCACGGGACATCGACTCATCCCATCAAAAGATAGCACGGGCTTCCGTCGGTCCATGCATCCTGGCGCTTGTCTATCCCCCAAAGTCGTGTCTTCATTTATTGAAATCGAAAGCGAGGCTAAGAGCCAAAAGACGCCAAAAGACGAAAAGGATCGCACAGACTTTTGGAAGACTAGTGTCCACTGAACCCATTCTCATACCATAAATTTCCAAATCACCGGCAAATATATTCGGACAACAGTTATTGAGTAGAAGATGATTAATATCAGAAAAAAAAATCTCAAATTGATACATTTATGATAAATTTATACATATTATATTTTTTATCATTAAAATTCTTAAAATACAAATTTACCAAAAAACTGGTATACTTATGATAATTTTACCCCCTGCCAGTTTCTGTTGAATTTTAATGTCGAATTGCTAAGTTAAATGATACGTGACAATTGACTAATATATTAATTTAATATTTGACTCTCTATTTATCACATTCGGTACTATTATTAATCCAATTTAATGAATTGTATATTGTCACAAATATATTAGTTTAGATTTTTGAATAAATTTATCATAAAAAATTATTTTGAATTTTTCATAAAAAAATTTTAACCACCGTAAGTGTGGTCGATTAAATAAAAAGCTTCCATGACGTTTTCTAAAACGGAGGTAAATTTATTCGCAAGACACACGGGATATCGGTCGGGGTTTAAATTTTTTCAAGCGTTTTGATAAAATTTGGATATAAAAAAAAATTAATTTGAAATAAATTTATTATAAATGTATATCGATTTAAATTTATGGTGATTTTAATTCTCGAAAGGAAAAACATAATTGGTTGGCATTTTGGGAACCAAAAATTTTCTTCATAGAAAAATACCGATCCTCCCAAAAAGAAAAAGAAAGGGAAACGAGATCATTATTAGCTCTAGCCGCATAATTCAGTGCATGAATTATCAATAATTTATCATCAATTTCGAATGAAAAAAAAAAAAAGAGAGAGAGAGGGGAAAGTGGGGTTGGACCACAGGCGAGGGAGGGAGCCAGGGGTTACTAGCGAGTCAGTGAGTTGACCGCACCGCTGGCTCCGGCTATAATCGTTCAAAGTAGAGAGGAGAAAGAATAGGATGAGGACGGATAGATAGATTCTACTTCTAGGCCTGCAAAAGAGTCCGTGACGCGCCGACTCCCTACGCGCCGCACCCAATTAATGAGGGGGCGCTCGCCTACGCGCGGGATTCAGCGGGGAGGAGGGGGGGGGTGTGCGGGCGTTTTCCCCCCGCCGGGCGGGCCCACGTGGTTTGACCCCGTCTTACCGTTGCGAACCCCCATCGCTCGTCCAGCCGAGGCCAGCTGGACTTTTTGGCCTTTGTCCGAAAGTGTAATTAATTAATTAATTTCTCATTTCCTTTTTTTTGGGGGGGAGGACGGGAAATTTAGGCTGTGTATATATTGACCGCTTGCGCTCCTCCTCGTTGCATTTAAAATCGACATGTGAACGATTTAATAATTTGTCATTGTCCCCTACCTCGCACGATAGTCTTGTTGAATTATTATGAGTCGTAAAAATAAACAAAGTCAATGGATAAAAGAATGGGTGATCGATTTCAAGCCTGAAAATCTGCCTCATAAGATTCAGTTCTTGAAAAATATCCTATTTAGGAATGATCAATTTTGAAGAAGCGCGTAAATTGTCCACTAATGATCAATTCTAAAGGTTGATTCCATGCACCTTGTAATATGTTTATTGGGTGGGTCCATGGAATCAATTAAAATGCCCCTACTTTGAAAAAGGCGCGAGACTTAAGAGCGAAGTGACAAATTCAGAGGTTAGAGACAACCAAGAGCAAGAGTGATAGAGTAATTGACATTGCTAAAAGCCACAAATAGTGAGAAGGAGAGAGGGAGGCGGCTATGAGATGAGTGAGGTGAGAGATGGAAAGAAATGAAAAGGAAACTAGGGCTTTGATCCGAAAAGTTTAAACTTAAAAATTAAAAAAAGAAAGTTATATATCTACCAATTTGGTCAAAGTGAGTAGTTTCACACTTAGAATCAAGAATTTGACTAGTACTTGTCAATTTCAATAAATTAAAACTATGAACTGGATCAGTTCCTACTAGGATTGTCGATTTTAGGCTAATCCAATCCGACACGATTTTCAATTCTTTTACACACTCCTACTCTTATTGATCATGGAATTCACATGTAATCAAGATGATCGGTTTCAAAGTCAACTCAAGAATTAGCCAGGGTTTTTTTTTTCATTTTATTATATATAAACATAAATATGATAATTTCGTTACCAAAAAACAAACATAAATATGATAATTCCTATTTAGAGATAATACATCGAATATTTATGATTTCAACAAATATTTTTTTCGCAAAAGAGAGGGCAAAATAACTCATTCAGGGTCAAGAGTAAAATCAGTTCAAAAAGGGTACGGTTCCAGGGGCCGGGTACAACCTGCCGATTCAGAGTACTGAACCAGGGACGAAACTGGTCAAGCCCGCTTTTCAGTTTCTAGAGCCGGACCGAACCCTCTTGTGAACCGACCGAATGAGACCGGTTAGGGCCGGTTCCGTTCGAAGCCCAGCATAAAGGACGTCTCGTTTGTCTGCTGTCAGCGTCTCCGGACACTGCGGCAGCCCAGTCGGTTCGAAGCCTTTTTGTCACAAGCCTTGCGCTTTTATTGGGCCCTCTTTCGGCTTGTCTTCATGGGCTTTTGCACTTGGTGAAATGGGCATGACTCATCACTCAAACATGAAAAGGCTGGCAGCCTCTTCCAGCTTGGTTTATCGAGTTGAGCTTCATTAGGAAAAAAAAGGAAAATAAATAATTGTAACGCTTTGAGCTCTTCGATAAAAAAATTGATTTTGGGCACACCATATCCCGTGCAACTCTCCCTCGAAGTAACTTTCATAGCTAAGGTTGTCCCTTTCGTGGATGCATCATTGATAAACAAAAATGGACAAGAACCACTTGCATACATCCATACAAATTAGTCGAATCAAAATATCAAAGATGTCCCATGTTAATCTAAGAAGATATGCGAAAATTTTGTCGGTTGCTTGGTCTTGTCGACAGGTGTGTCGAATTGATGCGAAGCTTGAGCTTATCAATTCGCGGAATAAGTTGGAGTGGCTTATAAATGTCTCGATTCAGCTTATTATCAGTGTCGATTTCGTACCAAGATTTTTTTCTTGTACCGTCAACATCTGGTGCTTAGGACAAGAACCGAGTGGAAAAGATTTTCGCAAGGTGGGGACCGACAAGTGGAGTTTTTCAAGTTTTTGGCGTTTTTATTTGATTTTAGCCTAAGGACCAGAGTGGATGAAGAGACGGTGGCTCGACTCGGATTGGTCGTGAGTTGACACGTCAGACCGAGTTGAGCTAGCCTCTCCGGTTCTTGAAAGGCCGGTTTTCGGTACAAACTGGCGAGAAAATATTGGGTGGTCCAAGACCGCCACGTCAGCATGGTCTAGGACTACTCACGTGACGCCACGTGTGAGGGGAGAGAGATAGAGAAGAAAAAGAGGAGAGAGAGTGTCAGAGAGATGGGACAGGAGCAGGTCCTTTGATTCCCTCCTCTTACACGTGGCGCCATGTGAGTGGTCCGGGATCACGCTGACATGGCGGTCCCAGACCATCCAATATTTTCTCCAAACTGGCCCTCCGACCTGACAAGTGTGGCCCTCGGTCTCGGTCGGTGGCCTTATTCCCTTCCACGTCAGCTCATAAAAGATCTCGCATCCCTCCCCCCCGTGTCCTGAGAAGAAATATACCCGACGGGGCAGGGGCAAAGGTGGAACTGGAAAATAGATGTCCGCACGCGTTTGCTCGCCACGCGCCCTTTGTCCTTACTGCTACTACCGCCAGGCTGGCTACGGGCAGCGGTGTTGGTGCCCTGTTTTGTGATTATTATTTTCCTTTTTCCGATTTCGCAGGGAAAAAGAGAGAGAGAGAGAGAGAAGAAAATCGAATGTCCGTTTTCCGTCGACCGCCAGGAAAGTTCTGGTTGGTCAAATTCAGGAATCGCCGGCTTAGTCAGAGTCAAACCTTAAAATCGAGCTCGGACGGCGGCTAATGTCTCGCCATCGAGAGAAGGTTTGGGGAAGCATCCACGAGAAAATTTGTCCAATGCCCACACGTTTAAATTTTTTACTAGGGAAAAAGCTAATAAATTAAAATCCAAGAGATCATGGACGTCCAAACAAGCAAAATAAGCCGGGGGTAAATTTCGGTGTCGATATCATGTTAAAAAGTTCAATCCAAAACTTAGAATTAATAGATAGAGAGAGCTTACATGTAAATTTATTCATAATCAAGCGATGCGAGATATTCCAATATTTTATTTGAGTGATGACTACTTCTCTTATTTTTTACTTATTTTGGATTGTCTTTTATTTCGAAAGAATTATTTAAAGGGTAAAACTGTCAATTTAATTTAAAAAGAAGGAAATCTTTACAATTCAAACAAGATGGCAAATGTCTGACCAAAAAAAAAACAAGATGGCAAATGAATTAACTCACTCGCATGGCCTCGCACACCATTTTAAATTTCACGGAAACAGACACGCCTACCTCGTGGAAGTTGTTTTGTTTCTGCATCCATGAAACTTGGGAGTGTTTTTAGAAAAGGGTGTCGGTACTCGACGGTACTCTTTTTCGACCATGAAAAACACGAATGTTTGTCCAACGCTCGTGTCATTCAAATAAAACAGAGTGAAGTACCACGTCCCCTCTCCCATTCCATTCATTCGCATACCATTTTGCGTCCTAGACTTCTAGAATCTGCATTTTCTGCCGGACACTAATTAGGGCCATCGAATTTACTTGCTCATCAATAAAAAAACGAGTGAAATTTAAGGATGATCAATTTTAGGGTAGGCGATTTTCACTTTTAAATCATGAATCCATGGACCCACCTGAGAATTGGATTGGGTGAGTTCATGGAACCGATCAAAATGTCCCCAATAAATTCATGCATTACATTTATCAAAGCGGAGCAGCCGCCTTCCTTTGCCGTGATCTATTTGTGTATGCTTTTATTTCTATAGCTTTCTAGCAAGGCTGACTTTGGAAGGAGTCTACTTGAAAAAGTTGGGCTCTCCGGGTCATCCAAGGCACCTTCTCAATATCTAGTACATAATGCATCATGCGATAAAACCACTTTCCAACGTCAACTTTTTACAAAACGTAAATTCGAAATGGGCCAAGTGTTACTAGCAAAAGTTACAGCATGGCCAGTGTTTGGCCCATATTCCTTCATATATATTTCTAATAAATGAGAAGAGGGTGGAGACGGTGGACAAAACCTTAGAAACTATGTGGAGGTAAGAGTTGACTTGATGAATTTGATATGGAGGCCACAACATAAGTAAAGCGAGAAACAAAGAGAAAATTGGGGTTTTGATTTGAAGAAAAAAATTATATAGATATGTATATATACTAGTTTGGTTTGGGTGAACGGTTTCACATCAGGAGCTGGAAACTAGATTAGTACTCAGTGATTCTAGTAAATTGAAATTGGGAACTGGATTAATCCAGTTATGGGTGGTTCCCGAACCTTTTATACACCCCTATTGAAATTATCGTCGGAGACAAGCAATAATGCAACAAAATCCGAAGTTTGGGTAACAAGACTCGAGATGCGAATTGGAGGTTCTAAGAGCGAGGGGACTCAAAGTAGCATGTGGATACAAAGTCGATGAGATGGTATTCGGTATCTCCCTCAAATCATCCGCACACTTAGCTAAAGGATGCATGTAAATGTTTTGAGTGCAAAAAGGTTTGAGGCGCTCTTGGTTTTTCTCGAGGCACTCCGGAGTCCTTTTTTTTTTATTTAAGGGAAATTGGCATAAATTATTCTTCAATTTTGACCAAATATGTAATGTAATTTTTGAACCTTTAATTTATTTTACGTGATTCATGAATTATAGTCAAATGTGCAATGTGATTCCCGCACACCTAATTTGATGAACATTTAATTTAATCCATGAATTATATAAAAATATTTAATTTTATTCTCGAACTTAAATAATGAAATACCAACATTAAATATGTATTGAAGGTCCATGAACCACGTCGAATAAATTAAAAATTTAGAAACTACATTACATATTCAACTAAAGTTTAGAAATCATATTAAAAAATTAAAAATTTAGCCATCGCATTACATATCGAGCCAAAGTTTATAGGTGTTTGGTGCCATTATACCTTTCATTTAAGGAAGCAACGACTCATCTCCTGAAAAGAACGATGGAAGACGCGAGCAAGGACGTAGGCCAACGCCAGACAAGACGAATAAAGAGACTCTCAGGACATCCTCGTCCGGGTCCCTAGCCGATTGATTGGCTGGATTATCTCCGTGATTTTTTTAATACGAGGTAAGAGTGGCCAAAACGAAACTCGCAAGTGGGAAAGCCTCGTCCACATTTATAGTCCAACCTCACCGCACCGTCTTGCCTGCGGGGCTGCTCCTGCTACAGTCCACACCGTCATTTCGCCGTCCCGTCCACTAAAAAGATTCTTCCTTTCTGGTGAGCTTTGTCTATAAATTCGTGGACGCACCCCAGTTCGGACCTCCCTCACTTCTCACGCGATTCCTCTCGTGCTCCCTCCACCACCAACCCGATTCTCTCTCTCTCTCTCTCTCTCTGTGCGCGCATGGAGGATCCCAACGCTAACGCAGCATTCGCCGCCGCCGCCGCAGCGGCGAACTTCTACGGCGAAGCGTACGGACCACCCTCTCCGCCGGCGGGAGGCGCGGACCCGTTTCGCCGAGAACTCCCCGAGCCCGACGTTTGGATCCTCACCTCCGGCGGCCTTCGCATCCCCGCCCACTCTGGCATTCTGGTAATTTGAGGAAACACAGAGAAAGTCTCTGCGTTTGTCCGTTCGAGTTGCTCATGTCATGACCTCGATGAACTAGAAATTCAGTTGATTCTTCGTCGTGGTTTTTTTTTTCCGGAAATACCGGGCGCTCATGTGTTCTTGTTTTGGTGGGTTTGGAATGGCAGGCATCCGTGTCGCCGGTGCTGGAGAACATCATAGACCAGCCACGGAAGCACCGGAGCTCCGAGCGCGTCATCCCGATCCTCGGCGTCCCCTGCGACGCCGTCTCGGCCTTCGTCGGATTCCTCTACTCCTCGAGGTTCGGTTCTTGAATCTTCGACTCGCTTGCCCTCGTCCAAGATCTCACGCGAATCTTATTGCGGATGTTTCTTTCCCTTTCGGAATAGACATCTCATCCCAATCAATTATTGTCGCATGATCACGCCTAAAGTGTCGCTGCCACTTAGAGAAGTAAATCTTTACAAGCTTCCCTAAATTATATTAACTGACGTAGCATTTTCGCACGATCTCCACGCGAGCGCATTGTCAGAGAAATGGTCAGGTCCGGTTAAAAATGCATGAACAGCGTTCATCGAATGACGTGGGGTGCGGTGCAGGTGCACGGAGGACCAGATGCAGAAGTACGGGATCCACCTGCTGGCGCTGTCGCACGTGTACCTGGTCCCGCAGCTGAAGCAGCGGTGCACCAGGGCGCTGATCCGGCAGCTGACGGTCGAGAGCGTGGTGGACGTGCTGCAGCTGGCGAGGCTGTGCGACGCCCCCGATCTCTACCTCAGGTGCCTGAAGCTGGCCCACGCCCATTTCGAGTCCGTGGAGGCGACCGAGGGCTGGAAGTTCCTGCAGAAACACGACCCGTGGCTCGAGCTCGAGATCTTGCAGTTCATTGACGAAGCCGAATTGGTACGCTTCTACCCAAGTTCACGTTATGCGTGCGAAGTTGAATTCGATTGAGTGGTCAAAAGCTCCGTCAAAGATTCATGTATTGGACTTGGAGAACACGTAATACTAGGAAAGAGTTTTGTTTAGGCACGTTTCGAAGCGCATGTAGCTTGAAAAAAATTGCAGTATATCAACATCCTAGAATATATTCGAAGTCTTGACTGTGTTATTATATTCGTTTCCTTCCTTACTTCTCTTCTCCTGGGCAGAAGCAAGCAATTCATTGGTCATCGGTCTTCTACGGGCCTTTCTTGTCAATCAAATTTTCCTTGCTTCTCGGGTTGTATTTGCATGATAACCAAGAAATATAAAAAATGTGATTTTGATTTTGACCAAAGCTTGCGAAGATTAACGAACGGTACAATTCTCAAGTGCAAAATGTTTTTGACTGTTTTCTCAAACTCGAATGAATCGACTGTGAAACAGAGGAAGAAGAAGAGGAGGAGGAACAAGGAGGACCAGAGCCTGTATCTGGAGTTGAGCGAGGCCATGGAGTGCTTAGAGCATATATGCACGGAGGGCTGCACGAGCGTCGGCCCATGCGACGCCGAACCCCTGATGAAGGAGCCGTGCGGCAAGTTCGCCATCTGCCGCGGGATCCAGCTCTCAATCAAGCATTTCGCGACCTGCGAGAAACGGGTCGGTGGAGGTTGCTCGAGATGCAAGAGCATGTGGCAGCTTCTCAGATTGCACTCTTCGATCTGTGACCAGCCCGATTCTTGCCGGGTTCCCCTTTGCAGGTAATAGAAACCTCAGTTTCGTGTTTACCAGCCAAAATTGATTCTTTTGTATTCGTATGGAATTGTGTTGCTGCAAAACATTAAATTTCTGTTGAGCATGCTAATAATTATATGTAGTTTAAACTCGAGGAGCTTTCTAATCTGGCAAATTAGTGGAAACTCTGCCATAATCATTCTCATGTCAAATCCAGATATGAACGATAAGGGGAAAAGACTAAATTGATTCAATACCTTATCTTGACTTTTCTAAATAGACTAAGTTGATATTCTTTGAATCTTTCCAACGGGGTTTCTAAGTGGCTGGCTGCTAGAAGACATCAGCAGTGACATGACGAGATGGCAACCTGGGTCCGTCGTTGGACCCATCAGTAAATTGTCGTATTAGCATTTCACTCCATTGCACGGCTTCTTGCAAGAATAGGGATACTTTCAGTGGGATTGTAGGGTCAGATTGGGACTGTTTCTTGTATTCATCATGTTATTGGAAGTTCATGCATCACTGGCACATTATCAGCTACTGCTGGCTCATCATGATATCCGCCGAATGAATTCTGCGGGCCTCTTACTCATTAAAAAGCTCGGTGTCGATGTCCTCTCTTTTGGGGCCTGTAATGAGTCGTGAGGATTACTGATTCATATCTGCTGTCTCGGTGATTTTAACAGGCAATTCAAATTGCGAATGCATCAAGAGAAGAGGAAAGACGGTGCCCGTTGGAAGCTGCTGGTGAAGAAAGTCATCTCGGCAAAGGTCCTATCCTCCCTGTCTCAGCCCAAGAGGAAGAGAGCAGAGGAACTGAGAGAGGAAGTAAGTGATCGCAGCATCAGGAGCATGAGATTGCCGACAATCGCGAGCCATTAGCATTTCACTGGTTGCCAACATGGAAAGATGGCAATCTGGTCATGAGCCAGCACCTTTTTCGTGGCTAATTACCAGATCAAGCAGACGATGCCCGTTCCAATGCTTGCTCGTATAGTAGGCTGGGACCGTTGCTTGTACTGTAATTATAGATATTCAAGTTAATGCAGATGCAAGTTATCTATAGAGGTCTCCATATTACCGTATAGTCTTTTGATGTTCATAACTTTCGAGGGGCAAATGTGGATTCAGTGAAGAAAATTGCCCGAAATGTAGTATATAGAAATTGTTACGTGTATCCTGCAACCTGTGGTGATTTTGTAATAGACATTAAGTGGTTCTTCTCCTACTTTCTCACCTTTGCTTTTAATATGTAGTGTTGAAAGGTGCTTTGCACCTTAAACACGAGTCGTCCTCTAAGTCTTTCACATCTGAGCAATATCAAAGTCCGCACGAGGTCTCAGACGAAGTAGTTTAAGGTCATAATCAGGACCACACCTTTGCTTTTTTTTTTATATGTAGCGTTAAAAGGTGTGCTTGGCACCCTAAAAACGTGCTGTCCTCTGTTCTTGCAGTGGAAATTTCTAAGACTGGAGGGACCACAATACAAAGGAAATCTTGGTGAAACGTCTCTATTAAAACAGAAGCAGTTAGAATGGGATCAACTTGGTGCCGTGAAGTCAAAAGAAACCCGTGAAGGCACGAGACATGAGCTGATAGGTTACTTAATGGTTTGATTTCCTGCATCATCGGGAAAAAAAGACCACTAAATTCTTGATGTGCATGACTGAACTATTACAATAGCCAGAGTAATGTCTCCAACTTCAGGTTGACAAATATAAAAGAAAGACAGTGATTCGAGCAATTTTCTCATAGCTTAGATCGTAATCAATGAGATTTGTTGCATAAGCAAGTTGCATAATTCCATGGAGTTTTTTTATGATGCTTTGTTAAATTTACTTGAAATTTCATAACTTCTCTTCCTCGGCTTACGATTTCTCCATGCTACATTGGACCTTGATAATGTTAAGTTGTCGCATAAGCAAGTTGCATAATTCCATGGAGTTTTTTTTATGATGCTTTGTTAAATTTACTTGAAATTTTATAACTTCTCTTCCTGGGCTTACGATTTCTCCATGCTACATCGGACCTTGATAATGTTAAGTTTAGGTTCCACTCGTAATGATGTTGACTTGCGAGAAAAGATCTCATTATAAGTTAGAACAAGTGCTATCATATATATGACACTTCATCTTACTATACCTAAATAATGTAGGATTTGATTCATTTTATTTCACATGCCATTCTATAGTTGGAGCCGTACTTTGTTTGGGACAAGGTGCCCCTTTTGGCCTAAGCAATCACTCCTACTCTCATCGGACCTGGTCGTTATAAATAAGTCCAAAGAAATTTTCTTATTCTATTTCTGATGCATTGATGATCCTAAAGAACTGAATTTTCATTATAAGAGTTTTAAGGATCTGTGTACATTTCCATAAGATTACGCGACTAATCATTCTTCGAATTGTGCTCGACAGCTTTTAAAGGGCAATAAAAAGCTACAATGGGCATGGCGACAAAGGAATCTTCCGAGTCCCTACAGTGCCTGCCTCCAAAGACATTTCCAAGAGCCTTTTCCATCATTCAAAGGGCTCTTTATGCGACAGGTCCACGCCTCGGAATCCAACGTTTTTCTCGCTTGTAATCGTCGGCGGGACTCCCCTGTGCTGGGTCATTAGTAGTCAAATTCACTGGTTTAGGACCATTTTCCTATTAGCTTTTGAGAGAGAGATTCCTTCGAGAGCAATCGCAAGTGATCATTTTGCTAGGCCATTTGCTCACGTGGGTCCAAACAGAGACAATGGCAGGCCATTCCTCCGACTTCATGATTCTGCTACCCACTTGCTCTGGCTTTCATTGCAGCGCTGGCACGAACAGCAAAACACCATTGTTTGCAATTGCGGGGGTGCTTTAAGAAGCATCCTAGACAGAAAAAGGAAAGGGATGATGAGACCAAAATTCTTCGACGAGACGCGGAAAAGACCCACATGTGTATTCAGTGCCCGTTTCAGTGATGACTCGTGAATCACCCGCTCACTCTGCGGTTGATCCATGCTCAGGATATTTTTTCACGCTTCCTTAAATGTAATGATGGAGTGGGCATCTTTTCGTTGTCTCCCATACTCGATTCTTTGCGTTAGACCCCCTTACGTGCTGGAGTCTGTCGATTAGGCACGACGGGAGGAAAAGAATCAAAGGTCAATTTGGGCAGCTCTGTCTTGTTTTCGTTGTGGCCCGAATTTGACATTCAGGCTGCAATGAAACTGTAGCAGTCCACCCCAAAAATCTTTTTTTTTTTTTCTTTTTCCTTTTTTGTATTTACTGTTGCTGATCATGTCATAGATGTAATATTGTTTCAATAAGAGTTGTCGGATCACTGCTCATATTTTCGACTTGAGTAGGTTGTTAAAAAGCTTCATATGGGGTTTCGTCCGGATCTTGAGATTCCCTAAATGTAAAACAAAGAAAGGGTAGAGCCGAGTATAGACTCGAACGAGGTATTATATCAATTGGGGGCATAAGATATCAAAATAAGAAATACATCTTAACAGCCCAGCATGTCCGCAATGCAAATGAACAGGCGCAGGAGGCTCTCGCAGGAGGGCCTCAGGTAATAATTGTTTCGATTACAGTTTTCCTATCATTGCTCGTATATGATAGACCCTTATTTGCAGCGGATGGATCGAAGAGAAGTACCCGGACTACTGTAGGGATCGGGCTGGGTTAGGAACGGGGGGGTTATCATGGGCTCGCTCAATAGGCCTCTCTGTTGGGGACCTAACTTCTAATGGAAGCGTACCGGGCCTCCTTGTGGGCTATGTAAGATTAGATGGGTTTGAGGTGAGCCGTCAGCTTTTATGGAAGCTGCTTAGCAGTCGGAGACTTGAAACTCAAGAATTCAGGACAACCTCATCTATATGCTATCAGGCAGAGAAATTTAGATGCAGATCAAGATGCTACGATACACTCGTATTGCTGATAAACTGTGCATCGCAGTCGAGTCTTTCCGCTTCAGATTTCAGCCAAAGACTGATTGATCGGTGAATTGCAGTAGTTGTCGCTTGTGTATTGGGATTTTTACATCAATATAGATGAAGGTGCATTTTGCAGATGTGCTAGGACAGGGGAATTGAATCATTGTAGATCTTGCATTATTTGTACCGTAACAATTCTTGGAAAAGGCCAATTTATCTTGCTTCCTATGAGACCCTATAAACATGTACTGTGTAATCATAGGGAGCGGACATTATTTGTGTCTATGTGGACACAGGACATACACACTTTCAAGCAGAGGACACAAACGAAAGCCTAAGAAACTGTGATCACTAGTCAATCTTGAGTCATTGCCTAGAGTTCATCCTTGACAGGAGACGAAACTCCGGTGGGATTATCTGAGGAGTTCTTGATGGGGTATGAGGCCTCCATGGCTATGCCGCACAGCCCTTCCTTAGCTTCGATCCCACGCTCCATCCTTAGGTAGCCCTTCTCGCCCCATTCCGGACCCCAGGAGTTCCTCACGATCCAGTACTTGGTCCCCTGGAGAGTGCTCCCATAGCCGACAATCGCGACTCCGTGATCTAGTGCTGTGCCACAGCTTCCATTGAATACACCCTGATAGGTTCACCAAGAGGTAACGGTTCGATTGAGCAAATTCAGTTGCTTTTAGAATGGAAGCAGGCGTGTGAAGTCTTAGACAAACTAGTGAATCTGGCGTGGATTAGATTAACCAGCCAAAGTTCTTGAAGACTCTCGGAAACATAATTAGGACACTTTTGAAAGCAGGATCAACTGTTATAGGAACGTCAATGGTTAGTTCCTCGTCATTGTCACAAGTTAATCAGGATTATGCCTTGACAAAATTGTAATCCTTGTGTCTGCATGAACGAGACGTTTCTTTTGAAAGTTCTGCTAAATCTGTTTATAACATGTTAAAATTACTTACTGCCGTGCAAACCGAATTTCCCGGAATTTTCATCGGATTTATATTGAGTAACTTTTACCTCGGAGTAGAATTGAAAATCTGCACCACTTGCTTCTATGGCCACAGACACGGGCTGATTAGCGACCGCCTTCTGCAATGCATCCTCGTCGTTGGCCGGTACATTTTCATGTCCATCGATTGACACCACCGGGGAATTCTCCTGCGAGATATCAAAGGGCAATTTACAGATCACATGACAACGTTTCAAAGACTGTAGAATTGAGTTGAGCCTGGACTGTGATTAATTAATTTACCTTGGTGGCGTCACAGGTCCCATTGCTAGCTTGGTAAGGGTAATTCGACTCGGACGTGATGCCTCCCTTCTGCTTGATGAACTCGAATGCAATATCCATGAGCCCGCCGTTGCACCCTTGGTTTTGTGTGTTGTCGCAGTCCACCAGCTCTTGCTCGGAAAGAGAGAGGAGCTTGTTCGTCCTCAAGTAATTGATTCCCTCGACCGCTGCCACGGTCGAAAACGCCCAGCAACTACCTGTTCCATCCCAAACAATGACCGTGAAGAATCTTAGGATTCATAGCGACCTGTGACCTTATAGAAATGAGAAAGTGAATCATGTACACACCGCAGTGGCCTTGGTTCTTGACGTCGGCGACTGCGCCTTTCTTCCTCCAGTCGACGGATGGGGGCACTGGAGCGAAGTCCTTGTACATGAAGCTCTCGGAGCCACGTTGCGCTCCCCGGAACGTCCTGTGGTGGTTGATCTTCGACCCCGCGTACAAGCTCCTGAACTCATGGTTGGTCATGTCGGCGAACTTGTTGAGCTTCAGCTTGTAGGGCTTGTCCTGCTTGTTCACCCGGTGGACGTGCATGACGTTGTGCTTGAACACGTTGAACCGCTCGTTCTTGTCGTCGAGGCTCCGGGACACCGTGTGGTGGCTCCGCCACCGCTCGTACAGGTCCCACAGGCTGTCATCCGACGCCAGCTCCCTCTCTTCGAAGTCGAAGCTCTCGGCGATCCCGAGGGTCGACACGAGCGCCAGGGCAACTAGGAAGAGTTTCTTAAGCTCCATTTCCGTACCAGAGAGCTCAAACTCAATGCAACGCAAAGCTATGAAAGGATGTGGGCAATTCGGAGGATTGAGTGTGGTTTATATAGAGGAATGAAGAGAGAACGACGACGACGACGATATATATAGACAGAAAGATGCGAGAAGAGAAGAAGGGATGGTAACTGAAGAAGTCACAAGTTGCTTCCGGGCATCAACAATCACACGCCTCATTCATTACTAAAATACAAAGAGAATAACGCGCGCAAGCAAGCCCGGTTACGGAGCACGGCCTGCAAACATCAGAAAGAGAACAAATTGGAAATGCTGATATAACATTTGCAGCGATCTTTTGCATGCCGAACACGCGATCACGCCGACGCCCACGAGAAAAAACAGAGGACGAATAAGGTAAAAAAGGAGAGCGCCCGGGGGTGACGAGGCATGGCGATTCGGGTTCCTGGAAGACTGCTGATCAGAGGGGCCACACGGTTTTGTTGCAAGGGAGACGTCAAAAGAATTTCATAACGTCCGAAACCACTTCGCTTTTCGGGTGTGAACTGCAGTACTATATTTTAGGAGGGTTTTGTCATGTGCAAGCAATCCTAATTTCGGGAATACGATGTCATTCCTTGTACATTTAGCTTAGGATGCTAATCGATGTTTCAAGTGATGTGGCATAATAAAGATGAACGCTTTAAACGGGAGGGCCTTGTTCAATATTGGATTAAGATTTGGCATGTCCATCTAAACCTGTATATGACGCGTGCAGTTACGCATCTCAGGTTGAGCGAGTTTATGTGATTTGAAGATAATTTGTATGTAAGTATCATAGGTCTCAGTGTTGGAGGATCGTAACTTATTTTCTTCCCCGTTTTAGTTAATCGACTCTTATCTACTAGATAAATTAGTGGGTGCCAGCCTAATTATGGCATCGGTGATTATGCAAGTGCGACCGTACGGCTTAAGAAAGCCAATGAATTTCATATGAGAATGAATTCGAGATGGATCAGATTACGTGCAAGGATAACCTGTGTGATGATATGAGCCAAAGTTTTGTTAATGGGACAGATGTCTTTTGCGTCCGAGATAGCTTATTTCTGATGCAATGCTATAATATTCTATGTGTACATATTTTTTAATATGCATGACCCATGCAGATGCAGGTTACCGAGACTCCTAATGCTGATTAAAGAATATGATTAAAGAGATTCTGGAGCCAGTAATGGAAGGAATCTTACGGTCTGACTAATCAGTCCAATTGAATCGTTTGCTTGTGGAATTGGAGTGGTGTCATGCGTCGGATACTCATCCCTTCTACGATTGAAGGGCTTAACCATCCCAGAAATCAGGAGCCCCGCAGAGAGAACACGTTCAAATTCTCGGCGAGGCTCGGGGTTGTCACATGCCAAGAGAATCTCGACCATCGATGTGGTCCATGCTCGATCCGACATGGTGAAAAAAGCCGATTGCAATTTAATGCCGCCTCGTTTTTTCCTGTGGTATTATAATTTGCGAAATTATATTCGAGATGATTGTGAGCCTATCAGAAATTTTTACCAATCTTATCTAAGTTTGGAGAATCTAGAGAATGACTGTACAGTTGCAGAATTCACCAAGAAAAAGGTCTGACTTTACTTTCGGTGTGAAAGTGGAGAGAGTGTGAGACCGAATTCTATAATGAATGGAGAGCTTGGGCACATGGAAGTGGGTGGCGTGCCTTCTTGGGTGTCGGAAAACCAGAAACGATGCTTGCCCTTTAAGTCTGGGCTTCTCAGAAGCTTTTGCTTGTAGATCATCTTCAAGGGCTCGGTTTTGTATGAAAGTAACATGAACCCGAAAGTTTAAAAATACCTTTTTCTTTTTTTCTCTTTTTTTTTTTTTTTTTTTTTTACAGGTTCTAGCCAGGTAAGCTCTTTTAAAAGACAGAGATGGAAAAGATGAAGTTCCATCTTCAATGCTTTCTGTAAAGTTATAGTTCAGTTTAAAGAGATTCCAGATGCTATTGGATTAACAATTTCGAATGACATGCGGTTTTGTTGTTTACTGGTTCTTTTTTCTTTTGTTGGTCATTGGATTTAACGAGTTGGGAGGTAGCATTCATGGAAAGATCAGGACTAACATCTCCTGCAAATATAGCGTAGCATTTCAGCAGGGGAGAAGCCGTGTCGGTCACAATATACAAGTGCTGTGAAAGATGGCATGTCGGTTTAGCGTGAGATGACACTTCTTTGTCTGAAACTGTGAATGTCCCAAGAATCTTGCTGCTATCAAATGGTTCTCTCTTGTCAAGAAGGATTAAGGACTAAGTTATTAGTTTCGACCTCTATTGAACCTACAAAAACTGAATACATCAGTTAAAGAGCACCTAGAATTTGACCCGAGGGCATCATCTTTTAGAACAATGCTATTCGGACTATGAGAGCATCGAGGCGTCGGAATCTGTGGTTGGGTCTGATAGATTCAAGGATCATCAGAAGTAGCTTCTCTATGCAAAGAGTTTCCATTCCATCACACCAAAGACGGCAGTACAATCAATCTGTCTTGAAAGGGACTCCCAAATAGAAGTAAAAGTACAGGTGGTTAAAACATTATATGTCAAATGCCAAACCAATGAATCAAAGGTTAAATCCCAGTGATGCCCTCTCTGTTTTGTCTATCTGTTTCTATACCAATCTTTTCACCTCAACTTAGTCCCACCCAACACCAATAAAAGAAAAATGAACCGAAAAAAACAGTTCTGAACAGCTTAACCAGAACGGAATCTGTCCAAAAAGTCGACACTCTTGCGCCCTTTTTCGACCTGCTGGTCGATACTCCTTCGGGGTTTCTCATAAAACTCCACACTCCTCCGAGATCTCTCCACGTGGTCAAAGGGTATTCTAAACTTATCTGGCCTCTCCACATTACTGTACTTGTGGTTTGGCACTCTAAGCTTTTCAGGCTTGTCTGTACTCTTTCTTGATTTCTCCCTCCGGTCGGTACTCTTCCTTGGAGCATCATAATATTCTGTGCTCCTCCTCGAATGCTCCACCCCGTCTATGCTTTTCCTTGAACTACTCCTTCGAGAAGGTGATTTCTCGACTGTTAATATGAACTTCTTAAGATGTCTGGTGTACTCTGGGTGCAGTTCTAAGTTACAATGATTTCCGCCTTTGAGCCACAAGGGATCGTATTTCTCCTGACACAGTTCCCATAGTTGCTTACCGTGAGAGAAATCAACTACTTCATCTGCTGTTCCCTGATGCAATACAAGGACGCAAAATGAAACAGTTATAAAAGAATGAAGAGGCAGCACTTGGAACAACAGCAATTAGAAAGTCATCGGTCTTGAATCTGTTTCAGAGAGGAGCTTATTCATAAGAAATCTCGATCTTCACTAATTTTCTTTCTATTGCAACTGAACTTTATATCATGTGACTCCATGCAGTAAATCTTTGCTTGCGCCTGCTATGGTGGCCCCAATTAATAGGCAAACCTCATCAAACCCTAAACATTGCACCAAATTCTCCAGTATGTCTGCAATGCAAGAAAGGCTCTTCATTTTGAAATTTAGCATTCTAACCTCATCAAACCCTAAACCTACAAGTGCTATGTTCTCTACCTATGGAACAAGAAAATTGCAGGTAATGCACATGGTGAGTCGATGAGCTTAAGAATCCATTGTTATAACTATTATTGCAGCTCCAAAAGATTAAGGTGCTCACGTGGATAACCAGCACTGGACACTTCACCTGTGGGATTTTGTCAATATTCTGCATGAAGACACATTGATTTCTGTTTAGTTCCTTTACACTAGATAAGGTCAGCTGAAAGGACAATATTAGTCATGACATGCTTGAGTCCAGACTATCTCAGGCACAAAGATAAGTACCTTGTAGATGTCGAACCAATATGTGCGTTTGACAGGGTACATGACCCTCAACCCAGATAGAATTGGACTATGCAGAACAACAGCTCTTAGACGATGAAAGCGAGCTGCGAGATCCACAGTGGGCCCACTTCCAACCGACTGGCCATAAAGAATGATGTCTTCCTGCTTAGTACCGTAATTCTCTTCAAGACACTTCATTGCAGCTTCAATATCTGCATATGTATTGTTCTCACTTGGCTGCGAAACATAATCCAAATGAGGTGGTTCCTTATCCATTGCAAGAGAGTGCAGTGTAGAAAAGATTCGAAAGCAATTACCTTTCCCGACGATTGCCCGTAACCAGAATAGTCGTACCTGGGGAACAAAATGCATGTCCATCACATTCATGATTCATATCTCTTAGATGTGGTCTATGCAGGGGACTTGTTCACCAAGGAGCCAAAACACAAGATTTCAACATTTCTATTATGCTTGATCTGTAATGTTGAGTTACAATGATTGTACTTGGTGGTTTTTTTCTTAGAAATGGAAGCTACTCTCTGCACCCGAGTGTCAAGGCGAAAAATTTGTAGCTAATGCAAATCCAAATAATTTGGAATGGGACACTAGTTCTATGTCAGTCCACCCAGTTTCTCAAGTTTGAGCATCTAGTTTGGTTAGTTATTTTCATTCCTTTGCAACTAGGTGTATAAATTGACTGTACTAAAGAGTGGTCTGGTGATCACTTCAATAAATTAGAAGTGAATCATCAGGGAAAAATCAGGGTAGTGTACACCAAGGGATTGAGCAGTTAGCCACAGAGTCTTCTCAGACAGAATGTTCTATTAAGTTCGTGGACATGGAGAATTCAAGTAGCCCAACTCTTGAGCATCGAAAAGTAAAATCTTGGAGGGAAAAAACATAAAGGACAAGAGATTGCCAAGTGAAAGGTCCTTTGCTTGCAACGGATAAGAAGCACCTTTCTGGACACCTTGAACATTTGAAGATCAACATCTAATAAGGGCATCATAATAAGAGTAGGATCACTAAGTTACGCAACAGAATCAGAAAAAAGAACTGCCGTTATGTTGTTCCGCAGTGAAATTCATATGATAATATACTTCCAGTTACAAGTTACTGCATTCCTCAATATTGTGAGTAGCATTCAGTCAACCAACAAAATATTGGAATCGTTCAAATTCTATTTGAAAGGAAAAAAGTGAAAAGACGGTAGGCTAGAAATTTTCAAGTCCTGCAAAATGAGCCCCACCCTAACATTCAGACAGAGTCACACTCCACTTTCCCATTGATAAGCATCGTCACCCAGAAAAAAAAAACGAAATCATCAAATTCACCCATTCTATCCAGTTCAGATGACAGTATCGGGCTTCCTCCTAAACTTTAGACGACTAATGCTATATATAGTTACTCCATGTTACTCCAACTGGGTGTTCATGTTTCACATAATTGGCCAGTGCGCAAAAATAACACATTCCCACAAATTTCTATATCAAAAACTGTCAAAAAAATAATAATGAAAATGAGATAGTTATCTTCGCAAAAAAATTATCACGAATCAACACTGCATAATCTCCATACAGGACAGAAGAGCCATCTCAGCTCAAACATATTTGCATTCATCAACAAAATTATGCCAAGAAAAAGGGGAAAAAAGAGCAAAAGCGAAAGCGAAAGGGACAACCCAAAAAAATGAAGGACAAGAAAAAAAAAGGGGGGGAAATTTACATACCCCATGAGATTAACTTTGAGGTGGATGCTCAAATCAACGAAGAGCTCGTACATCTGGCCAATGTCCGTGGCATTGCCGTGGGAGTAGAGCAGCGTGGAGGTGGCCATGGGGTACCTCACGTACACGGCGGCGATCTCCGTGCCCCGCCGCGTCGGCAGGCGGAGGACGTCGACGTTCTCGCGGTGGGGGTAGGGGTCCAGGAGCAAGAGCCCGGTGGCATGGTCCGTAATTACCCGGTAGGAAGGTGGGTTCGGCGGGAAGAAGGCGAATTTCGCCGCCATGGATGAAGTGACTCCACCCATTGCTGCAATACCTCCCCTCTCTCTCTCCCTCCTCTCCCTCACTCTAGAAGGCAAGAAATGCAGGGGCTTTCTCACTTGCAAGAACCCTCCGAAGAGTGTTTTCTTTTTCTTCCCCCTTTTCTTGTTCCCCTTTTATTTGGAGGGGGGCTCTTGAGATGGTTTTAGAAGCAGCAGAAGCAGAACGACACGCTTTTGCTCTTTTGGGATGCCTTTGGAAGATGAATGTCCATGAGAACACTCTCTTTTTTAGCTCAAGAGAGAGAGAGAGAGAGAGAGAGAGCGCGCCTAAAAGATGGAGATTTTCGCAATTTTTTTTTGTCGTTCTTGCTCTGCTGTAGAGAGAGAAAGACCTTTTTTTTTTTCTTTTCTTCTTTTGTGGCTTAATTTTTATTTTTTTATTTAATTTAATTTAATTTTTTTGTGAGGAAGAGGAGGGAGAGGAGGAGGAAGAGGGGTAATTGATAGATTGACCATCTTGTCTCATGCATTTGTCCGAAGGGACTGTGGTCTCTGTCACGTGTTACCTCGCTGTCGCCTCACCTTTCCAAATTCACCACAGGAAGAGTAGTGAACCTGCTTGACTGTAATCTTCCATGTTCTTCCACAAATGATTCTGATTTTCTGGGTTGAAAGTTCCCTAACGGAGCACCCCCCACACTAATTTTCACACCTCGATATGGTTTAAAATTGCTAAAAAGCCCTTCTAGTCATTGCGATATATTTGATCCTAATAGAATAGAATGATGTGGAAAATGGGTAATTGATTGGTACATCGTGTCGCTTTTATAGGAAGTGAATTATTGATAAGATAGTTTGTCTAAGGTTCATTATAGTATGTCCAATTAATGATCGGATCTGGCTCATCAACGTACACATCCGCCTTTTACTGCAATTTTGGTTTTTATTTTTATTTTTTAAAGCTAGCGAAAACTTTAGAAAAGTGGTGGGGGGTGGTCCAAAGGGAAAAAGAAAGTGAAAGCGAGAGCAATGCCGAAATAAGAAAAACTAGATTCCAATTATAAGGGGAGCTGAAATGGGATTGGCATGGATGGGTGGCGGTGACTAGTCGGGCTGTCCCTCCCCAAGGAAAAATAAGGGCTAAAAAAAAATTAAAATGAAAGTAGACAAAAGGATAAAAAGAAAACAAAATGGAGATTGTGTTTCCAGGTTGTCCCATTTGATCACACGTGTCTCTCTATCATTTCCCTCTTCCTCCGTCCTCCGGCAGCACACCCCTTCTATTTTGGAAAAACATTTTCCTTTCTTTTTTCAGGCAAACAAATCCCGACCTCATAAAATGCCTTTGAATCTCATTTAGACATAGAAACTCCAATCCAAAAATTATAGATGATTATTTATTGTTTAGGATGTTAGAAATCAAAACCCGAAACCCTTCTTATTGTATCACCGATTCAATTACTCGAAAACATTTTCTAATTAAATCAATTTTATGAGATTTCTCTTAGGGTTAGTGAAATTATTTTGTGACCGTCTAACAAACAAGCATGTACATACCATCAAATTACTTTCTCTTGAGAATGAGAAAAAGTTAAAGCAATTAGTATCCGGTAATTGATAATGGTATAATGTATGACGTCGGAATACTTAGAATCTCTCGTTATGTTATAATTTTTTTTTTATATATATATTTGTCTGACCATATAGTTAGTATCAGCTTGCTGATTAAGAAGCTTATGTATTTCTCCTATTCTTATATGCAATGCTTTTCTGTCTTCGTCTAAGTCCCAACCCAAATTATAGTAATCTTTTCTGTTTCTTTTAATCTAATCTCAATAGTAACCTGACATCATTGGGTTCTCATAATCTTCTCTCTTACAGCTCATTTGCCCTAACCATGTCCGTCTGTCATCCCCGGATGAATTCCAAAGCATCCAAAGCTTTGGTCTGGCTCTCAAAAACATGTACAGTTTGCTCATCATGGCCTGATTCTAGGTCCTTCCAAGTCTAGCTGATTTTTCTTTCCTTTTTCCTTGATTAAGCGTAGTTAAGACAAGTTTAGCGATTAATCAATCTTATGCTCTAAGATCGCGATTTCGGCATAAATAGTATGAAAGAAAGAGAGAGAGAAAGTGATGTTGAAGACGAGCGGCCACTTCGAACCATACGGCCCTGATTTTTCACGGCCCCTGATAAAATAAAGATCGAGGGCTGCATCTTTCCGTGACGTGATGGTTCTCAACCACAAAACCCTAACATTCATTAAGCCGACTATTTCTAGAGTCAATTCAAGAAAATGTCATGTAAGAAGAATAATGGCAACTGTTAACTAACACGAGATTTGGTATCGTTGATGCAGATCATCAATAGACTATTAGACTAGCGCAAGACCTTGTTACATTGTCCTTTCCCCCATTATTACCTAACACGGTAGCTAATGGAGCACCTAGCTAGCGATACCTTGGATAATTATTCTCCAAACACGCATGCTCCGCCAAGCCACATCCAAATAAATGCGGGTTTCGGGATCACTACGACACTTGAGGTACGCATAAGCCGACACCTAACCATCTCGAACCGAGAAAAACAGGAGAGAATGGAGTGGAAGAAGCAGTAGATAATTCTTGGGGATTTGCAAATTTGCAGATCACGCATTGCTCCGAGCGAGGACAACGAGAGAGAGCCAACCGGGCCGCGCAATAGAATAAGAAACGAACACGATAATGGCACTTCTGGGAAAAGAGAAGAATCCTTTGGAATCGGGCTGCGGTATATGAAACCGAGCTCGTCCACATGCGCGCACCGTGCCATTCACATCGGTCCCCACGACCCGTTTTGATGGGGATGATTCGTGAAAGAACGGCCCCCACAGCCAGCACTGAACGATCCATGTAAAGAGAATATTGAGGGGCGTGCGATGGCGATGTCCGACAGCTGCCTCGATAGTTCCTGCCACCCCCCTCGTGCCCGTGTCCTAATGAGTCCATCCCCGGTTTCCTCCCCTCCTTTCCGAGACGTGTGCCCCCAGAATTCCTGGAAAATGAAGTCTTTGGCTTTCTATTCCCTTCCCCACATTTTCGAAAATGGAATAATCGAGTGATGGGGTCGACTTTTGAATTTTTGGTGGCTTTTCTTTCCCCCTTCCACCTCCTGTAAACCCTAGATAAGGCAACTCCAGTGACCATCCTCGTTTGGTGAGGCGCCACTGGACTATCGCCTATACGTATGTTCTCAAATGCCTTGGGGTTGAACTGTATGGATGGACACCGGTCCTCATTAGTGACAAACGCTGTGCCATTGGTGAGCGCCCGGCTGGGAAAAAAGAAAACTTTAGGATTGAGTTGCGAAGCTGGAGAGTAATCTGCGAATTCATTGCGCTGCCCGACATGTCGACGATGAAGATATCTTAGTGGATAGCATCAAACTTGGGTGCATTTGATACAGCTTTATCAAAGCCCTTTGGGGCCTCAAAGACTCTTTTATAAATAGTGTTTGGCAATTTTTGGAGAGTTTTGGGAAATCACAATTGTATTTCCAAAGGATTTTAGCCCAAAGCAAGTTTTGGGATACTTTGGAATGTTGAATTTTCAGAATGCAAGTCTTGGATTTTATAATTTTCTTTATTCGACTCTTGCACTGTTCATCTTCCCTGCATTTTGCATCAAGAAGCTAGATAGAGGCTGGCAACATCGCCAAAGGGGTTGCATGAGACTAGACATGATGTCACGAGACCTCAAGCCACCTTGCCTAGATTGCACAACCTCAGGCGAGGCTATTGGTAGCCAGATCTAGCTTACCATTTGCCCACTGATCCTTTGAGCCTTGACAAAAATGTTTGAGGTTTTTTTTTTTTTTAACTAACAAAAGTTTTTTACAAAGTGTAACTTTTTCCAAACAGTATTTAAATTAGAGTTGCTTTCCAATATGTTGCTTTTTCTATATTACCCTTTATTAAACAATATTTGCATTTTGAAAATTTTATTTTCGCTAAATTCGTTTACATTATTTTTCTAAGACTTTCCTCTAAATTCGAACCAAACGCATATTCTTTTTTCCACAACTTCACTAAACAGCCCTAATTTTCTATCAGCGTGGCGGTGTCAACATATATATTGCTTTTGGAGGATGACAATGAAGAATCATCTGGGTTGGCTCTTGGAGGATCGAGCGATCTTCAGCATGCAGGAGGAACCATTCCGAACGATGAATCGCACAACCTCTTCAACTTGCTGTAGGCCCAAACAAGGAGAGATATTGCCAAGATGTCGGGCTTCAAGACAATGGCCCGTCATCATCGGATTGAAGAAAATGGAAAATTTTCAGACATGCGTTATCCCTGCCTCGAGGGGATACACGTGCAACGTTAAAGCATTGATGTACAAAATCAACCAAGACTGCACGAATCGATTATTGACTTAACAATGGTTTGTCAGGATGGGAATGTACAGTAGGATGGGAAAATATACGATGTCTACCTAAAATACGCTCGTCCAAAGGAGGAAGCTGAATTTATTCACGACATGACGAATTTGATTAAGAGTGAGATGAAATTTCATACATTAATTTTCTACTAATACCTGCGACGGATAAGAAGAAATGTGCCAATCTCGTTATTTTTTCAATGAAGATGGAGAAGAACACAATGTCACGCATGATCACAATCGCGCTATTTCTCGCATTAATCTTCAATCTTCCCTCCCCATCACATGCAAAGAAGACAAAGGGTTCGTGTCTGCCCTCATCCACCGTAGCTCCCTCGAATCTCCATTCTACGACCCCAACGCCTCGCCCGCAAGCATCCGGCGCGAGGCTGTCCAGGCAGCCAAAGCCCGGAGCCAGTACTTTGCACAAAGGGCCAGCTTCCGGCTATCGGCGGTGTACAACAGTAGCGGCGGCAGCGACTTCTCTCGTTCCCTAGTCAAGGCCCCCATCTAACCCTTCGGACCGACCACCAACCACCGAGTACGTGTTGAAATTCAGCATCGGAACGCCGCCGTTGGACACCTACTGGGTGCCGGACACGGGGAGTTCTCTGGTATGGTTGCAATGCGCGCCTTGCCGGCTGTGCTACAGCCAGACCATGCCCCTGTACGACCCGAAGAATTCTAGTACTTACGGTCGAGTCTACAGCGACACGAAAGAATGCGAGTTGGTACACGGCCTTGGATGTAGGGCGAATGCAATCCTCGATTGCGAATACCAGTCTGCGTATGTGGACGGCACGGCGTCCCCTGGGGTACGTATGCTTTTGTTGTCTAAACGTATGTCTGGTTTCCGATTATTTCCTCGCGAGTCCTATTCGGGAAATGGTGTTCTCTAAAACAGATAGCAGCGCTGGAAACGATGACGTTCCTAAACGAGGGCGGGCAGAGGAATTTCTCCGGCATGATCTTCGGGTGCGGGCGGGAAAGTTGGGGCCGATGGGATAATCCGTGCCCGGTTGGTTTGGCGGGAATGGACCGGGAGCCTATCTCTCTAGTGAGCCAGATCGGGGAAGGCAGGTTCTCCTACTGCATCTCGAGCAACGCCAACACCACCATCGGCCACAGCATGGTGAGGTTTTGGGATCTTGGCCGCGGTTTCGAAGGAGAACTCGACCCCGCTTTTGATATAGAGGAATCTGCAATTCAATGTGGAGGTGAAGGACATCAGCGTTGCAGGTGCTGAGCTTTTGATTCGGTTCGGTTCGAATGATGGGCTACGATGAAATGAATTGAATAGAACTGTTATTGTTTGAATTTGGTATTATTTCGATACTAAACCTGTTCAATGGGTGAGTTGGGTTATAAATGATCCAACCCAAAATTACCATTTAATTCGTTTATCACCCATTTATATGTAGTGTAAATTTTTTGACATATATATGACTCAACCATACCCGACACATCATATTATTAAAAAAATTTCATATTTAACCCAATTTAGGAAAACTTATGATTTTTAAAAAAAAATTATAGTGCTAAAATACTTCCAAATCTAGGAAAGCTTGTTGCTTATTATTTTTTTCAAAAAAAAAAAAAAAAACACTTTCATTCAATAAAAATCTAGTGGAAAATTTTTGTATTTTTTTTTTTTTTTTAAATATTAAGGCTCCGTTTTTTTTTTTTTTTTTTTTTTTTTTTGCAAAATATTTTTTAGAAAGTCATTTTCTAGAAAAATAACAATACTTATTAGTGTTTACTTGAAATTTAAAAATACATTATAAATTGAAAATCTAAGTTGATTTTTCTCCGTGCATTCCTTTTAATATATTTATTTTTATTTTTATTTTTTTAAGAATCGATTTTTATTTTTATAATTTTAAATTAATAAATTAAATTTTTAATTATTTTTATTTTTCCTTTTTCCATATCCTTCAGCCGATTGCCAACCATGGCAATAGGTGCAAACTCCAACCTTGCTCAAGAGGGAGAGAGTGTGGGTGAGCCTAGTGGGTTGAAAATGGGTTTTAAATTTAACCTATTTAAGATTTATTTATCTTATTCTTTGGATTTAAAACCCATTTAAAGTAGACTCTTCAGAATTGAGTAACCGACCAAAAAAAATAAAAATTGAGTGACCTATATGATCTATTTATGTGGATTTAAGACTCATTTTGATAAGTGTAGTTGAGACCAAACCAAATTAATTCCTAAAATGTCTTTTCCTAATATTGTAGGGGAGTGGTTGAATATACCGAAGTGGGTTTTCGGGACCACTGAAGACGGGTCGAGGGGATTCATCATCGACACTAGAGCGACCCACATGATCCTCGACCCGTCCGCCTACAAGGCGGTGGCTGGCGCGGTGGGCAACTACATGAATGACAAGCTCGGCAGGGACCCGTCGAAGGACGAGTTCGACCATCTATGCTATGCAGACGTGTCGGGCACGCCGGCCATAACGATCATGTTCAAGGGGTTGGCGTTCGAGATCTCGCAGAAGAACACATGGGAGACGGACGGTCGGTCAGGGGCAGCATTTTGCCCCGACGATCCTGTCCGGTTACTCGGTCTCTATCCTCGGGGGTGATCCAGCAGAGGGACGTCAACGTCGGGTTCGATCTGGATTACAATTACTTGTCTTTGCAGTATACCGATTGTCCATTGGTTCCTGATCAATCATCGTCCGACAACATCAACGACATATGAAAAGTGCGAACCGCACTGCACTGCGCTGCGCCACGTTATGCATTTTGAGATTCCCACTAAATTGAGCATAATTGTATCCGTCCTTTCCCCCATAAATAATGATTGCATTTGTTTTTTTTTGGTGCCTATATAGTTTGGCTCTCGCGCCGGTAAGTAAATGACGTGCGATTTTTTTTTTTTCTTAAATAACTTGCCGGTAACGTACTGATACTTTTATTGTACGATGTTTCTTTTTGATTTGGAAAATTAGCAATTCTTTAACTAACTTACCAAATTTCGAAATATTAATTCGTGGACGGCCCAACGGTTGGCGCGAACTAGGAGACTGGTAGTGGAGACACTACAAAGTTGTTGGGCCTCGAAGGAAGTACGGAAATTTTGAAATAGTTCAAGAAAATGGCAATCATCATTGAAGAGCGACTTTCGACGGAAAGAAAAAAAACTCATCGGAGAGCAACTAGACATTCCTCAACAAAAAGAAAAATTTCAGACCGTTGACACAAAACTTTTGATTATAATTGATAACTTACATACTTAGTCAATAATGATATAATTTGGTGAACAACATAATTCATCAATGAAAAGAATATTTGATGGTTTAAAGAGCATCAATAATATGCCAAACATTAGTCATTGACAAGAATCTCCATTGGGATAAAGTCATCAACATCGACATATAAATGCCAAATAGCTATATTTTTTTTTTTTTATATGTAACTTCATTTAGATAGGTATTAGTAAATGGTAGGAAATTGTGGATTTTGTAACTTCTTGTGATCATAGGTGGGATTAGAAAATTATTTTTATATAGAAGATAGGATTAGAAAGTCATCTTTTTAAATTGAATAACCATTTCTAATTGTCAATTGTGGGCTATAAAGAACCACATCCTACTCTTTGAAAACGATCTCCAATCAATCACATAACTTCATTTTTTCTTTTTTCTTTTGTAAAATTTACTTTTCTGCAAATTAAATGGCTAGGTTGAATTGCTTCCCGTCTTTGTACCTTAAGATTCCTTATCCTTTTACTTTCTCGTCCAGAATATTATCCTTTTACTTTCTCGTCCAGAATAAGGACTTTTCATATCCTTTGTCGATTCACTCATCGATCAGTTAATACATACATAATTTGGTCATTATCAACTTCATGTGGTATATCTTCGGGGAGACACAATGGGGAAAATAAAACTATGTGAATTGTAAGGAAATGAAGTTCAACATATTCGTGATTTAAATCGAAATTGTTGACCCAATTATAACTTGAATTGAAGTTCGATGTCTACTGATGGAGTCTCTATGTCAAGGAACACAGTGCATTTTGAAGTATTGAAGGAAAAGTACCAAAACAATTTTTCTATCTATCTATCTATATATATATTGTATTGGTACTAATTCAATTTTAAACTTTTCAATTGGACCAACTTAGTCTTAAACATTTTCATATTAGAATAAATTCTATTCATATGGTCAATTTAGGTTGGAAATTGCTAACATAATGTCAGCCATCTTAAGTCGCATGGTTGGTGTTGACATCTATACATTTTTATAATTCTTGAATTTTTTACATTTTTCTTTTTCATTTTTATTATTATTCTTTTCCTTTCTTTATTTTCCTTCATTTCGACTAGTGAGGGCCGCCTCACCTAGGGCCTTCGCATTCTCGCCGGTTGTGGGCAAGGCGACCCTCACTTAGTTCTGGCAAGGGACTTTGCACCCTTGCCCATGGCTGCAAGGGTTTGATTGCTCTCGCTTGGCAAAATGAAGAAAAAGAAGAAAGAAACAAATTATAGAAAAATTCAAAAATTTATTAAAAATGTTCACTTTAATGCCGATCATGTCAATTTTTCTTATCATTTATAAACCCTACTTTAAATTAACCAATTTCTTTTAGAAATGGCAAACATCAGTTAGAGTGAATTGCCATCTTTTATTCGGTTAAAGTACTAACTAGTTTTTCTTAGCTGCCGACTTTTCTTATTGTTTACCATTATTTTATTTACCTTTCTTGATTGTGCCACAGATTTTCCAATTCTTATGTGAAATACTAGCACTAGTTAAAGTTATTTACCAACTTTTTTCTTTGATTAAGTGATGAACTAGTTTTGAGTTACCAAGTGGCTATTAGTTTTTTTCAACTTAAAATTCTATTGGGTTATTTAATCGGGGAAAAAAGTTGGTAAATTACTCAAGTAAAGTTTAGTGATTTCATATAATACTTTGGTAAATTTAAGATGTTATCAAGAAAGGCAAACGAAACTTGGTGAGAAGTAAGAGAATATTTCTTTCTTTCTTTCTTGAGTAATTTAAAGCAAACCAAATAAATGTCGGTATGGTAATTTCATAAAAAAAAAATTGGTAAATCACACAAATAAAAATTGGTAATTTCATATAATACATTGTAAATTTAAACCGCTAATAAATAAAGTAAACAAGCATTGGTAATTTTAGAAAAAGGTAATGACAACACAAATATCAGAAACTTTTCCATTTTTTTAATCGAGTATCCAGACTTTAGTTTATTCAATCAAATACCTCGACTTCAAACGTGGTTCAAAGTGAGACCTCCATTTTAAATCATGAACCGAAAGTGTCAAATTGAACACGGATGACGGTAACTGGTTGTTGACTATTCATATTGGCATTTAATATGGCCTCTTCAAATGATGCCACATCAACGGAAAGATATTAAAATACGGAAAGGGTCATCTCTCTCATCATCACCCCACACTTATATAAAGACGACAATAATTTTTGCTTAGCAATCCAACCACTTCAAAGAACTGAGCTTAACTTTTGCTAAATGAGCTGGCCTTGTCAGAAAACCGACATGGTAGTTTGTTTAAACGAAGACCTCCCATTAAGCTAAATTTGGGAAGTTGAAGTACTTAATTGAATAAAAAAAAATTGGCATTATTGTAAAACAGACAAAGATTCATATATTTATGTGTCATCATTTCATTATATAATTATAAGTAACTAACTCGTGAGTTGGTAACGGTAACTTAGTTAATCGCTTAATCATAAAAAAAGTTGGTAAGTAATTCAAATGAGAGTTGATGATCAAAACCTAATTGATATGTTAATCATAAAATATTGTTAAGTTACTCAAATTAAAATAGGTACTCATACAAGAGTTGTTAATTTAAGACATTGATTAGAAAGGCAAACAAGGATTACTTGAATGTATGAAATTTTATTGATTTGCAAATTGTTAAAAATGGTTGGTAATTTTATAAAAAGTGTCAATAAGTTACTAACAGGTTGTCGAGAAACTAGACGATGGATAATTTTTTACTAGTAGTTTTTTTTTTTGACATTCGCCAGCTTATCCGTAAATATACCAGTAATAGAAAAATCTTTTCGTTTTGTTGTCCTGTAAAGAAAGATGTTCTTGATTTTATGGAGGGCGCAATAAACGATGCATTGACTCACGTTTTGTTCTTGATTTTTGGAGCACTGAGTTTATTTGGGAATTTATTCCCTTTTTCTTTCCCTCTTCCTCTCTTCAAGCATTGCAAGCAACCCTATGAGGCCTGTCTCCGGCCTCCGGCAGCTCCGCCTTCTCCATCTCCGATCACAGTTGTTCTCTCTGGCCATTGCCGTCGGTTCCCACTTCCCCACCAAAGCTCCTCTGTCTCTCTCTGTGGTAGCCATCATAGCCACGATAATATACTGCTCGCATTTAAAATTGCTACTAATATGAGATTATCAACACGATTTCATAAAATTGAATACTAAGTGATATGGTATATTGTAATTAGAGGTGAGCGATTCCGGATTTCGTATATGTTGTACTTGGAATCTTGAACTTACCTCATGAAACATGTTCCTTATTTTTTGGATCTTGTAATCCACCTTGCACAAAGTGGAATGAACCTACCCTGTCATAGGTTATAGAGCCAATTCCACATTTTATATGCCTTATTAATTGAGCGATTATAATGAATTATCACCTTTAATGACAACAACTTATTATTAATTTGCTGACCATAATTTACATTTAGACATATGAAAAAAATAAAAATATTAACAAAATAAAAGTTTTAATTATAAAATGAAAGTTCGGATTAGTGATTTCATATTATATACTCATCATTGGATGTCATAAAACATCGTAGGGACCGTGTGAAGATATAAAAAAAAACACAAAAATCTTATTTTAAGTTTAGATTCCAAGTTTCATCTTGTCAAAACAGGTTCTCCAATTTTTGAGACCTAAAAGTTATTCTATATGTCTTGAAACCTAGAACCTAATAGGTTTCTACCGATTTGATTCTTTAGTCCTAGGTTCTATCTTGGAACCATACTCACCTCTAATAAGTAAGACATAATCGAACATCCCATAAAAAATATATGTGACACTATTTATTTCTAGATGTATTATGTATGTTTTTGTCTCCAGTAATTTTCAACAATTATCTTGGAAATTGACACTGTCTTGTCTCCTAGAGTGAGCTGCCACAGTTGCTGGAGAATTTCCTGCGAGTCTCGCGGCAAAGACAAGACATAAAGATTTCAGATAAAAACTTGCCCTTATATAGCCCGACCTCAAACACCAACTCCCATTGGCAACATCTCTCTCTCTCTCTCTATCGAGAAAATATTGGCTGGGTTTTACTGTCTGTCTGTCTGTCTGTCTGTCTCTCTCTAATATCACCACCAAAATGCAGCAAAACCAAATGACACTGAACCACCAATGCCTCACCTCCTTCAAAACCTTAACGCCCCACCTCAGCTGCCTCGCGGCCAACCGCAACCTCCTCTATGCTGCCGCCTTCAACCAAGTCCACGTCTTCGACTTATCGACTCGAGTCCATGTCGACTCCTTTAACGCCGCCAAACCCTCCTCTGGCTCCATCAAATCCATCGCCTTCTCCGGCTCCAAAGTCTTTACTGCCCACCAAGACCGCAAGATCCGTGTATGGCAAATCATGGGGGCGCCATCGGGAGGACACCGCCTCCTGTCTTCGCTGCCAACCCTCAAAGACCGTTTGATGCGTTTTATCTTGCCCAAGAACTACGTTCATGTGAGGCGCCACAAGAAGCGGCTCTGGATCGAGCATAGCGACACCGTCTCTTGTCTGGCTGTCAACGAGGGTTTGATGTATTCAGTCTCATGGGACAAGAGCTTGAAAGTGTGGGACGCGTGCGAGAACAAGTGCTTGGAGTCCGTGAATAAACCACACGACGATGCTGTCAATGCTGTGGTGGTTTCCGATGATGGGACGGTTTACACGGGATCGGCCGATGGAGCAATTAGGGTATGGGAGAAGGAGGAGAAAGAGAGGAGGCACAGGTTGATGCATGTGTTGGAGAGGCACAAATCCAGTGTCAACGCGCTTGCACTGAAAGACACTGGCGACGACGGACTTGTCTTGTTCTCGGGGGGTTCCGACCGTTCCATCGGGGTGTGGCGAAGAGATGACGGCTGTGATCGGATGGAATTTCGGGAGGCGCTGTGGGGTCATGGAGGGGCCATATTGTGCTTGACCATCGTCGGCAATGACATGTTGCTCAGCGGATCGAGCGATCAGACGGTGAGGGTCTGGCGACGAGGCGAGGAGGGTGGTGGGTATCTTTGCGTGGGAATGATGGGAAAGCATGAAAGGCCGGTGAAGTCGCTGGTGAGAGTTTCGACTTCAACAGATGATGCTTCTGAGAATGATGAGAACGATGCGATCACGGTTTGCAGCGGAAGTCTCGATGGAGAGATTAAGCTATGGGAGATTTCTGCTTAATGAGCACCTCAGAGTCAGATTGCTTAATCATCATCTTTTACAAGCGTCGCGCCGCCACGCTGCCTTATTATTTTCTTTCGATTTTCTGAAAGTCGAGTCACAAACAAGCATGGATCGTATACTTATTCTATCATTTGATGTAATATATCCTAGTAATCGAATCAAGGTGCAGATGTAATTAGTCAATGCCGAGCCATTTCGGCAGGCTGTGTGTACTTTCCTCGCAGCTAATACAACGAGGTTACATCAAGGTTAGCTTGCGATATCTCAAGAAGTTAGCCCATATGATCAAACCGTACGAAAACACACATTTTTTTTTTTTTGATAACATGGGACGTCCAAATCTTCTCGGCTCAAGTTATATAGGGAAAAGTACCCAAAAAATCCTAAACTTATTGAATTGGTACAAATTCATTCATAATCTTTTCAATTGGATCAATTTATTTTTAAACATTTTGCATTTGTGTCAATTGAATCCATCTAAGCTAATTTTGATCGGAAATCACTAATATGGGTGCAAGTTATTTTACATGGTATGATTGGTGCTAACATATGCAATTTTTATAAATTTTTAATATTATTTCTTTTATTTACTATTTTCTTTTCATTGTGGCCGGCGAACAAGCACGGGTTGCCATGCCCTTGGGGGTAGGGGTGAGCGGTTCCAGGTTCCGGTTCGGTTCCGTCCGGAACCGGAACCTACTCGGGGTACAGGTTCCTCAAAATGAGGAACCCGGAACCTACCCGTGGGAATGGAACCTGGAACCTACCCCGTCACAGTTCCAGGGTCGGTTCCGGGTTCCAACAGGCTTTTTTTTTTTTTTTTTTTTTTTTTTTTTTTTTTTTGTTATTTTCAGATTTCAACTATAACATATGCGCACGTTACCCAAAAAAAAAAAATATAACACGTCACCAAAAAACTATAATGTACGCGCACGTTACCAAAAAAACTATAACGTACGCGCATGTTACCAAAAAAAAAACTATAACATATGCGCACGTTACCAAAAAAAATATAACGTATGCACACGTTACCAAAAAAAACTATAACGTGCACGCACGTTACCAAAAAAAAATATAACGTATGCGCACGTTATCAAAAAAAACTATAATGTACGTGTATACTACACGGTAACTTCCCATTGACATGTTATCTTGATACATTAACTTCGCACTGCACAACAATAATAGAATATAATTAGAAATTTCAAAACAAATAGCAAACTAGAAAGTAGAATTAAAACACCACTAGAACAAGAATGTCTAGAAGTACAAGTTTTGAAAAAATTTCGATTAAACCCTTAAATGAACTCAGAAAATTCTGAAATTTGGACACGTTGTATTTAAGACCTAGAGGTACAAGTTTCATGAAAAAATCGTAGTCCAATTCGTTCTGGATTAAAAGATAAAATCGATTTACTTTTCCTATTCTCTACTTGCACAGTTTTTGAAACATTTTTGGTTAAATAGGCAAATGAACTACAAAAATTACGAAATTTAAATATGTTGTAGGGAAGACATGAATAGAGATATTTCATGCAGAACACATTTCCAAAAGAACCTCATACAAAATGATATAGTCCACGCATTGCAACTTACAAGATCCGAACACATCGGATTGCACAGTTTTAGAAACATTTCCGATTAAATACCCAAATAACCTTAAAAATTATGAAATTCGACTATGTGATAGCCAAGACCATAAGGTAGATACTTCATGAAAACATCGAAGTCAAATTCGTCCTAGATAATTAAATATGGACGGTTAAAATCCCTGTTCGTAGTACCGTAATTCCAGATCTAACCATCTCCAAAGGACCACGATTTCACCTACATATTCTTGTTTTTTTTCTCTAAATTTTTGATATGTTGTACCTCAGGATGTCCTTTACAACTTTTGTTAAGAAACCGAAGTGAAATTTCGACAAAAAGGTTGCCTTACAGTCCATGCATTCATCAAGGGTCGGTCCCAAAATCTCCAGATCTAGTCTTTCCAAAGAATAACGATTTCACCCACATATACTTGTTTGTTTTGTCCCAAATTTGAGTATGTTATACTCCAAGAAGTCCTTTACAACTTTCATTTAGAGGCCGAATCCAAACTTCAACTAGAACATCACATACAAGTTACTAGAACATCCAAGGTCGAGCTTTTTCTGCCCTAAGTAACCGGTTCCGGTTCCGGTTCCGAGACCGGTTCCGGTTCCGAGACGGTTCCGGTTCCGGTTCCGGTTCCCAGAAAAAGGAACCGGAACCGGAACCGGTCCCCTTGGAACTGGGAACCGAACCGGACCCTCCTCCGGTTCGGTTCCGGTTCCCGGGTAACCCAGGAACCGCGCTCAGCCCTACTTGGGGGACCCTCTACTAAGCAAGGATTTGGCAACTGATGATGGCCTGGGTAGGCCACGGTCCTCATCAACCACAACAACAAAAAAAGACAAGGAGAAATCTTTTTAAAAATTCAGAAAAATATTTAAAAATTTATTTATTTAATTCACGTCAGTATCAATTATATAATGTAAGATGATCAATGTCCATATTAGTGATTTTCAATCATAATTTGTTAGATTAACTAAATTATCGCAAAAATAAAAGGTTTTTAGGATTAAAATGCTTTAATTAAAAGGTATATGATTGGATTAGTTTTAATGTAATAAATTATGGATTTAAAAAAAAAAAAATTCTTCAGCCATACATGCACTTTACATTTCCATTATTTTATCATACAATAATAAGATGCAACATAGCTTACTGAACGTGCGCTTTCCTTCTGGCCGGACATTGATTTTGCTCCGCCAATGAAACACCACCTGCCCCACTCGTTTTTATTCCTTGAGTCGTCATGTGATGTGATGGCGATTGCGGGAAGGTACACAAAGATCGCAGCTTTTGATGCTGGGAGCGACACGAATTAACCAATAGCATTAGCTTTTCTACGTTCTTACGATTGATTTTCATTGTTCAGTGCATCTCCCACGTGATCAATAATGATCCTCCGATTTATTCTTTTCTTGCCGTAGAAAAGCTGTGCACTAAAGTCTAGATGTGCCATTTAAATAACGTTTTGTTGCGCGCATTACGATACCCCAATTGATTGTCACTAAGATTGTCAAAAGGGTTTTGCTTCCTTAGGAGAATTGGCACGGACAAATGACAAACTCAGCTAATCAGGTCCCTTGTCGGCTCAGCCTTCTTAGACTAACCTCTACATACCCACAGAAGTGGGCGCATGTGCATTGTTCTCCACAGGTTCGCAGGTCATTTTCCCTTAACAAAAGTAATTGTCTCATCGAGCATTTCAACTCTTTTGTTAGTGCACTATGAAGGGCTTGAAATAGTTCTTTAGCCGTCCTATGATAAAGATATCTTAAACCTTGCCTTACCAGAAAGGGAAAATACTTGTTTATCGTATGTTGTGCTAATCATACTTCAAAGGATCAAAAGAGCCTAAGTGCATCCCAAAGTGACTCAGTTTTTTTTATGTTTCACGAAGCAGGAAAGTTTTGTCTACATAGACTGCTCTTAACTTGAGTGTTACCCATCTTTTTTGGCCGGTTATTTATACCGTGATAGTTGGACAGAATGCCACGGATAGGTAAACAGATATGAGAATCTGTACAAAACGTTCACATGGAAAGGACGACGTGCTCGTGAAAGATACACGAGGGGAACTTTTTTGAAAGATGTAACAAGACAAGCATCGATTGGAGGATTTGAATTGCTTCGTATCTTTCATATTGACAGCGTTTGACCAGTAGATAATGTTTTTAATGCAGTTTGATGACCATTTACTTGTCCCCAAATATTCCCCATGATGGTGTATTAGTAGATAATCAATCCACCAATCGTTTTGTGACTTCCACTGTCATCATGTTACTGCTATTTGACACCTACCCTTCAGTCTAGACTCTATGCCCCTGCATAGACAAATAATTCATTCCCTGATCCTTAGACACAGCCAAATCAACACACGAGGGAAACGCATCCCATCATTCTTATGAAAAACCCTGAGGTTAATTAAGGATAATTTGATTTCAACGTGGGTTGATTCTTACTTTGAAATCAGAAACCAAATCAGAAAGGTCAGTTTCGCATTTGTGTAACCAGGAACTGGCCCCACTTGCTCCTAGAACCAGACTGATCAATCTTCTTCCTAGGTCGGTCTAGGAATCGACGGTGATGGTTTCGACATATGGTTTCATGACCAGAGATTCCCAGTTTAGGTATGAGAGGAACAACGAAAGCCTCAAAGTAATGTAATCAAGCTGCACAAACAAGCGAACACGTAGGGCATCTTGGTCTAGAGGTTAGATCTGAGTGAGGTTTCCAGGGCGAAATTCATGACAATTCTTAGTTTATTCTTTGTACGAAGAATGGCAAAATGAGTATTTACCTTGATGAGATGTGATTGTCGTCACAAATTGTGACTCACGATTGGCTCTTGAACTTGTGAGAAGAGGCAAGAGCAAGAGAGGAGGCGAGAGTCAAGATTTGAGATGAGATCGCAAGAGGAAAGCGTTGAGCAAGAGGCACTGAGGGAGGCGACTTAGGCGAGAGGGAGGCCTCAGACTGAGAGGTCAAGCAGTAAGGCTGTTAGGGTTTTCACTGAAGATCTTCCACAGATAGGCTATTAGAGTTTTCTCTATTTCTTTCAATTTTGACTAAAACTTTTAAGAATTTTTTTTAATAATAAGCATTGTAAAAAAAAAGAAAAAAGAAGAAGATGACATGATTATCACTGATTCCAAATTTTAGGGACTAGGAACTGCCCGGAACCAACTGGTTCGATCCGGTTCTAATGCCCAACCCTAAAGTTAATAGAGAATTCACTAAGCTAATCACTCCGGGTAATAACAAATAAAAAATGTCTTGTCTAAGACTACAAATGAAGGACAAGTAGTGTAGTTTCAGGTATCCAAGGTAATGAAAAGTCAAGGTTAGCCAATAATGCCCCTGGTGTGGAGACTATAATCTCTATCCTGAACAACTTACAGGGAAGATGAGGAGCCTACTCAAATAGCCAAACAATCCGTCAAAGAATCTCTTTACTAGTAGATAGAGTATTTAACTCAAGCTAATCGTCTCTAGCGAATGTTCCTATTTCATGTAATCCTTAGTCAAGACTCAAGACCAATCATCAACAGAAGAGCAAAGTGTGAGACATATTGCTTAAAACTCTGTCTTAACTCAAGGAAGAGCACCATATGAAATTGCCTTAGTACAGGCGCCAAACTAGAGCTTCCAAAAAAAAAAAATGTCTAATCAGCTGACATCTACCGGAATTTGCATTATAGAAGTTTAGAGTTCCCCTGTCCTGTTCAAACTTCTGAAGACCTGTAAACCCAGGTAAACTTCCAAAAACTTATCAAGAAGCTTGTCATTCCTAGGATCTTTTCTCTAAATTGAGAATAGTGTCGTTTCTTGAGTCAGGGGGCCTTACAGCAATGCTCTACACAAACTTGAATGGAAAAAACTCAGCGACACCTAGAAAACACGAAGGCAACCTAAACTCTGGTTTGGCTACTACAAAATGCAGAAAAAATTCTACATACCACTCACATATCTTTGTTTTCAGTCACCTACAATATTGTTACCAGCAACAAAAAGAGTCACCTAGAAGATTGTACCCCTTCTGCAGGTATTGGAACATCAACAATTAGTGTCAATTTGAGACACCACAAACATCAGTCGGACAGCAAATGGCAATACATTCTAGAAATTAGCTAATTTTCGTTTTTTGGAGAATCTCCGCCATATCTGTTCCTAGTCGACCCAGCATTGTATTCAAAAATCAACTTTTGAGTTTGATACTTCGGATTCTCCAGTTAGATATTTTATAAAGAGCATAACAACGTAATCACTGACTCACAGATATAAAGCATTGCAGCATCATGTCTGTTGCCTTCATCACTATGGACTACTGATGATGGTATCACAATGCAGCCAACTTTAAGTGTGAACCATCTAATATAATCTTCAAAGATCAAATTCAGATGAAGGACTACAAGATCTTTTGGAGTAACATCAGATAGAGCCAGAAGGAAGGAGAGAAAATAGGTTCATAAAAAGTATGTCTTCACCTCATACAGAATAAAACATGATCTAGTTTTACGTAATCTTCAAAGGAAGATTTCATTTACAAATCCTGATTGAGATAAAACTGAAATCCGACATAAGGTTCCTTGAAACTTTACATCCTCGCTATTTCACATGGAGCATGGAGGTTGAAACAAAAATTTATCAATTTGGACAAGGGAGTATAGTAATTAGGTTCTGCCTATGAAGTACTTGTTTTTGCATGAACCAATTATCATCTGATTAATGAAAAACATGCTAAAATTCTCATCGAAACCTGATTTTTCAGTGTCCAAGCTATATCAGGAAGGACCCTTTTAAAAGTCCAGAAGTAACTGGGGAAGAATCCTCTCCAAGTGAGTTGCTTCAACCTTTGTCATACCCTCCGCCTCAGCAATAGCAGCAGCCCTTTGCACAGCCTCTGCATCAATGTGAAGTACATGAGGCTTCTTACCATACCATCAAGGACACAAAAAATAAATTTTGGCAAGGACGAACCAGTAATGAAGAGCCGCAAGAGTTCGCAGCTCAGCTTCAATGCATTAGCATTAGCTACATCAAAGAAGACAGCCAAGTCCTAATGAGAAACCATTTGAAAGTGGTTTCTTTTTCCATAAATAAACTGTACACGATCCTATTTCTTAAAATCGTAATGCCCAATGACTATGAGTACCAGAAGTCGGTCGATTCTTCTTGGATGTCGCATTTGCAGGTCCTGCCTGCAGCATTCATATACAGTTAGAGACCATAAATGAACATAGACAACACAGCTCATGCTACCAAATCCAAGGAACTACAGCGAAAACTGCTTCATTCTTCTGAAAGGGAAAATTTTCATTTGGTCCTGTTCAAATTCTTGCGGCAAATATCTGACTCAGACAAATGAGTAGGCCAATTTTTCATTCCACAGTGACAGCATCTCTAATTTCATGTTCACATGCCCCAAATCATTAGGCGGGTACCAAAACTGGGTTCTGGAGAAATCGGTTCAAAACTTGTCAAAGTCCCATCAGCTTCGAATCAATTGCGATCATCTCTCGAATTCAACCATCGAAGGCAAACGATGCCCACGAAAAAGTAGGAAAAAAAAGTTTGGAAACGAAAGCTCGCGATCGCCTTCGTTCAAGATAAGCTTTGTCTTGTGATATAACATTACAATAAGAGGAGAAGAACGATGAATGCGCGACGGTTACCTCATTGTCCATCGCATCGGCGGCTTCATTTCTCTCGCGCTCTGCAACAACGAGCATTCCGAGTCAAAAAAGCTGATGATGGATGATAGCCCGGGAAAAAGAAAAAGGAAAATTAACAAGAACAGAAGCGGAGAGATGGTCGAACCAAGGGCCATCCTCGTCCACACGGTCTTGAAAATCGAATGGATCAAATCCTGAACGAAACAAGAAAAAAATCCACAAATCACAAAATGCGAGAATCGAACGCACGCACGACGGAGACGAATGGTATGAGAAAGGGGAAATTTTACAGGATCGAAGGTCGGGTCTTCCTCCATTGGAAGCAAAACAGATTGATTCGACGCAATGCCCAAGAACCAGGTGGTGATTCGCAAATTTCCCGCTTTCGCAGAACCACGGCCAATTTGGGAGGACACCTCTTATATAGTGGATTATAAGTGGTGTATTAATATTATTATTAAAATTGTTTTACGAAAGCCAACTTAGCCCCTATAGCTCAGTGGTAGAGCGTCAGTCTTGTAAACTGAAGGTCTGTAGTTCGATCCTGCATGGGGGCATTTCTTTTTGCCCTTTTGGCTCTTTTTCCACCTAAGAATGACGTCGCTCCGGTCCCAAAATGACGTAAGATCTGCGCTACCCTTTTGCAGTTCTTCTCCGTCGTTGTCGTCTCCTTCTTCTTCAAGCCCGCTCGCTTCCGTGAGCTGATCGACCCTCCACGCCTCCAAAAGCTTCGACTTTTCTTCTTCTTTTCTGTGAGAATTACTCGGGCATGTCCACTCTAATTCAAAAGCTCGCCAAGGCCGCGCCCTCTTCTCTCAAACTGTTCAGACATTCCAGGTTGAATCCGCGCCCACTTCCCGCGCCCGCCCTCGCTCCTCGCCAGACCGTCGTCGGCTCATCGAGGCCGGGTTGCTCGCGCGATTCGCCGCGCTCTCCGGGTGAGGGCATCGGCGGAGACGCGGAAAGCTCGCAGATTTCGCGGCTTCACCCGGTTTTCCCATTCGGGTTTTGCGGAAACCCCGGTCCCTTCCCTTCGGCCGCTCTCGGCGGGGCGGAGCCCGCGGAGGGCGACGACGCTGGGCGCGTGTGGGCGGATAGCGTGAAGAAGAAGAGGAAGAGGAAGATGAACAAGCACAAGTATAAGAAGCTCAGGAAGCGCCTCCGGCGAAAGGCCAAGTCGTAGTTTGGAATTTGAATTCGGTGAAAATCCGATGCGGCAGCGTTCGATGCGTTTGGGTTTTTTCTTTTTTTCCTGTTGTTGTCCATAATTGTGACAGTTGTGGGTTTTCTGAATGAAGTTCTTGGTCCGCTTTTGCAGTAAGATGTTCTATTGAATCTAGTATCGAATTATTATTTACCTTTGCAATACCGACGCGGAATCCTGAGCTACTGATAAGAAAACAAAGAAAGGCGAAATTTAGGGTGGAATGTCAAGTCTACTAGCCTTTCTGTGGATTAGCACAGACCTGCCTCTGTCCAAATCACAGCTTCTGCCTGCGTATACGCTGTTCCATCCCCATCCTAGAGACGATAGAATAGAAGGGGCTTATGTGATAAGGAATGCTTGAATAATCTCACTGTTGGGTGAGCACTAAGGTCGGTAAGCAGGGAGTGTGATCCTTTTAGGTTAGCAAATTGTTCCGACGCATCTTGGCAGAGTGGCGTGATTTCTGGGTTGACAGTTTATCTCGATTATCTTAGACGTTAGAGGCGTATTGAATTGCTAGTGTCGTTCTGCATTTGCTTTGCAAGGAAAGTGCATGCGAATATCATGGCAAGGAAGTGGAAGGTCTCTTTTCCTCTCTTTTCTTGTTTCAGAGTTATACGAGTTAGCAGTCGCATAAGAAGATAAAGGGAAATTGCATTAACATAGAAATGATACTAGACACGACTTAAGCTTCATAGGACTGACACATCTTAAGCTTCATAGGACTATCTTACTGAAGGTGCACTGCCTTTCTAGTTTGGTCATATATCCTTATTGTGATACATCTGGAATCACAACATCTTTACAGAGGCCTAGTGCTTAATCTGAGATAACATGCATCGCGCGTCCTTACTGTTGGGCCTGTGCTTTGGCTCATCCAGTGTACAGTAGTAGGCGACCTTTAAAACCAGCAGCATTTGCTCCTCGAACCCATTGCCAATCAACTTTGTGTCAATTGCTTGTTGAGGATTGTCCCCAGTTATCACATTTCTCAACCACTTGACCGGACTTATTTCTTGGGTCTGTTGGAAGAAGTCGTCCGATGGTAGTTTCCCAATGACCAGGGCGGCAAGCAGAACACCGAAGCTGTACATATCGCTCTTCTCCGTGAGCTGGAAAGTCTGATAGTACTCTGGAGCAATATATCCCAAAGTCCCTGCGACATTGGACAACGTGACATGACTATCGGTATCTGGCAAAACTGTTGCAAGCCCAAAGTCGGATATTCGGGCGTCCATGTCATCATCTAGAAGGACATTGGCTGGCTTGAGGTCTCGGTGGATGATCCTCGGATTGTGGTTCATATGGAGATATTCGAGCCCAGTCGCCACTCCCAGTGCAATTCGGTGCCTCGTGAGCCAATCCAACTCTGCCTGACCTTTTGAAACCTTCTTTAGTAAATCCTGTAGGCTCCCATTTTTCATGAACTCGTACACTAGTAAGTGGCAGTCGGGACGAGTCAAGTGCGCCAGCAAGGGAAGTAAATTGCGTTGTCGAATCTGGCCAACAGTCCGTATCTCAGACCGAATTTGGCGCATTTTCCTATCCCAGTCTCTGGTGTCTCCTTCCATTAGCTCTGCTGCATTCCTGGGAGGTCGAATTATCTTCTTTACAGCAATCATCTTTCCGTTGCTCCTGGGTAACTTGGCCTTGTAAACTTCCCCGCAGCCACCTCTGCCAATGACTTCCAGCGACGACAGTTCCTCTTTGCTTTCCAAGAAAGCCAAATCCTCAGGTTTCTCTATCATCGCGCTAAAGATTACTAGTGAGGAGTCTCTGCATCCCCCTCGGATTGCCGCCGAGGTCAGCCTAAAGAGCAAGAAGACGAACACCAATACGATTAAAGCAGCTGCTCCAGCTAGGAACCCTTGAAGCCACTGGCCTAGCTTCCTTCGGCTGTCGTGACTTTTGTGTGGGTTTCCTGATGGAGGAGGAGCTCGAGAAGTATTTAAAGCTTTCGGTGATGAAGTATTTGAACCTTTCGGTGGTGATGGTGCAACCGCCGAACCTTTGGGGCTTGCGCTGGGACCCTCTTCAAAAATGTAACGTCTTGGTAGATTGTCACCGGATGGTTCAGCTTTGTTCAGCGATGGTACTGGACCTTCAAGAAACAAGTTCCCGGAAATATCAAAGAAGCGGAGATTCTAGAATGAGCTTATGGAAGCTGGAATTTTCCCAGTGAAGAGATTATCAGAGAGACAGAGTTTTTCCAGGTTGGGGAAATACTTAAGGAAACTCAAATCCCCGGTGAATTTATTTGATCCAACATCGAGCACTCGGAGACGAACAAGAGATGATAATTCAGATGGAATTTTTCCTGAAAACCTGTTGTTTCTGAGGTTCAGAATTTCCAGTTTGGTACAGTCAACAATCTGGGAAGGTAGTTGGTCAACAAGCTTGTTGTTGGACAGGGAGAGCTCTTTGAGTTCGGAAAGCCGTCCGATTGCCGGGGAGAGCGACCCCTTGAGCTGTTGCGACTTGAAGACGAGTCTTGTGATTCTCAGGACATAGGTATTGTTGCTTGTGAGCCTTCTTTCGCAGATTACACCAGGTAGGTTGCATGGTTTGGTAGAGGCTAGATGAAGCTGAATGTCGATGCCCATGTCCTTTTGGATGGTTTTGAGGGCATCGAGATCCGAACGGTCAAGAACCAATCTTGCATGGCCTAGGACGAGGAGAGAGAGTATTGACAGGAGGAAAAGGCGGGTTTTGCCGCCAGCAGCAGGCGCCATATGGTTGCGGATTCCGGCGACGGGCTTGTTTTAGATTGAGAGAGAGGCTATATTTGGCTATGAGGAATCCCAGATATCTTTTTTTGGCTATTTGCTCTCTGGAGCTTCCATGTTGGATGATTAGTGCCTGGTTGGCTTTTTAAGCAGAACCTTTGTGGAAAATATTCAACGTAATGGGCCATATGCATTGACCTGCTTTTGATGAGTTCATAGATTTTGTTTGTATTTGTGTTAGGACTTTTATGAATGAGGAAAGGGAATGAAAACCACAGCAAGTTCTTCGAACAAGCATAGTGATTGGAGTTGCATTAACTTTTTCAACTGCAAATTGCTGTAAGGAGATGGTCTTTGAATCTTCTCTGCAATCGACCGGATGATGGTACCATTGGAGGGAGGGAAAGAACCAAATGCAGAGTAGATGTTGCGTATGACTGAATTCTGTTGCGTTTGTGTATATAATCTGGTGAAATGCTTACTGTTCACAAGATGTATACGAATGTGATAAATATCAGTTGTTACATGATCGTTTCGTCTTTTTTCTTTCCCTCCGCGGGTTTAGAAATTATTGTTTGATCGACCGAGCGAGATACGCGAACTGCCATACCACAGATTGGCAGAGTACGGGCCTCGCGACCATCAAGAGGTAACACGGAAAACAGAGTACCCTGTCCTCTGTGCTCTGCAGACTCGCGATGTATCTTTCGCTTGCGTCCTGGAGAGAGACGTGTTTTAGACGCCATATCCGAGTATATACGAACTGTGCAAAGCGACACAAAGCCGACAAGTCTAAAGGCAAAGGGCATGTGTTCCATATTGTTAAATTATGTTTCGAGTTTGAGCGTAATTTACAAAACGCGATTCGTTTGGATAAATTTTTTATTATTTGATCGTGAAGATATTTTTTAATAAAAATAATATTCAAGATTATGCAAAAAATGAAATTTGAAATTCTTTTTGGATTTTGGACGTATTCGGTCAACAAAAGGAGATTCGTTGCACTCCATAAGAGTTTACAAAAGAAGAAATAATATAAAATAAAAGAAAAAGTAAAGGTTTCACGTTGAAAATTTAAGTGGGCAGCACATGTCAAACTTTTGACCTTAGGCACACATAAAAAGGAGACTGTCCTAAGCTATATATTCATTACCTTTACCAAAAAAAAAAAAAAAGGAGACCGTCCTTTCTTCGCGCGGAGCTGCAAGACTCGAGAGGCGTGCGAGAAAAACGTCTAGAAAGAAACCGCATAAAGTCTTGAACAAGAACATTGACCAAAAAAAAAAAAAAAAAAAGTCTTGAACAAGAACGCAAAGCCATACAAAAAGAAACCGCGGGAAGCTTTTCTCGCCGAGACCGGTCTCATTTCAAGAGACTATCGAAATGAGACTACCGGGCACCATCGCGATTTTACATTGAAGACGGCATTAACGTAGAGGAAGGGGCAATCGTGATGAACTAATGGCAAGGGCCCGTTTAGTACACAAATACCTTTATATTTTAAAGGGGTTTTTCGATACTATTCAGTAAATTAAAATTTTAAGTAACGTTGAAAAATAGACTTACGTTTGGTAAAATTTGCATTTAAAATTGGGCACATTTGGTAAAACTTGCATTTAAAAAGGGCTTTTGCTATTTTCTTTTTTTTTTTTTATCTGAAAATTATATCTCGTTATGGTAAGCCATCGGAGCACCGCCGGACGGCCAGATTCAGCCGTCCGGTGGCTATATCCGACCCTCAAGCTGCCAGATCTGGCTTCCGGACGGCCAGATTCGGCTATCCGGCGGCTAGATCCGGCTCATCAGCTGTCAAATCTGGCAGTTCGGTGGCTAGATCCGGCCCTCCAACTGCTACATCTGGCTTCCGGACAGCTAGATCTGGCTATCCGGCGGCTAGATCCGGCCCTCCGGCTGCCAAATCTGGCTTCCGGACAGCCAGATCCAACCGTTCGGCGGCCAGATGCGGCCATCCGGCTACCAGATCTGGCTTCCAGACGGCCCGATCCAGTCGTGCATTTGGCTTCCGGACGGCCAGATTCAGCTGTTTGGCTGCCAGATTTGGCTTTCGGACGGTCAGATCCAGCCGTCCGGCTGCCAGAACTGGTGGCCTGAGGTCCGCGACCCGGGGGACGCCGCTTGAGGTCGCGCCACCCCAGGCGGTGGTCACCGGGGGTGTGCGACCCCTAGGCGGCGATGACAATCGCCGGAGAGGCCCGACTCAGGCGGCAGATCGGGAAGACGAACGGCTGTTATGAACGAGGAAGAAGATGAACAGGGATGGATGAACAGTAAATTTAGTATTTCCGAAATGCTAGAAGTCCAAAGTAAATCCTACTTGAGCTTTTAGCACTTGGAGTGTTAGCATTTGGCCAAGAAGCTTAAAAAATGCTCAACCAAACGGGGCCAAGAGCACCCCCCACAAACGTGACTGCAAATGGCCATCTCTGTCTCTGTTTCGTTAGGTCGATTTGAACGTGTGAGAAGGGGCTGTCCATTCCATTATGAGAGACGCTTCTCTGGCTCCAGCTGAAAGTGAGAGAAGGGCCGTCCGTCCAGTCTACAGAAGACCGAAAGGGCTCGGTGGTCTATTGGCCATTGGATTTCTTTCGGCCAAACGTTGGCCGTTGGATCGGATGACCAGGGCTAACGTCGACTTTTAAGGCAACATCAGCGAACACTTGCGGTCAACCGGGCTTGATGTAACCACTGGGATTCGCCCTAGTGGCCACCCTTCCAACATGGAAGGGGGAGGTGAGTGGCTCAAATCCCCATATTCTCGAGGGGATGGGGTGGGGGACGCGTAAGTTTCGGGTGAGTGGGTTTGACTCCCACGCCCGCAAAGAGACAATAAAAGCCCGAGAATGAATGTAGAGTAGGAATAGAGAGACTGACAAAAAAAAAAAAAAAAAACCGGGCTTGATGTAGACGGCCCAGTCAAGTCAACAAAAGTAATGCAAGTCTTCGGCCCATCTGGGGCCGTTGGATTCGAAATTGAAATGCGTGTGACGACCGGTTTGAGACTGACCTGAGACTCGATCCCATTGGCTCTCCTTTGGACTTAATTTCTCATGGATAAATTTATCTTCCGTTAATTTTTATTAAATTAAATTATTTAAGATATCAAAAAAATTAATACATTTATGATAAACGGAAGATAAATTCCTAAATTGGTACATATATAAAATCAAAATTAATAAAAATATATTTATCATATATATAACGATTTGGAGTTTTTTGTTGTAAAAAAATTAGTTTGGGATAAAATTTTTGCATGTATACCAATTTAGGATTTTTTTTGTTTTATTAATCTTTTTTTCTCTTTCTTTATTGTTTTCATTTTTGTGTGCTTTTTTTTGGTTTAGATATGAGCAATAGTCGAGAAAAGTGTTAGATTAGTCTTGAATCTGTTGCATTAGTGCCAATTTAGTTCTAAAGCTTTTAGTGGCACAAAATTAGTTATAAACCTTTTGATTTTATGTCAATTTAGTTCTAAACTTCTTAATGGTATATGTGTCAATTCAGTACTTTCTGATTTTGTGATAATTTAATCATTTTGATTAATTTTGGTTGGATTTTGTTGACGTGAACACCGGCTGACTTACATGACATCGCTAGCTGACGTTGACAATTTTTAATGATATTTTAATAAATTTATATTTTTTTTTTTTTTTCTCTCTCCTTTATTTCTTCTTCCCTTAGGCTAGCCAGCTGGCAATCTATGGCCAAGCCCTAACGAGGTTAGCCCTCACCTAGGCTTAAGTGAGGTTGACCCTCGCCTAGCCGAGGGCAGCCTCGGCAAGGGCTCTCCTTGCCAAATCTAGCGAGGCCACCCTAGCCAAAGCAAAGGCCGGACTCACCGAGTTTACCTTCGTCCAAGCAATCGACCTCACCCGGCTAGATTGGGCGAGGCCAACCCCTATTAGGCTCGACCTAGCCCGGCTAAGTGGCCATGGTTGACGGCTAGCCATCGCTTGCCAGCCGGCCACCAGCTAAAGGAAGACGAAAGGAAGGAGAGCAAAAAAGAAAAAAGAAAAAAATATTAGAAAAATAATAAAAATTGTAAAATTATTAAAATATTATAAAAAAATTATCTACATTAAAGATCGGTGATTCCATGTAAGTTAGCTAGTGTCCACATCAACAGAATGCGACAAAAAATGGCTTGAAGGACTGAATTGGCACAAAATCAAAAGATTTATGATTAAATTGACACCGATTTAAAAGATTTATGATTAAATTGGCACCATTAAAATATTTATAACTATATTGGCATCAAATCAAAATATTTATGATTAAATTGGTATAATTGAAAGGTTTAAAACTAAATTAGCATCAATATAATAGATTTAAGATATTTATGATACTTTTCCCAATAATAGTCTATCGCATAGCCTGCCAAAAAAGAAATTCTATCCGTAAATTGAAAGTAATGACGACGGAGTGTCATTTTCTTGATTTTAGTAGTTAACATAGAGGCACATGCGTCTTTTTTGTTAAATAAATGTTTAGAGTTTGAATTTGGATAACGATTTGTTAAATCGGATTTGAATTTGGATAACGATTTGTTAAATTAAATTTATTGATAAAGATTTTCTACGTAGATTTTAAATTGAAAGAGGAAATTCCAAAAAAAAAAAAAAACTCAAGAAGTGCCGCGAGAAGCCGCACGTCCATGCCGAGGGAGGAGCCACACGAAAGAAAGAAAAAAAAAAAGTTTTTCTCTTCTTCCCGTTACGAGTTCCCATTGAAAAAGCGAATTAGATCGTGGGGCCCAGAGTCAAAGTGTTGACTCTGGGCACCCACGTGTAAGAACATGTATATAAATTCTCCCCTTGGCGTGAAGGTGAAGTCTCTGCACGTGAAACTGAAGAGACTTTTGGGCCCACACATATAAATAAAAGGCAACGTCTCCAGGAAGAAAAGCAGCCGAAACCTCTCTGCATGTGGAGCTGAGAAAAAGAGCTGGTGTTTTCTAACTGCTTTCTTTCTTTGTTGTCTGTCCCTTGTCTTGGTTATTTTATTGAGGTTGGGTTCCTTTTCGCCATGCGTGGCCTCCTCCTTCCTCATTTCCTTGTTGTTTAGGCTGTTTTTCGCTTTGACTACTTTTGCGGAATTCTTTTGCATCCAGCTCCCTTTTACTCATTTAGACTTATTATCTTCATTAGTATAAGTTTTGTGGCGTTGAATTTTGTATAATTATTTGGCTCAAAGCTCAATATATTATTACTTCTAATCTGACAAAAAAAATAAAAATAAAAGAGCTGGTGGGCTCAGGTCAAATATTTGACCTTTTAGGCACACGAGCATTTTTGTTTCGAACTTGAATGCGCGACAACTTTATGCCGTGAGTTTATATCCAAGTGAGATCTTTATTTATAAACACTTTGAATTTATGGTTAAATTTAGATATGAGAAATATTTGAACATAAGAGTGATTGTAAATTCTGATTCTCCGATTATAGTGAATTATTTGTTATTGGCTCTCCCCGTGGACGTAAGTACCGATATTCGGACCGAACCACTTATATTTCTAGTGTACTTATTTTTTTCGTTTATTTTTCTGGTGATTTCGTGTTTACGTAAATTGCAAAATCCTATCATTTTCGCGTATAGTATTCCAACACTTTTTAGTTCCATCTTCCGAGCAATGAGCGGGAAAAGTGCCCCAACAATGTTTAACAATTGGAGTTCTGGTGGACGACAGCGACTTAAACGAGCAGTGGACGACAACAACTTAAACGAGTGACTATTATGAAGGGCTAATAAAGTATTAATAGGCGAAAGGTTATGAATGCAACGTTATGGTTGTTGCCGTTAAGTTACGAGTAAAAGTCGTAATCGACTCGAGCTGATCCGTTTGTGGAAATATCGTGAAATCGTAAAACAGCAACCGAGGGGACCACATCCGTAAGTTCTAATGACCGGAAGGATAGAGTTTCAATTGCATTTTAGGTGGTTTGTACAAGCTGAGAATAGTCCCAGTAGATAGCCGCTCGACCTTTGAAAAACATACAGAGAAGTAATTTTGGATAATTACCCCCAGATAAACCTAAAATTAATCCCAATGGTACATCAATATCCCAAATTATGTTCACAATATATTCCAATCATGTACGAGATTTCACATCACATATGGACGAGTTAGCTATCAAACAGATTCAACTTATATATTCTAGCATCTTAATATTTTGCACTCAACATTTAGCTTTGAAATAAATTTTAAATTTTTGATCAAATGGACAATATATATTTTTATCTCTGTTAATCAAGAAGTTATTCATGGGAAGTGTTGACCGCTGAGCGGTAAAAGTAGCCGAAGAGTACATTATCTTCTCGTGAGGTCATGATTAGAATCATATCGTGAGCGGATTTCTAATTAGATTATATGTGTATCATATGCACAAGTTCAATTCACCTCAACTCGTCAAACATTTGCGTACATTTATCTCGAGTTTTGTCCTCTAGCAATGAGCTTATAATATGGTTTTGTGTTTTGCTCAGATTGATCCTTTTGAAACAAGCAGGTTAGGCTCTATAAATTTTTTGTTCATATCGTGTGCTCAAGTGGGCTTTCACCAATAAGCCCGCTTACACCTCCGTACACCTGTCGAAATATTAGCTCATTTTTGTTCTTTTCCTAAATGAATGAGTTAGGGCCTCTTTGTTAAAAAAAATTTATGTTCCCTCGAACACAAATTTATATTTTTTTGTTTAGGGGAACAAAAAAAGAATAGAAACATGTTTGGTAAAATTTTTGTTTCCGGAAACAAAAATATATTTTTTTTTGTTCCTAAGAATAAATTTGAAACGAAACAAGAAATAGACAAATTTAGTTTTTGTTTTCGAGAATAATTTCTAGAATCAATTTTTTTTTTTCTTCCCTTCTTCTTCTTCTTCTTCTTCCTTTTGGCCGATTGCCGGCCTTGGCCATAGTCGGCGTCAGTGGTCGGCTAGACGAGGGCTGCGACCTTGCCAGAATGTTGTTGGCCCCCGGAGATGCCGAGCCACGGTGAGGCTTGTCGGCCCGAGCCTCGCACGGCCACGGCAAGGCTCGGCCTCCCTAACCGGCATGAGGCTAGGTCTCACCGGGGCCAGGCTAGCCTCCGACAAGCTTGCTAGCCGGCCACGACGGTGGCCGACGACCGGCCAAAGAGAAAAAGAAAAAAGGGAAAAAATAATAAAAGAATTAAAATTAAAAGAAATAAAAAAATCTAATAATTTTACCAAACGTATTTCTATTCCGGAAATAAAAATTTTGGGAAGTTGCCAAACGTATTCTTTTGCGCAGAAATTGTTCCCGAGAATAGAAATATTAAAAATCATTTTTCATCAAAAATTGTTCCCTGAAATAAAATTGTTACTAAACGTGCCCTTATAGACCATACACAAAGAAGAAATAAGCATCAAAAGGCTCGTGGATTATATGGCACAATGGTGGGATATGGGCCTTGATATTCATGAGCACAAGGTGCAAGGTCTGAATCCGAGCCCAAGCCCAACTTCTAAATCGAGAAATCCTTCAAAATTCGTGGAAGGAATAAGCAATCGAAATAGTAAAACTATATATTTATCTATTCACTTTTCTATATATACACTCTTCGGCCTCAGATTTTTTATGTGAAAATTTTATGATAATCGCTCCATCTCTTTTGAGTGCAAAACTATAACTGTATACAGATAATATCGAAATTTATGAAGATTATATTGAATGCCGAGTAAATCACAAAACTCTCGCATTCCAAATTTAAATTCGAGATGATTATGGCTCGATTACATTCCAACACTCTTTATGTATATATAATTGTTTTGTTGTTTAGTAATTTGAAAATTGCTCGATTGCGTGAAGTAGAAATAGAGACATATGTCATGAACAGTGACATCATTCTGGGCCTGGCGTGTATCTGCCTCGACCCGGTGCCCGTGTCCCCAAGAACTCTTCGATCTCTACTTTCGCCAATCGCCATCTCGCTCGCTCTCTCGTGGGTTCGATTCCTCATCGTTCCAACGGGTAACCGCGCTTCCTCGCGCATGGAGGAGATTCTCTTTCCCTGGCTCCTCTGCATCGCGATCATACCCGGCTGCAAATCTGGTCGCTAGGGTCGTTGCGCTCGATGTTGCTGACGCCCCCGCTAGTTCGCGCGCTAGTAATTTCCATCGCGAGAAAAATAGGAAAGAGTAGATCAAGGGTGAATCTGGTCGAGTTCTTCGCATGCAATGAGGTGGATAAGTCTTAGCTTCGCCTTTTTGAAATAAAGGGTCCGTTCCTGATGATTCCGTTCCGGTCAAGCAGCATCGGCAGCTTAGTGGGGTTGTTAGTTTCAACTAGATGGTGAGGGATACAGTTAAAAAACTTCATCTTTGTGGGTTATGGGAAGGAGAGAGACAATTTTGAGCCTTTTCTGAAAATGCGGATGCACAGAGTATCCGATATTGGAGCAGATAATGGATCTTTCCGGCATAAATAGAGGAAAACTATCAGGTGGCTTTGAATATTGGGTACATCCAGATTATTTTCTGGTAGAATTTCATGGACGAAATCGGGACTGTGTCTTTGATGTGCTGGATTCTGTTGCACGGATTTCATAATGTAGCCTTGATTTGTCACCTTAGCAATCAAGCCAGTGTTGAGGTCATGCCCATTTATGTTGTAAGGTTGTGACTTGTGATTGATGGCATCGGTTGTACCTTTGCACATGAATATAGTGATACAGTATAAGTTGTACTGTCCCTTTCACTAAAGCTTTTTTTGGCTTCTCTAGTCATCATACTCCACTGTAGGACTATGCAGGACAAGGTTCTCTGATGTAGAGAACCTGCTATATTACATCGGGTTGTTCTCCTTTAGACTGCACCTATATTTTTGAAGTTCTATCTAGAGAATTCTAGCATGTTGGAACTTGTCCAGGATAACTGACGGTCTGTATTGTAGATACACTTTGGTTTCTTACTGTCTCGCTCTTTAAATCGTTCGAATTTACATTGGCTTGTGCTATCTGTTTCTTTTACTTGTATCAGACCATTATAAGGGAGGAACAAATTCTGTTTTGTAGCAGTTTTCGAGTGGAAATGGCATAGATAGGAACAAAGCAATGGTGGAGCAGTTGCAGTGCTATGTCATTTTTAATTCAAAGAAAGTTGCTGAAACAATGGAGAAGTTGATAGGGGTTTATTCGTTCCAGCTGGGACTCCAGCTTATGTTGACAGCCCCATGGCAATTGGTTACGATGTCACCATTTCTGCACCTCATATGCATGCGATGTGCCTTCAGTTGTTGGAGAAAAATTTGCAGCCCGGCATGCGTGCTCTAGATATTGGCTCGGGTTGTCATGTTAATCCTTTTTCTAGGGATCATGTCTACATTGATATGCACATACATTCTCCACAATTTGCGTGTCCTCTTTCATTTGTGGTCCTCTTCCTGTAAATACTTAAATCTATCGGAATTCAGATAGAGAGGAAAATAATCATGCCTGCTCACCTTAGTAATGATTCAGCTGACAATTCCCCCATTCGTGACTTGCTGGGATTTTATAATAAGTACGCCATGAGAGCACAGATTTTGCGGCTTCACCCGGTTTTCGCGTTCGGGTTTTGCAGAAACCCCGGTCCCAGCCCTTTGGCTGCTCTCGGTGGGGCGGAGCCCGCGGAGGGCGATGACGGTGGGCGCGTGTGGGCGGGTAGCGTGAAGAAGAAGAGGAAGAGGAAGATGAACAAGCACAAGTATAAGAAGGTCAGGAAGTGCCTCTGGCGAAAGGCCAAGTCGTAGTTGGGAATTTGAATTCGGTGAGAATCCGATGTGGCAGCGTTCGGTGCATTTTTTGTTTTTTTTTTTTTTTTTGTCCTGTTGTTGTCCATAATTGTGACAGTTGTGGGTTCTCTGAATGAAGTTCTTGGTCCGCTTTTGCAGTAAGATATTCTATTGAATCTAGTATCGAATTATTATTTACCTATGCAATACCGACGCGGAATCCTGAGCTACTGATAAGAAAACAAAGAAAGGCAAACTTGAGGGTGGAATGTCAAGTCTACTAGCCTTTCTGTGGATTAGCACAGACCTGCCTCTGTCCAAATCACAGCTTCTGCCTGCGTATACGCTGTTCCATCTCCATCCTAGAGACGACGGAAAGGGCTTATGTGATAAGGAATGCTTGGATAATCTCACTGTTGGGTGAGCACTAAGGTCGGTAAGTAGGGAGTGTGATCCTTTTAGGTTAGCAAATTGTTCCGACGCATCTTGGCAGAGTGGCGTGATTTCTGGGTTGACAGTTTATCTCGATTATCTTAGACGTTAGAGGCGTATTGAATTGCTAGTGTTGTTCTGCATTTGCTTTGCAAGGAAAGTGCATGCGAATATCATGGCAAGGAAGTGGAAGGTCTCTTTGCCTCTCTTTTCTTGTTTCAGAGTTATACGAGTTAGCAGTCGCATAAGAAGATAAAGGGAAATTGCATTAACATAGAAATGATACTAGACACGACTTAAGCTTCATAGGACCGACACATCTTAAGTTTCACAGGACTATCTTTCTGAAGGTACACTGCCTTTCTAGTTTGGTCATATATCCTTATTGTGATACATCTGGAAACACAACATCTACACGGAGGCTTAGTGCTTAATCTGAGATAACATGCATCGCGCGTCCTTACTGTTGGGCCTGTGCTTTGGCTCATCCAGTGTACAGTAGTAGGCGACCTTTAAAACCAGCAGCATTTGCTCCTCGAACCCGTTGCCAATCAACTTTGGGTCAATCGCTTGTTGAGGATTGTCCCCAGTCATCACATTTCTCAACCACTTGACCAGACTTATTTCTTGGGTGCGTTGGAAGAACTCATCCGATGGTAGTTTCCCGATGACCAGGGCGGCAAGCAGAACACCGAAGCTGTATATATCGCTCTTCTCCGTGAACTTGGAAGTCAGATGGTACTCTGGAGCAATATATCCCAAAGTCCCTACGACATTGGAGCTCGTGACATGAGTATCGGTATCTGGCATAGCTTTTGCAAGCCCAAAGTCGGATATTCGGGCCTCCATGTCATCATCTAGAAGGACATTAGCAGGCTTGAGGTCTCGGTGGATGATCCTCGGATTGTGGTTCATATGGAGATATTCGAGCCCGGCTGCCACTCCCAGCGCAATTCGGTGCCTCGTGACCCAATCCAACTCTTTCTGACCTTGTGAAACCTTCTCTAGTAAATCCTGTAGGCTCCCATTTTTCATGAACTCGTACACTAGTAAGTGGCAGTCGGGACGAGTCAAGTGCGCCAGCAAGGGAAGTAAATTGCGATGTCGAATCTGGCCAACAGTCTGTATCTCGGACCGAATTTGGCGCATTTTCCTATCCAAGTCTCTGGTGTCTTCTTCTGTTAGCTCTGTTGCATCCCTGGGAGGTTGAATTATCTTCTTTATAGCAATCATCTTTCCATTGCTCGCGGGTAACTCGGCCTTGTAAACTTCCCCGCAGCCACCTTTGCCAATGATATCCAGTGATGACAGTCCCTCTTCGCTTTCCAAGAAAGCCAAATCCTCAGCTTTCTTGATCATCGGGCTAAAGATTGCTGGTGCGGAGTCTCTGCGTCCCCCTCGGATTGCCGCCAAGGTCAGCCTAAAGAGCAGCGAGAAGACAAACCCCGAGACGATTCCAGCAACAGCTCCAGCTAGGAACCCTAGTAGCCACCCACTTAGCTTCCTTCGGCTTCTTTTACTTTTGGATGGTTCGTTTTCTGATGGAGTAGGAGCTGGAGGAGTGCTTGAAGCGTTTGGTGATGGTGCAACCGCCGGACTGTTGTGTTTCGTGCTGGGACTCGTGCTGGGAACCTCTTCAAAAATGTAACGTTTCGGTAGATTGTCACCGGATGGTTCAGCTCTGTTCAGCGATGGCACTGGACCTTCAAGAAACAAGTTCCCCGAAACATCAAAGAAGCGGAGATTCCGGAATGAGCGTATGGAAGCTGGAATTTTCCCAGTGAAGAGATTATCAGAGAGAGTGAGTTTTTCCAGGTTGGGGAAATACTTAAGGAAACTCAAATCCCCAGTGAATTTATTTGAGCCAACATCGAGCACTCGGAGATGAACGAGAGATGACAATTCAGATGGAATTTTTCCTGAAAACCTGTTGTTTCTGAGGTTCAGAATTTCCAGTTTGGTACAGTCAACAATCTGGGAAGGTAGTTGGTCAACGAGCTTGTTGTTGGATAGGGAGAGCTCTTTGAGTTCGGAAAGCCGTCCGACTGCCGGGGAGAGCGACCCCTTGAGCTGTTGCGACTTGAAGACGAGTCTTGTGATTCTCAGGACATAGGTATTGTTGCTTGTGAGCCTTCTTTCGCAGATTACACCAGGTAGGTTGCATGGTTTGGTGGAGGCTAGATGAAGCTGAATGTCGATGCCCATGTCCTTTTGGATGGTTTTGAGGGCATCGAAATCGGAACGGTCAAGAACCAATCTTGCATGGCCTAGGACGAGGAGAGAGAGTATTGACAGGAGGAAAAGGCGGGTTTTGCCGCCAGCAGCAGGCGCCATATGGTAGCGGATTCCGGCGACGGGCTTGTTTTAGATTAAGAGAGAGGCTATATTTGGCTATGAGGAATTCCAGATATTTTTTTGGCTATTTGCTTTCTGGAGCTTCCATGTTGGATGATTAGTGCGTGGTTGGCTTTTTAAGCAGAAGCTCTGTGGAAAATATTGCACGTAATGGACCAGTTGCATTGACTTGCTTTTGATGAGTTTATAGATTTTGTTTGTATTTGTGTCTGGACTTTTCTGAACGTGGAAAGGGAGTGAAAACCACAGCAAGTTCTTGGAACAAGCATAGTGTGGGGTTGCATTAACTTTTTCAACTGCCAATTGCTGTAAGGAGATGGTCTTTGAATCTTCTCTTCAATCGACCGGCCGATGGTACCATTGGAGGGAGGGAAAGAACCGGATGCAGAGTAGATGTTGCAAATGACTAAATCCCGTTGCGTTTGCGTACAAAATTTGGTGAAACGCTAACTGTTCACAAGGTATATACGAATGTGATAAATATCAGTCGTTACATGATCGTTTTGTCTTTTTTCTTTCCCTCCGCAGGTTTAGAAAGTATTGTTTGATCGACCCAGTGCGATACGGCCTCGCCACCATCAGGAGGCAACACCGAAAACAGAGTACCCTGTCCTCTGTACTCTGCGAACTCGCGATACGTTTTGCACTCGCATCCTGGAGAGAGACGTGTTCTAGACGCCACATTCGAGCGTACACGAACCGTGCAAAGCTTAATCGAGCGACACGAAGCCGGCGAGTCTAAAGGCAAAGGGCGCGTGTTCCGTGTTTTGGCAATTGAACCATGCGGAACACATGGAAGAGATCACAAGGGCCCCTGCTACAGCAAATCTTTTCAAGTTTTCTGCTTTACTTTGTGCGCCGAGTCTCGTTTCGAGAAACTGCCGAGCACCATCGCGATTTCACATCGAAGACGGCATCGACGTAGAGGAAGGGGCGATGACGATGGACTAGGAACACCCCCCACAAACGGTCCTGCAAAAGGCCAACTCTGTCTGTGTCTCTGTTTCGATGGGTCGATTAGAACGTGTGGAAAGCGTCCGTCCGTTCCATGACGGAAGATGCTTCTCTGGGTCAAGTTGAACGTGAGAGAAGGGCCGCCCGTCCGGTCTACAGAAGACCGAAAGGGGGTGGAGTCTATTGGCCGTTGGATTTCTTTCGGCCAATCGTTCGCCGTTGGATCGGATGACCCGGATTGACGTGGACTTTTGAGGCAACATCAGCGTAGACTTGGGTCTTGATGTCGACAGGCAGGTCGAGTCGACAGAAGCTGCGCAAGTCCTCGGCCGATCTTGGGCCGTTGGATTGGAAATTGATATGCGTGTGACGACCGTTTTGAGACTGACCTGAGATTCCTCCCCATTGGTTCTCCTTTGGACTTGGCTTCCCACGAAAAACAGTACATCCGGGGTAAATTTTTCCACGGTTAATTTTCATTAAATTAAATTAAATTAAATTATTATCACAAAAAACTCAAAATTGATAAATCTGTGACAAGCGGAGGTAAAGCCCTAAAATGATACATCTGTATAACAAAAATTAATAAAGGGTAAATTTTTCATGTTATTAATCCTTTTTATCTCTCTTTTTTATTATTTTCATTTCTGTTTTTTTTTTTTTTGGTTAGATATGAGCAATAGTTGGAAAAAATGTAAGAAAAGTCCTTAATTTCTTGTATTGGTATCAATTTAGTTTTAAATCTTTTAATGGTATCAAATTAGTTTTAAATCTTTTGACTTAATACCAATTCAATCTAAACATTTTAATGGTACAAATTTAGTCCTACACCTTTTGAATTTATACTAATTTAGTACCAAATTTTTTTATTTGATGTCAATTTAGTCATTCTAGCTAATTCATATGGATCTTATTGACGTGAACGTCGGCCAACTTATGTGGCATTACCGGTGCTTATGTAGACAAATTTTAACAATATTTTAATAATGTTTTCAATTTTTTTTCTCTCTTCTTCCTATTTTCTTCCTTTAGACAATGGCTAGTTGTAGGCAACGATTGAGCCCTAGCAAGGTTGGCCCACACCTAGGCCACGGTGATGTCAACCCTCGCCAAATTCGACGAGGTTGGCCCTTGCCTAGGCCAGGGTGGCATCACCTTCGCTCGGCCAATGCTTAGCAAGGCCGCCCTGGCCATGGCGAGGGCTGGACTAGCTAGGTTTGCCCTCACCCAGGCCAAATCGGGTGAGGTTGACCCTTGCCGGGGCTCAACCTTGCTGTGGCTAGGCAAGGCGAGCTCCCCTAGCCATCGCTTGTTGGCCGATTATCGTCTGAAGGAAGAAAAATGAAGGAGAGAGAAAAAAGAAAGAAGAAAAAAAAAATCATAAAAATAATAAATTATTAAAATTATTAAAATATTATTAAAAATTGTTTTAGTTAGCATTGATAGTACCACATAAGTTGACTAGTGTCTGCATTAGCAAAATCTAGCAAAAATAACCTGGAATGATTGAATTAGCATAAAGTCAAAAGATTTAAGACTAAATTGACACTGATTCAAAAGATTTACGACTAAATTGACACCATTAAAATGTTAATGATTGAATTGCCACTAAATCAAAATTTTTATGACTAAATTGGTACCATTGAATGGTTTAGGACTAAGTTAGCATAAATGCAATATGTTTAAGAATCTTTTTTGATACTTTTCCTAGCAATAGTCTATCGGACAGCTTGCCAAGAAAGAAATTCCATCACAAAATTTAAAATAATGATGACGGAGTGTCATTTTCTTGATTTTAGTAAGTAGTTAACGCGGAAGGACACTTGTCCTTTTCACTTCCATCTTCCAAGCAATGAGCAAGAAAGTGCCCCAATAATTTTAACAATTGGACTTCCGGTGGACGACAATGACTTGAACGAGTGATTGATTATAAAGGGCTAATCAAGTATTAATAGGTGAAAGCTTATGTATGCAACGTTATGGTTGTTGCCGTCAAGTCAGGAGTAAAGTCGTAATCGACTCGAGCTGATCCGTTTTGGAAATATCACCAACCGTAAAACAACAACCGAGGGGACCACACCCGTAAGTTTTGATGACCGGAAATATAGAATTTCAATTGCATTTTAGGCCGTTTGTACAAGCTGAGAATAGTTCCCAGTCGATAGCCATCCGAACTGCGAAAAACAAACAGAGAAGTAATTTGGGATAATTGCCCCCAAATAATCCTAAAATTAATCATATCGGTACCTTGATATCCGAAATTATGTTCATACAATATATATTGAATCATGTATGAGATTACTCATTACGTATATGGACGAGTTAGATATCATACAAATTCGACTTTATGTATTTTAGCATCTTCATATTTTGCACTTAACATTTAGTTCTGAAATATTTTTTCAATTTCTGATCAATGGACGTCTTTTTATCTTTGTTAATCAAGAAGTTATTCAAGAGAAGTGTTGACCACCAGGTGGTAAAATAAGCCGATGAGTACTCTATTTTCTAGTGAAGTCACAATTAGAATCAAGTTGTGGGCAAATTTCTAATTAGATTATGCATATTCGATGCGCGAGTTTGATTCACCTCAACCCGTCAAATGTTTACGCACATCGACAAGCTTACAACATGGTTTTGCGGTTTTCTAGTAGTGATCCTTCTGAAACAAGCAAGTTAGGCTCTATAAGTTTTTTGTTCATCTTGCGCGTTCGAGTGGGCTTTCACCAATAAGCCCGCTTACACCTCCATCCGTTTTTTGACATATTAGCTTTTTGTTCTTGTTCAAAATGAATGAGAAATAAGCTTTAGCAGAAGGAATAAATGAGCATCAAAAGGCCCGTGGATCACATGGCATAATTGTGGGATATACGGTAAGCATAAGGAGCAAGGTCCGAATCTGAGCCGAAGACCAAGCCCAAACCCAAGCCCAAACCCAAGCCCAAGCCCAACTTCTAAATTGAGAAATCCTTCAAAATTCGTGGAAGGAATGGGCAATCGGACATGGAGGTCAGTTTTTCTCTCCAAAAACTCGAAAGGTCTTTTCCTCTCTTCTCTTTGTCTTCTCCAACCTTCAGTTATGAGGAGGGTTTGAGCTATTGTCACCCTCCCTTCCATCTATCTTTGAGTTTTTTTTTTTTTTTTTTTTCCAATAGAATATTTAGCTACGGTACATAACAAGAAAAGAATTGATATTTTTCCCACATCAAAGATGATTGAATTTTGAAAATTCGTAAACTAAGTAATTTTAAAGGATATATATATATTTTCCTTTCAAAAGGGAAATATTCATTAAATTTCATGTTAATTTAATATATGAATTTAATTTTCCAAAATGGAGTCAAAATTGGTCTTATATTGTTATAGTTGTGGGAAAATTAAAGATCTCCACTGTTATTTTAAAATTCTATCTCTCATCTCCAATCTCAAACAAAAATCAAATTTTGAATAATCTCCTTAAAGATCGAGGATAATCTCCTTAAAGATTGAGTTCACTTATTTTGAACCTATCCTCTGCACTTCTCATCCAGTTCCAATCTCTACCGATACCTTCATCAGATTACAAATAGCAAAATTGATAATCTGCTTTCTTTTCATTCACGGCCGAGCTTCAATGGGTTCCTCCAGCAGCCCCTCACGTTCAAGCTCCATTCCCAAGTGATTTTTAACATCTGTGAGCACTCAATCCGTGTCATGTCTTAGATCCACCCGCAGTCTTCCTTGAACGGCAACAATAGGTAGATATGTCAGTGAGGCCATCGGCGGATCATCCCAACAGTGTACGGGTGTGTGATCGGAGTCAAGAGGGTTGCACCGTGGAGATATTTGATAGTTTCGAGCTTCAATACGACTCCACCGCTCGTTTTCTTGACCAGGCCTTTCTCAACAAGCAGTACAAGCGCTGTTTAGTGCTCTACTCTCCCTCTCTCTTTTTAGCCTTTTTTTTTTAAATGATTTCTTATTGCGAGCAGAATTTTTTTTTTTTAATTATTGTTTCTGATCTTTTTTTTTTTTCCTCTTTAATTGGCGATAGATAAGGAGACTTGCCCGGATTTTTTTATGCTCGGATGGTACGCCAGTGGCAGCATCGCAGATAAATCTAGTATGCTTATTCACAAAGCTGTAAGTTCCGAGCGTAATCCTCTATTTGGTTGGGATCTTTGCCTGTGTTCTTCCATACAATTGAGTCTCATGGGTGCCTTTCTCCGTGTTGGCTTTATAGTTAAATAAGGTTCGAATGTGATTGTTGCACGCGTGAGTCTGAATTTTTTGACCTCTAATAATGGTGCGATCATACGACTTTTTTCCTTTTTTTAATGTGGCGTAACCCCTCTCCAAGTTACGCAAAGTGTATTATGATAATGTTTGTGTATTTTATTTACAGTTGATGAATATCAGTAGAAGTCCGATGTGCGTTATTCTCAATCGTTGTGCCCTAAGTGCCCTAAAGGATCTCCCTGTTACCATCTGTGGAGAAGGTAAGTGGTTTTTATGTTCTTTTCTGAAGGTTTGTCTTTCAATATGATAGTCATTGTCTGTTTACTTTCTTTTCAGTTGTACCACTGGAAGATCTCAGCGAATTTTCCCAATCAGAACTTCCTCCGGTCGTCCTTGCTCAAGGTCAGGTTTCCTGCCCTCCACCACATAAGTCCTGCCTTCTATTTTGGTCTCTCATCTGATTTTACTTGTTCTTGGTGAAATATTCAATGTTAATAATCTTGTATAGCTTAAACGTTTACCTAACTTTGTGGTTTGTCTCACTTTGCTCTCCATTTTTTTGATTTTCCATAATGTACCCAGGATGTATCCTGATTTCTCCATGACATTTGGCTCAAGTTTTTTCCACATATTAATGCATGGCCCTCTGTGCTCATATAGGGTCAAAACTTTCTTTTTCGGCACTTGATTCATTCGAACAGTCGGCGTTTGGCCTTTAACTTTGTTCACTTTTTTTCAAGAACTTTCTAACTATTGGCTATTTGAAAAATCGAAACAAAGTTGAACCTGGAAAAATGATATAACAATGACTCGAAAGAGATTGATCCATTGCTTCACATGCGTATTTCGGTAGTCGAGAAAGGGTGCTTTGCTTTATTTGAGGTGTTTCGGATTCTTTCATCTACTTTAGAACGATAAATCTGACTTACTTGCAGAAAAAAGAAAAAACAGAAAGGAAATAAAAAGTCTACTTCTATCGACCTTTAGAGGTGGTTTCATGCTTTTCCAGAATTTTTACTGCCCTGCTTGATGTTTCACATCCCAGTATCCTCATATATGCCTAAATGACTTCTAATTTCGCATTTACTTTGGCATGCCCTTCCATTGAATCGAAAAGATTTGTGATGTATAGAAAACGAGTGGCGGGGTCGTATTGAAGCTTGAAACTATCAAAAATCTCCACGGTGCAACCCCTCTTGATTCTGATCACACACCCGTACACTGTTGGATGATCCGCCGGTGGCCTCACTGACATATCTACCCTATTGTTGCCGTTCAAGAAGACTGCGGGTGGATCTGAGACATGACACGGATTGAGTGCTCATAGATATTAAAGATCACTTGGGAATGGAGCTCGAACGTGAGGGGCTGCTAGAGGAACCCATTGAAGCTCGGCCGTGAATGAAAAGAAAGCATATCATCTCCTCTTCGTGATTTTTAATATCCAGATTGATGTTGTGTTCTCGTTGACCGTACTGTATTATCTGTGTAAAATGTGCATATGCTTCGCTTTGATTCCTCTTGTATCTCTAATGAGCCATTCGGTTATACTAATTCCCCCCCCCCCTCCCCCGGCAAGAAATACTAAATACCTCTTTGACTTGCGTTACTCTAGCAATGATTCCTTTTGCTATAGTTATCCATTGGATGATGGTTCCTCCTTGACTTAATCTTCAACTTTTTTCATGTTTCAAGTCAATCGATCATCACAACGTATCATGAACTTCACTTAAACTCCGTTTATCATAAACTCATAATTAATGAGAATGTCAAACATCCTATTGATTTCCGACTGCTCGGTGACCAAATCGGAGAGCTTTGTTTTTACCACTTTCTCTTTTAGTGGGCCAATAATATTATTATAACATTATGATTGATACGCTTATTAAGCATTCCATCGACTGGGCATTATGGGTTAACGTATCGTCATCATCTAATTTGGGGCCATTAGCTTCTTCATATTTGAGCTTAGTTTTTTGGCTTCGTATAAACAATTGTATGTCCTTTTTCCAATCATATGATGACATTGAAACACTAACTGAAAATTCTTTTTGTTCATTTGCGGTGACTAAAATTCATTTGGAGGGAATAAGTCTTATTGATCGCTGCATATGTTCATTACATTCACATATTGTAATATATAGATTGATGATTGAATTTTTCTGCTTTGTTAAATTTTTACTGATTTCAAAATTAAAAGAAAAAAAACATAGGTCCGCTTATATTAGGCATTCAAAGCAGAATCAATTTTTGCCCTATATTTGTTTTTAAGGCAATAAGTTGATTTGAAAAAAATAAAATGATTTACATACAGTTGGATTTGATTTCAAGATTTTCAAAAAGTTATTGATAAGGTAAACTCAAAAGGCAAAGAGAAAAGTTAAACTGATAGGGTATAAAGTTGTTCTGCTTGATCATCAATTGCTCCTGTCTCCTTTAAAGTCACTATGAAGGTCCACATCTCAATGCAGAATATTCAAGTAGGGTACAAGTTGATGAGATAATCACCGTAGCACCACCAAGATCTTAGCAATTAAAACTTTTCGGTACATGAGATATGTCATGGTTAGACAGTGCAACACTAACTATTCAAATTTTTTACCTCTTATATGATAAGACTAACTTGAATTAAAGTGACCTACTAAATTATTATCAAATTACGTTACCAATTTTACGTGGGTTACAAGATTTCGCTTGTGTTACGTATCAATATTTCATCACTTCAATTATATTTTACCTTTTTCTATTGAATTACAACTTTAAAATGTTTTGGTTTGTAATTCTTTACATTTAATAGCTTCTTTTTTGATATTATCCTTCTAAATTAGCACCAACCCCTAACATTTCCCTGTTAGTTATTCCTACAACTAAGTTAGCTTTGGAGGTAGAAAGGGCATAGAAAGATGAGTCTTGCTAATATGACGGCACCTTTATCTACCATCAGTAATGATACCACAATGATCACAAATTCCTATAAGCGTGGATTTGGCAACCGAAGCTATGGAATTCAGAGATACTGAAGACCATAATTAAGAGCTAATGAAAAGCAAATCCATTGAGCTAATCATTTTATTACGAAAAAGAAAAACATCGTAAAATATTGAATTTGGTGAATTTTTTTTACATTTCTTTTTAATGGCACAAAAATGTTTTCACTTGTAGTACTTCCAGCCAAATCCAAATACATACATACATACATACATACATACATACATACATACATACATATATATATATATATGCATGTCATAAAATATACACAACACAAAAACATCTTCACTTCTAATACGATCCAAAGACAAATACAATACTTATAGGATTCGATCCCTTTCATTCTTTTTATTTTTTTCATATTCTATTTATTCATCCTCTCTTAGGCAACCTTTTAGAGCACATAAAAAATAAAATATTAAAAAAGTTTAAGATGAATAATTCCGGAAAGTGTTTTCACATTCTTAGATTTAGGAATTCTCTTTTCTAATTTTATGCACGAATATTTTCTTTGACTGGAAAGTATTTTCAATTGACTTTCATTTTGAGTGAATCAAATGGATGAAAGTTTTAAAAAACTACTTCCCCCCAAACAAATGCATTGTACATTAGGGTTTTAAGTTAGCCGCTTCTAAAGTTTAAATGGCCAAATGTAATTCTCACTTCCCATATGTATTCACTCGGTCTTGCTTCTATCCTCGGCACACCCTAAATTTTTATGCTTATTATTATGCATGCTTCTATAAGGAAAATCATAATATATTCATGACCTCTCAACTCGTAAAATATGGGCGTGCATGGTTGCGTTTTTAAATTTTGTTCATGAACAGATTTTCTGTTTTTTTGTTCCCAGGAACAAAAAAAGAACAGAAACGCGTTTGTTTGCGTTTTTGTTCAAAATCTGTTTTTTTTTTTGTTCCGGGAACAAAATTAGAACAGAAATAAGAAACAAAAAAAAGTTATTTTTTTGTTCTAGAAACACTTTTGAAGAACAAATTTTCTTTCTCATTTATTTTCTTCTTCTTTTTTTCTTCTTTTTTCTTTGGCCGGTGACCTTGTCGGAGGGTCGCCGGCCCCGGCGAGGCCGGGCGACGCTCGGCCTCCGTCGCCGGCCCCTGGCGAGGCCGAGCTCGTCCAGCCACCGGCTAGGCTCGGCCTCGCCGGCGCGGGGCGAGGCTCGGCGAGCTCGGCCTTGTCGGATCTGGGCGAGCCCGAGCTTGCCCAGCCAAGGCAAGGCAAGGCTCGGCCTCGCCGGAGGCAGGCGAGCCTCGCCGTGGTTGGGCAAGGCCGCCGGCCCTCGTCGGCCGGTCGCCGGCCATGGCCGAGGCCGGCGACCGGCCAAAAAAAAAAAAAAGAAAGAAAAAAAGGAAAAATAAAATAAAATAATTAAAAAATTAAAAGAAACAAAAAAATAATACAAATTTACCAAACATGTTTCTATTAATTTTTTATTCCAAAAACAAGTTTACCAAACACGTCTTTTTCGGTGGAACGATTTTTGAAGAAACATAAACAAACGCACCCTATCTCTAGCTTAGATCAGGGGATATATAAGTAAAAATCCAACTGGATAGCTCGGATACGGAAATTTTCCGTTTAGTCCCTGTTGTGATTGATAGCTAGAATGAGACAACAGAAACAAATAAATAAATAAATAAAAAGCAACCAGAAATGTGGAGTCATTAATCCCTGAATTAAAGAAGCGACTGGTGTTTGCGACTAGCAGGGCATTGGTGATAGGCGGGCAATGATTGGTTGCGGCAACTTCCGACATCCGATGACCAATGAAGGTGGCGGGTGGAGTTGTGCTTTTATAGTTTTGTGGTTATAGAAATATAAAAGGGGAACCATAGTAATAATTGTAGCTAGGTAATTGATCCAATACCTTGTTGTTTGAGAAATTTTATTCCGTGTGGAATACAAATCTACATTTTGATTTCTCTCCATGTAAGCCAAATGCCATAGTGTTTTGCACTTGATCACGAATAAGTAAGCTTTCATAAACTTTCATAAAATGCAATGAAATTTCACTATTGAGAGATTCAATTCTACATTAAATGAAAAAATGTACTATATTGACAATGTTTTTAGTAGGTATCTTCTTTATTCATTTATTATATATATATTTGAAGAATCTCACTCCCAAATGGGATTCATGATTTTCTCAGGAAACTAGACAAATTTTTCATTGAGAAAACAAGTGATAGATGAGGCATCCACTCTTCACTTATCCCCCCTCACTTTCGCTCTAATTAACATAAAAATTTTCATGCCTATATTTCCCATTTTTCATAATTATTCGAAAATACTAAGTCCAAATAGTAATGCCAGGTATAAAAAGATTGATAAGAAACTTAACATCATATTATAGAAAAAGTATGCTAGGTCATTCGTTATAATGATATGTGCATATATATCATTATTTTTTTTCCTAAGTCTTGATATACATGGCACTATCAAGGAAAATATTAATGAGATTGAAACTTTGTTTATCAAACCATATTTCTCAAAAAGATTAAATTACGACAGATGTCAAATAAACCACGAAAACTCTCGCATTCCAAATTTTAATTCGAGTGAATCCCTAGTATCTTAAAATTCAAACCATATTTCTCAGAAAGATCAAATCTTTACACACACGTATATATTTGTGTTATTGTTTAGTAATTTAAAAATTGCTCGGTTGCGTGCAGTAGAAATAGAGGAGTATGCTATGAACAGTGACATCATTTAGGGCCTGGCGTGTATTTGCCGCGACTGGGTGCCCGTGTCCTCGAGAACTCTTCGAACTGTACTCTCGCCAATCGCCAACCTCCCCCCTCTCTCTCTCGCTCTCGCGGGTTCGATCCCTCGTCGTTCCAACGGGTAACCGCGCTTCCTCGCGCATGGAGGTGATTCTCTTTCCCTGGCTCCTCTAATTCTCGATCACACCCGGCTGAGAATCGGGTCGCTCGGGTTCGGGCGCTAGTAATAGGAAAGAGTGGATCGAGGTGAATATGGTCGAATTCTTCGCATGTAATGAGGTGGATAAGTCTTAGCCTCGCCTTTTTGAAATAAAGGGTCGGTTCCTGATGATTCCGTTCCGGTCAAGCAGCATCGGTAGCTTAGTGGGTTTGTTAGTTTCAACTAGATGGTGAGGGATACAGTTAAAAAAAATTTCATCTTTGTGGTCATCAGAGGGAAAGAGAAAATTTTGAGCTTTTCCCAAAAATGAGGATGCACAAGTATCCGATATTGGAGCAGATAATGAATTTTTCTGGCATAAATAGAGGAAAACTATCAGGTGGCTTTGAATATTGGATACATCCACTGGTAGGATTTTGTGGACGAAATCGGGACTATGCCTTTGATGTGCTGAATTTTGTTGGAGGGATTTTGTAATGTGGGCCTCGATTAGTTACCTTAGCATTCAAGCCGGTGCTGAGGTCATGACCATTTATGTTGTAAGGTTGGGACTTGTAATTTGGGGGCATCGGTTGTAGCTTTGCACAAGAATATAAAGATACAGTATAAGTTGTACTGTGCCTTTCACTAAAGCTTTCTTTGGCTTCTCTAGTCATCATACTTCACTGTAGGACTATGCAGGACAAGGTTCTCTACGTCAGAGAACTTGCTATATTACATCAGGTTGTTCTCCTTTAGATTGCACCTATATTTTTGAACTTCTCTTTAGAGAATTCTAGCATGGAGCTCGTCCAGGATAACTGACGGCCTGTATTGTAGATACACTTTGATTTCTCACTGTCTCGCTCTTTAAATCGTTCGAATTTACATTGGCTTGTGCTATCTGTTTCTTTTACTTGTATCAGACCATTATAAGGGAGGAACCAATTCTGTTTTGCAGCAGGTTTCGAGTGGAAATGGCATAGATAGGAACAAAGCAATGGTGGAGCAGTTGCAGCGCTATGGCATTTTTAATTCAAAGAAAGTTGCTGAAGCAATGGAGAAAGTTGATAGGGGTTTATTCGTTCCTGCTGGGACTCCAGCTTATGTTGACAGCCCCATGGCAATTGGGTACAACGTCACCATTTCTGCACCTCATATGCATGCGATGTGCCTTCAGTTGTTGGAGAAGAATTTGCAGCCCGGCATGCATGCTCTAGATATTGGCTCAGGTTGTCATGTTAATCCTTTTTCGAGGGATCATGTCTACATTGATATGCATATACCTTCTCAACAATTTGTGCTTTCCTCTTTCATTTGTGATCTCTTCGTGTAAATGCTTAAATCTATCGGAATTCAGATAGAGAGGAAAATAATCATGCCTGCTCACCTTAGTAATGATTCAGCTGACAATTCCCCCTTTTGTGACTTGCTGGAATTTTATAATAAGCACACCATGAGAGCACAAATAGCAACTATCTGTTTGATAAACCCTTTTAATGTCCTCCCTGAGCAGTCCAAACAAATTAAACTAGATCTTTTCCCCTGTCCCCTTCTTGAATTCTTGATCTAGGGGTCTTATTAATCTGCTGCTGCACTCCAGGTCGAGGTTCAGAATGCTTGTTTCTGCTGAGCAAACTCATTTGATTGAAATTGCAACCGTCAGATCAATCTTTATTTACTTTTCTGTTACATTCGCATAACTATCCAAATTGATACTGTCATGATTTTTCCAAATCAATCAGAAGGAATCCTGCTCCAGTATTTTTATATTTCTTGCTGAATGGGAGGTTATGATCTCTAGTTCTCATTGTGTCAGGTACGGGCTATTTGACAGCATGCTTTGCAGTGATGGTTGGACCAGAAGGTCGAGCTGTTGGTGTGGAACACATTCCTGAACTGGTTACTTCTTCAATCAAGAACATTGAAAAAAGTGAGGCAGCATCGTTGTTGAAACAAGGCTCCCTATCCATCAATGTTGGTGGTATGTGTCCACTGGCCAGTAATGCAATACCATCTTTCATGTTCGTGATAATGATAGTGGGAAGTTAGAAAATAACTCGCACTTTTCTTGGTGATTAAGGTTGTGTTTGTCTGAAAGAAAGAAAATGGAAATCTGAGGGTGTTTATGTTGGTAAATGTATTACAATAACAACTACTGGATCTGAAGGTTTTTGAAGAAAAAATATTAACATAGTAGTATAGCACATTTCAAGAGTTTGAATCCTAACACATCCAGCTGTTTTCTTTTCATCTTTTCCTTGTTAGTGTTCATCATCCTGGTTGTTGGATGTGCTACATCCATGTTGTGTGTTTCACATATGAGACTCGATCTACAAGAGTGTTGAGAGATATGCTAAATATAGGGTTGTGAAAGTGTTTCTTAGAAAGCAATTTTTCTGTTAGTTCATTGGATTGGCTTTAAGTGAATATGATTCAAGCATAGATTTGTTTGGATGTTGACTCTTACTGAAGAAGAGAATTTTTTGTATAGGCTCTCAGCTACTTGATGCAAAAGCGTGTGAATCTAACCATCGGCACTGGAATGGTGCAAAGTTTAAGGGGAAAACTGCCTGCAGACATATCTTAAAAGTCCAACAACAACCAGACTCATAAAAGACCGGAAACTCTGAACTTTCTTTTGTTTCCTTTTCTGCCTAAGTTTACTAAACACCTGTTACTTTTCATGAAAATCCTTCGATTCAATCTCCTTTACTTAAATGCAAAGTCTTTAAAGCTAAAGTGCTACCAAACTCGCCTTATTCTTCAATAAAATCTGTCATGGCATATTCATATTAAATGGTCTCAATTGCTTCAGTAAGTTCCATAACTTGCTAATCAGTAAGCAGTTGATTCGTGGACAAGAACTTGATAGATTGTGCTTGAATATCTTTCGTCTATTAATTGCTCATGATCCTACATTTTTACCTCTTAGATGGCAGACAAGGTTGGCCAGAGTTTGCTCCTTATGACGCCATTCATGTCGGGGCAGCTGCGAGAGAAATACCACAGCCACTTATTGACCAGTTGAAGCCGGGAGGGAGGATGGTGATTCCTGTCGGAAATGTATTTCAGGATTTAAAAGTGGTGGACAAGAACTTGGATGGAAGCCTGAGCATTCGGAATGAGACTTCTGTACGTTATGTTCCTCTCACGAGTAGAGACGCTCAGCTACGGGGCACTTGAGATTTGAATTGATATACAGCCCTGGCATCATCAGGCAGTACCAGGAGAGGCTGTTGTGATGAACTTCATGTACAAATTCTCTGCCTGCCGGCCCTATTTGATGTTGTACCCTATTAGCTTGTGGGAGGTTGCACAGATGTTTATTGTTCATGGTAATATTGCATCCTACTGTTGTAAATTTCTCATGTATCAAGGACTACTGCAGAATAATGATATGCCGAGGAAATGCAGTTTGTGCATGTGGGTTCTGGCACATATTAAAGGCATTTCATTAGTCAATACTCAGTGAAAAGTAAATGGCAGTGGTTTTGATGGACAATAAGATTTTTTTGGATATTCTTTCCTCTCTTCGGATGAATCTAAACTGAATTCACCATCTATACACTGGAAAGATCTAAATTGGTAACGACATGGTGCTCTGACCGTGACAACCACCTGTCTGATATTACTCTCAATGAGATGCTGTTCTTGTTTTAATCTCCTATATTCCGAAACACAATATATATGGAGGTTTGACCACTTGCATTTTCCAACTTCAGAAAGCCAGAAAAAACCTCTTAAATTTTCTTAGTTAGGATCAGCAACCTGTAACCGTGACGCCATAGAGCAAGAGTCGAGAGTATGCTCATGGCTAATTACCAGGAATTGAGCTTTTATTGGTGTTGCCTATTGCAATAAAAATTGAACTTTTACTGTTAAGAGAGAAATAGTCTCCACGACATCCAACAAATGAAAAGCGGCATTCCGCAACTAAATGAATCCTCCGTCACCGGAAGAATCCCTGAACATCTGTCCATAGTTCATCTTCCGATAAATAATTTCTGGTACCTGTCATCAGTTTCAGTACCTTGTACATCTTTTCTATTATGAACGAACAATTTCTTTGTCTTACACCAGAGACTCTGCTTTGACAACAGTAAAAGACGAGATTATGCAAGGAAAAGACGGCATCTCAAGAGGCTCGACAAAGGAAAGAAGGCAGACAAAGCTTAAATAGTCTCCTCCTTTCGAGTTAAAAGGAGCTGCGTCTCGGTCTTGCCTCTGCGACATTTACCCTGATGGTTCTCCCATCCAAGCTCTGTAACACCAGGCGACACAAATGGTCAAAATAAATCCTAATTCTTTATTACTTTACAAGCAATTTCTGAAGAGAAAAAAGGAAGCTAATCTTCCCGAAACTAGCGTAATGGCTCGTCTCCACCAGTCAGAATTAATAATAATAATAATTACTAGCAAGCAAGTTGACAAAACCACACGAGATATTTTCTAAAGCTGCTGTGTAAACAATGAGTCTGAAATAATTTGTACAGGTTTCTTCAAGCATGACATCCACAGAACCACTTGGAGGAGCTTAGGTTAACCAGAAATGTGCAAAGAACAGGAAAGATAGCAGTACCTGTCTGTCAAGAGCGGCAATAGCGTCATTCATCTCAGTCTCAGACGCCATCAGCACAAAACCAAAACCACGAGAACGGCCAGTTTCCCTGTCATAAACAACCCGTGCATTTACCACCTTACCATATTCACTGAAAATTTGTTCCAGACGAGCATCATCCACACTCCATGGCAGGTTCCCAGCATACAATCTATATTCAACATCAAGAGCGCGAGGGAGGCGCTCTGCTCGTGATCCTTTTGGGGAAGCCTTATTGACGGTTAGAAGTCTACCATTTAAATCCTGCAGGCAAAGGTGATCGACCTTATTAGTATCAGAAATCAATAGACATGCCCATTAGGAAATTTCCAAACATTTTGAGGGATGGCAATCTCAACTCTACATAAGATACAGGTAAAAGTTATCGTTGATATGCATCGACCTATCACCAATTTGGTTAGTCCTTTTCATCCATATCCAACCAAATAATGCTCATCAAAATCATTCACAAGATTCTCACGCCCATGAAGCAGCTATGAGCAAATTAGGAACACACGGCACAAAAGAATAAATGTGCAGCTTAAATGGTCATTGACTCAGTACTAAGAGTTCAAGAATATAAGGCGGATCAACTAAAGGAATCTAGACAGAAAACACATAACCCAAGCTGCCAATACATAATTTAGAATGTCATAATTCATAACAGGTTTTCAACGTACTTGAAAAGAGAAATTAAACCGACAATCAAGAGATTCCAATTGCAAAGTTTTGCTGGTTGAACAGAGCACCAAAGAAAACCAGAAAATTTGGCAGAAATTCATCTCCTTCCCTCTTCCACCCACCCTTTTCATCTTGCCCTTAACAAGCCCCAACAACATCCCCACCCCTCCATAATGAAAAGGTGCAACATGAATTGATTAGGACATGTAAGTGGTGAAGGAACCCAATCACCTCCACACGAAAGTGATTGTTATCAGAAAAATCAACTTCCCATTGAAATTCAATATCGCTTAATTTTGCATTAATACGGGTCATAAATCATTATTACCACACTTTCTCCATCAAAACATTCACATAGCGGGCCAAGACACGCCGAATACACAGTCACGGCCACGTAAGAAATGCGTGCACATGCAGTTAAATCGATCTCCGATATTTTCGGAGGGATTTTCAGTTCGTCCTCGCAAAAGTACAATCTTTTTATATCTCAGCATATACATGACAATAATGATATGTAGCTGAACAGACCAAGCTCATCAGAACAGTAAAAACAAGCAAGGAAATATAGAGAAACTTACAAAGTGATGAAGCATTTCCACAGCCTTTTCTGCTTCTTCCACCGTACTCATTGTCACGAACCCGAACCCACGACTCTGGTCGGTCTGCCTGTTATAAATAACCTGCCACACGATTCAAAAGAACGATAAACAGCCCCACTAAACCCCAAGATAAAAACATGAATCAAAACTCAACGAATTTCACAAAAAATCACTGAAGAGGCTCACCTCAGCAATCTCAACAGTTCCAGCTCGCTCAAACAACATGGCCAATTTCTCACTGTCAATATCATAAGACAAATTCCCGACAAATATCTTCGCCTCCTCAGGCGGCTCGACAAAAGACCCCTCGAAAATCCCATCTTCACCGCCATCTCCCTCGGCCTCGCCGGCCTCAACACCCGCGCCCTCTCCCTCGAGTTCGCTATGCTCTTGTTCTTCCTGCTCGGCGGCCCAGCCAGCCGTGCGCGCGACGAACGAGACGACGGAACGGTGGTGGGGCTCGAAGGAGGCCGGAGCGAGCGCGGAGCGAGAGCGAGAGAGGCGAAGGCTGAGGTGGTTGGGAGCGACTGGCAGGTACAGGCGAGGGCTGCCCAAGGCGGAGATGGAGCGAGAAGGGCTTGCGAACAAGGACGAATTGGTCGTCAACAAGGCTTTCAACGCCGTCGTCGACATCTTCGCAGAGAAACTGGACGGAGAGAAGAGAAGAGAAGAGGGGAGGGAGGGAGGGAGGGTTTTGAGGTTGAAGAAGATAAGGGTTTAATTCGAAGAGAGAAATGACGCAGACAGAGAATTTTATATATGTCAGCCGGTTCAGTTCACAGAAGGTGAGGCCGGTCCGGTCCGGGCCGGTCCGGCCTGGCCCGACTGATTGATATATCTTTTCGTTTTTGAAAATTGACACTTCACAACAAAACATAAGCATATTAATATTGATTTTAAAAGAAATTATGGATATATCACCCAAGTGATACTTCACAAACAGTTGAGCCAGGCTGGTCTGGCTAATATATATTTTCTTTTGAGAACTTATGCTCCACAACACATTACAACACGAGCATATTAATATTGGTTCCGAATGATATCGATGGAGGAAGATGAACTTGGAGATTGACATTTGTTTCCTTCCATGAAAAAAAAGGGTCATAATTTTCCATTAAATATTATAGAATGATTGAAATTTTAGGATTTGAATTGAAGACACGAGATATGAAAAAGAAACTATAAAAACGTCATTCGGTTGATCCTTTACTTTACATATAGTTAATCCAAACCGGTCTAGCCATCTCGGCATAATTCATATACTTTCCTTTCTTAAAATCGATACTCCAAACACAATATAAGTATACTAATATCGATTTTGACAAATATCGGGAGATGAAGATAAATTTAGGTATTCAAATTTATTTCCTTTCACAAAAAATTTGTTGTGATATATACCAATATTTATTCATGAAGTTCCATGAATGACCTTATCAAAAATCTCATTTTAGGTAATTAGTAATCCTATGGTAAGATCTGGTGAAACGATTTCCTACTATATAATGATAGTTACTCTCTCACCTAGCCTTAACTTTCATCATTAATTATGTCCAAAGATCATTAACCATAGCCTGTGTCCAGTGAGAATGTCTCTTGTGGAATTTTGACAGAACTATGGGGGCGTTTACGATAATCATAAGGGTGCTTATGATAATCATTTTGTTTCTCTGTTTTTTTATTTTCTTGCAAATCATCAACATAATCTTCTTGTACACAAGCATGCAAAACCCGCTACCTTATGTACAAATTCCATACATAAATTTACGACTTAGATGTCCTGTCTCTTTCGGAAAATTTTACCTTCTAATTACATAAGCAAGAATGAGTCGACGTGCCGATGTCCAAGAGAACAACCTCAACATCCCAGAACCTGCATTCTCCTGGACGCTTGAGGGTCAGCAACTTGTATTCCGCACTGTATGTGAACTCCGCTTCCTTCGCATCTACCTTGCACCACCTTGGCCTGCTGCTACAGTAAGCTCCGAACCGTCCGCACCCCCGCACCTTAATGTTCAACACGCACCACGAAGGGTCCATTCTGTGGGCGAGCTCTTCCACAGCACCTCCTGGGTTGTACATGTCAAACAATCCGATGGGAGCGAAGTGAACATTCTGATCAAATACCTGTCTGAGTGCCCATGTGTAGATTTTCGACAAATCAGGATTGTGATGCAAGAGCAGATGCACAGAAGGGAATAAAACTGCAGGGTCTTTGGTGATGTTCCTAATGGGTGATATGGTGTATATTTCGCAACATAAGGTTCGCAACCATACTTTGAGAGTCTATTCTCTTCGACAGTACCGGAGTGAAACTGTAACTTAAGAGGTTGTTTGATCATTCAAGTAAAAGTGAGATTTCGGATGCAGGGTACAGACACGAGGACTTGAGCACTGGCCTGTATGGTAGGCATAAACCGCAGACTCTTCTTCCCAATTCTCGCCAGCCATGTCTTCAAGAAACATGACGTCGAGAAGGTGGTTGAATAGGCGCTGTCATGGGCTTCTCCTGATCTCCCTCTTTCATAGGCCACGGTCCCGCTCCTTGGCAATTAAGCACTCCCAGGATCCCGTTTAACCTGTTCAAGTTCCATATCTTCAGCAAACTAGAGATTGAAAACCGAAGACTTGTGAGAAGATGTTTCTATTGTAAAGGTGTACCATAGCCGGTTCTACAGTATTGTCCTTACGGGCTTCTCATTTGTGATGCTGAATTTTTTTTACCTTTTCTCGTCCATGACGGGGTCTTTGAGCAAGCAGTCTCGAGTGGGCCGACCAGCACATCGAGCTTTCAGGTCAGACCCATCTGGTAGTACCAGCTTTCTGAGGATCTTGATGTCGTGGTTCCCCGGCTTTTCACTGCATCGCATGATCATTGGCACAAGAACAGGATATTAACAAAACAAGTGGATTCATTGATGTCTTCTATGTCATGGTCCGCACCTTACATAGACTAACCACCTACTGCTCTCGCTGCAGTGTGGAACCCAGCTGTGTTATGTTTGCTCTGCATTTAACGTGGGAAATCAGAAATTTAAATCTGTAATCCTCACCAAGAAGCAGGTGAAGCTAATTACAAGAACAATAGTTGAATGATGAAACTATCACGTTCTTCAATCACGCAGTCAATCACAAGAGAGGAAAGCCTACATGAAACATGTCCCAATCTGGAACCACAATCTCTCCAAGAAGAACACTGTTAAAAGACACCGAGGTGATGTGTAAGGTCTGAAATGTTGGTTCTCGAGGCATGAAATCCCCGACGCCCTTGCAACTGAACTCTTCTTTGAACTGAACAGCTAATATAATTAATTAGAACTTGTATCAAAACTCACTACTTGAGCGCTGTGAACCATTGACGAGATCAGTGAGAATTCCCGCAGAGCTGTATTATGACTCATGCAGCAAATGACATCGTTTTCTTTGAAGTTCCTTGCAATAGATTGCTTAAGTGCTTCTTGATACTGCCTGGTCAAAGCAACTCGTCCACCGTATCCTTGTCCTAAGGTTTTCAATATATTCTGAACATCTACCTTCACCCCATCAGCACCGGATTTCGCCAAATAGCTATGGAGATCATCATAAAAATCCTGTATCCTCTGAGGGTCTATTAGCCCAAACCCATATTTGTCGAGGCTGTTCATTGCAATGTCTCTAAGTTGCTGATATTTCCATCCAACTGAATCAGGTATGACCAATTTAGGGTTGTGCTTCTTCAATTTCTTGGATGATGGGTGTAAACCGCCCCAATAACCAGCCAAAGCGAGCCACATATATACAAATCTGCATGAACGAGCAAATGCCAATGATCTCAAACACACATATTTGGATCATCCTCATCAGCAACAGTGATATACGCCGAACACGGACACTTACCTTACTCCATACTTGTCCTTAACATATTGAACGAAGCAATCAAATCCCTAACGCATTTTTCTGAAACGGGATTCCTGAACTTGCCGTTTTCTTTGATGTCGACTAGCCGGACAGCAAAACTGAAAGTCATTAACAGAAGCGGATTGCCATGATTCACCAATTAATGCCGTTGTCATATCCATCCGTAAAATGGTAAACCACTAGAAAAAGAAGCTAATGCATTCTCTGTCCCTTGAAGAAATGGTTCACCATCTTCGCGAAACTCATCTAATGTATCTTGCCACCCATCATCTATGATTAAAAATTTTGGTGAGCAGCCTCCATCTTTTAGACTGCATGGACATAAGACATCAATGATCCTTCAGCCTCCTTCTATGGAGCTTAGTCTCGAGATATTTACTTTACAGCCAAATTACCCTTGAAGGCCCTCTTTGTAACCTTCCGGATTGACTTGACGATTAAGTAATAGGTCTCCAATTTATAGAAAATTCCTATGGTCGAGGTTTCCCGAGAAGGTAAGCCCTCTATAAAACTATTTCTGTGGTCATTCTTTTAAAAAAAAAAAAAATCCCAATAGAATATTTAGCTACGGTACATAGCAAGAAAAGAATTGATATTTTTCCCACATCTAAGATGATTGAATTATGAAAATTCGTAAACTAAGTAATTTTAAAGAATATATATTTTTTTCCCTTTCAAAAGGGAAATATTCATTAAATTTCATGTTAATTTAATATATGAATTTAATTTTCCAAAATTGGAGTCAAAATTGGTATGGAATTCCAAAGTCTGACTGTTTGCGTAAAACGCTTATATTGTTATAGTTGTTGGAAAATCAAAGATCTCCACTGCTATTTTAAAATTCTATTTCTCTCCAATCTTAAACAAAAATCAAACTTTGAATAATCTCCTTAAAGATTGAGGAAAAATCTCCTTAAAGATCGAGGAATAATCTCCTTAAAGATCGAGTTCACTTATTTTGAACCCATCCTCCGCACTTCTCATCCTGTTGCAATCTCTACCGATTTCTTTTCATTCACGGCCGAGCTTCAATGGGTTCCTCCAGCAGCCCCTCACGTTCGAGCTCCATTCCCAAGTGAGCACTGTGTCATGTCTTAGATCCACCTGCAGTCTTCCTTGAACGGCAACAATAGGTAGATATGTCAGTGAGGCCACCGGCGGATCATCCCAACAGTGTACGGGTGTGTGATTGGAGTCAAGAGGGGTTGCACCGTGGAGATATTCGATAGTTTCGAGCTTCAATACGACCAGAGGAAGTTCTGATTGGGAAAATTCGCTGAGATCTTCCATTCTGGCTGGTACAACTGAAAAGAAAGGACATAAAAACCACTTACCTTCTCCACAGATGGTAACAGGGAGATCCTTTAGGGCACTTAGGGCACTAGGATTGAGAATAACGCGGACTTTTTAGTGCCCGCCACTCGTTTTCTTGACCACGCCTTTCTCAATAAGCAGCACAAGCGCTGTTTAGTGCCCTACTCTCCCTCTCTCTCTTTTTAGCCTTTTTTTTTTAAAATGATTTCTTATTGCGAGTAGAAATTTTTTTTTAATTAATGTTTCTGATCTTGTTTTTTTTTCCTCTTTAATTGGCGATGGATAAGGAGACTTGCCCGGATTTTTCTATGCTCGGACGGTACGCCAGTGGCAGAATTGCAGATAAATCTAGTATGCTTATTCAGAAAGCTGTAAGTTCCGAGAGTAATCCTCTATTTGGTTGGGATCTTTGCCTGTGTCTTCCATACAATTGAGTCTCATGGGTGCCTTTCTCCGCGTTGGCTTTATAGTTAAATAAGGTTCGAATGTGATTGTTGCACGGGCGAGTCTGAATATTTTGACCTCTAATAATGGTGCGATCATACGACTTATTTTCCTTTTTTAATGTGGCGTAATCCCTCTCTAAGTTACGCAAAAGTGTATTGTGATAATGTTAGTGTATTTTATTTACAGTTGATGAATATCAATAAAAGTCCGATGTGCGTTATTCTCAATCCTTGTGCCCTAAGTGCCCTGAAGGATCTCCCTGTTACCATCTGTGGAGAAGGTAAGTGGTTTTTATGTTCTTTTCCGAAGGTTTGTCTTTCAATATGAAGTCATTGTCTGTTTTCTTTCTTTTCAGTTGTACCAGCCAGAATGGAAGATCACAACCAATTTTCCCAATCAGAACTTCCTCTGGTCGTATTGAAGCTCGAAACTATCAAATATTTCCACGGTGCAACCCCTCTTGACTCCGATCACACACCTGTACGCTGTTGGATGGTCCACCGGTGGCCTCACTGACATATCTACCTATCGTTGCCGTTCAAGGAAGACGGTGGGTGGATCTGAGACATGACACGGATTGAGTGCTCAGATAATGGAGCTCGAGCGTGAGGGGGCTGCTGGAGGAACCCATTGAAGCTCGGCCGTGAATGAAAATAAAGCAGATTATCAATTTTGCTATTTGTAATCCGTGATGAATAATCTTCTCCTCTTCAAAATTTGATGGGCTCTTTGTGCTCGTTGACCGTACTGTATTATCTGTGTAAAGCTTCGCTTTGATTCCTCTTGTATCTCTAATGAGCCATTCAGTTATACTAATTTTCCCCCCGCAAGATATAGTAAATACCTCTTGACTTGCGCTACTCTAGCAATGATTCCTTCTGCTATAGTTATCCATTGGATGATGGTTCCACCTTGACTTAATCTTCAACTTTTTTCATGTTTCAAGCCAATCGATCATCACAATGTATCATGAACTTCATTTAAACTCTGTTTATCATAAACTCATAATTAATGAGAATGTCAAACATTCTATTGATTTTCGACTGCTCGGTGACCGCATCAGAGAGCTTTGTTTTTACCGCTTTCTCTTTTAGTGGGCCAATAATATTGTTTTAACATTATGATTAATACGCTTATTAGGCATTCTATCGACTGGGCATTATGGGTTAATGTATCATCATCATCTAATTTGGGGCCATTAGCTTCTTCATATTTGAGCTTAGTTTTTGGCTTCCTATAAACAATTGTATGTCTTTTTTCCAATCATATGTTGACATTGAAACACTAACTGAAAATTCTTTTTCTTCATTTGCGGTGACTAAAATTCATTTGGAGGGAGTAACTCTTATTGATCGCTACATATGTTCATTACATTCGCATATTGTAATATATAGATTGATGATTGAATTCTTCTGCTTTGTTAAATTTTTACTGATTTCGAAATTAAAAGAAAAAAACATAGGTCCGCTTATATTAGGCATTCAAAGCAGAATCAATTTTTGCCCTAAGTTTGTTTTTAAGGCAATAAGTTGGTTTGAAAAAAATAAAATGATTTACATACAGTTGGATTTGATTTCAAGATTTTCAAAAAGCTATTGATAAGGTAAACTCAAAGGGCAAAGAGAAAAGTTAAACTGAGCTACATAGTTAGATTGATCACAAGATACAAAAAGAAAAGGACAGTTATATGAGAAAAGCAAGAATATTCAAATAGGGTATAAAGTTGTTCTGCTTGATCAGCAATTGCTCCTGTCTCCTTTAAAGTCACTACAAAGGTCCACATCTCAATGCATAATATTCAAGTAGCGTACAAGTTGATGAGATAATCACCGTAACACCACCAAGATCTTAGCAATTAAAATTTTTCGGTACAAGATATGCCATGGTTAGACAGTGCAACACTAACTATTCGAATTATTACCTTTTATATGATAAGACTAACTTAAGTGACCTACGAAATTATTATCAAATTACATTACCAATTTTATGTGGGTTACAAGATTTCGCTTGTGTTACGTATCAATATTTTATCACTTCAATTATATTTTACCTTTTTCTATTGAATTACAAATTTAAAATGTTTTGGTTTGTAATTCTTTACATTTAATAGCTTCTTTTAAATATTATCCTTCTAAATTAGCACCGATCCCTAACATTTCCCTGTTAGTTATTCCTACAACTAAGTTAGCTTTGGAGGTAGAAAGGGCATAGAAAGATGAGTCTTGCTAATATGACGGCACCTTTATCTACCATCAATAATGACACCACAATGATCACAAATTCTTATAAGCGTGGATTTGGCAACCGAAGCTATGGAATTCAGAGATATTGAAGACCATAATTAAGAGCTAACGAAAAGCAAATCCATTGAGGTAATCATTTTATTACGAAAAAGAAAAACATCGTAAAATATTGAATTTGGTGAATTTTTTTTACATTTCTTTTTAATGGCACAAAAATGTTTTCACTTGTAGTACTTTCAGCCAAATCCAAATACATACATACATACATACACACATGCATATATATATGAATGTGATAAAATATACACAACACAAAAACATCTTCACTTCTAATATATATATCCAAAGACAAATACAATACTTATAGAATTCGATCCCTTTCATTCTTTTTATTTTTTTCATATTCTATTTATTCATCCTCTCTTAGGCAACCTTTTAGAGCGCATAAAACAATAAAATATTAAAAAATTTCAAGATGAATAATTCCGGAAAGTGTTTTCACATTCTTAGATTTAGGAATTTTCTTTTCTAATTTTATGCACGAATATTTTCTTTGACTGGAAAGTATTTTCAATTGACTTTCATTTTGAGAGAATCAAATGGACGAAAGTTCCAAAAAAATACTTCCCCCCAAACAAATGCACTGTAAATTAGGGTTTTAAGTCAGCCGCCTCTAAAGTTTAAATGGCCAAATGTAATTCTCACTTCCCATATGTATTCACTCGGTCTTGCTTCTATCCTCGGTACACCCTAAATTTTTATGCTTATTATCATGCATGCTTCTATAAGGAAAATCATAATATATTCATGACCTCTTGACTTGTAAAATATCTCTATCTTGGATAAGGGGATATGTAAGCAAAAATCCAACTGGATAGCTTGGATATGGAATTTTTTCCGTTTAGTCCCTGTTGTGATTGATAGCTAGAATGAGACAACAGAAACAAATAAAAAAATAAATAAAAAGCAACCAGAAATGTGGAGTCAGTAATCCCTGAATTAGAGAAGCGGCTGGTGTTGGCGACTAGCAGGGCATTGGCAATAGGCAGGCAATGACTGGTTGCGGCAACTTCCGGCATCCGATGACCAATGAAGGTGGCGGGTGGAGTAGTGCTTTGATAGTTTTGTGGTTATAGAAATATAAAAGGGGAACTGCAGTAATAATTGTAGCTAGGTAATTGATCCGATACCGTGTTGTTCAAGAAATTTTATTCCGTGTGGAATACAAATCTACATTTTGATTTCTCTCCATGTAAGCCAAACGCCATAGTGTTTTGCACTTGATCACGAATAAGTGAGCTCTCATAAACTTTCATAAAATACAATGAAATTTCACTATCGAGAGATTCAATTCTACATTAAATGAAAAAAATGTACTATATTGACAATGTTTTTAATAGGTATCTTCTTTATTCCTTTATTATATATATTTGAAGAATCTCACTCCCAAATGGGATTCATGATTTTCTCAGGAAACTAGACAAATTTTTCACTGAAAAAACAAGGGATAGATGAGGCATTCATTCTTCACTTATCCCCCCTCACCTTCGCTCCAATTAATATAAAAATTTTCATGCCTATATTTCCTATTTTTCATAATTATTTGAAAATACTAAGTCCAAAAAGTAATGCTAGGTATAAAAAGATTGATAAGAAACTTAACATCATATTATAGAAAAAGTATGTCAGGTCATTCGTTATAATGATATGTGCATATATATCATTACTTTTTTTTTCCTAAGTCTTGATATACATGGCACTATCAAGGAAAATATTAACGAGATTGAAACTTTGTTTATTTCATAGATAATAATTAATCTGAAAATATTTTTTTAAAACAATTGCTTACATCACTTAAAAAATAAACGGATGAAAACTATTTCCATCGCCTACTAAGATGTATAAACATAAATTATTGTCGATAAAGAAAATATTTTATATTGACTAATTATTTTGAGCAATACTTTTAGAAATATAATTTTCAAATTAAATTTTTCCGTGAAATAAGTGGAGTCCGAATTTATAGAAATCAGGAATCTGGCGTCCGTAAGTCCTAACGTTATGATATCTGGCTCTTACAATCAAGGTTCGGATCTCCAAAAATTTCTTTTGTGCGCGTTTGGGTCCTTCATAACCTGCATTCACGTGGAGTTCATCTCATGATATCCTCTTAGGGGAGTCGAATTGCAAGAATATAAGGGTCACCTTTTGACTTTTAAGGTCATTTTTGCGATTAAAACCTAATAAGAACTAAGAGAGTAAAGGGAAAAAAGGAAAAAGAAAATATTAGAAAAGGAAAAAAAAACTAATCGCGCGCGTCCTCTCTCTTTTTGCACTTTTGTTTTGCGCCCATCTCCTTTTAATTTTTGCAATTAAAATATTCCCGAGTAATGTTCTAAATTAGAAAAGACTCGAATGCGATTGAAACTGCATCGACTTAGCTTTTGATGTTGATGGTTTTATTTATATGTTGATGGGCTTAAGTGGGCCCGTCCGCCCATATTGGGCCTAAAAGCCTGGCCCGCAAGATAAGGGCCCATGGATGAAGGGTTGAGATATGAAAAAGTGTTACGTTGAGGGGATGTGTCTTTTGGAGAAGACGTATTTAAGAGGAGAAAAGAAAAACCTTTTGGAGAATGTTTTTCTTTTTTCCCTCTCCCAAAACCAACGGAAGTTTCTCCCCGTGAAGCAACAGGACGCTCCTCGGTAGAACAGGATCAGAATCCTTCCTCGATCTTTAACATTGGTGTTTAATCTATGGACAATAAGGTACGCTCGATTTCGTGGTATGTCTTTGATCGGTGATACATGTTTGTTTTTTGGGCTCGTCTTCCGCATTTGTTTTAGTGGTTTGATTTAGTGTCGAATCCATTTTAGGGGAATCAGCAATTCCCAACATATGCATTCTCGCTTGGCGTTATTGCATTCGTGGGTGTGAACTAATCGATGGCCTGCAACTGCAACAGTTGACTTTGCGGCATGTAAATTGAAAGGTTGTTCGCAAGCGCAAGCTTTTATTTCGTTTTCCCTATCTCTAAATTCTACCAGAAATATTCTAGAAGATCGTGTGCCACGCAGAACGCAAATCACATGGACGACCCAGCTGCGCAGTACACGCTAAAATACAACAAACTCTTGCCGGTTGTCGACTTTGGTGATACGACTTACTAGAATTACTTGCTAGAGCAAGTCAGAAAGTTCATGAAAATTCATCAAATAATGACGTGGAAAGTTTGAATTTGTAAATTTTCACGCCAATGGTGGGTTTGCTTGTATGAATATAAAGATATATCTATGCATACATATACATATATGTATAGTTGAGTGGGTGGTGCATTTTAAGAGTGTAATTCACCGATCAAAGGTGGGTACTTTCTTGCGGATGAGATATGATCAGAAGAAAACAGTTACATAAAACTATTGGGAACACTGTTTTGGGGAGGACGGACAAAGTTGACTTGCGTACCTCCTCAACCAAGATGTGGAAGGGCGGCGATCCAACGAAGCCGAATTCTATGCCGAATTCTATGACCATTTTCTAGAATTCATGTCCTTTAGTTGAGGTAGATATGCGAATGAATGATGGAGGAATGAAGTTGGTAGATGCAAGTGGGACTTGGATCGGCTATAAAAATTCGAATTCCAGTTGGCCGTGTCCCTAGAAACCACCTTGCTCCACCCTAATCGAACTCACGATTCCATTCACAACTACGGCAACAACAAAGGCATGTCCATCGTCATTTTTACACCCGCCTATATTTCGTCCTCAGCATCGTCGTCTAAAACGAGGTCTTCCTCAAACAAGCCTATCATTTCGTTCCCTACAAGGTGCTTTTTCGGTGTCAGTTGACTCTCTTTGCGGCCTCTTCGCTTTCGTATTTGTTTTCATATGGCCGGTGCCTACTCGAGCAATCCACCACACACGGTGATCATGCTGTTCTGAGGGTACGCATTCACACATTCTTGCGCGGATATTCCCACTTCCCCCATGGTTTTTGCTTCTCCTTTCTTTCTATCTGAACAAGTGATGGTAACTTCGATCGTGTTTGAAATCACTCTTCTTCATTTGCTTGTTCCCAGAATGAGATTTCACAGCAAAACTTCCCGTTGCTCATTTTCCATACTCATCCACCGCTTCTTCTTTACCTAGATCAACATCTCAAGGAAGCAATCTTTTTCTGAGCATCTACAATCAACTTCCATAGCAACGACTTCTCACGGTGATTGCACTATCTTTGTGAATGTTCTTCTTGAGTTTCACGTGTTATCTATGTCTAAGAAAACTCTAGATAGACTTTATTCTACTTAAGATGCGTTGAACAAAATCAATCATAATGCAAGAACCTTATAGGAACTTGTATATTCCAGTAGGACCGAGTGTGAGTCTTATAAATTCTTCAGATGCGATCAGTTTGATCTAACGAAATGAGTTTATACCACGGTTGCTTCACAACTAGCTAGGAAAATGATTTTGTAGAGCAATAACCAAATCAAGTGCTAACGGTGAAGCCGCAAGGGGCAATCAATGCTCCATTAGTATATCCTAATGAACACTTGTCTGTTGAGCTACCTGGATTTACACATACTCTTTATCATTAAACTTTCCAGTACAATGGAAACCACAAACACGATAGTTTGTATATCCACTGAGGCACCCAATAGATGCACTCTCATGTGTCATAATGAGGAGTTTTTGTAAAGTTTCTTAGAGATTTACATCTATGATTGCAAAATTTGGGGGTGACTATGGAGCATTTACCATGCCAATCCAATTTTATATGGTGGTTGTAAGCAAGGATACACCCTTACTATTCCATTTCGTACTAAAAGAACCCTAAAACCCCATCTGACCACTTCTCTTTCACGAGATTATTATCTAACTTAACATTTCACATCTCAAGACAAAGGAAACAATAATGGATTGGAGGAAGAACGCTGCATAAATGATTTATACGTGAAATCCTTAAATTAAGAGAGAGTGAGTTTATAAGGTGATGAAGCTTAATGAAGTAAGTGAGAGCAAATACTTTCTTAAGGTCTGGATGCAACATTTACTGGCTGAGTGATGTCCTATTCTTGGGAGGATCTCCAAGAAGAAGAAAAGCCATCGAAGCTATGTTGAGGATCGTGTTGATGGAAAGGGGACGGCATGGAAGAAGACGACGACAACGAAGGAGTAGGCTGGAAAGACTGAAAATAATCCCTGGCGGAAGCTGAAGAAGTAGGGCCTTGTCCGCGGACAAAGCTCGGACGTGGAGGTGGCATGGCACAACCATCCATCAGTTGAGCCCCAACATGATTGTCACATGAGCTGAAAGCTGGAGGGAGCAGCTGAGATTGAGGCTGAGAAGCATTGCTAGCGGGACCATAGGGTGGAGGCAAAGAGTGAACTCTTTCAGGGAAGTTGAGCTTGGCTTTGTTGCCTTTGAACCTGAGGGCGGCCTCATCGTAAGCCAGCGCGGCTCCCTCCGCAGTGTCAAATGTTCCGAGCCACACTCGAGCTGCCTTCTTCGGATCCCGAATCTCAGCTGCATACTTACCCCATGGCCTTTGCCTCACCCCTCTATAGTTCCTACTCACCTCCAGCTTCTTGTTCTTCCCTACTTCCAAACATAATTAAGCATGCCCACGTCAAAATACATACATACTTCTCTACATCGCTCACTGCTCTTCTACAATATGCGGTGAATGAAACCCTAAGTGTACCTATATAATAGCGGTCGCGTTCGTGTGCTTGTGCAAACGCTTATTAGCAATGTAGAAACTGAAGGCATTCAATCCTACTTAGTAGTGCTATTAGCGTTGTAGCTGTACCTTGTGCATCTGGAGCCTGATGATCATGAAGCGAACTTTGAGATAAAGATGCGGATGAACTGAGGGATGCATGATGAGATGCGGCGGCAGCAGGGTTTGCAATGACTTGAGCGAGGGCGGATACGATGGCGGATGTGTCTTGTTGAGATCGGGCTGTTTCCATCAAGCTTGAGGGATATGCATAATTGTTTCTCTTCTGATCACCATCCTCTCTCTCCTCCGATACATGGCCTGCCTGGGACTTGGATCTCTTCCAATTTCTCCCCTCCATCAGCAGCTAATCCCCTGTCTCCTCTTTCGGTTAAGATGCCCCCTCTTTATCTACACGGTCTCTCTCTTTTTCTTTCCCTCTGTGAGTCCATGTTGTAGATCTATTCTCGATTGACTTGGAATAACGTCAGAGAAGAGGATAAGACTAGACTCCGAAAGAATTGCCGACGCCAAGCGAGGATCATAAATTCATCGGCACTAAACCAAAATATCTTAGGGTTTTCTAGTCTCCCATCTTTTCTTGCTTTTCTATTTTACTTTATTTGTGGATCTCCCTTTTTTTTTTCCTTAATTACTATTCAAATGACATGTCCAATGAATTAACTGAGAGATAAAATACGTATCTTATTTTGTTAATTATAGGAAGTCAACTTATCATTTTTCATATATCACTTACTTTTATGTATAATGAAACCGTCTATACGTACTCTCTTTTCGTATTAGCTCTATCATCAACAAAGCTTTGTGAATGAAGAGAGGGAAAAGTACAAAAAAATGTCATGAATTTATTCGGTCTTAAACTTTTTAATTGGACTAATTTAGTCTTAAACATTTGTACATTGATATCAATTTAAAAAATTCCACCAATTTCCAATTTAAGTTGAAAAGCTTTGACAAGGACGCCAATTGTCTTATGTGGCACATCTAGCTAATGTGAACCTTTTTATTATAACTTTTAATTTTTTTTTGAATTTTTTGAATTTTCCTTTTTTTTTGTTGGTGGCTAGTTGCGGGCCACCAACCATAGGCCATGGCCAGCAAGGGATGGCCTAGGTGACCAGCCACTAGCCACAGGCCATGGTCGATAAGGGATGGCCTTGCTTGGGTGACCAGTCACCCTCGCTGGCCATGGGTGAAGGTTGGCTTTGCTGGGCTGCACCTAGGCAAGGGCAATTATTGTTGAGGCTTGAAGTCGAGGCCCTCTCACCGAGGGCCTAGGTGAGGGCCGTCACCTCGCCCGACGTCATGCATCCTCAGAGACCCTCGCTTGGGATCACATAACCTCTATCGAGGGTCTTCACTTGGTTCATCTTCTTTGGCGTTGCTATTGCTCAAATTGTTAGATGAGATTTGGAGGTCAAGTGGTGATGATAGTTGAGCGTCATTGGTCTCATTCCTCTCTCCGGCGCCCTCCTTGCTCTACTCATCGACATCTCTGTAGCTGACCCTTGCCCTCACCCAAGTGAGGCCTGGTAAGGCCAACCCTCACTCATGCAAGGCCCAATGGTTACTCATTCATGCAAGTAAAAAATATGATAGATGACTTCGAGTGAGAGGAAAAATTGTCTAAAAGTCTTAAACTTATTGAACTTTTGCTAATTAAGTCCATTCGGTTAATTTTGATTAGAAATTATTGATGTGAGCCTATGTGACATAACTAACATTGATGTGAACAATTTTTGATAAGGGACAAGTAAAGAAGGAAAAGAGAAGAAAAGAAATAAAAAAAATTAATAACAATTCAAAAATTATTAAAAATTATTAAATTGTCCATGTCAGCGTCGGTTTTGCCATGTTGGATGGTGGTTTTTTGTCAGGATTGACTCAATTGGATTGTATAATTAAAAAGTTTAAGATAAAATAGGCAAAAGTTCATGTTTTTTGAGAATAAAAACTGGTATAGGGTGTTACAAAATTTCTACACGTCTTATTTCACTGTGAGATGAAATAAAGTAATAACTATTCCATTTACTTCGAACAAAGTAATTGTTATTCAATTGATTGACAAAATATAAAAATATTTAGAACTCAATTGGTATAATTAAAAAGTTTAAGATAAAATAGGCAAAAGTTCAATAGGTTTAAAATTTTTCGGACAATTTTCCCGTGAAAGAGAATAAAAACTGGTATAGGGTGTTACAAATTCTTATCTCTACACGTCTTATTTCACTGTGAGATGAAATAAAGTAATAACTATTCCATTTACTAAATCGAACAAAGTAATTGTTATTCCCCCCCCCCTCCATTAATTAAGTTAAAATCGAGTAGTTATGGCATTATAGCCTTATCTTTTCACTGCAAAAAGCGCTCACATAATGTACATTTCAAATAATACTTTGACCACTGACCAAAAAAATAATAAAAAATACTTTGACCAAAAAATTTAGAGACAAACTTCGATATACTAGCTTAAGTTTCTCTTTTTCCCATAGATATTAAATATTTTGGGTTCATCATCATTGAGATTTGAATATAGGCGCAGAAGCCTTTGAAATCATTAACCCGCGTTGGAATCATACCAAACTCAGCCTCCAATACGACAGGAGAAGATGCCACTTTTGAATCATATGACATAAGTGAACGTACCAAGTGCCAGAGACCTCAAGTAACAAAACTTAACACTTCCAGAGACCTCAAGTAACAAAATTTAACATGGGTGAATACTTAAATGTCAAAACTTCTAAAATGTATACTTAAGTACTAGAATTGGAGAAAAAACAAACACTTAGGGGCGTTTGTTTTCGTTTTTTTTTTTGTTTTTAAACAACTTTTCTGTTTTTTTGTTCCAGGAAAAAAAGTAAACCGTTTGTGTGCGTTTTTGTTCCAAAACTATTTTTTTGTTAAAACACATCTAAATGCAAACAAGAAACAAAAAAAGTTATTTCTTGTTTCGAAACAAAATTTAGAAACACTTTTCTCTTTTTCTTTTTCTTTTCTTCTTCTTTTTCTTTCTTTTTCTTTGGCCGGTCGCTGGCCTTGGCCATGGCCGGTGACCTCGCCGGAGCGTCGCCGGCCCCCGGTGAGGCCGAGCCTCGGCCTCGCCCAACCACGGCAAGGCTTGGCCTCCCGGGGGCCAGCGAGCCTTGTCGTGGTTGGGCGAGGCTGTCGGCCCCCTCATCGGCCGGTCCGGGCCGGCGACCGGCCAAAAGAAGAAAAAAAGAAAAAAGAAAAAAGAAATGAAAAAGGAAAAATAAAATAAAAATATTAAAAAATTAAAAGAAACAAAAAAAGAATATAAATTTACCAAATGTGTTTCTATTCATTTTTTATTCCGAACAAGTTTACCAAACGCGTGTTTTTGGTTCAAAAATTATTCCCGGAACAGAAACACTTTTTTTTTTTTTTTTATTTTCCTGGAACAATTTTTGAACAGAAACGTTACCAAACGCGCCCTTAATTGCCAATAGTGAAACTTTTTGGCTAAATTGCTGGTGTGGAAATTCTTTTAAAAAATTATCTATGTGGCACTTTGTTATAACTAGCTTGTCCCAAAATGAAGTTGGTTTTCCCCCAAAATAGATTTTTATTATAAATATTAATTAAATTAAATTTAAAAAGCTAGATTAAAAAGGGTGTAGCAAGGTCCTCATACTACTGTTACCTTGTTGTTGCTGGAAAGGGTTGACGATAGTGCGCCCTAGCTAGTGGCCAGTGACCCTGGCCAACCGCCGACAAGAGCTTGTGGCCCTCTCCTAAATCTAGCAAGGGCCAGTGACTCTACCCGACCTTTGCCCCGCCATTGCCAATCCTTTTCGGCGATGGTGGGGTGGCGATAGTGGTTCGCCACATTGCTGCATTCCTTTTTATTTTTTATTTAATCTAATTAATATTTATATTAAAAATCAATTTTAGGGGCAAAATGATGCCGTTTTGCGTATTGATTGTTGAGTAGACAACTCCAACGAGTCACATAGACTACATTTATTCTGAAAATAATGTCACGTCGGATTTTTGGCTATTTTCGTATGACACTTAAGAATTCAATTTTTTATTATTATAAAAAAGTGGCATCTCAGTGTACCTTTTGGAAGTTTTGGCACTTGAACGTCCACTCGTGTTTAATTTTGACACTTGTGATGAATTTTTGCCCAAACATATAAGTTTAATAATAATCAAGACCAAATTCTTCTGCCCATAAATGAGGAGCTATAGATAAACTTTAGGATGCACACTGACTAAGGACAGTTACGAAAAATCCGTCTTGATTGTCGAGCTGAACACAAATTGCGGCTAACGTTGACTGTAGAGAATGTTGCAGCATAAGGAGATGAATTGAGTGCCTAATTTTTATTTATTTATTTAGAAATGACTGCATGTTAGTCTTTAATATATTGTGAGAATAATAATCTATTTTCGATCATAAAAAATTAAATTATAAATAATTTTAAAGTATCGTGGGACTTAATTCTTCAAGAAATTATAATTTATAATAGATTATTATCCTTACAGTATTTCGAAAATTTATTACATTAACAAAGCCCTTCTTTATTCGCTTTAATACTCACGGCTGAGAAATTTAAATTGTTATCCAAAATGCAAAAAGAGAAGTTGTCAACCCTAACAGTTGTCATCATCGATGGTGCCTCTGGCAACGCAACGTCACCATATAACGTCCAAGCAGTTCCATTCTAGAAATGTCGAAAGACTTAGTCGTCTAGGAACGGGATCGCATCCCAGCATAGGGTGGCCAGTAAATTCCAATCCCGCATTACGCGTTTCTAGCCCCTATCTTTGAAATACGAAGAGGAAAGAGAATGAGCTCCGGTCAAAGTCAACCTTTAGGCCTGGCTTTCCTCCATTCCGAACCCAATAGTCAAAACGTCATTATATTGGATCGTGATAGGGACGAGACGTTTTCGAAACTCAGTCTATGACAAAAACAAATGGTTGACTATAAGGGCTCTCCTCTTGGAGTAGTCTTTTGTCTTGTACCTGAGTCGTCGCTCCCGCAGCACAGAGTCGCTAATCACGCCAAGCTCAGTCACGCTCATATACCAAATCACGATTGTATGCATCGTTTAAGATGAGTTGGGTAATAGTGGGCAAGAAATGAGTACCGATTCAGAGTAGACTCAAGAACTGGACTAAACTAGCACCGTGCGCTCTCGTTTCCAAGGTCAAGGTGTTGAATAAGACCAGCAACCCCAAACCAAAAACCATTTTAATTGTATTTGTTGTCTATTTTATTTTCATCTGATAGAATTTAAAGCAATCATTTATGGATGGATGAGTAACGGAGTTTTTATAATTCATGGTTTATATCATGCGTTTTGAACTGCTTATTATTTATTTTATTTTACATATTCATCTTTTTATGGGTGATTGCTTTTGGCAAGTGGAAGGGATGAGTTGGATAATTCCATGTTGTTTTAGATTTATTGGTGTCTCGCCGTTTTATTGCTAGGTATCACAATTCTAAATATTGCATATTGATGGATATGTACTTTGTAAGAGTAAATTTGTCCTTTCAAGGAATAAAACAAAATGAAACAAAAAGGAAAAAAAAAAAAAAAAAAAGGAGTCGGCTAGTTCCTGGATAGATCTTGTAGTCAAACCAAACCAAAAAGGTTAGTCCAGGTGCCAAAATCTAGGAATTGATCTTATGTGGATAGGTTCCGGATTCTATGGTTGGACTTGCCCAACCTGAAACCCTTTACCTCTAATAGTGAGATCTCGGTTAAGTGGACGGTGTCTCAATATCTATCACTTTGAATCCATTAAATATTTAAATGATAATCTAGACACTTGGGCCAAAAGAAAAAAAGAAAGAATGATATGGCAAAATCATACATGAAGTTGGGTATCAATATTTACATTTCATGAAAGTTTCATGCGCTCTAGTACGTAAAAAGGCCAAATTGAGCGACTCACAAGATTATGGTCTAGCAAAAACTTGGAAAAGAAAAGTTTATTCAAACAGAATTTGATGTTGTATTAAGTTAGCTCTTGAATTGGCCCATTAATTAGATGATGAAAGCCGGTGTGCATAAGATGCTCTGTCCGATTTCTCAAACCACTTAACAAAAATAATCTCGTATTTGAGACAGCCGCTTCAATTTAGATTGCGTGGCTTCCTCCCGGATCAATGAGATTAATTTTCATGAAATTGAAGGTTACCATTCTTGTCATTTAAGTAAAAATTATTTGAGTAGTACTCTTCCTTAATTTGTATCCATCTCGTTATATATTGATAATACTTTTCTTGTTATTCATTTTATATCACGAAGGTACAAAAATCTACTCAAGAGTCGAGACTTTAAAAACTACCCAACCTTAACGACGCAGTTACATTAAATTAGGTCCTAAAATTGACTTAGGGGATGAAAGGAATGACAATATGTATGCTGGTGAGGTGCACACTTCCGGGTCTATTTCTTGAATTACTGAATACAGACGATTACATAGTTGACCTACCCACTTAAGTTTAAGATAAGCGTCGTTGTCATTTAAGAATAAACGACTTAATGTAAAGTCGTAACATTGCCTGTTTGCATCCATCTCAGTTAAATTGATAATACTAATCTAAGCATCTCCCCAGCGAATGTGCCGTCATAGCATAAACCGAGCCGCTTTGTACATAAAACATGCTCCAACATCGTGCTCTTTTTCGAAGTTTTGCTCGACCATCGATGGACTTGCATTTTTGGTGAACTAGGACAGCGAGGTGCGACCAGCATTACCCTTGAGCGTCATTATCATTACGTACACCAGCTCCTTGCAATCACGGATGGAATGCTTCGATATAATTCATAGCTATAACACCCACTTGAGTGAGATCGTGACCCCAGCACAACAAGATGCAAGTTCAATTGAAAAGGCTCAGTTATTGACATATTTGCACCCGTGATCAAGGAGGTTCCAATTCACACGAGAGTAAGCCTTAATTGACTTGAAAAACCACCTCGGTGGTACCCTCGACTTGTATGTTTGGGTAATGCTTGGATAAACGAAAGAACCATCCTTATGAGTGAACGAATGGTGTCATCGAAAAAGTAAATGTGAAGAGTCATTAATTTTGAATTCAATAACAAGGACAAGGTCATATCCATTTGCAGGATTTTTCATCACTTCAATGTGAGAAGAGAAACGAAATTGGCTAGAAACAACTGTAACTAACAACGACTGGATTTAGAGTATTAGAGCAGGAACAGAAACTCAGTGAAGAGAACATGATAGTCAGGTCAGGTCAGCTCAGCTCAGCTACACGTTGAAATTCAATTAATACTCTCATTGCAGTAGAAATAGACCACAGCACAGTACTTTCATCTCGAGAATGAGGAACAGGCACGAACTAGTAAGGGAGCTCGAGATGGTGAGCGGTGGGGGCGGAGGTGGAGGTGGAAGCGGAGGAAGCAGCAGAGGCGGAGGAGTGGCGGTGAGCATGGCAGAGCTGGCGGAGCTTGGTGGGGACGTACCAGATGCAGAGGCGGGGGTGGGCATTGAAGATGGCGTCGATGTCCCAGTCGGCCCTGCGGCCGGCGATGGTGACCAGGGGGTGGTAACAGGCTTGTCTCCAGGCGCCGACGTTCTCCCCGCGCTCCTTGAAGCTCTTGCGAAGGGCGTTGGAGGCGTGCTCGTCCAGGCAGTGCAGGGCGTAGCAGTGGACGTAGTGCCTCATCTTCGGCTTGTTTATGTAGCTTGCTCCCGCCTTCTTCGCGTACCTGAACACCTGGTTCGTCACCTGCATCGTCTTCTTGTTTGAATGATCCGTGCTTGGGTACGTTCGAAGAAGTTTGATTGTATCGAAAGACTATAAAAAGAAGAGAGACGGAGGACCTTGGTGGGGCATTTCTCGCCCCGCTCCTTGGCCAGGGATTGGACTTGGAGGAGGAAGTCGCGGCACTGGTCGTAGAGATGGAAGGGGTAGTCCAGGCCGTTCTTCTTCCCACGCGCCGCCTCCCCGGGCTCCGTCACTATGAAGGGGTGCTCCCTCTGCCTCCTCATCTCCTCCACTTCCTCCTCGTCCTCCTCCTCCTCTTCAGTGGCCGCTCCTTTCATCGCGGTGATGCGGTGACGATGACGATGCTTCTTTCTCTGTTGTTGGGCGCCCCACGTCGTGCCCGCCGTGTCCCCGCTTCCCGCCCTGCCCAGCTGATCCTTCTCTGAGTGCTGCACCACTTGTTCCTCCGACAGCCCTGCGTGGGAATAATCATAATGACCCAAAACGTCAAAAATCAAAGAGGCCGAGTAAGGTACCTTGGTGGGAGAGAGCATCGAGGAGGGCATGGTCGGTGGAGTGGAGGTGGTGGCGGCGGTCATCGGCTTCGAGGAGGCGTCGGCGCTCGGCGCGAATGGCGGCTTTAATGCTGTAGCGCTCGCCGACGAGAAGGTCCTAGCGGAAGATGTGGGAGAGGGAGTTCATCATGTCGTCGAGCTCCTCCTCCTTCATGTCGAGGAGGGTGTTGGCCGTAAACCCCATTTCCGCTATCCTGGAGGCCGTGAGGTACCTTATGCCATAAGCCTCGAACAGCTCCTCCAGTCCCCCCATCGTTCGCAACCCCACAACCGCAAATGCTTCTGGATCCATTCTCGCGCTTCAAATGGCTTCAGTGTGTGCATTATCTTTCTATACATAATCGAATTTACGCATGTCTTAACCCTCATACATTATATATTGTAATATTTCTACAATTGATTATTGAGGAACACCCACAGGCATATATCTTTTGAAAAATGTATCACGTGCAAAAGTGCGTTAGCCGTTACAAAGCATGGCGAGCTCGCTATATGACTAACTGAGCAATCTCATGCTTTTGAAAGGCAAACAATTTCAATTAACATTTTAGGTGACTTACATTATTTTAAATCCGATTCACCTAAAATTTGAGGCAGCATGAAAATCTATTACGTGTAGTTAAAGTCTAAGCAGAGAGAATATATACTCTTATATTCGTCATGTCAGAATTTGAAAACCAATATTCAAATCTCTTAAATTATTATGATGTTGTGAAAAGGGGAAAAAACTTTTAAGGGATTGCAAAAGAAGTATCATAGGTTAAAAATCTTCCAGGTGATACAAACTAGGGAGATATCAAGCGGAGATATTCATGTTTTGAATGCTATATCCTAGACAAAACATTTGTGGTGCAATTAGCTGAGGATATTTTGGAAAAGAAAGTGATTGTCATCCATAAAAAGTCAATGGACCTTGTTTATGTTATATTATAGTATAGATACATGTCTCAATGCTCCATTTATTTATCGCGGGAAATGAATTAAATGTCTTTTTCTTGGATAAATGCAACAAGTGTGCATCTTTGTGGCTATATTTTAAAAATCATGGGGAAACTCACGTTAAGTAAAAATCATTTCACAGATAAAATTATTCAAAAGAAAAAACTGGAAAGACAAAAAAGTAGAAGTCATTATTAAGTATATAGGTCTAAATTATTAAGGAATATATAATATATGTTATCATAATTTTTTTTTTGGTCTAAATTATTAAGGAATATATATATATATATATATATATATATATATTTTTTTTTCTTTTTCTATATATGTTATCATAATTTTTTTTTTTTTTTGTTATCATAGAATTAACACAATGCTCTTTGAAGTTTCTCAAAGTGTGAGGATCACGCTTAGTTGTTGAACTGAATCTAGGCCAAACCCAATTCTTCAAGTACTCTCTCTCTCTCTCTCTCTCTACATCTTCCATTGCTCGGTCACGTCTGCTAATGATGAAGTATTAAATTCCATCGTTTATCAACCGTCCAATCTTAAATCTTTGGTAAACTCTGGAACAATGTCACTTCATGTTGAAACTTACAATTCACATTCGAAGTGTCTGTGTTAATGGTTAAATTTATCTACTAGGTTTGCTCTTTTTCAGTTTGAAAAATGATTCTTTCAACTCTTTTTGCATAATATTAGTTAGAATATGTTGGTGACTGAACTATGTGCTTTTGCTATAGCCAATTAAAGGCTTTGAATTTGTGATTGTGATCAGTCACCTAGGAGGTGCTCAATGCTTTATAGATTTTTCAATTATGTGTTAGCAAAAATTTCGGACCTTTTCATGTTGATGCTCCCCATTGCAATTGTGTAGATCTTTCCTATCTTATTTATTGGTTCAAGCGGTATCAACTATCAATCAACAATTCTGGTATATGGTGGCTTGAGGACATTTATAGGAATTAAATGATGATTTCGCGATGGAAATTAGCAAACTGATTACACTTTCCTTTTTAGGGCCAGTCGCTCCTTGGCTACAAAGAAGCCTCGGTTTGTTCATGATGTAGGTTGGGCAAGACAATATCAAGGTCATTCATGAATGGAGGGAAAACTTGCCAATTCATCATGTCAATTGTCACGTGTCTTCAATTGTTCTTAAACTTTTATTATGTTTCTTTGCCTCTCGTAATTATTTTATTTTGGTATCTTAATTATAACATTGCTATTTGTATTTGCTTCTTCAGTCATAGTGACTAGTAGTTTTTTATTCTTTTCCATCTCCATTGTCTCAACAACTTTCCACCAAACCTATGTGCTTGCCAGAAACTTCATACACCCTTGGAAATTCATTTTTCTGAATGGCTTAGTGAAGTCCTAGCTTTTAGTATTTGCTTATTGCTTGCAATTTTGGTAATCTTGTGAACAACACATACCACAATAGAAGGTCTTTATGTGTAATTGTTTGGAATATAAATAAGTCATTAATGAAATGGCTAGACAAATGGCTAGACAAGCAGCACACATGTTTGGTAGAGCAAGGGCCGGTACAAACGATAGTTGTTACAAAAAATCTGTTAGTTTTTGTGTTTAGTAGAAAAAGAAATCAGGGCGATGTTGTAGCACAAGAATGATTTTATTTTGTAACACAATTAAATTGGAAAATCATCTTAATGTCATTATTTTTTCTTAGTCAAAGAATGTCCGCTGAATTTTCACTGATATTAAAATTTTCCTTTTATATTATGTGTTTAATTACAATTTCAGAGCATTGTCAATCTTTGCAATTAATATATTTAGAATAAATAATATAATTTACATATAGTTGGATTCGATTCCAAATTTTTTAAAAGACTATTAATAAGGGAAAAATAAACTCATCTACATTAATAAGGAAAATTTCATATAAGGACCTAAAGTGCCTACATTTTTTCAAATAAGAGTCTAAAGTGCCTACATTTTCTCAAATAAGGGTATAAAGTGAACATTATTTCAAATTATGCTCTAAGAATCAACTTTGAGATAAATGTGTTTGGTAGAAAACACATTTGAAAATCCCTTTGGGTGATTAGTATTAATTTTTAAAATTTTATTTATTTAAAATTGAAAAAAAATAATGTATGCAACTTTTTAAATATAAATTTTGACAATAATAATAAAAAAATTAAATATATATATATATATTTGAAAAGACCAAACCCTTCATCGGAATTTTTTTTAATTTTTAATTACTTAAAATTGAAAAAAAAAGTGATGTATGCAACTTTTTAAATATAAATTTTAACAATAATACTAAAAAAATCAAATGCATTTATATAATTTAAAAAAAAAAAAAGATCAAATCCTTCATGGAAATTTTTTAATTTTTATTTTTTAAAATTGAAAAAATAATGTATGCAACTTTTTAAATAGAAATTTGAAAATAATGCTAAAAAATCAAATAAATACATATATATATATATAATTTTTTTAAAAGACCAAAACCTTCATCGGATTTTTTAAATTTTTATATATTTAAAATTGAAAAAATAATCATGTATGCAACTTTTTAAATATACATTTTGACAATAATGCTAAAAAAATCAAATACATATATGTAATTTTTTTAAAAAAAAAAGACCAAATCCTTTGTCGAAATTTTTTAATTTTATTTTTTTAAATTGAAAAAATAATGTATGTAACTTTTTAAATATAAAATTGAAAATAATGCTAAAAAATCAAATATATATATATATATATATATATATATATATATATAATTTTCTTTAAAAAAAAGATCAAACCCTTCGTTGGAATTTTTAAATTTTTATTTGTTTAAAATTGAAAAAAATAATACATACAACTTTTTATATATAAATTTTGACAATAATGCTAAAGAATCAAATATATATGCTAAAAAAATCAAATATATAAATATTTTTAAAAAATACCAAAATATATTTAATTTCTTTTAGCATTTATATATATTTGATTTTTTAGCATTATTTTGGAATTTAAAAAAATAATAACGAGGGCCAAATAAAAAATTTAAAGAATAAATGAGGATAGTTTTGCAAGAAAAAAATAAGTTTTAATATTTAACCAAATGTTGAAAGCTCAAAACTAGTTTCTATTAGATTGAGTTTTCGGTCTTTGTTGTCTTTTTCACTGAAAATACTTCAAAATGGTTCTTAAATAGTTCAACATTTAGGAGCTTTAAAAGGCCGAAAGTCTCTTAATCTTTAAACGCGACCAAATGTCCTCTTAGGGATGCTCTTAGTGCATCCCTAATTACCAAGGATAAAGTGTTGACACCCAAATTTTTGTTGGCATTTTATGTATCAATCCATTTTACAAAAATATATATGAAGAAAAAAAAAGAAAGAGGATGGAAAGATAAAAAAAAAAAAAAAGATATATCAAATAGGAGGAAATAAAAAATGGCAATAAATTCGGAGCCGAATCTTCCTTAGCAAATTTCGGGCCTGCCAAACCCGCGTAGTCAGCCTATTTCTCTTATTTCGTTTGTCTCTTTTGGCCCATGCGTCCAACCCACTTTCCTTGGGCCCATTCCTTTTATTCTTCCTTGATTTTTATTAAGCCCATCAGAGCTTGGACAAGGCCCTGGCCCGACCCCAACTCTTCTCCTGCCCTTTCCCGTGCGCTGCCCCCTTCCCATCAAAGCAGGTGGTCTGTCTGTGACGTAAGAAGAGGAAGGCCGAAGAGGAAGGGCCCGTGAGCGAGAGAGGAGCGACGGGTGGGTGATGGGAGGGAGTGCGCACCTTCTAGAAGGCGTGAGGGATAACGACGCGTAACCGAAAAGATTCGCAAGGGGTAGAGAAGCGGATTCTCGCTGAAGAAAAGAGCAGGGCTCGGCCGGGCGGGACGGTTTTTACAAAAAGAACCAGAACGAGATCAGAGAGAGAGAGAGAGAGAGAGAGAGAGAGAGGTTCACGCTTCAGAGAGAGAAACGTTGGCTCCGGGAGTAGACAAAGAGGGATCGCCGGAGTTTGGCTCCGATCCTGATCAGTCACCGTCGGCCAACTCCTTCACCCCTAGCAGAGGATAGCCTGCTGCTTCGCCGGAGGAAAAGGAGAGCACCGTCCAGGTTTGAGACACGTCCCTTGTGGAATTACTACTACTATTAGGGAATGTTGGCGAGTCTCTTTTCGTTTTAGACACGTCCAGGTTTTCTTTTATGATGGATTATGTGGGTATCTAGGACTGGTTGCTTGCGGGTCATGTCATTGTTTGAACTGGTAGACTTTTGAGTCAAGGAGGGCTATATTGGCTGGTTAGCATCCATGTAGTTGAACCGCCCAGGCTGCGAGACGCCATGACATTCATTACACTAGAAATTTTGCATTCATCATTAATTCCTTGGTCTTTTCGAAATTTCTATGTGGTTACATGTCAAACCTTTTATCATAATTTCATATCGGAAGCTGCCTATGACCATTGTTGTGAGAGTACTAGGCAATTCGGCTTTAATCATCAAGGGCTTGTGGTAGACATGCTAATTTGCCGCTGGAGAGCCTTTTTACAACTATTTTACTTCAAGGAGTTGTTTTGGTTGTTCTAGCAATAATATTTTTTGTGATATCTAGTTTGTCTTCTTCGTTCTTGCAGAAAAAGGCATCAGTGACAGTGAACGATGGTGTCAGTGGGACCACCGTAAGTGATGCAAGGAGGATTGCTTTCTCTTGCGTAGTCGAACTTTTACATGAGTCTCCTTTCATTCTTTTGGTGTTCAAGTTACTTCTTAAGAACTTAATCCATATACACATTTAATATATAGTCATTTCACTTGCAGGTTGGTTTTTAGAACCAAAAGGTCAGCACTAATGAAAATGATGCTTCTGGTACTATTAAACTAGGCTGAGATAGAAAGCTTTCTCGAGACTTTCTATTCATCTGATTATTACTTTGTTTATAATTTAGGTAGAGCAAATATAAGAAGAAAAGCTTTGGGTGATGCTAGCGATGTTCGAAAAAGTGACGTTTCCGATAAAGTTGTATGCATTGGGTCCAAACCAATGTGAGTTTTGCTATATTTTGATAGGGAGTTTTCCTTCTTCCTTTATCTTATTTATGTTTTTACCCCATCCGTTTCTGGTGTGTTATGTGAGGATTTCATGGTTCTTGACAATTGACATGACTATGGAATTTTGTGGTTCTCCATTAGCTTCCTAATTATGCGAGTAGCTCTAACCACATTAAACACAATGAATTGCAGGAAGTACCAAAGTGAGGGCTTCACATCTTTGCAGCGGTATGCTTAGAGATCTTTTCCACTTCACATATTTGAGGGGGTTATATCTAGTCGTAAAAGTTGGAAGTTTTTGTTTTGGATGCCTACAGTGAAATGCATTCAGCGCTTCTACTTTTCCTTTGGCTTTGTTTTTGGTAAAGCACTCAACACTTTTCTTTGCCACAGTGTTTTGGTGGATCCAAGCATTAGGAAAGCAGGAGTTGCAAAAGAGAAATCTTTTGTGGTGGTAAGTTGCATTTCTGCTTCCTATTTTTCCCCTTCGTTTGCTCTTGGCTATCTAATATACGAGTGATAGTATTTTTTCTTGTCCTGCAGCAGCCTAGCATTTTGTTTCTGAACTTATCACATTAATCGATTCTTACAATTTGAAATTTGGTGAGTAGCAATAAATAGGTTCGGGTATGGTTTATTTATGCCTTCGTATATCATATTTCTAAGACTTGGTAAGAGGACGGAAAACTGAAGTGTTTGTTATTGCTTCCAGACTTTATTGTCATGTTGAAATAGATAGTAATGTCGTCACTCTTGACACAATGAGTAGTTGTATTTAAAGCCCCAGTGATTACCCAGTAATAGCTCAAATGGGAATTCACGAAATAGAGACATAGGAAAGTGGTCACGATTTGATGGTGTTGGTGAAGAAAAGAGAACTGAAGCACCTAAAGGAGGAATAGAATTTCATCTGAAGCGACAAAACTGGAAAAGAAAAAGGGCAACATAAAGGAACTTGTATTAAAATCCGAACTCGCTTTTGTCATGTTGAATTGGTCGGGTCTGACAATTCATTTTTAGGATAAAATCTTTTCCGTGTACCACAAAATATGGGGTAATTGAAGTGCCTTGAACTAGTTTTGAACTTCCTTAGACAAGGATAGAATAGCACCTTAAGCTGTACTACATAAGGAGTAGCACTAGTCTTACCAATGAGGCCTTTTGGTAGTAGTTTCTGTTGTGCTAGGGACAAAATTTTTCGAGGGATGGTACTGCGGTTTTGCCTTAGAAAGGACAATATTGGGTCAGGCCGAGGGATGGCAGTGCGGTTGTGCCTGTATCCTAAATAAGCCTTTTATGGGCAAAGCCCAAGAGAACAAAACTGTGAAGGCATGGGGGTAGGTGAGTCCTCAGCCTAAAGTGGACAATGTTGTTGACAAGGAGGTTGGCCCTTACAAATAAGATTTGTTATGTGTAGGTGTTTTTTCATTGAATTTTGGTAGAATTAGGATTAATGATCGAGATGGCAGCATAGTACCATAAGATAATCAATGACCATGCTTTGAGACCAAATAAATCCGTTCATCAATTTCATCCCAATCATTAGATTTCCCGGAATTTTTAGCTAACATATCGGCTGTGGCTCGCCCTTTGATGGACCTTTGTGCCATGCTTTGAATATCAAACTCAGAGAGTAATATTTGTCATTTAGTGAGCCTTCCAACCAACGCGGACTTCTCGAAAAGATATTTGATCGGGTCATTCTCAGTCAACGGAAGGATGCGGTGACGCAGGGTGTATTGCCTCAATTGGTGTAAAACCCAAATCAAGGCTACACAAGTCTTTTCCACTTCAGGATATCGGATCTCAAAAGTAGTAGACTTCTTTACTAAGGTAATATATGGCATGTTCTATTCCATCCTTTGGTCCTAAAGACTCTTCGTGAATGGCGAGATACAAGATCAAAGGCACGGCTATCCACAATTCAAAGACATCATACAAAAAAAGCTGAATCAAATTTAGCTTTACTTGTTGAGCCATTAATATTCCAATAATATCGTCACTTTAAAAAAGAAGGAATAAAGAAACAATGTTAATAACGGTAACCAAAACCTACGTACAAAAACTTATTTGAGAATAGTCAACATATTTGGAAGTCAAGAAAATATTTAGTGATTTGCTAGTTTCACGTCACCAATTGACGTGGTGTGCATTGATTTGAGTTGTTGCTATAGAAAATTGACATATACATTGATTAAAAAAAATTGAAAATACATGTTTTCTCTCTCCTCATCTCCATCACAGCCACCGTCTCTCCGGCCACTTAAGAATCCACCGCCCAACTTCAACGAGGGAAACAAAGACGAGAAAAAGCATTGAAATGACACGAGCAGAGAAAAGAAGCACCTGTGAACTCTAGGTACTCCTTTTGATATAATTTGAAAACAGTCAATATCTGAATCTTAGGCCAATACCAATAATCACAACAAGCCCCAGGTCGAGAACAAATCCAATATGCATAATTTAAGTTATGAGAAGTTAAAAACTTAGTATAACATTTGTCAATGAAATTCTCCTCTCAACTGTTGTAGTCAATTTTGCAAAAACCATGCCAATCATCATCCCCATCTTTTGCCTAGACATGGTCGAGTGGTGGAAGTTGTTGCTAATTAGTGTCGGGGGATGATTGCATCTCTTGCCATCTTTAGTACATGTCTCACCGGCATTGACCGCAATGGCACGAGCGACATGAAGCCTAAATGGGCAGTAGCCTAATGCATTTCCTTATTGATTTATGTGGCATCGTTCTCAATCGACATAGGTCTAATCGCGTTGGTCTATTGTTTAGAATTGTTTCCAATCGAGGTTGCATGCCCTTAAAGTCTCCGTGAACCAAGTGCTAAGTGTAATCTCGACGTTATTGTTCATTTCGCTATACAAGGTGATCACCCTTAATGGGGTCATCTTCATGTTCATGGCAACGTCGTGTTTAAGGAGATTTGTGTTGTTATGCCGTAGACAAGGGGTAAAACCCTAGAGAAGATTAGGTGGTTGTGTGGAGGTTGAAGATGAGGTGGTTGCATGCCCTTAAACTCTAGGTGTTGCTTTTGATATCTTTTGAAAATAGTCAATATCCGAATCTTAGGTCAATACCTAGCTCGAGAATAAATCCCATATACATGATTTAATTAATAAGAAGTTAAAAACTTAGTATGACATCTGCCAATGAAAATCTCCTCTTGACCGTCATAGTCCACTTTACCTCTTAAAGAAAGTTAACTAGAGAAGCATATGGCCAAAAGTAAAAAAAAAAAAAAAAAGAATAAAACAAAAGCAAAACCAAATGATTGCAATGAAAGAAGACAAGAGGATGAAAGAAATAAAACAGAATAAAACAAAAGCAAAACCAAAAAGACAGGAGGATGAAAGAAATAGATAAGGCGAAGAGCTATATGCTATGATATAAAAAATAATTTTGTCCCTAGCCTAGAAGAGATGATTACCGTACAAAAGTGATGGCATGGTGTTGCATTGCTGTTTGTGGAAGCACCACAAGCCTCCAATTTCCCCCAACCCAAGCTCTAAGTTTATTACTTCTTATCAATTAAATCATGCATATGGAATTTGTTCTTGGCTTTAGGCTTGTTGTGATTGTTAGTATTAGTCTAAGATTTGGATATGGATTATTTTCAAAAGATATCAAAAACAGCACCTCGATGTTGGTATTAGTCTTAGGTGCTGCTTTTCTTGATGCTTGTCATTTTGATGCTTCTTCCCGACTTTGCTTTCCTCGCCTTAACCTCCTTAAGAATTCTCCAATGAACTGCTACATCTCCTCCAAGGTCTTCCCCCTTGTCTCCGGCATAACAATGTAGACGAACACGCTCCTTAAGCACAACATTACCATGAACACGAAAGCAACCCCACGAAGGGTGATTACCTTGTATATTGGAATGAACAATAATGTTGAGATTACATTTAGCACTTGGTTCGGGACGACTTCGATTGCGTCTCCCCGAGAACACAACCTCAATGGGAACACTTTCGAACTATAAACTGATGCAATTAGGCCTTTGTTAATTGCAAACGATGCTACATAAAACAGTAAGGGGATGCATATGGCTACTACCAATTTTGGTTTCGTGTCGGTCACGCTGCTCTGGTCGATGCTAGTTAGGCATGTACTGAGGATGGCAGGCGACGTAATCATCCACTGAGGTTAATTAGCAGCAACTTTCGTCGCCTGACCACGTCTAAGAAGTAGATAGGGATGAGAATTTGCATGATATTTGTAAAGTGGATTTTGACAATCAAGAGGAGATTTCCATTGGCAAAAGTCACATTAATTTTTTAACTTCACATAAATTAAATCATGCAGATTTGTTCTCAACTTAGGACTCGTTCTGATTGTTAGTATTTACCTAAGATTCGGATATGGCTTATTGTCAAATTATATAAAAAGCAGCACCTAGAGTTCACAAGTGTTGCTTTTCTTGTTGTCTGTGTGATTTTAATATTCATTCTAATCTTTGTTTTCCTCACCTAAACCTCCACATGAAGAATTCTCCGGAGAACTGTCACATCTCCTCCAGAGTCTTCCCTTTTGTTTCCAGCATGACAAAGTAGACAAACACGATCCCTACACAGGACATTGCCACAAGCACAAAGGCGACCCTGTCAAGGGTGATTGCATTGTATAGCGAAATAAATAATAATGTCAGGATTACACTCAGTAATTAATTCGCGATAACTTCGATTGTGTTTCCCTGGGCATGTAATATCAATGGGAACACTTCTTAACTATAGATTTATGCGATTGGGCCTGTGTCGATTGCGAATGATGGTACATATGACAATAATTGGGGGATGTGTAGGGCTATTGCTCATTTGGGTTTCATGTTGCTTGGGCTGCTGCAATCGATGCCAATGAGGCATGTACTAAGGATAGCAAGAGACGCAAGCATCTCCTAAGGCTGATTAGTAGCAACTTCCGCCGCCCAACCACATCTAGGCAGAAGACAAGGATGAGGATTGGTATGGTTTTTGCAAAGTGGATTATGATGATCAAGAGAAGATTCTCATTGGCAAAGGTTATACTAAGTTTTTAATTTCTAAGGCCGAGCATGAAAAGCTCCATATGTATGAGCATGAAAATCTTAAAAACTTAATATAACCTCTACCAATGAAAATCTTTTCTTGACCGTCATAGTCCACTTTGCAAAGACCATGCCAATCCTCATCCTTGTCTTCTGCTTAGACATGGTTGGGCGGTGGAAGTTGTTGCTAATCAGCCTCGGGGAGATGCTTGCGTCTCTTGCCGTCCTTTGTACACGCCTTATCGACATCGACAGTAGTGGCATGAGCAACATGAAACCCAAATGGGCAGTAGCCCTACACTCCCGGTTATTGTCTTATGCACCATCATTCGCAATTGGCATAGGCCCAATTGCATCAATCTATAGTTAAGAAGTGTTCCCATTGATGTTACATGCCCAAGGGAACACAATTGAAGTCATCACGAATTAATTATTGAGTGTAATCTTGACGTTATTATTCATTTCACTATACAGACGATCACCCTTGGCGGGGTTGCTTTCGTGCTTATGGCAATGTCTTTGTTTATGGAGCGTGTTTGTCTACATTGTTATGCTGGAAACAAGAGGGAAGACCTTGGATGAGATGTGACGATTCTTCGGAGAATTCTTCTTGTGGAGGTTCAGGTGAAGGAAACAAAGATAAGAAGGAATATCACAATCACACAGGAATCGAGAAAAGCAACACTTGTGGACTCTAGGTGTTTCTTTTTATATAATTTGACAATAACCCATATTCGAATCTCAGGCAAGTACCAACAATAAGAATGAGCTCTAGGTTGAGAACAAATCCACATGATTTAATTGATGTGAAGTTAAAAAGTCAATGTGACTTTTGCCAATGGGAATCTTTTCTTGACCGTCAAAATCCACTTTGCAAAGATCGTGCAAATTCTCATCCACATCTACTTCTTAAATGTGGTCGGGTGATGAAAGTTGCTGCTAATTAGCTTTGGGGCGATGATTGTGTCATTTGCCATCCTTAGTATGTTCCTGACTAGATCGACTGGAGCGGCATGAGCGATATGAAACCAAAATTGATAGTAGCCATATGCATCCCCTTATTGTTTTATGTAGCATCATTCGCAATTGGCAAATGCATAATTGCATTGGTTTATAGTTCGAAAGTGTTCCCATTGAGCCTTATTGTTTTATGTAGCATCATTCGCAATTGGCAAATGCATAATTGCATTGGTTTATAGTTCGAAAGTGTTCTCATTGAGGTTGTGTTCTAGGGAGATGGAATTGGAGTCATCGCGAACCAAGTGCTGAGTATAATATTGACATTATTGTTCATTCCAATATACAAGGCGATCACCCTTTGCGGGGTTGCTTTCGTGTTCATGGCAATGTCGTGCTTAAGGAGCGTGTTCGTCTAAATTGTTATGCCGAAGACAAGGGGGAAGACCTTGGAGGAGATGTAGCGGTTCATCGGGGAATTCTTGTGGAGGTAGGGTGAGGAAAATAGAGACGGGAAGAAGCACCTAGGACTAATACCAACATCGAGGTGCTACTTTTGATATCTTTTGAAAGGAATCCATATCCGAATCTTAGACTAATAATAACAATCACAACAAGCTTGAGGCTGAAAACAAATCCCATATGCATGATTTAATTGATAAGAAGTAATAAACTTAGAGCTTGGGTTGGGGGAAATGGGAGGCTTGTGGTGCTTCCACAAATAGCAATGTAGTGCAACGACATCACCTTTGTACGGTAACCATCTCTTCTAGCTAGAGACAAAATTATTTGTTACGTCATAGCATATAGCTCTTTGCCTTATCTATTTCTTTCATCCTCCTGTCTTCTTTTCACTACAATCATATGGTTTTGCTTTTGTTTTATTCTGTTTTTTACTTTTGGCCATATGCTTCTCTAGTTAACATTTTTTAAGAGGTACGAGAGCTTCTTCAGTGATGTTGTTCTGTTGTGTGATGCTCATACTTTTGTCACCCGGCATTTGGTTCACAATGACTCCGATTGCCTGCCCTTAGGCACGCAATCTCAATGGGAACACTTCGGAACTATAAACCGACTCGACTGGGCCTATTTTGATTGTGAACAATGCTATATAAAATAACAATGAGGGGATGCATAAGGTTGCTGCCCATTTGGGGTTCGTGTTGCTTGTGCCGTTGCGGTTGAGGTAGGTGAGTCATGTACCTAGATGGCAAGCGACGCAATCATCCCTCCAAGGATGATTAGTAGTAACTTTCGCTGCTCGACCACGTCTAGGTAGAAGACAGGGTTGAGGATTGACTCGATCTTTACAAAGTAGACCATGATGGTCAAGAGAAGATTCTCATTAGTGAGATTATACCAAGCTTTTAAATTCTCATCAATTAAATCATAATATGAGATTTGTTCTCAGCCTATGGCTCATTGTGATTTGTTGGCATTGACTTGAGATTCAAATATTGACTATTTTCAAAGCCAATGTCTACCATTTTGCTAATTTGTTTGAAGATGGTTTGATTAGCACTATTGGTGAAGATAAAGAGCCTACAATTCCCGTCGTGTGATTAGCACTATTGGTGAAGATAAAGAGCCTATAATTCCCGGTGTGTAAGGGAATGTTTCTAGTTCTTGCATTTTATTTTTAGTCGTATTCCGTTCATTTCTCCCTGTGAGGGAATTCCATTCATTTCATTCGTTTACACTTGTAATAATTCGGATCATAAATTCTATGGATCCAGGATGATATATGTGAAAGTGCTAGTATGAACACCTAGAGGGGGTGAATATGTGTGAAAACAGATTCTGACATTTACTTTTAACTTGAGTCTGAATAATAACAGATTTTTGAAACTGAGTCTGAAGAGCAGCAGACTTTGAGCGAGATCAGACTTTGACAGTTAAATAGAACTACGAACAAAATAAAAGAGATTCATGGAAGAGAATAAGAACACATATTTTATAGTGGTTCGGCTTAGATTAAGGGTGTGTTTGTTTCACGGAAAACATAACGTTTTTGGAAAATGTTTTCCGGGAAACCATTTTTCAGGAAAATGGTTTGTTTTCCTTTGTTTGGTGATACGTGATTGAAAGTATTTTCTGGTGTTTGACAATAGTGTGCCTCTTACTTCCAAATTAATTTGTTGAGTCCATGTTACTTTAAAATGAATTTTTTTTCGATCAATTTAGTAAATTTAGAATTTGAACCTGCAAAATGAAAAGGAAACATGAATTCATACACGTATTTTTTTTTTTTCCTGAGGATGGACATGATTTCCGATTACAAGAGCAAGTCAAAACGATCTCATTAATCGCTTCAATACATTTGGCTCTCTTCATATGGATGTGCCTCTCGTGCGGCTCTTTGCAAGTTATCCTGAATTGCGCATGGACACCACGAAGGACCATACCCATAATTTATGTCCTGTAGATAAGGAAATTGATCAATTCTCCATGGACACACATAACTATTGCTTCGCAACATCCCCACGGAGGGTCCTCATGAGTTTTTCTATTCTCCCACAAGATACTTTGATATCAGAGCTTGAAGCAGAGAGTTCAATGACGGGCTTAAGTTTATGGTAAGAGAAGCTCAGCTCTAAAGAGCTGAGGGTTATGCAGCGCCAAGCCGTAACTTGCAACAGCAGTAAGAAGCACTGATATTGTCAAACACAAAGTTTAGAATGCACTAGACAATCTTTCTTGCGTCGCCCACAACTTGAAAGGACCTGGAACTTCAAATATTCCATACTCTTTGAAGAAAACCTGTTTGAATGATAAAGATGTCCCATGCAGTACATGAGCTAAACATTTCATAGTTTAGTACTAATGTCTCTATCTTCCCATGACACATTAGGATAAATTGTGCCACAAAAAGCTACTTGGATAGCTACTACAACAACTAATCAAAGAACATTATGCCACAAAAAAGCGACTTGGATAGCTACTACAAGTTACCAAAGGTCCAATGTTCGAGACAATATCAAGAACAAACATTCGAAGTTTGATGTTTAGCTACTTGAATAGCTACTACAAGTAACCAAAGAACAAGTCTAATGTTCAGAAAGTATCAAGAACAAACATTAAAAGTCAGATGCTTGTCAATATCCACTTTCTCTTCTATTTAAGAAATCTTCAAGCCATAACTTCTTCAGCTTAACACTCTTGACAATGAATGCTTTTGCAACTCTCTCCTTATCCACTAGATAATCAAAGGCATGTGCAAGGGTAGCTTCATCAAAACCTTCAACCTCCATCACTTCTTTGTAGAGCTCAGCAACATCCAATTGATTTTGACTCATCTTTTTATTGCATTAGCAACCTCTCCAATTTGCTCCGAAAGCATTGCAAACCTATCATCCTTGTTAGTGGCACGACTTCGCTTTCTATTAAGTCTTGAAGAATCTTCTATTCCTTTCGTAGTATTGTCATTACTATCATCTAGTTCAGTTGAGAAGTCCGAATCGCCAAAAGAAGGTAAGTCGATGTCTCTAAATTGTTTTGCAAAGCATCCTGTGGCCATGTCTTTTCCAGCCACCAAAGCGAGTTCATCGTACATCTCGATTTTCTTGTTCAAGTACTTCTCATGGGTAGGATGTGCCTACGAAAAATCACAAAAACACAAGTATATAAGTAGGTAGATTTACCATTTATGACTATAGTTACAATCTGCTTGTCATCTATCTCTCTTAATTTTTTTGTCTTTTTATATGTAAAGAGCATATGACGCATAAGCAAACAAAATTATTGCAGCCTGAATATAACTATAACATACCAAGGTACATAAACTTAACCCACAATTTTTTGATATCAAATGCTAAGAGTATTAAGTTATATAGAAATCTGAAAAGCACATTACCGTTATTTCTTCATCATAAACTTCCTTCCGAACAACCTGTGATCATCTTCAAGTTATGGCCCCATTGAAATCCACTCTTAACCCGCAATTTTTGGATGGTAGCCCAATTGTTTTTAATAGTTCTAAGATGATTGTCTACATGATTAGGCTCACATTCAGTCCCAAATTTCTCATTTATAGCTTGAGCAACTCGAACAAAGGAAGATGGTTTAAAGGTGGCTGAAGGTTTGTTCCCTTTGGAAGCCTCATCAGCTAGTATCTCTAAAAACATACGCTCCATAGGTCCTGACCATCTGAAATGCTTGGACTTCCCTTCTCTAGTCTTGCCCATTGCTACATTATCGGACATATTCCACACAAGAAATTGTGATAAACAAAGAATAACACAATAACAGACATCATTTGACTACCGAGACAAGGAAACATCATAGTGATATAGAGTAGTAAATCAAGTTCACATTTACAAGAACTTCAGTCACAAAGTGTTCATGTTACATAAAAAAACATCAGACATTTTCAAAGAAGATACAACTACTAAACATTCATTCTATGCCTACTATAGTCATCCCACATTAAACGTGCAATACCATCTCTTTTTGCTGCCCACTCTCTATTTTCCTCCCTCTCCTCTCTTTGTGTTTGTTGATGTCTTCTTTCTTGATTCTGAGATTCGACCTCTACATTTAGTTCTTGCATAAAGGGATCATAAGGGTCAACTCCCATAATGAAGTTATGTGAAATACAACATGCTAAGACCACGTCAACTTGAGTATCAAAAGACCAAAAGGGTTCATCATCTAATACGCGAAAACGCCTTTTTAAGACCCCGAATGCCCTTTCTATTGCAGACCGTAAAGATGAATGGCGATGATTGAACAATTCTTTCTCGTTCTCGGGTGAATGGTCGCTAAACTCCCTCCTGTGATATCGAACTCCACGATATGGAGAAATTATTCCCGGTTGGATGCCATATCCGGCATCAGCAAGATAGTATTTACCTATCAATTTTATATAAAGTTTCAACAACATGTTTCAAGAAAATAGGATATAAATTTTATAGAAAATATGGAATAGTCTATACCTTCAGGAATTTTCATTCCTTGAGGCCTTGAAAGTGCATTTGTAAGAATACGAGAGTCATGGGCCGTGCCTTCCCAACCGGCCAACACATAAACGAATTTTAAATCATAAGTAACAGCTGCAAGAACATTTTGTGTTGTTTTCTCTTTTCGACCACGAAATTTTCCTTGAATTTCTGGGGGAACCGATGCACGGACATGGGTACCATCAAGAGCTCTAATGCAATCCTAATGTACTCAATAAGTAAGTAAATGTAACAACATACTATCAAAATGAAGTTCATGACACTTGTCATATTACATACCTTAAAGTAAGGATAAAATCTTCGACTCTTGGATATTGTCGATGGTGTAGTGCCATCCGGTGGTCTTATAACATGTTTGTGTAATTTTAGAATTGCTTGTAAGACAATTCTAAAGTATCGATGAATGGTCTCAGTGGACCTATTGAACCTTGACCCTATTACTCTCAACCTCACATTATGCCCTAAAATGTGGCAAAATACCAACAATTGCTCTTTAATTGGCACATTTACTGTTTCGTGTAAAAAATTATTTGACCTAAGGACTCTACACAATTCAAAGAAAACTTGTGGTCTCATACGTATTTGATTGACACAATTAGTATCTCCCGAATGTAAAATGCGATTAATGAATAACTCTCTCTCAAAATCTCTTTCCCCCTGTGGTGCTCTAGGTATCTGACTACTAAAAGCTTCATCCTCCATTACTAACATACCAGCTGCCATTATTGACGCAAATTGTTGCACCCATTATTGCTCCATTAACATCATTATTTTCCATCTACAAGCAATAATAAGAATTTTCTGAGCCTGTTATGATAGATGTTTTATCTTAAGGGTAAACCCAATAGCAAACATTAAATAAATAAATAAATTATTAAAAGGATTAAGAAGGCTAGTGCAGCAACATTAGCAATAACTGAATCAACTAGAAGAAGAATTCTTCATATTACAAGTTTCGAAACATGTGTCCATGATGCACAAGATACTATTAGTTTTGATTTCACAAGAAATATGCTAAGATATTCATAATCTATTAAACAGATTGAAAAATCAGCAAGTGAAAAATCCCTGAAAGATAAATGCCTCTAAGGGAACTTCATTAAGAAAATCAGGCATGCCAAATGCAGATATTCCAAAAACAAGAGCATCCTGGCCATTACAATCATCACTTACTAGTATTTAGAACACAAGGGAATAAGATGTTAATGACATGCACTAAAACTAACGAGTGACACATGCTGCGAAGAAAGAATCTTTGTACCTTGCAAAACTTGCTTTGTCAATGGTCCAAGTGTCACATAAGCATTTGTAGCATAAGCTGTATGCTGTTATTCTTCTTTCTACATAATCAAAACAAGACTTAGAACTCACCAAGAGAGTTTGAACATTTGACTAACAGGTGTATATATCAAGGAAGCTCTTCTTACCAACACTTGATCCAATATCAACTATATCACCAGTTGCTCTAATTGCTCCTTCTTAAGATCAGAACCTGAAGAAGATACACAGCAGAAAAGATAACATGAGAGAAAAATTAAAGCTTGAAGAAGGGACAATCACAAAAGGAAGCTACAGACTCCTAGAGTGGCATTATCAAGCATGAAAAACGGATCATTCAAAATAAATGGATAGCATCTCATAAGAGGAGATTTATCAACATTAGAACAAAAGGAAAACCCATTTATAGAAACCTATTCGTTTGTAACTGATTGCTGAAACTGTTTGATTGATGAGTATGTACGTGTAACCCTGCAGAGTTGGACAACTTTCTCAGCCAAAATGCTTGAACTCATCTGGAAAACCAAACATTCTCTCATTCTTGTACCTAATAGACTTGCTAAAAGATCAGATTGGAAAAAAGAGACAAATGTTTCTAATATTAGTTGACAACAAAGAAAATAAAACTCATGCTTTCGAGCACTCTTATTCTATGGAAGGTTACAATAGAACCAACAGATGTCTAACAGACTCCAGAATAGCTCAACTTCGATAGATAACTTATTTATTGATTATACACTGCAAGTGTCAGCAGTCTCGTCTATGAATCCAACATAAGAACATGGAAGATAACCATCAATTTATTGGAAAATTATCATAAACTTGAGGGATGATCAGATCAGTCATTCCCAATGCCATTTGGCTGGTCTATAAAACATTGGTGCACCTTCAAAACCTACTGAGTTTATGCAGTCGCTGGAAGTTGGTTTGCATGAACATGGAAATGCTCCCAGGTTAAAGTAGAGCTGAGGATCGTGTGAATGGTGCCATTTAAACGTGGATTGGGACAAGTATTTCCTTTTAGTTGGGGCAAGAAATGAACTCGCAAAGAGCAGTGATATGAAATGCGATTACATGCTTTAATGGAAGTTAATGCTTGTGCTGAGAAACTATTTGATCAGAGTTGTTGACAAGATGCAACAGCCCAACTCCTAGATAGTTGATTTATGTTTCTTTTGCCAAGTGACAAAATTGTCAGTCCTAGAAGTTTTAGTCTGTTTCATGAGCCTAGAGTCCAGTTTTGTGACAAAAATGGGAAAACAAAACCAAAAACTACAGTACACAAGCTTCTCTGATCTTTTGACATATTATATCCCTAGTTCATTCCCAGTTGTCACTCTGGTTTTCCCCTAATTCCAATATCGTTGAAGTACTACGGTTCTCCTAGAGGAGGAAAATCTTAGATAAAAGACTAGAGGCTGCTATCGCACCCATCCACTAAAATAAACCAGCATACATAGAATCCTGGAATCTGACAACATAAGCTATTGTACGCATACCGATATTGAATATGTTAAAGCTTACCATAGACTGTCCGAAACTTCCAATACCCCTCCTTCAGTGCAGATTCCTATAATAGAATTTCCAGAGTAAGGCCACAATGCACACTAGAATTGCACTCAGGGAAAACCAAAAGTCCATGTTACTTCTATTTCCGCAACACGTACTTTATGGCGGAGAAAATTTTCTCTGTAAACTAGGAAAGATTGTAAGTCTGAAAACAATAATTTGCTCAGGGAAATGGGAGCTACTCTCTGTCTTGTTCATTGCATCAAATGTGCATAATAAATGTCAAATAGATTTATGTTGGTAATGTTGTCATAAAAATTTTAGAAAAAATGATTGGGAGAATGGAATCAGATTTTGAGCCATGAATACACTGCTATTAAGCAGTATTCTCATGCTCACGAGAAAAAATGGCTTGCTCCTCCATTGAGGTTACAAATAACATAGCCGAACTAATCTATTTGGGCATTTCACCAAACACTTTACGTGCATTCGATTAAACGGCACAAGGAAACAACAAGATAGTGAGAACCGCAGCCCAATCAATATGAGATCATCAAGACTGAATCAAAAGTTACTAATATAATCTCAGGCGTGACCGATGTTCATGCTAACAACAACAAAGCTCTCGATTTCTCTTCCACATGCGTAATGGAAGAATGTACTGAACTTACACGCTCAATGAAAACTGAAAGCTCCAAGGCTCCAAGTTGTCGATGGTTTGAAGAATCTATTGGTTCAATAAACTTGATTCCATTGATGGAGCACACGGATTTGAAGCTCAAGCGCGCGAGAACATCGCGATCCAAAGAGCACTGGATGTGGCAAGGTGAGCAGCAGATTCCGGCACCGATCAGCGGGGCAGAAGCTTCTGGAATACGCAGAGGATTGAGAGAGAGGCTTTGATTACTTCAATTGCTTGAAGAAGATGAACGGAAACGTGAATCAAACAACTGAAACGCAGAGACTCAACATCAACTCAACGATGTAGCATCGATGAAAAAAATTCTGAGATTATTCTCAAATCAGAGAGGAGAGAGAACCTAGAACCGTGTTGAGCGTCGTTGAAGAAGAGCCAAACCTTCAGTGATGAAGAAGAAGATCTGGACCTTCAATGGCGAAGAAGATTGGTGTCGTTGAAGAAGAGCTGAAGAAGAAAGATGAGCGAAAGAAGCGAAGGGAGAGAGCGGCGTATGGAGAGGAAAAGTGAAAGGTCAGAGGGAAAAAATGAAAAGGGAAAGCGTTTTCACCTTTTGAGGGAGAGGAATTCGTTTTCCTAAAATAAAACATAATATTTGTGTTGACTAGAAAGTGATTTCCGTTGACCAAATCTTTTTTAACGAACAAAACGGCTGAAAATCCGAAAAACACTTTCCGGTAAAATACTTTCAGTGAAACAAACACACCCTAAGCCTACGTCCACTCTCCCACGCTAACAGCCTTCTTAGCTGGATTCCGCTATGCAATCAACAATAGATTATAACTTTAAGTGTAAACATTTAGTAGTAGATCACACTATCTCACTAAGTCACTCTTTTGGTATTTCTCTCACGATCACAAACGTTTAAGCTCACAAGAGACAAGTGTATAATCGAAGGCCGCTCAGACTTTGAAATTATAAATTCTACGCTCTGTCTCTTACTTGTTCATCGGTCCTTGATCTCCTTAAATACTCCTCCACTTCCAAACTAGCCGTTGAATAGTATCTCGATGATCATCTTCCAATCTACCCATTGGACAGATCTGTATTTAGAAGATTTGGTAGCTGTTGAGTGATAGAAGTAGAATCCCAAATTGATTCTAATCGCCCATACAAACAAAATCTTGGTTTCTATAAGTAGAGCTTCTCCGTATAGAAAGTTCTTGTCTTCAAGATTCAATTATCAATTAAATCAATCTTGATGTAGAATCCAAACCAGATCACTAGCCGTCATACGTTTAGGGCTTGTGTTACGTTCTGTCGAATCTGGATGTAAAGTTTGAGTGCAATAGACTTTACAATTTGAGTCTGAACATATTCTGCTTCTGAACATATTTAGTTTTAAGGTCTCGACACAGTCTGAATAAATTCAGCTTCAATATAGAATCTGTCTTCTGGTTCTTCATTCATGTTCAATATGGAATTTGTCAGAGTTGTCAAACTTCTGATATAGAATAGACTTTGACATTAAAGTCTGGCAGTTTTCAGACTTTGACACAAAAGTTTAGAAATCTTCATAATATACTTTGGACATGTGTTACGTTCAGTCTTCTGGCAGTCTTCAGATTTTGACAATATCTTTTACATTTTCTATCATCTGCATAGTCTATTACTCAATCATTAAACATGTCAATAGCTTTTGATATATTTTGTCATCTTCAAAACATCATAAGGGATTTCCTAACAATATGTTGTAATACAGTTTTTGCATATTAATAAAATTCACATTTTGTTAATAGACGTGTGAGATTTTCCAAATCAGTCCTGTGATGATGCTTTGAGGCATAAGCCTCTACATGATCTATAGTTTTAAAATGTTTTAGTGGAACGAAGATGTCCAATGACATGAGAGCTAGTTTCCAATAAATTTTTTCGAAAACTCAAATTTGGAAACAAATTTTTCATGATGTTTACATACATTGCATTCATTTATTTATATATATATATATATATATATATATATATATATATATATATATTTTTTATATATATATCTAGACATGACATTTTACATCATGATAGTTATTTGCATGGCTCGGATTCGCATTCAAAAGAATTTGACGAACCAGATTATTCCGACTCAAAGAATGAAGATGATCATCGAGTTATTGAAAATGAATGACTCAGATATGAAGTGTCCAAACCTCCTACCACCGAACAACCAATCACCATGAATTTAGGAGATTCAGATAACCATAAAGAAACCAAAATTGGGGCAGGTCTCTCTCAAGCGGATGCCGATAGATTAATTGGATTTTGGAAAGAGTACCAAGATGTTTTTGCATTCATTTATATGTATATATGGTCTGTTGCTCCCGGAATCTACATTTCACAAAGGTTTCACTACATGATCTGTTGATGTCCAGATGGTGATCCTCTTTGTGGTATCGCTCGTTGTATTGATGATGGTAGGGTAGACCAATTTGGTTGCCACCGGACAATTATCTTGGTGGCATTCTTCATTTTCTTCTTTGGGGCTCTCCCAATAAAGTTCGTTCCCAACAACTTCTTTGTCTTGTTGGACCAATTCACTGTTCACATAAGAGTTTGTTACATCCTCATGATTGCCTCCCTCTACGTGGTTGAAATCTCATCTACCTTCTCTTGTGGCTTCTTCACTTTCTTATCTGTGGCACTTATCAATTTCTATTTTTAGAAAAATTCCGTAGCATCTTTTCAATTTTTTTATATGTTATAAATTTGCCCTTTTCGTTATGGGGAACGAAAATATAAAAATAAAAAATAAAAAATTGTTGACTGTCATAAATCCTTTTTTTTTTCCTTTGGTGTCATAAAAATTCATAATGAAATTAGCTAGAATATAATAAATATCTTGGTATGTGGCCTCTCATCTCCTATCTTGGGCAAGCCTAAAATGAACCCTCCAAAAGTTGGAGTTGTCCGCCGGAATCGTATAGAAAGAAGAAAGAAGAAAGCATTCTCTCCAAAAGAGAGGAACCGGGATCGAAGTAGAAGAAAGAGGAATGATTGAATGATTCAGAATGGGCATCCAAAAGTTGTGACTCGTTGTCGGTCCAACGACTTAGATTGAAGCTGCGCAGCTCGAGGGTGGGGTTATTACATAGAAAGGAATTGAGGCGTCGTGTGTAGTATTGGTCTTTTGTTTATTTGATTTTCGTTGTTTTGCTATGTAAAATTGATTATCAGCCTTTTCTTGCTATAATTATCCAAGCAATGAGCGTTGTAGAGAAGTTGAAGTCATAGTTAGTCGCTGGTTATTCCAACGCTTCAAGTCCTTTCAATGATTCTAACCTCAATGAGAAGTGTAAGTTTTCATTTCTAATTGGAGGAGTGTCCTTGAAGTGATTGTCAGTTCAAGCTTAGTAACTCTGAGATAATGCTTTTATTACGAGTAGAAAATCATGTCCCGATTCCATTTCCATCATTATATCACACCGGGCAGGAATTATGTGGCTGGTGCTTTTGAAAGTGAATGCTGATTTTGCCCTTTTCAAGAACGGCATGAGCCTTTAATTCTTGGCCATTTTAAATAGAGAAAAACATAATTTTGATTTATTTTTAGCATTGTTGGGAATTATCTTTACTCCGTGGACAAGAGGAATAGGTTTTAGAGGCATAATTAAGGAAATCCGTTCCCAAGGCCCATGAAGCTGGATTTTGCTAGTGAACGATTAACACCCGCACTAATGGCGAGTCAAGGTGAAAATCAATGTAATTGAGGATCAAATTATGGAGAGAGGACCCACTTCTTGACTGTTTAGGGTTTCAAAAGCTTATTGTGAATTGAAAAAATGTTTGAAAGAGGTTGGCGATCAACTGAAGATTATAAACTTCAGGAATCAAAGCCACTGAAATTGGTGTCGTTAGTCTAAAGACAAACAAGGCTTCGGCTTTCAACCACACACCATACGCATTCTCATTACTTTTTAATCACCGTTTGGGGAACAAAGTTGATGGGCTTCTGAACACGGAATATCCCATAAGGGCTGGGTGGTTTTATGCAACCGATTAGAAGGGAGAGCTTGAGGATGTTAGCCCACTTTTGATTCGTGAAGACACAGTGGGCCATCTGATCATGACTGAACTGGGCCGAACAATTCTTGTTTTCACCGATCAGAGCTCAAATGTCCCAGGGAGGCTGATTTGCGCCCGACATGTCCTCGAAAAGTGATGAGCTATCGGTTTCAACTGTCAGCTTCAGAACAGTTCGTGGTTGCGGGCAGTCGAGGGACTCCAGTGGCGCCAGGATTTCGACGCAAATTGCAGACGAAGCTCTTTGGGTTCGTCTTATAAGGTTCTTGTTCGTGGCAAGGGCCGTGTCGACAATTAGGCTCAACTCTGGTTGTTGGAGCCGAAAGACGAAGGCATGCCACAGGATTCCGACGAGCTTGATCAGCGACGGTAAGTCGACATTTAGGTCATTAAATTGCAGCAATCATTTTATCCGTCTAGTGATTTTCTAGTATGAGATCTAAATATTTCGCCTTAGATTTGACCAAATTTCCTATCTCTACATAGGAGGAAGAGATGCTCAATAGTTTTTGGAGATTTTTGACACAGAGTAGAGTGGGTCCAGCAAGGCCTTTCTCTTGAACAAATTTTTCGTGTGGACGATGCATTCTGACATATACTCCACATTAAAATACATATTTTTATATAGGAGTTCTTTTCCAAATCTTCATCCATAGAGTCCTAGGAGTCCTAAAGGAAGATGATCCTTGATTTGAATTTTGCCGATGGTCTATCATTCGCAATAGATTTTACAACAAGGATTTGGCTCTGTCTTTCACTTAAATCTAACATTTTCCATCCGATTCACCTCGACATAGGAACTCTCAAAATAAGGTCACATGCTAGTTGTATAACTCATGTATCCTCCAGTTCTTTTATGTATGATTTAAGTTTTGACATGGTTAAAAGGGCAACACACAGTGCCACGAACGTCAATAGTTGTTTACAATCCTAAATAGATTGTCATATCAAAAAAAGATTCCATCCATGTGAGTTAGAAAATGTCCCTTTGGCTTAGACAAGGACTTATTCCCCTTGACAATTACAATGTCGAATAACATTCGCTAAGAGAGAATAAAATAGATGCCTTTCACAGGAAATCCATGTGGAAATGCCACTGTATTTTGATTATCCCCACGTGTCACCATTTGGCTAAAGAACAAAATTGGGAGTTGAATTTCGATCTCACTGAGGGTGATGCATTATCCCCTCCCGCCGCATCCACGACTTTGATGCTTGGAAGCACCATCATCACAAATTTGAAATCCACAATTCACAATCCACCTTTAAAAACCAACCATTCTTTCATAGACACCTTTTTTGTTCTTTTTTTTTTTTTTTTTTTTTGGTGCGGGAATGATTTAAAATGAAGAATTGCCAACGTCCAACTCTTCTTTAGTGTGAAATCGTTGGTATTCCCTGATTAGTAGGAAAGAAAAATATTTACAACTAATTGAGGTGTGTGAGGTGTGCAGGCACCGGCATGTTAAAATAAGGAATGCAGTTGTATTGGACGTCCCATTAAGAGAGGGGATAGCTCTCACAGGCAACTTGCTACCCCTTGGATGCATCTCACGAGAAGTCCATATGAAAATGCCATTGTTTATTATCCCCATGTTTCACTGTCTAGCTAGAGAACAAAATTGGCAGTTGAATTTCGATCTTGTCGAGGGTGATGGATTATCCCTTCCCGCAACATCCACGACTTTGATGCTTGGAAGCACCATTATCGCAAATTTGAAGTCCACAATTCGCATTCCACTGTTAAAAACCAACCATTCTTTCATAGACTCTCTTTTGTTCTTGTTTACTAGCATAAACTCTTCCGTATTATAATTTTCACATAAGAAACATGCATGTTCGATCCCTAAATTCACACAATATTCTCAGCATAATTTTGAATTTGTGAGTTTTTTCAATCAAGTTTAGTCCTTATACTCATAGGGATTTTTGCCAATCAAAGTCCAAGTCAAAATGTATTTCTAGATTGTCGACTCCGGACGTTGTTTTCGCTTTTTTGAAAATCAAGTCGGAAGGGGAACTTGATTGGAAAAATTCTTTGAATTCAAGGACCAGTTGGAGAATTGCAAGTTTATGATCAAATGTTGATGTGATGTTTATAAATTTATTTATGATCAAGGTTAAATAAGCCTGTTGGCCATCCAAGAAAAGAATGGCCCTTCTCTCTCTCTTATCTCTATTCCATATCTTTTTCATTGCATCCTTTTCTCTTACGTGATGCCTTTTATTTTGTCATTGATAAACTGGGTTATTTGCCACCTCATTAGAATCGCTGCCCTGGGAGCAACGTGCTACAATTGTCGTTTCCTTTTAGTCAGATCAACATGCTACAATCATATAGGCTAAATCTTTTCTTCTCTTATATTATATTATATTATATTATATTATATGGTGACCAATGCCAACTTGGGCACTATCCGACCCGAGAGGTCAAAAGCAAGACACCTAAAAAATTTTATTGGCAACTAGGCGCATTCCGTCACCAGCAGCCAATAAAAAGCAACATAATTCGCCTTTTTGATTAAAAAATTTGGCCGTGGAGAGAGAGAGAGAGAGAGAGAGAGAGAGAAGATTTTGTGACCATTTATTGGCTCATTGGCCTCCATTCATATTGCTCCTAATCATTGGAAAGCGTAAAGCGTCAAGATTTGCGGATCCGCTCGATCTTCCTACTTTGCAGTTTGCAGACCCAAAAGATCAAATAATCATACCTTCATCTTCATCTTCGCATGACCCGCCAATAAGTTTGCCCATTATGTCTAGACTCTACACACATATATATGTCAAAACTAAACATAGTAAAAAAACATCAATTCATTTTTCACATTTGCCAGGACAAACTTGGGACGTTGTGGTTCCTAACATCAATATAAAAGGGCCACAATGTCACATACGAAAAATGAAATGTAGACATGCTTCTCCCATGAAAATTAGCAAATATATCGATATGTTAATATAATCAAAAAAATAAGAGGAAGTAGGAAGTCCTAATATGTACTAAACTAGATGGATGATTCCGTTCCTTGGAAATTAAAGAAAAAAGGGATGTAACAAGAAATAAAAATTGAGTGTTCTTTCCTTCATATGGAACATTACTTTTAGCATAAATTTGAACTAAGGTTACGATACATGCGCAAAAGTATGATTGAAACCATGATCAAAGAGAGATTCAAAATAAATGTTAAGATGACATTTAGATGAAGTGAAAATCCACCTATATAATGTTATGAATGCTAAAGGAATATTTAATTGCAATGTGTAAAGATAAGCTAAAATTACAGCTAATTTGAATTGGAAATCCTGTGTAGTGTACTTAATATGTGGAGAAATCGTATTAAAGAAATGAGAAGCTCCATCACATTCTTAATAACTTACAAAACCAAATGTAATTTGATACATCAATGTTAACGTTGACTTGCTTTGGTCGCTTTCAATTCCTCAACATGATCCATGAGGTTAGATTAAGACTTCTGATTTCTCTTGATGACTGATGAGGATTGATTAAAACGTGTGCGGTTTCAAAAAAAAAAAAAAAAAACGATTGTAGGCTTATCGTCAATTGTTACGTTCTATAAAAAGAAAGCCGTATAAAAGAAACACACGCACACGCATGCATTTGGAGGTCATAGATATGGGAGCCTGCATGAGCTACGAATCGATAAAGTCAGTAGTTATAACCCTTGTTTGGACCACACTAATCACTAAATTAAGTAGCCAAAAAATTGTTAATTGTAATAAGTTGGACAACTCTATCAGGAGCTATGTTTCTTGTTTCTTTGTTTTTTTTTTTTTTTATTTTTAGTGATATTTCGTCCAATTTCACAAGAATACTAAAGAGAAACATCCTAATGTAACTATAAACAAAGGCCAATCCCAAATAATTTCAAAACAAAACAAGTTTCAGATAACAAGGTAAATTATCTAAACAAGATTAGGAGTCATCTGCTTAAAGAGCAAATTTATGGCTTCTTCAAACTAACATTGGTTGTCAACTATTGAATCCATTTTTAGTGATGAGCATATATCGAAATTTTCATATATTATTATGGCTCTATCTTTCGGTGGAGTACACCTAAGTTTGGCGCTCCCAGTATCATTGCCGTCTAGAGAAACAAGTTGAATGAGCACAGATTCAACACTGTGAGAGTAGGACCTTCACGAAACTCCTTTGATATTCTTTCAAATTGGATCTATACATTAACCAAACACGAGGTAGTGAAAGTCCAAAATCATAGATGCAAAAATCTCCAAATGTAGACTAGAACGGGATAGAAACCTCTCGAAATGGGAGAGAAGTTTCCATATTTTGACTAGATGAGAAGAGAAAAGCTCCACAAAGCGGGAGGAAATTAAGAGAAAAGAGAGCAGAGAATCGAATCAACCAAAGAAAAAGGAAAATGAAAAGGGAGGAAAGGGAGAAATCTACCCCAAATCACCTCTTTTAAGTTTTTGTTTTTTGGGTCTATGTTTCTACAGAGGTTGAAGAACAAAGTCATGTGGAAATTAAAGGTGGAGGAGCCCATGCCCATGTTTCTTGTTCTTGGGTCAACAAAAGGTAGAGGAGCCACGTTTCCTGTGTCCTTGGGCGTGTATCATATCATGGGAAATATCATGGGATTTGTCGAGCTGTTTCGCGCGTAGTTTCACTGGGGGAGCAGTTGGGGGGGAACTAAACTTGCATTTCTCCTCTCTCTCTCTCTCTCTCTCTCTGCTGCTCTCTTTCTCGGCCTCTCCCTTAATTAAAGGCTCCGCTTCCTCTTCTCTTCCTCTCCTGCATCACCCACCACCTCTCTCCCCTCTCTCCCCTCTCTCTCTCTCTCCGCCCTTCCCACACTTCAATCTCAATTCCTCACTTCTCTCCCTCTCCCTCTCCCCCTGCCCAGTTCCTCACTTCCCTCTCTCTCTCTCTCTTTCTCTCTCTGTGTGTGCATCCCTCTGCCTCTGCAAATGGACTCTGCCGCCGCCATGGCCACCGGAATGGCTTCCTCCTCCTCCTACCTGTCCTTCTCTCCCCACCCCAGCCCTAACCCTAGCGCCAAATCCCTCCCCCCCAACGCCTTCTCCCTCGGGTCCCGCAAAATCAAGAGGCGCCTCGTCTCCAGATCCCCCCGCTGCGTCCAGTCCCTGAATCCCGACGCCGACAAGACCCCCGCTTCCTCCTTCTCCTGCTCCGCCGCCGTCGCCTTCTCGCCCTCGCAGACCGCCGACCTCGTGCCCTGCAAGCTCCAGTCCCTGGTCTCCGAGTTCCGGTCCCTGTCGGAGCCGATTGATAGAGTGAAGCGGTTGTTGCACTACGCCACCCTCCTTCCGAAGCTCCCCGACACGGCCCGGGTGGACTCCAACCGAGTCATGGGCTGTACCGCTCAGGTCTGGTTCATTGGCCTTTTCCCTTCACGTGCTATTTCTGTCGTGATGCCTTCTTGAACCTGTCGCCGAGAGATTACGCAGAAGGACTCAGTTTTCTGTTATCTACCTGACTGTGCGATCTATCTATCGAATCAATTTTGGCTGATTGTCGCGTTTCGTTGGAAATTCATCTGTCGCATAGCGACTGCAAGGAGGCATGCCAATTTGTTGTCAAATTTGAAATGAAGATAGGATGTTCGCGGCTTTTAACATAGACATACTACAGAGTTTAGCTGGGTGGTCTGTGATGTTGTAAAAGTTGGGTTATGGAAGTTGGAGGATGACAAGAGAAAAGGGTCTTCTTTTTCTTTTTCTTTTTTTTGGTAGGTTTTCGTTACTAAGCCTAAAAAATATTGAGGGGGATGCCCAGTTTTTGCTTCATTGTATATATCAAGAGTTATTGTTTTCTAATCCGATTTTCCCTATACCATTTACATCATACCATAATAACTGCGCAGGTGTGGTTGGAGGTGAAAATGGAAGAAGACGGTAGAATGAGATTTGCGGCTGATAGTGATTCCGAGATCACGAGAGGATTTTGCTCGTGTTTGATCTCATTATTAGATGGGGCAGCAGCTGAGGAGGTTTTGAAGGTGAAAACGGAGGATTTGGCAGCACTGAATGTAGGGATCGTAGGGGCTGGACGCTCCCGTGTTAATACGTGGCATAATGTGCTGATTAGCATGCAAAAAAAGACTAAGGCCTTAATTGCAGAGCGCGAGGGGAAGGCACCATTCGATCCATTCCCATCTTTGGTTGTGAATGCAGATGGTATTCAAGCAAAGGGAAGCTATGCTGAAGCTCAGGTTAGCAATATGCTTGGTGGACAGTCTCGTGTTTATTAGGAGCTTTTATTTGAAAAATTAACAATCTCAATTCCCATGTTATTGTATGAGCTTTGGCTTGCCTCAATATCTTCCACTGCTGCTAATTTAGGAGATTCCATCTGATGCTTGCGGAGTCGAGCTGAGCTTTTTGGATTGTTTATAGCAGACTGGTAAACCTAGCTGGTTAAGGGATTTGTGTTGGGCATATATGAAAAGCAGAGTGTTTTCTTTTCATGTTTCCTTTCTTATCTTTCATATGTTGAGAATTTAAAGAAAATGTTGAAATGCCTAGGCCCCTTGTTTGCTAGACAAGTCTTTGCACTTAGGAAAATATTTCCTTGAGCCTTTTATTCTATCTCCAACATGAATTTTGGAGTGAACTCATTGATTTGGTGACTACTCCATCAAACTTGTTCAGTAAATCAAGGAAAGCACCTTATGCATATGGTTTTTTGAATGGAGCATGTAAAAGCAAGGATAAAATGGGTTTGTTCCACGTGTATTCTTCTATTGTTCTACTTACTACCTTCATGAAGGTCATGTAATCCCATCTAAAAGTCTACACTGGTGGGGTTGGCATGATATGTTACCTGGCAGCGATGAATAACAACCTAAGCTTCCTAATAGTTTAATTGCAGGCAAGATATTTGTGTCCTGATGAGTTTAAGGTGAAAGAACTTGTCAATGTGCTTAAGGAGAAGAAAATTGGTGTTGTTGCACATTTTTACATGGACCCTGAAGTCCAAGGCATCCTAACAGCTGCACAGAAGCAGTGGCCTCATATCCATATATCTGATTCCTTGGTGATGGCAGATTCTGCAGTGAAGATGGCAAAATCTGGATGTCAGTTCATAACTGTTCTGGGAGTAGATTTCATGTCAGAAAATGTTCGTGCTATACTTGATCAAGCTGGTTTTGCAGAGGTAAACTCTAAGCATAAACAATGGTTTTTCGTTTATAGATATCATGTCAGAATTATACTCAATCAAGCCAGCTTTGCGGAGGTAACTCAATCAAGCAGGTCTAAGGATGGCTTATCTGAAGGAAAAGTTAAAAAGTCAGAAGTGCATACTTTTTGCATGAATCAATCAAGTGAATGAACTCATGTTTAAATTTTTCAGGGACACCTGACAGATGATTCATGCATTTTTCTTTTTATATACAAATATGCAGGTTGGTGTGTACAGGATGTCAAATGAACGTATTGGCTGTTCATTAGCAGATGCTGCTTCCTCTCCTGCTTACACAAATTATTTGGAGGGAGCTTCTCAGTCTCCACCATCTTTGCACGTTGTCTACATCAATACTTCCCTGGAAACAAAAGCTTTTGCCCATGAGCTTGTGCCCACAATTACATGTACTTCCTCAAATGTTGTTCAAACTATTCTGCAGGTTTGTTGCAAAAGGAGTTTTCTGCATTTAGCCTTACTGGACTCTGCATTTTCTCATTCCAAACTTTTTCTCCCAGGCTTTTGCTCAAGTGCCAGATTTGGCTGTTTGGTATGGACCTGATTCTTATATGGGTGCAAATATTAAGGAGTTGTTCCAGCAGATGACTATGATGACTGATGAGGAAATTCATGAAATCCACCCTGGACACAGTAGATCATCAATTAGGTCATTGCTGCCTCGCCTGCACTATTTCCAGGTCCTCTTCCTTATGAATCTTATAACTCGTCCAACTCTATGAATTTTTCAGCCTATATTATTGGCATGCCTTGCTGTGTGGCATAAACTTTTCATCTCTTTTTGGTTTTCCTCATGTGAATAAAAGTTTTAAGTGCCCACGGAACCCAGTTTTCACTTGGTACTGGCATGTACTTTCCGCAAGTTTTCTCTTTGATCAAATGTTAATTTACTTATGGTCTGGACAGATGGTGTGATTGGGAACAATATTTTGAAAGCACTTGATTTACTGAAGAATATGTCTATTGTAGTAAAGATTTTGGTTAGTATCTGCATTAATACATCTCGATGGTCATGGTCTCTATGCATATATATATATAACTCTTCAAGTCTTTTGAAGTGTGACCATCTCAAATCTTTTCCCTAACAGGAGGGAACATGCATCGTACATCACCTTTTTGGACATGAAGTTGTTGAGAAGATAAATGAAATGTATTGTGATGCTTTCCTGACTGCTCATTTTGAGGTCCCTGGGGAAATGTTCTCTCTTGCAATGGAAGCTAAGAGAAGAGGAATGGGGGTAGTTGGTTCCACCCAAAATATATTGGATTTCATTAAACAGAGGGTTCAAGAGGCCTTGGATAGAAAGGTCAATGACCACCTTCAATTTGTCTTGGGAACAGAATCGGGAATGGTGACTTCAATTGTTGCAGCTGTTCGGAATCTCTTGGCTTCTGTAGAGTCTTCTGCAGGTGGACCAAAGATTAATGTGGAGATTGTTTTTCCAGTATCTTCAGAATCAATTACTGGAACATCAACAAATGGATCCCCTCCCATGAGTTCAGTCAAAATGGGTGATGTCGTGTTACCTGTCATTCCTGGAGTTGCAAGTGGCGAAGGCTGTTCTATACATGGTGGCTGTGCATCTTGTCCGTATATGAAGGTCCGTTTTAGCTTCTATGGTAATTGTCATAGTTTTTATGATGAAGTCCTCCCCGATTTACTATTGTGAGCAGCTTGTTGGCCTGATGCATGCTGTGCATTGTATTGAAAACTAGGTTCATGCAGATCTGAGATGTTACCTGCAACACCATGTCCATATAGGACCCACAGTAGAATTATAGGTGGAGGAGAAAATAATGATTCAGTTTGTTCGAAGGGTCCAAAATGGAGCTTTTTGGGAGGGATCACCGATTTTTATGCGATAAGCTAGTGATTTAAGGAAACACTTGATTGTGAGTGGGTAATTTATGTTACGTGCTAGATTTAGTTTAGTGACAGTCTTTCAGTTTGCATCCACTTTTCTATTAGGGTAATCTTTAACTTTGTCGCTATTTTCATTGCTTGGGCATTCGCATGTGCGTGATTTTTCCTTCCCATGCCAGTATACTATATCATTTCTACATGCTTATTAGAGTCACTGAGCTTTTGATGATCCTTTCTGTTATTTTGGTTATCAAGTCGGGCCTGTATTTTGGTCATACTGAGGAGCACCAGAGCTGCCATCATCTAGAGTTATCCTTTTTAGATATGAACATAGTTTGATATGGATGAGCAATTTGCTTAGTGGCTTAGATGCCCGGAATTTAGTTATGTACATGTATTCTGCTCACCTTGACTTGACTTTAATTTTTATAGTACTCACTTTGATAAATTAGTTAGTTGTTTGTTTGATTTGGTGCTTCAATAGGTTCAGAGCTGATGTTCTGCAAGATTTATGACTGGAATTTGCATGACTTGTTTTTGTCCTGCAGATGAATTCTCTGACCTCACTTTTGAATGTTTGCCACAACTTGCCCGATGATAAGAATGCCCTTTCAGCCTTTAGGGCTGAGCGATTCAAGTCACAAACACCTAATGGGAAGGCCATTGCAGAAGTTGGATGTGAGCCGATTTTGCACATGAGACATTTCCAGGTTAATATTCTGTCCGGGTAGATTAACCTTTTGGTTTAGCTGTCTCAAAACATATTGACTCAAAGTACTCTCCATACACAGGCTACAAAGAAACTGCCTGCGGAGCTCGTCTGTCAAATACTTTCATCCTGACTGTAATGGGATGGTAGCATCGTGAGATTAGGGAGGCCATGATTGGAGAATTCTGGTGTCCCTGCCCAGTGGATGTCTCGGAACGGGATAGTATCTTGAAAAGCGGTTAGAAATGGGTACTGGATTAGAGCCGCGGTGGCTTTTTCAGTTGGAAGTTTTGTCTAATCTCTATGCTGGGGAAGATCCTGCTAGAATTTTGGTTATCTCTTGAACCACAGAAATCTCTCTCTCTCTCTCTCTCTCTCTCGCCCTCGTGCGTTCTCGACACAGTATAGCTTAGGGTGTAAGGGTTAGTGATGGCCGTGATTAATTGTCACGCGATTCGTGAATTATTACAGTTTGTAACAAAACGGCCTTTGCTTTCCAGGATAATAAAATAGAGACAAACGTGAAAGGATGAAGATTTGATTTTGTTTTGGAAGAAGGCAATCCATCTTAGCTTCAAGCTGTGGGCTTTGGGCCTTTTGACGTCTGTCTGTTCCCTCATCTTAAAATAAACGAAATAGAGTAACATCAAGTAGCGCTCAAAATTCACATAATCCATTTCAGGCACGTGGAGTTTTTATTAAAAAAGATTCGAGTCTTCACATCACTATTATTCCTGTTACCATTGCATTGATTGTTATCATTAGTTAATGATCGTCGAAAGTTCTTATACCCGTGCTGTTTGTTGTCTGGCTATTTGATTCGTAGGATGGATTTATTTGGCTCGAAAGCCTGATGTAGGCTTCATAAAATACTAAGACTGTGCTTAATTCCTGGAAGATGAATAATTGGGAAACATATTTTCAAAAATAGTCGCTTATATCGTTTGAAATAATTTGTTAATGGAAAATATTTTCATCATCCACGAAAATATTTTGTTGTTGATAATGAAATATTCCCATTGACTAATTAAGCGATCATTTTTTAGAGAATATTTTCCAAGTCATCCATCTTCAATGAAACCAATGGAGCCTAATGCTACATTTGATAGTTTGGATTTGAGTTGTTCTATGTGGTGTTTAGCAACGTCCTCTAGACCAAATATACCTCAATGAAATGTTGGATAAAAAATTTGGGCTAGAGGGTGGTATAAACTTGGATTGAATAATTTATTTGAAAAAAAATAACTTAATGATGGAGTAATGAAGCAGTGAATCTGGCTTCGCTGGCCACTGTGCAAGGATCACCTCCATGATAGCCGATCATTGTCACTTCCAACCACTGACAATTGTAATCTCCTTCGATCACCATTCATCATCATTGCCGTCCAGTTGGTCATGCTATGATGACTAAGGGTGAAAATGAGAAATTATAAGTCACATGGTCATCACTATTAAATAATTCAAATCCTTTAATGGGTGCATCTGATCTTTTGAGGTCGTCTTCCACAATAGCGGTATGTTTGCCCTTGTCACTCGTTGTCCCAATGCCGTCCACTAGTGGATCTTCGTCCACCTCCTCTCCGTCCCTCACTACCCCCAAATCATTGCTTCGACGTCTAGTGGCACCTGAGCTTTGCGCGCCATGTCGACCACTTCGTCACCACCCTTCATCTCTACATTGATGGTTGCCGCCTCGTCTACTAGATCACCATGGCGACTACCTATCCCGGTCACTTTGTGATGCCGTTGGCGACCCGAGGCTCATCTTCGCTAGTGTCTAAATCGTCTTTGATACGGGGAAGTTGAGCAAACATTACGATTTTAAGGTAGAGATGACGACGGATTTGGCAAAACTAGCAATGAAAGTGACAAACTGCAAGAAGCTGAAGAGAGCATATTTGAGATGCTGGTGAGGGAGCTCAAGTGGCGAGATCTGGATATCATGGGAAATTGTGTTGGCCAGTAAGATTGAAGGTGTTTGGGAACTACTTTCCAAGGGGAATTGAAGCAAAGCTGGCATTTGCAAGACTTGTCCTAGGCTACCTTAGGCTTTCAGCATTCTCGGAATGCTTCATGTTACTATTCATGTCTACTGTTCATCTTCTTCTCTGGCGGCGTGGCTGATCAAAGATGAGCTCGAGAGGTCGACGAGGTCACGGTTGAGGTCGGTGAGGTCACGGCGACTGTCATCGACCAGTCACACGACCCCAGCGAGTCGCGGCGACCGTCGTGAGTCCCGGCGACCGCTCGCGAGTCACATCGCCGTGACCCAGCTCTAGGTCGCGCAACCTCAGGTGAGACCCAGATTTGGGTCGTCAAAGGTCGCGCAACCTCGTGGCGACCGGTGCAACCCAGATCCGGTCGTCGCGAGGTGAGGTCACGCGACCTCCGATGACCCGATTTGGTCGCGGCGAGGTCGTGTGACCTTAGGTGTGCGACCTTAGGCGCGACCTAGATCGGTTGCCGCGAGGTCGCGTGACCTCCGGCGACCAGATCCGGGTTCGCGTCGGTCACCACGAGGTCCCGGACCCTAGGCGACCCTCGCCGGTCGTCTCTAGGGGCTGCTTGAGGTCGCCTGCCTCGCCGGCGAACTCTTTTATTTTTTTTTGATAATTTTTTTCTTTTTTATAAATTAATCACCAAAGTCCTTTGTAAATGTAATCTTTCCAAACACTATTTTTCTCAAAGGTACTTCACAATGGACTTTCAAAGTATAATTTACCAAACACAGTTTGCATTTTGGAAGACCCCTTTAACTCAAAAGCCTTTGTATTTTCCCAAAGGCTTTCCTCAAAAGCCTTCCCAAACGCACCCATTGTCAAATATTTGTTTTTTTTTTTTATCTTGGAATGCATCAATCATGTGATGGGATTTTGTACAATTTGGAAGATATTTGAAGGAATTCTAATCTCATCTTATTTTATCATATCCTGTCATAATTCAAATCCGGATGACAAAATGCAAGCTAAGAAAAAGGTAAATTGAAAGCAGATTATTTAATATGTAGGTAGATTATAGAAGAGTTATTGAAAGGGAAAGTGACTTAACAAGGAAACAAAACATGCATAAAAATGGAAAGCATCTGCACCCATAAATAATTTGTAAATTCATATAATAGTTAGCAAATTTAGGGTGTTTGTAAGAAAGGTAAACAAAAGTTGGCTAAAAATAAATACATAAGTGTTTTTTTAACAGAGATAGGAGAATTTTTTAAGTTGAAAAAAACACCAAATTAAATTAGTAATAAACTCAAATAGGAGTTCATAACAAAAAATTAATAGGTAACTTAAATGTAAGAAAATGATTGGTAAGTAGGTGAGCGACACAAATGAATTTCATAAATAAGAAATAGCTAGCAAGTAACATAATCGAAGAAAAATTACTTAGTCATACGATAAAGGTTGTTAATTTCAAAAAATAATTGGCAATATTAGGCATCGATAGAAAACGATAACTAGAAGTTGGTAAGACAATATAAGTTTCTTTGTTAGAGAGAAAACAAAGTTGGTTATTAAAAAGAAAAGGATGATTAGACGTCAACAACTAACTCAATAGGAGTTGATGATGCAAAAATGGTTATCAACTTAATCGGAAATTTTTCTTGATAATTACTTTGATTGAAGTTGGTAATTTTCAATAATAGTTGGTAAATTAATAAAGCTGATAACAAGTAAGACAAATAAAAAATGGTAAATCAATTAAAAGTTAGTAAGTTTAACAACAAGAAAAAAGTTTGATAGCTAACTAAAATGAGACTTGGTAACCCTTCACTAGTATATAACTTAATTGGAGAAAAATTGATAGGTCACATAGCTAAAGGTTGGTAATTTCCAATAAGAGTTGGATAAATTAAGCCACGTTAAGTTGGTAACTAGGATGTAATGAATGATAAAAGAAGGTTTTTTTTTTCTTTCTTTGGCCATAGATAAAGGAGTTGTTGATGGTTTGAAAAAAATAACCAAATGAACATCAATAATCAACTCAAATAAGAGTTGACAACCAAAACTAGTTGGTAATTAAATCAAAAGAAATGTTGGTAATCACCATAATCAAGACCAGTAAACTTTTATGGAGAAAAATAGATGATTAAACAATGATATAAATAGTTTCTCACTGAGAAATAGATTACGATGTTAGACACACATGCATAATTTGCAATTAAAATAAGTCTACATGTTAAATGTTACTATAAATTGCTGCAACAAAGCAGCTTATATCTACTATACAAAACTGAAGAATAGTACAAGTGCCTTCGAGTACATCCACAGAGAAGACGCCGTCCCTAAATCTAAAATGAGCCGGCCATTATCGCGTTTCATCACGCGGTCTCTTTCCTCTGTTCTGTCTCTTGCTTGATATTACCAATGTCCCATGCCCCTTTAACCCCATTACCTCTCGTGTCCTCAGCCAAAACACAATATCTCTCTCTCTCCTTCTCTGTGGGTTTGTGTCTGTCTGTGAAGTCCTTTTCTTGATCATGATGGAGAGAAAAGTAACGAGCAGAGAAATTGCAAGAGATCAGAAAAACTAAGCTCGTCCATGAGCCTGCAAAAGAAACTAACAGAGAGCAGGCGCCCGGCTGCGATCGCCAAGCCTGAGCCAGCCCCTGACCTCACGGACTTCATGAACGACATGTTCTTTGGTACTGTCAGCGCAGAGACGAAGGCGTATAATTTGACTGGGAGCCTGGCCAAGGTTCGAGATTACAAGGAGGATGATTTTGACAGCAGCACCAGGAGCAACAGCAGCAGGTTGACTCAGGCATGGCTAGAAGAGGCCAAGCAGATGGTGGCCACTTCGCCAGGGAGGTGCGACTCACCCTCTCGGCTTGTGGGGTCGCCAAGGTTCGCGGTGGCAGCTCAGGGCAGGCTCTCTTTGCCTTCCAAAATTGATGGAAGAGATCCCCTCTCTAGATCTGCTAGGAGGTACGTGTGTCTGAAACTTTGAAAAATGATAAACCCTCATTGTTCCGGTTTTCGTGCATGGTTATACTGAAACCATGAACTTTATATCATCTACGAGCCTATAAAGTTCGCATTATTAATGCTATATGTAGGAGTCAATGCTCTCGAGGCCATTTTGATCATGCATCGTTAGGTATATATTAAGATTTTCTGTCGAAATCTAATGAATTATTTTCAATGCGATCAATGCCCATTTGGCATGAGAATATGCGATACCTCTACACTTGTAATTCAGGTAACTGTATATCCAAGGGTCAATTAAAGATTGGAAAATTCAATTGTTCCACAAACCAAATTAGAAGCATGACAACTCCTGGGTAAAAATAAGTAAATGAAAGTCTACCTCGAGATAGCCAGGTTAAAATTCAGTAAAAATGTAATAAAAATCTATAAAACGATTGAACAGACCTTTGTTCAACGTTTTGGATGTTATAAATTACTTTGCTGATTCTACTCATATATTAGGGCGGTAATTTTACATTTTAAAAAGAGCAATGTCATCGGCATATAAAATTAGTTTGCACGTTCTTATGATAAATCTCAAAAGAAAAAAAAAAGTGGGCAAGCTCATTTTTAATGTCTATCAATTTGGAAATCGATTTCATAAAATCTATTTTAGAATTTTATATAGGGATAATGGCACTAACAATCCCTAAATTTTGGTCAAATGTGAAATATTATCCTTAAATTTTTAATTCATTCAATGGGATCATTGATCTATATATAAATATTCAATGTAATCCTTATCAATCCATAGAAAAAGTCATCACAAACCGTTAATCTATTGTAAAATGTACAATATAATCTCTAAATTATTGTTAAATGTGTAATCTTGCTCCTAAATTATTGTGAAGTTGGTGGTGAGAATCCCAACATAATCAACATGAACATTCTTAGCCCTAAAAATCCAACATTTTTTTTTTATATTATTGGTTCTTTAATCTTTCTAAATGTCACACTTCAATTTTTTATTCTTAATAAATGATTATGATTACCATTTAGTAAAGTAGATGTGATGATAAGACACCACCAATCCAATGATAATGAGTTAAATGTATTTTGAGCGTCACCTTGTTATTTTACATGATTTATACAGATTAATCTCTAAATACCAAAGTTTGCAAAATAGATTGTCTTTGAAATTCACCTATGCCAAATGTGATTTCATTGGATGGATAATTGAAATCAATAATTTAATGGTAAGAGATTACATATGAAAATATTAAAATACTATTAGTTAAAAAAATTCACTCTCTTAAAGAATGTACACTAAATTGACATTTTCAAGTATTATAGATCGAATGTGCTACCATAAAAATGAAACTTCTTTTCATATTGTGATAATTCATATGGTTTATGATTTTTTTTAAATGTAATAAAGGAGCAATAAAATGGTCATACAATGTCAATATGATATAGAGATCTATTTTTCTTATTTTAGCTAATCTGGAATCATTGAAATTTGAATTATGTGATTTTCATATAAAGGCTATTTACCATATATATTTGTCACGTAATATATGAAAAGAGAAAGGATATTAAAGGATAAAGTTGTGTGATTTTCATATAAAGAGTATATACCATATATATTTGTCACCGTAATATGTGAAAAAAAAAAGGATATAAAAGGATAAAGTTGCCACAAAGAAATCATTATAGCTCTTCTTTCTCATTAAATCAAACCGCGTGATAACCATGTACTCTTCCCTTGTGGTAAAATTGTTCATTTAGTTTGGAACATATTTTTGACAAAAATATGTTGAACTTAATCTTCGCATACAGAGTGTTGCTAAGCCTGAAAATAAGTAAACAGAATTTCATGTAACAGTATGACGTAAACTCTATTTGGATGTTAGGATAATCTTTATTAAACTTTCACGAGGTCACGTGTTTCAGTATATTTTACGTAACTGTGGGGTTAAGTCAACTGTCAACTGTCAACTGTCAAGTCCGGACACTACGAACAGCGAGTCCGACTGATCCTCGCTGTCTTCTGCGAGCAGGCACAGAGCCGTGGACAGCTTCAGCGGCGAAATTCTCTCCAAATCCGTCAGGCACGGCCGTAACCGATCGGAGACCCTCGATACTCCGCCGCACTCCCCGACGGAGCCATCCTCTCCCGCCGAATCCGTCCACAGGTGGATCTCCAACATTCTCAAACCCCCCAACGCGGACGACTCTCCTCAATCGCCACACTCCATCAGCACCGACCAACCGCCTCAGCTTCTTCTGCCAAGACAGTTGGCGCACCGGCGGTCCAGATTCCAGAATGGTGCCTCCTCGACCCAGGCACAGGCGATTCCCGCCCCTCCTCGGCGCTTCCGAACAGCAGTGCCGTCGCAGGACGAGCAGCTGCTGTCTCCGCCAAAGAACTTGGTCGAGTCTGCTCACCGAAGGTCGATTTCTTCCTCGACGTGCTCAGTGTCAGATAATCAGGTCCTGTCGCCTCCAAGGAGCCTCGTGGAGTCGGCCCACCGGAGGTCGGTGTCGTCATCCACTTGTTCCCTCGATAAGATCACGTCAAAAGCGATCAGTAATGTGGGGTTGAAGGAAGGCGATGGCGCAAGGGAAGTTGGTGTCAATGGATTTCTCAAGAAGCAGAGAAGCAAGATTGGAAAGATCTTCAGTGGTGAGATCAATGCCAGGGCGAAGATTATTCTCTCGGGACCTTCAAACAGTTGAGTGTCTTTCTCTGATTTTTTTTTTTTTTTTTTTGGCCTTTTTCCCCTATAGTTCCATGACCGATAGCTTTCGTGGATGATGATTTTTCTTGTGTAGCGTTTTCTTGGCAATACTTTTGCTTAATCCGATTGTAGAACTCCCTGGCCTACAAGGAAGTTCCATTTACTGATGCGAGATCACAATGCTAATTCTTTGTCTAACACCAATGTTAACAGTCCACTTGAGAGGAGCTGGAGGTTAACTTACATTGTATTACACTAAGCCCTTGGGTGATGCGATACTACTTATTACTGCAGATGTTATTTATTGGAAGATGGGTGCTTAATTCTGTTAATAATGATTGAAGACAAGCATAATTTTTTACAGGACAACTCGAAAGCATCAATGGACTTGTGTGAGCATGACAAGATTAATCGATGGCCTTTGGTTCTTTCATTCCAGGCCTGACTAGGCTTTTCATTTTAGAACTTTGCTTAGATTCGAATTATGTTTATCCAAATTGTTTGGGGCTGCAGGTACTAGTTCTATGATAGCTGCAATATGTTATGCATGGCTTTTGGAGAATAGGATGAACAAGAGCAAGGGAGAAGGCAATGGAGGAGGGTCCATTGCGGTGCCCATGATGAATTTTAGGAGAGCGAAGATGTGGAAGCAACGTCAGGCTGCTTGGCTCTTTCACCATGTTGGTCTTGATGCCACCTCCTTGCTTTTTGCCGATGAGGTCCTTGCTTTTCTATCGCACTACACGTTTGCTCCACAGGGGAAAAAATGATCTAATTACCAGAGGAACGTTAGTGTTTACAGTAAATCCCTTCCCTGTGGTTTTGTGCTTGCTCAGATGCTTTCTTGGGGGAAACTCTTCTGTTTCCTGTGGCACCCAAGCACATTGCTAGATAGACAAAATGTAGAACAAGTAGATAATGAAAAACTTTTATTAGCCCAATGCAAGCAATGTGGTTGGAGAAGATATAAATTCTTTTTCAAATGAAGAAGTTGGTTACTGTGTTAAAGCGGTTCTGGTTGTTGCCCAGTTTTTTTATCATTGTCTTCAAATAGGACGACTTTGCTTGGAATTTCGACACAGTCAATGATGATAAATTCTGCATCAGAACCTGTATGCTCGATAACCATCATATACCATGCCCATCTGCTTTGTGAATTGCTTAGACAAAGTAAGATGTTGTTTCTTCTACTTGGATTAGATGGATTTGGAAAGTCTAGTGATGGCTGGAAAATTAAGCATCCTTGTGGTCGGGCAAGATGTCCTCAAAACGACTGGTGAGGTCAGTGCATATCAATCACTGTAAATCATCTTTAGGCACCGAATAAACTGCCATTTCATTCAGTGCACTGAAGAAGATGAAGATACCTGTATTTTACTCTCTCTCTAAGTCATTGAATGTCTAGGTTGGATCTCAATGCACGGTTCTAACAGATAATTACTGTGAAGAAGCCTATGATCTGCTCGAAACTAAAGTGCTCAAGAAACTTTTGGTGAGTACACTTGTGCCCGCTTCTGTAGAAAGCTGTGTAATCATTGTACAAAAGTCAGAATTCTTACCATCTTCCCTTGTTACAGCTGGCAGGAATACTGCTAGACACTCGAAACCTAAATGCAACCGGTAAATTGTCTACTACAAGAGATGCTGAAGCAGTACAGCTGCTACTTGTTGGCTCAGCCCCCAATTACAGAAATACTCTCTTTGATCAACGTAAGCCAAATGTACTATCAGATCTTTGAGCGTGTCTGTGAAGTATGTTCACATGGTTGATTTCATGGCCCTTCATCAGTGATGCAGGATCCACAAGACAGCACCTTTACTGAGTCCTTGCAGCAAAACTACAGGAAGCCTCCTAGTGAGAGTAAGGAATATATGCGCATAGAAAATCTCTGTACTGATATATGGTGGTAGATTCACTTTCCCAAGAAATTAGCTCCAAAATGTTCTTTGCTTTCATGGTAAAACACCACAGGTAGTTCCATTGCTGGATCTAGGAAGGACCACAGGGTTCCTGAAAGAAAGTCTACCTCTGTCCATTCCCAAGAAGGCATTAAGAAAGGTCCCGAAACAAATCACCATGATGCTAAAACTGCAAAAACTGACAGGGTTTCCCCAAAACCAGGTGAGACTTTACATAATGTTTGTTTCATGTAATGAGAAAGCGAAATCTCTGTTGGCATCTCATAATTTTCGGCTGTTTCTGGTCCTCATGTAGTATCAGTCCATTGTTCCAAAATTTGTAATAGGCGTTGTCTGATTCGTGCAGATAAACAAAACCCAAATCCTGTACAACCTTCAAAAAAAGAATCCGCTGCTGGTCGAGGAAAGAATACGTTCTTCCTGGCCAGGTGGTTTGGTTTCGGTCCAAAATGAAGACTGAATTCTAGAATGGCCTGTGAAGTATGATTGTTTCAAGGAACTCTCACTGAATTGGAAGCCAAGTTTGGTCTCCCAGATTGCTGATGAGCAAAATGGTGAAAAAAGTTGGTCCCTCCAAAATATTCCATTATTCTTGCTTTAGGTGTCATTATGGCATGAAAGCGTACTTACATAAGAGACTGAAGCAGTGGTAAAGGAGCTTTTTCGAAGACAAAAGTCCACTGTGGATGCCATCATCTGTATGAGCAGTTACTCCTCCTGTTGTAGCAGTCTTCAGTTTGTCATTGGAAACACCACTTTTTCCTTTGTTGCTGTTGCTTTGTCATCACTTTTGAGTAGCTTCTGTTGATCTCAGCTCATTGTCATGTTCTTGTCCGTGGAAGAGGAGATCATGCCAGATGAACTTTTGTTTGCAAATCAACTTCATCAATTTTGTTAGAACACATGAAGATTCATTCCTGTAGTTCTTTTTTTTTGACTGAGAGTGTGCATTTCATTTCCAACAGTGTTTATTATTATTATTATTTTTTTTTTGCTCATGTCATGGGGAAAATATTGCCCCTTTCCAGCCTTCTTCAATTATATTTATCCTCCCCGTCTTGGCAGGTTATAGAAAACTTATCATGGACATTTGTATTTCACACACACACACACACACACATACATACATGAAAGAGGGTTAAAAGCTGAGTACAAAATTTTAACGTTGTAAATCTACTATTCATATATTATCACCTAATAGAACATAAAATAATTCTATAGGAGGTAATGAAAAGAAATTAATATCCAAGCACTTTTTAGGATATCTTTGAGTAAACAAGGACTATCATTACCAATCATAAGCTCCAGACTAAGAAGAACAATAATGGTTTAGAGTCAATTTCGATAATGATCTGCTAACTAAAAATCTCAAAGATGATCTTATAAAATCTAAGTTATTTTACGAAGTTTAGTCCCAACCACAAAACCCAAAGTTCTAGTTGTGTTGACTAACATATTTCTACGAATGTGGCAAAACTACCAATACAATCACCCCATTTGTTTCTAAATAAACCCCCTACACCAGTAAGTCCTAGGTTGCCTTTAGAGGTTCCATGAGTATTTAGTTTAATGTATCCATAAGGTGGAGGATCCCATTAATCAAAATTGGACAAGTCCATGATACACTTAATGTTGAGTTATTCACATACGAAATTTTAATGATTTGCTTTGTGTATGATCAAATTACTTGTATCGGATTCAAAGGGAAAATAAAGTTTTTTATGAAAAAGTTACTTGTTTCTCTATTATAAAAAAAAGCCACACTTGCTCCAAAAACTATACTACAGTCATGATGAAAATTTTATTGTCCCTTAATAGCAAGATTTGAATTCAACTGCGACAAATTGCGAGATTTGAATTCAAATTCGACAAACTGAGAAGAATTCTCCCAAATAGTATTATTGTAGGACAAACTTAAACCATATCCTATGGATAATTGGACAATCCTTTAGAACATGCAAAGTTATTTCCACATGAAACTCACATCTCAAGCAAGTTGTGAGACATTTTCAATTCATTAGAAAACAGTTTCTTATAAGTAACTAGCTAGAGGAAAATTCTAATACATTGAGGTCCCTTCCACTTCCAAATTATGGATCAAATACTATCGGATTCTTAATTGTCTACCTCATTGATTAGCTCGCATGCTAAGTTAACAGAGAAAGTCCTGCTTCCGATGCCCTCCCGCCAAAGATTATTGTCACTATCAAAAGCTGAAGGAGGTTTGACAGCTCTAATGTGAAAGATTGTATTTTCTAGTATAATTCCTCGAAATATATGAAAATTCCAATTTCCATTTAGCCCGTAATAGCAAATCTGTCCAACTTAAAGGGACAGAATTGGGTACTAACAATATTATAGAGCGGCTCCATACATGGTATCCTTCCATATATCCAAACCTAACATGTTAGTCATTTCCCAAACTCCATGAAACTCATATTTGTAAAGCCGATCATACATTCACAATCTCTTTCCATAATTTCGAGTCACTAGGTTTAGCATGAAATGTGAACAATATTTAGCAATCAAAAGCCCAAAGATTATTAGGTTGAGTCTTGAGGCCTCACACTAGTTTAATTATAAATCCTTGATTGGTTAGCTCAAGAGATGGGAAAAGTGTTAAAAAAGTCCCAAACCTTTTGTATTTGTGCCAATTTAGTCCTAAACTTTTTTTTTAAGCCAATTTAGTTTTAAACCTTTTTACTTAGTGCAGATTCAGTCATAGTCATTTCCGACCAATTTTAGCCGGATTTTGCTAACTGGACGCCGGCTGGCTGACATGGCCTGATTGGTGCAACTTTTGGATAATATTTTAATATTTTAAGATTTAAATTTTTTAATTTAAATTCTTATTCTTTTTTTTCTTTTTCTTTTTTTTTTTTTTTCCTTCTCCTCCTCCGGCTAGTCGTCGGACCTCGGCGACCGGCCAGAGGTGACGGCGGCGGTCGACCTCGACCTCACCGGCCACCTCGCTAGTGGCCGTGAGGGCGAGGGCGGCGAGGCTCACCCTGCACCGGGGTGGCGAGGCTCACCATCGAGGGTTCAACCCCCTAGGTCGCCCCAATGGCCGCAAGGGTGGCCTCACGCCAGGCGGCAAGGCTCGCCCTCACCAAATCCAGTGGGTGAGCCTCGCCGCCCGGCACGAGGCCGCCCTCACGGCCCCGGCGAGGTCGAGCCTCACCGAGCCGCCATGGGCGAGCAAGGTCCGGCGTCAACCTCACCAACCATCACCTCGGTGGTCGCCGAGGTCCCGGCTGGAGGAGGGGAAGGAAAAAAAAAAATAAAAAAATTCTAAAAATTAAAATATTATTAAAGTTGTCTATATCGACCGATCAGGCCATACGTCATCGGCCGGGGCATCTAGTCAATAAAATCCGACCAAAATTGGCCAGAAAGGACTGAATCGGCACTAAATAAAAAGGTTTTAGACTAAATTGGCACAAATACAAAAAGTTTAGAACTTTTTAAACATTTTTCCCCTTAAGAGATCTAAAATCAAGACGGACACATTCCTTAGGCTTGCGGATGGACTCCCAATTGAGTAGGTGAATTTCACGTCCGTCGCTTGTGTTTCCTCATATGAAAGCACAAGAATTCTTTTCAATCTCTCTACAAACTTGAGGTGGAACTTTAGTGCATTGCGTGTGATAGATTGGGTTAGACATAACTACAGACGGATAAAGTAATTCTAATAGTCATTGACCAGCTTTCAGATTTCCATCCACTAAACCTTTTATTCGTCCTCTTTAATACAGATTGAAAATGTCTTGAAGAAGTTCTTCCATGAATTAGAGGCACTCCTAGTTATTTGCCTAGCTCCACATACACCAAAACCAGATGTCTCACTCAAATTACATTTCAACGTCAGAGAAATATTCTGTGAACAGAAAATTTAGTTTTATCCCCGCTCACAATCTTTCACATTCCATGATGACATCCATTTGATCTCTCAAAGCGCCTGCCATTAACATGAGATCATCCACAAACATTAGATGAGAAATTTATGATCCACTCCTTTGAAAGCAAAAAAGTTTCTACCGGTTTGAATTTACTATATCATTAACGAGGTGAGATAATCTTTCCATGCATAACAAAAAGATGTATGCTAAAATAGGGTCTCTTGACGTGATGTATTTGGAAAGAATTTCTCATTAATCTCGCAATTCCACAAAACTTGTAGGGATGATGATGGGATGCAATTCATAATTATACGAACCATAGATGATGATGTGATGCATAATTAAATGAATTATAGAATTTGGGACATCTGACATGTGAAGAGTCTCCTCAATGAAGAACCACTTGACTCGATCATATGCCGCAAAGTCAATTTTAAGGATCATATACTCCATTTTCCCTGAATTTTGCTCATTGAGTGAATTTACTCTTGTGCAACAATAACATTGTCCTGAATATGTCTATCAAGAACAAAACTGGCTTGATTAGGCGAAACAAGTTGCGGAAGCACTTCCTTTTGTTTGTTCATGATCACTTTGGTGAGAAATTTATAAGCCACGTTACACATACTAATTGGTCTAAAGTTATCGATTGATTTTGGTTGTTTCACTTTTGGGATCAGTACCAAGAGAGTTTTATTAATCTCAGTCCAGTTAAAATTCCCAGACCATGTCTTAACAATAAAATTAACAACTGAATTACTAGCCAGATTCCACTAATGTTGAAAGAAAACTATTTCAAAACCATTCGGCCCCGGCGGTTTGTAAGATCCCATATTAAACAGTGCTCTGCGGACCTCTTCTTTATCGACCAGCTTAGCCAAATTCGAATCTTGCAAAGAACTCAGGACTTGAAATCTGTTTGGCTACAGAATCGTCGTTAGAATTGGGTCATCTTTATTGAAAAGGTTCTTGTAGAAATCTACCACGATGCCTTTCAACTCCTCTTTGGTCAGACACCCATTCTCCACCATCATTCTTTAGAACATCAATTGTATTTTATTGATGACATTTATAAATATCTACATATTTAAATCGTAACTCCGTCTAGGCATTCTTATTCTTTGACTCTATACATCCTCCCTTTCCGCCAATATAATGGGCAGCTGATCCTTTTGGAGCCTGGATAAGGCAGCGAAGACTCCTCTTTTTTAATTCTGATTTTGGAGAAGAATCAAAGCCTTTGAGGTGATGCCGGTCAAAAAGTGTAAGCCTAGATCATTACAAGTATCAATCATTATGGCGGTCCATGTTGTGTGCAAGTCTTCACCAATTGAATTGGCCCCTTTGACGGAGCCAAAGGAAATTCAACAAAAAGATTAAGAAAAATAAAAGACACCAGTGAACTTTTTTAAGCATGAAAATGGTGTCCAATTTGTGTTGGCCGTGGGGTGGTTTGCTCTGTTAAAAGTCATATTCTCCTATTGCTTCTAATTATGATTTTTCAGACTGGCAAGGACTTAGATTCCATTTGGAGTAGATTTCTCCACATGTTCTGTCCTTGGATGCGTATCTGATTTTCCAACTTCCATTGTTGTTAATTAACCGAAGAAAGCAGAAGTAGTTTTAACTTTATATGCTGAAAAGACCTAACCAAGAAATTAGACAGATCTTATACAGATGCGGGCAGACGGCCTCAGCAGAGTGCAAGAACAGGGAATGAAATGAAAAACGCAACACATCATAGGAAGAGCACATGTGCATGCTCTCGGCAACGTTTTAGGCTTTTTCGTCATCATCTAGAGGAGAGGAACAGCTTGCTTTGCCCAGTCACATGCATTAGCATTGTTTTCCAGATACAGACATTCAGTAAGTTATTGAACTATTCCAAATCTTGTGTATAAAAAAAAAAATATATATATATGGTTACAGAAGGGCATACATATATTGGGAGACAGAATCTTTTTGGAACCCAAAAAGAAAAAGAAAATATTTGCTCACTTATCAAGATCAGATCGAGAGAGAGAGAGATGGAGATAGGCTCGTCTAGATGGGGCATTATTGGGCATGTAATTGATCCAATCTTTCTTGTCCAATTATGCCCACTTGTTCCTTCCCAGCTGTAAGTAACCTCCAAGCTCTCTTCTCTTGGCCCCTCCACATCTAATCCTCTCTCTCTCTCTCTCTCTCTCTCAATCCAATCTGTATTCTCACCACTTCATGTTGTTGGCCCTTCACATGCCTGAAGACCCGTACAAATTCTTGGCAAATCTAGCTTTTTTTCTGGGGATCTTGACAATATACTCAAGTTTGGCCTAATATGATTCATCTACTCAACCTTCCAAGCATAAAGAAACAAGCAAAATTCTGCGGACCCACTTGCAGAAATCCCATCCACAGAACCCGAGCTCTCCGTCTGCGATGACAATGGCGTTGATGCGTATGGTGAAGATGCCGAGGATGCAGATATTGATGACACAATGGGCTTGAATATGAACAATGCATGCCTTAGACCTGGGCTAAAGAGCCAGTCATGGACATCCCAATAGACCTCCACTCTAAGCTTGTTAACATAGATGGACTCATTACCTCTGAATTTCCACTGGAGGTGTTTCACATGGATTGCCAATTGCCCGTCGATTCTGATCTCCATTTCTGGTTCGATCCCATTTAGTGAACTGCCATTGCCGATGCTCCCACTGCTGGAATTCCTGTTCTTGCATTCAATCGATATCTCATGGCATCCGTCCTTCTCATAAAACTTAGCCCTTGTGGAGAACTTCTTTTTACCGAATATATGCTCTTTCTTCGAAACTAAAATCGGATCGATAAGAGCCGGCCTACAACCAGTCTTCCTATAAGCATCCTTCTTCAGATCACCAACAAGCAGAACAACTTCCTCGTCGCAGACGACAGCGACATAGTATTCAGAGTTTGGTTCAGTTTCACCATTAAATTTCGCTGCTTTGAGGTCCCAGAAAATATCGACCACTTTTCCCTCAACCGTGAAGTGCTTAGATCCTTGTTTCCTCCAGAAGTACCACGGTTTGAGCTCCACTTTGCAGGTGTACTGGTTTTCTCCTTCGGGGCCTTCGACCGATACAGAGAGGCCATGAAGCATCAAATTCTTGCACCATGTGATGGTGATGAATCTGCACTGATCGGCAATCTTTGTACGGTAGACGGACATGAAAACGCTCTGGCCAGACCTCGTCACAGCAGCCTGATCATCACTCAGCTTCTCACCGGATGAAAAGCAAGCGGGAATCCCAATTTGGTCTTGCATTTTTTTTTTTTTTTTTTTTTGCTTGAATCTTGATCGATCAACTTGATTATGGACAAAGTTCGGCTAAAATCAAGAAGCAGCGGCTCAAGAGATGAGAAAATATGGGTGCAACAGGCAGGATGAAAGGCCTATGAATATCAGCATAGAGAGAGAGAGAGAGAGAGAGAGAGAGAGAGAGAGATCTTACTTGCTAAATGAATTCAATCAGAGATGCTGCCAGAGGTGTTCTTCTTGGCAGCATTTACTTACAAAGAAAAAAAAGGTTATTGTTCTCCAAACTGTCATAGAGATGGCAGCGACTGAGAGCTAGTGAAGACTGCTCTTTTTATATGCTTCAATGATTTGTTGCCGTGCCTGAGTTCCTCTTAACTGGACTTCGCATCTCTCCGATTGTATCTTCTTATTTAATTGATTTTCTTTCTCTAACTAATGAAGCTAGGGACAGCTTTTGTGAAACCAAGGTGTTTTCTTTTGCTTCTGTTGCACTTAAATTACTCTTTCCCAAGCATGGTGAAAAAGCAGAGACGCCATTTTTTCACTGGATTTAGAGTACAGTTCATTACGTTTAGAAAAAACCAATACAACTCTGCTAAACATGCCGGGCACATGATATGTTTAGAAAAAAAAAATTAATCAATATGACCAGTCAACAACTATTTAAATAAATAAATAATAAGTTAGAGGGAAAGGCAGAGAGAGAAACTTCGTCACTTCAACGTGGGTCTTCATAATTTTCTATGATTTGAGTTGAACACCAACTACAACAACGTGGAAATGCACTTTTAACCTTTTTTTCCTTCGAAGATGTTGTCTGTGCGAGGAATCTAGGCACTAGATAATGGTGGTAGTAGTAGTTGCAGAAAGTGAGAAGTCAGGCTTCTATGGCTCTGCAGGTTTTAGATTGGGCCCAAATCTCAGCTTTCTCTGCGCTCTCACAGCTCAGAGATAAAGATGGGGCAAGTGATTAGAAGATGAAGTCGCCGATTCATCTTGAATAATGCAGCTTGTGAAGGTCCCATCAGTCAAATTATTTACAAAGTTCCATGGTGGGACTGAACAGAAAAGATGGCATCTTTAAAGAGCCTCTGCTTTCTTTTTTGTATCAGCCAGTTTTAAATTTGTAATTCCTGAATAAGTATTTCCCGGATTACTCGATCGAGAGCATCTTCCACACGGAAATTGCAGGCCCCTTCTCAATACAAGAATAGACTTTGCAATCAGAAGCCAATGATTGCTGCTCCAAGACAAGGCACTTCATGCAAATCTTTAACAATGATGAAGAAAAGAGAATCATGCCCAGTGTGGTATCAAGAAAAAGAGAGAAACTGAGGTTATATACAATGATAAAATGATACTTGATATTATGAGAGAGGGGAGGAGGAGAAGGGGGCATGTTGGATCTATTAACCAGTTGTCATAGATTACACCAACTAAGAAACAGTTGTACTAAGATTAGGGGAGAGAAAAGGTAATTTCTTTCACCTTATTCGATTAGTTTTGACATGGAAAGATTTGACTTCATTTATTGCCAAAGTAGAATCCTATGCGACTTTTCTTGGACTTCGGTTGTTACGTGTGAGTCCTATCATGACATTATTAAAAAAAAAAAAGGCAGCAACTTTAATTATCTTTCTATAATAACAATTGTTTAGGAAAGACCTTTTCCCTTCTTTATCAAGAAAATCAAGATATCGCAAAGAAGAAATTAGTCGCATACCCAAAGGAAAGATAACCTTTTCTTTACGAGACGATACAAAGCAGGTATTTTCTTGGGTCTCTGAATGTGGTGTGCTTTTACGACCTCTGAGGAATAAAGAAGAAAAAAAGAACTTTGATGTAATTCCATTTGAGTTGTCAGTTGTCTGAAATCCTTTTTTGCGGGAACTCTCAACTGTCGTAGAAGAATTTGAGTAGATCAAAAACCACAACGAAATCGTCACTCATTCTTGAGCTTGCCACCGTCGTTGATCCGAAAAGTTCCTAACTTTGCAAAGTCGCATTCTCACTGGTAGTTCAAAGAGTTGAAGTGTTGCGACTTCGAGTTCAAGTTGGAGCCATTATGTCATCAAGAGTTTAAGTTTATCTGTCTTCAATTGGAGCAACAGCCAACGGTTTTTGCATGCCTTTTATGAAGTCTTTGGGAAGTGTTGTCGTCGAAAGCCACGCATGATGTTTTCAGCTTTCTGGTCTAATCTGGGCAATAATACTTGCCCGGAAACACTGAAAAGAAAGGAAACTAGCAACTTGTACTGGAAAGAGCAAAAAAAGCTGCATTTTGTTATCAGTTTTGATTGGACAACATAGTCTTGCTCGTGTGGTTGATTAGCTGATGTTAATATCGTCATGCATCTCGATGAAAAATTAAACATCCCAGTGATTAAGTTCATCTCCATGGGGATTTATGTCTGTCCCTTAGTAGATAGAGATTGTCAGTTGACTGGCCGAATTGGGATATATTGCTCGACCAGTTGGAGACTCTTTCCCCATTTGTGTAATTTGCAAAAGATTATTACCGACTTCTTTTTCATGAATTGGCTGATCAATTCTGCAAATCATTCTTTGGATGAGAGGACCATATGGGATGGGAAACTCACCCTCAGGTTCTAGCTGCAGTAATGCAATTCCTGCATCGAACTTAGGAAGCCCAAACAAAGTGCATAGCTTATAATGCTATGCAAAAAATGTTGGTGATTTTACTTAAAAGGATCTTGTAAGGCATCAATACACAGAATGAAAGGCACCGAGATAAGTTAAACGCCAGAACACTATGGCTGTTCTTCTGAGTTAATGCTACTTATGATCAACCCCATAAAGTTGCCTGTTTTTGCAGAGCAGGAAATGCCCGTGGAGAGAAGAGGAAATGTGATTCAGCCTAAATGGTCGCTGACTCGCTATAGCACCTAACATGGTGATCTGAAAGAAATTTTGCAAGTAAAGAGGATAGTGGCAGACATGGTCGTTAGTTAGGTATGTCCTTCAGAAGTAAGGCATGAAGATCTATCTTGATTCCTTGGATTCTCTCTCCATGTCATTGGTAGGCTCTCCTTGTAATTAGGAGAAGCAAGCTATACATAAATTTGCAACCTTTCCAAGTCACAGAGCAATGCAAGGTGGAAAATCGATAGCATGTGCAGACAATGCTGGTTGCTAGTGAAGTTTCCGAGGGAATCCTTTGTGACACCAATGTCATCTCAGTGCGTTCTTGCAACCGGTTATAAACATTGGTGTTATCTATTATGCGACCCCTAGCCATGGCTCATAATTCTTGGTCAACATAAGCATTAAGATTACTGCCCTGCAAAAAGGGAAATGGTTTAGAACTCTTTTTCTCATGATCGGTGATTGCATCATCTACTGATTTTGATTATGCATTGCACATGTTCCTCCCTTTTGCGGTTCCTTTCTGATGGATTCAGGCTCGTGTTGGAGTTTCTCCGAACACCATATTAAGCTAGATTCACTGTACGATGCTCCTCTTCTGGAGGACTAATCAAAGCTGACTTCCAGATAAACTAGCAAAGATTTTTACCTGAAGCAGTGAATGAAGGATTTGACACTTCCCAGGGCATAAAGGAATTTTAATGCCGTCAAATATCATGTATCCGATTGTTATTGCTAACTGCGAATTGGCTCTAGTAATCTCTGTTCTTTGCGATGCCCTTTGAAGCATGGAAAGAAAAGATGACTTCCCCAGGTATGCATTCACAGCCATCTTACAAACTGAAGTTGATTTTGTAGTGCCCGGTGTGTAGTACTGGGCCACGTCCAAGATTTAGAAAGCGTTCTACTTACAAATCTGCTGATCCTTACCAATGTGCTACACAATTTCTATTTTTGGTAGTTGATTAGAGGGAAAGACACTCTGAGACTCAGTTTAAGCTAGATATTGGGATGTTTTTCTCAATCTCCTTCTGAAATTTGAAGGGGAGATTAATTGAAGTGCTAGTCAGGGTTTTGTTTCTGATTGTCTGATGATAACTCTGCTTAAAGAAAAGCTAATCTTACATGATCATGCTCATGCATTTACTATCTCTAGTATTCTGCAAGCTGGGAGCGAAATGCCCCATGTGGAGGTAATGCAAAGAACTAGAATAAGCTCTTGAATAATGCACAGGCATGGACATTCCAACTTCGGTCTCTGTAACAAAATTCTACTACTTGTCACAGAGAATTATGATCAGCACGATTCTCTTAATGTACTGATGAAGCGGTTGTCATGACCACTTGTTTTTGAGGTAGAATTTCTTGTCTTTCTGCTTTGGAAGTAAGATGTCTTTGACAGAGAAAATATTGCCTGCAGTTCTAATTTTAGCACGGACTAATCAAAGTCCACTCACCGGGTAACACGTGGCGTCCAGTGTCACGCTGGAATCAGAGCTGATTTTGGAAAATAGAAAAATCCTTCCTCACACAATTAATTTGAACAGAAGCGAGGGCCCCTCTCTCTCTCTCTCTCCACCCCCATATTTTCTTTCCACTCTTGCCCGATCGCTCTGCAGATAAGAAGAAATATAATTTGCTCAATTTCTAAGTCTTTATCTTTTTTACTCATTCGTAACTTTCTATGCAAATGAGCTGTTAAGTTTTAAATTGATGGCTCATGCTTATCTGTATCTAAATAAAGCTAGTTGCATCATATTGAATTGAACGACTTGCTTTTTTTCCGGTGTGAAACTATTCAAAAGGCCACATTAACCTTTTCGGAGGTTCTTTTTCTAGTTTTTGGTGGGTGTTGGGGGTGGAAGGAGCATTGGGATGCTTCTCATCCGCAAATATGGTATTAATTCAAGACATTTACAATATCACTCTTCGAGTTTTGATTATACTCTAAGTAAGGACGCTATCATGCGCCTTGCACACATTGTTCTAACCACTCTAATATAAAAGCCACTTTGCCGAGAGGCATATTACACCATTCTAGAGACCTAAGGTATGTAAATTCGCCTGCACACATTGTTTTAACCACAAGAACATAAACATCACTTAGCTGGGTAGTAGATTACACCATTCTAGAGACCTAAGGTATGTAAATTCATGACATGAGGCACATTTTTTTCATCCTTAATTAATCATAAAGCTGAAAAGATAGAGCATTCAATACCTAGCAAAGGTAGAAGGCAGGGGTAGCGCAAGACAGAGCAAGACATCATTCGGCATGGTTTCGTTGAACAATCAGACGAGGCAGATGTGGACACGTTCAGCGGGCAACGAGGGCGAGGAAAAATAAAAACCTTGGATCAAAAGAAAATACTAAATTTACGAATCAATGGCATAAAAAAAAAACAAAAAACAAAACAAAAAACAAAACAAAACAAAAAACAACAATGTTGGAGAAAATGTAAAAGAAATCGGTACCTAAGCAAAGGCGGAGTGGTTCATCGGTCAGTCGAAGGTAGCATATGTTTTCTTGGGAAGGAGGCGGTATTGGCGGATGCAGAGGAAGCATGTCAAACGGAACGAAAAGAGAGAGAGAGAGACCCACCTCCCTTCAAATTAATAATGAGAGGAAGGATCCGGTTGGACCCAGCTAAAATTTTCTTGGAGAGAGGAAGCTTACTTTTTCAAATTAATCGAGAGGTAGACAAGGGTCTCTGGTACGCCCAGTAGGAGAGAACTGAATTTCTTTATTTTCCAAAGGAAACTTGATTTCAGCATGGCATCGGGCGACACTTGTCACCCTGTGAGTAAATTCTGATTATGCCATGCTGAAATCAGAGCTGCGAGTAATATTCTCTCGTCGGCAATTTCTGATACTAATGTCACGGGCCGATAGTTTCCTTAGCCGTGAAACGATTCGTGCGGCACCTAACTTCCTTCCTGTAGCTGTTTCATTGACAATACGGTAAATAATTTCTTTGTACGAGATCGTACCATGTCCAACTTCGCTTGGATGTCTAGTCCATCGAGTGAGATAGCAGATCTCTTTAGGTTCAGTTGTTTCGGCCTGCTATGGTCTTGTCAGGAGAGCTCCGATTAATTTGTGCACATGAGACCAACTTCGCCTTCAGAGCTTCAAAGTAATATAATTATTTTATCCTAGAACTCCTAGCACCAACCATCCTGACGCCATTCCCACAGACCAATTGTGTTCGTCTCCTCTGCCTCCTCACTTTTCACTTGATTACCCCAAATACCGCTCACAAGTGTCATAAGTATGGGATGATTCACGGACCGTGACACTAACGTACAGTTCAATAGCATTTCAAGCTAGTATGACACAGCTAAGGTGGGCTTCAAGCCCAACAAGCCATCTTAGGCTTCACAAAGTAGGCTTCCTTATGCTTGCCGTCATCGAGGACACGACGTCCCTCTCTATTCAGCAGAGTCGTGTAAGTATCTCGATCCATCTCAGGTGAATTTTGACCTACGCATGTTTTGCGGCAGCAATTTTTGGGTTTGCTGAGGTCACACAGAGACCCTTCTTGGTGCTTGTTATTGGTTGTGTTGCCAAGGAAATCTTGTGGCCATCCATGGCTTTGCTAGCATGCTTATTGACATGTCATCATCTTAAGTCTGCACTGAAAGTCACTCGCTGTTGCTTAGCGATGCTTGAGAAGCATCTGTTTCACCATCTGAGCACGCCCTTCTGCCAGAATCTGCAGAATTCTAATGGCAAATCTTGGTTTTTAAGCTATAGAATCATCTGCCACCATGGCTAATCATAAAGGCAATTCCCTGAGAGAAACTTGGTATACACCCTCAACGAGCTCGTGAAGCAGCAAATGTGTGTGCCAGAGTTGAATTACGTGGCGCCAACGGAGGGCTCCAATCGGTTCGGGTTTGTGGGGGTACCAGTAGTACCATCATCAGTCATTTCACTCGCTCCCCATGAACCACGAAAAGCAGCAGATGGTGATCTGCCGCCCAATACCAGCCTCAAAAGCGAGCGTTCCATTCCATAAGCCGGAGAAATCAACATAAAAAAGATCAGGTTTTAACAAAATTATCTTTGGCTAGAATTCTTGGGCACCTATGTATGGAAATGAGGTCCAAGATTGGTCATAATGATTTCTCAACTACCTAAAAATAAAAGGAAAATTCTTACCAACTTCATAATTTAGTATGATTCATTTCAGTAAATCATTGAATATTAAAAGGTGAGTCGAATTGAATTGATATACTTTTGGCAAGTAAATTAATTACCTCCCCAACCAGAAAAGGATTTAATTACCTTAATGAGTCAAGGGTGCAGTCTAATCTCAAATCTAAATATTTCTTCAGTAAAAAATGACATGCAGCCCAAAATCGAGAGATGTACACGTGTCGCATTTCCAGCCGAGTTGCACAGAAATCGGGTGCAACTCGTTTCGCGAGGGGGAATGGAATGGATAAAACCCAGCCCTCAATTGAGAGGTCCTCTTTGATTTTGCAGAAGAGATAACCCCCGTCTCTCTCTCTCTCTCCTCTATCCTCTCTCTCACTCTCTCCTCTCTTCTTCTTCTTCTTCAACCCATTTTCAAGCTCTCTTTCTCTCTCTACCGAAGGGGCTTCCAATTCGCAGAGCCAGCAATGGCGCTTTCGACCGCGGCCTCCTCGAAGCTCGTCTACCCTTGCCCGGCCTCCTCCTCCTCCTCCACCGCCGCCCCCGCCGCCGCCCCCGCCGCCCGCGCCCTCCCCTCCACCGTCGCCGCCGCCGCCGTGTTCCGCACCAGGCTCGCCCCGGCCCAGCTGTCCTCCTCCTTCATCGCCCCCTTCGCCCCTACTTCCGGCGCCTCCACGGGTGTTGTCCCCGCGCGGCGCGGCCGCGGCGCCTTCACGGTGCGCGCGGCCCGCGGGAAGTTCGAGCGGAAGAAGCCCCACGTCAACATCGGCACCATCGGGCACGTCGACCACGGGAAGACCACGCTCACCGCCGCCCTGACCATGGCCCTGGCGGCCATGGGGAACAGCGCCCCGAAGAAGTACGACGAAATCGACGCCGCTCCTGAGGAGCGCGCCCGAGGTATCAATCTTTCGTCCTCGCTGTTCCTGTGCTGGTCGCTTTCGTTGATGGAAATTATCGGTTGTTGCCGGTCTTTGGATTTTTACCGAACGACTTTTATTTCTTCCGAATTGCTTCTGTGAGGGTATGAAATTGTATGGACTTGTCTTCAGTAGTCAAACATTGTGATTGCGGTTTAGTAATTATCTTGCGTATTGTGTATAAGAGCTGCTCTAGTACAGAATTGAGCTCGATTGTAATATGGGACATGGTTTTGAAGAGCTAAGTAATCAGTGAAACTTTCTGTTAGAGGTTTAGTTTTGAGGGGCACAATTGTAGCTGAAGTTGCTTGAGAAAGCTGGGTAAAAATGATTGCGGTCATTGTGTACATGGTGGTCAGGCAATGTCAAGACTGTGTTTAGAAGTGCGTTAAGATTGTTTCTTGTTGAATAGAGAAAGTAATCTTACGAATCTTCTCTGAACATGCCTATGTTACTTGATTATTGAGTTTAATCTTCGAGAGGATGAAGAAACTTTGTTTGTGGAATAGGTATCACCATCAACACCGCCACTGTGGAATACGAGACTGAGAACCGCCACTACGCCCACGTCGACTGCCCTGGACATGCTGACTATGTGAAGAACATGATCACTGGTGCTGCCCAGATGGACGGTGCTATTCTTGTCGTTTCAGGTGCCGATGGCCCAATGCCACAGACCAAGGAGCACATACTATTGGCTAAGCAAGTTGGTGTGCCCAACATGGTGGTTTTCCTGAACAAGCAGGACCAGGTTGATGATGAGGAGCTTTTGCAGCTTGTAGAGTTGGAAGTCAGGGAGTTGCTTTCTTCGTATGAATTTCCTGGTGATGACATCCCCATTCACTCCGGTTCTGCCTTGTTAGCTTTGGAGGCTTTGATGGCAAATCCCAGCATCAAACGCGGGGAGAACCAATGGGTCGACAAAATCTATGAACTGATGGATTCTGTGGATAGTTACATCCCCATTCCACAAAGGCAAACTGATCTCCCCTTTTTGCTGGCTATTGAAGATGTGTTCTCGATCACTGGTCGTGGTACTGTGGCTACTGGCCGTGTTGAGAGAGGAACAGTCAGAGTTGGAGAAACACTGGACCTTGTTGGTTTGAGAGAGACGAGGAATACAACAGTTACTGGAGTAGAAATGTTCCAGAAGACGCTTGATGAGGCAATGGCTGGGGATAATGTGGGTTTGTTGCTCAGAGGTATTCAGAAGATCGATATCCAAAGAGGGATGGTTTTGGCCAAGCCTGGAACTATTACCCCACACACGAAGTTTGAGGCCATAGTGTACGTATTGAAGAAGGAGGAGGGTGGTAGGCACTCACCTTTCTTCGCCGGCTACCGGCCTCAATTCTACATGAGGACTACTGATGTCACCGGGAGGGTGACTTCAATCATGAACGATAAAGATGAGGAGTCCAAGATGGTTATGCCTGGCGACCGTGTTAAGATGGTGGTTGAGCTAATTATGCCCGTGGCTTGTGAGCAGGGAATGAGGTTTGCTATCAGAGAAGGTGGAAAGACAGTGGGAGCGGGTGTTATTCAGTCCATCGTCGAGTGACACTGGAGTATGCTTTGGCTTCAGTGCTTAGTTCTTGACTCTTTGAGTTGATTCAATCATTATACCATCAAGTTGTGGAACTAATGAGAATTTGAATGTCATATATTTTGCGGTTTTGCCTCATCTTTGCTTTGTGAGAAGTTGTAGTTGGACGATTAGTTTTATGATAATCCAGAACTTATTGCTTTCTGCTGTATCTGTCATCTTAGCTGCCACTGAGTTTCTTTGGCCTTTCCGTAATATTCCTTGTTTATGGATTAGATCCTTATCGTTTCAGCTCAACCCATTCTTGTTTTCAGTTGCTACTGTCCTCTCCTTTTTGCGGAAGAAACCTGTTGACGATTGTTCACCATACATTTGAATGCCTGTGTTCATTGGTTCTGGTGCGTCATGCATTTTGATGGGGACATATGGATCCCTTTTCTATTATCTTAGCAACTGCAAACTCTTATAAAATTAGTGCCCCGAATCCTTGGTTTTATGTGTTCGGGATTGGGAGTTCTCAAATGTTGCTGTCACGAAGGTGTGGTCTTGCCACGAGGAATATATTGAGCTTAAGCTCTTGCATAGCATTCGATGTTCAACGAAGAACCCACCGTACCTTTGTATTTGCCTAACTTTTGCTTAATCCTTTGGAAGCAAATGATACCCATACTTCAATCACGGATTTTTATGTGGACAAGTGACTAATCTAATATTTGGTTAGAGCTTATACCTGGCATTGGAGAAATTTCCTCCATAGCACAAAGTTCAAATTTTAACTGGAGAAGGGAATTTACTTTAGAATAGTTTTGGAGCTGGAAAAAATTTTCAAGAGGCTTTTCACGCGAATGAAATCTATGTAACTCTTTTTTAGCTGAAGAAATAAGTTACACTGGCTAATTAAAATTCAATAACGTGGGCCATTTCCAATTAGTACAAGTAGTTGTCGCGTGATACATAATTCATAAGCTACTTTCAACTATCAAGCACCCAGGATCGGCAACCAAGGTCGTCGCTTGGTAAGGGATGCGCAATTGCTTGCACCCGACAATGAGGGGAGGAAAACAAGAGAAGTGGAAATCCTATAAAATGATCGAGGCTATCAACTCTTGAACAAATGCTGCTCTCTGCCTTCTTGTTCCATGGTCTTGTCCCTCATCTTCGTCCGATGAAAGGCTGCACGGAGAGCATCAGTTAGTAACTTTGGTTTTGTTTCTGGGAAATACAGATGGAATACAAAATCTTTAACAGCTCTATTGTCAGTATCAGCTCAGATTATCCTTGTCAGGCAATGACCTCTTACTAAAGATTAAGCGAAAACATGACTCAGTTCACTGGAGAAATTCTTTATTTACGCCGAGGCAAGTTTCAGTTAACCATAAAAAAGGAAAGGATGCATCAGATTGTGTAAGGCGCTGATGGTGATGAAAATAATCAGATTTGAAGCATTTTAGTTAAGTAAAATTTGGAAGGCATGTGAGCTAACAGTGAAGGGAGATGAAGGCCGTCTCCACCTTCAAGGAGGTCAAAGTACTTGTCATAATAAGACAGACTAAAGGCTACACACGTGGAATGGAATATCTTCCCTTATCGAATTAGTAAGTGTACCCGAGTCATAAGATTCTGCAGCACTAGCCAAGCAAAAAAATTTTCAAATATCCTACATACCATAAGCCTGAGGCAAATGTTCAAAAGCCCTTGGTTCCTTCGGCAATTTAGCATTAATAGCATGACTCAAACTTTGCTAAGGATCAAGTTACAGAGATTTGCCTTCTGGAATTATGCCTATTTCTCTTCCCCCTTCTAACTATACAAAGGCTAAAAATTACCAATTCACAAGAACTTTGGTTCATATGCTTATTTCAAAGCCCCAGGCTTCTTATTTAGATGCATCTTACAATCATCACGCAAAAATACATTCAGCAAGTCCAATCAATTGTCGTACACCAAAACAGATAGCCAAGCACTATTTCTGCATTTTGTTAATATGAAATTATTGATTCTAAGGTATCAATTTTGATCATGAAGAGAGACTTCGACAAATTATTGATTCTAAGGTTTAACTCCATGATTAGGTTCTTTTACTCTGTCACAGGTGTTTTTATCATGTCCCTATGCAGAACAGACAACTCACTGTATTTGGTGGAAAACCGTACCTTTTTGCATCAGAAGTAGCTGGTGAATCCACAGAGGAAGCATCCTCTTGCTGAGCTTGATTGGGATTTGAGAATGGTAAATTATGTAGAAAAGGTGTGAGGAGCGGATCAGGTGTCGTCTCAGATACATTTTCCTTGACATGCGCTGAAGACCCAAGAAACGAGCTAAGCTCCCTGCTGAGAGATGCTGAGCTAAAAGGCGAGAATCCAGACCTATTGGATCGTCTCCTCCTCTGCAGAGTCCACATCAATACATTACTAGATAAAATTTAAGAGGAACAGAGCACTTGATTACCAATTGCATGCACCGAATACCATGATAAGAAGATGTGCAGAAGATAAGATGTTACCTTTAATGAACTAGTATGGTGTTCTATAAAATGTCTGGTGGCATCTTTTCCTAAATTTGCCGCACAGAGAGGGCAGACCTGAAATAGCAGGCATTGAAGCAATGTATCAAAATGCAAAATTAATTACACTAGGACTGCATGAAGCACCATGACATGATGAATTTTTGTGTAGCTACTTTGGAACTGCCAAGTTTGCATATATGTATCATTTAGAGCACAGGTAAGATGGAGAATGCATATGGCAGGCCTGCAAATTCAGAGTAGCAAAAGAAAGAGGAAGTACCGCATTATTCAAGTTGAAGCAGTGTTCATTCTGCAAGTGTCTGCAGAGATTATTAACATCAATTTCCTCGTAACAGAAGGGGCAGGGAAAGAAAGCCTTGAAGTCGTCATCTCCTTCTGAATCATCGAATACTATGTGATTATCTGTCACAAAAAGATGAACAGAAAAACAAGAAAAGAATGTTATACGAATGAAGTATAGATGGCAAACACCAATGGATCAACAAAACAGAAGAATTCATCAGGATGGTGAAAGACAGGATAAGGAGAAATCATAACTTGGAACAGGACTGCTGTATTTAGAGCAAATGAGGGCAAATTGACTCCTCCTGATGCTTTATCATAAAATAGATTCTCATGTTTTTCATCCGTAACCCATGATTCGGAACAAGATTTTAAAGAGGGTGCCTAACCTAGTAATTTTAGGAGCTTTCAAGAATTCCAACAACCTCAGATAAAGACCTTGCTTTACAAGGACTAATGATAGTCGATAACGACCTTGCTTTACAAGAATGAGATAAACAGGTACTCAGAAACCTTTTAAAGACTCAAGTACCCATGAGAAACAATTACTATTAGACTTCCAATCAACGGCAATTAATGCAAAGTTAAAGCATACAAGAGCACTTGCTTTAGACTTATTAGACCAAGCCAACTGGACTCAAAACCAACAGTTGAGCAGGCCAATCGAGAACACGTTCCTTATCCTAAAACGGTAAAAATCATCCTACTGAAGAAATATCTCCACTAATCCAATCTTTCTCAACATTGCAGCCCAAAGCAAAAAAAAAAAAGAAGTTCTAGATTTGCCATCTTCAAGGAGCTCGCTATCTGCAAATTGAATGCATCCAAACAAATCGCAAGAGCCCTAGCTTCACCAAACTACTAAACTACAAAAACAAAGTAAACCCAAAAACAAAGTAAATGGAACCATCGTAAACCCAGAAGTCTCTGGCTTTTTCCTTTCTTTTTTCTTCCTCCTGTTTTTCAGAACATGGGAAGGAAACCCAGAAGGCAGAAAATCGAGTTCAGCAAAGTAAGTACCATAATAAAGCCCAGAAGCGTGGACGGCAGAGAAGTGCCTGGAGGAGCGGAAGACGCGGAAGACCAGAAGTCAACGTCCATATCTTCAGCTCTCCGGCGAATGCTGTCGGGCCCCGTCTCGCCGGGACACGTCGGGTTCCGGAGGAGCGGGGAAATGGGTCGTCGGTGATTCGGGGAGAGAAGGGACGAGAGAAGAGAAAGGCGCTACCTTTCGATTATCGATCAGCTGAGGAGGAACGAGCGTGTGTGGTGGTATTGATATCACTCTCTTCTCCTTTTATTGCTAACTTCCCTCTTAAGAAGACGAGGAGGGGAGGCTTCTTCTCTGAACCTCACCAGCTGAATAGAAAGCCGACACGTGGCGCGGTGGCGAAATGCCTTCTTTTTTTTTTCTTTTTTTTCCCCTGTAAGTCTTGACCCGTTGATCGATGGAGGTCTGCTTATCCGTTTTGTCTCCTTCTTCTCCACGGCGAGGTCAAGCAGATGTCCTGTCGATTGCTTAAAGATCATTTGCACATAATTTTTAAAATTCGGGTTTTATAATGGTTCGGAGGAAAAGAAGACGGCCGAAAGCTTGTGGATTACTGTATGTATGCAGATGGTGATTTCCTTTTTAAAATTCGAAAGCGCTTGGAAAGGGGGGTTCTGCTGATTCTGATTTGCATTTTTGACCGATGGAGAACTTTGGCCAGTGGACGTGAATCAGCAGCAGCTGGCCCTTGCTCGTGCAGCTTTTTGACGCGTGAGAGAGAGAGAGAGAGATGCCTTCTCCGCGAAGTTTCTCCGTCGGGCCCATCTGTCCATGTTGATGATGGGGATCTCTTTCCACCAAAGTTGCCTTGAGAGAAAAGGCGGAAAACAGGAAGAGCCTCGTCCACACTGAAGATGAAGGGGGGTGACTTTTTCGTCACATGGGCGTTGCGGTGTAGTTTCCATCCGTTTGAGGGAGGTTTAGCAGAGGAAGGCTGCATGGAATTACACTCCTAGTTGCTTCGTTTGAGTGCCGTTCTAGTGAAATCATGCTTGGCCATGACGATAAATACGGTAAGTTTGATTTGCTAAATTGGTTTGTCAGATGACGTCACAAGGATATTTATTAATAAACTATTTATGGATCTCGATGATAATTTTCCATGTCAACTAATTAACCGACTTTCGACCCAAAAAAAAAACTAATTAACCGACTTTGTAAATCGGGTTTTATAAATTTAGGATTTCTCATTGACCAAAAAAAAAAAAAATTGGCATTTCTCGAAATTTTGACAACCATGTAGGCTATCGGACTAGAGAGTGGTTTGAGAGTTTAAATTTTAATCCTGCTTAGGTTGATAACTTAGATACATGGAGTGCAAAGATACCATGCATCTAATATGATGGATTTATGGAGATGATAATAATGTATCTGTCTGAGAAGATATTCTATGACTCCTCTAGCATGAGTGAAAATGACCTGAAATGGATTTGGCACCATAGAGAAATTTATTTGGAACTTTAGCATAGTGAAGCGATTTTTCTTTCATTTTTTTTTCTTAATTTTTTGGTCAAAAGTTTTAAGCGATTGGAACTTACGGTGAAGGACCTAAGTCCTAATCTTATGCTTGGTTCACCTTTAGAAAAATGGAACGGCCATTCCTTCTATTAATACGCAATGACAACAATTAATTATAACTAACCTTTAATTATTTAATTTATTGTATTATATATTTAAAAAAATCAAAATTTTCGTCAATGTAAACTAAATAATTAATTTTTAAATTAAAGCATGCTTATAGTTGTGGTTATTATTGGTCAATTTTTTTTTTATATAATCTTCTATTTTAAATTTATCTCACAAACTATAATTAGTAAGATAACTGATGTTCTATAATCAAACTATTGTATTTTAGAATCATGTTTCGCAAATTATAACATAGTAATTTGATAAAGTTGTGGCTATACAGTTTTGATTGATCGAAACTTCCATTTCATTTCATACCCTTCATTTCTTATAACTAAAATGAAAGACTCACTATTCTATTTCATCCTTACTTAAATTAAACAAAAAAAATTAAGGTTCGCATTTCGTTCCACGTCATTTTATTCTTTTTCCATCCCATGTTCTCAAACCGTTTCGATGGTGGACTAAGAAGTCAAGATCAGGAAGGTCGAGACAAACATCTTTCACGTAATTGTCGGACACAAAACTTTTTTAGGAATTCTTTTCTTTTGCCGTATAATATTGTTTATTTATTATTTTTTTTTTTTTGAGGTTGCGGGGCAGGAGCAACCATTACCCACCACATAATTCCGTACTGAAAAAGGCCTAAAAAGGTCGAGGGGGCGTTGATAAAGGGGTTGGATTATAAAATGAAGAAAACAAAAGGAGGGAAGGAGGGAAGGAAATAAAGAGATTGACAAAAGAGACGACCCAACCGAGAGAGAAAGGAATGCGGTTGACACGTGGGACAAAAAGTTGCTTCATATATATATATATATATATATATATATATATATATATATATATTATAATTGATTGTGCATGACACCTATTATTAATTGGTGCATTACACCTAAGAAAGTACCTAAGAAACCTAAAAATGGAAACTAAATAATGGTTGCATCTACGAAAGCCCAAATAAGAAAAGATGATGATAGGTTTGCTGCAAAGATACATCTAGTATATTAAGCAAAACGAGTTAAATGAGCCATGTTGAGGTGGCCTTCTGAAAGGGAGAGATTTTTGTATTGGAGACAATACGAATATGACATACTTTATGTAACTTTCGGCTAGAAATAGACATGTCGATTTTTCTAGATCGATAGGAAAGACAGCTGCGATCCACCCTAACATATAAGTTTGTCCACTATAATGTCAATCCCAGTTGTTTAGATTGTTTGAAAATCAAGTGGGCCTCTGTAAAATAGATTAGGCCTAGAGATTGGATAAGCCTGAAAAGGCCCATTTTGAGGAGGGACGGGCTTAGTTCCATCACTTAAGGAAGCCTTTCCTTTCATCGATCAAGAATGTAGATCGCAAGAATACAGCCCTCTTGAGACCGGGCCCAAAACCAAGGCCCTAGCCTTTAGAAAGGAGTGACCCCAAATTAGCTTATACCCGTAAAGCTTAACCCAAAAAATAAAGGGAGTCGCTCGCATAACAACTATGATTTCTTTTTCAAAGGAATGGGAAACCGCTCAAAAAGGTAGACAAATCTGTTGGAAGTGCCGAAGCATGAATTGGAGTCCTCCCATGACCATGACTATCTCAATCATGTTAAAGCGATGAGTATGAGTTCTGTTTTTCAGGCTGCTTTTAACGGCAAGAATTGTCTTAACAATTTGAAGCACCTTAGCCATTGTATGACATTTATTATAGTTAATTGATCATTTTTTGTTTGGCTTTTCATAACTCAATTAAAGATTAATTTTGTCGGGTGGTTCTTTCTAGACCTAATTTCTTAATGAAGACTACGATCGATAGTCTTATGAGGTGCACACCGTGAAACTAAAAACTAATATTGACGAGGGTCTATTTGGGTGATTTCTCTTTTTTACTTTTTGTAAATTTTTACAACAATATCACTTTGACTCGTATTTATCACAAAATACTTGAAAATTTAAAAAATATTCAAATGTCAAATACTTAAGTGTGAAATGGTATGTGATCTTTCATAATTTTTTGGAACATCAATACTTCTTTTCGTTTTAAGAACATAGAGAAGAAGTGTAAGTAATAGTATAAATTATAAATAGAAAAGTTATATCCCCAACCACTATATTATACTACTACTACTACTACTACTACTATTATTATTACTATTTCTCATTTTCTTGACCTTGTTTCTTAGTTTGCATCTAAAACTAACACATAATATTACAGGAACTGAACAAACAAAGCAGATGGTTTCAAGCGTAAATTTTGTGGTCAATAATGGTCCATTACCGCTTTATAGGATTATCCTAAAATCAACTCGATAGAATATCCAATGAGTTCATCAATCATAAAAATTATAATAGTATGATTGGTCCATGAAGCCCATCAATGGAATGTGTGAAAAGCACATCGATTATGAGTTTTCAATGGACAGAGCTTAGGTAAAGTTCATGACACGTGGCAATACTCAACGAGTTTGAGTCAAGAAGGATCCACCGAACAAAGCATACCTGCAGCAAAAGGTCAACAGTAGTTAAGAATCATCCCTAGAGTAGGGCATGATTCAAGACACGATTAGAGATTCTTGTAGAGGAAGATCGGGATGCATAATGGAACGATCCATTAAAGTTACAAAAGGAATTAAAGCAACGGACATCCAACAGGTCACTCAGCACATTCAAAACAGAAACACACTAAGAGCAAGAATCACACAGCATCAAGAGACATAAAGAGCTCCGTGGCATCTAATTTTTTACCAGGGATCGACCAAAATTCAACCTCCTCGGAATTTCGATCAAAGGTTACAATTGCATTGGTGTTTTCATGGCATTAAATGATGTGAAGGAGTAGAGTTTGCTATTTCGAAGATATTGCGAAGCACGTCAGAGAGTTCTTTGGCCAATCAGGACACAGCGTCATATGTACGAAACGGTGTTACATAGTCAAGAACTCGGTGGCCGGAAAAAGGTCTTCGGTGACGCAACATACTTAATGAAACAATATCACGATGCAAGTGTGTCTCTGTGAAGAGATTGGCGGGCCGGCTGATATTGTTCACGTTAGTTGCGTTAACTTCTCTCTGTCGAAAGCTGTTCGAGTCGATCTTTTAAGATCTAATTTTACCTATTAAAATAGTGGTCTCTGCCAAGGAATTTACAGTTCTTGCTATCAGTAAAAGTTGTGTGTATAGTTGGGTGCCAGCTCAAATTTGTGTCCAGGATAGAGGAAACAGCGTCAGTTTAAGTATGACAACTCTTTCCTTGATATAAAGCAAAGAACGAAGATTTTCCACGAGGTTCTTTGATGTATATAATAAATAAAACAGCAGCTTTTCTTGAAATTATTGTCCAATTTGCTTTTTAACTAATGTGGTGTCCGGAGAGAGATAAACTTGTATTCCGCTCTCTGGAATTGTATAGCAAGATGCATACAATATCAAATCTTTCTTAGCCTTTCTTGATTGTATTAGAGAATATTGCACTGTAATACCATAATTTCACCTTTTGTATCGAAAGGTGTGATCTTTATACATCACAGTCAGAAGAATCAGAAACTTGCAATTATATAACACTACAATCTTGATTATTGAAATTCAGGAAAGAGAAATGCGACGACTTAAAGGAGATCGGCAACATCACACAAGCAAAAAACAGAAGTTTATTATGGATATAGTTTAGCTTTTTATCTGATAAAGATTGATAGTTTAAAATCTGCTGATCATTCATTGGCACAAACTAAGAGCTCATAAAATTCCGCTTCACCCTCTACATATCACTATTTATCGAGAATTCCGCGGTTGCAAGTGCAAAGCATTATTTGCATAACTTAACTTTCAATACTCACGCAGCTTCTGAATTTCCATAATATCTTGCATGCTCACTATCCTATATCAAATCACTATGGTGCTGGAGTAACTACCCTACCCAGAAGTCATTATTCATCCCTCTTCAAGCTAATCCTACCAACATAAGGTAAAAAAGTAAAAGAAAACAGAAAACAAAAGGGGAAAAAAAGGAAACAAAGTGCAAACTACAAGAACGAACACATTGTAGTACTAGAGTTTCGGACCAGGAAAGCTCAATTCCCCTTTGCATGGATTGATTATCTCCAAGCACACTTCACCACAATTCTCGGAGTGTCAGGATAACTACCATCTCTGAGATCATCGAACGATGGCTCCAACCTCCGCTTGCCTCAAGCAGGCGACCCCTGGTGGCCAAAGCTGCACCGGTAACGGCAACAGAAGGAACGTCATTGTCATGATTGTCGTCCATCTTAATCTCCATATGTGAAGTCGTTTCTACTGGGGCAAGAACAGAAGATGCAAGTAAGCATATTTATAGAGGAAGGTAGACATGTCTATGTGGAGTTAGTGCAGAAAGTTCCGATGTGGGGAAGGAGTTAACTGTTGCATTGTAGTGCACGCATACTGTACAAGTAAAGAGACTTATGTGGGAGAGAGAGAGAGAGAGACCGGATCTTGATTCCCGCATGCAAAAATTTTACCTCTTTTAACGGAGGGGGCGCGTTTCCAAAGGAGGAAAAGAAGTTTGGAAGGAGGAAAGTGGTGCGGGTGTGTTTGTTTTCTTTGAAGGCAAAAGCACGTTTGCTCTAAAGCTGAGCCTTCCCTTTTCAAAGGCTACTCCAACTTCTTTCAAAAGGGTCCTTTTACATATGTTCATATGGTGTGCGTTTGTTTGAATGTGTCTCGCTTTCTTGATTCGATTTATCTTTTGGTCGGTTTTTCTTGCCAAAGTAACTTTGATCTCAATATAATAGGGTTTCTTTTGCTAATTTTAAAATTTTCTTCCTTTTTTTTAGGGATTGTCTTTTTGCTCATTCAAAAAAATGTATGTTTTTCTAGTATCTTGTGATAACAGTCCAAAAAAATGTATGTTTTTCTAGTATCTCGTGATGACAGTAATATATTTTCAATTCAGCGGAAATTATCATAATGTATGCAGCAATTGTTAAGTGTCGGTAGCTTCCATTATTGAGGCACTAATATTTCAAAATAGATATTGCAACGGTCATAATCATGATCATAAATAAACTTTTCAAGATCGAATGATATCTTAAACATTTATTATCAACCATTTATCCATATCTCCATATGCTTGTAAGCATGTGCACCAGAGATATGTGAACTATATGAAATAAAGTGGATGTCATCCTAACATTGTCCATAGGTTTTTTGAAAGTAAGTACAAATCATAGTATTTTTTATATGAAATACGGTTCTCCACTCGATATTATTCTAACATAACTAATTTTTAATACCTGAGATGTTTGAGTAATGGTGCCATGCTTGTCATCATTTCATATATTAAAAATAAAAAATTTGTTATCTCATCACAAGTCACATTTAATTATACGAAATGAACCTGCATAGAAACTCCAATGAACTCACCAGTTTAGGCGTTGTTATATATCCGAAAAGTTCACTATTATTTTACGTTTATATGTATTGTATATAAGGAGTCCTTATCATCGTAATCATGCTAAGTTTTTTCAATGAACGATGGGTTGCAGTTTATATAATTGTCAAATGATGGCGCCTTTTGTGTCAAAAAAAAGGGGCGACACCCTTCGGCCAGCGGTGGGACCTACGGGTGGGCCCGACCAGACAGCGAGAAAAACATCGACATCTTTTTTGTCCTTTACCGCCACGGTTTTTTCAGAGAAGGATCGTGGGGGCCCACTGGAAGCATATGGACCGTTGGATGATGGGGACGGAGGACCGACGAACCGCTTCGCTAGGTGACACGTGGGATATGAAGAGCATGCAGACGCTGTCGACCACGCCGGTCGAGGGGGGCAGCCCGTTCGTGTGGGACCCCCCTCCCAAATCGGCTGTCCCCCCCACCCTCCTTTTTTAACGGTGGAAAACTGAGACTTCGCGTGGACGACAATCAAGGACTGGGGCCCACATCTTCCCTTTTGAAAGGACGACAAGGATCGCAAAACCGAAAAATACATCGAATTAGGATATGGATTGGACATGACTCGCCTTGGTGAGTCCAATGATTTCAATTTCGTGCAAAAAATTCTAGTACTTTTACCTCGTGACTCTTTACTTTTTCACAAACAGAAGAACGTCGTCCCATGTTGTTTTTTCAAACTCCCGATCAAGCTCCGCCGACCATAATGATAACCCGTCGCCGCAAATAATAAATTCCTAATCCAAAACACATAAATCCAAACTTCTAACATAAGTGCCGAGCAGTATGGAATGTATGAGTCGGGACAATTCAAGCTCAAACGTAATGAACGCTTTAACAGTACCCTTTTGTTGTGTGCACACGCGGGATCTTCTTTCATTCTTGTTTAAAATAAGTTGTACAGCACGAGGCTATCTATAATTCTAACTAAGATGAGGAAGTATGGATAGGGACGCGTGCATCACTTCTTGGGACGCCATTAGGGTTTAGAATATCCGTGTCAAGATTGAAAGGGACGGGGATGGATTTTGGGTGCGCATGGGCTCGGTGCATGCAGCAATAACTTGCGTTGGTGGCGACTGGTGATCGTGAGTGGGGGTGGCTCAGTGCTCTCTTTTTCGACAGGCAGTGAAGGCTGAAAGCACAGGAAGGACCAGTACGAGCGATGATGCCCCTCGCTTTTTCCGCTTGTTGCTCGGGATATCGAAATCTCACTGCAGCACCACTCGCCAGAAGTGAGCCCGCTCTCATCTCCCGATGCGTGCAATCAGAATTGTCTCTAAGTCAAAGACCTATCCGGATGCCATTGATCACTAAGACTATGCTTTTCGTCCTGCCATACCCGGTTCAGGTCGTGCTTTGCATTGGCCGAGCCCATTGATGGTTTGGACCGCGTTGCGGGCCCATGCTCTCTCAATTTGTGCCATTGGAGATGATCGGTTCCAAAATGACTAGGTTTCAAAGTTAGAACCTAAAACCTACCCTATTTTTGGATTGAACCAATTCTAAAACTTATCTTGTTTTCCGAGTCCGGTTCCAGGGTCTACACAATAACATTTTTTTTTTTTTTTTTGTTTCTTTTTTTGGTTCATTTTTATAGCAAAATCATATGAGATTATGAACAATAAAACTATTCAAAGTAAAAGATGAATAATATAGAAATCCCTATTTGCCAAAAACAAAAATCCATAAGATGAATACGTAATTACATACAATTATAAACGATAAAAAATTCAAATATATAACATAAAACATAAATTATAAAACTCCATTTTGCATTTATCCATAAAATTATAAAAGAAAAGAAAAGGTTGGTGAGGAGTTTAGAGGATGAATAAAGAACGAATAAGTGCCGAGGTTAGAATTTAAGGGAAAAATAAATTAAAGTTTTGGCTTTTTAGCTTATAAAACTAGTTTCAAAATAAGGCAGTCTAGTCTAGTTCTTATGTAGGCATTTACTCGAAACCTATACCTAAACTGATTCCAAAAATTTGAAACCTATTCCTGAACTAATTTCAAGTTTCAACGAGAACCAGTTCCCAAGTAGAACCATTTGATAGCACACGCCTATGTGCCACCGTCTTGCTCACGCAGGCTTCGCCTACCAATGGAAATTCATCGAAATGAAAAGTACATCATTTGCGACATCTCTATTGATTGGTTTATACATGAATATCAAATTCTCCCGAGTCCCCAATTCAAGAAAAAAGGGCCAGATGGGTCGCCCGGGGAACGATTGGGTCGGGCCGTTCTGGCCTTGCGCTCGTGGGCCTTATGGTTGCCACGAGCCATGCCTACGCTGCTCACCTCGGGCCATCATCATCATCATTTCGGGCTCACCTCACGGGTCGGCCCACATCGTTGGGCGGATCCGGCCCAACGAAAAATTAGCCCCGTCGCTCTTCGCCGCAGGCGCGATGCTTAAACCCTCGCCACCGTCGCGAGCTTCCGTTGCAGAGCGGCGAGCGAGCAGGCGAAGGCGCGATGGCGACGTCTCGAGGCAGGGCGGTGCTCGCATCCATCCGGCTCGCTAATTCGCTGCCGTCGTCTCGAGGGGGCGCGGCGCCGGCGCACCTGGCTCCGGCCGGTCGGTCGTCTCCGTCCCCATCTCTCCCGTCCACCCATCCCCATGCTCTCCTCTCAAATCTCTGCCAAAGATTTCGCTTCTCGGCCAAACCCGACTCAGTCTTGGATCTGGTCGCGGCCGACCGGTGGTCTGCTGAGCTGGAGAGCCAGCTCGGAGACATCAACCCGGCGTTGAACCACGAGGCGGTCGTGTACGTTCTGAAGAAGCTGGACAGAGACCCGGCGAAGGCTTCCGGTTTCTTCCACTGGGCTAGCGGGCGAGATGGATTCTGTCCGAGCTCTTCTCTTTATAGCATGTTGCTGAGGATCCTGGGCAAGAAGGAGTCGATGAAGCAGTTTTGGTTCACCCTGAAGAAAATGAAGGAGCAGGGGTTTTACCTCGATGAGGAAACGTACGTGACCATTTTGGGGGCGTTCAAGAAAGAGAAGATGGCCAGCGACGCGATGGGTTTGACCCATTTCTATAAGAGGATGATCGAAGAGAACGGTAGGGACAGCGTCGTCAAGAAATTGGTCGAGCTTGTTCTGGGGAAGGAGTGGAGTAGTGAAGCTGAGAAAGCGTTGGCAGATATGAACGTGGCTTTCTCGGATACCATGGTCATAAGGGTCTTGAAGGAGTTGAGGAATTACCCGGCGAAAGCTCGGAATTTTTTCGATTGGGTAGGAAGATGCCCCGATTATAAGCACAATGCCGTCACGTATAATGCGATCGCAAGAGTCCTCGGACGGGATGATTCCATTGAGGAGTTTTGGAGCGTTGTCGAGGAGATGAAGAGTCTAGGTCATGAAATGGACCTTGACACATACATAAAAGTTTCGCGGCAATTTCAGAAGAGTAAGATGATGCACGCCGCGGTTAAGCTGTACGAGTTCATGATGGATGGTCCTTACAGGCCCTCGGCTCAGGACTGCAGCACGCTATTGAGAAGCATCTCTGCAACTGAGAAGCCGGATTTAGACTTGGTGTTTAGAGTTGCGAGAAAATATGAATCCACGGGGAATTGCCTCTCCAAAGCTGCCTACGACGGGATTCATCGGTCTTTGACGAGCGTTGGGAGATTTGATGAGGCAGAAAAGATTGTTCAAGTCATGAGAAATGCGGGGTACGAGCCTGACAATATCACACATAGTCAATTAGTTTTTGGACTCTGCAAGGCAAAGAGATTGGACGAAGCATGTGAGGTGCTCGATAAAATGGAAGAACACGGATGTATTCCGGATATCAAAACCTGGACCATCTTGATTCAAGGTCACTGTGCGGCTAATGAAGTCGATAAAGCACTATTCTTGTTTGCTAAAATGATGGAGAGAGGGATTAATGCCGATGCCGATCTACTTGACATTTTGATCAATGGTTTCATCAGTAAGAGCAGGATTGATGGCGCCTACCAATTGTTCATTGAATTGATCAAGAAGGCTCATATAAGACCATGGCAGGCTGCATACAAGAATTTAATTGACAAGCTTTTGGGAGTAAGAAAGCTTGATGAAGCAATGGAGCTTCTTCGGCTGATGAAGAAACAGAATTACCCAGCATATCCAGAGCCTTTTGTTCAACATATTTCAAGGTTTGGAACTGTACATGATGCTTCTGAGTTCTTGAAAGCTTTGAGTGTCAAGGACTATCCATCGATATCGGCTTATGTTTATGTTTTGGAGTCTTTCTTTAAGGAAGGCAGACACTCTGAAGCTAAAGACTTGCTTTACAAGTGCCCTCATCATATTCGTCAACATCCTAAAGTCAGTGTTCTTTTCGGTTGAGCAGAGGTTTGTGGTCATATCATGAAAAACTAATTTGTATTCATATCCGACAAATCCATTTTGGCAGCTTTGGATTGATTTTTTTGGTCAGGGTATTATGAAAAATGCTGTCATAGTTTATCATACCATGTCCTCAAAATGACTCTCAACTCGTAAGACTTTGTTACCATCTGGTCGATACGGCCATGTCAACCATATGGAAGCAACTTGTCTGGTGGTTTTGGTACATGTAGCTTGATTTGTATCTCTTCCTTATTCGGAAAGGATGGACTCTTAAAGTCATTTGTTCTTCTGTCAGTTGAATCCTGTAAATTTAGTTTGGGAAGACCACCCAGTTCCTGTACTGAGATGCTTCATCCGGTTTCTCTACTTTAATTCTTTAGTTTACTATATTTGCTATTCCCTTGCAGGTCGATCCATTTAAGCTCCAATATATAACTTCCCCCGAGTTTGTAGGAAGTTTAATTTGTGATGAATCAGACGTTTGTCTTTCCTTAGAACATAAATTCATTTATGTAGTGTGTGTACCTAGACATGAAAGTCTCCTTTTGCTATCAAGCAGAGGGACAGTACCCAAAGCCTTGTTACAGAGCAACTATAAACTACTGTGTAACAAACTATAACACTCACCTTAACACTGTAAATTACTATTACATGCCATGACCAAATTTATTCCTGCATGAACAACGCTGGGGCATTTGGATGCCGGTTAGAACTGTCTGGTCTTCCATTTTCTCAGCTGAAGCCTCGTCGGCTTTTGCCATATAGAGCCATCAGCATCAGCTTCTAACTCACCTGATCCTCCGCGGCCTTCATTCTTTTTACGGTCCGCTCCGACACTGGCTCGACCTGCTGGCGAGGAAGATTATTCTGGTACTGGCCGAGCGGAGCCCTGTTTCGGACTTCGTTGGAGGCCGGCTCATTCTTGAAGCCTCCATACACGTTTGGGTATTGAGGGATGTCGGGATTGACGCTGAGCGTCTTTACCATTCTCGAGATGTGCTCGAGGTAATCATCGGAGGTGGTGTTCCAGCCAGGGATAGACCTGGAACTATTTTCTAAGCTTCGACGCATGTTTTCGCCTTTGCAGTGGTATACCGAAGGAAGTTCCATTTATACGTGAAGGGGTGAGATGCTTGTGCTCTATTCTTGAAGTGAAATTGACGCCTGACGGCATCTGATTCCCTTGTCTATATTTGAACCACAGAACAAGAACAAGTGCGGAACGTACCAGATATCGGGCGGTGTCCAAGGCTTCTCGGAGATTTATTCCTTGACCGATACGTCATAAACTTGACACCTAATCGTGTCATAATGCGCCAGATATTTTTTTTTTCCTTTTTTGTCTCTAGAAGATGCATCACTTGGTTTTAATATCCTTTTAAAAGTACCAAATATATATTTAAGAGATGATAGGAGATTTCGCATATTTCCCTATTATCCTGTAAAGCTTATAGATAGACCCGTGTACTCTTCATTTGATAATGAACAGAATATTATATTTTTTTATCATCACAATCCTCAACTTCAATATCGTATGCGTATAAACAATATGGATAGATTTTATTCAATGCAACAAAAAGTAAAGATAAACAATATAGATAAATTTTATCCATTGCGACAAAAAGTAAAGATAAACAATATGAATAATTGAAGACAATTTTGACCAAATAGTAAATATTCCCCTTGCTCAAAACCCACAAGAGATTCAATCTAATCCACTAGTCAAAAGTCGTATAAAGCTAGACCCCTTGATATGTAGGAGCTCTGAAAGAGTACGTGACGGACCCTCCAACACCGCTGTGCCCTAGCCCAACGAGGTGACCGGTCCCGTGGAAAGCCACGGCTTCCAAGTCCAAAGCGGGCGAACCGGAGGGTGGATTCACAGCCCACCTCTCGTCCGCGTCGTAGCGGAATGGCCTGCTAGTCGGTGGGAAATCATGGGCAATATTTCCTCCGGGCCCTTTGAATCTGTTCTCCATGCCACAGGTGAGATGGTAATTAGAAGCCGGCCACCTAGCGATTCCCTACAGTTATCAATGAGGGCATGATTAGAAGAAAAAATAGAATCATTAAATCCCACAATAACATATCAAAAATGCTAGTGCTGATATTTCTCTAAAGTGGTCCATAAAAAATTCACGAAATGATTTAATTTTTTCTCTAAAGTTCCCTCGAAAAAGTTGTTCCAAACAAATTCTTAGTAACTTCTCGAATGTGCTTTTTGCCTTATTCAAGCAAGGGTAGGGAGGGGGTTAGGAGTTTTTCATGTTGTCTTAGAATGTTTCTCACCTTTGTAAATCCGATCATTTAGAGGTCTTGAAAGACTAATTATGACCCCATGCCATCCGAAAAACAAGGGACTGCTTCCAGAGGCTGAAGCAACATCATCCCGAGCATTAGGCTTCTCCTAACGTTTTCAACTTACTATGTTCTTAACTTCTTAATTAGAAATAATAATTATAAAAAAAAAAGATGATTGAGAAGCTTCTTGTGTTGTTATGATCAATGATCTCATTAAAGTTTGTCTTTCAGGTTTTTTATATATAATTGCTTTATTCATTAATAAAAATCAATCATCTGTATATATAAAATATAATTGAGACTACCTAAAAACCTTTGTAATTGGGTTTTGTCTTTAATCTCATCTGGGAATTTGTCAGTAAAAGAGATTGATCTTTCTATGGGAGTGATGGTGCTTAAATGAATGTAATGACCTAAGAATCTAATTTTGGTTTTGAAGAGTGCAATTTTAGTAGGAGAGACTACAAGACCGTTTTGTATGATTATTTTTATGAAAGTGGATAAATGTTTGAAATGTTGTTCTATATTGAAAGAGAATACTAGAACATCATCTATATAAACTATGATGTATTCTGAATAGGGATTGAAAATCTCATTCATAATTCTTTAGAATTCTGAAGGGGTATTTTTGAGGCCGAATGGCATAACATTTCATTCATATTGGCCAAAAGGGACTGTAAAGGTTGTCTTGTATTTATCATTTTCACTGACCTATATTTGTCAAAATCCTGATTTCATGTCAAATTTAGAAAATATTTTTGATCTACAAAGTTTGTTTAGCAAATCTTTTTTATTGGGTATAGGGTATCTTATCCATCTAAGGGCTGTATTAAGAGGTTTATAATTAATAACTAACCCAGGAACTCCTCTTTCTAGTTTAGCATTTTTATTGACAAGAACAACTCCAAGGTGATTGGCTTTTTCTTATGAGTTTTTTATTCAAGAGATCTTGTATTTCGCTTGACAAAATTTCAAAACTTCTTGGTTCATCTGTGTTGGGCGGGCTTTGGTAGGAATTTTGTTTTCAGAAAAGTCATGTTCATAAGTTAAATCAACGATATGCTTTTTTCTTTCCCAAAAGGCATTGGGTAGTCTTTGTAAGAACATACTCTTAGATCGAGAGCCATTCGTTGGCATCCTTCTTGTTTCTACAGAGTGGTCCAGGCCGTAAGTCCCCGAGTGGGCACATTTAGACCGTTGGTTTAGCTCGCAACGGTTCGAAGAAGGAATAGTTCCGATCTTAAGTATGAGTTTACATAGAAGATCTACATCTTCCTCTAGTTCTCTATCACAAATGGACTCAGATCCTAGTCCTATACATAAAGAAGAAGTAAGGATAGAAGATTTCAACAAATCTATAGAAAATTGGGAAATTCCTAAAATACAGCTTAAAGAAATATACAAAAGTCAAAATTGAAATTTTTCAAAAAATCAGACTATGTCATATCCACCGAAGAAAGAGATGTTCCTCTTTCTAATTCTTATGAAAAAATACATCTTTTAAACAAAGAGTCCATCCAAAAGCATAAACAAAAATACAATTACATTCATATAGGACTAGTCCAAGTAGGAGTCAAACCTCTTACAAAAGAAGGTCTTAATACCTCTATTCTTTTAGTTTTACGAGATTCACGTCTCTTAAACTATGATGAGTCCATACTAGGTACCGTGGAGATAAGTCTCTGCAAAGGACCTATACATTTTGACTGCTACCCTAATTTTTCTATTTCTCTCAAGGATAAAAATATTCTTAGAGCCCTCACACTCCAAATCAAAACTCATAATTACAAAGTAGCAGATGGATCTATTCCTTTAGCCCTTGTTTATAGAATCCATTATAAAGCCATGTCCTCCGTTTTTGGAGAAAATGCTTTCAAACATAGTCCACGGGGAGAAACACTTCTTCTCCAAACTGACATTTCCAGAGCAAATACGACAATTCCTAGGTCTATTAATTGGAACCAAGTTACTTTACGTAACAATGGGAATTAGAAAACCAAATTCCCCAACAAGTTGTTCAAAATACATACCCAACTAATGTCATTCAACACCCAGAAGGAAGAGTGACCATTAGATTTCCTAGAAGATCTTTCGATTCAAGATCTAGTCCTTCTTTTCATAATTCTTATACAAGGTCCATAGATCTTAATCCTAATCTTCCTCCTGTAATCACCATTCCCCCTAGTACGCATAGAAACACTCCTCCTCCTAGTATACATAGAAACACTCCCATAAGAGATACAACACCTTTACCTCCTTCCACCAGTAGAAGTAATCATGAGACACCTCTTGAACTAGAAATTAGCGGTTTAGATAATAGATCAGGGATTTCCAGGCCAGTATATCAACAAAATCAGCATGAACCAGCCGAACCAGCCCTAGGAAATACAGATTCTCCTCATCATTCTCCTACTTATTCGCAAATGATAGATGCCGAGCTTAATATTTTAGAAAAACATTTTGAGCCTAACAAAGCTTTTCTTAATAAAGAATTTAATTCTGAAAACAACAAACAAATCGAGAGAATGGTTCTTCAAAACCTTTGCTGATAAAGCAAAAGACATCAAACAAAAATATTACGACTACATATATGAATATGAAGTCCATATATTTTTCTTTGATTGGCTAGAAGAACAATTCCTTGAGCCAAGATTTACCCATTTTGCTGACAAAAACAATACAGAAAACATTCTATACTCCACTATATCCATCAGCAAAGTCATACACCCCTCACACTGGGGAAACTCACCTCATACACCCAGAAAATTCCAAACCAGACTTACCCAAAACCTACCATATTCTTCCTCATACACCTACTGGGACTACCAACAAGCTTGGTGGAACGTTTTCTTCAGACAAAATACAAATTTCCAACACACCTAGTTGTTATTTTTCAAAGATAACTTCCCAAGACAAAGCCTACCAACTCATTTTGATAGAAAATTTTTTAAAGACATTAAATGCTATTCTTGTGGTAGAAAAGGTCATATTTCAAAATATTGTAGGATTAATAAAAAATTGAATGAACTTTCTTTAGATGACAATACTCTTAATCGGTTAAATAACATCTTCATAGAAAATGATGATACTTCTTCGATGAACTTCTTGAGGAAGAAGGTCTTCAAATTAATGAGATAGAATCCTCTTGATTCCGAATATGAAGACGCTTCTCCGGGAAAACCCATTCTGAAGTAAACGTCTTAACAAAGGAAGAAGACTTCCTTCTCAAAGACCTGCCGACAAAATACTTGACCCCGAAGCCAAAAAGAATACTTAGATAGACTACACTCTTCTATGAATATTACTTCCAAGCCTAATACTTTCTACAATCTTAAAGACATTCTAAATAGAAACAAAAAACCCCAGTCTAGACCTATAAATATTAATGACCTCCAAAACGAAATGAAACAACAAAAATTATATATATACAGATGATTGATTTTTATTAATGAATAAAGCAATGTAATTAGTATAATATGTGATTTTAATGATTTACTACCCATATCACTAAAGTTAAAATCACATGTATATGGTGTGTGTGAGAAGTTAAGTTTATATTTCTGATATGAGAGAGTCTCAAGAATTCAATTGAGTAGTGACCGCCAAAATGACACGCTTAATTGGGTTTGAGAAATATTAATCCCATATAATGATTGGGATGTCTCTTGATCTAATGCGTGATCATACTCTTAAAGGAGGTGATTGTGTATTAGTTCATGGAGGAGAACCCATCGCTATCTCGGCTGTGCTACCGGAGGCTCTGGGGAAGTCAGAATAGGAGAGCACTCATCTTGGGGTGGGCTTACTACTTAGATGCTTTCAGCAGTTATTTGCTCCGCACTTGGCTACCCAGCGTTTATCATGGGCATGATAACTGGTATACCAAAGGTGCATCCTTCCCGGTCCTCTCGTACTAGGGAAAAGTCCTCTCAATGCTCTAACGCCCACACCGGATATGGACCGAACTGTCTCATGACATTCTGAACCCATCTCACGTATCGCTTTAATGGGTGAACATCTCAACCCTTGGAACATACTACAGCCTCAGGTGGCGAAGAGCCGATACATGATGGTGTGGTGGAGGAGTGACTGATCCTAGTGGTTCATATACCCAAATGTAATGAATTCATGAAAATTGGAATATATTCTCATAACCGCTATCATGTGGGAAGTGTACAACTACATGTCATGTATTCTACCCAAATGTGATTATATGATTATATGTGTAACTCTTTGGATGTGTACTTGTACATCAAGTTAAACAGTGCTCACATGATACTAATTATATACATTGCTTATTTTTTCAGTCACATTTTCTATAATTAATAACTCCATTATTATTGAGATTTTTACTACTTCAAGTTTTAAGTAGTGGACATATGATTTGCTGTTTGGGAAAAGAGCAATAAAATTTGCTTATTGTCCATGAAGCGTTCCATTCATAAACACTTGAAAAGTGGTTTGCCTGTGGACTGCACTACTAGGCAAATGTTGGAAGCCTTAATGGTTTGAAATTATGTCTTGTCTAATTACCGAAATTAGGACACATCTGCAAAAATTGTGCTTAAGTCCTAATGATATATACGTCTCATATAAGGTTGAAAATGTTGTTTCCACAAATTTTTTGTTTAAGGAATAATTAAGTAAAATGACTAAAGTAAAGAATAAATCGATTAGAATTAGCCTTAAAGGTTGTCAGGCTTAATAATGATAGTGAGTATTTTGGCAAGTATGACAATAAGAAATAATTTAAAGGGTCATTTGTCAAATACTTAATAAATTCAAGGGTAGTAACTTAATTTATTATGCTTGAAAATCCTGATAAAAAGATTTAGCCAAAAGGCATAATGCACCATAATGAATATGGTGATGAGTATGATTAGTAAGACTAATTTATTCAGTCTTCTATGGGCTAATGTTTTGAAAACAACTTTTTTTACATACAAAACGTGTTTCTTATCAAAATTGTTTCATAAACTTCTTTTGAGTTATAGACTGGATGTAAATTATTTGAATCATATTAAATTTAGAGGTGTTTATCTAATCCAATATTAAGTGTGTTGCAATTCAGATCCATTCGGAATTATTTTGTATCTTACGTAAATTGTTCAAAAGGGTATTGATTTTATGACCCTAAAGAAAGTACAAGAATTATGGAATCACATACAGTAAAGTTTCTAGAAATCAACGTAGTTGTAGAGGATAGTTGCTCTCAGACTATTAAAGATAATAGTACGATGGATGTTACTGTGTCTTTGTCTTTACCTATACTGATAATTGTGGAATCTCTTTTACCATATACTAAACTTGTTGAGGTTCAAGATACTATTCTTGATATAGTTTATGATAAAATTTCTCAAACCTCTCAAGTAGAGAATGAAATGGTTGTAACTTTACTCAGGAGATTTGTTAGGGAAAGATGATTAGTTATTCCATGAGACTATATAGTTTATTTGTGAGAGCATGATTATAATATCCACTACATAGTTGATTTAGCGACATATTTATAAATGTCATTTTTGTTCTCAATCAAGTATATGATTAGATGCCATAAAAGATGATAAAGTTTTCACTCTAAAAGAGGGGTGGATAGTTTATAGTGAAGAAATAATTATTTCTTTAAAGATTCTTTCAGAGTGAACGTGGCATTAATAACTCTTTTTGATTTTGAGTTACGTTAAATAGATACAAAATCTATATAGTGCAATTGGAGGATTTTGCAACAGATTCAAGTAAACTTGTGTGTAAACTGAAAAGTTTATTCATAGTTTTAAGCAAGTTTTCAAACACTATTATTAATGTTTCATAATATTGTTATTTTGTTTCAATTGTGAACAAAGTAATTTAATATATACTGCAAGGTCAGTGGGAGGAAATTTATTTTTCTTATACTCTATGTACGTGATATTTTGCTTACTAGTAGTGACCTTGAGGCATGGCATCTTTTGTCTTTTACACCGAGGTCCGTAAGGATTGTTCTCACCATATTTTATTAGATTTATCTCGAAGAACATTTGTTGATCGTATTTTGGAAATATTCACTATACATCATTGCAAGTCAGGAATTGCTCATGTCGTTGAGGATGATGGACCAAATCTATCACATTTTTTTTTTTTTTTTTGGTAAAGACCAAATCTATCATATTGTTTTTATTTAGATATTAAGAAAATTTAGTTAAAGGGTGTACCTTGTGTCAGTGCACTTAAAAGTATAATGTATGCTCAAATTTACACTAGATTAAATATTGTCTTTGCGACGGAACTTCTAGGCAGAAATCAATCATACTGGGTTGCTGCTAAGAAGGTTTTAAAGTACTTTTATAGAGGACAAGAGATTATATGTTAATATATAGATATGTTCAATTCTTACAGCTAGTAGGATATTTAGATGTAAATTTTGCTAGCTGTTAGGATGATATAATATCAATAACAAAATACATTTTTATGTTAGCGGGAAGGGTAGTAAAGTTCTAAGTCATCTCTTACTATGTAAGTAGTATTAGTAATATTTTTTTAGGCTGTTATTTGGGTTATTAGGCTCCAGAATCTCATGAAAGAGTTGACCATTTTAATTTTATGGATAGACCCATACGGTTGTATTAAGATAACAAATTTGTAGTATTATTTATTTATTACAGAGGTCTCAAGGGGTCTAAATATATGGCAGTCAAAATTTTTTGACCAAAAGGAAACAATACAGAAATGTAACGTAATAATGTAACATATTTTCATAGATGATATGGTTGCAGATCCACTAATTAAAGGCCTACGCCCATGTGTATTTAAGCAACATGTCATTAGCATGGGCCTAGGAATATCATGAGATGCTGTTGTTTAGTGGGAGCTATTTTGACTTTATTTTGATAAAAGTTTCATCTGTGTTTGTTACATTTAGTAATGGTTTGATATGTATCAACTTTTGTATTCAATAAAATATTTTTGAATCCCTAGTAAGGCTTTGTTAAAGGAGATCAAATCTCGGTATCCCATTCCTCCTGAATCTTTCCTCATTTTTAACACATCCCACTTATTCCAGTGTTGTCCATCTTCTGATTCACTATTCCTCCACCAGAAAGCAGCAACTTTTCCTCAATGGTTTGGCACGATAAAATAAGAATTTTAAAAATAGATATAGCAAACTGTGGCGAGCTTGTACCACAGCCTTAGTTAATATTTCCTTCCCCGCTTTTGACAACAAGTTCTCCTTCCACCGTCAAGTTTTGTATTAACTCTGGCTAGAATCTAAGCAAACATATGCATTTTAGAAATTCCCCAATCAGACGGGATCCCCAAGTACTTCATTTCTTTTCTACTTCAAGCACTCTCAACTCATTGCTCATAACTCTCCTCAAATTCTGTGGACAGCCCACACTAAAAGAAATACTAAACTTGTTTTAGTTAATTGCTTGCACAGAAGCATAGCAATATTAATTCAGAATCCAAGCTAAGTTCTGGCACTTTTTCACCTTTCCATCTAAGAAGTAAATCAAGTCGTTAGCAAATAGGAGGTATGAAAGAACGTGACAATACTTGTTTAGTTTGATCCCTTTAATTGTGAAAGACCACCCGGTTCCTGTACTGAGATGCTTCATCCAGTGTCTACGTCAATTCTTTAGTTTACTATATTTGCCATTCCTTTGCAGGTTGATCCGTTTAAGTTCCAATCCATAACTTCCCTCCAGTTTGTAGGAAGTTTAATTGGTGATGAATTAGATGTTTGTCTTTCCTCAGAACATAAATTCATTTATATAGCGTGTATCCCGAGACATGAAAATCTCTTTTTGCTATCAAGCAGAGGGACAGTGCCCAAAGCCTTGTTACATAGCAACTGTAAACTACTGTGTAAGAAAGTATAACACTCACTTTAACACTGTAAAGTACTACTACATGCCATGACCAAATTTATTCCTGCATGAACAACGCCAGTGCATTTGGATGCCGGTTAGAACTGTCTGAAGGTCTTCCATTTGCTCAGCTGAAGCTTCGCCGGCTTTTGCCCAGCAGAGCCATCAGCATTAGCTTCTAACTCAGCAGATCCTCCACGGCCTTCATTCTTTTTATGGTCGCGCTCCGACACTGCCTCGACCTGCTGCCGAGGAAGATCATTCTGGTACTGGCCGAGCAGAGCCCCGTTTTGGACTTCGTTGGAGGCCGGCTCATTCTTGAAGGCTCTGTACACGTTCGGGTATTGAGGGTATCGGGATTGACGCTAAGCGTCTTTGACATTCTCGAGATGTGTTCGAGGTAATCATCGGAGGTGGTGTTCCAGCCAGGGATGGAACTGGGAGTATTTCCTAAGCTTCGACGCATGTTTTCGCCTTTGCAGTGGTATAGCGAAGGAATTTCCATTTATACGTGAAGGGGTGAGATGCTTGTGCTCGTCTTGAAGTGACATTGACGGTATCTGATTCCCTTTTCTATATTTGAAACACAGAACAAGAACATGTGCGGAACGTACCCAGATATAGGGCAGCGTCCAAGGCTTCTTGGAGATTTATTCCTTGACCGATACGTCATAAATTTGACACTTAATCGTGTCATAATGCGCCAGATATTTTTTTTTTTCCTTTTTTGTCTCTAGAAGATGCATCACTTGGTTTTAATATCCTTTTAAAAGTACCAGATATATATTTAAGAGATGGTAGGAGATTCTGCATATTTCCCTATTATCCTGTAAAGCTTATAGATAGACCCGTGTACTCTTCATTTAATAATGAACATAATATTATATTTTTCTATCATCACAATCCTCAACTTCAATTTCGTATGCGTATAAACAAAATGGATAGATTTTATTCATTGCAACAAAAAGTAAAGATAAACGATATGGATAGAATTTATCCATTGCAACAAAAAGTGAAGATAAACGATATGGATAATCGAAGACAATTTTGACCAAATAGTAAATATTCCCTTGCTCAAAACCCACAAGAGATTCAATCTAATCCACTAGTCAAAAGTCGTATAAAGCTTGACCCCTTGATATGTAGGATCTTTGAAAGAGTACGTGATGGACCCTCCAACTCCGCTGTGCCCTAGCCCAACGAGGTGACCGATCCCGCGGAAAGCCACGGCCTCCAAGTCCAAAGCGGGCGAACCGGAGGGTGGATTCACAGCCCGCCTCTCGTCCGCGTCGTAGCGGAATGGCCTGCTAGTCGGTGGGAAATCATGGGCAATAATTCCTCCGGGCCCTTTGAATCTGTTCTCCATGCCACAGGTGAGATGGTAACTAGAAGCCGGCCACCTAGCGATTCCCTACAGTTATCAATGAGGGCATGATTAGAAGAAAAAGTAGAATCATTAAATCCCACAAAGGCATATCGAAAATGCTAGTGCTGGTATTTCTCTAAAGTGATCCATAACAAATTCACGATTGTTCCAAACGAATTCTTAGTAACTTCTCGAATATGCTTTTTGCCTTATTCAAGCAAGGGCAGGGAGGGGATTAGGAGTTTTTCATGTTGTCTTAGAATGTTTCTCACCATTAGTCTTGAAAGACTAATTATGACCCCATGCCTTCCGAAAAACAAGGGACTGATTCCAGAGGCTGAAGCGACATCAGCCCGAGCATTAGGCTTCTCCTAACGTTTTCAACTTACTATGTTCTTGACTTTTTAATTAGAAATAATAATTATAAAAGAAGAAGAAGAAGACATTCCTTATACATGTACGCCACATTTCTGAAAATTGCAAAATAATTCCTATTTGTAAGAATAATTATGACGAGTTAATGTTTCGGTATCTTGACTACACTGAAACTTTCGATTTGGTACTGTGAGATTGGCCATTTAGGGTTTCCCTCAAAGAATTTGTAGTGGGACACCGCATGGAAGGAGCCGAGACCACGGAGGATCTGGCCTTTCTTGTTGGGCTCCATCCAAGTGGTCCCATTGACGATATCCGACACGCCACACCGCGGCATCATCATTTTCAAAACCGTCTGAGGATCCAAGGTTCTAGTAGCATTTAGATGATGATTGAACTGATATACCTTGATGGCATGCTCTAGCAAATCGTTGAAGTCGTCATCACCGGTATGGACCGAATGTTCAGATTGGTTGTAGTTCAAGCAGTGTTTAGATGATGATTGAGTTGATACATCTTGACCACGTGCTCTAGCAAATCGTCAAAGCCGTCATCGCCAGTGTGGATCAAATGGTCAGATTGGTTGTCGTTCAAGTAATCGAATTTCTCGAGTTATTGCTTGAGCTCGCAAATACCTAGGGTGTGGTCGCCCTCGTGGCATCCCTCGAGGTGCTTGAGGAAATCAAAGGCTGATTTGGTTTTGGACATGGGAATGTGCTAAAACGGCATCGATGGTGAGAAGGAGGAGGAGCAAGTGGGAGAAGGTGGAATGGGGTTTGTTAGGCCATGTTTAGTGACGTTTCTATTCCCCTATTTTTCTATTTTTTGTTTTGTTTTGTTTTTTGAAACAATAAAAAAAATAGAAATCCATTTGGGAAAGTCAACTAATTTTTATATTTCTCGAAACGGATCAATAGTTAATGAATAGATTTAGAACATAAATAAAAAAAAAAGAAAAAACTTACTTCTTTCTTCCTAGGAATAAAAAAGAGGAAATAAGTTCATTTCCGAAAAACAAACTCGACGTAACCCAATGCTTGTCCTTCCAAAATTGACACAAAGTTCAATCTCCTAACCTAATCCAAGTCTCCATTTTTCATAATAAAATAAGAAAAAAAACAGAAATTTAGCGAAAATTTTAGAAATTAGATTTTGAGTTGTCTTACTAAAATGTTAATTCTAGTTTAGCATAAAAAAAGTGAAAATATTTTGATGAAAATGAAAATTGGATTCAAAATTAAATAAGCTTTTAGGGTTTTAATATATGAATTTTTGAATGCCGTTTTCTTTTAGAAACAAGACTATGTCGTGAAAGTTTGGCAACTCCAAGCAACACTTGCTTGTAGCTAAAAAAGCTCAAAAGGTTTATGTACCTGTTTATTGTAATGTCCAAAAATTTCTTATCAACCTCCTTTATATTGTGAGTTATAAATTAGTGGGACTCTATGCTACCATTTTGGGCCATCCATCTTTGATTGACTATTACATTGGATTTTCTTAGGCCATCTTAGAATATCTTGATCAATTAAATCATTACAAAAGTCCCGTTTTATTCATAAATGAAATGCCAAGTCTCCACTGAAATTTTTATAATTAAATGAAAAAAATTGGAAATAGAAATTTTTAGGGTTGCATCAGACGTATTCATGTTCTTTTTTTTTTATTAGGAATATAAATTTTATATAGTTATCAAATGCGTTTCTTTACTCATAAACTCATCCAAGGAATAGACATAAAAAAACTATTTCTGAATAAAATTATTTCCAAAAAAAATATAAATGTTGCCAAATGCATTCTTAGGCTCCATTTGATAAAGTTTCAATTTTTATTTTTTGGTTCTTTTGTTCCTTGGAATAGAAAAAGAAAAAAAATTCATTTGGTAAAATTAGTTAATTTTTCTATTTTCTGAAATAAAAAAAGTCCATAGGGAATATATCTAGAACAGAAAAAGAAGTATAAAAAGTTGGTTCTTATTCTTGAAAACAATTTCCAAAATAAGTCATTTTCTTTCTTTTCTTCTTCTTCCTCTTCTAATTGGTCGTCACCATTGCCATAAGCTATCGGTTGTCGGTTGTCGGTTGCCGCTCACCGGCCACACATCACCGGTCGCCATCGGAAGAAGAGAGGAAAAAAAGAAAAATCTCAAAAAATTATTAAAAAATTAAAAGAAATTTTACATCACAGAAAAAATTGTGGGTCATTTAAAATGCATTCCTATTCTTTCTTTTTAAAAATTTTGTGCAGTTATCAAATATATCATTTTACTAAAAAACTATTCCAGGGAATAAAAATAAAAATAAAATATTTATTTCGATAAGAAATTATTTTCTAAAATAGAAATATTATTAAATGCACTCTTAGTGCGCACATGATAAAATTTCTACTTATCTATTTCTTTGTTTCTCTATTCTCTCGGAATAAATTTAGAAAGTAAATCCGTTTGGTAATACAATTTGATTTTTCTATTTCGAAAGACGATTTCTATTCCATAAATAGATTTGAAGAAGAAATCAAAAGCTAAGGGCACGAATGATAATCATTTTGGCCAGAAATTGATTTCTAAAAGAGAAATAGATTTTTCTATTTCTATTTCTAGATGAGTTTATAAGCAAAAATAACCGTTTGAGAACGATATAAAATTTCTACTCCAAAAATAGAAATTTGTTTGATAACGACAAAAAATTTATTCCTTTCGGACGGCAGCGGATCGGTGATCGACGGCGATGGACAGTGGTCGGTGGCGATGGCGGCGAACAGGCGATCGACAAGTGAAATAGCGGCCGGCGGTTTGCAAGCAAACGGTGGTCGGTCGGCTGCGACGGATGGAGGATACGATAAGAAGAATTTTTATTTCTCATTTCTATTATAGAAATAGAGAAGTAGAAAATTTTAGATTTCTATTCTAAATCTATGAGAACAAAAATCTATTTGAAATAGAAAAATGAAATAATTTTACTAAACGGATTTCTATTTCGGAATAGAAAAATTATTTTCAAATTACTGGTTATCATGCACCCCTAAAATTTTTAAATTCTCAATTTATAAAATAGAAATTGAGAAATCAATTTCTGTTATAGAAATTTTGTCATGCGTACTCTTAGTGGATTAACACAATATTCTCAGCTAGACAAATTGATTCGACGAATGTTGTTTTGTAGTTGCATATCTCTCAAGTGCGTCCACCTAATACATGAGAGGGTCGAAAAGTTGAAAGGTTCATGGGGAAAGAAAAAGGTGCAACGTGACAGCGATTATAAATAGGTCATCAAAGCAGACGTGTAAGGACCGGGAAGTGGAAAATTTTATTATAGTAAACTCGTTCGTAATCGTGGTGCGTACATCTTCGTAAGACTTAGAAAAATTGACCTAATCATAAGTTGAAAGCAAGCAATGTGTGAAGGAGAAGTTGTGGGTAGTTCCAGAAGACGTGTGTAAGGCATTCTTAAAAGATTTCTTATGACCTTCATGATAGGACAAAAGTAGGATATAAATGGTGGAAAAAGAAAATGCGTTGTTATCATCATTGATTCAAAAGTATTATGGATTGCGTTAGGCAAAATGGGGGAAGCGTGGAATAAACTCAAACAATCGAGCAAGAAAAATAAATGATGAAATTAAACCAACCACGAAGGAGCTACATGATTGGACCGGCGTGCGTACTCTCACCGGAAGAGGATAAAGAAGAGAATGTTCGACTATAATCAAGATTAAGACAATGCGATTGCTAGAATTATACCCTTAATAAAGTGTTTCCCGACCCAAATTACACCTCAATATTTTAACAACGATGAACATTAGATAAGAGATCCACAGGTGTTTGCTCAAACACTCTCAATCCTTGGCACTTCCTAGATCTTTCTCTCGAGTTAGGCTTGTCGTACTGATTAATAAATTCGGTCAAAAACACTTATTTAAAAATCAATCCCTTGCGCCTTCGGGCATCGACCTAAAGAGGCACGGACGTTGAATTTCGATAAAGTTGCGGCCCCTATTGGACGTCTGGAAAGAGATATGGCTGGACATCTGAAGTCCAATGATGCTTCGAGGCTCGTCCTAGTGGTCGGACGTCCGAAAAGCAATTTCAGACCTAGGGTAGTCGATTCAAAATCCTCCACTTATTCCAAAAGTCCATCCCTTTACTTGGAACGTGCGACTTACATCCTCGCACACACGTAACATCTTTTGCTCACTCCGGGTGCCCTTGAACTCCAATTCGAGTCGGTTCCAATCTAAACTAGGTCCAATTTTTTAGCCCCATTCAATTGACTGAAAAGATTATTCTTTGAGAAGACCCAGAAGAGAGTAAATTTACAATAGAATTCAAGAACAAAAATAGTTGGATGTGAGTTTTTTGTTTGTACAGAATAAAAGCGAAAATATATTATTGCATACGACAGACATGGTTCTCCGTTCTTTGTGAATGCTTATTGTATATGTGCTTATTTAACTCGTAGTTGGTTATTTTCACTCAAAATACACCTTTTGAAATACGATAGAAGCACGAGAGGGGACAAAGTTCGAGTGTATTGTTATGGCCAGATTTGGGTATAGACACAAAATGAATGTTCATAGACCAGTATAAATAGAGCATAGACACCGAATGAATGTTTAACAGTGAACTTTTCTTTTAGTCCAATTCAAACGACCCGAAAGAAGAAAACGTGTTGATGTAAACTTGTCAAGAAAGCAAGATGTGAACATTTGACATTATTTTTTTACTGGTGAACTCGAAGACAAATGTCTAGATGTAATGACTGACGACATTATGATTAACTGTCGAGTTTACACCCTCGTAATGGCCTAAAAAGCACGCGTGACTTAGCCAAGTCAATTATTTTAGTAACGTTCAGCCTAAACATCCTCCACTTAATATGCTCGAGGTGAAAGATAGAATATATACTGTTGCCTAGTCAAACGCCGTACAAGGTTTTGATTCCCTGAACATCATCGCCATGCAAGCCCTTGCTGACTCCGGGACTTATGGTGGGATACATTATGGCACCCGCGACTGAGCTATGCCCTAACCCAAGAAGATGGCCGATCTCATGCAAAGCCACGGTCTCCAAGTCGTAGGAACCACGGACTGGACCCACGGACCACGGCTCGTCCCCGTCGTAGTGGAACATACCGATGGTCGGTTGAAACGCGTGGGCTATGACTCCACTGGGGCCGTCGAATGGGGCGCCGTCGCCATGGTCCCTCCTCGCAAACGCAATCTTGATGTCCGCGGACTCATAGTTTTGGGATTGGGAGAATGTGAAGTGCGTTGCAGAAGCCCACGTCTTGAAAGCCCGCGAGACGGGGCCTACCACGTCGTCCTGGGTCCCAGGATCTAAGGCATAGGTGAGGTGGTACTTTGAGGATGGCCATTTGGGACTCCCATCGAAGAAAGTGAAGTGGCCAACGGTGTGGAATTTATTCGAGCCGTGGTGGGTCGTTCTCTTGCCGGACCGCATCCGCGAGGTGCCGTTGACGATGTCCGCCACGCCACACCGAGGCATCGTCATCATAGCCACCGTTTGGGAATCTAAGTTCCCGGTGACCTTCATGTGGTAGTTCAATTGGTAGGTCTTGACGGCGGACTCCAAAAGCTCATCAAAGTCCTCATCGTCGGCGTGGCCTTGGAGGTTGGATTGGTTATAGTTCAAGTACCCGAATTTTTCGAGGTATTGCTTGAGCTCCTGGAGGCCCTTGACCTTGTCCCCTTTGTGACATCCTTGGAGATGCTTGATGAACTCAAAGGGGTTTTGTTTTTGGTCATCGGAGTGGGCTAAGACCGATTGGAAGAAGAGAGAAGAAACAAGAAGCAGGCATGGGATTGTGGACAAGAACTTAGGATATGGCATTGCGGAAATTCTCGAGAGATTGCACTTTGCTTTGGATGGTACTGTGTGTGCATTTGCCATCCCTTGCGAGATTCTATTTATAGGCTTTTTCCAGTTGTGGAAACATAAGAAAGTTCTTGGCATCGTGTCGCTCACGGCCATAACAGGGTCGTGAGGAGAGAGAGAGAACGAGTCAACTTTGTGAAATGTTCAAGGTTATTCACCAATTTTCAGGTCTTCGCAAAATGACAATCTAGAAAACGTGGTTACCGATCTTCTGGATGGTCTGGATGCTAATGAGAAGCTTCTGAGGGGTCGAGCAGACCCCTGCCTAACAAAAGACCTTCACAGTCTTCTCCTCCATAGTTATTATCTATTTAATCCTTTCATTATATTCCTAGCAATGTTTATAGTATTGTCACAATTGTTATTTAGAAAAATGGGCACCAGTAGCAAATTCCATGAACCAACGTAAACGCGTCGTTTAGATTATACATTCGCTGGCGTTGATTATTCTATTCACAGTGGACAGAATAGAATTGGTTTTGTTTTTCACCCCATTTGCTTTTTGTAAAATTGTGCTAAAAGATATAAAGTCAAAGCAAGCTGGTCTTGGTGACTTTGACTTTGCCTTTGCCTTTGCCTTTGCTTCTCGGAGAAGTTAATGTTGGCTTACTGGAGATTGAGCATGCTAAGAAGCTTCTTAGGAGCCCGTGAACGTTCGAAGTGATTCTTGGCTTGCAGTCTTGTTCCATTTAATTAATAATTAACCTTGATTTTAAGAAAAAAAATTAGAAAATGGGGATGATAATCGTGAGAATACTAATTACCGATCCTGTTCAATTCCCCTTGTACATTTCCTCCCTCGCAACTGCTAACGCAGAAAAATTCGGCTCCTTTCATATATGAACGTGTTAGACACCAAAAAATGCCAGGTCTTTGACCATTGACTCGGACTAGAAGAGAATGAACACAATTCGAAAGAAGAAAAATTGGCTGAGTGTTGAAAGCTTTTAGTTGGCAAATTTAGTTAATCGACGAGAAAACTAGTTTTAACTGACAGAAAATACGATTTAAAATAATTAAGTTTAGGAGTATACTGGCGACAAGTAAGGTTGACTCTATGACAAAAGGCCACGAGTGATGTAGCTGTTGACAGAGTGATGATGGAGTAACAATTTAAGTGTTGGAGCCAACAATTTTGGATGTAACTCGTCATGAAGATAACCGCAAAAGGGGAAACTTAATGCAACCATCGAGGAGTGGAGTCAAGAAGTTCGTGAGAAACTGATTGTGACAATTGTAGAGAAGTGGAGGAGACATAACTATCTAAGTAATGGGGATGACACAACCGTTGATGTAGTGAAGACATAGCCATCAAAATGACAGAGTGGATTTCTTTTGTAAATAGAGATTGGTAAATTGTAAGAGTCATGTAGGGTGTTTTTTTTTTTTTTACACTGTTGTTAACTATCAGTAGCAGACTAGTAGGTACAGACACTTGTACTGTAGGGGAGAAGAAAATGTTGATCAATTAAAAAACACCAGCTGTTTAATTTTATCTTCCTGTTTATATTTAAATTTCCAGCACCTTTACATGATTAGACAAGATTGTCTTCACTCTTAGTACTTTTAATTTTCACGTCGTTTGTGTTGCCTATCCAAGAATTAAGAAAGGACCTTTCATGTGCTATGATTTATATCTTTTCGCCATTCGGAAAGGATGGACTCATAATATTTGTTCATCTGCCAATTGTATCCTATAAGTTACAGTTTGGTAAGATCACTCGGTTCTTGTACTTAGTTGCCTCATCCGGTGTCTCTACTTCAATTCTTTTGTTTACTACGTTCGCCATTCCGTTGCAAGTCGATCCGCTTGAGCTCCAATTCATTACTTCCCCCCCAAAGAAAAAAAGTTTGTAGGAAGTTTACTTGGTGATGAATCAGATGTTCATCTTTTCTCAGAAATGTGAAATCATTTATAAAGTCTTCTTAGACATGAAAATATCCATTACTCGTACTAACGAAATTTTGCTATAAAGTGGGGGGATAGTACTCAAAGCCTTGTCACAGAGCAAGTATAATGCTATAAAGAAACCATAACGTTCACTTTAACCTATAAATTACTACTACATGCCACGACCAAATTCGTTATTCTTGCATGAACACTAGCGCATTTGGATGCCGGTTAGAACCATTTGTAAATCTTCCGTTTGCTCGGGCGAAACTTCCCCTTCTTTTGCTTAACAAAGCCATCGCCATCAGCTTCAAACACAGCCAGTCATCCACGGGCTTCGTTCTTTTTATAATCCCTCTCCGACACCACTTCGACCTTTGCTGAGGAAGATCATTCTGGCACTGGCTGAGTGGAGCCCCGTTTCAGGCTTTGTAGACTGGCACCGACACTGCTTCAACCTTCTGCTGAGGAAGATTGTTCTGGTACTGGCCAAGCGGAGCCCCCTTCCGGACTTCGTTAAAGGCCCGCTCATTCTTAAAGGTAATCATCGGAGGTGGTGTTGCCGCCAGGTATATGCCTGGGAGTATTGTCGAAGCTTTGATGCATGTTTCGCAGTTGAGGTGGTACGGTGAAGGAAGTTCCATTTATAGATGAAGGGTGAGATACTTCTGCTATGCTCTTGAGGTAACATTAATGGCATCTGATTCCGATATCATAAAATAGAACAGCAAAGCAAGAACATGCGTGGATGGTACCCAGAAATACGGGGATATGGAAGGCGTCTTGGAGATTGACGTTTTAAAGTTGATGGTTGATTGGGTTGACATGCGTTAGAAGAAGCATCGCTCGGCTTTCAATAGTATCTTTGCGAAAACTAGGATTGAGCTATAAAGGACCCTTCGAGATGAATCGGGTGGCTTTACTTATACATTGTGTAGAGTGTCAAGATTCTGATAATAGCTTGTGATGGTACGGTTGCGACTAGTTCAAACTTCACAAGCAAAATCCCATCCTCCATATTGTAGAAGGGAGTCAAAATTGTCTAAGATACATTATATGGATTGTAGCGGACCTTAAAAATAAATGTTATGTATAAATCGAAGGAAATTATGACCCAAATAGTAAATACTTCCCTTGCTCAAAACCCACAAAGAGAATCAATTCAAACCACTAATCAAAAGTTGTATAACGCCTTGATTCCTTGAATATCATCCGCATGGAGACCTTTGGTCGTCCCAGAAGCTATGGAGGAGTACATGATGGCCCCTTCAACATCGCTGTGCCCTAGCCCAAGGAGGTGACCGATCTCGTGTAAAGCCACCGTCTCCACGTCGAAAGCGGCCGAGCCGGCGGGTGGATCCACAGCCCACTTCTCATCCGCGTCGTAGTGGAACAGCCCGACTGTTGGCGGAAACGCGTGGGCAATAGTTCTTCCGGGGCCATCGAAGCTGTTGTGTGCACCGTCTCCATGGTCTCCTCTTGCGAACCCTATCTGTATGTTGGCAATTTCATGGTCCTCGACGTACGAGAAAGTGAAGCGTGTCACCGAGGTCCACGTGGCAAAAGCCCGGGCAACTGGGGCCGTGGCAGCCTCTGGGGTCCCTGGGAAGAAGCCATAGGTGAGATGGTAATTAGAGGCCGGCCATCTAGGGCTTCCCTCCAAGAACGCATAGTGAGACACGGTATGAAAAGATCCGATCCCACGGAGGTTCCGCCCTTTCTTTCCGAACCCCATGCGGGTGGTTCCATTAATGATGTCGGCCACGCCGCATCGTGGTCTCATCATTTTGGACATAGTCTGGGGATCCAAGGTTCCCGTGACATTCAGATGATAATTGAGTTGGTACGTCTTAACAGCAAATTCTAACAGGTCGTCGAAGTCGTCGTCGTCGGCATGGATTGTCGGATGACCGGATTGGTTGTAATTCAAATAACCAAATTTCTCGAGGTATCTCTTGAGCTCACGAATGCCTCCGGTATGATCGCCCTTGTGACATCCCTGAAGGTGCTGGAGGAACTCAACGGGCGATTTCATTTGGTCATCTGAATGTGCTGAGGCGGCGTGAAAGAGGGAAGTGAGGAGGAGCAAGTATGAGAAGGTAGAAAAGAACATAGCATCCATGGCTGAACTGATTGAACGCGCACTCTTCTAGCAGAGAATGAATGTTTTATGCGTTGTTGCCGTATCGAAGGAGGCCTATTTATGGACACATGCCCCTTTTGAGGTGTAGCAGTAGCTAGGTCATAATGTCCCGTTCAAATTGAAATGTTCATGAATGGAAGAAACCGCAAGTACGGTACTAACAGACGACGACCGCATCGATCTTCGAGAAAAACGCGTATAAGACTGGGAATTCGAGGAAAGAAACCCTGAGGACGGTACTAAAAACGACCTTTACTAGGTCTTTGAGAAGAAGACGTGTAAGACTGGGAACCGAAGAAGTAATATTGTTAGACCTCAATTGTTAATTTTATGTATTTCATAGAGAAAGCCTCGCAGACATTGACCTAGTCTTTGATCCCCACTTAAGTATCGCGAGCCAAACACAATGCTAAATAATTCAAAAGAATCGGCACGTGGGATTCCTATATTGCGTGTGAAAAGCCACAAATGCTGTATAGGTGCATTCTAGTAGTCCTTGAACTTTCTAATATGTAATATAGTTCCCAAACTCTAGTATAATGTACAATGTCATCTTTAAACTTTAAACTTGTTCAATATAGTTCTTAAACTATAAGTAAATGTTCAACATAATCCTTTTGTTTGCATGATTTTCATGGAATTTAGAGACTAAATTGAATATTTACCAATAGTTTAAGGACCACATTGAACTAACTAAAAGCTTAAGGATGATATTACACATTGAACCAAAATTCAAGGACTACATCGAACAAATTAAAAGTTCAAAGATGACATTGGACATTTAGGGCCCGTTTGGTTCGGCTTTGAGGAAATGCCCTTGGGAGAATGTAAATATATTTGAGGTAAATGGGTTTTCCGAAATGTTACACCGCTTGATGAGACCCACATTTTGTAATGGGCTTTTGCTATTTTTTATTTTTTAATCTGAAAATCAAATCTGGCGGCCGGCTAACCGCTGGCCAACTGCCGGACGGCCAAATCTGGCCGCCTAGGGGCACGACCTCAAACAACGGCGACTTCAAGCGACGCTGTCGGCTGAGGTCGCAAAGACCAGATCTGGCCGCCAAACGGCCAAATTTGGCCTCCAGACCGCTAGATCTAGCGGCTTAAGGTCGCAACCTCAAGCAGCGTTGCCTGGGTTTGCGACCTCAGGCGACGTCGCCCGGTGCGCACGAGCCAGTGACGCCGCCTAAGTTGCGCAGACCCAAGCGACGGCACCTGGTCTGCGTGCACCAGGCGACGCCACATGAGGTCACGCTACGCCGCCCAGGTCGTGGGTCACGCCACCCTAGACGATGGTCACTGGGGATGCGCGACCCCGGTGGTGATGGTGGCTGCCAGAGAAGCCCGACTCTCAGGCGTGGAAGAAATGGCCGGAGAAGAAGAAGATGAATAGCACGCGATGAACAGTGGAAATCGCATCTCCAAAATGCCAATGCTCAAAGTAGCTTCTCCCCAGCATTTAGCTTTCAGCATTGGAAATGCTCATATTTGGCAAACGAGCTTTCAAAAATATTTGCCAAACACAAAAAAATTTCCCCAAGGGGCTTTGGGGGCCCAAAGCACCTTGGAAAGTCGAACCAAAGATGCGGTGTAATCATTTGTGTAATCATCCCTTTCATTAAAGATGCGGTATATTGCCGATGATAGTGCAAATCAATCTATAAGAAAATTTATGGTTTTAGTGGGACTCTCTATGAATTCCATATCTCCTTATGCGATTAACTCGATTGTGGATAAGGCAATGTTGAGATAACTAATTAATCATCAATCTACTATCATATGGAGGAACAACCACCGCCCGTTAGCATTGTTTTTTTTTTTTTTTTTGGGTCAAAGGAAGTTTTATTGAACCAAAACGGTCTTAAACATTCAGGCTTACAATAGGAGCATCAAGACAAAGCAAGTCCCACAGTGGCTGAGGGGATGTGCTACCCAGTTAGGAAGTAAACGGTTGAGTTTTTAAGTTTAGCAACCCAATCCTTTACTCGATTACTCTCTACTACAATAGACAATCGTCGGATTGATAAAAAGGCCCACTAAGTCACGGGCTCCCGAGATAAGCACATTGACTTCCCAAGGCAAGTGATCTGCTGCGCTCTTCACTAGATCATCTAACACCAAGCAATCTGACTCCAGTTGCAGCTGTTCTTCACTTCTAGACACAATGAGAGAGAGGGCTTCTGGCAAAGCAATGGTTTTCGCCTGTAGAGTAGAAGACAGACACCGATACTATTTTGGCTGCTCTGTCCAACAGATTCCCCAACTCATCACGAACGACGCGAGCTATGGCTCTAGGGGTCTCTCCTTCCTCATACAATGCATCACAATTCAACTTTAAAGTTCGCCCCTTTGGTGGAATCCAACTTAGAGATAAGTTCATCTTCTCTACTTGACTCATCGATTGCTCAAGGTTCCATCGTCTCCAGTTGTTGAGCATATTGTGTGTTGATTCCACTAGAAAAATTGGATTTGGACGCTGGTTGTGAAAAACAAAATCACATCTTGCCTTCCAGATATATCACAAGACACTTGCAACCATCTTAAAGGAAGGTGAATGCTCAGTTCTCACTCTAAATTGCTGTATCCAAACATCAATTCTTGACAGCCCTTGCCTTAAGATTATAATATGTAATGCAGGGTAACTCCATATCCGTGAAGTCCAGGAACATAGCAAGAATAGGTGCTCCACCGTCTCGGCTTCTTGTTTACAGAATGGACATGTGGGTCTTCTGAATTAGTTTTCTCTAGTAGGTATAGCGTACTGACATATACTCCATGTGAATATTCTGACTTTGGGAGGGGTTTTCATGTGCCAAATTTTGTTCCAAAGCTCACGAGGTGGCTGAGTAGATGTTGATGCTTGCTTTTTTGTGTTGTGAATGGTGGCTGTTCTGTCCATATTATACACGCTCTTCACTATGAACCGGCCTGTTTCTGTACCAATCCATACTAACTCGTCTTGTGTGCACTGGCTTCTCAGTTGGATTGTTAATATTTCGTTAACAATTTGGACATCAAACAGACAGTGAAGGGTCTGTTTGTCCCATCGAATCTCTTCTTTTAAAATCAAATCCGCAACTTTTGCTGGTTCTCCACAATTTGCTGGCCCCCAATGATTCCTCTTTTGAGCCATCTATCTTCTTGAATACTCATACTTTCACCTGTTCTTATTGACCACATCACTGAATGCTAAGTAGTTTCACGACCCCATTAAAATGTTCTGCCAATCCCATAAGGGTCATGAGCCTTTCCTTGCGTTCCAAAAGGAACATTGAGGGAAATACATTTCTTTCAAGATCTGGCATCATAAAGATGATGAATTTTGAGCTAACCTTTAAACTTGTTTCCCTAGTAAGGCTTTGTTAAAGGAGATCAAATCTCAGAATCCCATTCCTCCTGAATCTTTCCTCATTTTTAACACATCCCACTTCTTCCAGTGTTGTCCATCTTCTGATTCACTATTCCTCCACCAAAAAGCAGCAACTTTTTCCTCAAAGGTTTGGTGCGACAAAATAGGAATTTTAAAAATCGATATAGCATATTGTGGCAAGCTTGTACCACAGCCTTAATTAATATTTCCTTCCCCGCTTTTGACAACAAGTTCTCCTTCCACCCCTCAAGCTTTGTATAAACTCTGGCTAGAATCCAAGCAATCATATGCATTTTAGAAACTCCCCGATCAGATGAGATCCCCAAGTACTCCCTTTCTTTTTTACTTCAGGCACTCTCAACTCATTGCCCATAATTCTTCTCAAATTCTGTGGACAGCCCACACTAAAAGATATACTAAACTTGTTTAAGTTAATTGCTTGCACAGAAGCATAGCAATATTAATTCACAATCGAAGCTAAGTTCTGGCACTTTTTCACCTTTCCATCCAGGTAGAAAATCAAGTCGTTAGCAAATAAGAGGTGTGAAAGAACAGGACAATACTTGTTAAGTTTGATCCCTCTGATTGTGAAAGACCACCCGGTTCCTCTACTTAGATGCTTCATCCAGTGTCTCTACTTCAATTCTTTAGTTTACTACATTCGCTATTCCCTTGCAGGTCGATCGGTTTAAGCTCCTCCATAACTTCCCCCCAGTTTGTAGGAACTTGAATTTGTGATGAATCAGATGTTTGTCTTTCCTCAGAACATAAATTCATTTATACTATATCCCGAGCCATGAAAATCTCTTTCTGCTATCTAGCAGAGGGACAGTGCCCAAAGCCTTGTTACATTGCAACTGTAAACTACTGTGTAAGAAACTATAACACTCACTTTAACACTGTAAATTACTACTACATGCCATGACCAAATTTATTCCTGCATGAACAACACTAGTGCATTTGGATGCCAGTTAGAACTGTCTGAAGGTCTTCCATTTGCTCAGCTGAAGCTTCGCCGGCTTTTGCCCAGCAGAACCATCAGCATTAGCTTCTAACTCAGCAGATCCTCCATGGCCTTCATTCTTTTTATGGTCCCGCTCCGACACTGCCTCGACCTGCTACCGAGGAAGATCATTCTGGTACTGGCCGAGCAGAGCCCCGTTTTGGACTTCGTTGGAGGCCGGCTCATTCTTGAAGGCTCTGTACACGTTCGGGTATTGAGGGATATCGGGATTGACGCTAAGCGTCTTTGAAATTCTCGAGATGTGTTCGAGGTAATCATCGGAGGTGGTGTTCCAGCCAGGGATGGAACTGGGAGTATTTTCTAAGCTTCGACGCATGTTTTCGCCTTTGCAGTGGTATAGCGAAGGAAGTTCCATTTATACGTGAAGGGGTGAGATGCTTGTGCTATATTCTTGAAGTGACATTGACGGCATCTATTCCCTTTTCTATATTTGAAACACAGAACAAGAACATGTGCGGAACGTACCCAGATATAGGGCGTTGTCCAAGGCTTCTTGGAGATTTATTCCTTGACGGATACGTTATAAACTTGACACTTAATCGTGTCATAATGCGCCAGATATTTTATTTGTTTTTCCTTCTTTGTCTCTAGATGGTGCATCACTTGGTTTTAATATCCTTTTAAAAGTACCAGAAATATATTTGAGAGATGATAGGGGATTCTGCGTATTTCCTTATTATCCTGTAATGCTTATAGATAGACCCGTGTACTCTTCATTTGATAATGAACAGAATATTATATTTTTCTATCATTACAATCCTCAACTCCAATGTCGTATGCGATAGATTTTATCTATAGCAATAAAAAGTAAAGATAAACAACATGGATAATCGAAGACAATTTTGACCAAATAGTAAATATTCCCCTTGCTCAAAACCCACAAGAGATTCAATCTAATCCACTAGTCAAAAGTCGTATAAAGCTTGACCCCTTGATATGTAGGAGCTCTGAAAGAGTACGTGATGGACCCTCTAACACCGCTGTGCCCTTGCCCAACAAGGTGACCGATCCCGCGGAAAGCCACGGCCTCCAAGTCCAAAGGGGCGAACCGGAGGGTGGATTCACAGCCCACCTCTCGTCCGCGTCGTAGCAGAATGGCCTGTTAGTTGGCGGGAAATCATGGGCAATGGTTCCTCCAGGCCCTTTGAATCTGTTCTCCATGCCACAGGTGAGATGGTAATTAGAAGTCGGCCACCTGGCGATTCCCTACAATTATCAACGAGGGCATGATTAGAAGAAAAAATAGATCATTAAATCCCACAATAGCATATCGAAAATGCTAGTGCTGGCATTTTCCTGAAGTGTTCCATAAAAACTTTACCAAACGACTTAACTTTTTCTCTAAAGTCCCTCGAAAAAGCTGTTCCATATGAGTTTTTAGTAACTTCTCAAATGTGCTTTTTTCCTTATTCAAGCAAGGGCAGGGAGGGGGTTAGGAGTTTTCCATGTTGTCGTAGAATGTTTCTCACCATTGTAAATCCGATCATTTAGAGGATTAATAATATCTTGAAAGACTAATTTACGACCCCATGTCATCCGAAAAACAAGGGACTGATTCCATAGGCTGAAGCGACATCAGCCCGAGCATTAGGCTTCTCCTAATGTTTTCAACTTACTATGTTCTTGACTTCTTAATTAGAAATAATAATTATAAAAAGAAAAAAAAGAAGAAGAAGACAATCCTTATACGTGTAGGCCCCATTTCTGAAAATTGCAAAATAATTCCTATTTGTAAGAATAATTATGACGAGTTAATGTTTCGGTATCTTGACTACACTGACACCTTAGATTTGGTAATACGAGATTGGCCATTTAGGGTTTCCCTCAAAGAGTTTGTAGTGGGACACCGCATGGAAGGAGCCGAGACCACGGAGGATCTGGCCTTTCTTGTTGGGCTCCATCCAAGTGGTCCCATTAACGATATCCGACATGCCACACCACGGCATCATCATTTTCAAAACCATCTGAGGATCCAAGGTTCTAGTTGTTGGATGCAAATTGCGTAATCTCAAGATCTCCATAACTAAAACAAGAACATGCATAATTGAGTAGAAAGATTAACGCACCTGTTTTGGGATCCATTGGTCTTGAAGCGGAAGCGGAAACACAATATTCCACGCGCAAGTCATTCTCCTCTATTGCCCTCCGTATCACTAGCTCAATGAGGCGGCCCCTTTACGTTTAGCGTTAGGTAAACGCCTTTAGGTGATGATACATGTGAGAATTAGGGTTAAATGAGAGACTTGAGCACTATTTATAGAGCTTTCAGCCAGTCCCCCTCATTACGGGCCAGGCTCAACTCGGCCCACACTAGTCAGCCCATATTAGATTAATTAAGAAACATTCTATCTCACTTTAGACCAATCATATTTTACGGTAACCGTAAAAATAATAAATTACAATATCAATTAATTTAGTCCACATTAGGAAAACTCTTACATTTATATTAATTGAAATCGTACTGTATGTGCGCACATTTGGTCCAGAGATAATTTTTAATAGTCAATCCTATCCCATAAAGTCTTAAACACCGAATCATGGCGATAACTGCATGTATACACACAGAGCCTTCCATGGTCACGAGTGCTCTTGACTTTATTGATATGGATTCAATATGGTAGTGTGTCAAATGAATAACATCTCTCATAGAGAGATCCCATTTGTCAGTCATCATTCTCTTACCTTAGGTGTCACAAAAACTTGTGCCACTAGATAATGCTTTACGGTTCCAATGAACCCACATATGTCTTGTCCTTATAGTTAACCTTTCTTTATGTATCACAAGACATATGCACAAGGCTAATAACTGGATGCCCAGATGCCCCTAGCCTTCACTCAAGGTTTATACAATCCCTTGAGAATTTATCAATATGTATTCAACATAATAACAATACATTCAAAAATATTTTATTAAATGCAAAAGTTGATACATATCAAACCGTTACAAAGTGTAACGAACACAAATAAAACCTTTATCAGAGTAAAGTCAAAATAGCTCCCACTAAACAACAGCATATCATGATGCTCCTAGGCCCATGCTAACGATATGTCACTCAAATACACACGGGCGTAGGCCTTTAGTTAGTGGATCTGCAATCACATCATCTGTGAAATATATATTATATTAAAATGTCACTTTTCTGTACTGTTTGCTTTTGGTAAAAAATTTTGACCGTTATATATTTAGACCCCTTGAGACCTTTGTAGTAAATAAATAAGACTATAAATTTGTTATCTCAATACAATCGTATGGATCTATCCATAAAGTTAAAACGATTAACTTCTTCATGAGGTTCTGGAGCCTAAAAGAATGTTACTAACACTGTTTACATAGTAGAAGATAACATAGAATTTTATTTACTGCACTTACTGCTAACATAAATATGTATTCCGTTATTGATTGCATGTCATCAGAACAGCCAGCAAAGTTTACATCTAAATACCCTACTAACTACAAGAATTGAACATGTCTGTAAATTAGCATATAATCTCTTGTCTTCTTTAAGTACCTTAAAACCTTCTTGACAGCAACCCAGTGATCATGTCCTGGAATTGATCGATACATGCCTAGAAGTCCCGTCACAAAGACAACGTTTAGTCTAGTGCAAATTCGAGCATATATTGTACTTTTAAGTACATTGATACAAGGTACACCATTTAATTAGATTTTCTCAATATTTAAATAAGGACAATATGATAGATTTAGTCAATGACCCTTAACAACAGGAGCAATTCCTAGCTTGCAATAATGTATATTGAATGTTTCCAATAAACAATCAGCAAATGTCCTCTGAGAAAATCTAATATAATATGGCAAAAACAATCCTTACAGACCTTAGTATAAATGATATAAGATATCTCAAGGTCACAACTTGTAAGCAAAATATTATTTACATAAAGTATGAGAAAAAATAATTTTTCTCCCACTGACCTTGCAGTATATTAAATTACTTTGTTCACAATTGAACAAAATAATAACACTATGAAACTTTAATAATATTGTCTGGAAACTTGCTTAAGACTATAAATAAGACTTTTCAGTCTACACACAAGTTTACTTGAAACATTTGTTGCAAAATTCTTCAATAGCACAATATAGATTTTGTATCTATTTGGCGTAACGTTATATCAAAATAAATTATTAATGCCACGTTCACTCTGAAAGAATATTTAAAGAAATAATTATTTCTTCACTATAAACAATCCACCCCTCTTTCAGAGTGAAAACTTTAGTTACCAATTTGGCTTTAAATTCCACAATCTTTCTTTGAAATTATTTTAGTTTTGTACACCAATTTGCAACTAATGAACTTATAATCTTTAGGCAAGTAAGTTAGTTTCCAAACACTATGATGTTTCATAGATTGTATATCGCATTTTATGGCATCTAATCACATTTTTAATTGAAAATAAGAAACGACATTTATATAAGTTGCTAAAACAACCATGTAATGGATATTATAATCATGCTCTTACAAATAGACTATATAGTATGATGATATAAATGATCGTCTTTCCCTAACAAATCTCCTTAATAAAGCTGCAACCACTTCATTCTGCACTTGAGAGGTTTAAGAAATTTCATTATAAACTATATCAAGAATAGTACCTTAAACCTCAACAAGTTTAGTCTATGGTACAGGAGATTTCATAATTATCAATATAAGTAAAGACAAAAACATAGTAACATCCATTATACTATTATCTTTAATAGTCTGAGAGCAGCTATCCTCTACAATTACGTCAATCTTTAGAAACTTTAGAGTATGTGATTACATAATTCTTGTACCTTCTTTAGGGTCATAAAATCAATACCCATTTAACAATCTAGATAAGATACAAAATAATTCCGAGTGGATCTGAATTCCAACGCACTTAATATTGGATTAGATAACCTCACTTTTGAATGACATCTCTAAATTTCATATGATTCAAGTAATTTATGTCCAATCTATAACTCAAAAGAAGTTTATGAAACAACTTTGATAAGAGACACATTTTGTATGTGAAAAAGTTACTTTCATATCAGCCCACAAAAAACCAGATAAATTAGTCTTACTAATCATACTCTTCACCATGTTCAATATGGTGCATTTATGCCTTTCGGCCAAATCTTTTTGTCAGAATTTTTAGGTATAGTAATTAAATTACTATCCCAGAATCTACCAAGTATTTGACAAATGACCCTTTAAGCTATTTCGCATTGTCATACTTGTCAAAATACTCACAGCCACTGTTAAGCCTGACAACATTTTAAGACTAATTGTAATTGTTTTATTCTTTATCTCGGTCATTTTCCTTAAATAGAAAACTTTCAGAAACAACCTTTTATCATCTTATAGCATTGCAGTTCGCAGGTAAACCTCTTTTCAAATGTTCCAGTAAAAACCTAAATAATAATGAAGTTATTAATTACAGAAAATGTGATTGAAAACCAAGTAATATATATATAATTAGCATCATGTGAGTATCGTGTAACTTGACGTACAAGTACACATCCAGAGAGTTACACGCATAATCATATAATCACCTTTGGGCAGAATACATGACATGCAGTTGTACAATCCCCACATGATAGCGATTATGAGAATATATCACAACTTAAAATTTGAAGCAGTAAAAACCTCAATAATAATGAATTTATTAATTACAGATAATGAAGTTATTAATCACATGATAGCGATTATGAGAATATATCACAACTTAAAATTTGAAGCATATGTCCACAACTTAAAATTCAATTGCTCTTTTCTCAAGCAACAAATCATATGTCCACAACTTAAAATTTGAAGCAGTAAAAACCTCAATAATAATGAAGTTATTAATTACAAAAAATGTGATTGAAAACCAAGTAATATATATAATTAGCATCATGTGAATATCGTGTAACTTGACGTACAAGTACACATCCAAAGAGTTACACGCATAATCATATAATCACCTTTGGGCAGAATACATGACATGCAGTTGTACAATCCCCACATGATAGCGATTATGAGAATGTATTCCAATTCTTCGTGAATTCATCACATTTGGGCATATGAATCACTAGAATCAGTCACCCATCCACCACACTATCATGTATCCCTCCATGAACTAATACACAATCACCTCCTTTGGGAGTATGACTACGCATTAGATCAGGAGACATCCCAATCATCATAAGAGACCAAAATTTCTCAAACCCAATCAAGCGTGCCACTTTGGCGGTCACTACTCAATTGAATCATTGAAATTCTCTCATACCAGGAATATAAACTTTACTCCTCACATACACCATACACATGTGATTTTAACTTTAGTGATAGGGGCATCATATCACCAAAATCACATATCATGCTAATTATATTGCTATATATATACAGCGAACCTAAAAGACAGATTCCAATGAGATCATTGATCACAGTAACACAAGAAACTTCTCATAACAGAGAATAAAACATCTCTTATGCACCCCGATTACATATTACCAGAACAACATAAAAAGAATGCTGATCTAAAATATCTCTCACAAATTAACATTAATAGTAATACATGGTACACCAAATCGACAAGCTTGACAGCTGATCCATTATCACTCATGAGTTCATAAGGCAAAAAATAACTCCAAGGCCAACAACTGATTTACTAGCCAATTTTTAAGTAACAAATTATCATTGTAATCAACCAATGGCTTATTAATTGAGTCAAACCAGAGAACTAAATATCTAAAATTTAACAGTAGATATTATTGCTCTACGTAAATGTTGTCATACTCCTTAACCATAAAAATATTTAACTTGATAGACATTAACAAGTGACCAGATGAGTTCATGTACAATATGCAGTAACTTAATTGACATGCATTACCCACATACAACAGATATGTTAATCAGTTAATCAGTTTGGTTACGAGTTCTTAAGACGTCTATCATTCAAAGATTACCAGCTTGTCAAGGAATATGCTTGAGTAACAAAAGTTTCATAACATTTACTGTTTCTCATCAGCTCAATACATAGCTCAATTACTATTCCATAATGGTTGTATCTCATTAAGCCAATTTCAGTTCATAATAAAGTGTAATTTTTATTAATGAATCACACCATTATAATGTTTATGTGATAACATACCTGTAACCCAACACTTTATATTTCAAAAATCATCGAAAATATAAGAAAAATACGCAAAAATACACTAAAAATACACGTATTTAGGGTTCCGTATGTATTTTCACATCCATAAAATTATCAAACATATAAAATAAATACACCAGGACGTAGAGGATGATCATACGAACCTAATGCCACCATCCACGCGCCGAATGGAGACTCCACGCGCCCACATGCGCCGCCTGAGTGCGCGGCACGTGGAGCTCACGCGTAGCGCGCATTCGACGCCTAGGCAGCGCGTGGCCGTGCGTGGGGGTGCGTGCGGCCTCCTCCAGCGACCCGCCGCCAACCGTCTTACTCATCTTGTCGAGCCCAGTTCGAATTTATGATTTAATTTTATTTTTATTGAACAAAAAATCTCGAAAATCACAAATTATGGCAAAAACTTTATGCATTCAAGTTCTAGGGTTATGGTTGCTCTGATACCACATGTTGGACGCAAATTGCGTAAACCCAAAATCTCCATAACTAGAACAAGAACATGCATAATTGAGTATAAAGATTAACGTACCTGTTTTGGGATCCATTGTTCTTGAAGCAGAAGCGGAAACACAATGTTTCACGCGCAAGTTCTTCTCCTCTATTGCCCTCCGTATCAATGGCTCAATGAGGCGGCCCCCCTCATGTTTAGCGTTAGGTAAACGCCTCTTAGGTGAGGATACATGTGAGAATTAGGGTTAGAGGAGAGACTTGAGCACTATTTATAGAGTTTTCGGCCAGTCTCCCTCATTACGAGCCAAGCTCAACTCAGCCCACACTAGCTAGCCCATATTATACTAATTAAGAAACCTTCTATCTCACTTTATACCAACCATGTTTTACGGTAACCGTAGAAATAGTAAATTACAATATCAATTAATTTAGTCCACATTAGGAAAACTCTTACACTAGTAGCATTTAGATGATGATTGAACTAATATACCTTGATGGCATGCTCTAGCAAATCGTTGAAGTTGTCATCACCGGTGTGGACCGAATGTTCAGATTGGTTGTAGTTCAAGCAGTGTTTAGATGATGATTGAGTTGATACATCTTGACTACATGCTCTAGCAAATCGTCAAAGCCGTCATCGCTAGTGTGGATTAGATGGTCAGATTGGTTGTAGTTCATGTAATCGAATTTCTCAAGTTATTGCTTGAGCTCGCAAATACCTAGGGCATGGTCGCCCTCGTGGCATCCCTCAAGGTGCTTGAGGAAATCAAAGGCTGATTTGGTTTGGACATGGGAATGTGCTAAAACGTCACAGATGGTGAGAAGGAGGAGGAGCAAGTGGGAGAAGGTGGAATGGGGCTTGTTAGGCCATGTTTGGTAACATTTCTATTCCTCTATTTTTCTATTTTTATTTTTATTTTTTGAAACAATAAAAAAATAGAAATCTATTTGGGAAAGTGAACTAATTTTTATATTTTCCGAAACAAATCAGTGGTCAATGAATAGATTTATAATAGAAATAAAATAAAATAAAAAACTTACTTCTCTCTTCCTAGGAATAAAAAAGAGGAAATAAGTCCATTTCAGAAAAACAAACTCGACGTAACCCAGTGCTTGTCCTTACACAATCGACACAAAGTTAAATCTTCTGACCTGATCCGAGTCCCCGTTTTTCATAATAAAATAATAAAAAATCATAAATTTAGCAAAAATTTTGGAAATTAGATTTTGACTGGTTTTACTATATTTTAGTGTTAATTCTAGTTTAGCATAAAAAAAGTGATTTTTTTTATAATGAGAATGGAAATTGGTTTCAAAATTAAATAAGCTTTTAGGGTTTTAATATATGAATTTTTGAATGCCGTTTTCTTTTAGAAACAAGGTTATGTCGTGAAAGTTTGGCAACTCCAGGCAACACTTGGTTGTATCTAAAAAAGCTCAAACGGTTTATGTACCTATTTATTGTAATGTCGAAAAATTTATTATCAACTTTCTTTATATTGTGAGTTATAAATTAGTCGCACTTGTACTGTAGTTTGTAGAAGATTGCTGAATTGTAAGAGTCATGTGAGGTGTGTTCTTTCCTTCTTTTTTTCACTGTTGTTAACTATCATCAGTAGGTACAGACACTTGTACTGTAGTTTGTAGAAGAAAATGTTGATCAATTAAAAAACACCAGCTATTCAATTTTATTTTCCTGTTTATTTTTAATTTTGCAGCACCTTTACATTATTGGACATGATTGTCTTCACTCTTAAGTACTTTTAATTTTCTCGTCGTTTGTGTTGCCTATCCAAGAATTAAGAAAGGACCTTTCATGTGGCATGGTTTATATCTTTTTGCTATTCGGAAAGGATGGACTCATAAAAATACTTAGTTCTTTTGCCAATTGTTTCCTTAAGTTACAGTTTAGTAAGATCACTCGATTCCTGTACTTAGTTGCCTTATCTGGTGTCTCTACTTCAGTTCTTTTGTTTACTACATTCGCCCTTCCATTGCAGGTCGATCCGCTTGAGCTCCAATTCATTACTTACCACCCTCAACTCCTACCACAAAAAAAAAAAAAAAAAAAAAAAATAGAATCATTTATAAAGTCTTCTTAGACAAGAAAAATCTCCATTACTAGTACTAGCCAAAATTTGCTATGAAGCAGGGGGATAGTACTCAAAGCCTTGTTACAGAGCAAGTATAATGCTATAAAGAAACCATAACGCTCACTTTAACACTATAAAGTACTACTACATGCCATGACCAAATTCATTATTCTTGCATGAACATTAGCGCATCTGGATGTCGGTTAGAACCGTTTGTGGATCTTCCATTTGCTCGGGCGAAATTTCCCCTTCTTTTGCTTAACAAAGCCATCGTTATAAGCTTCAAACTCAGCCAATCTTCCACGGGCTTTGTTCTTTTTATAATCCCTCTCCGACACTGTTTCGACCTTCTGCTGAGGAAGATCATCCAGACAGTGGCCGAGCGGAGCCCTGTTTCAGGCTCTGTAGATCGGCACCGACACTGCTTCAACCTTCTGCCGAGGAAGATTGTTCTGGTTCTGGCCAAGCAGAGCCCCCTTCCGGATTCATTAAAGGCCCGCCCATTCTTAAAGGTAATCATCGGAGGTGGTGTTCCCGCCAGGCATACGCCTGGGAGTATTGTCGAAGCTTTGATGCATGTTTCGCAGTTGAGGTGGTACGGTGAAGGAAGTTCCATTTATAGATGAAGGGTGACATACTTCTGCTATGTTCCTGAGGTAACATTAATGGCATATGATTCCGATATCATAAAATAGAACAGCAAAGCAAGAACATGCGTGGATGGTACCCAGAAATACGGGGATATGGAAGGCGTCTTGGAGATTGACGTTTTAAAGTTGATGGTTAATTGGGTTGACATGCGTTAGAAGAAGCATCGCTCGGCTTTTAATAGTATCTTTGCGAAAACTAGGATTGAGCTATAAAGGAACCTTCGATATGAATCGGGTGGCTTTACTTATACAATGTGTAGAGTGTCAAGATTCTGAAATTAGCTTGTGATGGTACGGTTGCAACTAGTTCAAACTTCACAAGCAAAATCCCATCCTCCATATTGTAGAAGGGAGTCAAAGTTGTATAAGATACATTATATGGATTGTAGCGGACCTTAGAAATAAATGATACGTATAAATCGAAAGAAATTATGACCCAAATAGTAAATACTTCCCTTGCTCAAAACCCACAAAGAGAATCAATTCAAACCACTAATCAAAAGTTGTATAACGCCTTGATTCCTTGAATATCATCCGCATGGAGACCTTTGGTAGTCCCAGGAGCTATGGAGGAGTACATGATGGCCCCTTCAACATCGCTGTGCCCTAGCCCAAGGAGGTGACCGATCTCGTGTAAAGCCACCGTCTCCACGTTAAAAGCGGCCGAGCCGGAGGGTGGATCAACAGCCCACTTCTCATCCGCGTCGTAGTGGAACAGCCCCCTTGTTGGCGGAAACGCGTGCGCAAGAGTTCCTCCGGGGCCATCGAAGCTGTTGTGTGCACCGTCTCCATGGTCTCCTCTTGCAAACCCTATCTGTATGTTGGCAATTTCATGGTCCTCGACGTACGAGAAAGTGAAGCGTGTCACCGAGGTCCACGTGGCAAAAGCCCGGGCAACTGGGGCCGTGGCAGCCTCTGGGGTCCCTGGGAAGAAGCCATAGGTGAGATGGTAATTAGAGGCCGGCCATCTAGGGCTTCCCTCCAAGAACGCATAGTGAGACACGGTATGAAAAGATCCGATCCCTCGGAGGTTCCGCCCTTTCTTTCCGAACCCCATGCGGGTGGTTCCATTAACGATGTCGGCCACGCCGCATCGTGGTCTCATCATTTTGGACATAGTCTGGGGATCCAAGGTTCCCGTGACATTCAGATGATAATTGAGTTGGTACGTCTTAACAGCAAATTCTAACAGGTCGTCGAAATCGTCGTCGTCGGCATGGATTGTCGGATGACCGGATTGGTTGTAATTCAAATAACCAAATTTCTCAAGGTATCTCTTGAGCTCGCGAATGCCTCCAGTATGATCGCCCTTGTGACATCCCTGAAGGTGCTGGAGGAACTCAAAGGGCGATTTCATTTGGTCATCTGAATGTGCTGAGGCGGCGTGAAAGAGGGAAGTGAGGAGGAGCAAGTATGAGAAGGTGGAAAAGAACATAGCATCCATGGCTGAACTGATGAACGCAAACTCTTCTAGCAGAGAATGAATGTTTTATGCGTTGTTGCCGTATCGAAGGAGGCCTATTTATGGATACATGCCCCTTTTGAGGTGTAGCAGTAGCTAGGTCATAAGGTCCCGTTGAAATTGAAATGTTCATGCATGGAAGAAACCGCAAGTACGGTACTAACACACAACGACCGCATCTATCTTCGAGATAAACGCGTATAAGACTGGGAATTCGAGGAAAGAATCCCTGAGTACGGTACTAAAAACGACCTTTACTAGGTCTTTGAGAAGAAGACGTGTAAGACTGGGAACCGAAGAAGTAATATTGTTAGAACTCAATTGTTAATTTTATGTATTTCATAGAGAAAGCCTCGCAGACATTGACCTAGTCTTTGATCCCCACTTGAGTATCGCGAGCCAAACACAATGCTAAATAATTCAAAAGAATCGGCACGTGGGATTCCTATATTGCGTGTGAAAAGCCACAAATGCTGTATAGGTGCATTCTATTTTCATTAAATGCAAGTAGTCTTTAAACTTTCTAATATGTAATATAGTTCCCAAACTTTAGTATAATGTACAATGTCATCTTTAAATTTTTAATTTGTTCAATATAGTTCTTAAACTATAAGTAAATGTTCAACATAATCCTTTTGTTTGCATGATTTTCATGGAATTTAGGGACTAAATTGAATATTTACCAATAGTTTAAGGACCACATTGAACTAACTAAAAGCTTAAGGATGATATTACACATTGGACCAGAATTCAAGAACTGCATCGAACAAATTAAAAGTTCAAAGATGACATTGGACATTTAATCAATTTTCAAGAATCATTTATGTAATCATCCCTTCCATTAAAGATGTGGTGTACTGCCGATGATAGTGCAAATCAATCTATAAGAAAATTTGTGTTTTTAGTGGGACCCTCTATGAATTCTATATCTCCTTATGCAATTAACTTGATTGAGGATAAGGCAATGTTGAAATAACTAATTAATCATCAGTCTACTATCATATGGAGCAACAGCCACCGCCCCTTAGCATTGTTTTTTTTTTTTTTTTTTTTTTTTTGAGTCAAAGGAAGTTTTATTGAACCAAAACGGTCTTAAACATTCAGGCTTACAATAGGAGCATCAAGACAAAGCAAGTCCCACAGTGGCTGAGGGGATGTGCTGCCCAATTAGGAAGTAAAAGGTTGAGTTTTTAAGTTTAGCAACCCAATCCCTTACTCGGTTACTCTCTACTACAATAGACAATCGTCGGATTAATAAAAAGGCCCATTAAGTCACGGGCTCCCGAGATAAGCACATTGACTTCCCAAGGCAAGTGATCTGCTGTGCTCTTCACTAGATCAACTGACGCCAAGCAATCTGACTCCAGTTGCAGCTGTTCTTCACTTCTAGACACGAGGAGAGAGAGGGCTTCTGGCAAAGCAACAGTTTTCGCCTGTAGAGTAGAAGACACCGATACTATTTTGGCTTCTCTGTCCAAGAGATTCCCCAACTCATCACGAACGACGCAAGCTATGGCTCTAGGGGTCTCTCCTTCCTCAATCCATCACAACTCACCTTTAAAGTTCGCCCCTTTGGTGGAATCCAACTTAGAGATAAGTTCGTCTTCTCTATTTGACTCATCGATTGCTCAAGTTTCCATCGTCTCCGGTTGTTGAGCATATTGTGTGTTGATTCCACTAGAAAGATTGGATTTGGACGCTGATTGCGAAAAACAAAATCACATCTTGCCTTCCAGATTGTTGGGAATTATTGATTCCTTAAAATGGATTCGACACTAAATCGAACCCCTAAAACTAATGCGGAAGATGAGCCCAGAAACAAACATGTATCACTGATCAAAGACACACCACGGAATCGAGCATACCTTGTTGTCCACAGATTAAACACCAACGTTGATTTGAGGAAGAAAAAACTGATCCCGTTCTACTAAGGAGTGTGCTGTTGCTATTAGAGGGAGAAAAACAGAGCGTACTGTTTCTTTCTATTTTTTTTTTTTTTTTTTTAGGGAGAGAGAGAGTGAAAAGACGTACGTTCATCTAAAGGGTGTGATCCCTTTTTTTCTTTTCTCTTTTACATCTTCTCCAAGAGACGTAACTCTTCAACGTAATACGTTCCCCCAAAAGTCATAACCCCTCATATTTAAATAACGCAACATTTCACATCGCAGCTGTTCCTCCATGGGCCCTTATCTTGCGGGTCGGGCTTTTAGACCCAACATGGGCAGACGGGCCCACTTAAGCCCATCAACATATAAATAAAACCATCATCTCCCACTCGCACATGATGGGCTGAACAGGATTCTCTTTACCTCTCTACAATGTTCATACCGGTGAATAATCCGTGTGACCAGCATACTTTGAGAGCTCGTTGCCATACATCTGTTAGGAATATATAGTAGCTCATAATGGACATCACACTTTGAGTAGATTTAGTATGCAGTACCCTAGATCGATCGATCACATTTATATCTCTCTCTTGATCTCTTTTTAAATAATGATATATTGTATTCACAATTACGATTATCCCAAAGACAGTCATAATTGGTCGACCAGTGAATACAAAACTTAGAATGTGATTCTCCAAATCTGATCTTCCTTTTTCTTTTAAACTCTCAATTTCAGTTCAGCTTACTTTTCTAGAAATGTCCCATTAGATCGAATCAATTCATGATCATTGGCAATATCCTAAGATAGCAAATACTAAATAGAAATCTTGAGAATAAGTAAGAGTTATGAGGGCACTAAATTGAGGAACTCTTTTCCTCAAGAGTCTCATACGGCATAAAAGTTGAGATCTAACTTTTGCCACTCTTATTGGTCGTCTCATGCATACGTAGTATGAAATACGTATTACGGTATTTACTCATTTCCCATTGAGCGTATGTCTACACCATCAATACCGTACAGATGATAATTCAGACATACATAATGTCTAACTTGAGTTCACATATCTACTCATTCACAGAATTCATCAGAACTCACATTTGGCATAATAGACAGATAAAGTAAAATATGTGGGTTATTTTACTTTCGGACATAGTAAATATTATGTCATTATCTTAACACTCAGTTAAGGTGACTTATGTATTTTAAGTTTGAGCTCTCGATTATCACCTAAATAATAAGCTTAAAAACCGTCTCAACTCTATTTATCACATAGTAAATAGAGGCGATTACCCGTGTGAGTAGGCTAATCTTTTATCTATCCGACATACTTTCTCAACTTAATATAATGCACTGAGCATTAAGATGCATAAACGTCAAACAAAGATTCATAGGCATTAATAATAATAAAAAAAAAACACAAATTCATTAAATGTAAACACTTTAGGGAAATTACAACATTCAGTACATCAGCCTCTACGCAGCTCTAGAGATTTTACATGACTACAAAATACATCTCTAGATATTGACTTTGTCATATGATCTGCTACCATTTTATGCGTAGATATGTACTATAAGTTCACATCTTTTCATGCAACAATATCCTTGACAAAATTATACGTGGCATCTATATGTTTGGTCTTGCCATAATATTTTGGATCTTTGATGTACGCTATAACTGCTTGGCTATCATAGTTAATCAATAAAGGATTTGCAGCATACCCAATAACATCTAAATGATCCAAAAATCTCTTAAGCCAAACACATTCTTGTACTGCTGCTGATAATACCACAAACTTAGCTTCCATTGTGGATAAGGCTATACACGTTTGCTTCTTACTGCTCCAAGATATGGCGCCATTGTTCAGTAAGAAAGTAAAACCAGAGGTAGATTTCCTTTCATTTAAATCTCCTCCCCAATCAGCATCTGAATAGCCTTCAAGTCGCAGATCTTTTCCTTGGTAATTCAGCTTATAATCAGCAGTTCCCCTCAGATACATCAGTATTCTTTTAACGGCTTTCTAATGTGCTTGACCTAGATTTGATTGGTATCTACTCACCATTCCAACTGTAAAGCATATGTCAGGTCTTATACACATCATAGCGTACATCAAGCTCCCAACAGCACTAGCATAAGGAATATCTTTCATTTTTTCATTCTCTTGTAGAGTCATTGGACACAGTTTATGGCTCAATCATTCACCTTTTGCAATAGGAGTATCAATGGGTTTACAATCTTGCATACGAAATCGTTCAAGAACCTTATTTATGTATGTTTCTTGCGAAAGAGATAATGATCTTTTCGAACGATCTCTTGAAATCTTAACTCCAAGAATGTATGCAGCCTCACTCATATCTTTCATCTCAAAGTTGGAAGATAACCAACTCTTCACAATATTAACAAACTCCATATTGCTCCTGACAATTAGTATATCATCAATATATAATGATATGATCACAAATTGATCTTTGGATCTTTTGATATATACACAATAATCCTCATCTATCATTGTAAAATCATATGCCATTATGACATTATGAAAACGTATATACCATTGTCTCGACGACTGCTTAAGGCCGTATATCGATCTCAAAAGTCGACATATTTTTCCTTATTGGCATTCTATAATGAAACCAGCAGGTTGTTCCATATATATTTCTTCCTCTAATTCTCCATTGAGGAAAGCAGTCTTTACATCCATTTGATGTAACTCAAGATCGATACTAACTACTATTGCCAGAATAATGCTAATCGAGGTAAATCTTATTACAGGAGAAAATGTTTCTTCATAATCAATTCATTCCTGTTGATTATACTCTTTCGCCACAAGGCGAGCCTTATGCCTTTCTATCGAGCCATCAGCTTTACACTTTATTTTAAGAACCCACTTATTTCCAATAACTTTGCGTCCTTTTGGAAGATCAACTAGTTCCCAAACTTGGTTTGACTTCATTGACTCCATCTCCTCTTCCATTGCATAAATCCATTTTTCCTTACTATGGCAATTTAGAGCCTCATTAAAATTTCTTGGTTCATCTTCATTTTGTGGAGCAACCATAAAAGTTTCCCCTTCAATGTCAAAGGGAATATTTTTGCGACTTGTTCGCCGTATGGGAGATTGTACACTTTGCACATCATTCCTCATCATGCTTCCACTCGGATTAGATAATGACAATATCATCTCATCATGGGGTTGTAATTGAGAGTGAGTTGAATTAAATTCATCACTTCTCATGTTACTCCCACTTGGACGAACTCCATTAAGTTCATTATCTTGATCCAAGATTTCAAATAGGGAGTAATTCTCACCTATTTCGCCCTTCTTAGGAAATTCATTCTCTAAGAATGTGACATCTCGTGATTCGAATTCAATTATCCTTCCACTTTCCTACTCACCTATAAACACATACACTTTCGAGTGTTCAGAGTATCTTATGAAAATACTCTTCTTTCCTCTAGGACCCAATTTTCCAAACTTGTAAGAGGGCTCATGAGTATAGGCAGCACAACCCCATGGTTTAAGAAAACTTAAGTCCGATTTTCTACTAGTCCATAACTCATATGGAGAAGAAGTAACTAATTTGGAAGGCACCCTTTTAAGTATATAGGCAGCAGTTAACAACGCATCACTCCAAAAAGTGATAGGTAAGTTAGCATGCGCCATCATGGACCTAACCATTTCCAATAGGGTTCTGTTCCTTCTCTCCGCAACACCATTTTGTTGAGAAGTATATAGAATAGACAACTATCTTTCTATTCCTTTTTCATCACATAATTTTCTGAACTCATCAGATAAATATTCTCGACCTCGATCGAATTGCAATACTTTTATTTTCTTGTCTAATTGATTTTCTACCAAGTTCATAAACCTTTTGAAACAACTCAATACTTCAGATTTATGAGAAATCAAATAGACATATCTGAATCGAGTATAATCATCTATAAACGTGACGAAATAAACAGCCACATGCCTTCCTCTTACATTCATCGGACCATAGACGTCAGAATGGATTAATTGCAAAAGAAGTTCAGCCCTTTTACCTTTTCCAAATGGTTTTCTTGTCGTTTTCCCTACTAGGCAATGCTCACATATGGACAAATCGATTTTTTTAATATTGCCTAACAAGCCCTCTTTGGCTAGTCTATCCATACGTTGTTGGCCAATGTGACCAAGTCTAGCATGCCACACACTCACATCATTATCATATGAATTAGGAGACGTGAAAAGGGAATAACAAACATTGGCATTACTATAGTCAACATTTAATACAATAAAATGATCTAGAAAATAACCACAACCATAGTAATTTATATCCAAATACAAATTCACACAATTATTATAGAAGTTCATATTAAAACTAAGTTTAACCAACACTAAAACAAACACTAAATTCCGACGAATCTCTGGAGCATACAGCACATCATGTAGGAACAGAGTGTGTCCACCACGTATGTTCAATTGACAGATGCCAATTCCTTTTGCTTCTGCTTTGGAGTTGTTTCCTACATAGATCCACTTAGTTCCAGTCGGTACTCGTCGGAATTCCATGAAGGATTCTCTATCCTTCACTACATGGTCTGTCGCTCCTGAATCCATAGTCCACAAAGGATTAGACTCAGTTAAAAATACAGAACTCGACACATAAGCAAAGTTTTGAAAAGTACAAGGGGTGTATACCTTCTTTGGCTCACGACAGTCGCGAGTATAGAGACCCTTCTTGTCACAATTGTAACACTTCACCCTTGTTAGCTTTTTCATTCGATGACGCTTTCCTCTTTCATGTTGGTCAAGCTTCGGTTTCTTCCCTGAAGAACTTACTCCCTTGCCTTTTCTCTTATCGAACTAGTTAGGATGTTTGCACTTGGAGCTCGAAGCTCCATGTGAGCTAAAACCAGCATGATAAATTTCAGCTTCCAGCTTAGCCGCCAAGAGGCGGTCCTCTTCCAGCTCAAGATGACGCACTGCATCCTCAAAGATTTTGATATTTTCATTATGGGTTAGGTACACCTTCATATGCTCCCAACTCTGAGGTAAGGAACGAATCACTGCTTGCACTTGCTACTCATCAGTCAAGATATGGCTAGCATCTTTCAACTCATTAATCATGTTTGACATCTTTCTAAGGTGTTGTTTCATGGTCTGACCATGAGACTTCTTATAAGAGTCAAACCTAATAGTGAGCCGCCTCAGTCTGGTCACCGAAGTATGACCAAATCTTGCTACCAATGCTTCCCACATTTCCTTGGCATTCTCAAAACGCCTAAATTCTCGCATGACGTCATTTTCCATGCTACTCAGCAACGTAATGCGAGCAAGAGAGTTCTTTCTTTTCCAGATAGCAAATGCATCCTTATCTCTCTAACGTTATGTAGTGTTTCCTTCTTCAGGTTCTACCATGGTTAGGTTAAGAGCTTCCAGTGCCTCTTACTCTTCCAGCACATATTGGATTTTCATGTGCCATATTTCATAGTTATCGCCATTGAGCTTCTCACTTTTGTTTAGCTCAGCGACTATGCTCTTTGTGGCTGAAGCCATTTGATCTGAACATATCAGACATATATGCACGAATTATTAATGCTTATCATTTATGCATCCATTTTGCACAAAATCATCATATTAATGAATAATTTCAAGTAATGTTTCAGAATCAAAAAATCACTATATTCCCAATCATCATCCAAAATCCTAACTTGGAGTTATTATTAATATAACATTCTATGCAAAATAAATTCTTTGAAATTACAAAAATTTCTATGAACTACCCACAACAGTTAATAATAACAGAAAGCAAATGATATTTGATATCAAACAATAATAAAATAATAATGCTTTCACATAATAGAACTAACATATCAATTGCCACACCACCAGCTAGGTAGAAAACATTACATAAGATGTCCACAAAGCACACTAAATAAAGACCAGCCAAAACATCTAACACCAAGTTAACATACGAACTGGGAAAGATCTTCTTTTGTTCAACTTTTTGATCTTTTCCCTTGTAACAATCCAGTAATAATCATCTATAAAAGCCATCACAATTTTCCTATACGAAGCAGCTCTGTTGACTTCCCATAAGTGATTCAACACTCCTTGCCATTCTTGTGGAAGAGTGTTCATGAAAAATCGCACCATCTTAGATTGTGGCATGAGACGACCGTTCCATACGACCTTTTGTATTTTCCCGTTGACTTCAAGAACATGATCAATTAAGTCACCTCTCTCCCATCGATAATCAGCCAGCTCGGCTATCAACCTAGAAAGCCTTTCTTTTGTTTATCGGTAATTGCGCGAATAGGTGTGCGCAACCTAAGGGGAGGCATTGTTCCTGCAACAAATGTAGAACAAATAAGGGATTACATATAATTCACATAGACTTAATTGGAAAAATAAACACAAACCTTTTTTTTTTTTTGTCAACAATCAACGGTCGCGGTCAACAGTCAACAATTGCAGTCAATAGTCAACGGTCGTGGTCAACGGTCAGCCGGGTCGAAGTCAACGGATGGTCGGGTCGGACCGGACGGGCCGGGCCGACTGGACGGACCGGTCGGATTGGTCGCGTCGATCGGACAAATCGACCGGCACGTGCCACGCTCGTGCCTGGCTAACGTCACAATGACGTCAACTGGCGCGTGCGTGGCACGCACCAGCACTCCGCGCGTGCGTCACACGTGCCTGGGCCGAAACGGCGCGTGCGACGCACGCACCTGCAGGGGACCGAGTCAGCGCGTACACCCCCGTTCGTTTCGGCCGCGCATGGCGGCGCGTCCGGCGGCGATCCGCCACTCGTTTTTCTCATATCAACGAGAGCTTCGATCCTACGCTTTTAGAAAAAAATTTCGAGTTATAGAAAAAAAAAAAAAAAGGGCGAATAGAATCGGGTGTCGGGTTTTACTATCCCCGATCGACCGGCAGCGGCTTTTCTCGAATTTTCAATCAAAAGACAATTTATAAACATGAAAAAAGGGTCGGGAAACATGAACTGGGGCTCTGATACCAATGTTGGGAATTACTAATTCCCTAAAACGGATTCGACACTAAATCGAACCCCTAAAACGAATACGAAAGACGAGCCCAGAAACAAACATGTATCACCGATCAAAGACACACCACGGAATCGAGCGTACCTTATTATCCACAAATTAAACACCAACATTGATTTGAGGAAGAAAAAACTGATCCCGTTCTACCGAGGAGCGTGCTATTGCTATTAGGGGGAGAAAAACAAAGCGTACTGTTTCTTTTTATTTTTATTTTTTTTAGGGAGAGAGAGAGTGAAAAAACGTACGTTCGTCTAAAGGGTGTGATCCCTTTTTTTCTTTTCTCTTTTACATCTTCTCCAAGAGACGTAACTCTTCAACGTAATACGTTCCCCCAAAAGTCATAACCCCTCATATCTAAATAACGCAACCTTTCACATCGCAGCTATTCCTCCATGGGCTCTTATCTTGCGGGCCAGACTTTTAGGCCCAACATGGGCGGACGGGCCCACTTAGGCCCATTAACATATAAATAAAACCATCACAATATATCACAAGACACTTGCAACCATCTTAAAGGAAGGTGAATGCTCAGTTCTCACTCCAAATTGTTGTATCCAAACATCAATTCTTGACAGCCCTTGCCTTAAGATTATAATATGTAATGCAGGGTAACTCCATATCCGTGAAGTCCAGGAACATAGCAAGAATAGGTGCTCTATCGTCTCGGCTTCTTGTTTACAGAATGGACACGTGGGTCTTCTAATTAGTTTTCTCTAGTAGGTATAGCATTCTGACATATACTCCATGTGAATATTCTGACTTTGGGAGGGGTTTTCATGTGCCAAATTTTGTTCCGAAGCTCACGAGGTGGCTAAGTAGATGTTGATGCTTGCTTTTTCGTGTTGTGAATGGTGGCTATTATGTCCGTATTATACACGCTCTTCACTATGAACCGGCCTGTTTCTGTACCAATCCATACTAACTCGTCTTGTGTGCTCTGGCTTCTCAGTAGGATTGTTAATATTTCGTTAACAATTTGGACATCAAACAGACAGTGAAGGGTCTGTTCGTCCCATCGAATCTCTTCTTTCAAAATCAAATTCGCAACTTTCGCTGGTTCTCCACAATTTGCTGGCCCCCAATGATTCCTCTTTTGAGTCATCTATCTTCTTGAATACTCATATTTTCACCTGTTCTTACTGACCACATCACTGAATGCGAAATAGTTTCGCAACCCATTAAAATGTTCTGCCAACCCCATGAAGGTCGTGAGCCTTTCCTTGCAGTCCAAAAAGAACATTGAGGGAAATAAATTTCTTTCAAGATCTGGCATCATAAAGATGATGAATTTTGAGCTAACCTCCAAACTTGTTTCCCTAGTAAGGCTTCGTTAAAGGAGATCAAATCTTAGAATCCCATTCCTCCTTAATCTTTCCTCATTTTTAACACATCTCCCTTCTTCCAGTGTTGTCCATCTTCTAATTCACTATTCCTCCACCAAAAAGCAACAACTTTTTCCTCAAAGGTTTGGTGCAACAAAATAGGAATTTTAAAAATCGATATAGCATATTGTGGCAAGCTTGTACTACAGCCTTAATTAATATTTCCTTCCCCGCTTTTGAGAACAAGTTCTCCTTCCACCCCTCCAACTTTATATTAACTCTAGCTAGAATCCAAGCAAACATATGCATTTTAGAAACTCCCCAATCAGACAGGATCCCCAAGTACTTCCTTTCTTTTCTCCTTCAGGCACTCTCAAGTCATTGCCCATAATTCTACTCAAATTCTGTGGACAGCCCACACTAAAAGAAATACTAAACTTGTTTAAGTTAATTGCTTGCACAAAAGCATAGCAATATTAATTCAGAATCGAAGCTAAGTTCTGGCACTTTTTCACATTTCCATCCAAGTAGAAAATCGAGTCGTTAGCAAATAATAGGTATGAAAGAACAGGACAATACTTGTAAAGTTTGATCCCTCTGATTGTGAAAGACCACCCAGTTCCTATACTTAGATGCTTCATCTAGTGTCTCTACTTCAATTCTTTAGTTTACTATATTCGCTATTCCCTTGCAGGTCGATCCGTTTAAGCTCCAATCCATAACTTCCCCCCCAGTTTGTAGGAACTTTAATTTGTGATAAATCAGATGTTCGTCTTTCCTCAGAACATAAATTCATTTATATAGTGTGTATCCCGAGACATGAAAATATCTTTCTGCTATCGACCAGAGCGAGAAAATATTTAGTGGTTACTAACCACCACGTCATCAGCCGATGTGGCATTCATATTCCACTAAGAAAGCGACATCTATCCGTGAGCCGAAATATATAAAAATTGAAAAATTAAAATCAGAAGGGCTCAAACGCTCTTTTCTCTCTCCTCTGGCAAACCACTGATGCAAGGAATAATAAATGCTCGTGTCTGCTCAAAACCCCCTCTCATCTTTTCAATTTTTCAAGGGCTTGTTTACCTCTCTCCCCTCTCTTTTCTTTCTCTCTCATCTTTTCAACTTTTCAAGCAATAAGCTTCTTCAGCTCTCTCTCCCCCCTTCTTTTCTCGGAGAAAATATTTGCTTGTTTCTTACCGCATCAACAAGAAGACGGAATTTATCTTCCTCCATCTTCTCCAGAAAATCGAACGTTGGAGTGATTTCCATCAACGCGGATCAAGCAACAGCAATGACCTTGGACAACCAGGGCACGGGGAGTGGGAGATTATTCGCAGTCTCCAAAAAGAATGGGGTGCATGCTGTTGGTCCTCCTCTCTGATGTTGTTCATCTTGTTTCTCTTGCTAGACGAGTATGCATAAACTCTGGTCGTTGGGGGCATAATTTATGCCATCACAGATGTTGAAGAACTTGGCGAATGGATGAAGGGCTGTTAGGAAAACCACCCATGTTTGATGCACTGACGGAGGAAGAACTCGTGAACGATCCAGTGGTGAAGCTATTGACCAGCGCTGAGAGTGCTAGTATGAACAAAATAAAGGAGTTAGGGAAGAGAATAAGAACACAAGATTTATAGTGGTTCGGCTTAATCCAAGCCTACGTCCACTCTCCCACGCTAACAGCCTCCTTGGCTGGATTCCACTATGCAATCAACAAGAGATTACAACTTCGAGTGCAAACACTTAGTAGTAGATCACACTATCTCACTAAGTCACTCTTTTGGTATTTTTCTCACGATTACAAACGTTTAAGCTCTCCAAAGACAAGTGTATGATCGAAAGTCGCTCAGACTTTGGAATTATAAATTCTACGCTCCGTCTCTTACTTGCTCATCGGTCCATGATCTCCTTAAATACTCCTCCACTTCCAAACTACCCGTTGGACAGCATCCCGGAGAATCGTCTTCCAATATACCCATTGGACAGCTCGTATCTAGAAGATTTGGTAGCCGTTGAGTGACAAAGGTAGAATCCCAAATTGATTCCGATCGCCCATACAAACGAAATCTTGGTTTCCATAAGTAAAGCTTCTTCGTATAGAAAGTTCTTGTCTTCAAGATCCAATCGTCAATCAATTAGATTGAATCAATCAAATCAATCTTGATGTGGAATCCAACCAGATCACTAGCCGTTGTATGATTGGGCTTGTATTACGTTCTGTCGATTCTGGATGTAAAGTCTCGAGAGCAATAGACTTTACAATCTGAGTCTCGTAGACTTTACAATGGGTCCGAACATATCCGCTTCCGAACAGATTTAGCTTTAAGGTATCGTACCCGGTTCGGCTTCAAAGCATAGAGTCTATCTTCGGTTCATCATTCACGTTCGATGCAGGAATTAGTCGAGTTGACGGACTTCGATGTATAACAGACTTTGACACTAAAGTCGGCAGTCTTCAGACTTTGAGTCTTGAGTACGCAGTCTTCGGACTTTGACACGAAGTCCGGAAATCTTCAGAATATACTTTGGACATATGTTACGTTCAGTCTTCTGACTTTGACGATATCCTTTACATGTTCTATTATCTGCATGGTCTATTACTCAACCATCAAACATGTTAGTAGCCTTTGATTTATTTTGTCATCTTCAAAACATCATAAGGGATTTCCCTAACAATCTCCCCCTTTTTGATGATGACAAAACAATCTCTGAATATGCAGATTTGTAAACATACTTTTAAATCAAAGGATATTAGAAGATAACAAATAGATTGAGCATAATAATATTTAGAAAATAATCGCAGCTCAATATTATGCAATAATATCAACCAATCAGCACATATGCATATTCATATCTTCTCCCCCTTTTTGTCATAATCAAAAAGCGATAATAATGGATTCACGTAGAGAATATAAAATGATAACAAACGTGTCTTGCATGAATCACAATCAGCTTTTATAAAGTAAGTCGAATATTAAAGATATGCAATATAGCTCACTTCGATCATATTAGCAAATATCCAATAAAAATCACGGATGCATCATGAAATTCACGTACCCTTTTTGTCATAATAAAATGATAATATCAATACAAGATTTATCAATGACAAAAAGTAATAAAAGATGCACTAACCGGATTTTTTTAGAACAAATTCTGACACATTTACCTTTCCTTCCATCCATAATAAGATCACGATCAATTCAAAAAGATTTTTCCATAATTGATCAAAGCTCCCCCTCAATTTGTTGCCTTTTTGAGATGATCACGATTCTTTTCCTTTTTCTTTTGGATTTGCTTTCTCCCCCAATTGTCGCAAGAGATATTTTCTGATTGCACCAAAATCTGCGTAGATTTGCAATCATCCTTCCCTTAAAGAATTTCCTGCAATCAACTTATTTCCCTTTTTGGTATCCATCAATTTGGATCCTTCCTTGACATTAGAGCAAAATAGAAAATCTCCATAATCAAATATTCTTTCTTAATTCATCGTAACAAAGTATTCAAAGAAAGAATATTATGCACAATGATATTTTGAAAAATAAATTCTCACTTAGTCATAGTACAATAAAATCAGGGAGAATGAAATCCTTGAATATCTCAGAAAAAAATATCTTGCAAAATTAGTATAACGTAGAATCGGATTTTTACTTTGCAAAATATGACAATTTGAGAGCATAAAATTAAATCAAATAATCTGAATTATCTCAAATAATCACACGTACTAAATCAAATCTTAACTCACAAATCACAAAAATAAATCATACGATTCTTTCTTCCATAAAGCAAAATATGATCATTATAAAATCTCAATCAACCAAGGATATATCGAATATCAAGCATAATGAGAATTATTGCCCAAATCAAATTGAGAATAAAAAATTCCTTACAAAATCCTCTTTCTTCTTTCTTCTTTATATCCTGCAAAAATAACTTATCTTTTCTTTGGTACCCATTTTTTTTTTTTTTTTGGGTCCATGAGAGTTAGCAGAATATGTTGCTTTTATCCAATTTTTCTTAATAGGTCTCCGGACTTGAGAAAGATCTTGTTGCCTAAGTCGAGAATTCTCCTTTTTAGTTCGAAAATCCTTTTAAGAGAAGATTTGAGATTTGAACAAAGCTCATTTATATACTTTGAAACTTTGAGAGGAATTTTTGAATTGCTTACCTCGATTTCCTCATCGGAATCCGAGTCCGTGTCCGAGTCGACTTTGATTTCGAGTACGTGTCCGAATCGGACTTTGATTCGAGTCCGTGTCCGAATCGGACTCAGATTTTGAATGTGCCATCAAGCATATATTTTCTTGATCATCATCTTCTTTCATGATTCTTTTATGGCCATTATGCTTGTATTGACTTCTTCCATCGAAGTTCCTTCCTTTTCTACTCAGCTTTTTGAATTTCTTGACCATAAAGGCAAGTTCTTCGTCGTCCATGTCATTTTCTGAATCTGTTTCATCAAAAACAGCATTAGATATTAAAGCGATGGACTTCTTACCTTCGGGATCTTCATCGTTGAGTTGTTCCACTTCATAAGATTGAAGAGTGCCAATCAATTCATCAACGGAGAGTGGCATAATCCTCGAGTCTCCCGGATTGAGGTCTTGACATGATTCCAATCTTTTGAGAGACATCGCAAGAGTTTGTTGACCTTCATCGGGGTAGAAATTTGCTGACATTGATATGTTAAACCATTTACAATTTCTGTAAAACGGCTAAACATATCTCCAATTGACTCTCCTTGCTTCATCTTGAATGATTCATATTGGCCAAGCAAGAAGTTTACTTTTGTCTCTTTTACACGATCAGTCCCTTCATATGTAACATGAAGTCTATCCCAAACTTCTTTTGCTGTTTCACATGAAGAGATTCTATTATATTCAGCAGGAGACAAAGCGCAATATAAAGAATAAATTGCTTTCGCATCAAAAGCTTCTCTTTTGGACATCTCCATCCGAGACATAGGAGCGGGGGTTTTGTTTCTTTGTCTTTGCCATTCTTATTTGATGTAGACGCAGCAATGGGGTTGATTCCTCTTTCCACAACATCCCATTGTAAGAGATCTCTGGATCTTAGGAATGCTTTCATTTTGTTCTTCCATACGTCGTATTCCTTTCCATCAAAATATGGTGGCCTTGTGTTGCTTTGCCCTTCCATAAGTCCCTGGTGCCAACATACTAGCCATAAAGAATTTTTAGCTCAAAAGTAAAAATACTTTTATAAATCGAGCACTTGGCTCTGATACCAATTGAGAGTGCTAGTATGAACAAAATAAAGGAGTTAGGGAAGAGAATAAGAACACAAGATTTATAGTGGTTCGGCTTAATCCAAGCCTACGTCCACTCTCCCACGCTAACAGCCTCCTTGGCTGGATTCCACTATGCAATCAACAAGAGATTACAACTTCGAGTGCAAACACTTATTAGTAGATCACACTATCTCACTAAGTCACTCTTTTGGTATTTTTCTCACGATTACAAACGTTTAAGCTCTCCAAAGACAAGTGTATGATCGAAAGTCGCTCAGACTTTGGAATTATAAATTCTACGCTCCGTCTCTTACTTGCTCATCGGTCCATGATCTCCTTAAATACTCCTCCACTTCCAAACTACCCGTTGGACAGCATCCCGGAGAATCGTCTTCCAATATACCCATTGGACAGCTCGTATCTAGAAGATTTGGTAGCCGTTGAGTGACAAAGGTAGAATCCCAAATTGATTCCGATCGCCCATACAAACGAAATCTTGGTTTCCATAAGTAAAGCTTCTTCGTATAGAAAGTTCTTGTCTTCAAGATCCAATCGTCAATCAATTAGATTGAATCAATCAAATCAATCTTGATGTGGAATCCAAACCAGATCACTAGCCGTTGTATGATTGGGCTTGTATTACGTTCGTCGACTCGGATGTAAAGTCCGAGAGCAATAGACTTTACAATCGAGTCTGTAGACTTTACAATGCAGGGTCCGAACATATCCGCTTCGAACAGATTTAGCTTTAAGGTCTGACCCGGTTCGGCTTCAAAGCATAGAGTCTATCTTTCGGTTCATCATTCACGTTCGATGCGGAATTAGTCGAGTTGACGGACTTCGATGTATAACAGACTTTGACACTAAAGTCCTGGCAGTCTTCAGACTTTGAGTCTTGAGTCGGCGTCTTCGAGACTTTGACACGAAGTCCTGGAAATCTTGAGAATATACTTTGGACATATGTTACGTTCAGTCTTCGACTTTGACGATATCCTTTACATGTTCTATTATCCGCATGGTCTATTACTCAACCATCAAACATGTTAGTAGCCTTTGATTTATTTTGTCATCTTCAAAACATCATAAGGGATTTCCCTAACAAGCGCAACCGAGGAAGGCCAAAATGTTGCCAGGAATGGTGGGCGGACATTTCAAGCAGTGTGTAGACGCATTGCCCCATCTCTATGATAGAAATCAACTAATGGCTTTATGTTTGTGTACCGGCAGTAATTTTTTGGGACCATCCTAAGTGAACTTTCATGCATTTTTTGGGATCCTTTGAAAGAATGAGATATTCTTTATAATGCAAAAGAGATATTGCATACCTATTTCTTCATTTCTTCTTATGCCTTCGTTTTTTTTTCCTCTCGCCATTTTGTACTTTATTTTTTGGCCAACTATGTATTCACGTTATCATTGCATTTAAGCTTCGCCACTTTGAAAATTCCATCAACCAGAATTTTTTTAGCAGCAATAAAGCTTTAGTATGAAGACTTGACAGGGACGGCATAATTAGCCATCTATTTCGATCTACAAATATGCATTGTTAACAAAATGCTACGAGCGACCGTAAAATCTGCCGTTTTCAACGTGCTTCTTCTCACATCCGACGATAGAGCTTTCATGCTTTTAGAGCATCAATGATTAGAGTTTGCTATTGTGATGTCAAAAGGCCAATCATATATGGTCTAAGATAGAGGCGATGAAGAAGGAACTGTCGTCATCTATTTGTGCACATAGGTTCAATTCTTCTTTGCCGGTTCATGCCGTGACGTGCAATCTCAAATCCGACTATAGAGTTTTCTTCATTATTGTTCATCAGAGAAGCACAAACGCACCCAACCTCATCGACAAAGAGTGTTCATTCCACTAGACTTAGCTCTCAAATATATGGCGACGAACTATGCTTCCACGAGAAACCAGGTAACAAATGGTGGTAGGCAGAGACTCACCGCGCTTCTAGCGTCTTCTCGTACTCCTCGATGGACTTGAAGAGCTCCAAGAAGTTGCCCTTCCCGAACACTCCGCACCCGCCCTTATGATACAGTTTCCTGTGATCGTCCGTGAGCATGCACCCCACTCTTTATATGATCTCTATGAATATGGTTGGCCTACACAGTCAGGCAGCAAGAGAAACCAGATGAACAACATCAGAGAGGAGGACCAACAGCGTGCACTCCATTCTCTTTGGAGACTATGAATAATCTCTCACTCCCGGTGCGCTAGTCGTCTGAGGTTACGCTTGTTGCTTGATCTACGTTTATTGTACTTTAGCTAGTACGTCCATGATGGGGTGCGATTGGACCGCACCAGTTCACATTGATATGGTACGATGGAAAGACACTCTTTTGAAAGGGTATGAAGGGTGTCGTATGTAAGTCTTTTGAAGACAACCGTTGAGGGTTGTTGCTGGCAGAACATACGCACCAAATTTCTCTCCTTTTTCCATCAGAAAAAAGAAGGCATTCCATTTCAGTTTTACAAGAACAATCGGCACTTACGCTGTGGAAATCGGGTACTTTCCTTGTGATCGCATCCAGACCAACGTGAGTAATATTGTTCGTGTTTCATCGGCAATTCAACGTTCGTTCCGGGGCTAATTAAAGTTTGCGCATCAGATAAAGGTAAGTCGTCTTCCGCCGACTTGAAGTCCAACAATGATGAAAATCGCTCCAACGTTTGATTTTCTGGAAAGATGGAGGAAGAAAAATGCCTTCTTCTTGTTGATGCAGTGAGAAACAAGCGAATATTTTCTCCAAAAAGGAGAGAGAGAGAGAGCAGGTGAACAAGCCTATCACTTGAAAAATTGAAAAGATGAGAGAGAAAAGAAAAGAGGGGAGCGAGAGCGCCTGGGTAAACAAGCCTTGAAATTTTGAAAAGATGAGAGAGAGGGTTTTGAGCGAGAGAGAGGGTTTTGAGCGGAGACAAGCATTTATTATTCCTTGTGTCAGTGATTTGCCAGAGAAGAGAGAAAAGAGCGTCCTAGCCCTTCCGATTTAAATTTTCAATTTCTACATATTCCAGCTCATAGACATATGTCACTTTCTCAGTGGAATATGCATGCCACGTCAGCCGATGACGTTGTGGTTACTAACCACTGAATATTTTCTCAGAGCAAAGGGACAATGCCCAAAGCTTTGTTACATTGCAACTGTAAACTACTGTATAAGAAAGTATAACACTCACTTTAACACTGTAAAGTACTACTACATGCCATGACCAAATTTATTCCTGCATGAACAACACTAGTGCATTTGGATGCCGGTTAGAACTGTCTGAAGGTCTTCCATTTGCTCAGCTGAAGCTTCGCCGGCTTTTGCCCAGCAGAGCCATCAGCATTAGCTTCTAACTCAGCAGATCCTCCACGGCCTTCATTCTTTTTACGGTCCCGCTCCGACACTGCCTCGACCTTCTGGCGAGGAAGATCATTCTGGTACTGGCCGAGCAGAGCCCCGTTTTGGACTTCGTTGGAGGCCGGCTCATTCTTGAAGGCTCTGTACACGTTCGGGTATTGAGAGATATCGGGATTGATGCTAAGCGTCTTAGACATTCTCGAGATGTGTTCGAGGTAATCATCGGAGGTGGTGTTCCAGCCAGGGATGGAACTGGGAGTATTTCCTAAGCTTCGACGCATGTTTTCGCCTTTGCAGTGGTATAGCGAAGGAAGTTCCATTTATACATGAAGGGGTGAGATGCTTGTGCTATGTTCTTGAAGCGACATTGATGGCATCTGATTCCCTTATCTCTATTAGAACCACAGACCAAGAACATGTGCGGATCGTACCCAGATATAGGGCGGCATCAAAGCGTCATAGACTTGATGCTTAATTGTGTCGTAACACGCCAGATATTTTCTTTTTTCTCTCTTTCTTTTTTTCTTTTGTCGCTAGAAAACGCATCACTTGGTTTTAATATCCTTTTAATAGTATCAGAAATATATTTAAGAGATTATAGGAGATTCAGCATAGTTCCCTAACGATTTTGTAAAGCTTATAGATAGATCTATGTACTCTTCATTTGACAATAAACAGAATATTACGTTTTTTCTATCATCACAATTCTCAATTTCAATATTGTATACGATAGATTATATCGATTTTAATAAAAAGTCAACAAAAAATATATGAACAATCGAAAGAAATTATGACCAAACAGTAAATATTCCGCCTGCTCAAAACCCACAAGAGTTTCAATTTAATCCACTAATTTTGGCGTCGTAGCGGAACGGCATGTGGTAATAATTTTGATAAGGGAATCAGATCCCATCAAGCATCTCGCCTGCGTCGTAGCGGAATGGCCTGCCAGTTGGCGGGTTCCTCCGGGCCTATTGAAGCTGTTCTCCATGCCATAGGTGAGATGGTAATTAAAAGCCGGCCATCTAGCGATTCCCTACAATTATCAATGAGGGCATGATTAGAATAAAAAATAGATCATTAAATCCCACAATAGCATATCGAAAATGATAAAGGCCCACGTGCCCTAGGCTTTTAGCATTGCCAATACTAGCATTTTCCTAAAGTGGTATACTATAAAATTCACAAAACGCCTTAACTTTATTTCCTAAACTGTTCCAAACGAGTTCCTAGTAATTTTTCAAATTTGCCTTTTTCCTTATTCAAGCAAGAGCCCTGGAGGGGGTTGGGAGTTCTTCATGTTGTGTTAGAAAGTTTCTCACCATTGCATATCCGATCGTTTGGAGGATTAATGATGTCTTGAAAGACTACTTAAGACACCATGCCATCCGAAAAACAAGGAACTGATTCCAGAGGTTGAGGTGACATCAGCCCAAGCAGCATTAGCCTATCCTATCGTTTTCAACTTACTATGTTCTTGACTTCTTAATTGGAAATTAAAAAAAAAGCAATCCTTATATATGTACGCCACATTTCTGAAAATTGCAAAATAATTCCTATTTGTAAGAATAATTATGATGAGTTAATGATTTGTTATCTTGACTACACTACCTTAAGATTTGGTGCTATGAGATTGGCCATTTAGTGTTTCCCTCAAAGAACTTGTAGTGAATCCGCATGGAAGGAGCCAAGACCACGGAGGTTCCGGCCTTTCTTGTCGGGCTGCATCCGAGTGGTCCCATTGACAATATCCGGCACACCGCACCGCAGCGTCATCATTTGCGAAATCATTTGGGGATCTAAGGTTCCAATGGCGTTTAGATAATAATTGAGGTGATAAACCTTAATGGCATGCTCTAGCAAATCGTCGACGTCGTCATCACCAGTATGGACTGGCTGGTTAGATTGGTTGTAGTTCAAGTGGCGTTTAGATGATGATTGAGATGATACATCTTGAAGGCGTGCTCTAGCAAATCGTCGAAGTCGTCATCACCAATGTGGATCGGATGGTCAGATTGGTTGTGGTTCAAGTAGCCAAATTTCTCGAGGTATCACTTGAGCTCACGGATGACTTGGGGGTGGTTGTCCTTGTGGTGAGAAAATTACTAAAACAATCCTAAACCTACTACAATTTTTCCAATTTAGTCATAAATCTTTTTTTTAATCAATTTAGTCCTAAACTTTTTGCATTTGTGCTAATTCAGTTCATCCGATCATATTTAGCAAGTCGTTTGGCCAACGTTAACGTAATTTTTTTTATTTTTTTATTTTCGATTTTTCTTTTTCTTTTTCTTTTTTTTTATCTTTCCTTCTTCCTCTGGTGGTGAGGTCGATCTTGTTAGCCACTAGTGAGACTCGCCCTTGTTAGCACTGGCAAGGGCGAGCCTTGACTTCACTGGGGAGGTGTTGCCCTTGCCATTGTTGGGCGAGGGTGAGCTCAACCTTGCTCGGCAATGGTGAGGGCGATGCCTTGCCAAGGGTGGCCAAGGCTCACCTTGCTAATGGCCGGCGAGGGGAGCCTTATTAGTGGCCGATGAGGCCTAGCCTTTCAACCAAGTAAAGGAAAAAAATCAAAAAAATCAAAAAATCAAAAAATTGTCATGTCAGTGTTGACTAGAAGGCTGGCACCGGCCAACGTCCATGTTAGCGTCAGCCGGCTAAATTTGATTGGACAAATTGAATTGGCATAAATGCAAAAGTTTTAGGATTGAATTGATAAAAAAAAAAAAAATTAGAATTGGATTGGAAAAATTGTAATAACTTTAGGACTGTTTTGATAATTTTCCCCCTTACAGCATGCCTTAACGTGCTTGAGGAAATCAAAGGCTGATTTGGCTTGGACATGTGAACGTGCTAAAACGGCATGGATGGTGAAATTAAGGAAGAGCAAGTAGGAGAAGGTGGAATAGGGTTTGTTAGTGGCCATGGCCAATTGACGAACACGCTATTCTCAGCTAGAGAAAGTAATTTGATGAATGTTGTTTCTGTAGTTGCATATTTCTCACGTGCGTCCACTAAATACATGAGAGGGTCGAAAAGATGAAAAAAATACAACGCGACAACGACCACAATAAATAGGTCATCAAAGCAGACGTGGGTAACACGTTCTTCAGACCACAAGGACCCGGAAGTGGAATTTTTTTTTTTTTTTTTATTAGGCTCGTTCGTAGTTGTGGTGTGTATATCTTCGTAAGACTTAGAAAAATTGACCGAATTATGAGTTGAAATCAAGCGATGTGTGAAGGAGAAGTTGTGGGTAGTTCCAGAAGACGTGTGTAAGGCATTCTTAAAAGATTTCTTATGACCTTCATGATAGGACAAAAGTAGGATATAAATGGTGGAAAAAGAAAATGCGTTGTTATCATCATTGATTCAAAAGTATTACGGATTGCGTTAGGCAAAATGGGGGAAGCTTGGACCTCAAACAATCAAGTCGAAAAATAAATGATGAAATTAAACCTAGCGTGAAGGAGCTACGTGATTTGACCGGGCGTGCCTACTCTCACAGGAAGAGACTAAGGAAGAGAATGTTCGACTATAGTCGAGATTAAGACAATGCAATTCCTAGAATTATACCCTTAATCAAAATGTTTCCCGACCCAAATTACACCTCAATATCTCAACAACGATCAACTTTAGATAAGAAATCCACAAGTGCTTCTCAAACACTCTCACTCCTCGGCACTTCCTAGATCTTTCTCTCGAGTCAGGCTCGTCGTACTGATTAATAAATTTGGTTGAAAACACTTATTTAAAATCAATCCATCAATCCCTTGCGCCTTCGGGCGTCGACCTAAAGAGGCACGGACGTTGAATTTCGATAAAGTTGCGGCCTCTATTGAACGTCTGGAAAGAGATGTGGCTGGACATCTGAAGTCCAATGATGCTTCGAGGATCGTCCTGGTGGTCGGACGTCCGGAAAGCAATTTCAGACCTAGGGTGGTCGATCCAAAATCCTCCACTTATTCCAAAAGTCCGTCCCTTAGAACGTGCGACTTACATCCTCGCACACACGTAACATCTTTTGCTCACTGCGGGTGCCCTTGAACTCCAATTCGTGTCGGTTCCAAGCTAAGCTAGGTCCAAATTTTGAGCCACATTCGATAGACTGAAAAGATTATTCTTTGAGATGATCCGGAAGAGAGTAAATTTACGATAAAAAATTCAAGAACAAAAGATAAGTAAACGTGAGTTTTTTGTTTGTGCGGAATAAAAGCGAATTTATATTATTGCATACGACACAGATGCCCTCCGTTCTTTGTGAATGCTTAACGTATGTATGCTTATTTAACTCATAGTCGGTTATTTTCACTCAAAATACACCTTTTGAAATAAGATAGAAACACGAGAGAGACAAAGTCTGGTTGTATTATTATGGCCAGACTTGGGTATAGACACAAAATGAATGTTCAAGTATAGACACCGAATGAATGTTCAACAGTATAAAGTGTTGATGCCGGGGTGGTGGGTCATCCGCTAGCGTCATCCCAGGTTTGCTTGGTCGGCTATCGGCTGTACGGGGTTCCTGGGTCATAAAAAAAAAAAACATTTGACATTAAGCTTTTGCTAGTGAACTTGAAGACAAATGTCCAGATGTAATTAAAAGTTGATTTATAATGTTAAGGTCACGTCAAAGCAATCGTTTTCTTTGTAGAGCATTTGTGCTTGCTTGTTCTGTTACTCTCCGTCTTTGGTTGGCTACATCATCGTTCTTTCCCACGGAACGCCATCTATCAGCATTGTTCTCGACGGAGGGTGTGCGTCCTTTTTATAGCCCCCAAACATTTGCGAAGTAATTTAGTCGCTTTCGCCTGCTAGAGAAGCAAAAGGCGGACGACCGAAAAGTTAACTCCGGAATGTTTTGATTCTATAAATTCTTATTCTCCACCGAAGAAAGAAAATTTTAAGCTTTTTAGAATAATTTTGTCAAAGAGTGTCCTGTAATAAATTAGGAAAATTTTGAACTCAATGTATGTGAATGACGCAACTAATTATTCTTCAGCTTGTGGCACTGTCTTGGTGACATCTAGTTTGGATATATATTCCTTGCACCGCATAATTCTATTTTTCTTTTAAACACTAATGGAATTTCGGCTCACGCATTTTTAGATTACAAATTATTCTCATCTTACTGCGCGGATCGTTTGCGGATCTTCCATTTGCTCAGGCGAAACTTCGCCTTCTTTTGCTTAACAAAGCCATCGCCATCAGCTTCAAACTCAGTCAATTTTCCCCAGGCTTCGTTCTTTTTATAATCCCTCTCCGACACCGCTTCGACCTTCTGCTGAGGAAGATCATTCTGGCACTGGCCGAGCGAAGCCCCGTTTCGGACTTCATAGAAGATCATTAACACATTACCCTACATCGCATGTGTATGTGAACTTTGTATCAATAGAGTATAGACACCAAATTAATTATTTTCAGATAATCATTAAAAGCTTTATGTTGGTTCCCGAAGTAATGAGTGTTCCAAAAAAGAACTTTCCTTTGAGTCTATTTTAATGACCCAAAAGCAGAAAATGTGTTGATGTAAATTTGTCATGAAGAAGCGTATGTCACGTTGATAGCAAAAGGCATCATTCAACGTTAAACGTTCATTTCAGTCTTCTATTTCACGAAATTGTGATTAATTCTCGAGTTTACAACCTCGTAATGGCATAAACAACAGGCTTGACTTAGCTAAGTCATCTATTTTGGTAACGTTCAGCCTAACATCCTTCACTTAATCTGCTCAAGTGAAAGACTGCATATATACTCCAACCCAATCAAACGCCGTACAAGGTTTTGATTCCCTGAACATCATCCCCATGCAAGCCCTTGCTGACTCCGGGACTTATGGTGGGATACATAATGGCCCCCGCGACTGAGCTATGCCCTAACCCAAGAAGGTGGCCGATCTCATGCAATGCCACGGTCTCCATGTTGTATGAACCGCCGACTGGACCCACGGACCATGGCTCGTCCGCATCGTAGTGGAACATACCAACGGTCGGTTGAAATGCGTGGGCTATGACTCCATTGGGACCATCGAACGGGGCACCGTCGCCATGGTCCCTGCTCGCGAATGCGATCTTGATGTCCGCAGACTCATAGTTTTGGGATTGGGAGAATGTGAACTGTGTTGCCGAGGCCCACGTCTTGAAAGCCTGCGAGACGGGGCCCACCACGTCATCCCGGGTCTCGGGTTTGAAGGCGTAGGTGAGGTGGTACTTTGAGGACGGCCATTTGGGATTCCCATCGAAGAAAGTGAAGTGGCCGACGGTGTGGAAATTACTCGAGCCGTGGCGAGTCCCTCTCTTGCCTGACCGCATCCGAGAGGTGCCGTTGACAATGTCTGCAGCGCCACACCGAGGCATCGTCATCATAGCCACTGTTTGAGAATCTAAGTTTCCAGTGACCTTTAGATGGTAATTGAGCTGGTATAATTTGATGGCAGACTCTAAAAGCTCGCCAAAGTCCTCGTCATCAGCGTTGGTTTGGAGGTTGGATTGGTTATAGTTCAAGTACCCGAATTTTTCGAGGTATTGCTTGAGCTCTTGGAGACCCTTGACCTTGTCCCCTTTGTGACATCCTTGGAGATGCTTGATGAACTCAAAGGGGTTTTGCTTTTGGTCATCAGAGTGGGCTAAGACCGATTGAAAGAAGAAACAAGAAACAAGAAGCAGGCATGAAATTGTGGACAAAAACTTTGGATATGCCATTGCGCAAGTGCTTGAGAGATTGCACTTGGTTTTGAATGGTATTGTGTGTGTATTTGCCATCACTTGCGAGACTCTATTTATAGGCCTTTTTCAGTAGTGGAATCATAAGAAAGTTCCTGGCATTGTACGGCCATAACAAGGTCGTGAGGAGAGAGAGAACCGGTACAGTGTACGGTCTACTATTTAGAAAACTTCATGGAAATGCCAGGATTTCCTGTTTTGACTTGTACTTTTTGACGTGAAGTTGGGGTATGGGTTTGTACAGTCAATTTGGACAAACAATGCGTACCCAACTTGCTAACTTTAAGACGTAATAGAAGAGACCTTTCTGCGCTTGTCACGGAAGAAATTTAAGGGCCGACTATATGATAATTAAGAAATAAAGTTACAATTCAAAGTGTCCAATTCACATGACATGACAAGTATCAGAGATATGGGTAACTACTGTAATACAGATGAAAAATGGACATAACATTTCAAATTGTGCCAAATTTATCAAGGCCCATCCATAAAATCGACATTTTGAATAATGTCTTGAGTCGAAAATAAAAGCACTAATGACAAGTATTTCGACATTGGATACATCAAATATTGTGCACAGACTTCATATATCTAGAATGTCTCCTGCAGATGACTGGCTCAGACGCCCAATTGGAAAAATAAAACAGGAGGACAAGACCAGGAAATTGCTGAGTAAAAACGTTGGAAAAACATGGTCGCTAATCTTCCGGACGGTCCGGAGGCTAATGAGAAGTCTAAAGGGTTGAGCGGACCCTCAGAAGAAAAAAGGCCCTGCCTAACTTGCCTCTTTGACCGAAGACCTTCACGGTCTTGTCCTCTAATTTTTATTCATACGATTCTCTAATTATATTCAAAGCAATGTCTAGAGCGTGTCATATAGTTACCTAGAGAAAGTAATACAAATACCAAATACCATGAACCAATATAAATGTGTCATTTAGATAATAAATTCTCCGTGGCTAATTATTCTATTAACAGTAGACGGAATAAATTGCAATCACCAAAAAGTTAAAAAGAAGAAAGTGGGTGTATCCATATGACATTTGTTTAAGTAAATGCTTAGTTTCCAATTAGATAATAGGGAACGGGAACAGTAGACATAAATCATTGAACTGAAGAGAATACTGAAGCACATTATAGAAAACGATGGTGAGTTAATGTTAAGATTTTTTTAATTAATGTAAAGAATATTAGGGTTTTTCTCTAATTAGTGCAGATAACAGTGGTTGTGAAGCTAATTTGTGCACCATTCAACCACTCTAGAACAGACTCCAAGGCGAAACTTGAATTGGAGGGGGCGGATTTGATCTAGACTCTCCCTTCTCTCCCTTTTTCTTTTTCCCTTGGCTGATTTTATTCTCTATTTTCTTTGTCTTGCTGTTCTTCCGCTTTAGAGGTTTCTCTCTCCCATTTCCGGAAGGTTTTTTTGCATATAAAATTTCAGGATTTTGCTTTCATCAAATTTCATTGGTGTAAAGTCCAATTTTGAGAGAGATTAGTGGAGTTTCGTAAATGTTTTGCTCTCAGGAGTGTCAAATTTGTGCACTTCAACCTTAAGGCAAGCCGTAGTAATAGATGAAGATCTCAATGTATGCTCATTACTGAAGACAGATTCAATGATCGGCTGCCAATTCTGGTTCAAGAAATCACATAACTGCTCTTTAAGTATATAATCCATAACTTTGTTCTAATGATAATTCTTCTTATATAGAGCTTGATTTGTCTTGGACTTGTTTTGGATTTGTCTTGATTTGATGTTGGATTGCATTTTTTTTTTTTTATTGTATACTCTTGGAAAATGAATGAAATGTTTCTTTGACAATTTTTTTTTATTAAATACAGAAATTAACAGAGATAAGTGTGTTAACGTTAATGTTAGTAGGGTAACTAAGAAATTTTCTAGGTAACGTAGATAATTGCAACTCTAGAGCTAACTGCACCGATCTACCCACGCTAGTGTAAAACCAAAGGAATTGCTCAAAAATTGATGCAGTGACAATAATAAAATGCCAACAACCTTGCTTCAGCAGATCAAGAACAAGAAGAGGAGGAAGAATTTCATCCACAATAACCTTTGATAAATGCAGTGACAAAGCTGTATCATGCATTGAAGAACTAGCAATGCACATCACCAGCAGCAAAACAAACCAACTCTTGAGAAATGGGAAAGAAGAACCAATACCAAAAAATTTCACTCAGCACAAGAAAGCAGACGCAACATACGTCACAGACATCAAGCTAAGATTTGGCAGCATCAGATCTCAGCGGAGCCCGACTATCCAATATTGAAGAAACACCAAAATCAGCATCCTCTTGTGCAAAGCAAAGTGATAACCAAGCAGCATGCATTGCCTCTGTGGCGGCTGCAGCCCAAGATTAGGGCCAATGGAAAGTCGAGTTCACTCCTCGAAACATGACTAATTATCAATCCAGTCCAATTCCCCCCTTGTACAAGTCTGACCTTGCAACTGTTAACGCAGAAAAATTGGTCTCCTTTCATGTGTGAACTAAAAAGATGGATCTGAATCCAAACCCACAGTCATGCATCTGTATCCTCAGATATGTTGTCCTGTGGATTCAAAGAGAACACGAAACATCAACAACAATTCCATTTCTCTATTTCCAATCCCATACGCATGAGAGGAGAAAGCACAAAAAGGAGGAAAGCTACTTAAATAGGCAGAAAAGATGTACGGTAGCCGTAGGCCTTCGCATGGAGGGGGATAAGTACACTAATGGTGCCATAAGTTGTGTACGGCGCTCACTTTGGTGCCAAAAGTTTCCGCCGGATCACTTAAGTGCCAAATCGGAGAAAAAACGCTCACTTTGGTGCCACCGGCAAGAAATTCTGGCCAAAATAATTACGTAGCATTTATATTTTAAAAAAAAATCGACAACTCTTAATATTGTCCACGGTGGATGACATAAAACGACGCCGTTTCCTTTTCTTCATAAGAAACGACGTCGTTTTACCATTCCACGTGGATTACCTACAAAACGATCGTCGTATAGTGGATTCAATATGGTAAAAAACGACGTGGGCCAAAAACGGTGTTCGTATAGGGTTCTCGCTCGACGCCGCCGGCCGTAGCTCGTTGACCCACCATCATTCACTCGCCCGCCGTCACTCGGCCACCGTCGCTCGGCCACCGCTGTAGTTGTGCCATCGTTCACGATTGTTCACTGGCTACGTCCTCAACTGTCGCTCACTTAGGTTTGTCAATTTACTGAAAAATTTAGGGTTCCAACGGGCAAGTTACGACGTGGAGGGCAAATTGAAGGCTCGGCTTAGGAGGAAAGTCGTGGGGAAAGTCGTGGGGACCGATTAAAAAATTTGAGGGTTTCGTCGTTCGTTCCCTTTCTTTTGTGGGGACCAAATAGAAAAATAGGGCACGGAAGGGAAAATAGGGCTCGACTCGGGGGGAAACAGTGGTGGGACCGAATTTATTTAATTAATTGGACTGCTTCTGTGGGGGAAACAGGAGGACCGAATGTGATTAAATTGAAAAATGAGTGGTGGGACCTCACTTTGATTATTCAACTTGGTTTCTTTTGTTTCTATAAAAGCACTGAATTTGGGAGATTAGTTGTATTTGTTTCTTGACAACAAAATGACAAGAACCTCCATGTGAAGTTGCTGATTCTGTCATGTGGTCCCAACAAGTAATGACATTTGTTTTTTTTTTTTTTTTATTGAGTGCAGCATCGACATGGACGCGAATCAGGTAGGCATCATTGTTTGCTATGGTGGAGAGTTTCTTATTGGCACCGATGATTAGGAATATACTGGTGGAAATGAATGTACTATTTATGTCAATGTTCGGAAGCCATCATATATTGATTTTCTGAGGAATTTGGTATATTTTTATGATGCAAAGTGCAAAAACTACATTACTGTGTTCCTGGGAAAGAATTGAAGAATGGATTGAGATTTTTTAATGACGATAATGGTATTAAGGATATCATTTACTATTATCTTTATGGCGAAGAAGCTAAGGTATATGTTGAGTATTATAGTGATGGTGAGGATGAGGATGATGATGAGGATGAGGATGAGGATGGGGATGAGCAGACCACCACTGAAAGAGGAGAAGTGAGGGATCCTATTCAAGCGAGTAATCAGGTCGGGGATGAAAGGGAGAGAACTCACATTGATAGAGATGAACAAAGAGTGACATGTCCTGAAAGCTTGGGTGAAGATTTGGGTGAAGATTTGGGCGATAAGGACTTCATTGGATTAGAATGGGAAATTGCTTTATCTAGTTAGTCGAAAGATGAATATTTTGCTTCAGTAAATTTCATAAGTGACGAAGATGATGATGAACTCGCACAATCAAGACAAAAGCAAAGGGAATTTCTGAGAAAAAAACTTGCACATTCAGCAAAGAGGCCCGAGCAAGTAAATGGGGATGGAGTTCCAACTGAAGGAAATAGAAGTAAAGATGAAGAAAGCTGCGGCGATGAAGTTGCTGGTTCAGAGAATGAGCTTGACAATGATGATGAAGAACATGCTCGTCCAAGAAAAAGTAAGTACCCTTGCTATGATCCGACTGTTGATAAACCTATTTTGTCTGTGGGCATGAGATTTGACGATGCCAAACAGTTCAAGAAAGCTGTTGTGAAGAACTCCATTGGTGAATAGAGGATTGTTAAATTCATTAGAAACACGAAGGAATTTGTGAGAGCTAAGTGCTCACAATCCAATTGTCCATGGAAGCTCTATGGCGCGCTGAGTAAGAATGGGTCATTCTAGATTAGGTCCTTGCAGGAGGAACATACTTGTCTAATTATTTTTAACAATAAAAGGATAACGATGTGTGGTTATCGAAGCATTTTTTCAACACTATCAAAGCAATGCCCGGGATCAAGAGTCCTCAATTTCAACAGTTAGTAAAAGAGCAAGTAGGGGTTAATGTGTCAAGGAATCAATGCAAGAGAGCTAAGATGAGGGTGATAAAAATACTGATAGGTGGGTATAAAGAAGAATATGCGCAGGTATGGGACTATGCTGACGAATGCATGTTTCAAAACCCATCTAGTAGGGTGTATGTAGAGGTTGTGGAGAGGCCACTCCCTGATCTTGGGCCTAGATTTGATAGATTTTATGTCTATTTTGATGCATGCAAACTAGGCTTCTTGGCTGGTTGTAGAAGAGTTATAGGATTAGATGGATGCTTTCTAAAGGGTTTGTGTAAGGGGGAGTTGTTGGCTGCTATGGGGAGAGATACCAATAATTAAATGTTTCCTATAGCTTGGGCGGTGGTGAAGATAAAGAACAATGATATTTGGTCCTAGTTTCTCAAAAATTTAATGGCTGACCTTGAGATAACCGATGGGGGAGGATGGGCATTCATAAGCGACCAACAAAAAGTAATTTCATTGTCAATTAATTCACTCATTTTTAATATTAATCATTTACATATTTTTCCTGACTTGTATTTATTTGTTTGAATTTTTATAGGCACTTATTCCTGCATTGGCTGAGTTGATGCCACATGCTAAGCATAGAATGTGTGCGAGGCACATATATGCAAACTGGTCAAGGAACTTCAAAGGAAATAGGCTCCGAAGCGGTTCGGTAGATAGCAAAGAGTACCAACATGGCTGATTTCAGATTAGCCAAAAAGGATTGTTGCGGTGACAAAGGAAGGTTTTGATGCACTCTTCCGGACGAAGCTAAGCATCGGTGTCGGGGCCTTCTTCAGCGAAGAGTTCAAATGCGATATCATTGATAACAATCTCAGCGAAGTTTTCAATGGCAGAATTTTAAAGGCCAAGTGCAAACCAATCATCAGCATGCTTGATGATATTCGAGTGATGGTGATGACTAGATTACATAGACAAAGAGATAAGACTACGAAATGGACTAGAGACCGTGGCCCTAGGATTATGAAGAGATTGGATGCAAACATTGCTGCTAGTAGGTTCTACCATCCAGTTTGGAATGGAGATAATGGATATGAGATTATTCAAAATCAGGATAAGTATATTGTCAACCTGGATAGAAGAAAGTGTTCATACTGAGCCTAGCAACTGAATGGAATTCCCTGTGCCCATGCAATTTGTGCTATTCAGATGAAGCAAGAAAATTCAGATAATTACCTACATGATTGGTATAAAAAAAGCTCATACCTTGCTTCATACCAATTCATGATGCAGCCTATCAAAAGCAGCAAATTTTGGAAGCCAACAAATCATGAAAGGCCTCTACCTTTACCGCTGAAGAAGCAAATTGGAAGGCCAAAAAAGAAAAGAAGAATGCAGCAGGAAGATACATCAAGTCAGAGGATGAGTAGGACTGGCTCAAAGATAAAATGCTTATATTGCCGCAAGGAATGGCACAATAAGAAAGGTTGTGAGCTAAAAAGGCAACATCAACAGCAAGATGTAATGGCTAAAGGTAGGACAGAAGGCTCTACTGAAGAGCTTCTTGTTGGGCCTAGTGAAGATAGGACAGAAGGCCCTGCAGTAGGGCCTAGTGAAGGGCGGACAGAAGGCCCTGCTTTAAGGTAAGTATCATCTTTACCTCAGTAACTTTATATTTCCTATTCGATAGAGTTTGATGGTTGACCATATGCACTGGCTTCTTTTGTGCTTTTCCTCTATCATGCATTTGTAATTTGATAAGCTTTCTCTATTTGTTTCCACCATGAAAATGAGTAGATGTCTAATTATTCATTGTAGTTGGTCATGATCCTGATATAGTACATTGTTGTAAGGCCTTCTAAAGGGCCAGAAAAAGACCCTGTTGTAGGCTCAAGTGTAGGGACAAGGACTGGAATAAGCAAGACAGCAACAACAACTGAGTCCACCGTTGAGCAAATGAGAAGAAAAAAAGTTCATGTAAGTTGTACATCGCTGTGTTTGTCATTTATGGGCTGAATTTTAAATTTGTTATGTGTTTCTCAGGTGAAAAGACCAGCAATTGCACAAGTTGCAGAGGCTACTCCCCCATCTATTACTACTGAAAATGATGCACCACAGTGAACAAAAGGGGCTATTAGAAAAAGACTAAGGCAATATGGTTATGGGATTTACATAGATGAACGAACTAGAATGGCTATTTTGAATGTAAGATTTGTAGGCCTCATGCATTTAATTTGTTGTACTTCAATTCATTTGGTTGACAATATCGCTATGTTCTTGTAGCCTGGGAGAACTTCGGAGGTACTTTTCTCTCAAGGTAGGCCAACTCAAGAATCAAGGACGTAGCCAAAGAAGAGTGCTCCAAAGAAGAAGACAGTGAGAATAGCTGCAAAACAGCCATCCAAACAGAACCCAGCACCAATTCCATCTCATCCAACGATTGGGCGCAATAGTGATGATATGGACCAACACATGACACGTGCTAGAACAAGAATAGCCACCGTCAAAAACAAGGAAAATGAGGTGACAGAATGCCTAGTTAAAGAACCTGCACATCCAGTTCGAAAGAGTGCTCGGATTATGAATCAATTCAAAGCCCCAAGACAAAAAGGAGATCAGGGTGTTGTCCATATTGACTGATGGAAGGGTGCTGAACTTTGTCTCTTTTTATGTGGTGCTGCTGATGGGAGGGTGCTGGACATAGTTTATGTTTATTTTTATGTGGTGCTGGACATGGTCGCATCTTTTTATGTTTTCTTTTTTTAGGAGGGTGCTGGATATTATATCACTAATGGTAGTTGCTGCCTCCATATTGCCATTGGTTTTTTTTAAGAGAGTGCTGAACCTTCAGTGATTGGGGAATGAAGTTCATGTTTTTCTTTTCTTTTGTAAACAATCAATCAATATCAATGACAATAGCCGTTTCTGTATATTTTGCTGTTGGTGCAATGTTCTTATGAGGTTGCTATTATTTTTATATTTGAATGTGTGCATATAGTGTTGCTGGTTGAAGTCGTTGATGCGTTGATGCTATCTGTCGGTTTCATTCAATAGTGCTGGAATAGGATGCGGTTGATGCGTTGATGCTATCTGTGGGGTTCTGGTTGTATGTGCTGGAATAAGATGCAGTTTTGGGTGCTGGTGCATCTCGTTGCAGGGCTGTTGTGTTGCAAGAAGATGCATCAGCAAGCCAACTGGTGCAAGAACAAGATGCAGGATACACCACAACTGGTGCAAGTTTGAAATTGGCACTCAAGCGATCACTATTTACAACTTGTGCAACAGAAGTGATCACTTTGTAATCGCGACTGGCACTTAAATGATCACTTTTATAAAAACTTAGCACTCAAGCGATCACTATTTACAACTTTTGGCACTGAAATGATCAATCGTTAATTTGCCACCATCCCTTAATTTTGCCATGGTTTGCAGTTGCAGCAAACCAGCAAACCATTACAACGATAAAAATACAGCAACCATTCTATTTGAAATAAAAACTAACCAAAACAAACATTGCCAATACACAACTAAACAATAAAAAGTGCTCAGAACTAATGCATTCTAACTCCAACCTTCCATTTCGGCATAGTTTGCAGTTGCGGCAAACCAGCAAACCAGCTTGAAGAGATTTGATGAATAGAACAGGAAATGGAAATGAGAGGGAGAAAAATGAAAAACGATGCAGAGAGAAAAAGTGTATTCTTATTCAATGAGAGCTTGCTTGCATCAAAGAACTTTTCTACTTGTTACTCTTGGCTCATCAGTTTTTATATCGATCTGGAGGATAACAACAGAATGAAAACCAACTAACTAACTGAAAACGAAAACAGAAAGTTTGACTTTACACGCTTAAACTGATTACTGATTCCTCAATGTAAACATGCTACACGTGCTATAATCTCTATTGTTGCTTTCTTCATTTTCGTCAGCTTCTTTCCTTCCTTTGTTCTCGACACTTTCTTTCCTTGCTCTGTTCTTGACATCACTAGTACTTTGTATAGTTCTCTTAACACAAATCAGGAGGGCAAATAAAAAATGCAGCAAGCAAACATTGCATTTCTGAAGTGCATATAATTAATGCATTCCAACTCCAACCTTGCATTTCTACCATTGATTACAACAAAACATTCTTCTTCATACAAAAATGGTAGACATACAAACTTCGACTATGGTAGACATACAAACTTTTTCTCATTACTTAACTTCACATTTGAATAAACTATACAAGAGAATAAGAACACAATCAACGCTCGATAAAAGTTTCTTTCAATTTTCAGCCTTGAAACCTCTCTCTTCAAATAGTCGACCACAGATGTTAAACCCTTCATTTGATCTTGCATTGAGTCGACATCCTCCAACTCGTCCATTAACGCAGGTGGAGGTTGATTTCAGCCTTCAAGTAACTCCAGGATTACCTCTGTCACTCGATCAGAGAATTTCCTATTAACCCATTTGAAATATTTGCACTTCGAGCCTTCTCTATATCTGCCGCACCCATGGAATCTTCTCCCGGGATTCAACCGAGTCCAAGATGTTCTTCTCGGACTAGGTAACCCACAATAACAGTAACACCCACCATCTAATTCGCTTTTTTTATAGGAATGTGAGCCGCTGCTGAAGTTTCTGCTTTCCATTCACAAGAGCGAGCTAATAACTTTGAGAGAAAATCGAAGTATGCACTCGAACTGGGGATTTAGGGTTTTCAATTTCCGATTCTACTCGAATTTGGGGATTTAGGGTTTCTTATTTGGGGGAAAAGACGCTAAACGGCGTCGTTTTGTTGTTTGCATGCTGATTGTATTCTCCGGCGATCCATGTCGGCTTCAAATATTAATTAAAAAAAATGCCACGTCGGATTTCCGGCCAACCAGATCGGAGTTGGCACTAAAGTGAGCGTTTTTCAAAAATTTTGGCACTTAAGTGATCCGGCGGAAACTTTTGGCACCAAAGTGAGCGCCGAACACAACTTATGACACTATTAGTGTACTTATCCCGCATGGAGGAAAACATATGTGTACAAGTCCCGGGCGCATTTTCAAACTATTATCATCTGGTTAATATCGAGGTGATAGACCATGCAATCATCTGACAAAATCAGGCTCATTACATCCGTTGCAACTCCTCCAGCACCATTGTAACTGTTAAGAAACAAAGGGCATTGACCCCAGCCTTTACTCATTTAACTGAATAAATAGCATCATGTAGCACTCGATATGCAGGTGGACTGAGCTGTTCAACGGGATGAATCGGGTTGAGGGGTTTTCTTCAACAGCGAGTTTCCTCAAAACCAGGATTAGACCCTGGTTGAGGAGCAAACTGGTGAACCAGTTCAACATCTTGTTAATTTCTGAAAAAGCGACCTGATTGCTGGCAGCGGGTTTTAAACCCATGCCCTCTAAGGAAAGAGAGCAAAAGCTCCGCACCACTCAACAAGTGAATTATCCTTTTGATTTTATAAAATTGTATCTGTCAGGTTTCATTTTTTTTTTTATATATATCTAAATTCAGCTTCCGAAAGAGTAAAATGCAAGTAAGAAAATACAAACCTAGGGCTCACGTCAACCATCCTAATTGAGGTCGAGTTCTACACCTAATATTGACAAATTTAATACAAAAATTCATGAAAAGCTTGATTAGTGATTGGTCGAACCGGGGACAGGGATCAACTCAATGGACCACATCTAACAGAAGACCCATAGAAGGATGAACAAATGGACATTTTCTCATCTTTGACAATTGGAAAAGAAAAAAAAAAAGCAGTAAGATTACACGAAACAACTCACATTTTCATTTTACTGTGGTCACAATAGCAACTAAACAAATGGATGAACCGTATCGCACATCCCTGGGTTCCTTATGCACCAAAGTGGCTGAATGGGCTCTGCGCCAATCCCTCTGCTGACCATTCTACTCCTCCATTCATTCAAACGGTCAGTTGCTTCGGCGTATCTCTTCATGCCATTCTTGTCCCGGTTCCCTGACCACATGCTTTCTGCCACTGCTGAAGCTCTAGGCCAGATACGTGCATCTAGAACAGTTGGGTCCGCCTGCTCTGACCAGAGTGCAACCTCTCCACCAAGCACCAGTGTTGCTTCCTCCTCAGTTAAACCGTATGTTATATCATAATTGTATATAGTTTGCCATGTCTTGAAAGGTCCACACCATGAACCACCACTCCCCTGATTACTTCCTGGCGGCTGGTCATATTGACTATCATTTCCAAGAAAGTCACCATGCCCACAGTCCAAGTAGTAGAAATCTGATGATGACACGATCACTCGGTATCCAGATGAGACGATCTTTTTTGTGTTATTGGGACCATTATTCCATGTCTGCAAGATGGTGTGCTCTGTGGGAAGAAGTGATTTATCCACCTTGATAATCGGATCTAACAAGACATCTTCCCAGTAGACAGCAGTCCTATTAAGAGATAAAATATAAGGTAAGGTGGAGTTCACAAACGTCTCAAGTAGCTGACTCAGAGTGCCACCGCTCAACAGGAATGCTTGAATTGTTGGATCGGCTTTCCAACAGCCAGGTATGATCTCATCAGCTCCAGCATGGTAGAATTGATCTGGGAATAATGTCACCACATCACGAATGACATTCTTGAGAACTTGATAGGTCTTTGGGTTCAATGGGTTAAGATGACCCGTTCCCGGTTCTGATGCTAACCGATCTGCCCATTCACTTCCTTCTGGCCACCAAAACATGTTTGCGCAGGATACAATTTCTGGATAAGCTTCAGCCCATGATCCTGTATGACCTGATGACCAGTAGAAAAATGCCCGGAACAGAATCAGACAGATACTGTGCTACATTTGGAAACGGTACAAATCTTTCATAAATCTTGAAAAAAACGAATTTCACCAAGAAGTTGATGCTCATATTGACTATTGATTATTCCTCAAACAATAACAATGATCAGATGACTACAATCGAAATGCTCACCATTTAAGCTAATTGCTAGTGATTGTTTACATAAAAGCATGTAATATGACGATCCCACCTTTTCCCCCTGTTTCGCTTTCTTTTTCAGCAATATGCTGAATTTCTTGTTCCTCCAGTGAGGGCACTTCTAGTATCAAAACACGAGAATTCTCACTCAATGTTTAAATTTTCTTCTTTTTCAGACAAAACTGATCTAATGCATGTCTTCAGCCCTAAGTTTCTAGTGCAGTAATTAGTACAACCAATTCTACATATTTAACATACACAAGTGTCAAAATTTGATTTCTAGCCACTAGTTCAGTTTTAAGGTCCACATTTCTCATTCGGTCAAACTCCCACTTAACAAGTTTCTCTCAGAATCCTTTAGTAGTTAAATAAGGCTATTAGGTGAAGTCTTTGGTTCACTGAAGTAAGAATATTATCAGATCAGCATTAGACATAAGTAGATAAAGGTTAATAACCAAATTTCTGATTCATCATCCTGTCTCAATGCATATCTACTTGCGTTTTAATAATTTCTTCACTCCTGACACCTCCATTGTGCTATACATCTGCATTATTGTTTTCCTCACTTCCCCCCTTCGAGCTTTAAAGTGGAAATGGGTACACAAGAAATGATCTGAGTCAAGAGGTCTCTGTGTGACAAATTATATAAGGTTTATGACTTCAATATTGAGACATCATCCAGAACTGTTTAGTCACAGATACGGAACCTATCAGTCAAATTTTTAATTTAGATTCATAATATCGACAACTGCACGAAATGTGAATCTACGTGTATATTTAATCAGATTGATCAGCACATCACAATGCTTAGAATTGCAATCCTAGAAACCCTGAAAGTCAAAATAATAGTTTTTACTGCAAAACGTGAACACTGCTGAATCTAGATAGTGCATTGATTTTCAAACTCATTTTAGCCTCGCATTCATTTGCAAGAAAGTCAATAATAGGACGGGACCTGAAAAACAGAGAATTGGCAAAACCAGATGAACTGAGTACACTAATTTATGTTCAGCGGATGCTAATTTTAGCCAAAAGAATAAAGAGAAATAGTCAATGAAGAAATACTATAAATCCACTCACCAGGCATGTCTAATTCTGGCAATACACGAACCCCATGTTCCAGGCCAAATTCAACGATCCGCCTGACATCAGCTGGCGAGTATTGCATGTCAGACCCATAGGCTCCCTTAGCTGCTAGATTGGGTTCTGAGGGCAACAACAAAGGGAATGAATGTGAGTCAGTGATGTGCCAATGAAAAACATTGAGCTTGTTGGCACTCATTGCTGCAATAGTCCTTAGGATGTCTTCAACTTTATAGTAGTTTCTCGAGGTATCCAGCATTATCCCTCTATAAGAAAAGATTGGCCAATCCTGCACATCCACTCCAACAGCCACCCATGAGGGCTTACCCCACACAAGCTGGGAGAATGTCTCAAGACCCCTCATAGCACCCCATACCGTCTCGGCAATCAGGCTAGCTTTGTCACCTGAGGTGGGGATGCTAAGGCTATAGGATTCATTCACGCCATGGCTGAGAGGAGCAGCTAGATCATTGACCAATACAACCAGAGTTTGCAAAGTGGGGCCATTTGTCAGGTTGACATGCTGATTGGAAAGAGGATGGAAATGCTCGGAGAGAATGAGATTAAGGTAGCGGTTAACAGAAGTTGAGAGGTATTGGTGATGGGGAGATTCGATGGTAAAAGAAGGAGAAAGTAAGGTCACTTGTTGAGTTGGCCATGAAAATTCTCTTGGTTTTGGCCATACACTGATTGCAGTACACTCGACAGATAAGATGGGAGAGCATACTAAAAACATGGTGATGAAAGCGATCAAAATTTGAGTGCCTTTAGTCCACTTAGGAGCAGGGCCATCACTCTGCTCATCCATATTAGTCTCTGGGTCAAAACGAATCATCTAGCAGCAGCAAATGACAGCAGCTGCAAGAAAGACACGATTTTAACTACTGAAGGTAGCGTACTGTTAAGGTTGCCAAGATAAGTGAAGGAACTGTCCATTTTCAAATTAAAATACAAAAAGGGATTAATTCAGAATATGAATCGAACGATCACCATATATTCAAAATAACTTTAAGAATAATGCGGAAAAGTGAATTGGAGAATTTTCTGTATATTTTGATATATACTATAATGGAGAGTAAATCAGACTATTTAAAGGTTTAATTAGATGACTATCTAACACAAAATATCAATCAAAATATGCACAATCAAAAGGACATATACACGCAATCTTGAGAGATTCGGACAATCAACAAAATTATCAGAATTTCTCTAATGAAATTATCCTGGAGAAATACCTAATTATCTCTTACAAGGAGCAAAGGAGACAGTAAACTCAAAGCATTTACTTCATCTTACGTGACCAAATTCACTTCTGCAAATTCCAAGAGCCAAAATAGACGACCCACGTGGAGAACAATGGACCGCTAGCCAGAGGAGTAAAACATAGCATTTGAAACAGAACTCCCCCTTCTAAATACTGGGAAGAAGGAGGAAAGAAGAAATCACACCAGCATCAACGAGAACGGATACAGCAAGTACGAATCAAGAAGACAGAAATCAATTGAAGATGCAAGAGATAGCGAAGCACAAGATGTAGAAGTACACAAAGAATTGAAAAGGTTGAAGCTTTACCTTCCACAAGTGCTCGGACACGCAAATGCAAGCAGAAAACAGCTACATTTATAAGAACCCACTTAGAGGGACGACGATTTCAGTGCATATAACAAAAGGAATCCATCGACGGACCGGCTAGAGATTGTCTCCGCCATCTGTCTGTCGCAAAAGCTCTTTCCGCGTCCTTCACCATCAAAATAAACTATGATTTCTCATATTTCTCGGCCCTCTTGGACTTTTCTCCGTGTCGCTTCTGCCTCCGCAGAGCTTCTGCCTCCGCAGCGATCGCTGGTCGAATTCTTTAAGCCAATTCGCCCCCTCCTCTCTGGAATTGACGCCATATGGTCTGTTCCCCTTGTCCTATTCCTCACGCTTCGCTCTGCTGAAAAATTTGGACTCTGAAGAGAGAGAGAGAGATTGATGACGACTCACGCTGAAAAAATACGTTTGCCCCCGCGGCGGATGAAGACCTGGAATTTCCAGCAAAAGTAGGCTCTCAGTATTCGCGTGGCGTGTGACAAAGAACCTGTCGGAATTCATCTTGAATTATTTGGTTTCATGGAAAATATCATAGTTCCGAAAAATGTTTTTTTAAAAATAACTTTCCAAAAAAATAAATTTATTTTCTGGTATCAGCTTAAACCTAAATTTTGAGTGGAAATTTTTATATCGTTCATTAGCTAATTTAATTATTTGAAAAAAAATATCAAAAATTAAATTCTAATATTATTAATTGACAAAAAATTAGTTTTATTTTTTTATATTTTTTAAAAAATGAATTTTTAATTATTTGTATTTTTAAAAAATCGAAATTTTTATTATTTTTTATTTTTCTTTCTTTTTCCTTTTTCTTTTCGTTCCTCCTTCCTCCTCCTTCTTCCTCCTCTTTCCTCCACTTCCGCATGTCTAATAATGGCCGGCTACTCAGCGGCCGACCAAGACCGGTCGCCAAATCTGGCGAAATCGAGGCTTGGCCAATCTCGCTCAAGCTCGCCAGAGTTTCACCGAGCTCTGGCGATCCGCGAGCTCGCCGGATCTAGCAGCGAAGCTCGGGCTCGCTTAGATCGGGAGCTCGAGCTCCACCGCCAGATCCAATGAACTCGGGCAAGGCTCGAGCCCCGCCTAGCTCGTCGGATCAATGAGCCGCGAGCTCGGCCCTAGGCTGGTGAGAGCTCTGCCTCACCCGATCTAGCAAGGCCCGAGCTCGTCTTTGCCAGATCGGGTTAAGCGGAGCCTCGCCGGCCTGGGGTGAGGCTCGAGCAAGCTTGCGGACAAGGGGACGCTCCACCGCTGCTGATCGTCGACATCAAAGGAGGAGGAGGACGAGATCAGAATCCTAGGCTTTGTGAGGGCGGAAATCCAGCACCGCCGAATGAGGGATGCTTCGCCGCTGCTGATCGTCGATGTCAAAGGAGGAGGAGATGAGATCAGAAAGGTTTCATGAGAAAGAGGGCAGAAATGAGTAAGGAAAGAAGCGAAAGCACATGTGTAAGGATGGGAAAATGATTTCCTATTTTCAAAAGATGAAATCATTTTCCACAATCTAATGGGGAGATTTTTCATTGATGGGAAAACATTTTCTTTGATCATTTATTTTCCGTCATCCAAACATTGGAAATTCTGAAAAATATTTTTTTGGAAGTTGTTTTCCGTGAAACGAATGGATCCTAAATAGTGATGTACTTTTGACTTCTACCCCTTTCGAAGTCGTCAATAGTTTAGTGTTAGTGACTACTATTATAACGATATAGACTTCCTACAACTTATTGGCACATCTTGGATTTGTAAAATTCTCTTTTGTACTCGGGATTGTGTAATTCTGTAGTATATTGACTCATTTTTGACATCCTTATTTTTTTTTTTTGGCAGGCCAATAGATTAAATTAATAATCTTGCAAGTACAAAGTACAATCAAAAGATATGTTTATCATTGACAAATCATGAGTAGAGACGAAGTGACTAGAGATGGAGACGGCCTCCCATCGACTTTTTTAATCGAAGCAAGTCTCAAACATCGACAATTCATCGGGTTGAGATCATCGCTCATTGGGTCAAATTAGGGACAGTCATTCGAAAAATAGAACTGTTGTCGGCCTACATTATCTTTTCCAATAGGAGCAGTCGAAGCGCGTGGAGCATTGGCTGCTTCGGGCACGTTGTTGTGTCTCTAGCCATAGCGCTTACAAGAAGTGCACCTAGTGCAAAAGCCATGTGATACGGAGCAACATGGGATTCACCGAAAACCCTGAAACATAAGAGATAAGATACTTGAAAGTTTTGCATTTAACTTAGCAAGTTACTGTGACTAACAAACCACTAGGAGAATGAAGAAAGAATTTTTGTCTATGGCGATCATAACAACAGCAAAGGATTTTACCAAAAAAAAAAAAAAAACCATTAGTAAAGGAAAACTATGAAGGTTTTGTATGTCTTTTTACTTCTAATGGAATAAGCTTTCTATTGGAAATTTGTCTTTCCTTATCCCACATAAAAAAGTTGGAAAGAGGTAGGCCAATTAATAAGTGTAAGGCTTTTTTAGTGTTTTAAAGAAAATGTTGGATGTAAACTAAACCTCATCATACCTATGTATGCATGTGCGATTATTAGGGACACTTAGTACAAGCGCACCCATTATTTGATTAGCACTAATCCTTTTAAATTTGTTTTTATTTTATTCTGTACGATTATTTTATTAACTTTAATAAGTTCAAAGGTTGTTTTTGTTTATCAAATATTTTTGGAAATTATGAAAATTCAAATTCTTATTTATTGAAAAAGATTAATATTTTTATTATCCCTTTTATATTTATATTTTTTCAAGACAACCTTTAGAAATAATACCCGTTCAGTTTGCAACTTTTCACGAAATGTTGTATTTCTTCATTTTTCAAATTCTTTCAAAGGGATACTCACTAACCCCTTTATTTTTATTTTTATTTTTATTTTTATTTTATTCTATACGGTTATCTTGTTAACTTTTATTAGTTCAAATTTTTTTATTTATTAAGTATTTTTTGGAAATTACGAAAATTCGCAATTTTATTTATTAAAAAGATTATTTAATTTTTTACTATTTTCTATTATTCCAAATTTTTATATTTGTGTTTCCTTACACAAAGGGTTGCATTTGTTCATCTTTCAACTTCTTCCAAGGGACACCTATAGGGCGCGTTTGGTAACGATTACATTCGGAGGCGATTCGACTAGGCGATTCTTTTTGATTACATTCCAGGGAACTAATTACGAGTAAAAGCGCGTTTGGAAGCTGTTCAAAATTTTTGATTACGGAATAGAATTGCGTTTGTACCGTAGTAATTGATTCTGTTCCAAATTAATTTCTTTTGATTTTTAAATAATTTTTAAATAATTTCTTTACTTTTTTACTTTTTTTCTTTTTTTCCTTTTTTTTTTTTTTTTTTTTTTTTTTTTCCCCTTTTTTTCCTATTCTTCTTCTTCTTCATTTGGCCGGTCGCCGGACCGCGACCGCCCTCGGCGAGGTCGGCCTTCGTCGGCCGAGCCTCGGGGTAGCTGGCCCAGGCGAGGCTCGGCCTCGCCGGATCTGGCGAGCCCGGCCTCGCCCGGCCGGGCCGGCCTCGCAAAGACCGGCGAGGCCGCAGCCACCGGCGGGCTGGGCGAGCTCGCCGGTGGCCGGGCGAGCCTCACCGCAGCCAGGTGAGGCTCGCCCACCACCGGGCGAGGCTCGACCTCGCCCGTCCGGCGAGGCCGAGCCTCGCCAGTGCCGGTGAGGCTCGCCCGGCCACCGGCGAGGCTCGCCCGGCCCGCCGGTGGCGGGTCGGCCTCGCCGGGCGGGCGAGGCCGGCCACTGGTGGCGAGGCCGGGCCTCGCCCGGATCTGGCGAGGCCGAGCCTCGCCGGTGGGCGGGCTTGCCTCCGCGAGCTCGCCGGACCTCGCCGTGGCTGGCGAGCCTCCGCGACCTCGCTGGACCGGCGACCGGCGGCGGACCGGCCCCGGCGGCGGGCCGGCGGCCGCGGCGGACCGGCGACCGCGGCGGCGGTGGGCGGCGGCGGGCGGCGGCGGACGGCGGCGGGCGATGGCGAACGGCAACCGAGATGTTGAAAGAGAAGAACAAGGGTTTTACCATTTTGATTCTTTTTCTGATTCTCGGACGTAGAATCAAATTTTTTTTTGATTCTCAAATCTTGTCCAAAATCGTTCAGGGAACAAAAAGTTTACCAAACGCGATTCTCGTCCCGGCCCGATTACGGGAACAAAAATCGAATTTAGCCTTTGTTGGGCAAGTTGCCAAACAGGCCCCTACTAACCCTTTTATTTTTACTTTTATTTTATTTCATACTTTGTTATCTTATTAATTTGTTTTGGTTCAAGGTTTTTTTTTTGTTTATTAAGTTTTTTTTTTTTTGGAAATTATGAAAATTCGAAATTTTATTTACTAAAAAAGATTATTATGTTTTATTATTTTGAATTTTTATATTTGTTTTTTTAAGACAGCCTTTGAAAATGATACTCGTTCAATTTGCAACCTTTCACGAAAGATTGCATCTATTCATTTTCAACTTATTCTGAAGGGACATCTTCATTTATTTTGCAATTTTTTTCCAAAAGGATGCATTTGTTAAATAAAAATAAAGGGGTTAGAGTTAATTAAACCATGGGCGCCCAAGTACTAAGTGCGCCTAATAATCGCGTGATTATTTGCGCACCCACACGTGAGTATGGTGGGGTCTAGCTTACACCCAACTTTTTCTTTAAACACACTAAAGAAGTCTTAAACTTTTTAATTAGCCCATCTCCTCCCAACTTCCTTATGTGGGACAAGGAAAAACACATCTAATTTTTTTTACGAACAAACTTCTAACACTTTCCAATTCAAGAAGTACGCATCTAGCAGCACCCAATTCTGTCAATGTCTATACAAGAACTAACAACAAAAGTTTTAGAAGAAATCCTTGAACTGGCCTGTGGACATTTACTCAAATTCAAATCCTAAATGGGACAGATATAGCAAATTATACCCTCGAGCCAAAGCACAATCATATAAACAAGTTAAGTAAATCAAATATAGGAGCAAGAAAAAAGAAAATGCTCAAACAATTTCTAGTGTTTCAGCCCAAACTCGGTGCCTACGTCTACTTCCTAAGCCTTACCGGAAGTTAAAATCCGCTATCTCAAAAAGGAAATTACAATTTGGTTAAGGAGGAGCCTATCCAAATACTCCTGCACAACTTGAATTCATAACCGGTACATGGGAGTGTCTCTCAATAGACAATAGCAAGCCCTTTGCACGACTGTTTCAGCAATCTCCAACAGAATACATGTGTTTTGCCCACTTAAACAAACTCAAGAGACCTCACTGTGTGGAATATTCTAACCCAAAGGTAGCCATTGAAGCTTCAAAAACAGTTTACAGAAACAAAGTCAGTCGACTGCCGTGAGGGGCAAGAATAAGAAGGTGGAAAAGAACTTGGCATTCATGGCTGAACTGATGAACGCGCACTCTTTTAGCAGAGAATGAGTAATGAATGAATGTTATTTGCGCTGTTGCACGGATCGAAGGAGGTCTATTTATGGATACATGCCCCTTTTGAGGTGATGAGAAGGAGCTAGGTCATAAGGTCTTGCTGAAATTGAAATGTTCATGCATGGAAGAAACGGCACGTACGGTACTGATAGACAACGACCACATCTCTTCGCGAAGGACGCGTATAAGACTGGGAAATTCGAGGAAAGAAACCCTGAGAGTACGGTACTACAAGACAACGACCTTTACTAGGTCTTTGAGAAGAAGAAGTATGCGACTGGGAACAGAAGAAGCAACAAACTCAATTGTTAATCCTCTGTATTTCATAGGAAAAGCCTTGCAGACATTGACCTGATCTTTGATCCCCACTTACCGTTCAAGCATTGTATAATTCAAAAGTATCAACACATGGTATTCTTATATCGCGTGTGAGAAGTCACAAATGCCATGTAGGTACCTTCTACTTTCATTAAGAAACAATAATAGAAATAGTCTCTAAATTTTGGCACAACATGCAATGTCGTCTCTAAATTTTTAATTTATTCAACATAGTCCATGAACTAGTAGTAATTGTTCAATGTAATCCTTCAATTTTACATAATTTAGGGATTAATATTTACTAACAGTTCATGGATTACATTTAACAAATTAAAAGTTCAATAACAATATTACCCATTGAGCCAAAGTTTAAGGATTGTGTTAACCAAATTACAAGTTTAGTGATGATATTGCACATTAGATAAACATTAAGGACCATTGTGTTATTTTTCCTCTCATTAAACATGTAGTATACGACCAATGATAGTGCAAATCAAAGTACAAGGAAACGTGTTTTTTTGGTGAGACCTACTTTGAATTCTATATCTTCTTATGTGATTAACTTAGGGGGGAATTCCAAATAAAAGTTTGAAGTACTTTCATTTTCTTAAATAATGGCCCGAAGTGGATTTTGTTTCAATTAAGAGCCCGAAATGCCCTCGTTTTCTTAAATAAAGTCATGAAGTGAATATTGTTTCAAATAGAGGGTTTGAAGTAGCCATATTAGTCTCAAAGAAGAGCTTGAACTCAATGATTGGTGAAGGGGATTTTTGTCTTTTAATTTTGTAAACTATTTTTCATTTTTTTCTTTCTTTTTCTTGTTTCATTCTCTCCATGAGACAGACGGAGAGAGAGACGGAGAGAGGGGCCCTCTAGTGGCCATTGCCCCATCGCCAAGTGGGGTGGTGGCGATAGTCAACGGGGTCATTGGCGCTTGGGCAATGGTCGACAGCTATCACCAGAATTAGGAGAGGTTCCACATTTATCGCCCCAATCTGGGCGAGGGCCACCAATACCTGTGCCCATGGCCGTATTTTTGCTTCTTCTTTTTTTTTTTAACAAAAGCTCATAAAATTAAATTTAAATTGTCTTTGTATGGAAATACCCTCGATCAACGAAAATATTTTGCTGACTAGCGAGCTCACAAGATTAAGCCCTTATTTGAAACAGCCATAACTATTCCAGGTTATTATTTGTAATTTTTCCTTGAAACATCCATCACTAATTAATTCAGTCTGCTATCATATGGAGCAATAGCCACCACCCCTTAGCATGTAATAGGCATGAAAACTTCTCAAAGTAAATTACAAAAGGCTTTCCACCACTGTGGAAAAAAAATAATTACTGTTTATGAACTCCATATGTTTCCTAAATCGCGAATAATAATGGAAAAACTCTATTGAGTTTGAAATAACAGCAACACTGTTTTATTCATTGTGCTTTGTAATTATTTCCCTATTACTTGCCATTAGCTCCACATGACATTCGACGAAACAAAATGAATTTTGAGATAAAATTACGTTTCCTTTTAATACATTAACTAACACATTACCCTATATCGCGTGAGTATGTATACTTTGTATCAATAGATTATACACACCAAATTAATTAATTTCAGATGATCGTTAAAAGCTTTATGTTGGTTCCCGAGGTAATGAATGTTCCAAAAAAGAACTTCCCTTTGAATCTATTTTGAATGACCCAAAAGCAGAAAATGTGTTTGATGTAAATTTGTCGCGAAGAAGCGTGTGTCACGTTGATAGCAAAAGGCATTATTCAAAATTAAACGTTTATTTCAGTCTTCTATTTCATGAAATTGTGATTAATTCTTGAGTTTATAGCCTCAAAATGGCCTAAACAACACTCGTGACTTAGCTAAGTCATTTATTTTCAGCCTAACATCCTTCACTTAATCTGCTCAAGCGAAATGCTGCATGGATTAGGGGTGTGCATGGTCCGGGCGGGCGGTTCCCAGCCTAACATCCTTCACTTAATCTGCTCAAGCGAAAGGCTGCATGGATACTCTGAAACAACCTAATCAAACGCCGTACAAGGAACAATTTTTTTGATTCCCTGAACATCATCGACGCTCGAGGAGGAATCGAAATGGTGATAGGATTAAGCCCTTGCTGAATCTAGGGTTTCTTTTAGGATTTTTTTTATTGGTGGGATACATCCACCCAGCCCCCGCAAGACTGAGCTATGTAACCTAATCAAACCCAAGGTTTTGAGAACATCAGATGGTCGAATGGGACTTATGGTGGGATACAAAGCCCCCGACGAGTCTCCAAACCCAAGAAGATGACCAATATCATGCAAAGCCACGGTCTCCATGTCGTACAAACCATGGATTGGACCCACGGACCACGGCTCGTCCGCGTCATATAGTGGAACATACCAATGGTCGGTTGAAACACATGGAGCTATGACTCCATTGGAGCCATCGAACAGAGCGCCATCGTCATGGTCCCTCCTCGCGAATGTGATCTTAATGTCCACAGACTCATAGTTTTGGGATTGGGAGAATGTGAAGTGGATTGGCAAGGCCCGCGTCCTGAAAGCCCGTGAGACGGGGCCTACCACGTCGGGCCAGGTCTCAGGATAGAAGGCATTGGCGAGGTGGTACTTTGAGGACGGCCATTTGGGATTCCCATCGAAGAAAGTAAAGTGGCCGATAGTGTGGAAATTACTCGAGCCGTGGCGAGTCCCTCTCTTGCCGAACTGCATTCGAGAGGTGCCGTTGACAATGTCTACAACGCCACATCGAGACATCATCGTCATAGTCACTATTTGGATATTTAAGTTTTCAGTGACCTTCAAGTAATAGTTGACTTAATACTTCTTGATGACGGACTCTAAAGGCTCGTCAAAGTCCTCATCATCGGCAATGGCTGGGAGGTTGGATCGGTTCTAATTCAGGTAACCAAATTTTTGGAGGTATTGCTTGATCTCTCGGAGACCCTTGACCTTGTCCCCTTTGTGACATCCTTGTAGATGCTTAGACTCAAATGGGTTTGCTTTTCGTCATCAGAGTGGGCTAAGACCGATTGGAAGAAGGGAGAAACAAGAAGCAGGCATGAGATTGTGGACAAGAACTTAGGATATGCCATTGTGGAAATTTTTATAGAGATTGCACTTTGGTTTTGGATGGAATTGTGCGTGTGTTTGCCATCACTTGAGAGATAATTTATAGGCTTTTTTCAGTAGTGAAATCATAAGAAAGTTCTTGGCATTGTACTGTCATAACAAGGTCGTGAGAAGAGAGAGGGGGGGGGCACGACCCGCGAAAAGCTATGGTCTACTGTTTAGAAAACTTCATGAAAACGCCAAGATATATGATTTTGACTTTTACTTTTAGACATTAAGTTGGGGTATTTGTCCATCACTTGCGAGACTAATTGGAATAAAACAGGACAAGACCGGAAATTGGTGAGTGAAACGTTGAAAGAACATGGTCACTAATTACCTGGACAATCCGAATACTAATGAGAAGTCTTTGAAGGGTTGAGCGGACCCTTGGAAGAAAAAAGGCCCTGCCTAGCTTGCCTCTTTGACAAAAGACCTTCACAGTCTTGTCCTCTAATTCTAATTTATATGATTCTCTAATTTTATTCAAAGCAATGTTTATAGCGTGTCATATAGTTACTTAGAGAAAGTAATACAAATACCAAATACCATGAACCAATATAAATATGTCATTTAGATAATAAATTCTCCGCTACTAATCATTCTCTAACAGTAGACCGAATAAATTGCATTGTAAAATCACCAAAAAGTTTAAAGAGAGAGAGGGTGCATCCACATGGCATTTTTTTAAAGCAAAATGCATACTTTCCAATTAGATATTATGGAACAGGACAATTTAGATTCAGCAGTTAAATGTCTATAAAGAGTAAACATAAATCATTTAACTGAAGAAAATACTAGAATACATCATAGTAAATGATGGTAAGTTAATATTAAGATTTTTATTAATTAATGTAAAGAATATAATGCTAGGAAACTTGGCAAACCACTCTACCCACTCTATTATCAAATCAATGAATAAACTTGAAATGGGCCAATTTAGTTTCAACATAGTACATAAGAGTAGACATAGACCATGGAACTAAAGAAATTAATGTCAAAGTATGTCGATGTTGATGTTAGTGGCACTATCAAGGTTTTTTTATTATTGATATAAGGAGAAACGGGCACGAAATGAGAGATTCACATTAAGATACACAGTAAAGTCGAATATTAGGGAGCTAATTAGGGATTTTCTCTGATTAGTGCTAATAATGGTGGTTGTGGAGCGAATTTGTGCACCATTCAAATACTCTAGAACAGAATCCAAGGAGAAGCTTGAATTGGAGGGGAGGGTTTGATCAATATCTGCCCCTCCTCTCCCTTCTTCTTCTTTGGCTGATATTGTTCTCTATTTTAGTTTTCTTGCTTTTCTTCCGTTTTGAAGCTTTTCTCTTTTGATCTAGCTTAAATTTAGAAGCTTCTTTCTCTCATTTCGGGGATATTTTTATCCTAATCAAGTCCAGATTTATGGCTTTTTGCGTGTATAATTCAGGGTTTTGCTTCCCTTCAGTTTTGTTGGCATACAAGTCCAATTTTGCAAGAGATCAAAGGAGTTTTATGAATATTTCGCTCTTATAAGTGTCAAATCTGTATGTGTTCAACCTTGAGGCAAGCTATTGTAATAAATAAAAATCTCAATGTATGCTCATTACTGAAGATAAATTCAATAATCAGTTGCTGATTTTGGTTTGAATAAGTCACATATCTATTCTTTGAGTGTATGATCCCTAACCTCACTCAAGTAATTCGTCTTATTATAAGTGCATTGAAGTTAATGTTAGCAGGGTAACAAAGAAATTTTCTAGGTAATGTAGATAATAGCGACTCTGGAGCTATCTGCACAAATCTACCCCCGCTAGTGTAAAATCAAAGGAATTGCTCAAAAATGGGTTCAGTGGCAATAATAAAATGCCAACAATCTTGCAAAACAAAAAAGAACCAAAACCAAAAACTCTTCTCTTAGGGCAAGAAAGCAGACAATAAGCATACGTCAGACATCGAGCCAAGATTTGGCAGCATCAGGTCTCAACAGAGCCCGACCATCCAATATCAAAGAAACTCCGAAATCAGCATCCTCTTGTGCGAAGCAAAGTGATAACCAAGCAGCATGCATTGCCTCTGTGGCGGCTGCAGCCCGAGATTAGGGCCAATGGAAAGTCGAGTTCACTCCTCAGAACATGACTAATTATCAATCCAGCTCAATTCCCTCTTTTACAAGTCTTACCTTGCAACTGTTAACGCAGACAACTTCCGCTCCTTTCATGTATGAACTAAAAAGATGGATCTCAATCCAAACCTACAGACATGCATCCGTATGCTCAGATATATTGTCCTATGGATTCAAAGAGAACATGAAACATCAGTGCTAGACTAAACAACAATTCCTTTTCTCTATTTCCAATCCAATACATATGACAGGAGACAGCACAGAAAGGATGAAAGCTACTGAAATAGGCAGAAAAGCTGTACAGTAGCCGTAAGCCTTCACATGCCGGAAGCACAAAGTGTTCTTATTTGAGCTTTGGTTTGACATGCTATTGACAAAAATAGAGATATCCCGAACAGTAACTCAGATAGAATCACATAGAATCATTCTCCAACATAGCAGTGCACGCCTATCAAGTTCAGAAAACATATGTACGCAAGTCCCACATGCTATTATCATCTGGCTAACATCGAGGAGATAGACCATACAATCATCTGAGAAAATTGGGCTCATTACATCCGCTGCAATTACTCCAGCACCAATGTAACTATTAAGAAACAAAGGACAATGAACCCAGCCTTCACTCAATTAACTGAAGAAAATGACATCATGTAGAACTTGATATGCAGGTGGAAAAAATCGTTGCTTTGTTCATTCATCAATAATAAAATCCACTTTTGTGTTTTGTTGACACCCAGATAGAATTGAACTTAGCTGCTCAATAGGATGAATCGGGTTGAGGGATTTTCTTCAACATCCAGTCTCCTCAAAACCCAGATTAGACCCAGGTTGAGGAGCAAAACCCAGGTTGAGGAGCAAAGTGGTGACCCAGTTCAACTTCTGGTTAATTTCTGAAAAAGTGACCCGATTGCTGGCAGTGGGTTTTGAACCCATGCCCTCTATAGAAAGAGAGCAAAAGCTCCACACCACTCAACAAGTGAATCATCCTTTTGATTTTGTAAAGTTGTATCTGTCAGGTTTCAATTTTTTTTTTTTAATATCCAAGTTCAGCTTCCGAAAGATTAAAATGCAAGTAAGAAAATTAATACCTAGGGCTCACATCAACCATCCCAATCGAGGTCGAGTTTTATATTGGCAAATTTAATAAATATCATGAAAAACCTGACCAATGATTGGTTGAACCAGGGACAGGGATCAACTGAACGGACCATATTTAAGAGAAGACCAATAGAAGGAAGAACAAATGGACATTTTCTCAGCTTTTACAATTGGAAAAGAAATGCAGTAAGATTACACGAAACAACTCACATTTTCATTTTAATCTGGTAGCAATAGCAACTAAACAGATGGATGAACCGTATTGCACATTCCTGGGTTCATTATGCACCAAAGGGGCTGAATGGGCTCAGCGCCAATCCCTCTGCTGACCATTCTACTCCTCCATTCATTCAAACGATCAGTTGCTTCAGCATATCTCTTCATGCCATTCTTGTCCTTATTCCCTGACCACATGCTCTCTGCCATTGCTGAAGCTCTAGGCCAGATACGTGCATCTAGAACGGTTGGGTCTGCCTGCTCTGACCAGAGAGCAACCTCTCCACCAAGCACCAGTGTTGCTTCCTCCTCGGTTAGACCATATGTTATATCATAATTGTATATAGTTTGCCATGTTTTGAAAGGTGCACACCATGAACCACCATTCCCCTGATTACTTCCCGGTGGCTGGTCATATTGACTATCATTTCCAACAAAGCCGCCATGCCCACAATCCAAGTAGTAGAAATCTGATGATGACACAATGGCTCGATATCCAGAAGAGACAATCCTTTTTGTGTTATTGGGACCATTATTCCATGTCTGCAAGATGGTGTGCTCTGTGGGAAGAAGTGATTTATCCACCTTGATAATCGGATCTAACAAGACATCTTCCCAGTAGACGGCAGTCCTATTAAGAGATAAAATATAAGGTAAGGTGGAGTTCACAAACGTCTCAAGTAGCTGACTCAGAGTGCCACCACTCGACAGGAATGCTTGAATTGTTGGATCGGCTTTCCAACAGCCAGGTACGATCTCATCGGCTCCAGCATGGAAGAATTGATCTGGGAATAATGTCGCCACATCGCGAATGATGTTCTTGACAACTTGATAGGTCTTTGGGTTCAATGGGTTAAGCTGACCCGTTCCCGGTTCTGATGCTAGCCGATCTGCCCATTCACTTCCTGCTGGCCACCAAAACATGTTTGCGCAGGATACAATTTCTGGATAAGCTTCAGCCCACGATCCTGTATGACCTGATGACCAGTAGAAAAATGCCCAGAACAGAATCAGACAGATACTGTGATACATTTGGGAATTGTACTAATCTTATCTTGAAAATACGAATTTCACCAACAAGTTGATGCTCTTATTGACTATTGATAATTCCTCAAACAATAACAGTGATCAGATGACTACAATTGAAATGCTTCCCATTTAATCTAATTGCTAGTGATTCTTTAGATAAAAGCATGTAATATGACAATCCCACCTTTTCCCCCAGTTTCTCTTTCTTTTTCAGCAATATGCTGAATGTTCTTGTTCCTGCAGTGAGGGCACTCTGAGTATCAAAACTCCCACTCAGTGTATAAAAATTTTTTCAGACAAAACTGATCTAATGCATCTCTTTAGCCCTAAGTTTCTCATGCAGTAATTGGTACAACTAATTCTACAAATTTGACATCCTTCTCTTCTTGCACAGACAAGCGTCAAAATTTGATTTCTAGCCACTAGTTCAGTCTCAAGGTCCACATTTCTCATTCGGTCGAACTCCCACTTAACAAGTTTCTCCCAGAATCCTTCAGTAGTTTAATAGGCGATTAGGTGAAGTCTTTGATTCCCTGAAGTAAGAATATTATCAGATCGGCATTAAACATAAGTTGGTAAAGGGTAGTAACTAACTTTCTGATTCATCATCCTGTCTCAACGCATATCTACTTGCGTTTTTAATAATTTCTTGACTCCCGACACCTTCATTGTGCTATACATCTGCATCATTGTTTTCCTTACTTCCCCCCTTCGAGCCTTAAAGTGGAAATGGTTACACAAGAAATGATCTAGTCACGAGGTCTGTGTGACTAATTATATAAGGTTTATGACTTCAGTATTCAGACATCATCCAGAAATGTTTAGTCAAAGATACAGATCCTATCAGTCAAATTTTTTTAACTTAGATTCATTATATAAACAACTGCACGAAATGTGAATCTACATGTATATTCAATCAGATTGATCAGCACATCACAATGCTTAAACTTGCAATCCTAGAGAACCCTGAACATCAAAATAATAGTTTTTACTGCAAAACATAAATACTACCGAATCTAGATAGTGCATTGATTTTCAAACTCATTTTAGCCTCAAATTCATTTGCAAGAAAGTCAATTATAGGACAGGACCTGAAAAACAAAGAATTGGCAAAACCAGATGTACTGAGTACACTAATTTATGTTCAGCGGATGCTAATTTTAGCCAAAAGAAGAAAGAGAAATAGTCAATGAAGAAATACTATAAATCCACTCACCAGGCATGTCTAATTCTGGCAATACACGAACCCCATGTTCCAGGCCAAATTCAACGATCCGCCTGACATCAGCTGGCGAGTATTGCATGTCAGACCCATAGGCTCCCTTAGCTGCTAGATCGGGTTCTGAGGGCAACAACAAAGGGAATGACTGCGAGTCAGTGATGTGCCAATGAAAAACATTGAGCTTGTTGGCACTCATTGCTCCAATGGTCCTTAGGATGTCTTCAACTTTATAGTAGTTTCTCGAGGTATCCAGCAATATCCCTCTATAAGAAAAGATTGGCCAATCCGCACCTCCACTCCAACAGCCACCCTTGAGGGCTTACCCCACACAAGCTGGGAAAATGTCTCAAGACCCCTCATAGCACCCCATACTGTCTCGGCAAACAGGCTAGCTTTACCACCTGAGGTGGGGATGCTAAGGCTGTAGGATTCATTCACGCCATGGCTGAGAGGAGCAACTAGATCATTGACCAGTACAACCAGAGTTTGCAAAGTGGGGCCATTCGTCAGGTTGGCATGCGCATTGGAGAGAGGATGGAAATTTTCACAGAGGATGAGATGAAGATAGCGCTTAACAGAAGTTGAGAGGCATTGGTGATGGGGAGATTCAATGGTAAAAGAAGGAGACAATAAGGCCGCCTGTTGAGTTGGCCACGAAAATTCTCTTGGTTTTGGCCATACACTGATTGCAGTACACTCGACAGATAAGATTGGAGAGCATACTAAAAACATGGTGATGAAAGTGATCAAAATTGGAGAGCCCTTACTCCACTTAGGAGCAGGGCCATCACTCTGTTCATCCATATTAGTCTCTGGGTCAAACCGAATCATCTAGTAGTAGCAAATGACGGGACCTGCAAGAAAGCCACGAGTTTAACTACTGAAGGTAGTGTAATGTTAAGGTTGCTAAGATAGGTGAAGGAACTGTCCATTTCCAAATTAAAGAACATAAAGGAAGTAATTCAGAATATGAATCGAATGATCACCGTATATTCAGAATAACTTTAAGAATAATGCAGAAAAGTGAATTGGAGTATTTTCTGTAAATTTATACAGTAATGGAGAGTAAATCAGACTATTTACAAGTTTAATTAGATGACTATCTAACATAACATATCAATCAAGATATGCACAATCAAAGAGAGAAGAAATCACACCAGCATCAATGATAACTGATATGCCAAGTACCAATCAAGAACACAGGAATCAATCGAAGATGCAAGAAAAAACGAAGCACAAGATGTAGAACTAAACGAAGAATGAAAAGTTTGAAGCTTTACCTTCCAAAAGTGCTCCGACACGGAAATGCAAGCAGAAAGCAGCCACATTTATAAGAACCCAGTAAGAGGGACAGCGATTTCAGTGCATATAACAAAAGCAATCTATTGACGGGGCCGGCTGGAGATTATCTCCACCATCTGTCTCTGACGCGAGAGCTCCTTCCGCGTCCTGCGCCATCAAAATAAACTATGCTTCCTGATAATTCTCGGCCATCTTGGACTGTTCTGCTTGTAGCTTCTGCCTTGGCAGCGATCGCTGGTCGAATTCTTTAAGCGAATTCGGCCACGCCCTCTCGTTTTTGGAATTGACGCCAAATATTCTCTTCCCCTTGTCCTATTCCTCGCGCTTCGCTCTGCTGAATTGGGCTCTGGAGAGGGAGAGGGAGAGGGAGGGAGGGATGTTAAGATCTGGACTTTCCAGCCAAGGTGGGGCTCTCTAAGTGGCGATGCACTTTTGAATTTTGCCCTTTTCGAAGTCGTCAATAGTTCAGTGTTGGTGACTTCTATTACAACGATATTAACTTCCTACAACTTATTGGCTCATCAGGGATTTGTAAAATACTCTTTTATAATTGGGTTTAATTCTGAAGTATATTGACTCATGTCTAACACCCTTATTTATTTATTTTTCGCTAGGCCAGTAAAGAATAAATTGATAATGTCACAATCACAAAGTACAATCAAAAGGCATGTTCACCATTAACCCATCATAACAGAACTACTGCAAGAGAGGCAAAGTAGCTAGGGATCAAGGTGGCCTCCCATCTAGGGTGTGCAAAAAAATCGGAACCCACCCAAACCGCTCAAAACCGGATTGGAACCGCTCGAAACTAATGATTCTTGAAGGAATCAGTCAAATTCCCGGTTCTAATTAATGGGAACCGATGGGTACCGATCCAGTTCTCGATTCCATAGGTGGATCTGTCCACCCAGACCGGACCGGACCGATTATATTATAATAATATATTAATTTTTAATATTAAAATAAATTTCGATATTACTAATTAGCCAATCTAAATTTTAGGGCTCTATCTCCTTTCATGGTTTCCATGTTTTAATAAGAATTTAGTAAAGTGTGTAAGTTGCCTCTTAACAACTCAACAAATGACTTATTCAAATAATACTTTCAGGACTTACACATGACACTATGTTCAAGAATATGTGGAGTACCGATGGAATTATTTCTACAAAAAAAATCCAGTAGCAAATGTTGTAAGAGATTGAACATTGTTAGAGGATAAAATAAAAGATGATCTACATATGACAATCATCTAGAATTTTGAACTTAAAGAATATTTTAGATTTCAACTAAATGATTCAAAAGTAGGAAAAAAAAAAAAAACCTATTTTCTTCTTTGGTAATGTTTTCCAATAAAATAAAGAAAAATGGTACCCTTAATTAATCCCGTTCGATTTAAAGAAAAATATTACTCGATATTTAAAATATTTACGGTAGAATTTGAAAAACAATATTATTATTGGTGAGACCGATTCCATGAATCTACGCGGGAACCGGACCGGACTGGCAATCCGATTCTCGGTGGATCCATGCAACAACGGGTGGTTCCTGGTTCTAATTTTTTTGAACTGATCCTTAGTGGTTCTCAGTTTTAGGCTGGGAACCACCCACCCGAACCATGCACACCCTTACTCCCATTTACTATTTTTTTTTTTTTTTGGTACTCAGGGAACCTCCATGCGCCGCTTCGCGGCAGAGTAAACCTAGAGGAGCAGTGAGGCAGAGTAAACCTAAAGGAGCAGTAGAGTCCATGCAACAACGGGTGGTTCCTGGTTCTAATTTTTTTGAACTGATCCTTAGTGGTTCTCAGTTTTAGGCTGGGAACCACCCACCCGAACCATGCACACCCTTACTCCCATTTACTATTTTTTTTTTTTTTTTTGGTACTCAGGGAACCTCCATGCGCCGCGGCGCGAGTAAAAGGAGGATTAAAGTGAGGCAGAGTAAACCTAAAGGAGCAGTAGAGTCACCACCACCCTTACTGTGGGTTCCTTTCTCGCAAGGCAGACGACGCAACGATAAAGGACTCTTCCGAAAGCTTACCGAATAATGGAAGCGGTAACCTACTGCGGTATGAGGATGTTTTCAACCACTACGCCACCACTATGGGTGGTCCTACTCCCATCTACTATTTTAACCCCCATCTACTATTTTAGCCCAGGCAAGTCACGAAAATTGACACTTCATCACGTCGAGTCAACCTCTAGGATGGCCATTCAGAAAAGATAAAGTGTTGCCTGCCTACACTGTCTTTTCTAGTGGAGATCGGCTGCTTCGGGCACGTTGTTTTGTCTAGCCATAGCACTTACAAGAAGTGCACCTAGTGCAAAGTCCATTTGCGAGGCAGGGCAACATGGGATTCACCGAAAACCCTCAAACACGAGATAGATACCCGAAATTTTTGCATATAACTTAGCAAGTAGCTGTGACTAATAGACAAATAGGGGACTGAAGAAAGAATTTTGTCTATGGTCGATCATAACAACCATTTCCAAGGATAACCCTAAAAGTTCTATAAGTCTCTTTACTTATGGATCTTAGGAGAATAGGCTTTCAATTCAAAAAGTGCGCATCTGTCTTCACCCAAATTTGTCGATGTCTATACAAGAATTAACAACAAAAGGCTTAGAAGAAAACTTCGGAACTAGCATATGAATATCACTCAAATTCGAATTCTGAATGAAACAGATATAGCAAATTATACCCCTGAGCCTAAACACAATCATATAAACAAGTCAAGTTAATCAAATACAAGAGCAAGAAAAGAGAATATGTCCAATCAATTTATAGTGGTTCGGCTCAAATTCGGTTCCTATGTCCACTCCCCAAGCCTCACTGGGAGTTAAAATCAACTATTTCAAAATAGAAATTACAATTTGGTGAATGAGGAGTCAAATACTCCAACACAACTCGAATCCATAACTCATATAAGCAAGCATCTCTTAATAGACAATAAAAAGCCCTTTGCACAACTATTTCAGCATTCTCCAACAAAATAGATGTGTTTTGCCCACTTAAAGAGAGACCTCACTGTGTTGAATAATCTAACCCAAGGGTAGCCATTGAAGCTTCAAAAACAGTTCACGAAAACAAAGTCAGTCGTCTGGCGTGAAGGGCATGGTGACCGGAAAAATCCTTTCAACAGCCTTTTTAGTTCGGATTACCACTCCAATATGACCAGGCATTCGGTCATGACTTGATCTTAGTAAATCCAAGATTGACTTAAATTCGAGTTGTTCCAGTTCTTCTGTATCAGTTCTTCAAAACAGTGTTACAATCCTGAACCACACCTCTTGGCTGCCTATGTAGCTGCTGTATACATTGAATGAGTCGAGTACCGGGGTACCTTGCTAGCGCTCTACTGCTTCACTGGTTCACTGTGCCTCTGGGATTGAAACACTTTGAAAAGCAACATGTGAAAAATAGTTTAAGCCACCTTGACTTATGGTAGAACTTACGTATTAACTTTGAAAAAAGCTTACATGATCCTATCAACTATATGAAACACGTGATCAAATAACAACTTTTCGAGAATCACAATACTAGCGTTCACTCCAGACATCCATTTACATGCAAATGCAAGCAGCTTGTGACGAACTAAATCACTATTGGGAGCAAGTCCTTAAAAACTAAGTGTTGGTGCTATATGCAAGACATAACAATAGCCATCCATAAAGAATGAGACGTGAAAAGAAGATTCCACCCCGCACTTATTAATTGGCCAACTTTCTCCCACTTTTTTTTTTTATGTGGAATAAGAAAACATGCACTTAGTTTGTTTTTACAAACAAACTTCCAACAATGCCCAGCAGTAGAAGCATATAATAAGGCTGTCTTGATAAAGCCGTCAACAAATAAATGTGGCCGGCTTTGACAAACCTTTCAATTCTACCCAGAAGAATCGGATCAACACGCGACAGCTTTCTTAAGGGGAAAAGAGACGACAATTTGGGCAGATGAAGGAAAAGAAAAGCATCACGATGTTTCCTCACCAGCTTCAAGAAAGTGACATTGCCAAAGAATCTCTCATAAAGAGCAATTTCTTGAACGACGGCTGGACTGAAAAAGAAAATATGAACAAGAGATATTCAGGGTAAAATACCATGTCCACACAATATTTTAGAGTTTATTGAACTAGACTGAAGATAATAATACAAAAGGAAACGGATGATCACATAAAGCATGGCCCCCGTCATGATCTCGTACTCATGACCGAGTGGAGATGATAAAAACGAACAGGGACTTGATTCTTTTGGCCCCAGTCATCGACACCCGTTGAATTGACGATTGGTACCCAGAAAAGAAAAATGAGCAAATCTCTAGGGATCTAAACATTACCGGAGTCGAAGAGAATAAGGAGAAGGTTAAAAGCGTTCAGAATTCCAACTCCAAACTTGGATAAGATAGACAAGACTTGCAGGCAGGGGTCTTGATTGGCGATGATTATCAGAGAAGACCGAGAGACTGAGACGGAATGGGAGTGACGGGGGGACGCGAAGAGCGCTTAGAATAGGGAGAAAATGGCGGTGAGATTTGGAAGATGGCCCTGGGAGACCGTTAAATGGAGGGAGGTTCGTACTTGGTAGTTGGCACTCCAAAATTATGATTCTTATTTTTACTGGAAAATAATTGAGTGTGCGCTTTGATTTTCTGACTTACATAATTTACACAATTTAATTCTTTAAATAGCGTGGCTTGTTGCATCGGCAAAAGATAGGGAAAAGTGCTTAGAAAAAAAAAGTCCTAAACATTTTGTCTTTGTGTCGATTTAGTCCTAAACATTTTTACGTTGTGCCAATTTAGTTCTTTCCGGTCAATTTTGGTCGGATTTTGCTGACTGGACGTCGGTGGATTGACATGGCTTGATCGGTGCGCGTTGACAACTTTTAATAATATTTTAATATTTTAATATTTCTTGATTTTTTTATTATTTTTTCTTTTTCTTTCTTTTTCTCCTCTTCTTCCTCCAGCTAGTCGCCGGACCTCGGCAACCAGCCAGAGGCAACGGCCGGCGAGGTTGAGGTTGACCTCGCCGGCCACCTTGCCAGTGGCCGTGAGGGCGGCCTCGAGCGAGGCAACAAGGCAGTAAGGCTTGCCCTCGCCGGATCTAGCGAGGTTCGAGCCTCGCCCATGGCCGGCAAGGGCGAGCCTCGCTCGCCGAACGCAAGGAGCCTCGAGGCTTGGGCGGCGAGGCTCGCCCTCGCTGGATCTGGCGAGGGTTGAGCCTCGCCCATGGCCGGCGAGGGCGAGCCCCACCAGCTCAGCGCGAGGAGGCTAGCTCGATTCAATCAGCTCCGAAAGCCGATTCTCAATGGAGCCGATAGCTCTAACCCTAGCTGGATCCATCGACGCCACGCTAGAGTCGATGCTCCCTAAGGATCTCCAACACTTGATGGCTCTGCCCCGGGAGAGCGCCAGTTCCTTCACGGCACTCCTCGAGCTCACCTCGACCCGAGCCAGAGCTCCTCCACTCGCCTCGACAGCAGCGAGGGCAGCTTCGCTTTCTTCGCAGATTCCGACCTCACGGCGAGGTACCTCACCTTCTTCGGAGAGAAGAACGACTCCCTAAAGACGAGCTCATAGAAGGTGAAGAGGGAGTCGTTAACGGAGTCCGACTCGAACCCCAACTCGTCACTAGATCTGGCGAGGGCGAGCCTTGCCGCCCAGGCCTCAAGGGTGGCCTCGCACCGGGCGGGCGAGGCTCACCCTCGCCAGATCTGGCAGGCGAGGCTCGACCCTCGCCGCCTCACATGAGATCGCCCTCACGACCACTGGCAAGGTCGACCTCAACCTTGCCGGCCATCGCCCGGCCGGTCGCCGAGGTCCGGTGACTAGTTGGACGAAGAATAGGAGAAAAATAAAGAAAAAAAAAAATTATTAAAAAAATCAAAAATTATTAAAATATTAAAATATTATTAAAAGTTATCAACATCAACGCCGATCAATCCACGCCCATTTGGCGTCTAAGTAAGAAAATCCAACCAAAATTGGCTAGAAATAACCGAATGGCGATAATGTAAAAAGATTTAGGACTAAATTGGCACAAAAACAAAAGGTTTAGAACTTTTTTGGCACTTTTCCCGCAAAAGATATATCGTGAATAACATTTTTAATATGATAATGGCGGTCCTACATGACAGATTTTGCTATTAGAAACTAATAAGCTCAAATAATTTTGGGTACAAATAAAGTAATGTTTCTTTATTTATTTTAAGAAACAGGAAATGGAAAAGATAGAAAAAGAAAGGACAGGGATGTAGGACGACCTTGTCATTAGAAACTAATAAGCTTAGATAATTTTGGGTACAAATAAAGTAATGTTTCTTTCTTTATTTTAAGAAACAGGAAATGGATAAGATAGAAAAAGAAAGGACAGGGATGTTGGACGACTAAGTTGGCGATGATCAGCGAGGCGTGGTGCCAATCGACACGAGATGAAGAGGAAATCTTTTCCGAGGGAATGAGAACTTTGGCATTTGTTCTGCAGATAATGCTCTCCATAAAAATTGGTTTGTTATGGATTCATTTAAATAATCGTGAATAAAACTTCTCAACGAGTACCTCTACAACACACATCACTAAAAAAAGTTTTGATTTCAATTGATCCTTTCATTCTTGCTAAACATCGATGTCATGGACATGATATGATCGTGCGAGCGGTTGATTTCTTATCTAATATTTAGAAGTAGGTTGGATGTCATTCATCAATTATCGGAAGATCTTGCTTAACTCTCCCATCGTATACCACCACCCCAAATATTAGAACTTGGGAAATCAGAACCCTTTCGAACTGGATCAAGAGCCTCGCTTCCCAAATGAAAACTCCAAGCATCAGAGAGAGATTCAGAGTAGCCAGCAATAAAGCATGACTACCATAGCATATACCATATAGACATTAAAGATGGTTCATAGTTTATACATTCATCATACCATGAAGAGTCAGACTCCAGATTTCCAACATACTAAGGACTAGAAACTAGATAACATCCTAGAGGCAAACATCATAGATTCATCATCACCTTTATTTATCTAATAACATATGGGAATGATGACACTATCCAGGTCAGACCACTAACTTATCAAGCCTTCTCCCCAGTAAGAAGATCCATGACCACGCGCTTGATGCTCCCATTGTTCTTCTTCAGCAGCTTCTTGTTCATCTCCTTGTCACAGAAGCCCTGCATTTTCATACGTCAGACAGACAAAACCGACTACCTGAACTTGAATGAAATTAAGGTATATAAGGGACCGAACGAGTAAAATAAGAGTTCGTTCCGCGTACCATCTCCTGCAACTCTCCAAGTATGGGATCCCATTCAGCAACATCGCAGAGATCATCCACTGACTGCTCCAAGTTGTAGGCGTTCATCCTCAGTACCTCCTTGTTCAAGTCCACCTGCTTAAAGCCCATCTCCTCCAGCTCCTTCAGGAGTGACTGTTCCACCACCTCTGTGTCGCTGCCGATGGCTTGAGACGGTGCAGATGAAGAAGCAATGACAGGAGGAGGCACCGCTGCAGCAGTTGCGGCAGGAACTGCTTCAGGTGGCTCGACTTCCACTACAGGGTACGAAACGGGCCCAGAGTCCTCGGGAGGAGCAGAGGCTGATACACGTTGGCCAACCAGCAAATTGTCATTTATGGGAAAATTGAGCTCCTGCTCCTCCTTGTGCTGCTCAACCATCGGCTGAACTGGTTCAGTGACCGTGTTGGAGTTGTCATTTCCAAAGAAGTCAGAAACTACAGCAGGTGGGACATTCATGTCTAAGATTCCAGAGAGTTTAGACTCATCACTTTCTGCAGGCAAATTCAGGTTCAAACCCTGGAGGCTATCACAGAATGCATCCTTCTGGGAATCATCAACCTGCACAAAGAAATAAAATGAATTAAGTATGACCAGGGAAACTCATAGCAAAGAAGAAAATGCAACAGGAAGCTGCTTTACCTGAATCAGAACCCAAACACGCTGGCCAAACTTATGTCCTGAAGAAGATGCCATCCTCCAGTAGGAAATGTACCGACCAGCTGCAACTGGTGCCTTAAAATCAACAGCAATGTCCAGCTCCCCATCTACTGGCACACCTTGAGCAGGGACCTGGCAATTTTTTTTTTTTTTTTTTTTTGGGGGGGAACGAAAACAAGAGAGATATGAAAAGTTCGCCATGTAGCACTACCGAGGTACATGGCTTAACGCTTTCACAGATCGTGCAAAAACACAAGTTAGACATTTTCAAATCCCTACAATAAAGGAAACATTCCTACCTCGATTTCCACTGCATTAGTGTCACTGAAATTGTCTCCTCCAATCCGGAACAGTTGTGTTCCCCGATGCCAAACAAAATTTCCACTATTGCGCATACGCCATATCTTAGTGAAGGGCGTCAATGGTGCCATCACAGTGCCATCCATCACAGTGACATCCGAGACGAAGCGACTATCCAGCTTAGGCTTACCAGACTTTCCTCCGCAGCCTCTCACCGGATGGGGGAATGTTGAAGGAGCCGCCTCCCAATGATGCTGCATCCAAATAGTCAATGTTAGTTAAATTTGTTTCAATTCATATAGTTGTTGAGAAGAGTAGCAGAAAGAACTCCTAAAAATACATACCAGATCATAAAATCCTTTGAAAGGCCTTGGTAGTCTATAGGATCCATACATGGCTGGCCGGTCTATCCGGATATAGTCAGCAACATTACCCATTTCAGAGAAGCAGATGCTGCAAAGGTCATAATCTTCCTTCCTAAAAAAGACCGAATAACCGTCAATTGAAAAATCCCATTTCTACGGTTACAGAGCAAAAATAAGAGCCGGCTTACACTTTTGATTTGAACCGAGGACCAGTAATTGGATGAACACCACAGCCGTCACAGCGAATGCCCTTGTGGAATATACCGCCCATGGCATCAGCATAGTTGGAGCTTCTCTTAAATGGATGCGGATGTCGGAAAGCACCATGGGCAAGAGACCACTTATCAGCAAGAGGCAATCCACTAAACGGGTCAACAAATGAATGACCAACAGCAGCAGGCTTTGGCATTGCTGTAGTGTTTGCCACAGCTGGGGATGCTCCCTGTTCAACACTGGTAATGGAATCATTAAAAATTTTCCAAAGTTCCGTCTGAACTTCAGCCTGTGTCTTCCCACCCGAGTCATTCTGGACTTCCACCTTTGTATTTACATGCGGTGTAACAGGCACGCCATTTACACTCACAAAAGGCAGTAGTGGTTGATAGGAGTTGACTGTAAACCCAGGGATGAGATTAGCAAATCCTGGATTCTGTACCATGCTTGTGGATGCTCCAAAGGCAGCAGATTGGGGGCTCGCTTGATCTTTGCTATGGTTATTCATTTTTTCAATTGCCTTCAAAACTTGTGCAGGTGTCTTCCGACCTGAACTGTTCTCCCATACCACCTTTGTTTTCCCATCGGATAGGCAGCTAACCTGGTCCTTTGAACTGTTCTCCCTCTCCCATACCACCTTTGTTTTCCCAACGGATAGGCCGCTAACCTGATCCTTGATTTTATGCTTCACTCTCTCCAAGCCCTCCCGCAATTCATCTTCTGTCTTTCCAACTAAAACTTGATGGCCTTCCACCTTTGTTTTCCCCAAGAATGGGTAGATAATCTGATTGTTGATTTGATCATCCAGTCTCTCGATTTCCTTCAGCGGGAATTCATCTTTTGTCTTTCCAACTAAAATTTTATGGCCTTCGACCTTCATCTCTCCACCTGAAATGTTCGACTCCCCAGAGAGATCAGCATTAAGATCGACAGGTGCATGTGCTGGAGCAGCAGACACAACCCCGCCTTCATTAACACCTCCATCATCCACATCCTTGGAATCCTTGGATGATGAGTGTCCAAAATTAGAGTTTGGCATCACATCACGCATGCTTTCCTCCTTCACAACATCAGTATCAGCTGCCATTGATGTGGTTGCAGAGGCACCATTAACACCACCCGCGTTGCCACCAACCTGAGGCTGAAAGCCTGTATTCAGATAAGATTGACCCAACTTCGTAAAACTGTCAATGAAGTCTGAAATTGTCAGACTAGAGGAGGCAGCTCTAGAAGCCAGCTCCAGCGATAGTTTCGAAACTGCTTCACGAATTGGGTCTGGCACAGTTTTTAGAGCTTCAGCAACCATGGCATTGATGTCAGGCAACGGTTGCTGGCCCAGTGGGGATCTTAGTGGGGTAGAACTTCCACTCGACCTAGCATATGATCTGCCACTTTTCTCACCATTCACAGATACATTAATCCTAAGGAATTTCAGGTGTTGCCTCATTACATCACGCAGATCATTATCATCGACGAGAGTCACTACATCACCATCCTCGTCGACATAGGTCAGAGTCAGATCAGCATCGGGAGGGAAACTGAACAGACTGAGGATCTTGGCCTTCAGGCCAACCATGTCGAGATCCAAGTTCTCATTTTCATCCAGGCGTGCATTGAAGCGCCTCAGAGAATTTTCATAATTGACCTACAACCATGTACCACAGTTAAATGAGACATGCCTCCCTGAAAATCATACCAGGCACCATAAAAAAAAAGCAACTTTCTCTTAAGAAGCCCATGTTCAAATTAAAAAAATTAACTTGACTACTCCTAAAATTTAAAAATGCATGATGGCAAAAAGAAAATATAGCCACATGATTACTGCTAGGTTCTAAGGCACACATGAACAACGCAAATAAGTCTTCCACGCTATAACCAACAGCTCCAGTGTAAGAACCCAAGTTCCTGAATGACTTAGCACGAGCATGAGAACATGTAGCACCGAATCATGACAGAGAGCGAAAAGATAGAAGCTGGGTTCCTCGGAAAAACCGAAAGTCTCTGCCTTGGCCCAATTTCTATCGATCAAAGACGATCAAGCATCTTGTAGCTCGGAAACCACGGCAGTGACGCCGGATATCGGAACTGAGCACGGCACAAAACCCAATCCGCAAAGCAACATGCAGACAGATTACGAAAGTCACGCGAGCCCCAAAGCGCACAGTACACGAAAAAAGAAGGAGGGTTTCCTCTTCCCAATTCGGATCGATTAAAAAAGCCCGTCCAATCCCACCACAGTCAGTCAAAAACTACAGTTCTGCGTGACGATCAAGAGCTCTAGCCGCGAACCAAGCGAAAGTTTCCGCCTTTCGAAACCCTCCGCTCAGCTACCCACACGGCGAGCCCAAATCATCATCCCCCGCCCCGACCCCACCATAAAAACAGGAAATTTCGCAAAGCAACCCGCGCGGAGCGGCGGAAAGCGGCGACTTTCCATCGTCACATCGACCAAAACAGGAAGAAATCGAGAGCAGCATACAGTAGATCAACACAAGCGAGCGAGGGGGAGAATTCGATGGACCTTGATCACGAGAGTAGACTCCATAATTCACAGTCGCGAGGCGAACTCGAGCGTCCCAGTGATCCGCAAGAGCAAAGCCCAAGAAAAAAAAAAAAAAACTACCCAGCCGACAAACCGAGGAGAAAAAAGAAACCCTCCTCGAACCCGACGAAATCTTCACCAGAAACCCAACAAAAAAAGAAACAAAAAAAAGGAAATTTCACAAAGCAACCCACGCAGAGCCACAGAAAGCAGCAACTTCCATCGTCACATCGACCAAACAGGAAGAAATCGAGAGCAAACGGGAGCAAACAGTCAATCATTACAAGCGAGAGAAGGGGGAATTCGACGGACCTTGATCACGAGAGTAGACCCCATAATTCACAGTTGCGAGGCGAACTCGAGCGTCCCAGTGATCCGCAAGAGCAAGCACAGAAAAAGAAAAAAACAACAGCCGACAAACCGAGAAGAACGAAGAAACCCTCCTCGAAATCTTCCCAGAAAACCCACAAAAGATAAAAAGGAAAAACACCGGCGAAATCGGCGGCGATCGGGAATCAGGGAGATCGTTCAGCTCCGATCGGTGCACAGCCGCACTCCCAAGCGTACCAGTAATCCGCTTCTCCCTCCTCCCTCTCCCCCCTACTCTCTCACTCTCTCTCTCTCTCTCTCTCTCTCTCTAAAAGTACGATGATGCTGCCTCTCCATTACGCACAATCAGCGTGCATTATATAATATTCTCGCCCCGTTATTTTTTTCTTTTTCTTCATTTTCTTTATTTGGTTTTGCTTGGGGGAAAAGATGGCCATTTTGACTTCCTTATTTCTTCTTCGCGAAGAAATAAACCGGGATTTAAAAAAAAAAGGATGAGGGGGGAATTTTAAAAGGAAAAATTTTGCTTCGGGAGCGGGGCCCCTGGGGGCCGTGGAGGATCCTGCGGCATCGCTTACGCCACGTCGCGGGGGGGAGTCGCGGGATCGCCGTTGCAGGGGGAGCGAGAAAGCGCACGGCCGTGGGGGCAAAACATCGGACGGCGGAGAGAGGACCGACTGACTTGCTCCTCAAGGAGCCGGGCCGTCGGATGAGGATGGATCAGGACGGTCGCGATTTTCCGAGATGGAGATGGAGATGGAGATGAACGGGCGACACGTCACGTGTCCTCCCGCGCTTCTTTCTTTCCGCGTGGGATTAGAGCAGTTCTGGGTAAGGACAAGTGGCCTACATCTCCACGCACTTTAAAAAAGAAAGGAAAACATGGTAACATCTGATTTTAATTTATTTAATATAATTTATTGAATTTTCAATTATTCAATATGATTTCTTAAAATTTTCATACATATTCATTTAGTCTCCGAACTTGAATTAATAAAATAAAATATTCAATGTTTTTATATAGTCGTTTAAGAACTTGATTGAATAGTTACAAAAAGTTCAAATGTTATATTGAAAAAATCAAAATTTTAAGAATTACATTGAATATTTTGTCCGAATTCAATGATGATCTATGTAATTATCTCTTAGATGAAAAGGAAAATCAAACTAAACCACTTCATGTCAATTTGTGTAATTATCACTTAAAAAGATCTATTTCAAGTTTGAATTTGCTTTATCTAAAGTCAGGGCTCTTCTACCTCATTTTTATTCACCTATCTTTTAATTATTTTTCCTCTCTCTTTTTTTTTTTATTTCTTTATTATCCATTCCATGATTTATTAATAATAATTTTATTAAATAATATAGTATACATAAAATATGCAATAAATATAGACACTGAATTAGTGTATATGCAGACTATATACATTATAGAATAGACGGATATTCAAATATATAAATAAAGATAAGAATAAATATTTTTTTTTTTTGAATTTCCTTTCTTATATTAGAATCCAAAAAAACTTTACATTTGATTACTATTCTAATTATTTTAATTTAAGAATTATTTTATCCAAGAGAAATAGATTTTATCGGGGCTATATCTTTATTATATCCGACTTCATCTTTTATTAGGTAGAAACTAAATACAGGATAAGAAAATTTTTATTTCATATCGATTTTTATCCAGGCTACCAGACCTAGCCTTAGGAAAGCTTAGGCACCAAGTTTTGAGGCCGAGACCGAATGTCAAAGCAAGAGCAAAGGTGCCGTACAGATATCTTCCTCCTAATTTGGGCCTTGGCCCGTCAATAAATGGAAACATGGAGCCCGGCCCATCAGAACTGTTCCTCTTCTGTACCGGCCCGTAATCTCGAGCGACGCGAGTTTTCACGTTGCGCTTCTCTCTTTTTTTCTCAGTAATAGAAGCCAAAAAAAATTCGAATTTTCCGTCTTCTTTCGTCCTTCCCAATCGAGCGTTCGCTTCGCGGGGACAATCGAGGAGGCAGGCGCTCCTCCGCCGGTGCCCGTCCGGACGATGTTGCAGTTTCCGGGGTTCATGACGCAGTTCCCGGAATCGACGAGGATGATTCCGTCGTCGTTTCTGCTGCCGTCGCAGTGGCCTCAGCCCCAGAACGAGGAGCTCCTGCTCGCCCTGGAGGAGTCCGATTTCGAAGACAAGGTGACGCCTTTTTCTTCTCTTTTCTTCTGTCTCGACGCGGGTCCTTTTTTTTTTTTTCTTTTTTTTCCGTTCTTGCCTCGTTAATAAAGGGAAAGTGCTCGAGAGTTCAGTTCTGCAAGACCCATTTGGTTCGGTGATGATTTTGCTCGTCGTTCTGATGGGAAATACCGTTTTGGTTTGGTGTTATCGATTGAGAAGCAAATTAGTGTCGTTGGCAGGGAAGAGAAGCTCGAGGCAGGGGCATAGCTCTAGTTGTTCTGTTTGCGATGTTACCAGTGTTGTGGTCTTGTATCGGCAGCACGTTAATTTTTCTATGTTCGGTGACTGAATAGCTTGAGCTGTGCCTGGAATCGGGCTGCTCTGTGGGCTGATCTAATTTGCTTCTCAATCGTTTCTGCCTGCATGTTCTCACGTGGTCGAGGATTGGAAATGCATCTCGGTAGTCGCTGCAACAAGGACTTGTAATGAGAACTGTGCTTTCAGTCTGTTCTACTTGAGTGGAAAAACTAATGCTTGATGCAGAACTAGCGACGTAATAATTGGTTATGAGGAGACATTTGGAAAGTGATCGTGATCACGGCGATTTGGGAGAGTTTGAACCATTTGATGAAATCTCTGACATCTCTTTGTGCCGTGCCATGTCGGATGGATGGTTCTGTCTTTCATGTGCCTCAGTTGTAGGATTGTGTAAATATTGAAATGTTTACAATATTCCTTAGTTGTACTTTTACAATATATTGACAGATGAAAGGTATATGAAATTATGAACAGAGGCATTGCTAAAGAGAACCGTATGCTTGGTGGGAATACTCAGATATAAGTATCTGCATTATGTGAGGAGAGACATGAATATGGTCTTCTTAGCTTCTTTGTTCTAGGAACTTCCTTGTTTGATTGTTAAGTGACAAATTTCTGATGGTTTTCTGGCAGCTGCTTTTAATTATTATGTTGCTTGATTTCCAAATTGAATGTTGAGTATGGAAGGATTAATAGTTTAAGAACTTTAAGAATGCTTAATGATATCTTTAGCTGTGTTAGGCTATCTGCATCTTCCAGGGAAAAATAGAGTTGAGAAAAGTATTTTGTGGAATTTATAATTTTCAAAATGGAGTGTGCTAGTTCAGATGATCAAAAGTGAAGAAGAATGTATAGTCACAGCTTGTGAGATTAATAATCGGTCCATTCCTGGTCTAGGTAAAGTCCCATCTTGATGCCACACTTTGTTCTCTCCTCCTTCACAGGCAAGAATCCCTCTCATAGTGAAGGAATAGGAGGTGTTGAAAAGGCGTTGCGTTTCCTCTCTAGGCTATGCATGCTTGTTTGTAATTCTTGCCATTAGGGTCAGTGCAACTAAGGTTACACTGCTGGCCTATAAGGACATGCGATGTGGCAATTCAGCATGATTGAATATTTTAGTCCCAAACATGCTTGTTCGTAGTTCTTGCTGCTGACTGCTTAACAAGGACACACGATTAACATCTTGGATTTTTTCTTACTCGTAATTTCACTTGTATGTATGTTGTGAACAGTGTAATGAAATCAGAAAATTGAATAGCAACCTTGTTGTGATTGGGAAAAGTGCTGCTGACATCGATAAAGATGCAGAGGAGGAAGATGCTGATGATGATGACCCAGACAATGCTGATGAGTCTGAAGGTGACGAATTTGAACAGGAAACTGTGTGAGATTTCTTCTTGTGTGTGTGTGTGTGTGTTTCCCTTCCTCACTACATCAAAAAGAATTTGAGAACTAATTTCAGCTGTGAGTTTACAATGTCCATACTTTTACTCTGTAAAATTAAGTTGTTCACCCAAAGAGAGACTGATGTTATTTTGAAGGAAAGATAGTGGGAAGCTGTATCCCGGATATCAGTTGAGATTGTTATCTTCTCCTGTCTGAACTGGAGGGACTAGAAATATTAGCTGCAGCGGCATCTATCGGCCTTTTCTTGTTGCCATTTCTCCTCTCTCTTCCGCGCTAAACCAAGTTGTATCTTCTTCTCTTAGCTCGATGGAGAAACCTATGCCTTTTCTAATGTCCATGTCATTCTACTATTATTCTGGAAGTAGGTGAAGTCCATATATTCTCTTGTTGGTTCGCAAAGTGAAAGCTTACATAGCAACCAGCTTGATTTGTAACTAGTCAGATGACTCAATCACTCCTCGTGATTGAATGGATGAACCATGTGCTGCTCTCGTCTTGCAAGTTCAAATTGCTGGTCCTCACCGATAGACTTACAATTCCACATATAGCTGCTGCCTATTCTTTCATCCGGATGATTGATGGTTTGGATCCCCTCTTGTATGAATACGAACTTGGTTATTCTTGTTGCGTGAGACTTGGGTGGAATTACCTTATATCGCACTTGGTAGTATCATATAGTTGAATTTTGGTTATTCACTGGTTCAGACTATTCAGTTGCATAGGTAAACTCATGGCGATGAGGATGATATATCGGTTGCCGTGGATCGTGGTATGCCTTTCTACTGTTGAACAAGCATACGTCTGTTTCTTGCAATCTTAGCACAAAGATCGTGCAAACAATTACTTCTTTACAGGATTCATCTTATGAAGAACGTGAACACAGAGATGGAAGTCTGATCAATTTTCTGGAGACCCCGTATCTGCGGCTGGCGCTCCTTTACCTAAAGCCTCCAGACTTTATGTCTTATCAATAGAGTCGTGCCTACCCGAGATGGTATTTAGTCAAACTATATGGCCACCGCAACACCTATTTTTCTACATAAAACCAATGTGGACCGAAGTTCGAGTTAGAATATTCCCTTTCTTAAAATTGCAGGAAGGTTTCTCGACAAACCATTTTGGACCGAAGTCCAAGTTAGACTAATCCCGCTCTTGAATGTGTTCCTAAGCAGAATTCCTAAGTTCATATTCGCTCGCTAATACTTTTCACGCTTCGGTTGCGATACCATTTGCAAGTTTTGCACGTGAGTTAGCAGGACAAAAACGATTTCACGTCCCACGTTCATAGTACCATCATATGTAGGAGTTATCCTTTCTTTATTGTTTTTAGCTTAACAGACACTGTAGCACCGATACGGACACGTGACACGCAACACGACATGACATGTCATTTTTTAAAAAAATAGAGAATTTTGACACGTTCTGACATATTATATATTAAATATATTTTTATATAAAAATGCAAAAATAAATAATAATAAAAAGGGTATACAATTAATTTATACTAAAAATATTAATCCAATATTTATTAATATCATTTATTGTTTTAATTTGATAGAGATTGAATGAGAAATTCAAAAATTGCAAACACAAATGAATAAATTTAAATGAACATGTCATGCTTTCTTATACTTGTCATATATTAGTGAGATTTCTTATAGTCTTAGACAGATTTGGAGTTCATAATATAGACTGGCTTGAAACTCCTTTGCAAAACAATGTTCGAGAAAAATGAAAATTTAGGACAAGAACTCTCCAAAAGAAAATGAAATAACTAAATTCGCCATGGAAAATGTGAGAGATAACTCACAAGCTAACGACATAGACCAAAAGAGATAATTCGCAGGCGATGCCTGCGAGAGGCGGAAAGAAGCAAAAAACAATCACAACTTTTAAGTCTGCAGGGGCGGCGGAGTGACGCCAACTAGAAGAGGGGCGTTTCATCGTCACTCACGAGAAGGTCAAAACTTATAAATGAGAAACTTGAGAGTGATAAATTATTATTTCCCATTTATTTTTGTTATTTTCATTGTTTTTTCATATATTTATATTTTGACTCTTCAAGTATTGAAATTTTTTAAAATTGACCAAATGTATGTCAGAATCCCATGTCATAATTTCATACTCACGTGTCGGAAAGAGTTAAGGTGCGCATGACAAAATTTCTGGAATATAAATTAATTTCTGACCAGAAATTGATTTCTCAATTTCTATTTTAAACCTGGTAGTTTTAAAAATTTTAGTCGTGATTTCTTCTTCAAATCTATTTCTGGAATATAAATCTATTTCGAAATAAAGAAATCAAATGCGTTAAAAACAGTTTGCTCCAAACTGTTCAAAGGAGAAACAGAGAAATCAAAAAACAGAAATTTTATTATGCGCAGTCTTAATCACCTGTCGGATTTCCTGATACTTGTTGACCACGTGTCAGAACATGTTAGAGCGTGTCGAACACGAAGGTTTCTGAAGAGTGTTGGTGCTTCTTAGACAGATATAACAAAAGTCTTAAACAATTTGAACCAAGATGCCCGTGTTTCCTTGTATTCTATTTGGTAGAGTGAACATTCAAATTCAATAACCATTGATAAATATCTCATTATATTTTATGCTTTTCTTTGAATAACGGTCGAGTGATTACCAAGTCAGAATTCTTGGACACTTCTACCAGTCCATCTTTCGTGCGATCTTTAAGAACCCATTTCTTCCTTGTCTCGGCCAGCTCCGTTCAAACTTCATCTCAAATCGAGTCATCAGGTTCGAAATAAAAAAAATATGTATATTTCCTAACAACCTCCGCTTAAAAGCTGGTTCGAAGCTAGCGCCATTGAAATTCCAACCAGCTGGTTCCCTCCACGCCGAACGGGCGTTAATTATAAAATACTCAAAGACCTTTTCCCCTACCTTAATCAAGGAGACCGCGCCAAGGCAATGGTCCATATGCCAACTGTCGTGTCCCCCCCACCAGCTCACGATCAATGATAATCCCCACATTAAACGTTTCTTTTTAGCTTTAGGTACGCGATTAAAACCTCCCCCGCATCGCAGCTCGCGCTGCCTTCACGACTCTTTCCTTCCGCCTGGCCCGGGGTGGCGTCAAATCATTGCATTGTTTAGGGCCAAATTCGAGTCCATTAAGGCATATTCCATTCTTGGCTTAATCAGATTGATTGATTGATTTAATTTCTTTTGTTGCCGTTTTGACCACGCGTCGCCCCCCACCACGGTCCTTATAAAAAAAAGCAACCTTCCCGGCCCCAGAAATTTCGGGACAAGTGCCGCCGCCGGCCCCCACCACCTTCTTCGTTTCCCTCCTCGGGTTGTCCCAGCATTATTCTTCTCTTCCTTCAAGGACCTGCAACACAGACATCAAAAACAGGGCAACCCAAATCAATCACGATTCAGAAAAATCACCCAAAATTGGACAAAATAAACAGGCAAGCGAATCAATTACGATACAGAAATCACTTAAATAGGAAAAAAATAAACAAGCAAGCTACTAATCACACGCAGTCAAATCGAAGTAAATGAAAATCGCAATCACGAAATTAATGACGGGGAATAAGTACGCATGAACTGCCAAATCAAGGAAGGATTCACGCGTCACGCAACGCAATTCGAAGTGGCTGGACATAGAGAATTTGGTCTGCGTATGCAGAGAACTTGGGGGGTGTTTTTTTCATCCATGGCGCGTGAGAAAATTGGGGGGGGTGAGCCAAAAAAATGAAAAAAGAGAACTCTTTGGGAACGAATACTGTACAGACTCATCCAATCACACTTTTATCATTCCCGATTGTAAATTCTAAATTCGATTTTGTAAAAACGGTGCAATCCTCTCTAATTTTATCGTCGTCGTTTTTCTTCTTTTTTTTTTTCCTTTTTTTGTTGCTGCCTTGCATAGATTCTTCTCGATCTTTCCCGTTCCCGTTTCAGTGGCAGTACTTGCAGCAATGGCCGCCCGCCCAGACCTTCCTCGGCTCCAGGTAGCAGGGGTAGCGGCGCAGCTCCCCCGCCCTGACCTGGGGACGATGACGGAGCGGCGGCGACCGGCTCCCGGTGCGCCAGCGGCCGCCGGCGGCCGCGTGCGTCGGGGAGCTGCGGGCGGAGTGGTCGAGGCTGGACGTGAATGACGCGGGCGGGGACACGACCTTGAGCGACTCCGGCGGGGACAGGACGGCCCTGATCTTCTTGGGCGAAGGCGAGGCGAGGGAAGCCCCGTCGTACTCCGCGATCAAGTTGGCCAGGTCCTCGTCGGACTTCACGGAGATCAGCGTCTCCAGGTCGCCGTCCGGCAGCGCGCACCTCAACGCGACGGAGAACCCGCAGAACTCCATCAGCTTCACCATCAGCTCTGCAACCGGACAAAAATAGAACCGCAACCAACACGTCAACACCAATTCCTCCATAAATAAAAAAACCGACCGGAGTCTGTCCACGACAGACGAACGGGAAGCGAGGCGAACGAACCAACCTGCGTAGGATGTGGAGCGGTCGACGGAGAGGATCCGGGTGAAGCCGCCGACGTAGCGGAGCTCGCCGTCGGACTTGCGGAGCGCGATCTTGCCGCCGTAGCTGCAGAGGAACTTAAGAGTGCTCAACGTCTTGCTCGAATCCGAAGGTTCTCTCACCATCTTTTTGCAGTAGTGTGAATTCAAGGTGGTGGAGGAGGAAGACGACGATTTGGAATCGGATCGCGGAGGGCGGCGGAGATTCGAACTCGAGGAGTCCGAGGAGGTGGGAGGGAGGGAGCTGGCTTAGGGCTTCAAACCAGAGGGACGAATCGACGAGGGTATTTATAGTCGGGAGTTGCGCGTTGGGGTTGGGTTTCGGTAATTTTATTTTTGCTTCGGAGGATAGGTTCGGAGTCGGGTGGGACTCCACGCGGGTTCAACCGAAGAAACGGAACGGACCTTTTACGTTTTTGCTTTTGGCGATATTCGGATATTCGGAGGTTTTGGTCGAATGTTAGGAATGGGAGGCCAGTGGGCGGGCCCCACACCCGGCCCCCCCACTGACGTGGCCAAGTGGCACGGGAACCCTTGAAGCCGAAGCCGAAGCCGAAGCATCGGTTCAGTGGCGGCCGACTCCTTTGCCCGATAACATAAATATATATTTTCGGAATTATTTAAAAAAAAAAGCTTGGTGACGTGTTTTTTTCTTTTTCTCTCTCCGTAATTTCTTATTATCGCATTAAAACACAGAAGGTATGCAAAAAAAACATAAAAATATATAGGTCCGGAAGTCCCGCTAAACACGTTTGTCAATAGAGTTCGCATTCTTTGAGGAGGTTCCCGATTCTTGGCGCGGAAATTTCATGTCTCAATCATGACGAAATCCGTAAAAAAAAAGAAAAGAAAAATTAAACATATATAAGGCATATTCTAGATTGGCGAACAACTATTACCTAAGACGTAGTTGCGGGATTTTAGGTGCCCGCAATGGCGGAAGGAATCATGGTTCCCCCACCTTGACGTACATTGACTTACGCTGGATGGCATATTCTATTTCCCCGAAAATTTGGTCCAATGTTCCCGAAGACAAAAGGAAAAACATGCGTCGAATGAGAATGAAATTTTCTGGAAAAGTAATCGCGTGCTGTTGGGGGTTTGAAATTCGCGTATTGGAAAAGCAAACGGACGGGAAATTCTTTTCTGTCGTGTCGTGTTTATACGTATCCCGCTCCACATATGTCAAATACACGAACATATAATTTTCGAGATATTGATATGGAGGGCCCGTGTCGTAAAATCGTAGGAATCGCGTAATTGGATGGCCCGACAACATGACGGGGGTGCTTTTTGACATAGCTTTTCTTATCGCGTAGTAATGTTCAGTCGGTTTCGGCGACGATGTAGTTTCCCACGGAGCTGCGAAAAAGCACTTCGTCAAGAGAATTGACGGCTCGCTTTGTCGTAGGAACGAAGGCCGACCTTTTGCGGAAGACTGTTTACTTTTTCAGGTTTGATTTGGGAGGTCTTAGTCTTCCTTTTGGAAAAAAAAAGAAAAAAAAATATCTCGTCGACGAAGAAGCCTCGAAGCCTCGAAGCCTCGAAGCCCACACGCTTCGCCGAAACGTCCGACTTCGGGCGATCGAATGGGAGGACTGGTCGACATTTTCGCGGCGCGTACGTGGACGAATGAACGAGGTATGGGGGACACGTGGAGGCCTGTTCGGGGGCGTCAGTTGGACCGTACCCATCGAGGCTAGTGCCTAAATGCATAGGACGGACGAGCCTCATCCGGGGCCACTGGCTTGCTTGCTGCAGAACTCAAATCTGACGTCTCTTTCCTTTTACCCGAGAAACGGACGATAAATGGGCAGATTCCTCACGTATGGCCCAGGTTAAGGATGACGAAGAGGACGGGAATGGCGCCTGTCCTCCATCGGATCGACATGACGTGAATCCCTTGATATTCCGATTCCACTTCTCGGTGGTTCACGCTAGTGGATTCAAGTGGAATGAGAACTGCGTGGTCCCCGGCCGCTCCCGAGGCATTTCTGGTCCTGGTGGATCCTCCCTCGGCTCCCACTTTCTGGGCGACAAGATGAGATGATAGGATTCTCTGACAATTTTTTATGACCAACGTTAATCAAACCCGTCTGACAAGAGATGTGTTTAGTCACGAGACGAGATCTGATCCCGACCGGGGATTCCCGATGAGGCCGCGAAGTGCAGAACGAGCCGGAGTCGATTGGTTCTTTGTTAGTGTAACAGGGATGCCGGTCAGCTTGTGTTGTCGAATTTAAGGCTCGAGAGGCCGATAGATGGAAATGAACTTGAGAAGTTGGCTCTTCTCTAATGCACTCATGCAAGTTAAGATGATAATCAACACATCTGTACAAGCTGGAACACTAAGCTATACCCTACACTTGCATTACAGTTCTCTTATGAACTGCGGGTCTCAATTTTTTCAAGCTTTTGATTAGAGTGTGAAGTTGAGGGAATGGAAAATGAATTTGGATCTCCCTTTAGCGCTGCTGCCTTGACTGGTCTGCTGCAATGACTTGGCTACCGACTCTTTCATCAATTCGGGACCGCACACCAGGACTCCGATATCGGATCCTCCGGCTTCGTTTGGAAACTTGGCAAAGATATCTGTCGAAGTTAATGATGTCCAAGGTTAAGGCACACAGTCGTTCCGAGTTTTAAGGTCCTTAATCAAATGGAAATAGGTCCGTCATCAAGAAGTAAGGAGATACCAGTGCATGAAACTGAATAGGTTACCTTGGAAATTAGGCCTGCCTCCATAATGAACTTCATGTTCTTGAAGAGGGTCGTGTGGCTCCGCCGAACTTGGCTCTGCGAAACCACCTGCTTTTTTTGGAGACGTCGAAGGAACTGCTTTCTTAATTCTTCTCCATCTCAGCATAAGCGCCACGGTCATGCTGACTATAACAGATATAACGAAACAAGAAAGGAGAATAAGATCAACCACCGAAGACGGGGTTTTGGTTTTGCTGTCCGCACCCTTAGTCTTGAGGGTGCTGGCTTTCTTTTCCGACGGTATGAAAATGTGGTTGAAACATAGGAGAAGAACAAAGAACAGAATCAATGCGATTCCAAGTATTGCAGCTGTTACGGTCGGCTTATCGAACCCATGGATCGCATAACTTGTGGCTTTCGCATCGAAATGTACAATTTGCCCCTGAGATAGCGCATCTTGAAGGACTCTTGCGGCTGCATCTGGCTGCTCCTCCCGGGTCACGTAAACCTTCAGTTTCAGATGCAATTTCCCCAAGGCCTGTTTGCGAAGTATATGCGAAATCGAGCTCAACAAAGACATGTCTTGAGATCTCTTTATCGCGTGAATGAGTTGTATATTTTCAGGGAATTTGTATTGGCTGCTTCCTTTGGCCGACACAATCTCCTGCAAAATGCTCAGAAACGGCGTTATCCCGCTTCCCCCGGCTATCAGGAGCATACTGTCATATCTGCAGAAAGTATGTTTCGCTTTGAGAACTTGGGAAATTCGTAAGCATGTAGCTGGCAGTTAGCACATAGAGAAGATCACTGCCAAGGCTTTTGAGCCAACCTGAGGAAATCAACAGTGGAAGGCCCATATGGACCTTCAATTGCCACCGGTATGCACTTCGTCTGATGAGTATCTGAACTTAGCTCCTCGGTTATCATACAACAGAGGGTATTTGTCCACCATCCTTCGCATTTAATCATCAATGACATCGTGTCCTCCTGAACGTTGGAGCTGGAAATTATGCTGAAGGCATGCCACTGGAGTTTGGATATTCTTGGAACGTTCAAAAAAACCACGCTTGTCGGAGAGTATTTCAGTTCTGCAAGTGGTAATAAATTAACAACCTGCTTTAAAGAAACTTAAACTGTGATGGTGTGCAAACATTCGGAGTGCTAAGCAAGAGCAAAGTTGGATTTACTCGGGTCTTTTGGCAGGGTAAGCTCGAGAGCTTCACAAGGCAAGACTTTCGCTGAAAGAAGGTAAGTGTGTGGTCTTGATTGTATGATCCTGAGCAGCTTGTCCAGGCCAAACAAAAAGATTCCAGGAAATACCGCGTAGAAGTGTCTATCCCCAGCATGAAACAAGTAAAACAATATGAACAGTGTGTACAAATGGTGCGTGTAATAGAAGATTTCGAATTGTTTTCTCCTGATAAAAGGAAGAGATGTGATCCAAATAACAAGTCCCAACACAAGAGTGATCTCTCCGGCGAGGTATATTCGGCCTGTCTTTTGCCATCTCCACACCTGCTTATTAGAAAAGAGCGAGTGTGATTGAAATTCAATTGTTTTTGTTGCGCATAGTGCTGTTATTTCAACTGAGTTGAGATCACCTCATCCTGGATTACATGGCTGACCCCCCAGATGAACATGGTGCTTGCACCGTGAAAAGTAGCGAAGAGTATCATCCCAGTGCCAAGCCACGTATGATATCTCACAGAAGCTTCGAACTGGATGCCTAGCAAGCGAAGCACGGGCATGACCCGCAAAATGGGCAAGAGAAGCAGAGCCAAGCAGGCTTCTGCCAGTAGCCCAAACCGAGTTGCTACTTTCAGGTACTTCAGTTGCCATCTGAAATAAAGGTATTATTAGTTAGTGCATATTTAAGCACATGACTGCTTGGTTTAAGTAGCGATCGCTTGCACTCACATGCTCAGTTTAAGTGATTTAACTGGTGTCAGCTTCTCGAAGTCATTAGAGATGCGGCAGTAGAAAGTCCAGGCCAGAAAAATAACGAACACAAGAATGGCCAGGATCTCTACTACTGATATGATTCCCACGAGGCTGTTCACTATGATTGGATAGGAGAGAGCCGATAGCGAAGTCTTCCTTTGCCTACTGCCAAATATAAATAGGAAAAGGGCAAGGCTTGACACTCCATACAGTGAACATATATTAATTAACCATCCAACTTAAGCTTTTTACCACCTGCTTATTCCGCTGCTCGCTGTATCATTCAGGTACAGGGATCCAATGATGGCAAGAGCAATGATAGGAAAGGTGTAGACAGCAAAATTGAGACCTGAAAATAGAGGGAACACGAAATTACTCTTCCTACAATGATTCACATGCGTCATCAATATGGCTCGATCTTTGTTTGTGCTTCTGTTGGTAAGAAACGGTTGATACAGCTTCAATTTTCAAACCAAGTGCCTTAAATCGAAACGTATGAACTACAGTAGTAAAGTGGAAGAGGCTGCTTTCACAAAATTGAGACCTGAAAATAGAGGGAACACAAAATTACTCTTCCTACAATGATTCACATGCGTCATCAATATGGCTCGATCTTTGTTTGTGCTTCTGTTGGCAAGAAACGGTTGATACAGCTTCAATTTTCAAACCAAGTGCCTTAAATCGAAACCTATGAACTACAGTAGTAAAGTGGAAGAGGCTGCTTTCAGCTATGACTCTAGCCTCTAGGTTAGATTGAAAAGCCAGTAGGGTAATACCGTAATAGCCAAAAACTGTGCCGCCAGCACTGTCTTCGGCTCCCTTCCATTTCTTCGTCCACATTTCCGTGGGCTTGAGGATCCAGAGGGCGACCCAACCGGCGAACAACGAGATCATCGATGCCTTTAGGAGAGCGAGAACTGTTGCTCTCGCCATCATGCCCATCTTCTGAGTGGCTTGCTCTGTTCGCTCGAGGCATGGTGCGTGGCTGTCTCTTTATAGCGAAAATCTAAATAGAGACATCCTCCACGGGATGATACAGGTATAATGATTTGTGGCTTAGCCCCACCACGACCCGAGAGTGACCTATCACTTCCGGACATAGTTGGAAGAATGTGCCGTGATCCTAAAGTGCTGAGATATGTATTATACGGCAACGCTTGCATCTTAATATTCTCACCCTTCATCATGTTCCAAATCGATCCAATGAGGAGAAAAAGTAGGCAGGACAGTTCTCTCGTGAGATCGACTGTGGTGGAGGATGATGATGGAGAAAGGTTTCCTGTTTTCCTAGATACAGACGTCGGATCTGCGTCAATTCCTGTCTATTGAGAGATCAGTCCAGTGACATGCTCACGCCTCTTGCTCTCTATCTTAGTGTGGTCCAATGCTTATTTAGTGGACTAAATGGTCCACCATCCAGTATCCACTACTCCTCTCCATATCTTTCTTATTTCTCCTCGTGATTTTTAACTCCTCTTTGGATTGGGATTGTGGGAACCCAAGAAGTTAGGTATAATTGGCACGCAGATTTCAAATGAATACATGATGGCTTCCTGCATACCCAGATCATATTGAGAAGCTTCTACATTTGGTCAAAATACATACATTGACAACGTTTGTTTGGCCACAGCAGAAGAAAAGGGCTTCAGTTCATTTATCGGTAGGCAAGAACTGATTTCTACAAGAGAGACAGACAGACAGAGAGAAGAGAACAAATAGATTGTTGTGCTATGAACCTGATGATGGCACTGGATCAAGTTGCATCCTTTTACTTTGGAGTATACTCTCTGTTCTCTCATCAGAGGAAAACTCATTTGCAAAAATGCAACCATGTGCGGATTCTTAGGAGTTAGCACTTTGGGAGGCAAACTGGATGAGTGACCATGTCCCACTGATGCAACCAGTAGGTTCTAAGAACCAAATATCCTCAAGGTTAAGCTTTGACCAGAAAGCAGAAAGCAGAGAATTAATTTTTTTGTTTTTGTAAAAAGAAAAAGGAGTTCAGTGCATTCCTGCTGGAAAAGCATTCAGAATCAACTGAGATTGATGGAAATTGGAATCCATAAACAGGAAACTCACAAAAAGTAATGTCTCCAACTCCTATTGAATTCGAATCACCAGAATTCATCCAGTGGATTCGAGACATTATCCTTCAACTTTGACATATACCTCAGATTCTAGAATACAAATTACCGAGATTGCAATTTACATACCTTTGTTGCAAGTAATTGAATCATCAAGAGTGTGAACACTCAACTAATCTCCACTGAACACAACGGTCTTCCGTCCCACGTGTGCTATGCTCCTCGGGCGGCCCCAAGTCATGACTGCAAACCCATGTCAGGAAAGAAAAGTCCTTCACCGGTGAATCACCGGCGGTGATGTAATAAGTTGCATTAGCTAGAACTAGAAGTCCATACCAATGATTTGTCATGCAATTGTCCTTCCAGTTTCATCCTACTTCAAATGGAACCAAGGGCTAAAAGGGACAAGCAAAAACAAAGGCCCGAACCGAATTGGGCGACACCGTTTACCACGGACAAAGGAAAAAAGGCCCATCATATGGCCCGATTCTAAATTGGCCCAGCCACGTCCTCTAGCCCCTGCACAAAAAGTCCCAGACATCCTATGGCCATGCAATCACTTCGGGCCGGAATTTTACAAGGTAAGGTTGCAACCGAGTAGTTAGGGCAAATTGCCTAACGCCCCCAGGGTTTTAGGGTCGTTGCACATCGCCCCCTGAAGTTTCGATCTTTGCAATTTACCTCCCTAGACTTGGGGAGTCAGTTGTGATGTGTCCCCGGCATTCACTCAAGGTAAATTTTGCTTGGAGCTCCAACCACACAAGGTAAATTCATCATATAAGAATATACATATAAAAGCATAGAAGAGGCCTTTAGAAATATAATGCATGTGAGAGCATGTGACTAAAGTTTCGGATAGAGTATGACCGGAGTCAACATCAAATGCATATGGATATGTAGGTCTAAAATATATTCTTGAGTTGTCCTTTTATATCTTTTCATGTATATATAGATCTTATATGACCAATTTACCTTCCACAACTAACTACACGTGATCTCATGGTGAGATAAGTGACAAAAAATTGGTCGGAGTCAACGGCAAAGGGCAAATTGCCACCGAAATCAGAAAGTTGAGGGGCAAATTGCGAAATCTCAACAATTCCAAAAGAGTAATTCCGTTAGGATTGCATCCATCGAGTTAGGCATGCAACTTTTGTGAAAGAATAAAACAGGTTTTTGAATCTTTTGATGACTTCCTCATTTATTTCATTATGCATTTTTTCCTACAGCCTTGTATGTAGACGTAACAAATTTTTTATTTTCATCGAGAAAGTCAAAGGATGCTTTCTGATTTTCACAAATTGGACCGAACCCCTTTTCTCTGTTCTGCTATTGGGCGCCCATCCAATTAATGTGTTACCTTTTTGACTTTAGGAGTCCTTTGCATAAAAATGGTTTTTTTGATGAGGATGGGGAAACGTAGGAGTGCAAGCAGCTCAACATCGTTCATTGAGGTAGGGTGGAGTATGAGGTGCCATCTTTATTCCCATCAGTACAGAAAATACATGTGCATGTGCCTAACTATAGGGCCAGTCAATATCATATCTTTTCAATAGACCTTATCCAGCTTTTCTTGATCAATAGTTCGGGATCGGACAAGTGTAGGATCAAACTCCACACGTCCTTGTGCATTTCGTATTGTCCAATATGAGAGGCCAGTCGTCTCTGCTTTTTGAATGACTCGTTTGACCATGCGCAACACATGATTTTTTTTTCTCTATAGGTCTAATTCGCTATTATCTAGTGGGTTTTCTGAACTTATCCCAGGTGAACAAATCTAATAGAAACTTACAAAACAAATTATTAGGTAGGCATTTTGGTGATCAGAAAAAATCAAAGAAGCACTAAAAGAAGGGGAAAAATAAGAAGTCAAGCTTCTAAAGGAACGATTGAGTTGCATGTTAGTGCACTTGGCCTGACAAAAAAAAAAAAAAAACCAAAGAAGCAAGACCAAACTATATAAAATTTTCAATTAGTAGAAGAGACTTTGGACAAAGAAAAAAATATTAAAGAGAAGACAAAAGATTAAATAAAAAATTATTTGGATTGTGGCCACGCCTATTCTAGTCACCAGCTGAAAGGGTCTAATGCATTTTCGTTTTTACCATTCAGCACCAACCAAAAGCCTGCAAAAACCAAGACAGAAAGAGATTCTGACCATCCCCCCCCCTCTCTCTCTCTCTCCCCTTTCGTGCGCATTGAGAGCAACGACTCTTGCCTTGTGTGACGCCAACCTGCTAAAGTCCACCCTCTTTAATTGTCATCCACGCCTGTCTCATTTCATTATTTTCAACCCCCTTCTTCTTCTTCGTCTTTACCCCTTTCCTTTAGTGTCCATTGAGAGAGAGAAAGAGACAGGGAGGGAGGGAGAGGGGATGGAGGTGGAAGATGGTGATCACTTGCAGGGCGAGACGGTGCAGTACTGCACCGCCGCGACAACAATGGTGTCCCCGGAAATAGTGGAGATCGGGGAGGACAGCAGGAGCGTGGACGTGGGCAGCAACGACGTGTATGTGGCCGTCGGGAAAGACGACATGGACGTCGTCAAGTGGGCCCTCGATCACCACGTCGCTCCCCATCACGCCCGCGTCTTCCTCGTTCATGTCTTCCCCCCCGTCGCTTACATTCCCACACCAGGTGAACGTCCGATGAACATTCCGCTGGTTTTGGGATTTTGAGTCTTACCCTCGTCGTGTTCTGTTCTAAGCACTGATGGGTCGTCGTTTTTCTTTCTCAAAGTTGAATCTTTTTTTGGTACCATCCAGAAAAGTTGAATCTTTTCCTCGTGGGCATCCTTCGAAGCGGATGAAAATCGCTCAAAGTTCCAAGGTCTTGATGATCTCATCGACTGAAAAATTTAGGCACTTGAAGAAACGATAAGTCATTGATAATTCTGGTCGCTTCTCTACATAAAAGTTCGTTTGATCTTCTCGTTTATGGGTCGTTTAGGAAAAGCAATCAGTTTTAAAGAAGGGAAAGTTCTCAAAAAGAGACGAGTTGCTTCTCTTAGTCCCTTCAAATTTATGACATAGGTTTTACCATATGTTTATTCCAAGTCGTTCTGATTTAAGGGCAACCAAGACTGGCATTGTGGAATTTGGGGCATCAGGTGAAACAAAAGCATATTCCAATTGGACCAACAAACAGTTGAATCGACAGACACTTAGACAGTTGGAACTGTTTCTGTACTCATTAAAGCGTTGATGCGAAGCTACTTGTGTCTGTCTATTGTAAATGCTTGCTGCTTTGGGATATACAGTTCAATTCGACGCTAGGCAGAAATTTGCTTGTTTTTTCTTTTTGGAATCACATCAATTTGCTTCCCCTCCTCAAGTTTTTTCCTTTGAATTATCTGAACCGAATTTCAGTTGGAAGGTTATCGAGGAGCCAACTGAGCCAAGACCAGGTGAGAGTTTACATCAATGAAGAGAGTAACAGGAGAAGGAACCTTCTGCAGAAGTACATTCGCCTGTGCGCTGATGCCAAGGTATATCTCCGAACTCTTATTGTCATCGCATCCCACCAGCGCTATCACATTGCAAAGTCCTGACTACTGAATTTAGATTGCACATTACAGGTGACTGTGGACACGATGCTTATTGAGCACGGAAACATTGCAAAAGCTATTCTCGATCTAATCCCTGTTGTTAATATTACCAAGCTAGTTATTGGAACCAAACGTGCGTCTTCCTCAAGGTGGGATTATTGCTGATTTTCCAAGAATCTGAGAAGGATTTTGATTTTCGGTTCATTTTTTTAGTTCACTACAAACAATTAGTTAATTGCGTTGACATCTTCCATCTCAAGGCGATTGACCAAGAAATTGGCAAAAGGAGAATTTCTGAAGAAGCATGCCCCAGATTATTGTGAGGTCACCGTTGTTTACAATGGCCAGAAGGTCTCAGACAACGAGAGGGCGAGAGAGCTGAACCGTCTGCACAAGGTGTCGAGCTCATCAGGAGAAGCAGTCGCTCGCCACTCTGAAAGGAACTTCTTTGAGTGCGTGTGCTTTTCAGGCAAGTTCAACTGATCAGCATAGTTGCGTTAACGATAGAAATCGACATGTACATTTGATCTACTTGCCAAATCCCAGAAGGACGCTGTTGTTGTAACCTATTTCATGATTAGAAACACATATTTGGAGCTTTTCAGCTTGTATGCAACTGCGTATACACACTTCGGTGGAGTATGTTTAGGAGTTTTGAACTACAGTGTTTCTTCAAACAACCAAAAAACCTGACCAGGTCTAAACTAAACTGCGGAAAAACTTGACCATATCCCAGTGCCTTGGTTTATCAGTCTTCTCGTCAGATATTAAATCAGATAGTTTCATTCAAAAACTTCACTATCCGGGGTAGGAAATATGTGAGGGTGATCTAGATTTGTAATAATAAGAAAGCTGGCCAATGAAATTAGGCAGACACGCAAGTAGTCATGAACACGTTGTCGCTTTATTTGTTTTGAAAATCTTGGAAAGTTGTCCATTGTACTAGAAGTTTGCCCAGATTTGCATGCAGCATGTAGGCCGAAAATTCAAGCGTATATCAGACCTAGAAAGGATCGCCGTAAGAACACAGCGAAACACAAATAGCATTACGAAGATCACTAATCCAAGTAAGAGCCATCGAGAAAATGGTCTGCAAGCCGAGGGAAAGGACACTTCTACGCACATGTTTCACTAAATAACTGATCGGCTCAGCGCATGAGACAGGGAATGCAGATGAACAACAATAACATAGTCGCCTTCTTGCGACAGAAAGCAAAAACGAAACTCAGATACAAGTGTAATACAATGAGATACCAGAGGAAAAGTTGTAACAGCACAGCCTCTAGTTTTGAACAGAAGAGGCTGTCTAAGAATCCGCTACTCTATCTGAAGAAAAAGTTCATTAGATGTAATGTTCAGCATCAGGCTGAAGACGACAAATACACAAGGCAGGACGAGCCATTTTTTTGCCTTTTTCTTTTTTCGAAAGGGAGAGAGAGAGAGAGATATAGGGAGGGGTTCTACAAGACTACAAGGTTTTGGATGAGAGGCAGAGGGAGAGGAACAGTTTCCAGCCCTTGAAATTGCCTTTCCCTCTCATCTTCAAAAGCTGATTCTGAAAGCTACGTGAAAGAAACCTCATTTCCAACTTTTTCATGAAGAGATTCTCATGGTAAAAACATGAAGATCATGTACAACCAAACGTGGCAGCGGATGCGGCGGAGGACTAGTCTTCAATTTCCTTTTGTCTTCCTCATCGCTGAGAGAATTATTCCTTTCCTTCCTTATTCCTTATCTGTCCTTTGATGGGACAGATCGTTACGTGCTCTTTCTTCACATGCTAACTTTCCTGTGTAGTTCGTTCAAAAACTTTCCTGTGTAGTCGGGAATGGCTATAGTTTGGTCCAAAGTGGAGGAGTCCGCATGCCTTTTCTTCTCTCAGCAAAAAGAGAGTTTGGTTTCGACTTTCAAGCCGAATGTTTTAGGCACGAGTTAGGCCTTCCTCTGTACTACAGCATATAGATCGACCCAAAAAGAGATCTTTTGAAAACCCAATGAACATGGAGCTCGATTAGTTCATAATGGAACTTAAGGCTATGTTTATTTTGCAGAGAATAAATAATTTGAAATCTTTTTTCTAGAAATTATCATCCGTATTGTTTGAATTAGTTAGTCAATGAAAATTGATGGAGATTATTAGGCTCCGTTTATTTTGCGGATATTGAATGATTTGAAAAACATTTTTTTCTAAAAATAATCACTCGGGTTGCTCGAATTAATTAATCAATGAAAAATGATTCTATTATCAACAATAATTTATGTTTATGTTCATGGAAAATAATTTTTATATTCATTTTTGTAAACAATACAAATAACCATTTTTAGGAAAATATTTTCCAAAACATTCATCTTCTCTGAAACAAATGCACCCAATTTTTTTTTTCTTTTTCCTACTGAAGATAATAAAATCTAATTGACAAACCCTTCTTTCCCTTTCGGTTTGATTTTAGAACCATTGTTTTTTTTTCTTTTTTTTGGCTAGATATACCTTTAAAAAGCAAACAACAGCGAAATCAAGTACATTAGGCCCCTCGTTACCATCAAAACCAATCACACTCAATGAACTATCAATTCCGTCGGGTCGTTATTGGTGTGATTCGGTTATGTTAAGAGAAAATGGGCATAAGATATGGGCCCAACGCAAGATAAATCAATCTATTGGAGAAATTCCACAAGCCCAATCTCATAATGCAAGGCCCATCATTCTTCCAAGGGCAAAAAGGTAAATTTAGACTCACTCCAGTCCTTAACCTCCTCAAAAACCCTAGCTCCCCCATCTCTTATTCCTCTCTCTCCTCGCCACACCGCCGCGCCCACCCGCACCGCCGCCCCTCTCGGCCGCCGACCTCCTCTTCCTTCTCCGGCGAGATGACGACCCGATTCAAGAAGAACCGGAAGAAGCGCGGCCACGTGAGCGCCGGGCACGGTCGCATCGGGAAGCACCGGAAGCACCCTGGCGGCCGCGGGAACGCCGGCGGGATGCACCACCACCGCATCCTCTTCGACAAGTACCACCCGGGCTACTTCGGGAAGGTCGGCATGCGGTACTTCCACAAGCTCCGCAACAAGTTCTACTGCCCCATCGTCAACGTCGAGAAGCTCTGGTCCCTCGTCCCCCAGGACGCCAAGGACAAGGCCTCGAAGGACAGCGTGCCCGTGATCGACGTGACCCAGTACGGCTTCTTCAAGGTCCTGGGCAAGGGGGTGTTGCCCGAGAAGCAGCCGGTCGTGGTGAAGGCGAAGCTGATCTCGAAGATCGCGGAGAAGAAGATCAAGGAGGCCGGAGGTGCCGTCGTGCTCACTGCTTAGGTGAATCAAAGTTCGTTCCTTTTTCTTCTTTTTAGTTCTAATTTTGTCGGTTTTGTTTACTGAAGTTGTGTCGTTTTTATTTTTGGGGGGAATAGTTGTATCGGATGGGAATGGGGCGTTATTGTCGCATTGCTCGTCGAATGCTGATAAATGTTGAGCATGGTGTCTTTCTTGGTCAATGGTTTGATCTGTTTTATGGAGGCAAATAGTGAACTTTTTCCGATTCGTGGGTGCTTCAAGTTTTACTTTGTTGTTATTGTCTGTCTTTTGAGGAATTATTAGGAAAATCCGGGCCGCCATCTCGCCTGGTGTGTGAACTTCACTTCTGTGAAATTCGCCATTATATGAGAGAAAAGCCGCGCTTAATGCCTATTGTGGATGATTGAAGTAATTTGGCATTTTATGAAAATTGTGGATGAAAGTTTGGAAATCGGTAACTGTTGTTGCATTGGATGAATTGGAACTGCTAGTCACTAGCTAGCGAGTTGCCCTGGTTAGCAAAGTCGTGGCGATCAGACAAATTTGGTCAAAGGATGCTCTTTGGATATATTTACCTGTGTGGCACGAATCCTGTGTTCTACTTGCTGTGAAATATGTGGTAAATTTTGTATGAAGTTACCTAGGAAAAACTCAAGTGAAGGAATACATTTGCTTTGGATGTATTCTCAGTGCAGTGGAAGTTTGAACCAGAATTTACCTTCCCTTTTGGGATGACGATTGTCAAGGCATTCACCCTTGTGTGGTTGGAATTGGCCTAAACGAGGAGGACATAGACAGGATGAAATAGCTTAGTATCTTGGAACACGAGTAAAGTTATTTGTAGCAAAGGATTTCATACTATGATATGTAATTGTTGGAGAGTACTTAGAAATGCCAATCCTCATGTTCTCATCACGACATTGTCGAGTTGCAAAGTGGGCCACAGTCACTGTGGCACATGCTTCTCCTATGACTTAAGCAATAAGGTGAAGCTCAGTTGGAATGGTTCCACCTGGATCGTGAAGGAGTTGAGTGTTAGGCCAAGTCTATGCATAAGAGACCAATCAACTGAGAAATCTGGGGCTATAACTTATGTGTTCTGGTATTGTCTGCTTCCATGCTGATCATCAACAGCTACAGGCCTTTACTTTCAAACTGAACTCCACAACCAACTTCTCTAGGTATTCTCGTCTAGAGTTACCTCATCACAACATTGTCGAGTTGCAAAGCGCAACGCACTCACTATGGCACATGCTTCTCCTATGACTTGAAGTGTTTGGTGAAGCTTAGTTAGAATGATACTGCCTGCATCGTGACGGAGTTGAGTGCTAAGGCCAAGTCTATACATAATAGACCAATCAACTGAGAACTTTGGAGCTATACCTTGTGTGTTCCGGTATCGTGTGCTTCCATGTTGATCATCAACAGTTACATGCAGTCACTTTCCAACTGAACTCCACCACCAACTTCTTTAGATATTTAATCTGGAGTTACCTGATATGGGATAGTTATCATTTGACCGACACGCGCTATTTCTAAGTTCTCTATGTACCCACTGTTTGTTTGTCATCCAACGCTGGATAATGGCTTTGACCGACTGCGAGTCGACCTCTACAGGTCCTCCTGTGTTCATCGAACCCTCCTCCTGGCTCCTTGAGTTCCTTTGGTTTTTCTTTTCAAACTTGCTAGCATCTTTCCATAGTTCCTTTGCGACCATCATTGAATGGTTTATTCTCCGGCGATGTCACTTGAGAACTTTTTTACTAGGAAATCTCTACATTATGAAAGGACGATGACTATTCTCTCTATATTGGGGCATGCGTTATTGAGTCACTGCGATGGGACAGTTTCATTCAAAGGAGGGTGATTTGGAACGAAAATGACCTGCTCTAGTTCTGTGTCATTTCTTCAGTATAAATGGTAAGGTTTTCTATGAGATAACTGAGACGTTCTCGGAGAATAAAAGTACATCAGGGCCTTAATATTTGCGTACAGTCTTATCGAGTCTTAATTCTTCAATCGATGCAATAAATCTCAACCCTTGTCAAAATGGCAGTAGCCATCCAATCAGTGCAATGAAGTTTCGAACTAGTCTTAATTCTTTTGATCGATGCAATAAATCTCAACCCTTGTCCAAAGGGCAAATAGCCTTCCAATCGCACAATGGAACTTTCAAACTTCATCGAAGAGTAACATGTGAGGACCGCTGTGTATGCGATGTCCACGCTAAAAGACGTGGTCCAATGCCCAGATGACGCTATCACACTCATGGAAAATGATTTGGAGTTCTATTTTACAAATTGAAAGGCTTAGGATTCGAATTCATTTAATGCGTAAAGTGTGGGATTTTGGATGAGAACCTTACCATTTTTCAAGCTTTCATTGGTTCAGGGGTGTGTCGGCAAACATTGTTCTTGGGGAAGGTTCTGAAGAGTGAAACTGTCGCGAACAATCATGCTTCAGAATATCATCATGGTTGTTACCACGGCATGATGAAAGTTGACAGCGGACGAGTTCGAAAGCAACCACCATGACAATATCACTCTAACCGTGAGATGACTCACGTAAAAAGCAGAATGGCGAAGAAGACCCTGAAAGTTACAATCATGAAAAAGGCTAGAGAGGAAGGGAACAAAAAACTACTATTGCCACTCCATCGCAATCTAGGGGCAAAACCTATCATCTCGCAATGCCTGGAAAAATAACACATTATCTCGTGTCTTACAATATAGGAAGAATACCCTATAACAGACAATGAATTAACTTGTTCATGCCTGCTCTCAGAAGATGTTGAAATGTGCCTGTAGAATTTGATCATCTGACAGTGACATTGAGGGGTGATTGCCATGAAAATCTACTGCGGCATGAGCAAGAAGGTGTTCCTCTTGCCATGAAATTGACTTGAGGTCTTCAGACCCTGTCACGTTCACCTGAAACTGATGCAGAGGGTCCAGCTCCTCATCATCGGCCCAGGGTAAATCTTTGTTTTCCGCTGCGGAGTTCAGCTGAAACTCGGTGTTGTTGCTGATGTTGTTTGAGCTGTTGCTGCAATATTTCTTCGCTTCGTGAAAGAATAAGCAGCTCATTCTAGAGACCAGGTTGCCAGATGTATTCTTGTTCTCATGATCAATTTCCATTGAGCTCGACACTGATGAGAATGGAGCAGCGTTCATCTCAAAGTATCCTGGATCGACCAGTTTCGATTTGGCACCATGGAGAACAGGGTTGATAGCATTATGGAATTCTAAGGAGGATGAAGGATCAAACAGTGCCCTGTTCAGGAAGACCTCTCCAACTGGTGATTCCATTGGTCCACCATGCATACCATCTATAGGAAATGCTGGCTCTTTCGCTCTTAGGCTCGATATATCTCGACTTCCCTTGAACTCCTGTAGCGCTTGTGCTGCCTCAATCTCTACGCAATTCTCAGACATGCTGTTTAATTCTCTAAGTGGCTTGTGGGTAACGGGGTCAATACCTTGTTTCATCAACTTCTTCCTCACATACGAGTTCCAGAAGTTCTTTATCTCATTATCAGTTCGTCCGGGCAATTGCGTGGCAATTTGTGCCCACCTGTTTATGATGAAGGGGTCAAATATGAAAGTGGCAATTGTACATTGTCTCTTTCTCGTGCTGAAGAATTGTAACTTGTCAGTGTCGTTACCTGTTTCCTAGTGCTGCATGAAGTGTGATGATGAGATCCTCCTCTTGCTGTGAAAACATGCCTCTCTTGAGGTCAGGCCTTAAATAGTTGATCCACCTCAATCTGCAACTCTTTCCACATCTCTGCAAACCTGTAAGAGGATAAAACAGTTGCATCATGAGAATTCAAGTGTTTCTGATGAACATGGAAGATTACAAATGCCCAAGAATGCAGAGTGTCACCGGCTAGCTTCGGAACCGAACTCCAGCATCCCAACCCATGTCTACTTATATAATTGAACAGTTTCTCGTCTTCTTCAGGCGACCATAAACCTTTCCTCAGTTTCTGATTACATGAGCTACGTGCCATTTGAATTGAGAACTGTGCAGGAAAAAAAAAAATTGAAACTTGAGGTGACTTCTAAGCAGTCATTCCCTAAATGAGAGTGCTTGAGGAATATGGGAGAAACGGGAAAATGGGGTGGCTAGTGGGTGGCAAATGAAGTTTTCATGAGGATTTAAAGTGAACAGTCACTAACCATACTTATACCTCAAGTTGGTGTTTATGTGGGGAACAGAGAGAGAGAGAGAGAGAGAGAGAGCTAAGCAATTTGGTGAAGGCAATCAAGTGGGGTTTACGCAAATCTGATGCTTCTTTTGCATTGAGAGTGGATTAGTTTTGAAGACATCTCTGCTCCTCTGTGAGAGAGAGAGAAAGAGAGAGATGTGAGGTAACTACATAGGAGTGTGTACTTAGTACCTGAAAATGAGTACGAATGCAGATTTTGTCCCATGAATACTGGTGGGAAACAACAGGGAGGAGGGGATTGGCTTCTGCTGCTAAGATCGATTCCTTATCATAAAGCATGGTGGGCTCTTTTAAAGCACGTTTTGCTCCACTTATGATCAAAAACTTCTCAACAACTACCGCTCAGAAGAGTTAACATCTACCTTATCTTTCATTATAGCACTTGTTTATGCTGTTCTTGTACATAAAACATCGCACAGATATCAATCTTCACTAATCTCTATGTAGGGATATTCACATCATGAAGAGCCAAGCCAACCAATCGTGTTCGACAACACGAGCCAGACAAAGGTGTTTACTTAGATTAGATTAAATCGGTAGCTTTTTTAGAGGGGTAACTAATGATAATTATTTTGGATGGTTCGCCTTTAACTTGATCGGGAAGGTGATTATAATTGAATACAGAAAATTTGATCCAAGATGCCAATTAAATATATCGAATAAAATATGATAATAATATTATTTTTCTTCGTTATATTATTTTTCTGTCCTTGTACATTGCTTTGATTTCCCTTAATTTGGGGTGCATACCGCATGTGGAAGCAACTCATCAGCGTAATCATTTGGAACCTTACATATTCTGCAAAATGCTCATCACAAAAGCCACAGCTCCTCGGGTCACTCCCCTCTTTCCTTTTCTGACAGCTTTCCAATAAAGTAGCATCATCTTCCAAATCTTTGCCTTGCAGCAAAAACTATACGTAATGCATGAACTTTGACACCAATTTATTTAAGAAATTATCAATGGTACATCAATATATATATATGTATATATTTTTTATCTCATCAATACCCCAAATTTGCAACGTTGACATAAAAATACATTCCATTAGAGTTCAATCCACAATAGCCATTGAAAGGAGAGTGGGCTCAATTGTAGACTAACCGTTATACAAGGATTTAAGTATAGTGGATTGGGTATGACTTCCGAATAGTCTTGGATAGTGGAGTAGGCAACAAATTGGAGCTGATTCACTATGACTCAGCGAAGAATTTCTCTATCCCTAATCTTTGTATTAATGTGTTATCACGTGTCCGATAGTTTGGTTTCTACATAAGTACTAATATTTTGGTGCATATTCTAAAAGTTTGGGACCATAGCAGATGTCCAGCCTCGAGCAGCAGATTGAGGACAGCCCGCTTATTCATCATTTTCTGCGAGAGGAATCTACCAATCAGAGCAACCGTCTGGAGACGCTGCGACAATTCTTCTTCACAGGGAGCGAGATCCAGGACATCTTCCTAAGAAGACAGATGATTAGATTGTTCGGCTTTTGTCCCTTGATTATTGGGAAGATGTTGCATCAGTTCTTCCTCAGAAGGCTTCCTTGCATGACAGAGAGAGATGTCGCATCAGTTCTTGAGTAGCTTATCAAAAGGTAAGTGAATGGTCTCCATCACTGGTGGTCCAAATTAAGGCTTCTGTCCCTTGATTATTGGGTAGGAAGTTGAACATACGAATTCGAAATAGGGTATCTACTAATGTCCCTTAGACAATCGCTATCGAATAGTCAGAAGGTGTGCTTTGGTTGTAATCGAATTCTTACGTCTGTTGCTCATTCAGGTGATTGCATAACTTTCTCATAATGTGATGCCAGAACATTCCTTGAAGGCCAACAATCCAGGTGGAAAAAATAAAACTTGAAGACCTACGTCTGTATTTCTCATATTTTCAAGGTCTTATAAATGTCATTTAAGTTTTCAAAGTTCTCATTTAGTTGTAGGTGTTTTCTAAAAATACCAGTTTTGTCTTTCCAACAAGTCTTTGAATTACTCATACTTGGAGTATGGTTTCATGCGCATCTACATAAGCATGCTATGATTAATAAAAATCATACTTGGTTGATTCATAACTTATTTAAGCTTTTGGCTTGAGAACAAGAAAATTTTCTTATTCTGTTCTTATCCCTTAGACAGAATACCTACCGGTGGCGAGTAACCTATCAATTTAAGTTCTCATTGTGTTACTTCTTACTTCTTTATACTCTCTCGGGCATCGTAATGCTAGAGGATGAAACTCATTTCGTCCTTTAGAATCATTTTCCAAAGAGTTCTCAAAAAGTGAGGCCGACTTTTTCTTGCAGGGTTTAATACCATTAAAAACCTAAAATTAGTACCTATGTGCCTCAAACTTCCAAACTGATACATCCATGTCGCATTTATCTCAAATTAGTGCATTCACACCAATTTACTCTAAACTAAGATTTTGTCACAAATAAAAAATTCAAATCGATATGTTTGTGTCATATTTACCTGCAAAAAATCCAATATTTACCATAATTTACAGTAAATATGACATGAGTATATGCAATATTGATATATCAATTTGGGAGTTTCTATGAATAAAAATTAGTTTTGTGTAAATGTGACACAAATATCTCAAATTAAGTTTTTTCAGCTGTATTAACTTTTTCATGAATTTCATGTATATAATAAAAAAAATATTATACCAAAAAAGAAACACACACAAGTCTGTTTTGACTTCGTGAATCACAAGTGGGTTCCTTCCTTGGAAAATAATAAGAGTAATGTCTCTCTAACGTGAGCTTAGCGGTCCAAAGTTGATGGACGGGACGTTTTGGTAATGTCGATTTTAATTGTCGATTGTTGATGGAGACGTCGATGCGCCAATGATGTCGAGGCTAGTCGTAGATGTCATGATATTGTGCTAAGTCGGCTTGCCTTTTGTCAAAAACACGTAATTGGTCACGTTTATCAGGAGCACAAAATTGAAGGAAAATGACAATGCAAGGTTGTGTCTTGTATCTTTTTCTTTATGGACCAAATAAAAAGGAGGAAAAGAAAAGGAAAGAAAAGAATGGCAAGTAATATAATTGAATTCCGACGTATGATAACGATGGCATTGCCTTCACCTAGTGCAGCATAATGTGTTTCTCATGCATTTACGTGCTTTTTAAGTTTCGATCGAATTGATGATAGTGCTGGAATAAATTTATGCATCGTGCAATAAATTTTAGCACATTGAATCTTATCCTTTTGTGCCCAAGTATACAAAACAATAGACTTCTATGTGACATGCATCCATCGAGGGCATTGATAGAGGGGGGCGTGGATAAATTAGGGTTTAATCATAACCAATGTATATATATATTATTGGACATTCGGGAGCATTGCTTGTTTCACAATCATCCACATATGTAATAAGGTTTCGAAGTGCATACATTTTTTTTGTGATAGAGAAAGTAACATATTTTGGTAAGTTAATTCGAAACTTATGAAATATTTTGTTGATCTTATTTTAGATAAGATATGAGTTGAAATCCTAGAAGGTGATCCGGATATAAGATATGAGGTTGTTCTCTCATATTTTTGTACATGTTCAAACTATACTCATGAACAACATCAAACGCTCACACTTGTTTATACCCCCTTATTCTCTCATAAAATGCTATTGCTTTTCCTAGTTTTTATTTAAATTGTAGTGACGATGATTGATGTAATTTGTTTCAATCCGTCCAAAGTGAATTGCTTGGAGATGTGCTTCGAGATTCCTTGGTCCCCCATGAACTCATGTCCCGACACCAAATCAACCCTATCATCAGCTCTTTTCTCAAGTCAAAAGTGGCAATTAAGAGTGCCTTGAGAAGAAAAACCCTCAAAGCTAAAAGATAATAAAGCAAGGTTGTTGATTACCTCATGTCTCCAAATTGATGTTAACAATATGATTTGACCCCAGCACTGTGCTGCCCTAATTCAAGAGAGATGTGCTCGTTGAATTTGGCAATTTGGCCCTTAAATTCTAGCTTCGCTTTGAATGACATATAGGGAAAGGTGATGATATGGCATGGAATCATTACATGACAATAGATCTATATCATTTGTCTTACAAGTATAACGGAGAAACTAACATAATTTTAACGGATCTATGGAAGAAACCCTCGTCTTAATTCAAGAGAACCATTCTTATAAAGTTCTTTTTTCGATGACAGTTGTATAGGAATGTGATAATACCGGGTAATCAAAATTATAAATGGATATTGATCATTGCGTTTTATGGTCGTATAGCGATGGTATAGATATAATTTTAACGAGACCCATGAATGAAGTTGTCGCGAGTTTAATCCAAGCGTTTTCCCTATACTTGGGAAAAATTTGCATGTGGAATTAGACCACATCGATCAAAGAAGTTCGTAAAGAATCGCCTGCAACGAGCAATTGAATTATGTTGTCATATTTTTACAAGTAGAATAGCCGTGGCCAAGCAAGGCAACCCTTGAAATGAATCTCGTAATCAAAGCGGCTTGGGCTTGCGGTTTGCAAAATTGGCAAAAAGGCCCCGACGTTTATGCCCAGGCCACGTACTAAGAGACATTTACTATGCTGTGGCTTTGTCTTTGGATTCGTTCTCTGGATGATATGGGTTGGTTTGTCCTCTTGAGTCTTTTCTTGCCCCAATTCAGCCCAACGACATTCCCTTCTTTGACAATATGTGCCATCAGAATCTTCGACTCAACTAATCTCATAAATTGCACATATATCACATCGCTTTGTTCAAGTAAGCCCCTAACTTGAATCAGATTGATCGGCCGATTCTCGATTGAATTAAGTAGGCCGGTAAGGCAAAAGCCCATTGAGCCAGCAAAAGCCATTTGGTTCCAAGATCAATGTTCTAAACCGCCGAGTGGAGCAATTACCTAAGAAAAGTGGTTATTGGGTGAAATTGATTTCATTTGAGGAAATAAAAAATAAAAAAGTTGCAAAGAAGAAAATTCGATCTGAATAATGTATCTTATAAATGAAAAAATAAAAAATTTTAATAGTCGTTCTTGAATATGAAGCTATGTATTTCATGTTTATCCAAAGAATCCTGATTCAAATTCATTTTCAAGATTCTGAAACTAGATTTCGAGTTTTTTTTTTTGGTTAGAAATCGACCCATCTCAAGGTTGATTATCTTTAATTCACACGTATTGGATAAGGCCATGTCAAATAAGTTTCTCTCGAGGTGGCCCAAGAGTTGCCAAACTTAAAAGGTGGTTTGTGTCAAAATCGAATTTAGGGGGTTGCTTTGCAAAAAGGGAGCCACTTCGGGGAGGCTAATTCTAATAGTAAAAGAGAAAAACCCGAAAACCGAAAATAGTATTCGGGTAGAATCCGTTTCTCTCGGTTCAGAGTTCAAAATATTAGTTCCGGTTCGGCCCCTCTTCTTCCGCAATTTCTTGTTTCCGAGCGAGCGAGCGAGAGAGAGAGAGAGAGAGAGAGAGGCGCGCGGCGGAGATGGTCGAGAGCGGCGGCGGCGCGTCGCTGCCGTCGGTGGGGCAGGACGCGCGGAAGCGGCGCGTGAGCTACTTCTACGAGCCGACGATCGGCGACTACTACTACGGGCAGGGGCACCCGATGAAGCCCCACAGGATCCGGATGGCGCACAACCTCATCGTCCACTACTACCTCCACCGCCGCATGGAGATCAGCCGCCCCTTCCCCGCCGCCACCACCGACATCCGCCGCTTCCACTCCGACGACTACGTCACCTTCATCTCCTCCGTCACCCCCGAGACCGTCTCCGACCCGCTCTTCTCCCGCCAACTCAAGCGCTTCAACGTCGGCGAGGACTGCCCCGTCTTCGACGGCATCTTCGGGTTCTGCCAGGCCTCCGCCGGCGGCTCCATGGGCGCCGCCGTCAAGCTCAACCGCGGCGACTCCGACATCGCCCTCAATTGGGCCGGCGGCCTGCATCACGCCAAGAAGTCCGAGGCTTCTGGGTTTTGCTATGTCAACGATATCGTGCTTGGGATTCTCGAGCTCCTCAAGGTCCACAGGGTATAAAGTTTCTCTTTTTTTGTTTTTTTTGTTTTTTGTTTTTGGAATGTCTCTCTCTTTGCACGATGCACCCTGAGATTTACAGGTAATGCGTGGTTAGGAAATCTTTAGAGATGAACAGTCTTAATTAATTCTAACCTAGTCGGGAGATGTTAGAATTAGATGTCTTCCTCAGATATTATCTGGTTTTCATGGAATTTTATATCTTCATTCCTATCGCTTATTAGTGTTCCGGGATTGTTTAGATATAGGCAATGTGCATGTGCCTTTCTCAGTTTTAGGGTCTTGCTGCTTGAAGAAATTAGGGAATATCCAATTAGAGCACCTCGATGTCAGATAGTTTTTTCTGCCGTCTCTGTAGGCAATTAGCATGATCTTGAGTTTGCTATGTCCTTGGTACAACTAATCACAACCAAACCAATTGTTTCGCTGGATCCCTTTGATTTAATTCATATGAATTTTCAGCGTGTTCTCTATGTGGATATCGATGTCCATCACGGGGATGGGGTGGAGGAGGCATTTTACACAACAGATAGAGTCATGACCGTGTCCTTCCATAAGTTTGGGGACTTCTTCCCTGGAAGTGGGCACATTAAGGACACCGGGGCAGGGCCTGGGAAGAACTACGCCCTCAATGTGCCACTGAATGATGGCATAGATGATGAAAGTTTCCGTGGTATGTTTCGCCCCATTATCCATAAGGTTATGGAAGTATATCAACCGGATGCTGTTGTTCTTCAGTGTGGGGCAGATTCACTGTCTGGAGACCGATTGGGATGCTTCAATTTGTCTGTGAAAGGTCATGCAGATTGCCTCCGTTTTCTAAGATCTTTTAACGTTCCTTTGATGGTTTTGGGTGGGGGAGGTTATACAATGAGAAATGTCGCTCGTTGCTGGTGTTATGAGGTCAGTGGCTCTGTCTGTCTGTCTCTGTTGATTATATTGCCTTTGCATAGCATTCGGGTGTTTTCCTAAATGCTTGTATTTTGCTTTTGTCACACAGACAGCTGTTGCAGTGGGAGTGGAACCTGAAAATGACTTACCTTACAATGAGTATTATGAATACTTTGGCCCAGATTATACTCTTCATGTCGATCCATGTAGCATGGAGAATCTTAATGCACCAAAAGATTTGGAGAGAATCAGGTTTGCTTGTCCCTTCTTTCTGATTATAGATAGAGTTTTACATAAATAAATGTTATGTCTTTTTTCTAGTTTTTGTGTACCTTTTCTGGATATACTACATCCACTCAACAGCTTGTTCAGAAACGAAAATAAGAGAACAAACTCCTGATTAGTGGTATTTGCAATTTATTTTCCATTCATAATATTTAGAGACTTACGTGTGTCTTCTGGTTGAAATGATGTTGTTGATCATGTCTGGAGAAGTGATATGGTGAATTGGTCTATAAAATATAATGGTCCTGTTTCTGTCACACACATGCTGCTTATCCTATTATATTTGTAAGTCTTGTACTCATAAATAGGTGATTAGTTATTCATCAGTTGATTTTTTTCCTCCAGTAGGTTCTAGGACTATTTACTAGATGCAGTGTTGCACAATTGTCAGAGTCTTTTCTGAGAGTATTCGCTTTATAAGGGTTGTCCATGCTTTTGCTTAAGAAGTCACAAAAGGTTGCTTGAAAATTCTCTTGTAATATGAAGATCTGGCTTCATTATTTATTTATTCTCTTTTCGGCACACTGCTTTCTTTTATAGTTAAGTTTTTTAGCTTGTTTGATATTTTCTACTTGCAATGAGAGATTTTACTCTATAGTTATGTGTTGCAAAGAGAACTAGAGTAACTAATATGAGCAATCTGTGCTGTCCTCGGAGAAGTAGTATGCTGCTGGTAATTGTGTATTAGACCAGTTCTTTTGTTTTAGGAGTCTATGGAGATAATTCTTCTTTAGCTTGTTTGATATTTTCTACTTGCAATGAGAGATTTTACTCTATAGTTATGTGTTGCAAAGAGAACTAGAGTAACTAATACGAGCGATCTGCGCTGTCCTCAGGGAAGTAGTATGCTGCTGGTAATTGTGTATTAGACCAGTCGTTTTGTTTTAGGAGTCTATGGAGATAATTCTTCCACGGACTCATAAGAGTGCTGTTGAAATTGAATCAACAATTAAGGCTCTGGTTGGTCAAAGGAAAACTGTTTCTGAGAAATTGTTTTCCATCTCTGTGGTGTTTAGATGACAGAAAACTAATTGATCTGCGAAAAGTGTTTTTCATGGACTGAAAACAACAAGCTTAGATTAGGGGAAAATGACATCCTCTTTTGGTAAGAAGGAAAACACTTTACCTAAATCAGCTCAAACAATTGAAAACTAACCATTGTCTTTGATAATGAGTTTCCATGGAAAATATATTCCTTTAATGTGAAGTTTTCAGTGAAACAAACGCACCCTAAGATTCAAAGTGTGTTGGGAGGCAATTCTCTGTCTCCACTCCGGGATTTTTAGATTGATACAACACAAACATGTGGCTCTTCTTGTTATATTTCTGATAGTGGATAAAATTGCTCTATTCATTCGTAGATTTTTTTGGAAAATTTTTCTGCTCAAGATTTCTTTAATTTGTTGGTTTCAATTCCTCCGTACCCTCTAATAATCAGCCTAGGCATGGACCTGCATTTTAACTAATGTTTGGAGTTTAATTAAGTTAATAATGTTCCTCCCTACTCGAATTAGTTTTTGACAAGTATTGTATCTCAGGAATATGTTATTAGAGCAGCTATCGAGAATCCCACATGCACCAAGTGTACCTTTTGAAATGACACCGCCCATTACACAAGAGCCAGAAGAGGTAGGTTGTTGGACTGCTGGACTCTTCCCAGATATTATTTGTCCTTTTGTTTTTTTTTTTTTTTTTTGGTAAGTGTCCTTTTGTGTTGTTCAGTATTAGATTTGAAAAATCTGCAGGCAGAGGAACATATGGATGAAAGGCCAAAGCAACGCATTTGGAATGGTGAGGATTATGAATCAGATGCTGAAGAAGACAAGAGTCAACGTAGATCATCAAATGCTGATGCTTTGCATGATGAAAATGTTGAAATGAGGTCAGACATTTCCTATCTGTGTTGCAACCTTTCTCTAATTTATGTAGAAGCATCTCTACTTCCGAGTGTTTTTTTCTTCCCAAGGTCGTTGTTTTGAAAAAAACCTTTTCAGAGCTTATTTGGAGGCATTGGTGATTTGCCTTCCAGTAGCATTAAGTGACTTGGACTTTTGGCAAAATCCAGTGCTTGTATCGCTAAGTTTCCATCCTCAAAGGGCCACTGAGCAGTTCACCAAGTAACTTGACACTAAAGTAACTATAAGATCAATTGTAATTGGGATAATCTTGGTTCCTTAATGACGAAAACCTAGAGAGTGGGAAGAAAAGAAAAGCGAGAATAGATAAATTATCAACAAGTACCTCTTGTCTTTGCATTTATACATTTAAAACATGCACCATGTATCCTGAGATATGATAGGACACACACTGTATGAGCTGAAGGGAAATCGATCAATTCATTGAGACCTATTTTATCGATCTCTTCTCTTCTTCCCCCCTTTTTAATGCTGGTTGTGGGCGATCCATGATTCCATAGTTATTTGAGTTTTTTGGTCAATGCAGGGACAGTGTTGGTGAAAACAGTGGGGACAAAACAAGGGAAGGTCGTTCTCCATCTTGACAAAAATCAGCTCTTACTCTTGTGTACTCTTGGGTCTTTCTGATATGCAATGCATGTAATTCTTTCTAGGCTAGGAGATAACTTTATCAAGCCAATAGAGTCTAATGGTTGGCCACACTGGATGATTGGTGAGCTGATAGACGAGGCGGGTTTTGTTTATTAGGTGTCACAGTGCATGTTGGAATAGGAAGACTGAATTGCTGAGTGTAAATGAGATGTTTTCTTATGTCTCCAGCTGATGTGGTTTGTTTCATTGGCTCATGTGAGATGGATTTACTTAGTTACCCAGATGTCTCATTATATTGTCATGCTGTTGTCGCATCGGTTTGGTTCCCATTTCGATCATCTTTGGTAAGATTATCAAGGTTTATGCAAGTTATGCAGCTGTGCGACTGCATCACTTTTGGCAACTAGCATTTAGGTCTTTTCTTCCCTTTCAATGCTCTCGACCTAATCATTCTCAAGTGAAATTGGAAATGAGTTTATAAGGGATAACAATACAAATGGTCCATGAACTTAGGCTAAATATGCAGTATGATTTCTGAATTTTAGCCAAATGTGTAATGTAGTCTTTGAATTTTTTATTTGTCCAATATGGTCTCATGTTCAATTTAATTCTTGAATGATATGAAAATGTTTAATAATATCTATTTATTAATTCAAGTTTGGAGGCAATATTAATCATTTTTAATATAGTTCATGGTTTAAATTAAATATGTATCAAAATTTTAGGGATTATATTAAATAAATTAAAAATTTATGATCATATTGTAGATTGAGCTAAATTTTCGGGACTAACATTAAACAAATTAAAAATTTAGGGATTATATTATATATTCCGTTTAAGTTCAAGATCATATTTTTTTGAATTAATAATTCATTCACAGATTATGATTACTACTGACTTGAAAGCTTATCGCATCGTTGGGGGCTTTCGGCTGCGAATTTTATAGTCTCAAGTTGCGGCCGCGAGCTGTAAATTGAAATCATCTTCGCTCCCTTGTGCTGCGCTCGACGCCAATCAGACAAACGATGTCGTCCCTCTCGTCGCCACTCGCTCACCTGCTTCCCCTTCCAATCCCTCCTCCCATCTCGTTCACCACCGCCTCCGCCCTCCGCCTCATCCCACCGGAACGCCGCCGCCTCCGCCTCCGCCATTCCGTCTCCGTCTCCGTCTCCGTCTCCGTCTCCGTCTCCGCCGCCGCCGCCACCCAGGACGATGGGATCCCCGCCGACGACGTCAAGACCCTGGCCCGGTTCAAGTCCCGCCACAACTACATCCGCGTGCTGGAGGTCTCCCGGCGGTGCGACCACCCCTTCGCCGGCTCCCGCCTCCTCCTCCTCGACTCCCCGGGCAACATCCACAGCATCTCCTTCCTCCTCAAGCCCCTCACCTCCACCTACCTCGACGTCTTCGCCACCCTGCCCCCCATCCTCCCCCCCGGCCCCATCGGCGTCCTCGGCTTCGGCGCGGGCTCCGCCGCCAGGCTGCTCCTCGAGCTCTACCCCCGCGGGGTGGTGCACGGGTGGGAGCTCGACCCGGCCGTCATCGACGTCGCGAGGGAGTACTTCGGCCTCTCGCGGCTCGAGAAGGATCACCAAGATCGGATCTTCGTCCACATCGGGGACGCGCTGAAGGCGAGCGCGAGGGACGGCTTCGCGGGCCTTCTGGTGGACTTGTTCAGCAGAGGGCGGTTGGTGCCGGAGCTCCAGGATCCGAGGACGTGGGAGAGGCTGAGGAAGGAGCTGAGGAGGGGAGGGAGGCTGATGGTGAACGCGGGAGGGAGCTGCGTGGAGGCGGAGGATAAGAGCAGAGACGGGAGGGTGATCATGGAGGAGACACTGGAGGCGATGCGTGAGGTGTTCGGGGAGCAGGTTCAGGTGTTGAGGCTCGGGAATAGGCAGGACGACAGCTCGCTCGCTCTCACGGGTCGAATTCCGGATCTCGATGCGTGGAAGGCGGGGCTCCCCAAGCCCTTGAGGCGTTATGTCGATATGTGGAGGCCGATCAGCGGTTAGAGGAAACGAGTAAAGAAGGTGGAGCTGTTCAGGATGAGGTGCACGCCATGTGTTTGTGTTTATTCCTGTGTGAGGAAGCTGGAGTGCGACTGTGCGTGTGCTTGAATTTGGACAAATCAGTGATGAAATGCAACACCCATTACTTGAATTTGGACAAATTAGTGTCGTCTTTTTGGCGAGACTAAGATGAACAATGGAGATTGATACATTCATGGGTGCATTTTCCAGAACATTTCTCAACTGATTTGGACAAATCAGTGATGAAATGCGACACCCATTACTTGAATCTGGACAAATTAGTGTCATCTTTTAGGCGAGACTAAGATAAACAATGGAGATTGATACATTCGTGGGTGCATTTTCCAGAACATTTCTCAACTGCTGGGCTCATACAGGAGTTGCACTAACCAAATTCATGGCCCAATACGCAAGGACCCATCCTCAATATATCAAGTGCTGCATTATAAAACTTCCGAGTAACAAAGCCCACATGTCGAAATGATCACAAAAGCATTCAGTCTCTCGATGCTTCCACGATGGACAATATGGTGCACGAGGTCTCTAAATTTAACTTGCACTGCTGGTTCCTTTTTTAAGTTTCCATATCAAAAGAATGCTAGTGATCTGCTTTTCATACCCATGGACAGATGAGATGCTGCAAAAGCCTAATTACTCTCTTGTAAAGTCTTAAACCTAGGGCTGATATAAACATGAGGTTCCTTTTTCCACAAAGAATCAGAATCTTGGGTGCAAGATTAAAGAGAGAGGGAAAGGAATGGAGGATTAAGGTTGGACTTTATCAACCTAGGGGCAGCTTTTTTCCTGGGCATTGCTTTAGGCGCTCCTGACACATTTGCCAGATTAAGAAAACGTTAATCACCCCCGAGGAGATGATGACTTGGTAAGAAAATTAATGTCATTGGGTGGTCCTCAATTTTATGTGATGGTGAACGATGCGACGTAATGACCAAGTATATATGTTCACGACTGCATATAAGCTACTAGATCACATTCCTACAGGGAGGGAGGGAGGGGAGAGAGAGAGAGAGAGAGAGAGAGAGAGAGGGCGAGCTATGAATGATCTACGACTGCTTTGGTTCAGATGACCCACATGGAATGTTCGCTAGAAATCCGGCAGGCGTGCTTCGTTGGCAGTTGATAGAGGTAAGAAAGCAAGAGAAATGGACGCGGAGGAGGTAAAGGAACACTTATTATTGTATCTATCGCGCGTTTTCCATAGGTTGTTGCACGGTGATTTGATGCATATAGACCTTAGGCCATGAGCTGAAGGGGGCCATAGCAACTTTTTCTAGGGCTGAATTTCAAGTACTACTACTTCAGATAGATATTAGACATGGATATAGTACGCAATTGCTAAGTCCACAGGGAGAGTCTGGATGATGTGGTCTTTTTCATGAAACTCTTACCCTTCTAGTTGAAAATCTCATTTTCTCATACCAAACTACACAATGAATGCTTTAGCTTGCTCTTCTAATGAATAATGATGACAGCACTGGGATCAATTTCGTTGAATTCTTTATTAACACTGTAAAGTGGTGGCTTTTAAATGAGTGAATCATATTTAAGAATTCTATCACTTCTATCATATAAATATTGAAGACAAAATTTTACTTTAAATCTATAAACTTGCTTGTACCTTTTTTCATTAGGTTCTTGAATTTTTAAATTTATCTAATCGAAATGTCGAACTTGCATAACTTTTCTAATTAACTAGATCTGATTGTCCATTAGAGTTGGCAAGAGTCCAACGTGAAAAGCTCAAGTGAAGTGTTTTCATGTTGAGTAATCTCATTGCTCAAGGTTGGGTCAGGGTCTTCCTCATTAGAGTTTTTAGCTCCACTCATAAGCCAATGGTTTTTTTTTTTTTTGGTAATGCACTCATAAGCCAATGGTTAACAGTTGTAAAAACTAATTTTCCATTAGACTCTTATACTGACTTCAGTGAATGCATCGACTTTATAATCAATTAGTTTTGGAGTCAGAGGTACTTGATCGATTAGAAAGTATCTATAATGTAATTCAATCTTCTCCTAGTTATTGTAGATAAGAGAACAAAGATCGATTGATGAAACTTATTCTAGTTAACTTATTCTGATCTTTATATCTCTAATGATAAGGTGCACATGTTACATATAGTCGGACAAAAAAAATTGTGGACTACACAAAAGAGACATATACTGAGGAGAGTGTCCTTTTCTCGAATGCCCTCCACATGGGGATTGGAGGAAACCCTAATTCATGGGGAGGAAAAAGAGATAGGGAATAGGAGAGGAGGGGGGTGTAGGCACATAGCTAGGCCAAAGGGCAAAGGACAGGGCCAACTAAAGATGGTCGGGGCAATTGAAAGGGACTCACATTACCATTTACCAAATAGTTCTCTTGACAACTACATTTCTCCTTCTCCAAAGGCCCCACTCACCATCACCATATAATATATATATAGACCCCTTTCTTCTTAGGATGCCCTTTTACATTTTGTGATTTCTTGTTGCCGCATGCACATCATCATTCAAGCATATTCAGCTGTAATTAACGATTATTTAGATTAGTTACTTTTGACTTTATACTTCCGTGTAATTTTGACTAGGGGGTTGAACTTGCATTTAGTATGATGGTAAGATGGTATTCCTAAAATTCATGTCACTATTACTATTGAGAAACATGGCTCGATATTATTTTCACATATATTGACTTCAATCATTAACGTTCATGATTCGAGTAGTAGTTTTCATGATCTTCTCGTTGTTAGAAAGAAAATGCCTAGAAAGTTTTGTTATGAAAATGAGAAACTTTGGACTATCCCCATCACTTAAATTCAAGAATCTTGGCTGAGAAGAAAAAGCTGAGGAGAATAATAAGTAGGTGCAGCACCAATGCCCAGTGTGGGTTTCTCTGTTCAGCATGCAATCAATTGAAGCGATTAAGTCAGCCCGCAATAACATTTCCCATTTTGGAATGAGAATGAGATTCATTAATCATGCGTATAAGAAGCACAGACATTTTTTTTCCTATTTTTTTTTCCTACCTGTGCAATATACTTTAATAAATTGAAGTTAATGAAGAGCTAGGTTAAGGTGTGAGAGCTGCTATATGTAGGCACAACTTTACCAATATACCCCCTTCCCGGTTAAAACCCATCATAGCCTACATATACACAACCATAGCATAGAGGGGTCCTTTTAGTATTCTATCAAAAATTCTCTGTCACTTGTACACATGTCAGTTGTTGCCTCCATCATCCATTATCGAACAATACTTTGGATGAACCCGTGATGGTACCTTCACATTACATGATTTTGCAACAGTCCATCTTCTGATTTCACCATACATTGATTCACACCTGAGAATAGTAGGGGAAGAGGGCATGGAATTCACCGGACAAAGCGAAGCATTCATCAATCGAATGGTCAGAGGATTCAAAGGACTTGGTTCTCAATACATTATACCTATTCACACATACATACATACATACAAACATACATGTAACGTATTCATTTTTTCCAGTCTTGAGTACCTATCAATTTGTAGGATGACATTACATATGTGGACATTTTGTTAATGATATAGCAAACATAGTCAATTGATTTAAGAAGTATGCACAGTCCTTTATTTTGGTTAGGGTTCGCAACAAGTCATGTTGTTGTTCAAAACATGAAGGATTATGCTTGTTGATTAATATGTTTTGTTTTCACATATAATTGATGAAAATGGTCATCTTATCATCCATCTCGAATATAACAAAATGATTAACCATCACCCCCAATGTTATTAGTACTGTGATGATAGGAAATATATATGTATATATATAATGGTTAGTGTGTGCATCTTGAGGATTTTTCTCTCTATTATCCCTTGCTGTAATATTTCTTCTTAGATAAATCATGATAAGAAGAATAAGCTATAAGGCAAAAAACTTGCTTATCAAGTTATAAGTATTTATAGGTCTGTTAAGTATACTGTGGTTTCTCCAACTTCCACTCTAGGATAATGACCCTTTGTCGCAGACATAAATGCACGATCCAAAAAGTCAATGATTCAAGCACCAAGTAGCAAGAATTTAATCGCTTCCCTTCTCTCTTTCTTGTCCCTTCAGCACATCCTAGCTTACTAGAATATGCGCATGTATAGAGAGGGTCTAGCAGTGGATTTGTAGAAGCCCTAGCGAGTTGACAGATGAAGAAAAAAATTGCGTGTTTCATCCCAAGAGACCGTAGAAAAGGGGAAATGGAAAGCATAGTGAGTGTAGGCTCACGATCTTGCAGTTCTGAGGGCGTGCCACTTGCATTTACAGGGGATATCGATTCGAAGTCCTCAATGATTTTTCTATTATTGTTCATGTTCGTCGTGCACCCTTTTTGACTATATGAATGGGTCGTTGTATTTCAAGAACACTGCTTAAAGTGTTGAAAAGGAGAGGAAGAAAACAGAAGAAAAAAAGAAGCTAGAAAGCTGCCCCTAGTTCAAAAAATGAGTGACAGATAGATGGATCACCTTACTATGTATCTGGAATAATGTAACTGATATGGGCAAGGATGAGTATTTGTTGGTAAATTGGGAAAAGTGAAAAACCAACCAATTTGTCCTGAGTCTCTTGTTTGAATAATTCATTAAAAAGAAGATGTCAAGGACTTGCCCCCGGGCACCTGTGAAGCCTTCTTTACCGTGTTTTGGAGACTTAAACTTTATTTTCGAAGTAGGCGACTTCATTAAAGTGGATAATTCTTCCATTTTTAGAGCGTCTCCGAAAATTTTATTTCCATTTTTTAAGTAATTTAAGTAGTACCTTAGGGACACTTATTCAGAAGATCCTTAATAAAGTATTAGCATACACTATTAAACAAAAATTGAATATATTAGATCGTATGAAGATATTGAAACTTTTTCATAAACATTTAATTTTTTTTTCCGTTCGAACGAGAAAACCAATAAAATATGTCAAAGTAAAAGGGCCTTTGAAATGAGTTTCCTGCTGAATGTAGTCTTAAAATTTCCATCATATTATGAATGCCACACTAAAATTACATTCCATTAGAAAGAAAAGTTGAGAGTAAATCAGATTTTTACTGCCACTAGAAGAGTGATGAAACTGGAAAATATTGACCACCTACCATATTATAAGAATATCTAACATATGAATTTTTCCTCTGTTTAAAAGAATTTAGACTGTGGAATCTATTTATCCCGGAAGTATTTCATCAACAATTAACAAAAACATCACCATGAAAAAAAGAAAAGAAAAGATGCATTCATAGCCAAGAATTTATGAGCTACTGGGCGTCTTTATCAATATACCGATTCCTGTGGAATTCGTTCGTTTCTTTTTGGGTTGAAATCGTTGTTGCACCTTCAAACCTTTAATTTGTATGTGTGACCATTAGTGAAACAAAGTGCATTACATGCTATTGAAACAATTGATATATGAAATTGAATCATCATCAATAATTTAAGTTTTTCTTTTAGTGAAATTGAGTCCCACTAACATTGATAGATTCGAATTATCGTTTGGGTAATTTCCTAGTACCTAACTCTTGTAATGGTACTCAGACAAGCGTTATACTCTATGTGCACAATATCCGTTTTTGTTTGGCCTCTTTGCACATTTCATTCAAGAAGAAGAAGTTTTGTAATGGGTTTCACCTAACTGGTTGAAAACGATTAACTATAGTGACATGCTACGTGAATTTGATTTGACTAGCTTGACAGCCAGGATTTTCAGAAGAACAAGCATTGGTCAAGGGAATACTACGTTGACAAGTCACGGTCCTATAATCGATTTTTTGAGATTTAACATCTCCCTAGTTATATTCTCTTCAGCCCTTGCATGTGGGGGATGCATATACTGTCCAAACGCACGAGGACGAGAGGGGGTGGGGGGCGAATCAAGAAATGGAAGGTCACCTCCCCACATACGCGTTGCTGATATTATTATGAGGGGGAGGGTTATAGTCACTCTTTTTGGCTCTAGGTCTGTACCCTCTCATTTATTATTACCCTTTGTCTTTTTCGGCTTCCAATTCCTTCCCCATCCACTAAAATGCTCTTTGCCTCAACCTCTCTCCCTCTCTCTCTCTCTCTCTGTCTCTCTTCTCTCTCTCTGCGCTTTTTTGGTGTGTGATTGATGAATTGGCATGACTATTTGCCTTCCTCTACACTGCTGCCCAATTAGGGTTTCATCATAAAATTTTGCTCCCTCGGCATTAGAATCTCTCTGCAACAAATTTCATCCTCTCCCATCGTTTTCTAAGGTCACCTTTTTATCTTGGAACAAGGAAAAATCTCCTGAGAGAGATCCTACAAGGCAAAAGGTACAGTTCCTTTTTCCTAATTTCTTTTGATCAAATAGACCTTGAACTAGCTATGACGCAGGTAAAGATCATGAATTATAGCTATTCTTCACCAGCTAAGGTTGAAGTTTCTGGGAAACTCTGAAGCATAAAAAAAGACTAAAAATAGCTAGGTATTCAGACACATGCTTGGAGTTTCTTAATTAGGGGTTTACCATGTTTAGGAGCTAAAACATTTTGCTGAACTTTTATGTTGTGGGGAGATGTTGAAACAACTGTTTATTTTAACTAACTCTTTTTTTTGGTCAGATGTTTTAACTAACTTGAGCAAGATTGATTTCTCTAGCTGAGTGATAAGCAGCATGTGTACACAAATAGTTCTTGTGATCTGAAAGACACTTGAGCACCAGAGAGAGGGAGAGAGAGAGAGAGAGAGAGAGAGAGAGAGAGAGAGAGAGAGAGACCTGCTGAATAGTAAAGTGGAAACAACAAAAGCCAAAAAAGAAAAACAAGATAAGAAACGAAGAGATCCTAGTTCTTGTCAAGAGCAGTAGAGGAAAGCCAGTTAAAGAATGTTCAGACTCGAGAAATTCTGGGTTGGAATGAACTTACTATTTTTCTTGAAAAGGGTACATTTGGAAATGAAGCTTGAGGTTGATACACTTCAACTCTCAAGGATCCAGGATGGACTAAAAATATTAAGGGTTTTTCTCTTTTGATTACTTGCACTTATATGTTTCACTCAACAGCCATCCTCTGTAACCCTAGAGCAATGGCTTTCTCATGTCATCTCTCACTATTAAAGTAAACAAAACGATGGAGTCAAGCCAGGCGAATGGACTTAAAGAAAAAGACACGCTAACTAATTGGAAGCTAAACCGTATATGCTGCATTCAAACTACACACGATGGTTCTTAAAATTGAGGAAAAATGTGTGCTCACAAGAATCATTGGATTGTAGAGACATGTCTTCATCCAGCTCCTACAACTCCCCCTGTGCTGCCTGCAAATTCCTGAGGAGGAAGTGCATGCCGGGATGCATATTCGCGCCATACTTCCCCCCGGAGGAGCCTCAGAAGTTCACCAATGTCCACAAGATCTTTGGTGCGAGCAATGTGACCAAGCTGCTAAACGAGCTCCCCCCACACCAGAGAGAGGATGCTGTGAACTCGCTAGCTTATGAGGCTGAGGCAAGGGTCCGTGACCCAGTCTACGGCTGCGTTGGTGCCATCTCCTTCCTTCAGAGGCAGGTCCAAAGGCTCCAGAAGGAGCTTGAAGCGGCCAATGCCGATCTCATCCGATATGCCTGCAACGGGATTCCATCCTCAGCAGCCATTCCCGGGAGCAATAATCCAGTGCAACCCGTTACGCTACGCCAAAGGGCGGCTCCACTTGAGTTTGGTGGTGTCGGGAGGCCAATAGGCAATGAAGGAGGAGGGGCATTTTACCAAGCTCCTCTTCCTCCCTATCCATATCCTTATCCTCCTCTTCCATGGAATGATAGCTTTGGAGGGGACTTCAATGGGGGAGGAGGAGGAGGCAGCATGTGAGAACTCAATAGGACCAGCCCTAATGAGGAAGGTGATATCCAGCAACCATGTGCATACCTACTTGGTTATGGATTTTATAAATTGAGGTTTCTGTTCAATTTTTATTAAATATATGTGGAGTCTTGTAGTAGCTATAGCTTATAGACCATTTTGACATACTGCTCATCATACAAGCAATAAGTTTTATGGGGGTAACTCCTATTGATGTGTCGATCCCTTTTAAACCTAGCTACAAAAACTAGCTCAAGAGAGAGTATTGTTGCGTAGCTATATATGTTTTAATTGCTTATATTATAATTTCTAGTTGTTCCAAAGCATGTGCCTGCAGAGTTGCTGTTATCTGTATCATTGTTTATATATTCTTTAAGCTTATTTATACACTTACAAGCCTCTTTTAATCATATATGCCAGTATTCTCACCTCTCTTTCTGCGCTATGTTCTTGAGGACCACTGTGGTTATAATCACTTTTTGATCAGATCTTTGAGCAGTCATAAAGCACAAGTCCTCAATTTCAACTCTTATAACTTCAGCATATTCCTGGCATGATATTCTTATGGCTTTTCATTCGGCTATGCGTCTTTCTCATGAAAGGGGAAAAAAGCTGGTTTCCAAAGTGTGAATAATTGTTATTGTACAGAAGACCCTTTCAAAAAGATTGTGTGAAGTTTTGTGAGGGGGAACGCAAGTGCATTTCGCTTACCCATTTTCTGTGTGTCCTCTGATAACTTTGCTAGAAATTTTATCTGCTTAATAAATTGAAAAGGGTTGCTTCGGTTTTTTATTTGATATATTTTCTCAATGACTCTGGGAGGCTTTGTGGAGGGAAAAAAGAACATTGACTTCCAAGTTCTGAAATTCTAGAGGCAAAAATAAAAGAAAGGTTCATGAAAATCCAAATCTGCACAGTCGTCACGGTTCTTTGCCTCACTTTACCTCATAATTCCATGCAAGAGTTTTCAGTCTTTTCAAACCCAATTTAATCTCTCACTTTGCCTCACTTTTACCTCATAATTCCATGCAAGAGTTTTCAGTCTTTTCAAACCCAATTTAATCTCTCTCTCTCTCTCTCTCTCTCTCTCTCTCTCTCTCTCTCTCCAGCGCGCGTAAAAGGTACAGCTTTATTACGTGCATGCTTCTCTTACGCATTTTCTTCGCTAATTCGCATGCTATGCTCTATCTTATACTATTAGTAAGCACGCGAGTATTGGCCAACTGAGAAGCCAACAACAAAAAGGGACATGTTATTTCCAGCAAGAACAGAACTAGGGTTTTATCTACCTCCAAGAGAAAAAAGATCTTTACCTAGGCAGCCTTTTCCTTTTATTTATTTGAGGTTTGAAATGCTATTGATCCGCATAAAGTTGATTAACATGGTTTTTCTTTTCTACCTCCTTTTCCTTCTTCAACACACATCCACACGTTTGTTAATCATTTCTTTTTCTTTTTTTTTTCAATCTTATGAAGGATGCACACATGAAGTTTCTCTCTCTTACTAAAAACAATATCAATTAACAAAACTATACTGAAATTAATAGAAAATTGAAATATTATATGATATCGTAATTTGCAAGTAGATGCTTGCATGATAAGAGAACCCTATTTAACGGTGTCTTTTATATCTTGATTTTAATATACAATTAAGATTTTTTGAAAGAGGGAAAAGAGGAATGGGAAATGAGCAACATGGTCCTTTCTCATCTTTGCCTGTAGACTGTTCCTCTGGATCTGTCGGGGCCTTTGATCTCTGCAAGGTTCAGTGAGAGTCACGTCCAACGCTGTCCCTCTCCAATTCATCAACTTCTCAGACATTATCAAGAAAAGCCTGAACACCCTGTTTCAAAAACTCTTGCCCCCACGAAAATCCCACTCTTCGGATTTCGCTTTGCCTCGAGCTTCGAGAAATTAAAAAGTCTGTTTTTTTTCCCTAAAGTTATAAGCTACATTCAACAAAAGAACTAGCAACTATTTAGATAAATATTCAAAAGTAATGGTCATGTCGTTCTCTGAGGAAAAGCGACAGTTTTCTGTTGTTCCAGAATCCATCAAATCTTTCTGAGGAAAGACGTGGAGAAGAAGTAAAAACAGACTGTGTCACACAGCTTTCAACAGTTCTTGCTTCCAGTCCAATAAATGTACCCACGAAGTAGCTTCTTTTAAAACAATTTGGATGAGTGTTTTCGCATTCCTTATGTTTGGATGTTCTTGATGTGCAAGGAATTTCTGTCTAATCCAATCCCCTCCAAATCTCTCTCTCTCTCTCTCTTTCTCTCTCTCTCTATCCATTGAAGTACATATACGCCGTTTTTTTCTTGGCCTTACATTCATGCATGTACTTCTGTGTGTACATGATATAAAAAGGCATGTGCATAGGATTAATGTAAGTTTGTTGGAAAGCGCAGTCTTAACTTATTAAAATTACCAAATTATTTCTCCGAAATGTGGGCTATTAGCAAGGAAGAAATTCCAATGGGGCAACCTCCAAATAGGACCCTCTATTCTAATTATGTCCTAATTTCCTCCGGGCATTAATAGTGATGCCCCATAATCAATATCAAAACTACTAAATACCTTAACAAAAATCCCATACAAAATATGTCTTCTTCTCTCCTTATTCTCTTACTTTCCCTGAGCTAGAACCAGAATTAACTTGCCCTCAAATGAACTATATTAGAACTTCTTTTGGTTATCAGGTAATATACAACTGCCCCATTGATGCAAATAGTTGAGCTGATTTTTCATAATTAGGTTCTATTTATTTTGTGAAAAATGAATGATTTAGAAAATATTTTCCTAAAAGTGGTTACTTGTATTATTTAATTAATTAGTTATTAAAGATATTTTGGCATAAATTGTTGTTGACAATGAAAAAATCCTTATCGATTAATTATTTTAAATAATACAAACGATTATTTTTAAAATATTTTTTAAATCATTCATTTTTTACAAAATAAATCAAACAAATGGAGTCTTAGCTAGAGAAACAAATTGAACATATCTCTTGTCCCATTAGTTACCACTCTCATCAGGAACTTAGGTGCCCATCAAATTGGACGTAGCCTCCTTATCTAGATGAAATTGAGATAACCCTAATTTCTCAACGCATGTGTTCCAACTTATATCTTTACTTATAAATTGTATTTTTATTTTTATTTTATTATTGAGAGAGAGAGAGAGAGAGATCTGCTCCAAATCAGGTAGGAACTAGGAAGCTGCTTCCTCTAATGTGAAACATCAATATTAATTGTTGTAATAGTCAAAGTTGCACATAAATAAATTAGGGGTTCATGCAAGAGATTGAATGGACCAATGAAAACCCGTCGCATCACGCGAAGGATAAGAACGAAGATGGTTCTTATTCAAGTCAGAATTAGACATATTTTTATAACTCGAATAAAGAAGGGAAAAAAAGGGGAGAGTATCTCAATCATGATAAAGAAAATTACGTAAATTTTGCTGCACCAAGCACTGGCATTGCCAAAGGTTCATGCTACCAATCATTGACAATGCAATGCCTGGTGCGACAAACGCATATGCAACGCGACCTAAATCCAAGGGGACCGTCCTTGGACATAAGATCTTCCTGCCGAACCAACTTTAAATTAGCTTAAGCAGTACAAATTCAGTGAGTATAAAGGAGGGTCCAGATCATGATCACATACTTAAATTAGATCTCCTTCACCTACCATCTCAGCTTTAGATCACGCCACACCACATTAAACAGCACATACGTGTCGATTCAATTTCTTTTGGTCTAAATTATTTTCTCAAACCTAATAAAGAAAAATTGTTCATTTTTCTCCAAATGGACGCCTCCTCTTTTAACGCTGAAAGCAGGCTCTTTTTCTGAGATTGCCAATGATGATGGCTATCATGGTTCCCATCAGCGTGATCCATAAATTAAGCAGACATCATCAGATTTGATCAATTTGGTCTTTTGGCTATAAATATTCTGTCTTTAGGCGTACGACTTGTTAATTGAAAAGCTGCGATACGTACAGATCCTGGAGATTTGAGAATATGAAGGATAAGGTATTCGATGGGCAGAAATATTTGGTCGTCCTCTAACTTTTTTCCTGAGTGGGGAATTTTAGGATTTATATAAATGCGAATGTTCCAACGGTCATTTAATTAGGTCAGAGAATAAAACCCTTTCTTGAAGGCGGCTATATATGCGAGGCTGGTTGACCAAACCCTAAAGAGAAACCTCGTAATGCGATCGGATTCAATTAGATTGCACCAGCATCTCAAGTCAGCTACGTGACGAAAACACATCCATTCATGAACAAATTATATATAATTTGGCTTTCTTTGGTTGAAATGGTTGAATACCTTTTATTTCTTTTGCTTATTGCTAAGCAAAACGTTCCTGTTTTATTTTTTTATTTTTTTATTTTCTGTGATCAGTTATAGGAAAGGTTAGACCCTAGATGGCCCTTTGCCCGTCAGAGATAGTCCATCTTTCTGTTGATTTCCAGCATGGTCTAATTTTTTGTTTTTTTAACGATCAAGCCATGTCTACAATCTCTTATACATATTGTCCATCGCTTGCTTCTAAATGAACCAAGGATGTCTGATGCGCCAAAGTTAACTCATGTAGAATCCACGACGAGACTAGATAAATAAGGTTGCTACAATGAATTTCAATTAGTGTACTACGATGCCTCTTTTTCAATAGTCCCTTCTCTTGAACATGCAATTATAGTTGCTCTTTTAAGGGAAACTTGTTAAATCAGTTCTAAACCTTTCGATTTTACTAATTTAAATCGAAACCTTTATCCGAAATTCTAATATTGTCATTCTTGTCAATTTTCAATGGAAATTTGCCCATACAACAGTGTTTCTTATGGGATAGTTGGCAATGATTGGACCACCGCGTTGGTAATTTTGAGCGAAAATTGACTAGAATACATTGTAATTTTTGGCAAATCTTTATTACTAAAATGAAAATTTTGAAAAGTTTAAGATTGAATTAACATTCATACAATATACTGATTGGGTAATTTTCTTAGTTTGTCGGATGGGGTGAATTTTTTTATTTTAATTATTACTAGTAATGAGGTCTGCTGGCCGACAAAAACCTAAATAAAGCAAGGCCCAGTGGTCTAATCCATGGGCTGGGCATGGAAAGCGTGGTTGCGGAAATCTATGTGCTATATTTCAACGTGTACCAGCCAAAGACCATCCACCGGCATCATGCGCGCTGAACATACGATATGAACCTGAATGAAACAAGCAATGTTGAAGCTAAAAACAGTGGATTCAAGTTTCAACTCTGACGAGAGAGAGAGAATTTCCTTTAACATGAACTTCCCAATAGAGATGTTATACAGGTAATTTTCGATCCAACATGGGATCATAATAGTTGGTCCGTACGAGTAATTTTCATAAATCAACGTTTGCCTTATCAATTAGTAATTAAACATTCGTAAACCATAGATTTACTCAAGTATTATGTTAGTTTCAGTTCGCTTAATTTGCTGAACTTATTATAAGGGACAAGAAAGCATTTTTATGTGACGGACGTGAGAAAGGACACAAAATGGAAGATCCACCGGTTCAATTTTCCTTGTATTTGAAATGTACATATTTATACACCATTCACAACTATATTATCTCAGCCAAATGGTAAGGTAAAGGCGTCAGCTCATTGTGACTTTGTACCAATCTTCAATGTAGCAATAAGGCCGTCTTGTATTTTTTCACGAACGAGATGGCAATCAATTTTAGTGTGTTACGTTTGCTCGTGAAAAACTGGATCGGCAGCAATGTGGATGACAACCTAGTTGTCATAGTGTAAGAAAATTGGGGCTTGGAGAGGCATGCCAATGTGTCATAAGAGGTATGATAACTAGGTAATTTCACATGTAGTTATTGCCATTGCATGATATTCTGCTACAGCAAGAAAGTGTGAGACCGTGCTTTGTTTCTTGGTTTTTCAAGAGATGAGGCTATCACTAATAAAATGCAATACACAATTGTTGACTGGCGAGTGATGGAGTACCTAGCCCAATCTGAGTCACAATAAGCTGTGCGTTGGAATTCATTTTTAGCTAAGTAAAAGAACCCTTGGCCTATAGTAGCCTTCAAATACCATAGAAGACTATGGGCTGCATCCAAATGCGGTTGGTGCGGCGCATGTATAAATTGACTCAGGATATTGACACATGAGCAATGTCTAGCCTAGCAATAATCGATGAAAGAACCGGCCAATCAAGCATCCATAGTGAGACGGATCCTTCAATAGAGTGTCTGTGTCAATGCTTAATGTTATATTTTGTTCCATGGGAGTATTAGCTGGCTGGGCTCCTTTAAAACCACAATCTTCTAGAATATCCAAGATATATTTTTGTTGGCATAAATAAAGACCAAAGCAGGATTGAGCCACCTCAATACCCGAAAAAATATTTTAGAGGCCCTAAGTCCTTAATGTGAAACTAATTATGTAACATAGTCTTCATAAAATCGATCAAAGAAGCATTAGTATCGATAATGACTATATCATCGACATATAATACCATAAAAATAGAGCCACTATCATTGTGTAAGACAAAGAGGAAATGATTGGCCTGAGAACGTGTGAAACTGAAGTCACATAAGGCAATAGAAAACTTAGAATACCATTGACGGGATGCTTTTTTCAAGCCATATAGAGACTTGGGAAGTCAGCACACAAGATTTTCCCCCTAACACCAAAAACCAAAGGAAGGTTTCACATAGACTTCTTCATCCAAGTTTCCATGTAAGAAGGCATTGTTAATATCCAATTGTTCAAGAGGTCATCCTTACCTATGGCAACGACTAAGAGTACATGAATTGTAACCGATTTCACACTAGGTGCAACGGTATCATGATAGTATTTCCCTTCAGTCTAGCCTTTGGAGACTAGGCTGGCCTTATATTGTTCAATTGCCATTAGATCTTTGCTAAATTTTATAGACCTATATGGAGTTTATTGCCTTCTTGTATGGTGGAAATGGTATGAGGGACCATGTATGATTCTAAGAAGGAGCTTTGATCTGCATGGTGTCACTCCATTCCTGATGCCGGATTGCCTCAATAAAAGTGGATGGCTCAGTGGTAGTAGACATGAAGTAACAAACGCCAAATGGGGTTGTTTAAAATGAATATATAGGAGAAAATTAAACATGGGGTAAGAGATACCTAGACCATTATTTTCAGCGGAAATTTAGTGTTTGAATAAGCAAACAACAATAGTCCTAGAGGTAACAGGAAGGTCTACGTATCCGTTAGAGTTTGCTAGATTGTTTAAGTAGTGGAGGTAAGGGTCATTGTGGTGGTGTGGGGATTGGGTGTGATGGTGTGGGGTTTATAGGTGGAAGTTAGGTTATCTTGTCATATTGTGTAACAATTAACGATAATGCATGCGACCCTGACAAGATAGGATTGGGGAGCATCGAGTAAGGAAATATTGTTTCGTGAAACACAACATCTCGACTTGCATATAGTTTTTGAGTGAGGAGATTATAAATACGATACCTGTTTTGACCATTGGGATATCCTAAAAAAACCCTTGGAATTGCACAAGGATAAAAAAAAATTGAATGGAGGTGTCGTGCCCAAAACACAAACAGTCGAAAACTTGAAAGTAATTAAGATTTGGTGACTAACCATGTAAAACCTCATATAGAGTTTTTCCTTTTGAAATGGCAATGGGAAGTCTATTAATGATGTAGGCAGCAATGAGGACGCATTCACCCAATAACTCAATGGGAAGGTTGGATTGGAAGTGTAAGGCATGGGCAATAATTAGAAGGTGTCGATGCTTGTGCTCCGCCACCTCATTTTGTTAAGGGGTAGACACGCGACTCGATTGATGAACAACACCATCGAGTCTTGAATAGAAATAGTAAGCTAATTCAAAATTCTTTCTCATTGTTAGAGTGGATGCAACAAATTGGGTTTTAACTGTAAAGAAGAAATTAATGATAAAAATATTCATATTAATTTTAGAAGATACTAAGTAAAGCCATGTGTTACTGGAATAATCATCAATCACAATCAGAAAAAAGTGCCACAATTAAAGAGGTGGCTCAATATGGGCCTTAAACATCTAAACAAATTAAATCAAAGTATGAAATAGTAGAAATTGTACCCAAAAAAAAATGGCATGCAAGATTGTTTCACAAGTGGGCGCACAGTGTAAAGAATATTAGAAAATGATATGTCATTGCCTAATAAAGTGTCACGTCCCGATCCTCAAGCGCGTGCCAATCTCTCAGTGGTCGATTAAATTGCGATGTCTCAGGATGCATCGCCGACCCATTTATTTTAATGTGCATGCAGAAGCGAAACAATTACCCCTGACAACAACCAATATAGGATAGAAAAGCAAGAAACATATTCCCAAAACACTTTTATAAACATCCCGGTTTATATACAATACTAGTCTAAAGACAAAAGTTACCTAAGCAGAAAAGCCTATAAGTCCTTTAGGCACTCGAATCCCCAACTGAAAACTCCGAGGTCTCCTGGGGAATTGGGTCCACCACTGCACCACCAGGAAGGTCAGCTATGCCCATGCCAAAAGCGACTTATAACACTGATACTGGGACCTCAAAATTCTGAAGGGGACCCACTCTGTGTCCATTAAGCCCACGACGATACTACGCTCTGAATTGATGGGGCACACTCTGAGGTAGACCTGCATCGACCCTACGAGTTCATAGACTCAGACTCCATGGCCCCCGAGGACATGGTAATCAAAACTCCTCTCGGTAACCCTCATCGGCCGATCAAAATGTTCCGAGAAACCGCCATCTAAGGATTTGAAAAGGTTGAGCCCACGACGGGGTGAGACAATGTATCAGCAAGTTCACCCCTTAAACTCCGATTAGGAAGGAAATACACACAAGTCAAAAGACTTACCTTGCCTTAGTTCCCTCCTGCACGTTAGTACAGTTCATAGTCTCAATCAATCAATTCAATCCACTCAATCACTTCGATACCATCTATCAATTCAATCAATTCGATCACTGCTCACACAAGCTGAAGTATATTTATGCTCGCACAAGCTGATATAGATGGTTGCTCGCATAAGCTAATACATATTATAGCTCACCCAAGTTGGTATAGAATATTGCTCCCACAAGCTAATGATCATTGTTCACACAAGCTGACGATTCAATAATGCTCACACAAGCTGATACACAATAAATTAATGGGATAAATGCAATAGAAGTCCTAAAACTTGTTACGAAAATGCAATTAAGTCATAGAACTTGCAAAAAGTGCAATCAAATCCTAAAACTTGTCAAATTGTTTCAATCAAGTCCTAAAGTTAACACCATCAATATTTTTAATGGAAAATGCTAATGTGACGCCGACGTGGCATTTAAAATGAATTTTTATTTTCCATGTGGCTTTTTTAATTATTTTTATTCAATTATTTTTAAAAAATAGATTTAAAAACTAAAAAGGAAAAGCTAAAATTTATTTATTTATTTAAAAAAAAAAAGACAAAATGGCAGCTCCTCCCCCACTGCCGTCGCCGCCCATCGCTGGCCCCTCCGGTGATGGGCGGCAACGAAGGAAGTGCCGGCTATTTTTTTTTTTCCAAACTGTTTTTTTTTAATATAAATTTTAACTTTTCCTTTTTAGTTTTTAAATTTAATTTATATAAAAAAATTTAAAAAGCCACATGGAAAATAAAAATTAATTTTAAATGCAACATCGGCATTTTCTGTTAAAAAAGTTGACGGTGTTAACTTTAGGACTCAATTAAAACAATTTGATAAGTTTTATAACTTAATTACACTTTTTGCAAGTTTTAGAACTCAATTGCATTTTCGTGATAAGTTTGAGGACTTCTATTGCACTTATCCCTAAATCAATCCCGGCCAAGGACACTGTGTTTTGCACACCAATTCCTCAATTAAAATAATGAACTTGGCATAATTTCATTGTGTTAAAAACACCCGATAAAAATAATTGTGTGTGGGTACACGGTCGGTCTGAGCCAAAATGATATATCTTTCTTTTCAAAAATCTCACTAATTAATATGATGCCTAAAAACATTTTTGACGTTAAAAATCGACGCCCTAGTATTTTCTGATTAAAGACCAAAATTACACAATTTTTGGATAAATACCCAAAATTACAATCACCACTTAATTTGCACAAAATAGCATTCAATTGTAGAAACTAAGCATACCACTGCAATTAGCACGAAATTCCGATCATCGGCTATCGTGGTATAATTTCCGGAAAATAATAAATAATTAAATAAATACCAAAAATAATTAAAGAAATACAATTAATTATCAAAAATACCAACTTAGGCTGTAAATGCTTAATTAACCACCCGAACGGGCTAAGAAAATTTTCGAACCTATCTAGATAAATATCACAACTTATCGAGTCTCTAATATATCCGTTCTAACCACCTAACATGCACAAACGAATAATTAAATCACTAATCCATTCTAAGTAACCACCTAAACCATGACGTGCGGACTCTGGAGTGCCTTAACTTTGCCCAAAGAGACACTTAAGTGCCAAAATCGGAGTAAAATGGATCACTTGAGTGCTAATACGGCCAAAATCCGGCCAAAACGTCGATGTGGCATTTTTTTACAAGTGAACCAAGCCAAAACGACACCGTTTTGCATGCGACGTGGCCAAATAATGCAAAAACGGCGTCGTTTTGGGCCGACGTGGTAAAATTAATTTAAAAATAATTAAATTAAATTTAAAATTAAATTTAGTTAAAATATTTAAAAATAATAATTTTAAAACTAAATTTAGTTGAAATATTAAAAAATTAATAATAAAAAGATTTTTAAAAAATTTAAAAAAAAAAAAGGAAAGGGGGAGGCGGTTGAGGCCCTCGGCCCGCCACCGCCGCCACCCCGCCGCCGCCGGAAGGGCGGCGACGGCGGGGAGGGTCGGCCGGGGTCACGGGCTCGGCTGTGGGCCGGCGACCCGGCCGACCAGCCAGCCCGAGGGCTCGCGAGCCTCGCCCCGCATCGTAGCGAGGGTCGCAGCCCTTGCCCATATCCGACAAGGCCCGGCGGGCGGCGGCCCTAGCCCGGCCAAGCGAGGGCCGCCGACCCTCCCAGATCCGGCGAGGGTCGACCCTCGCCGGATCCGGGCGAGGGCCGCGAGCCTCGCCATCGGCCACAGATCCGGGGAGGGTCGCAACCCTCACCAGATTTGGGCGAGGGCCGCGACCCTCGCCCAGATCGAGGCGAGGGCTCACGAGCCCTCGCCGTCGCCGGCCTTTCCGGTGGCGGCGGTGGCCGAGGGCTAATCCCTCGCCCACCTCCCCCTTTCCTTTTTTATTTTTTATAATTTTTTATTTTTTAAAATTTTAAATTATTAATTTTTTAATATTTCAACTAAATTTAACTTTAAAATTATTATTGTAAAATATTTTAACTAAATTTAATTTTTAATTTAATTTAATTATTTTTTTACCATGTCAGCCCAAAACAACGCCATTTTTTTGCATTATTTGGACACGTCAACGTGCAAAACGACGTCGTTTTGGGCGCGCTTCGCAGGAAAAATGCCACGTCGGCGTTTTGGCTGGACTTTAGCCGGAGTGGCACTCAAGTGATCCGTTTTTCTTCGAATGTGGCACTTAAGTGTACCTTTTGTAAGTTATGGCCCTTAAGTGTCCCTTTGGGCAAAATTATGGCACTTGAAGCGTTCTTTTGCTCATAAACCATACTTATCTTAAACTAATCACTCATTAAACAGCATTAACTCCATAAGTAGAGTTTAACAAGTAAACTCACTAGTTTAGCATTTCGGTGAGTCCATGATGACGGCGACGCGGAGACGGGCGACAAACAACCCTGCAGCTACACCAAGCGGAGATCGGACGGGCCTGAAAACATGCCTTGAAGTCTCAAAGCCCTTGCTGGCTTTGGCTACTGACCTTGGGCTGAAGGAGCTGGTGGCTTGGCTGAAACGGTGAGGAGGGCTGGTGGGCGGCTGTAGTAGACCAGGCGGAGGCAGATGACAGCTGGATGGCGACAACGAGGCTTCAACAGCAACCGGGGAGGCTCAGGGGACGATGAGATGGCTCGGGACAGGCGAGATGACGAGTAGGAGGCGCGGACTGGCAGGGCGACGCGCGACTAGCTTGGGCGGCGCGAGCGGTAGCTCCGGTTGGTCGACGAGCATGTGACGACAAGGGGGAGAGAGCTACTTGGTTTCTCTGGTTTCTCTAAGCTTTCTCAAGCCACAAAATGGATAAAGTGGCCCCTTGAAGAAGAAGAAGAAGATAGCTAAAGACTTGGAGGGTCCCCCTTGACCACAAATATCCTCTTATTGATCATTGCTTTGCCCCCACTTGTCTTGGCTATCATCCAAGCCAAAATGCAGCCCTCAATCTTCCCTTAGAAGCTTTATTGATGCCTCAAATGTTGCACACTAAGGGACCTACGAATTTTGTATCAATTTCCCCCAAATTGAACTAATTCCCCTTCAATTGAATCCAATTTGACGTTTATAAATCCAACCAAGGTGTCATCATCAAATACAACATTTTTCCTCACCATTTAAACTAACATGAATCCCAAAAACACGACAAAAAACGGTTTGGAGAAAAATCTTTGGAGGATGAGTCAACGTTTCTAAAATAAATCGGGTTTAAATTCACGGTTAATTTCAATCTAACGCGATTTTAGCGTGACCTAACCTACCGAGTAGCTTTTAGGAATTTTTAGTACAATTGACCAATGGTCGATTATTTTTTAGTCACATTGTACATCTTCAACACATTGGCGACTCTCGGTTGTTGTGAAAATCTCAAGATTTTAAATTCGGACACAGGGTACTAAAATGACAGAAAAATTGGTCTAGTGCCGATCGACGAGAATTCTGCAATTAGGTGATCTTAATCACATGGCTCAGTCAAGTCTCCATATTTCCAGTCTCTAATCGATTTTTAACTATATCATAATGACTCTTGCAGACTAGTACGGTCGAGCAGTTGATTTCTAGTCGAATTATCAAATCTATTGTGTTAAAATCTCTTAACGACTTCACCAGATAGACTAGTTATCTGTGAGTGATCAGCTTAGAGAATAGAACTATAGACGCGTCGATGAAAAGTCCGATTCATTCAATTGAAAACAAAACTAAAAATTCAGGATGTTACATAAAGTTTGCAAATGATGAAAAGAAGGTGAACCTAGATTTCTTAACCATTAGTGCCAGAGGTCAAAGTGTTGCTAGATGTGGCGGTACATATTAAAAAAGTGGGTCGATGGTATACAAAGGTAGTATAAAACACTGTGTCACTTACTCATTTGAAAAGTCATTGTCAAGATTGAGTCTTAAAAAAGGCAAGTATTAGAAGTAAATGCAATATTGGGAGAAGTGGCAGAAGTACATTTACTAATTAAAATAAAGTTATATCGAAATTGGGGAATGAATAAAACAAAATCAAGAGTTAGATCCAGTAGTGGAGAAATCCACTCAATTTGTCAAACAAGAGCCATAGTCCCATCCAAAAAGGACACAGGGCTAGAAGTTGTAATATTATAAAATTCAGAAAACAAGACACATGATATATGATCCATCACACAAAAGTCTAGAATCCAGGATGAAATGGAATTTAAACAAATAAGTACTTGCTAAAATTACCAAAGATTGAGAAGAAGATGCGATATTTACCGGCCAGAATAACATAAAGGAGTTGTTCTCTTTGTGCAGCAATAAGAGTCGGTGGTAAGGAGGAATCTACAGTGGCAACTACAACAATAGTCGGAAAACCAATTAAACGCGAACGTCGTCGGTGGCCAGAATCATTGGTGGGGCGCTTGCTTTAGTAATTCTATTATTTTGGATATATGTACTTCTTAAAACACTTGCTTTCAAGATGTTTGTCTCTTCCATAGTGAGTAAAATGTAGAATAGGTGCAAAAGAACACATAGACAGAGAAATGCAAACATCATTAAAATGAAGTGTGGCCAAGGCAGTAGGATTAGGAATAACAGTACGGCTATGCGGAACAATGCACTGTTGTTCGTCCTGTAAGAGTAAGGCGTATGCTCTGTCAATGGTAGGGAACGGTAGGGGTGAGCGGTTCCAGGTTTCGGTTCGGTTCCGTCTGGAACCTGGAACCTACCCTCGGGTACAGGTTCCAAAAAATTTGGAACCTGGAACCTACCCTGTCACAGGTTCCAGGGTCGGTTCCAGGTTCCACAGGTTCTTTTTTTTTTTTTTTTTTTTTTCATTTTCAAATTTGAATTATAACGTACACGCATACTCTACGGTAACTTGAAGGACGAGGTCTTTTGTTCAGTAATAGATTGCAAACAATCATACTGAAATCTTGCCATTGCTCTATGAGATATCATTTGACATAATAAGCAGACATAAACATAGTGATATGTCTCCAAAAAGTAAAACATAACAAGAAGAACCTTGAGTTTCACAGGAAGGCGTCTCTATGTCTGACGGTCTTTCTTTTGATTGAATAGGAGAAAAGCCTGCATTTAAAAAAGTCTTATATGAGAAGCAGCTGAAGTCCATACTGAAAGTCCGAACCCAATGAGCCTAAATGGGTTAATGCTGCAAAAGAAAAGGTACATAAGAATGGATTAGAGAAAATGGAATCATTGCGACAACTCAAAACTTGCATGTTCAAATGATTATGACAATGAAATTAATGCAAAAGAACAGACACAAGTGTCATTGCTCACTCAAATTAAGGAAGATTATGACGTAGCATAGGGCCCAAAAAATCCTTTTTCTTTGTGAAAATCAATCCTACATGACAAATTCACTTATCTCAAAATGAATTTCAATAACTTGTGGATGCTCGCTAAATTTACTGTACTACACATCCAGGGAATAGATCAAAAGCTTTGCTCGAAATGTAGTTACAACACACATTTTAGAATATCAAAGAGCTACTATTTCTAACAAGGCAACCTACCACTTCGCCTAAAGCAAGAAATAGTAATTTGAAAAAATAAGCATTGCTGAAGATGTACAAGAGAGGAAAGCTTGGCATCTTCACGAGCTAACTGAAGACCATATTTACCTACAAGGTGCTGATCGACAGTTTAATGGCATCAACAGGAACATAAGATCCTAAGAGAATTGGAGCAACTACCACCTACATAAGGAAATATATAGCAAAAGATTTAACCATCAATACGAACTTGTCTTGTGGCATCTTCACAAGCCGATCGAAGACCATATTTACCCGAAAGGCCGACGAAGTTTAGCGAAAACGCACCGTGAATTCGATCAAAAGAAAAGAAAGGCCGACGAACCCACAACACCATCCTTTCCACGGAACTCATCGAACCAAAGAAACCATCCCACAATTCCCATGCACCCAAAACCGAAAAATTCATCGAAACAAGGCGCACGACCCACGAAACACGAGAAAAGACGAGCGAGTAATCTAACCGGAATCAAGAAACGGGAAGCCCACGTGACCAGCAATGGAGGGCGGTCGATCTTTCGACCAGAAGCAGTCGAGTCTCAGCGAGATCGAAAAGGCGAGGTACAATTGCATATGGGTCTGGGCGAGCGGCGTCGGCGACTGGCGTCGAGCGGCGAGGGTTTGGGCGAGCGGCGTCGAGTGGTGAGGGTTCGGGCGAGCCACGTCGGCGACTGGCGTCCAGCGGGGTCCGGCGGCGGCGGCCTCGAAGGTGAGCGGCGTCCGGTGGCGAGACTCAGAGCGGCGTCCAGCGGCGTGACTCACGGATTTGGGCAGCGACTGGCGTCGAGCGGCGAGGGATTGGGCGAGCGGCGTCGGCGACTGGCATCCAGCGGGGTCCGGCGGCAGCGGCGGTGGCGGCCTCCTCAAGGGCGAGCGGCGTCCGGCAGCGCGACTCAGAGCGGCGTGAGTTGTGACTGTGTGAGTGTGAGGTCTGAACTTTGAAGACTGAAATCTGAATGAAGAGCTGTGGACTGGAGATTCGACTTTTGATTTTGGAGCCCTAAACCAGTTCCGTAACCGGTTCCGCAACCGGTTCCGTAACCGGTTCCGCAACCGGTTCCGGTTCCGGTTCCGCAACCGGTTCTGGTTCCAATGGGAACCTGGAATTGGAACCGGAACTCCCGGTTCCTAGAAAAAAGGAACCGGAACCGGGAACCGAACCGGACCCTCCCCCGATTCGGTTCCGGTTCCCGGGTAACCCGGGAACCACGCTCACCCCTAGGGAACGGATCCATAAGGAGGATCTAACTCCAAACTACAGCATAAGATTCATTAAGGTCTTGAAGAAAATCTAATAATGAATTTGTTTTAAGAAACTACAGCTGGGTCAACGTTGCCCCACAACTGCAAGTCAACAAGGCTCAATATGACAATGATTCATCTTGATAGGATCTAATTGTGACATCTAGATTTTTCGCACAACAAAATAGCTAGTCCGAATGCTCAGCAAACCACGCCACGTGATCAAGCTTGTCATCAGACCATATCAATAGCACCACCATAAAGACTTGCAACCCCGTTCATTCTCGTCGATATCAAGTCTCCTAAGCCCCAATGACAACATCATTGTTTTGCAATCGATGCCACCTTGATGACATGTCCTCACCACCGCCACCACTTGACTTCATCGACCGAACATTTCTACCCGTCGTCGCACCAGCCAACGTCCCCAAATTGACGATGTCACTCTTGCGCCTAAGGGAGAGAAACAAAGTCAAGTGGCAGACGGCAAGGGCTAGCTTCCCTCCCTCTTGTGCGAGTGTAGTCAACAGATCAGCATCACATCCTCTCTGGGCATGACACACAGTGGCTAGTTGGCCTCTCCTCCTCCCGCCAGTGTCGAAGCGCCGTTGGCCCACTGCCCTCAAGTCCATCTTCAGGTCTTCTCTTCATTTTCCGGTTGCAACCAACAAGCCAAAAGCAACGAAAGCCAGTAGCAGCGGTGCCTGCTCAAATCAAGCACGGCGAACACGATGCCATCATCTCGACTCGAAAAATAGGCCGCAACTCTCACTCGCCCTTCCTTTAGCCCATCCGCTCGCAACACGATGCCATCATCTCGACTCGAAGATCAATGATCTGGGAGCTCGCCTTCGTCTCACCAAGTCACAACCACTGTCCACAAGGATCCGAGACAAGTAGATATCCTCTGTTCTATCCCATGTCAATCGATTGTTGTTTGATAAGGATAGTTTCCTAGGAATTCATGAATGTGGTTTAAATCCTCATTTAATAGAAGTTTCAATTATGTACCTAGCCACCAGTGTCAAGTTCGAAGTAGGTCAAGCTTGTGGTTGGGTCGTTGGAGCGTGGACGGTCGAGATTTAGCACGTGTAAGGACTGGAATGGCTGAAACTTTGAGTAAAAGTAGTGACTAGGTCGAGGGCAAATTCGGTTCTAGCCCAACCTTGGATTTTGCTATTTTTGTACCGATTTATGTAATACAAATTTCATGGGGCATCCTTCACAAAACCCATCCCTTATTGACTTTTCTACTACATACTTTAATTTCATAATTTTTTATTTCATACGCAAAAACATATTTGAAAAAGTACGGGACTCAAAATCTGTTTTTGGATTCACTGAACCACCCCTTCCTACATTCCAATTTCCATAAATTTTTCGGTCAAGAATTCTAACATGCATCCTTCATGAAAGTTGTAGAGTACATCATAGGCTACCACATAATAAATTTCCATGATTTTTCAGTCTCATCTAGCTTGCAGAATATGTATTTTTCTGCTCTATCTTGTTCTGGAAATTTTTACTATTTTGGACCCAGTTTACAAAAATTATTTAGAACTGTATGAGCTAAATAAGATTTTCGATCTTACACGAAAAATTTCCCTCTAGGTCCTGTTGACTTGATATTAAAAGTTCGATAATTTTTTAAACTTGTTTATCTAGAAAACAACCATCATTTCTAAAGGCGCACAGAACGCCTTATAAGGCTAGTTTATGCATAGGATAGGGGATTCTTCTTACATGTCATCTAGTATCGACCAGTGTGAGTTTGTAGTAGTCTAGGAGATAAAAAGACGGATGGTTCATTAGATTCATGCTTGAGTCCCTAGATAGTAGTAACATTGATGTGCTTTTTAAATTGAATTATGGAATTGTTGCATCATAATATAAATGAGTGACTAAGAATGCCGTTGGTCCTTCGGACGACGATGCCTTGAGTTATATTAAGGATGCCTGGAGGGGTAACTAGGTTCCTCCAAATGCTTGAGAGGTGTAACGCGATTCCCAAAGATATCCTCGTGATGCCGAACGAGTGCAAGATGCCCGTGGGCTAATAGGGTTCCCCAGATGATGATGGCAGAATGAATTTTTATTGAACATAACTTTAGTAATTCTAAACTAAGCCACTGATTATTTGTTGGGAACGGTCATTACCTTTGTTAATCTGTCATGTATTCAAAAAGGTTCTCTGGTAAGTTAATGTGAAAGTGATTTACTAAACCTTATATTGAGGCTTTCTTTGTCAGTACAATGATCAATTTATGTAATATAGACCGGTGGACCTTTTACTAACTGGGTTTAGACTCGTTGATTATTGACTTTATCTTTTCAGATCAATAGAAATTATGCCAATCCTCCTTGCTTCTACCTCGATTAGTTATGGGGTAACTGTGGACCTCACCCGACACATTTCCAACTTTGTGGATCCGGATTTTTCGGATATTACCTTCATCTAATGCATTGCCATTTTATCCAAAGACATAGGGACTAGGAAGCTCCGACACTCTCTGAGAGCTTTCGTATCGTGTTGAACATTTCGACAAGTGTCCGACACTCTTCGACACTCTCGAACACTCGGTCAACACGTGTTGGAAAATCCGACACCTGGTCAATTTTTTTGACACTCTTCGACACTCAAGTCGAAATTCCGACATGCAAGTTTTCCACACACGATTTCGACATACGATGTCAATTTTAAAAATTTTCAATAAATGAATGGTTAAAATATATATGTGAAAAAAAATAAAAATCAATAATACAAATAACAAATTAGGAAGAAGAAAAACCTTATATTTTCTTCTATTCTCTTTTGATTTTCACTTTCCGTTATTGCAATTACCCTCAAGTTTTTTCTTTTTTCTTTCAACAAGTCCGATATGCAAGTCTAGAATGTGAATTACCTTTTTTTTTCTTTCCAAGTTTTATAGATTTATTGAAATGGAGTTGAATTTGTCAAATCGAAATAATGAAAGATATTAATAAATGGTGGATTAATGTTTTTAGTATAAATTTGTTACAGGATTTTATTATTATTTATTTATTTGTGAATTTGAATCAGATTAATTTGGTCGAAAAAATTATAAAAATAATAATTTATTATTTATATCTAATATATATATATATATATAATAGACAATGTGTCCCAACGTGTCGAAATTCTCTATTTTTTTAGAAATGATACGTCGGCGTTTCATGTCGTGTTGTGTCGCGTGTCGTGTCGATATCGGTGCTACTTAGCATAGGGGTCTCGATGAGCCCTATACTCCCGGGCTTCCTTGCAATCTTCATGTGAGTAGGCGGACAACTCGTGTTGCTGATCCCATATCTAGGTGATGATGGGAACAACGATGATAGTAGTACGGTTGACTAAAGTAGGGGTAGGGAGTTGCAGTGACATTTTTGGATCCAGGCGACGGCTTTTGGGCATCTTAGCGTTGGAGGATAGGTGACTAGACATGTATAAGATGTCTCGGGGTCAAGATGTTGTAGTTCTTGATGAGGGTTTTTGGAATCCCTAGTATACCGACCATGCCACCTAACTTAAATAAATAAATGAAATATGTCAGCCTGGTTTATAATTCCGCGTGCGTTCTTTGAGTATCTTATATCCTAGGTTATTATTGGTCTAAAAATGCTTCCGCATGCTTAAAAAAAAAAAAGCGAAATGAAAAAAAAAAACTGCATTAGTGGTTCTATATTAGCCGTGACATGCTGGGACGTCACATTGATCATAGTATAATGGGCAGATATCGAAGCTATAACTTGTTAATATGTAGATAAAGCCTATAGATCTAAATAGTTCGAGGAGCGTTACGAGGGGAGAAGTGTTCGCGAAAATCATTCCAAACATCATTTGACGAGTTATGTCAGAGAATGCAATATGAGATCATTGGTATAGTAAAATGAATCAACCAAGACCTCACCATGCTATTTCAACGTATCCATTGGGGATAATTTAAAGAAGTTGAAACAGGACATGACAATGACCCATCAACAAAGCATGGTGTATTTTTTGCCTCAAGGCCATGAGCATGGCACGATGCCATATTGGATAATTGTCTCCATCTGAAGGAGAGACTAGAGGGGCATTCGGATTGTCATTTGAGTAAAGAAAATATGGAGAAGTTACATCGATCTTGGGAGAGATAGTGCAAGTGTCTTGATTGGCCATGAAGAAAAAACCACATCGGGATTGATATTTGCTCTAATACCATGAGAAAGGACACAAAATGGAAGATCCCAATGAGAACTGATTCAATTTTTCTTGTATTCTAAATGTACATATTTATACACTTTTCACAACTATATTTAATAAATCTACTTCTACAGCTATGGTAAGTACAACCGAAAGATTGAATAAAACAACTCATGGGATTAGAATGCCACGGTGGCATATGATAACGCTAAGAGGGTAGTTGTATCGTTGATGTGGAAAGCCAAGCGAACCTTTTCGATAGAATAATTTTGCATTATGTTAAATAAATAAATTTGTTTTTAAGCAAGACCAACTTTAGTTATTGTTGACATGTGATCTTTTGTTGCCCAATTAAAAATTGGGGTGAAATCTTGATGTATCGTTTTTCAATAATGTGAAGTCTATACATCACGTAAAATAAATTAATTTTCTCTTGATGCGAAATTCTCCAAGCTTTGATTGGTTGTACATTGTTAAGACGTACATTAGATGATTTTTTGTGATTATGAGTAATATGAAATTGCCACACAGAAAATACAACAGGCTTGAAACCCCATCAAGATAGGGTCCATCCCCTCATAAAGAAAAGAAACAATTTGTATTTAATAGGAAGATTATCCTCGCTAGGCTTTTACGACGACAACATGGACCGGTTTCTCATGCATCCCCTCGCGCTCTCGCGCCAGTCCACGTGTCCACCACTTCCACGTGTCCACTTCTCCACCCTCCTTAAATGTTCAACCCCTCTCGACGCCTCTTCTACGTACTAATCTTCCGGATCAACTCTCTCAAAACAGCTCCCTAGAACCACCGCAACCAGATGGCGGAGCACCACCAGCCACGGCAGCTCCAGATCCGCCCCCATCGCCAGCAACCCGCGGCCACCTCGATCCAGAAGCTCCGGGACCTCTTCTCCGAGAAGGGCCCCTCGACCGCCCAGGTCCTAACGGTCGCCACGCTCGTCCCGCTCGGCGTTCTCCTTAGCCTCCTGGCGGGCCTCACTTTCGCAGGCACTCTCATTGGGCTCGCCGTCACGGCCCCGCTCTTCATCCTCTTCAGCCCAGTCCTCATCCCTGCAGCGCTGACCATTGGCCTTGCCGTCGCCGGGTTCTTGACGGCGGGGGCTTTTGGGATCACAGGGCTAGCTTTCTTCACGTGGACGCTGAGGATGATGAGGGAGCTCCTGCCGGAGCCCGTGGGGCAAGCCCAGCGGAAAATGCAGGACGCGGCGGGCCATTTGGGCCAGAGGACCAAGGACTTGGGCCAGGCCATCCAGGACAAGGCCCACGGCCCGTGAAGCTGTGGGGACGTGTGACGGGAGCTTGCAGAGGTCGTCGCTTTTCACGGTCGTCTTTTGTGTGCGTGTGTGTATGAATCGCGGGAATGTGTAGCGTAGTAATAAAAGATCGTGACTAGTCTTCACAGAAGGGCAAAAAGAGAGAGAGATGACGCGTATCAAGACGTGAGAAATGAGGCATAGAGATGATGCTGATGCTTTGTTTTGGGATTTGTCTACGCGAGCATGTAATCGAATAATATGACTTTACTACGACCGAGTGCTGCTACGTCAAGGTGACATGAACATATGCTTCCTCTCAACTCTTATTTTCTCTGTTGAAACCCGAATTCACAGAGCTGATCAGTGAACTAACTCGGAGAGTCCACAAATCAGAACGCACGGTTCGTTTTCAACCTTCCATTCAGAAAAAGAAACAGCCGCAGACGATATATCGTTCCATACACTCGGCCAAACACATCTATTCACAGAACATGTTTATATGACACTCAGAGAGAGATGTAGCAAGCTTGATAGGTTTTCATACGATCAGAAACTGAGAGTTAACCACACCAACCATATAATATGTACATCATGAACATCGCGTTTTTCACCAGCAAAAGCAAGAAGCTCCACAGCATATAACAGTCACCCACATGCGAAGGTAAAGGAAGGTGAACAGAGCATGTCGCTGCTTTAGCCTGCAACTCATCCCCGAGACTCCCCAGTGCTCATCAGAGTGTCTAACAGCAGATTGAGGTCCGGATGCTGCCCTTGTGCTTCAAGCCTATTTGCAGTAGCTCTCACCAAATCCCTCCTGAACCCCATTGCAACAGCCTTGTCGATGACATCATCCATTGGTCCCCTATTCCCTCTTCTCTCCCCCGAACTTGAGTCAGAACCGATGGGAGAGGCAGTTGGTAAAGCATGTGGCAAAATCCGAGCAACCGGCAATTGTGAGTAGTCATTTCCCATGCCAGGGGCTGGAAGAGATGAAGTTCCCGTGGATGAGTTGCCATGTCCTGAGTTATACTTTCCTCGAGGATCAATACTGTTGAAATTGGAGCTCCCTGCTGCTGACCGATGTCCACCCAGAAGTTCTGTATAAGGCCTACTTGTGGGCTGATCATATGTCTCGGCACACGGAGACTGCAACTGATGGGAAGAAATGAAGGGCATCCCTGGAAGCGCATGACTACTTTGGGGATAGTTCTGAGATGGGATGTAAGGAAGTTCATCAAGGTCATGGGTAGGTTCATGATGTGGCTGGGCAGAAGGTACACCGTAGGGTAAACCAAAATCTGGAGCTGTCGGCACTGGATTTGAGGGAAACTGTAGTGCTGGTGAAGATGGAAGAGGAGGTCCTTGAGGCTCTCGGTGTGAAAGAGAAATTAGTGGCTCATGGTAATTTTCGTGAAAATTGGTTTGGTGAGCCCCTGCACTATATGGGAGGGGCAGTCTGAAATCTTGAGGTGTTGGCACTGGTTTTGAGGGATACGGTACTGCTGGCGAAGACGGAAAATAAGGCACTGGAGGCGTCGACTGTGAATGAGAAACTAGCAGCATGTGGTGTTGCTGATGGCTGTCCTGTGGAGGTAGATTGGGTGGTTGGCTATTCAGTTCTGGCAGTGAAATGAAGTGGCTGGTATTCTGAGCCAATTGGGATTGATGCTGCGGCGGTGTTCCCATTGGTATTGTAGAAGCATTGGAATGAGGTAGGTTACTAGACAAATATGGAAGCGAAGATGCAAATTGTTGGGAACAGACAACAGGTACTGGAAGCAACTCTGCGGATTGTTGAGTCTTGGGAGCTGCTTTCTGCTGTCCTGAGTTTGTCCGAGTAGAATTGCCCTTCTTTTCCTCTCGTGCTTCGCTTTTTTGGATCTGAAGCTTTAAAATTTGCAGCTGAGCCTGAGCTATGTCTTCTTTATCTCTCAAATCCCGAGTGCAGCTTTGAACCTACCATGTGAAGATATCAAAAGCTCATCAAGAACGTAATCAGTCAAGAAACACCAGAATACTCACTATACTATAAGGGAAATGTGAAAAGACCTAGATTTCAGTAAAAATATTAGCAGTTTAGTATCGGAATATGTTTACAAGAAAGGGATTGGTACTACCTCTACTATTGACACTTCATACATCTTAAGGCGAGAATTATTAGCATGCTACACACCAACCACCTACTGTCATCAATTTCAAGCAACATGAATATACATCCAGGTGCAGGAACGATTGCCAAAAAGCTCCATTATCAAGTTAAAATGACTGAGAAAAAATTTCATAGTCCATTGTCCATATTTTATGTGCTTTTCGAAGAAACCCAACGCCAAAATCAAATTTTAATTAGCATTCCCAGGCACCACAAGAATATCATTCACAAATCAGAGACAGCTGAAGTTGAAATACCTCTCTCAGCAGGTTTTCCAGCTCTCTGAGCTTTCCATCAGTTTTCCCATGATTATACTCGAGAGATTCCTTCATATCCTCCACAGCATTCTCTAGTCGCCGCGTCCTGGTCTCCAGTTGAGATAGTCTTGCACTAACGCCCTCCACAGCATGAAGTACCGTATCATTGTGCTCCTTCATCTTGCGCTCAATCAAAGAAATCAATGTTTCATTGAAGGAAACTCTCTCCTTCCTCTGTCCAGGTTTGCAAACACAAAAGTCAATCCATCAATTTTGCAGTCCCGAGTGCTGTAAGGAAGGCATAACTAAAATCCGTTTCTCTCTCTTGTGAGATAGATTTTTTAACAGCAGAAATAGATGAAATAGAGGGTCAACTTCCGCAGACATTTAATGAGATAGTCAAGTTCATATTCTGAAAACTCACCGTTGAGAATATTTTCCGCCACATAAGTAAGCAAGTATCTTAATAACCGACAAGATTAGCACAAGTGAGAATGCCCAATAGAGCAAGCACACGACAAGAAAATAGCCAGAGAGTCTCTATGATGCCATCCGAGGTGAAGATATTGTACAGGAACGGAAATTCTGGCACAGTTTCTCCAAAGTAACCGGAAGACTCAACTCAATGAACTCGATCTCATCATCTAAGCTCATGTTTCAAGATCATCCCTTTATAAGAAGTAGAATTACAGAGGATTTTGCCCGAGGGTACATCGTGTGCAAGTGGCGAACTTTGAAGATTTTTATGGCCAGCAACTATCAAAGATTGAAAGAAACTTCTGTTATAAACCTAAGCGAATCGCATGAAACAGCCATTCCAGGCATTTTCACTCAGATTAACTTGTGCTTGTTTGGCGAGCATCACGCAAGAGTTCGTATGCTGTAGCAACAGGGAACGTCTCGCTAGTTGTTCTATATTCCTCTCTACTCTCTTTCTCTCTCCCCTGATCCCTTCATCTTCCGATCAATTCTTCACTGCGAATCTCCACTTCCTCTGATTTCTTTCCTCTATACCCTCCCTTTCTCTCTCATCTCTAACCAATCGCGGTTCGCGTCGCGATTTGGGGCCACTCGTGAAGTCACACCACCCGACCGACAGAGGCGAAGCAGAGAGAGGGGCAGGAGGGACACAGAAGGGAGAGAACATACTCTGGAGGAAGCAGACTGCGACTGCTCCGGGTGGAAGTTGAAGCTGCAGGAGCCGCGCAGGCGGAAGTCGTAGGCGTCGGCGTCGGCGTCGGCGTCGCTGTCGTCGTCGGAGAACCCGCCGGGCCGGGAGGCGGGGAAGTCCATGGTCGGGCGGCGGCCGTCCCCGTACTCCGACGTCCTCATCGATCGGGATCGTCGCGCCAGCCGATCTATATAGCGCGAGAAGAAGAAGAAGAGGAGGCGGATGATGGGGAGGATGGAGACAACAACGGTGGCCCCGGCGTCAGCTACTTGCGCTTGATTTTGACCCGACGTTTAGGGCTCCGACGCGAGCGAAACTCGGTGCTGATTCGCGGATCGAGGGGAGCTGGTGCCGGTTGGTACGGAGAAGCCAATCGAGCGATGTCACGCGTCGCGATGGTGACGGGATGGCGATGATGATTATGATTATGATTATGATTATGATGATGATGATGATGGCCGGGGGTTTTACTGGTAGCTCTAGCTAGCGTTCTTTGCTTCCCGCCACTTCTACGTGCGCTTAGGCGAGATCTGTCCTTCGCTCCCCTCCCGCGTAGCTATTCAGCATTCGAGGGGCGGGTGGCTTTTGATCAGTTCTTCGAGAGTTTCCTTATTTCGACCTTGATGGCTTTTCTTTGACTGATCGAGAAAATGATAGAATTAATTTGATGCATGAAAATCCATCCAAGACATTTTTTCGTCATTAATAAAAAAAAGAAAAGAAAACTGATGAATTTTTATTTAATATGTATTCTCTCATTGAGATATCATGCTTTATTGGACCACGCACCTTTATTTATAGCAAAGTCAATTGTTTTGGCCGATGTGCCTTATGGCTATAACACCCGTGATCCCTTAAATGATTGTTGTAAAAGACTACTATCATAAGAATTTTAATCAATCCTTAGGGTAATTAAGCATCATTTACTAGCACTTTGGAAAGTCTTGGCATAAAACGTCATATCACTTGTAATTAAGCGAATTAGACTAATTGTCCACAATAAATGATTTGTAATATGGATATTTATGTACTTTCAACAGTAAAATATTTGATGGGAATATAAATATGAATATTTCGATCTAGAATAGGTTTTCCAAAAGACGTTCCTTCAATAAATTAAAAATGAACATACACCTAACACACATCAGCGCTTAGCCTAATTGGCTAATGATAGATTGCCATGAGGACTTCGGGCCCCAAAACATTGAGTGGAATGCTATGAGCTTTGTCATTTTCATTGAAAAAAAGAGAATTACAAGTTGAAGATTCAGAAACCCTTTTGAGTCAAAACACATATTCAACAACAGATGGCTCTGAAGATGAGGAGTCGAGCCATGGAACTTCAATCCTCACCATCTTCTCCTCGTACCTGAATTTCACTTCCGCCCCATCGATTCTACAGCTCCTCGGCTCTTCCGACGAGTACACCCTCACCTCTCCAGCTCCTCTCACTCCAATCCTCACCGTGTCCTTGTCGAAGCCCAGCGATTGAATTGCTCCACCAGAGTTGAGCATGTTCACCAGCCCAATGGGCGCGAACTGGACCAACTTCCTTGGCAATACGGTCACGGGCGAAGCCGTCAGGAGCTCGTAGTTGAATGGCTCCAGAAAAATCTCTAGGCTCTCTGAGGACTTCAAGAGCTTAAGCTTCTTTTCCCGGAACATGTACATCGCGAACACATCTGTTCCTTGCACGGGGATAGGATTCTTGGGATTGTTCCATTCGATGTCCTTAGGACTTGCGTTGCACGACACGATGCACGAAAACTCGGACGCGCTCTTGTTTTTTCTGGACTTGGGACACCATCCTCCTCCTTGGCAGTTGAACACTCCTAGGACTCCCGTGTACTGATTTAGCATGCGCAAGAAAATGGTATTTCAGTGCTAATTTTCCAAGACATCTTTTCGAGAACTCAGTAAATGGACTAGAGGCAACATTCGTTGTTCTTACCTTGTTGACGTTCCAAATCTTGAGCATGGTCTTCCCATCGTGTAAAGGGTCTTCAAATAAGCAGTCTCTTGTGGGGAGCGCATAGTACCGGCATCTCAAGATGGACCCGTCTGGCAAAACCAGGCGCTTCAGCAAGTTGAAGTTGTGCTGGCCGACCGAGTCACTCACGTAGATCGGCCCTCCAGAGATGGCTCGAGAAGCGGCATGGAACTCTGCACACGGATGGGTTGATTGGAACATGTCCCAGTCTGGCTGTATGAAGTTGCCCATCCATAAGCTGTTGTAGGCGCAATGGACCATGTGGCACCCTTGGAGCCAGAATGTCCCATTCGGGTCGCCCAAGGGGTCGGTGCACCAGAAATCGTCACCTAAATGAATTAAGAAACCAACTCAGCCGATAAACACACAAAAAACAATTGAGTTTGTGTCATGATCGGATCGAACTTGATAGACATACCGACTCGTCCTAGAGATATGGCCTCTGTACCAAGGAACATGAAGTCGTTGCAGTGCTCCATGCTCGCAATGACCCCGTTTCCTTTGAAATGCTTCCTTACCGAAGCAGTGAGTGCTTTGTAGTAAGCTTTAGCTAGCTCAACCCGGCCTCCAAACTCTTCGGAAAGCATCTCTAGTAACTGAAACCGCATTGGCTAAAATAATTAATACATAGGTAAAATTTCAAGATATGAGCTAAAGAAAGATTGATCCATGGAGAATCTGATGGCCGATTGTGTGTAACTAGGTGACTGCTAAGTATAGAATGTCTGGAAGCTACGCAAACCATTAAAGATCAGACAATTATCTCTGCGGAGTGAGTTTGTGAAATCTGTGCGGTAAAGCATAGCCAGTTACTCACCTAACACCAGAAGGAGGCATGCTTAAAAAGAAACCAGAGCCACCGCCCTGTGGACTCATCGCTTTCAACTAAACAACCCTGCAGTCGCAATTAAAATCTCGATGGTACACTCGGTTTTTTCCTCCCATGTTCAATCGAATGGCTCAAGAATTGCAAACCAAAGTTGTGCAACTAGCAATGCAGAGCTCATGCGGGTGTAACACAGTCGGGACTTAGTCACCATCTGAACTGTTGTTCTGCACCTATAAAGTGCATTCGTGAGCTAAGCTAGTCCAAATTCTATCGATGATGAAGCACTCGTCTTGCAGATTAAATTACGTCTCTCTTATGTATGTCAAAATAACCGGAAGATCCCAAGGCATATCAGCTCGCCTTAGTTTTGTTTTGTTCATGGGACCACCTATATTTACCACGAAAGTGGTGACAAGAGAAAGAAACAAGCATGGAGAGAAAGCAGGATGACTCACGTGGATCACATCAACTTTGACGCCATCAATCCCAACCGACTCGAGGCGGGAGTGAAGCCCCTCGTACATGTCGTGCACCTTCTCCGGCGGGACCAGCCCCACCCCGTTGTTCACTATCTTGTCCACCGCCAAATCCTCCATCGTCGTCTCCAGCCCTTCCGACAGCCTCGGCCTCACCACCTTCGATTCGGGCATGCCCGGGACTCCGGGTCTCAGCCCGCCCCAGTACCCGCACAAGGCGTGCCACACGTACACGTGCTCCACGCTCCTAAACTCTTCCTTAAGGTCCCTGACGAAGGCTCCCATGCCCGTGGCGGAGTCGCCTCTCTTGCTCTGGTAGTCCCTGAATTTATAGTTCTCTTCGAACTTGATGAGCCGGCACGGCATTTGCTCCCCGGCAGCCGTCCGGTTCATGCCTTCTCGATCGGTGATGGGGTCGTCGTCGTGACAGATGGACTGCCACCCGTCGTCGATCAGGACCATGCCCGGCGGGCAACCTCCCTCCGCCAATCCCTTCACGCCTTCCCGCACTCCCTACAAAACAGATGAGACGTGTAATGTCAGACCCGATCAGCCTAAACATCGGCTTTGTCAAATATAACACCTTAACAACGACATGAATCGTCACCTGCGGATGCACCGTCAGGTAAAAGGCGTCCCACGTGCACCAGCCGAACTTGTCCACGATGGCGGGAGGAGTCTTCTCTTCGAGAAGCTTGAACGTCACCAAGTGGAACCGGATCTCCCTGATCGCGTCCCTCACGAGCGCGTAGGGGTCGTCGCCGACGTGCATGTAGAGGCAGCTCCGGAACACGGACCGCGCCACGCGGGTCGACCCGCTCTCCACGCAGACGTCCACGTAGTCGTCCGCCCCGGGCTGCAGGGAGGCCCTGAACGGACCCTCCAGGAGCGGCAGCAGCAAGACGTAAGGGCGGCCCGAGTCGTTCCGGTCGAGGATCATGAGCTGTGTCTCGTGCTCCACGTCCCGGCCGTTGGAACCCACCCAGTGGGTGGTCCACCAGACCTTGAAACGGAACAAGCTCATGAACCGGACGCCCCGGAGCCTGCCGAGGCTGACCACGTGGCGGCACTTCGGGGGGCCCCGGGACTTGAACCCCACGAAGCAGCCGACCGTGACGGGGCTGCCGTCGTTCTTGGCCTTGCCGGAGGAGGAGATGGTGGGGGAAGGGGTGGCGATGATGTTGGGAGGGACGTGGGTGAGGACCGGGTGGCCGTTGGCGACGAAGGTGGCTCCTTCGAGCGCTATCGAGGACGGGACTCGGCCGCCGTCGGCGAGGGAGGCCATGGCGTCCGCCGCGTTCTTGGTCAGGCTTGGAGGAGCCATTGGAAGTAGCTCTACGAGCCGAGTGTTTATTGTGCGGTGCTGTTTGTAAGTTAGTGCGAGCGTGAAGCAGTGAGCTACGTGCTTGTAGTGTGGGATGAGGGAAGGATCGAGAACGGAGTTTTTATAGAGCGAGGGAGGGTTAGGCGCGGTGAGATGTCCATGGGTGTGTACGGACTCCGGCCTCCGAGTGGAGCGGGAGGACTCCGAACTGTATTTTATTTTTTTTCCTTTGTTTTTTAATGAATTTGATCACTGTGCAGCAGCTCTGGTTTTGGGATTGATGGGGATGGTTGAGGGGATGAGAACAGTGCACGAGTTGGGGGAACGGAGGCTCCTATTTTGCGTGTATAAGGAAGTAGAAGCTGTATTCTAGTCCTCGTGGGGCTGCAGCACGGTGCTTTCCATAATGGCAGATGGAACTGAAACATGCCAAGCGGCAAACCTTGGACCAACACGTACCGGATGGAAATTTGTCCCTTGGATTCTTCTTGTGAAGTTGGACGTGGATCCGACCGATTCTTGATATGTCATCAATTTGTTTCGATTTGATGGAACGACCTAATGAATAATTAATATGGCGTAGTAACTCGGTATGTTTGATGTACTAAAAAGTCGAGTTATCGATTTCTCAGAAGCTGTTTAGAAATTAAGGTCCTTTAGTGCCGCACCATACACCAACATCAAGAATAATTGGATATGCAAAAAAGTAAATATTGATAGCGCTCATTATGTTCCTAAGTAATGGTCTTGTCTAGGAACATAAACCACATAATCGCATACTTGCAACCAAGGTGGGGTCCACAAAACTGCTAATTTCCTGGAAGGAATGCTAAATAAAGAGATGCCAATTTCCTTTTGAACTTTATTCGGGTGATCCTGTGATGTACAAGTTTCTCAACCTTTCCTCTCTTTACTAGATGTTTCCGCATTCATTGCCTCACCCCCAATTTCTTGACCCTTTAATAGTTCGTTCGGATGCCCCGAAATTCAAGCACCTTCCATTACACTTGATTGAATAAAGCATTGCTTTGGTGTAACAACGAAGACCCCTTGGAAATTGGTATGGGTAAGTTTTCAATTAGGAATTTGAAATCTATCATGAGACAGTTTTTTGAATCCGTTTGGAATCAAACCAACCGGGTCCAAGATTGATCCAAGACCTGGTCTTGACTTTCAAGTTATATAACTAATTATTGTATGAAAACATATAATATGAATAATTTGTGATATAAGAGTTATGGCATGGATAAAATTTCTTTACTTCTAGATATGAAATCCATCTCCAACATAGTTATCTTATCTTTAAAAAAAAAAAAAAAAAAACCAATTCCACCGGGTATTAATATTTTTGAATAAAACAAACATTTATGGTAGGCAACAGAATCCGAATCGATTAACTTCAAATTTTTTACTTGGAGACTTATCCAGGTCTTATGCAAACTAGCCTAAATCCAGTTTGGTGAGACCATTTCAATCGGCATTAATTGTTAGTTGAATCGGTCTAGTAGCTTACTCTCATTATAATTCACCGTAATAAAAATAGATCGTAAACTATATGTAAAATTCGATTGATAGGTGAACTGGATTGTTCATTAATTAAAGAAGTAGCTGACTTGTTAATTGGCTTCTAGTGTCTGACATTGTGATTTGATTTGGTTTCTGTGAGTCCGTGAGATCAGTGTGGACCCCGTCGTCCCATGCTGGAAGCCCCTAGAAGCCTCTATGGCCTGAGCTGAGACACAGAATCGTCTCATTACCCACTGCCCATACTAAATAGCAGTCGGCATCACGTTTTTAATTTATTTTTATTTTTTCTAATTTTGAGATTAAAGTCCTTATCTCATTTCACAGCTTCCGCGAAAAACGTAGAAACATATCGAACATGGTAATCGCAGCCGCCAACGTTGGCGGACACCATCAGCTTCCCAGCCTCTCGTTTTGCAAGTGAAAAATGATGTAAACACGTACTGAACTTTGGCCGAAAGATTCTTACCAAAAAAAAAACTTTGGCCGAAAGATCTCAACTTTTAATTTATTTAAAATAATCTCTAAATTTTAATCTAACGTGTAATGTCTTTTTAAAATTTTTAATATGTTTAATATAGTACATAGACTGCTAGTATATAGATATTCATTGTTGTCATTGAATTTGAATTGATACAAAAATAACATGAAATAATTTCATGTAGTTCAGAGATTATATTGAACATATACAAAAAATCTAAATACGATACTAAGAACAAATTAAATATTTAGGAATCTCATTGCACTTTGAATTAAAATGCATAAATCATATTGAATAAATTAAAATTTTTGAGACTAAATTATATATTGAGCTAAAGTTATGAGCTTTTTGTGTCATTATCCCTTTTGTAAATTTATAAATCCGTGGCAAGATTTAATTCTGCATCACTACAACTGTTAATATAAGCTATCTAGACTGGAAGTAACTATAAATAATTTTCAATGCAAATTGGAAAAAAAAAATTAAGAGGGGAAAAAAAGGATGGGTGCATGGACCCTTAAGCCTAGAAGATCGACAGGACGCCACGTAAGCCTGAGGGAGTGCCACAACGGCTTCTCAAAAGATGCCACGTAGCGCCGCTTGTTGACTATTACAGCCCCGAGTTTCCACGCTACCCGTTGACTAAATAGGGAGGTCCAAATTCCCATGCTACCCCTAGACAGGTGTTGGATACTGGACGGTGCCTAGAACTTGAAGGGCTGTTAGCAGACCGAAGTGATCTGGGAAAAACCTCTTGAATTCTCACCAATGCCCGCTTCTCCTTATCATTCCACTCATAGAAATAGATGGGTGCATTTTGGACTTGGCTACCATAACGACGCTACTGCAAGCAAGTTATAACCGCGCAGGCTGAACCGCATGAATATTTTGTAAAGGATGAGAAATCAAGTGATAAGAAAATATTAGGTACTTAAAAACTATGCTAACTCTCTTTGAACTCACTTATCAATTGCCATTTGTACACGATTGACCTCCGTCTGATCAATTTGTTGCTTGGCTTGACTCAGCTTCTCTCCTCTCTTGCTGCTCTTTCTTCTCTCACTTTAATTTCATCTTCCTCCTCTCCTTGATCTGTCTCTAGCAAGTCAGCAACATTCTCAGTGCCTGCAGCAACTTTGGCAACTGGGTCTCCATCCTCTCTACCACCAACTCCTCAATGATCAAGAGAAGAAGAACTTGAATCCAAAATCTTTTCAAGCCAAGACCATGTCCATGAAGTTGGTAGTCGATGTCGACTTGATTTGCAAAAAGAAAGATAATGACATTTATGTTATGCTTCATAACAATCGACCATCCTTCATTGTTTTAAAGTAGAATTAGAGCTAGTTGCAACTGTCAAAGTAATAATAAATACCTAAGTTGTGGTCAATAAGGTGGGATCATAGACACACCAAACCATCTAATGTAAAGATGCTTTTCCAATTACAAAAGTGACCCCACAAGATTTTGCTTTCGGGTTTTTCTAAAATTGCAATCATGGTAAAATCTCAATTTACATAATTATCAGTGACTCCTAAACACACTAATTCTCTATAAATAAAATAGAAATAGATAATTGAAGGCTTGTTATTCCACCATGTAACATGACGTATGTACCTATGTCAACTAATATCCATATTCAAAGATTCTCAAGAATTTGCTCTTGAAATTAAATAAGTAAACATAGTGGAATTGAATTCGATTGAATGGTGCAAGTGAAATCGAGCACTTTATCGAATTAACAGATCAACTTACCATCGAACATTTATTTTTTGGTGATTCGACAATTTTAGCAAAACAAAATTTCAATATATTTCACTTTTTATTATTACGATAATTAATCCTACTACATGCAAACAAAAACAAAGTCCTATATATCCATGGGCCATGGCCCAACTGAATTTTGATACTTCTTGGGCTCACTCTCTCTCATATGGGCTTTTTTTTCAGCCCAAATCGATGTTTTCTTTCATGGCGGAGCGAGACTGGAGAGCAGCAGACGGAGGACTCCAATGGCGGAGGAGAAGAAGGAGAATTCCCAAGAACTGAACGAGGATTGCTCTTTCGTCTGGGACGAGGCGTCGCGGTTGTACTTTCACGCCAGGTATCTCCCGCTCTTTGGCAATTCAACGCTTCCTTCGCGTATCGATTCCCGTCCGCGCGAGGAGGACTCGGCGAGCGGCGCGCGATCGCTCGACCGGATGCTGAGATTCTCGGCGTTTTCCGGTTCGATGTGGAGAACTCGCCGTCGATTTCGTTGTTTCCGTCTCTTGGACGTTCTTTGCCGCTTTCTCTGGCGAGATTGATTGATCTAATGAACTTCCGAGACGAACTGATTTGACTGTTGAACTGGAGCTCTCGTTTGGAGAGGGAGAGAGTAATTAGTGTAAAGAGTCGACATTGCGTCGACATGGTTGTTTTCCTTGACCGTGCAACCAAAGAAACGTTCATAGGGTTTCATAGCGTCGCGCTTGGCGTAGAATTGTGCTTATATGAAAGTGTAAGCATAAGGTTCTTGTTCAGTAGAGTGATTACTTCCATTAGACCTATTAGATAATCCACGTCCCACGCAAAGTAATGTGATGTCAAGAAATTCCCATTTGCGTTGCCGTGAATGTAAGTTCTTTCGGTTTTGAGAGAGGTACTGGTATGATTATCATGTATCCGAGATTTCCTTTTGTCTATATCCGAATTGAATCGTTCAATGTTTTCGTTTCTCCGTCTCAGTTTTTGTTCTTGTACCTTTTGCAGAACCGGATTTTATCACGACCCTCATGCGGGCTGGTACTATAGCAGTAAAGACGGGCTTTATTACAAATTTGAGGATGGAAATTACGTGCCTTTAAAGCACGAGGCAGTAGATGTAATCTTCCTCACCTTATTTTCCAGGGGGCTCCTTTGGTTCCTTTCTTTTGTTGCCTCTTTGGCATTTCACCCTACAAGGTGCAATATTGATAAGCTTCACTGTCCTGTTCATCCAGGTTGATGGACGTGATAGAGGAGGTACCCATGAAATTTTCCTGCAAGATGAATCACACTCACACAAAGGTTGTGATGGAGAGGGTAAGTGCTCCTTGATCGAGGGAGTTAAAGTTGAGGGTTGCCACCAAGAGCAAACTATAGTCAAAGAGGCCACTCCAGGTGAACCATTTCTTTGTGCCAGTCTTGTTCACATTTTCACTGATTATATAGACTGATTATCATCAATACATATTAGGCTGTAATATTGGCCTATATGAAGCCCCGTGGTTTTACTTTGACATCCTAGAGTGCTTTGAGCTGCTTAGTGTTGCCAATTTTTCGTAGCACATTTTGAGTTTAGGCATGTATTAGGTCTTTATTGAAGCTGAGTGATTTTGTTTTGGGACCTGTTGTGAGCTGTTTTCTGCTTAATGTCGGTATGATTTAGCAGTCAACTTTACTGAAGCTCTTCACTATGGTCTCAATGGAAACCATATGTGTCTTAGCTTGTGCATAGCTTCTCTGTGTGTTTAAGAAGTTGCTGGGATTATGGAGTCATGTAGTATTTATCCACATCTGTGTGATATTGATTCATGACTCAGTGATAACCAATGCCAATGAATCAGCTCATAAGGTGATACTGTTGCTAACAATACTTTCATTAACTATCATGATTTTTTTTTAAATTATTTTTGGTCGGGAGAACTATATTTTCAAGTTGAGAGGACCCTAGTGGTTAGAGCATATATACCTTTTCATACCAAAAGACTGTTGGCACCTGGAACTTTGTGAGTGTCCAATTTCCCATATTGTTCAGCTAATCAAACATGTCGTATTGTTCGGAAGCCTGATAACTCTCTTGGTCATTGTTGTCCAGCCTCTGCAAAGAGAGAAGTGGATCCCAAGGTGGGGAGGTCTGCAGATTTGCAGGAGGAGTGCTCCTTTATTTGGGATGAGACATCACAGCTGTACCTTGATGCCAGGTTGCTCACTTAACACTCGATATAAAATTTTAAAAATTCACATGCTTTCAATTATAAGCATGTGGCTTCTTGATGTGAAGATAATTTGTTTTATTGATGCCAAAAGTCAAGATAAAGATCTGCACTTTTTTCCTTGACTCCCTTTTGTATTGCATTGGTCAGAAAGCAAAATGAATAGAAAATCAATATGGGAAAAATGCCACGGTGTTGCTTGTGTTAGATTGTCATCGTCATTACAGGGGCCACTTAGCTGACAAATCTTCATGATGGAATATTAATTACCATTTTATGTTGAATTACTATTGTCATTGTTGAATATTTATGCACAGTTGCACACATGTCATCAAAATAATACAATTTAAACTTGTTTTAATATAATTACTTTTTGGCACCTTGATCCCCATCAAATGACGTATAACCAGGTCAACATGATACCGGAGTGATGTAGGGCCTTGATTCTCTAGGAGATATTACCAGAATCTTCTCATTTTAAAAGTTAATCTCAAGAAATCCTGGTTGATCTACAGGATTTTATAACATAGGAGAGTTTTTCCTCATGTTGTTAGGAAGGATGTGAAGTTTCTTGTTTTCAAGAGCTGGGATCATGCTATTAAGCTGATTGTTTTTGCCAACTTAGTCTAGTTGGAGAGGCCTTTGCTGTTGACCTTTGTTTTCTAATTATTGTTCTCTGTACTTCTGCAGAAGTGGGTTTTATCATGACCCCAATGCTGGCTGGTACTACAGTAGTAGAGATGGTATATATTACAACTTTGAAAATGGAAATTATGTGCCTCTGAAGTCCGACCTGGTAGACATTTTATTCTTGACCTGATTATTAAGAAAACTACTTTAATTTTTCCTTTGCCTTCTATCTTTTGTGATCTTCTATATGAGGTCCAATTTTGATATGCTCCTCCATCTTGTTACTTTAGGTTGATAAAGGTGATGTTGGTGGTTCTTCCGTAAGTTCCCTTCAAAATAAATCTCATTCACATTCACATCATGGGAGAAACAACAATCACTCCTCTATCTTGAGAGATGAATCTGAAGCTTGCCAACAAGAGGAAACAATAGCTGATGAGGCCAGTTCAGGTGAACCATTTCTGAAGGCCAGTTGGTTTATAACTGTTATTGGTAAATCTCACTAGTGGTGACTAAATTTTAGTGGATTTTGCAACTAAGTCGTTCAACTTTGATTTAAATTATCTAAAGCACTGAATATTCACGTCTTTCACAATTAATGCGCTTTGACTAGTATTTGGCCAATTTACGGCGGAATGTTGACCTGACAACCATGTGGCAGTGGCGAGGCTTCTGGAAATACAGACACACGTCAGCCACATCAGCATTTTGCCCCAGATTGGCAGATAATTGCAAGCAAAAGAAAGTGTAATGCTTTGGGTAATCAAAACTCAATGGTCCGATTGCAAAATCCATTAAAATTGAGTGAAAACGGTGGAATTTACACCTTTATCACTTTTGAGTGTGATTTTGTCAAGAACCCAATTGTATCTAGTAATTGGCTTAATAGAGCACCATAGTTTTTCTTTGATATCTTCACGATCTCTTAGTTAGTGCTGGTGGATTTTGGGACTTCGAGCATATCAATCCATGTGATCTTTTAATATGAGGTCTATGAGTATGTAAGGGATGAATATACTCTCAACATTGAGAATCTGAGATCATCAACAACCACTAACTGGTGCTTTTTCAGAATTTTGTTACTCCAACCACCCATCGGTCTGACCTACTATTGTTTCATTTATATCCATAAGCTAGAGCAGAACTTTTTTGATTCTGCCTTATGTGATAGAATCCACAATGTACATGACCTTTCACTGAACGGTTGTCTTTTTAAAGTATAGCAATTTCCTATATCTGCATTGCCCTGATTACATTCAGCTGAAGATATGATATGGCTATTTAATATCACAATGTGATAGAATCCACAATGTACATGACCTTTCACTGAACGGTTGTCTTTTTAAAGTATAGCAATTTCCTATATCTGCATTGCCCTGATTACATTCAGCTGAAGATATGATATGGCTATTTAATATCATTTTTGTGATGTTCTAAATTATCTAGATCAGTAAGTTCATGGCAGCCTGTTTTGCAGGGTCTGATTGGCCATTGCCTTTGTTATAATTTTCCCAAGCACACCATTCTGGTGGCTGAATATCATGATTTTCCGTTGCTGTGGTGCTTTCACACAAACTTGCTTTGACATTTTGTCTGGCCAAAGTGCAAAAGAATTTTTCTATCCATTGATTTTGCTCCTGGTCTATCCCTTTGATGGACTTATCTTGGAAGCAACTGGATTGTACAAGTTAAAGCTTGGTTTTCCAGGTCTGTTCACTAAAATTAATATTGTGTTTCATTATTGCACAGACAATGAGGGTGCTGTCCATCATGCCTCTGAAGATCCACAGCCACCATCAGAATGGTACCATATTTCTGCAGCATGCCTCTTGTTGTAGAGTTTTTCTTCCTGATATGCTGAAGTGGGTATTTTTCTGCTGTTAGGTTGGAGGACACACTGATTGAACTTTATTTGGCTGGCTATTCCAACCAGGCAACTGATGCTGGTGGTGAATCTGGTTATGCAATGACACCACCTGAAGCTTGTGATGGGAATGATTTTACATTGTCATCACCTGGTTTGTTCTAGTGCTTTGCTTCACAATTGGAATAATGGAATACTCCTAAAGAATGACTTACCCTTTTCTTTTGAATCAGATACTAACGATGCTTATGAGCTAGAAGAAGGAGAGTGGATACCGGAAGATTTCCCTATTCCATCTGTTTCAAATGAAGACGCTTTAAATCAAGGTTGCCTTATTACCCAGAATGGCCCATATTTCTATTTCATTTAGTTTGATACCCCTTGGAATATGCACTTTTGTATACAATATTCGTTCTTTTCCTCTCTCTCTCTCTCTCTCTCTCTCTCTCGTTGGAGATAAAATATTTCTTGGAGGTAATTAGAGGAAAAGAATAATTCTATGGTCATAATTAAAGAAAGTAGCATGCAATTTTTGAATTAATCTCGACCATGCTGGAGGCGATCGACCTCTACTCAACTCATCAACTCCAGTGCTCCCAACTAAAAGCATCTGTACTGTAATCTGTCATTATGGTGAAAGAGCTGGGTCATTGCCTTCTAAGAACTGCGTTCCCCTGTGTGTGACGATATGATGTGTCACTTGCTCTAACCCAGTTTATCATCAGAATTTAAAAAAAGGTAATTATCTTTTTCTCATGATACTGATTGACTGCACTATATTGTCAACCCAGATCTCTTGCAAGATGAGGAAAAATGGCTAGCTCAATATGGTCAAGTCATTCAATCGAAAGAAGAGCCTGTGCTGGAGTTCCCAGTTGTGGATTTGTGGGACTGGGCAGTGGTAAGAGGATCGGGAAAGGATGGCAAAAGTCAGGTGGTTAGGCTAGTTGGCCGGCTCGTCAAACGATCTGCTAAACTCCACCCATCTATGCCCGCCGGTGGTGGTTTTCTAAAAACTGCTCCAATATGTCAAGTGCGCTTTGATCTGGTACGAGTTAGAACAGGTTTGGTTTTGCCTTATGATTGTGACAGTTTATACAGTTGTACTGCTTTTCAAGCGGGGCTAGCTCCTTTCTCTTTATAGTTCAACATGGAGGCATAAATATATATTCTAATATGGTTATATTCATGCAACCTCCATATGGTTTCTGAGGATGTTTACATTCATGTGAGTTTTAGTCAATGATCTCTTGGAATTTCTTTCTTTCAGGAAAAATATATAAGCTGCGGAGTCCCAGTGCCAGCTACTTAGCTTCAGTGACTTCTTATGATTCTTCAAATCCAACGAAAGATTGGGGATTTCCCGAGTTAGTAGCTGGAGGAGAATCTGTCAGCCTTTCGAAATCCACTAAGAATAGTGAATCAAAAAGAGTAGCAGATATGGAACCCGATGAACTTTTGGCATCGCAGAAGGTAACATCATCATGAGCAATATAGAAGGTTGCCATGGATCTGAGTAATGAAAGTTTTGTTCTTGCTCAGTTGCTTTAGACCGAGGGTGTCCCTTGATAGTCAATATACTGTAAATAGAACTTAAGTTTATGTGCAAATGGATAGGCTGGAGGGCCCTTCCAAGTGTCAGATGAAGGGCGCTCAATACTTTCATGGCTTAGCCTTGCCAATGCGCAATATTTCTTGCTTCACACCTCTTGCCCCAAAGTATGCATCACATCATAGATTACTGACTAGCAACGACACAGTTATTGTGTCTGGGTAGCCTATAGATCCTGTGCACTATGGGCATCCATCAGCTGCCAGCTCTTCATGTCTTCATGGATTATTAGAATTATTTTATTGGAACCGTGACAAAGCAGATATGGTTGTAGCTTTTGCAGTGTTGGCCTTCATTCAAGTTGCTTGACAAAATACTTTAAATAATTTCTCTCGTTTTCTAGAAAATAAGAACTGGTCCATATTTGTCAGAGGTTTTTCTTTTCTTTTTTTTTCTTTTTTTTTGGTGGGTGGAGTGAGCAGCAGTGATTAAAGATATGTTCTTTCTCTTGCATGAGAAAATCCACATGATATTATATGTAACTTGCATGTAACTTAGGTGTAACTCTGGAGAAGGCAGAAGACCTATATGAACCTACGGAAACAACATAGCCCAGAATTTAATCTGCAACATCTAGGTGCAACTTGCAAGACAGTGCAACAGACTGGTCTATAACCTTGTCTGAAGCAACTTTGACTACCAAAAAGTTTTTGCTCGATAGATGAAAAATGTAGACTACTTGTTCGCGTTCTTCTTTTTTATTGGACTATAATGGTGATTGTATGGACCTCATGATAGAGATGGTCAGTGTTATGAAATACTTCTTGCTTTGTTGCCAGTATATAGGACCTGGATACAAGGATAGAGCTGCTGCAAGAAGAATGTTGTATAATGGCTATGGTGTGGGGCCTGGACAAAAGAATTTGCCGTCTCGTGGTGATGATGTAGGATCTTCTGGAACTTCTGTCTCTACAGAAGAAGCTGCAGCTGAAGCCCTGAACATGTCTTTTGGAGCCGGTAGTTTTGCCAGAAAAGTCCTCGAAAGTATGGGCTGGAAGGAGGTAATACTACAATGCAGATTAACACATTCTCTTCAATGGCAAACATCTTCATTAATTTAAATATTTTATAGAGCACAACCATGTCACAGTTGACTGGGATTCAAAAGAAAATCCTCTTGGATAGGTCAAGGTCTCTGGCTTTCATCGGGCCTGATGGCTGGCCACTGGGTTCCAGTGTTTTAGCCCTGAGTGTCGCAATCTGGTTGTTGATATCAACCTATAAGATTCCTTCCGTCATTAAGAAATGTTTGTTGCATCTGCTTCTATCTTTTCGCTTTTTCTTTTTATTTTTTCCCAAGTTCCTGATGTGAAGGAAGCCTCGGTACAGCTGTAAGGTTGCTTTGATATAAGTCGATTTCACTTTGACAAAATAGCCTCTCTGCTTAGGATCTACTCTGTGTGCTTCAATAATTTGAAACCAAATGGAGGAGGAAAACATGTTCATGTAACTGCTGCATGGTTCAACCGAGTTAATTCACAGCCAGTGCCAGGACAATATGATTGACAATAAATGGTTTCTGGCATTCATGGGCCTGTGCTGGTGCTCATTGTACATGCAAGGGGAGCTGAAGGTCTTCAAACATCTCTATCCTTGGCTCCTTGGGTGAGCCTGAACCCATGTAAACATGGCAGCAGGCTCTCAAATTTAGTATATACAGGGCCAAAAAATTTGAACTAGTGATTAGGGTTTTCTCATTCAACCCACCTTCAGCCCTGACTGGGCGCAAGCCTGCTTCCAGTTGGACAATTTCAACTGGTGAATAGTCTAGTTTAATTAGGCTTGACATATGCATGTACTGTCTGAACCCAATAATTCTGGTCACTTTCACTTCTTTTCTCAATCTTCGTCTAAAACTGATTAATCAATAAAAATTAACTCTCAAGTCACAAGATCTTCTTAATTCAATTGCATATACTTCCCTGTTATCTGATAACAAGTCCTATGTGTAACTGCAGGGTGAGGGTCTAGGGAGGACCGTGAAGGGTTCGGTTGAACCAGTTCAGGCAGTTGGGAATGTTGGCAGTGCTGGCTTGGGCTGGCCTCAAAGTAGTAGAACAAAGCGTCAGTGAGACAACTAGCAAATACCCTTTGAACAGGTAACTTCGAGCTTTATATCTTTTAGATCTTGCACTTAATGTTGGGTGGGTTCAGATGCAGCACCACGAGGGAATAGTGGAAAAGTCCATTTGACGGTCAGACAAGTGGAGAATCTTGGGTGAACCAGGATGAACCATACCTATCTAGCTACTCTACTCCAAAGGGTGATAGAAACTTCTCCAGAAGTTTTTGAATGTTAAAGCCCCTTTTTTATTAAACAACAGTCATTCTTTTCCTTAAAACATGAGTGTTACTGCTAGCTAGCATTGTCGAGGAACTTCATCACACCGACTTAGTTTTGTTTCTCTACTTTCTCTAACCTTTGCTAATAAACATCCTTTTGTGGATTAATCACTGCCTTGATGATATCATTCTGTTATGGTAAACCCCATTTTCCATTTAAACTTGCCTCGAGCTGAGTTTGGTAGTTAGATTTTTCGTACATCATTATGAAAGATTAAAATGCACACAAAGTTGATCGTGTAGCCTGCTTTTAACTTTTAACCTTGACTTATCTGTGGAATTATATTGCAGATAATGTTGGTGCACATCTACTTACAAATGCGGAGATGGCCTTATGAAGGCAGGTTGCGTAGTTGAGATTAGTGGGCATAAAATGTACATATTGACAAAGTTTGCCATTTTTATCTAACATGTAAGTTGATGCTGATTGAATCGAAATGGCTCTTGTGCAGAATCAACAACAGTTTTGCTCCTCACATCTTTTGTGAATACCACTTCTATCTGTATTTGAAGGAAATGACTTCTCACAATGATTTTTCGTTTCCTGTGATGGATGGTGGACATATCTAGACTAGGGGAATGCATAACATCTAGTACATACAGTATGGCCACTGGCCATAAGGATAGTTTGGTAGGTCTACACATTTCCATCTAACCTTATCGTTTAATTACAAGGGAATACGCATTGATAACTCCGAAATTTCATGTGATGATTTTCTTGATTCTCAGAGTTACAGGACTTGATTAATTCTGGTATCTTGGGGTTTTCTTCGGAAGATCCCTTAGGATAATTACAGCAGCGTTGGTATATATGGCATTGGGTGGATCCGACCAAATCCTCATAGGCCTAGAACCATTGTCGCGTTTTAGGTAGTGTTAGGCCTTGATCCATCCAACAGCCATTCAGCCGGAGTGTAGTGACTATAGGGCTTTTAACAGTTGAGCAATATTTGCTATCTTTGTATTTGACTAATAATAAAATTGTTACTATTTTATCTAGTCGTTTTTTCCTTTTACTTACCTTGTGGAATACTAGTAAGTCACAAAGGGAGAAGTGTGATCGATGAATCGAAGGGGACAAGTGTATCAAAATTGCTACGCTTTATATACATGGGGCATGGATCAAGATTTCTTGAGAGTGCAAGCTAGGAACATGTACATCAATTTTTCGTATTGGTTCGTTAGTTAACTACTAAACAAGAGTTTGAAGCTCTTTCATCCGAACAAAGTGGTTCTGTCCACTCTCTACAGTGAATCCACTCGGGAAACATTTGGCGAACACATTATTCTGTCTTGCTATAATTCTCGAACTAAAAATTTCCACTTTCAACTTTTTCGTCGCACCCAGGATTTTTTTATTCATTGTATTCACGTAATGACAATTTACTGGAATTCATTGAGGTTCAAAAGTAATGTCGGTGTGGAGGTGGTATGCCCATTCTTAAATTCAAATTGCATGCTTCGAAAGATGTCCCAGAGGCTATAAACCTAGTAATTCTTTAAGTTTAATGTTTGGCTTAAGATACTCCCAAAATCAGACTTCCTTTTGGATTGATATGCTCTCGGAGGTGAAGACAAGCAATCTTTTCTGAAGAATCTTGCCATACAAGGGCCAATCAAAGGAAAAATAAGACAAATCTTTTCATGCTGTCTGCTGCTTAGCATAGATTAATATTATCCTATTAAATTGTTAATAACTCAGAGCTAATTAGTCTGCTGCTAGAGCCAATATTTGGTGAAAGACATAGAAGATTCTTGATTATGTCCCCTTTTTCTCCGTGATTGGCTCGTGCTACGTGAGCCCCACCTTTTTTTTTGGCGCCCCCTCCCATACTATGATTTTGTACATGGCACGTGTGACTTGTATATTTCAGAATGATACAGATTTCCTTGTAGTGGACTTTATTTATCTTCCATGATGGAAAATGCTCGGTTGACATGATTGATCTCTCGGAGAAATTGTAGGGCTTGTCGGCAGGTCTCATATTCGGCTTTATTGAACTGAATTAATTCAGGTTGAACATTTTAGTTTTGAGGGGGACATGATTTAACATTGGGACCATAAGGTCCATGAGGGTTTTTGATGAATAAAAGCTTTTGCTTTATGTACTTCATGTGTCTTTAATGTGTATGTTGATAAAGAGGATGATAATCCCATTTTCTTTCTTCGCTTAGTTAGGCGCTCATGATCTTGCTTTAGGTAGTAATTCCCTTCTCAAAGACATCTTTCATTTAGGAGGAGAATCAATTAGGAGATGAGATGTAACTTTAGTTGTCGGGACAAAAACTAAAAATGGTTCTCTTTTAATTTTGTTTCTTTTGGACCAAACTGAAGAACGATTTGACTTCACCATTTCCTTTTGGCCATTGGTTTTGGTTAGAAAATTAACCCACGAGATTTTTCCCCTCGCTAATCATGTAACTGCATTCTGTGAATTTCAGCTGGCAATGCATGTCTTTATTTGCAGCAGACCAAGAACAGAATGGGAGGAAAAAGGGTTTATTGATGGCAAAGCTTGCCTGGATGAACAATCCCTTTATGTGTCAAACATTAAGAAACAAAACAAAACAAGACAGAAGAATGAAGTATATTGGTTTTTTTGCCTCAGAACTTTTCTGGAGACAAGACTGTTCAAGGTCTCAAAACTATTATGATTCTTTCTCTTGAAACCATAGTCATAATCATATACCCTACATCCTTACAGGCAAGTAAAAGCACCCTTCGCTTTTGAATCTTGGTGAGCTGCCCTTTCGTGCTCAACAAGTGAAAATGGAAGCACCAGTGCCCTTGTAATCAGTCTGCACCTCCACCCATTGAAGGGTCTTGCAACAGGAGATGAAAGCAAACAAAATCAAAAGGCCAAAGATCACGTGAAGCTTTGGAGGATTGGTGCTTCAAGAAGCTGTGGCAAACGAAATAAAAAGGTGTATTCAAGTTGGGAAGCAAAACGGGTCCACTCACAGTACTCCAATTGGTGACGGGTCAACCTCAGTGCTCTCTTTTAGTCTGTCAAACCTCCAACAATGGCCATCATTTCTCCAAAGGTATAAGAATTTGGACAAAAACCCTTGGCCAATTTGAGACAAAAGGAGACGTGGAGGGACAAGCTTTGGCACGCACCAAAAGCAATTTTGTCTCTAAGAATTGATGGCGCACACTTTCCTTTTTCCTTTTCTCATGCACATATGGCCCGAACATATGTATGTATGTGTGTGTTTGTTCCATATAATTATGGGTTCTCTAGATATGCACGTGTAATGGAGTGGGGAATTATAACCATTCTTTTGGATGCTTCAATTGTTTCAGCTAGTTACAAACTTAAGGGCTAAAACATTCTTGAGATCTTATCTGTGTCTCTTTCACAAGTAAATTACATCTCGATCTCATTGGACGAAATAAGAATGTTTGATGCTCGCATTATGTCTATAGAAATAATGAGAAATGGTATGGAGTTTTCACACTGCATTTGTTGGATGACTGTGAGCCAATTTAATGGCTTTAATAGAAAAAAAGATACATTCAGAACTTTTCTTGAAACTTTGCTTTGCTAGGTGTGATGTGACAAGTTAATTGTCTAAACTTTTAACTCGTCCTTTGAATTTCATTTGTGGGGTAACCTAATTTTATTTGTTTCAAAAGGCGCATCATGAATTTATGGGCCAATCAGTGTGTTGTACCTACAAAACAGAGAGGAATAATCCAACCCTTAATCATCTTGTTTGTGTGAATTATGAAGTTTTAAAACTTCATCAACAAGATATATCTTGGTAAAGTTGAGAGAAGGCTTAAAAGTCCAGTTACTCGATGCGTTCACAATGATCATAATTTTACCATTCAAACCCAAAATTTTAGCATAATTCTCATATCATGATCTCAGTGTTATCATTGCGTATGATTTTCCTCGAGCGTGTGAATGTGGCTCCATTTTTTTCCACGAGATCGGAGCAATAAAGTCAAGTCATTTGGGAGACAAACCGCGCTCATGTCACATCCAACTAAATATTACATCTACAGTAAAAAGGAATGTGCTCAGAAATGGAGTAATGACAGTCTCTTCACGTAATAGTTACGCATTTCAATACATGGAAACAAGACATGAAGAAAGAGGACAAGAAATCACTAAATAGTTCACCGGGAGAATGGCAAGGGCCGCAAATAAGGGCAGACAATAATTATTGTGACGAGTATAACAAAAAGACTATGGATAGAAATGGAAGCACTTTCACATTAGCAACACCTTCATATACGTGTGTCTAAAAGCAAATAAGTGTGTCTATGGACCACAACGTATCATTTGTCTCTCAGCAGGGTCAAAAGACAATACGACAATGGTGCAGCGGAAGAAAAAGGGTCACTAACAAAAAGTGCGTTAGGCACTCTGACTTACTTAGGGTTGTGTGTTCATTGGTTTGAGGCTTACGCCACAATACACATAGGGGAGCCTGGTCAAACAAACGATGGACTATATTCAGAACATTATAAATCCACTGTATGTGCCTGGCTTCTCTCTGCAAAAACTGGTGTCTCGGTTTGTGGAGCTTCTGAGCTGCATCTTCATGAAGGAGACTTTGAGGTACTTGGCAGGAATCGCAGGCCCGAGCGGGTATGGCTCTAATGCCACCGCTGAGCAAGTCACTGTGGATTGCTCTTGCTTGCTTCCTTCTCACCTCACTGCCATCATCACAGGTTGGTTCGTCTCTGATCACACTCTTGCTCATCTTCATACAAAAAAACAGGAGTTATCTTCTGGTTTCTTTTCTATTCTTTGTTGGGGTGGGGAGGCTGTTCATGACACTCTTTTGCTTTCCATGGGTTGGAGTCTGCTTCTGCTTTGAAAGATAATTCTCTTCTTGCTTGACATCTCTCTCTCTCTCTCTCTCTCTCTCTCATTGAGGGAAGAATATTGTATAGTTTCTTATGGTATTTTCGCTTTTATGGGTTGGAGTCTACTGCTTCGAGAGATAATTCTCTTCTTGCTTGACATGTTTTTCTTCTTCGTCCGAGAGTTTTAGAGCGCTCTCTCTCTCTCTCTCTCTCTCTCTCTCTCTCTCTCCCCCATATTCAGGGAAGAATATTGTATTGTTTCTTATGGTCTATTCATTGTTATGGGTTGGAGTCTGCTTCTGTTTTGAGAGATAATTCTCTTCATGCTTGACATGTTTTTCTTCTTCTTCCGAGGGTTTTTTAGCTCTCTCTCTCTCTCTCTCTCTCTCCACATGTTCAGGGAAGAATATTGTATTGTTTCTTCACTGTCATGACCTTTTTCTCTGCGAATTTCGAACATTCCTAGCTACATTCGAGAGCAAATCTATTTGGCCTCTAGATGGATATAATTTGTTCGGCCAAATCAGTGGCACAAACAGCTCTATCAACCATAATTACATTAGACGATATTACGCTGTGTTCAGACAATAATCCAGCGATGGAGAAGCTGAGATGGATTACCAAAAATATAAAAAGACGTGCATAGTAATGGATTGATGGTGGTTCTCTTTTTTGGGTGGAAATGTAGAAGGATATGGTTTTTTTCTCTGAGGATACTTTTCCTTCATTTTCTTCACCACATCACTTGCTTTTTGTACCATATCTGCTAAGCCTCCTACCATGTGCCTTCCTCTTTTTTCTCCATTTGAAAACTCCTTCATATTACAGATGTTATTAGACTGACATGTATGTTTTCCTACAACCCAAATCGCTTGCTTTTATATAGACAAGATCAGAAACTGATTTTGCCTTTGTAATTTGGGTCGTGAAGGGGCTACATCAGGAATTGGAGCAGAAACGGCGAGAGTGTTAGCCAAGAGAGGGGTCAGAATAGTACTACCAGCAAGGAACTTGAGAAAAGCAGCTGAAGTGAAAGCCAAGATTTTGCAGGAATCTCCAAACGCCAAAATCATATTGTTGGAGGTCGATCTCAGCTCCTTCACTTCCATTAGAAGATTCTGTGCCGAATTCTTGTCTCTTGGGCTGCCACTGAATATACTAATGTATGCTTCCTACTTTTGCTTATAATTAATATTTCCGCACTGGCATTTTACGTTTCAATAAATGGTAATGGAAGATGCGAAATGTTTTTTTTCCAGAAACAACGCAGGAGTATTCTCCCAAAAGTTGGAGTTTTCGGAGGAGAAGATCGAGATGACATTCGCAACGAATTACTTAGGTAATGAATCAATCTCCTATCGAACCAGAACAGTATCTAAGTTGAGTTGATTACGTGCTAAGAACCTTTTTCTAGTTGATTTACATATCTTAATCGAGTTCTAATTGGGGGAAATCATTTTGGCAGGACATTATCTACTGACGGAAATGCTACTAGAGAATATGATAGAAACGGCGTCACAATCAGGCGTAGAAGGAAGGATCATCAACGTTTCCTCAGTCATTCACGGCTGGGTGAAGAAAGATTCTTTCCGCTTCAGGCAGATTGTCAACCCCAAAATGTAAACAAAACCCGATTCATTCAACTTCTCAGTAACATAGGAAAAAGCTAACTCGTCGATCAACTTTACTTTGTTCGTGCAGTTACAACGGCACGCGTGCGTATGCTCAGTCGAAGTTAGCCAATGTTATGCACGTCAAGGAAATGGCAAGACAGCTCAAGGTACAAAAACTCACTCAAGAGTCGAGAGTCATTTCGTGTTAATCTCCTTCGATTGTGAAAACACGTCTCACACCAGAACTCACATGACAGGCAAGGAATGCCAGGGTTACCATCAATGCGGTCCATCCAGGCGTAGTGAAGACTGGAATCGTCCGAGCACATAAAGGTTTTATTACAGGCAAGGCGCTTGTAAATTCAACTGAGTAAAAAGAAATTTCTATTCACGAGCCCAACAAATTTCTAGTTGCCACATAATTTATCTAATAATTTGACAATTACGACTCAAGAATACGAAATAAACCTAACCGATAAAAATTTCTCGATGCAGATTCCCTGTACTTCATTGCATCCAAGCTACTGAAGACTATATCGCAGGTTTGTGTTCGCAATTCACATATCGTGCGTGCACACCCACAGAGAGTAATTCGGGTTTGATTGTAACGAGAGCTGACTTTGTGATTGCAGGGCGCATCAACAACTTGTTATGTTGCTCTGAGCCCCAAGACAGAAGGGATCAGTGGTAAATACTTTGCAGATTGCAATGAAAGCAACTGCTCGAGCCTAGCAAATGATGAACATGAAGCAAAGAAGCTATGGAAGCAGACAACTACATTGATCCAGAGACGACTCCGACGATAGATAGATATTCTACGTACCTTTTGTAAAGTTACAGCGGTTAGGAGCCATGTATATAAGGTTATGTATTCAAGACTGCAGAGGGTATACACAACCGTAGGCTTATTGGCGGGGAAACATAGGCGAACGAAAATAAAAAGCTACTATATTACAGCTGATAAAGATAAAACTCCATTTCCGTTCATTTCAGACTTCCCTAAACGCAATTCTTCACCTGAGACTTACTCTGGATATAGCATAATTCTCTCAATCTCCACCATCCAATCGTACAATGAGAGCATTTTCACAGAATTTTCCCATATATCAAGTCCAAAGGAGATGTAAGAATTGGTTATTTAATCGAATTGTGTATATTCAATATCTACATCAACATGGGTGGAATTACAGAGAATTCCATAGATGAAAGATTCATATTCATGAGATGCAACTCGTTAGACATGTAGGGTTTTGGCAGCACTCAGATGTAGTCAATGGTTTAAAAAAAAAAAGAAAAAAAGAAAGAAAAGAAAACACTAGAGAGCTCAAATAAAACTAAGTCAGGCTTGCCTAAGCTGACTTTGTAGCATAGGCAAGCTCGGCATGTCATTTTCATTAAGAAATATAGGAAAGCTAAAGAGACAGGATCGTCCGGTAAACTATGATAAATGACTTGACCATACATGCCACTACTCAACCAACACCCCGTGCTTTCAACTTTTGTTCCAAAACAAGCTTTGCTTTTTTTGTCCCTGTCGCTAGCTTTTCATGTCACAGAAAAACATCGAAATCTCATTACGAGCCCTATGAGCTTACTAACCAACTTCCAGGAAGCCTTTCATATTGTCAGTAATAGAGCATACGCATGGATTTGTAACCACAAAGAACCTAGTTTTAGCCACTTAATAGGCTGCATGAATGCAGTCACTTTCTGAAAATTTCTCACCAAGATCAACAGTGTACCTAATTTGATGCATTACTGTCAGATATTGTTTGCAATAGCCAAATTGTTATCCAATGAAAAGTGAAAATATTGAAATGAATATGTCAATGCAAAGAACATGAACAAAGGGGTTTGGTATACAAAGTGAGATAGCAAGGAAGCTAAGGTGAATGAAGACAAGAACTACAGAGAACAGTTCATGTTAATTGGCAATGGACAGCTTACAATCATGTCTTGACATTAGTCAAAAAGAGCACATTCCCAACAAGGTAAACAAGCCTACCCTCCTAGATTCCAGGAAACTGCAGTAAGTAACCAAGAGAATACAAGGTAATTGTAACACTCTGGCCCACAACTTTCCGTGATTATGCATTGCCTTGACATGTTCTTTTGGGTTAGACCAACCACATGAGTGCCTCAAACCAAAAAATGGGGACCTCATACAGCCCGATACGCCTCATAAGATGCTCCATTATGAGATAAAAACTGTAAAGTCTTCTCTTACACGTCAACTGTCAGGCAACTCTCACTGATAATAACTTGACCCTGTCACAAGATGTGACAATGAAGGGATCAACAATTACTGGGCAAATGTCTCAATCTTTATTTCTTAACCTGAAACAGACAGACAATCATGGAGTGTCATAAAGCCTGAACAAAATCTCATGAGAAAGTCCAAATTTTAAGGTGGGGACGAGGAAATGGAGTCAACAGGCACTAACAGAGAATTGAGATATTTCATTCACATAATGTTAGCCTTCAGCAGGGTTACTATTTTGGTTTAACAAGGACCATTGCGACCTGGGACTCCAAAAACATTATTTCGGTCAGACAAAAGGGTAATGACATAGGAAGTCCATAAACTTTTTCCAGTTATTCAATGTGGCCCTGGGACTTTTTCTATTCCATTTAGTTCCTGAACTTTTCAAAATCGATTCAATGTCATCCTTCCATTATCCTAGTCACGTGCTTTTGGCTGCATAGCATGCCGCCTCAACAGTGAGTTAACAAGAATAGTAACATGGGTGCCACCTCATTTCTTTTTTCAACCTCTTATATTTTCATATTTTTATTCTCTTCTTCTTCTGTTGCTGCTGCTGCTGCTGTCCTTATTAATCTGCCCATCCAAGATCACTGCCATTACAGAAAGTGGCTACCAGAGAGCCATCTAACCATCACTAAGGACCTGCAGCACAGCTCGTTCTCTATAGATAGTAAAATACCACCATTGACGGAACCCTTGGTTGACAGACCTGTGATCCCCCCCAACTCTCTGTTCAAATGCACCAAAAGTCGTGTGACCGCAAATCAAGGACGCGTTACCAAGATTCTAGGTCACCTGACCACAAATCAAAGTCACAAGGCCAAGATTCAATGTCACACGACCCTGATTGACGTCACAGGTCTCTAAGAAAAGACAGAGATAATTGGGCTTATTCTCCAAGCCAGAGCTCAAACTAATTAGTTCCTCAATACTCATTCAAGACATTCAAAATCTGGCGAGCCTTCCTGTGCTTAAAGAATGAATAATGTTACCGAGTGTCTCATTCCGTTGTAAGAACAAGGTCAAAATTTTAGAACATCCAGGAGATCTGCGCCATCTAATTTCTTCAATCAATCATGCATCTTCACCATATCTATAGGTGGATCATCAGAGATTCGTGAGGGTGGTCAGCAATGGTCAAGTTCGGTGGTCATGTTTAAGTCCATGGGTGGCAGTAAGGGTGGTGGCTGCAACGTGGTGGGGGAATGTTTGTGACATGGAATTTTTTAACAAAACACGACATTGAACCAAGTTTGAAAAGTCCAACAAGGAAAAGTTCAGGGATATCCAGTATTACTACCCCTCAAACATAAAATACCAACTGAAATAGAGAAACTTGAAAAGCTTATATGTAACAAAGCCAACTGAGGTACCACCTCCTTTATCAGAAAGTACGGATATGAACAATCAATCCTATTAAATGCAAAACATCCTGCACAAGCAGCCATCTCATTGAAAAATGGCCCACAACCGCTATTCCCAGTTTTTATCCACCACCAAATTGATAATCGCATATCATCTCACTTTCCCTTGCACTTTTTAAAATGACAAGTGATTCCCATCCTATTTGTTGACTGGTAAATGAAAGCTCCAAAAGTACTGAACCAGGCACCCCTAAGGAAACAACCAAATGACCAAACCAATAGCCATCACCAGTCTTATGTATTACCACTGACTTCCACATGGTGGCTAGCAGTTGGGCATTTCTCCTGCTTAATCATTTACAATAATAAAATAAAAATCTTGATAACACATCTCATTAATTTGCAGGCGGACTCCCGTATATGAGAGTGTTTCACGCAATTTGAAAAGATACACCTCAAATAATCCCTAATTACTCAGTATGAACGTTTAAACTCACCTTGATGTTAAAATTTTCGAACCGATAACAAGTAGAAGTTATCAATTTGGCTTTTGAGATTTTTGTTTCTTGGGGTCAGAATTTTGGTTTTTAGTTTAGTTATTAGTTTGTTTGAAATTTTTATATGAGGTTTGTCCAGATATTAAAGTTATTGAAATGTAGTTTAAATTGAACCAAACTGAACCGCGAATGCCCCAAAAGTATTTCCTAGCAACTCAAATAGACATAACATTGAAAATTCTATCCAAGAATACCTTCGAGATGACCGGCGAACAGATGATGCGGATCCTGAAGATGTTGCTATTCTAGTGCTTGTACCACGGTTCACTTTCTTAATGTCTCTCTCAACTTCCCCATATTCAATTTCATAATATTTCTTCCTTGCTGGAGACTCACTAATTTCAGTTGAAACTGAGGAAACTGGAGCAGACAGAGAATTTATTGAGTACTCTTGATGAACTGTGGTTTTTGATGGTGAGGTTCCTGTACATCATAAGATAATAGTATATTTGCGTTAGTGCAAAATCCACTTTGAAAGAAACAAACGGAAGAGTAGTCAAATGTCACAGAAGGAAAACCACGACATTTATATGAACGCATAGATGAAGTCAGGATACATGCTGGTGTTGGCTGCTCAGATCTATTGGCAAAAGGTCTGACATGTGTTGACAGTCGTAAAAGTCAACCTCAGATGCATAAAATGTAAAGGAAACAAGAGAGAAATATGTACCCTGTGTTGCAAATTCTTGAAACTTCCTTCTCATAATCCTCACAAACTTGTATAGATCATTGCTTTTGTTCAACTCATGGATCAATTCTTTCGTGCCCTCCAATGGGGGATCACATTCCAATACTAAGACAATCCAGCAAAAGAAAAAAAGTGGGTCAGCAACTTCGCCTATGGTTTAAATGTCCAAGCAAAACATCCAATACCAACAACCAAGCCTTACAAGTATACGTGTCATTTGCATGACGAACGGTGAAAAAGTACACGTCGTGTGGATTTTTTATATCGATATTATTGAACATGAACTTCACCCCTACAATAACAACAGAAGTCAGGAGACCAATCACGCAGGATAAATAAATAACGGTGCCACCCACATGCTTGCATTTACCATTTCCACCTTCAATTTGGAAACCAAGAACCTTATTGTACCAAGAAATTGCCTCTTGTATATCCACCTTTTGTCCAATTCTCTGTTCCTTCTTTTCTTCACATGCTGTCAAAGCTTTCAATGAACAGAGTAACATGCAATTAGATGGAGAAAGGATCAATGTTTTAAAGGAAATGAGAGACACTTAAAAGTAGCAATAAATCATTATTACACCAAAATAACCAGAAAGAAACAAAGAAAATCAGTTAGACAACACAATAACTGGAACGTTGCAACACATCATGAACATTTTTTTGTCTGGCTGTGTTGCATTTGCTCTTCAGGTTCAAAGTTACATTTCTACAATACAAAATACATGTGAGTTATTTAAGACCTGTCAAAATACAATAACATGTTTAATCTAACTGGGGATTCACATCAGGTCCTTTAAGGCCAAAAGGACAAGAAGAACAAGACCCAAGCGTTATGAACTTGAATATCACCAATGGCTTAATGCCAAAGCCAACATTTATACAAATGCAATACGTCAATGCAGGCAAACGAAAATGGGGGAATTCTATGTCATATCAGTTGCACCTAATGCTTATGAGACGTAAATGCACATTCTTGCATTTCCAGGAGAAGTTGTCCTGATGAAATCATAACAATAACAATGTCCCTGTATCAACCTTTCGTTGCATCTTTCCAGGATAAGCAGGCCTGGCGACACAACTGTTTCCAAGTAGTATCCTCAACACAGTACACACACAATTCTGACACGAGGTCCAAAGTCAGAAAACTAAGTAGTGACCAAACCTTTAAAGAACTGCACTTTAGAATTCTGCTGACCGCACTCAAAGTAGATAAAAACAAAGATAGAGAGCACACCAATCAGTTCTTGGGATACGATCGCAGCGCACTTATCCCTCCTGGCCTTCTGGTCCTGCAAGGATCTTCTGAGATGCTCTTGCCTCGATTTTACAGCACAGATAGAGTCCATAATCGCCATTCGCTTGGCCTCAGTACGAGTCTTAACTACACAAAATCAGATACTAATAATATTCAGCGAGCAGCAAAAACCGTACTCCCACGGGGTACCCAATCGTTCAACAGGGCAATGGAGAGAAGACTTTGAGTTCGACCGAGAGCGAGAAAGACCACGGCAGCCAAGAGCAAACCTGCGAGCGCTTTGACAAGCTCGTCCTCCGCTTCCTGCAAGCTGCTCTTCAACTTCGACAGCCTTCCTGCGACAAAGGGGGAAAAACGAGTTTAGCTTCATCTCAAATTCTCCAATCAATCCAAAAATCACATCGAATTGCGACGGAAGCAGCCCCGAAACCCTAGCCTAGAATGGGGGCGCGAACGGCCGCGCGGGCGCTGTCCTAAGGAACCGAGGACACAGAACAGACCTTGATTTTGGACGGTCTCCCGCGCTTTGGCCTTCGCGGACTGCAGCGACTCCAGGAACGACGACGCGAGCGCGTCGATCTCGCGCTGCTCGCCGGCGATCTCCGCCGCGCACGCCAGCCGCAGGGACTCCATCTTCGCACGCACCGACTCCCCCTGCATCGTCGTCCCCACAGAGCGCGCTAGAGAGAGAGAGAGAGAGAGATGAGAGATTTGAATGCGGTAACGACTCCTCAGCCCGCCATTTCTGCTTTCGAGTTCAAACGCGAGAAGCCAGATGCCCAAGAAATGATTAAAAGAGGCAACGGGAAAAAAGGCACAAGAGAAACAGTGACTCGCGAGCGTGTGACTCAGTGAGTTGCCGAGTTCGGTTAAAACTTCGGCGGCAGTCGTTGAGCTCGATTGAATCTGCAATTTACATCCCCCTGGATTTTGTCAACAGCTGTCCGATTCGCTAATTCTCTCTTTTTTTGTTCTGCAATTCACGTGTTCTTTGCTACTAACCGGAACTTAAGCTGAATTTTGGATGGAATGTTGTCAAGATAGGCATGGGAGGAAAGATGGGATGTCCAGAAAACAATTGAGATTATCGTGGGGCCGGGGTTCTTGCTAGGCCCCCAGCCCTAGGCGTGCCCAAGCTCGGCCATGCCAGATCGAACTAATGAAATTGGTAGGATCTAAGTAAATAACCTCTTTTCAGAATTGCTCTTATATATTATATCCGATTACCTTTATATAGAAAACTTTAGCATTTAATTTCGGTCGAACTAAATTTGGGCTAAAAAAAAATTGGGCCCAATGCTATGCACGGGATTCTCAGGCTTCTCCATTGATCGAGTCCACTGGATGATAAGGCGGATACTAGTCATAATGCATCCGATGCAAATAAACGTAAATTTTTGTTCAAAGTGCATAGTGGCTACTGGCTATTAGTGAAATTCACGCCTTTTGAGTGGTAATAGATGGGCCGATAGGTCTTTACCAAAAAAAAAAAAATAGATGGGCCGATAGGAAGTACGTCTAAGGAGACACATTGATTTGGGCCTAACCACGAGATTTTGGGAATTTTTGGGCCTAGTCTGGCCTTTTCACATGATTGGCTTAATTAGGCACAACTAAAGTAGCATCTATACCGACACACAATACGACATGTCACATCATGTCAATGCACCGTTCTTTAAATAATAGAGAATTCCGACACGTTGTATATTAAATGTGTACTTTTATTATAATTATTTTAATCAAATTAATTCGATTCAAATTCACAAATAAATAAATAATTAAAAAGAAACCTATAATGAATTTAAGCTAAAAACACTAATACACTATTTGTTAATATTATTCATTATTTCAATTTGACAAATTCAACTCAATTCAATAATTCAAGAAAAAAAATAAGCATTTTATATTTTGAACTCATGGGTCAAAACATGTTGGAAGAAAAAGAGAAAAAAAAAAACTTGGGCATAAAGTGTATGTCACGAGAAGTGAGAGTTAAAAAAAGAAGAGAACACTAAATTTTTCATTTTCCCCCTTTATTATTATTATTATTATTATTATTATTATTATTATTATTATTATTATTATTATATTTTGACCCTAATTTATTTTAAAAAATTTAAAATTGACCATATATCGAAATCACACGTTGAAATTTCAAACTCACATATTGCAATTGCGGACTCGTGTGTAAGAAAGTGTTGGAAGAATTGACCATTTTCCGACACTTGTTAATCGCGGAGAGTGTCGGAGAATATCAAAAAGTGTTGGAATATCCAACACGATACGAAAACTCTCGAAGAGTGTCGGTGCTCCCTAAAACACAACAAGTAAAGTAACCAATCCTAAATAGTTCCCAGAAGCAATTTGCACCGCTCCCACCGTAATTAATTAATAGCAAGACAACAAGAACGATCGAGAAGGAAAGAGAAAGATAATGGGGGCCTTTTGCTTTGCTTTTTCCATGTCAAAAAAGAGGGTCATCCTCCCTCCCATCATTTTCACCGGCAGTCCCCACTAACATTCACAGAAGCCCCACCACCACATAACCGAACGCAAGTTACTGCACTTCAAATGGAAGGAAAGAGGAGCACCAACTTTACTTTTTCCAGTCGATTGAGAGAATTCGAGCCTGCTTTTCCCTTGGCCAAGAAGAATGGGCAAGGGCTTCCCTTCATGGACGCTTCTTTTTGAGATCCTTCTCTCTTCCCAAGTGAAGGATAAGGACGGGACTTTGTTTTGGCAAGACAAAAGCTGGGTTGGCAAGGACCCTCCTTGCTTTTGCTTATAGCCTTTTGTTCTGGGGTCGACTGCAAATTCTCAATTTTTTTTTGTGTTGCAAGTATGTCCACGGAGATACGTCCACTCAGATGCATTTTTGTCATGTCTACTGAGGCCTGTTCTGCAAGTGGGATGAATTTGAATTTTGCAGAGAAGGTCCCTTGACCATTTCTGGTGAGAGAGAGAGAGAGAGAGAGAGAGAGATTTCAAAAGGCTCCAAGATAAATCAGCTGGTATTATTATCACTCAATAGCTCCAAAATATACATAATTTTGCCAAAACTAGGATGATACAATCAGCAAGCTGTCAGGGAAAACAAAAGAAACATCTGAATTTTGTAGCAATACCAACTCAAACCATGTAATGCCTAGCGAAGAAAAAATATATAAATTGATCTCAAAACGAAATGGTTAACAGCTTAAGCAAGAAAGAAAAGGGAAAAAAAGAAAAACTCTCTACAATCTGAGTCATTATGATCTGATCATGGACATCTCACATTTCTTCCAGGACCTCCATAGTAAAAGTAGATGCCCCAGACTCTGTTCCTCCCTTGCCTCACGTCGTAGCAGTTCGGGTGATCGGCCAAAACGCGTAGGTTTGACGGAGGGATCAGGCTGTTGTCCCAATCCACAACTTGTAAGTTCCGAAAATATGATGACCTCATGAACCCTTCACCAGCGAAATGGCCACTGCCCATCTGCGTGGAGGTGTGGTAGCCTCTCGATCTGGTGTTGACGATTTCGCCTCCGAATTGTACCATGTTCGCATGGCTTCTCAAGTGACTGAACAAGTATGCTGGCCAGTATCCTACAAGTAGGCCTGAACCAAATTGGAGCCACCAGTGTCCGTGCTTTGGATCCTGCAAATAGTGCATTGGCATCATTGGTCTTGAGAGTGACTCGTTTGGATGATTAATAGTTAATTGACATTAGTGGAGTCTAATCATATGATTTGCTACTTTATTGTAATAGCATAAATTAGCTCTTCTTGATGGATCTCATTCATTATCTTTGCTCATATGCAGAGGGGGAAAGAATCAAGAGGCCACAGTTCTGCAGTGGTGACTGGAAAAAACAAACAGAATCTTACAAATGATTAATATGCTAATGAAAGGTGGAATAGCTATGCCAGAAAGCTGATTGACTAGTGTGGTCAACTTCATTTATTTAAAAGTGGGACTCATTATGGATCTCATCAGCACATTTGGCAACAGTGCAACTCTTGTTAGATAATTGCTACTGACTGTGCAGAGATTGGCCATATTGATCAATTCTCTAATTTTTAAGTGTAGGTAAGCAGACTATCTACTTCACAAGTCATTCCAAGATTATAGAGAATCTCAAGTTAAAAAGCAAAAAAGCTCTGCGTATACATCAAAATAATGGCATTCAGTTTACCTTCCAAACCATTACACCAATGTCAAATTGTCTGCCATTGTAAGAAGACCTCGGTGAGATAGCAGCTCCAATAGCGATCCTTCTGTTTGTCTGAACAAAGCCTGAGCACAATAGGTTGTAGCAGCCAGTTGCTTGGTATGCATCTGTCTGCAAATTGTTCGCCTCTCAGTTCCTTTTCTAATTTCTTATATACATAATTTACGGAAAGATATAGTTCGACTGATTTCTCATGTCAGATCGACCCAGCCAGATGATACTTACAGTCCAGTAAGTGAAGAACCTTGGGTAGTTATCTCCATATAATTCCGGGCTAACCTGATTATAGAGAATGTTAAGATCATTCATCAGTAACAAACAATAATTCCGGGCTAACCTGTTCTTTTAAATCTGTGTCAAACATTAACATTTTCATTTTTCTAGGCCCTCATATAAAATTAGAGTTTTTCTCTAGTGTTTGTAGTCTGGTTTACAGAATGCAGAGAAAAATAGTGGCGAATGATCAAAAACACTTGCCTGCCATCCAGCTTCGATTGTGTTAAGGTCATTGCCAAAGGAACCTGAAATAACCCATATTTGTGACAAGCTAAACTCGTACTCGTCAGTGACCCGGGGCGCCCACACGTTAATGCTCGCTTTAGCTCCGTAGAATTGGTCCCCATTCACGTACACAACTGCATGCTGTAGTAATAAGGAAAGCGATGTTTTTTTCAGATTCCTGCTTTATAAAATGCTACTTATCCAAAGAACGACTATTGAAGTTATTGATTGTTTTGGATCAAAGGTTGTTAGGCCGTAACTCACATCAATTAATGCATGGTCCTCTTTTCAATTATGGGATTTTAATTTTTCAAACGGCTCAATATAGACAGTTCAATAATCTGATGATTGGTGCCAAACAACAGCTTCCATTCATGTAAAACTAGGATTAGTAGCAAGCAACTAACGCCTAAATAGGTATATTCAGCTGTTTGAAGGATAAAAAGTCAAAAAAGAAGGCAAACACTGTGTTTTCTCCTTTGCTGATTATGAAGAAATGTTTCCAACAGTAGCAATGCCAGAAACTTCTTTTTGTTAAGCAATGTTTCTGACAGTAGGAAAAGCAGAGAATTTTGCAATCTTTCTTGTTTATCATATCTGAGTTCATCATTGACAGTTTGACACAGACAACAAAACGCTGCGTAAGCAGAGACTCGCTCACCTCATGACCACTGCCCGTTGAGTCCCTTCTAACATGCCTCCTCAACTTCCTTCCAAACCTTCCAATGGAACTTGCCCTGAGCACGTCTCTCTCTGTGGTTCTTCTGATTGGGATTGTTCCTTCTGGGCATGACCCACCTGCCTCGGCCCATAGCTGAAAAGCATCTGTGACTTCATCTGTGGCTTCATCTGTGGTCGAGTCATTGCCCTTTGGCCTCTCTGGTGGATCCTGTAGAATCCCAATTATTCAGACTCAAATCGTCCACCTTTAATTTCTTTGGTGATTTGATAAAAGGTGAAGTAGTACCAGTGCTTTCTGCCCTTTGAGCTGGGGGTGGTCAAAAGCAGGTTGAAGATGAGTAAGCACACAGTCTATCAAATCGCCATCTGGGCTCTGCCGAAAAGAAAAGCAAAAGGATCATTCATCTTCCTTTAAAGAAAACAGAAGAAATGAAGCGGCATTGCTGAGCCAAGTGCTCTATCAAGAAAGACCAGAGAATCAGTAGAAACAAAAAAAAAGAGCAAAACAAAAAAGAAAAAATATATATATACCTGAATGGTCTTCACTGCAGGTTTATTGATTTTCTTGAGATAAGCCTGGACTTTCTTCAGCTTGTGCAGCTCGTTATATGGATGGAAAGTTTGGTTGACTGGTGGTTTGTTAATGGATTCTGCTGCTGTAGCAGGCAGTGAAAGAACAGGGCTTAGTAAACAAAGAGCAAAGAGGGAAGAAACCAACATGGGCATGATCCGAGGAGGAGGAGGAGGAGGAGGAGGAGAAAGTGCCAATCTTGAGGAATGTTTTGACTGAGAAAAGGAGTGCTGTTGGGTTCGCATGACTTCGGGGTGTTGTCCTGTTGTGCGATGGTAAGCACGAGACAGGAAGAATTCAAAATAGAAAGGAATGATTAGCGTTCATGTCCATGCGAAACAGAGGAACATTGGAAGAGTGCAGAGAAGAATAATCGTCTGCCTCATCGTTTTCACAATATTAAAACCCCTCTCCTCCTCTCTCCCTTCTGTCTCTCTCTCCCCCTCTCTCTCTCTCTCTCTGTGGAGAATCTGGTGTTTTGGTTTTATGCTTCTGACACCGGAGGAACTTGAGGCACGAGCCGTATTAAAAATGGAAGAATGGGGGAGCTGAACTTTTATCGTAGTTTTACCCAGAACTGGCAGTTTAAAGACCGACTCATTACCTTACCAAAAAAAAAAAAAAAAAAGACCGACTCATCTCTGTTCTGTTATGTGACCACAAAGTTGAGGAAAATTACAGGATGGCAGAAACAGAGAAGCAAGCTGTTGTTTTGGTACATTTTGCGAAAGGGAAAGATTTGGAAAGGACTAGGAGTGCCGACAATTCCATCTCGCATTGATACGCACCGATAGTCCCAGCACAGTTAAAAACTGTCAAAATAAAAATGTAAATCTGACTCGAAATTATGTTCCTTCGACTCTAAAAGCATACCGGTTGCAATCAAATCATAACGGGTTAAAAAAATAGACCATCTTATGCTCGTATCGAAAGCATAACCATCAATTTTCGTTACCTAAGAGATGATTTGGTATGCCTTTTTCAGTAGAATATTACAGCTTTTAGAGGTGTTTCGGCGAACTATCTTGACAATTAGCAAATTCGCATGAAGACTCGCCGATGTTTTCGTGCATTGATTGTAAGGTCACTGAATAAAAGGACATTTTTGTCCCATAATCACCTTCATTTGCCTTTCGTATCACCGTTCTGCAGTCAATAAAACTCGAGCTGTGCTCCTGTTCTGGGACACAATTTCTCCTTCTCTTCCGGTTCATAAACCGTGTTATAGTTCCAAAGTTTCTGGTCATAACCTTGAAAATTCAAAGTCAAAGTTCTGTGAAGTTTTACTGGCGGGAATGACGAGGTGGGCCCGGAGGGCCCCTCCCTAATTGAACAGCCCCCGGTCCCCAACGCCCCGACCTGACAACACTATGATGTCATGGTCCACCTAAGCAATGAGGGGCCCGTACCGGGGCCATTTATTAGGTCATAAAAACTCTCTGCAGATAGCAAGCCTGGCTAATTAATGAGATTAGCTGGAGCTGCAACAATATGGTGGGTTCCCTAATTTCTCATCTTAGCAGTCTAGCATGCCCTATTAATGTTTTATATCATGACTGTCTGTGCATCTTGGAGATCTTTCATGGACAATTGCATAAAAGATGAAATTAATGGACCTCGTGCATAGGGTATGCTAGTTTATGAGATTTCTTAAATTTCCCCTAAAATTTTAAACTCCTTTCGAGTTAGAATTCTTCGGATAGCTCAAAATTAGAAACTAAAAAAGCTAAGCCGATAGTCTTGGGTGGAATAATAAACTGATGAATAGATCCAGTCAATTTGATTTGTGCCCAATTCTAAAAGGTAGAAGCTGGTCCCTCCCACATGGGTTCTCTAACACGAGACTTGAATCAACCCATCAACAGATTCTAAATTAGTTTTTTTTAATAATTTTTAATCTAAATTAGCTGCAATTACCGCTCATTCAAGGACATTACTGTTTATGTTAGTGTCGAATTTCACTTCTATGTCCCACTTCGTAAGGTTAGGATCAGTAATTTGAAATTATGAGTTTGACAAACTCATAATTTTTCGGTGGAACGAGGACCCGATTGGTTCTTAGACCAATCGGTGCGAAAAGTTCAACAAATAACATAAATAAATAAATAGACAAAATCCTTGTAAAGAAACATGCGCATGCCTATGGTGGGAAAGGAGAGGCCCCCTGCCTGAATGCTGACTTACCTTTCCTTCTCAGGTCCCGAGTGATGATGCTTGCCACTTCCCAAAGACTTGTCGTCTTTTAATTCCCAATTTCTCCATTGCAAGAAAAGAAATTATTCAAAGAACATTAATACTCTTTAATTCACTACCGGTATCAAGACGATAAGGGAAAATTTCAATATAAAGATCCGGAGGGGAGCTATTTTTTTAAAAGATTAAAAATTGATTTTATTCCAAATAGGGGTCACCAAAATAGCTAAATTAGTATCAAATAAGGGCTTGAATTCATCCCTGGCTTGTTCCGACAGTTAGAACAAAGGTGATTTTGTCCAAATTCTTTTGATTTTATCTAAATTGAAGTTAACATGTGTGCTAACCAATTGAAAAATTGCCAGAATAAGTTGAAGTTGACTACTTCGGATCATTACTTGAAATAAAGGTTTGTTTCAATTAATTTTTGTTCCTAAAAAACCGTCCACTTCAGGCCAATTCTATTTAATTTTTTCAGATATCAATTTACATATTTGCAATGAAAAATGATGAGTTAAAAAATCGAATTTTTTCCATACTTTCAATGCTTTGGCTACCATGAACTTTGACCGAATTGAAGGGAATAAACTTAATATAAATGGCAATGAAAATTCAGGAATTGGAAAGGAAAAATCAAATATTTGAGTCGCCATGTTTTCTTTTTATTATTATTATTTTGGCTTATATATTTTGAGAAAAAAAAAAAACCGGTTACCGCGTGCACCGTCATTCGTTGGTGCTGGACACGGAATTGAAAGGACATACGATGTCTTGGTGGAATAATGGAGATAATGAGATACGGGCCCCACTTTGGGGGCAACCCACAGGAACAGCTACAGGCCGTCATGATGCCGCTAGATTACATGATGATGATCTCCCCCGGTGGAACCACCCGCACCCCCACAACCTTTTTATAAAGTCGGAATTGATTATATTCCCTCCCCACTCAACCTAGAATACGAATATTTCCCAATTTCCATTTTCTTCTTCTTCTTCTTATCCTCTCAAGGTATATTCTTTTCTTTTTCCTTTTTTTTCCTTTTTTTCAATCGAACTTCTCGAGATATATTCAGTTCCATCGTTTTCGATGCTCGCCCAACTTCCGATGCCAGGTATTGGGGAAAATTCGAATTGTGAGGTCATAATATATGAAGAATAAAATTAATATAACAAAAATTTTTAAATTAATATATTTTTAATAAATTTATCTAATATTCATTTTTATTATGAAAAAAAATCTCAAATTGATATATTTATGATAAAATTATCTTAAACTAATTTTTTAACCACTAAAAACTCGGACCAAGTACATTTATGATATAATTGCTCTATTTAGTTTTATTAAATTGGATTAATATCACAAAAATCATAAACTTATACATTTATGACAAACGAAGTATAAATCCCTAAATTTGTACACTCGTCAACTATTACTTCTTATCCAACTTAATAATTTAACAAGTAAAATCTAACGAAAATTAACGAAAAGTAAATTTGCCATAGTGAAACTTGAGGTTTTTATAGTCAAAAAATTAATTTTTAATAAATTTATCATAGGTGTCTTGATTTGAAGTTTTTTATAGTCAAAAGATTAACTTGAAAAAGTACTGATACTAAAGAATATGAGGAAGATAGCATTGCATGATTTATATATGCTTTACATAATGAAAGGCATACAAAATATTTATAGCTTTCCAATATGACTATATAAGATTATATGATAATATAATAGCAAATATAGTTAATTAGGGACATGCACAATCAAAGGAGATACGAAGAATGAAGGGAAATGTGGAGAATTCCATAAACATATATCTCTAATGATAATATTTTCCTTTGGCAGTCATAATCTTCCCGTTTCACTAGTGTTTGCTTTATTGATAAAAAGGAAAACAAAATTGGAAAATAAAGAGTCTTACCGAAGCAATTTCTCTTCAGCTTTCACAGGATTTTCAGATGGCGCAGCATAAAGCAATATTTAAATTGGAATGGTACTTTTTAGCTCTTTTCAGTTTATTTACTTAAGTTCACACTTAGCATTAAATTACAAAACTTATTCACAATACGATATAACACCAAAAAAAAGAAAAAAAAAAGAAAAAAGAAAAAGGAAATTAGAAATAATTTTGTTGCCCAGAATTATTTATTTTTAGATCCAAGTCCAACCAGCAATGCGGTCTCAAAGAATTTTTTTTAACAAATGTGTAAAACGGGCATAAACACAAATTTAAAATCAAGTAATGATTAGCTAAGTGATTAATCGTCCAATTTGTATGTTGGTTTGGGCATGACAAAGCACGTGTGAAATTCACTCTATCCTCCACTAAGACTAATTTGTATGGCCATGCTCATCATCATGTGATGGAGACTACCTCAATACACATGGATTGAGTTTTTCCATACATCTGTGGAGATTAATTAGTGCAAGTGAAAGTCGGAACGGAACGTCTCTCCTCTTGTTCGAATAAGTCGTATGAATTTTACACACGACCATGAGATGAAAATTAGAACTTGCATAAATCATTTTAAAATGCTATATTTTCTGGTTTTTTTTTTTTTTCAATTAATGATAATTTTTTTAGCAGAAAGATACCATTGAGCATTTTCCAACTATTAAAAGAGAAGAAAATGATACAAATGGTTCATAGACATTGATTAAATGTGTAATATGCTTCATAAAATTTTAATCTATTTAATATGCCCTTTAGACTCTAACTTATTATGCAATGTTGTTCCCCATCTTTCAATTTATATAATGTAATTCATAAATTTTTAATACATATTCAAATGTAAAATGTCGTCCTTAAATTAGAATTAATAAAAGAATGACATCGAGCGTCTTCTTATAGTCCAACGATTAACTTCAATATATATATATATATAAAATTTAGGGATTACATGGTGTATTTGGCTAAAATTCATAAATCACATTAAAAAAATTAAAAATTTAAGAATTAGATTAAAGTTGAAGGATTATTTTTATCCATGGAAGAAAGAGAAGGTGTGTGCGTGAAGATAATAAATAAAGACAAAAGGAGAGAATACAATTTTTTTAAATGAGCCAAGAGGACAATCCTGCAAAAATGGGTTGTGCCATGGCTCAAGCAGTCACCTACACCTACCAAAAAGGTCAGTGTTATAACTACAGGAGTTGCTGTCGGCAAGGCTGTGCTTGGACCTCCGTCTGTCATTTACAGGCGAGGAGTACAAGCATTGTCATTTACAGGCGAGGAGTACAAGCATCTCTTTGCATTCCCACTACTTGTCGCTATGGTTCATATTGGGACTGCCACGATGTTGCTCTTTCCAATGCGTTCTCCCTTTTTGCCCTTTTTTGAACCCTGCAGTGGGAATAATCATGGGCTGCCACGCCTGATCTTTCTTAAAGTACGACAAATACATGCACGAAAATCATCACTCCTCATTGTTTAAGGGGTTTTTTATTCTTTAAATATTACCGATCAAGTATCCGAGAAAAAGGAAAATTAAGTTGATCATTTATTTAAGAGAAAATTTTAAATAAAAATTTCAAATACTCTTATTTTCTTAAATAATAACTTAAAATGAATATTACTTTAAATACGAATGTGAAATATCTTCATTTTCTATAATAAAGACCTAAAGTATATATTATTTTAAATAAGAATCTACCCATATTAATTTCAAATAAGAGTTTGAAGTAATTATAACTCTTTCAAATAAAAACCCGACTTTCTAATCCTCGTTGGATAGGTCAGGGTGTGTTGGGTGAGGGCTGTTAGGTCTATGTGAGGGTTAGTGGCCTTCGCCCAGATTTGAAAAAAGTTAGCGACCCTCTCCTGTTTCTTGTGAGGGCTGCAGTCGACGACGAGGATTGTCGACTCACCTAAGTGTCAGCGACCTTGCTAACATCGTCGCCGCCCCATTAGTAATGGGACGATTGCATTTATGCTTTTTGCTTAAATACTATTCATATGTGGATTTTGCTAAAAAGGAAGTCTAGTGTGGACCATGAGGTAATTGGTCTTGGCATAAACGATGCCACACTGAGTCCTTCTCTTAAAATTTATATTTTTTAATTTCTTTTTAAATTTGTAATCTCATATAATTTAAATTGTGTTTGGATGAAAATATCTCCGATTGACTAACGAAGTCAAACTCTTATTTGAAATAGTTATAACCACTTCAAACCCTCTTCGAGACTAATATGGTCACTTTACATCCTTATTTGAAAAAATGATGACAGTTCAAACCCTTATTTAGAATTTTCCCTTTATTCAATGTACTTGCCCTTCTCATTTCATGTAGAACTAATAACATTCTTCATTAAACATAGTTAACAAATGTTTAGAGATACTCATTATACACACCAACTTCATTATACACACCAACAATTGATAATGTGAAATGTGGCTAAAGAACAAATTATGGAGTGATCACGTTTGGGACATTTACTAGGATTTCTCAATTGCAACCCAAATCATGCTTTTTGCCGTCTTCTCGACTCTAGAAAAGTTCAAAGTAAAATTGGTATTTTCTACATCTTATCCATATTTCATGCTTCGAATTTTCATCAGATAGTAAAAGGGTAAAATTATTTGGTGACCGCTTAATGTTATTCGACTTACGATGGAGCGAACATTCAGTACTCTTGTGGCATGAACCTTTTAGTTCTCCACAAACAATCATAACTATCAATTTCGGAAGAAAGACAACATCAAGATGTACAAAAAATTCAATAGTTTAATTCGCATGTGAAGTATCAACAAATTTTCCTTCAGCGTACAATTTTATTTATTTATTTATTCGGACGTGTCGTAAGACCATGGGTGCACACAGTCCTCTTGCAAGTAAAGAATTAGTGCAAGCAAGCTTGTTCCTACTTTGAGTACTGGGCAAAATTTCGTTCATCTCTTTCTCCTCTACCATCTTTCTTGAAGGAATTCTGAAAGTGTCGGCTGCTTCGCTGCATCGCCAATGGAGATCATGCATTGGCCCATGGGCTTTTACCACTCGAACCAGCTTGGAGCCATTGGTTTTACCATGAATTTTGGGTTTATATTACAGCACATATTTATGACGCGATAAAAAGATCGCGAATGGCGCTCTTTCTCGAAATCAAGTTTCATATCATGAAAATCCTAACTTAAGGCAAGCGAATTGATCAAATTGGGCGGCACTCATCTCCGTGAATCACGATTACTCTTTACTCCTTGCTCTTATCTGGAGGCACGGATCTACTGTCCTGCAGCTTGCGACACGGACGAGAGAGACGTGACCATGTGCGAATTTAATGAACCTGGGACGCTCGCTGCGATCGGGGTCTACCTCGGTGGCACCCAGCGCGCGGTGATTGGAGGTGAACCAGGTGCTGTTATTCGGGTGAACCGGTTACTCGGGCAACGAAGGTAATTACTTCATTGCCTCCCTCCTTTTATTCATAGCAGTATTATTTTAGCTGCGAGGTTTATGTAGAAATTGTTCTTCTTTTTTTTTTTGGGGGGTCTTTGGATAGGTAATTTATGTCTCTCTCTTATTTGAAGTGCATCTATAATCACAGTTATCCAGGACACGATGTCCAAGACATGTGAGTCATTTCGGCATTACGAATGGCCCAGCGACAAAATTATCGTAAAATCACATTATCGCTGCAACCAAGTGTAAATGAACCGTTAAAAAGATACTGATCCTCTGTATTTGTGCATCTTAGAAATTTTCAATTGGAGAAAAAAAACATTAAAAGTGTTATGACTTTTATATGATGTTCACTTTGGTGTCAAAATTTTTACCGAATTATTTAAGTGTAAAATCAGAGAAAAAAATTATTTAAGTGTCCTTAGCGATAAATTCCTGCTAAAAGTCCTATGTGGCTTTTTTAATAAAAAGTTTATTCATATGTGGTTTTTGCTTTTATTGAAAAAAAGAAGTCTAGTGGGGACCATGAGGTAGTTGGTCTTGGCATAAACGACGCGACCGAGTCCTTCTCTTAAAATCTATCGTTGTCTTTCGCTTGATTTTGACCTCAATCTCGTCCAATCACTTGACCAACATCATCCTCTCTCGCTCACTTGTTCAATCAGCGCCGAAAATAATTAGAGCTTGGTACTTGGAGGGAAAAAATTAGGATTTGGTGGTGGAAGTAATCTTGCGACCGGGAAAAGTTGAGTAATAATTTATCCTCATTGAAATGAATCTCATTGCTTGTTAAAACAAATTTGAGCCGCTTTTCCAACTCTTGCTCTCCATTGCAATATTCAAATCTTAATTTTGGAGTTTCCAAATTAAGATTTGAAGAATTTGGGGAAATAGTTTGATTCATCCAAATTAGGATTTATATTTTGGGAAAAACACGTAGATGATATTGTTTAGGGCTATTGATCATGGTTGGGTACGCCGGCTAGCCATGTTGATTGGGGAAACTAATAAAACATTATCATGTTGGATTTCCGATATCTTAAATTCGAACTAACACTTAATTGATCGTTTTTTTTAAGGCATTCAAATGATCTGATGAATAGTTTTTGGCATCAAAGGGAATGTTGTGGCACTTTTAGCTTGAAAATTGTTACACTATAACAATTATATCTCCGATTTTAGAACGACATAGATCATAATAAAAAATGAAAAGAAATGAGTAGATTTTTCGTTGCATATGAAATCATGAGAAGTGAATTAAATTTCGTGTTAAACGCATATGAATATGCAATTTAATACATGCATGATACCACAATTACTCGCTGATCTACATTTGGTCGATTACCAAGTTCAATGGGTCAAGAAACTCTAAGCGCTAATTGAGCATTATTGCATATTATGAGAAATTATCAATCACATGAGATGTTCAAAGAGTAACATATAATACATTTTGCCACATAATTGCGTGCATACGAAATAAGAGAACACGATAACAGAAGTGAAAATGCGATATAATTTATTTTAGGAAATATAAATAGATCTACTTGTGCCGACATAAAACTTCTGTTCGTATGTTAAATTATCATTTTGTCCCCTATTTTATGATGAAGAAGCTTTAGTCACCTTTTAGCCAACATTGATGTGTTTATGAAATTTCTTCTAGGTCAAAGGTTTTTTTTTTTCTTCAGAATATGGATTATAAATAATACAAAGAGATATGGAGAGGTAAATACGAATGATATTTCCATAACGAAGAAACGTTTCTTGGAAATTTCAAACCATTAAGGCAAGCTCGTGCCCTGTTTCTCCCGCCATTCTTTCTCCTTCTTCATCCTCATCTTTTCCTCTGCCAGGATCCAAGAAGAAGATGGAGTGGGAAGTTTAGGGTGCGCATGGTAAAATTTCTGAAACAGAAATTGATTTCGGCCGAAATCAATTTCTCAATTTCTATTAGGACGAGTTTCGAGCAAAGAAACCCGTTTGATAACGACTCAAAATTTCTATTTCGAGGAGAGAAAAGGAGTCGATGTGTTTCTTTGAAGAAGAGGGGGTGGATAGAAAAACAATTTCTATTTCTACTTGAGAAATAGAGAAGCTAAAATTTTAGCTTCCGATTTCTCACCCAAAACAATTTCGAAATGATTTCTATTCCGAGGAATAGAGAAATCAATTTGCGTTACCAAACGGATTTACATTCCAAACCGCGTTCCGGGGAACAGAGAAATTGAGAAATTGAGAAACAGAAATTTTACCATGCGCAGTCCATTTAGACTCCGATCGTTTCACGGAAAATGTGGTGTTTCTGAAAAATATTTTCCATAAAGTAATTTTCCAGGAAAATGTAATTATTTTATGGTGTTCGGATAAAACCTAAAAATGAAATGGAGAATATTTTTATTTGTTCAAAGCAAGGAAAATCTTTTCCTCAATATACTCTTTTTCATTTATTTTATTATTCAAAATCGATTATTAATTAATTTATTTTTTTCTTTGTTTTCCATCTTCTTCTTTCTTGGCCTACTGCTGTGCCGACGATTGGCCATAGGCGAGCCTTGAGCTCATCGATGAGCATGAGGCTCGCCGCTCACCAGATTGGTCAAGCGGCGAGCTCTCTAGTGAGGGTTGAGTCAACAACCTTGGAGCTCTCTAAGCTGGCGAGGCTCGAGTCCAGTGAGCTCGGAGAGCACTGATCTGGTGAGTCTCGAGCTTGACGCTCGCCAGAGGTGGGCAAGCCTCATGCTTGCTGGCGTGCTCGAGGCTTGCTTATGACTGGTCACCAGTGCGAGCATGAAGCTCGCTTGCGGCCGGTCACTGCCGGTTGCCGCCGGTCACCAAAAGATGGGAAACAAGGAAAAGAAATAGAAAATAAAAAGAAAATTAAAAAAATAACTCGAATGAAAAAGGAAAAGAAGAAGAAGAAGGGGGAGAAGGAAGTGATGACTTGTAGAAGTGTGAAATAAGAGAGATCAAGTGATGAAAATCTTTTTTACTTTTCAAAAGTGGAAAACATTTTTCTTCTAATTTAGAAGACTTTTTTCCTTTCATGGAAAATGTTTTACTCAAAGAATTCATTTTCCATGAAACAAATGTTAGAAAATTCGGAAAATTTTCAAAGCCTAGTAACGCTTTCGTTTCGATGGACAATTTCTTTTCAGAAATAGTCTTTTTCTATTTTTATTCCCAAAACAAATTTTCAATAAAAGAACGCATTTGGTAACTATACAAAATTTTTATTCTTGAAGTGGAAAAAAAATAGAAATACGTTTAGTACGATTAACAATTTTTTTTGTAATGTAAAATTTCTTTTAATTTTTTTCTTATTCTTCCTTCGCCGTTGCTTGTCGTCGACCATTGCCGCCGATGACTGGCGACGACATTGCCCGCTACCTACCACCACCGCTCGCCATGGTCGGTTGTCGATTGGCATCGGTGGTGGCTGTCGAGCGAGTGGTGGCCAGTGGTGTCAAAGGTCATTGGTGGTGGGCGATGGTGATAGTATGTTGGCGGTGGCGGGCGGCAGCGGTTGGCCAGCGATAAGCGGCTGAGGGGAATGACGGCCGGCAAAGAAGAAGAAAAGAAAAATAACTTATTTCTAGAAATTGTTATTGGGAACAAGAAATTATTTTTATATTTTTTGTTTTATTCCAAATCTATTATCTGGTCACTTTTTTTTATTTCAGTGAATAGAAAAATTAATTGACATTATCAAATAAATTTTTGTTTTGTTTTTATTCTAGGGAACAAAAGAACAAAAATTGAGAGAAATAGAAACATTATCAAATAGGGTATCATTATGAAAATTACTTGATGTTCAAGAAGATGAGCACGAATGAAGACGCCACGTAGCAAGTCGCTGCTATCATCAGCCAAGACGGGAATGTTTGGGCCCAGACCTCCAATTTCCCCCATGTTCGTCCTCTGCTCATCATCACCTTCCATCTTCTTCAATTTCAATTCTTGCTGCCTGTGTTATCCAGTCGTGAATTCTCTTGTTGCGGTGGAAGAGTAATTACTCACTCCCAACGATAAACTCGGTTCTCAGTTCTGGATTTCGTTTTATCTCTAACATCGCGTAACTTACAGCGCCCATTCCCGTGAGCCATTTGATCAAACAGAGGAAATGTAACATTTGATCACTTGAGAAATCATGATTGCTCTTCTTTCGTTTGAGGTGCTCTATGTTTTTATGCATTTGTGGTCGACCCACTAATTACGAGATCTCCGCATACTTTTATCCTAGAGTAAGTATAAAGCTATTTATCTTCTCATAATGCGTGAATTCAAGATAAAAACCGGAGATACCGTAAGCTCCTCTTGCTTTTATAAAGGTTGAGATTTTAGCTATGGGCCGGGAAGATGGCTCCAATTACACGACGTTGGACAGATGCGCACTGAACGTATGCTGCTTCTTGCACGTCAGCCCCACAGAAATTCAAACAAATATGTCTCTCTGAGTTTTTATCTAACAAAGCCCAGGCGAGAAAATATTGGGTATATTAATGGTAGCCACGTAATCAATACATTAATCCATTCAGCTTACGACAAGTCGCACTGTGGGGGCCTACTCTGTCAGCAAATCTCTCTCCCCTGCATATGGACTCTGCTTTGCATTACATTCTTCAAGAAAGGCCATTCCTTTCCAAGGGTTTTGACCGAAGCACCATGCAGAGCAATAACGGCACCGCGTGAAACCAGGGAAGCAAAAAAGTCGAACGCTTTCACCATTTCTTAGTGTAACCAAAATCAGACCCTTTTTGTTTGTCGAACCAAAAACGGACTTGGACGGCCAGAAAAACCAAGAAGGTCGAGACACGTTTCGTTTTCATCTGAAAAAGCTTCCACGAACAAACGGAGGTTCAATATTTTCCCGAGAAAAGACGGAGAATGCGTGTGTTTGAGCGATCCAGAGCGAAGGGAAGAGATCGTCCGGAGCAGGAGGAAAGCCGAAGCAGCAACAACGAGCGCGGAGCAGCAAACGAGCGAAAGCAGAGATTCAAAATTTAAAAGCCTTCGCTCTGGAGAGAGGTATGACTTGTCTCCTTCTAATGGAAATGAAAGAAGCAAGAAGAGGAGAGTGAATATAACAGACGCTACAACAGAAGAGAGAGAATACAATGCAAAGCAGAGTCCGTACCGGGGGGGGGGGGGAGAGACCTGCTGACAGAGCGGGCCCCACAGTAATGAACTACTGCATTGATTACGTGCCTACCACTGGTGACTGGTGTATCTAATATTTTCTGAGGGCGGCCACTCCTCCATCTTTATATTTTCTTAGCCTATGTTGTGGACAGCACGGAGGAGAGACAAGATATTCTTTGCACGGTAGCAACGTCGGAAAGGAAGACGAGCATGTCTTTGCAGAGCAGCGCCGAGAGGAGAGGAAGATGAACCTCTCTGCACAGCCAGTTGCCATCTTAGTGAAGGAGAAAGGACAGCCAGTTGCCTCATCTTTGAAGCTAGGTACAGGTGGCTCAGCTTGATTTGATTTACAGAGTAGCTTGCAATAAGAAGTGATCGTGAAATGAATTTTTTTTCTTTCTGCTTTCTAGGAGAAGGAAAGAGGTGAGTCTTCGGGAGGAGCATGGCCCAAGGTTCATAAGCTGAAGGAATTTCCGCGTAAAGAAGATCATGAGAAATTACAGAAGATTCTCTCCATTTTGGACAGTAAAGAGAGAATGCGTCGGTCTCAGTCTCGCTCTCCTTACTCTCCTTTTATAGAGGGAAAAAGGTGACACAGAGGTTCACCTTCCTCTCCTCTCCGACGCTGCTCTATAGAGACGTGCTCATCTTCCTCTCCGACGCTGCTGCTGTGCAGAGAACTTCTTCTCTCTCCTCCCGATGGTGTCCACAACATGGGCTAAGAAAATAGAGAGAGGGGAGAGGCCCTTGCATGGCTTTGTTTCTTTATTTTGACAAAATATTAAAAATGCATGGGAGACATGAATTTCTCTGTTGGATAAAAAATCAGAGAATCATATTTAGTTGAATTTCAATTCGTAGATGAAAGAGTTCGTTTTTTGTATTTATTATTTATATATAATTAAGTGATTACGAATTAGTATCAAACATTATTCTCTCTCTCTCTCTCTCTCTCTCTCTCTTATGGATTTAAAATTTGTTTTTTTTTCCTGCCCCTGGATAGCATGGGTAATATCTGTAAACTTAACTTAATCTCTCCCGTGAAGCCTTTCATCGATTACCCTTTTTCATTCATGTAAAATAAATGTGGGGGATCTTCTTGGACCGTCGCTAGATGAAAAAACGAACAAAGGCATGGTTATATTAAAAACCATGCCCATATTAAAAATGAACGAAAATATCAATTAGTCTTTAATTACGACGCAATTGGCATAATGTATAAAAGTAAAAAATTTACGATTTTGTGAAATCAATTTACCTCATTTTACACAATCAACTTTAGATTGAACCCGTTCATACAAAGGAGAGATCCATATCAATCTCGAGGAGAGCCCGAATCCGTACATATAATCGACTGCATTAGATCGAATCTGTTTATTTATTGAGGATTTCAAGGATCTTCTTGTCCAATTTTACTTATATGATGCGCACGAGCTCTAGCTTAGGGTCATTGTTCGCCAGCTAGAGCTCCTTCGCAATTCCTCTCCCCCCAACCCCCAAAAAAATAAAATCATGGATGATCGCTCAATGTAGGAGTTTTGGACTAGAACTCGATAACTAATAACGATATTTATATAGGCGTCGTGGCCTTTGAATAATTCTCCACGATCAGAAATTCAACTCAAATTAGATATATAATAGTCCTTTTTTAATCGTTTAATTTGCTTGGTTTTGAAAAAAATGATCATCCACATTATTTGACAACGTAAGTTATAATAACCCGATCCAAATTAAATATTCTATTTTAATAATCCATGCGTAAGGTCACATATCAGAAATTCTCGTATCATCTAGGGGATTAGATCAAACATTTTAACAAATTATACGTCCGAGGACGACGATAATCTAAGCGACATAGAAGGGTAATTATTATTTAATGGATGGAAATAGGAGACTTTTGAATCTTGATTCATGCTTTACTTTGTATTGAAAAGTTAAGAATCACATGGAGCGGAAAGTACAAAAATATTGTAAAATTATATTACCGTCGCAATTGAGTGTGAATGTATCATTGTAAAAAAAGAAAAAAAAGACGATAATGTTATGTGCCGGTGTGCATCTTAGAGATTTTCAATTAGGGAAAATGACACTCACTTTGGTAAGATAATTTTCGTACGAACACTCCTTTTGATGTTAGAGATTTTCGCTGGATAACTTGAGTTTAAAAATGGCTACAACACAACAATTACCTCTCCGATTTTATTAGCGGAATGAAATGGGCAGGTTTTTCATCACGTATCAAGTGATGAATAGCGAATTTAAATTTTGTATATGAATATGCAATTTAAATGCGTGCCTAGTACCATTTCTTAGGTTACCGAATTCAATGTGGGTCAAGAAACTTCAAACGCTATTAAATGTTTCCATATATATTGAAAGATTATCGATCACACAATACGTTGGAAAACCAACGTCTAATGAACGAACAAGCTTTACTCTTATTTTTTAGCCAATATTGATATATTTGTGAAATCTTGTCTTAGGTGGAAGGAAATTATTATTTTCGTTTTTCTTTTTGGTCTTTCAAACGGGGATTACGAATAATACAAAGAGAAATGGAGAGATAAATTCGAGGGGAATTTCCATAAAATAAAGAAACCCGTACGAAAAGACGAACATAATTTTCAAAACTATTAACGCAAGCCTCTTGTGCCGTATTTCTCCCTCCATTCTTTCATTCGTTTTCTTTCTTCATCTTCATCTTTCTCCTTTGCTAGGATCCAAGAAGAAGATGGAGTGGGAAGATTACCATGAAGATTACTTAATCTTCGAGCACAGGAATGAAGACGCCACGTAGCAAGCCGCTGCCATCGTTGGTGATGGTTTTATATGAGATGGGCTTAAGGCCCGTCCGCCCATGTTGGGCCTAAAAGCCCGGCCCACAAATTGGGGCCCATGGATGAAGGGGTACGATTCCTTTTTGGAGGAACGTATATAAGGGAGGAGAGAGAGGGAGGACGCACCTCTTGGCATTAACGCACGTACGTTCTCTCCCTCTCTCCCTCCAAAAGAAAAAGGCAAAACGTTAAGGCGACCCGTCTTCCCTTCAAGGCCAATCGACGTCATCGGATCGAACGGGATCAAAATTTCTTCCTCGATTTTCAGCATTGGTGTTTAATCGTGGCTAACAAGGTACGCTCGAATCTGTGGTGTGCTTTAGGATCGGTGATACGTGTTTTTCCCGGGCTTCGCTTCCGCATTCGTTTTAGGGGTTCGATTTAGTGTCGAATCCGGTTTTCGGGGATCCGTTATTCCCAACATTGGTATCGGAGCCCTAGTTCATGTTTTCCCGACCTGTTATGATGTTTTTTGATTGATTTTTCGCGAAAATTTTCGGCCGTACGGATCGGGGTGAGAAATCCCGACACCCGAGCGCTGTTCGTCCTTTTTTCTGAGTTTTCGTAAGTCGAAATCAATTTCTGAAGGCACTAGGTGAAAGAGGTCGTTGAGACGAGTCCGGCGACATGTCGTGCGCCGCCGGGTGACGCCGCACACGCCCACACGCGCGGCCAGAAGGCGCTGCGCGTGGGCGCGACACGCCCGGAAGAGCTGGCTCTCCCAGCGCGTGCGGCACACGCGCCGGTCGGCGAACCGGCACGTGCGCGACGCCGGCGGCGAACCGGCACGCGCCGGTCGGCGGACCAACGTGTGCTGACGTCAGCATGACGTCACCCAACGGTCCAAGAACGCCGGGGTGACGTCATCGATGACGTTAGCAATGACACCGATTGGCCGGGCGGTCACCGGCCGGCGACCCGACCGGCGACTTGACCCGACCCGAACCGCGGACGCCCGGCACGTGCCGCGCGCGTGCCGGCTGACGCCCGCGTGACGTCAGCCCGCGCACGCGCGCGGCACGTGAGGGCGGTTCGCGCGACCCGGCCCGACCGGTCCGACGACCGGCGACCGTTGACCGACCGTTGACCCGAGAGAAAAAAAGAAAAAGAAAAAGGAATTTGTTTCTTTTTTCAATTATATTTGTGTGGGTATATAGGTAATCCATTTTTTATTCTGCATTTGTTGCATGAATCATGAAAAATTATGTATTTTCCCTTATGTTCATTATGGATTATAAGTGATCCATTTTTAGTTCTGCATTTGTTGCAGGAACTATGATGCGTTATGCACGGATACCTGCAATCCCGAGAACGGACGAGGGAAATGCAAGACATAAAAGGTTGATGTCAGATTTAGCTAATTATCGGTGGCATGACGGTGATTTAGTATCACATGTGGTCAGGGTCAATCAGATGATACAAGAAATCATCTGGAATGGGTATCTAATGCCGGATTTTGAGAAGGTGCCGGCTTTGATGAACACTCTTCCACCTGAATGGCAAGCAGTGTTAGATCGGTTATGGGAGGTCAACATGGTCCCGGGTTATAGGGAGCTAGTGGAAGCTTTTGTAAGAGAGTACTATAGGATTGGGTTGGCCAAAACTTCAACCCTTAGATTGAGCGCCACATGGCGCAGAGTAAATGCGCCTTGGTGGCGACATGAAAGCTCTCCAAAAGTTTTTCCATGGTTGGCAAATGTGCCTTCGGTTTTCTCGAGATGTTTTGTGATAGATTAGAAGGGACATTCCCTATTTATTTCTTAGATTAATTATGTAATGTTTACTACCTGATTGTTGTTGATGTAGCAACCGATATGTTAGTTGTATTGTGTGAAAGCATTATTGTTTTATTGGATGTCAATTATTATTTGCTTTATGTTATTGCTGGTTGCTGTGGGTAGTTAGCTGTGGGTAGTAATAGAAGTTTTTGTAACTTCATAAAATTTATTTTGCATAAGACAATTATATTAATAATAATTTTGAGTTAGGATTTTTGGAGGATGATTGGAAACATAGTGACCTTTTGATTCTGAAATCTTACTTAAAATTATTCATGGATATGATGGGTCTATGCAAAATGGATGCATAAATGATAGGCATTAATTATTCGTGCATGTATATCTGATGTGTTCAGATCGATGTTTTCAGCAACTAAGAATGTGATTGCTGATATGAATGGCAACAATTGTGAAATATTGAATATGAAGATTCAATATGTGCTGGAAAAGCAAGAAGCACTAGAAGCTCTAGACCATATTATGGAAGATCTTGAGGATGCTGTGCGCCACCTTGAGCTGGTAAAGGACCGCTTAACGGCATTTGAGCCCAAAATAAATATTTGCTATGCTGGTTCTAGCTCAGAAAGGGCTTTATGCTCTAAGCGCAAACATATTGATTCGTTCAATATGTGGGAATGCAAAGGATCAAGTCCTTATTGCAAGAAATCAAGAGTTAACCAACACAAGTGAGGAAAACGTCCTCAAGTGAAGAAAATGTCAAGGGTGAGGTGTTACAATTGTGACAAGAGAGGTTACTATGCTCGTGACTGTCGTGAGCCAAAGAAGGTATACACCTCTTGTACATTTGAGAACTTTGCTTATGTGTCAAGTTCTGAATTATTGGCTGAATCCAATCCTTTGTGGACTGTAGATTCAGGAGCGACAGACCATGTAGCAAAGGATAGAGGATCCTTCGTGGAATTCCGACGAGTACCAACTGGAACTAAGTGGATCTATGTAGGAAATAACTCCAGAGATGAAGTTAAATGGATTGGCACCTGCCAATTGAACATGCGTGGTGGACGCAACTTATTCCTACATGATGATCTATATGCTCCGGAGATTCGTCGAAATTTAAGTGTCTGTTTTAGTGTTGGTCAAGCTTCGTTTTATATGAACTTCCATAATAAAGGTGTAGATTTGTATTTTGATACAAACTACTATGGTTGTGGTCACTTTCTGGATGGTTTTATTGTATTAGATGTTGACTGTGGTGATGTCAATATTTGTTATTCCCTTGTTTCACGTCTTCTACTTCATGTGATAATGATGTGATTATGTGGCATGCTAGGCTTGGTCATATTGGCCAACAACATATGAATAGACTAGCCAAAGAGGGCTTGTTGGGCAACATTGAAAAAGTCGATTTGCCTATATGTTAGCATTGCCTAGTAGGGAAAATGACATGGAAACCATTTGGAAAGGGTAAAAGAGCTTAATTTCCTCTGCATTTAATCCATTCTGACGTCTGTGGTTCAATGAATGTGAGAGGAAGGCATGGGGCTGTTTATTTCATCACTTTTTATAGATGATTATACTCGATTCAGATATGTCTATTTGATTTCTCATAAATCTGAAGCATAAGTTGTTTCAGAAGGTTTATGAACTTGGTAGAAAATCAATTAGACAAGAAAATAAAGGTATTTGGATCCGATCGAGGTTGAGAATATTTATCTGATAAGTTCAGAAAATTAAGTGATGAAAAAGGAATAGAAAGACAGTTGTCTATTCCATATACTCCTCAACAAAATGGTGTTGCAGAGAGAAGAAACAGAACCCTACTGAAATGGTTAGGTCCATGATGGCGCATGCTAATTTACCTGTTACTTTTTGGAGTGATGCGTTGTTAACTGCTGCCTATATACTTAACCGGGTGCCTTCCAAATCAGTTATTTCCACTCCATATGAGTTATGGATAGGTAGAAAATCGGACTTAAGTTTTCTTAAGCCATGGGGTTGTGCTGCCTATATTTATGAGTCCTCTCACAAGTTTGGGAAATTGGGTCCCAAAGGAAATAAGAGTATTTTCATGAGATACTCCAAACACTCAAAAGGGTATGTGTTCATAGGTGAGCAGGAAAGTGGGAGTATAACTGAATTTGAATAACGAGATGTCACATTCTTAGTGAATGAATTTCCTAAGAAGGGCGAAATAGGGGAAGATTACTCCCTATTTGAAACCTTGGATCAAGATAATGATATTAGTGGAGTTCGTTCAAGTGGGAGTAATATGAGAAGTGATGAATTAAATTCAACTCATTCTCAATTACAACCACATGTTGAGACAACATCATCATTATCTAATCCAAATGGGAGCATAATGGGAAATGATGTGCTAAGTGTACAATCTCCCATACGGCGAACAAGTCGCCAAAGTATTCCCCGTCGACGTTTTGACATTGAAGGGGAAACTTTTATGATTGCTCCGCAAGATGAGGATGAGCCAAGAAATATTAATAAGGCTCTGAATTGCCATAGTAAGGAAAAATGGATTCATGCAATGGAAGAGGAAATTGAGTCAATGAAGTCAAACCATGTTTGGAAATTGGTTGATCTTCCAAAAGGACACAAAGCTATTGGGAACAAGTGGGTTCTCAAAATAAAGCGAAAGGCTGATGGCTTGATAGAAAGGCATAAGGCTCGCCTTGTGGCGAAGGGGTATAATCAACAGGAAGGAATTGATTATGAAGATACATTTTCTCCTGTAGTGAGATTTACCTCGATTCGCATTATTCTGGCAATAATGGTTAGTATGGATCTTAAGTTACATCAAATGGATGTAATGACTGCTTTCCTCAATGGAGAATTAGAGTAAGAAATATATGGAACAACTTGCTGGTTTCATAGTGAAAGGCTAAGAAGAGAAGGTATATCGACTTTTGGGATCGATATACGGCCTTAAGCAGTCATCGAAACAATGATATATACGTTTTCATAATGTCATAATGGCATATGATTTTACAATGATAGATGAGGATCATTGTGTATATATCAAAAGATCCAGAGATCAATTTGTGATCATATCATTATATGTTGATGATATACTAATTGCCGGAAGCAATATGGAGTTTGTAAATACTGTGAAGAATTAGTTATCTTCCAACTTTGAGATGAAAGACATGGGTAATGTTGAAAACATTCTTGGAGTTAAGATTTCAAGATTGTAAACCCATAGACACTCCTATTGCAAAAGGTGAAGGATTGAGCCACAGATTGTGTCCAAAGACTCCACAAGAGGAGGAACAAATGAAACATGTTCTTTATGCTAGTGCTGTTGTAAGCTTTATGTACGCTAATGTGTACAAGACCTGACATATATTTTGCAGTTGGGATGGTGAATAGATACCAATCCAATCCAGGTCAAGCACGTTGGAAAGTCGTTAAAAAGAATACTAAGGTATCTAAAGGGAACTGCTGATTATACGTTGAGTTATTAAGGAAAGGATCTGCGACTCTAAGGCTATTATGATGCTGATTGGGGAGGAGATTTAAATGAAATGAAATCTACCTCTAGCTTTGTTTTCTTACCGAATAATGGCACCATATGTTGGAGCAGTAAGAAACAAAAGTGTATAGCCTTGTCCACGATGTAAGTTGAGTTCGTGGCATTATCAGCAGCAGTATAAGAAGGTGTTTGGCTTAAGAGATTTTTTGGATCATTTAGGTGTTATTGGAAGTGCTGCAGATTAATTGTTGGTTAACTGTGATAGCCAAGCAGCAAAAATGTACACCAAATATCCAAAATATCATGGCAAGACCAAACACATAGATACCAAGTATAATTTTGTCAAAAATATGATTGCACGAAAAGATGTGAACTTAGAGTACATACTACGTGTAGAATGGTAGCAGATCCTATGACAAAACCGATACCTAGAGATGTGTTTTGTGGCCATATGAAATCTCTAGGATTGCGTAGAGGCTGATGTACTGAATATTGTTATTTCCCTAAGTGTTCACATTTGATGAATTTATGTTTTCATCATTAATGCCTATGAATCTTTGTATGATCTTTATGCATCTTAATGCTCAGTGCATTACTTTAAGTTGAGAAAGTATGTTGGACATATATAAGATTAGCCCACTCACACGGGTAATCGCCTCTATTTACTGTGTGATAAATAGAGATGAGACTGTTTTTAAGCTTATTATCTAGGTGATAATCGAGAGCTCAAGCTTGAAATGCGTATGTCGCCTTAACTGGGTGTTAAGATGAGGACATGATATTTACTATGTCCGAAAGTAAAATACCCCACATATTTTACTTTATCTGTCTATGATGCCAGATGTGAGTTCTGATGAATTTTGTGAATGAGTAGATACGTGAACTCAAGTTAGACATTGGGTATGTCCGAACTATCATCTGTACGGTATTGAAGGTGTAGACATACGCTCCATGGGAAATGAGTTAATACCGTAATACGTATTTCATACTACGTATGCATGAGACGACCAATAAGAGTGACAAAAGTTTGATCTCAACTTTTATGTCGTGTGAGACTCTTGAGAAAAAGAGTTCCTCAATTTTTAGTCCCCTCATGACTCTTACTTATTCTCAAGATTTCTATTTAGTGTTTGCTATCTTAGGATGTTGCCAATGGTCATGAGTTGATTCGATCTAATGGGACATTTCTAGAAAAGCAAGCTGAACTGAAATTGAGAGTTTGAAGGAAAGAGGAAGATCGATTTTGGATAATCACATTATAGTTTTGTATTCACCGGTTAACCAATTATGACTGTCTTTGGGATAATCATAATTGTGAATACAATATATAATCACATTATATATAATTGTTTAAAAGAGATCAAGAGAGATATAAATGTGATCGATCGATCTAGGGTACTACATACTAAATCTACTCCGGATGTGATGCCCATTATGAGCTGCTATATATTCCTAACAGATGTATGGCAACGAGCTCTCAAAGTATGCTGGTTGCACGGATTATTCACCGGTATGAATGTTGAAGAGAGGTAAAGAGAATCCTGTTCAGCCCACCATGTGCGAGTGGGAGATGATGGTTTTATATGAGATGGGCTTAAGGCTCGTCCGCCCATGTTGGGCCTAAAAGCCCGGCCCACAAATTGGGGCCCATGGATGAAGGGGTACGATTCCTTTTTGGAGGAACGTATATAAGGGAGGAGAGAGAGGGAGGACGCACCTCTTGGCATTAACGCACGCACGTTCTCTCCCTCTCTCCCTCCAAAAGAAAAAGGCAAAACGCTTAAGGCGACCCGTCTTCCCTTCAAGGCCAATCGACGTCATCGGATCGAACGGGATCAAAATTTCTTCCTCGATTTTCAGCATTGGTGTTTAATCTGTGGCTAACAAGGTACGCTCGAATCTGTGGTGTGCTTTAGGATTGGTGATACGTGTTTTTCCCGGGCTTCGCTTCCGCATTCGTTTTAGGGGTTCGATTTAGTGTCGAATCCGGTTTTCGGGGATCCGTTATTCCCAACAGTTGGCCAAGACAGAAATGTTTGGGCCTAGACCTCCAAATTCCCCTAGGTTCGTCCTCTCCTCATCATCTTCCTCCATCTTCTTTAATTTCTCTTGCTGCCTTTGTTATCCAGTCGAGAATTCTCTTGTTGCGGTGGAAGAGTAATTAGTCACTCCCCACTATAATCTTGATTCCCAGTTCTGGTTTTTTGTTCTTATCATGAACATGGTGTAACTTGCAGCGCCCATTCCCGTGAGCCATTTGATCAAACAGAGGAAATGCAACATTTGATCACTTGTGAAATCATGATTGCTCTTCTTTGTTCTTGGTTGGGTGCATGTCAGCGATTTGATTAATAAGGGGTAAATGCAATTACATGGTATTCAGAATTATGATTCCAGGCCTGGATTTCTCTGTTCTGCAGCTTACTCCCGAAGAGAGAATCACCATCACGCGCGAATTTGATGAATCCAGTATGCTCACTACTATTGGACTCTGCCATGGTGGCACCAAATACGTGGTGATCGGAGTCGAACCAGGTGATGTTATTCGGGTACATAAGGTAATAAGTTTGTTGCCTCCCGGCAGCTGGCTTTATTTGGCCGCTGGGTTTATTCCTCTTATTTCAAATGCATTCATTCCTAGATACGATATCCATTGCCCCTCTCATCAAACGGCTGACAACAGATGCTCAATACAATAGCCGCTACCCAGCTTCAAAAGGAACATTCCACTTGAACATATCCGAGAGGAGAAATGTCATTTATGAGATCTGGTTTTGGTGTACATGATGCGAAGCAAACACGGATAGCTGATACCATTAGACCATCTTCCAATTCTATTAATGGCTGGCGGTCAATTCAAGATGCCACGGCAGCGCATCATTAGGATGGAAAACTCCGCATGGTGCTTCTTTTCTCCGACCTAGCACCTGACCAACCTATCACTTGGTTATCTCCTTATAGTCTTAGATAACATGAGATGCTTTGGCTAAACAGGATCTGCAGAGTCATAAAACATTCCTTGCGGATGAGCCTCAGGCTTTTTCTTAATTGGCTATATTGGTGTCTGAGTAATTGTCTTGCTGCAATTATCACCTTGCTGAAGCTTGCTCTTATTCTCTCCCTGCACATCTCTTTTAAGTTTCCTTTTTGGTGCTCTAACCAATGCTGTATGCGGTTCTCCAATATCCTCACCCCTATTTCCTATTACTTCTTGAGAACCTTGTTAATATGCTTGACACACTCTTTGTTGAATAACCAACTTCTGCAATGGAGTTTTTAAGCCATCCTCGTTTCAGCTTGATTATGCGATGGCTTTATAACTAGTCTAGCAAAAGAACAGGGAAATTGTCTTTATGACACTGCGGTTGCTTCTTTGGGTGCATTGTTTTGATAGGCTAGGCAGCAATGGCATTGTACATAAGTGGCTGTGCTTGTGATTATAGTTTTACAGTATAATAAAATAAATGTCAGGCCGCAACTTTTCTTTGCTAGCTCTGAAAAGCTAGTCTTCTCAACTAATTCGTCTCGAAGAGCTTCCAAGAGGTGTCCATCACCCCCGATTTCGCGGACGGCAGCGATGATATGTCAATTCCCATGGCGGCTAAGCGCTTGCAGTTGGCGGAAAGGCATCTGATTATGCCGTGGCCGAAATCAGGTGATTTGAGGTTAGGTCGCGGTGCAAAGAGCTCTGCACGGAAATTGCTTTTTGCCTTCTCTCAAAACTTGTCCTCCTCGTTCAAGGTGGTGACTCATTAGAAATTTCTCATAATATCAATTTGAATATGTAATAGCGTGAGGTATGGATTTGGAAGAGCCGACATCTAAAACTAGGGTCGTAAGCACATTTTTCAGGCAATATCCATAAATCTACTTTCCTCCCTATGGAGGGAAAGGTCGCGACAAGGGTATTTTGGTTTTTTTTTTCTTTTTTCTTTGTTCCACACATTTCGGAATGGGGCAATGGTATCGCAAGTTTTCGATGGAGTTGCAAGAGGATTGGTAGTAGTAGTAGAAGAGTTGCTTAGCATGGAGGAAGTCTAGTTGCAAGTGTAGCAGCTTAGCATGAGAAAGTTTTTGAAGAAGTTGCAAGTGTGGTAGTAGTCGTAGTATAATAGTTGCTTAGCATGAGTTATTTTCCGTCCTACTCTCCATTGACTCGGCTTTTACATCTAGCTTGTGATCCGATTATTCCAAAAATGCAGCTCAATTAACAACAAAAAAGTCCATCCTTACATCTTCTCTCTAGTCTCTCTCCATAAAGAAAGGAGATATTAGGATGTATTGTCTCATTTTAAAGAAAGGGAAAGTATCAGTGATGCTGCCTTAATTCAAGCCACCTCAAGGCGATTGTCAGGCTCAATGGGCTATCCCTTGCCTTCTCCAAAAATCACTCGGATCCATTCTCATCGCTTATCTTTGATCTCTGTTCATATTTGGACTCCAAAAAGAAAATGGGTGAGAGAATTTCTTAATCTTGTATCTCCTCTTTTAGAGCGAAGAATAGCAGCAATTGTGCAATGACACTCATCATCCTCACATCTCCAACGAATTTGGAGATGCTCATTCTCTCCAACGTTGTTGTGAGAGAAAATGGGGCGGTGGAGTGTCGCTTGGCTTCTAGAAGGCCTAGCCAATCTCCATCAGATCTTTCCTATGATTGTGGCCGTTATTATTGGTGAGGGCTTGCTAGAGTAGTCAATGTGACTCTTTTAAAAAAAAAATTCCTTTTCAATTTTTGTTTTTTTTAATATTTTTTTTTGCTGTGGCGATGATGTGCTTGATGGGCATCACATCATTGCCATGTGTTGTAAAAAGGTAATAAAATATGACGCTTTGGCATTTTCCGTTAGTTTAATTAGATAAGTTAACGAAAATATTTAATTGCACTTTTTAAAATATTTAAGACTCAATTACACATTCGTGATAAGTTTTAGATCTTCCAGTTTAGTTTTCAAATAATAATGAGAATATGGCGTAGCTTTCCTAGATTTTTATAAAACTCGACCTCCTATTTTGATTCTTCAACCTTCTAAAGTAAATCTACTACTGGGAGAAGAAAGTCCCCCCCCGAAAAAAGACCATTTCCAATTGTTTTTATAAGAAAATGAGAATATGAGTTATTTTTTGTTCGACCTTCCATTGACTTGATTTTTGCACCAACGGAAGCTTGTGACCCGATCATTTTGAAAATGCAGTTCCATTGAAAAAAAATCCGTCCATACGGTTTCTCTCTAGTCTTTATACATGTTCAATTCCAAAGAAAAAAAAACTATTAGAATGTCTCATCTCCTAAGCTGAGCCACTTGCTTGAGCTTGACCTCGAAAAAAAACTATTACAATGAAATTGCTCCTCATTTAATCTAATTCCTAGTGAGTATATAAAAGAATGGGACCTAAAAATCCCACATTCTTCTCCTATTCTCTTTCATTTTAAGCAATATGCTGAATTTTCTTATTTTCTGTGGTGATGGAGCTCTCATTATCAAAACGCACGAATTCTCTCTTGACGTTGAAAATGTTGGGACAAGACTAATCTAAGGTTTCTAATCCCAAAGTTTCTCATGGAATAACTGGTGCAGCCAACAACGCAAAAGGCACATAATGTTGAATTTAGATAACACATCGATTTTGTAACACATTTCAACTTTTAAATACATCTGCAAGAAAGTCAACAATAGAATAGGATGAACTCAGAAAAATAGAGAATCGGGAAAACCAAACAGATTGCATGATTGTAGACTGCTATCCTGCAAATCCTTCAAAAACTTCCATACCATCATCCATTCCAGAAGGTGCAAAAAAAGAGAAAAACCAAAAAATGAAAATACGACTTCATGTCTTGAAGAATCCCGCTTAGTGGCGTCTAAGCCAAGCCACCTCCTCAAGCTTGGCCTCGAAGAGGTGCTGGTGTAGATGGGCCACCCAGGTGTGGTTAGGGGAATGACATCAAAGGGCTGGCGAGCCTCTCTCTCCAGAAACTGCTCCAGATTGATGCTGAGAAACCTAAAATATTTGGCGATGTACTCATTCAGCACCTCTATCCTTACAGCTGTTCTCTGATATCTCTCCATTTTGGATTGCAAAGTGAGAATGCTTCTTGTCTCGGTCTGGGTCTCACTCTCCCTCTCCTTTCTCCTCCTCTTTTTATAGAGGGAAAAGGTGGCAGCTTTGCAGTTCATCTTCCTCTCCTCTCTAATGTTGCTCATCTCATTTCACTTTAATGTTGCTCCTCTCGTTTCCATTTCATACTTTTTTCCATGCAGAGAATATCTTCTCTCTCCTCCCGTCGTTGTTTACAACATAGGCTAAGAAAATAGGTAGAGAAAGGGAGGGGAGGAGGGGCCGGGCCTTGTATGGGCTTTGTTACCTAATTTAAGTTGCTCATTTGCATTCATGCAAAATGAAATATGAGGGGTTTTTCTTGCACCTTCCCTAAATGAAAAAAAATCAAAGAATGGTTACGTTAGCAACCACTCGCATATAAACTATGAAAAGAGAAAAATGAATGAAAATATCAGTAGTCGTTAGTTACGTCGCAGTTGGCACTATGTATGAAAGTAAAAAATTTAGGATCTCGTGAAGCCAATTCACTTCATTTTAACTAATCAATGCAATTGACGTAATTGTAAATCCAAAATTACATAACCTATATTATAATTCGACTGCATTAGATTGAACCCGTTCATATAATCCAAAATCCATATCAATCCTGAGAAAAGCCCAAACCAAATGATTATGAACACTATCATTTGCGCATTTGATGTACTGTAAAGTTTCAACGGCGTAATTAAGTTACAGAAATATTGTAAAATTGACAATTTCTAACGGATTGTTCTTTTATTGAAACCCCGGAAATATGAGCAGGGGTTGTGTAACACAGCAAATGGGGTTCTTGTTCGTTTCCAACTCACCTCGGTGGAGGAAAACTAATAAGAAAATAAAACAAGCTTCAGCCTATCACACCCTAAAATCATCAAAATGGAGATGACACAGCCATCTGTCTGAATGACGCAATCTCAAACCACCAAAATCCAACTCCCCAAAAGTTCTCTTTCGTCACTATCACTTATCACTCTTGTGCTACTCATCGCTAACTGAAGAACTTGAAAAGATTGGAAAAAAAAATAAAGGGATGAGCCACCATAACTCAGTGAGTAATGCGTATCTCTTCTAAGTAGATCGGGCATCCACCGTGTACTTTGCAAAACCAAACCACAACTCATTTAACTCAAATTCAAAATATAATATATATACAGACAAAAATAGATTATATTGCTTTCATATAATCATATATATATATTGAAAAACACATGTTAAATCAATAATATTATAACAAATATCAATGGTCTAATCAATTGATCAAACTCATCAATTCACACGCTAATAGCTCATTCTATTGGTTAATCTCATTTCACACATCAATAGTCTATTCTATTGATCCATCTCATATGGAATCACACATCGATGGTCTATCTATCTACCAATTCTTTGCTCAATATTAAACCATGATCACAACATAATACCTAGTGATAAGACGATCAAGATTCCTCATTTGGTAAGGTCTCTATCTATTATTAGCTGGTAGCTCTGCGCACAAGGATGTCCTATATTAGTATGCACATACCCACAAGCCTCTCACTGGACTCACAGTGATGTTGAGTATCAATACCAATTCACAAACTTCACAATTCACAAAGTCAAACCAAAATATAGGTTTCTCAAATCAAAACATATGATTTTTCTACAACTCGACTCATTCACTAAAAATACTTTTCGTAAAGCATTTTGTTAAATTATTTTAGAGATTGTTTCTTAAAACAGAACAAAATTTCACATACATTTTCACAGTACATTTCATAAACCAAGTTCACAAATCAACATATATATATATATATATATATATATATATATATATATACATATTTGGCTTTCTAAAAATATTTGGCAACCACATTCACAAATACAAAATCTTCGTAAATGTTTGATCCAAGTTTTATGCAACAAAAATGATTTATTATAACTCATAATATATCAAATTTTTATCATTTTGAAGACACAGTTTACAAATCCAAAGAAGAGATATCACCACTCACTTGAGAAAATTGAAAATCAACCTGTGGTGGTTGCTTGAGCCAAAGCACTTGTATTCTTATCAATTAATCAAAAAATGATATCAAAATCTGAGTGAATCACTACTCGAACAAACGACTCGACTAATCCATGCTCAACCAACAACATATCAACTCCTAAGCGCTACGAAGAAGCTCTTTTGTGGTGTAAGTTTGTCTTTCACCTTCATGCATATTATGACTCACACATAACAAGCACGCAAAACTTCGGATTTCATTTCAAACAAATCATTTATCAAAATTGAGTTTCATCAAATCCACAGCTCTACAATGCCTTAGACTATCATTTTCACAAAAATCATAGCTCAAAAAAATTCTCAATCGAATCTCGTAGTTCAAATTCCATATAACTCTAATGTTGGGACAAGACTGATTTAATGCAAGTTCTTAGTCCCAAAATTTCTCACGGAATAAGTGGTGCAGTTTATTGAGCCAAGATTTGGCAGTGTTGAATCTTAGCGAAGCCTGACTATCCATTGTCAAAGAAACACTTAAATCAGCATCCTCTCATGTGAAGTAAAGGTATAAACGAACAAAATGCTATCACTTTTGTTGCAGTTGTAGTCAGGAGATAAGGGTCAATGTAAAGTCAAGTTCACTGTTGGAAACATAACAAATTATCGATCCAATTTAATTTCCCCTTGTACAAGTTTTACCTTGCAACTCTATGAACTAAAAAATGAATCTTAATCCAAACTTACAGACAAACAGACATGCATCTATGTCCTCATATATGGAATCCTCCTATGGATACAAAGAATACATCAAACATTAGTGCTAAACCAAATAACAATTTCTTTTCTTTATTTTCAATCCATACAGCATGACAAAAGACTCACAAAAGGGATGAAAAAGCTATTGGAATGGGAATAGAATATATAGGAGCCGAAGGCCTTCACATGTCCAATGATGACATGATGGCTTGATATTCAGAAGACACAATCCTTCTAGTTGTTATTGGGATCATTATTCCATGTTTGCAAGATGGCATTCTCCGGGGGAAGAACTGGTTTGTCCACCTTGGTATTCAGATTTAGAAAGACATCTTCCTAGTAGACAATAGTCCTATGAAGAGATTTGTTTAAGGTAAGGTTGAGTTGACAAACATCTCAAGTTGCTGATTCAGTGCCACCATTTGATAGGAATGCTTGAATTGTTGGATTGCCTTTCCAAGAGCTAGGAGTAATCTCATCAGCCCTAAGCCGAGAGACAATGTCTTACCGCTTCAAGCGTGGTTGCTGGTGGTGCAAATGAGCTATCCAGGTGGTGGTAAGAGGAACAACGTCAAAGGGCTCCCGAGCCGCTCTCTCCAAAAACTAATACCGAGAAATCAAAGGTACTCAGCAATGTGCTGATCGAGCACCTCCATTCTCACCACAGCTCTCTAGTCTCTCTCTATTTTGGAATGCAAAATAGAGAGAATGCTTTTTATCAGAGACTTGGTTTCACTCCCACTCTCATTTCTCCTCCTTTCATAGAAGGAAAAGTCAGCAGCTCTGCAGGGTTCATCCTCCTCTCCTCTCCGGTGCTGCTCTGTGACATGATCATCATCTTGCTTGCTCTCTCGATGCTGCTCGCTGTTATGCAGAGGAGGCCTTCTCTCCCCTCCTGTTGCTGTCTACAGGCTAAGGGTGCATTTGGGACTAACATTTCCAAAGGCCTTTGAGCATTCAAAGCCCCTTGAGGCAAATATGTGGTGTTTGGCTAATTTTTTTCAAGCCCCTTTATGCAAAGGTTGGCCTTTTGAAGGCTGAAAACCTAAGGCAACGAGGAGACGCTTGCATTAATCTCTTCTCTCTTCTCGTCTATTCTTTATGTTTCTGTTCCTTTTCCCAACTCTTGTTTGGCTTGGTGTGCTCTTTCTTGGGTTCATGTGAATTAAATTTTCATTTATTTCCAGTGCCCCTAACTTTGTAGATTTTAGAGGGTTGTCTTCAAGGAAAAATGTATATTTAGTGAAGCCCTTTATAAAAATTAAGTGGTCTTATGTCTATCTTAATGTTATGTCAAAATGTACATACGTATGTTTTCATCCATGTTTACACAATTGGGTCATAGTTTTTTTTTTTTTTGGTAAAGGTAATAAAATGGGTCATAGTTAACCTCATTTGTTTTCATTTTTCAAATATATTTGTGTTCATTTTATTGGAAGATGGTAAGTTCATCGGAGGAAAAAGGCATATTGGAGCCCTGAAAATGTAGAAACTTTTTGTTGATTGCATTGAACAAATCGAAAAAGGCAATCGTCCTACGAGCAACAAAAGGGAAGGATGGACCATTATAATTAACAGTTTGAGGAGCTGGGGGGAAAAAGTACGATAAAAATCAAATGAAAAGTAAGTTGTACAATTTAAAGTAAGAATACAAAATATGGAAGCAATTGGTTCAAAAGGAAATAAAACTAGGGTGGGATTCAAGTAAGAAAAATATTAACACGAGTGATGAATGGTGATGGAGAAAAATCCAATTGTTTATCTATTCTTTTGTTACTTCTTTTTTTTTTTTTTTTTGGTAAGTTCATATTTTATAATAGGGATAAGTGTTCCAGAAGTCCTACAACTTGTCACGAAAATGCATTTCAGTCCTAAAACTTGCAAAAAGTGCATTTAAGTCCTAAAACTTGTCAAATTGTTTCAAACGAGTCCTAAGGTCGACGCCGTTAGCCTTTTCCGTTAAATATGCTGACGTGGCATTTTAAATAATTTTTTTTATTTTTCACGTGAATTTTTTAATTATTTTTTAAAAATTAAATTTAAAAACTAAAAAAATCAAATTTATTCATTTTATCTTATTTTTACCAAAAAATTTAAAAAAAAAGTTAAAATCTTTATTAAAAAAACAAAAAAAACAGCGGCTCCTCCCCCGCCGCCGCCGCCGCCGCCCATCGCCGGAGGGGCCGGGCGACGGTCGCCGGCCCTAGGCGGGGTGGCGGGCCTCGCCGGCCCCGGGCGAGGGCCGGCGACCGTCGCCCGCCCGGGCGAGGCCTCGTCGGCCCTCGCTCGGGGCGGCGAGGATCGCCGGATCTGGGCGAGCCTCGCCGGCCCCGAGCGAGGGCCGACGAGGCCTCGCCCAGGGCGGGCGACGGTCGCCGGCCCCCCCGTGAGGGTCGGCGACGACTCACCCAGGGGGGGCGACGGCTGCCGGCCCCCCGCGAGGGCCGACGGACCCAAATCGGGGCTCCCTCGCTCTGGTGCGGGTGCCGGATCTGGGCCCGCCGGCCCTCGCGGGGCCGGCGGCCGTCGCCCCCCGGGTGAGTCGTCGCCGGCCCTCACGGGGGGCCGACGACCGTCGGCAGCCCAGGCGAGGCCTCGTCGGCCCTCGCTCGGGGCCGGCGAGGCTCGCCAGATCCGGCGATCCTCGCCGGCCCCGAGCGAGGGCCGACGAGGCCCCGCCTGGGCGGGCGACGGTCGCCGGCCCTCGCCGGGGCCGGCGAGGCCCGGCCACCCCCGCCGGGGCGGCGGCGACCGTCACCCGGCCCCTCCGGCGACGGGCGGCGACCGCCGCGGTGGCGGGAGAGAAGAGCCGCGCTAATTTTTTTTTAATAATTTTAAAATTAATTTTTTTTTTTATTTTTCTTTTTAGTTTTTGTTGAAAATAGGATAAGAATAAATTTAATTTTTTTAGTTTTTAAATCTAATTTTTTTTTATGAAAATGAATAAAAATTAATTAAAAAATACACATGGAAAATAAAAATTATTTAAAATGCCACGTCAGCATATTTAACGGAAAATGCTAACGGCGTCGACCTTAGGACTCGTTTGAAACAATTTGACAAGTTTTAGGACTTAAATGCACTTTTTGCAAGTTTTAGGACTGAAATGCATTTTCGTGACAAGTTATAGGACTTCTGGAACACTTATCCCTTTATAATATAACTCCTAAAAATATTTTATTACAACATGCCAATCCTAAGCTTAAAATCTTTCGAACCAAAGGCATACATCTAGATATTGAAGTTTTGTTGGATCAAATGTTCCGCTGTACAGTTGTTACTGGAAATATTACTTAAAATCCTGCACAAAATTTATGCAATAATGAAAATGTTCAGATCACACAAGCCGATATTAGTGGTTGTGTAGGATCTATTGATGATTCTTTAGATTGTGATGTAAGTGAAACGAATATTCAACCGAGTCAAAGTAAGAGTTATAAAAGAGTGGTAGAAAGTTCAACGAAGCAAGTTAGAGGAAAGAAAAGAAAAAAATTGACCATACTTGATAAGTTAGCATTGCAAATCGACAGACTTTGTTCATTTTTTGAAAGTATGAGCAATGTAACGTCGGTTGCAAGGGAGTTTGATCCTTACAAAGAAATTGTGTAAACATTGAAAGCCATATTCGAGATCAAGCAAGACAGAAAGTTAGTCGTCTTTGTACTCTCACATTTTTCTGAAAAGAAAGACAATAGGCAAATTTTGATGAACTTGGATGGAAATGAAAAAAATATCAAGTGGCTGAAGTATAAGTTTGAAGAGCATAATAGTCGTCGCTAGGATGTTAGTTACTTGTTTGAGTTCTTTCATATTAATCTATATTGTAGTGTGAGACTTATTTTGGATTGATGATTTGTACTACTTGTGAACTCTTTTCCTAATTATGTTTTAATGTGAGACCTATGTTTTTATTTTGTGTTCTTTTGATCGGGTGGAGTTTGCATATATATATATATTATATAATAAATGTTCTCTTGATGGAAGATTATTCGTTACTTTCCTTACTGTTTTGTTACTTTAAATAGATATGGATAATTCTCCTGAAAGAGAAATCCATGAAAAAGAGGATAAGGAATATTGGCAACTTGTGGGAATTACTCAAGTGGCAATTGCTTATTAGGTAACATACAGTAAAAAAAAAAAACCTTGTAGGACATCATCATATACAGGAAATGCATGGTTATGGACAAAGATACTAATCCAATAAGGTGTTATCAAATGTTTAGATTGTATAAGATTGTATTTAATAATTTAATGCATGATTTAGTAACATGCTGTGGTCTTCAAGGAACTAGGAATATTGATATTACAGAAATGCTTGTAATATTTCTTCATATTTTAGGACATGGTATAGGTAATAGATTAACATAAGAGCACTTTCAACGCTCTGGGGAAACTATTAGTAGGTATTTTATCTTAGTATTAGATAAAGTAAGTGAAATGGGAAAAGATTTGATTCAACCAGCTAAATGGCAATTTAGGGATATTCCAGAGAAGATCAAGAATAATTAAAGATTTTATTCTTATTTTAAGGTATGTTTTGATTATACGGTAGGAAGAAAGAACTAAATGCAAATTTTGATATATAATAATATTTTCTTTTTTTTGTTTTAGGTTTGCATTGTGACTTTTGATGGCACACATATCCCAGTGGTGATACCTACAAAAAATTAGATTCATTTTATTACTCGAAAAGGTATACTGACTCAAAATGTCTTAGCAGTATGTAATTTTAACATGTAATTCATTTATGTTTGGGCTAGTTGGGAGGGACAAGCCCATGACACTCGTATTTTCTATGAAGCCTAGGAATACGTGATGTGCAATTTTCTTATCCTCCTCCAGGTTTGTTAATTAATGGTTTTTGTACATTAATATTTATTAATATAGCCTATGTTGATTAAATTGACATTATATTTGAGTAGGTGAATATTATTTAGTAGATGCCGGATATCCAAATCCGACGGGTTATTTGGGACCATACAAAAAAGTTAGTTATCATTTGTTAGAATTTCAACAAGGTCCTGCCCCTACAAGTTATCGAGAGATATTTAATCATGCTCATTCCTCGTTACGATCAGAAATTGAGCGAGGCTTTGGTATATTGAAGAAGAAGTGAAAGATTTTAAAGTACATGCCAAGTTTTCAATTTGAAAAGCAAGTCAAAATTGTTATAGCAGCAATGACTCAATTATATACGACGAAACGTTGTCAATGATAGACATTTTGCAAGGGCAGATTTGGATTCCGATTATGGTTATTCAGTTGACCTTGATAATACAAATGAGGGGCCTAGTATTTCAAATAATAATTTATTTTCTGACATGGTGCATTTACGTGATTGAATAGCAATGAGTTTAGTAAATACTTAAGAATGCTTGTAATTTTCAATGAAAACCTATTTTTTTTCTTGGATTAATACCCTGAAAAACCTCAAACTGGAACACATGTGACAAATTTACCCAAAACTATTTTTTTGACCACCAAAAACTCCAAATTGGTATACATTTGACAAATTTACCCCAAACTGATACACTTGTGACAAATTTACCCTATGTTAGTTTTTATCAAATTTTATTATCAAATTATTAAGTTAAATGATACGTGACAATTGATTGATATACCAATTTGGGATTTTATGCTCCATTTGTCACGGTTTACAATTTTTGTGATTTTTTTTTTATTAATCCAATTTAACGGAGGGTATATTTGTCGCAAATTTACCACTTTGGAGTTTTTTGCGGTTGAATAAATTAGTTTGGGGTAAATTTGTCATAAATGTACTAGTTTAGGGTTTTTTTTATGATTAGTCGGGGTAAATTTGTCACGGGTGTACCAGTTTGGGGTTTTTCATGGTCAAAAAAATAGTTTGGGTAAATTTGTCACAATTGTACCAGTTTGAAGTTTTTCAGGGTATTAACCCTTTTTTCTTTGATGTATATGTAACCGTGTCTATTATAATGAAATTACTCTTTTTCTAATTGAAAAAAAAGTCCACTTTGATGTGATTTTTTACTTATGAATTTGTTAATATATGTATTTTACATTACATCTTGGTGCGAAAATATAAAAAAAGTCATTGTTTTTATTTTCATTTTTTATAAAGGGTTAATACCTTGAAAAACCCCAAACTGGTACACTTGTGACAAATTTACCCAAAATTATTTTTTGACCACCAAAAACCCAAAACTGGTATATCTTTGACAAATTTACCCCAAACTGGTACACTTGTGACAAATTTACCTTATATTAGTTTTCATTAAATTTTATTATCAAATTATTAAGTTAAATTACATGTGACAGTTGACTAGTATATCGATTTAGGATTTTACGCATCGTTTTTTGTGATTTTTTGTGATATTAATCTAATTTAGCGGATGGTATATTTGTCACAAATTTATTAGTTTGGGGTTTTTTGTAGTCAAATAAATTAGTTTAGGGTAAAATTATCGTAAATGTATCAGTTTAGGGTTTTTTATAGTCAGTCGGGGCAAATTTATCACACGTGTACCAGTTTGGGGTTTTTCATGCCTAAAAAATAGTTGGGGTAAATTTGTCACAGGTGTACCAGTTTGAGGTTTTTTAGAGTATTAACCCTTTTTAAAAAGAAATTAGGAAACCTTAAATTGATCACACCAAAGCACTTCCCAAATATATGTTTACCAAACAACATTTACCTAAAGTTGCTTTCTAAGGCACATTTTAATTATAGTTTACCAAATAGTCTTTGCATTTCATCAAAGTCCCTTAAATGAAAGGCCTTTGCATTTCTTTAAAAGCTTTTTCCCAAAAGTATTTCCAAACGCACCCTAAGAAATAGGGGGAGAGAGTGGGGCAGGGGAGGAGGGCCGGGCCTTGCATGGGCTTTCTTATTTGACTTAAGTTGTCCAATTTCATTTGTCTAAAATGAAGGCTTCCTCTCACACCGTCTTGAGATGAAAAAAAATAAAAATAAAAGAATGACTATGTTAACAATCATGGCCATAAAAAAATTGAAAGAGAAAAATAAATAAAAATATCAATCGTCATTAATTATGTCGTGATTGGAATGATGTATAAAAGTAAAAAAATTTAGGATTTCTTAAACGTGCGTTCCTCTTGCACAATCTCCATATTAATGATAAAAAATAAAAAATTAAGGGAATGGTTATGTTAGCAACCGTGCCCATATAAAAAATAAATGAAAACAAAAAAATCAACCGTCGTTAATTAAATCGTGGTGGCACGATCTACAAAAATAAAAAAATTAAGATTTCATGAAGTCAATTCACTTATTTTACACAATTAACGCAATCGACATAACCGTAAATCCGAAATTACTTTGCCTAGAATATAATTAGACCGCATTAGATCGAACTTGTTTTGCTAGAATAAAAAAAAAAAAAAAAGGATGATTACTCTATCTAAGAGTTTTGGGCCAGAATTCAAAAAATTAATAACGATATGTTTATATACATAGTGGCCCTTTAATTCCCCACGATTAGAAATTCAACTCGAATTATATATATAGTAGCCTTTTTAAATCGTTTAATTTGCTCGGTTTTGGGAATAAAATTATCATTTATGTTGCTTGACGACGTGAGTTGTTATATCCCAATCTGAATTAAATATCTTATTTAGATAATTCACACGTAACGTCATACATAAAATATTATTGTATCATCTAGGGTACTAGATCGAACATTTTAACAAATTATACAATCAAAGGGACAATAATCCCCGCATGATTCATCATTGTGAATAAAACTCCCTGCGACTGGAGTGGAGTCTAGCTTCTTGGAGGCGCCATTTTTCCTAGCATTACTATATTATTATTTTAGCCGCAGCTAGGTTTATTTAAAAAAAAAATCTTTATTATTTTTGTATCGCAATTTTCTAGGAGTAGGCACGAAAATTTTTACAGGACATCCGCATGTAAATCATTACCAATCGGCCAGCGACGTACAAGGTCACTATCATTTAATGGATGAAATTAGGGGGATTTTGAATCCTAATTCATACTTTACTTCGTATTGACAAAGCTAAAAATTCATGTGGAGTAGTAGGTTAAAAAAAAACGTCGTTGCAACTGAGTATTAATGTACTTAATACTATTTATTAGTGTACATCTAAACGACGCTCACTTTGATGAGATAATCTGCATATGAATGCTTCTTTTGATATCATAAATTTTCGATGGACTATCTAAGCTTAAAAATGGTTACAACACAACAATTACCTTTCCGATTTTATTACCAAAAAGAAGGAAAATTACCGAAAAAGTCCTAAATCTATTGTAATTGTGCCAATTCACTCATAAACTTATTTTTTTGATCAATTGAGTCCTAAACCTTTTACAATTATTCTCGATTAGTCCATCTGGCTAAAATTGGCCGGCCGGCGTGGATGTGGCAGCTGGTTGGTCGCCGGAGAAGGCCTCGATACTTGATAGGGTGTCAACTTTTGCTCGCTAGTCAATCTCGGCCTCAAACTTTTTGAAAGTTGGTTCACTTCAATATCTTTTTTCCTGCCCTTCTAAATAGAGTCGGATCTTACATGTTTTGCAGTAAACGAGGAAACGAGAGAATAGGATGAACCAGAAACTTAGAGGATTAGAAAACTAGACAACTTGCAAAAACTACTTCATGTTCAGCAAACGAGGAAACGATCATTGATATGTACAAAAAAAGACTTCAACTTTGCTACTACGACTAGCCGCTTCTTCAAAAACTTGCTCTAAGCTGCTACTCCTGGACACTCCATGTCCTCTCCTTGGAGTCCTCTGGAACTACCATGGCTCCTAATCTTAGCACTACGACAATGGTTGCACATGATACAAATTAGACAAGAGTTACATATGAATACAACGCTTTTGACACAGCCCACGGACGAAGCATGATCCAAGACCGTTCGTGATCCGGCCGTGTCACGCACAAGGGCTTTGTTGTAGATAGCCCTGATTGATCCCTGATCAGTCCATGAACGATCCGTGAATCGTGCACGATCCGTCCATGCGCGATTCGTGCACGACCAATGCACAATTGGTGCATGACCAGTGACCGAATCTTGATCCATGCTCGGCCAGTCCCTGCACAGCCTGGAGTTGTTCACCTACTCCATGCCAGGCAGCTATGTTGATCCTGATCTTGCTTCTGACATGTGCCCATGGGTATTTCCAAGGCCTAGAAGCCCTTGAGTGGCCTGATGTGTAGACCTGACATGATGACACATATTCAAACTCCACTATTGGATCGGAGGGACGTAACCCAATGTAGAGAACAATTCGATCTTTTCATTCCTTAAAGGGCCGAGGCCCAAACTTCAAAGTAGAAGATCTGCTTTATTTTTTTTGGGTCAGAAAGGAGAAGGTCTCGATACTTGATAGGGCGTCAACTTTTGCTCGCCAGTCAATCTCGACCTCAAACTTTCTGAAAGTCGTTCACTTCGATTTCTTTTCTCCTGCCCTTCTAAATAGAGTTGGATCTTACATATTTTGTAGCAAACGAGGAAACGAGAGAACATGATGGACCAGAAACTTAGAGGATCAGAAAACTAGACAACCCGCAAAAACTACTTCATGTTTAGCAAATGAGGAAACGATCATTGATATGTACAAAAAAAGACTTCAACTTTGCTACTGCGACTAGCTACTTCTTCAAAAACTTGCTCTAAGCTGCTACTCCCGGACACTCCATGTCCTCTCCTTGGAGTCCTCTGGAATTGCCATGGCTCCTAATCTTAGCACTACGACAATGGTTGCGCATGATACATATTAGACAAGAGTTAAATATGAATACAACGCTTTTGACACAGCCCACGGACGAAGCATGATCCAAGATTGTCCGTGATCCGGCCGTGTCACGCGCAAGGGCTTTGTTGCGGACAGCCCTGATCGATCCCTGATCAGTCCATGAACGATCCGTGAATCATGCACGATCCGTGCACGACCGGTGCACGACCAATGTACGGCCAATGCATGACCAGTGACCAATGACGATCCCTTACCTCCTCGAGCCTGGCCTCGAAGAGGCGGTGGTGGAGAAGAGCCACCTAGGTGGTGGTAAGAGGGACGGCGTCAAATGGGTCCTGAGCCGCCCTCTCCAAGAACTAAGTAGGATCAATGCCTAGAAACCGGAGATACTCAACAATGTGCTTATTGATGTGCTAATTGAGAACCTCCATTCTCACTGCAGCTCTCTCGTCTCTCGCCATTTTGGAATGCAAAAAACAGATAATGCTTCTGGTACTAGTTTCACCCCCGCTCTCATTTCTCCTCCTTTTATAGAAGGGAAAGGAGGCAGCTCTGCAACAGGTTCGTCCTCCTATCCTCTCCGGCGATGCTCTGCGATAGGATCATCATCTCGCTCGCTCGCTCTCCCGACACTGCTCGCTGCTGTGCAAAGGAGGCCTTCTCTCCCCTCCCGTCGCTGTCTACAGGCTACAAAATAGGGGGAGAGAGAGGGGGAGACGAGGAGGGCCGGGCCTTGCATGGGCTTTCTTATCAAACTTGAGTTGTCCAATTTCATTAGTGTAAAATGAAGGCTTCCTCTTGCACCGTCACGAAATGGAAAAAGAAAATTAAAAGAAGGATTATGTTAACAACCACGGCCATAAAAAAATTAAAAGAGAAATAAAAATAAAAATAAAAAATTAAGGGAATGGGTATGTTAGCAACCATGCCCATATAAAAAATAAATGAAAACAGAAAAATCAACCGTCGTCAATTACGTCGTGGTCGACACAATATACAAAAGTAAAAAATTTAAGATTTCATGAAGTCAATTTACTTATTTGGAAAAATCTCAAATAATGACCTAAAGTGAGCCTACTTTCTCAAATAAGGACCCAAAGTGACAATTGTTCCAAATAAGGACCCGAAGTGGCTAACAAGTCTCAAATAAGGACCTGAACCCGTCGGCAGGCCAAAATGTTCACCCACCGGCGAGCGTGTGACATTTCTGGTGGCCAGAATATGCGCAATTTTGTCCCAAAAAATTATTGATAGAAATTAACAAACCTTAAAAACAAAACCCCCAAATTCTTCACGTTTTTTTTCTTCTGCTCTTCATCTTTTACGTTCTTTGTCCCCTTTCGTTTGGAGAACCTAAATTCTCTATTAATGGAGCAAGATCCCTGTCTCACTGACTTCCAAAGGTACGTGCCCTCCCTCCCTCCCTCCCTCCCTCCCTCTCTCTCTCTCTCTCTCTCAATTTGAACGAAACTGATCTTGGTTGAATGGGAGTGTGAATCAAAGTGTATGGCGAACCTAGGAAAAGATAATGAAGAATCGAGGCCCTCGTGTTACACACAAGTGTCTCAATAACGAAAAGGTGGCTTTACTCAAGATTTGTCTTCTTTGTTGAAAAGAAACGAAGACAGAAAACAAAGAAAAAGATGTGAAGAAACGAAGGTAGGGGTTTCTTGTTGTGTTTCAATTCGTGTTCCATTAACATAAAATTTTTGTGCTCCAAGCGAGAGAGGACAAAGAACAGAGAAGATGAAGAGCAGAAGAAGAAAAAACGTGAAAACATGAAGAGTTTTTCTTTTTAGGTCAAAAGAATGTGAAGAGTTTGGGGGGTGATTTTTAGGGTTTGTTAATTTCTATCTATATTCTTTTTGGACAAAAATGCCCATATTCCGGCCACCGGAAATGTGACACTCTCGCCGGCCGGTGAACATTTTGGCCGGCCGGCAAGTTCAGGTCCTTATTTGAGACTTGTTAGCCACTTTGGATCCTTATTTGGGACAATGGCCACTTCTGGTCCTTATTTGAGAAAATAGGCTCACTTTGGGTCATTATTTGAGATTTTCCCTACTTATTTTACACAATAAACGCAATCGACATAACCGTAAATCCAAAATTACTATGCCTAAAATATATCTGCATTAGATCGAACTCGTTTATTTATTGAGGAGTTCAAGGATCTTCTTGTCTGATTTTACGTACATGACATGCACGAGATCGAGCTTAGGGGTCATTGGGTCATTGCTCCTTATTAGACCTCCTTCGTAATTTCAAAAGAAAAAAAAGAAAAAGAAAAGAAAGGATGATTGCTCTATCTAGGAGTTTTGGGCCAGAATTCGATAAATTTATATATATATATATAGTGGGCCTTGAATTCCCCACAATCAGAAATTCAACTCAAATTAGATATATAATAGCCTTTTTTAATCGTTTAATTTGCTTGATTTTGAGAATGAAATTATCATCCATGTTACTTGACGACGTGAGTTGTTATATCCTAATCCGAATTAAATATCTTATTTAGATAATTCACGCGTAACGTCATACATAAAATATTATCGTATCATCTAGGGTACTAGATCGAACATTTTAACAAATTATACAATCAAGGGACAATAATCCCTGCGTGATTCATCAGTGTGAATAAAACTCGCTGTGACTGGAGTCCGGCTTCTTGGACGCGCCAAGTACATGGCAATTAACTTTGTTGTCACCTCCTTTTTTTGTCCTAGTATTAGCGCTACTATTATTTTAGCCGCTGCTAGGCTTATATATATAAAAGAAAAAAAACATCTTTATTATTTTTGTATTGCAGTTTTCCAGGACGTTCAGGAGTTGGCATGTAAATTTTTACAAGACATCCGCATGTGAATCATTACCAACCGGCCAGCGACGTACAAGGTCACTATCGTTTAATGGATGAAATTGGGGGGATTTCGAATCCTAATTCATACTTTACTTCGTATTGAAATAGCTAAAAATTCATGTGAAGTAGTAGGTGAAAAAAAAGTCGTAAAATTAGATTTCCATCACAACCGAGTGTGAATGTACTTAATACTATATATTAGTGCACATCTAAACCATTCATACTTTGATGAGATAATTTCCGTATGAACGCTTCCTTTGATATCAGAAATTTTCGATGGGTTACCTAAGCTTAAAAATGGTTACAACACAACAATTACATTTTTGATTTTATAACCAGAAAGAAATAGATAGACTTTTTATGGCATACTGAGTAGCGAATTAAATTTTGCATATGAATATGCAATTTAAATGCGTGCCTAGTATAGATTACCGAATTCAATGCAAGTCAAGAAACTCCAAACACCAATTGAGCGTTTCTGCATATTACGAGAGATTATGGATCACATGATACATTTGAAGAGTAACGTCTAATTTAAGCCGATATTGATATGTTTGTGAAATCTTTTTTTAGGTGGAAGGAAATTTTTTGTTTCCGTTTTATCGGTCGTTCAAATGTGGATTATGAATAATACGAAGAGATATGGAGAAATAATTTCGAGTGGGAATTTCCATAAAAATAAAGACTGACCATAATATTCAAAACTATTAACGCATCTTTCATTCCTTCTCCTTTGTTCTCCATCTTCATCTTCATCTTTCTCCTCTGCCAGGATCCAGAAGAAGAAGAAGAAGAAGAAGAAGATGATGAAGTGGGAAGCTTACTATGAAGAGTACTTGATGTTCAAGAAGATGTGCACGAGGAATGAAGACCCCTCCACCACGTATCAAGCCGCTGCCATCATCGGCCAAGACGGGAATGTTTGGGCCCAGACCTCCGATTTCCCCCAGGTTCGGTCCTCTCCTCATCATCACCTTCTTCCATCTCCAATTTCAATTGTTTTGCTGTCTGTGTTATCCAGTCGTGAATTCTCTTGTTGTGGTGGAAAAGTAATTAGTCACTCCCCACTATAATCTCGGTTCCCAGTTCTGGATTTTCTTTTGATCAAACGGGGGAAATGCAACATTTGATCACTTGCGAAATTATGATTGCTCTCCTTTCATTTGATAAAACCTCTTGTTATCGGTTGGATGCATGTTGGCGACTTGATTAAAAAGGGTTAAATACAAATTGGACGGTATTCAAAATCATGGGCCCGGATTTCTTTGTTCTGCAGCTTACGACCGAAGAGCGAATTGCCATCATGCGCGAATTTGATGAACCCGGGGTGCTCACTACCATGGGACTCTACCTTGGCGCCGCCATGTACGTGGTGAACGGAGTCAAACCCGGTGATATTATTCTTGCAAAGAAGGTAATAAGTTCGTTGCCTCCCGCCTTTTTGTCATATGCACCGGTCTAGGTTCGTCCTCTCATTTCAAATGCATCAACCATCATCAAAGGTTTTTCTGGACACAGTATCCACTGCCACCCCATATCAAACGCCTAGCCACAGATGTGATGTGCTTTTAGCGTACAAAACGAACACGGATATCTCATACCATTAGACCACCTACTATTTATGGTCGGGCGGTCAATTCGAGATGGCCTGGCAGCGCATCATTAGGATGATGGATAACTCCAAATGCTGCTCCTCGCACGCGACCCCAGCACATGGTTATCTCCATTCGGAGTCTCCGCTCTGGCTCAGACAGGTGCGGCCTTGGTCATTGGCATCTATGGCAACCGTGCGACTTCTAGATTGTGCAACGTGATTGTTGAGAGGGTGGGTGACGACTTAATCAAGCGGGGCTATTAGGCACGTCCAATCGCATCATTCCTTCCTGCACGGAATCTTTGCATTCTCTTGATGCAAGTATATAGATCAGATCGCGATGATCGAAGTTGATGCAGTTTTCATTGGACGACATGGAAATCTCAAGTGCAAGAAAGGTTGTTTGCTTGTAAATGGACTTAAGACCCCTGCCGTTTCTTTATTTCTTTTATTAAACCTTTGCCGAGGAAGCTGGTGTTACACTCCTGGAAGCTATTTGACGACTAATCAAAATACTTCAAATGTAAATGCTGATTCAAATTCCCACCAGTGAACGTCAAAGGGGTTTATGGTGACCGGTGATTGATTGGACGAGTCTTGTGTGCTCAGGAAAATGCTTTGCTCTACCTCTTTTTCTATCATTCGTCTCAGCTTTCTTTCAGTATCCGATCATCTGCAATTCATGGGCACTGAGTATTCCGTGCGAGGAGAAACAGAATCCTTCTCTCACAATGTTGTGCGATGTGCAGTCCCTGCTCTTCAGCCTCTTGACCTGTTTTCCTTGTTTACTGTGTTGTTGTTGCTGCACACGGACCGAAAATGATTTTCTGTGGTTTGAGTTCTATTTAGATGTCTTTTTATCACTTTAAAATCGATACATTCCCTGTCGCCATCGCAAGCCTGATTTTGCCCTGGGATTGTTCATGGCGAATGTGGTGAGAAAAATGGAAGTCTTTTCGGCTTCTTAAAGAGCATGGAAATCTTCAACACAAAAGTTGAGGTGCTCTATGTCTTTATGCGTTTGCGGTTGACCCACTAATTACGAGATCTCCGCATACTTTATCCTAGAGAAAGTACTCTTCTCATAATGCACGGATCAAAGATAATATCTGGCTTTCGTGGATGCAAACTGGCACGGAGTGGGGGAAGGCCTTTCGGTGACGGCCTTCATCATGGTGCTCCTTGCAGTCTGTCTTGATAAGTTCCCAACCCGCACGTTGTCAAATGCAATATTTCCCTAAGTTATATTCCAAGCATAACCATCTCATCCCGGTACAATCTTGATTTGAACTGCACTCTGTTCTATTTCCCCTAACTATTGTCGTGACCTACCCTCGGGGGAAGGGAATAGTTTTAGGGGTATTACCTAAAGAATGGGCCTAAGGCTCATGATTAGGTGCGGGCTCTCTCAAGAATCTAAGTTCGGGGACTTGATTATACTAATTAACCAATTAGTGCCCTTTCGGTACCTAATCTTGTTCATTTTAAAAGAAAAAATTTGAGGTAATTATGCGGGTGCGCAATCATTAAAGTAGCAATTAGCAACTGAGGAAAGCATTTAAATGAATTGCATAGGAGAGCACATAATCAAAGGTATTCGTCTTTAAGGGCAACTATAACCTCTTGAGTATGATTCTAAATTGAAAGACTTCCATTTTTTTTTTTTAAAGAAAATAAACCAAGAGATTAATCTGAACTTTTTTGATGAATTTTAATTTTAAGTTTTTACGAATTTTTTTGGGATTTTTTGAAAACCTTTTTTTTTCAATTTTTTGATTAATTAATTAATTTTATTTGTTGTTTTCCAATTTTAATTGATTTTTTTGTTCTTTTTAATATTTATTTATTGTTGATAAAAAAGGGATTCGGACCGGGTCATGAGACCCGACCCAACTAAACAGACCCGAATCATATTGTATCGCGTTAAACTAAAAACATTAACCCCAAAAGGCCGCTCCGAATTAATTATAAAAGCCCATGAATTTGTTAACTCTTTTTTCGGCCCACATTTGAAATAAGCCCAGCCCACAACAGAACACCCCAGCCCACAACAAAAAACCCTAGCGCGCTTTTCACTTTTTTTTATTATTTTCTTTTAATTCTTTTCTCTTTTTTTTTTCTTTTTCGGTTTTGTCTTTTTGTGCTGCACTCCTTTCTCTGCATTCTTCCTTCCCGAAGCAAATTTTTGCTTTCTTTTTCTATATTTTGTTTTATTTTTTTACTTTTTCTATATTTTTCTTTTGGTTTTGTTTTGTTTTTTTTTGGCCTCTTTCCCTTTGGTCTCCTTCCCCTTCGTGCGTTCTACTCCTCTCCATCTTCTTCACCGAACGTCTCCCTCCGTCTGCAATTTATTTCTACAAACTAAAACTCTTAACACCAACATTTCTTTGGCCGCCGACTGATATTTTACACAGGGCATCGACGACAAAAGTCCAGCGACAACATCGGGTTTGGCCCGCTGACCCACCTCGCGACCTGCGGCTTCGCAACGGACCAGTCGCGACGGAGGTGGTGCTGTAGCAAGATGCCGCGTTTCTGAGTCCAACTAAGGCGTGACGGCACCGCCTTGACCAAGCCGAGCCTAATGCTCAACTCTCGTCCGACCGGAGGCGGCTCGATGGCCACGAGAGCCGCCGCCTGTGCCCCAAAACAAAAGAGATCCGCGGCCTTCGTGCGTCGCAACAAGAGCAGCCGTGGGTCGAGTGGCGTGCCTACGTCTGAGACGCTAAAAATCACATGAAAACCTCGGCTAGGTGGGACGGTGCCTGAACAACTCGACTCCGGTTCAAAACAACGAAACAAGACTAGATCTCATTCAGACATTTTACCGAACAGGTGGAGTGTGCTCCCGAATCGCACGGTTTCTAGCTCAACCAGGATCCGAACCCAAACCGAGACTCTCACCAACAAACAATAAGACATACAACAACTAGAGAGGGAGTGGACTCTCACCAACAAACAATAAGACATACAACAACCAGAGAGGGAGTGGACGGGGCCGGAGTTCACGCAAACCAGTCGATCGCAAACTCCGGCCCGGGATGCACAGAACAGGGTGAAAACGGGACGAGAAGGACCTACCGGATTCGACTTGAGGACATTGGCCGAGGGGTCGTCCGGCGGGGCTCGCACGCAGCTGAAGCTCCCTTGCTCTCCCTTAGTCGCTTCCTCGCTCGGACTTCTTCTCCCTCTCGGTTTCTCTCTGGTTCCTCTCAGCTCCTCCTCAGCTCTCTCGGTTTCTCATAGTTACAGAAGAAGGACGTCGGGGAGCCGGATTCCGTGCACGGTCGAGCCTCTCTTTGGCTCTTTACACTCTCTCGAGTACTTCTCTTTGCTCCAGCTCTCACTCTCGAGCACCTCTCTCGCTCAGGTTCTCTGTCTCTTCGGTCCCTCCCTGCTCCTCCATCGCTGCTCCTCCTGCTCTTCTGTCTTCTGCAGGTCGTGCGTGAAGACCAACCAGAGGGAGGAGAAAGAATGCGGGCCGGGCCGACAGGGGAAAGAGGTTGGGCTGCGGGGAAAGAAAGCTAGGCCCCGAGGGAAAAGAAAAGGAAAGAAGGAAGGCGGGCCGGGCTAAGGTCAGGTCCCGCCCAAACCAACCGTTTTCTTTTCTTTTTTTATTTTTATTTTTATTTTTAATAATACTTTTTTAAAACAATTTAAAATTTTTAATTTTTAATTTTTAATTTTTTAGTGACTAATTCCTAATTTTGTACACGATTAAGTCCTAAATAAAATTGTAAAATTTAGGTGCCAACAACTATATTACCTATCCACGTTTTAGACCTCTAATTTCGCCCAAAGAAAGAAAGATGAATTGAAAACAATGTTAGGATGTGTAACAAATAATTGTAGTGTTGTGATCTAGAGAGGCATCCTTGATGGTGCAGGATCTTTTTGCGAGAATCCTCCATGTGCAGAAAAGGTATCATTAGTTTTAGAACATCGTGAAAAACTTATATGGCATTCCGCATGCTAATATTTGCATTTGGGAAGCTCAGGAATGTGCAAATTCATCAAGGACTGGCGCTTGTGGGGAAGTATTTTATGTTGTTTATGCAAATGTTGTCCCGCTTAAGGGATAATAAACGCGAGAGTTTTTTGTAACTGGGTTTTAGGTGTTTTCCTTCTGTCCTTGTATACTTATCTGGGATAAGGCTTATGGGTTAGCTTGGCTCATTGAGAACATCATTTAAGGAAGTAGGGGAAGCCGATAGAGAATTTTAGGCCCTGTTTGTTTAAGATTGTTTCGGTTTCCTGAAACAAAAATTTCTGTTCTTTTGTTTCGAGGAAAAAAAAAAGAATAGAAATGTGTTTGATAAAACTTTTGTTCACAAGAATAGATTTGGAACAAAAATAAGAAGTAGAAAAAAGTTATTTCTTGTTCTCGGGAACAATTCCGGTAAACAATTTTTCTCTTTCCTATTTTTTTCTTTATTTTATTTTCTTCTTCTTTCTTTTGGCTAGTCGCCGGCACCGGCAATCGGCCAAACGAGGGCCGGCGACCTCGCTAGCCCTTGGAGATGCCGAGCCACGGCGAGGCACGTCGGCCCGAGCCTCACCATGGTTGGGCGAGGTTGAGCTCGCCCAGCCACCGGCAAGAGGCTTGGCCTCGCCAGCCCTCATAGTGGCTTGGCGAGTCTCCGGCGAGCTCGCCGGAGCTCGCCCAGCAAGTTGCTGGCAACTGCCGTGGCCGGCGATCGACCAGTTCACACTTAGGTCCGCATGTTGAACTCCCACTTGCCAAGTTTCTCTCAGAATCTTCTAATGGCTTAATAAGGTGACTAGATGAAGTCTTAATGATTTCCTAAAGGCAGGGATATTAACAGATCGGCAACAATAGACTTAACTTGTTTAGGGCTAGTAACTGACTTTCTGATTTATCATCCTGTCTCGCCGCATATCTACTAGTGCTTTTAATAGTTTCTTGACTGTCGAAGCCCACATTGTGCTCTATTTATGCATTATTGCTTCCCTTACTACCACCCTTCAAGCCTTAAAGTGGAAATGGGTACAAAAGAATTGATCGAGTCGATGAGTCTCCTTGCGACGGATGATATAAAATAGAGGACTTGGATATTCAAACAACGTCGAGAACTTTCAGCCACGGTTATGGTTACCATTCAATCAAATTTCTCATTTGGATTCATAATATCACCCAAGTGCGCAAAAATGTGAATCTACGTGGATGTTCAATTAGATTGATCAGCATATCACGATGCTTAAAACAGATTCCTGCAAGGGAAAGATGAACTGTTCGGAATACAGGAACCAGTAAAGTTAATTAAAGCAGCAATCCCAGAGATCTTGATGGTCAAAATCCTAGTTTTTGCCGCGAAAGGTGCATACGGCTGAATCCAGACAGCGCGTCCATTCGATAGAACAAGTTGAACCAGAAACATAGAGGGTTGGAAAAATAGACAACCCGCACGGGTGCAGACTACTCCATATTCAATCAACAAGGAAACCATCGTTGATATGTACAAAAAAAACTCCAACTTTGCTACTGCAACTAGCTGCTTCTTCAAAAACTTGCTCTAAGATGCTACTCCAGACGCTCCATGTCCTCTCCTTGGAGTCCTCCGGAGCAGCCGTGGGTCCTAAGCTGGGGAACGACGCTTTACCTGAGTTACCACCTCGAGCCTGGCCTCGAAGAGGCGGTGGTGGAGAAGAGCCACCCAGGCGGTGGTAAGAGGGACGGCGTCGAAGGGCTTCCAAGCCGCCCTCTCCAAGAACTGAGCAGGATCAATGCCTAGAAACCGGAGATACTATTGAGAACCTCCATTCTCACCGCAGCTCTCACATCTCTCGCCATTTTGGAATGCAAAAAAACAGATAATGCTTTTATAGAAGGAAAAGGAGGCAGCTCTGCAGCAGGGTTCGTCCTCCTGTCCTCTCCGGCGATGCTCTGCGACAGGATCATCATCTCGCTCGCTCGCTCTCCCGACGCTGCTCGCTGCAGAGGAGGCCTTCTCTCCCCTCCCGTCGCTATCTACAGGCTACGAAATAGGGGGAGAGAGAGAGAGGGGGAGGCGAGGAAGGCCGAGCCTTGCCATGGGCTTTGTCCATTTTCATTCGTGTAAAACGGCTTCCTCTTGCACCCGGAGATGGAAAAAGAAAATTAAAAGGAGGATTATGTTAACAACCACGCCCATAAAAAAAAAAATTAAAAGAGAAAAATGAATGAACATATCGATCGTCATTAATTATGTTGCGGTTGGAACGATGTGTAAAAGTAAAAAAATTTAGGATTTCTTAAACATTGGTTCTTCTTGCACAGTCTCCAAATTTAAAAAATAAAATATAAAAAATAAAAAATTAAGGGAATGGTTATGTTAGCAACCACGCCCATATAAAAAAAAATGAAAAGAGAAAAATCAACCGTCATTAATTACGTCAGTCAGCACGATGTACAAAAGTAAAAAATTTAAGATTTTATGAAGTCATTTCACTTATTTTACACAATTAACACAATCGACATAACCGTAAATCTGAAATTACTTTGCCTAGAATATAATTAGACTGCATTAGATCGAACTTGTTTATTTATTGAGGAGTTCAAGGATCTTCTTGTCCGATTTTACGTACATGACATGCACGAGATCGAGCTTAGGGGTCATTGCTCCTTATTAGACCTCCTTCGCAATTTCAAAAGAAAGAAAAGGAAAGGATGATTGCTCTATCTAGGAGTTTTGGGCCAGAATTCAATAAATTAATAATGATATATATAGTGGCCCTTGAATTCCCCACGATCAGAAATTCAACCCAAATTAGATATATAATAGCCTTTTTGGATCGTTTAATTTGCTTGGTTTTGGGAATAAAATTATCATCTATGTTACTTAATGATGTGAGTTGTTATATCCCGACCCGAATTAAATATCTTATTTAAGTAATTCACGCGTAACGTCATATATAAAATATCATCGTATCATCTAGGATACTAGATGAAACATTTTAACAAATTGCACAATCAAGGGATGATAATCCCTGCGTGATCAATCATTGTAAATAAAACTCGCTGCAACTGGAGTTTGGCTTCTTGGAGGCGTCAAGTACATGGCAATTAACTTTGTTGTCGCCTCCTTCTCTTTTTGTCCCAGCACTAGCATACTACTATTTTAGCCGCTGCTAGGTTTATATATAAAAAAAGAAAAAAAAAATCTTTATTATCTTTGTATCACAGTTCTACAAGACACGTTGTCCAGGAGTTGGCCCGTAAATTTTTACAGGACATTCGCATGTGAATCATTGCCAACCGACCAGCGAGGTACAAGGTCACTATCGTCTAATGGATGCAATTGGGGGGATTTCGAATCCTAATTCATACTTTACTTCGTATTGAAAAAGCTAAAATTTCATGTGGAGCAGTAAGTAAAAAAAGTCATAAAATTATATTACTGTCGCAACCGAGTGTGAATGTACTTAATATTATATATCAGTGCACATATAAACGACGCTCACTTTGATGAGATAATTTTCGTATGAACGCTTCATTTGATATCATAAATTTTCGATAGATTACCTAAGCTTAAAAATGGTTACAACGCAACAATCACATTTCCGATTTTATAACCGGAAAGAAATAGATAGACTTTTTATGGCATATCGAGTAGCAAATTAAATTTTGCATATGAATAAGCAATTTAAATGCGTTACCGAATTCAATGCGGGTCAAGAAACTTCAAACATCAATTGAGCGTTTCCACATATACGAGAAATTATGGATCATGCGATACATTTGAAGAGTAATGAGTAATTTAAGCCGATATTGATATGTTTGTGAAATCTTTTTTTAGGTGGAAGGAAATTTTTTGTTTCCGTTTTATCCGTCGTTCAAATGTGGATTATGAATGGTACGAAGAGATATGGAGAGATAATTTCGAGTGGGAATTTCCATAAAAACAAAGACTGAGCATAATATTCAAAACTATTAACGCATCTTTCATTCCTTCTCCTTCGTTCTCCTTCTTCATCTTCATCTATCTCCTCTGCCAGGATCCAGAAGAAGAAGAAGAAGAAGAAGATGGAGTGGGAAGCTTACTATGAGGATTACTTGATGTTCAAGAAGATGTGCACGAGGGATGAAGACCCCGCCAGGGCCACCACCTCGTATCAAGCTGCTGCTATCATCGGCCGAGACGGGAATGTTTGGGCCCAGACCACCAATTTCCCCAAGGTTCAGTCCTCTCCTCATCATCATCTTCTTCCATCTTCCTCTTTTCAATTTCAATTGTTGTTCCGCCTGTGCGATCTCGGTTCCCAGTTCTGGTTTTGATCAAACAGGGGAAATGCAACGTTTGATCACTTGCGAAATCATGATTGCTCTTCTTCCATTTGATAAAACTTCTTTGTTATTGGTTGGGTGCAGGTAAGCGATTTGATTAATAAGGAGTAAATACAAATTGGACGGTATTCAGAATCATGGCCCCGGATTTCTCTGTTCTGCAGCTTACGACAGAAGAGAGAATCGCCATCATGCGCGAATTCGATGAACCTGGGATGCTCACTACCATCGGACTCTATCTTGGCGGCACCAAGTACGTGGTGACCGGAGTCAAACCTGGTGATGTTATTCGGGCATATAAGGTGAATCAGCTTGTTCCCTCACGCCTTTTTGTCATTTTTGCTGGACGCAATATCCACTGCCACACCCATCCAACGGATAGCAGCAACTACTCGCTCGATACTTGAACATACCTCTGATAGGACAAATGTCCCATTTAGAGAACAAATGAGATCTGGTTTTTAGTGTACACAATGCGAAACAAACACGGATATCTCATACCAAAAGACCACCTACCGATCCAATTAATGGTCAGGCGGTCAATTCAAGTTGGCCTGGCAGCGCATCATTAGGATGATGGATAACTCCACATGCTTCTTCTGGCACGCCACCCCAGCACATGGTCATCTCCATTCAGAGTCTCCGACAACATAAGATACTCTGCCTCAGACAGGAAAAACAGAGTCATACCCCCATTCTTTGAGGATGAGCCTCAAGGGCTTTTGTTTCATTGGCTGTATTGCTGTCTCAGTAGTAATCTTTTTGCTGCATTTGTCACTGTGCTGAAGCTAGCTCTTCCTCTCCCCCTGCACATCCCGTTTAAGTTTCCTTTCCGGTGCTCTAACCAATGCCGCATACAGTACTCCTATAACCTCACCCTATCTCCTAATTCTTCTTGAGAATCTTCTCAATATTCTCGACGCACTCTTTGTTGAATAACCATCCTAACGATGATTGTTTCAGCTTGAATATGCAACAGCTCTATGACTAGTCAAGCCAAAGAAAAGGGAAATTGTCTAAATGACACTGCGGTTGCTCCTTTGGGTGCATTCTTTTGATAGATTAGGCAGCAATTGGCATTGGACGTAAGTGGCTATGCTCGTGATTATAGGTTTTACCTTTTAAAAGTATGATGAAATCAGTGCCGGTTTTGACTTTTCTTTGCTTGCTCCGAAAAGCTAGTTTCCTCAACTATTTTGTCTCTAACAGCTTGCGGCACGAGGCGTAAATAATTTTTCACTTTGCAGTTGCTTGTAGGACGCATACTTCTAGTAATCGATAGCTTCACTCCCGTCACCTAGTTGTTCTTATTTGATTTCAGCGGCCTCGATATGTGACCATCAAGAAGACAGGTGCGGCCTTGGTCATTGGCATCTATGGCAACCCTGCGACTTCTAGATTGTGCAACGTGATTGTGAGAGGGTGGGTGACGACTTAATCAAGCGGGGCTATTAGGCACGTCCAATCGCATCATTCCTTCCTGCACGGAATCTTTGCATTCTCTTGATGCAAGTATATAGATCAGATCGCGATGATCGAAGTTGATGCAGTTTTTCATTGGACGACATGGAAATCTCAAGTGCAAGAAAGGTTGTTTGGTTGTAAATGGACTCAAGACCCCTGCCGTTTCTTTATTTCTTTTATTAAACCTTTGCCGAGGAAGCTGGTGTTCCACTCCTGGAAGCTATTTGACGACTAATCAAAATACTTCAAATGTAAATGCTGATTCAAATTCCTACCAGTGAACGTCCACGGGGTTTATGGTGACCGATGATTGATTGGACGAGTCTCTGTCTGCTCAGGAAAATGCTTTGCTCTACCTCTTTTTCTATCATTCGTCTCAGCTTTCTTTCAATATCCGATCATCTGCAATTCATGGGCACTGAGTATTCCGTGCGAGGAGAAACAGAATCCTTCTCTCATAATGTTGTGCGCTGTGCAGTCCCTGCTCTTCAGCCTCTTGACCTGTTTTCCTTGTTTACTGTGTTGTTGTTGCTGCACACGGACCGAAAGTGATTTTCTGTGGTTTGAGTTCTATTTAGATGTCTTTTTATCACTTCAAAATCAATACATTCCCTGTCGCGAGCCTGATTGTGCCCTGGGATTGTTCATGGCGAATGCGGTGAGAAAAATGGAAGTCTTTTCGGCTTCTTAAAGAGCATGGAAAGCTTCAACACAAAAGTTGAGGTGCTCTATGTCTTTATGCGTTTGTGGTTGACCCACTAATTACAAGATCTCCACATACTTTATCCTAGAGAAAATACTCTTCTCATAATGCACGGATCAAAGATAAAATCTGGCTTTCGTGGATGCAAACTGGCACGGAGTGGGGGAGGGCCTTCCGGTGACGGCCTTCATCATGGTGCTCCTTGCAGTCTGTCTTGATAAGTTCCCAACCCGCACATTGTCAAATGCAATATTTCCCTAAGTTATATTCCAAGCATAACCATCTCGTCCCGATACAATCTTGATCCGAACTGCACTATGTTCTATTTCCCCTAACTATATTACCTATCCATGTTTTAAACCTCTAATTTTGCCCAAAGAAAGAAAATGGAATTGAAAACAATGTTAGGATGTGTAACAAATAATTGTAGTGTCGTGATCTAGAGAGGCATCCTTGATGATGCACGATCTTTTTGCGGGAATCCTCCATGTGCAGAAAGGGTATCATTAGTTTTAGAACATAGTGAAAAACTTATATCGCATTCTGCATGCTAATATTTGCATTTGGAAAGCTTAGGAATGAGCAAATTCATCAAGAATTGGCGCTTGTTGGGAAGTATTTTATGTTGTTCATGCATATGCTGTCCCGCTGAAGGGATAATAAACACGAGAGTTTTTTGTAACTGGGTTTCAGGTGTTTTTCTTCTATCCTTGTATACTTATCTGGGATAAGGCTTATGGGTTAGCTTGGCATCATCAGCTCATCGAGAACATCATTTAAGCAAGTAGGGGAAGCCGATAGAGAATTTTAGGCCCTGTTTGTTTAAAATTGTTTTTGTTCCCCGAAATAAAAATTTATGTCCTTTTGTTCTGGAGAAAAAAAGAACAAAAACGTGTTTGGTAAAACTTTTGTTCCCGGAAACAAAAAATCTATTTTTTTTAATTCCCGGAAATAGATTTGGAACATAAACAAGAAGTAGAAAAAAGTTGTTTCTTGTTAAGGGAACAATTCTAAGAAACAATTTTTCTTTCTCCTCTTTTTTTCTTCTCTTACTTTTCTTCTTCTTTTTCTTTTCGTCTTCTTCTTCTTCTTCTTCTTCCTTTTGGCCGATCGCTGGCCTTGGCCATGACCGGCGCCGACAACCGGCCAAACGAGGGCTGGCGACCTCAACGGAGTGTCGCTGGCCCCCGGAGATGCCGAGCCACGGCGAGGCTCGTCGGCCCGAGCCTCACCATGGCTGGGCGAGGTCGAGCCTCACCAGTGGCCTCGATGGCCTCGCCCAGGCGGCGCGAGGCTCACGAGGCCATTGAGGCCATCGGCTTAGCCTCGCCCAGTTCCGACGAGCTCGCCGGCCCTCGCGATGGCCTGGCGAGTCTCTAGCAAGCTTGTCAGAGCTCGCCCAGCAAGTCATCGGCAGCTACCGTGGCCGGCGATCGGCCACAAAGAGAAAGAAGGAAAAAAAAAAAGAAAAAAAAAGAAAAAAATAATAAAAATATTGAAAAGTTCAAAGAAACAACAAAATTATACAATTTTACCAAACGCATTTTTATTACTGGAATAATTTTTTTGCGGTTATCAAGCGCGTTCTTATACTCAAAAATTATTTCCGGGAACAGAAACAAAAAAAAACTATTTATATTAAAAAATTGTTCTCCGGAACAGAAACGTTACCAAACACGCCCTTATTTTACTGAAGTACCTTTTCTTGCACCTGGTCGATGGGAATGCTCTTAAGATAAGGCGTTTGTATCCTACTTCCAAACTGTTGCTTACCATGTGGTCTCTGTATTGTATGAACTTTATAGTCCGTGCATGTTGCTTTGCAAGTGCATGCATGGATGGTTGGCTTGCTGTACGTTATATCATATTTCGATCCCTTTATATTGTTCTCGTGCATGCCTCTTTTGACTCTCTGAAAGGCACGACCACTATGAATTGTGCATGTTACAGCGAGACGTTGAAGTGCGACAAGCGAGACACCTTTTCTTTTTTTCTTTTTTTTTTTTTCTTTTTGGGCTAAGTTGCTTAAAAAGGCTCTGCCTCGACTAATATTTCTACATGTGAAAGCAGTCGTTTGGTTTTCCGAATCGAAACAATTACCTCCACTAGATATTGCTGTCAAATATGTTCCAGATTTTGTGATTGATTATGTCCAGGATCTCAAAGAGAACGGATGAAGAGGTAGGCTCACAAATACAGAGCCTAATTTAAGTCTGTTATTCCCCTAAATTGTTATGTGAGGCTATACATCATGGGGCAAATGGGAGCAAGCATGTTTTATAACAGTCTCGAACTCGATCTTCGTAAACCACATGAGTTTGACATTCTGGGCCGACAGAATCAAATTCAGGATGATGCCTGAAGACAATCGCTACAAGAAGACCAGGCTTTTCTCTCCATGCAAAGCTTTGAGCACGAGAGCATAATAAGGAGGTGCAATGAGCACGGGAGTGCATAGCTCGGGGACTTTACTGTTGATTCGTTCATGACCTTTCGGATCAACCCGACGGTTGGACACGCCATTGATCCTGATCATAACTCGACTGCTTTTTTGAAGAAGTACACGTACTTCTGTTCTACTATTTCGAAGATAAATCTGCTCTGCTCTCTCGGATCTCTGTGCCCGCTTATTTGTCAAGTCGTCGGAATATTTCGATGAAAATCAGAAATACGTACGTTCGTTAGATAGAAGATAAATGATATCGAGAGAGGGTCAATTAAATTAGAATGGGTAAACATATTCAAGACAGTCCTCTTAGTGTGAATGTTTCCCCCATTCGATGGCAAGACTTGATATCTCTGCACTAATTATTGGTGTTTCGGAAAGTGAGCGATCGAACAATAAATAGACACAGAATAAGAAAATAAATCGAACGCTAAATTTACGTAATTTGGTCGTAGAGACACATCTATAGAAGAGTAACGACGACGAATTCCACTGTAGATCAAGCGATATAATAGAGATTATATATTCGAATCACTTAAAAACTCTCAATATTTGTTAAGCCCCAATTATACCTAATAATGCACATAATGTTTAAGCCCCGCAATTCCTTACAAAAGGATCTCTCAATCTCACAAAACAACGCAGTGTTTAAGCCCCAAAAATCTTTCCATAACATTTAATCGACTTCAACACTATAACTTTTTAAACATAATTCACGGACAAGCTTCGCCGCACGAACCTGCTTTCAAGCACGTCAGCATCTATGGACGTTTCTAATGATAGAGCAACCACGGCACACCAAAATTAGCGCTTCGATTGTTCTAATCTTAACAAACGAAGCAACCAACGAATGTACATGCTTGTGCGCGCACCGCCTGGAATAGTCCCAGGTTGACCGGTCAAAGAAGAAAGTCGCAAGCTGAGTCAAATTAGGAAGTAAAGTCCAACTTCCTTTAATCAAGCTATATTTCCTTTAATATCAGGACGAAATAGGATAGCTTTTTATTCTCTCTTTTTCCAACATCGAACGGGAAAGCTATATTTCCACGGCGAAGGCCCCCATATATTTAATTTCGGGCTTTCTTTTAATTTGCTTGGCTCGATGGTTTTCATTAGGCTCAAACTCAAGACACGACGTGGCTTGCTTACACCTTTTCATGTGTAATTGATGGTTTTTATAAGTGATTGGGCTTAAGGCCCGTCCGCCCATGCTGGGCCCAAAAAGCCTGGCCCACGGGAATAGGGCCCGTGGATGGGGGAAGGTATAAAAGGGAGGAGAGAGAGAGAGATGGTACTGGTTGGATATTACGTACGTACGCTTTCTCCTTGCCCTCTCTCTCTCTCTCAAAAGGAAAAAGAAAGAACAGTAACGCATACGGCTTGTTCTTCCTCCCTTCAAGGCTTCATTGGATCGAATTGCTCAGTTTCTCTTCCTCCATCAACGTTGGTGTCTAATCTGTGGCTAACAAGGTACGCTCGAATCCGTGGTGTGCTTTACGATCGGTGATGCGTGTGTTTTCCCGGGCTTCATCTTCCGCATTGATTTAGGGGTTCGATTTAGTGTCGAATTCGTGTTTTCGGGGATCCGTTATTGGCATTGTTTTGTGCTAGCAAAGTTTCTGATTGCCAGTTCAGAACAACTTCAGCAGCAGGAGTTTTTCTTTGTCTGCCATGTTCATCCACATCAGTGGGAGTTGCTATCTTCGGGACATGGCGATATCTGTTTTGAGGATCAATGAATTCCTCTGGAGCAGGAAATGATAGTTTTGATCCTTCTTTGACAAGAGGAGGAAAATCAGTATCCTGGAACATAGCAATGGAGGAAGTGGGTGGTGTTTCTTCTGGGACTTCAAGTGGGTAAGAATGCTTCTTAGCCCATTTGAGAATTGGCTTGTAAAACGGGGAGAGAGATTGTTTTCTTTGAGGAGGAGATGGTGGAGGTGATTTAGGTGGGTCCTGTGGGGCTTGAGGTGTAGTACTGTACTCTAGTGGTGGAGGTGGTGCATACGAAACCATGAACTGGTATTTATCACACTCACCAAGAGTATCTACGGAGGGATCTCCGTTTAAGTACCTTTGGTACACCTTATCCTTAGGTTTCTTTCTCCGAGGTGGAGATCTTGCAAGAGGATCTACCTCGTCCGGGGAGTTTGTACAATAGGAACACTGGCAAAAAGGATCCCAAAAGCAATGGCCATAGTTGTCTTTGTAGTAATGGACAGGATGTCCATCACCGTTAAAATGTCGAACATGTTTTTTTGGATCTGGCTCAGAAATGGATTGAGGAACACATGGTTCAATCATGAAGAGGGTCTGGAAGATAGAAGGACTTTCTTCCTTTTCTTTGCCAAATTTGATGGAAACAGTTCCATCTTTTTCCGAACGAACTCGAGTCCGTGGACTGGAAAGGCTTGTTGTGCTGGTGTAGCTTTTCATAGTTGGTGATCCAAGTCTCTGGGAGAAGCTTGGCCAACGTATCCTTCGGGATCTGTCTAGGAACATGGATGCAGGATGCTTGGTCATTCTGCATAGAGATGAATAACGCATCTTCATTACCATTGTGAAAGTTGAGGTCTAGAGCATGATTTTGCACTCGATAAACCATCTGGTAATGCAAGGTTGCAGCTACAGAATTAGCAGTTTGAGGGGCTCCAGTGAGCTGAACTTGGACTTTCAAAAAAGAAAGTAATTGGGGATCTGAAAGAGCGATGTTGAAGTTTGGGTACAAAGTCACAAAGACTGTTCCGGCATTCAAAGTAGTTTGAACAGTGCCAATGCAAGCATGCTGGTACTGTAAAAACCTGGTATCTAATAAAGCGATTCTTGCCACAACTTTGTTACGAGATTTACAGGAAGTCTCAAACTCTGGTGGCAATCAATTTCAGAACAAGATCAGATTATGTTTCTGATGTCACCAAATTTTAGCCATGCCATTACTCTCCTATACCATGTTTTTGTGGGAAAACCCGGAGATCTCATAGAGATAAAAAGGAGAGAATTTTTTGAAAGAAGATGCTGCTCCCTCCAGGAAAAGCATCTTGATAAGCATTATCGAATAATGCTTCAGCTCTTTTTCCAAGTTGGTGCAGATCCAAATCTGAAGCATGTCTTCCTCACATCCATCCCTAAAGAGCTATCCCAGATGGTTGAAAGACCTTTCTTCGCAAAACAAAGAAGAGTACAGGATATTCCCTTAGGGGAAATCCAGCAAGAAATCCATCTATGCCTTGAAGAATTATGTTTAAAGCGCAAGATGGTCCGTACCTACATCACAGATGACAAGCGTCTTGAATCAGCTTGTTCTCGTCAGAAGTTAAAAATAAAATGCTCCAAGCAAGACTGTGATGGTACTTGTGGCAAGTATTCCCGGAAGAAAAAACACTACAAGAAGTATTGGATGAAAAAATCCAAAAATGGCTCCAAGCATTTCCGGAAGAAGAAGAAATGGCGATACCTACGCAAAAGGAAAGATCGCACAGGCCATAAGAAATCAAACCGTTGCTACATTTGCAACAAGAACGGACATTTCACGAAGAACTGTCCTCAAGCGAAAAAAGGCCAGAATCATCATATTGAGATTGAAACAGGTATTTCTCTTGAAAATGATGATATTGAATCCTTATTTTCTGCTGATGAAGAACCATCTGAACAAACTCTTTGTGTCATTCCTTTTTATCAAACTTCCAGTGAGTCTGAGTCAGATTCAGAATCTGAAGATATTTTTCATATATCTCCCACATCTCCAGAACCAAGCCTTGATATATTTTCAAGCCAAACTCACTGTCCCCATTTCCCAGTAAAAATCCTCACTTCGAAGTTTGCCAAACCAATCGATGTCATTGCTCTCATTGACACAGGAGCAAGTTGTTCTATTCTTGACACTAAAATTCTACCTGAAGAATATTAGAAACCCTATGTCCGATATTTCAACTCCGCCTCTGGAGATACTTTCTCCACAAATGTCAGGACCGCTCCCATAACGGTCCAGTTCTTCCCTTGAGTGTTCCATAACCGCAAAAATCTTTGGATCGAGACCTCCCCAATAAAGATCGATTATTGGGTGGGATATCATGACTCAAATCTCTCGGCTTCGCATTATTCGGAAAAGGACTTAGGTATAAGGATCAATTTTCTGAATTTGTTAATATCCAGAGACTCTTTTCCATTCAGATGAGTCTGCTAGATCCAATCATGCAGAAGTTATTAGAATCTTGTTCAGAATTCGCCCAAAAATGTCCTCATCCTTTATGGAAAAATCCAGAATTCTTTGTTCGACACCCCTTCAAGAAAAATGAAGACATCAACCCAACAAAGGCGAGTCACGTGGGAATGAACCCAGAACATTTGGCTTTAGCTCAAAGGGAATGCTCAGAACTCTTACAACAAGGCCTTATTGAAATCTCCAATTCTCAATGGGCTTGCGAAGCCTTTTATGTCAATAAGCGTGCTGAGCAAAACAGGGGAAAAATGAGGCTGGTAATCAACTATCAACCCCTCAATCTTTTCCTCCAAGATGATAAATTCCCTTTGCCTTCCGAGATTCTCTCTTCAGCGGTCTAACCAAGGCCCACATCTATTCCAAATTCGACCTCAAAGCCGGATTTTGGCAATTGGGTATCCATCCTGAGGACAGATCTAAAACAGGATTCTGTATCCCAAACCAGCACTTCCAGTGGAAAGTTCTTCCTTTTGGGTTAAAGGTAGCACCATCTCTCTTCCAAAAGGCCATGTGTCGTATTTTCCAACCAATCTTGTCAAGTGCAGCCGTATACATTGACGACATCCTGCCCTACAGTCCTGACGAGCAGTCGCACTGTCAGCTGCTTGAACAATTTGCAGAAATTGTCAAAAAGCATGGTATTATGCTTTCCCAGAGAAAAATGAACATTGCCCAAACAGAGATTGAATTTCTTGGTATGCACCTCAACAAAGGTACGTACTATCCAGGGCCACATATCGCCCAAGAATTACTGAAGTTTCCTAAAGAAAACTTCACGACAAAGCAGATTCAGCAATTTCTAGGGATAATCAATTATCTCAGGGTTTTTGTCCCGAATATTGCAAAGCTTCTGATTCCTTTGCAATCCATGCTGAAGAAGAATTCCCCACCATGGGGAAAAACCCAGACTAAAGCCGTTGCTGAGCTTAAGGAGATTATGCAAAATCTCCCACCATTGCAAATACCATCAACAGGAAAAAGAATTCTTCAAACTGACGCCAGTGATGAATACTGGGCAGCCATTCTCTTTGAAGAAATTGATGGTAAGAAACACCTTTGTGCCCACAAAAGTGGAAAGTTTTCTCAAGCTGAAATGCATTACCATTCCACTTTCAAAGAAATCCTAGCAGTCAAAAATGGAATCAAAAAATTTGAGTTTCATCTCATTGGCCATCACTTCTGGTAGAATTAGACATGGCATCTTTCCCTCAGATGACCAAGTTTAAACAAAAACAGATTCCAAATTCTCAGCTACTTCGATGGGCTGAATGGTTTTCCAAATACTCCTTTGAAACCAAACACATTCCTGGAAAAAAGAATGTACTTGCTGACTTCTTGTCAAGACCCAGAGCACCAGCCGAAATCAATATGTACATCAAGAGGCCTGCTTTCCATATGCTCAACCATGGAGTGAAATACAAGATTGAGAACATCAGAGATTTACAAAGCTGGAAATACCCCCAGGAGATCGTCCAGCAAATCCAGAACGACAGTCTTACTGAGAACCTGGAAAACCTCATGTGGCAATGCCATACAGATCTATTCAGGATCAATGGAGGTTCGATTCTTTATCCTTTCGGGTTAAATTTAAATTATCCTTTCATTCATCCTCTTATCTGGAAGGAAGACGATTTCCCTGACCAGCTCAAGACGCTGTTATGGTACTTAACCAATAAGTACTTAATCGCCATTGAAATTCCTACCGAAGATTCATTGCAAATCTCACTAGGATATTCTTACTCGAAAGAAATGTGGAAAAAGAAAGTGATAAGAATCTCTTAGACTTTCTTAAGCTGGTTCTATCATCCTACATGTTGGAAACAAGATCTAGAAAAAGAACTGAGAACCATGACACCAAATCCTGAGGTCCACACCATCCTGTTTTTCCGACGTCCATGGAGTTTTTGCAGAAATAATGGAAGTATTCTCGATGCACCACTCGAAATAGGAACTACATCCTACAAACCTAACTTGAACAGTCGAGAAGCTCGAATCTACAAATCTTATCCAAGATCGTTAGATTTTGCGAAAATGAGTATCGAGAACTCCGAGAGAATCTGTGCCGGGAAAATAAAACCATTCCGAAGAGGTTTGGAATAATGTACCCACTACGTGGGATCATTATGACCTAGCACCAGATGCTAAGGAAGCACTCATGCAATACACGCAAGCTGGATCATCTCAAGACCATGAAATGACGAGTGAAGATGACATTGTCCAGTCTACTCAAGACCCCTATGCACGTTTTGGAGGTCCTCTGTCCCAGAATCCCTACGAACAGGGACCTTCATCCTCATTCCAAGACATGGACACATCTTTCTATGCAGACCCAACCAATTGGCCTCAGCCAAGCATTCCTGCCAATACTACTAGCGAAAATACAAATTGGGCAGAAGAAGAAGCATCCCATTGGGCTCATGAACAAGCATCCTCATCCAGAAGGCTGAATCAAATCCTCTCACCTCAAGATCTTGAAGCACTCCAAAGCAAAAATACGAAGCACATCTCCTAGAAGAAAGCTCGGATGATGACTCAGTATGTAGCTACAATGCCCGTGACGGACGAGACCGATGAGTCCGTACAATTTCACTGTAGCAAATCACTGTTCACTTTTACTTTAGCACTAAGCTAGGGAATGTACTGTTCACAGTACTGTTACTGTTCATAGTGTGCTAATAATTCCCTCCCAAGAGCTTTCGGTGCCCCTGTTTGTACCCGGACCTAGGTGTTAGGTCCTTGTTTGTTAGTTTGTGACCTCTTATTGTCTATATAAGGCAAGGAGGGTGTAATGTGTTGGGCAGAGTCCCTCAAAGTAAAGTGAGTGTTTATGCAAGCTCTCTCCATGGCTTTCTAAATTTCCTCTCCTTCTCCAGCCTGGTAGGATCCTTTGAGAAATGCAGCTTGGGTAGATTAGAAGCGCTTCCATCCTGGCATCTCTGAGTGTCTCTAGGCTCTGAACTAAAGGGCGAGTGGTTTTCTGCTAAAAGGCTGTCCCTGAAGGGCTTGAACGAGGTTGTTCGCCCACTGTGGGAAGGCATATCTGCAGAAAATTTACTCTCCTTCCCTGATTCTAAGTCTAGGTCCATTCATATGTTATCAGAGCCCTAGTTCACGTTTTTCCCGATCTGTTTGACGTTTTTTGATTGATTTTTCGCAAAAACAAGTTCGGCCGTACGGATCGGGCGACAAATCCCGACACCCGAGCGCTCTTCGGCCATTTTTCCGTGTTTTCGTAAGTCGAAATCAAAATCTGATGGCATGGGGAGAAAGGGGGCGTCGAGACGAGTCTGGAGGTATGTCGAGCGCCGCCGGGAGACGCCGCACGCGCCTACACGCGCGGCCGGAAGGCGATGCGCGTGGGCGCGACGCGCCCGGAAGCGTTGCCTCGCCCAGGCGCGTGTGGCACACGCGCCGGTGGCGAACCGCGCGCGCTCGCCGCCGCCGCCGACGAACCGGCCGGCTCTCGCGCCCCGATCCGCGGACGGCGTGTCGGCGTCGGCATGACGTCACCCAACGGTCAATAACCGTTGGGGTGACGTCATCGATGACGTCATCACGACGACGATTGGCCGGCCGGCCACCGGCCGGCGACCTTACGGCGGCGACCCGACCCGACCGGCGACCCGCAAACCCCGGCACGTGCGGGCGGTTCGCGCGAACCGGCCCGAACCGGCGCGAACCGGCCCGACCGGCGCCACCGGTCCGACCGGTCCGACGTCCGACGACCGGCGACCCGTTGACCTCCGTTGACCGTTGACCGTTGACTTTGACCGTTGACCGTTGACCCAAAAAAAAAAAAAAAGGAAGTTGTTTCTTTTTTCATGTATGCCTATGTGGTTTATATGTAATCCATTATTTATTATGCATTTGTTGCATGAATTTTGGAAAATTATGTATTTTCCCTTGTGTAAATTATGGATTATGGGTGGTTTATTTTTAGTTCTGCATTTGTTGCAGGAACTATGATGCGTTATGCACGGATACCTGCAATCCCGAGAACGGACGAGGGAAATGCAAGGCTTAAAAGGCTGATGTCAGAATTAGGCGATTATCGGTGGCATGACGGTGATTTAGTATCACATGTGGTCAAGGTCAATTAGATGATTTGGACATCATCCGGAATGGTTATCTTATGTCGGATTTTAAGAGGTGCCGGCTTTGATGAACACTCTTATACCTGAATGGCAACTAGTGTTAAATCGGCTATGGGAGGTCAACGTGGTCTCGGGTTATAGGAGGCTGGTGGAAGCTTTTGTAAGAGAGTACTAAAGGATTGAGTTAACCAAAACTTCAACCCTTAGATTGAGCGCCACATGGCGTAGAGTGAATGCGCCTTGGTGGCGACATGAAAGCTCTCCAAAAGTGTTTCCATGGTTGGCAAATGTGCCTTCGGTTTTCTCGAGATATTTTGACTAATAGATTAATTATGAGATGTTTTTATGTTTCCTCTGTACATATTGCTTAGTGTAATATGTTAGTTGTATTATGTTGAAAGTATGATTATTCTGTTGAATATAAATTATTATTTGTTTTTACATTCTGGCGATTCTTTGTGGGTAATTAGTGGGTAGTTATAGAAGTTTTTGTAACTTCATAGGACTTATTTTGCATATGACAATTATATTAATAATAATTTTGAGTTAGGTTTTTGGAGGATGATTGGAAACGTAGTGACCTTTTGATTCTGAAGCCTTACTTAAAATTATTCATTGATATGATGGGTCTGCAAAAGTAGATGCATAAATGATAGGCATTAATTATTCGTGCATGTATGTCCGATGTGTTCGGGACCGATGGTTTCAAAGCAACTAAGAATGTGATTGCCGATATGAACGGCAACAATTGTAAAATATTGAATATGAAGATTCAATATGTGCTGGAAAAGTAAGAAGCACTAGAAGCTCTTGACCATATTATGGAAGATCTTGAGGGTGCCGTGCGCCACCTTGAGCTAGCTGAGGACCGCATAACGGCATTTGAGCCGAAAATAGATATTTGCGATCTTTGGTTCTAGCTCGAAAGGGCTTTGTGCTCTAAGCGCAAGCGTATTGATTCGTTCAATATGTATGAATGCAAAGGATCAAGTCCTTATTGCAAGAAATCAAGAGTTAACCAACACAAGAGAGGAAAACGTCCTCAAGTGAAGAAAATGTCAAGGGTGAGGTGTTACATTTGTGACAAGAGAGGTCATTATGCTCGCGACTGTCGTGAGCCAAAGAATGTATACACCTCTTGTACATTTAAGAACTTTGCTTTTGTGTCAAGTTCTGCATTATTAGCTGAATCCAATCCTTTGTGAACTGTAGATTCGGATACGACGGACCATATAGCGAGGGATAGAGAATCCTTCGTGGAATTTTGACGAGTACCAACCTGGAACTAAGTGCATCTATGTAGGAAATAACTCCAGAGATGAAGTTAAAGGGATTGGCACCAGCCAATTGAACATGCATGGTGGACGCACCTTGTTCCTACATGATGTTTTATATGCTCCGGAGATTCGTCGAAATTTAGTGTCTATTTTGGTGTTGGTCAAGCTTGGTTTTTATATGAACTTCCATAATAAATGTGTAGATTTGTATTTGGATATAAACTACTATGGTTGTGGTCACTTTCTAAATGGTTTTATTGTACTAAATGTTGACTGTGGTGATGTTAATATGTTATTCCCTTGTTTCATGTCTTCTATTTTATATGATAATGATGTGAATATGGTGGCATGCTAGACTTGGTCATATGGGCCAACAACATATGAAAAGACTAGCCAAAGAGGGCTTGTTGGGCAATATTGAAAAAGTCGATTTGCCTATATGTGAGCATTGCCTAGAAGGGAAAACGACAAGGAAACCATTTGGAAAAGGAAAAAGAGCTGAATTTCCTCTGCATTTAATCCATACTGATATCTGTGGTCCAATGAATGTGAGAGGAAGGCACGAGGCTGTTTATTTCATCACCTTTATTGATGATTATACTCGATTCGGATATGTCTATTTGATTTCTCACAAATCTGAAGCAATAAGTTGTTTCAAAAGGTTCATGAACCTGGTAGAGAATCAATTAGACAAGAAAATAAAAGCATTGAGATCCGATCGAGGTCGAGAATATTTATACGATGAGTTCAGAAAATTATGTGATGAAAAAGGAATAGAAAGACAATTGTCTATTCCATATACTCCTCAACAAAATGGTGTTGCGAGAGAGAAGAAAAGAACCCCCGGAAATGGTTAGGTCTATGATGGCGCATGCTAACTTACCTATCACTTTTTGGAGTGATGCGTTGTTAATTGCTGCCTATATACTTAACCGTGTGCCTTCCAAATCAGTTACTTCCACTCCGTATGAGTTATGGACAGGTAGAAAACCGGACTTAAGTTTTCTTAAGCCATGGGGTTGTGCTGCCTACACACATGAGTCCTCTCACAAGTTTGGGAAATTGGGTCCCAGAGGAAAGAAGAGTATTTTCATAAGGTACTCGGAACACTCAAAAGGGTATGTGTTCATAGGTGAGCAGGAAAGTGGGAGTATAAGCGAGTTTGAATCACGAGATGTCACATTCTTAGAGGATGAGTTTCCTAAGAAGGGCGAAATAGGGGAAAATTGTTCCCTATTTGAGACCTTGGATCAGGATATTGACGTTAGTGGAGTTCGTCCAAGTGGGAGTAATATGAGAAGTGATGAATTGAATTCAATTCATTCTCAATTGCAACCATCGATGTGACGACATCATCATTACCTAATCCAAGTGGGAGCATGATGGGAAATGATGTGCAAAGTGTGCAATCTCCCATACGGCGAACAAGTCGCCAAAGTATTCCCCGTCGACGTTTTGGCATTGAAGGGGAAACTTTTATTGTTGCTTCACAAGATGAGGATGAGCCTAGAAACATTAATGAGGCTCTGAATTGCCCTAGCAAGGAAAAATGGATTAATGCAATGGAAGAGGAAATGGAGTCGATGAAATCAAACCAAGTCTGGGAACTGGTTGATCTTCCAAAGGGACGCAAAGCTATTGGGAACAAATGGGTTCTCAAAATAAAGCGAAAGGCTGATGGCTCAATAGAAAGGCATAAGGCTCGCCTTGTGGCGAAGGGGTATAATCAACAGGAAGGAATAGATTATGAGGATACGTTTTCTCCTGTAGTCAGATTTACCTCAATTCGCATCATTCTGGCAATAGTGGCTAGTATGGATCTTGAGTTACATCAAATGGATGTAAAGACTGCTTTCCTCAATGGAGAATTAGAGGAAGAAATATATATGGAACAACCTGTTGGTTTCATAGTGAAAGGCCAAGAAGAAAAGATATGTCGACTTTTGAGATCGATATATGGCCTTAAGCAGTCATCGAGACAATGGTATATACGTTTTCATAATGCCATAGTGGCATATGATTTTACAATGATTGATGAGGATCATTGTGTATATATCAAAAGATCCAAGGATCAATTTGTGATCATATCATTATATGTTGATGATATACTAATTGCCGGAAGCAATATGGAGTTTGTTAAGACTGTCAAGAGTTGGTTGTCTTCCAACTTTGAGATGAAGGATATGGGTGAGGCTGCATACATTCTTGGAGTCAAGATTTCAAGAGATCGTTCGAAGAGATCGTTGTCTCTTTCGCAAGAAACTTATATAAACAAAGTTCTTGAACGATTTCGTATGCAAGATTGTAAACCCATAGACACTCCTATTGCAAAAGGTGAAGGGTTGAGCCATAGACTGTGTCCAGGGACTCCACAAGAGAAGGAACAAATGAAACATGTTCCTTATGCTAGTGTTGTTGGGAGCTTGATGTACGCTATGATGTGTACAAGACCCGACATATGTTTTGCGCAGTTGGAATGGTGAGTAGATACCAATCCAATCCAGGTCCAAAGACATTGGAAGGCCGTTAAGAGAATACCGAGGTATCCGAAGGGAAGCTGCTGATTACAAGTTGAATTACCAAGGAAAGGATCTGCGACTTGAAGGCTATTCGGATGCTGATTGGGGAGGAGATTTAGATGAAAGAAAATCTACCTCAGGATTTGCTTTCTTACTGAGCAATGGCGCCATATCATGGAGTAGTAAGAAGCAAACGTGCATAGCCTTATCCACGATGGAAGCTGAGTTCATGGCATTATCAGCAGCAGTACAAGAAGGTATTTGGCTTAAGAGATTTTTTGGATCATTTAGGTGTTATTGGAAGTGCTGCAAATTGATTATTGGTTAACTGTGGTAGCCAAGCAGCTATAGCGTACACCAAAGATTCAAAATATCATGGCAAGACCAAACCTATAGATACCAAGTATAATCTTGTCAAAGATATGATTGCACGAAAAGATGTGAACTTACAGTACATATCTACGCATAGAATGGTAGCAGATCCTATGACAAAGCCAGTACCTAGAAATGTGTTTTTGTGGCCATGTGAAATCTCTAGGATTGCGTAGAGGCTGATGTACTGAATATTGTAATTTCCCTAAGTGTTTACATTTGATGAATTTGTGTTTTCATCAATAATGCCTATGAATCTTTGTGTGATCTTTATGCATCTTAATACTCAGTGTATTATTTTAAGTTAAGGAAGTATGTCGGACAGATAAAAGATTAGCCCACTCACACGGGTAATCGCCTCTATTTACTGTGTGATAAATAGAGATGAGACTGTTTTTAAGCTTATTATCTAGGTGATAATCGAGAGCTCAAGCTTAAAATACACATGTCGCCTTAACTAAATGTTAAGATGAGGACATAATACTTGTGATGTCCGAAAGTAAAATACCCCACATATTTTACTTTATCTGTCTAAGATGCCAGATATGAGTTCTGATGAATTTTGTGAATGAGTAGATACGTGAACTCAAGTTAGACATTGGGTATGTCTGAACTATCATCTGTACGGTATTGAAAAATGTAGACATACGCTCCATGGGAAAGGAGTTAATACCGTAATACGTATTTCATACTACGTATGCATGAGACGACCAAAAAGAGTGGCAAAAAGTTTGATCTCAACTTTTATGACGTGTGAGACTCTTGAGGAAAAGAGTTCCTCAATTTAAGTCCCCTCATGACTCTTACTTATTCTCAAGGTTTCTATTTAGTGTTTGCTATCTTAGGATGTTGCCAATGGTCATGAGTTAGATTCGATCTAATGTGACATTTCTAGAAAAGAAAGCTGAACTGAAATTGAGAGTTTGAAGGAAAGAGGAAGATCGATTTTGGAGAATCACATTGTAGTTTTGTATTCACTGGTCGACCAATTATGACTGTCTTTGTGATAATTATAATTGTGAATACAATATATATCATTGTTTAAAAGAGATTAAGAGAGATATAAATGTGATCGATCGATCTAGGGTACTGCATACTAAATCTACTCAAAGCGTGACGCCCATTATGAGCTGCTATATATTCCTAACAGATGTATGGCAACGAGCTCTCAAAGTATGCTGGTTGCACGGATTATTCACCGGTATGAACGTTGAAGAGAGGTGAAGAGAATCCTGTTCGGCCCACCATGTGCGAGTGGGAGATGATGGTTTTTATAAGCAATTGGGCTTAAGGCCCGTCCGCCCATGCTGGGCCCAAAAAGCCTGGCCCACGGGAATAGGGCCCGTGGATGGGGGAAGGTATAAAAGGGAGGAGAGAGAGAGAGATGGTACTGGTTGGATATTACATACGTACGCTTTCTCCTTGCGCTCTCTCTCTCTCTCAAAAGGAAAAAGAAAGAACAGTAACGCATACGGCTTGTTCTTCCTCCCTTCAAGGCTTCATCGGATCGAATTGCTCAGTTTCTCTTCCTCCATCAATGTTGGTGTCTAATCTGTGGCTAACAAGGTACGCTCGAATCCGTGGTGTGCTTTACGATCGGTGATGCGTGTGTTTTCCCGGGCTTCGTCTTCCGCATTGATTTAGGGATTCGATTTAGTGTCGAATCCGGTTTTCGGGGATCCGTTATTCCCAACAGTAATTAGTTCAGTTCATGCAAACGAATTCAGCGTTTTCCATGTAAGTCTTCATCGTGCAAGCTAAAATGTCCCAAAAAAGTGTGGTACGATAATTGGATTTCTATGATGGAGAATTGGAAATCCTTCCGCGTTACCGGTGGGTGCACTGATCTTCTAGATTCGAGTCTTTGAATCCTACCCCGTCGCTTGATGCCAATCCCAATAGCAACGAGCAAGATTATATGTGTTCGTTATTCGTGTGTCGCTCGATGCCAATCCCAATAGCAACGAGCAAGATTTTATGTGTTCGTTGTTTGTATGTGGTGTAATTCATTCAAATTCGATAGCTACAAGTCAAAAGAGTTTTAACATACGCAAATTAGTTCAACTTATGTGGGGAGACAATGTTGCACACGATACAGATTAGACAAGAGTTACATATGAATACAACGCTTTTGACACAGCCTATGGACGAAGCATGATCCAAGACCGTCCGTGATCTGGCCGTGTCACGCGCAAGGGCTTTATTGCGGACAGCCTTGATCGATCCTTGATCGAACTCTTATCAGTCCATGAACGATCCATGAATAGTGCACAATCTATCCATGCGTGATACAAGGGAAGATTCCTGCACGACCAATGCACGACTAGTGCACGACCAATGCACGACCAGTGACCGAATCTTGATCCATGATCGGCCAGCCCCTACACAACCTAGAGTTGTTCACCTACTCCGTGTCAGGTAGCCATGCTGACCTTGATCTTGCTTCTGACATGTGCCCTGCACAACCTGGAGTTGAAGCCGCACGCGTGAATAGGGTGATCATTGTGCAACCACGTGCTAATGCACGTAAGCCAAAAGAGTTCAAGGGCTCACAAGAGGCAAAGGACATTGAAGAGGTGGTCGTGGAGATGGGCCACCCAGGCGGTGGTCAAGGGAACGGCGTCAAAGGGCTGGCGAGCTGCCCTCTCCAAAAACTGATCGGGATTGATGCCAAGAAACTTGAGATATTCCGCAATGTGCTGATTCAGCACCTCCATCTTCGCGGCCGCACATTGATCTCCCTCCATTGGACTGCAGAATGCTTGGAATGCTTCGTCTCTCGCTCTCCTAGGACTGCAGAATGCTTAGAATGCTTCGTCTCTCGCTCTCCTTTTATAGGAGGGAAGAGGCGGCAGCTCTCTAGCAATGTTCATCTTTCTCTCCTCTCCGGCGTTGCTGACCTTGTTTCCTCCTTCACGCTGCTTGCTGCTTTCCGTAGGCTAAGAAAGGCTAAGAAGACCGGGTAAAAAGGGTGAGAGAGGGGGAAGCGAGGTGCGCCCTACATGGACTTTGCTACTTACGTCCTCATTCTCATTAATGTACTGCATGGAATTTGCTACTTACGTTCTCGTTCATTTCCATTTGTAATTAGTTTAGACCAAGCACTCCGGACTTATCATCAATAATAAGCCCCTTTTTTTTTTCACTTTTACTACATGGACTTTGCTACTTACTTCCTCATTCTCATTAATGTACCGCATGGAATTTGCTACTTACGTTCTCGTTTGTTTCCATTTGTAATTAGTTCAGACCAAGCACTCCGGACTTATCATCAAGGTCATGGCATCGCTTGCTTACAGACTAAGCACTTCCTTCTACGTACCTTTCCAATTGTAATTAGTTCAGTTCATGCAAGCGAATTTAGCATTTTCCATATAAGTTCACATCGTGCAAGCTAAAATGTCCCAAAAAAGTGTGGCACGACAATTGGATTATTATGATGGAGAATTGGAAATCCTTGCGCATTACCAGTGGGTGGGGAGAATTACCAAAAAAGTCATAAACCTATTATAAATGTGTCAATTCAATCATAAACTTTTTTTTGTCAATTTAGTTCTAAACCTTTTATAATTGTGCCAATTTAGTCCATCTGGCCAAAAGTGGCTGGTTGGCGAACGCTGATGTGGCACTTTTAAAATTTTTTTTTTCGAATTTTTAATTTTTCTTTTCTTTCACCTTCTTCTTCCTTTGGCTGGCTAGCAGCGGCCAGAGGTGAGGGCCAATGAGGTCAGCCTCCCTAGCCACTAGCGAGGCTCGCCCCCACGGGCCACTGGCGAAGGCGAGCCTTGCCGGCCACCGACGAGGTCAACCCTCGCCTTGGCTGGGCAAGGCCTCGCCAAATCTAGCGAGGCTCGGCCTCGCCCAGCCAAGGTGAGGGTCGACCTTGCCGTGGCCAGCAAGGCTGCCGTCGCCAGATCTAGTGCGACTCGACCTCGACATCCCTGATCGAGGGGTTGCAAGCGTAGGTGAGTCGCGGACAAGCCGCCTTGCACGGAGAGGGGAAGAGGGAGGGAAGGAGAGAGAGAGAGAGAGAGAGAGAGACGAGCCACGGGGCGACACAGTGGGGGTGATCGGGCAGCGGCGACGGTGGCTTGCTGGAGATCGGCGGCCTAGCGATTGCGCGGGGGAGGTGCTCTATTCGCGTCTAGGTTGTTCGCGGAAGAGAGAGAGGGAGAGAGAGCACGGTGGGTGTTAGATGGCGAGGTCGAGCCGTGCCAGATCTGGCGACGGTAGCCTCGCTGGCCACTAGTGAGGGTCCTCGCCCAAGGACGGCGAGGCTCGCCTTCACCATTGGCCAATGAGGGCAAGCCTTGCTAGCCAGAGGAAGAAGAAGGTGGGGAAAAAATTAAAAAGAAAAAAAATTCAAAAAATATTAAAAAATTGCCACATCAGCGTTCGTTGGCCAACTGTCCCCGGTCGGCATCCATGTGAACGTCGACAGGCCAATTTTGGCCGAATGGACTGAATTGGCACAATTATAAAATGTTTAAGACTAAATTGGTCAAAAAAAATAATTTAGGACTAAATTGGCACAGTTACAATTGGTTTAGAACTTTTTTTAGTAATTCTCCCCTATTGGGTGCATTGATCTTCTAAATTCGAGTCTTTGAATTCCTCCCCTGTCGCTTGATGCCAATCCCGATAGCAACGAGCAAGATTATACATGTTCGTTATTCGTGTGTCGCTCGACGCCAATCTCAATAGCAACGAGCAAGATTTTATGTGTTAATTATTTGTATGTCGTGTAATTCATTCAAATTTGATAGCCACAAGTCAAAGGCGTTTTAAAATACGCAAATTTGTTCAACTTATGTAGAAAAAAACAGAAAGGGGGAGACAGTGGGGCACATGATACATATTAGACAAGAGTTACATATGAATTCAACACTTTCCTTAAACATCATAGCGAAGGATGTAGGAAAGTTCCTCCGAGAAAACAGAACCAATCTTGCAGATTATCTTTACGAATTCTGACCATACAATTGAACAAAAATGAAGCCGACTAAGGTCTAATACTCAGATCCAGAAAGCGAAGAAAAATAGCAATTTTCTTCTCTAAAAACAAAAATGAAGAAAATGGGAGAGTTGGACCTACGCTGTGTAGGGTGCGTATGGCAACGTTTCTATTCCAAGGAACTATTTATTTTCAGAAATAGTTTTTTTTTTATTTCTACTTCGGGAACAATTTTTGAATAAAATAAGGTGTTTGGTAATTATACAAAATTTCTATTATTGGAATAGAAAAGGAATAGAAATGGGTTTGGTAAAAATTTATAAATTTTTATATTTATTTGTTTTTTCTTCTTACTCACGGACCGTCGATCACCGCTCACTACCGCACGGCTGTTGCACGACTACTGCATGACCATCGCACGACCGTCACTCGACCACCGACCGTCATTGCCAACCGCCACTGCAGGATTGCTGCCCACAGCCCACCGGCCAAGGGAGGGGGAAGTAGTCGGTAAGCTGTGGGCGGCAGTCCTGCGGTGGCAGTGGGCAACGACAATCGGCAGTCGCGCAGTGGGAGGCGGCGGTCCTACGGTGGTTGGTGACGGCAGGCTGTTACTGGATGGTGGCGGTCGTCGGCCGGAGGGCTGTGGGCGGTGACCGGTGGGCTACAGGCGGTGGCAACCGTCGCCGACAGTCACCGGCGGTTGGCTGCCAACGGTGGCCGCAGGCGGCAAGAGGTGGCCAACGGTTGGCAGGCGACCGGCGATGGCCGCAACAAGGAAGAAGAACAAAAGAAAAAATAGAAAAGAAAAAAAAAACTTATTTTTAGAAATTGTTCTCGGGAACAAGAAGTTTTTTTTTTCTTGTTTCTGTTTCAAATATATTTCCCAGCCATTTTTCTATTCCCAGAATAGAAAAATGAGTTGGCGTTACTAAACAGATTTATGTTCTTTTTTTTTGTTCCGAGGAACAAAAGAACAGTAATCAAGAGAAATAGAAAGGTTACCATGCATGCCCGTATCATCCCTGTGAAATATTTTCCCATTACGCGCCACACGTAATACACCTAATGGTCTGCCAGCCTCCCTGCAACGCACCTAATGGTCTGCCAGCCTCCCTGCAACGTAAGTTGCAGGGGCTTCGAACACCTGACCTTTCCCTTCAAAGGCAGGAGCCTACCCAGCAGAGCTACTACGGCCGGTGGTCACTGATTTTATTTTTTCTTAGCTATACAAATTATAAAACCTTTCCTTGCACTTGTATCTCTAACAGGAGCACAACACGGTTGAAGGCATTACCAACCCCAGAAAAACCAATCCGGAAATACGATGTCGAATGTTGCATTGTTTCCAAAATGGCTGGACCGTCACAACTTTCGCGTCTTTGTAATCTCCTTTTTGGATAATCGGATAGTCCGTGCAATCGAGCATGAGTTGTAAATCCGACACCTTACCAGGGTACAACTTAGGAGCTGCAAAATCCCCCAAATTGTGAACACATCCCTTGTTTGGAACAAGTTGTCTTTACTTCTCACACGCCTCAAGGTACGAGTTCTCGTTCCGATGTTTTGTAGGATAGTTTGTCTGACAGATCTGCGGCACGGTGGCGGCGCTGCAGTTGATTTGGAATGTGAAATTTCGGGAGAAACTTCTGTGGCTTTTCGTTGCGGGAGTCTTGAAAATCAACAGACCCGTGAAAGTAGACCACAACTTATAGAGAGGAATTGAAAACAAAGTTGCTGGATTAGTACAAACATAGCATGATGTTGACCATTGGCAATTTGGCGACATATTGAAGTTGAGCAACTTTGTAGAAGTGGCTTCGCTAGCTCTAGTGTTTTTGTAGAGATTAAATCATCACGCGCGTCATTTTCATAACATAAATCGATCTAGACATTTTGGGATGGAATTCGTGAACTTATTCTTTAATTGCATGTGAAATATATGTGCAATATGATAAGACTTTATATTGCGGCCCTTGATCCATCAGTTTGTGAACTAATCAAGATCTATCATGCCATGTGTGTATGATACATTCCGTGCAATATTGGGAGGAGCTACAAAGGGGCACTGATTGCAAATAAGTAATCTCTCTATATGGTGAATTATTGTGACAAAACATAAAAAAACGTATGTATTGTTATCCATTTCGTTTATGGTTCGCTCCAAAACTAGCACCAAGAATCTATCATTCACATACTACATCCACGAAACAGAGCCTCAAACTAAAATAAATAAATAAATGGAACTGAAAGGGGTTCATGTTCTACAACCACCACAAAAACAAAAATGTGTAAAACCTAGCACTTAACTGCTTCCCCGATCGATGATTTTTAAGAATTAAAGTTGGCACTCATCCGACACCTCAAACTTGCGGTCAACCAACCGGCCAGCGACGTACAAGGTCACTACCGTCTAATGGATGAAATTGGGGAGATTTCGAATCCTAATTCATACTTTACTTCGTTTTGAAAAAGCTAAAATTTCATGTGGAGCAGTAGGTAAAAAAACCGTCGTAAAATTATATTATTGTTGCAACCGAGTATGAATGTACTTAATACTATATATCAGTGCACATATAACGTCTAATTTTAAGCTGATATTGATATGTTTGTGAAATCTTTTTTTAGGTGGAAGGAAATTTTTTGTTTCCGTTTTATCGGTCATTCAAATGTGGATTATGAATAATGCGAAGAGATATGGAGAGATAATTTCGAGTGGGAATTTCCATAAATATAAAGACTGAGCATAATATTCAAAACTATTAACGCATCTTTCATTCCTTCTCCTTCGTTCTCCTTCTTCATCTTCATCTTTCTCCTCTGCCAGGATCCAAAAGAAGAAGAAGAAGAAGAAGAAGATGGAGTGGGAAGCTTACTATGAAGATTACTTGATGTTCAAGAAGATGTGCACGAGGGATGAAGACCTCGGCTGGGCCACCACCTTGAAACAAGCTGCTGCCATCATCGGCCAAGACGGGAATGTCTGGGCCCAGACCACCAATTTCCCCAAGGTTCAGTCCTCTCCTCATCATCATCTTCTTCCATCTTCCTCTTTTCAATTTCAATTGTTGTGCCGCCTGTGCGATCTCAGTTCCCAGTTCTGGTTTTGATCAAACAGGGGAAATGCAACGTTTGATCACTTGCGAAATCATGATTGCTCTTCTTCCATTTGATAAAACTTCTTTGTTATTGGTCGGGTGCATGTAAGCGATTTGATTATTAAGGAGTAAATACAAATTGGACGGTATTCAGAATCGTGGCCCAGGATTTCTCTGTTCTGCAGCTTACGACCGAAGAGAGAATCGCCATCATGCGCGAATTCGATGAACCTGGGATGCTCACTACCATCGGACTCTACCTTGGCGGCACCAAGTACGTGGTGATCGGAGTCAAACCTGGCGATGTTATTCGGGCATATAAGGTGAATCAGCTTGTTCCCTCACGCCTTTTTGTCATATTTGCTGGACGCAATATCCACTGCCACACCCATCCAACGGATGGCAGCAACTACTCGCTCGATACTTGAACATACCTCTGAGAGGAGAAATGTCCCATTTAGAGAACAAATGAGATCTGGTTTTTAGTGTACACAATGCTAAACAAACACGGATATCTCATACCAAAAGACCACCTACCGATCCTATTAATGGTCAGGCTGTCAATTCAAGTTGGCCTGGCAGCGCATCATTAGGATGATGGATAACTCCACATGCTGCTTCTGGCACGCCACCCCAGCACATGGTCATCTCCATTCGGAGTCTCCAACAACATAAGATACTCTGCCTCAGACAGGAAAAACAGTCATACCCCATTCTTTGAGGATGAGCCTCAAGGGCTTTTGTTTCATTGGCTGTATTGCTGTCTCAGTAGTAATCTTTTTGCTGCATTTGTCACTGTGCTGAAGCTAGCTCTTCCTCTCCCCCTGCACATCCCGTTTAAGTTTCCTTTTCGGTGCTCTAACCAATGCCGCATACAGTACTCCTATAACCTCACCCTATCTCCTAATTCTTCTTGAGAATCTTCTCAATATTCTCGACACACTCTTTGTTGAATAACCATCCTAACGATGATTGTTTCAGCTTGAATATGCAACAGCTCTATGACTAGTCGAGCAAAAGAAAAGGGAAATTGTCTAAATGACACTGCGGTTGCTCCTTTGGGTGCATTCTTTTGATAGGTTAGGCAGCAATTGGCATTGGACATAAGTGGCTATGCTCGTGATTATGGGTTTTACCTTTTAAAAGTATGATGAAAACAGTGCCGGCTTTGACTTTTCTTTGCTTGCTCCGAAAAGCTAGTTTCCTTAACTATTTTGTCTCTAACAGCTTGCAGCACGAGGGGTAAATAATTCTGCACTTTGCAGTTGCTTGTAGGATGCGTACTTCTAGTAATCGATAGCTTCACTCCCGTCACCTAGTTGTTCTTATTTGATTTTCAGTGGCCTCATGGTGTGACCATCAAGAAGACAGGTGCGGCCTTGGTCATTGGCATCTATGGCAACCCTGAAACTTCTTATATGTGCAACGTGATTGTTGAGAGGGTGGGTGATCACTTAATCAAGCGGGGCTATTAGGCACGTCCGATCGCATCATTCCTTCCCATGTGGAATCTTTGCATTCTCTCGATGCAAGTATATATATTAGATCGGGATGCTTGGAGTTGATGCACTTTTTCATTGGACGACATGGAAATCTCAAGTGCAAGAAAGGTCGTTTGGTTTGTAAATGGACTTAGACACCTGCCGTTTCTTTATTTCTTTTATTAAACCTTTGCCGAGGAAGCTGGTGTTCCACTCCCGGAAGCTATTTGACGACTAATCAAAATACTTCAACTGTAAATGCTGATTCAAATTCCTACCAGTGAACGTCAAAGGGGTTTTTGGTGACCGGTGATTGATTGGACGAGTCTCTGTCTGCTCATGAAAATGCTTTGCTCTACCTCTTTTTCTATCATTCGTCTCAGCTTTCTTTCAATATCCGATCATCTGCAATTCATGTGAATAAAACTAGCTGCAACTGGAGTCTAGTTTCTTGGAGGCGCCAAGTACATGGCAATTAACTTTGTTGTCGCCTCCTTCTTTTATTGTCCTAGCACTAGTATACTATTATTTTAGCCGCTGCTCGGCTTATATATAAAAAAAGAAAAAAAATTCATTATTATTTTTGTATTGCAATTTTCCAGGACACGATGTCTAGGAAGAGGCACTTAAATTTTTACAGGACATCCGCATGTGAATCATTACCAACTAGTCAACGACGTACAAGGTCACTATCGTATAATGGATGAAATTGGGGGATTTTGAATTCTAATTTATACTTTACTTTGTATTGAAAAATCTAAAAGTTAATGTGGAGCAGCAGGTGAAAAAAAAAGTCGTAAAATTAGATTACCATCGCAATCAAGTGTGAATGTACTTAATACAATATATCAGTGCACATATAAACGATACTCAGTTTTGTGAGATAATTTTTGTACGAATGCTTTCTTTGATATTAGAAATTTTCGATGGATCACCTAAGTTTAAAAATAGTTACAATACAACAATTACATTTTCAATTTTATAAACGGAAAGAAATAGATAGGTTTTTTATCGCATAGTGAGTAGCAAATTGAATTTTGCATATGAATATGCAATTAAAATGCGTGCCTGATACAGGTTACCAAATTCAATTCGGGGCAAGAAACTTCAAACACCCATTGAGCATTTCCGCATATTATGAGGGATTATCGATCACGTGATACGTTCGAAGAGTAATGTCTAATATAAATTTAAGGATGAGCAAACAAGCTTTAGTCATATCTTTTAAGCTGATAGTGATATGTTTGTGAAATCTTTTTTTAGGTGGAAGGAAATTTTTGTTTCTGTTTTTTCGGTCGTTCAAATGTGGATTATGAATAATACGAAGAGATATGGAGAGATAATTTCGAGTGGGAATTTCCATAAAAAAATAAAGATTGAGCATAATATTCAAAACTATTAACGCATCTTTCATTCCTTCTCCTTGTTCTCCTTCTTCATCTTCATCTTTCTCATCTGCCAGGATCCAACAAGAAGAAGAAGATGGTGGGAAGCTTACTATGAAGATTACTTGATGTTCAAGAAGATGAGCACGAGGAATGTAGACCCCTCCACCACGTATCAAGCCGCTGCCATCATCGGCCAAGACGGGAATGTTTGGGCCCAGACCTCCGATTTCCCCCCAGGTTCGGTCCTCTCCTCATCATCACCTTCTTCCATCTTCTCCAATTTCATTTGTTTTGCTGCCTGTGTTATCCAGTCGTGAATTCTCTTGTTGTGGCGGAAGAGTAATTAGTCACTCCCCACTATAATCTCGGTTCCCAGTTCTGGTTTTTGTTTTGATCAAACGGGGGAAATGCAACATTTGATCACTTGCGAAATTATGATTTCTCTCATTTCATTTGATAAAACCCCTTGTTATCGGTTGGATGCATGTCGGCGATTTGATTAAAAAGGGTTAAATACAAATTGGACGGTATTCAAAATCATGTGCCCGGATTTCTTTGTTCTGCAGCTTACGACCGAAGAGCGAATTGACATCATGCGCGAATTTGATGAACCCGGGGCGCTCACTACCATGGGACTCTACCTTGGCGCCGCCATGTACGTGGTGACCGGAGTCAAACCCGGTGATGTTATTCGGGCAAAGAAGGTAATAAGTTCGTTGCCTCCCGCCTTTTTGTCATATGCAGCGGTCTAGGTTCGTCCTCTCATTTCAAATGCATCAACCATCATCAAAGGTTTTTCTGGACACGGTATCCACTGCCACCCCATATCAAACGCCTAGCCACTGATGTGATCTGCTTTTAGCGTACAAAGCGAACACGGATATCTCGTACCATTAGACCACCTACCGATCCTATTTATGGTTGGGCGGTCAATTCGAGATGGCCCGGCAGCCCATCATTGGGATGATGGATAACTCCAAATGCTGCTTCTGGCATGCGACCCCAGCACATGGTTATCTCAGTCTCCGCTCTGGTTCAGACAGGAACTGCCGAGTCGTACCCCATTCTTTGAGGATGAGCCTCAAGGACTTTTGCTTAATTGGCCGTATTGCTGTCTCAGTATTAATCTTCTTGCTGCATTTGTCACTGTGATGAAGCTAGCTCTTCCTCTCCCCCTGCACATCTCTTTTAAGTTCCCTTTCTGGTGCTATAACCAATGCCGCATATGGTCCTCCTATAACCATCTCCTAATTCTTCTTGAGAATCTTGTCAATATGCTCTGCGCGCACTTTCTTGAATAACCGACTTCTTGCAACGGAATTCTTAAACCGTCCTAGCAGTGATCGTTTTGGCTTGATTATCTATGACTACTTGAGCAAAAGAAGAAGAAACCAAAAAAAAAAAAAAAAAAAAAGGGGGAAATTGTCTTTATGACGCTGCGGTTGCTTTTTCGGGTGCATTGTTTTGATAGTTTAGGCAGCAATGGCATTGGACATAAGTGGCTATGCTCGTGATTATAGGTTTTACCTTGGTAAATTATGATAAAATCAGTGCCGGCTTCGACTTTTCATTGCTTGCTCTGAAATGCTAGTTTCCTAAACTATTTTGGCTCGAAGAGCTTGCAGCACGAGGTGTAAATAATTCTTCACTTTTCAATTGCTTGTAGGACGCATACTTCTGTAATTGATAACTTCTCTCCCGTCGCTTAGGTCTTATTTGATTTCAGCAGCCTCAAGGTATGACCATCAAGAAGACTGGTGCGGCCTTGGTCATTGGCGAATGTAGGGAAACATATTCCCAAAATATCGATCCGATACCCAAATGATCGAATACCAAAAAAAAACTAAAGTGGAAAACGTGCCCAGAAAAAATGTAAGGCATATCACAAGATTAAGCACCGTGGTTGCAGTTTTATGAGGAATTTTTCGAAGCCCTCATTCCGTTCGTCAAGAAGAGCATACTGTTTCACGGGCACAGAGAGAACGTAGAAATAGAGAAAACATATTTTTTTTTATTCTGAAAACGCTACTTCTTCAAATAGCGCTACTGCTCAGATATTGATGGGTTTTTTTATGTTTGATGGGCCTACCCATGTTGGTCAAACCCGGCACAGAGAGAACGTAGAAATTTATTCTGAAAACGCTACTTCTTCATATAGTACTATTGCTCAGATAACGCAACATTTGCCGCAGAAGCCGGTGGTCTGCTCCTAGAAGCTATTTCACGTCTAATCGAAATACTTCAAGAGCTTCTGCGTATACTTTTTAAGCACATGAAACATGAAGAATTTCGATGATAAATTTGCTCCCCATCTCTCCGATCTCTGTGCCTGCTTATTTGTCAAGTCGTCGGAATATTTCGAAGAAAAATGGAAATACGGACATTCGCAAGATAAAAAGACAAATGATATCGAGAGAGGGTCAATTAAATTAGATAGGGTAAAATATAATTAATAGTCCTCTTTTGCGTGATTGTTTCCCCCATTCGATGGCAAGACTTGATATCACTCCACTCAATAGTGGGGCCTAATTGGCCGATAATGCTCCATCAGTAACAGTCCTCTCGTGAAGTGGTTATAGCACTCCGGACTTATCATCAAGGTCACGGCATCGCTTGCTTACACACCAAATACTTTCTTCTGCATACATCTCGTAACTTTCCATGTGTAACTAGTTTAGTTCATGCAAGCGAATTCAGCATTTTCCATACAAGTCCACAAAATGCAAGCTAAAATGTCCCAAAAAAAAGTTTGGCACAACAGTTGGATTTTTCTTATGGAGAATTGGAAATCCTTTTGCATTACCCGTGGGTGCACATATCTACTAGATTCGAGTCTTTGAATCCCTCCGCCATTGCTTGACACCAATCCCTATAGCAACGAGCAAGATTTTGTGCTCGTTATTTGTATGTTGTGTGATTCATTCAAATCTGATACAAGTCAAAAGCGTTTTAAGAACACATAGGCAAATTAGTTCGACTGATTGTCCAGATTGTACAGAAGTTACATAGGAATACAATGCTTTCCTTAAACATCATAGCGAAGGATGCAGAAAAGTTCCTCTGTGAAAACGGAACTAATCTTTTAAAGTTCTGACCATGCAATTGAACAAAAATGAAGCCGCCTAAGGTCTAATATTCACATCTAGAAAGCGCAGAAAAGCAACAATTTTATTCGCTAACAAACAAAAATGAAGAAAATAAGAGGGTTGGACCTGCGCTGTGTATTATCCCTGCGAATTATTTCCCGAGAAATGGCTTTCTTTGCAACAGAAGTGGACATCCTGTAGATATTGAAAGGAGAAAGAAACATGAATTTTCACCGATTTTACTCTTTCTTTGCTAAACAAATTTTAAAAATTATTCCTTTCCTTACAATTGTTTCTCTAATAGGAGCTCAATAAAGTCGAAGACATTATAAACCCCAGAAAAAACAATCCGGAAATACGACTGAAGGTTGCATTGTCTCCACAATAGGAAATAATGGCCGGACCATCGCAGCTTTCATGCCAATTTCGTTTTTAAAACACCAGATAGTCCGTGCAAATGAACATAAGCTCTACATCCGACACCTTACCAGGGTACAACCTTAGGAGCTGCAAAAATCCCCAAATTGTGAACACATCCCTTGTTTGGAACAGATTGTTGTTACTTCTCGCATGCCTCAGGGTATGAGTTCTCGGTCTGATATGTTGTTACTCATTGGTGGGGATGTGACAATCGGTACATCCGACTGAGAAATCCATCCTGCTCTTGATGAAAGTCCAAACCAAATGGTCGCGCGCACTTCTATGGTGCAATTGTAAAATTTAACCATCGTAATTAAGTATAAATTTTTTGTAAAATTAGTTTACTATGTTACGACGAAATGTAAACAAATCGTAAAAAGGCCAAAATTCTACTGGGCAGCGGCTATGTATGCATTAGAAATTATTGTTACAACACAGCAATGATATCTCCGATTTTAGAAAAACACATTGATCATATTGGAAAACGGAAGAAATGAGCAGATTTTTCATCTCGTATTATGCCGTGGGTAGTAAATTAAATATTCTGTTGCGGTTAACACCTATAAATATGTAATTTGATTACATGCATGGTACCACCTTTACTCACGGACCTACTTATGAGAGATTTTTTTTTTTTTTTGGTTTGAATTAAGAGAGATTATCAAATAAATAGGATGTTCCAAGAGTAATATTATATTACATTTCAACATATAACTTGTGTATACCAAATATGAAAAAAGAATCTATAACAAAGGAAATGCAATTTAAATTATTTAAGTAAATACAATTACATCCGCTCAATAGTTATACCGTATTTTGAATTTATATTTTGTCTGTCATTCATTAATGCATAAGCTGTAGTCACTTTTTAGCCAAGAATAATATTCTCGTGAAACTTTTTAGTCGAACGCTCTTTTCCAGCCTAGCAGAATATCCATAATAAAGATAGATTATGCTACTGCCAACTTTAGAATTGTCATTTATTCAAACATGGAAATAAATAAAACAAATCAAGGGCACTCCCACGTTATGTACTTATTACTTAAGCAGGACTTTCTTTCTCTTTTTATTTTCTTTTTGCCCTTATCTTTGTTAATACAAAATTCAAACTATAAGGCAAGCTCTTGGTGAGCTACTTGACCTGTTTGGCTGTTTGCCGTGTGGTTCCTGCATATGGAACCGAAAGTGATTTTTCCGTTGTTTGGAGTTCTTTTTACATTTTCTTTCACTTCAAAATCTATATATCGCATGTCATGAGTGAACCTCTCACTAGTTTGTGTCTTAAGAATGTCCATAACAAATGGGTTAAAGAAGATAAAAATCTTTTTTCTCCTTAAGAATATCGAAATCTTCCATACAAAAAGTCAAGGCGCTCCATGTTTCCGTGTTTGTGGTTGTCTCACTAATTACAAGATTTCGCATACTTTATCGTAGAGTAAATATAGAGCCAATAATCTTCTCATAATCCAAGGATTCAAGATAAGAATGGGCAATCGCGATTTGTGGTTATCTATTACCTTCTATAATCTGATTTACCAAGCTTTCGATGTTCCTTTTGGTGGTATATATTCTGTTTGATTTCTCCTAGCTAAATTAACTATTTATATTTCAAACCTCTAATTTCGGCCCAAAAAAAAATGAAAGAGGAAGAAGAAAGAGTAAAAGAAAATAACGTTAGGGTTGAGTGATGAATAACAGGAATGCCATGAATATGATCTAGTGGCATCCTTGATGTAACAATGCAGACTTTTGTTCTTTATGATCTTTTTGGAGGAACCCTTTGAGTGCTGTTGCTTTTGCTTTTCTAAAGGTAATGATGATACTTGATAATGGATTCCGAAGCTACATTCGTGTTGCCCGAATGAGACTTGCGTCCCTCCGATGTTGGCAAGACATCCTTTTTGCGCTTAAACTGGTCATGCCACAAACGCTAGCAGATAATGAATTTGGAGCATCTCTTGTTCATCTTCAGGATTGAGGAAGGGTAAAAAAGAGCATTCCGGAAATCGGGAATGACCAGAAAAGAATATAGCTGGGCTTTGAATCTCATTCTCGACTCCAGTCTGGAGAATTTAGGTGGGAGAAGCAGGTTCGCAAGTCGAATTGCGAAATGATGTGACTAATGTGGCATTCTCTAGTGCAATGCACGTTTCGTGCCGTAGCAAGGTCAACAGCATTTTTCAAGTGGAAGAAAAGAAGGTAAGGTCATTCCCTAGCAATTCTGCTCTTGATTCCCTTACAAGATAGGAATCATCTTTTGGAGTTTTATCGAAGTGAATACAAAAGCAAGAAGGAGCATCTTCAGCTTTTCCACTCTTCTCGCTAACTTCTTTTTAAAGCGCGCAAACCAGGAATGGGTTCTTTCCTGTCTCTTGTCGCTGTCTATATTCATCTCCTCCGTTCAAAAGCTTCCCTGAGAGTTTAACTTGTTGCTGAGATCTCTGGACCAGTACCATCGGATTATCCCGATATCTCCTTTCAGAAACCGTGCGATCATCCAAGAATTTATGTCGTCTTCGGCCAGGGAGAATGCAAGAGCAACAGGAGAGGCCTCTTGCCGGGGAATAGTCCGCCGGATGGTCAATCTACCTCGGGCCATTGTCGGTGAGTTCTCGAGGGCAATGAATCACAGCATGGATTTAATGGGAATCGGCAACAGAAGGCACCAACATATCCCCATCAACTACCCACCGCAACATCCACAAGAGCTCATAGTTCCCCAAGATCACGAGTGGGCATTCTTGACAGTCTTCGAACAGCAATACAGCTCCATGCACCCCTTCTTCTACGCATGCCGGCTCGCGGAAGCGCTCAAAATTGCAGAAGCTGATCGGAAATTCTTGTTCCTATACTTGCACGCACCAGATCACCCCTTCACACCCTCCTTCTGTAGAGAGACTTTGTGCTCGGAGATGGTCGTGCAGTTCCTCGACTCGAATTTCGTTAGCTGGGGAGGACTTGCCGACAGTGGAGAGGGGTTGCAAACGGCCATGGTGTTGCATCCCCAGAGCTTCCCGTTCTGCGCACTTATCGCTCCAGCTCCCGGCGATAGCATTGCAGTACTACAACAGGTCTCTGAGAACCTATTTGTGTTTTTGACTTCCAAAGATTTAGATACTTTTACTCCCGCTGCTAGTGATCGCCAAACTCTGTACCAAAATAATCTGAGCATACGCAAACATGGGAAGAAAGGAACGTAAAATGGTCATTAGTCCTCGAGTCTTTACAGTACCTTCATCCAATGATTTGCCATATAGAGGCGCGCGATATCTGATATTACAAAACTATTACACAGACCCAACATATTGGACTCCTGACTTAAAGTTAGTCCTCTCAGTTTTTCTTCTTTTTTTAAGTGGTAATTGAAAGTTGCTTTTGTGCTTGATTAACAATGGCTAGATAGAAGGTCCGATTTCCCCATCGGAGCTGGTTGACATTCTCCAGAGGACGGTGGAAGAGCAAGGGTCGGCCTTTGGCAGTGCGAGGGCGAAGCAAGAAGAAAAGATAAAAGCCGATCGACGGCTAAGAGAAGAACAAGATGCTGCGTATTTTGCTGCTCTAGAGATGGACAAGGTCTGATTTAATTTAATGAGTAGCTTGCGATAAGAAGTGACCATGAAATGCACTTTTTTTTTCCCTTTCTGCTTTCTAGGAGAAGGAAAGAGGGAAGTCTTCAGGAGGATCAGGACCCAAGGTTCACAAGTTGAAGGACGTTCCGCGTAAAGAAGATTACGAGAAATTACAGAAGATTCCTTCCAATAAGCAGTACGATAAACCAAAAGAGGCTTCAGTCGCGAGCAGACAGTTGCAAATCAAGGGAAAAGCTAGTCAAGGAGTAGATCAACAGGTGACTCAGGTATGGAATAACACACTGATGTTGCAAAAGGAAAATCGGTACTTCCAAGCTTGAACTAAAGATACAAAAGTCGAAAAATGACTCCTGGCCCCTCATTTCCGTTTTTTCCAGATACTAATTCGCTTCCCCAGTGGCGATAGAAGAGAACACAGCTTCTTGTGCACAGACAAGATCCAATCAATCTACAGATACGTCGACTCCTTAGGCCTCCCGGGCATCACGAATTACCGACTGGTGTCGAGCTTTCCGAGAAAGACGTACGGCGTGGATCAGTTGGGAATGACCCTGAAAGATGCTGGTCTCTATCCTAGAGCAAGCCTCTTCCTTGAGCCCCTTTAAAATTCAATCTCAGTAAAATGGTCCAGGCTTATTCTACTGACTTATGCGGTGCACAAACACCATGGACTTATTATTTATATATACTGTCGCTGAATATTTCAACTGAATCATGATCGGTATGCATAACATACATCCTCCACCCGTTTTCTTGATCTCCGCAGTCGCATGCTATACATCTTTGGGCCTGCAGTGACAAGTGAGCCAGCCCAATCACACCAATGAATCGTTGTATTTCACAGCTACCGTACATGGACAAGAATCTATATAATCAAAGTATTGTCAATACAAATACAAATTCGACAAAATGTCTATTGTCTAATAAAACTACGTTGTCCGTCACCTTGATAGTTGACAAATTGAGACGGCTATTTGATTTGTCATTAACTCTATCCTAGAACATTCTTCGCGTCTGGATTCACAAAAGACAACAGTATATTCCAGGAACATTTTTCTGGACTCTGATCTTCGTTATCTCAGACTAGTGTTTTGTCTGATTCGTTATCGTCTTCCTTCATAAACTCCACGATGACGATGCACATTCTTCAAACTCTCCCGCACCAGAACCCACAATCGCAAATATGGAGAGACAAGGACTCGCTGCAATTGCGTCGCTGCTCTGCCTAATCTCCCTCTTCATCACCACGTGCGATGCAATTGAGTCGCCACAGTACACAATCGTCCACTCGGAGTCAGACTTCGAGGTGAGGCTGTATGGGAATTCCTCATGGATGTCTGCTCCGGCGAGCGACCTCTCCTTCGAGAAGGCCACTCTCAATGGCTACCATAGGTTCCCTTTTCTCCTCTTATTAGAAAATTTCTATTTTTTTGCATAATTGTGGAAAATTAGAGGGATTGAGAATCTGGAAACTTTCATTGTAGCTTAAGGGAATTGGCCATTGATTCTTGACGGTGGTTGAATTGCTTTGAATGAACTTCGGTGGAGCGTCTCTGACTCTCTAGTGATACGATGATTTGGCTTCAGTTTAAGTTCACTGGGGCATCTTCTTCAGGAGTGAAGCAATTGTATCTTTAGTTCTAGAACAAAACAGCCTTCACAGGATGTGACTAATCTGCAGATTGTGGTGTAATGATCTGTTGCTTCCTGATAGGCTCTCAACTCTAATGTTTGATTAATGAGCCTGGATATGTACGCACATATGTATAAATTCATTGAGCATGTGGATCTTCCATCCTGGAAGTGTGCTGAGTGCTCAGTTATGGCCTATACTGGTCTGGCGGAGTGCAATTCTCCCACTCGATTATTTCTAAATGATTCAAATCAACTCTACTGCTACTGCATAAAGCAGTGTACTTGCCCTGTCCAGGGACGTCTGCATAAAATTATAATTACTGCTTATTTTCCCACGCAATTTTCAGTTTCTCATTTTGACCAACCTGGTAATACAGCTTCTTTCATCAAATATCATCGGGGTCTTCGTTTCCCCTAATGAATTAGAACAGATTTTACCTTTGGCCGAAGACTGCGTATTATGCGTTCTTTCCTGTTGTCAATCTTTAAATCCGCTTATTTCTTCTTACAGGTTGTTTGAGTACACCCAAGGTGCCAATTTAAATAGCTCTAGGTTGGCAATGACATTACCCGTCTTAACGAGCATTGTTCCGGGGGCAGGACCCTTCCACTCGTCAGCCTATGTTGTGCGATTCTACTTGCCCACGAAATTCCAATCGACCCCGCCAACCCCACGCCCTGAGCTGAAGCTAGAACTGTATAATTGGAGCAGCCACTATGTTGCCGTCAGGAAGTTCCTTGGATTCGCACTGGATGACATCGTCGTCAAAGAAGCAGAAAAACTCGCTCTCAGCCTAAGCAGATCGGCATGGGCAAATGTTACTTCCAACAGCAGCTATGCATACTCGATTGCACAGTATAGCCTCCCATTCCAGATCATTGGCCGAGTGAATGAAGTCTGGGTGGATGTTGAGGCAGCTGGAGTGAATGGAAACAGGTTAGGCGGTGTAGCTTCGTCCTGAACTTATGCTTATTTGAGTGGTACTAGAATCACGTCTGTCAGTGCTGATAATGTGCCTGAGGGTTAAGTAGATAAAAGACCAGAAAGTGTATAACCTTGGTTATAGACATAATATGCAAAGAGTCTTTCAAATACATACTTTATGTTTCATGCTGCCTTGTGTTCGTACATACTCACAAGGTCAACAGGGAATATAGCACTCTATAAAGATCCATATGACGATCAAGTTTGTGCAGTTGTTTGTGCTCTCTTTTTTCTCACAAATGTAGTAACACAATGAACTTGCCAACTTGGTGAAAGTAAAGAAACGAATGGTCAGTGAGATGTGTAAAGTAAAACTCATGTTGACCAGAATTACGGAATTCCAAATCCGAGGAGTTAACGCCCGGAGAGTTTGGTAGATATATCAACAAAGATTCAAACTTTGTTTGCAGCGTTCTCAGTCTGCTCAAAGTGACATTCCCAGAATGACTCCTCTTGCTACGATCATGGAGACATCATGGGATACCACACAAAAGACACGGAATGCTCCCACTGCCAAACACATGAACCCATAAGACGGCTGCTAGTTAGCAATGTCAACAAGAAAAGTGACATTTCGGAAGTAACAACAGGCATGAGTCGGTTGGATACTTCCCTGTTGCATAAGCCATAGCTTACTGGATTGTAATAATGAAAGTCCACCTAAGTTCTTCATCCCTTCTTCCCCACTTTACTCCAGTTTAATTTCCTTAATCACCAAAATAAGTAGTCTGATCAACCCCAGTGCAGCTCCACTTAATTCATGTCACAATTTCCTGCCTTACGCTGAGGTGGATGGTGCCTTCATTTGTAATGAATTTGCCACCTTCCAAGAACTAGCCAGCTCGTAAACGCAGCTACAAAGAGCCCACTGCAATGATGTTGGACTTGGCATCGATCTTGTTCGCATTTGTGGCCCGTGGATCACATTTGCATTTTCCCGTCAATGACATTATTGTCTAGTTTTAAAGGCCCAAAGGGCTCTAGGTATTTCCATCCGGTACTATTTTATTCTGGAGAATAATTTTTAATCAAAAATGGTTTTTTCTAATTCTATTCTCGAAAACAATTTTCGAGCAAAAAAGCACGCTTGATAACTTTGCAAAATTTATATTTTGGGGATAAAAATGCGTTTGGTAAAATTCTTAAATTATTTTGTTTCTTTTAATTTTTGTAATACTTTTATTATATATTTATCTTTTTTTTTTTTTTTTTCTTTTTCTCTTCTTCCTTCTTCTTCTTTGTAGCTAATTGCTAGCCACCGCCGTGGCTGGTGACCTGTTGGGCGAGGTCCAGCAAGCTCGCCGGAGGCTGCCTTAGCCAAGCTGAGCCTCGGTCTTGTTGGGGGCCAACGACGCTCCGAGCAAAGGTCTACCGAGCCAAAGGGAAGAAGAAGAAATGGGAGGAGAAAAAGAGAAAAGAAAAAAAAAAAAGAAGTAGGAACTAATTCTAGGAATTATTCCTTAGAATAAGAAGTTACTTTTTTCAACTTCTTGTTTTTTTTTCTAAATCTATTCTAGGGAACAAAATTTTTATCAAATAGGTTTCTATTTTTTTTTTTCCGTTCCTTGAAACAAAAAAAAATAGAAATAGTTGTTTCAGGAAATAAATTATTATTTTTTTACCAAACATGGCAAATGATAATGTTTCTTTTGATAAGAGGCAAATGAAAATATGCAAAGGTACTCATCTATGTAATTCTCAGAAATAAATTATAAATGCCATCGGCTTTTCCCTTTGATCACCTTAATTTCGAAACTCACTCAATATGTTATTTTGTCCCTCTCATCTTTTTAACTAATCTTCCAATATAACACTGTGCGCGTTTGTTTTTTGAAACAAAAGAATATATAAATATATTTCAATTTTCTTGATTATGTATCACACGGCTATATTAATAGGTAATTTGATTACGACGATTTTGACAATTTGTGGAAATGAATTTTCGTTCAAGATGCACATATTCAAGACTGAGAAAAACATATCATACATATAGAGAAAATCCTCTTTCTTTGTTCATTTTTCTTTTCTCTCCCGAATGCACCTGATTAAATTGAACAAACGTGAAGACCGATTCATAACATTAATATATCAAACCACGTGAAAAATCTTTATTGAGCATAAAATACACCTTGGTCACGTTCCTTAATAGGATATCCGGCTAAAAAAGAAATTTAGCAAAGGGTAGCCTGAATTTTTCCCGAAAATGGTTGCCAGAAAATCTCGCTCGTCCTTGGTATAAAACCCATGGTGGAACCAGCCGTTTCTAAGCTGTCGGATCCGGCGGCAGTCTCTTCCTCTTCACCTCACAAACCCTGTTCCTCAGATTCTCCGAAACCTTCCAAAGGACAAAGAATAGATTTTTATTCCGTCCCCTCCTCCTCCTCCTCCTCCTCCTCCTTCCCTTGTAAAAATCCCAGGACGGGCGATTCCAGGATTCCTCGAAAACGAAATGGGGTCGCGCCGATTCCTTTCGGCGTGCGGTGGCGACTCTGTCTGAACTGGAACTGGCCATGTTGCTTTCGTCCTTATGAGAAAGATGGTGGTCAGAGCTGGTTCCTCTCCGGTGTCCTGTGTTGCTACTTCTGTTTCTTCTCCCTTCAAGCCCAAGATTTTCCAGGTGAATTGAGAGAAGATTGTACCTGGTCTGGTCGAGGTTACGCTTAACGCTTAAAGATTTGATTTTATTTTTTTCGCTGAATTTATGTGCATCATTCAGCGTGCTTTTTTGTTTGTGGGTTGTCAATCTGATACTTGGTGGTGGTGAGTAGATGATGGCTACAATTTCTTGGATTATTTTCGTCATCAAGATTTAGCCATCCATGCTTGTTATCCGGGGGGGGGTGAGTAGAATTCTCATGCAAAAAGTATGATTTTCTGAAGAATTAAGATAAGGGTTCCAGTGAGGGCATAGGATGGAAACGTATCGAGAATCCATAAATAGTTTTTAGTAAGGAGGCTGCGACTTAAGTTAATAGTCCGGAAAATTAAGAACCAGTGGGTGGGTGGGTGAGTGAGGTGTGGTATGCAATTTGTCTTTTTGGCTCCATGCTGGGATAACTTCCTATTATACTGGAGAATTCTCTTTTCACCACCCCAACAGGAGGTTAATGTATATTCGACTAGCGCAATCTTTCATTTCCTTTTTCTCTATGGATGGATGTGCACCATGTCATTAATATTGATGATATTGCAAGACTGGCCGTCAGGATGGGCTTGGTCAGTGAATCTCAAAGACAGTCTTGGATTTTCGCATCATTTGCTTTTATGCTGCTCCTATGGAGGCTTTCTGTTGGATGCTCTCATCGTTGTTGACGTCTGTTATTTATATGGTGAACCCAGAATTTTTTTCCAGGTGCTATCATTTTGTTCGACCTTATGTTGGCAGTATATTGGCCTTCTAATGCATCTTGCTAATGGGAGGACAACTACAGATAATGTTGGATTAGTTTCAAGAGGATGGTGCAAATGTTTATTTTCTTGGTTGGTCAAATGATCAGAATGCCAGTGTTAGATAGGTAATTACTCAATGAATGCTGTTGGAAACTTGGACTTGACTTGTAGACAATTAATTATCTGTGGATAGAGTCACCTCAAAAATGAATTCTGAGTAAATGAACTGCAGGAGAGTGAGTTAGATCATATTCAAGGTTACTAAGATTTGCATCCTGCTGAGGACAATAAATGTGGATAGATGTTTCATATTGAAGAAATTAAGGTTTAGTTGGATTAGAGCTCCAAAGTTAGTACTAAAACATCTATGGACATGTCAGGCATTAGATCCTTGAAGTACAGAAAAGTGTGTTTTGGAAACGTACGTGGAAAGATGCAATGGTATTGATTGAGAATGCTTTTTGTTAGAGCAGAACTGCAAACCTAAAATATCTATCTCAGAGATAAAATTAGCTTTGGGCTTTACTATAAGTTTCTATCATCTAAATGCTTAAATGTATGAATACAGACTCTCATGAGAGGCTAAGACCTTGAGAGGGTATCAACTTCTAGAGAATATCATGAACCTGCATATAATGACCAACATTTATTACTACATTTTTTTTAAGTGTTTGGACTACAATGGATATTCAATACAGTGGAAGAGGTGAGAAATTTGTTACTATTACAAAAAAAATTTGCTGTAAGAGATGGATTGAGAACTATAGAATGCTTTAGACTGCTCCTCTTAAGGATTCTGATTGTCTCATGAATGTTGCTAAGTTGCTTTAAAGCTTAGTGGGGAATCGGATTGACCTTGTCCTTACAACATGACTTACCCATTTTCCAAAAAGAAGCTTGTTTACTGAAGGATGCATTTTTCCCCCATTTGCTCATATTCAGTGAACTGATTATTTATAGTCCCTTTTGGGAATTACTGCAACATACTAAGTTGATAATGATAATCACTTCCTATTTTTTTTCTGTTGGGCTTTCAATCTCGGCATCTTAAGTTTTTATGAGTATTGAATTGCTGGATGAGGAAGGTCCTAGCAATCCTAAGATTTTGTGGACGAGGATCATATATCCTGTCAAAGTTCTAACATGTGAATGGAAGAAAAGGAAACATGGATCTTTTTCTTAATTCATAGATCCAGACTGGGATTTTGGCAACTGCAATTGCGTTAACTCAACATATGGTGTCCTTGTGTTTTCACTCTCCTTTCTAGTGTTCAACGAGTTACCTTCTTTGGTTATCTTGAGGGCACTTCAATTAGTTATTATTTGGTGTTCTACTAATTTTACTGTAAACTACTTTATAGAGAAAACAATTTTCTCATAGTTCAGTGATCCTATGTTTTTGAAATGATATCTCTTCTTTTAAAAAATTTGGTTCTTATTTTATTTTAAACTCTGATACTTTCATTGCCAGCTCGGCCTATTAAGAGTGCCATGTGGAAGCCGCCCATCTGATACTCACTGGCTGAGTAATTCTCCAGGTAATTTCTGGAACTATAAAAGTTTTATCTGTATGATGCGTAGGCACATCTGACCAAAGGATCTTTGCAATGATCCAAGCAGCTGGATTCTGATAATTAGCTACTTTAGTTTTCAACTTCAAACTTCAAAAATCTTGGCTATTCCCATTGTACTATATATTATTTCTGTCACGATCTTGCTGGTCATCATCAATTATCTATTAATACTGGATTAAATGATGGTTTTGATTTCTTCCTCTATCCTTTTTTAAGCTGTCAAGGCTCATGGTTTCTTCAATAGAGCAGTCATCTCGAATAGAAAGTTCCAAAATGGAAAAAATACTTTCTGCGCTACTTCAGTGGGGCATGCACAAGACAGCGAGGTTGATTCAGATGCTTTAGAGGAGACAAATCTTCTCATTCCCTCTGAAGAATCCTCTTCTTCGAGCGGCTTGTATGTCCCTTTTGAGGGAACTGATGGAAAACCAGGCCTATTATCATTTTACAATCGTCCATATGGAAGGGAGGACAAACTTCTTACGGTTTACCCGCAGGGGAATCAGAACAACCTACAATGGATCCTTGGGCCAGCTGTGCTTGTGACGTCCTTTATTTTCCCTTCACTCTACCTTCGGAGAATACTATGTACTATATTTGAGGACTCTCTGCTGACAGGTAAGTGAAACTTATGTTGACACATGTTTCGTTACTCCACATGAGGATAGCAGACATCAGTTGTTCCTCTGTTTTCTGTTCACATATTAGTTCATTTCCTTCTCACTTCAGATGTGGCTTTATGATTGCAGATTTCCTCATATTGTTCTTCACGGAAGCTCTGTTCTACTGCGGTGTCGCAATATTTCTTCTACTTATAGACCGTATGCGAAGGCCTTTGGCGTCTGCCTCTGCAGATGAAAAGAAGGGGTTGGCTCCACAATTGGTGCACCGGATCTCTTCAGTTGCTGCCCTGGTGCTTAGTCTTACAGTTCCTATGGTGACCATGGGCTTAGTATGGCCATGGACTGGCCCTGCAGCTTCTGCTGCACTTGCTCCATATCTGGTCGGTATTACTGTCCAATTTGCATTCGAGCAATACGCAAGATACTGCAAATCCCCTTCCATGCCTGTGATACCCATTTTATTTCAGGTGAGTGATACCATACCATGATGTCTCATCAGGTGATTTCATTGGAGGGTCTTTGAATTGGCCAATGCAGTGCTTTAGATTGCTCATTTGTAGATCAGTTTAAAATTAGCCTGTTTGATCAAGTAGTCTTATTGACGGTCTGTATCTTTATTTTTCCATTGAATAGCCAGCGTGGAATTCTAAATGTTTATGAGGCCACTATTTGTGATTTCAATTGGCACTTAAATCCTATGGAGGAAAGAGAAAGGACTGAATTTTTTACCCATACGTTGTTTCTTGTGGTTTAACAGGTTTATAGGTTGCACCAACTAAACCGAGCAGCACAGCTGGTGACGGCCCTGTCCTTTACTGTGAGAGGAGCTGAAGTGACTCCAAACAACCTGGCAATAAATAGCTCCTTAAGTACTCTTTTGAATGTCCTTCAGTTTCTTGGTGTCATTTGCATCTGGTCACTTTCAAGCATCCTCATGAGAATTTTTACTTCGAACCCCATCACCGCAGAATGAATGGTGAACAATTTAGTTGAAATCATGAGACAATCACTTAATTGTTGTACTTCCATGCATATGCTATCTTTCAGATAGGGTGGATGTAAGGCTAGATAGGATTAACCAAGCGGATTTGTAGGCCAAAAAGGTGAATGAATAGTTGAAGTGGAGACTCTTCACATCAGAATAGAAGGTTATTGAAGGATCCTATGGGTAGTTTAGACACTGGAGATAGAGTTGGCATCTCTCTGCTGAGACATGTGCCATAAAGAAAACAGTTCACAACCGACAACGATTGAACATTTTAAAAATAAAAAAAAGGTACAAGAATTCTTTCTCACAGTTCATTGCATTATTTCACAAGTTTCTTATGCACTGCGGATAAACAGGCCTCCAATTCAACTGTGATATGCCTAGCATTATCGTCTGTGACTTTCCTTTTGCTGGAGTGTTCTTCTCAGGTTTCATTTTTGGCAAATTTAGAGTATTCATCTAGCCCTGTTCTTGTATCTGGAGTGTGCTAACCGGCTTTGACTGGTCTGTATATTTTTCTCTGGATTCCAATCACGTCCCTAGCACATGCCTAGTTCTCTACAAATAAAATAACACTCTCCTTAAATTTACTATGTTGATTATTGACTTTCGCTTGAAGTAAACAGAAGTAACAAAACTTGTATAAGAAGTTGCATCGGCATGTTCAGCCATGGGAAGAATTTTGTCAGTGGCCTATGTTTAAGCATAATAGAAAAAGAAGAGCTATTAGTCTTTGTAAACACGAGAAGCATTCTCAAAAAGGTCTTATATACAATGCCATATTTTTACTTGTATCATCACTTTAGATTGTCTGCACATTCCATTCTCTTGTTCATCATGTCATTCCGGAGGTATCCGTAAGACATCTCTCTACCTAGAATTTTGATTTTTCTTCAAACGATTGTGGGAGGACCATTATGTGGATGTATGTTCGGCCCACAAGAGCACTATGATCCTAGAGTCGAATGGTTTTTGGTCCAAGGAAACCTTAGACGAATCCCCAAACTGAAATTGCCCTCGTCCATTATCACCCAATTGCACTTTGCCCCTTTTGTTGAATTCAAACCTTGGCATGCCAACGTTGATTTACCCACCTTGCACCCCCCCGAAAGAGGGGAAAAAATGATTGACAGGAAGAAATTTTCTCAACGTGACAAAGGTGTGATTAAACGAAAATGCCCAGGCTTTGCGCATGTTAATAAAAGTATTGACTTTTCATCCTTTTCGTCCTTAAGATGAAGTTAGCGTTTACCCTAAGATGGAGTTAGTGTTCGAGTATTGAGAATTGGGAGTCATGATGGAAATTGACCAACCAATCTTAGATCGGCACAGAACCGGATAACCTTTACGTTGAGATTCTTTCTTTGTGCGATGAACTAAAAAAATGATGTTAGGCTTTCAATGGTCAAAGAGACTTTTAAAGGACGTCTCGGTTGGGGTTCGCTACAGAAGTAGAAACAAAAAGATAAGCGAACAAAAAGTCAATACTTTATGAGCTAATCAGCTAAGCAATCTCCAACCAATCTGAAGCAGATTACCGACACAAGTCAAATGCTACTTCACATGGAGATCACATGGACTGCCTAAAATGATTGGCGGTAGGCACCAATAGTTAATTTTTCTTGTGACATATAATTTTGGGCAGTTAAGTTGTCATAAGTGATCAAAAGCTAGTTGTTTGACTGATACCTTTCAAATTAAACTTGAGACAAAGAGGTAGAGAAGGAAATAAGAACAAAAAGATTACAATGAAAAAAGCTCTTAGCCTCTATGCCCTCAATCCTGTCAAGTCATGCTAGAAATTTTGCTCTTAATCGGCTTATTCATAGCATTTTTCTTCTTTTCATTACCCTGTCGTTGAACATATTATATCAAGTGAATCTCAACCATCACAATCACAATTGCTGAACCTGAAAGGCAAGAATATTAGGTTCATTCTTTATTTCAGACATGACCATCAACCAAGTGTTATTGCACGGCTTTTGTTTAATGTTACTTGTGCTCAATAATGTTACCTTCTCGTTTGGCTCTATGTTTTTTGTCTTTGCATCTGTCATCAAAACGCTAAATTTTCATACCCAAGAAGTCCCCTCATTCTTTGTTTAATTTGTACAGTAAGTGCTTGGAGTCTCTTTTCTTTAAACGAGAAATCTAGAATAGAGGAGGAGGAGGATTTGTTAAGTCAACTCTGATGGATTCACAAGAATTTATCTGTTTTCTTAATTTGTCTGTTTCTAATGGGAAGAATATTTATGGAATTTTTCTTACGTTCTTTCATTTTATTGGTACAAGGCAAAAGAGGATTTTGAAATCTGCTGAGCATGCAAGCTGGTGTTTTTGACTTGTAAGCATGCATGAATGCTACCGCACTTGAAGAGTGAGTGGAAGTATTAAAGAAGAAAACGGAGAGAGATAGAGAGAGAGAGAGAGAGAGAGAGAGTGGAGGAGAAGGTGAATGTATCTGTAAGCATTTTGGGTGACATTCTCTTCATTGAAAAGCATAAAAAGTGAAACTTTAAGCCTTAGTGTAACAAATGGTCCTGGTGAATTCGAGCACTTTTCTGTTTCCTTGTCTGGAGATATTGCTGGGACAAAAAAGCCTGTGGGGATCTTCAATCCATATAGATTGCCTCTGCCTAAATCCTGAGAAACTAAGCAAAGTCGATGGAGTTATAGAGAGCTAGACTGAAAAAATAAGGAAGACAATTTATCTCTGTCCAAGAACATCCAATTTTGATATGAACTTGTTTGTCGTCATCTGTTTGGCTCTATGTTGAGGCAATATTCTCTCCTTCTCTCTAATCTTGGTATAACTATATAATGCAAATGGCCAATACTGGATTTTTTTTCTCTTTTTCTCAATGTGAAAAGGCAAGTATTCACATGATCTTTGGGTCAACATTATTGAAGGGTGATCCTTTTGCGGTGAACCGGATTCAAGTGTGGTTGTTCTGGTCTTCTGTTCTTTTCCTGTATTTAATTGGATATTAGGTAGTTTAGGTTGTAAGAGAATATGTGATGTCCGAATTTGCAGATCACAAGATTCAAAACCGAATAAGACCAGGAAGAATAGTATGCGGACAAAAAGTGGGAATGGGAAGCACTAAAACAAAGGATAAATAATTTGTTGACCGTGATTAGAGTAAGCTTTGTACGGTTTCAATTTCTTTCACATTAGTGTCTGCAAGTAACTTGCTTGACCAAGAAACACCTAGTGGTAAGAGTGTGAAATGTCTGATAATAATTTTATATGTTCTTGCAGAGCAGCACAAAATATCCATGAGTTGATGGGTTTGTACCTGTTTAATTAGGCAAATAATTGAAAGTCACCTGATCAAATCTCTCAATTATGTGCACTGAGAGAAAAAAGAGAGAGATGTATGGTGTTCTTTCTGAGCTATTGGATGCAAAATCTAAGTTCTTCACAGAATTTAAAAAAAAAAAAAAATGGAATTTATCATCTTATCATACTATGTTCTGCCACAAGACCGATCTGATTTTCTGAAGCGTATGTATTGTATCACAGTCAACGCAAGATCTGTTCATCTTTTCCTTATCATCCTATATTTCATATTGATCACGGATCGAATCTTAAGTTGACATAGACTTCAATATCAAACATAGGCCTAGGGGAAGGTCCACTTCTTGGATTGTCTAGTAGGTAAAAGTGGGGTCGTTCTCTCCCAACTCTTTTGGTCTTTTTGGCCATGCCCATCACAATAACTTATCCCCCACATACTATCTCATCTCAGAAGCTGAATAGCATGCTATAATTTGCCATCATTGCCTTCAGAAAAGGAGGAGGAAGAAGGAACTCACTTACCTTTTAGCCAAGTATGAAGAGGAAAAAGGCACACCGCTTTCTCAAGGATTTAAGTGGCTAACAGCTCAATAAACAACTCTGTAATAGAGCTATATAAAGTCCAAGACACATTACCTCAACCCTTCAAACTTTTTTCCATCTCTCTTCCAAATTCCCTCCGCAAATTCTCTCTTTCTTGTGTCACCCATCATTCTGCTGATTCTGTCTCTTGAGCTTCAACTACTTTAGGTGGTTCTTGCCTGCTAAAATTCTAAACTCTATATGGAATCAAATTTCTTGAGTCTAGATTCAGAATCTTGGGAATCAGCATACAACACTTAAAGTTAGGACTCCCGTTGAACTGGTCGCACATCATTCCGAAATGAAAAGCAGTCAGATGATTCATCTCCTGCTGTTCTGCAGTATACTTGGTGCTGTTCTTGATGTTTCTCTAGGAGATGATCTGTCAGAAGCCCTCCAGCTTCTAAAAGTCAAGGCACAACTGAATGATCCTTCTGGAGTTCTAAACAACTGGTCTCCAGAAGCTCATGTATGTAAATGGTATGGGGTCACATGTTCAGATGATCAATCAAAGGTGGTGGGATTGAACTTGACAAATTCTGGGCTGTCAGGTCCAATATCACCCGACTATGGTTTTCTCACTTCACTAGAGATGCTTGATTTGTCATCGAATTCCCTCACCGGCTCGATCCCTCCCGAGCTTTCAAAGCTTCAAAATTTGAAGTCGCTTCTCCTTCATTCCAACTCTCTCTCGGGTGAGATACCCGTGGAATTAGGCCTGCTGAAGAAGTTGCAAGTCCTAAGAATAGGAAACAACCTCTTAAGCGGCAAGATCACCCCAGACATCGGTAACTTGTCGGAGTTAAGAGTATTAGGTCTTGCCTATTGCCAATTCAATGGGAGTATTCCTCCAGAGATTGGAAGTCTGAAGAATCTGATGTATCTGGACTTGGAGACGAACGGCCTCAGCGGCCGGATTCCTCAAGAGATCAGCAGCTGCAAAGTGCTCGAAATCTTTGCAGCATCCAACAACAAGTTGGAAGGGGAAATTCCTTCTTGGGTGGGATCGCTAAAGGAATTGCAGACTCTGAACTTGGCGAACAACAGCCTCACTGGACCAATTCCAACTGAAATAGGTGGTCTCTCTAATTTGAGGTACTTAAATTTGCTCGGCAACAAATTGAGTGGGGCGATCCCTCGAGAGCTCAATGGGCTGGTTCAGCTCGAAATGCTCGACTTATCGAAAAATAACCTCTCCGGGTCGATTAGCCTTTCCGCTACCCAATTGAAGAACTTAAGCGCTCTGTTCTTATCCGATAATAAGCTGACGGGCGGAGTACCAAACAACTTCTGCTCGAGCACCTCCAGCTTGATACAGCTCGTTCTCGCTCGTAATGAACTCTCCGGCGAATTCCCCATGGAGTTAATAAACTGTTCCTCACTCCAACAGCTGGATTTATCAGATAACAACTTTGAGGGGTCCCTACCATCGAGCCTCGACAGGCTACAGGAGCTCACCGATCTTATCCTCAACAACAATAGCTTCACCGGAGTCCTACCTCCTGAGATCGGGAACATTAGCACCATGGAGAATCTTTATCTCTCTCATAACATGTTCACGGGCAGTATTCCGGAGCAACTCGGCAAGTTAGACAAGCTGAGCATCCTCCACCTGTTTGAAAACCAGATGAACGGAAGCATTCCTAGAGAGCTGACCGACTGCACGAGCTTGACTGAAATCGATTTTTTCGGGAACCACTTTAGCGGCTCTATTCCCGCTACGATCGGGAAGCTAAAGAATCTGGTGGTGCTTCACCTGAGGCAGAATGAACTTTCAGGTCCGGTCCCACCGAGCTTGGGATACTGCACGAAGCTTCAGCTACTGGCCTTGGCCGATAATAAACTCTCCGGATTTTTACCACCCACTTTCCAGTTTCTATCAGAACTCAGCACGCTCACGCTCTACAATAACTCCTTGGAGGGTCCACTGCCTGCATCTTTCTCCCTCCTGAAGAGCTTGAGGAAGATCAACTTTTCCCACAATCGATTCGAAGGGACGATAACTGCCCTCTGCGGATTACATCTGTTGACCGCGATCGATCTCACAAACAACAGCTTCTCAGGCCCCATCCCTTCCACACTGGGCATGTCAATGAATTTAGCCCGTGTCCGCCTTGCCCACAATCATCTCACTGGCAACATTCCTTCTCAGCTTGGCCAGCTCACCGAGCTCATATTTCTCGACCTTTCTTTCAATAATTTAGATGGAAATGTGCCGTCTCAGCTATCGAATTGTGGAAAACTCGAACACCTCCTACTAAGCAACAACAATTTCACAGGCGCCGTACCATCCTGGCTCGGGGGACTAGAAGAACTTGGGGAGCTCGATCTCTCATTTAATGCATTACAAGGATCAATACCGGCCGAGCTGGGAAATTGTTCAAAGCTCCTCAAGCTTTCCCTCCATAGCAACAATCTCTCAGGGTTGATTCCACCGGAGATTGGAAATCTAATCGCTCTAAACGTCCTCGATTTGCAAAAGAACAATCTTTCGGGCACCATTCCTTCCACAATCAAGCAATGCACAAAGCTTTTTGAACTGAGACTCTCAGAGAACTTCTTGACAGGTCCGATACCGTCCGAACTAGGACGGCTAACTGAATTGCAGGTGATCCTGGATCTCAGCCGGAACTCATTCTCGGGCGAGATCCCTTCTTCGCTCGGGAATATGGTGAAGCTAGAGAGGTTGAATTTGTCTTCCAATCAGCTTCAAGGAGAAGTTCCGCCGTCACTAGGAGAACTGACAAGTCTTCACATGCTGAACCTGTCAAATAATCATCTCCAGGGCCGACTCCCTCCAACTTTTTCAAAATTTCGACTCAGCTCTTTCCTAGGAAACAAGGACCTTTGCGGCCCACCGTTAGCATCATGCTCCTCACAAGCAATGGAGAAGTCACTGTCCAAAGGTGAGGTAGCAGGGATCGTGGCAGCCATCGTCTTTATCTCAGCATTGATATGCTTGGCGATGCTTTACATCATGCTCAGAATCTGGTGCAACTGGAGGAGAGTCCTGATATCGAGCTCCGAGGGAAGCGGGGCCGAGCTCAAGAGAGAAGAGATGTGGATCCATGGAAATGAAAAGAGAAGAAACAACAGCGACTACTGGAAAATGAACTCCTGGTTGGCGCCCTCGCACGATAAGCACCCATCGAGCACATGCATTTTCCATCTCAAAATGGATGCAGAAAGTCCAAGCAGAACATCGGCATGAGGAGATATTGACTATTTTTGTGTTCTTCCATGCTTTGATTGAGTTTTCAGTTGATTTCCCAGTATTCCTTTGTTCTTTCTTTTACTCTTTCCTAGTCTTTTTTCTTTTGCAAAATGAATACGTTAAGATCGTTTTGCAAAGCTCACACCGCAGGGCTGAGCGTTCATGTTCCTCACTGTCTTTTTATATCACTATTGTGCAAAGATTATGTCAGTTCAACGTGTATAGACTCATTGCTACTGCTAAGTTTTCGTGTTTTCTTTTTGTGAATGTATTGAAGTTAACTAATAATAATTTTTTTTAACCTTAATCTGTGCAGCTCAGAAAACTGACATTCTTGCACGTACAGAGCCACGACTTTTCTACGATAACCCTTCTCTTCTGAATATAACTAGACGATGGTAATACACTCAGACGCCGTTCAATTTGTCGGCTCAATGAACGAAGATGTAAGTTGAAAAATGAAGGCTCTTGTTGGAAATAATGCGAAAAGGAGAGTTGAGCATGGAGCGTGCGATTGGTTATATCAGAAATGATGGCTCGTCACTTTCCTAATATTCCAACGTTGGAATGCACTCTTGTCGCTGTCGACTCCACCACCATGAATCGCCAACTCATGTCCGATTCAATGAATGATTCTCTGATTCTTCAGCCAACTCATCAAAAGAAGCCGGAGTTATCCAACAGGCAAGGATTTCCTCGATTGGACAGCGCACTAAGACTATGCACAGAAGCAGAAAAATTCTCAAGATATATTCGGTACACAACCACTACTTAGCCAACACTCGTCATGTGTAGTCTTGGTTTCATACTCATCTTAGGTTTCACAATTCTTTTGCTTTTAAGAATAAATATTAGCGCCATTCATTTTGACTCCTTTGAGCATGTCATCGACCTGAAGATCATCCATGACTCACTCTTTGTAACATAAGAATGGGTCGACATTGAAGTTCTGAATATTGAAACTGGGGCCACCTCATAATATGACTCGAGAATCCATTAAGGGCCTCCTTTGGTCATTATCATTCACAAAGGAGAGCTTACTTGTATACATGGGCCTTCCCTGCAAGGCCCATTGTCCGAGTTGAATCGCATAGCTGTTTACAATTTATCATGACCACGCCGGATGCTCTCAGGGTTACATTCAATCACTTACGAACATCAATAGGAGAGGAATCGTCAGGCGTGATCGTGTCACGGTCCAGGACCAATCATCCAACTAGTAAAGGCGACGCTAGGACACATGGCCGAGGCCCTCCGACTTAAGAAAAAGGAGAATATCTTCAATTGCATGGATAACTAAGAGGCAAGGTTCCCCTAATTTATGCAGTGATCCTACGTGAGAAACGTTGCACCCGACACCAGACATCACTCGTTCGCGAAGAACGGTCCGTACAGACTCTCCATGATGCCGGGCTGCGTGTTCTCGTCCTGCTTCCAATGGCGCTTCCTCTGATTTATGAACCAGTTGTTGATCTGTTTCTGGTCCAGCCCCGTCGCCTCTGCCAACGCAAGCTTGTCCGCTTCCTGCATGCATTGAGGAACACCAAGCGCAATTAGTTCACCCCCCACATCAACTAGGCCAGTATGTATGGAGTGCAGATGTTTTACAGTGGGGTATGGCCAGTTATAATGAATGCTCCACCAATCGAGCAGCAATTGCCGGGCCTCCCGTGGCAGCTTCCCTTTCTTCTTCTTCTTGGAGAACTCGTGCTTGAGAGCCCCGATGTATCCGCTGTATTTGCGCAGGAGTTTGTCCTTAAGCTCCCGGTCTTCGCCGGACCGGCTGCCCTCCAATACATCGATCTCGCCCCCACTAAGATCTTCCTCGGATGACCCGGCACAATCTTCGGTCACTAGTAACAAAACAGGAAAACGCCAGGCTCATCGAGATTAATTCCTCGAATTTGCTCATTACAAATCATAAGATACATAACAAGAATCCCGGATGACACATTAGTGCGAAACCCTCAAATACATAGGCAAATGTCACTTTCACGTCACAATGCATATAATCTTCAAGAGATAATCAAGTGGACATACCCTCACAAAACCTAGGAGCAGCACATCCAAGAAAGAGACAAAGGCGCGACCATACTAAACATACAGCATCTCCTCCACTCGATTAGACTCGACCCACTTCGGCAACATTTTCTCTTCCAATTTTTTCAAATTTCTGTTATTATTTTCAGGCAGGAAGGCAAGAACTGGTCCTACGCAAACAAGATTGTCCGAAAGAGTTCGACATGGACTGAGTAAATGGGCTCAGAATGGGAAAAAAGTCCCGTGCAGGCGATGGTACACAGAACCCGATGCGATTTATGTATGCAACAAGACCCACGTCTGTACCTGCTCTCTCTCTCTCTCTCTCTCTCTCTCTATCTCTAGAGAGAGAGAGAGAGAGAGAGTGGGTCAGAGACAGAAAGGATGGAGGAGGCGGGTGATGTCTGAGTCCGAGTCTCAGTGGGTTGTGTCCACGGGACGTACGGACGTCACCATCGAAAACCCTGGGATAGCCTTCATCTCTAACCAGAGAATTGAAACCCAACGTACACTTACCCCTCCGACCTGGTCAGATGCGAACTAAAGAAGTACTCCTCAAAATCCTTAAAAATCTGGAAACCCTGAAATTCGCAGAAGACGAGAAGGCTGAAGACGTTGTCATTTCTCCCTGTTCTTTCGACAAATGGTACCAGCGCAGCGTCAAAACCGGGACCAACTTCTTCCACACTTTGATTTGTCCCTTTCCTTTTCTTTTTTTTTTTTTTTTTTTTTTTTTTTGTGCTAAGTAGTAAGTACTTAGCTAAGTTAGCTTTGCTATTGCCACTCCCATTTTCTCCTCGACATGAAAAAACTTCCGTATTTCTCCTACATATTCTGAGTCATAATAATATGATGCAAAAATTAGAAAGAGTTGCAGGTAGATTGATCACTTTGTGCATTTTCCCTTGAAGTGATAATGTCTGCTCCGTGAAAACAAATACTGCTTAACACGATTCCCATGCATTGACGTTCTTTACCTACAACACCATCAGTTGAAGGGTTCTACGCAACACTTTTCACCAAACAACAAGAAGCACAGCAGGTCATGTTATCCAAAGGAGAAAGCCATGCAGCATGACATAGCTCAACCTATAATATGCCCTTGACATCAATATGTTAGGTCACAAGCAATTCTTGCATCATCCCTTACTCACATATGACGATAAAAAAACTATGGTTCTTTTGGTTTGAAGAAAGAAAGCTCAAGGGAAGAAAAGGCACCAAAATGAGATTTATGCCCCAATTCAAGTGATCAAATGTTCACAGAACAACAAAGACTGAGGTAATACTTATGTCCAATTTTGGTTTGCAATGCACTGATAAAGCCTCCAAAATCATAGCATCGACCCATGCAGTTCTTCTATAAATAATGAAACTCGTCTACAATCACCATTGTGATGTGAAGGAAAAAAAGCTCCAAATAGAGAATATCCGAGCACCAATGATCATGTATCTTATCATTAAGAAATTGCTCGTTGTCAGCAGCAGAAAAGGAACATCCAGCTAATACTGATTTGGAAAGGATTGATGAATCAGAGCAACAACAATAAGACTATAGCTAATCACATAAACATGTCCCAACAGAGGTATCTATGACACAAGATTAGGAAACATTTATATGACCAAGTTTGAGGAATATGTCATGCAATTCAATGAGATGATGGCAGGCTCACAAAGAAACTCAAACAGCTGGCCTGGAACATTGTTCGAATAAACTAATTAAACTCGAGCAGCCGAGTAAACTCTCACATATGCACGGTATCTTTACTAAGTCAATGACTATGCCCTTAACATATTTCAAGCTGATAATCTCAAAACATATAACTGCAGAAACTGAGGACCGCATCACTAGAAAGGCTTCTGAGGAAGCTTTATTACATAAAGATGCTAAAAATAGACTGAGGCAATGAGGTCATGCACAATCTTTCCTTAAGTGCACTAAAAAAGAAGAAGAATAAAGCATCAAGTGGGGGACAAGGTTTCATCTGTCTCCAGTGGATTTCTATGGATTGAATCCTTATTCTATTAAGAATGCAGCCTCAAAAGCAGGAGATGGATGGCGAATTGATTTAATCAAAGTAAGGAGTGAAGTTAGAAAAGGAAAGACGGGCACACTAGCCGACATTATATTGTAGAGTATTGCTAGGTATTTTAAAATGGGGTTTATGGAAATGGTTTATTGACTCTAGTGGAAAATTTTTACCAAATGTTGAATAAGATCCATTTATTTAAACGTCATTACCTATCTATTTAGTTACTTATGATACCAATTACGAAGACCAATCTTACAATAGCAAGTATTGCCATATTTTGTTACTCTTAACACTTTTTCACTTTGCCTATTAGGCAACATATTAGGGCTCCATGTGAGTTCGACAAAAAATCTCATACCATTGATGGTTGATATGATTGGCAATTGGCCATGAGTTCATGTACTATCCTTTATATTCTCAACATTATATAAGAATTCTTAATGTTATTTCACGTGCAAGAGAACAATTCTAGATCTTCAACTCCCGACATGCAAGTACAAGCCCACCTTTAAAACGAACTTTCAAGAAGTTAATAATATTTCTATCCATGGCCGGTTGCAAGGGTCATTGTCCTCAGGACCTTGAAACTTGAACTAATCCTCGTTCTAAACAAAAAAAGTTGAGAGTAAATAAAGGGTTCCAGTCTTTTAAAGCATGGATTGACCCACAAAAACTGTAATGATAGTGGCAAGGATATAAAATGAACAGAGTGGTGATCACAACATGCAAAAGCAATGAACAGTATTCTCACACACACCCACTAGCCACTCGACAGATTTTATCAGACAGCATCAACATTGTCTTTGTCTAAACCAATAAGGTTTCTGAGAAAAGAGATCTGTTCCGCAGTCCATGTAATGGAATTATATATACTGAGATGCACTTCAAGTGTCTTTGCAGGGACTTGGAGTCCAAAAGTTGTCTTAGTGATTAGAAATAGAGTATGAAAGCCCAGGCCAGGACCAGCAGCCGGTTTCTTTCAGGCGATTTTGGTCCAATTAATTCATTGGACATTCCCAAGTTCCTTTTCAGCCTCATGAAACCACTGTAGCATTCGCTTCTATTTTTAGGAATTTTCTCATGTTAGACGGGCTTCCTCGTGCTTAAAAAAGGAAAGAGCCTGGAAAAACTAGATTGGAGTTACCAGACAAAATTTGGACAGCATGTCTTGACATTCTAGATGCTTAAAAGACTGAAAACTAAAGGAACTCAGCAACTTACAAGAAAATGCCAATCTCGAGAATTCAATCTGAACATAACACTAACATGGACAGAGAATGTAAACGCAGCAGATGCAATCATTTATTTCATCTGTGACAAACTACTTCACTTTTCAAAAAAATATAAAGAAGCGTTCTACATCGACTGGCTGTAAGATCATAATCATATGCACAACAATTTACTGTCCATTATAGGCTATCAACACCAACTTCTTCAATGGCAAACAAGCTCAAGAGGCAGATTAAAAAGGAGGTTCTATTCTATATTACACAAGTAATGTAAAACTAAATATTTCACGAACTATGCTAACACATAGCAAATGTTTTCTTAAAGTCAATTTAAGTTTTTTTATACTTCAAAAATACGTCTCATCTCTTCCCACTCGTGTACATAATAAAATAAAGTATATAAAAGTAGTCTGCAAAATTGATATATAACGAGGCATACGTCATACTCAACGCAGCTAACTAAAACTACTCGCATAACCTTTTAAATCATTTTTAGCATTTTTAGCACAATATTGGTCTACTTATGAGCGGCTCAAGGCAAGCCAGTCAGTTATTTCCGACTCTAAGCTAAACCCGACTCATAAGTAAGAGAGTCAAGACAACAGCAACCATCTACTCTTATTTAATGTCAAGATTGGACTTGAATGCACATTCCCCACAAGAGAGGATAAAAAAAGGCCTTTCCCTTGTTAGGGTTTCATTGGGAGGCTTTCCTTAGTCAATTTCTACAACGAGGAGAAATTTTTCTTCTTTGTGTGGTTTATAATGTATATTACCCGACAAAAAAAGCACGACATCTTCTAGGGAACAGCGCCCAGAGAGAGAGAGAGAGAGAGAGACCGTGAAGATAGTTGGTCGACGAAGACGAGCCGTGGCAAAGAGTGTTGAGCTGGTCACGCATAGTGTTCAAGAACGAGGTTGCCTCCTCGAACGGCTTTGACAGATCCGATTTGTACTTCACCAACATGCTGTAGTAAGTTCCCTACGTAATTAAGACGAATGAGTGATGACATTCAGTTTTGAGTTGCCCATGACAAAATTAAATGAAGATTATTATGTTTCACCCTCCAGAAAATAAAACAAGAAGAAGAAGATCAAAAAGAAGGGAAAAAGACCAAAACAAAGCCAAACTGGCGCCACCAAGTCAAACGTCCATGTCCGAAAGCAAGAAAACTGAAAGAAATTGAGTGAAATCGACTAGGGTTTCGCTCAAAACAAGCAGAAACTTGAGAGAGGGAGAGAGAGAGAGACCATGAACTCATCAAGTTCGGGATCCGAACCGCGACAATCGGTAACTGATCCTGTGACCATAGAAATGTCGTCACTTTGTCGCCGGATTTCGTCCAGTAAACCGGATACTTCCGGCGGAGCCCCAACCTGCGGGCGGAGCAAAGAAAAAAGACCCGGGAATCAATTCAACACACGACATCTATGTGCTTTCTGTAAGTGCCGCTTCGAAACTCTGATCTTCCGAAACAGTAAAAACCACTTTCTGGAAGGAGGATAAAGACTCGTAAATAATCATACCTTGTGGCAATCAACATACGCCTCGAGCAGTTTAGGGTAAAGAGGGTGCGTAGCGATTTTAGCTCGGAGCGTCGTTGAAACGTCGCCGTCATCTTCTTCTCCTTCTTCTCCTTCTCCGTCTGCGACAACAACCATGCTCGACCCGGCATCGGATATGGCAGAGGAACCCGGCACCAGCTGGTGGTCCGACCCGCCCAGGTGAAAAGACGTCGCGCTTTGCGGATGAACGAAACCAAAAGGGTGATGATGATCATGATGGCTACGGTTACTTTCTTCCGGAGAAACCTGCAGGTCCTCCGGTAGAACCTCCATGGAAATGTGCAGTCCGTACAGCCCCTCCATTAATATATGCGTATATCAGAGGAGCAAACAGTTCGTGCGCAGCTCCCGTGTCGGTTGTTCTGTATATATAGAAAATACAGCGAGCGCGAGGACGAGGTGGATGTCTGAGCGAGAGAGAGAGAGAGAGAGATGAAAAAACAGCGAAAACAGTGTTCAATCATTCATGTCTGAGTGGACTACTATGGACTACGGATGGAGTAGGGTTTTGTTTTGTGTGAGAAACAAGAAACGTAAGAAGAAGCAGAGAGAGTGAGAGAGAGAGGGCGAGGCATCGAGAAGCGCGATTTTAGCGTACAAAGGAGGAGAAGAGAAAGCTCGGCAAAAAAAAAAAGGCAGGTGCTTTCGTTTCATGGAGTTTGTAAAGCTCCTGCTTTTCTCCCCGCAGGCTGTCCGTCTTCTCCTCCACGCGCCCCTTATGCCGCGCGTCCGCGGGAAAATTTTACCGTCGCATTCGCAATGAGGTAGCTGCACTCTTATTGGTCTCTCCTCCATCCTTCGGTTATTGATTGTGAAAGAGAAATGATTACTGCCGTGAGAATATGGATTTATTTTAGATTATAAAAATTAAATTATAAATTATTATCGAATTCACTTCTACAAAAATTTGTAACTTGCAATAGACTATCATTTTTACGATATTTCGAGAACTGTTATACTTATACTAGCAAAGTCCGAAAATAATTATATAATGGTCTTTAACATATTATAAGAATAGCAATTTATTTTGAACCATAAAAAACTAAATAATAAATTATTATAAATTATTGTGAGGCCCTTTTTTTAAGAATTTGTGATTCATAATAAATTATTATCTTCATAGTAGCCCAAAATTTAATATGCTAACAAAATCCTTTGATAATTTCGATCATCGTCCGGATAATCTTGCAATCGTAGGCAAGTTGACCAGAGAGGACTGAAAAAAAAAAATCAAGTTGTACAATAAAATAGCTAAATAAAATGGGGTAGAGATCCATCATCATTGATACTAATAAAGCGATCAATTCTTTTGTATCGTGAAGGTTGATAACGGTCATTCATGACGACGATAGAGGGTTGGCAACCTTTTTGTATCGACGCGGGGAGAGGGCCGGCATTCCTCTACATCGGGGAGGCCCACCATCCTTTCTTTTCTTTTTTTATTGGCCGTGACAAGGTGTCATGTTGAACGCCATGTTAGTGTTCAACTGAAAAATCGACCAAAGCGCATCGACGGCAAGTAACCACGAGTTCAATGAATTGAGCAACTAGAATCAAAATTCGGGGACAATAATTTGGTAACCTCCTGTGGAATTTATTGTGCGGTAGTGGTACTTGCCAACCTGCCATTGCAAATTTGGAACACAAAATCACAGGAAATATGTTGAAGTACAATTCATACAAACGCACAAAATGGAGCTTCTTCTTATATTATTTCCTTTAGCTTTTGTTTCCATTAGATATACTGAATGGCTAATACAAAAAATTTAGGAAAACATTTCTTTTATATGCGTTTATTTCGTAGAAATAAATAATTTGAAAATTATTCTTCTAAATTGATCACATAAGTCGCTTACCAAAAATAAATTAATGAAAAATATTTTCATTATTTATGAAAGAGTTTAGAGATAAATTGTTGTTAAAAATAAAAATAAAAATATCAACTAATTATTTTAAAGGGTTAATATAACAAAAAACCTTAAATTGGTACACATATGACAAATTTACCTTAAATTAATTTTTTAACCATAAAAAATCCAAAACTAGCATGCCTATAACAAATTTACCCTTCATTAATTTTCGTTGAATTTGATGACACATAATAGCCAACGAGTATATTAGATTAGGCTTTACTATTTATTTGTCACAATATATTTTGGTTTTGAGTTTTTCATGGTATTAATACAATTTAACATAAATTAATAGAAGGTAACTTGTAATAGATGTACCAATTTTTTTTATTTTTTATGATCAAAAAAATAATTTTTAGTAAATTTGTCATAAGTGCACCATTTCGAATTTTTGTGATTAAAATTTAATTTATGATCAATTTGTCATAAGTGTACTAATTTAAGATTTTTCGTAATATTGACCATATTTTAAATGATACAAGAAATTATTTTCTAAAATTTTTTCAATTTATTTTTCCATAAAAAAAAAAAATAGAGCCTAAAACTATTTTAGAATATGTACAACCTCCGCTAACGCCATATTTAACAGAATGGGTTCCACGACCAATTCTTCATGTTACATACATACATACATACATACATCTTCTACATATATATATGTATATATATTCTTTTCATAAAAAAAAAATCAAGTAAAAGAAAATAAATAACCTTTTATATCTTCTACATGATTTCACGACCAAAAAAAATAAACATAATAACACGTCTTAAGACCTATTTGGTAACATTATTGGGAACAAATAATTTTTTTTTTTTTGTTTCCAATAACAAAAAAAGAACATAATTTTTTTTTGTAAATTTTTTATTCCCAGAAACAAAAATCTATTTTGATTCCCGGGAATAGATTTGAAATAGAATAAAGAAATAGAAAAAAGTTACTTCTTATTCCCAGGAATAATTTCAAGAATCAATTCTATTTTTTTTCTTTTTCTCTTCTCTTTTCTTCTCTTCCCTTTTATTCTTCTTCCTCCTTTTGGTTGGAACATAGCTGACGACCGGCCAAATGAGAGCCAACAACCTCATCGAATCATCGCTAGCCCCTAGCAGCACTGAGCCACTATGAGCCTCGTTGGCCCAAACTTCGCTACGGCTGGACAAGCTTGACGATGGCCTAGTGAGGCAGAGCCCCACTATATCTAGGTGAGATCGACCTCACCCAACCAAGGTGAGCCAAGCCTTGCCAACCGGCGTGAGGCGGAGTCTCACGTGGCTAGCTAAGGCTACGACGAGCTCATTGGAGCTCGCCCAGCCAATCGCTAGCCACTGCCTTGGCCGACATCCGGCCATAGAGAAGGAGGAAGAAGAAAATGAAAAAGAAATAGAAAAAGAAAATTAAGAAAATTAAGAAAATTAAAAGAAACAAAAAAAAAAAAATTAAGAATCTTACAAATGCATTTTTATTTTGGGAATAAAAATTTTGGACAGTTACTAGATGTCTTCAAAAACTAAAAAATTGTTTTCGGGAACAAAATAAAAAAAATCATTTATGAGTAAAAATTGTTATCGAAAATAAAATGGTTACTAAACACGCCCTTATTCTATTCCACTTTCTGTTTCATCCATTCAACCCCAATTTATTCCTCATACTACCTTTTCAAGAGGCCCTCTTTCATGTCCTTCGGGGAAGTATGTATACTCCTAATAAAGTTCTAAAAATTATTTGAATATCATGGCATCACTTTGAATTTCACTTGACAGGTCAAACTAAATTCTCGTTGACTGTTCTTGATCATTTGGTTGAAAGCGATGGATGATCGTATTGCAGATGATGAAGGAAGAAATGAATAAATATCGTAATGCTGCCGTAGATTAGTTTCAAACACCTAGAAAATCATATTTTTAGTACTTATAAAAAAAATTACTTAAAATCCGAACAATTCAATGAAAAGCTGATAATGTGGAGACTTATAAAATACCTTGCAAATCTCAAAAACCAATTAAAGCTTTAATTTATACAAGTAGCTCTAAGTCCGAGAAATATACACATGAGTGGTTAGATTTGAAGAGCTAATTCCATAAAAAAACACGAACTTTAGTTGTTGTCCAAAATCTAGCCTGAACTTTATTTTGTCTAAAAAAAAAAAATACGAACTTTAGGTATTGTCCCAAATTTAGCTCGAATATTATTTTGTCTAAAAAAAAGGCACAAACTTTAAATGTTATCCTAAATCTAGCCCGAACTTTATTTTATCTAAAAAAAAAAGCACAAACTTTCATTTGTGTCTCAAATCTAACCCTCTGTTAATTCTCATTCCACAGTCATCTAACGTGGCATTTCCACGTCAGCAATAATATCCAACACAGCAAAATGATGCTACAATCAGGTGTTTGGAGGAAGTGTTAAATTTAAGTCCGACCTCCAATGAGGTGAACTTTACAGATGATTCTCATGGGAAAAATAATTCAGCAGCTTTAGTTTCAGGGGACGAGGCACATAGCTAGGGCCATTAGTTGTTTACAATATTAGAAGTTGGGTTGAAAGTAGAAGATTATATTGCCTTAAAACGATATATTAAAAGCGTGTGCATCTTGTAGTTAAATAGAGATGTGAAGCCTATTTGTAATAGACTTACTTTATTTTGTCTCAAATAAAATTCAGGTCAGATTTGGGATAACACCTAAAGTTCGTGCATTTTTTTTAGACAAAATAAAATTCGGACCAGATTTGGGACAACACCTAAAGTTCGTGCTTTTTTTTTTTAGACAAAATAAAGTTTGGGCCAAATTTGGGACAACTCCTAAAATTCGTGCTTTTTTATGGAATTGGCCCCAAATTTGAATAAACAATGTTCAATTTCTAAATTAGAAATACCTCACTGTTACAAGCAATTGTGCCAACATGGGTTGAGATTTTAAGATTTTGCGCCATATCATAACTAGTGGTGACTAGATCTAGAACCTACCATATTATAAGTGGTTCCTAATGGAGCCTGAAACCTAGTTTGTTTTCTTGGAATCGGTTTTGAAACCTATCATATTTTTTCGATCTGGTTCTAAGGTTTACCTAAGAACTTGTTTTCTTTTTTCATTCATTTTTTTTAGCAAAATCATATGAGACTATGAGTAACAAAACAATTCAAAGTAAATTATGAACAATTAAAATCCTTGTTTGCCAAAAACAACAATTTATAATATGAATACATAGTGATGTACAATTATAAATGATAAAAAATTCAAACATATAACATAAAACATAAATTATTAAACTCGGTTTCCCATTCATTCATGAAAATTTAGGGAAATAGGAAAGACTGTCAAGGAGTTCCGAGGAAGAATAAAGAACGAAGGAGTGTTGACATTAGAAAACAGGAGAAAAAGAAATTAGGACTTTGACTTTGTAGCTTATAAAATCGATTCTAAAATAGGGTGATTCAGTTCGATTCTTAGGTGGAATTTAGAACTTGTTTCCAGACCAATTCCAACGGACCAGTTCTTAGATTTATTTTTCAAGTAGTCCAGTCCGACTCTCAAGAACCAGCTTAATTGTATAATCCATGTTTTGTGATTACCAAAGGTAATACTTTCACTGACGGATAACCATTGGAAAATATTTACAAGAGAGAGAAAAAAAATTATTGACGCACACCCTCCAAGAAACGGGAGTGCTCGATGGGGGGGGGTTACTCTTGACTTTGCCCTTTTCCGGGTACATATGAGGAATTGCCAGTAGAATGCAGAGCCACTGAGCTGCCTCGATGGCTGCAGGTGAAATGCAACTCAAGCGACACGAACGGACGTGCCATTCTGACCAATCGATCACTTTTCTTCTTCGTGACGAAAACATTCTCGGATTCTCGGAACCCACGACACCCCCATTCATTGCTCCTTTAATCAAACATCCAATGCGGTTATTCTCTCCCTCCACTTCGAGATTTGTACAAATCACACCTTATTTCGTCATTATTCGTGCATGATCGGACTACTAGTGGAGATGACCTTTTCCTCTTGAAAAAAAAGAAAGAAAAGAATTAAGGTTTTTAGGTCGGGATTCAACTTTCCATGGCCGCTTCGTAGCCCCGAAAGTGGCCCGTTTCCTTCCTTTAATTATAGTAAAATAAGGGTTACACGAGTAAAACGAGTCGCTAATCTGAGTGCTCTAGGAGACACAAGTTTGTGGCAGTATCATTACAAGTTGACCACCATCGATCACATGCATGCAGAATTTTAATTTCTTTTGCGGCACCTCGTTCCTTTTCTTTTCTTATTTTGGGCCGGCGCGTTGTTCCCAATATTTTTCGACCGGAATTGCCTGAACCCAAAAATTATTGACTGTCTGGATGAGGTAGAGACCAACTTTGATCCCGTGGAGTTGATAAAGATGGATATACAAGGAAGGACGACGGGCAGATTGATTAAGAGTCATGAGATCTCTAGAATAGAAAAGGGAGTCCAAGAAGAGTGTCCGTTAATTTCCTCTTTTAACCCTAATTACGAGATTATGATAATTTGAAGTTAAGGTGGAGACGATTTAATTTCAAGTATGGATTTTGACTTTCACGCCCAGTAAGAAGACTTTTACGGAGCAAAAGTTTGAAAATGAGAATTATGATAGGATTGACAAAAAAAAAAAAAAAGGAGAAGAAAAGTTGGGTATTTAGTGGACCCCGATCGCCCAATAACACGCACTAAGATTCTGCCAAGAATCATTGCCTAGAGCCGGAATATATACATCTAGTTCGCTTTATAGTCTTCCTGAAACTTCTTTTGGTGACTATCTTTGTCTGGAGCCTCATGCCCTTCGTTTTGATGATAAGACTTAGGTGCATTCTTTAAAATCATCTATCAGTTGCATGGGCGTGACCCGTGTGGCCTAAAGCAACCCTGCAATCAGATGATTCTAAAGGGAATAGACAAAGAAAACACCGGGTTAGATGTCTGACGGTGGACCCGCAGGACCGAACTTAGGCGGTGGGGGCCAAATACATAATAACTTTTTTGTTCTGCTGGTGGATTTTGGGGGGGCAAAGAATATCTTTTTAAAGTGAAAGTCTGCTTTCTTTGTTTTAGTATAATCGGGATTACTTAAAATGATGAGTTCGGAAAATAATATAAAAATGAGCTGAATGATGAAAATGTTTATGAGGATCTAGACGGACGGCCGAATCGAAGTCCAGGAACGTGATCCGAATCCAATCAGAAACTCTCCCGGTTTCGTTTTGATTAAGACATTCTTGAAATTCGCTTGCTTTACATGGGATGTATAGAGTTGACATGTGGTCTCTCTCTCTCTCTCTCTCTCTCTCTCTCTCTCATTGTTGTAGCGTAATGCTTGAAAAATTAGTATCTGTCGATATTCTGTGAGGAGAGGATGGATGTGATGCTAGTCCCTAATTAATGTTACATGAAATTTGGCCTCACCTAAAGTCCAATTCCTCACTTTCAGCTCTTATATCTCCATTTTACGCGTAAAATGGGTGAGTTGGGTCGGGTAAAAAATGATCCAACTTAAATTAACATGCTTTTATGCAATATAATTTTAGTGATCTATGTCTAACTCAAATTGAGCTCTAATTTTTAGTAATTTTTTTCTTTAAATTGTTGCCTCGGAAAATGAGTGACTCCATAGGACTAACTCGTCGAGTTAGTATGGGAGCTCAGGTCAAGCCAAATCGTGGACTTCGCATGGCACATAAGCAACATGGAGGAGACTCAACTGAGCATCGTGCAGATAGAAAAGAACACCTGCGTGGATAGGTTGGGGGGTCAGGTTATGAATGGGGCATGAGGGAGGGGGGGTTGTTGGATTGAGACAAAGGATGGTGGATTTTACTCAGGTGATGAGCAATGCCCTCACTCTTGTCAACATGTTCGCCTCTAGGCATCGGCCCGCCGTGGTGATCGGAGTACAGTTATTAAATTTTCATTTGCACCTCTCTCTCTTTCTCTCTCTCACAGACACGTACACGGAGTGAGAACGGAAGGTGGAGTTCCGATATTAAAGTGTTTCCTACGGCATACATTGAGGAGCATATGTTCATATTCATCTTGGCCCAACTGGGCTTGGACTCGAACACTAAAATATATAATGTAGATGTTGCTTGCCCTTTCATTTTTTCATTCGATCAGTTGACATCTAAAATCATCTTGGTGCATTACACAAGAATCATATTCTTATTTCGTCTGAAAAATTGAGTATTTAAGTATTTGACTTTTAAGGAATGTTTAAATATTTAACTTTAAGGAATCAACGCTAGTAAATCCTCTAAAAAGTTTAAGGTGTCTGCTTCAATTTTCATGCGAGATATAATAAAATGTTAGGTTAGATTTAGAAAAAAGTAATTCTTCTTTAACTGATTCCTTAATTTTTTGTTTTTGGGGGTCAGAACCGATTCCTTAAAGTTAAATACTTAAAAATTGCTACATGCATCGGTAGCACTGAATCTTCAAAATGTAGACACGCATTCCGAAATTAAACTCGTAAAGACTCTTGAGAAACAGGGCAACCAACCACTTCTTTTTCTACTTAGCCAGGGGCGTATATTATATAGATATAATGTTTTTGCATCTGAGAAATGTACATAAATCAGATCATCAAGCCTTCGTGGTCTTCTTCCTTTGTTACCGTCTCATGGGGCCCACTTTAGTTTCACTCCTTCTTCCGAAGTGGGAGAAAACGGGACTATGTCGGACCCACTTTTGCTCCTGGCATTGTAAGACATGAAGGTAGCTGCATGCAATAGATAACTGGAAACCCATGCGCAGTTTCCGACCATCCCGGCCGGCGACCGCCGATGTATTTGATCATAAATGCCGGAACTACTCACATTGCTAGTGCAACACACATGGGCTGACTGGCAGGACACCATTAGAATCGCTTGTCTCTATCCCACGTTAAATTTATTCATTCGGTTTCTAGCTGCATCTTGCCCGACCGATACAACTTGGAGCCGACACTTAGTTAGGGATGGATTTGATCATGGACCTGGCGGCTCGATGGACTCGCTTAGGCCCATTCGAGCCAACATGGCTCGAGGTACGAAACGGGCGGGCCAGGCAAGCAATTTCCTTTGCAGAACCAGGCCCCCCCAGGCCCTATCATTGCACGAAGGACCTAGACAGGGACCATGGTGCTAGAATCTGGCTATTCGCCCATTAAAAAGATTGATAGTTCCTGCAAATGATAACATCAATTATGAATCCTATGTTTCACAGGACACGTTCGAAACATTCGCCCGCGATAATTATGTAGCAAGGAAATACATGCTAACCTACTGAAGGGGATGCACTAGATGGCGTTTGCTTTTATTGGAACATTAAGGAAACCGACATTGCCATAATTCAGCTTCATGCGTGTAATTAATCGCACATGCGAAGGAATTGATTGTACACTATTGGATTTGTACAATTATCAACAAGCCAAGTCAAACACATGTTACCGTTTAGTGAATATAGGTGTATAAACCATCTCTCTAGAATAAAATATATTTCAACTAATTGTGGACAAAAATCTACCGGTTAGATACAGAGGAAATTACCGAAAAAATCATCAACCTATTGTGTGAATGTGAATTCAGTCTTAAATCTTTTAATATGGGTTAAGAAATGAGTCTATGATCCACCATAACAGGTCTAGTCATAACTAATCACGTGCTAGCGTAACAGGCGCGGCTAACTGGTAAGAATTCACTCAGTAAATTTCGTGAGTTCACGCTCAAGTGGCCATGAACTGGAACATGGACTTGGTGACTCGATGGACTCACTTGGGCCCGTTCGAGCCAACAGGCTTGAAGTACAAACCGGGCAGGCTGGGGAAGCAATTTCTGTTTTTAGAATCGGGCCCGCCCAAGCCCTGTCATTGTACGAAGGTCTAGACAGGAACTGCCTGATGGTTGAGAAATGCACTTCACCGTCCTAGAATTAAAAAAAAAAAAAAAAAAATCTAGTCTTTTTCATTCTTGTTATCAGTGAAGTTGTCTCTTTCTTTTTGTTTCTTTGTGCTTTTTGAGTCATCCGAAGAGATGATGCGTGTGAGGTCTAGCTTCGAAGATGGAAGTATAGAGTCCTTTCGTATTAAAACCACTTATTCCATTCAAGCTACCCAGATGGGATTACCTTTCAAGGACCGCCACACGACCAGCAACTATGCATCCACAATCATGTCCTTGTCATCCTCTCTCTGTTTCTTTCTTCTGGACCACGAGAGGAGAGGGAGACAACACTCGAGAGTTCATTTAAGTCCCTTCTGCTCTATTCAATTCACCCATCAAACAAAGAATTGATGGTTTCTGTATATGCTGACGTCAATATTGAATCCTATGTTTCCCAGGATACATTCAAATCATCTATCATCAATAGATGCACCAGATGTATTTGCTTTTATCCGACAATTAAGGAAGCCGATCAACTTCGACTAATTGAAGAATGGTCTGTGCACTCGTGGATTTGTACTGTTATCGACGAACCATGTTAAATCATTTGTAGTTGGTCAGTGATAAGAGAGATGCATCAAAACTGTCCCTTCAGGACAGAGAAAACTACTTTTACCAATTGTGGGCCGAAATCTATTAGCTGGATCCCAACTCATTGATGCAGCTTGAATTGGAGCCAACGCATTTGGGGAGTCATTGGGATTTGATTTGGAGAAACATTGGTCTGTGTGCTGTCTTCCAGGAAGCTGTCCATGCGCGTGCCCATTCTGCTACTGCTGCTTTCCTCTCATTGGTGGGTCTATTACAGTAAGAAACATTTTTGAAAAATGTCCTGTATATGAATCTTAAGAAGTTAAGGCTTTCAGGTTTACTTGGATAGAGTAAAGACCTGTCTAGCAAAGACACTCGGTTTTGGACAAGATCATTGGTACAGCATTCAGAATTACTCTCGTTTCGTGAAAAAAACTGCAACACCATAGTCGAGGCTACCTCTTATATAATCGAACACAAAATTCTTGCCCAAATACCGGTAATTGTGGGAATTGTCTTGACTTTATCTAAATTTTCCTATCAATCCATATAAACGAGAGTGCGGATGGAGGAGCTTGACAATCGAAACACTGTTTAGAGATATACCAAATTATATGAATCTCATTCTTGGTATCAATAATCTCCACATTAAAAGATGGAATTAAGTCCCATGGTAAGTTGCTGCTCTTTCCACCTCCGAGTACACCTGGGCAATGGGCGAGCCCCAATGAACCGGTTCAAGTATTTGGAGCCTAAAATTCTTATTTAGACCCGCACATTATTTGCAAAAGCACATACGTTATCTTCTAAAAAAGACTTAACCTCGAGATACGGGTTAAAAGCAAAAGCCATTTGTCAAATCAATCAAAATTTGTGCTTTGAACTTGGCAAGCGTGATCATCCCAACAAGCCACATGACTCGTGATCAAGTCTTACTTTTCGAAAAGAAAAATGCAAATGAGGAACTCTCTAATATCATGTTGGATCACTAATGTTGATATTGAAAAAAGGGTCAGGGGTAGCTTAGGAAGTGGGAGCCAGCAAGGTGAATTTAAATGCAAGGGTAATAAATGCCAACGAAAAAATAGTAGAGGGCGATAACTGCGCAGGTATATTGGATGCTGCATTGCATCTTAGTAATGTCTGAACCAGAGAGTCCCAACTAACCTGTTATAGAGAGATTTGTCCAATGCATGAGCTTCTCTTATGAAATGATGATGAATTGTGACGGTGGATCACGTCATGGGCTATGCTTCGTCTCTGTCTTACTATTCTGCATTGAATTCAAACGTCTCCCTCTCTCTCTCTCTCTCTCTCTCTCTCATTTATCGACACGAAGTTACCTGTCTGGAATTGTCGGTCTCACGTGCACTATCCTAAAACTGAAATCTTGCATCAGCCATTAAGCCCCATCTCATTAAGAACACCATCTTACTCTCCCTCACTTCCAGCCCACGTCCGCAAGCTTACATTTTTATCATCCTCTGCTGAAAATTTCATCAGACAAAACATGAAAATGTCTCCTTTTCCCATGTAGAGTTCTGATCCCTGTTAACGTTGGAGATGACGTTCTCGGCTTTTGAGGTTCAGGGGGTGATGGGTTTGCTTTTCTGGGTTCTTCTGCTTTTGTGTTGGGAAACAAGTTGTGATGGCTCTGGGCTATCTGTGAGACTCACTGAGTTTCCTAGTGCATTTTCGCATAGAAATGCGACTGCATTTTCTTTCGAACCTTTGGTGAAGGGCAATGTTGAAGCTTGCTCTGACTGTAGCTTCAGTTGCAAGGTTTGTCTCGGCTCTTGTTCTACCGTGATTTTCACCTTTGCTTTTGTGCTAGTGACGATTCTTCTCTCTCGCTTCGTGTTCTCCTGCGAGGAACAAAATAGGAAGTGGGAAATATTTACATTTTTAATAGTGTTCCTCACTTTGTTTTTTCTCCTCCTTTTCCCCTTGCTTCTTAGTTCTATGCTAAATCACAGTCAACTTTTTTCCATTTTCTGATGGGCAACTACTTCGGAGAAACCACCTCATTATATGATTCAGCAGCAAATTTTGTTTTTGTCACACGAGAGTCATGTCAAATTACGAGTGTTTTTTTTTTTTTTATGCTACTCGATTTAACAACTGTTTGGTTTCTCTGTATGCAAAACTGTTGCAGCTGGATAGTGGTGCCTTCTCGGACTGTCGAGGCAGGAAAGTTTCATATGGTGGCTTACTAGATGGAAATCATTCATTTGAGGTGTGCGCAAAGGGATCCCAAGGAATTGGCTGTGCTTCCTATAACTGGACAATTGGTCAAGAATCGATCCCTTTTATCTTTTTCGGATTGTTTAATCTTTCTATAACATAGGATAACCAAAAAATGCATTCAAGTTTTAGATGGATTTCTTGTTCCAACTAGTTTTCTTAGGAAGAATATTATACTTACAAAAATCTGCAGCAGATGATTTGTAAAGTATGAGTATTTTAGATAAACCTTATTGCGCATCCAATCAACAAGGACAAGGTAATGGCTCGTGAATTTACCTTCTGATTTTCCATGAGTGTCCTTAAATTAGTAAAATCTGCTTCTTCACTGCAAACAGAGAAATTGAAACTTTTGCTGCTAGAATTATTAATTTTCTTGGTCCTTACTCGGAAAAACATACGCTGGGCACCTAGGTTTTTTCATCTGAAATTATGTTGAGGTGCTCAGGGCAATGGCCAATAGTAATAGAAGCACTATCCAGCAGGAAAGTTTACATTGAGGTGCATCTATTCGTAGCGACTTGGTAAGCAGCTGTCATAGCTAGACCCACAATGAAGTAGGTGTAGGTGCTCAACATTTGGCAATGCTGAATTACTGAACTTGTTGTCATGATGGCAGTAGCTGGCACCTGGCACTTAGGTTAGGTACTAGACTGATGGTTAATCTTGTTATTCGACTGTACTAATTATGTTGTGTGGGAAATAATAGGATTTTGAAACTTAGAAAAAATGCAAGATCACAATTGAGTATACCCTTGCTCAAGAGTGGAGATTTTGCTTTATAACAAGCTTCAGATAGCAAAAAGAGAGACCCCGCAACTTACCCATTTGATTGTTCCATTTCTGCAGATACAATTCCGCCAACAGCATACATAACATCTCCAGCATCTTTGACGAGTGCCCTTAATGTCTCTGTGACTATATTATTTAGTGAGCCATGTATTGGTGGAGGAGGTTTTGGATGCTCTTCTGTGGATGCCTGCAACGTGAGTAGGTGGCTATCTTTAACATTTTGAGATTCGATAGTCCTCTCTTATCATGTTTACTGCGGAATTCTACATCCCTCTGGAAACCACTTACCTTGTAATATCTCATGTTCACAAATGCAGCTCTAGTAAAAAATGGATGTAATAGTTTATGAGGTAGATCACGGTGTGCTGGAGAAGATAATGAATGACTATCAGGGCATGGAGCTGCAGTTTTTTTAAACATGTTCTAAAGTTAAATCTTGGACTCGAAATCTTAAGACAACGAACCAATGGCAATATGAACTTAAAAAGATATACCTCTTATTGACTGAATGAGACTTTCTGATCTCTCAAGCAAATCAGTTCAAATTGCCCAGTGAGCTTGTATTACTGGCAAATTCATCATCAGTTGATGTAACTGCTTCTATTAATGGTTTTTGCTGTATGTTTGGATAATCAGTTGTACTCACTGAAATAAGTACTTGATATCTCTTTGCAGCTACTAGTCTATGGTGCTGGTCAAGTCATTCCATCTACACTTAACATTTTGCAGCCAAAACTCGAATACACACTTTTAGTAAGTTTGAATTCTACTGTCCAGTATGGACGAGTGATCCTGGTTATGGATAAGGACTTCTGCACTGATAATGCTGGAAATGCATTCACGAGGACGACTAATTCAATATTTTACGTGCATTTTGGTGAGTCTACATTTCAGCGGTACTTCCACCCAACCTTTTATGAAGTACCATCCTCAAATGGGCTTCTCTTAGATTTACAAGCATTTGTAATAGTTATAAGGTTAGGATGCTAAAACCATCATTTTTTTCTTACTGCAGATTTTCTTACATGTGACTGGTATGACATTTTCATTACTATGGTAGTTAGGATAATTGTGTCTCTAATTTTGGACATCTTCCTAGGCTGATGATTGAGCAGACACATAGAAGTTAGTTGCACTTGATAATAGAGGTCTTAGTTACACTCGGACAGGGGGAATTCATTTCAGTTCATTTGCTACACTTCAGAAATACTTCTGAGAAATTGACCTGCACAAAGTGAATATGATTTATTCTTAGTTCAAATGTGAATGCGATCTGATTTTGCCCCTCCTCGTGGTGCATTTATAGACAGAAGGAATGTGTCTGTTGACTTGAGGACTCGCATTCCTGAGAAGATGCTTCAAGTCAATGATCAAATCAGAACGGTGCAAGCTACAAATGACCAAAACAACTTAAGGGTGTACCTCTATTTCTCGGAACCAGTCATGAATTCATCGGCAGAAATCCTAGAATCACTCAACATAAGTCAGGGCACCCTTCTCCCGACCAATGGGAAAACACTCGGAAATCGGAAATTTGGTTTCATGGTCAGTTATATCGTTTGCTTTTAATGTTTTGCCGCTGCATACATGTTCCGGAACTTACACATATGGCGTGTCGCAATTTTCTTTATTTACCTAAGCTAAATTTTCTAATTTTCAGGTAGCCAATACATCTGGAGTTGCTATACTTACCATAAGCCTCGAGTCCGAGTCAATAATTAGCAGATCAGGGACTGCCGTTTCTCCTATTGCACCAGTTACTTTCCTTTATGGTACGTCTAAATTCTTAAAGTCTCAACTGTTTATAATTATTTTTAGTGTAGATTATCTATCCTCACATGGTTGCAAGTGTCTTTCAGACTCTCAGAGGCCAACTGTCAGGTTGAGCACAACCTCTACTTCTAGGACAAGAGAGCACAATATCCCTATATCAATAAAGTTTGCTAAACCAGTATTTGGCTTCAATTCATCTAATATAGCAATATCAGGAGGTCATTTGCAGAGGTAAGTTCTGTTTTACCACCCCAGCATTGTGCGCACATAAATTGTAATTAATCCATGCACAAGTACACACCATTCATACCTAGGAATATGGTCATGCTGGCAAAGATCCGCATTTAAATTGATGCATTGCTTTTGTAAGATTTCACTTCTACAGCAGTTAATATACAAGATATATGACATATTGAATTTGTTCCTATCAATATGCTCTCCAGCTTTTATGAAATGAGCAGAAGCAAATACTCCATTGAGATTAAAGCAGAAGATGATGTAGTATCTGTGAGTATTCCTGAAAATGCAACTGGGGATGTTGCTGGAAACAAAAACTTACCTTCCAATATTCTTCAAGTGAGACATTGTAAGGAATTGCTCATGCCTTTATAAGCTCAGTTAGGCATTATTTAAGTTGTTGAGAGCATTTCTGTGTTTGCTTGATTGCTCTAAGTTATGGGCTAAATTTTACAGATTCCGTGCCCGTAGTGTCTTCTGTTGCTTCTGTCACTGCAACTGCTGCTTTTTGTATCACATCTTTGGCTGCCGGACTGCTCTCTGTTTCCACAGCAAGCCTTCTTGCTACTGGTGCTTTCCCGAAGACATCTGCCACTTTGATATCCAGTCCTTCAAGGAATCTTTTTGTATGTTATGAATCTCCCAATGATGTAGTCTTTGCAATGCCATGCGTCTTACTTAAATTACTATAGTCATGGAGTAATTTAACCATGGTTCTCTGCATCATTCTTTTTGTTGGCCAGACACTATTCTCTGTATTGTTTACACGAGTGTTTTGTGACTTTTTTGTCTTTCATCAGAGAAAAAAGATTGTGTAATTTCAGTTCTATTAGGGAACTTGTTATGAGAAATCTAAACAACAAATACCAACCCCACAACTTAGACTTTTCCAAGTGAGAAATCTGAACAATGTCAATGTCAGGGAAAAAAGGACTTGTCATCATCCAGGGTAAAAATGCTGTTTAAACACCACATAGCACTTCATATATATTGACATGAATAAGGGCATTCTCCAAGGCATATTGTTTTCTACAACTGTTGCCTTTGAACGCTTGGAATTTCATACGTTGGAGAACACTGTTTTATTGCTCTTTTGCATCGGCGAAACAGTAAGATGCCATAGAAAAGCGGACAACTTGACGATACAAAAAGTGCACTTTAGTAGAGAGGGGGATCGTTTCAGGTCCTGTTTTTTCTGATTATTTCCTATTAGCGGAATTCATATATGACTGCTGACGTTGCTGCAAGAGACTAAAAGAATTTTTTACGGTTCCATGCAGAGAATCGCATGTCACATCCAGGTATTTGCACTATCTAGATGGTTGGCAGTTATATTGCCAGTCGAATATTTTGAACTTGCAAGGGACCTGCAGTGGAGTATTCCTTACTTCAGTCTCCCTTGGGAAGTCGGCCACATCCAATCTGTCATGGTGGGCTCAAGTCCTCCTGCGAATTCAACATCCTACTTTAGCGAAGTTCTTGACTTGGAAATAGTCGGAACACCTAAAGAAGAAAAGCTGGAACGAGCTGCTGCAGTTTATGGATTGCCGCTTTCTCCAATGGAGTACAAATCCCTTTTCGAGGTTAGGGAAATTTCTGGTTTATAGTACTATTCTGCAGAGTTGTATCTCCATCATTGGCTCTGTTAACCATAATAATCACAGATTGTAAATTAATTGCAGATGGAAAATAGTAAACCAGAAGCTGAATTCATTTTGGATCCTCAACATATAAGTGGGTAAGCCTCTCAGTGTTTTCTATGAGATATGAATTGCTAAATAAATTAATCCCGAGGAGCTGCAGAAAAGAATTGTGGGTAGTTGTTAAAGAAATCAATTCACAATGAGGAGAAAATGCTACTAATTCATCTATAGTAGTTGCTTCCATAGGAAAAGCAGAGTCATGTACCTCATTTGAACATTTTACATCAAGTTACTGTATCTGCTGCACACGCTCTTGCTAGTACGAGATGAGTTCAGGCCACTAATTTGTTGATTACAAATTTTCCTTTGACAGCTCTAAATCCTATTTGATATTTGGGGTAATTTTAAAATTAAGTTCGATATAACTCTGACTGCCTGCGAATTTTTGTTGATGAAGACAATTTGGTCTTTTGTAGGTGGAGGGATTTCAGTAGAAATATGTTCTGGCTGGCAGTAATTGGTGGCAGTTTGATATTATTGCAAGCTTTGCTTCTATTGATTCTTAAGTTCAAGAAAAAAACAACTGAAAAGCAAAACTGTTATGGAGCTCTCATATTCCCCAGATTGGAGATGTTTCTTTTAGTTCTTGCTTTACCTTGTATATGTCAGGCCTCTTCTGCTCTGATCCAAGGTATGTGACACGCTCTTCTATCCAGATAATGACCAGAATATTTTCTAAAGTAACGAAATAGCTGTTTATCTTGCCTCTTTAGCTTCACTGGTTTATTGTTTATTCTCTATGGTAGGTGGAACTCCATCAGGGGTTGTAGTTGGCATTCTGCTGTTGGGTTTCGTGTCTTTTAAACTTCTATCTATGTTCCTATTCCTCTCAATTGGTATTACATTTGGGAAACTGCTTCAATACAAGGAAGTCCATCAAGTAGGCCGACGATTTCACTGGTATCAAGAGCTTATTAGAGTGACCCTGGGTCCAGGTAAAAGAGGCCAATGGACGTGGAAAAAACAGTCAAATTCCATTTACCTGACAAAATTTGGCCCGCTGTTTGAGGACCTGAGAGGTCCCCCAAAATACATGCTCTCGCAGATATCTGGAGGCCACCCAAGGAAAGGTGACCGCATAATTGCATCAGATGATGAAACGGAAGATGCCGAAGCGCCCTTCATACAAAAGATATTTGGAATCCTCAGGATATTCTATACATTGCTCGATTGTATCAAAAGAGTTGCTCTAGGAATCTTGGCCGGCACTTATATGAATGACTGGTCTTCTAGAACCCCGGCGATCACCCTCTTGTGTCTGACCTCTTTCCAGCTCTTCTTCCTTGTGCTGAAGAAGCCTTTCATAAAGAAGAAAGTTCAACTGGTTGAGATCTTATCAGTTTCAACCGAATTAGGCATATTCGCATCATGTGCGGTTCTCTTGAGAAAGGACTTTTCGGAGCAGGACGAAACTTGTGTGGGGATTTTCATGGTCGCGCTCTTTTTTATTGGATTTGTGGCTCAAATGGTCAATGAGTGGTATGCACTGTATAAACAAACCAAGCGGCTTGACCCTGATGATAATTCCTTCTTGTCGGGTTTGAAAGTAGCTTTACTTGGAATCCTAATTATTTGTGTCCCTAGGAAATGGCGTCAAGGCCTAGAAAGCAAGTTCCCCAGGACTCAACCAAGTGGCGGAGAAACTGGAGACGCAGGATCATCTGCCGATAGGGATAGGACCTCCGGAAGCCGGAGTTCAGGTACAACAGATAAACCATGGCTAAGGCAACTGAGGGAATTGGCCAAGGCAAGCTTTAGTAGAGAAGGAAGTAGTGCAGTGCCAACTGACCCATCGAGCAGTCGTCCAAAATGGAGTGGTTTCTGGGGGACGAAGAAGAGCGGGGGCACGTCTGGGAGTTCGTCTGCGGACTTCAACTCAAAGCCGACAGGTTTGTACAAAGAGTTGGAAGCCATTTTTGCATCCAAGTAGGACAACAACCGATGAAAAAGCTTGACACTTGAAAAGATATCATGATCAGTTCATTTATCCTCCAGCAGTTGCTTGGAGCTGAAGCTATCTGCTACACAGTTAAATTTGTGTGAACTTCAAGTTGGTGGATTAGGGGGGTGGGGTTGTAAGCCTTATTTGGGTATCATAGGAATAAATTATGAAAATTAGTGAGTAATTATGGATCAGGTAATTGGGCTTGTTTTATTACAATATTATGTAAAGTGATTTAGGTTTATGCAACTGCTAACTATTCAGAGTAATTCCAAATTAATGTGAAAACCAAGATTTGTCATACTCAACCCGAGTTGTTTGGCAGCCGATATGTGGAACACAAATAAATCAGGGAACTCAATTTCTTGGACAACAAGCTATCGGATTTCTTTAAATTGAGTGTATCTTGATAAATCTGTTTTTACGCACAACGCCCACAACGCCCCGAATTTGTATCTAAAATTTATGAAATGATCAGTCATCTTTTCATTAAAAAAAGGACAAAGTCTTTAACCAATATAAATCATTTCACGATATTGTATTAACCAGAAAACCATGCATTGATGAAAATAATCATAAAATCCAAAAATATCTCAACCGTACCAAACCAGTTCTTTAAGCTCAGTCTAGTAATAACTGGAGACCAGAGGAAAGAACCCACCCAAGAGTTCCACCGAGTGCAAGATTTTATGTATTCACATGGCGTGGCGTGATCGGTTGATCACGCTAGTGCTTGCTTGACTTTCCTTTTCCGTTTGTGCGCTTAACGTTACGTGATGTAACGTTGACACCAGGGCAGGTCCATGCAAATTGCCATGTTTTAACGAGGGACACCTGGTCGTTTTGCTTTTGGCTCCATTTCTCTCTCGGTCTCTCTCTTTCTCGCGAATGTCGTCGAGCCTCATCGATCTTATCAAATCTGTGCATCGTGCTAAATCCATAAAAGCCAGGGTTGGCATCGATAGACAGAGAGACCCAGATGGCGTTGAACAAGGCTAAGGAGATCGTATCTTCCACCCCGGTGGTCGTCTTTAGGTAGAAATTCTCCTTCTCTTTTCCTCCTGCAAATGCAAGATGTGCTTGTTCTACCCATGTTTTCTTGATCCAACTACTTATTTTGTTTATTTATCTTTTTGGTGCAGCAAAACGTACTGTGGCTACTGCAACAGGGTGAAGCAGCTGTTCACGCAGCTTGGTGCTGCGTACAAAGTCCTCGAACTCGATGAGGAGAGTACGTTTTTCTCTTTCCTCGTCTCGTCGGCTGTCGGTAGAGAGAGAGAGAGAGAGAGAGTTTGTATTCATATGGTCTTTTGCTTATTTCCCTGAAGAGTTCTTGATATAAATATTGAGGTTTTGAGAAACATTTCGACGCTTGGGCCGTCGCAGGAGACGGGTCTGAGATTCAGATGGCTCTAGCAGAGTGGACGGGGCAAAGGACCGTCCCTAACGTTTTCATCGGCGGCAAACACATCGGCGGCTCCGACAGTTAAGTCTCTTCCTCCTTTCTTTGATCTTAAACGCTCTTGAATATACCCAGATCGGTTCAGTGAATGCATTACAGACAATCATATAACTTAAATATGTCTCGTGGCATCAAGTCTATTGATCAGGATTTGTGTTTTTCTTCTTTGCTTTCACTTGAAATTGCTGCAGAGGTTCTTGAGATGCACCGAGCGGGAACACTGACGCCCCTGCTCTTGGATGCTGGAGCAATTGCTAACAACTCAGCACAGCTTAATATCATCTAGTCATGTCTCTCACTATTACCACACCGTCCCTGCTGTCACACGATACACAGAGATGAGACTCTAGTTCTTGTTCTTCTTCCTGTTTCTGCATGATGTAATAATTGATGGAGACCGGTCGCGTTTGATTCGTATGTCGTGAAGTTCCATGGTGATGTAATAAATCCTTATACACACGTAAAGACCTCTCTTTAAAGCCAAAACAAAACAAAGAAGGCAAACAAAATTCTCTCTTCCAAGCAAGCAGGATTGCCAAGAATCCTCATGTATCCTTTACATTCTGCGGGTATCGATCTTTAGTTCTTGTGGGATGTCATCCAGGCTAACGCACATACCATGAAACCTACGAACATAATGAGATGTGAATCAGAATTAAGCCATCCTCAAGAATAAAAAAGAAAAAACTCATTCTGGGTTTTGATCTACGTCTTCAAGTGTTCAGAGAATCACTGACGAAATGCTAAATGTCACTGAACTGACAAAATTCGACTTCAAGGGTAAAGATCAGCAACTAAGAAAGTACCTGCTAAGATGTTCAATGGAGACCATGCTCCTTTACTTGATGGCGACCCACCTGCATGATCATCATCTTGGACTGTCAAATAACTAAAGACTCTGTCGTCATAAATTTGCTAAACTTATAGAGACGTATAACAGATTTAAACTGCGACTCTTTTGAGGGAATCTGGTAAAGGAGTTTGCACTGGCGGTTTCTAAATTCAGTAACCAAAGACTTTGAACAAAATTTGATCACCTGACTCGCAATTGGAGGTGGAATTGGAGCCCCCACACATGCACAATTGCTTGACCCCGTCATCCTTATGATCATCTACGTCGCTGTACCCGCACGTGCCGCCGGTGGCCTCGCACGCCCTGCAGAACTCGTCCCCCCCTTGCACCGAGTACGTCACGCGTATGCCATACGACCACTCGTGCGGGCCGTCAACCCTCAACGGGGCGAGAGTGTATGCGCTGCTATAGCCTTCACACTGGAGCTTGGTCAGGTTGATGGTCTTGATTGCTTCGAACGACACCGCGCAGCACTCCGGAGGGCCCGACCCGAACTTCGACCCGATCTTGCTCCGGCCGATCCAGTCCCATGCTGGGCAGTCATAGTACTCCTCGCAGCCCATCCCCGAGACGTTCCGGCATGGCAAGTGGCGGTCAGCAAAGCCCTGAAAGAAGAGAAGCTATTTTGTGCATTAACGATAGAATAAAGCGTACTAACAACATATGAAGAAACGAGTCAATTAAAGAAGCGAGCTTTCAAAGTTGTAATGCATAGGTAGTTAAGTGAATTATGGTTAAAGCTTTACCCGACATCCAATTTACTATCAATCGATAATCTTTGCTAATGTGACAACAAATCAAATTACAATCATATCCTATGAGAAGTTTCAAATCTTTAATCACATCTCACATTTTATATATATATATGCGGGCCACTGCCTGCACGAAGCTCCCAGATTAACTGGGTCATGGGCTAGTAGGGAGTTGATGCATCTCGGGGATAAGTTGAACGAAAACCGGATCATTAGTCATACAGACAAGGGTCGAGAGGAAGTCCAATTTTTGTGAAAGAAATACAATTGGGTACCATGAATTTCAAACGGTGCAATCGATTCCTAAATTGGCGATCGGTCACTTTTCAGACTTCACAGCGAATTGAGCGTCTCAAGCGCGTGTTAATGTTGTTTCAAAACATGCATTATACAACGCGATGCAACTGCAGTAGGATTGCAGCCATACCAAATGGAGACTACATTACCTGGAAGAGTGGGGAGACAGCAGAGCAGCCCAGGAGCATGAACACGTTGTTGGGGGAGGCGGAGATGTAGGGGCTGCGCCAGGGCTCGACGGAGAAGCCGTTGCCGCGGCGGCCGAGGACGATGGAGTTGCAGGTGGAGAGGTGGGGGTCGTGGAGGGTGAGGGAACGGTAGGCGTAGTCGATGTCGAGGACACGGTAGGACCCCGAGGAGATGTGGAACATGAGGACGTCGTTGATGCAGAAGAGGAGGTCGCGGAATCCCGGGTGGCCGCAGCCGTGCTGGAGCGCGAAGGGGTAGTCGACGGTGATGTTGCCGCAGTAGGATCGGCACGTCGGGACGTGGAGGGTGGCCGAGTTCAGTGGCATTATTAGGACCGTGACGATGAAGATGGTGGTGGTGACCACCATTTTTTTGAGCTCAGCCATGTTGATGTTAGTGTGAAGGTTGCAGCAGAAAGTGGGTGAAGAAGATTGGCGATGGTGATCCTTTGCTTGTGCAGTTGGAAATCACTTTGAAAGAGAGAGAAGTTAAGCTGCGGTGGAGGTTTTTGGTAATATTGAGGGTTGTGGGTTTGCCTTTTTGCTTTATGGTAGCAGGAAATGAGTGCATCTTCAAATCACTTTGCTTTGCTTTTTCCAGCTGCTTGTCCCTGCTTTTTAGCTTTGCCTCTTTACCTTTTTGAGTTTGCAGCAAGATTTAAGTAATGACCCTTAATTCAAATACTCGAGTTTGTTTGTTCAATGCTTTGTTGGTGCATCAATGGCCAAGATAAAAATGCCTTAAAGCATCCACACTTCTTATAGACCACGGCAATAATCTAGTGTCATTTGTGTGGTTCATCATACATAACAAAAAAAAAAGTCTATGTGTTGAGAATAGAAAACTTTTCTTTGTTGATTACTTAACAAGTTCTATGGTTCATTACCAAAATTTGTGTTAAGAAACGGCGACTTGACTTTGGGCAGGAGAAGTTTCCTGCCTAACAAACTACACAAGCACTGAGAATCTGCAACAATGGTGACACAACCATAGGACTGATTCCCAAGACAAACACCAACTTTAGATCGGGGGACTAATTTGACAAACCTTCTTTTGTCTCATAAAAAAACATCAACTTTAGATTAAGTGACAAATCCAACCCAAACTTTTTTTTGTCACGTAGAGAAGCATCAACTTTGAGTTAAGAAACAATTTTGACCCCAACTTTTTTTTGTCTAAAAAAAATAAAAATCATTAACTTTCACTTAAATCCTAAATCTGGCCCCATTAACTTAAATCCATTCAATAAATCCATATGCACTCGCTGGCTAGTTTCATTTGAAATGATATCCGTTCCATACGCTCAGTAGGTAAATCTAGTGCTGAGAAGATCTCTTCACAACATGACAGATCCAGAATCAAGCGGAAGCATTTTCATCATATCAGTTGAACCAGATTCTCTCACCAGATGACCTTGAAGGACTTGAGCAGAAATATGAAGAATAACTTGTGGCAAGTCATAGTTCGGACGACTTAGACTATAACTACAATGCTCGTGACGGACAAGACCGCTGACTGTACAAGACAACTGTCCATACAAGATCACCGTAGCAAATTACTATTCACTTTTACTGTAGCAATAGACTAGGAAAATCACTGTTCATTGATGGAAGTTTCCGATGCCTCTGTTTGTTTTAGGACCCGTGAGCATGGTTCTTATTTGTGTGTGACCTCTTATTGCCTATAATAGGCGAGGATGATGTAATGTGTTGGGTAAAGTCCCTTGAAGTAAAATGAGTGTTTTGTGAAATTCTCTATGGCTTTCTAAATTCATTTTTCTTCTTCAGCCTGGTAGAATCCTTTGGGAAATACAACTTGGGTAGTTAGAAATGTTACCATCCTGGTTCTAGCTGAGTGTCTCTAGGCTCTAAACTAAATGGCAAAGTGATTTTCTGCTAAAATGCTGTCCTTGAAGAGCTTGAACGGGAGGTTCACCCACTGTGGGAATGTATACTTGCAGAAAACTAACTCCATCTTCCTAGTTCTAAGTCTAGGTCCATTCAATTGTTTGAGCCACAGCTTGAAGAAAAATTGTGAAACTGTTTATCGTCTCCTACTCTTCCAAAAAATCTTCGGATTGAATTTCTTTTACCAGACTTTGTTATTTTATCGTAATATGAAGTTGTAGACCATTACACATCAAGAGACAAAATGAACGAGATCTACTAAGCTCACAACTAAAACCCCTTTTTCCCAAAATATGGTTAATTTCAAATAGAGTTAATGGTATGGATCAAATTTGGGATAAAAGTGAGTTTATGATTTTTTACGAGACAAAAAAAAATTAAGACCAAAATTGTAGCTCGACCTAAAGTTTGTACATTTTTACGAGACAAAAAAAATCAAACTTGATTTGTCTCTCAACCCAAAGTTGGAGCTTTTTTTTTTTTTGGAATTAGCCCCAAAACCTTATAGTTGAACACACACATGCCCTGACCAACCACGTATCACATCCCCGGGCACACACTTTGCTCGGCCTACTTCATAATTATCTCGGCCTCAGAAGTTCAGAATTAAAACATCAGCAGCGACCACTCGTCTACTCATTCGCGAAAACGAATAAACAACGTAATGGAGAGCCCAAGGCAATTCCCAAAAACACTTGCAACTATGATCTCATCATGGGCTGCAAGATAATGGTTACTTCCTGGATAGATAAATGCTGATGTTTGATTCAGTAGACTGAGTTCGAGATTCAATAGCACCATAGCAGCTGCTCATAAAATAGTGATAAAGCATTCTAATAGCTCATACAAACAAAGTTAATAAGTTAGTCGATTACGTATCAAAATCCTTGAGTTAAGATATTCCTTCAAAATTTTCTCCTTTCAATCAAGAAACTAACATGAAGTGAAGTGACTTAAATACTCACACTATCGAGCTTTCCCCCCAAGATCTTCCATCTATTTTCAATGTCTCTCTGTACTTCAGGCCAAAATAACAAGACTTTGTGGACCTTGACATCGAGCTGGGTCAATGAGGCGCTAAAAGAGCCCGCCCATTCTCTTCTCCCTCTCATTCTTTAGACACTCAGTATATGACAATTATACCCAATCCTTGTTTGAGAGGAAACCGGAAACCCTTGACAGAAAACAGAACCTCCGCAATATCTATTCCTCTTTGCCTGCATTTACAGAAAATTTCAATGCGAAATTCTAATACCACCGCAACATAGGTCAATGCAAAAATGATAAAGGGTACCTTCACCGCGATTCAGTGCTGTCTCTCTACCCTTCTTTGCCATCCTCTTTGTTGCCTCAGCTGTAATCAAGTTGACACCAAACAAACGATAAATCTCAGAGCAAAAGCAAAATGGAGCAGAAATAGAACACAATACAGAGCATTGGAAGAACAAGAATAATTTTGCACGAAAAAACTGTATATACCTTTATTTATCCTTTTCTTCTTAGCTCTCCTCCTCTTCCTATCTGCCTGTGTTAGCTCTGTTTCATCCTTTATGTCACCTTTGCCAGCAAATACCTCCTCAGGTGCCAACATGGCTGCATCAGAGACTGCCAATGGTGCAATCTACTCCCAGAAACATAAAGAAATAAAGTCAATGATGGTAAACCAAATGCAATCAATATACATTCATATTGCCCAAAAATAAATTAGTTACCTCTTCCATGGCAAGAGCAGGGACATTTGCTTGTATGGACATGTCTTCAATTATCTGCCAAGTCACCAGAAAATAATTAATAACCAAAAGATCAGCCATCGCCAATAAACTGTTTGATGGTGTTCCTGCACTTACAGGTTTAGGCGCAAAATGAAAGTGAGAAAGAGCATCCAACTTCAAACACACCTTCTTGAATAGCAAACTAGCCTGATCAAAACAGAGGTGTAAGACTGAGTAAATTATATCTTTGGAGCCATGGGTCAATTAATTTGAATGAAGTTTCAAATGGGGAACATAAAGAACAGAGGTGATCATGAAAGCAGAGGCATCAAATATTCTGTGTAAGGAACAGGAATAGGATGAAAAGGTAGGACATATATGTGAAATTTTTGAAACATGCCTCTTTTTTCAGCTCATCAGAAAAAGACAGTGGGGCAGAAGCCAAATTTGTTCTCTGTGCATACTCTTCCTGCAAGAGAGAAAATTCTCAGGTAAGAATCAATCTATTGCATCAAGCGGTCAGAGTCCCCACAGTCTAGAATGACATGAGACAGGATACAGATGGGGAAAAAGTAATGAACCACATGCTAACCTCATAAATTTCAGCGAGCCCTCTCTTGCTTTTGTTCTCGTCCTGAAAAGGCAAGAAATTAAGTTGCATAATGCCCACCGGACCAATTAAACAGTGACTAAAAAAAATTCTTACCAGTTCTTTAATTTCTCTTGGTGCTTTTGTTGGTAGACTAGGAGGCTTTTCCACATCATCAAAATGCCCCTACAGAAGATCATAAATAGCTTCTCGGGGTTAATTTGCTACAAATGTAGAACTTTATGTCCATTATACGTACAATAATGAGGAGTCAGAGATCTTCAGTTAAATCCTAAGATACAACAAAGAGCTTCAATAGGGTATAGATTTGAGTCCATATACTCCCAGAAGTTAAAATAGGAAAGAAAATGAAATCCTTACATGTCATAGTAAGACGTGAGCGAGAGTGGATTATTAACTAATCTGACAAGAACAGCATATCTTATGAATCATCAGGCAATATCATACCATACAATTCACCAATCCAGAGTGCAGAATATGTTGTTTAGTCTAATTCTTGCACATTCCCAAGCTTTGAGGGAATTACATATGCTTTTAAATAATGCCACTAATGCAGACTTATAAAGGGATTTTTGCAAATTATAAGACACATTATTTGGTCAACAAAAAATGTGTAGCAATTACTTTCTATTTCTTTAATTTTTTCTTTTTTAAAAAACACTCTAAGTTGGAGGCACCAGCTTTGTAAAACATGAGAGTAAAAATTATTCCAGTTTTGTATTCCGTCAGCATAAATTGCAAAGCGAAATACGGACTTTACCTCAAGAATCCTGTTCCGGATTAACTCTTCAAGAGAAGCTGTAACCTCTTCAGTGATTACAGGTGCAGGCCTAGCGTTGTGTTCGAAATCTAAATCCACTTCAAGAGCACTGTTCTTAGGCCTCTTTGCAGCAGTCACCTGTTATCATAAACATCATTTAATTCAGATGCAAGTGTTGCGTAATTTATTCCAAACCAATACAGAAAGCCAATTCACAAAAGTTAAATGAATAAAAGACAAAACATCACCTCTCCTTGCATTGTCCATGTTTTTGGCTCCAAATTGGACTTCTCCATCTGCTCAATTTTAGATTTAAGGTCCAAGAGTTCCTTCTCATGTGTAGAAAGATTATGATTTCCCTGCACGCAAGGGGATTTAAGTATTGAGTTATTTCAACTAACACATGAGCATCCAGAAAACAGTCCATTACACAAGACACATATCTAAATACCTATGCAAATGCACTCAGTCAGTGATTACCTTGTTTCCATCTGCTCCATTTTCTTCTCCTTCATCATCTGTAGAAGATTCTAATCCATCACTCGACCTATATTTCCTTGGAGCGACTTTCTCCTTTTTACCTCCAAAAAAGTCTTCATATCTAAATAATATCATATTACGCAAAGAAGGTCAATAAGAAAATGCTGCATAAAAGTTAATTGCCGGCCAAATAACTCCAAGAAAAAGATATTACATTTGTAAGCATGGTGGAAGTCAGTTTTTAAACAGATTAAGCGATCATGGCATTTATGACTTCAAGAGACAAAAGACGAAAGTGTTTTGTGATCTCTTTTGCTACTTGGGAACGGCGTGAGGGGATGGGGATGCCCATAAGGTAGTACATAATTCAAATGATGGTCATGCATTTGTTATTGCAACAAAAATGAGAAGACTTACACTCCTATGAAAGCAAGAAAGATGATAAAAATCTGCCTTCTGTTAAAGTTTCCATCAACATTATCAACAGTAGAGAAGTGACTGGGAATGTAAAATTCATTACCTAGCGCTTCCCAGCTTACCCATGCCTCCATCATCCTCATCATCAACATCAAATTCGCCAAGCTGCAAAAGATGTGTTTGCCAATATAAGTATTCAATCATGAGAAAATGAATCTAAATTTCTGATAAGGAGTTGGATGAACTCACATTTCAGGATTTCTAAAAAGAACTAAACATTAAAAAAAATTGCAAGCAAAATTTCCACAAACAAGAAAGCAGAGTCATGATTTTCCAACTCCTCAGACAAAATTTGATTTTTATGCAATCACAGTATCAACACCTATCTAACCATTCTCACCTCATCATCATCATCATCATCATCATCATCAACATCATCACCTTCTTCTTCCTCCTCATCCTCCTCTTCTTCCTCATCCGAATCACTCGCCACCGTCTTCTTCTCCTTCTTATTCTTCTTGGAGCCATCTTCCAAGCCATATTCCCTAGCCTCGTCTTTCTGCAAATACTCCTCCAATTCCTTAATCTTCAAGAACTTATCCTCAATCCCACCATCATTCCTCTCCTCTTCCCCCTCCTCACTCTCCTCACTCTCCCCACCCTCAACCCCTCTCTCTTCCGCGCCTCCTTCTCCATCCTCCTCTCCATCGCTATCCCCATCCTCATCAAACTCATCAAACCCGTCCACCTCCATGCCCTCACCACCCAAATCATCAACACCCCCGCCCCCTCCCTTCCCTTTTCCCTCGGGGGCCTCGCCGCCCCCGAAAAGATCCGAGATTTCGGCCGGGTTCTTCTCGAACCGCCGCAGCTCGCGCCGCAGGCCCGACAGCAGCGGCTGCGACTGGAGGTCGATCTGCTGCCAGATTTGCTCGGCGTCGAAGCCGTCGACGAGGAGCCGGTCGAAGGGCGACTTGGGGGCGAAGGGCTGCAGGGAGGAGAAGAGGTGGAGGGAGGCGGCCCGCGCGTCTTTGGCGAGGGAGGGGTTGGGGGCGAGCCACGTCGGAGGGTCGGTCGATTTCAGGCGGCGCAGGACTTGGAGGCCGGCTTCCTCCGGGTTCACCATCCCTTTCCCTTTCTCTTTCTCTTTCTCTTTCTTCCTTTCCCGGAAAGTGATGAGAAAAGAAGCCGAGAAAATTTCGGTGCAGGCGCGCGCAGAGGGGGATGAAGACGACGGGTGATTAGGGGTTTTGGGTTTTAGAGGGCAGAGGGCAGAGGTCAGCGAAGCGGCCCACGGTGTGAAGTTGCACACCCTCTTTTCTTCTTCCTCCGAAAAATTTCTTTGTCCTCATGATAATAGTTAGGCATAATTTATTATTGACGATCAAAATATTTTTTATTGATTAATTTTTTTAAATAATATAAGTAATCAATTTCAAATTACTCATTTTTTATGAAACGAATGCATCTTTCTAGCAAACGAAACGAGCAAACTTGACAAAATTATCAAATATACTTCGAATTTTTGCATTTTTATTTGAGAATTATGTTTTTTTTTTTTTTTTAATCCTAAAATGTTTCTACCATTCAAACTCTCACCATATATATATATATAAGAGCTTTTCTTTGTAATTTAAGTTAGATATGTGAAAAGACTCTAAGTCATCCTCCTTGATTTAAGTCTTGAAAACAGACAGGTGAATAGTTTGGAAAAGCATTCGAAATTGAGGGTCCATTCGTTTCGCAGAAAATGACTTTCGAGAAGATATTTTTCGAATTTATTCGGTGTTTGTTTGCGGAAAATAAACTAGTTAAGGAAAATATTTTCCATCATTGAAAAAAACAATCTTTAAAGTGAGGAAAACGTTTTCCACTTTTGAAAAGTGGAAAACATTTTCCATGACTTCTTCCCTCTTACTTCTTTTTATCAATACATTTTCCTTTTATTTTTATGCTTTCTTTTTTTTCTTTTATTTTTTTTAAATCGAGTTTTTAATTTCTTTTCTTTTCTTTCTTTCATTTTCATCTTTTTCTTTGGCGGTGGCTGGCGACCGGTCATGGTGGCATCCGGCGACCGGCGCGGACGGCGGCGTCGGCAACCGGCCGCAAGCCGGCGGCGGCCGCCGACCTCGCCAACCTCACCCCAGCCGACGAGGCGGAGCTCTCGCCGGCCTACGCGGAGCTCGCGGCTCGCCGATCCGGCGAGCCGGGCGGAGCTTGGGCCTTGCCCGAGCTCGCCACGAGCTTCGCCGGGCTTTGGTGAGCCGTGAGCTCGCCGGATCGGCCACCGAGTCTTGGTCGGCGCGGGCGGCCCAGCCATCGTCGGGCGGGAAGGAGGTGGCGGCTGCGGAAGGAGGAGGAAGAAGGAGGAAGGAGTAAGGAAAAGAAAAATAATAAAAATTTCGATTTTTTAAAATATAAATAATTAAAAATTCATTTAAAAAATATAAAAAATAAAATTAATTTTTTGGTCAATTAAAAATATTTGAAATTCAATTTTTGATAATTTTTCTCAAACAACTAAATGAGCTAACGAATGGTGGAAAATATTTTCCACTCAAATTTTGGTTTTGGCCAAACACCTAGGAAAATGTAGTCATTTTCCAGAAAATGACTTCCAGGGAAAATATTTTAGGAAACATGATATTTTCCGCGAAACGAACGGACCCTGAGTTTCTTTTCCTTCCCCTCCAAATTTGAGAGAGAAATCACATGTGAGCCGTTGGATCTGTTTTGCTTTTAGGGCACGTAATATGCTTTGGAAATTGAATGGCTTCATTAAAATGGATAGTTCCTTCATTTTAAAAGGGAAAACGAGAACTATGACCCAATATATAATGTGATATCTAAATTTTTAATTTGTTCAATATGGTCCATAAATTTTAATTCAATGTACAATGCAGTCTCTAAATTTTTGCTACATATTCAAACTCATTTCCATAGTTGATGTTGTCCTTGAATGGAAGGATAACATTGATTGTCTTCATATAATTCAGAGATTAGTTTGAATATTCACTAAAAGTTCGAAAATCACATTGAATAAATTAAAAATTCAGAGACAACGTTGTATATTGGGCAAAAATGCAAGAACCGCATTGACTAAATTGAAAGGTCGAGGATTACATTACATATTGGGTCAAAATTCAAGAACTATCCGTGTCATTTTCCATTTTAAAAACAAGTGCTCAATAGGCACTTGTTAATGCGACTTGTGATATAATTGACCAATGAAATCTTGTTCGGCAAGGATACAAAGGCAACATCCCTAGAATTAAAATGGTGTCCGGTACATGTTACCTCACATGCTCGTGTCTGTTCCAATGAAGTAGAGACAGAATGAACATTGCAAGAAAAAATGAGATGAGCGTATGCCCAGAAGGAGGAAAAAAAACAATTCCTTCTTTTGAATTCTTTCAGACAGCTGCAAGTTATAGACCTGTGGCTGCGACATGTTCCCAGGACAAAGAAAGCTATGTTGAACAAATTTCTCCTGCTTATTTTCTACTAACAAAACTGCATGTATTGAATGATTCTGCTATCACCTATGCATAAGCTCAAAACGAATTATCAATGTGGTCTCCCATGCCGCTGCTTCCTTCAATGGAGGAACTCTTCTGGATAGCATGAAATAGGTTTGCTTCGTGTACAAGCATTCATCCATGTCACCTCGAGCATAGATACGACTGAGGGAACCATCTTGCCAACAGAATGTGTTTCAGCTTTACAACCAAAGCGAAAATGCCATAGCATGGGAAGTGCATTAGCGCCACGGACAGGTACCTTCAAATACCATAAAAGAGGAGTCAAGACTAGTTGCTCAGGAAAGCCAACCAAACTACTAGGAAACCTGCTTTGCTTTCTTAACTGCTAACAAATTCTGACAGGATTGCATGCAATGAACTAGATCGTGGCCATAATAGCTTTCTATGTGAATTGAGCCTTACAATCATTTGCAGAGAATCAACCAAGGCTGTTTGAAACTACAAGATACATATCATAGTACTGCAAATTCGAAAACAAAGCCGGGTCTCCAATTGAACCATCCAGGTGTCCAAATCCATCTCAGTTTGCAAGTGTAGTTAAATAAAAGTAATTCGAGCAGGGAAGATTAAGGGGGACTCGCATTGTTCATTTCTCATGCATAGTAAACGTTGCAGGACGAGCTGTCCAACAAAATGTCACAAGGTCTACATACCATAAAGGAGCATGTGGAGATGACAAGTCAAGAAATGGATACGGCCACCTGCAAAGCAGTATGCATTTAGTGTCATGATAAGTATAGGTCATGATGAACCGATGATGCAGCTAAAAAAATATAGACGGTTTACCAGATGGTGAAGCAAGCATGGATAACCCATTGGAAAATAACGTAAATGGTCGTCCACAAGAAGAAGTATGCGATCCGAAAGAGAGGAAACCGCTGCAAGGGAAGAACTCCAGGAATCAGAACACATGGTATCTGACCTTAAAAGAGAGAGAAAGTAATGCCAGCGAGCTACTTGCTTACCAAGCAATTTAAAGTTGTATCTCCAAGAAGTAAAACAACGTTGATGGTATGCATGCTTATGTCCAACTGCAAGTGAAAGGTCAGATAAATACGTTAGATAAGCAGCACACAACAGACAAGTCATTGGGAAGGACCCAAATTGTTTATGCAATTTTGTTTCAAATGGATACAAGTAAGAGACTGATGGAAATTCCAACGGGCAATTTGCCAATTATTAGGAAATGCGCTACTGTGCTGAGTTCACAAAGAAGTGAGTAGTTATACATTCTCCCATTTGTATGAAGTAGCTATTGTATAATCCTCTATCACAGAATCACCACCACCTAAGAATTCGATTGTATTTTTGTTTTTATTTGCTAAAGAATAACTAAGCAGCGTTCAGTTACTTACAAATCTCAGTCTATAATTTTTGATGGCGAGAAACGGAACAATTATGAACCAGAAGACGCTATCTGTAAGCATGACTGCACCGGCATTCATCTGTCATTAACGAGAGGGAAAAACAATGTCAATGTCCTGACCCCTCCTCAAAGCTTAAGAGGAAATAATCACATGCTCGATGTGTACCTGGAAAATTATTTGAAAGGAATAGCCAAAAATGCCTGCAGTTTCACGAACGGCTTCACCAGGTGGAGCAGACCTTTTGTTGGTGCTAGCCATGCCAGAAGAATCCCTCAGCTTTGGAGCCGCAAATTTTGCTTTCTCTAAATCTATCTCCACCTTGTCAGATTCACCTTTTTTGTTCTCGTACCTGTAACATCCGTATGCAGAGAGCAACGAACCAAGCTTGTGGAGGCCCAAAAAGTAGTCATGTTAGAGTTGTAGAGAAAATAAGAGGGTAGAGACTAGTGGAAACATAGATGCAAAGATGCAAAATGAAGGACTTGATCATGGTGGCGGAGCAGAGCTGTAGAAAACATACCCCGAAATAGATGGTGACTAACGTAGAAGTCCACCTGTCGAGAAAGAAATTTATTCTGTCAACCTCAGACGGAGTGATGGAAGAAGTCTAGACCATTCATGTAGCTAGTAACAAGAAAGTGCTTCCTGTGAAATTATGAATGAAGCCTCATTTTCGGGTGAGAGCAACTTGTTAAGGGACGAGATCCGTGCTTCAGGCATACATCATTAAAAGGAAGAAAACCCTACTTCTTCTCGTTATGATCGCGTTAATGTTGCCTACACTTCAATTAGGAAGCCCTCTGTGTCAAATTAATAAAATTTTACAGAACCCAAAAGCTCCATAATTGAACTTTCTAACAAATTTCTGCGATCCCATGTAATGCATGCAGTTTTCCAATGTAGACCGATCCAGGAAATTCCGTAAATGTAATTGATAATACTCAATTGCAACAAAATTATATGAACCGCTAAATGACAAGCTTGCATAGCAAAATATAAACCGTACCCCAAATCTACATACACTTCAACTAAGATGATAATGGAATGAGAGAAACTGATCATACAAAAGAGGGGAAACAGAGGACTTACTGTGTGTAATAGTAGTATATGCTGGCGCCGTCCACGAAAGCGGTCACGCATAACATTCCTATAAGCAAGAAGAAGGCAATGACTCGGAAAGCCAGAAGCCAAGCCGGGTGGACTCCTTTCAGACATGGAGTCCAGGTCTCGTCACTATATAAAACACCCGCAGCCCCTCGCTGGTTTTGTTGGCCACCATTGCCGCTGCTTCGACTGCAAAAAGCCTCATACTTCCTCACAAGCATCAACGCAAAGCACGACGATGTAAAGACCCAGATCACACAGAGCAAAACCCTCCAGTTGAACCAGTAACCCACGGTGTTCGTGTGACCAGCCGGCATGGCTGGCTTCCAGGAATTATCTGAGGTTCCTGTGTGCAGTCCCATTTCATTATTTGCTCGATTCAGTGACCTCAAAAATGGACGTTTCACCTCCATATCCTCAATCTCGACAGGGAAATGGAAGCGGCAAAAAAGATGACAAGACAGGGAGAAACCGAAAGGCACTGTTGGTAGCTTAATAAATGCTGGAATCTGAATGACCCAACTACGATTTCAAATGAAGCAATCACAGCAAAACTTTTCAAGCTTCTTTCCTTGTACGCTTTCCAGGATCAAAGGTAGGAACAATCCTAATGCAACCTCATGCAAGGCTCGTCAACGAAACCGATCGATATCGAAAGACTGGAACGAGATGGGGGCTGGCAGGAGAAGTTCGAAATTCCATATTCGTAAAGCTTAGAGGGCTTTATATGGCACGGAAAGAGATGGGAACATCCTATGTGCCGTACAGTGAGAGAGGGAGAAGCTAAATTCTAAGCTAAGGAAAGAAAGGGTGAACACGCAAGGAAAAGCAAGACAATGAGGTGGTGATAGGCGAGAGGGAGAGGCAACGCGTTGTTGGGCGGGAGAAGGCGAGAGGAAGGGCGGTGGCGGATCGTGAACTTTGAGCGCAAGCTTCCGTTTTCTTACCGGGTAAGATCCCCCCGTTAAGATAAATCATATTAGACTGTTCTCCAGTCGCGATCGCGGTACGACCATGCAAATATAAAAATTTACTCTCCCGTCCCAACGGAAAAGACACGCGTTCCGCATCAGCTTTCGTGTTGCAATTTTTATCCTCTCCTCCTTTTGCTGGAATAAAGCCTCGAGAAAGGGAGAGAGAGACAGAGAGAAAGACAGCGACGGAACGCTCGCGGCAGGGCAAGAAATTTCTTGGCCTTTTCTTGTCCGAGGGAGGTGGGCTAATCGGGAGACCAGTGTTGAAAAGGCGTACGCTACCTAGGACGCTACACGCTGTGCTACAAAGGGTAGGCATGGACAAATCGTGCGGACCTCGTTCGACGAGGTGGCATAATTTGCCAATCATGCACCTACGGCTGACGATATATGGGCTTTAGGTCTGCTGGGCAGAGCAGTTCGAATGCAATCTTCGTCTCTCTGTCCCCTCCTAGATTCTCTTGAGGCTGCACCAACTCCGTTGAAACAGAAAGGGTTTCCTTGGCCCAAATGTCTAGCATCCCTCCGTGATGAAAGGGCGGTTTTCTCTCTTGCACTGGAAACGTGAGAAAAAAAGAATTTAAGGATTCTTTTCTTCTTTCCTTTGTTTTCCATCCTGGGCTTGAGCCATGGAAGCTTGAGCCTTCTAACTCCCGGCCCAAGCTCGAGACCATGCAATGTTCAAATTTCATTATTGCCTTAGATCTGAAAATGTTCACGTATTTTTCACCTCCCATTCATCTCGATTGAGTCGATCGACTTGCCAAGAAGATGCTATGTCATTGAGTGCTCCAAGATTACACAAGCCTAATGTATTAGGGCGGATTCATTTGGCAGGGCATTTTGTGGAATCTATGTGATTCGACGGCTTATATACGGTTAATATGAATCGGGTTCATGATAACATTGTCTGATAAAAAAATCTATATCTTTTTATAAGAGAGAAGAGGAACTTCGTTTGACGGGGACAAGGGTTTTCCTTAGTTTATGAAGAATAACTTTTGACCCCAAAAAACATGCGCCTTTTCAAGAAAGGAATGATCGCACTTTAATGCTGAAACTGGCGTGAACTTGAAGCATGTTTCTAGCCCGCGAAAGTCAAGCGGAGAACCGGTTTGTTTCTGGAAAATTGGGCAACCGAAATTAGCTCGGCTGTCTACATAGCATCATAGGATCAAAAAGGTAACAAAAAATTTCAAGATAATGAGTAGACAGAGACAGTACCTCCTATTATTGCATCTCAATTCGAAAACCCAACATACTTTCGAGAGCTTTCGTCGACCATACTTAATAACGAATACTCCGATATTCAGAGTACTAATTATACACGCAACACAAGCGAATCATCGCATCGAATAACTTTTTCTGTTTAGTTACTTAACACGTAGACGAACTGCACTTCCAAACAAAAACAATCGACCCTAGCATAGAAAATAGCTGCAGTTTGAGAGATGATGATAAGTCAAATTCAGTTTGCTAAACGGCTCGACTTTTGAAACAGATGTTGTCGGAGAAGTTCTGCAGATTTTTCAGTTTCAGAAAACCACCGTGTTCGGGACATCGTTCTCGAACACGGTCGTTGCTAGAAGGAGTGAAGATGCGAAGAAGCGAATGATTTTCACCCTGCATTGGCCACGAATGTTCCGCAGCGAAGATGCGCGGACTTGAACTCGATCTTTACAGAGGTGGAAAAAGGAAGAGTTCTCTGAAAAAAGCTGAGACTTATCGGCTACGACACGTTCCATAGGCAAAGTTCGACTCGGAGCGTCGCCGCGAATGCAAACTGCATTTCGCAATGAATGCGGACGGCGGCAAAAAGCTTACGACGCGCATACTTCACCGTCGGCTCATGCATGATCTCCGCATCTAATCGCATCGAAAAGCCGACTCGAAAGCAGCACACGCACGCGGACAGAGAGCGAGAGACGGAGAGACTCACCGGTCATGTTTCGTTCGATCTCCGATGCGTCGGTCGACCGCCGCGGCGCCTTCGAGTTCACCTCATCGACCGACGAAGAGGCGTCGCGCCGTGGATCAGCTGGAAGAGAGCGGCTGCTGGAGCGAAGGCGGAGACGAGAGCTCTTTTTGTCTCTCGGGGGAGGGGGAGGGGGAGGGGAATGCGGAGCGCATGACGCGGGGTTACGTACATTCAATTCAAGTCGTTGGGCCTCACGCCTTTGGTGACGACGGGCTCACCGTACGCACCCGTCGCACCGAATTCGGGAGTTTTAGATGCGTGCGATGCGAACGCCGCGACGACGCGTCGAATGTTTTTAATCAGCGCCATCATTATGTGACCGCGACGCGTGGAGAAGAGAGTCGGTCGAGAAGCGATTGAGATTCTCGAAGTTCGAATGCAAAAGCGGATGGGATTCATGTCCCTCGAGCTGTGCCATTGATTTGGTTACATCGCGTTAGTCGTGTGATCGGAACATAAAATGATCTTTCATAGAGGACGGAACGTGCGTTTTGACGGGCGAAATTAGTGGTTTTAATGTAGTATAGTAATGTGCCCTTTGAAATTCTATGTGAGGTTTTGCTTATGTAGGAAGATGAGAAGTTTGGCAAATTCGTAAATTCAGTTTTCTTTTTCAAAATATTGTAAGGAGATTTTTAGTAGAAAATGAGAGATATTATATAAATTATAATATTAAGAAGAGAGACGATTTTCAATTCGGTTGAGTTAATTGAACCGAACTGAAAATGTACGAAAATTTAAGTCAATTTGAATCAATTTCAATTTGGTTCTAGCACACCTATGAGTATGACACCTTCACCCGAAGAGATTATCAAGAGAAAATTTAACTCCAAACTCATCAATAAATTCAGTTAAACTCACAACTACTCAAAAGTTTTTTTTGGTTGATCCTACTCTAATTCTACTTTAACACTCACTCTCAAACTTTTACCCTACATTCTTGCAGGGCGTGGAAGTCGAAACTCACTTCTGAAATGAAATCGTCCCCACCCCAATCCTCCTGAGAATGTGGGGATTTAAACCCCCCACCTCCCCCTTCCAAGTTGAAATGGTGGCCACTAGAGCGAACCCCCAGTGGTTACTACTCAAAAGTTTAAATCAATTAATGATAAGTCAATTTTAGATATATTTATCATTCCATGCTATATCACTTACTCGATGTGAAATTTCTCATGTCACAATGATAACGAGAATACCTTACGTTCACACGCCTTGTGATACCATCATTTTTGACTGGTATACTTTCGCATCTATGGGTGCCGGCTTCACGATTTTACCCCTTCGGAATCTCGGCTACATTAGGTATTATGACACGAACAAGAGTCCTTAAGGATCTCCATATTATGCTCAATTTAGTTTAGGGCATGCAAGTTCCGTCAAATCTTTCGGTCTCTGCCCTACCGACGCCTAAGTCGAATTGTCACTGTCCTAAACTCTAGAATTGTGCTGGCACTCCTACCTAGCCCGTCCATGAAGCCCTCGACCAGACAAATACTGGAGTAAGAAAAATTTGTCAAGCCGTACAGAAACTGCCGCATCAGTCCGAAACTGAGTTCCCTGGCAAGTCACTGTACATAGCTTGTGCATAGCTTGACAACCAATGTAAGTAATCTACTGTGATGGGGAAGACGTGACTTCAAATGATGTTTGCTAATTCTCTTTGACATTTTGCGTAGAGTAAAAAATTGTATTGGAATATCATTTTTGACAATAAATCATAAATACTCTTTATATTCATGTAATCTCCCTTCACTTATTAACTTAAACTTTTGGATTAAACTTTCTCACATAGTATCAGAATTAGTTATCCTTTATATGAAAGTGCGTGGTAAAAGATTTCACATTGACAATAGATTGTAAATGCTTTTTAGCTAGGCAGCCCAATGGAATCAAGATAAATTAAATTTGAGTAGACAAAAACTAAAAAAAAAAAATTATTTAACATCAAATTCAATTAATCGATGCATGAGCTTGAACAAATAGATTTTTTTTTAGTAGTGTAATGCGCGTATGCTCAGTTTAGTGTCTGTTTAAGGAAGAAGTCGAGGGAAAATGATTGACTTCTACAATTTTACGATTTGAAAGGACAAACGAGGGTGAGAAAAAGTAGGAGGAAGGGGCTATCGTCCATGACTCATTATATGTGTTAAAATATAGAATGCATTTGTTGCCGAAACAAATTTGTCGACTGCACTAATACAATGACCTTGGATACCCATAGCGAATGCGTGAAGTAAGGGGTCTCAAGGTAAATCAATTCCCACCTTAAAACCAAGAATTGGGCTAAACATGGTCGATTTCCAATTTGTGGAACCAGAAATTGACTATGTCCGCTCTTGAACTAGACTAGGCTGAACAGGTTGTCCTAGGAACCAGCAATGTCATTTTTTTTTAAAACATATTATCTTTTCAAAAGTTCTAAAATAAATCAGAAACTTCTTTAATGTAATATGAAATTACTAATTATGAGGAAGTAAAAGAAGAGCTTGTTCTCGCACAAAATTTGTACCTTTTGCTCTTACTAAATAAAAAGATCCCTATCGTTCCACCAATTTGGTCCAATTTCTTCCCAAGAACCAAGAACCAAAAATCACTCGGAATCAATCAATTCGGTCCAATCTGGATTGAGATCGATGCACACTCCTAACTTGAAGGCTCGTATCTATGATTAATCTTTGAAAATTAAAATGTCTGAGATGGTGCACTCGTTTGACTTTTTCATGAAACAAGTCAAATATCTAACTAAGTTTGTCACAACATTCACTTATAAATTATTTTCAAAAGAATTTGTCGAAAATTTACGGGAGAAATATATTCAAATCTGTATACCAACATTTCAATATCGATATTAAAAAAAAAGGAAAAAAAAAAAGACCATATTCGTATATTTGAGCGGGCAATTTCTAGCCCCTCCCGCAAGTCGGACCGTGCGAGAGGCGCTTTTTTTTGGTGAAGTTAAATTTTTTTTGGTAAAGAAGAGCGGGGCTTTTCTGCCCAATATAAATAATATCAGCTCAGCTTTCGCCTTTCAGCATGAACATCGGCCAAATTTTCTGTGTAATAATTCTCTAGTGAAAAGATTTTTTACATGTTACCCCATCATTAACGTTAATAACGGAATGACCGGAAACTGAGCCGCGCGTCACGCCACGTGGCAAGCGGAAAGCTAAAGAAAAGCGTCACCTGACCAATACACAAGCGACCACTCTCGTACCTCCGGCTTATAATTATACGATAGCACAGAGGACTGCAGCCTCGGTGGAATGTCGTGTCATCTCGCCTCCTGCTGCGTTGCGCGGTGATGCTGTGTACTCTCGCGGAATGGCGAGACTGGTCAGAGCTTACGCTCTAGAGAGAACTCAGATAATCCTTTATCATGGCCAATATAGGATTGGAAAACGAAGCGCCCTCTAGCCTCTCGTACAATATTCCGTCCATCCGGGCCTGGATGCCTCCGGCAAACGTCAATTCACGAAGCAAATTCCTTCAGCGCCGTGTCGACCCCGACAAGAGAGCCTCCTATCCCACTCAATATTTCAGGAAGCGAAGGAGATGGCCTCGACAGCTCGACGAGGGTGACCTGCCCCAAGATAAATGATCAGACTCAGCAGCTACTCGGTCACAAAACAAATTTTGCTCTTTTGATTTCCGTAATTAATTAGAGATGTTCAAATAAATACTATCGAGATCTCCGTGCCACACTCAACCACGTTAGAATCTCCATGAAGCTCCGAAAATCCAAAGGAAAAGCAGTAGCACAACAACTATTGCCAGGTACGAGACTACAAAGAGACACTAAATTCACCTGAAACAACTCCAATAGAGCCAGTTAAGGTAAGTCTTTCCGCAACAATGGTTGGTGTTCCCAGTGCCATGTAATATCCTCCACTAGCTGCTACATCAACCATTGATGCAATAACAGGCTTTGATGCAGCCAATTGCCTAATCTCCCTCCACATTCTCCTCATCATAAGCATCATGAAACCCCCAATTAAGCTACAGTCAGAAAAGAAAGTGGAAAGAAAGAGTAAAACGTTCAATATGACAGTTAAAGATGAGATTTTCCGCTGCATGGATGTGACGGGGCAAATCACTTAGGGCAAGACTTTACTACTACCAAATGCATCTTATCAGCTATCCCACCAGCTTCAAATTCCAACTACGTAAGTGGAGGTACTAGAGAGAGACGAGAAGTTTCTTCATCTTATGGCACATTGTCAACCACGTCAAAAGCGCATGGCACACTTGTATCTTCTTCATAAGTTGCTCCAGCTTATTACTAAAACAACGCTTCATAACTAAGCAAACAGAATGCCCCTCCATAACCATAACTATGAAAGTGACAACAACAGGGCTTTGGCAATGCTACGCCAAAGAAACAAATGCCACCCAGTATGCTTATAACTGTATTCTGAGCTGGCAAAGAAATCTCACCTCTCACAACCCGAACTTTTTCAATGATTTGCTCTGCTATTATACCGGAAGAACTAGGAAGGCTTGTTGGACTTTTCACGCGACCTATAGCACCAGATGCTCGTATGACGGCTATTAAGTCTTTACCACTAGACAAACCAAGGGTCCACTTGCTCACTCTTGAGTACCTCCTGGAGTACCACAACAAAAGAGCCATTAACATGAGATGGTAACATTTAATTTCTGAAACTCTTGTACTTTTGTTCCCAGTTCAGCGGAGGGAAGAACACTTGTTTCTAAAACTTTACATTCCTTTTAAAACCAAAATTCCTCGCATGCTAGAAAACTTCAGATTACATCTGACTAGTAACAAGGGGAAGATGCTTCTAACCACAAACTGAACAGAGACTTCCTTGGACCAACTGTGGACTACCTATAATCAAGCAATGGGAGATTCTTATCCGTCTGCACTCCAAGTTTTTCTTTCAGCATTGTTATCACCTGAAACGCGTCTACACATTAGTGAAAAATAAGTATTAGTGCAAAAGTAATCCAAGATGAGACAGGAAAGTGATGGGAAAGTGATGGGAAAAGAAGCCGAGAAAATTTCGGTGCAGGCGCGCGCAGAGGGGGATGAAGACGACGGGTGTTTAGCGGTTTTGGGTTCTAGAGGGCAAATCTCAGAGGAAAGCGAAGCGGCCCACGGTGTGAAATTGCACGCCCTCTTTTCTTCTTCATTCTTCCGGAAAATTTCTGTCTTCTTGATAATAATTAGGCAAATCTATTATGGACGATGAAAATAACTTTTATTGATTAATTTTTTTAAATGATATAAATAATCAATTTCAAATTACTCATTTTCTATGAAATAAATGCACCTGTATAGTAACCAAAAGAGCAAACTTGATAAAATTATCAAATATACTTCGAATTTTCGCATTGTTATTTGAGAATTATGTTTTTTTTTTTTTAAATCCTAAAATGTTTCTACCATTCAAACTATAAGAGAGCTTACGACCAAAAATATATTTTAAAAAAATACATATATATATATATATATATAAAAGAGCTTTTCTTTGTAATTTAAGTTAGATATGTGAAAAGACACTAAGTCATGCTCTTTGGATTTAGACTTCAAAACAGACAGGTGAATAGTTTGGAAAAGGCACTCGAAATTGAGCTTCTTTTCCTTCCCCTCCAAATTTCAGAGAGAAATCATATGCGAGCCGTTGGATCTATTTTGCTTTTAGGCACATAATGTGCTTTGGAAATTGAATGGCTTCATTAAAATGGATAGTTCCTTCATTTTAAAAGGAAAAACGAGAACTATGACCTAATATATAATGTGATATTTAAATTTTTAATTTGTTCAATATGGTCCATAAATTTTAATTCAATATACAATGTAATTTCTAAACTTTTGGTACATGTTCAAACTCATCCCCATATTCGATGTTGTCCTTGAACGGAAGAATAACATTGATTACCTTCATATAATTCAGAGATTAGTTTGAATATTCACCAAAAGTTCCAAAAGTTCGAAGGTTACATTGAATAAATTAAAAATTCAGAGACTACGTTGTATATTGGGCAAAAACGCAAGAACTACATTGACTAAATTGAAAGGTCGAGGATTACATTGCATATTGGGTCAAAATTCAAGAATTGTCCGTGTCATTTTCCATTTTAAAAACGAGTGCTCCATAGGCATTTGTTAATGCGACTTGTGATATAATTGACCAATGAAATCTTGTTCGGCAAGGATACAAAGGCAACATCCCTAGAATTAAAATGGTGTCCGGTACATGTTACCTCACATGCTCGTGTCTGTTACAATGAAGTAGAGACAGAATGAACATTGCAAGAATAAATGAGGTGAGCGTATGCCCAGAAGGAGGAAAAAAGACAATTCCTTCTTTTGAATTCCTTCAGACAGCTGCAAGTTATAGACCTGTGGCTGCGACATGTTCCCAGGACAAAGAAAGCTATGTTGAACAAATTTCTCCTGCTTATTTTCTACTTCCAAAACTGCATGTATTGAATGATTCTGCTATCACCTATGCATTATCTCAAAACGAATTATCAATGTAGTCTCCCATGCCGCTGCTTCCTTCAACGGAGGAACTCTTCTGGATAGCATGAAATAGGTTTGCTTCGTGTACAAGCATTCATCCATGTCACCTCGAGCATTGATACGACTGAGGGAACCATCTTGCCAACAGAATGTGCTTCAGCTTTACAACCAAAGCGAAAATGCCATAGCATGGGAAGTGCATTAGCGCCACGGTCAAGTACCTTCAAATCCCATAAAAGAGGAGTCAAGACTAGTTGCTCAGGAAAGCCAACCAAACTACTAGGAAACCTGCTTTGCTTTCTTAACTGCTAACAAATTCTGACAGGATTGCTTGCAATGAACTAGATCGTGGCCATAATAGCTTTCTATGTGAATTGAGCCTTACAATCATTTGCAGAGAATCAACCAAGGATGTTTGAAACTACCAGATACATATCATAGTACTGCAAATTCGAAAACAAAGCCGGGTCTCCAATTGAACCATCCAGGTCTCCAAATCCGTCTCAGTTTGCAAGTGTAGTTAAATAAAAGTAATTCGAGTGGGGAAGATTAAGGGGGACTCGCATTGTTTATTTCTCATGCATAGTAAACGTTGAAGGATGAGCTGTCCAACAAAATGTCACAAGGTCTACATACCATAAAGGAGCATGTGGAGATGACAAGTCAAGAAATGGATACGGCCACCTGCAAAGCAGTATGCAATTAGTGTCATGATAAGTATAGGTCATGATGAACCGATGATGCAGCTAAAAAAATATAGACGGTTTACCAGATGGTGAAGCAAGCATGGATAACCCACTGGAAAATAATGTAACTGGTCGCCCACAAGAAGAAGTATGCGATCCGAAAGAGAGGAAACCGCTGCAAGGGAAGAACTCCAGGAATCAGAACACATGGTATCTGACCTTAAAAGAGAGAGGAAGTAATGCCAGCGAGCTACTTGCTTACCAAGCAATTTAAAGCTGTATCTCCAAGAAGTAAAACAACGTTGATGGTATGCATGCTTATCTCCAACTGCAAGTGAAAGGTCAGATAAATACGTTAGATAAGCAGCACACAACAGACAAGTCATTGGGAAGGACCCAAATTGTTTAAGCAATTTTGTTTCAAATGGATACAAGTAAGAGACTGATGGAATTTCCAACGGGCAATTTGCCAATTATTAGGAAATGCGCTACTGTGCTGAGTTCACAAAGAAGAGTAGTTATACATTTTCCCATTTGTATGAAGTAGCTATTGTATAATCCTCTATCACAGAATCACCACCACCTAAGAATTCGATTGTATTTTTGTTTTTATGTGCTAAAGAAGAACTAAGCAGCGTTCAGTTACTTACAGATTTCAGTCTATAATTTTTTTTGGCGAGAAATGGAACAATTATAAACCAGTAGACGCTATCTGTAAGCATGACTGCACCGGCATTCATCTGTCATTAACGAGAGGGAAAAACTATGTCAATGTCCTGAACCCTCCTCAAAGCTTAAGAGGAAATAATCACATGCTTAATGTGTACCTGGAAAATTATTTGAAAGGAATAGCCAAAAATGCCTGCAGTTTCACGAACAGCTTCACCAGGTGGAGCAGAGCTTTTGTTGGTGCTAGCCATGCCAGAAGAATCCCTCAGCTTTAGAGCCGCAAGATTTGCTTTCTCAGAATCTATCTCCACATTGTGAGATTCACTTATTTTGTTCTCGTACCTATAACATCCGTATGCAGAGAGAAACGAACCAAGCTTGTGGAGGCCCAAAAAGTAGTCATGTTAGAGTTGTAGAGAAAATAAGAGGGTAGAGACTAGTGGAAACATAGACGCAAAGATGCAAAATGAAGGACTTGATCATGGTGGCGCAGCAGAGCTGCAGAAAACATACCCCGAAATAGATGGTGACTAACGCAGAAGTCCACCTGTTGAGAAAGAAATTTATTCTGTCAACCTCAGACGAAGTGATGGATGAAATCTAGACCTTTCATGTAGCTAGTAACGAGAAAGTGCTTCTTGTGAAATTATGAATGAAGCCTTATTTCCGGGTGAGAGCAACTCACTAAGGGAGGAGATCCGTGCTTCAGGTATACATCATCAAAAGGTTAAAAAAAAAACCCTACTTCTGCTCATGATGATCAAGTTAATGTTGCCAACACTTCAATTAGGAAGCCCTCTGTGTCAAATTAATAAAAGCCTACAGAACCCAGAAGCTCCATAAGCAAACTTCCTAACAAATTTCTGAGATCCTATGGAATGCAAATGCACTTTTCCAATGTAGACCAATCTAGGAAATTCCGTAAATGTACTTGATAATACTCAACTGCAACAAAATTCTATGAAATGCTAAATGACAAGCTTGTCTAGCAAAATATTATCCATACCCCGGATCTACGTACACTTTAACTGAGATGATAATGGAATGAGAGAAACTGATTATACAAAAGAGGGGAAACAGAGGACTTACTGAGTGTAATAGTAGTATATTTTGGCGCCGCTTTTGATAGTGGTCACGCATAACATTCCTATAAGCAAGAAGAAGGCAACGACTCGAAAAGCCAGAAGCCAAGCCGGGTGGACTCCTTTCAGACATGGAGTCCAGGTCTCGTCACTATATAAAACACCTGCAGCCCCTCGCTGGGTTTGTCGGCCGCCATTGCTGCTGCTTCGACTGCAAAAAGCCTCATACTTCCTCACAAGCATCAAGGCAAAGCACGACGATGCAAAGACCCAGATCGCACAGAGCAAAACCCTCCAGTTGAACCAGTAACCCACGGTGTTCGTGTGACCAGCGGGCATGGCTGGCTTCCAGGAGTTATCTGAGGTTCCTGTGCGCAGTCCCATTTCATTATTTGCTCGATTCAGTGACCTCAAAAATGGACGTTTCACCTCCAAATTCTCCATCTCAACGGGGAAATGGAAGCGGCAAAAAAGATGACAAGACAGGGAGAAACCGAAAGGCACTGTTGGTAGCTTAATGAATGCTGGAATCTGAATGACCCAACTACGATTTCAAATGAAGCAATCACAGCAAAACTTTTCAAGCTTCTTTCCTTGTACGCTTTCCAGGATCAAAGGTAGGAACAATCCTAATGCAACCTCATGCAAGGCTCGTCGACGAAACCGATCGATATTGAGATGGGGGCTGGCAGGAGAAGTTCGAAATTCCACATTCGTAAAGCTTAGTGGGCTTTATATGGCACGGAAAGAGATGGAAAGATATAGGGCGGTGGTGGCTCGTGAACTTTGAGCGCAAGCTTCCGTTTTCTTGCCGGGTAAGATCCCCCCGTTCAGATAAATCATATTAGATTGTTCTCCAGTCGCGATCGCGGTACGACCATGCAAATATAAAAATTTACTTCTCCCGTCCCAACAGAAAAGACACGCGTTCCGCGTCAGCTTTCGCTTTGCAATTTTTATCCTCTCCTCCTTTTGCTGGAGTAAAGCCTCGAGAAAGGGAGAGGCAGAGAGAGAGAAAGGCAGAGAGAAAAGACAGAGACCGAGACGGAACGCTCGCGGCAGGGCAAGAAATTTCTTAGCCTTTTCTTGTCCGAGGGAGGTGGGCTAATCGGAGACCGCTGTTGAAAAGGCGTACGCTACTTAGGACAAATCGTGTGGACCTCGTTGGACGAGGTGGCATAATTTGCCAATCATTCACCTACGGCTGACGATATATGGGCTTTAGGTCGGCTGGGCAGAGCAGTTCGAATGCAATCTTCGTCTCTCTGTCCCCTCCTTAGATTCTCTTGAGGCAGCACCAACTGCGTTGAAACAGAAAGGGTTTCCATGGCCCAAATGTCTAGCATCCCTCCGCGATGAAAGGACGGTTTTCTCTCTTGCACTGGATACGTGAGAAAAAAAGAACTAAGGATGCTTTTCTTCTTTCCTTTGTTTTCCATCCTGGGCTTGAGCCATGGAAGTTTGAGCCTTCTAACTCCCGGCCCAAGCTCGAGACCATGCAATGTTCAAATTTCATTATTGACTTAGATTTGAAAATGTTCCCATATTTTTCACGTCCCATTCATCTAGATCGAGTCAGTTGACTCGCCAAAAAAATGCTATGTCATTGAGTGCTCCAAGATTACATGGGGCGGATTCATTTAGCTGGGCCTTTTGTGATATCTACGTAATTCGACGGGTTACATTTGTATAATTGGCTAATATGAATCGGGTTCATGATAGTATTATCTGATGATAACATCTATATCTTTTTTAATAGAGAAGAGAAACTTCGCTTGATGGGGACAAGGGTTTTCCTTAGTTTATGAAGAAAAACTTTTGACCCCAAAAAACATGCGCCTTTTCAAGAAAGGAATGATCGCACTTTAATGCTGAAATTGGCGTGAACTTGAAGCATGTTTCAAGCCCACGAAAGTCAAGCGGAGAACCAGTTTGTTTCTGGAAAATTGGGCAACCGAAATTAGCTCGGCTGTCTACATGGCACCATCGGATCAAAAAGGTCACATAAAATTTCAAGATAATGAGTAGACAGAGACAGTACCTCCTATTATTGCATCTCAATTCGAAAAACCAACATACTTTCGAGAGCACTCGTGGACCATACTTAATAAGGAATACTTCGATCTTCAGAGTACTAATTATCCACGCAACACGAGCAAATCATCGCATCGAAGAACTTTTTCTGTTTAGTTACTTAACACGTAGACGAACTGCACTTCCTAACAAAAACAATCGACCCTAGCATAGAAAATAGCTGCAGTTGAGAGATGATGATAAGTCAAATTCAGTTTGCTAAACGGCTTGACTTTTGAAACAGATGTTGTCGGAGAAGCTCTGCAGATTTTCAGTTTCAGAAAACCACCGTGTTCGGGACATCGTCCTCGAACACGGTCGTTGCTAGGAGTGAAAACGCGAAGAAGCGAATGATTTTCACCCTGCATTGGCCACGAATGTTCCGGAGCAAAGATGCGCAGAAGTGAACTCGATCGTTACAGAGGTGGAAAAGGGAAGAGTTTTCTGAAAAAGCCGAGACTTAGGGCACGTTTGGTAATGATTCTGTTCCCGGGAACAAATTCTAATAAAAAATGATTATTTTTTATTCTGTTCCCGGGAACTGATTTTAAGTAAAAAAACGCATTTGGTAACTGTACAAAATTTATGATTCTAGAATAGAATTGCGTTTGGTACCATGTTCATTGATTATGTTCCAAATCAATTTCTTTTAATTTTTAAATAATTTTTATAATTTTTTCCTTTTTTTTCTTTTCTTTTTTTCTTTTTTCTCCTATTCTTCTTCTTCTTTAGGCTGGTCACCAGGATGGTAACCGGCCAAACGAGGGCCGGCGAGCTCACGAGCATCGCCGGCCCTCGTCGGCCGAGCCTCGCCGGTGGCTAGGCTTGCCTTCGGCGAGCTCACCGGACCTTGCCCCCGGCCGGTGAGCGTCCGGCGAGATCGCCGGACCGATTGTCGGCGACCGGCGACGGCGGACGGCGGCGATTGGCGGCAGGCGGTGGCGGTCGATGAAGAAGAATAAAAGAGAAGAAGAGTTTTGATTCTCAATTCTAATTTTCAAACAAGAATCACATTTTTTTTTTATTCTTGATTCTACTCACAATCTGTTCCCAGGATCAAATTTGTTCCTGGGAATAAAAATTTTATCAAACGCGATTCTGGGCCTAAACTGATTCTAGAAACAAAAAAATCAAAATTTGGCCCTGTTTAGATGACTACCAAATAGGGCCTTATCGGCTACGAGGCGTTCCATAGGTAAAGTTCGACTCGGAGCGTTGCCGCAAATGCAAACTACATTTCGCAAATATATGCGGACGGCAGCAAAGGCTTACAACATGCATACTTCACTGTCGGCTCATGCATGATCTCCGCATCTAATCGCATCGAAAAGCCGACTCGAAAGTAGCACATGCACGCGGACAGAGAGCAAGAGACAGAAAGACTCACCCGTCATGTTCGTTCGATCTCCGATGCGTCGGTCGACCGTCGCGGCACCTTCGAGTTCACCTCATCAACCGATGAAGAGGCTTTGCGCCGTCGATTGAATGCCGAAATCTCCGAAGCTGGAAGAGAGTGGCTTCTGGAGTGAAGGCGGAGATGAAAGCTCTTTTTGTCTTTCCGGCAGAGAGGGTTACGTACATTCAAGTCGTTCGGCCTCTAGCCTTTGGTGACGACGGGCTTGCCGTACACACCCGCACCGAATCGGGAGTTTTAGATGGGTGTGATGCTAACGCAGTGACGTCGTCTCCAATGTTTTCAATCAGCACGGTTACCACGCGACAGCGACATGTGGAGAAGAGAGTTGATCAAGAGGCGATTGAGATTCTTGAAGTTCGAAGGCAAAGCGGATGGGATTCATGTCCCTCGAGCCGTGCCATTGATTGGTTACATCGCATCAGTCGTGTGATCGGAACATAAAATGATCTCTCGTAGAGGACGAAGCGTGCACTTTGAGCGGCAAAATTAGTGGTTTTAACGTAATATGTTAATGTGCCCTTCGAAATCCTACGTGGGTTTTTGCTTACGTAGGAAAATGGGAAGTTTGGCATATTCGCAAATTCGGTTTTCTTTTTCGAAATATTAAAAAAATATTTTTAGTAGAAAATGAGAGATGTGTCCAAATTGCAATATTAAGAAGTGGGATGAATTTCAGTTTGGTCCGATTAATCAAACCGAACCGAAAATGTTCGAAAATTCAAATCGGTTCGAATCGGTTCCGGTTTGGTTCTAACACACCTATGAGTATGACACATTTACCCGAAGAGATTATTAAAAGGAAGCCTAAATCCAAGCTCATTAATAAATTCAATTGGACTCGTAATGAATAATAAGCCCACTTAGAATATATTTATTATTCCACACCATACCACTTGTTCATGATAACGAGAATACCTTGCATTCACACGTCTCGTGATACCATCATTTTTTATTAGTATACTTTCACATTTACGGGTGCCGGCTCCATGATTTTAATACTTCGGAATCTTGGCTACGTTAGGTATTATGACATGAACAGAGTCCTGAAGGATCTGCATATTATGCTCAATTTAGTTTAGGGCATGAAACTTCCGTCGAATCTCTCGGTTTTTGCACTACCGACGCCTACGCCGAATTCTCACTGTCCTAAACTCTAGAATTGCGCTGGCACTCCTACCTAACCCGTCCATGAAGCCCCCACCTAGACAAATAACACGGTAAGAAAAATTTGTCAACCCCTACAGAAACTGCCGCATCAGTCCGAAACTGAGTTCCCTGGCAAGGCACTGTACATAGCTTGTGCATAGCTTGACAACCAAAGTCAGTAATCTACCTTGATGGGGAAGTCGTGACTTCAAATGATTTTTGCTAATTCTCTTTGACATGTTGCGTAGAGTAAAAAATTGTGTAGGAATATTATTCGCATCGCTTGACAATGAATCATAAATACTCTTTATATTCATGTTGTCTCCATTCAACTATTAACTTAAGCTTTTGGGTTGGACTTTCTAACATGATATCAGAGGCAGTTATCCCTTATAAGAAAATACATGGTAAAAAAATTTCACATTGACAATGAATCGTAAATACTTTTTAGCTAGGGAGCCCAATGGAAACAAGATAAATTAAATTCAAGCAAACAAAAACTAGAAAAAATTATTGTCTACCATCAAATTCAATGAACCGATGCATGAGCTTGAACAAATGGATTTTTTAGCAGCGTAATGCGTGCATGCTCAGTTTAGTGTCTATTTAAGGAAGAAGTCGAGGGAAAATGATTGACTTCTACAATTTTATGATTTGACAGGACAATCAAGGTGGAGAAAAAGTGCTCGTTTAGGGTGCGTTTGGTAACGTTTTTGTTTAAAAATTGTTCTAGAAACAGAAATAGAAAAACTATTTCGTTCCAAGGAACAATTTTTGAATAGAAGAACGTGTTTAGTAATGTACAAAATTTCTGTTCTGGAATAGAAAAAGAATAAAAACGCGTTTGGTAAACTTGTATAATTTTTTTAAAAATATTTTTATTATATTTTTCCTTTTTCCTTTTTTTTTTTCTTTTTCTCTTTGACCGGTCGCTGGCCACAATGGTGGCCGACGACCGGCTGGGCAACGTCCGGCGAGCTCACCGAAGCCTCACTAGGCTGGTCGCTGGTTATGGCCGAGGCCGGCGACCGGCCAAAGAAAAAAGAAGAAGAAAAAGGAGGAAAAAAAAAAAAGAAACAAGTTTTGTGTTTTTGTTCTTTTGTTTCTTCAAAAGTGTTCCTGGAATAAGAAACAAATCTTTCTTATTTCTTATTTTTATTCCAAATTTTGTTCTCGGGAATAAAAGTGTAAACAAACGTGTTTTTGTTCTTTTTTTGTTCCCCGTAACAAAAAAAACATAAATTTGTGTTCCGGGGAACGGAAACAAAAATAAACAAACGCACCCTTAGTGTCTGTTTAAGGAAAAAGTCGAGGGAAAATGTTTGACTTCTACAATTTTACAATTTGAAAGGACAATCAAGCTTGAGAAAAAGTAGGAGGAGGAAGGAGCTATCTCGTCCATGACTTATTATATGTGTTGAGAAATAGAATGCAGTTTTTGTTGAAACAAATTAATAGATCACACTAATACAATGACCTTGCACACCCATAGCGAGTGCGTGAAGTAAGAGTGGCCAGTCTCAAGGTAAGTCAATTCCCACCTTAAAACTAAGAATTGGGCTAAACATGATTGATTCCCACTTTGGAGAATCAGGAGTTGACTTTGTCCACTCATGAACTAGACCGAGCTGAAGGGGTTGTTATTTTAGAAAAAAAAAATTATTATCTTTTCAAAAGTTCTAAAATAAATCGGAAACTTCTTTAATGTAGTATGAAATTACTAATTACAAGGAAGTAAAAGAAGAGCTTGCTCTCGCACATAACCTTTTGCTCTTACTAAATAAAAAGATACCCTATCAATTCCACCGATTTGGTCCAATTTCTTCCCAAGAACCAAAGAACCAAAAATCACTCAAAATCGATCAATTCGTTCCACTCCGATTCCCGAAGAGGATTGAGACCGATGCACACTCCTAACATCATGAAGGCTTGTATCTATGATTAATCTTTGAAAATAAAAATGTTTGAGATGGTGCACTCATTTGACTTTTTCACGAAACAAGTCAAATAACTAACTGAGTCTGCCACAACATTCACTTATAAATTACTTTTAAAAGAATTTGTCGAAAATTTACAGGAGAAATATATAGAAATCTGTATTCCAACATTTCAGTATTGATATTAAAAAAAAGTAAATGACCATATTCGTATATTTGAGCGGGCAATTTCAAGGCCCTCCCGCAAGTCCGTGCGAGCGGGGCTTTTCTGCCCAGTGTAAATAATATCAGCTCATCTTTCGCCTTTCAGCATGAACATCGGCCAAATTTTCTGCATGATATTCTCTAGTGAAAAGATTTTTTAAATGTTTACCCCATCATTAACGTTAATAACTGAATAACCTGCAACTTAGCGGCGGGACATGTCGCGCCACGTGGCAAGCGGAAAGCTAAAGAAAAAGTGTCACCTGACCGATACACGAGCGAACATTCTCGTACCTCCGGCTTATAAATTATACGACAGCACACAGGACTGCAGCCTCGGTGGAATGTCATGTCATCTCGCCCCCCGCTGCGTTGCGCGGTGATGCTGTGTACTCTCGCGGAATGGCGAGACTGGTCAGAGCTTACGCTCTAGAGAGAACTCAGATAATCCTTTATCATGGCCAATATAGGATTGGAAAACGAAGCGCTCTCTAGCCTCTCGTACAATATTCCGTCCATCCGGGCCTGAATGCCTTCAGCAAACGACAATTCTCTAAGCAATTCCTTCAGCGCGGTGTCGACCCCGACAAGAGAGCCACCTATCCCACTCAATATTTCAGGGAGCGAAGGAGATGGCCTCGACAGCTCGACGAGGGTGACCTGCCCCAAGATAAATGATCAGACTCAGCAGCTACTTATTAGTTAAGAGATTTTCAAAAAAATACTATTGAGATCAACAGAAAACCTTTTCTAAGCGCAAAGAGGAAAACCATCATGACAATCGACGACCTACCTTATTAGTTTGGGGTATATTGGCCTTCTCTTTTGCAATCGCAACAGCCCGAGAAAATCCACCGATTGCATCAACCAAACCTCGTGAAGCAGCATCGTTGCCTGTCCATACTCTCCCTTGTGCAACCCCCTCCATCTTATCAACCTGTGGGAAAACATAACAATTACAATTCCATTAAGTAGCAGGTGTGTATCAGGCAGGTCCTATAGATGAACCCCAAAGGTTGCTTCCGTACCGGCATTGATCGTGAGAAAGCCGCCTTATCACGAAACATTTTGTATGCATTATCCGCCATCTTGGCAAATAGCTCTGCCTCATCTGGCCTGAAACCATTTGTAACAAAACAGAAAAAGTGCAGGAGAAATGGTTACATTGGAACATGTCATCACATAAAATCCAAACATGAAGACGGCACTCAAAAGTCCCAGTACAATTATCAAGATATCTTCCTTAATTTACACTTCAAAGTATCATGCGACAATGCCTCTCACCTAAAAGGTCGTTGCTCAGCTGCAAGGAGCTCAGCATATTTTCCCCTTGATATGATCTCCTTATTGAAGCCTATTTTTTCGTACAGATTCCCCAGGTTAAGCTTCCCTGAGAGGAGAAAAATGGCACACTCACCACGTTAGAACATTCATGATGCTATGAAAATCCAAAGGAAAAGCAGTAGCATAACAACTATTGCAAGGTATGAGACTACAAAGAGATGCTAGGTTCACCTGAAACAACTCCAATAGAGCCAGTTAAGGTAAGTTTTTCTGCAACAATGGTCGGTGTTCCCATTGCCATGTAATATCCTCCACTAGCTGCTACATCAACCATTGATGCAATAACAGGCTTTGATGCAGCCAATTGCCTAATCTCCCTCCACATTCTGCTCATCATAAGCAACATGAAACCCCCAATTAAGCTACAGTCAGAAAAGAAAGCGGAAAGAAAGAGTAAAACGTTCAATATGACAGTTAAAGATGAGATTTTCGGCTGCATGGATATGACAGGGCAAATCACTTAGGGCAAGACTTTACTACTACCAAATGCATCTTATCAGCTATCCCACCAGCTTCAAATTCCAACTACGTAAGTGGAGGTACTAGAGAGAGACGAGAAGTTTCTTCATCTTATGGCACATTGTCAACCACGTCAAAAGCGCATGACTTTGCACTGACAATTACTCTGATTCCAGATCGAGAAGAAAAGCTTCTACATGCCACGACTATAGAACTTCCTTGGCAAAAGAACATTTTGATATAGCCTATTGAAAGGGATAAGTGCAGAAACTAGAGTTTGTTTTGACTGGTAGTCATTGAGAACTTGAGATTTTTAAAGAGGCTCCGATTAGTCTTAAACTCACCATTGATGGAATCCAGGTGTTGGATTTCATACGAGCCAAATGACCAAAGAACTCCACGTTGGAGCCACGCTGGAACTTTGGCACTAGAAATGAATCGACGACGAGCTCAACACCAAATTAGGACATTTATAAGACCTAAAGTCCTCAATTGATCAAAAAGAAAAATTAAGTAACCTGGGGCCAAAACTTTTAAGTCTTGTTCTACACTTATCCCCCTATTAAACTAAAAACACCACAGTGATAGCAAGCTACTATTATCACGATTAATAACAACCACATCCGTAGAAAACTAAGACATTTGAATAGCCTGATTCCTCGCTAATATATGCTTTTATGTTTAAAAGCATAAGAAGCAGCTCACCAGTAAAAACAGTTGGAAAATGTTCAAGTGATATATAGCACACTTACAAGTCTGAGGCTAGAGCATCACCACCAGGGCTGTCGATTCGGATAATAGCAGCTTTAAATTTTTTTGACTCTACAGAAATGAAAGATATAATGTTTAAGGACATGTGAGATGAAAAAGACGATGCAATAATTGATAATTTTCAATGTGACGTAGACAAAAAGGAAATAATAACAATATGGGAACACTTCGAGATGAGTCATCAGACTATGCTTCAGAGGAAGAACCCTTTGAATTGGCTTTTTATCTAAAAGATTGACCATTTCTTATTTTCTAAATGAATGTGGACTAACGAAGGGAGCAATGTAGTTCGCCCCTAAATTTGCTTGCATCTACCTCCACTTACTCATAGTTTACTAGAATTATTGAAGCAGCAAATAACGAAAAGCCAAAATTATATAATCAGCTTATTCATGAACGCATTTTGAAAGATACCTTTTTTTTCTGGGGGTTGTAGAATAATAAAACATTTTAACAGTAGAATTAGAGTTTGATCTGATACTCAATGGATCAAGAGATGCCAAAACTTTAATATACACCATTTGATGCACTTAAGCATCAGGACATATTTGCTCACTCTATGCAGGAAAACTGCCAAATATAGCAGGAGATGGCAACACTAGAGATTCCGCACACAAGAAATGCAGTGACTCCACTAGACATTTGTATCTTCTTCATAAGTTGCTCCAGCTTTTACTAAAACAACGCTTCATAACTAAGCAAACAGAATGCCACTTCATAACCATAACTATGAAAGTGACAACAACAGGGCTTTGGCAATGCTACACCAAAGAAACAAATGCCACCCAGTATACTTATAACTGTATTCTGAGCTGGCAAAGAAATCTCACCTCTCACAACCCGAATTTTTTCAATGATTTGCTCTGCTATTATACCAGAAGAACTAGGAAGGCTTGTTGGACTTTTCACGCGACTTATAGCACCAGAGGCTCGTATGACGGCTATTAAGTCTTTACCACCAGATAAACCAAGGGTCCACTTTCTCACTCTTGAGTACCTCCTGGAGTACCACAACAAAAGAGCCATTAACATGAGATGGTAACATTTATTTTCTGAAACTCTTATTCTTTTGTTCCCAGTAGTGGAGGGAAGAACACTTGTTTCTGAAACTTTGCATTCCTTTTAAAACCAAAATTCCTTGCATGCTAGAAAACTTCAGATTACATCTGACCAGTAACAAGGGGAAAATGCTTCTAACCACAAACTGAACAGGGACTTCCTTAGACCAACTGTGGACTACCTATAATCGACCAATGGGAGATCCTTATCCGTCTGCACTCCAAGTTTTTCTTTCAGCATTGTTATCACCTGAAACATGTCTACACATTAGTGAAAAATAAGTATTAGTGCAAAAGCAATCTAAGATGAGACAGGAATTCTGCCTACCACAGAATAAAATAAGAAATGAGCAGGCATGGACAGTGAAGACAAACACTAGAATACCAAGTAGTTCCCTACTAGTGAGCGCCAGCATGTTTCTTTTGATTACATAAAATTATTACAAGGAAGCAAGTAAGAAGAATGAGATTTCCTAAAAGCAATGATTACACCTTTTCTTTTGATAAACAAGAGGCATCTCTGACTGCCATGAATGATAGTAGAAACTCGTATTCACAGATGCAAGCATGGAATTTCCGACCACCCACGTGTATAATAGTATGACAAAATCATTAACAGAATGTGCCTCAGCAGATTTTACTAAATGCTTTGTTCTCAGCATCCCACCACAATAAGAGTAGAGTTAAGCACCTCATCGTCATAGCGTATGTCGGTTATGAAGCCCTCTTTTTTCAGCCGTTCTACTTGAAAAACTCCTTCATTTATGAAGTTCTCAATATCTTCTCTTTTCTTCCCTGTTTGAAACAGAAGAGCCTTAGAAATGTTTTGCAATTACAAATAGGAAGATCAAGCCCGTATGATTTTAAAGCTACAACACCTTTTGTCGAAGAAACTTCATCTATCCAACTGCCGTATATGTTATCCAGTAAGGTCGTCAACATCTCACAATTTTCTTCAGACATGGATTTTCGCAGGAGTTGATCCCCAGCACTTTTATATTTACCTATCCTTTGAACTTGTGGTTCAACTCCCACTTTATCCAATACACCTGAGAGAGAGAGAGAGAGAGTCAATAAGCTACCAGAAGATAAATGATCCATGCCAATTGCCATCAGCTGAGAGTTTATAGAAAGAGTCAGGCAAAGTTACTGTTAAAGTTCCCACCCAATTTTTTTTTCTGCCGGCATACAGAAGCTATGCATTACAGCTGCAAGTCATCCACTGATTACAATCATTTAAACGAGAAAATGTGCATGCCACATGCTTTTTGTTGCATGCTCGTCTTCTCAAGACTTTAAGACAAACCAACCAAAAGACATTGACGAAAGAAATTTGGTAAGAACTTTAAACATTTAAGGAGATACTGCAAATGTTCACAAATAACCTCATCACCCTCCCCACTCCCCCAACCTCATCAAAAGAAGAGAAAGAACAACAACTACAACAACAATTATCAGGGAACCTCCAGAAGTCTGAACATGTCATGACACTCCCCTTTCAAAAAAAGCAACAAAAAATGTTTTGTCAACTGAAAGGAAAGAAAAAAACAAGTACTGGAATCCTAATAGCATCGAAGCAATCAAGTCTGAGAAACAAGCATCCAAGCTACAACTGTCAGTCAGCTGTCAGATAAAGCACAGTAAGGTTTAAAGGTCTTGGAGAATCAATTTACCTCTTAAAAAGGAAGCTTGAACCGTCAGACCATACAAAGAAAAATAAGCACTTGGAGGGGCATACAACTCTTCACAGGCACAAGCAAGGTAATACTCTTTTTCTCGACATGTAGGGACGTACCCCACAATGAATTTACCTATAATATCAGAATAAAGCTATATCATAAACAAGGTAAAGAACAACAGTTAGTATATGAACAACGGCAGGAGAAATCTCAAAGGTAAAACCCATATGGGCAATTAAAGCGGCAGTATGCTTCAGTTTAAAGGAACCTACTATCCCACCATAGTCTGTGAAAGTATATTCTGGTTGCAGGAATAACCCAGTATTGTCACAAGGACTTCCTTATTTTCAAAGTGTAACAATGTATTAAAGTAAACTCATTCCATCAAGTAACTCAAAATAAGTTTGCACCACCTGTTGGAAACTCACATCATTAAGTAACTCTTCATAAGTTAAGGCATTTTGATTTACTGAGTTTAAGGCAAAAACTCCAAAATCACATAGTAACCAGATCATTTTATACGGCATATCACGTGCATGCACATACCATATTCATCTGTCTTACAACCATGAGGGTTCTAGCAACAGCGAGCCACTTTATAATATGTAATTGCCTACCCAGAAGTAAGCACATTCTTTACCTGATTTCTTGAAATTCAGGATATGTCTCCTTATTTCTTCCACTTTACCCCATCCACAGCTCAATGAGTCAATATGGAGGTAAATACCAGAGATACGAGGATCGTATGCTGCTTTTATAAAATTCTCACAAATTTGAGGAAGGGAGAGTCCTGAAGAGAAACGGCTCTTTACCTGATCAGATATCTGAACAATAAGGAAAACACGAGAAGTTTCAACTCCGATGAGAGGTATACACGATGAGTCAGATAATGGACTCATATAACATGATCTTAAGGAAGTTTACAGAGATAATAACTATGAATTTTTCATTTTGGGCAGGGCCGCAGGTACCAAATGCACAGGCTTTTTTACTGCAGTTGTATATCACTGTAAACTTGAATTACCAACCCTCTCGTGAGACAAATAAGAAACAAGACATTAATATAAGTAAAGGATTTTTGTTCTCGCACTCGGTAGTGCACTCTCGAGCAATAGACATTACATTGAAACATGAGAGTAAAATTAAAGACTACAAATTTTTAGCTTGCGCAAATGAAAGGGCCGTCTCATTATCAGAAAACCACTTCTCAACTGGTTCTCTATCATGCATCTCGTAAGTGGGGCAGATCCTTAACACGTCTCACTCCTCTTCCTGTATCTATAGGCAGTTGTCAGAGTCTGAAGATGAAACTACCATATTGAGAGTCTTCGATGCCATTCCAAAAATATTGGAACATTGCAAACCGCCTTCATGATACATGAGAATAATACCCAAAACTCAAAAGTGACATCTGTTTTTCCGTACAGCATACCTCTAACATGACAGACACCCAATTTTTCTTTCCTTTTTTCAACGACGAGGAAACTACACCTAAGTATCCTCCTACAACCAATATGTAACCTTTATGTGCTGACAGGGGTTATGTACTCAAACCCAAACGCATGATAGAGAGATGAAGTACGCTTCTCAAACACCAAAAGCATTGTTCGTCAAACGACCGAACCTGGCCACGCAATTTCATAGTCAAGACGCTGCCTTTCTTCACCCGCTGCCAAGGGAAAGCGACGAGCATTTTGAGCTTGACCCCGAATTGCTTCCACACCCCGAACTCCTCGAACTCGAACTCCCCGCTGGGGTAGTCCCCGTCTTTCTTGGCGTGCGATTCTTGCTCCTTCGCTTCTTGTTCTTGTTCCGGCTTCTGGGTCTCAGTCGCCGGCGCGGAAGAATCATCGAACGCTCTGACGGAGAAGCTCCTGCGATGGGCGGCCGGGGCGACGAAATTGGAAGAATGGGTGAAGGAAAGATTGGTTCTTGAGAGCGAAAACACGGATTTCGCGTGGAGAGGAGGGGACAGGAGTGGGGAGAGATGGAGGTGATTGTGAAGAGGGAGACATGGGGCATGCGGTTTGGAGAGGTGGAGGATTGCGGCGAAGCTCTTGCCGTGGGTTTGGACTGTGCAGGTTATCTGCGGCGTGTGAAGAAGCTTCGACATCTCTGTCTCCCTCTCCCTCTCCCTCTCCCTCTGCTCGTCGTCCTGTGTGTTCTGTTTCGGTCGGAGAAATCGCTGAGAATGGCGGAGGGAAAGAGCGAGAGGAGGAAGGAGAGGGGGAGCGACAAGGTGGAATTTGCGCCACGTCATCCTTAAAAGGTCGTCGACGTGTCATATCCACATGCTTGCGCGCAAGCACGGCGTCAAATGAAAATATCGGCTACGTATGATTGCGAAATTAGATCCGTGAAGGTCTTTAAAAGGCTTAAAGTAAGAAACAGACGAGAGATCCATCGACCATACAATTCGTATTCCCACTGCACCGAAAAGAAAAGTTTGAGTGAAAACTTGACTTTATATGGCAGTTCATATTCCCACTCAATCGCAAAGAAAAGTTTAGGTGAAAACTTGACTCCACATGAGTACAATAGTACTGGGTATCACCATATTAGGGAATATAGTAATTATTCTCTACGCCTACGGTAAGTTGAGGATGAGTGAAAGACCTATGTTGGCACAGTTGTGCTCAAGCCTTTCAACTAGCCTCAACACAATATACCCGGTTGAAAGGTTGAGTTGGCAAGCTTCTAACATGTTGATACCAAATGAAATTGCCTTCTGATTATTCTTTTCTTCGCTTATAATTGTTCTTGTGAGAGGATTTGCAATTTGGAACTTGGAACCCAGGCTAAACCAATTATCTTTCCATGTAAACAGAGCGATCCAAGGGGCATCAATGCAAGTGGTATAAACACTGTCAATGACTTGAATCTTCTTCCTCATTGAAAACTATACGTAAATTTGACAAAACGAGAGTTCATACTCCACTAGAGGGAGTGACATATGTACAACTAAATGTTGCTTCGCTATGCAGTTCCACCGTAAAAATGGTTTACAAGAGATTCGGTTGGAGCAAAAGACCCGCTTCAATGTCGGATCTGCCTCGAGAAGAGACCTCTGGATATCAGAAAACATCGGAGTCGTCCCCCAAAGTGGAGAGTGAGAATGGTGCAATAGCCACATTGAACGTCGGTGAATTTACCTTGTCGACATGCTTCATCTCAAAGTCCCCTTCCTGCAGTGCAGAAAGGGAAAAAGTGAATGGGGTTCTAACGTTTGTGCCTAGGACAGACAGATGTATGCCACATTACATAAACATTCGCAAACCACAACAGATTGGAGATAACAGTGACCCTGACAGCGTAACATGAGAACTTTTTTTGATAAATCTGTGGACTCTTGTATAAACATCTTAGTTGAATCACTTATTTCTGGACCATTTTCTACATCCGACTTCACTGGTAACTTTTAAATGGTGCAACTGCAAATGGGAATGATGAAAATACCCATTCACACACGCATTATGTATATGCTTCAATTCCAATCAGAGCATAAGGTCAATTGTTCTAAGTGAGAGAGTCTTACCATTCTTCCGCTGGGCGTGCAAAGCGGGCATGCAGAGGAGTACTCAAAACTAGTCCGGGGAAGCATAACAGGTTGTTCGCCAATAACTCCAATTCCCCTGGAATAAAAGGACACACTAAGTCCAACACATACTTTCTTGATCAAGAAAAATTATGCAAATGATTTGATACCACATGGTACAAAAGTACTTGTTTGCCAGAAATTAAAATAACAACTCGCAAACTCACATTTCCTGGCTCAATAACATAAAGAGAGAGAGAGAGAGAGAGAGAGCCGGGGGGGGAGAGGGAGAGGGAATCACCATAAGTTGTCAACTTTGCCATTGCCATCGGTAATGATCCAGTGTCTTCTAAGAAGTTGAACTGGTCGATCTGAATTGTTGGTAATTCTGATCCTATAAGCAAAAAAGTACTGCCTTTTGGAAGGCTGACTCCGCCCCTCGATGTACACACTCCTGACTTGAACCCTGATACCCTGAAATATTAAGGACTTGACTTTAGATCAATAAACTATTGAGCATGGAAAAAGGGGCAGGATAATGCTGGCGATGATGAACGACAGGCTGCAAAAACCCTTCCTAATGAGTAGTACTGCCACTTCGATGGTGACCATACTGAGGATCTTGAACAGAACATTTCAGTAATTTCTACTAATTGGTTGTTAAAAGGGCTGTATATGATACTGACTGGTAGCACCTCCAAGCATTTCTAAGTGTTCATCATGTAACTGGAGGTAATTACCAGTTTCCAAAAGATCTCCCAGAAAATTTAAATTACGAGAGACAAACTGTTCATGGCATCATACAAAATACATGACTGAATGGCACACTGATGGAGTTTTAGATTAAACTATGCACCCAAAAACAGATTCATTAGCTGGACTATAATCATCAATCGATTCATAGTAACATTTGACTTTGTAAAAGCCTATCTAATTGTAGCCACAAAAACATATAAACTGCATACCAGGGTTGTTGCATCGCTTGAACATTTCAAGAGTGAATGGGGTGCAATTTCTTTCAGCTCATCGCGATATTTAGCCGCATCCTGAAAAAGACATATCAGAAGGTTAAGAGAGATAGTTGGCACAGGTCCAAACATCAATTGCTAAAGTCAGCAACCTGTGAAAATAAGGTGAGGAACACAATCATCATCAACAAAGTTAGCTTGATCCTCTCACTGAGATGGAAAATAAGTGTGGAACAGTCATCTGACAAAGTTAGCTTGATCCTCTCACTGAGATGGAAAATAAGTGTGGGACAGTCATCTGACAAAGTTAACACATTAATGCTCCAACTCTATATATATTCCAACCTAAAAAAATTTCACGTATTACATTTACATATGTATTGAGTTCTAAATTTGGAGAAAAGCAGCTGAAGTGTAGGCAATTAAACCGGGGTTGTCACTAAAGAATGGCAACGTCAAGGAGGATCATGATGGAACTTGCATGAAGCAGTAACTATGGTCATATAAAAAGATTTTACTAAATCTCGTACCACATGTTCGACCCTCTAAGCATTATCACGTCTAGCAGATCTTGTTTGCTTCATATGCATAACAAGGATGAATGTGTAAACTACTATAAAATATGAATGTATCCAACTCCATCAAAAAGAAAAGAATAGGAAAAAGGGAGAGAAGATTCAAGTATAAAGGGCACAGCATTCGAACTCTGCACCTCAAAATACATTATACATGGGCAACTAAATGAGGTAAACATGAAGATTTGGGCACTTAATACCCCAAGCATAGCACAAGAGTAGTTAGGCTAACCATGATGGAAACAAACATACTGAACCTCCTGAGATAAAGATATGGCTACCTCAACAGGCGACATTTACCACTAGCAGCTGACCCAAAAAGGGTCGAGGCACTAGAAAGATATCAGTTTGTCATCACATTTAGACAAAAGGAATTGAAAATTCACATAATGCATACTGAAGCCTGATCCATTGACACAGAATGCAACAGCAAAAATGAAGATAAAGACTGAGCTTGGGAAATAGAATTTGAGTACCTCGAACCTCTCATCAGTGACCGCGTCCTTAATTAACCTTCGCAGGTGCAGAACCGGCTCCTCTTCCTCGAACAACTTCAACGAATCGCGAATTCGAGCAGCTTCCTTATAATCCTAAAAACACATAAACAGAGTTAATCTTTCCGTCAAATACTCATCACCGTATTGAAATATAATTCAAATCCTCCTTTAAGATATGAAGCACACAGCCATCCGAAGAGAGACCAACGTCATTAAAATCTCCCGTAGCTTCGAATCCAGATTAACCATCGCAAGACACGAATGCATATCCATTCTTCCAAACGCAAATTCACTGACCAAGCAAATCACACATTGAGCAAACCGACGGGACGAGAGAGGATCGAACCATCACCTCGGACTTGGCGGCGACCTCCATCTGCTGCTTCAGCAGCGCGTAGGTCTGGCTCCGCGTCGGGAACGAACGGCTGCTGGAGCTGGAGCTCAGGCTCGAACTCTTGCCCTCCCCGCCCCCTCCTCCTCCCGCCCCGCCGCCGCCGCCGCCGTTCCCCTCCGAGGAACAAGCGACGATCCGACAATTCCTCGGGAGCTCTCTGCTGCAATTGAGCCACTCCCTCCTCGGGCCCGCCTCGGACGGGAAGCACCTCCTCGCCCCGGCATTGACGTCGCCGAAGGCCTTCAGGCTCAGCGAATGCATTCGCGCTGACTTCGGGTTCCGGTTCCGATTTCAACGGAGAAGATGATGATGATGATCTCAGGAAATCATTTTCCAGGAAAGTTGCACGGGCCTATCACAGTTGGAGAGAGAAACATCCTAGGGAATCGAGAGAGAGCGTGTTGCTCTGATTTTCTCCTCGTTTCCTCGGAATTCAGAGCGGAATTTTCTTTAAGGTTAATTGTCCGCCACAACATTCGAGGATTATCCGCAGGAAACGGGGAATTACGGGGAAGCCCTTGCTGAGATGCTGGAGTGGTCGGAAGTTGGGATTGGTCGGGGGTACTTTGGGGATTGAGAATTGATGGGGGAATTTTTCTTCGCTTTCCGTGAGCTTTCTCTTTTGTGCCTGGGTGCGTACGAGGCGCATGGCGATTCCTGCTTCTTACGGATGAGGAACGCGCCACGTGTCGTAGCTCCCTTCGTGACATGGCTGGGTTTTTGCCGTCCATTAAATAGCTAATTGAAATGGCGCATGCTCGATTGAATCCACACCTTCTGTGGAGATTAAGGTGTACACGAGATATAAATTTCGATCTCCACGTCCTCTAAAGAGATGGATACGATTTAGCATCACATCACATGTGAGTTTCAACTTTCACGCCTTAAAAAGTAAAATAAAAATTTAAGAGTGAGAAGTTAAAATATGAATAATATAAGAATAATAAGAAAAATAACGATAATGGGCTTATCGAATTGTCCCTTTCATGTATTAGCAAAGATATGGTGCAAAATAATGTCAATCCAGTATGTGTAAAAGAGATTATTATGATGAGGATTTAAAAAGAGAAATACCCAAAAATGAAGTTGACTTTGCTAGAGCACTTGCCAAGTCGATACAAGATGTGCCGATGCATTGAATCCGATCTTCTTAAGTCTCATCGTGTAATCTTCCCTTAATGTTTTGAATGACAGTGATGCAGTCTTTTTATTTATAGAGTCGTGTACGAAGTTATAATAAGGTTATTCGCTTCACCAGAAAAAAGGTGGCAAAATCAACCCGATTTTCACAATACTTAAATGATCATGACATAACTGTAAGCTAATAATGCAGTTATGAAAGTGAACAATGTTTGACATGTATTTTGCGTTGAGCCATAAATCAACTTACCCCATGAATAATTTGAAAAGATAATGAGACTTTTTGTTTGATTCACATAAAACATTTTCTTCATTTCTGGCATTTGGATCGTTTAAGAAGTGAATCAACGAAAAATATTTACTTATGGAGCGTTTGATAATAATTTTATTCCCGAGAATAAATTTTTTTGTCAAAAATGGTTTTTTCTTATTATACTTTTCGGGAATAATTTCTAAAGTTGTTAACTCGCTTGATAAATGTTTAAAATTTATATTCCTATGATAGAAATGTGTTTTGTAATATTCTTAAATTCTTTTATTTCCTTTAATTTTTTAATATATTTTATTATATTTTTCTTAATTTTTCTTTTTCTTTTTTTTCTTTCTTTTTATGAATTTAACCGCCATAAAACCTAAAACCCAAGCCGCGATGTAAACCAAGGCAACCCACAGGGACCTACCTCCCACAGGCCGCAGGTGACAATGGGGGCGAAGTTTCGAACCTCTTCCTTGCCGGTTGAGGAGCGAGACACGAACCATCTTGTCCACCACGGGGTGGGTTTTTCTTTTTCTTTTTCTTTTTCTTTTTCTTTTTCTCTTCTTCCTCCTTTTTCTTTGTAGCCGACAATCGGCTGAGCGAGGTCCAGTAAGCTCGCCGAAGCCTCATCAGGCTAAGGCGAGATCCGGCGAGCTTGCTAGAGCCTCGCCCAGGCAATGCAAGGTTAGCCTCGCCCTGGCTTGCCGATGTGAGGCTCGGGCCGATGAAGCTCTCGCGAGGTCGCCGGCCAAAAGGAATAAGAAGAAAGGGAAAGAGAAGAAGAGAAAAGAAAAAAATAGGAACTGATTACAGGAATTATTCCTGGAACAAAAAGCTACTTTTTCCTACTTCTTTATTATGTTTCAAATCTATTCTCATGAACAAAAAAATAGATTTTTGTTTCTAGAAACAAAAATTTTACTAAACGAATTTCTATTATTTTCTCGTTTCAAGGAACAAAAGAATAGAAATAGCTGTTCCTCATAAGGTTACCAAACAAGGCCTTAGTCAAAAGAAAATCTATACATAAATTTAGGAAAGTGATTTCCTTTGTAAAAAATCAAAAATTATTTTCTAAAATATAGTTAAATATCAATACTTGGACAAAACATTTTGCGCTTGGGCACAAAAACCTCAAAACTCATTCTTGAATCCCCAACGCTCGAGCCTAAGTCCATTAAGGCCGGGCCCACAACCACAATGCTAATGTTGAGTCCTCAATGCCCAAACCAAGCAGGGTCCAAGCCAGTGATTGATTCTCTAGTGCTTGAGCCTAGTTCAATCGAAGCTAGGCTTTATGCCCCAATGCCCATGCTCGATGCTCTAGCATTAGGGCCCGAGTCGACAAAGGCCAAGTGCAGGACCGCCATACCCTTGCTCAAATCCCCCATGTCCAAGCCCGGTTGACCGTACTTAGTTTTCTAATTGTCCATGTGCAAGTTGCTAACGCGTTAATTGTGTATTTGTATTTAGACAAATCAACCCAAACAACAACAACAAAAATACATATATTTTTTTTTCATATTTTAGCCGTACACTAAAAAATATGGTTATTTTCTTAGAAAATGATTCTCTGTAAAATATTTGATCGAAATGTAATATTTTTCGTGAAAGGAATGGAGACCAGTTTACTTATATCTTAGTGTTTTTAAAGTCCTATGTATTCTTAAAGAGCGCCAACTATGTTTTAGCAAGGCAATTAACGAATGCACTATGCAGACATTTTAACAAACAAGGACGAAGGAGGCTTCCATCTTCTAGCTCGAATTGAAATTTTCCCTCCCAATATGATATGGAAGTATTTTTTTTATTTTTATCTAGTTTTTATTTTTTTCCCTTTATTCGCTTGGTGTATTTTCCTTCATCGTTAGAAATCAATCCGCTGCTTCAGTCCTCCAAACCAAGAAGCTTGACAAGACTGAGCAGGAATACGGTGTGTTCATGCTACATGGAAGCAGTTATATGCTTTTTCAACTTTTGGAAGTTCTCATCTCTTGATTTAGATCTAGATTAGAGAGCTCTCCTCATTAGATCTTGACTTAGATCCAAGAGTTCCTTAAAAGCGTTTTTGTGCTTGTTCAACCTCTCGCGATCTAGATTTAGATCTGAGAGCTTATTCAATCTGTTTTGTGTATCTCCTTCTGGTGATGATGTTGAGAATGTTGAACCTAAGTATACATTGCCCCTTGGACAAGCCGTAACAATTGGAAAAGAAGATTACGTCGTGTGCTCATCACTTATGATGATACAAGATTTAATAATCGATTATCGTTCGCATTATATGAGATTAGGTGACGGGCCGTTACTCATTTTGTTTTGATGTTAAAACAGATTTGTTCTTGTAAGACGATGGGGTGCTTATCATAACAGTTTGTACTATACTATTCTAACAGTTGAGGATCGAACCATCACCTCGGACTTGGCGGCGACCTCCATCTGCTGCTTCAGCGCGTTGGTCTGACTCCGTGCCAGGAACGAACTGGTGCTGGAGCTGGACCTCCGGCTCGAACTCTTGCCCTCTCCGCCCCCTCCTCCTCCCGCGCCGCTGCCGAGGATGAAGCGACGATCCGGCAATTCCTCAAGAGCTCTCTGCTGCAATTGAGCCACTCCCTCCTCAGGCTCGCCTCGGACGGGAAGCACTGCCTTGCGCCGGCATTGATGTCGCCGAAGCCCTTCAGGCTCAGCAAATGCATTCGCGCTGATTTCGAGTTCTTGTTCTGATTTCAACGGAGAAGAAGATGATGATGATGGAGAATCTCAGGATATCATTTTCCGGGAAAGTTGCAAGCGCTTATCGCGGTTGAGCAAGACATATACTAGGGAATCGAGAGAGAGCGTGTCGCTCTGATTTTCTCCTCGTCTCCTCGGATTTCGGAGTGGAATTTTCTTTAAGGTAAATCGTCCGCCGCAACATTCGGGGATTATCCGCAGGAAATGGGGAATTACGGGGAAGCCCTTGCTGAGATGCTGGAGTGAACGGAAGTGGGGATTGGTCGGGGGTACTTTGGGGATTGAGAATTGATGGGGGAATTTTCCTTCGCTTTTCATAAGCTCTCTTTTGTGTCCGCGTGTCTGCGTGCGTGCGTACGAGGCACAGGCGATTCCTGCTTCTTACGGATGAGGAACGCGCCACGTGTCGTAGCTCCGTTCGTGACGTGGCTTGGTTTTTTGCGTCCATTTAATAGCTAATTGAAATGGCGCATGCTCGAATGAATCCACAGCTTCTGTGGAGATTAAAAGGTGGACACGAGGTATAAATTTCGATTTCTGCCTCTTTAAAGGAGGTAGATATGATTTAGCATTAGACATGGGTTTCGACTTTCACGTCTTAAAAAATATAGGGAAAATGTCACAAATAGTCCCTATATTTTCACTCAATGTGCAATTTCGTCCCTGAACTTTCGATCGGCTCAATTTGGTCTCGAACTATTGATAAAATGTCCACGTCTAGTCCCCGAACTTTCGAATGACTGATTTGGTCCCGAACTATTAATAAAATGTCCGATCTAGTCTCGAACTTTCGATCGGCCAAGTTGGTCCCTAAACCATGACGAAATGTCCGATCTAGTCTTCGTTACTATTTTTTCTTTTTTTTTCCTTTTTTTTTTCCCTTTTTTCCTTTTTTTTTTTTCCTTTTTTTTCCCCCCTTTTTTTCCTTTTTTTCCTTTTTTTTTTTTTCGCTTTCCCTCTCCGCCGGCTCCCGAGGGCGGCATCCGGCGAGGGAGCCCTCGCCGGCGTCCCCGCAGCGGGCGAGTCCCTCGCCGATCTTGCGAGGGAGCCCTCGCCCGACGCCGGCGAGGGGCTCTCCCTCGCAGATCGGGCGCGGGCCGTCCCGCCGGCGTCTGCGAGGGAGAGCCCTCGCCGGCGTCGGGAGAGGGCGAGGGCGAGGGCCCCTCGCCGATCTTGCGAGGGAGCCCCTCGCCCGACGCCGGCGAGGGGCTCTCCCTCGCAGATCTGGCGAGGGGCCGTCCTCGCCGGCGTCGGGCGAGGGCGAGGGGCTCCTCGCCGGCGTCCCTCGCAGCGGGCGAGGGCTCTCCCTCGCAGATCCGGCGAGGGAGAGCCCTCGCAGATCCGGGGCGAGGAGAGCCCGCGCAGACGCCGGCGAGGAGGGCCCCTCGCCGATGCCGGCGAGGGAGAGCCCCTCGCCCGCTTGCGAGGGACGCCGGCGAGGGGCTCCCTCGCCGGACGCCGGCCCTCCGCCGGCTCCGGCAGAGGGAAAGCGAAAAAAAAAAAAAAAAAGGAAAAAAAGAAAAATAGTAACGAAGGACTAGATCAGACATTTCATCATAGTTCAGGGACTAACTTGAGCCGATCGAAAGTTCAGGGACTAGATCGGACATTTTATTAATAGTTCGGGGACCAAATGAGCCATTCGAAAGTTCGGGGGACTAGATCGAACATTTTATCAATAGTTCGGGACCAAATTGAGCCGATTGAAAGTTCGGGGACGAAATTGGACATTGAGTGAAAATATAGGGACTATTTGTGACATTTTCCCAAAAATATAATAAAAATTTAAAAGTAAGAGTTAAAATATAAATAATATAATAACGATAAAAAAAATAATGATAATGGACTTATTGAATTGTTGATTCAGTTTTATTATTATTTTTTATTTAGTGAATTATGTCCCTTTCATGTATTAGTAAAGATATGGTGAAAAATAATACCAATTGAGTATGCGCAAAAGAGATTATTATGATAAGTATTTAAAAAGAAAAATACCCAAAAATGAAGTTGACTTTGCTAGAGCACTTGCCAAGTCGGTAAAAGATGTGTCGATGCATTGAATCCAGTCTTCTTAAGTCTGATTGTGTGATATTCTCTTAATGTTTTGAATGACAGTGATGTGCTCTTTTTATCTGTACTTAGAGTCGTAAGTTATAATGAGGTTATCCGCTTCACCAGAAAAAAGGTGGCAAAATCAACCCAATTTTCACGGTGCTTAAATGATTGTGAGGACATGACTATAAGCTAATCATGTAGTTATGAAAGTGAACAATGTTCGACATTTATTTTGTGTGGAACCATAAATCAACTTATCCCGTGAATAATTTGAAAAGATAATGAGACTTTTTCGTTTGTTTCACATAAAACATTTTATTCATTTATGGCATTTGGATTGTTCAAGAAGTGAATCAACGAAAAATATTTACCTAGTCAACAGAAAACCTATACTTAAATTCAAAAAAGTGATTTCCTTAGTAAAAAATCAGAACTTTTTTTTCTAAAATTTAGTTAGATATCGACACTTGGACAAAACAATTTGCGCTTGGGCACAAAAACCTCAAAGCTCATTCTCAAGTTCCCAACGCTCAAGCCTAAGTCCATTAAGGCTGGGCCCACAACCATGATACTAATGTCAATTCCCCAATGCCCAAACCAAGCAGGGTCCAAGCTGTTGATTGGGTCTCTAGTGCTTAAGCCTAGTTCCATCAAGGCTAGGCTTTATGCCCCAATGCCCATGCTCGATGCTCTAGCATAAGAGCCTAGGTCCACAAAGGCCAAGCACAGGACCTCGATACCTTTGCTTGAATCCTCCGTGTCTAGGCCCAAGTCCACAAAGACTTGCCTGAGATGGAGTCCATCAAAGCTAGACCCAAGATCCTAATAACCATAATTAGTTTTCTAGTTGCCCATGTGCAAGTTGCTAACACCTTAATTGTGGATTTGTATATAGAAAAATCAACCCAAACAACAAAAATGTTTTTTAATTCTTTTTCATATTTCAGCCATATACCATAAATTATGGTTATTTTCTTTTAAAATGACTATAAAATATTTTATCGAAATATAATATTTTTCGTGAAAAAACGGAGACTAGCTTACTTATATCTTAGTGCTTTTAAAGTCCTATGTATTCTTGAAGAGCGCCAACTATGCTTTAGCAAGGCGATTAACGAATGCACTATGCAAACATTTTAACAAACAAGGACGAAGGGGGCTCCATCTTCTCGGCTCAAATTGAAATTTTCTCTCCCGATATGATATGGAAAGTATTTTATTATTTTTATCTAGTTTTTATTATTTCCCTTTATTCGCTTCGCGTGTTTTCCCCTTTCATCGTTAGGAATCAATCCGCAACTTCAATCCTCCAAACCAAAAAGCTTGACAAGATTGAGGAGGAATACGGTGTGTTCATGCTACATGGTAGCAGTTATGCGCTTTTTCAACTTTTGTAAATTCCCGTCTCTTGATTTAGATCTAGATTTGAGAGCTCTCCTCGTTAGATCTTGACTTAGATCTAGGAAATTCTTAAAGGTGTTTTTGTGCTTGTTCAACCTCTCTCAATCTAGATCTAGATCTGAGAGCTTATTCAATACACTTTATGTGTCTCCATCTGGTGATTGTGTTGAAAATGTTGAACTTGAGCATGCATTACCCTTTGGACAAGTCGTAACGATTGAAGAAGGAGATTACGGCATGTGCTCATCACTTATGATGATACAATATTTAATAATTTACTATCGTTCACATTATAAGAGATTAGGTAATCGGCCATTATTCATTTCATTTTGATGTCTTATAAGACAAGGAGGTGTATATCACAACAATTTGTACTATACTATTCTAACCGTTGAAATTTGGTTTATTCTAAATATCTCATGTATCATTTTGAGATCTTGAATTATGAATGAAATATTTATTTTTGATAAAAAGATTATTTTTTCTTCTTTTTTCCTTTATATTATTCGGATAGAACAAACTAATGCTTGCGTGTGCCATTATTATTTGCATCGCGTCGACGGCACCAGTTCATAACTAGTTTACATAATAACAAAAGTAAGAACATATCTCGACCAAATGTTTGAATAAAGGCAAAAAAAATTATCTTATTATTTAATAGGAAAGAGAACGTCAGAACGAGTAAATTAGTAAAAAAAGGAATATGAAACAGTAAAGGAAAGTAACCACTACAAGATAGATATAATTACGGCATGAGGTTATTTTTGTTATTTTAAACAAAAATAAAGTCGTGGCTCCATCCAAATTAGGGGTGGAAACTAGTGGTGAGTTTTTCGTATTTTCGAAAACCTCGAACCGAACTATTTGGTGTGCATTATATTTGAAGTAAATCACGATTCAACCCATGTATAACCCATGCCAAAGACCCGATTATGTTAAGTTTGGATTTTGTTTTTTTTTTTCCCTAAAATTAAGAACGTGTTTCAATGAAAAAGGAGAGACAAATTAATTGTAATATTAATTTTCTTACTTTTACCAAAAAAAATTAATTGTAATATTAAGAAAATGAGCAATTTTCTATTTGGTTAACCAAATTGAACCGAAACTATTTGAACTTGAATAAAAAAATGATTACTTTTCATTATTCAAATTGAAACTGGAATTGAACTGAAATTACACAAAATTCTAGTTCGATTAGGTTTGGTTTCGGTATTCTGGTTCAGACATCCCTAGTGGAGATAGCTTGACCCGAGAAGAAATAGTGGATGGAAATTATAGTAGAAATGAGTTGTTATGTTAAAAGTGAGTAATTAATAAGTGGGAATTACGGATTATAAATATGCAAAATCACAATCATAGCATTATTATTAAGCTACAATTTATGTTACGTGAGGGTAACCATGGAAAGTAGAAAAAAGTGACACTGAAAATGACTTTTTTCAATTACATATTAGATTCGATAGCTTAATTAGTTCAGAGAACGCGACATTTCTAAAGTATTTGCTCTTTTCACGACGGGGAATTCAGAAGCCCACTTCAAATAGGTAAAATTCGGACCCATAAAACTAATTTAATGCATCGGGTGAGATGTGAACCAACATTTGAAGGAAGAGACCTCGATATAAACTTGTTTGCACGAAACAACTCGCGAAATCGAACGCGTATGGTGTACCTAATTGCAATTTCCTTTTTCCTCCCAATAAGCCAATCAGATTTTTTTTTATTTTTTTTAAATGGATGTCCATCTTTTCGAACAAACGAAGCTGGAAACGGATGCCGTGCTGGACGACTCATCATCGCAACATCATCTCGGTGCTCAGCGATGAAACGAGGATTGCTTTTTCTACTAAAAAAACACGGGATGTCGTGAAAGTCACCCCGACAAGCGTCGGCCTATCCGAGTTTAAATTTAGCCCTCCCGGTACGTGGCGCTCCCGCAGGCGCGCCACGTGTCCGCGGTGCCTCCCGAGACCGAGACGGACGGCCGGCCATCGGTTCAGAAAGAAAGGAACATAAATTCATAATCAAAAGCTCGATGTCGCGTGGACCTGGATCGAATGACGTGTCCCCTCCCGACCCGACCCGACCCGACCCGACCCGACCCGACCCGGAAGGGCGTACGGGAAAGCGAGGGGGAAGAGTAGAAAAATGGCGGGAAATGGCGCGGGTCCCGTCCGCGAATTGCGGCGGCGGGCTTTCCCTGCCGCTCTGCTTAGCTTAAAGGTGTCGTCTGCGCGCGGAGGAGTGGGGCCCGCCCGACCGGCAGAGCCTGGTCAGCAGCGGGGGTGGGGGTGGGGAATTCTTGTCTGCCGGACGGGGCCCCACACGCGCCGCCGCGTCGGTCGGTTTGCTCCGTTGACCCCTTCTTCTCTTCCCGGCCGCCGCGCATGCCCACGCCTGCCATTTACGAACGCCATGATATAGACATCACGGCACGAGGGCTAACGATGTGTGCTTGTTCTTTTCGACTGTTCAATAATTTCGAGGCAACTGCGCTTATTTCGCAGCCGTGGTGGGCCGGCCGGCGACAGATTGTCGGGTGACGTAACGCTTATAATTCTCACCAGTCGATGCAAGCGAGTTTGATTTCTCAATTTTTCATCCGCCTCGAAATATTTTAATTTGTGCACAAACGATCGGGCCTAAGATTCGAAATATATTGCCGATTTCTCGATTGCATCAGGGCATGCGAATTTGTAGCTTAAGACCAAGCATTTTTCTGTGTGGATGTATAACTTACGTTTTCGAACATAGCAAAGAGTTTCAATTAACTATACATATCAACAATTACATATTTGAAAAAAAAATTAGGTAGAGGACTAAGCACGAATGGTGAGAACCGAGAAAAATTCTTCCGTTTTGATTCATGGTTTCCCTTTCCAGAAGTACATTAGACACGATATTTAAAAAAAAAAAGAGTACGTGGAATGGAGAAAGGAAAGGGAGAATCGAATTTGAAATGCGAACTCGCTAGGAGGACCGAAAGAATCTCAGACTTTTCCCCTTCAATATTTCCGGTGTACAGAAAGGACTTTCAAAATGATTTCTTACAACGATTGAGAGAAATCAAAGTAATCAAACATACAAGTTCTTAAAGTCCCTCTCAATCTGCCCGAAAATGGTGGGATTTGTAGGGATTGTGTAATAACACGCTCGTGCTCTTATTCTATGGTGAGTTTGAAATGCGCAAAACAATTCCTTTATTAAATTTATTTCTCTTTTTCTAATTATTTGAATCTAGTCCTTTTTCCTTGTATTCACCTCTATCAAAATAAATACACACAACAACTTTTTTTTCTCATTTAATCAGTTCGGCTCGCTGATGATCGCACTCCATCGTAACTAAAAAGCTAACAAACTTGTCTGAGCATTTTATTTTTTGATCGGTTTCAAACGAGTTTATTGCACATATATTCAAATCGAGCTCACTATATGATGAATTTAATGTTTACAGACATAGTATCCCAAGTATGCCCTTCCAAAATCTTAAACTTGTCAACCACCACTTCATGAAAAAATTCAAATATATATGTGTGACATATATACTATTTATTAAATTACCATCTACGGTATATTTGTCACACTAATTTGGGAAATTTATGTCACAGTAAGTATAGTTAGAGATTTTTTGTAATATAATTGGGAAAATGACACATATGGTCCATAAATTTTTGTGTAATGTCTAGTCTACTATACAATATCATCTTTGATGTGGTTCTTTAACTCTTGATACATGTTCAATCTAATCTATATATTATACGAAAAATTTCAACATTATCTCTAAACTCAAAAGTTTTAGGGATTAGCTTGAATATATATCAAAAGTCTAAGAAATTGAAATGTGAGGACCACATTGCACATAAGAATTTAGAGACAATTCATGTCATTTTTCCTTAATATATATTTATATTTGGTAAATTATTCCTTAATATTTTTCAAATTGCGCTTACGTGGGTGCGGACGGTGAGTCAAATAAAGAAAGCAAGAGCATCATTATGACCGGTAAGCAAAACCCGAAAATAATAAACATAAAAGAAGAAGAAAAAAAAAAATGGGGAGAGAAAAAGATAAAAAAATGGTAAAAAAAAAAAAAAGCGGGGGAAACCGATGAAGGCGAGGAAGAAGAATTTACAAAGAACAACGACAGCACCAACGCCAACCCCAACACCACCACCACCTCCACCACCATCCCCAAAGATGGAATCATCCGTTTCCTTCCCCTCCTCGTTAACCGAAACCACCACCACCTCCCCCACCCACTTTCCCTCCCCTCATTTCCTCCCACCACCACCGCCGCCGCCGCCGCCGCCGCCGCCGCCATCTTCGCCTCCCTCTGCCGCTCCTCTTGAAGCGTCCCCGCCGCCCCCGATCGCCCGATCCCGTTCCCGATCGCGATCGCTCCCCGCCCGCCGCGGTTTTCGGATCCGTCCCCCGCTCCGCATCGATCCGCGATTCGATCGGCCTCCCGATCCTGAGGTATCATTCGGTTTTCCCCGATCTCGACGCGGTTCCGTTTCCCGGGGGCTCCGATCGGGCTGCCGGTTCGTGTCGGTGACCGATCGGTTTCTCGGCACTGCGGTTAGGCAGTGACGACCGGGAGTGGGTGGTGCCCCGGCGGTTTTGTTCCTTTCTGACGCGCTGTGTAATCTATTCTCCGATCTTTAGTTTCGTTGTTTCTTCGTTTCCTTCGGACGGGTTTGTGGACGGTGGGTGAGTTTCTTGAGCTTCCGATGAACTCGAGGATGCGGAGATTGGGCCGCTTCGGCCGAGCCCCTTTCGGCTTTCTCGATCACTCGGGAACTGAGGGACTCGCTTCGGTGATGTTTTGAACTCGACAAATTTGACCATTATTTGATCGTCGGAAGATGAAGGCGAATGATGAAATCTTGACTGTGTTTTGCCGTGTGTATTTGGGTCGTCTTCGTGGGTCATATGCCGTTTTGCTGCGGCTGAACTACTGATTTGAGATGCTGGGTTTTCCACCGTCCTCTTCGTTTTTCTTACTTTAAGCTCGAGAGCTCGCGACGTTTTGCCGCGTTTTTCTTTGTTTATCTCGTGTAATTAATTCGTTTTTGCTTCTAGTTTCATCAGTTCTATCATCGAGCATGTGTAGTTTGTGTGCTTGGGTCATTCTTGATCTTTCTCGTCGTGTAATGTTTGTGTTTTTGTTTTCATCAGGAAAGATGTTCGGAGGTGATCCCAACAATTGTGGGTTTCCTGTGTTCCTTGGAGATAATGGGTTTCAATATGATACCAATGCGCTGCCTCAGCTACAGTTATTTGGAGATTGTAAGTTCAAGCAAGAATCCATCGTTCATAGCTATCCTATCTTTTCATTTGTGAAAACTAGCAGTCTTCTGTCGGTTTTAGTCCATTTACCCTATCCTCCTGCTTCTGCTGCTGTTCTCATCATCATCATCATCATGACTATCATCATCAACCAAATTTACCAGCAGCCCATATATTGTTATTATGCTGCATTATCATCAAAAGTCAGATACGGAGGTAGCCTCTGCATCATTGTCGTCATCATCACCACCATCATCATCATCGTCATCAGTATTTGCTGCTGCCGATATATTGTTATTGTACAGCATTATCATAAAAAGCCTGGTAGCTCAGAAGATAACCTTTACATAAATAGCAGCTATTCTCATGGAGTCATGGTACATGTGCAATCTGCAAACCTGTACTTGTGCAAATTCTTGCCATGCTTATAAAGAGAAGACTATCTTTTTCCTTGCTTTGTCTGATCAGATTCAAGATAATTGAAGTTGAGCAACTTTGCTTTTGGTTTGCCCATGCCAGAGAAATAATCTAAGTAACTCCTGGATGCACATTGGGTTGTGTTCTGGATTATTCATACTATAGGAATTGGCAATCAATATTTTATTCGAAAGTTCGGTGCTACTTTTGTGCTGTTCTTGGACAAGATGTCAGTCGGTTGCTAATTTCTAATCACTTTGTCATCGAAATTTCAGGAGCAGGGTTAGTGACTAAAAGTAACACTAGTGCTTTGAAAGTCACCACTAGATGCTTATTATTTGGCTGGTGATATTTTCCACGCTAATATTATTCTCTTCAACTTTTCTTGTCCATGCCGTTATACTTGTTGCCTCTTACTGAGAGCATGGTACTTACTGCCACTTAGTCATATGTATCAAGCTTACCTGGGCGTGTTTTTTAGCCTGGACCTGTTGAATTGGTATGATGTTTTTAGCATAGCATGCTTAGTTTGTCTTTATAGCTAGGGGCTTATTTCTCATACATGGGGGCACATGATGCCAAATATCATTCATTCCGTGCGATTTCCTGTTTAAGAATTAAGTATCAGAAAGAACTCCGAGGCTACCTTCGTTCTGTAGAATTGCAAGGAGCACTTCTTTTTGTTGTTGCCTTCCTTGCATTCATATCAGTCAAGGATGTAGCTTAACTTTTTTTCCTTGCATTACATGTTTTCTATTGTCGTAATGTAATGCATTCTGTCACAGATCCAGTTGGAAATAGTATCAGTCCCTTAAACTACACCAGAAAGGATCACACTGCCAATATGGATCGATCAACTAAAAGATTTAGGGAAGCTCAATCTTTTTCCAAAGAGCAAAAGCATCCGATAACTCTCAGTGATAAAATCTATCCAGATGAAGCAGGTCATTCTGGGAGCATTTTCAATCCCAATCCTGTGTCAACTGGTTTGAAACTTTCATATGAAGAGGATGAACATAACTCCTCTGTAACATCTGCAAGTGAAAGCATGACAGCTGCACTGCCTCTGATTCTGTCGCTTGGCGATAATTTCAAAACAGAGTTTGATCGGCAGAAAGAAGAATTTGATCACTATATCAGAATACAGGTAATCTCTTTATGCGAAAGGTTCTATTTTTGTCCAGAAATTTTGGGATTTTTATAGTAATACTCAAAGAATACAAGAAATGAGTTGTCTTGTTTTGGCTGCAGAACCACTTACAACTATTGTGGCTTAATATTCAATTGGTGTGGTTCGGTGATGCCTAATATTTATGCCCGTGTCATTGGCAAATTCATGAATTGGCAGCATGAATTGAATATGTTTGTTCAAACTCGTGGCTGTATTTCTGGTCATTTTGTTATTGACAGTGAGAGATATTATTTTGCGTTGTCCGCGGATGAACAATCTTAGCTTTAGTTTAGACTTTGATATTTAATTCTCTAAGTTTTAGACAAGCCTATGCTTAATTCTTAAGATTGTTACTCAGTGGCAAACACCAAACCAACCCCCCCGCCCAAAAAAAAAAAAGAAAAAGAAAAAAAGAATTGATGTCTTAAAAGAGGTGATCTTCTTTGCGATGCTAGAACAAAAGCAAAAATAGTAAGTTTTTGGAGATCCGTTTTCATGTTCACGTGCGTTATGTCTGGTACACGTTCAGAGAATGTATCTTTTCCAAACGATAAAGATGGATGCAATAATCTCAGCCATTTATTGTCCATAGGATATTAGTTGATACATCCATTTTTCCCTGTTTTTATCAATGTTGAACTCCAATGTGTGCTGGTTTCTATGAATGTTATTTGCATGTTGTCCACTCAATGAGATGAGAGGACATCTCTGATGCATTGGGAGAGATATGCAAACTAATAACCTACTGAGATGTCAATTTGTGGTGCGTGGCGAAAGCTTTCTACAGCACTCACTTTGAAGCTGGTTGCCTCATGTTTTCAATCCCCTAAATTGTGCTTGTTTATGTAGATTTGCCACTTTAATTGGTGCTTTTGCCATCTTAATGACCACTTTGCTTACATCAGGAAGAAAACATAACAAAGGGTGTGAGAGAACTAAGGCAAAGACATACAGCTGCTTTTCTGAGTGCTGTAGAGAAAGGAGTGGGCAAGAAGTTACACGAGAAGGACCTTGAGCTAGAAAACATGAACCGCAAGAACAAGGAACTAGAGGAAAGAGTTAAGCAGGTGACAACAGAAGTTCAATCCTGGCACTACCGAGCTAAATACAACGAGTCTGTTGTGAATGTACTGAAGAGCAATTTACAGCAAGTCATGGCACAAGGCACCATGCAAGGGAAGGAAGGCTGCGGGGACAGTGAGGTAGATGATGCAGCCTCTTACACGAACCAGAACCATCTCAGCTTTGTGGACGGTTTCGGGACATCAGGGGTCACAAGGAACCAGATGACCTGCAAATCATGTAAGATTAAAGAAGTCTCCATCTTGTTGTTGCCTTGCAAACATTTGTGTCTATGTAAAGATTGTGCAGCGTTCATTGATGTGTGTCCCCTCTGCAATATGATAAGAACTGGCCTAGTTCAAGTGTACATGTGTTGAGATTTTCCCTTGGTCTGTGCAAGGCCTAGATAAGCACTTGCAGTTGTCAAAATGATGATGTTTGCTGAGTGAATTATTATGATATGTGAAGTGGATTGCCCCTCTTTATAATCAAGAGTTGTCCGATAATGGTGTGTTGGTCATGGATAGCTAATCAGTCGGATGAATGGCATCCTTAAGAATAAATATTCGGAAAGATATTGCCAATTTGTGTTGGCCTTGGCTTCCTTTGTATTATTACATACTGAATTGGAAAGGCAGATTAGCCGATAATGTTGATGATTGGGCTGTTCAGACAGTTTCGGTTCTGTAGGCTTTGGGACTTTTTTACGCCAAATGTGGAGGTTCGGTGCAATGTCGTGATTCAGTCACCATTCCGGTTCAAGATCTTTGTGAGTACTAGGGCACTTGTTAAATTTCTCTCATAAAAAGTGGAAAATTGGAAGTTCAGAATTGTTTGTGGTTTGGGAAATATCCTGAAAAATTAGTGGAGGGTTAGAAGTTAAATAAGAGGATATTTTTTCTTAGCTTGATAATTACCTTAATCATTTGTTAGCTCGATAGTTTTTTTATATATTCATCTAACGTATGACAATTTTCACATATGACAATGAAAGAATATCATGAGTAATTTTCCTCATCTTATCCTGAATTGTCAGGTCACACTGCTCGTAATTTTTCACGTAACATTTTTAAACTTTGCTATTTACTGCTTATTTTACTCAAATCGACAGTTTCTTCATCTTCTCGTCAGTTTTGTTAGCAAAACTACCTGATCATAAATAACTTTTGTTTTGCGTATTTAATTGTCATTATTATGAGGCTTGTTAGTTTTATGAAAAATAAATTATTTGAAAAATATTTTTTAAATGAGTGCACTGCTTGTTTTACCCAAATCGATAGTTTCTTCAGCTTCTCGTCAGTTTTGTTAGCAAAACTATTGGATCGTAAATAACTTCCGTTTTGCATATTTAATTATCATTACTATAAGGCTTCGTTTATTTCGTGAAAAATAAATTATTTAAAAAATATTTTCCTAATCACTCACAAAAACAAGTCGATAAAAACTATTTTAATCAATAGTTAGACAAAAATTAGCGTCGACGAAATTTTTTTCCATTGGCTAATTATATCAAATGATACGGGCGATTATTTTTAGGAAATTATTTTTTAAATCATTCAATTTACGCAAAGCAAATGGAGTTTAATAGTATGTTGTTTATGACTTTCTTTAAAAGCATAATTTCGGTGTTGTAAATCTATCAGATTCTATGATTTATAACTTTCCGTGAAAAATTTAATAATTTACCTCGGCTAATAGTAAATTCTCATCTTGTATTTCTAGCAAACTACATAATTGTTCGTAACTTTTTGACATTCATAATTTTCTTCACTTGTAATAATTTACATGTTACGTATCTTTGGTGACTTTTTTTTTACGGGCGTAATTTAGCTTTCCTCGTCATGAGTTCTGTGAATCCTATGATTTGTACTGATACTCTACAAAAAGTAGTAATCTGCCTCAGTTAATAGTAAATTTCTTTTGTCTCATTGTTAGTAAATTACCCATTGAATCGTAATTATTCTTTGTTGTACGTAATTGTCTTCGTCTATAGTAATTCACTGTAAAATTTGGGGAAAATTGTCCAAAAAGTCATAAACTTATTGCACTTTTGCTAATTCAATCCTAAACCTTTTAATTTTGCCAATTCAGTTCTAAACCTTTTCACTTCTGGCCGATTCAGTCAATCTGGCCAATTTTGGTCGGAAAATGCTGACGTGGACGCCGGCGGTGCCACGTTAGACCGTAGGCGCTGACGTGAACAATTTTTTAATTCTTTGAATTTTTTTTTGAATTTTTTTTCTGTTTTTTCCTCTTTTTTTTCCTTTTCTTTCTTTTCTTTTTGGCTTTTTTCTTTCTTTTTCCGGTGGCCGGCCACTGGCCACAGGCGACGGTTGGTCAAGCCCAAACCACTTCTTCATTGTCGTCACCGCCGCCATCGTCGCCGCTGTCATCATCTTCATCCCTCCATCTCTTCTGCTCGGGTCCTCCTGCCTCACCGGGGCTCGCCCTCACCCAGCGAGCATCGGCCTCACCCAGACCAGATCTGGCGAGGTCAACCCTCGCCCCTGGCCAGCGTGGCATGGATGATCGGGAAGATGACGATGGTCCTTCCACCCTGCTAACGCTGTCGATTCCCCGCAGCGAGTCGAGCAAGTCGGGGGCGAGGCGGGAGGACTCGAGCAAAAGAGATGGAGGGACGACGGGGGTGAGGCAGGAGGACCCAAGCAGAAGAGATGGAGGGATGAAGACGACGATAGCAGCAACGACGGCGACGAAGATGTGGTTTAGGCTTGACCAACCGTAGCCTGTGGCTGGTGGCTGGCCACCGAAAAAGGAAAGAAAAAGCCAAAAAAAGAAGAAAGAAAATAAAAAAAGGAAAAAACAGAAAAAATAATAAAAATTCAAAAAATATTAAAATATTATTAAAAATTATCCACATCAGCGTTAGCGGTCCAACGTGGCACCGCCGGCGTCCACATCAGCATTTTCCGGCCAAAATTGGCCGGATAGACTAAATCAGCCAAAAGTGAAAAGATTTATGACTGAATTGGCAAAGTTAAAAGGTTTAGAACTGAATTAGCAAAAGTATAATAAGTTTATGACTTTTTGGACAATTTTCCCGTAAAATTTGCTTTCTTAACATTTCTTTGAAGAACGCAATCTCCCTTTTGTGGTTGTTAATTTTTTAGGGTCTATGGTTCACGACATTCGTTCATATTCTGCAAAAGTTCATAATCTAAGTTAATAGTAAGTTTCTTATTTAGTCGTCTGCAAAATACCTAAATGTCCAATTCAAAAGAAGTTTTGTAATTCCCCATTGACAAAAAGATATATATTCTTTAATTTGCAGATGAAATAACCTCATTTGCAAGATTTATGCAACATTGACTTCGACCATGTTCGATTATCAATTTTTTTATTACCTCTTCTTACTGTCATGTCTATGTTAATGCATTTTCTAATGTGCTACAGGCACATATTAGTGGCCTGACGGACGAGGTCACTTTCATCTCTAATCAAAATGGCGCTTTAACTTGACGTGGTCTATTCATCTACTAGTAAGTTTTTAATGGCAGTTTGAGTGCCAACTGAGGAAGCAAGGTTGTGGTAGCTACTCTGTATAGCATGAAAACAGCATCAACCGAGAAACTAAGGCTGCGCATAACAAAATTTCTGAAACAGAAATTGATTTCTGGCCAAAAATCAATTTCTTAATTTCTATTCTCCGGACAAGTTTCTGAATAAAGAAACCCGTTTGATAACGACTCAAAATTTCTATTTTTGAAACAGAAATCCATTTGATAATAGAACAAAATTTCTATTTTCTATTAATAGAAATTGATTAGATAACAATATAGGAAATCCTCAAATACAAAATAATAGTCGAAATAATACTAAAACAACATGGAAAATTCTCAAATACAAAATAATAATCGAAATAATACTAATACATTACAAAAGTTGAAAATACAATTTTATGGAATTTCCGGCATATTATTATCAATTGCCCTTTTATTAGCAACTGTTTTCCTAAGCATATTTATTTGGTTTCCCTCTTCGGTCAATGTATCGTTTGCAAGCTCATCCTGCGAAGATTCAGACAAGTATTACGGAAGCATGAATATGGGTGTCATCAATGGCGCCTATACAGCCTTGTCATTTTATCAAAAACTAGTATTATACAAGATTATCAACAAAATAAAATTAATGGTGTAAAGGAATATATGAGAATTCTACCTTAAAGTAATGTTATGGTTAGGAACCAATCGGGGAAGGTCGGTTTATTTTGATTTTCGAATTGAATCGGTCAGTTGCTCATCCCTAATTTCTTTATTGGTGCTCAATGAACCTTTAATGGCCATCGCATAGCAAAAGAGAGATTCTCTTGAATCTCTTACCTTCGAATTAAAATTCAAGATTGTGTAACAATCTAATTATTTTGATTTTGCAAGAATTTTGAATTCGTAAAAAAATAAGGTTAAATTTCTAGGCACGTTTTTTATTCATCTATTACTTAAGAACTTTTTATTCAATTGGCCATGCGCATGCCTTTTCTAGGAGGAAAGAGCCCCATTGTTTTTAAGTAAGCATTTAAGAACTTTGGTCGTTTTTTAAAATTGGGGACCCATTTAATTGCCTTTCATCCTAAAGAGGAAATTATCAAAAAAAATGCAAAAAAAAAAAAAACACGAGTAAAATAAGAAAAAAAAATTAGCAATAATTTGTAAAGTTGTGGTTATGAGTGAATTAAGTTAGCAAGAAAGCATATGGTTTGATTTCGGTTTCGATTTTATTTTCGGCGAGAAGTTAAAATTTCGGTTTCGATTTTTTAATTTACATTTCGGAATAAAATGTTTGAAATGATAAATCAAATCGTTACAAACGGTTTACATTCCAAACCCTGTTCCTAAGAGAAACGAAGAAATCGAGAAATAGAAATTTTATCATGCGCGCCCTAAGAAGATGGTCATAACTATTCTTTGCACTTCATAAATCAGTGAATCAGTAACTCGCATCGCTCTTCATAACTTTTCTTAATCAAATGCAAGTTTAATCACCTTTGAGTCCGCAAACTGTTTTTTGAACGAAGGAGAGTTATGATAGGAAATCGATTTTGCCGGTAACCCCGTTGCATGTAAAGGAGATCTCTTGTCCCCTGTGATGTACGTGCCTCATATTGTCCAGTCGACAATTTAACTTCACCAAGAAGTTGCATTTTGGACCGACCTATAACTTAGAGCGATCCTCTTTCTGGAGCAGGTATTAAATGCGCACCAAATCATCCATACCTAACTTCGATTTGGTCATTCTCCGTATACGGATGACCCAATCGAGTAAAAAAGAGATTTCGCATGCTTGGACCACATCGGGACCCGACCCGACCCGACCCGACCCGTATCTCTCACCAACTCAAGATCCAAACCTAATTCCACAGCTATGAACCTGGACGCGACTGCAGTATTAGCGAGGGACCATTCAATGCGTTATTATTATAATAAAATCTGCAGATTCATGGCGGCTTGCCAAACGCGAGCGCCCCAACGCCCTGCGAATATCCCCCAAAAACGACAAAGAATCAGCAGCGAATAAAGGGAAAGCATGAATATTCCGCATTTTCCATTTCTGTCACCACCTCTCCCTCTCTCTCTCTCTCTCTCTCTCTCTCTCCTTGCTGTCCGTCTCTCTCTCTCTCGATCGAAATGCAGAGCACGGCGTTCGGCCTCTCTCCTCCGCTCCCCTCCCTCCGGTCGCCGACGCTTCACAGCCGCCGCTCCGGCTCCGGCTCCGGCTCCGGCACCGGCTACGATCCCGTCCGCGCCTCCGCCGTCGCCGGCTCTCCCGATGACGTCCCTCCCGGCCTCGCCGCTCTTTGTTTCCCGCCCCGACGCTGGTCCTCCGTCTCTCCTTCTTCCTCCTCCTCCTCGTCGTCTTCGAGGCTCAGGCCGTGGAGCGGCGTGCGCGGTTTCGGTTGCGAACGTGAGGGGAGGAGTCGTTTTCTCGAGGCTCGGGCGACGTCGGTCCCGGAAGCCGCCGGCGACGGCGAGAAGTCCGGGAGCATGGCGAGGACGCTGGAGCTCGGGCTGTTGTTTGGGTTCTGGTATCTCTTCAACATCTACTTCAACATCTATAATAAGCAGGTCCCCTTTTCCAATGATTTGGCTAGCTTCTCCTCATTTCTTGAATCTTCGTCGTCGAGTGCGTCCTGCTCGATATGTCGTGACCGTGCTTTTCGTGTTCGTTCCTCGTAGTTTTGATGGTTGCTCGGTATCCTTTCGGATTCTTTACTTCATTCCGTGCTGACAGTTTTAGACTACCTTTTTGGACGTACTGAGCGATTACTGTAGTTGTTTTCTCATCAAGTTTCCGACTGCGACTCCTGTTGGTTAGATTTGTCCAACAACTGTCGAATCTCGAGTTCTGTTACATGAACAATAAGGATCGTCGTTCACTTTAAGAAATTGAAAAAATCTATAAATAATGTTAACAGGTGATGGTGATTCATCAACTGTGTTAATAATTTGATGTTGGCAATTCCATTATTTAATATATTAAATTTTCGTGATTACTCATGCATATGCATCGATCGGACGGGTTAGTGTGATTTTGAAAGGGCAATGTGTTTGATAGCTTTCCTAGGGCGAAATGCCTTGAGACCAACATCATCCGTTTCACTTTGGCTGTGTAAGCCGTTAAGTGGTATAAGATGGGGGCCACGGATAGTACTTTTGGAAGCACTCGGTATTTGAGTGGTTTGAGGAAGAGAAATCTGAAAATGTTGCTCGCTACAGGTTCTAAAGGTTTACCCCTACCCAGCAACCGTCACTATGGTTCAGTTTGCTGTCGGGTCTGTCCTTGTTCTGTTCATGTGGACATTTAATCTCTACAAAAGGCCAAACGTCAGTCGTTCACAGGTATCTGGCCATGCAATTGCAAGTCTACAGTTCTTACTCCTCACATTCAAATTTTTCGTTTGCTCTCATTCTTGCTTTGACTGTTCTATCAACAGCTTGTGGCGATTGTCCCCCTGGCAGTGGTACACACATTGGGTAATCTCTTCACTAACATGAGTCTTGGAAAAGTAGCTGTTTCCTTCACTCATACAATCAAGGCCATGGAGCCCTTCTTCTCGGTTATTCTCTCTGCAATGTTTCTGGCAGAGGTGTGTTTCTCTTTGAGATTTAGGTCTTAACTTTCAGGCTTTCATGATAAGATCTGGTTGATGAAACACTAGCTGCTTCGGTGATGACACATTCTGCTTCTATTCGTGATGTCAATGTCCAATGATGTAAATGGGCCCTACTTTCTTGCGCGTCTGTTTTGCTTCTGCTCTTCGCTAATAGGCCTGATGATATCTTGAACTTGGTTTATTCGGTGACTTGTGATTCTGTGGTCCGTACTCAGGGATCCTTTACTCTGACATCTCCTGGATTCTGCAGATACCAACTCTCTGGGTTGTTGGTTCCCTGGTACCAATTGTTGGTGGAGTTGCATTAGCATCCTTGACTGAGGCTTCTTTTAACTGGTAATTTTTGAATTCAAATGCATTTGTTAGATGATGATGAGTTAACTAGGATAATTTGGTTTTGTGTACAATGAAAACTATGAAATTTTTCCTGCAGTATAATACCCTTTTCTTTTCAATGTTTGTAACCTGGTTTCCTGATTCTGAAGGGTGGGGTTTTGGAGTGCAATGGCTTCAAATCTGAGTAATCAGTCTCGAAATGTTCTTAGCAAAAAGGTCATGGTCAAAAAAGAGGTGATCCATGCTGACTCTTTATCTTTTTGAGAATTTCCTGGTTGTAGTCTGTGTTTTGCACATTGACATCATGCGTCTGATTGATTTAGTCAAGCATCATTTGACAAAAAAACCAAAGTAATGATACCATCGTCCCCATTCTTTTCTTTGTCAGATCATCATCCATGTGCTAATGCTTCTAAATTTGCTTTAGAAGAAGAAAATAATGTGAGTTTGCTGATTGTTTTATATATTTTGTATTGGCAGGAATCAATGGACAACATCACTCTCTTCTCAATTATAACAATCATGTCGTTTATTATACAATTCCCTGCGACATGTTACTTGGAAGGTTTCAAATTTACTCCTGGCTACTTTGAATTGGCTGTAAGTGTTCCCTCAAGAATAATAAAACTCATGACTTCGAGCGGTTATGTTTTATTTTAAAGTGGGTCGTGGTTCATGTGTTTTATCATCTTGTGCAACAGGCTAAGAGCGGATTAAATGTTAAACAAGTATTGGTCAGGTCTTTGCTGGCCGCCCTTTGCTTCCATGCTTATCAGCAGGTGAGTCTATCATTCCTTTGTTACTCTTATAAGATACTTCTTGTTGAACCTAGATCTTGAATGGAATTAAAATTTTAGTAATTTGATGGGCTAGATTTTCGAGATTTGAGTAAGCGCTAAGCAAAGATGGTTGAGACTTGAGAGTGGTAGCCCTGCTCCAATGGAATGCTTAAGTACTGATTTCTCAATTAGTTTAAAGCAATTAGGAAGCGAAACTCTTGTTTGTCTTGCTAATTTCTTAATCTACGCTTTAATCATGAGCTCTCGGTTGGTTACTTTCATTTGAACCAAAAAAGATGTACTTTTTCCTTTAGGGTTTTGTACTCTAGCAAGATAGTTTTTTTAGAAAAAGTCCAGATAATCTTGCTATACTTAGTGGTAAATGACAACATGTCTATCTGTGCATAAACATTGGTTATAGATGCTCTTAATAAAAATGAACTTTCCAGAATAGTGTTATGTTTATAAGATGTTCTCTAGATAGGCCATTTTGTCAGATAATGGATACTAGGTCTTGTGATATAGCATCTCGGCTTGTCAGAACACATGGCATCTGGTATAGTGACAATATTTACATGTAATATAACCGATGGAAGTCCATTTAAGCCCATCCTTCCAGGAGCCCAATCTACACACTCATGTTATAGACAATGATGACACTGACTTCTCTTGGTGGAATTACGCAGGTCTCCTACATGATTTTACAGAGAGTATCTCCTGTCACCCATTCTGTTGGTAATTGTGTGAAACGGGTTGTGGTCATTGTCAGTTCTGTTCTTTTCTTCCGAACACCGGTTTCCCCCATCAATTCTATAGGTAATGTTGGAATCATTTCCTCACCTTGATTTTGCTGCTTTCATTGAAACCCAGACTTTTGTTTAGCATAAATTATTTTGTTTGTTTGCATCTCTGTTTGCTGCACGATTCGAATCCAGAAATCGGCTGACATTGTCTTGTTTGCTGATGCAGGTACCGGCATTGCCCTCGCTGGGGTTTTCCTTTACTCCAGAGTGAAGAAAATTAAACCGAAGCCAAAGATGGCATGAAATCAGTTTGGGAAACGCTGTTAGCTTAGATCTGGAATTTAGATATGCTTTATCTCATACAGCAGCAATCGATTTGCTTGTAGGTCTGGCAGAATTTGCCACTTGCTTTTACTTTGCACGAGGTTTATTCTTTTGCAAAACTCAATAATTGTATCCCGATTGATTGGCAATGGCAAGGTCCCTTGAGTTCTCCATCTTTTCCATGACGTCGCAGTTTGAAAATCGTTAAAGCCACATCCATAATGATTATTTTGTTATTGATATCAAAGAATTCGTAGGAACAAGTTGATCAATGAAGTTAATTTAGTTGGTATCTTGGCGAACTGATCAGCTGACTATTCTTTCAGTCGGTTAGTAATTATTCATGATCATTAGTATTGGCATACGATGCTAATTGGCATGTGATATACTAATTAGAAAAAAAGGAGCAATGCCCTAGCAGTGCTATCTCTCTTGGCGCATTAGCAATGGGTACGTACGTTGTAATGCTCTCTTTAGGAAACGATCCTAAATAACGAATATACTCGGATCAACAAATCAAAAGGAACCGGCTATGCAGTGTCATAATCACTATGACACGCCGAAGGAGAATAAGAAAAGAAAAAGAACCATCCATTATTGTGCTGTATAGTGCTGAGTGAGAGGGATTGTACGACATATTTAATTAGAAAATGAGGAAAAGATGGACCATCGTAATCTCTAAAGGCACCTTTGCTCAAAAGCTTTCTTAGGATCGCTTCCGTCGATTTCTGAGTGGTGGGGGAAATCGTAGGGCATTTCTTCGGCACAGAGCCAAGCTCCATTGAACACCCGGATGACTTCTTGGTAAACCACTGCGTTACCTTCTGGTGTCAGGTGCAGCCCGTCACTGTAAACGAATTGAAGTACAAGGAAAAGATTTAAAACTCAAGATTCAAAAAAAGATCCAACAATACAAGTGTCGGGGATGCAGATTTCAGGATAAGAAAAGTCGGAACCTTTATTAAGTGAAATTAGGAAAGTTCTGTTATACCACTTCTAGATGTTTTATGATATGACAAACCTCAGAAATTTTTTCTGCCACCCCTCAGTCTCCTGCATCTTGGACCATATATCGATTGCCCGGACCCCCAATTCGTCGGATAACTGAACGCACTGCTGCGCGTAAGTTCCAGTCACTTCGTTGGTCCTTTCTGGCAGCTCTCTAGCATTCTTGCCATACAATGATCTGCCATCACATTGTAAGAAGTTCGTCTAAAATAATGTTATAGATGGCAATCAAAACCGAGGAGATAGAGGATGATTAATCAATTCCTAGGGGCCTAGAAAGGATTGAACATCTGGATTAAAGATTAAAAAAAAATTCATAATATTCCTTTTTTCCAATTGCAAAGGTAAAAATCTTCCTTAGAGGGACGACTACAGATTAAGTGCATGCAATCAGACAGTGACTTCACTCAGAATGCATGCAATGGTTAGAGAAGTTGTGGATCCTCATAAAATTTTGGAAGAAAAAGAAGTGTTGTGCTTGTTCACGAAAGTTCGACGAAATTTGAGCATAAGGAAGGTAAGAGAGCGACTAAGATTACACAGAAGGAAAAGCAAAATGTCGTGCCATATCATACTGTGCCGGAATGACTTATTATACTGCAACAAAGGAGAAGTGTATACCCAGCATATTCATTACGTCCTTCCTCGTCAACTGGCGGTGGGGTAATAAGCACAATTAACATTGTGGGGGAACATTTCTGAGAAGGAGAAAGAGAGTTAACCTGTAGCTTCCAAATACTAAGACAGGCAAAAACATCTGCAGAGCATGGCCTGTATATCACAAAGTTCGAATCTTTCTGTGTAAGATGGCATAATGACTGTTTCAAGGTTTGACTAGCAATCACCGGACCGAGCAACAAGATTATCAGTTCACCATCGGTGACAAAGTGTGGATCACGTATCTCCAATGAAAATCTAAACTAAGATGCAAAAATTCTAGATACGCACTAGTAATGCAACATGGAGAACTTAAAATAACATTTCTACATTTAACAGCTCAACTAAATCAATGTGATCTGAACCTTGAGGTGATGAACGATCTTCTTGAGGTTCTCCTTGTATTCATCGACAGGCACATGTTGACGTTCACTTGTTCTTCCCGCAAGAGCTGCATCATTAGCCCCGAAAAATATTGTGGTGGCTACTGGAGGCTTTGAAGAGTCCTACAAAGTCAGCCACAAGAAATATATGTTCAGGTTACGTTTGATAAGTGAAAATGGAAACACAACTCTAAACATCTAAACTGTTTGATATGATTATCTAATGTGATGTGCATGGCATCTTCCGAAGGTTGCAGCTTTTCAGCTGCAGTCTAGCAAACTATGATTTGAGCTGGCCCCGTGATCTGGTCTCAAGGTTCAAGGTACAAAACGTCGAACCATGTTTTAACCCAAGAGATCAATCTTTTGAAAGAGTTGACATGGGTCGCATTTTCACACGGTTCCAAAGTAAGAATTAACATGTTAAAATCCTCTAGGCCTCGCATTTCCCTATCCCAAGCTTAGAATAGGCAGCCCACCAAACACAGAAGAGAGCAGTCCATCCAATGCAGTTTTTCTCCTCCTAATGGTCGTATCCATAGACGAGAAGCTAAAGAAGATGCCCTTCTCCATGAAATTGCAAGGCCCAATCTAACTAGCAAGTAATTTAAAAAACCCCCAAACGTGCAATGCTATTGGCAAACAACGGAACTTCCCTATTCCTACCTGTTGCAGCAGAAGATGACTCTCTTTTATGACCTCTTTCCCGTTTCATATGGTATTGCCAGTAAGATAAGAATGTATGGAGAAGCTGCTACTTCCAATACATATACCAATACCCCTGAAGGTATTGAAGGGCAAACCATCACGACATCTAGGCAACACGATCAAATTCCCCATTGACTTTATGACCAATGTCTGGCTCACTATCTAATTGTCCTCCTGCCTGCAATTACCACGGCACATAGTCAAAACTTTACCTCCCCGAATCTACTGACCATTCATCTCTCGTCTTAAACCCATTTTAACCACCATGTCCAACATTTTTTTCACGCCCACTTTGGAATGAGCGCCTTTCGAACAAGGTGCATTTCACCAAATCCTCAAATCCTCAACCTGGACTGCTAAGGATTGTTCATTCTCAACATCCTCTAGCACGATCTACAAGATACCCCAACCGAAATTCCCCGACTTGGAGTCGTCAATTCTGTAAAGTCCGTCACTTGCAAATCCAACAACTAGAACAAACATTACAGCGAGAATCAAGAATCCACCAATGGGTTCAAGAAACACAATAGGGAATTCACCCAGAAAGGAAAAGATCACGCACCAGAGGGAAAATGTGTTGCAGCAAGAAGAGAGCCCATCGGGTGTTGTACCCGCCGTACCCACGAAGAACTGCATCGGCCTGCACAGCACCCAGAGAACCAAAAAAAAAAAAAACAAAAAACAAAAACAGATCACGCGCCGAAGAACTAATCACACGCGTCGAGAAGCGAGAGAGGCGGCACCTCACCTTGCGAGAGTAGGTGTCGGCGAGGGCGGCGCCCCATCCGCCCGGCCGGAAGGACTGCTGCGTTATGGAATCCCCGAACAGCACGATCGCCGGCCTCATTCTGCTTCGCACGGGCGGAACTGGGACTTGGAACTGGAACTAGGAACTGGGAGTGGATTCTGTGTGCACGTGCGGGAAACAGGGGCAGGACGGGGCAATGATTGTTGCGTCAGGAGAACGCTGTTACCGACCGCTACACATTATCGTTACCGCCGCTTAACGAAAAGGGAGAAAAGTAGTGCAGACTCCCCCTTTTTCTGCCTGTGTTATCCATAAATCATCTCTTCCCCTGTTTTATTCCGATTACCTTTTTTCTTCCCTTGTTTTATTCCATCCAATTATCTTTTTCTGTCAGTGTTATCCATAATCATCTCTTCCCCTGTTTTATTCCAATTACCTTTTTTCTTCCCTTGTTTTATTCCATCCAATTATCTTTTTCTGCCAGTGTTATCCATAATCAACTCTTCCCTTGTTTTGTTCCAATCATCTTTTTTCTTCCCTTGTTTTATTCCAATCAGCTTTTTTTCTGCCAGTGTTATCCATAATCATCTCTTCCCTTGTTTTATTCCGATTATGGATGACACTGGAGAGTCTACTTTACTTTTCTCCCTTTTCTTTTTCGGTATAAAAAAATAGAAATCCATTTTATAATTTTTTTATTTTCGATAATAAATTTTAAATAGAATTAAGAAATAAAAAAATTATTTTTTTTTTTTTGTTTCGAAAACGACTCTAGGATCAAATCAATTTTCTTTTTTTCTATTGTATTTTATTTCATTTTCTCTTCTTCATCCTCATTGCCGATTGCTGGCTATGACGACAGCCAGTGACCAGCTGGATGAGGTCCATTGAGCTAATGGGTGAGCGAGCATTATACTAAGAAAAATAAATATGAGTCATACTAAATGCATTTTTTCTTCAATTGGAGAAGAAGAAGAGAAAATATACTAAAAATATAAAAAAATTATAAGAAATTATAAATTACAAAAAAAAATTATGAGTCATACTAAATGCATTTTTATTTCGAGGTACAAATTTTTTACAAGTCATCAAACGCCTTCAAATGCTCATAAACTCGTATAAGAAATAGAATAAAAAAACAATAATTTCTAAGTATAAATTATTTTCAAGAATAAAATGATTACCAAACAAGCCCTTGCTAACAATAAAATATAATAGGATTAGGCACTCTCTATTGCTCCGAAGATTCAAATAATTATAAAAAATTTCTTAAACTTATTGTAATTACACCAATTCAATCCGAAACTTTTGAATTTAATCAATTTAGTCCAAAACTTTTTAATGATTTGCCGATTCAATTTATTTGGTTAATTTTTGCTGTAAATCATTAACAAAGATGTCGACCACTTAACATGACATGGCTAATCTTCACATTTATAGCTTTTATAATTTGTTGATATAATTCTTTTTTTCTTCTATCTATTTTTTAAATGAGGTCAATGAGGGTGTGGGGTCCCTTGCCCAAATTTGGCGAGGGCAATGACGCCCTCATGTGATCAGTGGTGGAAAATAAAATAAAATGAGAAAAAGACAAAGCAAAGGTTTGAAAAAAGTTGAAAATTTTGTTTATATTAGTGCCGGCCATGCCATGCATAATTGCTAATATTAGAATTTCCAATTAAAATAACTATATTGAGAAATCATAAAAAAATTCGAGACTAAATTTATCAAATTAAATTATTTAGAAGTAAATTGACTCGAGTATAATATGTTTTTGGTAATTTCCCACCAAATATTCATATTCTACTCCGGAGAGAATTCAAAAGCTTTTATAAATTGCTTGTTATTGACACTCGAAATTGCCCAAACTTGCGACTGCCGATAAGACTGGGCAAGGCATGAGGAGGCTGAAATTGACTATGAATCTTTTTGGTTGGCCGTAAGTCACCGAGTGTCGAGGCGCGAGATGTCCACAAGTGAAAACTAGATTTAGTTCAAAGAAGGACAAAAGTTAGAGCTAAGATCAATCAATCAATCAAGAGCAAGGGTACAAGTTCTGGTCACGAGGTCAACAATTTCGGCTAATGTGATAGCCACTTCATAAAAGGTCATAAATTTCTAAGGCTACTAACGGTGATGACCATAACCGTTAGACAGAGAAGACACGAAGTATAGATTTTGAATCGATTTTTTTGATAATCATTCATAAATACGGATCGCTGAATTTCATGAGTCACGTGAGTTATTATTGGTTTTCGTGACCGTTTTTAACATTTTAGTAATTATGAATATTTGGATTGTAATTCAAGCAAGGTATAATTGATCGATCATTAAATACTAATTGTTTTATTTTATCTTTCCATTATATTTATGTTTGAAACCCTTTTAAATGACTGGCAACAATTACCTGCAATTTTCGTACCCCTGAATTTGTTGTCAATTTGTGTTTTCTATGAAAGAATCAACAAATGATCGTTCACATTCTCTGTCAATTTTCATATTACTCAATCTTTTAATATGTAGAGTCCAAGGACTAAATCGAAGATTTACTAATAATTTGGAGATCACACTTAAGATTTTATATTTGGTGAAACTTCATAGATCGCATTGCATAAATTAAATGTATAATGACACCATCGACCGTCGGACCAAAACTCAGGATAATAACCCGGTAACAATATGGAGATCATTATTAAAGAAAAAAAAAAGGAAAAAAGACAAAAGCTCACAAGATTCGCTGTATCCGAAACGGCGGTCACCGTTAAAGTCGACGGCGACGCCGCTTCCCGCACCGTCTTTGGGGAATCTAGTAGTTGCAGCGATCTCGACGCCACCACCACCATCATTTCCCCATACTTCTTCACCACTTCGTCGCCCGCCCAGAGCTCCAAGCAAGCCGGCGACTCCTCCTCCTCCTCCTCCTCCTCCTCCTCGTCGCCGCCGAGCTAGGGTTTCTTCGAGCTCCGATTCTCGAATCCTCGCCTTCTCGAGTTCTTTTTTTCCCCAGAAACCATGGAGAAAGTCAGGAGAGCGTCGCACGCCGGCTCCTGGTACACCGACAACCGTGAGTCCCACCGATCACGTCTTTTTTTCCCGCTGCGATTGACGACCGGCGACAGCTTCTTGTCTAAGACTCGCTTCGCGATTCTCGGTCATTCCTCCCTTTTTTTTTTTTTTTTTTTTGACTTTTGATTGTAAGGAAGTCGCGAATTGAGAGAATCTGTGCAGAGGCACCGGGCGTTTTCCCTGATAATGACACGGCTCGGGGGCCAAAGCAAACTCAACCGTCGATCAAACGTCGGTGCAATTGAATCGCTCATGAGTTTTTTTTTTTTTTTTTTTTTTTTTTTTATCTTTCTGGAATTGTGGTGATTCGATGATTTTGCGATGGGATGTCGTCGGCGTGGCTTGCGAAGCGAGAAATTAGCTTCATTTAGTGACTATCTTGGGTGATGAGTTCTTCTCTTTGGTCTAACTTGAGAAATTAGTTAGCTTTCTTCAACTAAAACCAAGAGTTCCATTGGGTCGAGGAAATGTAGAAGCACTGGGTTAGTCAGTGAATTTTGCTTGATTTTTTGTCCGAATATGTCGGTCGTGACGATATCTGTGTTTTTTGTATGATCATCAGCTAAGAAATTGGGGGAGGAACTCGATGGATGGCTTAGAGCAGCTGCCCTGGAAAAATCTCCTGATGTAAGAGGCGTGATTGCTCCGTAAGTATGGGAAGTCTTATCTTGGTCTTCTCTTGATCCAATTGTGTTATCATTGGTTATACTCAACCTTCGCTATTTTGTTCCATGTCGTTCGCGATGCTTTGCTCGATGGCTCTGGAGTACAGGCACGCCGGTTATTCATATTCTGGAAGGGCTGCTGCTTTTGCGTTTGGAAATATAGATCCTACATACATGTACTTCTTCTTATCTCTGTTTATGAGCAATTTTATCCACCAAACATCTCCATTCGATTGCAATAGTACCGTGTAGCGCCCCTAAAAGAAATGCTAAAAAGGAGAAATACAAGAAAACTAAAATGCATACCAAAAGTGAAAAATTTAAAGCACTTGACAGAGTTTGTTTCATTTCTACTATCTCACTGATATATAATTTCAGTACTAGGATATTCCTCCTTGGACCATCTCATCACTACTACACGCCCAAATGTGCTCTTTCAACCGCTACTGTTTACAAGACTCCCATTGGCGACCTTCCCATCGATTTGGAAGGTATTTTAAAGCTAGTTTTATCATGTTTGAAATTTTTAACTTTCAAGGGAGATTGATTTTCCCCGCGTCTTCAACATAATGTTGTAATCCGAAGTGTGGGCTGTGGAGAAGATGAGAAAGTTGGTCCAGGTGGAAGATTGTTGCATAACAACATGCGTTATTGGCAATGCAGACCCTGCATGCTTTGTTTTCATTTTTATTTGTCCAATTGATGTTTGCTCCCGATCAAGAAATTCGCTGGTGTTTAAAAAGATCCTATTTACGACGTGCTATGTTCTTATGATGTGCTTTCCGTGTAAGAAAGTCTTCCTGCTTCCTTTGAATTGACATTAATTGCGTGTAAGTTTTGATGATATTTTCCATTGGTATTCTGAAATTAAATGTTTGCCTCAAGTTACCCTTTTTATACCTTAACTTCAGTTATCGAGGAATTAAAAGCGACTGGGAAATTTGAGCTGATGGATCTTCGAATTGATGAGGCCGAGCACAGCATGGAAATGCACTTACCATACCTTGCAAAAGTCTTTGAGGGGTACTACCTCTGGGACTAATTAAGTCTATTCTTGCTTCTTTTTGTTGGAGTTTACTGTTTAGTTGTTATTATGCAGGCACTCAGTAAAAGTAGTACCTATATTGGTTGGTGCGGTTAACCCCGAAAATGAGGCCATGTACGGGCGATTGCTGGCCAAATATATAGATGATCCAAGCAACTTTTTCTCAGTATCCTCAGATTTTTGTCATTGGGGAGCACGGTATGTACAGCTCAAATTTGCTAGTCATCTAAAGAGAACATTTGATCCACTTTGGTGCGCTCTGCTATTTTCATTGGGAAATTATTATAAGCCAGACCTTGAAGTTCTTTTCAGTTATGTTGAAGATAGTCTGTAATGTGGAGTCTAAATTATCACAAGGGTAATCGGCAAGAGTACCACTACCAATGCCGAACGTTCATTTTGTGATCATGACTCGTGAACAATTTTGACTCTGTGAAGTTTAATTCTTAAGCTTTACGGCATGGATGCAGTACATAGAAATATGTTGTAGCTGGAGAACTGTAGTGGCGTGGTTTCATTCCTTCTTCAGCCCAGTTTGCTTTAATATTTTTGCAGCAGGTTGTTGATGTTCTGATTAAGGCTATTGATTTGCCAAAGGGAAAGCTGGTTCTTTCTAACCCTTTCTGCCTGAACTTGGCCTTGATTTGTCGTTTGATTCAATCTGCCTTCCACAGAGGATTTCATGGGATTGGCAAGCAATGGAGATGCTTTGTTGTTGCTGTCTGTCTTTCTAACCCGGTGCTCATCTTTTGTGTTAGGAAGATCGAGGATGGACTTAATGAATATCCACAGCCACGTTTTTCTTTTACTCACGAGACTGTGAAATAGTTATCCAAAGATGATCTAAATCTTAATCTGATCTGATTGCATTGTGTTTGGCCTTTGGGGAGCTTGTTGAGATTCTCCGTTTGACATATCTCTGCCTGCGGTCTATTTCAGCTTCAACTACACACACTACGACAAAAAATATGGTGATATCCACAAGTCCATAGAGGCCTTGGACAAGATGGGGATGGATATAATAGAAACTGGAGATCCAAATGCATTCAAACGGTATCTAATTGAGTACGACAACACAATTTGCGGACGTCATCCGATTAGCGTTTTTCTACATGTAAGACCTCAGATCATCATGACATTGCTCGAATGCCTTAATGAATTAGCTAACCTGACAGCTGTTCGCATAAGGAAAGGTCTGATTAGTCGTTGCAAGAAATCCGGACATAGCATTCAGATAGAGCTTGGCATGAGTGAGATTTGCATATAAATTTATGGTATCATTTCATGCTCCATCTTCTATAAATCCATCTCTGACAGGTTTTTTTGTCTGGTCATATCACTGTCCAGTGTCTACCACAAATATCTGGCTTATAGTTCTAACCATGCAATCACAAGAGTGCCCGAGTATTGACAAATCAGACTATCTTGACATGGAGCATCATTTTTTGTGCTTACGCATCTCCTTTCTTACTTCATTAGCTAGTACCAACTTTGTATTACTACAATGGAAGCATGCCAGTATCACGAGTATTTATAAGCCAGATGAATCCAGTAAGTCGAGTTCTAATATGAAGACGTTAGAACTGGAAATGGCTCCCTTCAAGGACGTTAGCACTTACAAGCAAAAATGCAATGGGCACGTGGATTTTGGTTTCGCCACCATGGCAGCACATACACATTTTAAATTTTGCTGTGAAGTTCTCCTGGTGCATAGCCTTGTAGATGCAGGTGTTTAAGGTTTCTGTCTAATCTCCTCTCCTCTTCTTCCTTTCTTCATGATCAGATGTCGATGAACTGCTCTACCAAGATAAAGATAAAGTTCCTCCGGTACGAGCAATCGAGCCAGTGCAAGAGCATGAGAGACAGCAGCGTAAGCTACGCATCCGCAGCAGCAAAGGCCGATGCTTGATAGCTGTCGAGATATCTCTCGAGGGAGAAATGCTTGCGCGCCTCTGAAAATTGAATGTAAAAGATGATTAACCCATGACTGTTCTGAGATTAACAAGCGGACCCTCTTTTCTTTGTGGGCTCATTGTTATGATAATTCAGCAGTGGGAGATTTGATTTCAAGTTTTTCTCAACTGCAGTGCAGCAATGGGATCAAAACCTACGATAGCATTAGCATACCGAAAAGGCTTCATAATTTCCACGGTATTCGTTTTCGAGGAACACATGGATGCTGCGCCTTAACAGCCGTCCGGATTACACGGGATCAAACGGCTCCAAATAGATCCCGGGAACTTCGATTCGTCACGTAAGTATTTCGTCCTCAGCTTCCGCCACGTGTCCGCTCCACCGCCATTCGCACCGCCGACCCCAACCTATAAATTCGAGCTTCCCGAACGACACCACTTCGCATTCGCTCCTTCTTCTTCCCACGATCCCTAGAGACATCGCTCCCCTCATCGCCATCGCTCGCTCAGATCGTACGATGCTCAGAATCGCCGGAGAGAAGCTGATCGGGGCAGCGGCCCCGCTGCGTCCGCTGTCGGTCCTGCGGCGGGCGTACCACGAGAGGGTGGTCGATCACTACAACAACCCTCGCAACGTTGGATCCTTTGAGAAGGACGATCCGGCGGTTGGCACGGGCCTGGTCGGAGCGCCGGCGTGTGGCGACGTCATGAAGCTCCAGATCAAGGTCGATGACGCGTCCGGGAAGATCGTGGATGCTCGTTTCAAAACTTTCGGGTGCGGTTCGGCCATCGCTTCTTCCTCTGTTGGTGAGCCACCTTCTGCCTATCAGCATAATCTCTTCTTTCTCTTCCACGTTTTCGATCTTGACACGCTTTTGGTTCAGTAAATACGAATAATTGAGCGTTTCGTGTGGCGTTGCTTCGTAAAGTTTCTGAGCTCGAGATCTTTAGCGCTCTTTTCTAAGAGGTTGCGCCGGCTGGTGGCGTTGAAGAGATTCGACGCAAGTAGATTCGAGCGTATGTGGTTTGGTTATTTTCATGTTTCGCGGAATTGCTCCCGCGGGCAGCAAATGAAAGGGTTTCCTCTGGTTCTGGTTCTTTCAACGGCGTGCTCTCTAGAATTCCAAGAATGAAATTGATTCATTATTCACGGGCTGCTAGATTTAACCGTTTTACCAGAGGCATCGGCCGATGATGTGGTGACCGGTGAAGTAAAGGCACATGTTCATCGCATGTAACATCTCTCTTGAACTCGGTTTGAGCTTTTTAGCTGAAATTCTGGACACGGATTGAACTGTGATGAGATGGTAAGATGGAAAAGAAGATGTCTGCACAAAAATAAGGATTGAAAACCATAATAACCAGGAGGGGGGAATGACTGGGGAACATAGGAGGAGAGAGACATCATGTGGTCGGTCGTTTGTTAAGTTTCTGCTGCGTGAAAAGCATGCTATCTATTTCAAGCTCGGATGTGTTTTTAACCTTTTTGACAATGTCTGCATCCTATCAAACTATGTTGTATCTCTGCACTTATTGATGGCGGAATTCTCTTTACCGTCTTCCCAGCAACTGAATGGGTGAAGGGCAGAGACATGGAGGACGTCCTATCCATTAAGAATACGTAAGCCTCTTTCTGTTCACGATCTTCCACGGCTAGCTAAGTGTTGTGGTCAAGTCTCGATCTCGTCCACCGTCATGGCCCCTCGGCTGATTTGCGAAGGGGTCAAGTCTCGATCTCATCCACTGTCATGGCCCCTCGGCTGATTTGCGACTTCCTTCGCAGGGAAATTGCGAAGCATCTCGCCCTTCCGCCAGTGAAGTTGCACTGCAGCATGCTTGCTGAGGATGCCATCAAGGCGGCTGTAAAAGATTATGAAGCTAAACGTGCCAAATCAAATGGCTGTCCCGATGCCAGTCCAAATGCGGTTGATGCTTGAGATATAGAGATGCTGATGTAAATATAAGGACAGAGCTCACTGTCACTGGACGTACTACCTGTTTGTTTTAGCAATGTTCTAAAACCTAGTATTTGTATGTACTTGTGTGAGTATCGTACGTATGTTTTATGTTATGCCTAGCGCCATGATGAATGTATTGCTGATCCTTAAGGAGATCATTTGATACTCTTGCTTTGCATAAAGCAATGGCTTGTCAGTGGTGATGTCCAAAAAGTTTTTAGATGCTAAGGCTGTTTGTGTCGAGGGTGTCCTCTTCCTAGCACTTCGGGGAAATATTGGTCACTGGATCCTTATATATATATGAGGAGCTCTCTTAACAGACATCGAAGTAAGTTTTAAGGTAGTTGGTATGAAGGAAAACTGCTTTTCACGAAAATATTTTTTGGCCTTTCAGAATTTGGATGACAAAATACTAATCAATTTATGGAAAAAAAAAATGTTTTTCATAGACTGAAAACAATAATCTTAGATTGCGGGCACGCTTCTTTTACCGAAAATTCATAATAATGCAAAATACTTTTTGCAAAAATCGTTTTTAGGGAAAATTGTTAGGGTGTGTTTATTTCGAGGAAAATGAATTGTTTTTAAAAATATTTTTTGTGAAATAATTGCTTGAATCACTTTCAAATATGAATAAATGAAAAATATTTCATCATCCACCAAAATAGCTAGACATAAATTGTCGTGGATAATGAAAATATTTTACAATAATTAATATTTCAAACGATGATAGAGATCTTTTTAAAGAAAATATTTTCCAAACTATTCATTTTTTGCAAAACAAATGAAGTTTTAGTTTCCATTTGTTTGATGTTTCCTTTATTTTAGAATGAGGAATTGTTTTCTCCCAATTTAAGCTTTGTTGTTTTCAACTTATGGAAAACTTTTTTCGTAGATTAATTTGTTTTTTGACGTTCAAAAATCAAGAATTTGAAAAATGATTTCTCGAAAGCATATTTTCTTCTCGAGTTTGTCTTTTTGAGAAGCAAAATGACTTTACTCATGTGAACTTTTAAACTATGGGAACGAGAGACTCATGAATACTCCTATATTGAAGACTTATTTGGTAACCATCTTATTTTTCTATTTTTCTAGTTCTTTTATTCCCTAGAATAGAACAAGAACAAAGAAATAAGAAGTAAAGAAAATCTACTTCTTTGTTTCTAAGAATCATTTCTGAATTGAGGTCTTTTTCTTTTTATAGTCATATCCTACTCATTCAGCTTAAAAGCTCATTTGGAAAATAGATATGGAAAAATTATTTTTGAAGAGAAATTATTCCTAAAAATAGAAATTTCATTAAATACACATTGAGCATCTCATAGCATGTCCAACCCTTTCAATTCTCGCACCTACCACAATAGTCTACGTATCATATCGATCTTAATCACTTGGAAAGCTTTGGAAATTTGGAAGGATTACTTTAATCTCGATTTATAAAATTTCATTATGTTACTATCAACGATGAAGTTTTCTTCAATCAAACATAATTGATTTCGAAAATATGTTTACGCAAAATACGATTCTTATTTATTATTTTATGTTCGCCAGCTGACATTCCTAATTATTATTATTAGAAAAGCTGGTGTTGTTGGTTGTCGCTGTCACGCGCCGCAAACGCGAGTGGAAATATTCTCGGACCGGGGAAAAGGAAGAACATATATAACGTCCAAGAACTGATCGTGTGTTTGTCCCAAATCAAATTGCGAACTCGGCAAACGCTCGGAAATCATTTTTCACGAATTTGCTTGGATTGAATTCGGACACCGTCCGTCCAGTTCAAAGGTCCGTCCTTTCTCCTCTCCTCGCCCGATTCGAATCCCCGGGTTTCACCGTTCTGAGCTCCAACCAGTCAAACAACAGAGTCGCCGTAGCCTTGCTTCGCTGCCCCTCTTGAAAGTGACAAAACCCATCTCCTGTGTTTCTTGATTTCATCCAATCTCATCTTTTTCCTGTTTACTCCCACCATTGATCCACTCCCTTGTAATTTTTCCATGTGGGTGCTTCGATGTATTTGTCTTTCTAAGCAGTCGTTATCACTCTCTCTTCTCTCTCTCTCTCGCCTCATTACAATTGGTACTGAGGAATTCTTTATTGCCTCACGCTACAGGTCAAAGGAAGCTATCCCACTTTGTCAAGGTGAAACGGTGCACTTTGAATTTTGTTTGTAAGTTTCTTATATCTCCTAATCCTAATTGGTCTCGTTCTCTGAATATATTAATCGTTTCTTCCTCAGAAAATCTTCCCGTTTTATGTAATCAAGATTTGGCCCTTTCACGTTTTCTTGCAGTAGATGACAAGTGTCCGATAGGACTGCTCTGCCTAGAAACGGGGGTTGGTTTGGTGAAAATTCGTCCTTTGGATTGATGGCTGGTCCAAGCGAAGACTACCAAAGCTCTCTTGGAAATGACGACATAAAAGATCAAGAAGATGCCCACGAGAGCAGCGATCCTGTAGACGAAGGCAAAGATACCGAGGGCGATTCCATGGCTCATCCGGCTAGCAATTCCATCCACAGGTCTAGTTCACGGCCACAGCTTGACCTCAGCAAAGCAGCAATTCAAGGGAACTTTGAAGAGAGAGATCCCACGATTCTTTTGCCTAATCAGTCTGATGATATCTCTCACTTGGCTCTTGACATTGGAGGTACGGAATAAGATTCCGTGGTTTTTTTTGTTCCCAAGTTTTTTCAAACTGGGTTGGTGTTTCATTAGCTCCCTCAACTCTTCGCCCTTCTCTCTTTTGATTTGTGGAGCCGTAATTGGATGGATTGCATTGCTTTAATTTTCTGTGGGAAGTGTAAGGTTTGAGAACAAAAAGAATCAAAAATATATGCACTGCATGAAGTTTTTGTAGAGACTACGCAGCACTCTGCTCTTGAATGTTAAAGCTTTTCATAGCTGTGAACTTGTTTTTGTGATTATATTACTATGTTACCTCTTAATTTTCCATTTGATGGAGATATTTTCACCGTCTGGCTGTTGACTTCATATTTTTGAGGATATACTATGCACGCAGGTTTCCACTCTTTTTTTCCCTCCTCTCCAGCGAATTTAAACTTCTTCCTTTTTCTCTATCTTTTATGTTTTTGGAGTGGACATATCGGCTCCTTTCACTTTCCCTGGTGATTTGAAGAACACTTTAATTTATCTTTACTAATATGTCGTGAGATCTTGTTTGCGGCTGGTGGATCAGAAGTGCTTGATAGTGCTTTATTTGGAGGGTTATACCCGATACATTATATGGAATGCATAATTAGAAATGGATGATATAAATTCTTCTAACACTTGAGAAGAGATGAAAGTTGAGTTTTTGAGGAAAAGTAAATAATAGAATATATTCTAGCACTTGGAAGGGCGAACAAGGTCCTTGCCGTCTGAACCTTTTCGTCATCAGTTGCTTGTACTAAATGTTGGCTTCTAAAGCAGCCTATGATGTGTTGGTGTTCTGGCAGGTTCTCTCATCAAGTTGGTGTACTTTTCAAGACACGAGGACCAATCCACTATTGATAAGAGGAAGAAAACTGTGAAGCTGAGACTAGGGATATCCAATGGCAACAGGAGAAGCTACCCAATTCTAGGTGGAAGGCTGCATTTTGTTAAATTTGAGACGCACAAGATAAACGAGTGCCTAGAATTTATAGACTCCAAGCAGCTTCATTGCAGTGGTATATTTCTTTTACACTGTCATGCTCTTGCACCATGTGCTCTTGCATGCTCGAGTGCTTTCCAGTACACTGGCACATTTTTTTGGGTGAACATATTTATCAGCAATTGCTAAGACGTTGTATTAGATTTTCAGTCTGTCATCTCTCCAACTTATCTTTGCTCCTATCTAGATATTGGTCTCATTCTGTGATTTAATCCTATATCTTCAATAGAATGAATCTATTCTCCTTTCGTTACACTAATGTTCTGGTTTGTTATGTTGTCACAGGTGTAGATTCTCGTCATTGGGGTTCTGAATCTCCCAATTCACAACCCATTAACAATGCTAACAATGCTGTAATAAAGGTGAACACTTGTTCATATGACTATTGTGGCGTATTATGTGATCCTTGCCAAATGAATGGAGAAAAACCAAAGTTTGTTTGATGTTCTTGAAGATGCGGACTTTTTAACTTGATGAAATTTTTTTAATCTGATTGAATGAACATAATGTTTATAGTATACATGAAACAAAAGGACCTACTTTTTCTTCATGTTGGTTGCAGCCCTCTCTGTGTTTTGAGAAGAAGCTTACAGTGTCACATTGTGGACATTAGGGATAGTAATATTGACTTCCTGTTCCTTTATAAGCGAAAAGAAAATAACATAAACTCAGACACCAGTTAGTGGACGTTATGTTTCTCATCATCTTCTATGTTGTGCCAATTAATTTTTCCTTAAAAGGCCCAACTAATTTTTTCTCACGGTATTCATCCTAACATCATTAGTGGGGAAACCATAAGTTCCTTTGTACCTCTGTCAAGACCTATCTTTGTTACAAGTATGTTTGTATATGTATGCATGCCCACTTTTTGCTGAATTTCATTTTGTTGGCATGCTGATGTTTTTGAAAATCAACAAACGTTGACGTAGTCAGACTTTTGGCCAGGGAATATTTTCCATCTTTCAGTTCTTATCTGGCAAACATTGCGTGTGTGTGTTTGTGTTCGCTTTTTGTTGATTTTCATTTGATTGGCATTTGGATGTTTTTGAAAATGGACAATCTCTGATGTAATCAGACTCTTGGTGAGGGACTATTTTCCTTCTTTCTGTTCTATTCTAGAGAAATCTGAGCCATTAATGCATTGTTCTTGCAAGAAGGCCACGGGTGGTGGAGCATTCAAATTTGCAGATCTCTTTAGAGAAAGGCTTGGCGTTAGTATTGAAAAAGAAGATGAAATGGATTGTCTTGTGGCTGGTGCAAATTTTTTGCTCAAGGTGAATCTTTTGCACTTCCCCTTTCAGCTAGATTTCATTCTTGTCCATTATTTTTCTTTTCCTGAGACAGGGAACTGAAGTTTCAAGTTTATCTTCAACATCATAGATTTTATCAGGTGGACATGTTTGAGCACATGAATCAACCTATGAGCCTGAACATGTTATGAAGTGCCATTTTTTATTTTCCGCTCAATTTTCTTGCCTCCAATCTTCAGCATTTTGAATATCAACTACAGAAAAATTTCTAGGTGGAGTTCTGCTATTGTTTACTCATTCACCCAGCGTTAGTAATTGTAGAATTATGTATTTCTCAACTCCAGCTCTGCATGACCCAAAAAAAAAAAAGAGAGAGAGAGAGAAAACTCCGGCTCTGCCAGCATGGATGGACATTAGTTTCATTTGCATTAGTATTTTCATATGTGTTGGTTTTGATGTCATCCTTAAGTCTCTTGGAGCCTCCTAACATTGCTACTTATTGTAATTAGGCAATTCGTCATGAAGCTTTTACTCACATTGAGGGTCAGAAAGAATTTGTGCAAATCGACCCCAATGAATTATTCCCTTATCTTCTTGTTAATATTGGATCTGGTGTCAGCATGATTAAGGTAAATTTATCATCTTTTTCGTGGCTGTGCGTAAACTTATATTTTCCTAGTTAGTGTTTTCAGTTTTTGCCTGCTACAGGTTGATGGCGATGGGAAATTTCAGCGAGTCAGTGGTACTAATGTTGGTGGAGGTACATACTGGGGCTTGGGAAGGCTTTTAACAAAGTGCAAAAGGTCAATCTTGATAGTCCTTGTTTCCTTCTATCTATCTGCAAGTTTTCCTAAGCTGGTGCCTTGGATTGTTTTTTGTGCTTCAGTTTTGATGAGTTGCTGGAGCTAAGTCAACGGGGAGACAACAGGACAATTGACATGCTTGTTGGAGACATATATGGCGGTATGGATTACTCTAAGGTATGACTTGCCTTTGGTTCCTTCCATTGAAGCTTTTTGCTAACATATGTTCTACAAAAGGTGATATACCATGTATGTCTGTTGAAATTGTTTCCTTTTTCATGTCACTGAGTATTGTGTTATCACATGTTCATCCATGCGATCAAGCTTCTCATGTTGTTAATAATCCCAGATTGGTCTATCTGCATCCACGATTGCTTCAAGTTTCGGTAAGGCTATTTCCGAAAACAAGGAGCTCGAGGACTACAGACCTGAAGACATATCCTTGTCTCTGTTGCGAATGATATCTTACAATATTGGGCAGGTAAGTTGCAAACAGAGAGGATCCTGTTTTGCTTGTCTCTTCAATTTAATGGCACTACAATTGTGACCACCAGCATGAGTTTGATTGTACTCCATCCATTTGGCCTTTCCTTGTTTACCTTACTTAAATCTTTCATTTAGACCATCAAATAACCAGAGGTCATGCAAACAAGTATGAGTGCTGTCTACTTTTTATTCCATGTATTCTGGTGGATAATGCTCCAAGATGATATGATTTGGCAATTGAACAAATTAGCCTAGTCAGGATTCGAAGAAAGTTACGAGTGACAAGGGCATTTAGGGTGATTGAATCACTTCAAATATTTATTAGAAATATTAACCACTCATATACTATCTTAGAAAGGTAGCGATTATTTCATTTTCTCGAAATGGTATAATACACGGTGTTCTTATAAATAAATGGAGTGCCCTGAAATTTTTCTTGGAGTCTCCATAGATATGAGAATGGATATATTGAAAGACTTCTTAGGGCTTCATTTAGTTGCTCTGATCTTATGGTATTTTTTTTTTTTTTTTTTAATAGTATGTGGTTTTACATTGTATTGGAATCTAATTTGTGATGGCAATATTCTCACTGTGCCTATTGTTTCATTGCTTCTGATTTGATCATTTACCGTGCAGATATCTTACTTGAATGCACTAAGGTTTGGGTTAAAGCGAATCTTTTTTGGCGGTTTTTTTATTAGGGGCCATGCTTATACAATGGACACAATATCTTTTGCCGTTCATTTCTGGTAAATTTTTGGTTTAATGAGCTTATTCATGATCTATTGAAAACAGCTATTGCGGAAAGTTGAGTGCATTCTTTTACCTTTCTTGATTATCAGTTATTCAGAGCTAAATAATGTTGCATTATGTAGGTCAAGAGGGGAGATGCAAGCAATGTTTCTGCGGCATGAAGGATTTCTGGGAGCATTAGGTGCATTTATGAGCTATGAAAAGCATGGTCTTGATGACTTAATGGTCCATCAGTTGGTGGAAAGGTTTCCAATGGGGGCGCCATATACAGGAGGAAATATTCATGGCCCTCCGCTGGCAGACCTTAACGAGAAGGCAAGTTTAGCTTGAATAGCTAGAAGCTCTCCTGAACATATTGACAGCTGTGAAACTATGAGGTTAAACTTTTCATGGTTTGTCGTTTGTGTGATTTTGCTCGCTTTTAACTTTTTGGAGGATTTGGTTTTCTTTGGAGCTCTTCGTTTTAAAGAAGATCGAATCATCTTTACCCCTTTAATAAGCCATTTCATTTCCTCATCCATACATTTGTAGAAGCGATCAGAGTCTCTGCTTTGGTTCAGTGAGAGCCATTTTACAATCTTTTGAACTTGTCCAAAATTTAGTTTCTGTCTGAACTTTCAATTCTTCCTCTGTTTGGTTGAATTCTCTCAAATGGCTTTCTTTTGACTTGAATTAGAAGTTTGACAAAGAAGTCTTCAAGGGCCTTTATTGCTTAGGCAGTCTTTTGCACGAGATCTTGTCTAAAATTTTTACATAATCCGTGAACAGATATATTGTTCATTCTACCGGAAAGTTGATATCATTATCACTTGTTATTGACAAGTGAAAAAACTTTCTCCTCTACAACAATCGTTTTTCACCGTTGTTACTGTTTGTCAATCTTTTCCATTTTACGTAAGTGACATTGTGTTGTATGAAAAATTTGAAGGCCTGCTAAAGATTTTTTCTTATTAGATAATGGTTAAACTTCACTGCTGTGATGGACCATAGTTTTAAACTTATCTTGGACCTGTTCAGCAAGGTTTAGATACCGGGCCCATTGACTTTATGGTTGGCTTTCAAGCAGATAGTATTTGAGGATAAAGAAATTTGGGGAATAGATTGCACGAGCAAGTTGACTAGGAGATGGAACAATTGATATTCAGAATAGGGTCCTGCTTTTACATTTAAATGTTCTGGAAAAGCTAAAAGTACATGGTGGCTAATCAATTTCAGGTTGCCACTAGTTTTGAGTATAAAGCATGTTAAAGTGGCTTTTGGTGAAGATTCTTTTTTTCCTTTTATATCCTTGGTGTTCTAATCAGTGTCCAGGCATCTTTAAAGCACAATTCCCAACAACCATGTGCCCACTGGAAGAGAAAAGTTAGTCACTAGCATGTAGATGGCCAAGAGAATCTTTAAAGTAGAAATATGCAGTTAACCAATGGTAAAGAAGAGAATAAAGATCAGCCTTTCGTGTCATGTCTTTCATCTTACTGTAATAAGTTGACTGCTTATTATGTATAAAGCTCGTGTGAACGAATTTGTTTTTAAATGAACTCAAGTGTGGAACTACAACCATTCAGGAGATGTTGTCAGGGCCAGAGTGGGTTGCTTAAACTGTTTGTAGGAAAAAGTAAGTTTAAGTGACAAAATATTCTTTACTTTTGAGCACATGTGGATGTCAATGTCGATTTTCATGCAGTAGTTTTGTTGAATTTCCTAAAGGTCTTTCTCTGGTCTTAGATCTCTGATGGTATACTGCTCTACTTCTTTGTATGTGTAATCATTTTTGTATGAGATATTGAGTTCAAGAAAGGAACATGCTTGTATTGGCTGGGTGGTAGAGAAATGTACACCAATTGCAAGTACTTGCAAGACAGACAAAACAACGTCGACTGCAAGCATTTACCAGATAATGCATTTCCTGAATATGTCTCACTATGCCATATTCCTGATTATTTTCTCTTGATTCCAAGCCATTCCCTTCTAGATTTTCTCCTATTTTGTCTTGCTTAGGATATATATATTGGTGGAGATATTGAGCAATTCCATTGAGTGTTTTTAATCATCCATATCCTCCATCTTTGATAGTTATCAATACTTTCCAGAATTTCACAGAATGCCTCATGCTTTTGAAGTAAATTGCAGATTTCATGGATGGAGAAGTTTGTGCAGAAGGGAAATGAGATCACTGCACCTGTTCCGATGGCTAAACCTGGAACCACTGGACTTGGAGGCTTTGAAGTGCCTTCATCAAAGGGAGGTACTCTGCGCTCTGATGCAAGTGCTTTAAATGTCGGTGTTCTTCATCTTGTGCCAACTCTGGAGGTGTTTCCCTTATTGGCTGATGCAAAAACGTATGCAAGATCTCACACTTTTTTCATTTTGATTAGTTATTTTATCTTGCAATCAGCCTCATCTATATTGCTCATGCTTATTCTGTTAAAGAAAGACCCAAAAAAGCAGGAGTTTTTACACTCTTGGCTCATACAAATATTTTGTGGCATCTTCAAGATAACAGTTTCGAATTGACCAAAAGACATTGAGCCTTTATCGCATGCATTTGTATATGGATGGCTTTCAAACGTCTGTGCATTTTCCTTAAGAAATTAAAATGGAAGGATAGATGCTTGGTTTTACTTTATACAATTGTATGCTAGTGATATTTTTATTGATACTCCTTTTTTGATAAATTGAATGATGTCTCTACTGGTGCCTGATATACTAAATTCCTTACTGACTGCTTATATAATATTCTTCCATTATGTTATGCATCATGAATTTATAACTTTTCCCAGGTACCAGTGATTGCATATTTCCACGTGCCCTTGTAACACTATGTTTACTTGCAATTTTTACAGATATGAACCTAACACTATTGACCTATCAGAGACTGGTGAGCTAGAGTAAGTTGCAAACACTACTCTGTGTCAATTTCATTTATATGAAAATGAGTTTCTCTTTAGCTGATTTGTGTAAATCTCACTGAAGATACTGGTTCACTGTGCTGCTGGAGCATTTGCCAGACCTTGTTGATAAGGTATCTGCATGTTTTGATTGTCGCCAACGAAAATCTCCCTCTCTCTCTCTCTCTCTCTCTTGTGCATGCGAACAGTGCATACACTTGCACCCCTGCGAGCAAATACTGATGGTCAGACCTGGGCCATTTCTGAAGTAAATCATAAAATGTACGATTTTCTCATACTGGGGAATATTGGGAAACCAAAAATTGGGCTTGAATTGAGGTGCTATACTGAATCACCAATCACATGTATAGGTGAGGGTTGCCTACATCTGACCCTCCTTGGCCCCTGCAATGCAGTAACTGCAGCAGAACCACCAACAAAATAGTTTTGAGATTTCAACACTGTCCTGCTCGTAGTTATCTTTTAATTTTAACAAAGCTCAAGGTTGAAGCATATAATAAGCAGATCTACAATGGTTATAGAGTTGCACTTTACATGAATTGCAGGCAGTTGCAAGCGAAGGAGGAACTGATGATGCCAAGAGGAGGGGCGATGCATTTGCCCGTGCTTTTTCAGCTCATATGGCTCGGTAATTTTATATTTATGACATGTGCTTGTCATATTGTGTGATTGGTGCAAGACTAGGAGAAGAACTGGTTCATTGATACTGTGAGTTTCGACCATGGTTGGATGAGTATACAAAAAGTGTCTCGAGATTTTGTGTGTAGTTCTCCTTTGAGTGTTGAAAAGGCTTGAGTTTATCTTTCTAATGAATTGAAGGGACCCCATTAGTTAACTTCATCTTCATAGCATCCGTATTTCTGGAGGTGGATTAAATTAATATTTTTTTAATTTACGTGTCTTTGAATGATTGAAAACTGGGAAGGTTCACTCCGCCGTTGCTTCATGAATTTGATATGACAATGCAAATGAAGACACAGCTTGGTGATGCAATAAAGAGTCCACTTGATCCTCTTATCTGTCCTTCTCGTGTGAATGGTTTTTTAGTTCACTCAGAGATCTTTTGTGTTTTGCAATTTATTATGACAACTCAAGATGCATAAATCTGGTTATTTTAAGATCTTGTTGCAATCTTAGTTATCTAAAAAACCTCCCAAGATGTCAAAAAATATGTGGGACAATCAATACACTAAACTAGTGAGAATGTTCTGGTTTTTCATCAAGGTTGCACTTGTTTTTAATTAAGTTATACAGGATTGGTACATAATAGAGTGCAATGACATAAAAGAATTTTATATGGCTGACCCAATTAGTGAAATAAGGCTCAGCTGCCTTATATTTCTTTCTTTCTTTTCAGTGTCAGTTAGCCACTGTTGAGTTGAGTGTCTTCACATGCAAGTCAGTAGCTTCCAACTAAGTTTTTGGTGCTCGGACTGTGACTATTGGAGAGAGGGCTATTTAAATGAAGGATTTACTTCTAATTCCTCTAAGTCATTTCTCCAATATATGAAATTACGGTGTTCCTATAGCTATGGTTGCTTTACACAGCTTTAACTTTCCATCTCATTCATATATGTCAATGCTCGTTTTCTTGGTTGTTGAAGTAATGAACTTGAGTGAATTAACTCTCTTCTTCAATGTTGTTGTTGCCATTTTTTTCCTGAAGTTTAAATGACTGTTTTTGACTCTTGATCGTTTGTCATAAGTGAAGCAGTAAAATTCAAATTATAATTTGTGGAGCAGGTTGATGGAAGAGCCTGCTGCCTATGGAAAGATGGGATTGGCCAATCTTTTGGAATTAAGGGAAGAATGTTTAAGAGAGTTTCAATTTGTTGATGCCTACAGAAGCATAAAGCAAAGGTAAAAAATTTATTGACAGCTGAAAAGTTTATTCGTGTGAAAGGGGATCTAAGTCATTTTGATTCTGGAAAAGTATTATATTGACAATTTCCTGAAAGCTGGTTACTATTATCATTTTACCACTTATCTGATAATATTTTTGGTATATTTAACTTTACATTTCACATATTCATTGTTATTGTTGGAGATCGTGAAAGCATTATAAGGCTTATGTGGAATTCCATTTTCCTTTACATTTCCTTTGGAAAATGACTTTTTGTCTTCCAGTTCTCCCAAAAACAAGGAAATCCACAGTCGCGGGTGCATCTGTTCATCATTTCGCTATTTTAGTTTCAGATGAAAACAGAAACTGGACTTCTGGTACCAAATGGACCCTAATAACCTTGATTGTTTCTGCTTGCTAAATATATTTGTTACCTAAGCCCCAAGTTGAGTCCTCCAACATAACATGAGAGGATTATGATTTATGCAGGAGTATTCTTTGGAGATGATGAATGTTTTTGTCGGTAGTTCAGGTGGTTCTGAATGTCATTAGAGTAGTTTCCTCACTTGACAACTTTTGCTGTAATACTGGAAATGCCAATAAAAGTCTAACCAGGGCTGAAGAGACGAAACAGATTCAATCCCACTATCAGGCTGGTTAAAAAATTATGAAATAAAAAAGATTTACCGGGATTGTGTAAGCGTGAAAGCAACACCATTTTTTGTTTTTTTATTTTCCTTGGCTTGAAAATACAGGGAAAATGAGGCGTCTCTTGCTGTTTTGCCAGACTTGTTGATGGAGCTTGATTGTATGAGTGAGGTGAGTGTAATATGAGTACTGTTCTATTGTTCCCTTCTTACTGGAAAGTATTTTGAAGTCTTCAGAGTTCTGAAAAATCTGCAGCTTGAATTTTTGGCTCATCTAGGTGGAATCTTGATTTCAACCAAAGAAAAATTGTGTTGATTATTGCGGAATAAATACTACCAATGAAATGTGCTGTAACAATTTAGTCATTTAATCAACTGTAAGTGTATGCTTTGATTTCAGGAAACACGGCTGCTTACTCTAATTGAAGGTGTCCTAGCAGCAAATATATTTGACTGGGGATCTCGAGCCTGTGTGGATCTCTATCATAAGGGAACGATTATTGAAATTTATAGAATGAGTCGGAACAAGATGCAAAGACCATGGCGGGTAAGTGGATTGAACTTAAACTCTGACACAGATTCTGGAAAAGGGATAATCAACCTACTTTCATGTTGTAGGTGGATGATTTTGATGAATTTAAGAATAGAATGTTGGGATCAGGACCCCAGAAGCCTCGCCCCCACAGAAGAGCTCTACTCTTTGTGGACAATTCAGGTGCTGATATCGTACTCGGTATGCTTCCGCTGGCGAGGGAGCTCCTGCGACGTGGAACAGAAGTAAGGTTTCCTTTACATTCGCAGACTAAAGAAATGGTCTGTAACTGTTAAACGATAAGTGGTGCAAGTCTTTCTTGCACAGTCCGTGAACTGTGAACTAGTTATGCACAAGTTAGTCTTGTAAATTCGACTGCTTGATTTTCACATCTGGATATGTAAGGCATCATGCATTATTTTACATTTTTAAAACCTACTAAAGAAATTTGTGAAGACATCTAACTTTACCTATGAAGGCTAAGAAACTTCATGCATCTGTCCTTCTAAATGAGATTCAGACCAACTGATGTAAATGGAAACCTCCCGAAAGAAGATGGGCATCATCTCATTGACTTGTGTAGGAAAGCATAAGTATTGATTGAAATAACTGGCATTTATCGAGGCTTGCATATTCTCTGAAAGCCTCAGCTACTATTTCTTAACCCATCACTATGCTTTAATGGACATGTAATGATACTCATTTGCAGGTGGTTTTGGTTGCAAATTCACTCCCTGCTTTGAATGATATAACTGCTATGGAGCTTCCTGAGATCGTTGCTGAGGCTGCCAAGGTCAGCAACTTGAAATTCTCTTCCTTTGGAGAGGATTGCCAGTGAAATAATCATCACTTTGTTTAATCATGCACCTTTGCTTTTGCTGCAGTTTGGTTTCTTCTAGAAAAAGGAAACCGCTTGCACAATAAATAGTAGTGTTCTGTTATTTCCAACTGCACCCTGATCTGAATATTAAAGCATGCATAATTGACAAGAGAGACTAATGACTGCTGTGATCGATTACAGCACTGTGATATTCTACGAAGAGCAGCTGAAGCCGGAGGCCTCCTCGTAGATGCAATGACCAACTCAATAGATGGCTCCAAAGAAAATTCTTCTTCAGTTCCTCTGATGGTTGTCGAGAATGGATGTGGGAGTCCATGCATTGACTTGAGGCAGGTCAGCTCTGAGCTAGCTGCTCTTGCAAAGGATGCTGATTTGGTAGGTCACGTGTTCACACTGAAATTTCTTCTTGGACCCCATTTCTATTTTGTAGAAAGAGTCTTATGCTACAACATGCTACTCCATTAGTCGTGTTAGTCGTGCTGTCTAAAGTTGACGTGATGGAGCTCTTGCAATGCAGGTTATCCTGGAAGGCATGGGTCGAGCTCTTCACACCAACTTGTATGCTCGGTTTAAATGTGATGCTCTTAAGGTAAAGCTTCTTGTTGCAATTTCTCCGGCAAAGGTCAAAAAGTGTCATTTCACGTTTTACGTGCGAATGTCCTATGGGTCTGAGAAAATCCATTCAGAAAATTCCCTCATTTTCACCTAAAAGTCGAGCAAATGAAAAGCTTTGGCGAGGTTGTCTCCACAGATAGCTTCAACGTCTTATTCAGCACCCTGTCTCAAACGCGGACTGCTTCTGTCTTACAGCTTGCGATGGTGAAGAATCAAAGATTGGCGGAAAAGCTGGTCAAAGGCAAGATATACGACTGCGTCTGCAAATATGAACCTGCCGGTTGAACTTGGACGCTTCCCTGTTTGCCCTCTGGATAGATCCTTAAACCTTCGGAGCGATTATAGGATGAACAGTGGTGGTTGGACTCATCTTGGAAGATGACAAAGACATTGTCCTCTTCTAGCTTTTCTTTTAAACACTGCCATAACAGTTTCATCGTGCAGGCCACTCTTGTAGCATAAGATTACACATTTGGGAATGATTTATCCAATGGGATGGAAAATCCCCAGTGCTTCTATCATACTCTACAAATAAGTTTCAGTCCTCCTGATTTCCTGGAGTCCCTCCTGCTCGGCATAGACGATGGAGGAACTCCCGCGTAGCTTAGTGTGGCGTCATGGAAAAGATGAATGTTATCGAATATCCGAGGTATCTACAGTCGAGGTGAAATAAAAGGCGCATGCGGTCGCAGGACAAGTGCTTTGAATTCGCTAATCGTGATCCTTTATATCTGGCTCGCGTACCTGATCTCAAGGGTGCGCAATTCCCTTCTAAAATGTCTGACATCCTAAATTTGGAATCGTGAAAAGACCCAAAAAAGGAAACTGGTCCTTTCGTTTGTTCGTTTGTGTTTCAGCTCGAAGCGTATGCAGCTTGAAATATATACTATCCGTTGGAACTTGATTACAAGTGAAGGGCATTTGGTCTAGTGGTATGATTCTCGCTTTGGGTGCGAGAGGTCCCGAGTTCGATTCTCGGAATGCCCCTCAACGCTCTCTCTTTTGACTCTTTTTAGACCCTTCCCCATCATTTCTGCAATTTTCTATCCTTCATTTCATGTCAGGAGAATGTGTAAATTGAAAGCTCTTGCCCATGTACTTTCTTCTTGATGTTGAGCTTGTTCTTTCAATTGCAATAACGAAATGTGCACGGACTTCTAAACCGGTTTATGACCCTCATGGTCCCCTTCATCATGATTAGAATAGTGGGTTTCGCCTTGTTCATACAGGACTTCCCTTAGAGATTCGATTTCAGGCTATGGCCCGATTAGTTCTTTTTTGATTTGAGAGACACTAGCTCAAACCAGAGACTTGTTATTTGTTAACGTTAATGAGTCGGAAAGGTTTGCTTTTGTTCAATTCAATTTGAAGTTGGAAGGTCGATGATATTTTCCCAGCCATTAACTTACATCATAGGACATGTCAAGACTCATGTTTCTATCTTATTATAAGTTTCGAAACCCAACAAATTGTCGATCCTCATCAAATTTTAGCTGTAATTGGTACTCGATAAATATAAACATGAATAAAAGTTTTAAAATCAACGAGGTCTTCAATTCAAACAATTCCCGAAAAAAAAAATTGTAACTTTAGTCTAATTTATGGATAAATCGTCATATCAAAATTCAGAAATATGAGTCGAAATACTTTGTACGAATCGAAATTTGAAATGTTAGGAGCTCCCTCATATAGTCAAACCATCAGAAACCCTTTAAGAGCAAAAAGCACAAACAGTAATCATACCATTCAGCATAAACAAAAGACAGATGGCTACTCTTAAAAATAGGGATAACATTAAGTTCTAACACATTTTTAAATACTAAAACGAGAAAAGAGCACTGGCACATCTTCCTCGGAGTTGCCACAAAATCCTACGGCTTTGAATTCAGATCTTTCACACTAGACGACATCAGACGACACGAGGACGACCAAAAAAAAAAGAAAGAAACTCAAAAACCAAAAATAGGATAAAAAAGAAAAAAAAGCTATCACAATCAATAGTGACGATGCTCAAAGGCTGCCATTGTTGAACTCTCTCAGGCTTTCTCATTTTCACACTCTGTTGTCGTCAATGCCAGGTCAATTTGGAATAACCGATCTGGAAATAGCAATCCTATTACTATGCATCAGCTCGATTTCAGACTAACGGGTTGCTCGCGGAGGCGTTGTAGTCGTTCATCATCCCGGTCCACGACGGTCCTAGACCGTTGAAATAGCCATACCCGTTCTTGCTCGCGTCGGAGCAGCCTTGGTCTTGCCACTCCAGCGACAAGAGCTTCGGGTTCGGCTTCACATCCATCGCGTTGATCTGCTCCTGATCATGGCCCTGATCGTATGGAACGAGCATGTTCAATCTCTGGCAATTCTCCATGAAACTGTTGGCATTTCCGCTATGACCACCGTCGATGGCCATCCCGTATGGACCACAGAAGCCATGGAAGCCCGGGGCCAACCCAGTCGAGCCGCCGAGATCTCCGACCACGCCCATGTGAGGATGAGGGCTATCGCCGCTCAGCATGAAGTTGCTGTCGTAACTCATTACCTTGCCCTCCAAGAAATCGATGGGCCTCGGGTTCTCGAGCCCCGAGAAATTGTTGCCCGGGCCCGCGTAGGAGGCCCCATGGACGCCGAGCAAGCCGTGGAGGTGCGAAAGCTGCACCTCAGGCGAGAACGAGAGGTGGAGGTCGGTCGAGTGGTCGCCACGAGACGAGGACGCCGACGACTGCCCGGGGTGGCTAGGGACCCCATATCCTTGATGATCATTGTTGGCCAATTTCTTGCTGCTGGCACTGTTGTTGCTATTACTGCCAGAATTAGAGGCTTTCTTGTTCTTCCGGCAGCCGCCTCCGACGGGGATGTTGCGGAGGGTGCCGCCTTTGGTCCAGTAGCGGCGGCAGGTCTTGCAGAAGTACCGGGGCTGCGACAGGCTGTAGTTGTTGTAGTAGCAGAACTTGGTGTGAGTGGACTCGCACCTGGGGCACTTCAAGGGCTGGTCGTGCTGCGGCCGGAGCCTCCTCTCCATCAAGGGCCTCGAGCACGCGAGCATGTCGCCTGAATTAGGGGAGGACGTGTCCATTCCCGAGTCGTCGTGAAGAGTGCCCTGAGAAAAATCAAAGGACAAGAGAATGTGGAATGCGCGTGTCAGCAAAAACGCCTGTGTCATACTTATGCATCATCAGAGGTCGCAATAATGCAAGAAACAGACAGGGCTTGCTTTTGTCGTTTATGGAAGCAATAATGCAGCGATTATTAGCACGTACGGCTTCGAACTGTTACTGTCCTCTCTATTTATCTTGTTTTGCACATCGAAGATGTACTTTCGCACGAATATGATGACCAGAGAACGTGACCGATTGTCACATTTTATCCTCTGTAACGCGAACAGCTTCCGCATTTAGCGAAACATCGTCTTACTCAGAGAAGCTCGAGAAAGAGGGGCTAGAGACGAAGCGTCGTTCTAGGATCTCAAATGGGTATCTGATGCGTGGAAGGGAAGGAAAGAAGATAAATCGACGATGGGAAACCTCTTCCTCGAGCGATACATGATGGCGAAATGGTCATGTTTCGAACAATGCACACGGATCAAGCGCGCGTTACACGGAGGTGGGGGGATGATGAGGTAATGATGAAAGGGATTGACCTGTAGCCAGTCAGATGAATCCATGCAGACTTGCAGGGAGGTGAATGCCATTCGGTGTCGATGACTCCACTTTATCGAAAATTCACAACAGCAGACCGACCCTCCGACGGATCAAGATCGCGCATGCAAAGACCAGGACTGAAACCGAATCACTCCAGAAGAGAACTCCCCCAGATCATCGTTTCACTCCTCGGAGAAGCTTCTGATTATATAATGGGAGTAAGTGAGAGAGAGAGAGAGAGGGAGAGAGGGAGAGAGGTGAGTGGGAATGGCTTATGTGGGGATGCATGGAAGCACGGGTGGGGCTGTGAATAAGAAGGCGAGAAAAAGGCGGAGGTGTAGGGAGATGGAAGGAGAGAGAGATACGGTCTACGCAGCGTCGGTGGTATGTTATGTACGGCCGACATCTTGTGGGGCCCTACGCTGTCTCGTTTCTCCGTTGCCCCTCCCTCTATGGTGGGTCCGCCACTTACCTAGGAGCCAAGCAGGACCTATGCAAAACTCTGTCTCCATGTACACTTCCTTGGAGAATTCACGCATTTGACCTCAAGTTCTCAGCACTCAAGCTGACTGGGCCACGTTTTTCTCCATCCAGTTTTCTGATAACTACAGAGATAGACATTACTAAGTATTTTTACTTAGATTAGCTTACATATTGGTACAAATCAAAAGCATGATTAGAGAGTATACTTAAAATATTTCCTCGAATCGAGCATTTAAATTCATCATAAGTTGTCAATATGTCTCAGACATGAGTTCATTATATCTTGATTGAATAATCTTTAAATGAGGAAATTATCATTACCTTTGCACTTTGCTCAGGTTAAAGATCTCAATGTATTGTACAGAGAGAGAGAAAGCATAGAGCAAACAAACAAGGGATTGTGGCCCACTAGTGAAGACGGATATGGGGTCATCATTGGCCAACGGAAAGAGCTATGCGGAGGTCCTCAATGGAAGCGAGCAATGGGGCTAGTGGTGGTGGTGGTGTTGGTGGTGGTGGATGAGCTACCATTTGAATTGATTAGGGGTCATTCTTTGGAAAAGGAAATGATAGACTTGCAAACACAAAACAATGGTAAATGATGATTTCGGGGTACGAAACGGTACGCACAACCAAGAATCAAGGTACAACTACATGTTTCGAAAATGAATGCACGAAAGTGGTCAGAGGAGAATAAATGCGAGGTATGTTCTTGAATTTTTCTGAGCACGCACGGAAACATACATGTCTAAAAACTCAAAAAGTCCACGAAAATAACCCCAATTGCTCCATAGGACATCTTAGCTACAAACTAAAGGGATCGTCTGCACTCCCAACGCGGAACGGAACATTCGGTGGATTTCGCGGTTCTCGTACTTTGAGAATTCGTATTACATAATCATGTCCATGTGAAATCGGGTGTAGTCTTTTGAAGCTCGATATGGAGAATATCTTATTTCGGAAAAAACGACAGTAGGACAGTAGGGAGGAGAAAGACAACGTCAGGAATAGCGGCTTCTTCGTCACGACAAGGGGGGCTGCTGGGGTCGGGGACTGACGTGACCGAAGAAGAATGTAAGGAGGAGGGGAGGGAGAGAATATTTATTTTGGGGTTTCCGATAAAGCGGCAAATGACTCCTGCCCCCCCTTCCCCTCTTCCCTCCCTTCCAGCCCAGCGAAAACCCAAACATCACTCCACTTGCGGGGCCCCCCTCCATCTGGTGGGCCCCACTCGTTCGCCTCCCACAAGCAAGGCATATATTCCCCTCACGTGCCTCACGTGCCCTCCGCTTCTAGTCCTTCCTTCTTTCTGCTCTGCTCTCGTGCAACGCCCCAAGCAAATCCACACCACCTTCGAGTCCAGCCTTAGAGATTTGCATTCTCGTCAAGGACGTCGGATGAGACTTGCGATTCATATTTTCAGTTGCACTTTAACTTGGATCTTGCCATTTAACTAGTATATAGTTGACTTGATGACGATAAGTTAGATCAGATTTTTTTGAGAAAAAATGTCTCCCGCATAAAAGGATTCCATTCCTTGTGTTTTTAGATTGATTCTGTGTAAACTCATCAGACCCATTATCCTTTCTTGCCTGAAAATAACCATATACGTTGAAAAATTCTCGGATGGCATGATTGCAATCCCCTTCAATCTTTACTATCTTGATTCCATGCTGCATTGAACGGAAAGTTGTAAGTGCAAACGTAGCAATGTGGAGCCTGGTTCGACTTAAAATTGGAGCTCGCGTTTAAATTAAATCAATTCCACAGTGGAGGTGCAATGTCATGGGCACATATTTAGTAAAAGACCTTTGTCCTCCGGGTTCAAAGTTCCAATCGACTTCCCTCGCCTTGGAATGAGTTTGAAAATCCATCCTTGCGCAAACGGACAGGCGGGTTTGGATCCATTTTTTGAAAACGAATTTGATCTTGACGCATGGACTTTATGTGCAGCTGCTTTAGGATTAAGATAAACCTGCGAAGATTCTTGATAGCTTGAACAACACACTCCAGACAAAACCAGGACAAGATGAGGATCCAAAGTCGGTCGTAACTTGTCAGGTGAATAAAGTGATGACCCGCCCTAGATTGTCCACTGACCTCGGACACACAGCAGTTGATTTAAAATTATTAACCTTGGCATGACATGGTCCATTCATCACCATTATCATCATCCATGATAGAGGCTTTGTAACTAACATATATATCGAACGCCACGGATCGCTTAAAGATGTCATCATATCGTATCGACTTGCCCTCATTTCTAGTCGTGCCGATGAGCGGTAATCTCGGGTTACTTGATCGATAACATGACATTGGCAACAAGGGATGTGTGCATGTTTGTGTGTTGTAGCTAGGAACTAGGTCATCGAGCTCGGTTGGCGAAAGAATCCTATGTTAGGGAATGCTTGAAAACAAGTGGGGTTCCGAGTTTCAAGCATATCTGTCTACCAGCCTTTGGAGTATCAAATCGAAATAGGCCAAAAAGCTCAAAAGGAGGAATGGCGTATGATGGCGAATGCATGTGTTTGCATGCGCTTTCGAGGAGATTCTTCGACTCGCAGTGCCTCTTAGCCGAATGCTTGTCTTTTTGCTGCTGCTCCAAAGAAAAGACAAGTGCCCTTAGGCACTTTAGCCATATGACTTGGGGCTTTAAAGTTTAAATTCTTCTCCTCCTTCTCGATCGCCATTACCGCAGAAATAGGAAAATCTTGAAGCTTAAGCTAGAGGGGTGAAAGCCAAAAATCCATGGATTTTCCAATTTGCACCCACGTTTTGCTTTTTCTTTCTGTTTCGTTTGATGAGGGGGATAAAGGTGCACAAAGGGCTCTCCACGCCACCATCATTCGAAAGTTTTTTTGGGGCTCCTTTCTTTTCGTAGATTAAATACGGATTGATTTGTGGTCTCCCTCTTCTTTTTCCCCGCTTTCTTTTGTTTTTTAATTCCGCGATATCTTTAACCATTTCGTGGAGATGGTACATGAACTTGTTTATAGTACTCTGGGATTTTACTTTATCGCAAACATGCGATTATGCTTCGAGTGTCGCTTTGGGGGAACTAACATGTACCACAAGGCCCATTGAGCGAGGTTTCCAACTTCAAAATAAGTGATAGGGTTGCAAATTAAGGTTTAATCAAATTTTGAAAGAACTACTTTCATCACCTTAAAGGAAAATGACAAAAATGATTCCTAAATTTTAATCAAATGTGTAATATAATATACAATATGGTTCATGAACTTTTAATTTGTTCAATGTGATTCAATTAACTTTTGATATATACTCAATTTAATTCTTGAGTTATATAAAAATGTTTGATGTTGCCCCATAATTCATGGATCACATTATACAAATTAAAAATTTAAGAACCACGTTGAATAGATTAAAAATTCATGGATTACATTGCATTTTTTACCAAAATTCATAAATTATTTATGTTATTATCTCTCATCATAATGATAATCGGGCGTGTTATAATCAATGTATGATCTAACAAAGGATAAGTACACATATACTTCTTTAATTGGATTATTCAAAGGCCCATGTAATTAGGGATTAAAATGAGAAAACAATACCTCGGCACTTGGAGAGCTACGGTGCCAAGTTTCTTCCCCTCCAAAGTCGAAAAGGTGAGAAGAACAACTAAGAGTAATTCTATCACTCGAGCATGTGGGAAGAGTTTTCCGAACAGCTATGGAATCTTCTATTCAGACAATGACTGTTACTTAAAAAGACAAGTTTGACATCCACAAACAAACTAAAGAACAGTTGGGATTCAAATCGGCCTCAAACCACTCGACAGTAAAAAACCTAGCATTTACCATCGCTATAGTTAAATTAACGTGTGAGAGAGCTTTTTAGGGCACTTGTCAACAATTATTGAAACTCAAGCACTTTTCGAATGTAAATAACCTATCTCTGCATTGAATGTAGGGATCCATCACGTCTCCATAATTGTTTTGAATTTTCAAAGCATGATTATGAATATTTTCAAAATACTTAGTTGTATCAGTTATTGTGGAGCACTTTATAAGAAAAAGTTACTGGCAAAAGATCGAAAATTATGAAAACAAAGTGGAAATAATAAAAAGGGTTAATATCATATCAAATTTTATTTATGAAATTATCGAGTTGGATGATACATAATAATAAATTTATATAAAAATTCATATGAATTTAAGATAAATTTGTTAAAAGCGTATTGATTCAAGTTTTTGGTGATTAAAAAATTACTTTAGAATAAATTATCGTAAATATACTAATGGCGTTAACCCTGACAAGAATGGAACTTGGGTACTTTTTACCCTCGTGTCGAGGCAAGGGCCTGCCGTCAATTCGCAGTTGAATCGGAGAGTTTCGGCGCAAATCCGACGGCTAAGGAACGGCGGGTGGTCCTCGTGTCGTCTCTCTGACGCTGACGGTCGGGTCAAGCGGTCAAGCTGTCCGGCCTCGAAATCGACGCGGTCAAGCTTGCCTTCCTCTCCTCTCCCCCCCCCTTCCCCCGTCAGACGGTGGGGGGGGGCCCACGCCGGATTCGATCAAACATTGCTTTTGCGCGGGGGGGCACGTGGATGGTAATGATGCGATCGGACAAACAGCCCCCCCCCCCTCCCCAAAGTAGGAGGTCTCACGATCCGACGGCGACTTTCTCGGGCTCATCATACAGCAGCAGATCGGAACAGTGCTAAAGCGACTTGGGGTCCTGCGGCTGCATTCTCTTTTTCCATATTTGTATTTTCAGTAAGGACACTACGTTTTTCCCATTTGTACCTCTTTTTGTGGATTCGTTCTCTTTTTCCCTGTAGTTTTATTATGATTTGCGGACATAAAATGTTCATAATTGGGCTTGTCAAAATGGATCATCAATTCGTAAGTTAAGTTATTATATATATTAGTTGTATTAAGTAAATGAGTCATAAATTGATTTAATATAAGTGTTATATAAGATTATAACTTATTTAGACTTAACCCGTTTCTATGATATTTTATTCATTCTCTCAATTTCAAGCTCGCTCATTCTGTATTTCCACATTAGTCTAGGTATGAGTTTTCATAAATTACGTTAAATTTTTGAGTGTTTGGTAAAATGTGTTGAGTTGAGTATGAATCACTATATTCCTATTGTATGAAAATCGATTGAGACGAGATAAATGAATCAATTTGAGTTTGACATTTTTCAATTCCATTCGATCCACTTGTTTAACAAGTCTATTCCTGATTTGGAAATTTGAGTGTTCCATCAATTTGACTTTGATGTGATCATTGACCAAATCTGAACTAAATTGGGCCCGAGAATGGAGTCTCCTTTGCTATTGAGACTCGTCTATATTGAAAGAGGTACCGTGTTTACAAGTTGGGTTGAGTATGAGCCTAATCAAGCCAACTGGAGCTCGATGGTTGCACATTTGTGTCACTCATGTGTGTCTTTACCATATAAATCTATGATTATATCACGATAGGGCTCTTGTCAAGTGGACTTCACATCAAATTAACTTGATCATTAAATAACCGAGATCATTAGATGGAGGTCCTCTATTGACTCACTCTAACGCGTTGTTATTTAGATTGGTGGCACATTCGCTTAGCATCTAGCAACAAAAACCTATCGAGCTCACATGCATTAGACGGGGACTCCTACAGTGATTTTTCAAATCAATATAGCCCGTTTTCCATAAAATCGTTTCGCTTAACTGTCACGCAATACATATTCAAACTTACATTTTTCGGTCCAGTCAAACACATCGGGTCATGATTAACCTAATCAACCAGGACGGTGTGGCGTCTAGGTGGGTATTAGTCGGTCTATAGGGTTTTGAATGACCGGTAATCAAATCGAGTTAGACACTTAATTAGGCCTGCCGTCGTAAGATGTATTAGCCTCTCCTGGACAGACCTAATATCTTTTGCAGTGGACAATGCTATTAGTAATCATCAAGTCTAGATCTAAAAGACTCGCTAGGGATCAACATTTCGTGGAATGCCCCGAAAAATTAGGTCCACGTGATAATCGGACTCGAGACATTACAGGGCGAGGTGTACGATCCCAATTGCCTTGCCACCAGGATTTGATGGTAAACTGGATTAAACATGTCCCATCGTTTGTCTTTCGGCAGTTTGACATATGGTCTTGTAAGTACTTCTCTACTATTTCTTCGGCGGAATTTCATAGCAAATGCCACATTGTTTTAACACCGAAAATCAAGGTTTTCAATGAACTTTGCTGTGCGTACGAGATGATTGCAATAGAATTTAGTTGCATCGAGAGAGCACTACATAATCGTTTTTTCACCTAACCGTCGAGTCTTAAGTGTTACTGACTTCCTAATCTTAATGTAGAACGAGTGAACTTGCACAACAGTAATTAGTCCATCGCAATGATCACGAGCTTCCTCACGAGGCAATTCCAGTGTTTCACGGTTTAGGAACGAGGTACACCCGTCTTGGGTTCGATCCGTCCATGGTTATTGCAACGCAATTAGTTGCACGGGAGCCTCCTCACGACGGTCCACATAGTATTGGACCATAATGGCCCAGGTCCGTTGGCAAGATGTCTGAACTGAAGTCCGAGAATTACCTTTGACAATTTCGAAAAGGCCAGTAATCGGGTCGGGCTAAGATGGCCCACGTGTCATACAGGCCCGAATTGGCCCAATTGGTTTGGCCGATACTTTATGATGCGCATGACAAAATTTACTGCAAGAAATTAATTTCTCAATTTCTATTCCACGGACGAGTTTCTAAGCAAAGAAATACGTTCGATAATGATTCAAAATTTATATTTCTGAAATAAAAATCCGTTTGATAATAAAATAAAATTTATATTTCTAAGAGTAGCAACGACCGACGTTCGGTGGTTGGAGTTTGACATCCAGCAACCAACGTTCGATGTCCAGTGACTGGTAGTGGGCGATTGAAATTTGGAGTTTTACATCCGACATTTGGTGCGCGGAGTCTTGTGATTGATAGCTAGTGTTCGACATCCGGTGATCGGTGGTTGACGTTCAGCATCCGACATCCAGAGTCCGCGTAACTGGCAATCAGCAGAGGGTGGTGGTGAGCGGCCGACGTTTGGTGGAGAGCGGCGACCGATTGGCGATGGACATTTAGTGGTTGGCGGTGAGCTTCTAGCATCCAATGACTAGTGGGCGTCTGGCATCCGATGGACGGCGGCGGGTGGTCGGAGTTTGTTGGCCGGTGACCAACGGTCAATGGCGGGTGTTTGGCATCCTGCGGGTGGCGGGTGGGCAACATGTGGTGGTGAGAGTGAATGATGATGAATATTTTGATTTCTCATTTCTGTTCAAGAAATATAAAAGTTACAAATTTTAATTTTTGGTTTTTACTCAAAATCTATTTATGGAATAAAAATCTGTTCAAGAAATAGAAAAATAAAAATTGTGTTACCAAACGGTTTAGGAGAACAAAAAAAAAAAAAGAGAAATAGAGAAATATAAATGTTGTCATGCGCGCCTTATTGGTTTCCTTTTTCTAAATTAATCGGTTATATATATAATGCATTCTCGTCTTACGTCATAATTAGTCTATCGCAATGATCACGAGCTTCCTCACACGACAATTCCTGTATTTCACGGTTTAGGAACGAGGTACACCCGTTTTGGGTTCGATCCGTCCATGGTTATTGCAATGCATTTAGTTGCACAGGAGCCTCCTCTCGACGGTCCACGTAGTATTGGACCATAATGGCCCAAGGTCCGTTGGCAAGATCCGGGCCGCCTGGTGAGGATGTCTGAAGTCCAAGAATTACCTTCGACAATTTCGAAAAGGCCAGTAATCGGGTCGGGCTAAGATGGCCCATATGTCATACAGGCCCGAATTGGCCCAACTGGTTTGGCTGATACTTCATCGGTTTCCTTTTTCGAAATTAATCCGTTATATATATATATATAAAATGCATTCTCGTCTTACGTCATAATCGACTAAACCCTCCCACTTCCCCCACTCTCCCCAAAAACCCTCTTCCCGCCAACGGTCTCGCTCTTCCGGCAGCGAGACGGAAGCCGAGTAAAGCTCCGGCGATCGGCCGGAATGGCCGCGACGGTCACGTCGAGGGACGTTCAGGAGATCATCTCGAAGCTGTCTTCCGATAAGGCCAAGGCCCGAGAAGTACCGTCGCCTTCCTTTCTTTCCTTTTTTTTTTTTTTTCTCGGGAAACTGGAGGAATGTTAAACACGATCGATCGATCGATGCGGGACCGTCTACCGCCGGTTTCTGTAACCGAACTAAAGAAGATATGGAGAATCGGTTGTTTAAATCGCATGAAGTTATCGTGGAGACCGAGTTAATTATTCAACAAAATCCTGGAATTCCCGATCATTAAATCGTGTGAAGTTCTCGTGGAGACCGAGTTAATCTTCAAGAACTGCGTTAATTAGTTGCACGGGCTTCGTGTTAAGCGAATAAGTTAGCATCTGTATAGTGTTGCGATCGTTTGTTCACTGGCCATTTTGGTTGATTTTCTTTGATATGTGTTGTGTTAACAGGAGGGAATCAAGTTGTTGAACATATGGTTGGATGGGGAGAGATCCTTTGGCTTCTGTAAATATATTGGGCAAAACACTGCGAAGCTTTCGTCGAATGAAGTGCCTCACTGTAAGCTATTGGTCTTATTGGACCTTCCCTTTTGCCCTCTCTCGCATGGCACTGCCTTAATTGAATAATGAGCGAAACTGAAAAGGCTCCGAATGGTTTGTGCAGCTGAAACATGGCCATTTCTCGTCAAATTGCTCATCCAGTGCGTGTCATTGGAGGTGTCATCCAGCAAAAAGAGGTTGCCCAAGTCAACATATGCAAAATCTCTCAGAATCGTGGTCCAAAGGGCGCATGATACCAAGTTTTCAGGTTTTTCTTTCTGTAACCTGATTCAACATGAGCTTGCTTTTCTTTTTCTAAAATTCCATTCTGATGATCAGGAAGTGAATGATAAAAAAAGCAGGAGATTTTGCTGAAAGTTGTATTAATACTTCATTCCGAGGGCAAGTGGATGCAGGTGTTTTTGGTATTAGGAGAGGGAAAGTTCAGGTGTAAAAGTGTGCTCCTGTACAGATTGTTATCTGGAATCACTTCTTTTGAGAATATGTTAAATTGAGAAGGTTAATTGTTAGCCCTTATGTTCATGGTTGCATGTGTTCCCAGCTCTACTACTTTCCTATATCTGGCAGCTTTCATTTTCCAGTCCACATCAAGTTTTCTTTCCACTTGGTCAGTTTGTGAATCAACATTTTTATTTTACCAGGCAATGATTTGCCATTGATATCTGTGGCGAAAATGCTGTTTAATCACATATGGGATGTCTTAAGCAATGTCCCAAGCTTTCAATCAGAATATGGGTTGATTCTACGGCATCTTTTGGTCATCAGAGATTATCAATTTCACATGAGGAAGAAAATATATAGCAGTGAGTCCTACTTTCATGATTTGTGTATCATTTTCCTCTTTTTGGTATGGCGAGCGGTTGCTGATCAGTTCATTTTCCACTTTCATACACAATGGCTAGACATGGTGCTTCTGTTCATGGAGAAGGTCAAGACAAGTTTGAGTGGTTATAATCAATCCAATGTCAAGGAGGAGGTTTTTCGCTGCATTTTGCTGCTGCAGTGTATGCTGGAAAATCCTCCTGGGGACTTCCCAGATAATATTAGAGAAGACATCATCAACGGTTTTGTTAGGATATTCTCTTTTGTTAGGTCTCTACAAATTTTCTCTCTTGCCTTGATTAGTTGTAGCTTCCTATAGCAAATTCTGGGCATAAATTTTCATAAATTTTTGTTTCTTATTTTAGGGAAGAGGGCAAGATTGCACGCAAACTTCTTGAGTGTTTTAACATGTTTTTGCTGAAGGATGGTCCAAATTTAGGCTGTCAGGTGTTGAATATTCATGAGACAGTGCAGCAATTTGTGTTACGTAATTGGCTGACTTCACGGGATCGAGGTCTTAAGGTGTGCTGCCTAGCCATCTTAGAGGCTTTTGCTTCTTTCCTTCTCGAATTTGATATTCACTGAATATTGTCTTGCAGGATGCACTTATTTTGTACGCAAGGTCACAGCTGAATTTGACTAAAGAAGATGCTGGGAGGGGTCTGGTTGAACAACTTTTGGACGTTGTTTGTAAGGATCTCGATCAAAGCACTATCTCTACCAGTGGCGTCCCTTGGTGAAAATCTCTCTCCCCCCCTTTCCTTCAACCCTCGCAAATTCTTTTTTCAGGGTAATGCTTTCAAAAAAATGCTTTATTAAATGGGATCTACACTCAGGAGTGAAGTGGTCAAGGATGATAAATTCGGTATTCTTAGTGGTTCTTATTGTGGTTTGGTGGAACTGGCTGCTCTTCTATTCTATAAGGTACTTACTTCTTGGTCATCTCATTTTTGTATCTCCATGCATCTTGCAGTAATTGCCGTGCCCTGGACTTTGATTTTCTTTGTTGTCTAGGTTTGAAAGTCTGTCTGAAGATCTTGAGAAAAATTTCCTAGACTGGTGCAATCATGATTAACTTCTAGGACAGATGCTATCTTTATCTTCTGCTTTTAACACATTAAACTGCATCGTATATCTTCGGGATGATAAAGGTGTTGATGTACATATATGCCAATATAGTTCCAGTGCACATATGGTAGGATGCATTGGTTGATCTATTGATATATGAATTTTGGTCCTGTTTCTGACTTAGAACTTTCTTGTATGATGATTATGATTTTAAGCCTGTTTTCTTTTTTCACCTGATGATTATTACAATTCGTTGCTCTTCTAGTCATGCATCAGCACAAGCAAAGCACCATCCCCAGGAAAACGGATTAAAAGGGAACATGCAGCCATCCTTCTGAAAGAGGCGCTAATGGAAGGAAAATGGTCATGGTACGTTGTGTATCAACTTTTTTCAATGGAGTCTAACTTTTGGGGGCATGATGCGGCCCAATAACCACATTTTCTCTGACATGCTAAACTTATCAGTTCATAGTTTTTCAAAATTATGCATCTTGTTTGAGCTGCTTAAAATTAAAAATTATTTTTTTCCTTGCTAAGTAGAGACAATCATGTTCAAAAGGTTGGGAGGTGCTATTACTCACCTATAAACAAACTACAAATGGTATTAGCATAAGAAATTTGAATAATAATTCCATGGTAATTGTCAATTGGTTAGTATAACATGACATTTTGTTTTTGAAACAATTCTTTTTCTTCTTCTTAAATTTAAATTTTTGCAATAAGATGAAGTTCATCAGGAAGTTCTTCATGCTAGCTGTTTTTGTCTCAATAACCATGATTAAAGGCATAAAACCAGAGAAGAACACACGACTTCTAGTAATTCTAGAAGGGTTCTAAACCGGGTCCTACTGGGATCCATGCAGAGGAACTTGTGGGATATCTAGGTACTTTGATTTTAACTGCAAGGAACATTGAGGTATTTTGGAACAACATTGCACTGATGATGATAGGATGGGCCCAAGTAATTAAGAATTGTGACTTGCATCACTGGCAGATTGAAGGAGTACCTTTTTTGAAGTTTCTTTAAGAATTCCTCGTACAGACTTGTCAGTGAAAATTATATCATGTCTGCATTTTCTTGATCTATAATCAATCCGATCTGTCATTTGTAGTTTTTGTCACTTCATACTGATACTTCCTCGCCATATCATAGGCATGCTGCGTTCTGTTGTCTTCTCTTTAGATACCAGAGTTGTATTAGCACAGACCTTTTCACCTACTGGTTTGAGGGTATATGCGCCAACTTTGAAAGGTACCTCATGTTCTTTGGCTTTATAATGTTCTTTTCCCCCCATATATGCTGTTGTCGTTGCTGTCCATGTTTATGTTGCTTAGTTGCCCTACTATTCTGCATGTTTGAATCCAATTTAATGTCATACACCACATTATAGCATTATTCATGCAAAGGCAACCTTTGTCTATCGTATTTTTGACTGATACGGTGTCATTTCATTTTTAGTACATTCTCGCGAGATGATTCTGAACAGTTTGATAGTGAGTGGTGCCTATTCTTTCTTCTGTCTGTAGCATATTTAAGCAATAATTTGGTAATTTCTTGGGTCCTGAGTCACCTCACTTGTTTTTTAACACTGATCTTCTATTTTAATTTGGCAGTCATTGTGGCAGAAATGGTTGTGATACACTAATTTTATGTGGATATTGTGGGGATTCATCATGTGTATTTGGCATCACTGCATGAATGTTTGTTGATATTGCAACACATAACTCTTCTTGAGTGCACAATAAAGCTTCAAGACTCTACCACACCTTATAGAGGCCTGAACAAAACAAAAATCTGTCATGTGGATTTGAAAATTCTCATCTTTCATTTGGCAGTGGTATTCTTCACATGCACATCTCTCGTGCATGTCTGGGACATGCAAAATGACACATATGACTATAATAGTTTTATGATCTGTAACATGGATAGATGCTCCTTTTTGGCACAAGCAAGATTGGGGCCATGGGTGTATGGCTTCCTTTATGCCATTTTATGTGAATTTTAAGTATTTTTGATTGATTTGAGGTCTTTCAAGTACCTTATAGGATGAATCAGCGTTAAAGGACCTGCTGGGGTATGAAAACTTTATCATATTCCAATAATGGGATAATATTCTTTGTGCTTTCATGGTCTGAATCAATTTTGGCCTAAATGGTTCTTATGTAAGGGGGTATTGGCATAAAGCATCTTAGCAACTTCAAAGTTTTCTATTAATTGCTAACTGATGACTTTTACTGTATAATAGGATTATGAATGATGCCAACACAGAGCATAGTTATGGAGGTTTTCTGTGGACTTTGAGGTATATATTTTTATTTTTTTATTTGACCAGTGAGGCTTATGGAATTGACTGATGTGATTTTCAATTTCCTTTCATTAGGATATAATTTATCTCTTTATTAGGATGTGAGGAATATAGGATTGACTGATGTAATTGTGCATGTCCATTAGAATTGTAGTTGTTCAAAATTAGGTTTGAGGACTTGGTGCTACAGGTCTAGCGTTAGATGCTATGTACGGCTCTCTAGAGTTACATAATTTTGTTAACTGCATGTGCAATCATTTTATATGGGTAGAAAAACTTCTAGATGTTTATTTCCGAACATTTTGATTAATAATATTCCTTCGTAACTCAAGGAGTTTGCAGAAGCTATCTTCGCTGCTCTCGCTCTCAGATTCACTCAATGAGGTAATTCTGAACCTTGGTCACAATGCATTGACTAGAGTTACTACTTTATTGTCTCATGTAAAATTTCTTTCTATTATTTTGGAAGCGTTGCTGATGAATTACCTTCTGTTAATTCCTGCTCAGACAAGACTTTATGTTAGCAAATAAAACCATTGACTAGACAGGATGTTGCTTTCTCTTTTTCTATGTACTGAAGTAGGGCATTGGCTCTCCACAATCTGAGAGTCTTTTGTCTTGCAGCATTCTTTTTCTAATTTATTATCCATTTAGGATGATTTACTGCACACTGCAAATTTTTTTTTCTCCCTTTTTCTTTTGCTTGGTTGACTGTGTTAGGATTTCAAGTTGTTCACTTCTGTTCGGAAATGCAACTGGTTGGTACCAGGTGATTGCCCACGTATCTGTGTGGGATTTGTTTGTTGCTTTGTTCAGAATTTCATGTGCATATTAACTAGGACTTTACTACATGGCATTGTATTTATGTAAATTAAAGTAGCTATCTTCTTTTGCTAATTAAAATATTTCAGACATTTTCGGAATTTATTGCACAGAATGATAACTGTTGACAATTAAAGCGAGGTTCTTGGAGTTTTTACCTCTCTTTCCCCCTGTAAAAGCATGTCTAGACTGGAAAATGCACTCAGTTCCAGGATGAAACTTTTGCAGTTTGACTCGGGCTGGCAGTTGATATGGAACAGTCTGATGCATGGTTTTCCACTGTTCAGTAATATAACCATGGTGGTAAGCTTTGCTCATTGAATTTGCTTAGGTTTATAGAACTAATTCAAATAATGGTGTCAACATATTCATGAGTTTAACACTGATGCTATCTACTTCCTCATCATTTTGATGAAGAATAAGATATGTTACCTTGTTGCCCATGGATTTACTTGCTACTTCACCAAGCATTCTAATTATAATGTATCTTTTGTCATGTTTAACCAGAATTTCGTTTGGTGAGTTGTGCACTATAGATTCTTCATATGTGCAGAATAGATTCCTCATGAGAGCATATATCTTTTCTTAAATGCTGGTTCTGCAGTTCATCCATATTCTAAGCAGTCTACTCTTTAGAATCTGTATTTTGTTGATGATTTTTCTTGTGAACAATTAAGTATTGTCAATTAAAGTCACAACCTTGGTGAAGACTTGAGTTTTCCTTTTTATTTTTTATTTTTTTTAGTTTAATTTAATTATCTGAAGCTTTTGTTGAATTCAATAATGCAGGCTGATGCTGCTCTCATGCTTCTTGGGGACCTGATTTCAAGGGTTAGTGCGGGTGATATTTTTCTTGAAGATGCATCTTCTTTACACTGACTATTTTTTCATGTGGGGAGAATTTAAATGTTCTTTCATGTCCTTTTCTGATTCCAGGATCTGGTTTTTAGCTACTTAATACCTGAAGATATATGGGATCTAAGGTTATTCAAACGAACAATGTCAGAGTAAGTACGATGTTCTTATATACGCTGACAGGAATCTTCTGAGGACGTTAATGAAACTTCCAATATGGTGCTCAGCTTATTTTTTGTGGACTGGGCCTCCTTGGTTCAAAGTTTTGCATTCCAAAATGGCATGCTATAATTAAGTGCTATTATGTTGCTTCCTATCCACCCTCCCCCTTCTCTGCTTGTTTAAAAAAGCACCTGTATATACTAACATTGTATCATGAGAATGTTTGGGGTTTCAGTTTTTAAATATCGGATCCTTGACTATCTTTCATTCTTTTGCGCACCTAATTGTGTGATTGCTACTTTCATACAGGTCTGTCTTGTATTTCATTTCCAGTTACTTCTCCAGGAAAGGTTCTCAAGTAAGTATCTTAGACTGACATTGTGAAGATTTTGGACTTCTTACATAGTAGTGTATTGCCATCCCTCTTACTTAGTTCACTAGTTAATGTCTATCTGCTAGTTTACTGTTCCTAAGGCTGCTCCTTTGGCTGTATTTTTGGCATGTTCTTGATTATGATTTTTTTTTCAGAATTAGTCTTTCTTCAGATGCATTTTTTGACTTTACATAATTCTTGCTTCTTGGATCTCACAATTCTGCACATTGAACTTGAATGTTTTGCCTTCACCTGATGTTTTTCCTCTGGGTTGGGGGAATTTGCTTTCTTTCCCCCTGGCTTCTTCCCTGCCTTTACAAGCTGCATGATGGTTATTTCAGCCCACATTTTCCCTGGTTGAATGTATGAGTTTAGATTGGATTTCACTCTACACAGTCAAACTGAACCATTAACCAGTTTCCCTCAGTGTTGATTTCTTTTTATTCAATCAGTGCCATTTTCTGCTTGATTATGCAGGTCGAACCCCAAGACATGTTACATCTAAGGAAAAAGCTGTTGAGAACAGTCTTAGATGGTCTAAGATGGAAGGTTTGTGTGCCCAAAGTTTCCAGAATTGTATATGTTAGTCATTTTAGGAATTTCTTCTGTTCAGCTTGATATGCTGGTATATATAGGTAATAATGTACTTATTCATACATGTACCAATACTTATAGGTGATATAAATTTCTGGAGTACTTTGAGATCTTTGTGCTTTTAAATTTTGGATTAAACACCTGTATTTGTCTTTGCTGGCACCTCTTAATTTTTGTTCACTTAGCAAAACTCATTATCGATTTATCTAAACCTTTTTTGGTGACTTAGCAGGATTCAACCCTGTTTGATGAGAAAATTGTGCTGTTGTTGCCTGCTTCCATTTCTGCCCTTTGTTCTGGTTATGATCCATTTAAGTGTTGTCACAAAGGGACTCCTTCGTCAAACTGTCCTCTAAGTGATGCTGATGCTGTTGCCGGTGGAACCAAGGTAGGCAATATTGTTCTTGGCTTGTTTTTCTCTCACCTCCTTCTTTCCATCAGGCTTTTTGTCACAATTTTCTTGTTCCTTCTTTGAAACTTGACCTGGTTATAGAGAGAAGATCAATGTGACAATTTGCCTCACATTTTTGACTGCTCTGTGGAAGCTCTGACAAAAATTGACTCGTGTTGCAATAGGGAGGTATGAATTCTGGTCTCTTTCTCTCTAATGGCTTTGATTTGCATAGTTCCTGGGCTTGTGTTAAAGTCTACAAATTTTAGGTTTCCCTTGTCCATCTGCATCAAGAAATCCATCTTCCTCCTCGGCAGCTAAGAGAACTGCTGTTGCGTGACTTGGAGATTCATGTTGAAGGAGCTTTGGTGTTGGAGGATCCTGAAAGCAAGCCTCTGTCAGATATTTTCTTTGTATGTGCTCACTTGGCTAACTTAATATATGCCTTGAATTTCATCAGGTTTGACCCTTTCTCTCTACTTTTTACAGTAGCAATTTTTTTTAGAAGTTCATGTTAGTAATTTTCATTCTTTAAGGTGCCTGACTATCGAGTAACATTTTAATTTTTTTTTCTGTTGGGTTGCTTTGTTGTTTTAGAGTGTGTTTTCTTTTCTGTCTTGGACTTTGAGTAACATTTTCCCTTGAATGTACTTAGTTCTGTTATTTTGTCCTTGTGCTTCCTTCAAGTATAATAATTGGGGACTATTGATCTTTGACTTGTTTCTGTCAAACTTGAATGTTGATCTTGTTTGATGTTTTCACTCCCTTCATTTTTACTTGTTCTTTTATTTGCTAATGATTGTCTTCCTTCAGACAAAGGAAAGAAGAAGTAGTAGTCCTATCAAATATGGCCAAATTCTTGGCAGAGCTTTTAAATAATGCTGCTGCTGTCATTGAAGAAGTCCAAAACGATGTTCATTCTCAGGTTGTTTGGGTTCTAGTGTGTTGCGCGATGGAACAAGTGCTATTTTAGTTTCCTTTAGAAGCTTTGTTTCCTCGCCTATTTTCATAGAGTGGAGAAATGGAAATGCTCTAGATGCTGTGTCTAATGGGACAATAAGCCAGTCCATGCAGAGGCTCTTAAGAGCATTGGTTGGTCTCTATGAAAGTAGAAGGTATGAAAAAGCCCTCAGTCTGATGTGGGCTCATCTGCTGTTGATGTGATGCTTGATCAATATTCATGCCAAAGCGGTGGAGATAAGAGCCGGATTGTGGACATGGAATTGGATGCGGGCAAGGATTCTAAAAGTGTAGATATTTCTCCAGATGGTGGGGAAATGACTTATGGAATATCATTTTCTGTTCAATGTTGGAAGTTGGGCATGATATCGCTGATATCATGCTTTTTCTCTGTGGTACCTGAAATGACGTGGGAACTTTTATGTGGTTTACTGAAAATAGAGTGTGATAGGAAGGTAAATAGCTAGCTTACTTTTTCCTAATCTCTAATGTTCACGTGTTTCCTTTAATCTTATAATTTTTCCCCATTTTTGCATCAGGTGTCAGAGAATATTTTGCATAACGTTTTCTCGTATCCATATTGGTCTTCTGCAGTAAATGTTTCGGATATGGTGAGAGGATACTGGGCTCTTAATCTCTAGAGTTCCTTGAATATTTGTTCAAAGATACGGGCCAATTTTCTTGAAGAACTTTTCTTCATTGAGTTTTAATAAGCTGTTTGCAGATTGTTATCTTTGTAGTCCTAGAACTCATGTTTAATGTCACAGGTGAATCTCCTGGATGGCATGATGGAGACGCAAGTCAATCTTAAGCTGGATTGTGGCAATATAGTAGCTGCAATTTGCACCTTCACAGGAACTTTGTTGCGTCTAGAAAGAGTCAGAAAAGATGGAGACTCTCTTGTGTTTTTTGGAGATGAAGAATTTGACCAGGTTAAAACTTCTCTTCTGCACTCTGGATTTTAAATGTAAGGTCACGGCTTGTAACATCTAATTAATCATTTACAGCAACTACTTCTTATTCTACTTACGACTTTCCTCCAAAATCTGAAATAAACGAAGACATACTAAGTTTCAGAAAAATAAGAATAGATAATATCTGATTTTGCATGTCAATGATTGTATATGCTAAACTGTTTCTGGTGTTTGCTTTCCTTGTTGTCCTGCTGCCTCTTGTGGCCTGTTTGTTTGCCGCTGCTGGCTGTTTTTCTTGTCTTGGCACCCTTCCCCTCGCTACGATTTCTGTTCGTTTTTAGTGTAAGTTTTTTGGTGCCGTGACCTCCTCTTGTATAGTTGGTTAAAGCTCAATATGATCTCTTACTTCTTACCAAAAAAAAAAAAAAACAATGGCATGAAGAAATTGTACCTTGTATATGTTGTCCAAAATTGGAGAAAGAAAAATATACAGCATTGGCTGACATGGTGTCTATTGTCATGCGAGCTTAGCTAAATCTTACCTTGTTTTGTGAGTGATGTTTTCATCTTTTGCAGAGTTTGGCACGACTCAGAGATATTTGGTGTCTGCAATTGCAGAAGTTGAACTTCTTGATTGGTCAGGACGTCTAAAGCTTGTTGACAGCATATGCAATTTGGTCCTAATATCTCCTAAAGTGGGTCAGGTAATTGCACCTTGTGCAGGCATCAGTTATAGGAGACTAAGTTGAATTAGTATAATCAACTGCAGAATCCTTCAAGTTGTGGGACCAATACCAACTGTTCTAAAAGTATAAGCTGGATTTTGACCCAAGACTATGGTGTGGAAATATATAATGGGGAGGCAAATAAGGGGCTTGGAAAGATATGAATTCAGGATCTCTTGCTCTGATATCATGTGAGATTTTGTGGGACTACTTCAACTGTTTCAAAAACTTAAGCTGTTAGACAAAGGCATGGCTTATAGTTCAATACTCTAACAATACTATTACACGTTAAACCTGAGATATGTTGGCCTGAATCTTAGGTTTACTTAAAGGTCTTCTTTGTTATTCCTTTGACCATCTTGTTGCTTAACCTGCTATGTTTACATTACTACAGATGTTGATTGAGAGACTGCTGACAATGCTTCGAGACTCTGACTATAGAGTAAGGCTGTTCTTGGCTAGACGTATTGGTGTTCTTTTTCAGACATGGGAAGGTCATGAAGAGTTGTTTGAGGATATATGGTCAGTTTACTTATTATTGTATTTCATTCAGAATTCTTGGACAAAATATGGTTGGGTATCGCGATGCATGTTATTGGATAGTGGATGCTGATGTGTTATTCCCTTTGATGTTTAGTTCTGTTAGGAACCGTGGAAAAAAACCATCCAACCTTTTTTTATTTACCTAGTTTTATGTGTATTATTGTCAACCAGGTTACTTCAGTTGAGTTTAATCTTACCTGATAAGTGCCTTAATTTGCTGATGTCAATTTAAAACAAAGACTACATGACAAAACATTTTAACATAACATTATTAACTTATTAAGTATCACAACTGCAAACCTTTTGTTAATGTTGGTGCATCTTCTCATGCAAATTTTGACCCCACACACACACACACACACACACACACATATATTTTAGTTTAGTTACTAGCAAATCCCAGATAAGTCGTTAAAAAAAAATTGAATATTGTGGACAATTTTATCAATGGGATATGCATATATGTTCTTTGTTTGACCTGTCTTGGTCTGAAAATCTATCATATCAAGTATGGGCAGAGGTTTGGTTGATCTGAAGATTGTGTAATTCTCTACCTCTAGCCTTTGTTGTGGTACTCTATCCACCTACTTGGTCCTTTGCTCAGTTCATGAGCAAAAAGCTTCCCCTCCACCTACTACTTTCTCACCCTCTTCTCTCTCCCCTCATGAAGAAGTGCCTAAATTTGCTGCAGTCTGACATCGTCCCTACTCTGATAGCCTACTTACGCTATTGCCAAGGTTCTCTTAAAGTCACCACTCCAATTAAGGAAACTTTGTTGGGCTGATCTCAGAAGTTTCTGCCATCTTACAACTCTTGAACAAAATGTTGACTATATAAAAATTACTGCTAGTACATCTTCCCTGTTTTGTTCTTCTGAAGAAGGATTTTATCAATTGTTAGCTCTTTAACACTGTTTTATGTGTGCATTAAGTAATTTCTGGTGATTTCTCCAATGTTGTCAATTCCCACCCCCTTTGCTGCACTTGCAATAGCTGTTGTTGAAGTCATCGACAGAACTAGAGGCAGTTATTTTTCTTTTGTAGTGGAAAGCCAAGTTGACTGAATATTTTGGATGTCACCAAGCAGATATAGATGCAGGTTTTAGTATTGGAAAGGCTTAATTTATGGAATTTACAAAAGTAGGGTGTGGATTCCTTGTTTGGTAGACTGGGGAGCAATGATCTTTATTCCTCATTTTATTTTGTTACAATAACAGTTTCCTGTGCCATAAGGTGATTTTTTTTCCTTTTTTTTTTCTGGGTAAGGTAGGAAATAGATATAAGGGGGAGCAATGATTTTTTTTTTTTTCCTTTTATCTTCATTTATGCTGAAATGAGTAACTTTTATTTGAATGCCATGAGATTTGAAATTGACTCATGCTCTTGATATGTCCAGCTCCAACTTTGATGTTCCATTGGTATTTCACTTGAAAGGAAAGATTGTCCCTGCAAGGGATGTATTAGCAGCTGGTCCACAGCCTCGTCCTATGATGGAAACTATCATCCTTACTCTGTGTCATCTTGCATTGCACAGTGAAAAAATAGAGCTCCAGGTCTGGTTGAGGAATCCCTAGAACCCAGATGGTTATCACATCTGTATTTTCAATTGAATTTTCTGGTATTCTTTTTCAGTTGGTCTAGGTAGTTTAATGACTTGGCTTAAAAAGTGAAGGATGAATTTGTGGTCCAGATAATCTAATTATTGCAGTAAATCTTGTGTTGACTAATTGAAGGCAAATAGAAAAGCAGTTGAAGGAATTAAAGAATTCTTGTTCCTAATCCTGGAATCTCTGTACACTTTTTGGTGTTCAGTTTCCCAAAGTGTTTATGTTAAACAGCTTTTCATTATCTATAAACCTGGCAAGTTTCCTGTTGAAAAGTCATTGCATCAGTGTACCTATATTTAAAAATAAAAAAAAAAATCATTACTTCAGTGAGTTAAGGATGTTGTTGACAAGTAGTCATAGCCCTCTTCTTAAGACAAATGTATATTTACAAATCTAAGACATACAAAGTGAGTTAATGTGCCATAATGCACATGTCACAAGACATTTAGACGTAAAGTTTTACATTGCCAGAGCGCATTGGGTGCTATTTAACAATATCAATTCAATAATAACTATGAGAATTTGTGGGACTTTTGCCAACTATTCTGAAGCTTAAGCTTTAGATGAGGCTAGACTTTGGCCTAAGCCTAAAGTGTGGAAATATATGATTAGGGAGGCAAATGGTGGCCTAGAAAGATTTGAACTCAAGACCTCTTGCACTGATACCGTGTGAGAATTGGTGACACTACTGCCGACTGTTTTAGAACTTTAGCTGTTAGTTGAAGGCGTAGTTTAATGTTTAATTGCTCTAACAATAACTAAGTTAAATTGCTCTCTTGCTCTGGTTTCTATGCTTCTTTTGGAATAGTCTTCTGATTTTCATCCCTTTTCTGTCTTGGGATTACTTGCCTCCCCTCCCCCCCTTCCTTTTTTTTTTTTTCCAGTTCTAACTCGATCTAAACTAGAAACTTTGCAGGCTGTCTTCATGATATGCGTAATTTCCGCAATTGATCCTTGTCACAGGTAGAAGCATTCTACACTCCTTCTTATTTTGGATCTGACAATCTATTTCCCCCCTCATCTTTGCTCAGAAGCTTTGCTCCCTGCAGGGTGCTGGCAAATGCAGTGCTTGACAATTTGTCCAGAATGCTTCAATACACTACCAGGTTAAAGGTGACTGACATTGCTTTTTCTATCCCACTCCCAATCCGGAATCTGAAGTGCATTATGAATGCAATGGTGTATACCATTGGTTTATCATTGTTATTAGTGTCATCTGAATTCATCTTGTATATATTAATGATTTCTCTAATGTTGTTAATTAAATAAGGATCTTAAACTTTTGCAGTATCTGGAAGAACTCATGGGACCTATCATCTTCTGCTGGGTTACTTGTGGCGTAAGCTTGGCTGCCCTTGTTGAGGTGATGCACTTTACTTTTGCTGCAAAATATTGATTGAATGCACTTAATTTGCCCTGATGACCCTTTACAAACTCACTTTAATGTTCTTGTGTTTGCTATACTGCTTATTATGTCTTATCATACAGCTTATTATTATCAAGTGTACGCTACTTGAAGCATTTTACCTTTTACATCCTCTGGTCCTTTCCTGTGACCCTATTGAGCTCCCTAGAAATTCCTTATATGGAATGTATTTGAAATTACCCCTGAAAGTGATTTAATGCTGTAAAAGTTAATCTAATATCACTGTTCTTGGGGTTTTCATTACCTGACATGTGGTCTGATACCTTATAAGACAATGCTTTATCCAAAAAGTTTATGCGGTCAAGAAATGGGCCAAAAATTAAGAATATTTTATCATAATTAAAGTTTTCTGTTCCTGTAGGAGCTTGCTCTTTGCATCCATTTTGGAATCGTCATTATCATTCCTTTTAATTTATTGCAGGTGAGACATTTTTTTGTTTTGGAGGTGGAACCTAGGTACTTTGTGCAGTATTGTTGTGATTGGCTTCTTCCAGCACTCATTCTGCATGAAGACAACAAATCTGATCTCTCCTGGCTTGCACAGGTATGATTTCCCTCTATCATCCTCTTATCTAGGGTGGACAGCGGGGATCTCTTAATTAGTATTATGTATGGTACTTTTGTGCCATACATCTGATGCCTGGGTGTTTTTTGTCTTAGCTGACTCGATCATTTTGATTCCAGATTTCTGGTCAACCTTTGGCAGTGTTGGTTCAAAATCACTTCGTCCCAATTTTTGCAGTTTGTATGGCTCTGCGCTGCAGTAAAATTTCGAGATGGGAAAAAGGAGCAATGGTGCTCCAGAGTTATATTCTTCAGATTGCCGAGATTTCTGAGACTGCAAGGGACAATCTTATTAAAAAGCACATGGTTTGTTTGTTATTGTCCCATACAATTTTAGCTGTGGAATTTTGAATCAGATAGCCATACTATCTTAGGTCCTTTGATAATTGTAGTTGGTATTGTATTTCGGTCTTGTTAGCACTTAGTGTAGTATCACTCATATTAAGACTTCATTTTCTTTTACATTGACCTTAACTCATCCACTAATGTATTCATGATTTAACTGGGGAATAACTGAATAGAAGCAAAAGTAGACAGAAATTGATAAAGAAATGTTTGATTTTTTCATACCCTACCATTTCTGTTGAATTGTCAGGAGTACTTTTCTTTTCTTTTTTTCCTTTTTTTCTTTGTGCTAAATGCTTTTTATGTTGATGCTATTTGTGGGCATTGCCTCTTTCAGTTAGGAATTAAGTTTAGCGACTGAATTAGCAATTCTGTTTGAATTCTGATTCTGTGAAGACTAGGCAGATTTCATATCAGGCATCTTCCCGTAGTGCTGTTTACTGTACTCTTTTATTATCTCCATCACTTTAACCTAAGACATTACCAGCAAGGGAATACCTTCTTTGGTACTCTGGAACTGTATCCTGATAATGCTTCATACTGGGAGAAAATGTTTCTACTGATGTCATATCTTGTTTGTCTGCTTGCCTGCATCATTTTGCTCTGGAGATTAATTAAGTGTCTTCATTTTTATTTTCTAGGTGTCCATAGTTAGCCACCTGTTATCCCTTGCCTATGATGGGTCGGATCCTCCGCTTCCTTTCTTTTCCAAGGATAATATATCCTGTGCAATCCGAATGGTTGTCGACGGGTTCCTGGATCAGTACATGGCCTTCTCTGCACTTTTTGCTTAGTCCTTTTTGAATCATCTTGGTATATGTTCTCACATTTGATTGTTACAGGGGAGACTGTCCTTCAGTGGTTGGTGTTATGGATAAGATTAACATTTTCCGCCCTGATAGAGTTTTCATGGTTGTTCTTATTTTCTTGCACTTCAATTGATTTTCTTTTGAATTAACATGTTTACATTTTTAGTGAACTCATCTTATGGTCTGCAGTTCATAGTTGAAATTCATCACAAGGTCGCATCAGCAAGTCATCACAGGCACAGATGTCATAGGTTGGCTGAAATCGAAATTCTTGTAGATGTATTGGGGCATAGAGTTGCAAGAGCAAGCACTTCAAAGTGAGTTTACTCATTATGCAATTTCTTTTCTTAGACTTTTGCACTGACCATATTGATGGGGGGATATCCTAGATAGCGTCATATTCACTAAGAAAAAGCTTCTTGTAGGGCTATACATTGGTGTGCATATGTTTATCCTTTTGTAGGAGGTGATCCTGAGGATGTTTGCATATTCTTGTTCTCAACAACTATGGAAGGAAGAGGCTCGCCTGCATGGCTTGTACTCTGTCCTGCATCAATGAACATGATTTAAAGTCAATGTATTTCTACAAGCTCCATTCTTCTTGCCACCTTATATTTGAATTTGGCATTTATACTAAGAGTACTTGAAATTGAGTGCATAATCTTTTACTCTGAAAGCTGAAGCTGTGGTAGAATGGTGTGAAATAAATTTTTCATCTTAACACTTCCCCTTAGACTAAGGCTGATTTGTTGATGAAGGCCTTATGTGTGTGAATCTGATGAGTGGAGTGAAACAGTGGTCAAAGTCCAATAAGTACAATTAAAGGGGAGCCATTAAATGGGAGAAAAGTGAGTGGAAGAAATGGAACTTGAGACCTTTGGCTCCGATACCAACTTGAAATTAAGTGCGCAACCATTTAATAAAGGGAAGGAAGCACATCACAGACAAGTGAAGCGATAGAAGTCGAGTAAACCTTGGTGAACTGTGTATATTCATGGCATTTTTTGAACTCCAAAGATCTTTATAAAGCAGAGGAGATTGGTAAGTAGGATCTCATGTAGTATTTTTCTGAAAGAAATGTTTTACCAACGCCTATATTTTAATGAAACTGGATACCTCCTGCTCCTCAAACTCCTCTGACCTATCAAAGCCATGCCTAAATTTGCCAATTATTCACATTTTTAATTACATGACCATATGTTTCTGGCAAGATAATTCTATTTAAGCTAAAGAATTTTAGAGATTTGCATATCATCCGAGTAACTGTGGTGGGTTAACCCAACTCAGGTGTCTGAACCAAGTATGCCCTTGCTGATAATCAGTCCCAATATTCACATCCCTAGTTCCCTAATCTTTTCCAGTCCCTATGACATCAATCAAAACCTGACATTTGATTTTAGGCATAGCTTAGTAATAGCTTTACCCTAATTCCTTACCACCATTATATATCTAACTTTGCATTGAGGCACTAATGGATTAATGCCAGTTAAATTTGGTCTATACAAATCTACAAGCATCTGCATGTTGGTGAGAATGTTTTCTAACTCGAGCATTTTATTTTTGTGTTGTTGAGAACAGAATGAAATTAGGTGTATTCTCCATTTTGACAAGATTAGAAAACATTGGGGGTAAGGGTGTCAATCCGTCTATATATTGTTTAGGCTCTTGGAAATTTTTAAATGAAGAGGAGGTTGATTTGATTGACCCTCTGTATCTCTTCATGTAGGGATAAATTAGTAAGGACACCTGGGGATACAGACCCAAGCCTCAATGTAGCAGTGGAACCTGTCAAAGAGTTGGCCATGCCATGTGAAACATGACAATGATGTAAAAAGAACAAACTAAACCTCTACCTCACTAAGTGGGTTTGGCTCCTATTACGAGGCATAGAACCCCTCCTGTAAAATGTTAGTATAAATCGTAGGAACTTGGGATATCAGTGGTGTCAGTAAAGATTACAGAAAGATGGGAATGGCCATCAAATTTCATTGGATAAATGGAGTGTTTGTGAATCCTATTTTAAATTGTCAAAAAAGATTATTTATGGTTGTTGTGTGGAAAGATGGTGAAGGTTCAAAACCTAGAGCTAGTCCATCTGATCTGTTTGCGATGCAGTGATGTGATCAATGGATAGTTTGCTGTGTTTATCTATTCAAGTTGCTTTTTTTTTTTTTTTTTTGCTAGAATAATCTATTCAAGTTTATAAGCCAAAATATGTTGTTTCCAGTTACCTTTTCAATTTGGTTGGGCAATATATTGGTTGCCATGCTTTGCAAGATCAGTGTTGTCGCATAATAGGCACTTTGCGAAAGGCTTTTGAGAATGATCCATCCAAAGAAATCACTAGTGTGTTGGGAGAGCAACTTCAGGTGAATGTTCTATTACTAAATTTATCAAGCAACTTTGGTGCATAATTTCATGATATTGAGTAGCTCATTGCTTTTGCCTTGTCCTGCAGTTTCTGGTATCAAAGTTGGTTACATGTTGCATACCATCTGATGCTAATGGAGAAAACTCTCCTAGTGGATCATCCCAAATTTTATCTTTGCTTCATCAGCTAGTTTTGCATTCTGCTCCATTGCTTCATGACTATATTAGAGTGAGCTTTCTACCTGGTTCTTCGGTAATGTAGTCTGTTGTCGCTTAAACTGAAAAGTGATAAGATTTTGCCTTTTAACCAAGGCCTTTTTTATTAATCTATTTATAAAGCACGACCTTTGCTGTTCAGGAATTGGAACCTTTTCCTGATATAAAAATATTTGATGAGCTGCGGGAGTTTCATGAGGATCTATGCAGGGTGTACTCTCCAAGGGATCACTTGTTGAAAGTACGCATTCTCAATATTGGGACAATTCTATAGCTGCTTACTTCATGCTGTTCTAATCCAACTTTTCTATTTTATACTTACATTCCTCTTATGTCCGTTCATCAGTTTGCAAAGAGATCTTGCCATCTTCCACCAAGGCTATTTCTGTGGAGGTCATTTCTCTTCCATGACAGTCTCAATTCCACATGTGGTGCATCCATTTTTATTTTTGTCTTGGAAGATGTGTTTCACTGAAATAAGGGTGCAAATGCCATTGTGTATCTCTATTTCTTGATCTCCTAACAGACAGATGGTCCTGAATTTATTCTTAAGAGTTATACAGCTGGAGCAGTTCTATTATTCCCAGCAAGATGCTCACCATTTGACTATCTTTGCAGTCTTCAAGCACTTCATAAAAAGTTATTGATGGGAGAATCATCTGTGAACGAACTGCATTTTGATGCAAGGAGTACACAATGGCATGATGATCCTGAAATAGTAGATGCAGTTTGGACGCTAGTTTGCATGTGTGGCTCTGAGGATGCTAACGGTGTTAGAGCATTGGTGTCGGATCTTTTGTCTAGGGTATGCTCACTAAGTTTTTCTTTCTCAATGTTGTCACCTTGTAACATACTTCACAATTTTGATTACTGCACCCTTTTTTTCCTGATTTTGCCTAGGTTGGGATTGGGGATTCACATTGTGTTGTCTTTCATTGTCCTGGGTATTCTAGTCGTGTACATATTTGCCAACCCAAATACTCTGGGGATGCTTCAGAAATGAAGTTTAAACTCCAAACAGGCATGCCTGAAGAACTTCTGTTGGCAGTTTTGAGACTTTTGAAGAAGTATTTGATGGATGATTCTGTTGTAATTGTTGAAGTGACATCACAGGCTCTCAGGGTAAGTTTGTGGAGTGCCACATGATTTGAAGTTAAAGCTATTCACAAGAGTTTTTGCAGTGGTTCTTGAGAAGTTCATTTTGGAGCGTCTTAAACTTGATAATTCAAAAAGAATAAAAGTTGATTGTGAGAGTGGTCTACTTTATTAATTGTTACGATCAATTACAAAGTAAAATGGCATTGTATGCATAATAACCATCACAGTATTATTCCCTAAGCTTGGAAAAAAAGTATTTAATCTATTAATTACATGACTGATGTGGAGCATGCAATGTACAAAATACTTTCTCCCAGGCATGATATTAAATTGTATTATTTGTAGCAGGTTTCCTATTTTAAAAGTTTTCTATAAGTTGGTTTTGGGCTATCAATGACTAGTTGCTGGAAGAATCTATTTGGAGTTTACTGGGTGGAAACAGCTGAAACTTTCAACAATACAATCATAGAAGGAAAAGATGTTGATTAGGAGTTAGGACCTAGGAACACTTTCAAGCGTTATCTTGTTGTGAGTTAGCAAGTACAATGGTGTTGTATGCATGATTGATGAGCACACTACCATCTAAGCTTGATTTCAAATTGTAACTCTAGTAGTAGCATTCTTAGTTTAACAAATGCTATGGAAATTAGTTTTGGGCTGCCAAGGACTGGTTGCTAGGAAAAAGTTATGTGGAGCATTGAAAGTGGAAACAATTGAATATTTTATAAATTGAACTGTCAGGGAAAAGAGGATGTTCATGTAGGACATACGAACACTTTATCATTGAAGAGCCTTACAATGTCAATGAAGACTTTCATTTACCATTATAAAGTTTGACCAATAAACTTGCAGAGGATAGTTCGGGCTTTGCAGCAAGTTAACTGAGTGTTAATTTTGACTTAAAGAATCTGATTATACCAAAGTCACAATCCTTATGTTGCACAGTTGTCCTTCCTGTGCCTTTTTTTCTCAAGGCAAGATTTTTTTTTTCCCATGGCTTTTCTTCTCAGTAGCTTTGGAATGGTGTTCTCTCAGTTTGATTTTGGCTTTATTGCATTAGTTCTTGATTTAGACCCATTTTGAGAATTTGGGATCATGCATGACGTAAGTTTGTTTCAACCAGGGAATTCTTTCTACTGAAAGGGGTCAAAGTGCTTTGTCAACATTTGATTCCTATGAAAGGTCTCTTGTGGAGGTCAGCTTTTCTTTATGCAATTGTAAAATTATTAGAATTGAAAAAAGGGAACTGTTCACTGTTGTATTGGAATGATAAGCCCTAGGTGGTGAGGTGTTCAGTTGGAATTAGTGTATGGTCTGGGCATTATGTCTTCATATACCAATGACAAGTAAAATATTTCTTGTGCTATTTCCTCACATATTACATCCTGGGAATAAAATATGCTGAAAGATGAATTTCTTACCCTAGAAATGCATTCCATGTGGTTTATATGTAAAATTGAATGCAAAGGGCTAGTGAATTTTGTATGCTTGCAGTCATTCAAATCCTTAGGATTCAGCTTTGATGCACTGTAAATTATCACACCTCTCTTGTCTGCAGGATTTGACTTGGCCTTATATGTGTAATCTCCTTCAACCTAACAATTTTGGCTTTTGGGATGAAATTTCTATACATGCCTATTTAGATTCGTCACTTGGTTTGTTTGCTAAAGCTGTCATATTTGACTAGCTTCTACTAAAATCGATATTGTTTTACCTTGTTAATTTAAGTTTCTGTAGATTATCATGACTTTGGGCTTTGTGAATCTTCATGCTTTGAGCTGATTGTATGTTTTCATCTGGGTAGATTCACTCAAGGGGGGTTAACATGGAACTAGTGGAGAAGCTTCTTTGGGTTTGGAACGGAAATTTAATGGTAAATCATGCCTTTTGCTACTTTTCCCCTTTGGTGCTGCTGCATCATAATTTTTGTTTATGATTTTGGAATGTGTGGCTCTCTTTGTTTATCCTGAACCCTATAAAATAGCAGGCTTAAAGTCCATGTTCTTGTGTGACCTTTGTCAGCTGGAGAAAGAAATGCTGCTTAATTTGTTTTTCCATTTAGTTTAATTTAAAGTGTGTATTCGGCTATCAGCTATGATTAATTTATAATGCAGGCATCTATCAATGAATAATGGAGGCACTTCCTGGGTATTCTGGAGGGCTAATCTAAACTTGATAGTTATGAGTATGACATCACTGGATTAGCAGAGTATTGACATGATGGCCTAAATGGAAGAAACTGTGACTGGATTGACATGCTGACAATTAACATTCCATTTTATTGAAATACGGTGGATCATTCAATATTATTGGAATATATAATGGATCCTGTAAATTAAAATCAAAGGGCTGGCAGGATATTGCAGCATTGTAATTGGTGGATGTAATCTGTCATGAGTTCCAATTTAAAATGCTAATTAGGCCATAGTGCTTGTTCAGGAAAAGCTTTATTCCCTATGCATGGAATTTCACTTACAATGACTACTATTAACATGGTAAGCATGAAGCAAACTTACAATGACTACTGTAAGACTTGAAGGCCTGGGTTTGTAGAAAGTTTATAGTTTCATGTCCAGATCTTTGGAGCATAAAGCATGTGCTGATGTACTGTTTGTTGGCATTCATCACTTTTGTGTCTTAGCTGCAATTCCAAGTGATTGTTTATTATCTTAATATTGATATCTCAGTTGAGGCAATACCACTGGAGAAGTCTGAAGTATGGGAAACATCTGGTAAAACTTTTGATAAGTGGATCTGTCCACTTGTTTTCTCTCTGATTGGACATTGTGATGATGTTATTTTAAGGTAATGCTGTTGTTCTTCAGTGGAAAAGTTCTTGGTTTCATATGTGCTAGTTACCTAGCTAATATGTAGAAAGCACTTGATCATTAAGTTTTGATGCTTGTTTTAGACTATGTCAAGATGTTGTTTTGCTAAAAGTAGAAGTGGCTGAGCTCCTACTTCCATATATTGTGGTCAACCTTGCGGGAAGGAAGGGTTTGGATAATGATTTTTCCAAGATGATCTCCTCACAGGTTTTTTTCTTCTTGCTGTAAGATATAAGTCATTAGTGAGTAGTTTTATTCATCATTCTAAGTTTTTAAACTTCCTTTTGGTTTCTCCTTACAAAAAGTATATGTTTTGAATCCTACTTTTGACATAAAGGTAATAGCTGATGGATAGCTGGCAAGGGAACTTAGTTCTTACCATACTAATAGAGGAGACAATTGTGAGGCCCATTATGCTAAAGCAAATTGTGAGATGGGACTATTGCCAACTGTTTGAAAAGTTTAAGTTGTTAAATGAAGGCTTAGTTTAATATTTAAATATTCTATCACTCTCCTTACGCTTAGTCTGGTTTTTTCACCAAGTACTTAGTGTGGACATATTTAATTTGGGAGGTGATTGGGACTTGGAAAGATTTGATCTTAGGATCTTGTGCTCTGAAGACAATGTGAGATTTTGTTTGACCACTACCAACCGTTTGTTCTAAAAGCTTAAGTTGTTAGATGAAAATTGGTTTAATATTTAAATATTCTATCACAAACAATACCTTTCTATTAGAAAATTCAACTCAAAAGCTTAAGCTATTACTCAAAGGGAGATTACATGTTCATAAGGCCCTATGAAACATGTAAGCAAGCAATGTGAGATATTTAATACCTACCTCATATGCAATGGAATGAAACCATAAAAAGAAGATATGTGGAGTTGATGCATAGGAAATAGCCTCAACAAGAAGCCCCATATGAATTGAAATATTTAATACATGAGGTTTTAAAACCTGGCTCTTCATTGACCAAAAAAAAAAAAAAAAAAAAAAAACCTGGCTCTTCTAGAAGTCGTGAAACCAAAAGTGCAAGCTACCATTTGGAGGGATGTATGTAAAGCTTAACCCGACTTTTCTTGTATATAAAGCCACTGTATTTCAAGTAAATGGATGATATGGAACACTTTAAGAACTTTGAGAGAGAGGAGTTCTGGTGGCTGCAATAATAGATTGTGGGATATATTGGAGTTTTACATGAACATGTATATGTGGCACCTGCATAGCTTAATTTTTGTCCTTATGCTAAAATGCTTGCAAGATATACTTTGGAACATGGACTGTACTTTTATTACCACATGGGGTTGAACATAAAATAAGGATGTTTGCAGTAGACGACGTAAGGATGAGATGTAGAGACTATAGGAATTTTTCCACTCTACCTAGTGCAAATCTTGTAGTTTGGTTTTTATGTTTGTTTTCACTTTTACTATATGCTTTTACTTTGGCTTAATTAAATCCCCATTGATGGTGCACTTTTTGTAAATGCTTTGATTGACATTGTAAATGCTTATAGTTAACGAAGCTCCTTTTTGTTTCAAGCTCTTAATATATATGCATTTACACTCCCTTGGTGTCCTGTAGTAGCTTATCTTTCATCTAGTAAAAAATACATTTTATTTGATGGTGGATTATCCAATTTGCTTTGGATTTTGAGTCCTTAGTATTAAATTGCCAGGTCCAAGAGCAGATATTTGCTGGACAAATAGGTTAACCAAATCAATCCAAGTATTTTTGGGTGTTTTAAATGAGCTTCGTCTCTGCTACATCATGGAAGGGTCTGCTTCTGCTTCAGTACTATCTAAACGAGAATGTTCTAAGGTGAGCCTGTTGACCAGCCCAATTCTTAATTGTTTCAGTTTTTGGTCATCTGTTAGTTGTCAATTACAATTGCTTGTTGTTCAAGAAATGCTATCCAACAATTCCTTTGGTTACTTTGATCACCCAACCACTCGTGCATTTCTAGTTTTATAGCCCCTTCATGGCTGTTGCCATTCTTGAAAGGCTGTTGGTTCCTGCAACCAGCATTAAAAGTATTTGGACCATAATAAACTTAGGGTTGGTAGTGGAAGCATTACTCCCCAACTACAATTGGGATTTAAATTGATTATGGGTAAGTTGGCATCATTTTCCATATTCTACTGTCAGGACTCCAACTGGCTTATTTATGTTTGATATTTAGGCCTAGACCAGTGCAATAACACCTCACGTAGTCCCGAAGACGCTGTTTCTCTTTGTACTAAATGTGTGTTCTAGTTTTTTATTTTTCGACTTGTTTTGCATCAGTGTGGTTTTGATATCTTTATCCTGATTTTCTTTGGAAATGGCTCTTCAGTATGCTACGGGCTCCGGTTATGGATCAAAAACACGTTCTTCCTCAACAAAAGCTAGAGGTTCAACTTCTAAATTGCCTTCTTCTGCATCGTCATATTCATGGGAAAAGGTGTGGTTTGCTTCTGTACTTTCTTTTCTTAGGATCTCTTTCTTGCTTTGTAGTACTATCTGAGACTAACTGAAGAAAATTGGATATATAAAAAAAGCTGTAGGTAAGTGGTTTCCTGAGAATGTTATCATTTGTCTTGGATGGTTTGGGTATTTGTACATTTTCCTTTCCTAACAACTGGAAGACATTTTATCTGGACTGAAGCTATTAGGCATGTGAAAATTTTCTGAATAACTTTTACTGGTAAATGGTGGTTGACTTTATCCTTCTTTGCTGGCTTAAGGCTACATGTACTGCAGCTTTAGGAAAGATGTTAGGGAAAGATGATATCCTGACCCCTTCAAAAGAAGAAATAGTTGGATTATTGACTTATAGATGTCTTCCTTGTCTGAATAGCTGTTACTGGTAAATGATGGTTGACTCGTATCCTTCTCTGCTAGCTTCAGGTGCATAGGCAAGATGTCAAAAGATGATATCCTGACCAGAAAAAAAAGGTAACTGTAAGTTGCTTACCACCAATCTTTTTTTGGGATTATTAAAGATGTCTTCCTTGTCTTAATGCAAGATCAATTATAACTTTGTGAGTGCAAATTAGTCATTTGGTGGTAACCGAGGTGAGTGTGTAACAGAACATAAATTCAGGCATCTGCCCAGATACTTATGAAATGCAGAGTTAACTGTAGGAAAATGGGTGCAAAATATAGAATTTTCACATCTGCTTAAGCAGAACAAGCGATTGTCACATTGTCTTATTTTGTGTTATTTTCTTGGGGGAAAGATGGGTAGGGGAGGCTAGACATGGAAAAACATGTATAGTTGCTGTGAGGGAAAAGTACTATTTTTCATTCAGTAATGTTCTATATATATAAATAAAATAAACCCTAAAGCTTCTAATAACTATTTTACCCTTATACTCTACACTCCCCCCTCAAGCTGGAGCATAGATGTTAATCATGCCCAGCTTGTTATTAGCCCTTATACTCATTTGCCGCAAGATGATGACATGAGATTCCCAAGATCTCTTGCTGAATTCAGATAAAAGTGCAAATAGTCTAATATTAACTTTTTGCACAAGATTAGGAAGCATCAGTAGAATTTCTTATTAAGAAGATAATTGTGTGATTTATTGAATTAATAATTTCAGGAAAGATTAATCCAACAAAAGTTCATTGGTATGGGAAATGATGGATGAGCAGGAAATAATAAAGCTCGATAAGGTCTTATATTCTGTTGCATCACTGTCATTTGGTGAAGGACTTTTTATTAATTTGAAAGTACATGAAAAAGGTTAAGAGTTTGGCGGAGGAGTTTGAGGGAGAGCAGAAAACTGGTGTGGCATTTGGTAGAGTGGGGGTAGAGTAGTGAAGGAAGACTAATACATTACAGGAATTTGTCGACTTTGGATTTTCTTGCTTCTTGGAAACTAATTTGGCTGTTTTTCTGACGTGTCCCAGGTCTATTGGATGTCCATTGATTACCTTATTGTGGCAAGGTCAGCTGCTGTAAGTGTCAAACCATCATTCTCTCTCTCTCTGTTTTGGATTTTTTTTCTTTTATTTTGAAGGGGGGGGATGGCCACGAGGCATCTGCAGTGCTCCTCTTCCTGTATTATTTCATTTGCTAAGTTTTTCTTTTTTTGCCAGACCAATATAACTAAGTTTGTGTTCCCCTTTTCAGTCTTGCGGATCGTACTTCACCTCCATTATGTATGTAGAGCATTGGTGTGAGGAGAATTTTAATAGCCTCACATTGGGGAGGCCTGATTTCTCCTATTCTGAGAAGGTAATGCAGATTGTATGGAGCAGTCTCTTTTGCTGTTTCTTTGATATATCTATGGATTTGTTAATTTGTGATGTGGTGTGTTTAACTGGGTTTCTTTACATTTTCTTTGTTGTTTTCCATCACCAGCTTCCCTGCCACATTGAGATACTGGTATCGGCAATTACTCAAGTCAATGAACCTGATAGTTTATATGGGATAATTCAGTCACACAAGGTTAGATCTTATTCATTTTCAAGTAGATATAGTCAGTGTTTCCTTCTTGCCATTGCATTGTCATAACTGAATGTCATTGTCATTGTGTTCTCTGCTGTTTAAAATGGTGCATCACATGTAGTTTACTTTGCCATATTAACTTGGTTGAAACTATGAGCTCATTCTTGAAAGGAACCAAAGTTTGTGCAATTGGCTTTTAACTCTGTTTCATGTAATGAAAAGAGCAAACCTAGAGAAACCACAGGGTAACATAGATATTGATCAGAGAAGGAAATCTAGTGAGAACAAATTTTCCACATCCTTGTCTCTTTCTTTTCTTTTCTTTGTAGAAGGTGGGACCTCTCTTTACTTTTGAGTTCTTTTTAGAAAACACAGCTTTTCATCAAGCAGTTGGCTTTGGCTTTGGCTTTAATAAAATGTCATTTGTTGTAATTGATCCGATGCCCCAGTGATTGTTAACTAGAGGAGTGCAAGTGCCGAATTGGTGCAAAAGTAAAAGTACATGAGAGAATTCGAGATTAAATATTGTCAAAAGTGTTCTCTCACATCTCTTGTTTACGGCTTTTATCACAACCTAATTTACATGTAGTTTCCCTCTGACCAATAGCTTAATGTTTTTTGGTTGAACTTTCTATCAAGGTAATAGAGCCAAATTTAGATTTTCGTTTCTTGTATTGCTTGTAATGCCCGAAATTTACTCAACAAAATATCTTTTGTTGTAATTTATCCCGAGCTTCAATGATTATTAATTAGAGGAGTGCAAGTGCTGAACTGGTGCGAAAGTAAAAAAAAACATGAGAGAATTTTGAGATTAAGTATTGTCAAAAGTGTTCTTTCAAATCTCTTGTTTACGGCTTTTACCATGGCCTTATTTACATGTAGTTTCCCTCCAACCAATAGCTTACCATTTTTGGGTTGAACTTTCTATCATGGTAATAGAGCCAAACTCAGTTGTTCGTTTCTCCTGTGTTTTATAATGGTCGAAATCCACTCAGCTTCTGCTGCGTACTCTTCTATCCCAGGACATCGATCTTCCTATTTTTCCAATCTAGGACAACCTGCAAACACTGTTGATGAGTCAGCCTTGATGCTGAGTAAACACTTCACCTATTGAGCAAGTAATTTACCACATCTTCTTGGGATCAGAAAGATCAGACAGGTGCTATTCGATGATGCATACAAAATAGGTAACCCCATCGATATACACAGGTGGTCGCACCAGTAGGATTCTAGAAGTAGTCCCCATGGGTTCAAGAGGTGCCTTTGACTGTGTGGCACTTTGCCTTTACAAGGTCAAAGAGGTGGCTTCCATGGCATAGCACTTTGTTGCGTGGCACTTAATTTCTACTGTGTGCAGATTTCCATCGACTGTCCTATGAACATGATGTCAGCCATTCACATATCTTGTATTCGATATCACATGATGAACACATATTAACATAACTGATCCAATTTACATATAGAAATAATACACACTGTAAGCAAATGCTAGAGGTGGTGAAGGACTTACACTTTCTATTTACAAATTCGACTCCTGGAGACTTAATAAATTGAGCTCTGCATTTTCCTTAATCCAAATGTGATCTCTCTCTCTCTCTCTCTCTCTCACACACACACACACACACCTGCTGGTTAGAGTTTCTTGTTTGATTCTGTCAGGAACTCTTGTTGTGATCTCTCCCCCATTGCATGGCCAACAAGTGTCGGTATTTAAATATACCAACATAGCCATGTCATATTGCACTTGCTCATTTTATGCTAACTGAGGCCTAAGCTCTTCAGTTATTTTCTTTTTCCTCTATTATACTTTACAGATTTCTAAGCCCAAAACTGTCATGAAGTCACTAGCCGGTTCATCACATGGTTCTTGTCTAAATTTCATGTGAGAGGGGGTTTTAAAGGCTATATTTCACATTGCTTGTGTCACAAAACTGATTAGAGAACCCACAATAAATAGTAAGAGAGAAAGAAGAAGAGAGAAGGAATAGAGAAGAGGAGAAGAAGGAGAATGTAAAAGAAAGAAACAAAGAGGGGGCTGTAGATTTCTGTAGTAACAGAAACCCTACACCCATTGTGTTTATATTAAATATAAATTGTATTTGACCATAATACCCTTATGTAAGTAAAAAAGAAATAAAACTCTAAAAATAAAAGAATAACTCAATTAAAGTAACTTAACACTCCCCCTCAAGTTGGAGCACATAGGTCACCCATGCCCAACTTGGAACAACCAGCAACAAAAGTAGGACGAAATAATGCTTTGGTAAATATATCAACAACCTAACTGATCTCTAGAGGCAACGTAAGGAGTAGCAACCAGCTTCTGCTTCACAGCATCACGAACAAAGTGACAATCAACTTTTATATGCTTAGTTTGGTCTTTAAAAACAGGATTCCCAGCAATATAAATAGCTGCTTGATTATCACACATCATATCAATAGGTTGATTAATAGAAAATCCAAGCTCTTGGAGAAGAGATTTCAACCACAATAATTCAGCCACAGTATGTGCCATAGTACGATATTCAGCCTTTGCACTAAACCTGGCAATGGTAGTCTGTTTCTTGCTTCTTCAAGTAACCAAATTACCACCAATAAAGGTGCAATACCTAGTTGTAGACTGTCGATCATATGTTGACCCAGCCCAATCAGTATCAGAATAGCCAACCAGAGTGGAAGAACCATTAGATTTATAAATTAGTCCCTTACCAGGAGAGCTTTTAAGATATCGAAAAATGCGACATACAACATCCCAATGAGCCTTCTTAGGTGACTCCATAAACTGACTCACCACACCAACAGCAAAAGAAATATCAGGACGTGTAACAGTAAGATAAATTAGTTTTCTAACTAGACGTCGATATTGATGCTTGTCTTCAATTTCATTTCCATCATCAATTCCAAACTTTTGATTTGGATCCATAGGAGTATCAACTGGCTTGGAAGCTAGTGTACTTGTCTCAGACAAAAGATCAAGAATATACTTTCGCTGAAACAAATTAATACATTTTTTACTTTGTAAAACTTCAATACCCAGAAAATACCTAAGAGTTCCCAAGTCTTTAATTTGAAATTGCGCTGAAGAAAGGACTTAACCTCAGAAATGCCGGTCATATCACTACTAGAGACAATTATATCATCCACATATACCACAACAAAGATCACCCCCGATTCATTCTTTCGAACAAAAACAGAATGATCAGAATAACATTGGTGGAAACCACATTTGAAAATCACTGAACTGAATTTTTCAAACCATGCTCTTAGAGACTGTTTCAACCCATAAATGGCCTTATGTAGCCGACATACTTTACTACGATTCTCCCCCTGAGCAACATACCCAGGAGGTTGCTCCATATATACTTCTTTAGACAAATCACCATAAAGAAAAGCATTCTTGACATCCAATTGATATAATGGCCAATTGAAATTTACAGCAAGAGAAATAATAATACGAACAGAATTGAGACGTGCCACAGGGGAAGAAGTCTCAAAATAATCCATTCCATAAGTTTGAGTAAAACCTTTAGCAACAAGCCGAGCTTTAAGACGCTCGATTGAGCCATTCGGATTGTACTTGATAGTGTATCATTCTCTCTCATCCAATCACTATATTCTCTAGAATTTTCAGCAAGGGGGTTTGTGGTAAGATAATAAAGTTTCCCTTTGGCATTAACATAGACCTTCACAGCTTGGGCCCATAACAAGTAATTGGAGGATCCATTTAATTTAATAGTTGTAATTTGAACATTGACACTATCTGTAGGAGCCTTAGTATCACTCATGACGATAATCTCAATATAAATATATCTACCATTAATCAAGAAGGCTGAAACTTTAGTGCAAGAAACAAAACAGCAGCACTAATGTATAATTAGATGTAATTGGCTCCATCAATTATCCAAAGGGATGCTGAAAACTCATAGATATAGACTGCTGTATAGAAGAAAGTACTCTGATTCTTGAATCCACTGATTAGTAAGTGTTGTAATCCATGTTCACAAACCGAACCTGATGAATCTGATATCCTTTGATCTCATATTTATCAAGACTTGAAGAGAAAACAGATAAAAATTGCAGCTTTAGGTGGCTGCACACCAAACAAGGAGTAGGGTTACTAGGGGACTCTCAAACCAGCAATAGGATTAAGTAATCAGGTAGTTAGATCTGCTTTGATACCATGTCACAAAACTGATTGGAAAACCCGCAGTAAATAGTAAGAGAGAAAGAAGAGAGAAGGAATAGAGAAGAGGAGAAGAAGGAGAATGTAAAAGAAAGAAACAAAGAGGGGGCTGTAGATTTCTGTAGTAACAGAAACCCTACACCCATTGTGTTTATATTAAATATAAATTGTATATGACCATAATACCCTTATGTAAGTAAAAAAGAAATAAAACTCTAAAAATAAAAGAATAACTCAATTAAAGTAACTTAACAGCTTGCTTACAGTGTTTAGGAAGGCCCTATGTGCATGTAGTCTTCCTCAGCCTAAAAGCTACATGTGCAGTCAAATTTTTATAACAAATACAGGTACTCATCAGAACACTAAGCCTCAAGCTGGAGCATGTGTATCATATGTCCCGAGTATGTTATCTGTGCAATTCACATGAGGGCTAATCTTAGTGAACAAATTGTTAAGTTGATTACTTGAATTCCCAAAGGCTGTTTTGATTTCGCCAGAAACCACCTTCTCTTATCAATGGATAGTCAGTTTCAATGTAGATTGTCTATTAGTTAGAGGACCACCCCAGTAGGCATCTGCATATCTGATAGTACAACTACACCCACGATCCTGGTATGACGCTACTCTACCTTGAGGAACTTTTATATACCAAAGAATATGAGCCACTGCATCCCAATGGCTCTGTCATAATGAATCAAGGAACTGACTTATTCACTATGCGAGCTATATCAAGATGAGTAATGCTAAAGGTAGTTCTCTCTTTCAACCAATCTGCGATAATGTGCATTCTTTGGAATACATTTCCCTTCATCTCACGCTAGATTTATGTCAGGATCCATAAGGATATCAACTGGTTTAAATCCAGGCTTATTTGTCTCCTCTTGTAGTTGCCAGTTAAATTTCCTGTTTGCAAGTTGCAATTATTTGATATGCAATGTTACACGGACTTGACACTTTGGGCCAAACTACCCATGTCGACACTGCACAGATGTGATCATGTGATTTGGGGTACACATCCAAGTAGTGGACACGGCTTGACATCACTTCAAATTCTGGTCCTCCATTTTTTAGTAGAAACTGATATGCATTTTGTACACAAGATAAGGATGAAGGAAAACAATGAAGATACCTTGTGCAAATAAAAGGAAAAGGGCAAACTCACTTAACTTTTCATTAATGAGTTAATAACATTAGTTTTCTAGTCTGGTTATACTCACGTATAACATTTTGGAAAATGTGAGACGATGAATTTGAGAAATTGAGCTTAAAACATATTTTTGTGATGAAAATGATTGAAAATTGAGCTGAAATTTGTGCTGTGATAACTTTTATGTATTAGTAGGCTAGGAGAGGGAGGTGAGGAAAATGGGTAAAATTTTAAAATTTTTGTGAAAAGGAAAGGGAAAATTTTCAAATTTTCTTCCACTGTCCCATTTTCTATCTTCCTAAAAATAGCATCAATCAACTGAGTGTATATTTAAGGTCTACCATATGACGTGTCCCTATATGTGTCCCATTTCTAGGATCCTTTTATAACAAGTTCCAAAGTCTAATATATTCTCAAAGGACTACTCAGATGAGTGGATTCGCAACAACACCCTATCCTCGCCTTAAGTGGAGATAACATTAATGATATGCTTACATGCCTCCAGCTGTCACATGAGAGACACTGTAACCTACTAGCACAGCTGGAGCTAAACTTTGGGTTTGGTATGATGGAGTCATATTTCTTCAAAGTGTAATCCCTGCTTAGCATGCCTGTGCCGTAGTCTGCTTTTTTCATCTTAGTTCTTGGCTTTGTGGAATGATCAGGTATGGTTGGTATATATGCTAGCGTAATCAAGTCAATACAGTAGTATGAACAAATAATGCTCAATTCTCCTGAAGACTTCTGTATGTATTGTAGAATGTTTTGTTCAGTGTGCTTGATCCATGCATGCCGTGTCCTTTTCAATTCTTACAAAGTTGTTCTGTATTAAATCAACAAATGGGATAATGCTATTGACAGTTGACCTCTCAAATCATCACCTTTGAGCATGAAGGAAATTGGAGCAAGGCCCTTGAGTATTATGACTTACAAGTACGGTCAAAAACCATGGTGCCAGATGACATATGTTCCAGGACAGTGTTAGCAGAGAGCCTTCCTTCAACAGCTCATCCATCTTCTTCTGCATTTGACAATGTGACTAGGCTGGGACCTTACAAAGGGATTATTAGATCTTTGCAGAAAACTGGTTGTAGTCATGTGCTGGATTTGTATTACCAAGGATTGACTTCTCGTAGAGGACAGTTCCAGTATGATGAAGAACTTTATGAATTGCAGGTGCAACTTATTCATTTCCTTCGATGGAAAGATACATTTTTTGTGATATATATCCATCTTTCATGGATTTGCCCATTTGCATTGATTTTTGGCCAACTAGAGAAAGCATACTGATCAGGATGATTATGAGTTCATGGTCCACAGTATGAGGCTGCTTGGCGTGCTCAGAATTGGGATTTCTCCTCACTTTCCAGATCTACTTGTCTCTCTTCTGGTCAACAGATTAGATTTGATCATTTCAATGAAAGCCTCCACTGGTAATTTGTTTTATATATAAATGACCTTTATATTCACTCAGATTATTAAAACTTCCTTCTTCATATCTTCCAAGTGAAATTACTAGAAGGAAAACAAAGGAATAGTAGACGTTAGTTAATCCTTTACCAAGCAACTTTTCCTTTGGTTATATTTAAGTAGTAATTCCAAGTGCATTTGATTCTTATATATATGAATTACACTTCTTTGTAATGCTATAAAATGTGAACCATGTGAATTTACCAACCCCTTTCCTCCCAGCCCCATATATGCGTCCTGCCTCTCTCTCTCTCTCTCTCCCTGTTTGTTTGTTTGTTTTTTTTATAATATTGGATGTGAACCATGTGAATTGGTACTCACTGCCTCTCTCTCTCTCTCTCTCTCTCTCTCTCTCACTCGCGCACACAAGTGTGCAGACATGCATTCACAACAAGCTTGCCTGTATAAGTGGTAGGTTGGGAGACTGAAATTCTCATTGTTGGTAATAGTAGTTTGACAACTACTCAAACAGTAGTGCTGATATGCTAGTCAGTTTGCAGATTATCAGTAGAAAAAGAAGCAGAAGTTGCATCTGAAGCTATTCTGTCAATGCAATGTATAACAAATAAGTTGAAACTTTGATGTTGTCCTCCAATCCAGATGATGGATTAATTGGCTAGTCTTTATGCAGCACGTAGCATCTTGCATTTGCTCTCTAGTAAAAGAACAATGTTATTGACCTTTGCATGCTTATACTTTCCCCTTATGTCTCTGCATTGTGGAAGAGCAGTTGTTTGAGGGCACTGCAAGAAGGGAATCTTGGGGATTTCAATGAAAAACTCAAGGACTCAAAGCAGGTGATTGCCTCTTAGCTCCATCAAGGGGATGTTGTTATCTTTGTTATAATACTTTAATATTAGAGCAGTGTTCCCATAAGTTTGACATGGTATTGGAGCAAGTCTTGAGTTCAACTCCTTCTAGGGCCCTAATTTGTTTCTCCTATTGTCAATTTGTACATTTGAGTATTAGGTCAGCCTATCCTATGTGTTATGGGGAGTGTCACAATACTTAAAGATTAAATCACACCTTCATCTAATAACTTGTGCTTTTGGAACATTTAGTAGCGGACCTACAAAATTTCCCAATGTTTCTTTCCATTTTCTTTGTTTCAGGAGCTTCTATGGTCTGTCTCTCATGCAAGTGAAGAAAGTACTGAACATCTCTATTCAACAATCATCAAGCTACAGGTAATAATCATTGATATTTTCTTATACTCAGGGAGTAAGATGAGCCATGTTGATTAAAGTCTCTTGCATGGACCTGTTTCAGCCACTGCTCTTCTACTCAGCTGGAATTCACTACATAGCACCTTCTGGCCATTAGTATATACATAAAAGTCATCTCAAGATATTAGCATTACAGTACCAAGCCTTTATCACAATTGCTTTTAGTCCAGCTGGCTAAGGTTATGCTTCTATAACAGAGGTTTTGTATATGTAGTGAGTGGTGTGCCCTTTTATTTATAATGTCTTGAAGTTTTGCTTTGATTGTGCATAAACATCCTAAAGTTGTAAGGTAGATGCATAAGGAATTTTAGATGTAAGGATTGTAGTTACAAAAGGGAATCTCAGGGCCCATAATACCCCTCTTCTGCATGATACAGGATCTACAATGTCTTTTAATGCATTTGCATCCACAACATTTCCCTCTACTAATGTGTGTCATTCTAAGAAAGTTAAAGCAGAAGTCACTGGATTTGTGTCTTTTGGTCTCTAGAAAAATTGTAAGTCTTAAAATAAAAATCTGCCATCAGCTATTTTAGTTTGCCATTTTCACTCTTTTCGCCATGATTATTTTTCTGTAGATATTGTATCATCTTGGCAAAGCTTGGGATATGCGTTGGAGAACCTTCTCTTCCAATGAAATGAAATTGTATCCATGGAAGCAAAAAGTATTTTCTGAACCTTCAATTCCTACAATGGACCAGGTAGTTACTAGGCTTTCATGTGCTTGCAATGCTTTCCAATTATGATAGTGGTGGTCAATCCTGATAGGTTCCTTGTCATATGATGTCATTGTTTCATAGATGCTTCCATCCATTTCTGAACAGTGTTTCAACTGATGTTGTGAGGTGTGGAATATTGATCATTATATTGCCGTCTTTCACAGTGTCATCATCCAATTTATGAAAGCCTCTGAACAGGTTTAGGCTGAGACAAGGATTTGTAGCTAGTGTACTAAGTATTAATAGCTCATTAGCCAATATAATCTATAGAAACGATATTACCAAATCTAGGATTCAACCTCTTCTTGGTTTATATGGGTCGACCAAGATATTACTATGTGGATCAACTATACAATCACTTTTATGTTCTTGTCCTTGATTCCATATCAAGTCTTCTATAAGATCTAAGTGCTCCTTAGTTATATTTTCTAATCTTTTCCATTCACATCTTTTTAGGTCTTTTCTTACCCTTTTTAATCTAAGTCTATTCTATAAGCTCCTAATGAGTTGCTCGTATGTAGAGAATGTAATATAAGGGAATTGTTTTCTGGCCATAACTAGTTTTTTAACTGTGTAGTCAACATTGAAATCCTATATTTCTTTCATCACTCTTAGTATGCTTAGCAAACTGTTGAATTCTTCCTTGTGGAGTGTAATCCTTTTGAACATGTCCAGTCAAACTGAGTTGGCAGCTCGAACTAATATAGCCAATTGCCCATTTATTCAATGATGATGTAATTTGATGATGAATCTCTTTACTTGATAATTTAAGTCTTTCCTTAGTGGATGCCTGTTTTATTCTCTCTGTGTCTAATGCTTTTGAAACCAGACCACTATCTCAACATTTACTACTATTATATGTTAACTTGTATGTGGTTCTATAGTTTCTATCACACCAACTGATCTATTCCATTTGACTTCAAATTAGATGGTTTGGCTGAATTCTGATTGGGAATGGATTGTGAAACGAACAGAGCTGCACATGAATCTTTTAGAGCCTTTCATTGCCTTTAGGGGGGTTTTGCTCAATATTTTGAGTTGCAAGGACTCCATGGTGCAACATCTTTTGCAGTCTGCCTCCACCCTTCGAAAGGTATAATTTAAAATGACTAGTTTCACTTGGTAAGTCATTGCAATTCTTTGTCTTATTTCTATTACATGCCTTTCTACAGGGTTCTAGGTTTTCTCAAGCAGCTGCATCTTTACATGAGTTTAAGTACCTTGTGGTTGAGCGCAGGGAGCCAGGCTCTCCATTATATTGGATGGGAAGGGTAAGATTGTCTGGTTTAGTTGAGATTTGCATCACTCAATAGCAAATGGACATGCTAACATGAACTTTGACTGTGCTGCTGCCTTTTTCTGCCCTTGTTTTTTCTTCCTGTAACTGTTGTTTCATCTAAGAGATAGATCTTCTCCTTGCAGTCTGTGAAGGATAAAGCTATGTTTATGAATATTAGTCAGTAGTTAGTAGGTGGTCATTAAAAAGGAACTCAGGGTTTTGTTAGTGTCTCTCATGCTCTATGAATTGAGCCATCTTATGTATGCTTAATTAAGTTAATGAGTAAAGATGTAGCCTTCGAGTATTTCTCTCTACCTCTCAAGTATTTTCTCTCTCCTTTTCTCTTGAAGATCCTAGAATACTTACAACTGGGAATTACTCGCAGTAGCTCATATATGGTTTTAAACCCAATCAAATTCTTATAAAAGTAGAACTGCGGAAGAATTTCATTCCGAGTGTTAAAGTTGAGTGCAGAATGATCTCCTCTAAAAGCTGATGCAGTTAGAGAGCTGCACCATATATAATTTATAGAATAAAGAAGAGAATGCCATAAATGAGTGAAGGGGGATTTGGGGAATCTCAAACTTGAAATTTAAAAGTTTGATTTGTTAGAGAACAGTGCTCAACATAGTTAATATCTTAACACTTCGATTTGCTGTATATGCAGCTGGAAGAAGCAAAGCTTCTGCGTGCTCAGGGTCAGAATGAGATGGCCATCAGCCTTGCCAAATATATTTCGGAAAATTTCCCTTTGGATGAAAAGGCTTCAGACGTATATCGCTTGATTGGAAAGTGGCTGGCAGAAACCCGATCTAGCAAGTAATTGTCCACATCTATAAGCTGTAAAACTTATTTCGCTTTCAGTTAGAATTTTCAGGCAACGTTAATGTTTCCTACTTTTCTGTGAAATGCAGCTCAAGAACTATTTTGGAGAAATACCTGAAACATGCAGTTTCACTAGCTGCGGATCGCAAAAGTACAGATAAGAAATCCATAGAAAGACAAGGCCAGACCCATTTTCATCTTGCACACTATGCGGATGCTCTTTTTAGGAGTTATGAGGAGAGACTTACCTCAAATGAATGGCAAGCAGCAATGCGCTTAAGGAAACACAAGGTAACTCTTTGAGTGTGAACTGTTGGGGCTAAATGATGGCTGTTATGACCGTTATATTTGCACGTCCATTCTGCAGACCCAGGAGTTAGAAGCACTTGTAAGGAGACTCAAGAGTTCAGTGAAGGCAAGTTCAAGTGTTTGATTAATGAGTGACCTTTGGTAGTTTGACACAACAGTCTCTATACATCAGGAACTGATATTCATTTATCTGCTTAAAAAATTCTGATAGACAGTCCTTTATTTCATATTTAGGGGGAGAAGACAGACTACTCGGTGAAAATACAAGAGTTGCAAAAGCAGCTTGCAATGGATAAGGAAGAAGCCAAGAAATTACAGGTGTCTGTAAAATACTGCTTTAACTTTCCTCCTGCAGAGATGCTGCTGTGCTGCCTTTGAAGCTTTGACTGTCCCTCTTTGTCCCTCTTTGTCCCTCCTTGCATTTTCTTTTCATTTACCAAATTAATAAAGGTAGAGGGCTAGCCTTAGTGTAGCTGTGAAAGGTCACTCGATTGAGGCCTGAGGTCACTGGTTCAGATCATTGAAATAGCCTCTTTGGTAAACCACGGGTAAGGCTGTATACATCAATCCCTACAGTGCGGGAAGCTTTGTTCTTTGGGATGCCCTCTTTATTACCATATTGATATTTGTACTTGAGATGCTCCTTAAGGAACTGTTAGAATATTTCAATATTGAACCATGCCTTAATCTAATAGCTTAAGTAGTTGGCTGTGGTCTTATGAAATTTCACATGGTGTCAGAGTAGGAGGTCTTGAGTGCAAATTTTTCCAAGCCTTTAATATGCTTTAGTTTTATGCTAAAGTCCAGCCTACACGTGAGTTGAATATTTAAATATTTAGATATTAAACCATGCCTTCATGTAATAGTTCAAGTTTTTAAAGTAGTTGGCACTCATCTCATAGAATTTCATTAGGTGGTTATCTTGGTGTGGCAAAGAACTTGTGGAAATATGCTCTCAATTGTACTTCTTAAACATTGAGGGATCAGTGATCTTTGGATTCCAAATATAAATCTGATTGATGCATTTATTCTCTAACTTTAAAGTATAAGCTTTGGTTAAACATCTTTGTACATTGCACCTTTGCACCTAAACTTTAATTACCTCACTTTTCATTTGTTTAAGGTGTAACCTGTTTATTATTAGTCCAAAATTGCTTATTTGCTTTTCAACATATCAGGATGACAGAGACAACTTTCTTAACCTGGCTTTGGAGGGATACAAGCGTTGTTTGGTCATAGCGGACAAATATGATGTGAGGGTGGTAAGTATGTTTAGATTTAGGGTGTTTTATATATTTATTCTGTGGTTCTTCCAAAAGACTAAAATTATGTAATTCAGACTGTGGGGCTTGGATAAATACTTTTTATCTGAAAGATGACCTAATCCTTTTTAGTGTTTCAATAATCTAACTACATGTGATTTGAAGAACTGTAATTTGTAAATTGCATTGCTGTGAATTTTACATTTTTTTTAGGTTCTAGAGTCTACATTAGTGCTTAAAAATGTTATTGTAGACTCAGTGTCCTCCACTTGATCTGAGAATTTTGTTCTACCTTTTGAAGAAACTAACCCTTGTGCTTCTAGGTGTTCCGTCTGGTTTCATTATGGTTCAGTCTCTCTTCCAGAAAAAATATTGTTGATAGCATGCTTAGCACAATTGACGAGGTATGGACTAAGCTATTGGATTAATTTCCAATCCATATTTGACTATATATTTTGTTATAACAATTAGTCTATCCTTTTTCATTATTTAAAAATCAGTCCATCCTTTTGTCATTATTTTCAATAGATTTACTAACTTCTAATGTGCTTGCAGGTTCAGTCTTACAAATTTGTACCACTAGTTTACCAAATTGCTTCTCGAATGGGAAGTTCAAAAGATTCTCCAGGACCTCATGGCTTTCAGGTTATTGAAGAATGTAATACCATAGATCTTGTGAAGAGGCACTGTTGATTAACAAATTAACGATTTCATATTGCAGTTTGCTTTGCTCTCTCTTGTCAAGAAGATGGCCATGGACCATCCATATCATACTGTCTTTCAGGTAGTCAGGTTCACAAATAGTTAGCAACACATGCTAGCAAGGGTTTTACTTGTATGCAAAATTTCTTCACAAAATTTTTCTTTGACATTGGTACTCATCTTTAATCAAGGTCACCCTTTGAAAAGCAATAATTTGATGTACTGATATTTTTGGACTGATAAAACGCGTATCTTGAGAAAGATGTAAGACCAACGGCAATTAAGAAGACTGTATGGAGAGAAAAGAAATTGAAAATTTTCTAGTCCCATCATCTATTGTGTGATAAGGCTGCCTTAATGACTTCTGCATTTAAGCTTTGCAGCATCCAGAATGAGAACCTTATTGCAAATGTGGTGCAAGAAGGCTGAGAAAAATTTAAGTTAGTAGATAATATCAAGAATTCACCCAGGGAATCTGCTACTCTAATCATTTAGGCTTTGTCCTACATTTTGTCTTTATGGACTGAGGACAAAGGAGGCTAGTACTATAAACGTGCGATAGCAAATATAGTGATTAGAAAGTCCAAACTTAAAGCTTAAGCTATTATGTGAAGAGAGACAAAATATATACAAGGCCCAAACAAATTCGTGGACAAGTGATGTGGGATACATTAACTACCCTTTCACCTGCAAATTGGACAAAAAACAACATAAACCCTGTAGGCAAGCAATATGGATAATTTAACACAGTGCAAACTAGGCGAAGGACATGTGGAATTGACTTATAGGTAATAAGACATATGAGAGCCATCTGTCAAATGAATAATTAATTACAAATGAAAGATTGAAACTTGGCTTTAGTACCAGGTTTCAATGTCCAATGGAAAAACTTAATTTAGGATGGAGGGAGACTACATGTGCATAAGACCCAAACGCATCCCATAAAAAAACAATGTAAAATAAGTGATATTGGTCATTGCCAAAAATCCTATGTATGTAGGATTTTTTATCTATCCATAATGTGGTCTTGTTGTTTCTTTATTCTCCTGTTGTTTGAACTTGTTTATTCTTTGTCTAGCTTCTAGCTTTGGCCAACGGTGACCGAATCAAGGACAAACAGCGCAGTAGAAACTCATTTGTAGTGGATATGGATAAGAAGCTTGCAGCAGAAAACCTATTAGAGGAGTTGTCATCATATCATGGAGCTATCATCAGACAAGTAACTTGGATTACTTTTTAGTAATATTATTCATACTTGTGTTGGCCACTCTAATGTGACTTACTGATGAAAGATACTTTTGTCTGCAGATGAAACAAATGGTGGAGATCTATATCAAACTTGCAGAACTGGAAACAAGGAGAGAGGTTATCATATGTGTTGAAATGCATAATTTTTTCACCTGTTTATATCTTCAAAATTGAAAACGTTGAGAATCAAGTAATTTAAAGGTACGCATGACATCACTAGAAACTACTATGCTGTATCTGCAGGACACCAGCAAGAAAATATCCCTACCGCGAGAAATCCGGAGTCTTAAAGAGCTAGAACTTGTGAGTCATTTCCTACCATTGTCCTATTAAGCCCAGATAAATGTATAATGATAGGCAATGGGTAGGTATAATGATAGGCAACGGGTATTCTTTTCAGCAGCTGTATTTATATCACAGCAGCTCATCATTTCTCCATGCTCTTTCAGAAATATCCACTTTTTTCTGCCATTTTCTTTGTATTCTTTAAAATCAAGCATAAGATTCACCTTTACATGCATGATGGACTTTTTAGGTGCCAGTGGTGACAGCTACCTTTCCAATTGACCGAAGTTGTCATTATAAGGAGGGCTCCTTCCCATATTTCAAGGGATTAGAAGATTCCATCACGTTTGTCATCATCATTCTAAAAATTTCTTACTTCTCCTTGAACTCCATGTCCCCCAAAGATATATGTTAAAATTCTCATGCTACTTGATGCCAACTTTGACTTTCTTCTTTGTGATGTATAGGGTAATGATTGGAATAAATGCTCCAAAAGTTATTGAATGCTTTGGTTCTGATGGTCACAAATATCGGCAGCTAGCAAAATCTGGAAATGATGATTTAAGACAAGATGCTGTGAGATTTTTAAGCCCTTTTGTATTCTACGTTGTTACTGAGAGTTCTTTTAAGTTTGGTCACACCTTTTCAAGTTTAGCGGTTATTTCTTCTGAAGCATGAGGGTTCTTGCTAAATAAAATTTTATTCTATAAAGAGGTCTTTGATGATTCTGTTCATTTAGATGATTCTTCTGCTATGGTGTAGCTTTTATGTTTTATTTGTCAAATGCCATTCTCATATCCGTCAATGCTGAACTGAGAAGATAAGGACTAGATTTCACCCCAGTTTGACTCCTCTTTAGAGTCAGATATTTTTTTGGCACACAATGATCAGAGACTTCAAATATATTAGAAAGTCCATGCTACTATTTCATGCTGAAATATATTGAAGGCCTGGCAATCTTAGAGTATTATTTTTAATATCGTTCTTCTGTAATATCATAGTGAATAGTTCTCTTTTAGATTTTCTTTTCTCACTCCACTACAAGCTGCCATACCTTCTTGTTTAGAAAGAGCACAGAGACATCAGTAGACATCAATTTTGGCAATGATTGATGTTCATTTCTGATGCACAAACTTAGAATTATATTCTCCTCTGGACATGAATGGAAGTTTCTGTTTCTTCAACATATTCCAAAATTTGCGATGTTCAAGTGGTCTGAGTGTATCGTCACATCCAGGTTTGCAAGAAATGGTCCTTTGATCCATATGCTGAAGATAGATTTTGCCAATCCTTTGCAGGTGATGGAACAATTTTTTGGTTTAGTGAACACCTTTTTGCATAATCACCGAGATACACGAAAGAGAAGATTAGGTGTTCGAACCTACAAGGTACCTTTCCCACTTTAATGTTAGCATGTAATCACAATCCTGTAAATTGGTGTTCTCATTGACATATAACATTATGTAAGAGTATATATGGGTTCTGAATTGTATCCTATTGGTCAATCTATATCTGGAGTCAGTTTCTTTCTCATATAACATTATAATATTGATAATCTCTCATTATCACAACTAGACAAGCTTTAGAATCTTCCACCCATTTCAAAATTAAATTTATGTATCCTTCATTCACTTGCCTGTGAGCTTCCCTCCTTTTTCAAGTGCTTTGGTAAACTCTGGCTGCTGCACAAATGCATTGTTAAATAGTACTGATATCACAGAGTTTGAGTAATCTCTTCATGCTTAACTCTTAAGTCTTGTAAGTGGATTAATTTCTACTGGTGATTACCCAGTATTCCATCCCCTGCATCTGTGAACAGCTTTATTCAATCCTTAATGATTGAATCGCTGTGCTTGTGTGGTGCCCCAGGGTTCCACTCTTCCCTCCTTTCTACCAACAAGACAATTTTTGAACGGATACACTGCATACAGTTTCTATCTTGTGCTGAATGCATGTTTGTTTTGCAAATAAGCATCCCCCATTATTCTCGAAAACTGCATTGGGTGCCTATCCTCAGCTAAAGTCTTCCAAATGAGTTGCTGTATGCTAGCATTCATGTTTTCATCTCAGATGTGGAGGCTAGGTAGACAGCAGACAAGTTAGTATTTACAACAAACAGATTTCTTTAATACAATACGGTAATCATGCTTCCATCAATTTTAGTACTCTTGATATGGACTGAGATTGATGAATGTCTAGAACTTCTGTTTATATGATCCTAGACAGCATCGATAGTGCAAAGGGTTTCTGATATTATTTTTCTGTTAATTGTTTATATACCTTACTTGAATGAGATGATATAACTGTGGTAGGTTTAATACCAATTTCGTTCTGAATAGGTCATCCCTTTTACTCCTAGTGCTGGTGTGCTTGAATGGGTTACTGGTACTCTTCCTCTAGGTGACTACCTTATAGGAAGGTCAGTATAAATAAATGATGCAGTCTCCTAGAAACTTGACTTCTATTGTTACATGAAGCATTATATAGCTACTATTGCCAATCTAATTTCAGCATGAGAAATGGAGGTGCACATGGTCGGTATGGGAGAGGAGATTGGTCATATCTAAAATGCCGAGAGTACATGAATAATGTAAGTATCATATTTTTCTGGAAGTTATTAACTTCTTGTCAATAATGCATGCTCTAATCTATCAGGATGAGTTGGAATTGCATAATTGACAAATTTTGACAATTTGAATGAGTGTCAAGGGATGTAATTTAACTTTCTGAATCAGTAATACAGAAGGGAGCAAAAGAGGCAAGATGTTAAAGTTAAAACTAGGAATATTTTCCCAGCTGCTTCTCTGTTTATATGTGTCAGATAAGTGAACTATTTTCCCTTTCTTTTAGTGAATAATGGTCAGACCTGTCTGTTATAGGAAAAGGACAAGCGCAAAGCATTCCAAGAAGTCTGCAAGAACTTCAGGTTACTGCCTCTGCCTGGAGATCTAAATGCCTACTTTAGTGAAGATCAAAGCAAATTACCTTGAACTCATACCTGACACTTGACACAGGCCGGTCATGCATCACTTTTTCCTGGAGAGATACTCTTTGCCAGCTGATTGGTTTGAGAGAAGGCTTGCTTACACAAGAAGCGTGGCTACTAGTTCAATGGTTTCTATACAATACCTTTTGTGATATTTCTAAAGGAAATACCTTTTTTTCTTTATAATCTTTTTGGACATTGTTGCTTAATACAAGGAGTACCTTAATCTTGATGTCATAAAGTGGATAACCCGGATGTGAAAGAAACTGAAAGGATTTAGTTGGAGAGTTCATCCCAAAATTTAAGTTGATAGGTGGAGGGAAACTACCTAAATATGAGGCTCATTGAAGCCCCATAGACAAGCGATGTGGAATGCCTTTATAACCCCGCTATATGTGCAAACCAGATTGATAATTGCACATGGAATTGATGAATGGGGAGCCTCAGATGCAAAGTGGGGGAACCTGGCTCTGATACTATGTCAAAATGTTTATCCTAATAGCTTAAGTCATAAGGTATCGGGACGCTACATGAACATAAGATCCATTGAAATCCCGTAGACAAGCGATGTGGGGTTTTTGGTATATAGGAACTTAATTTCTCATTTGTGTCGATTTGACCTAGGCAGAAATAAATATTTAGAAATTTCAGATAGAATCATGAGCCAGTGATGGGTGAAACACATTCACAGGAAGTTTAATAAGATGTTACTCAGTGATTATGACATTTATATTCCTGTCCTTTATCACCTCCTCTTGGGGAATTCTTTTAAATAATCGTTTTTTCCAGAAGATTCTAGACATTCTAATGAATTTATTTCTTCTTTAGGTTGGCTATATAGTTGGTCTAGGAGATCGACATTCCATGAACATTCTAATTGATCAGGCCACTGCAGAGGTTGTTCACATCGATCTTGGTGTTGCCTTTGAGCAAGGCTTGATGCTGAAGACCCCAGAGCGGGTTTGTTACTTATGGAAATTTCACTATCTTGTCTTCCTCTTGAAAGGATTTTGTTTTAAAAAGTATTTTGGGAATATTAAAGGGAAATGTTTGTTAAAAGGGTACAAAGGGAGTACTACTTCCTCGGAAGTATTTGCAGGGTAGAGAGCAATTATAATAACCAAAACTCCATTCAGCAGTCTTTTCAATTGAATTCTGCAGGTCCCTTTCAGGCTAACGAGGGATATCATTGATGGTATGGGAGTTACAGGAGTAGAGGGAGTGTTCAGAAGATGTTGTGAAGAGACTCTTTCTGTGATGAGGACAAATAAAGAAGCACTGCTGACAATTATTGAAGTAGGACTAGCTTTCTGCAGATTATCTTGAGAAATTGGTTGAAGTTTCAATTTTCCATATGAAGACTGAAAGAAAATGTCTTGCAGGTTTTCATTCATGATCCACTTTATAAATGGGCTTTGTCTCCATTGAAGGCTTTGCAGCGTCAAAAGGTATTTTCAAGTGTTGAGCACATTTATCTAGAAATTTCCTATGCATGGAAGACATGGTTCCCTTTTTCCTATTCTACAATGGTTAAATTTACCCTATGCGGACTTATTCTAGTATTCATAAAAGAATTTTGAGAGTTGCCAAATTTGTGCTGCCTGATGGTGATAGATTTTCTGTTGAGGGAAAATCCAGAAAGCTTAAGAGCGATGTTGCCATATTTGACATGGTCCTTTTTCTGTGTATGCCATGATGCAAACGTGACGTTTTGAAGTTCCCAATGATTTGTCTATACTCAAGTCTTTTTTGCCTTTTAGTTGCTCCATGAGGTTGTAGAGATTGGCATGCTAAGTATTGATCTTGACTTGACAGGAAACATATGATGACCTGGAGACAAGCTTTGAAGATTCTCAAGATGAATATGAAGGGAATAAGGATGCTACGAGGGCACTGATGCGTGTCAAGCAAAAATTGGATGGATATGAGGAGGGAGAAATGAGAAGCGTGCATGGTCAGGTAATCCCTCTTTTTCATTCCCAGTGGTCCACCATTCAATTGTGATCCTGAGCATGGTCTCTCAGTCTCATTTTCAAATAATCACTGTCATCTGAATGAAGAAAGGCATTTCTCTGCTAAGCATGCTCCCGTCATTGTTTATCGATTTTGCTTTTCTAGCTCAAATTCAAAGCCGGTTTTTTGGTGCATTTAAGTGATCCTAGAAATGACTTTGTTATAGCGACTCTAGTAGAAAACTGATTGTTAGGTGATAAGGCTTATGACAGCTTACAATGCTTTTGCAAGTACAGTAATATTGATTTGTGATTCTCTTCTAGGTCCAACAACTCATACAGGATGCCATCGATCCTGACCGTCTGTGTCAACTGTATCCTGGATGGGGAGCCTGGTTGTGACATACACAACTTTACCTCCAGACTTCTGAAGGCACCCGCCACCCAGTCATCCTGTACAGGCGCGGCTGTGTATAGTATTCTTATTGGTTGAGTCATATGTTGGGTGAGACAGGTGTTTGTAATAACGAGAAAAGGATCCCACAATAACTTTTTTGTTCTTATATTGTAAATTTCGGTGCCTTTCCTCATTCAAGCTCCTTCAATTGGTACGGTCTGCTTGCTCTGATATAACCAGCCTGAGAGCCAACGTCCGAATCCATTGTCCTCAATGTCACGTAAGGTAGTGTTGGACCTGTTGGTGGTGGCTTCTTTTTGTCTTGCGCTGGCAATGCATATTTGTTACCTTTTTCCATTTTCCTGTGGTCTATATTCAGCAGAATTACGTGGCAGAACAGAATCAGGGACAGCTGTTTTGGGCACACGGAGAAACTCTTCCTCTACAAGCTTGTAGAGTGAAAGTCTTTTCTCTAAAAAAAAAAAAGGTCAAATGAAATGCGATCTGGTCGGTACCCGGTGCCCACCTCCCTGTTCGGTCAACCTCCTTTTCACCTATAAAACGGAAGTTGGACATCATCGCTCCGTCCAAAACCAAAATTCCGATGGCCTAGTTAATGTCGTAGCCTTTCCAGCTTAATTGCTCGCAGATGCCGATGGACATATTGCGAAGAAGCATCACCATCACCATCACCATCACCATCATCTTGTGTAGACATGGCAAAGCCTGCGTATTGCTGTAATATGAAGTGGGTAATGTGAACGAAGCAAAAGCGCTCGTGTCTCGAATGATTAAATGACAAAAATTAGCTTTTTTCAAAGTCACGCAAGGTCCACAACCGACCGCACCCAACTCATTAATGAATACTTCAACTGCAAGTCCTCCCTGTATAAATTACGTTTGCCTTGTGAACTCTTGAACGCTTCCACTCTGATTTCGAGTTTTGACCTTCCTTATGATCCAACATTTACCTACCGGCTCTCAAATGCAAACATCGGCATTGCTAGCTCTCTGTCCAAGCTTCGGTAGCTATTGTCCGAGCAAGATCGCCGGTATTGCTTCTAGAGTCACGGAAGCAATGGCCATGGATAGCTCGCTCAAGGGAGAACCTGCTGGAGAACAGCCAGAACGAGAAGAGCCAACCGCTGAGCAAGACGAGGAGGGTGAAGCACCCAATTTTGAGTTCACATTTGTGGATGGGGGTTCAGAGTTGCCTGCGATGGTAGCTGCTGATGAGATATTCTGCAATGGTCGGATGAGGCCTCTGTGCCCCATCCTCCACGAAGCTGTGCTGTCCGATATTGCGATCCAAGACCGGGATGACGACGGCCTTAATTCCAGGAACTCGAGGAAAAGGCCTTCGCGCAGGCCACTTAAGAAGCTCATGAGCGAAGAACGAGACTTGTTTGCGTCCTGCTCTTCCTCCGAAGCGGATGAACTCGACCGCGTAGCTCCAGAAATGTATTGTGCGTGGACGCCAAAATCATCAGGAGCATCGCAGATCCGCTCTAAAAGCAAGAGCAATTCTACTCATGATTCAAAAAGGTGGAAACTCAAAGCTATGCTCTCTGATTGAATATGAAGAGATGTGGACAGCGCACGGGGGGCTGGATTGAAGGCGTCGTGTTGAGAGAATTATTCAAATTAGATCATTCAGAGTGATGAGGGACATGTATGATGTCGTCTTTTAATTTTTGCCATGAAACTTATTATTATGCATACAAATTCTATTTATTCAAGTTGGATGGAACTAAATCGGGATCTTTTTGGTCTCAAAAAACTGCAATGGACATGAGAATTTATTGCGGACAATTTGTGCTCCGACCTTGAGATTGTGTATGTAACTAGTTTTGAGATTGATAATTTTTGCAATAAATTATTGAAATTTGTTGGCATAATATTGCAACATTCTACACTTACCGACTTTTATAGAAAATTATCAATCCATTCGAGTTATGTATAATATCCTTATTTGAATTAGTTATCAACTTTTTTTCCAATTGAATTACCAACTTTGTTTGATTACCAACTTACCAACTTAGGTTGCTTACAGACATCACCAATTTACTAAAAGATTACCAACTATTCTTGAATTATCAATTTTCCTTTTTCTTACAATTCAAGAAATGCCCACTCCACGACTCGCAGCGTTCTCTCTCCTCCCACATACCGACCACCCACCGGCCACCTCCGGACTCCGGCCGCCGCGTGGCGTCGTCCGACGGCGACGATGATCAAGAACATCCCTGAGAATCACGAAGCTTTTCCTCACTTCTCTCGTCGTCCGGCTTGATTTCATGAACTCCTGTCGGTAAGAACCCGACGAAAGAGATAGCGATGCGGTGTTGCGCCCGAGGGAAATGGCAATGCTTCAGCCGTTGCTCTCGTGCGCCTCCTCTCCTCTGCTCCGTCGTCCGACCCATCGGAAAAGTCTCGAAATTCAATCGCTTGGGCCTCCCCAACTCGAAATTAAGCAGCTTTGTCGTAGCAAGGCGTCAGCTCTAGTGCCACGTAGCTTTGCCCGTCCACCTTCCAGCACTTCCCCGCCTCTCCGTCGCCAAAACCCATCAGAAAGATCAGATTTTGAGCTGTTGGTATCGAGCAGTGGACCTGTAGTTGACGTTCCCTTGTTCAGCGAGGCTTTTAATGATTTCTTGGATCGAGGGTTGTTCGAAGATGCTATAAGTTCTTATATTGAGATGCTTGAGTATGGTTTACCTGTCGAGGAATTTCAGTTCTTTCCACGTTTAATCAAGGCTTTTGGGTGGATGTCTGATGTGGAGAGGGCTAAACAGATACATGGCCATGTGTTGAAGCTGGGAATTTTGGATGCTGTGGATGTTGCGAATTCGGTCTTAGGGATGTATTGGAAATGCGGGGCAGTTGATCATGCCGTCCGTGTGTTTGAGAAAATGCTCGATCGGGATTCGGTTACTTGGAACACTATGATTTCAGGGGCCTGCCAGTCTGGGGATTTCAGGGGTTCATTGGGGATGTTCAGCCAAATGGTAGGGGACTTTGGTGTGTACCCAAATAGAGTGGCTTGTCTTTCTGCTCTCTCAGCATGTGCTTCAGTTAGTAGCTTGATCCATGGGCGAGAAATCCACAGTTTTGTTGTGAAAAATATTTTTAAATTTGATCAGTCTTTGGTTTGTGGGTTTATCGATATGTACATGAAATGCGGGGACATAAGGAGTGCTGAAAATGTTTTCATGAGCATTGTGGGAAAAGAGTCTGTGACTAGAAATGCAGCGATATGGAATGCAATGGTGCTTGGCTATGTAACCAACGGTTTTCTATCAGAGGCTTCAGTACTTCTGGCAGAAATATTGGGGTTGGGTTTAGAAGATGATTCTTCAATCATTGTTGCTGCTTTGGTCTTTTGTTCGCATTCCTTGGATTCTGTCCTCGGAGAAAAAATCCATGGACTTGTCTGCAAATTTGGAATGGAAAAAGAAATAAGGGTAGCTACTGCTCTAATTGATATGTATTTAAAATGCGGTAAGGCTGAAGCTGGTAAAAATATCTTCAGTAAGTGTCGAACTCGTAATATAGTGATGTGGGGAACCATAATCTCAAATTATGTCAAAAGTGATCTCCCCACTGAGGCATTGGATCTATGTCATGAATTTACATATGAATATGGATTTGCAGATTCAGTTGTAGTTTTAGCTGCATTGCGTGCATGTTCATCTTTGACTCTTATAGCCAAGGGGAGGGAGTTCCATGGATTAGCAATAAAGGCAGGACTTACTAGTGATGTTTTTGTTGGAGGTGCATTGGTTGATCTTTATGCAAAATGCGCAGATATTCAGTCTGCTCAAATTGTATTTCATGGATTACCGCTGAGGGATTTGGTACCATGGAATGCTTTAATATCTGGATATACACAAAATGACCTTCTGGATGAAGCCTTGAAGGCATTTCGTGATATGCAGTTTGAAAACATCAGACCAAACTCCGTTACCATAGCATCCATTCTTTCTGTTTGTGCCCAAATATCTGCATTTACTATGTGCAAGGAGGTCCATAGTTACACATTGCGGCAAGGGTTTGAATCAAATATTCTCGTGAGTAATTCATTAATATCCACATATGCAAAATGTGGGGACATGTGCAGTGCTCGCATTATATTTGACAACATTCAAGGAAAAAACCAAATATCGTGGAATTCTATTTTATTGGGATTAGGAATGCATGGCCACACAGATGAAATGTTTGTTCTATTTGAAATAATGAAGTCATCTGGTGTGAAGCCGGACCATGCCACTTTCACAGCTCTTCTTTCTGCATGTAGCCACTCAGGGAGGGTTGATTGGGGATGGGGGTACTTCAAAAGTATGGCTGAAGACCACAAACTTGAGCCTCAACTTGAACAGTACACTTGCATGGTTGATCTTCTGGGCCGCACTGGTCATTTGGACCATGCATATGACCTGATCATGTCCATGCCTTTTGCTCCAGATGATAGGATATGGGGATCATTGCTTGGATCTTGCAAAACTCATGGTGATGATAGGCTAGCAGATATTGTGGCTGGTCATATTTTTGAAATTGATCCAGATAGTGTTGGTTATCGTGTCCTTCTTGCCAAATTACATGAGTTTAATGGGAAGCATAGTTTAGTTGCTAATATTAGATCAGATATACGAGACAGAGGACTGAAGAAGCAACCTGGTTGCAGTTGGATTGAAATTGATTGCAAGATTCATGCTTTCATTGCTGGGGACCATTCACATTATCAGTCACAAGAAGTTTATGCCATTCTGGATAGCTTGACAAGAGAGATTTTAAGATTGACTAATACAAGCCAGTCAAATGCAGAAGCTACTGAATTTGATGTGGCTGGGTCAGAGAAGCTTTTACCATGTGAAAACAATGGTTTGTTTATCCTAATGTGATGGAGGAAACTATAATATAAAAGTTTCCAGAGAGGCTATGCCATGGCTCTGCAATCAATGAGTGACATGGCCGCAACTGAGTATGAGAGTTGGAGAATTGTGATGATACCAAGACAATCTACAAACTCCTCCGTCTCTGTTTCTCCTGCAGCAGATACAAGAGGTTTCTCCTGCAGCAGATACAAGAGGCTGTCACTCAAATCTCCAACACAATATTTGGTTGGATTCTGATTTTAACTTCCAACTTTTACCTCATACTAAACCACAGGATTAGTGTAACTCCTTTAGCATCATAATGATTTCATCTTTGATACATAATCATGAGCCATCTATTGGGGTTTCTGGGAGGATTCAGTGATCTGGAATTGGGTGTTTTCTATTCTGTCTATGCGTAAGCTAATATGATTTCTTCTGTCATTCCTAATTTCGATATATCAGGGATGTGGAAAATCCACCAGTAACATTGGGAGACGAGAGCCACCTCTTTTGTGGGCAATTTTTCATATGAAGAATGATGGCATCCTTCAGAAACGGATTCTTGGTTCTGTCTTTGTTAAAGTGATTTAGAAGAAGAAGCTCTAGGTTGCTGACTTTTGACAAAATCAGGTCAAAAGGCATCAACAGAAATAAACCACCCCTGATCTAAGTGAATTTTCTTTAAGGTCCCAAGCTTTTCACTGGAGAAATAAATTTGGAGAAGGTGATGCAACAATTTTTCAAGACAGTGTCTGCATTCTCTGAATGCATGCTTCTTTGATTTAGATGAACTGAATAGGGTTTTCCTCACTAGATGCTGATACATGCAGTGTCCTCGAAGAGACGAGTCATGCTGTGTGGTAGGTAGTAACTACCAATGCTGTCTCTGACGTACTATTTCTCCTGGATAGAGGCAGAATAAATCAGAATCCAGTGACTATTTGTGAGCAAGCCTTCCTGATGTAAATGTACTGGTCTTTGTAAATGGAAATGATAGAGATTTTTGGTTGGAAGGTCGAGGAGTTTTCACTTGCTGTTTCCATGTGTTGCTTGTGGCACTCAAACTAGAGGCATCTACTCTGCCAACTCATGTGGAAATGAGACTGTAGGCACCCGTAAATGGTTTTGGAAACTGATATCTATAATGAGCCCGAACTTCACCGTTTTTGTTAAGGAGTGCTCTATTTATGCAGATGAAATTGTTTTATCCTGACTTTTTTCAATTATGAGTAAAAGCACTTTCAGGCTTTTGTACGTCAGTTTCGGAATATTCAGTATTAGGGTTCTCCTGAGCATGCGACCAAAGCTACGGCGAGCTCTACAGATACAAAGGACACATTTTGGTAGCTTCTCGTCTTGAGCTGTAGAACATATCTTGCTACATGTTGCAGGTGAGAGATCTTCCCTGAACGGTTCTGCAATCAGAAAGCTAATAGTTTTTGGGTTCAACCTTATTTACATAATTTCTGCTTCTCTATTAAGAAAAGGATCATTGTAATGAGGCCAAATGCAATTAGTGCAAAACAATCCATTTGCTGTTATTTAACTCACATTTCTATGTTAATTTAGAAGATCTTAGTTGTTTGGTTATGAAGCTTTGACAAATTTTGCTTTTAAGGTGAATGGAACTTTACAATTTGTCCTTAAACCCTGAAATGGCTAAAACAGAACTGATAAGGCAGCTGAATCCTACCGTCCGGGCAACATGACTGGTGTAAACATGAGGTTGAGAAAAGTGATTCAATTCGGGAGCTCGAGATGGAGAGTCTCTTAGAAACAGAAGCCGACGGTATTGATCATTTGTTAACACCTTGGCTCATCCATATGTCATTCATTGCATGACAAGATTAGGTATCGGATTCGTTGATAATGATAAAAGTTGAGCCTCAAACAAAAATGTCGATATCACGTAATGTTGCCTTCACGTTGCATTTAGACATAAGAAACATGTTTGTTTAGTATTAACATGCCCGCATCAAAGGAATTGCATTCGAGTTGGCCCGGTCGTGAAATGCAACGAAACTAACTCAAAATGTTGAATGGACTTGAATTTCGGAGTGGAGAGAGGCCCTAATCTCATGTGGATTCCCCAAGCTAAGCCTGTTATATTGAAATTCGGCCAGCCCATATTCCCATCTCCTATAGCTGAAATTCAATGCACATGAAGTTCTAAAACTTAGTAAGCGAAGATGCATATATTCTCTAAAATTTTCGGCCACGCAAAGTTGCATATTTTCTCTTGAGATTTCGGCCACACATGGAAATAAGAGGGTACATACTTTATTTCTTACTCTGAGGGTCATAATTTCACTTAATCCGAAAAGGGGGAAAGTGATATATTCTCTCCTGCTTTTGAGAACTCAAGACGCGAGTGCCTAAAAATAGGAGTGCATGGCCGGCCGTTCAAAGGGGAAGAACACAATTCCCTCTCTTCATTAGTCTCTCTCGTGGTCTCTCTCGCGCGGAAGCTCCCTCGGCGTAGTCCCTTCTCTGGAGTTCCCTTGGCGGTTTTTCATTCCGAATGGCCTCCATCTTCGCCGGACGTCCTTCAAGTCAAGTATCCCGAGCACTACCGGTAGTACCCTCCCTCCATTGGCGTCCCATTGCGCTGTCCATGACCACCCTCCTCTGGTGGTCTCTCTCTCAGTAGCGGCTCATTCATCTCAGCCCAGCCTTGGTTCGTGACTCTACTTTGGTGATCCGGTGTTCCACCCTTGGGGCCAATCTCATCCAACGTCTTTCAAAGAGCCCCCATCTGAGTCCGGGCATCTCCGTCGTCAAGGAGCCCCCATCTGAGTCCGGGTATCTCCGTCGTCAAGGCGTTGCACTATCATCGGCAGTCCCTCTCTTTCAGCGCCCATAGTTTTAACCAAGGTAGGATTAAAAAATTAATCCAAGTAGTAGTAGGATTCTTTGCCTGAATTGAATTCGATGCTTTGACTTTAGTTTTTATTTCATGCCTTAGGTTTTAATTCAATTTCTCTATGTTTACCTTGCGTCATACGCTGCATATTCTATTGGGTAATCAGATCTTTGAGCCAAAAGATTGGACCCTCAATCATATTTTCTATTCAAAGCATATAGTAGTGTGCATTTAATGTCAAGAACGTTGATAATGTTAACATTGGTGATATTGCATGGTTCTTGACTAATATTGACGATCTTGCATTCCTGTAGAATAATCTTGAACAATTTTGAATAATCTTGAATAATCATGGTTAATATTGGCGAATCTTGATGAGCATTAATGAATCTTGGATATCTTGCATGAATCTGCATTCATCTTGATGAGTCTTGGTCGATATGGACAATTCTTGATAATTCTTGGCGGTTCTTGATATCTTTGAATCGTATTACATGTCTTGCATTAATCTTAATAAGTCTTGATTACGATGGATGAATCTTGGTAATTCTTTATGATTCTTAAATCATGTCTGGTGTAATTGATACATTCTTCCTTGTTCTTAATAATGTTTTGCATAATAGGAAACATTGCATGATACTCTTGCTATAGGCATGATAGTGCATCATTAAATTATTAATCATGTAGTAATTTGATGCATGCCATGCTACTTGGAATAATTTTGATCATGTTATAGTCTTTAGTGGATTCAATCTATCAGTGTCTCATGCATATTGCATTTAAAATCCATGTATGTTTAACCTCATCACATGTAGTTTAATAGCCATTATGTACGTTATTTAGCGTTTAGGGATTTTAATTCTGCATTTTATATTAAATGAGAACGTCATATCCTTTGGAGAGTTTTGGCCTTATCATGTCGCATTTAAGTTGCATTTAACCTCATATAACTTAGGATAATTATGCATGTCATTTTTTTTTGTCAAAAGAAATTTTCATTCATTACTAAACTGATACATGAAAGGGAATCTCAAAAGTAATAATAACAAAACAAATCCATAGATCTCCAAAATTAACAAAAAAAACTAGAAATCAAGGCGTTTGATTAGAGAATTGTTGGGTAACTAAATCCAAGCAAAATGATTAGTAGTCAATTACCGAATCACTTAGCACCATCAGTGACAAGTACACACCGAAATCCCCAATACCATCATCATATAGAGATAACATAAACATGTTGAAAAATCTCAAATCTTACACTTGTGAGAGCGAGTCCTATAGTCAATGTAAAGTGCCAAAACTTTGAGTGAAAACATGTTGAATGAGCAACCCCATTGAAATTGGAGGCAGAGTACTTATTAAAACTCCAAAATCTAGAATTAAATAAGAGAGAAAAGCTTCTACATATAAGATCCAGATATAAGATCCGGAGAGCAAAGCTCCCATATCTAAAACTAGGTGAGGAGAATTAGGAAAGAAACAAAAGGAAATAAAAGGAAAAGGAACTGGGAGGGGAGGGAGAGATTTAGGTCAAATCCCTACCCTCCAAAAGTGGAAGAGATGAAGAAAGGTTTAGAGAGGGAGAGAGAGAGAGAGAGAGTGAGAGAACAGAGAGAGCAAATGATTCACCCTTATTATGCATGCCATGTTAATTAGGAGACTTTTGCACAATTTAGTTACCACTTTCTAGTTTGTGCATCATGGTCATTTCTTATGCTAATGGCTTAGAATAATATAATAGACAAAGATTGCATGCAAATCATTTTCATTAACGAGTAAAGATACCAAAATAGCGATAAATTAATTTAGTATAAATCAAATCTCTACATTCAGCTGTCAAACTTAAGTTTTTAACAAACCCCTGATTGATCAGCGACAGTTTCAAGATAAAAATGAATTGCATGATTGAATTGAGGACTCAAATTGCGGTAGGAATATTTTAAAAGAGTTCCGACTAAGCATGAGCATCGTGAGAGGAGCCTTTGTTCCCGATCTAGCAATCTGTTAACTTTCCCTAAGTGGCTCACTTCGAAGGACGCCACGACACCACTACTCTGCCACTTTATACGTGCACAACACGAACTTAAGAGCGGCCGATATTTCAACACTAGGATCGTTGCAGACAGATGCTGGTCCTCAGTTGCGACTTGTCCAAAAGGATGAGCTATCATGATTACATGCCCATCTTCATTTCCCTAGTCAAAGTCGAATCTCACAGCTCTTTTAAGGGAATACATCAAAGCAAGATTTGAATATGACCTCAGAAAGCTTGGCTGGACTTGTCCACCATTTGCCAGAACAAGAGAGATGAGTATTCTTCGACTCATAATCTAGATTAGGCAGTTCAACAACCGAGTACATCAGAGAAAGGGAGACAACAAACTTTCTGTCACTCCCACATGTTTTGGTTTGGGAAAAGGGATGAGGACAGCGACTTGCTACCATAAGGCTCTTGATCATAATCAAACATGTAGATCTGGCCTATAAAACCACGATTAGCATCATAAATTATTTGCCGAAGGTTGCTAAGCCCTTATGGAAGCAGACCTCCGACCGCCGATACATTTTGGTAGGCATCCGAAAATAGTGTGACTGGGCGATGGTACAAACGACGAGAAAAATTCGGATCCTGCTCAAGAGATTCTGAATATCTCTCAGTATCTGGACAATCTCATCGAAATGGGGACGTTTGTTTGGATTGCTTGACCAGCATCGGCTGATGAGGCGTCTAATTGCCGGAGGACACTCTGGAGGCAGTGGTGGTCTAGCGTTCTGCGCGGAAGCAGAAAAACAGTATGATACTCAACAATTCTGTTCACTCCAACAAATTAATGAAATGCATCAGAAGATTTGCGATATCAAATAACTCATTAATACCTTCTGGGAAACTGCAAACGCAGCCTGCTCTGGAGTCATATCCTCAAATGGTATCAATGCTGTCAAGAGCTCCCACATGACTATGCCAAAACTGTAAACATCAACTTTCTTGGTATGGTGCTTCTCTTTGATCATTTCAGGTGCCATCCAACGGTAAGTTCCCGTAAACCCTTTAGTGTTTCCACACTGAGATTCTGAGCATGAGATACCGAAATCGGCTACCTTCACAGACATGTCGTCTCCGAGAAGCACATTCTCAGATTTGAGATCTCTGTGGAGAATCCGTTGAGAATGAAGGTATTTCATTCCCCGTGCAATCCCGAGAGCTAACTTCAGAACTATATTAAGAGGGACGGAATGTGGCTCCTGGTGTTGGAGGTATTTCCTCAACGATCCACCAGGCATATACTCAGTGATGATGCAGAACACGGGTGGTTTTTTACAAGCTGCAACAAACTGCATAAGTACTGAAGATTAAGTAAAATGGCTGTACGGTTATTTTAGTCTATCTGCTAGATGATGGATAATTTTCAGAAATATGCACACAAAAATTGCAACCATTCAGCTCGGAACTTGGGGCAACCGATTATAGAAGAAACCACTCAAAAAAAAAAAAATAGGCACAGACAGTCATTCTAACTTAAGACTCTCAAGAATTCTCAATCTCACCCCATACGGCACTTACTTTAGGTAGGAATTATTACCATGGCTCTATTCAATCACAATTAATCTGTTCAATGCAGCTCCACAGATAAATAAACACAGTTGAGGAATGAAGGCCAGGAAGTATGAGGTAGAAATGCCATCTAGATGACATGTGTAGAGCATATTCCCATACTTGGCACCACACTGCATTATCATGGAAAGAGCAAACTCTGTAATACCGTAAGTCTGCATTTTGCCTAGATTAATCCTAAACTGAATTCAAAATCCATTTCGATTGGCATTCATCCATCATGTGGGCATAGCAAGATTACAGAGGGGATCGTGAATGGGCAGCATTCAACAAGATCAAGAAGCATTCGCCAATCTGAAAAACAAAGTAGTTCAGCAGAAAGAAAGAGAACACAGTTAAATAGACGCAATTTCTCCAACATACAGAAGCCACTGGTAGTTCATAATTCTCCCAGACAATACCGCCCTTTAACCCAGTAGAATGCATCTTCAGATGCTTCACGATCCGTATTTTCTAACGGCAGTTGATTCAAACAGATTCTACCAACCACAACAGCTAGTTACTTTTCCATTTTTTATTATTCACCCACTGTCCTATCGATGCTTTCTCTAAGAGCAGGTTTTCCATTTAGGCAACAAAATGCAGAAGCGTAAACCCCTAAAGCACACAGGAGATTATCCTAACAACTAAACCCCATATGCAAACCAAAAGGCGGTAACAAACACAGGTTGATCACCAAGGCCCTTACTGTTATGATATTCGGATGCCATAGCCGGAACAGCAATGCAACCTCGGAAGTGAACTGCTTGTCGAGCAAAGAGGCCAAGTCCGCATCCTCCTCCGGCTGACTGATCATCTTGATCGCGACATCCCTCTGCTTGTAAATCCCTCTGTAAATCCTGCTATGCCTCCCTGAAGCAAACTTGACCCCAATCAAGAGCTGAGACATGTCGGCACTCCACTCTTCTTCTCCCTCCCCTTTTATCTCTGCACCAGAAGAGACCAAGTACTTGGACCAAGACACTGCCCTTTTGTACTCCCCAAGCGAAAGCCTCCTCTCCGACTTCCCATTGTGCGGTATTTGCTTCAGCCACTGGAAATTCATGGGTAATTGCCAAATCTTGCAAAATCGTCAAACGCAGAAAGAAGAAAGGGAAAGGAAAAGATCCCTCCTTTTTTGGCCCACCCCGACTTCGGAACCCAACGAACGCTTACACGATCAAGAAAGCTGCTTCATCAAAGCTTCAAACCTCGTCGTACCCACCTACATTCTTCACTACAGTCGAACACCCATTAACGCTAACCTCAATTATCTGGAATTAATATAGCCCGCAGGCGCTAAATCATAGGAAAAAGGCCCGGCCTTGGGATCAGAAACCACCACGCAACTCCAGTTACAAGAAAAGGGTCACGTTACTTTTTCACAACAAAAAAACGTGATCTGTTTTTCTCCCTTCGCCGCCCCACTCAGGTATCGGACGTAACTATCAAGAACACATAAAATAAAAAACAATGGAAATCAGGGAATGACAGCCATTTCCCGAAACATGACTAAGGAAAGAAAGACAGTCTTTCTTGATCTCACACGGATAACCAACGACATGGCAATTTCAGAGAGAGGAAGAAGAAGAAGAAGTTAGGTTTTTGAAGCTCAAGATGCAGATTACAGAGGCAGATAGAGAGAGAGAGAGAGAGAGAGAGAGGAAGAGAGAGAGTCGGGTGAGGTGGTGGAGTTGCGATTTTATGGTGTGCAGTGAAGGCCATATGCAATGCACAGAGCTGGCGGTTTTCTAATTTCTATCACCGCTCTGTTCAGTCCTATTTTAATAAATATTATAATTTCCTACTTTACATATATATTTCCTACTTCCCGACAAAAATAAAATAATTTCTCTTTATTTTCTCTCGAATTATTCTCTGCGATAATAGAGATTGGATACGTTCGAAGGATGTCCCTCCCGTGGCAGGTAACGACTCTCGATTATCTTTCACTTCTTTGTTAAGCGCTAATTTAAGGACACCTGTCGAGATAATTCGATCACGAAACCAACGATGAATTATAGTTATATCAATTTTGGAAAATAAAATAAAAATAAAAAGAAAGATGGATAGATAGATAGATGGAAAGTGGAGTCCATATAACGAGACCGGGGCTAGTACGACAAACTTGAGTAACGTGCGAAGATCCACCCCTGAGCAGACCAACCGGGTCTCGTGACACCGACCAGTGCCAGTCCCCACTCTCCCCATTTTACCCCTCCCTTCCTCCCTTTATTTTCCAAACTGCCATTCCCTTGTACCTTCCTCCTAATTCCCAAATCCTGCTGGGATCCTTTGTATGCGAAAGCTTCGTCGATGGTGTAACTGTGCCACAATGAGATCGCCGCATTATATAATAACTTTGCCGTACTTTCGAGAGATGTCCTGTTTTCTTCCATTTACATTGATCCTATCCATTGCCTATTATCATCATATTATTAATTTAATTTTCCTGATCATACCATTATAATTGTTGATAAGATGTAAGTTGATTGTGAAAAATTAGCGACGTCAATATCACGATGATGACACTTTGAAAACTCACCTAAATATCTTCTTTTTTTTTCCATTATTGATTGATCTTTCCATGCTTCGAGTTAGTGTATGCTCTGAGTTGTGTCTTTTCAAGTTTTCAAATAAGATTTTTATAAGTGATCCCCATTTAAAGAGAAAATGCATGACCTATATACTAAAATTAAATAAATTTGTATTTTCATATCTAAAGCCCTTGAACAAACAACCAACTAACCATTGGACCTATTCATTTAGGAATTGCTTTCTTCAAATTGGATTAGATCTACTCTCCATCTATAATAAGAATCTTTTACAAAGTGGTAGCCCATTTTAGGAGATAATTAACCGACGACATGTGTTTAGCATCAATCACTTCACTTTAGATAAAGCATACAAATCGCGTGATTCAAATCATTAGACCTTGTATCCTTCCGAAAGTCGAATTTTCTATCCTGATCAAAAGATATATACATCATGATTTTTAATTAATTAGCGACAGCAAAATATGCCTTGCCATAATTTGAACAGCACCTCAAAACCCCATCCTAGATAGTCGTCTGTGTATAATATGTAACAATAGGAAGGGCGAAGGGGCAATATGGTCATTTGGGGAGGGGGGGAATGAGGTTGCAGTTAGCGAGCAGTTAAAAGGAGCCACGCGGGGACCACGCCCCACGAGGAACGTGTCGGACGAGGCCGTATGGTCCTCTTCCGTATACGGTCGTTCTTCTTTTTATCAAATCTTTTTCTTTTTCTTTTCATTTTCATTTTCATTATCTTCGATCCTTTCATTTATTTATTTATTCATTGAGAAGAGAGAGAGAGAGAGAGTAAAATTCGAGCGTGTGTACGGTGCGCTCGCGAAGGCCCACGTGAACTGCCGGTGGGTCCCTCCCTTGTGCGATGATGATCGCCCTATGGCTGGAGATGTAGGGCCCAGATTGCCTGGGTGTATCCAGCCTATACAACTCTTTCACCAAAAAAAAAAAAAAAAAAAAAAGGATAACAATAATAATAATAATAATAATAATAATAATAATAATAATAATAATAATAATAATAATAGTAATAGTAATAATAAAAGAGAATATTCTCATGGTTGGTTTCCCCCCCTTGAAACTGATTTTGGCAAATTATTGGTAATGCTTTTCTTGAAAGTGATAATTGGGGTTGGTGGGTGGGTGGAACTCGGGAGCAATCGAATATCCTATTTTCATATATTTATTAATTGAGATAGGACATTTGGATAAGGAGAAGGTGATTCGAAGCAAGCACCATCAGAAAAAGTTAGCTTTAGTTATCTAATCTAATCTTTCAGTTTAAGTTGTTTTATCTTATTTGTTTTTTAAATAATTCGAACTTCATATACTTTAGATATTATCGAAAATTCACTATCAGCAATAATATCAAAGGCGAGTATGGCTACACACTTTGGTAATTGCTATTTCTTAATCTTCCATAACGTCTCATCCCCATAAATAGACCTGTTCATAAACTCAATGGGTTATAAATGAGTTAGCTATATTGAGTAAACGTGACATAATGGATTTTAAATATTATATGAATGTTAAATGAGTTATAAATTAGTTTATAATTTACTTAAACCCAACTCATTTCTATGACTTTTTCTTTGGTCTATCTTGATTTCGCCCGATCTCGTGTTTACTCACTCCACATTCTTACCTTAATTTGGTTATGCATTTAGATTGGGTTAAATATAGAAGTGGTTTTACAATATATGATGGATTAGGTATATGTCACTAAATTTGCATTGCATGAAAAATTGGTCAAAACGAATTGAATGGGTCTATTTAAGTTGGACTAACCGACCAACATGATTGACAAATCTACCCATAGATGTGGAGAACATGGCACAACCTAAAATAGCTAAGGTAATTTACACAAATAAGAGCCAAATTACAAATAATGAAAACGTAAACTCGAAACTAAAAAGATATGTCATCCTTGAGATTTATGTAAAATTTATCATATATTCATATATAATATATATGCGTGTGTATGGCTATAATTCCAAAGTCTGTTTGAAAAGGATAAGGCATGGAACCTTGGATGTAAGGGAATAAAGATGGTACGTGGTGATGGATCTACGTCAAGGACCTTTACTTATTGGCGCCGGTATATACAAGAAAAAGCTAAGAACGACGAATGAGAATACCTAAAGGAAATGCCACGAGTATCTCAATTTCTATCTTTGGTTGAAAGTGTTGTTGTTCCCGATGCAACATGGGAGTCACGTTCAAAAAGTATTTTCATTAGGTCCGTCAGCGGTACTTGTAGCCTGCCGACGCATTATTATATAACATACAAAAAAATAAGCGTGATTTTAGATTTATGGTAAGATCCGCGATTCCCTAATTTGATTTGGGAAGTGATCTCAATTTTCATCTTGATTTCAATTTTTGAGCTTTTGTTCTTTTATTTTCATTGGGCTTTCCGTTCCAGTGTTTTCGTTTCGAACCCGAATTGATAACAACGCCGAAGAGTTGCTAAGGGTCGATAATTCCAATATCGTCAATGGTTCAAACCGTTTTGATATCCAAAATGTCTCCAAGAGCATCTCAAAATTGCTGGCCGGCCGAAAGGATTTTTGCAGTTAATCAGGAGAGAATGACTTTCATAAGACTCGATATGCACGATGGTTAATGTCTGTTCTTAAACTTGTGATTTTTTTTCGTTTTTTTTTACATGATCGACAATGTCGACTCGATATGCTCTGCCACAGCCTCGAGATTTAGGCATCGTTTCGCCAATGTCGTATAGCTCGGAAGTTGAAATCACCTTGTGAGTAGCTCGCGGGTAATCGCTTCCGAAAAGGAGTAGAAAGACGAGCAACTAAGAAAAGGCCCTGGTTGCTGAACAAAGCAGTCCGGGGGCCCGTTTCCAATGCATATAGAGAGGCAACACAACGTTGTTTTCGTTACGGTGCTTCTGATCTTGCGAAAACAGAACATCTATGGCATTCGACATTTCTCTCCTAATCATGAACGACGAGGACCAACTCTCAATTCGGTTCCGATTGTACGTGTCATAGGACCTCACTACAAGAGTCACCAATACAAAAGTTGTCCATCGACCACGCCAATGATGCAGATAGAAAGAAGCTACATATGTATCGCCCGTAAATTTCACGATATTCACAAATCAAATCCAGATTAGAAGTGTAATTTAAACTTAAGCTACCTACCTCGTCATGACTATGATGATAGCTGGTAACATAATGTAACACAAGCTGAGAAAGACCTTGGGTTGTGCCCTCTATGTTAGCAGCAATCTACCCCACTCTCGTGGGCTCAGCCTACCTTTTAAACTTCGAATACATGAAGCTCCAGCTCCTGCGGTTTCATCAGCTTTCTCTTATCTCATGAGATAGTGGCTCTACCTCTTGCGTCGTCAAATAAACTCCACCACCATAGGAACTTTTTTATCTTATATAATAAGAATTCCGAACAACCTACAGGAAAATTTAAGTGCAATGATAACCCCTGCGTTTGCGTTCATCTTATTATATAGCCACAATACTGGGAATGAATCTTGCGTGCTGTACAACTCAAGCAACAAAGTAAGAGTAGAAGAATTAGGAATCCCCCACATTCTACATTCTACTAGCTGAACAGATTCATTGTCAAGCAAGATCCCGAGTACACATGTCATAACCAGAGACAAGGGAACTTAAGGCAAAGGATACAAAAGCCAGGAAGGCCATCGATATTGAAGCACTCGCCATTTCTGTAAACTGATCCTTGCCCCAGTTTGTTTCCCAGTCAACAACTCGGGTTGCTGCTGCGGATGATGCTGCTATCAAGAGATACGCCAGAATCTGCAATTGAATCAGAAGAACCGTTCCACTCAGTATGCATGCCCATCATCTAAAATGGGAAGGTCTAAACACGTGTATCATCATAAAGAAGAGGTTCAAACAAGAGCCTAAGGTCGGCATGAGACAGCAAATATAAAAAGTCAACACAGACTTCCCAACAGCCTCTGCCAAATTAACAATACCATTCTGCATACAGCAATTAATCTTTCCTCCTATGCCCAAAAGAGGACCCAAAAAGATGGATAAATAAAGAATCAAATGATGAATACAACTCCTCGAGAGCATTAGAAGACAAAACTCCATACTATGAGTTCTGACATAGAGGGTCCGAGTGTAATGAATACTATGTGATTCTACACTCGTGTACATCACAATTTCAAAAGCAGAGGAGCAAAGAATAGTTCCACTGCACACCAAATGTCAGAACTGAAAGGGAACATATACTTGCACGACTTGCCTGATCCATGAAGAAATCAAAATGACAACGGAGGTGGTGGCGGACGTGCTTCCCGGAGATCAAATGGGAAGCCAGTTGAAACCCTGAATATGCAAATCCAATGACATTCACGGATAGACAGAACCTGCCATCGAACCAGCTTTCCCATTAGGATAAAGAAAACGAAGCAGAACCCTGTGAAACCTAGAGCCAGCGAAGCAACAAATGATCTAAAGCAAGAGACAACAATGATTCTTTCTCTGCTAGCAGCCAGCTTCTATAAGAAGCAAGACGATAACATTGAACCTACAACCTCCAGAATGGACCCACAAAGAAAAGGGGAGCATTTTAGCGTGAAGCATCACTGAATCTGATTCTGCAAATTCAAAAGTGTTCCAGACGGAGGCAAAGCCAATACATTTTTTTCCTCCTTCCTTCCTACAGACAAGTGTATCATTGCGAATTCCTCTATACGATTGAACAATCAATTATTGCGGAGAACAAACTTCTTGGTAAGCTCGGGATGATAAATAAAGCATGCATTTTTTGTGATAATGGACGCGAAGGTGGTTCTCGATCAGAAGCTAAATTTAGGAAGAAAATACAGAGTAAAGGCAGGCACCTGTACTCCTTGTAGCGATCAAACGAATCGCCACTCCATCCCTGGGTCTTGTCAGCAGCCATGACCGAAAACGAAATCAGGCACAGTATCATCTCGCTAATCCTAAACCCTAGCCCCGCCCTCTTCACCGTCGCCTTCCTCTTCGCCTCACTATCGTCGTCTCCCCGTCGACCGCTCCTCCTCCCTCCTCCCTCTCCTGCCGCCATTCCCCGCCGCCGCAGCATCCGCGCTTTCCTCCTTCGACGCCCTGTTCACCGCCCCCCACCCCGGCGGCGGCGGCTGCAGCGGCGGCGTCGGCGGCTTGTGATTCGCGCCCTCGCGCGGCTTCTGGGCGTCGGGGAGGGGCGACGGGAGCGGGGAGCACTGGGTGTACTTGTCGACGGCGACGATGGCCCTGGAGTCGTCGGGAGGAGGGAGCCTGTCGAGGGTGGCGGCCGGGGAGGAGAAGGGCGGCGACTCGGGGGGGTCGCCGAACTCGGATCTGAGGGGGGAGTGGAAGAGACGGGGGGAGTCGGGGGCGGTGGAGGTCTCGGAGTCCCGCGACGACGACTTCTTCATGGCGCTTCCGCGGTGCTGCGGCCGGTCCATGCTGCCGCGGTGGTTCGGGTGGTGGTTTTGAGCGTCGGTGGTGGCGGCGGCGGCGGGTGGCGGTGGTCGATTCCATGGCGTCTTCTGGTTCGGCGGGTTCTTAAAGAGGGAGGGAGGGAAGTAGAAAAAAAAGGTGGAAGCTTTGAGTTCGAGTGGAGCGAGAAAAAGCAGAAAGGAGAGAGCTTTCAGTTTCCACTCTCTTGAAAGAGAAAAAAAGAGAGAGAAAGACATACACACAATACACACGCGCAAAGTGGGGTCCACTCGCTGCCACGTAAGCTCCACTCGCGAGTGCCACGTGTACACTATGCGACACACCGACTAAAGGTCGGTTATGCATGGTCAATACCTATGCGGATGACATTGAACATGTGGATTGGCTATAAATATTAAGAATTGAAAACTTGAGAATAATGAATCTCCTCAATATATCTATACATATGAAAACTTAGGTTGTAGTAATTTATCATCTAATTCTGACCCTTTGAGCAGCACCCCTGATCAACCATTATCATCAATGGCGATGATTGAATATCGACAAAATAATGGTAGATCGAACCTCATTCGACGAGTCAAAGTTTTCTTTTGTTTATACAGTATGTATGGTACAATAATTTGGAGCACCTTTAAAGTGATGCGCTTTCTAATATCAAAACGTACCTACCCCCCACTACACCAAAAAAAGTGAAGAAAGCTCTAAAGCTACCTTGATGGCGATGGTGAAAAAAATGCGGCACTTAATTTAAATTTTGAATTACCTTTCTAATATTTCGTTGTTAAGCAAATCTACATACACGACCGAATTATAATTGGTACAAAAATGGTATATTGCATTCTCCTTCGCTATACAAATAAAAAAGGAGGGTAGTGAATTAAAAGCTGACAGGTAATGGCACGTGCAATTGAAATTGCCTCGTTGACTTAGGTTTAAAAACATGAATAATTACCTTTACTTGAAATTTTAATGAGAGGCTCTTTAATTTGTGCCATCATTTCTCAGCTTTTGATTTATTGCCACCTTTTCTTATTTTTACTTTTTTTTTCCTTTTCATTGGATAAGAATTTTTTTTTTTTGCTTGGAGCGGACCCGGTTTGATTTGGTTTCCGAGATTGTCAATTTAGTTCTTGATTCCTAAAAATAGAACTGGTATTTAGACAGTCCGATTCTTGGTTTGAAGGGTGAAGGGGGAACTAGACTAACTGAATATGTTTTTTTTTTTTTTTTTTTTCTTAAAAAAATGTGAAGTAAACACTACATTAATCCAATCCCAAGTAATGGGAAAAAATAAGCTATTGTTTCCTTAGATCGGACCGAACATTCGGTGTGGTCCGATTTCCTATCCTAGGACTAACCGATCTCATCCCAATTTCAATTTTTAGGAACTAGAAACCGATCATCCCTACTCCCAATCAACTATTGTAAACAATGGTGATAATCATCGTGTGATGATGGTTGAGTTTTGGAGAAGATTTATAATTACCATGATTTAGTGGTAGACCCCCATTGTTTTTTTTTTGGTCAAAATAGACCCTCCCTCATTTGACAAGCCAAAGTATATATCTGTTTATACAGTATGTATGGTACCAAAATTTGGAATACCTTTAAAGTCAAGCACTTTCTATATCAAAGCGCACCTAACCCCACTACGCGGAAAGAAGGGAAGAAATCTCTAAAGCTATCTTGATGGTGATGGTAAAATGTGGCACTTAATTTAAATTTTGAATTACCTTTTTAAAATTTCGTTATTAAGTGAATGTCAATACTATATACACAAGCAATTATAATTGGTACAAAAATGGTATATTACGTTCCCCTCCGCTATAAAAATAAAAAAGGAGTGGAGTGAATCAAAAGCCGACAAGTAATGGCACATGCACTTAAGATTGGCCTCGTTGACGTAGGTTAAAAACATTAATAATTACTTTACTGGAAATTTTAATAAGAGTCTCGTAAATTTTGCCATCATTTCTCAGGTTCACCGCGGCCTTCTTATTTTTTTTTTTTTTCCTTTCTGATGAAGAAGAATTTTTTTTTTTCTTTTTTTGCGATTTTTATCCAATTATAATTCGATTATAGGGTCTTATTGACGACTGTCCTTAAGGGACCAATTAGTTTAACTAGAATTTAAAAAAAATAACACTTTTTGAGGTGCTTCGAGAACTGAAGAATTACATCATTAAGGAAGCTCCTACTTACTTGAAACAGAAAATTAGGGCTAACGAGTGGCGGGCACTTAGAGCACTCTTTAATCTTGTCCTTTCAGACCGACCCCAAAAAAAAACAAAAAAATCTTTTCCTTTCAGAAGAAGTCTAACTCAAATTGGCCTTGGTTGGATCCAAAGTCCAAGCTAGCTGGCCACGGACACTTCAGCACGTCCGAAAGTGATGCTTTATTAGGTTCTTTGTGCTTTGAGGAGTGCCTTATGCTTTTGTGGGGAAAAAGGCAAAAATACCTCACAAGCTTTTTCATTTTTATCTTCCTAAAATCAGATGCCTCTTTTCCTTTCCCCCCCTTTTCTGCTGGTCTTCCCTTTTCTAGGTGCAATCAAAAGATGGATCAATGAGGAAGATGTCGTGGATGGAAACGAGACATCAAATAATTCACCTCGAAGCGATGCCGGCGAGACACCTGGTTTCAACAAACATTCTCCACAGGCAAAAAGGAAAAAAGGAAACAGAAAAGACAATAGAAGAATGCAATTGAAACGAATCAAGGAAAGCATCCTCACTCCCTATCATATGGTTTCTTCCCTTTTAACGCCTTGAATAACAATAAGAAAACCCCCCAATGCCCCATGTTATATCTTCAAGCAATGTGAAAGATCATGTACACGGGCTGCCGACATCGATTTCTTAGCACAACAGCAGCTCAAGAACTAAACGACCCAAGTAAAAGTATTCGCAGACACCAATTACTTACCATCATGAGCACTCCATCCTACTATTAGCAATTATCTGCCAGCAATAGAGGTGTTAGGAACCGAACTGAAAATTGAACCGAATCGAATCGAAAAATTCAGTTTTTTCGGTTCGGTTCTCATTAAAAATCAATATTTTTTTATTGGTTCAGTTTTTATCGGTTAACCGAACCGAATCAAACCACAAACCGATAAAATTTGTCCTCTCCCGTTTTGCCCAGAACGCTCCATAACTCCACCTCTCCATCCCCTCTCAGCCTCCTGGTCTTGAAGTTCCTCCGGAAGCTGCATTCCTGGGCTCGCTTCTCAAGTGGGTCACGCTGGAGGAGGCCTGGCTACAATGGCATGGTAGTGAACAACTCCATGTTTCATGCTTCTCTGATCGTGTTGAGGCAGAGGCAGAGGCAGAAGAAGAAGAGGGTCCTGAAATGGAGGGTTCAAGTGTCAAGAGCAAAGGCACTGAGGGAAGGAGAGATGGGTTTTGCGGGAAAGCTGGTGAAGTTGGGATTTTTGCGGATTTGATCGAGGAAGAGAGGCGGGAGAGCAGCTCAAGCTCTGCTTTTTTGACATCAGAAGCGACGGGGTATGAAGAGCAGAGTCAGAACAGCTCCGAAGTGTCGTACTCGCCGCCTCCTGTACTGCATTGGTCGGTGGACAAAGCTCCGGCGTCGGACTGTGCCAGTGAGAATGGCGTCGTGGAAGATGCAGAGAAATTCCACTCCAGTGACAAAAAGTGGAGAAACACGGCTCTACAATTTCAGGTTTAAACCAAGACAAAAACTGAAGCTGAAATTTAGGGAAAAGTCTTAAAAAAGTCCTAAACTGCGTGCGTTTGTGCGATTTAAACCTAAACCTTTTTGGTTTGGGTCGATTCAGTCCTAAACCTTTTTAAGCGGTGCCAATTCAGTCCTTTTGGCCGGATTTTGGCCGGATTTTGCTTGGGCCAGCCGTGCCAGTGACGGTGGCTGTCGGCGACGCGTGGACAACTTTTAATAATATTTTAATAATTTTTTTGTTTTTATTTTTATTTTTATTTTTGTCTTTTTCCTCTGCTTCTCTGGTCGTGTTGAGGCAGAGGCAGAGGCAGAAGAAGAAGAGGGTCCTGAAATGGAGGGTTCAAGTGTCAAGAGCAAAGGCACTGAGGGAAGGAGAGATGGGTTTTGCGGGAAAGTTGGTGAAGTTGGGATTTTTGCCGAATTTGATCGAGGAAGAGAGCCTCGCGGAGAGCAGCGAGGCGGCCATCAAGCTCCGGGCGGCGAGCCTCGCTTTTGACATCAGAAGCGACGGGGATGAAGAGCAGAGTCAGAACAGCTCGGCGAGGTCGGGCGAGGTGTCGTACTGGGCGCCGCCTCCTGTACTGCATTGGTCGGTGGACAAAGCTCCGGCGTCGGACGACAACCTGGCTGGAGGAAAAGACAAAAATAAAAAATAAAAATAAAAATAAAAAAATAAAAAAAATAAAAAAATAAAAAAATAAAAACAAAAAAACAAAAAAACCAGTGAGAATGGCGTCGTGGAAGATGCAGAGAAATTCCACTCCAGTGACAAAAAGTTGGAGAGACACGGCTCTGCAATTTCAGGTTTGAACCAAGACAAAAACTGAAGCTGAAATTTATGTAATAAATTTTGTTTATTTTGATGTTATTACTGATTACTGTTTGGTTGATGGGGGACGGAGAAGCACGCAAGGAAGAAGAAGATTTAGGGAATAAAAAAAATTGAAAATAAAAAAGAGAGAATTGAAAACCAAAAAAAAAAACAAAAAACAAAAATCAAAAAACCGAACCAAACCGAAGGTTCAGGTCTTCATTCGGTTCGGTTCGGAAAATTTTTCTAACAGTTCGGTTCGGTTCGATTTTTTTAAAAAATCGAATAGAACTGAACCCTGACACTCCTAGCCTCCAATACATGGCACAGTGGCACTTGCATGAATTTTAGTTCAGAAGAATGAGAACGTATCCACCGAATTAACATAACCCCAGCGAAACTGACAACGTTCTCCAAAACCGTAAGAACCAAGAGTTTATACTATCAAACGACATCAGACATATTCATGAGTCATATTCCAATGAACGGAAAACCCAGGAAGGAGTCGAAGTAGAATGTCTCACTACCACGTATATCACAGGCCATATCTCATTACATGCCAAGTTAATCACTGGTCATCCTCCTTTAGCTTGAGAAAATCCAAGAAGAGGACACCGATGAGTAAATTGTAACAAAGTAAACTGATATGCACTCAACAACTATTAGAGTAGATTCAGTCCTTATTTTGGCCAGGGAAAAAACTATACATATAAAGACGTAAACACTACAAGAAAAGGCTGAATACAAAGAAAGCATCAAGAAATACTATCAAAACTTTCCTCTCAAGATGAGATAAGTACCTAACGGCTAGTGATCCTCCACCCGGATCAAACATACTATGGACAAAGACCTCTATGCTCCGCCTTTTCAGTAGATATTTTCGGTATCTCTCTTTTCTCTACCACATCAAAAAGGGTAACGAGAAATGCTCGATAGCTACGAGCTCATTCAGGTAATTTCAGGCGGTTGAATAAGACAAGGAAACTCCGCTCAGGTACCACATAAAGGAATCCAAGATCAGCTCCCTTCAAGTATGGACCCATGCCCTACAATTTGAAATCAGAACAAGAAAACATATACTTGACATAAATGACCTGTTATACACAATTTGTGCCGACAAACAATCTTGGGAATGGTGTTACCTTGCCATTTAATTGAAGAAGCTCACCATCAACCCATTTTGGGTTGCGAAATCCGAACTCTGCTATCCTTCCTTGACCTTTGTAACTTGCAACCTAAAAGAAAAGCATTACATGGTTTAATGTATCTACCCATCACGGGCATAATGCAAAGAAACATCAAAAGGTCTTCGCAATCCGGTCTGGAGGGGAACCATGCACAAAATCTGGCAATTTTCTGGCACCTATACTGACCAGAAATGATATCAAAGCAAGAAAAATGAAATATCTTCATGTTGTTTGTTGAGATGCTAAAATTGTCATTTCAAGTACACTAGACAAAGGTGTGGATGGAAACTTTATGCTCAGAATTTAGCAGCAGCTAGAAACAAAGAATTGTATTACTGTACCATCCAGTGAAATTACAGAGAAGAAACCCAAGACAAATTACACAGTACCCCTTGAAAAAGAAGCAATCAAAAACATCAGGATGCACATCCTCAACCAAAAAAGCAATCTAAAATTGTCATTTCAAGTACACTAGACAAAGGTGTGGACGGAAACTTTATGCTCAGAATTTAGCAGCAGCTAGAAACAAAGAATTGTATTACTGTACCATCCAGTGAAATTAAAGAGAAGAAACCCAAGACAAATTACACAGTACCCCTTGAAAAGGAAGCAATCTAAAACATCAGGATGCACATCCTCAACCAAAAAAGCAATCTAAAATTGTCATTTCAAGTACACTAGACAAAGGTGTGAAACTTTATGCTCAGAATTTAGCAGCAGCTAGAAACAAAGAATTGTATTACTGTACCATCCAGTGAAATTAAAGAGAAGAAACCCAAGACAAATTACACAGTACCCCTTGAAAAAGAAGCAATCTAAAACATCAGGATGCACATCCTCAACCAGAGAGAGAGAGAGAGAGAGAGAGAGAGATTACCACGCCTAATTCATCTGGGAACATCCCTCGATTAGAAGTTCGTCCCCGTTTCCCAATTTTGGCACGAAATGTAACCTATATAATCATACTTTTGGTTAGCTCAAAGTTAGATGCATCCTCGCATAATATATAGATACAGCAAGTAAATACATAATCCTTTGTGATCATCCCAAAGACATGAATATAAAAGACCTGGCCAGCAGGAACATTGAGATCCCCAGTCAACTTCACCGCTTCAACATATTCAAAGAATTCCACCTCCGATGAACTATTATCGGAGCCATTCCATTGTCCGAACTTGCGTCTCAGTTGAACCACTTCAGTACCATAAGGGCCAAATGCACCAACATATAAGCCTAGATTTTATCAAGCAAATGTCCTTTAATGCCAGGTTTCTCATAGTAAAAAGAAGAAGACGACAAGAGAGAAAGGGAAAATCGATAATCTAAAGCGTACCATCAAAGGGATCTAAATCGCCTTTGGAAGTGGTGATTCGACTGAAATTCGTAAATTCAGATAGTTTATTCCTTTTCTCTGCCTGAGTAACTGCAAGTTTGACGATTTCCCGAACATCTCTTGAAACCTACAACAAGAGAAAGAAAGTTCATAGTGATGGAATGTTTGAAACATGACTACAGAAAATGGAAACAAAATCAATACTTTCATGCATCTATATTTGAAAAGTATAAGACGCATGCATGGCTCTAATACCATAGTATTCTGTTTTATGTGAAAGCCAATCATATTCAGAAACTGAATTCAAGTATTTTCATTCTCTGTGACCAGAGTGCAAAGACACTGAACAGAAGTAAATATACTGCTGTTGATCAAATTTCTTTGGCAACATTTGTGTTTATTCAGCTAAATACAACTTTTCTGCTAACTAAGAGGTTTCCTTAGAATATTATCTGGGACAAAACTTACTGAAGAGTATGGGAAATTTCAAATGTTCTGATGTACACTCTTTTCATCCTAAATTCTAAGATCAAAGCTCTAATCCTTAATCTCACCTTTGGCGAAACTTTGTCTGCAGCCCAGAATGCCTTTGCAACATCAGGGGGCATCAATTCAGATACACCTTGAGCTGCTATTGCTGCAACTTTCAATTTGGATACTTTGTTATTTCCACCATCATGCCCAAGGCCTTTACTAGGAACATGTAGCATGAAAGAATCTCTTTCTATATCCTTTAATTCTGCTGGAAGACGTGTAAACTCATCCTTTGAAGGTGCGTCCTCATTATGCACTACCCCACCAATAAAAAACTTCATATCCAGATCCTTGTCATCCTCTTTGACACTGCTATCTTCACCTAAACTGATTTCATCAGACTGGAAATTTTCCACTTCACCATCTTCATCCTCTGAATTCTCCAAAGGAACTGCTTCCTCATCATCGTCCTGCATTAACTGCTTGACGGAATCGCTGTCCTCAATCACTTCCTCAGCTACATCAACATTCATGACTTTCACTTTCAGTCCAGGAATTCTATCTTTCAAAAAGTTTATTACACTTTTTATCCCTTCCTCAGTCGCTCCTTCAATATTCAGGCCCTTATCATCATTCGTCTCGGTCTTCAACTCATTTTCTTGTACATCTGCAACTGATGTTTCATCAACTTTAGAAGATTGGCTTTTTGAGGATTTTGATGAGGAGCTTGTGGAGGCCACCGAGTTCCCTTTGGTTCGATGCAAATACACTACCTAACAACATTGTGACATCAGAAGCATTTCGCATAAACTTCAACAGAACTAGGGGAATCACAAAGTAGCAGTTTTCACTTACTTTACAAGTGCAACTAGAATGATTTTGGGGTAGAAAATACTAGAAAAATATTTGAGGATGATAGAAACAAGTAACTCAGTCTGCAACTCTAAGATATCTCCAAGGGTCCATATGTAAGGAAAGAAAATTACGAGGACTTAAGAACAATGTCCATGTTCACTCGAATGTACTGATTTGTACTACCAGAAACAAGGTGGACTTATTATAGAAGATTCACATCTCAGAGAAACTGAACTTCAATTATGTATCAGTACAAAAGAACTACCAAAAGTCATGCAAGGTTGCCATCATGTCAAAGTAATCGAAAAGTGTAATCACATATGTACAGCCAGTTATAGAGGCTCAAGGCACAAATATTTGAAGCTTAAGTACCAAGATAAATCAGCAGCACATCACCTGCATTTGATATGTATCATCAGTATCTTTGACAACAAAAATTTCAAATATTGGAGTTCCAGGAGATGCAGTGACCAACTGCCTGCAACAAAAATATTAATCACCACCCAGTCCAGATAAATGCTGCATAAACTATAGTCAGAAGAAATTAACCTCGAACTGTAACTTCTTCCAACAAATCTGCCCACACTGGGAGTTATGCGTATAAGTCGGCCAAAGGGATCATTAGAGTCTTTTGAGCAACCAACCCACCAGCCCACCTGCCAAAAACAGGCAGTGAAATTGTTAGTGGAATTCAAAATAGTTCAGCATAGCTGCAACCTTCGCAGTTCTTCATTCTACCTGTTTAAGGAAATAGGTGTGATATGAACAGACAATTAACTAATTAACTCCACTACATTCTTCAGAGGATAGGACATGTCACTGTAATTCTACTGCCGACAACATGAAAAGTGTATTACTAACTCGATGACCAATGATGCATCAAATATAAAATTAATTCAGGATAAACAACAATGACATGATGGCCCACAACAAACATTGGCACCTGGTCATGGAAAGGGATCAAAACAATGGAATAGTAAATTCTTTCATACTGCAAATCCTACTGTTTCAGCAGAACGGCCTTCCTTTTACAAAGGCCCTCCTCCATATAGTATTTAATGACAGTTTAGAAGAACTTGAACCAAAATCAAACGAGACATAATACCCTATGACATGAGCACAAAGAAGTACATGAAAATAAGACAATCATAAACGCAACCAAACAGGAATAAGACAACCAAAACTGAGTTATGTTGGGCCTCAGACAGAAGTATTCAAAAGGAGTAAGGATCATAAAAGAATTTTAAAGGGTACTCAACAACCAAAAAGATAACATTGTCATAAGAATCAAATAAACATGGAAAACAGGAAGATAAAGATGAACAAAGTAATGTCATAAAGATGATGAAAGTTACCAGTCCGCTTCCCGTATGTTTACATAACCTTGAAGCCTCATGATAACGCTCTTCCTCTATTGCATTCTGCATGTAAACAGGAGATTAACTAAAAGGCGAACTGGTTAATGAACAAGCAAGTGCTTCTAGCAAACATAGAAGTGGCCGAACCTTCAACTGAGCCATGATGTCAGCGACAGCATCCTTCGATGTAGCTTCAGCAATAGCCATCTTTAGTTTTGCAGCCTCATGGAAGTCTTCCTTCTCGATCGCTTCTTCCAGTTGAAACTGTAAACCATGATATTAGCATCACGAAGAGGAAGAAGATTCAAGATATTTCAAAATTACATCATTTTGAGCTTTTTGCAGGGGAGACTGGAGTGACTGAATAAATGCCAAACCCACAAAATCAAAATTTAGCTAACAGTCTTCCTAAAGACTATACAATTCGTGCCAATTAGCATTCTTCAGCAGTATAAGACATCGCCCGATGATATTTTGATAAAAGAGAGCAGGAACATCACCTACATCAATCTAGAAAGAAAGGCACTTCTGGTATATCACATCACGTTGCACACAGAGCACATTACGCCAGATAAAAGCTAAAAGCAAGGGCACTTTATAAGCCACTCAGAAGCCACAATCCAATTCAAAATCTTACAAGACAAGCCACAAGAAGTAGAGTGGGAGAACAACCAAATCGCCGAGAAATCATCAACAAAAGAAACCCAATTCAGAATCATTCAAGTCCAGGGGGCAAAACATACCTTGAGAACGGAGGAGAAGCTCTCGGCCTGCTCAATCTCGGAGAAATGGCGGCTCCACCGGTTCCAGTCCCAATCGGAGCAAGAGCTGCTGGAGGCACCGTCGACGCCGCCGCCGCCGCAGCGGCAGAGCGGAGCCGGGCTCCTGCGGGGCCGGGCGGAGGAGACACCGGCGTTCCTGCCGAGGGCGGCTCGGGCGCCGGAGCCGAGGAGGAGGAGGCCGGGAGGAGGGGGGCGGCGGCGGCGGCGGCGGGTTTCTTGGCCGCCGGCGAGTCGAGGAGGCAGAAGGGGCTGGCCGCGACCCACGACGCATTGGTCACCGCCATCTCCGAGCCTCTCCCTCGTTCTCCGCGAGCGCGCGATTCGATCGATCTTCGGGAAGGTTCGAGGAGCGAGGGGGGGGTCCTTTTGGTCGTGTATGGACAGCAGCATCGCCAGATAAAAATCGGAATATCCGAACGGGGCCCTCACTTGCACTCAACTCTTTTTTTCGTTTTCATTTTTTGTTCCTGCCTTGCGCTGTCTTGTCGTTGGTGAATTTGATCCACGGCCGCAAAATTTCCGTCTTTTCGTATAAACTGTGCCGAATTAACGTAATTTTTAATAAAAGTTCTCATTTCTCCAGCGTCATTTTTCTGACATGAATCGAATCGAACATTTTAATTCTATTTGCTGAACAAATGATTTAGAATATTACAAGGATTTGACTCTTTAGACAGTTGAAAATGAGATTACTTCGTCAGTTCGTACAATTATAATTTATTATTTTTTATTATTTTTGTAAAGATAAGAATATAGAAATAACTTAAACTAACTATATAAAAGATCGGCGCCAAAAACTTTCATTCAAAGTGACAATAGGTTAGATTCAGTGAAAGGGAGTCGATGTAAAAGAAAAGACACCCGACAGAACATGGGACAAAACAACAAACTAAAAGCCAGGCTAAAAATAGCCAGCACGAGCCAACACGGACGAAGAAACAAAGGCCGACAATCTTCAAAACGACCAACACAGCAACGGTAAGAAAAGATCAACTGGCCACAAAGACTCACGGCTATAGACAGCGCTGAGCAGGATACGGGATTACCTAGACAACAAAGTCAAATCAGATTATCAAACAAGATTTGATAGGTAATAGTCATAGTGTTATAGTTATATAAAGACGTTTTGTTATTAAAGTTGTTCTGCGCCAATGACGTCCTATGTTGTGTGTCGGAATATTTTCGTTTTGTATTCACGAAAGTACAAATTGAAAATGAAGTTCACTTACTATTTCGATAACGTAATCTTCATAGTGCGTTTTTCGCGATTATCTTCTAGACGGGCCGACTTTTTTGGAAGTGTTTTCGAGGGTCTCGAGATGTGAAACTTCAATTCACTATTTGACTAAACTTGAATGAGCCAAGAAAATTCTTACAAAGACTCAGAAAAAGCAACGGTGATATAATTATGAAATTGATCGGACATGAGCGGGTTTGGATTGGCTAGGGTGGGTGGGTAGATCAAAAAAAAAAAAAAAAAAACTGTTCGGAGGAGGAACAAATCGGGTATGATTTTGGGCCGGGCTATCCATGGCCCGCCTAGCCCCATCCTTTAATAAAGTTTCTTTCTCCGCAACTATACAACACCATGGATATTTTTATAATAATGTTTTAGGAACAAATTGACATCTTACGTGTAACCCGCCGTTAATTTAAACGTGAATAAAAAAATATATAATTGAATATCCATCTTATTATCCCTGTTTTTTCCTCATTTTATAGCGTTCGGATTATCTGAATGTAAAAAAGTTTATTCCTAAGATTATACATTGGACCTAAGTTGATGGGCAAGCTGGCCCAGGCTTTAGGGCCACAACCTCAACAGCTGTAGCACCTTCTAAGCTACATTGCCTCACCCAACATTAAAGTGTTTTCAAATATGTATTACTAGTCATATAAATCACAACATTTCACAATAGAATTTCCTTTTTCTTTTTCCTAACATCAGTAGAGGCGGTGTAAGGCTCCTCGTGTGAGATTTTATTGGATTACTACAAATTGTTTTAAAATTTTTAGCTAGAAATGCATGCTTTGATACGTTGTGCCTCATGCTTGGTCTTTTTCTAAGGGTCTGGAAAGCCTTAGCCTAAGGCGCAGATATATATGATTGGGGAGGTAAATTAAGGTCTAAAAGATTCATTCGAATTCCCTTATGCTTAGTCACTGGGGAGGCAAATCGAGATTTAAAAAGAATTAAATTCAAGACTTACAGCATATGTTCGCATTCTTGAAACTGACCTTGAGAGAACATGTAAGCATGATGATTTGATGACGGGCGTGTCGTCGCTTGAACAACCCCCTTAGAATTTCACTTCGCAGCATCGGCCGAGTTCTGTTGAACCAACGCCAAAAACGGCTAGTCATACCGTGAATTAGAAAGCATTGATACTTTCTGGAATCTTTCGTGTCAAGTCAGATACTCTTTGACACTCAATCAATAGCTGTCGGATTTTTCGACATCCAATTAACTCTCTTGATACGCAAGTTCGGAATTTTGACATACGAGTTCGAAATTCTAACATGTGATCAATTCTAAAAATTCTCAATAAATGATGAGTTAAAATATAAATATGTAAAAAGTGAAAAATAATAAAAACAATAAAAGGGGAAAAGAAAAAAAATCTACTATTCTTTTCTCTTTTGACTCACTTTTCATGACATACAATTTACCCCATAAATTTGCTTTTTCTCTTTCGACATGTACTGATACACAAATCCAGATTGTGGATTGTTTTTTTTTTTTTCCTCTAAGTTTTATGGATTATTAGAATGGAGTTAAATTCGTTAAATTAAAAAAATAAATGATATTAACAAATGAAGACTTAATGTTATTAGTGTAAATTCATTCCTGGCTCTTTTATTATTATTCATTCAATCAAATTAATTTGATTGAAATTATCATAAAAATGATAATTAATCATGTATAATTAAAAATATATATTTAATATACAACGTATCGGAATTATCTATCTTTTGAAAAATGATGTGTTGACGTGTTATATTGTATCGTATCGCATGTCGCTTGTCGGTACTGCTTAGGTGGCAGAGGTAGAGCGCAAGCTCAGGCCAGTGCAAGTGAATTAGTGTCACCGTCGGTCGATACTGGTATAGCAGCACCTGGTGATTTGAGAATTGATGGGAGCCAGCAACTAGCCACAAGCCAAGTCTAGCTTTGTTATCTATGGTGAGTAGTTTCTTTATTCTCGATACCTTTTATTGAATTGAACTACTAAATACTCGTTAGAGATCATATAGTAAATATAATCAGATTTCTATCGTCGATTAAATTCCGGCATGTTTCTTAATTGTAGTTTCTAGATCTACACCATCGATTAAATTTCGGCGTGTGTCTTCGCTGTAGTTTTAGGGTGCCTCATGGTTAATTAGGAGGTGCATGACAAACCTTTGTTTCGTTCTAGAAACAATTTTTCTATTCCGCACTGCTTTCGGAATAGAAACCGTTTGTAAACCTATTCCATTTTTCTATTTTTGAAATAGATTCTTGTTCCAGAAATAAGTTAGGAATAGAAATCAGAAGTAGAAATTTTCTACTTCTCTATTTCTGGAATAGAAATCAGAAATAAAAATTCTTCTTTTCGTTGGTGAACCGGTCCTTCATCCGTTGCCGTCGACCGGCCGTCGGTTGCCGTTGACCACCGTCGTCGGTTGCCGGCCACTCGCCGCCGTCGCTTGACTGCCGGCTGTCGCTGATCGTCACCGTCGGTTGCTGGTTGCCGGCCACCCGCCGTCGTTGCCGGCCGCCGGTCCACTGCCGTCCGAAAAGAAAAAAATTTATGTCGTTATCAAACGAATTTATATTTTAAAGTAAAAATTTTATATCGTTATCAAACGGTTATTTTCTTAGAAACTCTTCTACGAATAAAAATAGAAAAATTTATTTCTCTTTAAAAATTTATTTCTGGAACAAAATGATTATCATTCTCCTCCTTAAATTCCAAAATCGCATCTTTATATTTCTTAACACTCCCTAAATCACGGCCTTGCATTGTTGTCCTTCTTGTCAGACCACGCCAGACACGTGCACTCCATATAAACACACAAAAATGACGCGTAAGGGGGAAAAATACAGATTTTTATGTCTCTGACTTCTTGACATGTCCTCTACGGGGATATTTGAGTGCTTGTGCTGTTTGCAAGTTTTCAATTGGCTGGGAGATGGTTTGCACTCAAGTACATAAGTTGAGACTAGACTGTGGGGGTATCAGGATCAAATGGGAAATTGGGCATTCGACGATGGACTTTTTCGGGCCCTCCAAATATCGTGAACCGGGTCAAACGTCCTCCGCGGGTGCGGGTGCGGGTGCGGGTCCCGGGTGCGCAGGGGCCCACGTGTCCCGAACATGCGGCCCTCCTTCCGTACAACGCCAACAACAAGTCGCGTCGTCCCGCGTACGACTAAAAGCCGCCGCACCAGCCGTGTCGTTCGTTCCCATCACCTCTGACGTCATCTTGTTGACCCGGTTCGACTCGTTTCCACACCTCCGCCGCGGCTGCTTTAAGCCCATCGCGGTGTTTATCAGGAGTGCAACGCGACTCACATTTTTTGCTTTTGTTTCCACGCATCGAACGAGTCAAAAAGAGGAAACGAGGCTCCGGAATTTCACCCACTCCATGCGCCAAAAGGGAGGAAATAGACAAGTCAAGCATAGCTTTTGCGATTGGTTTACCTTTCTACGCATGCATACGAGTTGCATTCCTAGGAAAAAAACAAAAAAACGTACGATGATTTGAGATTATATTTGTAAAATCGAACGGTTTATGATTGAAATAGCATTCGAATAATAGATTTATGACTGATTTGTGCGTTTTTCCTCTTTTGTTGACATGAATCACGACAAATAAAAACAAAAAGAAGAAGACAAGAAGGGCAAGGGATATTAATTTTTAATGAAGGGCAAGAAAATTCGACCTAGCTTTGCCACGGAAGTTTCATCCTTGGACACGACTCTGCCTAGCAACATGGAACCTCACTTTTGTCGCCAAAAAGCTTTGCTTTTGACGTTGCGCATGCCGATTGCACATTCTCACTACTCTTTAGTAAGAATAAACGAAGTACATCTTAATAAAATATTTTCTTACAACATAAGTTGACACAATCAATTACCATAGGATTGTGATGACTCGACTAGAATTGCCGTGGTTGAGTTTGTGTAATACTGTAAGATCAACTATTAGAATTGACGTGATTTAACAATTAAACATTTTGATAGAGTTATTAATTATGATGTATTTTTCCTTGTACAAATTATCTTTTACTTTTGGAAAATTTGATAAGATGATTGAAGACTAGAGTTGTTATAATATTCATATTAAAACTTTAAATAGCAGCACATTTTGTCTTGGACTATTATGTTTAGAATTTCATTAGAAAGTGACATGAAGCACTTGTTAATCTGTCAAGCAAGGAAATAATACGATTTTCACTGTACGAATTGTTCTCTTGATATGCGCAATTAATACCTTGAAAACCAAGTAGTCTCCCATTAAATATGTTTAGTATGTGCTCCGATTCGAGGTCGAGGTACTCATTAACAACACCTTTATGTCTATTACTTCACATCAGCGTTTCGCTTCTAGGGTTGTTTAGTTTCGCGGGCACTATTGCATCACGAGTTCATGCCTAAAAACGACGACCTAATATGAGAGCCAGGTGCTGAAAGGTACATTGCAGCCGGTTTATCAAGAATAGGATTTCGTTAAAAAGTGCGCTAGATAGGAAGTATTACTAATGCTTCGAAACTCAGTGTTTTCATTCGCGATGTGCTAAACAGAACAAATTTCCAACCTTCCATATTTTCTAATGCGCTTCTAGAACCGTTCCTTTTGTCTTTCTTCATCGTGTTTTTCCTGTACAAATTAACTTACAGCACATGGGCGGTAAATAAAAGAAAGGAGAAGACATTTCTCGTTGAAATTACGTTGGGTAGAAGCAATCAACGACCACGATGAGATCTCCAGCTCATTCGTGATGGTTCAAGACATCGTTGCTTCTTCCTTTCCCTGAGTTCTTGAAAATTCCTGGAAAAAGGGGGCATCTAATTACTGATTGAGAAAAGGCATACATAATCTTTTTTTTATTATATCATATTCTATATGATAGTCTTATGCATACAAGATGTATTCGGGTTATAAAAAAAATCCTCTTCTTTTTTTTTTAGTTTTAGCTAGTGTGATAATGATAAGAAGATAAGAAAGCGCTCTTAGTTCAGTTCGGTAGAACGTGGGTCTCCAAAACCCGATGTCGTAGGTTCAAATCCTACAGAGCGTGATTCCATTCTTGGTTAGGTTAGTCCCAAAATTACAATTAAATAATTGACCAGTAATCTTAATTTGACCTCCTTTGGATTAAAGAAAAGAGGAGGTCAATTAAAAAAAAAAAGATGTTAATTAATTTAATCAAAGATCCAACTGATCACCACGTCTGTATTGTAAATATGCAGTTACAAATAATCCAGCTAAAGTAATAGGAATTAGACCTAAGACAATTCCAAATAGAAAAACTTCAATCATTTCAATTTTTTTGAAAGGGAAAAAGGAGAGGTAATATCTATCCCTACATATTAATCCGCATTGCCCATGAATCTCAATGACCACTAATTGGAAATTGACTCTCTAAGGAAATATAGAGTCTATCAATACCACAGAAAGATTTCTTTTTATGCGTTGTGTTCATTCAATTAATTTCAAATAAGTCGTATCTTGGTCAGACCAATAAAGAGAGCTGAGGTTATAGTTAAAGCTGCTAGTAGAAAACCGAAATAACTAGTTATAGTAAGCATGAAGATGAAGGAGCTAAATGAAATGTGTTCTTTTTATCCATATGTTTAGAAAGCACTTCCCTAAGTTTCAATATACGAAGATAAGCAAAAATACCAATTCAAATGAAAGAATAAGTTCAATTGATAGTTGTTAATTCATCAATCATTATAGACGGGATTAACAAAAACATAGAGTAAGGGAGGTAGAAAAAGAGATCAATTAATCATTTGTAATGTCTACCTATCCCTTAATTTCGAATCAAGTGATTCATTAGATAATTCTTGAGTAGACTAATATTAATGGACGCATACCTTAGGGGAGCCGAAATGGCTGACAAAAACAGAACCAAGCCAAGATTGGAATTGGTCTGGTTTTTCCCGATAATGTCACGAGCACGGTAGTTGGCCTGATCGAGATGGTCAAGTCCGTTGGTGCGGTCCTCGATCGGAATGTCAAACGCCCCCTAAAATGGTTCCTGGTCTTTCCTTTAAGAGCGTCCATTAATTGGGCATCATCGGGGACGGTCAAAAAGATCAAACTCTCTCGCTGTAACGAAGAAGAAATCAACGAACCTAACGACGACCTTAATTTTTTTCCCAGAAAAAAAAAAAAGAGGGTCACTTGGGTGAACATTGATAGGAGGAACGAACGATCATACCTTCTAAGCCAGCTGTAAGAAAGGGACGGGTACGATGGTGTGGTCGGTGAAAGCGCGGTTTCATCAAAAGGGTAGGAGTCATGGGTCAAGAGTCAACACGGCCGATCCCATGGCATTAGAACTACTCTATCGGCAGCGAATTGGCAACGCTCGTAATTAATTAATTTATTATGCGTGGATGCGTGGAGCACATTTGACCCTACTAATTTGTGAACTTTGACCCCTTTATAATATATGTATTTGACCCTACTAATTTGTGAACTTTGACCCCAGTATAATATATATATATGAGCACCAAGTTGGGCTCATTATAATATGTAAACCCCAAATTTACAACAAATAACGCTCAAAATTCATCCCCAATTGTATTGACCAACAAATGAAGAGAAAACACAGGAACTAAATTCGCTTCAAATGCTGCTCGCTATAACTTAGCCGCCTAAAGTTTTTTTTTTTTTTAAGTAGCTTTTACATATTTTGGGATATACACCATCCATGACATAATTGTGAATCTGACGTGAGTATAGTCAACATCACATTAGAAAGTACTGGGAATGTTTTAAATTCTCTTAAATGGTTTCATCTATCCTCCTAAGCAATCATACAATAAATGATGTTAGGTGGAAAACCTTTTAGAGTAAAATGCAATGAATATCTAGAAATGAGTTATGTTAAAATATCATATATTGCTTGTCTATAAGGTTTATATATTCTTTGCACACGATCTTCATTTACTTGTAGGCTTAAGCTTTTTGGATCGAAACTTCTAATGTGGTATTCGAGCCAGGTTTTGCTTCAATTTATTTTGCGTGTGCTACCCATGTTTGTCAAATTTTTATGTGCTATTCTTAATCACTCGCACGTCAGAGGGAGTGTTAAAGTATATCAAATCGCTTGTTTACGGGGTTTATATAGAATTATGAAGGTGTTGCATTAAAATAGGTACATAGCAATCATGTCACAGTCATTGGAGCAAGTTAACGATTGAGAAACGGGGCTATTTTGTCCATTGAAGAAACACAAAACTTTCCTTTTCTTCTAGCAAGGGAAATCGCTCTTTTAAAGAGGGATTTAACTATTTCTTCCGTATACAAAGTGCAGAAGTTAGATGACGTGCTATGGTGACTTACTACAGAGGCATGGTTGAAACTTTTAAAGCAAGACTTTGACCACACGTAACACCGAGCGCAAAATATTTGACTATTGGAATACAAGTCAGGCAGCAATTTTAAATTGCCAATTGTCTTTAGAGGCCTCAACTTCCATTCGCGGAGCTGTCTACAGCTACGGTCGGTGGGGTTCTGTAATCTCTCCGTTTTTTTTTTTTTTTTCACTTTTCTTTGCTCGTCATCAATAATTTCTCCATTTATAAGCACGTTTTCACACAAATATCAAACCTCTTCACTTTTCGAATCTCTCTCTCTCTCTCTCTCTCTCTCTCTCTCTCTCGCTGTGGAAAGTCGCCGGAGTCTCTCAAGACGCAGCAGTCTTTTCAACTGTAGCCTTTGGCTCTTGTTCAGACACAAATAAGCTTTTATTCTCTAAGTGAATGGTACTACAGCTGATAAAATCTGGAACTCAAAGATGGAGAAAAGCACGAGCAACGATCAGCCCATGAGACCCGAGCGCAAAACCGTGGAGAAAAACCGAAGGATCCGCATGAAAATCCTCTGCTCCAAGCTTGCTTCCCTCATTCCTCAACACCATATCACCACTTCTAAGGTCTCTCTCTCTCTCTCTCTCTCTCTCTCTCTCTCTCTCTTTCTGTGGGTTTACTAGAAGCGATCAAGTAAAGCGCCTAACTTTCTTTCCGAGCTTGACCTGTTAGATAAGGCCGTAATTTCCTTTCTTTATTGGCTTCTTAACAAGAAGTTCTTGAAAATAATCTGTCATTTGAAACCAAAAGTTTTCTTGAAAATGGATGGAATTGATCTATCAAAATTCTATTGTGTATAATTAGTAAAATATGTACATAAATCTGGCTCTGTATCAACTTCAGCAATCAAGAAAGAGTGAAATTTCCTTAATTTCCCTTGCTCTTTTATTGGGTTTCAGGAATTGCTGTCGCAGCAAGATCAGCTGGATCAAGCTGCATCATACATAAAGCAGTTAAAAGAAAAGATTGATGGGTTGAAACTGAGAAAAGAACAAGCAGTACTGCAGTCCGAAGGAATGGACACAAGCTGCTCTTTGACTTCATCAGATGATCAGGAGAATAAACTAGGGTTTGTGCTTCCGGTGTTTGAACTAAGAGACCATGGATTAGGTTTGGAAGTGATCTTGATCAGTGGGAGGAGGAAGAACTTCATGCTATATGAAGTGATCAGCATTCTCGAGGAAGAAGGAGCTGAGGTTGTCAGTGCCAGCTTTTCTGTTATCGGCGACAAGATCTTTCACACGCTCCATGCTCAGGTAACTCATTATCTCTAATTATTTCATCTAGGATTTTATAATTTTAGTTTAGCTGAAAAAAGATGATATAATCGTGATGTTATCCTCACTTTATGAAAGAATGAACTAGAGTTCCCTAAGTACATGCGTCTTGGAGCAGCGAGCTCTTGAGGAAATTTAAATTAGAGAGACGGTGATGTATTAACAGATTTTGGCAAGTCAAAAGTTGTTAAATACCACATGATAAGTTAGTCTTTTAAGGATATGGCTAAATACATGTACTTTAAAGCGTAACTAGGTTCGGGAGTCTACTTTTTAAGAGGTTTATATAACTACTACAGACTTTCCTGCACTTTGTTCTTGGTGTGTTGACATTTAGGATGGCAATTTCCGTTGCTAACTTTTATTTTCTTTTGTTCCTCTCTTAAGTTTTTCGTGGTAAGCGTTTCATCCGCCGCATGATTAGATGTGTAGCTCTCATTTTATAGTTTGTGATGGAATTGCAGGTGAGACTATGCAGAGTTGGAGTAGAGACCACAAGGGTATACAAGAGATTGAAGGAATTGATCCACTGATTCTCTCTCTAGAGATCGATCTTCTAATGTAGCAACAACAAAACGTACGAGAAAAGACATGAACTTTTGCTCGAAAAATGGTAATCAGCCGATGCATATTGGAGATAGAACGAATTCATAGTTGATGTATGTTTTTACGTCTATTGCAAAACTAAAATAGCCACAACTAGTGAGTTATATAGTTACTAGTAGCAAATATAGAAGAAGTTATCTTAGTAACGTAAAAGGCCTATAGAGAGTGATATGCGTAAAGGGCTTACTTACGGTTATTATGTGCCGTGTTTGTCTACCCATTCATATGTATGTATCTATGTATGTATGTATATACCAGTTTTGAAGCAATCTTGGATCTCTAAACTATCCTTTGTGTACTTCTTCTTAGGAAATTACAATTTACATCTTGTTGATTCACTTCGAGATATAAATTGATCTTTTGCGTAAGATGTAGCTTTGGCAACATCTTGCTCTATTGGAAAACCCTAGGGTAGCTAACTGAAATCACAAGAATGAAGGTTCTGTATCAAGGTCATGGTTGTTCTGAAAATCCTACATTGATATTCATGCGAGTGGTAATAAATCTTGAATTGTTGTCGAAATAAAACTTCGAGTATACTTGTAACGATGTTGAAGAGAAGAGGCCAAATTTTAAAGAAGATATTATGGTCACGTCATATGATGATTCCCAGTGGAACTACCTTAATTAGTACCGCTTTAGCATACTTCCTAAAGAGTTATGGCTCTTGTTGATGTTGTGGTGCTATTTTAGAGCTACATACACGTGAGTTTTAGGGTTTTGGACAGAGCTAATGGACTGGTCTGGAATCATAATTTGGAGAACTTTGACGGGGACTTGGTCCTACTCTTGTACGCGCAACATGAATCCGACAAATTTCACGTCAAATTCGATGCACCATGTCAATTTCTCTTTATCAATCTTTTGGGAGAAAACAAAAACAGTGAACTGCTTGAAACTGAACAACTAAATACTAATCATCACAACACTTGGCAAGAGAATTTATAACACCACCAATGGCAAACCGAGAAAGAGAAGAAACGGAACTCCAGAGATGGGGATGATGATTAAATTGCCTTGGTGGGCAATCTCCATCGTTAACAACACTAATAAAGTCACTGATAAGAAATAATTTGAGATATCCTTTGAGGTCTGTTCAATATAAAATTTTTAAAATTTTGTACCATCCGCAAAAATATTAATAAGATAAATCTAAGATAATGTGAACCGATACCTATGTTGTAATATAACATGGAAGCTAAACAGATATTGCAATTAAATTAACTCAAAATCACCGGAGAAATAAAACCTCGGAGATTTACATAATTCAATCAAATTATCGATACTTACTCCACGAGAAGAGTTAGTAGTAGATAACTTACTTGGAGAATCACAGCGTTACAAGACACTAACATGTTTTCCATACCTATACTGCATCCAGATAAAACAATTCGATTGTACTTAGACTAGGATTTCGAAGGTACAAAGCTGTCTAAAGAGGGAAACGAAGTATACGATGATAACTAAACCAAAACCTTAAACTAGGAGCGACAATCTAGAATTCCTAGGCCAATCTTCAGCTCTTGGCACCATTTTCCAGTTCTCTCCTTAGCTGCGGAGAAAAATCATCGTTCACATCATCGTCGTCCCAACTGCTGGGGCCCTTCTGTTACCTCTTCCTGAGCATCCCACTCTGCCATGAAGATTTATTATGGAAACAGAGAAGAGGATAACAGAAAGCATCTCTATCCAAGAAGAACGACAGGTACAAGTTTTCAGAATACATGGACCTTCCCAACGGTGAGACGAAGTAAAACCCTCTTGACACTATAAGAACGATGACGCGCTTATAAGTTCAATACCAACAATCTAAATTCTCACAATAATTAATTCATTATGTGTGGGGCACATTTGACCCTATTATTTTGTGAACCTTGATCCCACTACGTTACATATTATATATATATATACACACACACATATTAAGGGCACATGTATATATCAGAGCCAGTGGGAGTGCCTTATAGAGTTACATCTGCATCTGCATACATACATACATACATACATACATACATACATACATACACATATGAGCACAAACTTGAGCTCATTATAATTTGTAAACCCCAAATTTACAACAAATGAAGCTCGATATTCAAAATTTATCTCAAATTTTATTGACCAACAAATGAAAACAAAGGCAGCAATGCTCAAGCACATTTGGATCCTATTTACTGATAATGAGTCCTTATGATGCAAGTGGATCCATTCAACATTCCTGAAAAGAAAGAGTTTTTGGGTGGTTGGGGTTCCCACCTTCTGCTCTTGGGCTTGGAAGAGAATCTTACACCTAAGATTTGAATTTCGACTCTACTTTCGATGGAGGATTGGTGATGGCCAGTTTGTCTCCCTTTGGTTTGACCACTGGCATCTTAGAGGTCCATTACACCTTCTTTGCTCAGATGAGATGATTTTAAACTCTGGCTTATCCAAAGATGCCAAGGTAGCTGATCTTTTCTTACCAGCGGGACAGGCTTTCAGGACGATGATTGAATCTTGGGAGCAGCCCCTTCCCCTCCTTTCAACGGCACCGGACCATTTTATTTGGAGTGATACCCCTTCTGGTCTCTTCTCAGTTGCCTCCGCCTGGCATGTTATCAGGAAAAGGAAGAATAGGGTTGATTGGGCATCATTCATCTGGAATAAGGCTATCACCCCGATATATCAATTCAATCTCTAGCTTATTACAAAGAATCGTCTTTCCACCCAAGCACTGCTTATGTCATATGGCAGAATTGGGAGTGAGTTTTGTGTTTTTTGCAAATTGACACCAGACTCCGTTGATCATCTCTACTTCGAGTGTTGCATCACTGCTAGTATGGCTTTCTTTTGGGCATCAAGATGCAACCTCCCTTGGTGGAATATGACTTGGTCCGAGAACTTGCAGTGGGCAATAACATTCCTCTCTAGTAAGGACTTTTATCGATCCATTGGCCGGTTTTCGTTTGGTGCTCTATGCCATCTTATTTGGAAGTACATGAATGACATACTCTTCAGAGATCACAAAGTGGCGGTTGCAGCTGTTAAGAATCACCTCATCAGAGTGGTGAAAGATAAAGCTTTAACGTTTAGAAACGTTGAAGATAATCCTAGAAACAGAAGGCTCCATCGTAACTGTGAGGTAGATCCTTGTATTTTTTCTCCTACTCATGCGGTTCCCTAGTATTCCTTCCAGTTCTCTTCGGACGGCTTGAGGATGGATTGCGGTCTTTTGTTTGGCTATCTCGCTAGGTTGGTCGCTCATCGTCTCCAACGGAGGTGCTTGACTTGGCGGTCTTCTTTTCCTTCTTTCCTACCTTGTTGTTCGGTGGTTTAGTTGAATTTTGGAGTCCTTTTGGCCCTGCGTGGTCTTCTCCTTAGCCTGTTGTTTATGTTGCGATAGGGCGAGCGATCAAACAATAATATAGACAGAAGAAAATAAATCGGACACCAGATTTACGTGGTTCAGTCGTAAAGACCTACGTCCACAGGGAGAGCAGCAGCAAATTTCACTATAGATCAAACGATACAAGGAGATTATACACTCAAGTCACTCAAACACTTTCTCGGTGTTTCCCAAACCCCAATTTAACCCCAAACCCAACTCACGGCACAAAATTACCGCGTTTTCAAGCTCAAAAATACAACACTCTACGTACACCAAAATCAGAACGTACAGCTTCGCGTATTTCTTCAAAGCTTCTCGTGGCTCTCGGCTTCAAAGATCGTGTGAGGCTTTGTAGGGTTTTTTACTTAGGATTCGGCGGCTCCTTCTTACGTAGGGGATCAATACACGCACACGCCAAGGAAGGAAACTTGTATTCTTTCTTATATAAATGTGCCCAGAGTCAAAGTTTGACTCTAGCCCCACACCAATTGATTCCTTTCTCTAGTGACGTCTTGGACCTTGCTTCCTTCGAAGCTTTTTTTATTTTTATTTTTTATTATTCTATTACTTCCTATTTTGTAAATCTTCAATGAGTCCAACGAATCTCAAACTCGAGTCATAAATTAACAATCTCCACCTTAGCTCGACATTAGAGTCAAGTTGCAATCGCTTTGCAAAAATTTCAAATTCTACCGCTACTTTCCCATAGCCCAACCGCCACAGATATTTTCCAAGTCCAAGCCTCGCTTGAACTTCGCCATAACCGATGACCTCATCAGAATACCAACTCCACATGCACCTTTAACTGCTCAGCAAGGGTTTTCCGATACAACCTCCTTAATCGCAGATAAAGCAAAACTATTATTGCATCCATATTTGTTAAAAGATCGAATACATACCTTGTCAATATCAGCAGTTACAGCAACCATTGACTCTATAGGCTCCACCTCGCTATGAGCACCATCTGTGTCGATTACTTTGCTAGTACTCATACTCGCTACCTTAGGAGTTTCTGGTCGCAACTTCACCTTAAGCTGAATACCGTCCAGATCCATATTAACACTGCCACAAACACTCCTAGTCAGAAGTAACAGAGACTTGTCGAGAGTAACTTCTCTGTAATTAACACATGAATTTATATTTGGGCACCACAACCGATTGTCCCGCTCACATTGTCCATAGCCATGGAATATACACCTTGCCTTCCAATCGAGCTTACCATCACTCACTCAAAAATAACACGGGCAACTAAATATTCTAATAATAGAATAACCAGCAACGTTACTTGACCACACTTCTTCAGGAGTCCGCCATTCAATAGCAATTGACGGGGATCTATTCACTAGGCAACTTATCGTACTAAGCACATTAGCTAGGATTCTCCTAGCAATACCAGCACTAGAGATCATTTTACGGTCTGTCTCTAGTAATGTTCTTCTCGTTAATTTTGCAAATTGTTGTGATTTATTGGCACTAGTGTAGTGTTTCATTATGCATTCTTTTATGCAGAATTTATTTGCCAGCTTCGAATAGAACTCCATGCTATTGTCAGTCCGCACATGCTTGATCGACTTACTAGTCTCCGTCTCGATCAAAGCTCTCAACCGCGCGATCCTGACACCAACATCAAACTTGTGTATTGGCACAAACATCCAGGTCTTCCTCGAGTAGTCAATAGACTTTCGAATAGATGCATCCAACGTCTCCGGGGCGAAACCTGTTATTGTCTCACCTTGAAGTTTATACATGTCATTGTGCTTGATTCCTTTTATTATCACCAAGGCATCTCGAACAACCTTCAGAACTCCACCTTTTGAAGAATACCTGCAACCAGCTGAATTTAGGGCACCCAAGGAAATTAAGTTCTTTTTCAATTCTAGAACATACCTCACTCCAGTCAATGTCCTCACGATACCATCATGCATTATGATTTGAACATCACCAACACTCACAACATCGCACTCAGCGTTGTTACCTAACTAGACTTTACCACTACCCGTGCACTGATAAGTGATAAACTAGTTTCTATTTGGCGTGACATGAAAATAATAACCAGAATCCATAATCCATCCATCAAGTGATGAATCATTAGTGACAGACAAGACATAATCGGCATTATCTGTTACAGCTGCAATATTATCTACAGAATCAACTATAATTCCCTTACCCTTCTCATTCTTCAACTTAAGGCAATCCCTTCTAAGATGCCCCATTTTGCCACAGCTCCAACAGACAACATTAGTAGTCCTAGACTGACTACGTTTGTTCATCTTAGTACTACTATTACCTACACGTGTTATAGATCTTCCTCTATTTTCACCTACTAAAGCAGCAAATATAGGTTCGCCAGATTCTCTTCTACGAATGTCCTCGCTCAAAATCAAATCTCGAACCCCATTAAACGTCAAACTTGTTGACCCAGAGGAATTACTAATAGTAGTAATGGTAGTATTCCAACTATCGGGCAATGAGGATAACAGAATCAAAGCACGTACCTCATCTTCAAAGTCAATCTTAACTGAACTCAATTGATTAACAATCACATTGAATTCATTGATATGATTTGCAACTGACGCATCTTCTCTCATCTTCAAATTAAACAGACGTCGCATCAAACAGACCTTGTTGATCACAGAGGGCTTATCGTACATATCCAATAGGGTTTGCATCAAATCAGCAATGGTCTTCTCCTTCAGGATGTTAAACGTGACGTTACAAGCCAACGTTAGCCAAATAACACCCATAGCTCGTCTATCCAGCAAATCCTAATCAGCTTGCTTCATCGTTTCTGGTTTCTCCCCATATAAAGGCAAGTGCAAATTCATCTGGTAAAGATAATCTTCAATCTGCATATTCCAGAAACTAAAATCTTTCCCATCAAATCTGTTAATTCTCACTTTTACTTCTTCTGTCACCATCGATTCGCTTTAACTTAGCCAAACCTGGCTCTGATACCACTTGTTGCGATAGGGCGAGCGATTGAACAATAATATAGACAGAAGAAAATAAATCGGACACCAGATTTACGTGGTTCAGTCGTAAAGACCTACGTCCACGGGGAGAGTAGCAATGAATTTCACTATAGATCAAGTGATATAAGGAGATTACACACTCAAGTCACTCAAACACTCTCTTGGTGTTTCCCAAACCCCAATTTAACCCCAAACCCAACTCACGGCACAAAGTTACCACGCGTTCAAGCTCAAAAATACAACGCTCTATGTACACCAAAATTAGGACGTACGGCTTTGCGTATTTCTTCAAAGCTTCTCGCGGCTCTCGGCTTCAAAGATCGTGTGAGGCTTCGTAGGGTTTTTTACTTAGGATTTGGCAGCTCCTTCTTACGTAGGGGATCGATACACGCACACGCCAAGGAAGGAAACTTGTATTCTTTCTTATATAAATGTGCCTAGAGTCAAAGTTTGACTCTGGGCCCCACACCAATTGATTCCTTTCTCCAGTGACGTCTTGGACGTTGCTTCTTTGAAGCTTTTTTTTTTTTTTTTTTTATATTCTATTACTTCCTATTTTGTAAATCTTCAACGAGTCCAACGAATCTCAAACTCGAGTCATAAATTAACAGTTTAGGCTTCTCCTTGCTTTAGCCCGCTCTTGCAGTTCCTTTTACATCCGGCACCCTTTCACTGGCCTCGACTTGTTGTTGTGCTAAGTGCAAGTTTTGTGGCGCCAGATCTTGTGTAAATATTGGCTCAAAGCTCTATAGATTATTATTTTTGACAAAAAAAAAAAAACAAATGAAAACAAAATCTAGAAACTAAATTCATTTGAAATGTTGCTAGCTATGACTTTTTCGTGTGGCCTTGATCTGTTTTGGGGGCTTTTACATATTTTGGTGTGTACACCCTCCTATGACATGATTGTGGATCCAATGTGAGTGTAGTCGACGTTATATCTCATATAACGAGAAGGTTTTAGATGCTCCTAGATGGTGACATCCATCCTCCTAAGCGATCATATAAAACATAAGGTTAGTTGGAAAACATTTTGAAGCGAAAGGCAATATATACCTAGCAATGAGCTCCATTAAATTATCCTATATTGTTTCTCTATGAAGTTTACATACTCCTTATATTCACACAATCTCTCTTTATTTGTAAGTTTCGGCTTTTTGGGTCGGACTTTTTAATATGGTATCGAAGTTAGGCTCGGCCTTAATTTATTTTTTGAGTGCAGCCCATGTATGGCAAATATCTCGTGTCGTTCCCAGTTTCCTTGCACATAAGAGGGGGTGTTAAAATATTTCATATTGCTTAATAGGACTTAAATAGAACTATCAAAGTGTTACATTAAAATACGCACATAGCAATCATATCATGCGTTATGAGCACTTCACGGAACAAGTTTTTGTGCCGGAAACTTCATGAAGCAAGTTAATGATTGAGAAAGAAGGGGTGTTTTGTCCAGTGAAGAAGCACAAGAGCAACTTCTTTTGGCAAGGGAAATCACTCTCTTGACAAGTGATTGGCTATTTATTCCGTGTGCAGACGGTGTAAAAGTTAAGATGATATGCTGTGGTGTAAAAGTTAAGATGACATGCTATGGTGATTTACTATAGAGGCAGGAATGAAAATCCAAAGCAAGACTTTGACCACATGTAACACCATGCACAAAATATTTGATTACTGGAATGCAATTCAAGCAGAAAATTTAAAATTAGCTGTTGCCTTTGAAGGTCTCAACTTCCATTCGCGTAGCTGTTGAAAGCTATGATCTTCACAATAATCTCTCTGTTTTTTTTTTTTTTTAACTTTGCTTTGCTCTTCATCAATAATTTCTCCATTTATAAGCAAGCATGCCCACATATATCATACCTCTTCACTTTTCAAATACTCTCTCTCCCTCTCTGTCGAAAGTCTTAGGAATCTCTTAAGAAGAAGCACTTGTTAGAAATTTTGTAGAAAATCATAATCCCGATAATCAGGATCAATTACGGAAACATGTAAATTTTATACTAACCTGCAGCCAGAGATGATATAAAGAACATATATGCAGAGTTTGAACAATCGTGAGTAGGCACTTCTAGCCAATTCTCCGATTATCAGATAATCAAAATAATGAGAATATGAGAGGGTTTCGCTTAAATGACCTATTTATATGCCCATACAAATCCTAATATATATAGTCTTCCATCAAGACTAATTCTAGTAGATATGGGCAATCTCCATAGTTATCAACAACTAAATTTGGATAGTAAATTGTCAATGAAATCTAATGTAGGTAATTTAACTAAATATGGGATCATATTAAATAAAATTATAACATTCTCTCACTTGATCACAATATTTCATTGAATGTGATATTCAACCAAATCCACAAAACTTCATGCTAAAAATAAAACACATGAATCATGGTGATAAGTCCTCTTAAAACAAGTATTATCTTCCATGTATTATAATGTATCTCACCACCTCATATGTGATAAGATAATATAATAAATAAACCTTATGTTTATTCTAGGTCAACTATGATTGTTTTTCTTAGAATAACTGAATGTATATAACTTTATTGAGAAAAACATAGCAAATGAATGAAAGTTTCACAAGTTCTTTAAAAAAAAAAAAAAAAATACATGATTGGACCAATGCTTATTTTGACTACATGATCTTTATAAATCATTGGTGGTATGTCTTTGATTAAAGGATCAACTATCATCAGTTCAGTGCTTATGTGTTCTATGGCCACTTTCTTCTCTTTAATACGTTCTCTAATGGCTAAATATTTGATGTCGATGTGCTTACCTCAACTATCACTTTTATGGTTCTTAGCTATGAAAACTATAGCTGAATTGTCATAAAATATTCTCAATGGCCTAGCAATGGAACTACGACTTTAAGCCTTGATATGAAGCTTTTCAACCACATACCATGTGAGGTGGCCTCAAAATAGGAAACAAACTTAGCCTCCATAGTGGAAGTGGCAACCATGGTCTATTTCGCAATCCTCCAGGATACAGCTCCGTTAGCAAATATAAAAATATATCCTGATATAGATTTATAGAAATCAATGTAGCTAGCAAAGTCTGAATCTGAGTAACCAATTACCTTCGAGCTGTCAGTCTCCCTATATATAAGCATGTGTCCATTGGTACCTTAAAAGTACCTCATCACATTCTTTGCACCTCTCCAATGATCCATATTTGGATTACTTTGGTATCTTCCTAACATTCTCACAGCAAAAGCAATATCAGGTCAAGTGTAAATCTGATCATACATTAAGCTGCTGATAGCAGAAGCATATGGGATTTTTTTCATTTGTTCCCTTTCAAAATCATTCTTTGGGCAGTGGTTCATATTAAACCTGTCACCTTTCATAATGGGTACTATATTTGATGAACAATCTTTAATCCAAAATCTCTATAAGACCTTATTAATATAGGTTTCTTGAGATAGTACTAATATACCTCGAAGTCTATCTCAATGGATCTTAATGCTAATGACATAAGATGCCTCACCCATATTCTTTATGTCAAAACTCTTAGAGAAAAATTATTTCACCTCAGGTAGTAATCCTTTATCATTGGTTGCAAGCAAAATCATCCACACATAGGCCAAGAAAATAAATTTTGCTCTCACTAACCTTCTGATACATACATTGATCCATAACATTCTTTACAAAAAAGAAGAGATGACCTCATGGAATCTCAAGTACCATTGGCGGGATGCTTGTTTCAAGCCATACAAAAACCTCTTAAGCTTGCACACCAAATGCTCATCAACATTAGAGAAGAATCCTTTTGGTTGTTTCATGTAAACCACTTATTCTACTTTGTCATTAAGAAACACCATTTTCACATCCAATTGATGTAATTTCATATCAAAATGAGTAACCAATACCAAAATAATATGAAAAAAAAAAAATCTTTCATAGATATAGGAGAGAATGTCTCTGTGTAATTGATTCCCTCCTTTTGAGTGAATCCTTTGGTAATGAGTTTGGTTTTGTATCTCTCAATGTTGTCCAATGAGTTTTTCTTAGTTTTAAAAAGCCATTCACAACTAATGACCCTTGCCCCATTGGGCAACTCTATTAAATCCTAGACTTTATTAGATGTCATAGAACTCATCTCTTCCTTCATGATATTGTATCCTAAATTAGATTTATCATAACCCATGGCTTGTGAAAATGTTTTAGGATCATTCTCAGTACCAACATTATAGTCAGATTCTTGTTAATGCACAATATAATCACTAGTAATAGTTGATTTCTTTATTTTAGTAGACTTTCTTAATATTGTATCAACATTCTCCTAAGAAGTCTCTTGTTCAACTAGATGCTCAATAGTTTCTAGTAATTGCTGAACAATTAGGTTTATTAAATCAATATTAACAGGTTGTAGAATTTCAACAATTGGTTGAACTAAGGGGGTATTGTAAACAACAACCAATCCAATACCTGAAGTGGAATGTTGACCATTTGAATGAATTTCTTCATAAACAAAGTCCTTGAATTGATTTCTCCCACTTATCAAGTCATTTTCAAGAAACTTAGCATTTCTCGATTCCATAAATCTAGTGGTGTGACATAGTTAATAAAACTTGTATCTCTTGAACCTTTCGGCATATCCAACGAAATACCCACTTATAGTCGTTGGGTCAAATTTTTTTTTTCTTGTGGATTATAGACTCTTACTTTGGATGGGCATCCTCATACGCGTACATGTTGCAAACTCGGTTTCCAATTTTTGAATAACTCAAAAGGTGTCTTAGGGACGGCCTTGGTTGGAACTTGGTTTAATATATACATTACCGTTTTAAGAGCCTTAGTCCACAATGACTTAAGAAGTTTGGAGCTACTAAGCATACTTTGCACCATATCTAATAAAGCTTGATTTCTTCTTTTTGCTATACCATTATGGTTTGGAGAACTAGGCAAGTGTACTAGGCAATAATCCTATGCTCTTCAAGAAATTTCGCAAATGGACCAGGTACTTCCACACGCGAACACATTTTGTTTATTGAATAGATACTTTGTTCACTTCCCATTGGATACTCCTGGTTCTAAAAACCATGCAAGAAATTTGAAATGTGGATTATATAACCAAAATCAATGCATTAAGTATTGCAACCCACATTAACCGTATTAGATTCATAACAAATACATGATAATTGGTTACTTTTTTTTTTTTAGTTAGACCTTAAATTTGGTGTAATTTTTCTTCATATGCCCTTTCTTTTTACAGAAGAAGCACTCGAATTCCTTCTTGATGCCAGCTTGGGGAGGTATTTTACCTTTTCCTTTTTGCATGCCTTACCTTTTATACTTATCTTGTATTGCCATGTGAGCACTTTCTCCCCTTTTCATGAGCAGCCTCCCTTCCTCTTGAACATACATGGTCATAAGTTCATTGATTGACCATTTAATATTATGTGTGTTGTAAGAGATCTTGAAAGGGGCATACATGTGGGAGAGTGTTCATAATATAGTTTACAAGAAAATATTATGATATTCCCATCTCAAGATTGTTCAATTGAGCTGCAATGTCCCTCATTTTCATCATGTGCTCGTGTACACCTCTTACGTAAATAAGTTTCGATAATGAGAACTTCATAATCAGGGCCACGGCATGCGCTTTCTCTGGATATTCAAATTGTGCATCAATAACCTCAAGTAATTCTTTGGCATAGTTACGCTGAATTGTTGAACCACGAATACTAACAGAAAGTTTTATTTTTATGTACATCACAATGAGGTGGTAGACCGCTCCCATTGGGCATAAAGAGTAACTTTAGCTTGAGTGCTATCCTCAGTAGGAGTAGGTGGTTTGTCTGACTGTATAGCATAATCAATATCCATGAACTCCAATTGGAGAAGAATTAATTCTTACCATTATTTATAGTTGTCACTATTTAGCTTAGGAACAATTATACCAGAACTAATTATAGGTGGTAAAACTGCATTATAATTAAATGAAACTTATGTATTATATATTCGAGGCAAATAAACTTAAATCATATTTTATCAATGTAAAACATGTATAAATTATGAATCACATAACATAAAAAACTATCTGTGAGCAAAGTTTTTAATTTAAATAGATTCATAATTACTTCATAATGAAACTATCAATTATACTCCATTCCTTAATCCCTATCGGTTAATTAAGAAAAATAAAATGATATTTCATCATAATTAATCATATCAATATATTGAAAATTCTTGTGGGATAAAATTCATAATATTATGGTGACCAATTCTAATTAATGTCTTTGACTATATGCAATCCAAAGGCTCTTAATGTATATAATTTAATATAATCAAAGATACTGTGGCTAATCTTCAATTAATTAAATATATACGTATTATTAGACATTTTATTACATGCATAAAACATTCACTAAATTGCATATAAGGACAATAATAAATCAACGCACCAAGGGCAAAACAGTAAATTATTAATTCCTCCAAGGGCAGTGTCGTAAATTTACAGATAAGGGCAAAGCAGTAAATAAAGAAAACCAAGGAAATAATTGTAAAATCATGTAGTAGGACCAACGGGCACGTGTCACACGCACCCAAACCATCGTGCGGGCGTGTGTATCGCACATGCCTGAGGCTTGCGTAGGCACGTGGCTGCACTCGCCTTTGGTGGGCCGTGCGTGTGTGGGTCTTACACGCTTGTGGCTCACGCAGCGTCTGTGCCTTTTTTTTTTTTTTTGTGATATCACGGTTTCCGTCATCTTCCACCACCTGGATCTCCACTTAAAACGAAAATAAGTGGTTGGGTTACCAAGACCTCATCAGCACGACCACACAGATCCAAGATTCGGCGAAAATGGCCAAAAATTGCTTGAAATCAAGCAAAATTCCCCAAAAGGCAAACCCTAATCACCACAAATTCCGCTACACAATTCGCCTTGGACAATCACCATAATGCTGAATTACTCTAACGCTTTTGTTGCCCATGGCATTGCAACGGTACTCAAGACAAGTGGTGACTTGCACAAATTTTGCCAAAATCACCGATCAGATTTTGTCCCTAAATTTATTTTTAATTCAATCAAAAGCCCCACCAAAATTATCAAGCAGAGGCATAACGAGCTCTGATGCCAACTCTGGTCAATTATTGCCTTTTTGCTCTTGTTCAGACACAATAAGCTTATATTCTGTAAATGAATGATACTACGGCAGATCAAACCTGGAACTCAGAGATGAAGAAAAGCACAAGCAGTGATCAGTCGAGGAAAGTCGAGGGCAAAAGCTTGGAGAAAAAGCAAAAATTCCGCAGAAAATTCTCTGCTGCAAGCGTGCTTCCCTCATTCCTCGACACCATATCAGCACTTTCAAGGTCTCTCTCTCTCTCTCTCTCTCTCTCTCTCTCTCTGTGGGTTTACTAGAACTGATCAAGTAAAGTGCCTAACCTTCTTTCCGAGCTTAAATCGTTAGATAATGCCGCAATTTCCTTTTCATGATTGGCTTCTTAACAACAAGTTCTTGGAAATAAACTGTCATTTGAGATCATAATTTTTCTTGGAAATGGATGGAATTGATCTATCGAAATCTTGTTGTGTGTAATAAGTAAAATAGGTACATAAATCTGGGTCATGTGTGTCAACTTCAACAATCAAGAAAGAGCGAAAATTTCCTTTATTTCCCTTTCTCTTTTTTTGGGTTTCAGGAATCGCTGTCGTAGCAAGACCATCTGGATCAAGCTGCATCATATAGCACTTTAAAGAACGGATCGATGGGTTGAAACTGAGGAAGGAACAAGCAGTACCGCAGTCCAAAGAAATTGACACAAGCGGCGGGAAAAGTGCCAAAAAAGTCCTAAACCTTTTGTCATTGTGCCGATTTAGTCCTAAACCTTTTTTTGGTGCCGATTTAGTCCTAAACCTTTTTAAGTTGTGCCGATTCAGTCCTTTCCGGCCAATTTGGCCGGATTTTGCTGACTGGACGCCGGACGGCTGACGTGGACAGCTTTTATTAATATTTTAATATTTTTGAAATTTTTATTTTTATTTTTTATTTTTATTTTTTATTTTTATTTTTTTATTCCTCAGCCGGCCGCCGAGATCCGGCGACCGGCCGAGGCGACGGCCGGCGAGGTCGAGGTCGACCTCGCCGCCACCTCGCCGGTGGCCGCGGGGCGGCCTCGCGCGGGGCGGCGAGGCTCGCCCTCGCCGGATCGGCGAGGGTCGAGCCTCGCCCATGGCCGGCGAGGCTCGACCTCGCCGGTGGCCGCGGGGCGGCCTCGCGCGGGGGCGGCGAGGGTCGAGCCTCGCCCATGGCCGGCGAGGCTCGACCTCGCCGGATCCGGCGAGGGCGAGCCTCGCCGCCCGCGCGAGGCCGCCCTCGAGGCCCGGGCGGCGAGGCTCGCCCTCGTCGGATCCGGCGAGGGTCGAGCCTCGCCCATGGCCGGCGAGGGCGAGCCCCGCCAGCTTGCCGGATCTGGCGAGTGAGGGGGTTCGAGCAGGGGGAGAGAGTCGGAGGGGTAGACCGCCGGCCACCGCACTCCGAGCCGCGGCCGTCGGCCTACGGCCGCGCCCGGTTTCAAGCGCCGAAGCTCCGGTCCTTTTTGTGCCTTGCGTTGGTCGGACCGGGCCGGAGCTCGCGGCCAAGCCGAGGAAACCCCGCCACGTTAGACCACCGCCGCAATGCTTTGCCGCCCGATGCCGTCCACCGCCGCTCGCCGACCCGCCGCCATATCCGGCGAGCCGGGCGCGGCTCGCCCTCGCCGCCCAGCCTCGAGGGCGGCCTCGCGCGGGCGGGCGAGGATCGCCCTCGCCGGATCTGGCGAGGTCGAGGGCGCCCTCGACCTCGCCAGATCCGGCGGCGAGCGCCCTCGACCTCGCCGGTGGCCGCGGGGCGGCCTCGAGAGGAGGGCGAGCGCCCTCGACCTCGCCAGATCCGGCGAGGGCGATCCTCGCCCGCCCGCGCGAGGCCGCCCCGCGGCCCGGCGAGGTGGCCGGCGAGGTCGACCTCGACCTCGCCGGCCGTCGGCGGCCGGCCGGTCGCCGGACCTCGGCGACCGGGCCGGAGGAAGAAGAACAGAAAAAAAAAAAAAATAAATAAAAGTAAAAAAATTCAAAAATATTAAAATATTAATAAAATGTGTCCACGTCGGCCGTCCGGCGTCCGGTCGGCCAAGAAAATCCGGCGTCCGGTCAGCAAAATCCGGCCAAATTGGCCGGAAAGGACTGAATTGGCACAACTTAAAAAGGTTTAGGATTAAATCGGCACCAAAAAAGGTTTAGGACTAAATTGGCACAATGACAAAAGGTTTAGGACTTTTTTGGCACTTTTCCCCACAAGCGGCTGTTGACTTCATTGAATGATTAGGAGGCTAAACTAGGATTCATGCTTATAATTAAATTATGTCTCGAGTTTGAGCTTGTGTACACTTTCTTATTTGGATTAGAATTCATGAGACGGTGTAGTTTCCTTGATTGGTTCCAACGAAGGAGCTCACGTTATTGGCTTATCCGGTTTTGGTCAAAGGAGACGTGTGGTTGTTTCACTCCTATGTGTGGACAAAGAGCAAGCCCCCGGTGGGTTCCTCGGTGTGTGAAGAGCCGCCAGAAGCAAATGGAAGCCGCACAGTGGAGAGCTCTCCTTTCGACGCCGCACAAAAAATGAAAATGTCGAAGCCGAACAAGGTGCGTTTCTTGTGGGTGGCACGACAAGCAAGCTCCAAACACGTGAACGATGTGCCGTGAGTTTTACGTCCATTTAAATTGTTTATTTATAAATACTTGGATTCGGACATAAGTGTAAGAAAATGCTCGAACGTGAGGATGATTATAACTCTGATTATTTACTACTGACTCTCTTGTGGATATAGATTCCAGTATTTTGATCAAACTATGTAAATTTTTAATGTCTTTTATCGTTCCTCGTTTACTTTCTCTGGTTCTCTCATATTGACTTAGTTGCGAGATCCTGGTTAGCGCTTTTGCATTCATTTTACAGCACTTCCAGTGTATGAACTGAGAGACGATGGATTAGGTCCGGAAGTGATCTTGATCAGTGGGAGGAGGAAGAACTTCATGCTGTATGAAGTGATCAGCATTCTCGTAGAAGAAGGAGCTAGGGTTGTTAGGGCCATCTTTTCCCTAATGGGTGATAAGATCTTCTCAACACTCCATGCTAAGTAACTCATTATATATAATTATTTCATAAGGATATTATAATTTTAATTTAACAGGAAAAAAAGATCACATCATCATGATGTTATCCTTACTTTTATAGATGAATGGAAACTAGGGTTCTTTAAGTACATGTGTCTTGGAGCAGCCAAACTCTCGAGGAAATTCAAATTAGAGAGATCGTGTTGTTATTCACTGATTTTGGCAAGTCAAATATTATATCTACCACATAATAAGTTAATCTTTAAGGTGAAGGCTAATGACATATACTTTGAAGCATAACGAGGTTGGGGAACCTGCTTTTAAGAGGATACATAACTACTACAAATTTCATGTGTTTCGTTCTTAGTGTGTTGAAATTTAGAAGGACAATTTCTGTCACTAATTTTTTTTTTCTTTCGTTCCTCTCTTAAGTTCTTTTGTGTAAGTGTTTCGTCGGGCCCATGATTAGATGTCTAGCTCTCATTTTATTGTTTGTGATGGAATTGGTGACACTATGTAGAGTTGGAGTAGAGACCACAAGAAATTATGAGAGAATGAAAGAATTTATCTACTGATTATCTCTCTAGAGATTGGTCTTCTAATGTTGCAACAACATATAGTAAGAAAAAAGACATGAACTTTTGCCTAAACTATGGTAACCGGTCGATGCAGATTGGAGATGGAACGAAATTCATAATCAATGTATGTTTTATGTCTGTTGTAGAACTAAAGTAACCACGACCAGCGAGCAATACAAGCATTAGTCGCAAATGTTGAAGGAGTAATCCTAGTAGTATTAAAGGCCAACAGAGAGTAATATGTGTAAAATGCTTATATAAAATTTTTATGTGCCGTTTGTATATCCATACAAATATATGTAGGCCGTCTAAACGGCTTCCCAAGATCAACATAGCTAGAAAATTGAACATCCTAAAGGGGAGGACGAAGATCTGTGCACCTGATTTTGAATTCATCGTTCTTGGAGCAAAATGACAGCAATCCGACCCTTCAATGCTGAAGATCTTCTCCTCTATAACCCTCGGTTCCTGGTTCGATGAGACCGCCACTCACAGATTACCTTATGTGAGTTGAGAGAGAATTTTGGAAGAGTGAGGGCTAGAGGAAGGACCTTAATGCTATTTATAGAGTTTTGGACAGGCCCTCTCATCACAGGCCAGGCCCAACTCGGCCCACATAAGCCAGGCCCATATTCGACTGTTAAGAAACTTTATGCCTTACCTTATTAGACCAACTCCGTAAAACGGTAATTACAATCTTAATTAATGTAGCCCACATTAGGAAAACTCTTACATTCTCCCACTTGGGCTATATTAATTGAGACTGTACTGTATGTGCGCACTTTTATGTTGGTCTAGTGGCAATTCTTAATAGTCAATCCTATCCCATAAGGTCTCCAACACCGAATCATGGCGGTAACTGCATGTATTCATACAGAGCCTTCCATGATCACGAATGCTTTTAACTTTATTGATATGGATTCAATATAGTTGTGTGGCAAATGGATAACACCTCATAAAGAGTAATACCTTATGTGTTATCACCGTTGTTGGTCACCATTCTCTTACCTTTAAGTGTCACAGAAAACCGAATGTGGCACTAGAGAATATCTTTATGGTTCTAATGAACCCACATATGTCTCATCTTTATGGTTAACCTTTCTTTATGTGTAACTGAGACATAGGTATAAGGCTAATAACTGGATGCCCCTAGCCTTTATTCAAGATTTACACAGTACCTTGAGATTTTCCTTAGATATATGTACACAACTTAATAACAACTTATACATAAGAGTTGACATATATCGAAACGTTACAAAAGGTAACAAAATACAGAAGTAAACTTCATTAGAGCAAACCTGAAATAGCTCCCACTAAACGACAGTATCCACTGATTCTCCCAAGCCCATGTTCATGATATGTCTCTCAAATACACAAGGGCGTAGGCCTTTAGTCAGTGGATTTGCCAACATATCATCCGTGGGAACATGCTCTACTATAACGTCACCATTCTGTACCATTTCCTTTATGGTCAAAAACTTGACCTCCATATGCTTAGACCCTTTGAGACTTCTGTTGTTATTGACAAACAACACAGCAGAATTGTTATCACAATATAACTGTATGGGTCTATCCACAAAATCAAATATGATCAATTCTTTAATGAGGTTCCGAAGCCAAATTGCTTGAGTGGCAGCTGAAAAACATGCTATAAACTCTGCTTGCATGGTAGAAGAAGATATAGATTTCTGTTTCTTACTTTTCCATGATACTGCACCTCCTGCTAACATAAATATATATCCTGTTGTCGACTTCCTATCATCCTCACAACCAGCAAAGTCTGCATCTGAATATGCCAACAATCGCAAATCATTGACATATCTATACATCAGCATATAATCTCTTGTTCTTTTCAAGTATCTTAAGACCTTTTTGGCAGCAACCCAGTGATCGTGTCCTGGATTTGATTGATATCTGCCTAAAAGCCCTGTTACAAAAGCGATGTCTGGTCTTGTGCAAACTTGAGCATACATGATACTTCCAAGTGCATTAGCATAAGGCAGATCATTCATTTGGTTTTTCTCAAAATCTGATTGAGGACATTGTAAGAGACTCAACTTGTCACCCTTAACTACAGGAACAGTTCCTGGTTTGCAATCCTACATGTTGAATCTCTCCAAAATACGATCAACATATGCCTTTTGAGATAAACCTAACATACGATGACAACGATCCCTATGGATTTCAATACCAAGAACAAATGATGCCTCACCTAGGTCTTTCATGTCAAAATTCTTTGACAACATTTGTTTTGTTTCACGCAGTAATCCAACATCGCTACTTGCAAGCAAAATATCATCCACATAAAGTATAAGAAAAATAAATTTCCTCTCACTGACCTTGTAGTATATGCACTGATCTACTTTGTTCTCAACAAAACCAAAAGAAGTAACAACATTGTGAAATTTCAAGTACCACCGTCTGGAAGCTTATTCGAGACCATAAATAGCCTTATTTAGTTTACACACAAACTTACTTGGATCATTTGCGGTAAAACCTTCAAGTTGCACCATATAAACCTCTTCATCAAGGTCTCCATTTAGAAAAGCAGTTTTAACGTCCATCTGATGTAATTTTATGTCAAAATGAGCTACTAACGCCATGATCACTCTAAATGAGTCTTTAGAAGAAACTAGAGAAAAAGTTGCTTCATAGTCTATCCCTTCTCTTTGAGTGAAACCCTTGGCCACAAGTCTGGCTTTAAATTTCTCAATCTTTCCTTTTGAATCTCTTTCAGTCTTATAAACCCACTTGCAACCTATAGGCTTACAACCTCCGGTAATTCGACAAGCTCCCAAACGCCATTATATTTCATATTAAAGAGTGATTGCATAAGTGTACCTATCTCAGCATTGGAAGAGACACGATACCTAGCCTCCAAAGCTTCCATCATCTCCTTAACAGCACAGTCAGTTGGCAAGCCACTCATCAAATGTTCCTGAATTGACCGTTTCATAATGAGCAAGCAAATTCTATTACTCTTTTCCCATGCAGCAAAACGTACTTTCTGGACTTCTGTACTGGCATCAGTAAGGTCTGCCGGCCTATCCTCAGTAAGAGCAATATGAACATCTGTCAATTCCATCCCAAACAGAAAATCCTCTTTCCATTTCTTGAAGTTTGATCCAGTAAGAACCTCAATCGCAATGGAATTGCCATTTACAGAGAATGTGACTGATTTTGCAAGCAATACATATAATTAGCATCATGTGAGTGCTAAACACATATCTCAAGGGTTACATACATCATCATATAAGCACCTTTGGGCAAAATACATGACATGCAATTGTATACTCTTCACATGACAGCGGTCCATGAAAATATATTCTAACATTTCGTGAATTCACCACCTTTGAGTGTATGAACCACTAGGGCTAGTCACTTTTCAACCATATGATGTACATGTATCCCTCCATAAACTAACACACAATTACCTCTTTTGGGAGTATAAACATGCATCAGAATAAGAGACATCCCTTTACAATATGCGAACGATGTTTCTCAAAACCAATCAAGTGTGCCACTTTGGCGGTCACAACCCAATTGAATTATCGAAATTCTCTCATATCAGGGATATAACTTTATAACTCACATTTACCTTTCACATGTGATTTTAGACTTGATGATAGGAGCTATTAATCACTAAAACCACAAGTTATGCTAATTGCATTGCTCCATCCATTAATACATACTTTTAATAAATCAACACTACACATATTCCTCAAGTGATGATATAATCATAGGCATGCATTTGTATTTCCAAAACTATAGAGAAATACATGAAAATACGCCAAAATTACCCCAAAATCACGTACCTTAGGGTTTCACATGCATTTTCATATCCATAAAGGCATAAAAAATACAAACAAGCACACCACAAGATAAGAAATTCACATACGAGCACGCCGACATCAACCACGTGCCCAACGGACGTCACACGTGCCCTCATGCGCCGCTAGAGTGTGCGGCGCGTGAGCTGCACGTGCTGGCGTACCGATCCGGCTTGAAAGCCGGTTACCAGTCCGACCGGTCAACGGTCAAACGATTGGATCGGTCGACCAGTCAACCGGTCCGACCAGTCAACGGTCGAGCTGGTCAATGGTCAATGGTCAACGGGTCGGGTCAATCGGGTCAACGGTCGACGGGTCGGGTCAACCCGGTCAACGGTCAACGGGTCGAGTCAACCGGTCAACCCGGGTCGGGTCCAAGTGACGTCATCGGTGACGTCACATGCCACGTGGCGGTCGCACGTAAGGTGGTGCATGTGACGTCACTATGACGTCATCTCCGACACGTGTCGGCGGAGGCGAAACCGTTGAGGTGGTTCGTGCACGCGAAGCCGCATATCGATCCACGCGTCGACACGCATGCGCGCACGTGCGAGCGTGTGAGCCACGCGTCGTCGCGTGCGCGCGCGTGCGAGGCGGCGCGTGGGACCGACTCCGAGCTCCGTCTTGGCGCGTGGAGGTGCGTGCGGCCACTTTCGGCATCGTCTAGAGGCGTTTTACCCACCAAAATGCTCGTATTGACGAGGAGAAGCCATATATGCAATAAAATTTCACTTTTATCGGATAAAAAATCATGAAAAACGAGCAAAAGAATCCGAACTTAAGTCAAGTGCGAAATGGGTATGAGCAGTTGATTTCGCCTCTATTAGAGGCATGCTACGCACGTAAACTCTCAGCTCAGCAAGATTAATCTGATTATATGATCAAAATCAAGTTTCATGCGGATAAATTCTTCAAAACAGCTCCCTATGTTCGAGTTCTAGTTTATGCAAGCTCTGATACCAAATGAAGGCCGTCTAAACGGCTTCCCAAGATCAACATAGCTAGAAAAGCAAACATCCTAAAAGGGAGGACGAAGATCTGTGTACCTGATTTTGAATTCATCGTTCTTGGAGCAAAATGACAGCAATCCGACCCTTCAATGCTGAAGATCTTCTCCTCTATAACCCTCGGTTCCTGGCTCGATGAGACTGCCACTCACAGATTACCTTATGTGAGTTGAGAGAGAATTTTGGAAGAGTGAGGGCTAGAGGAGGGACCTTAGCGCTATTTATAGAGTTTTGGACGGGCCCTCTCATCACCGGTCAGGCCCAACTCGGCCCACATAAGCCAGGCCCATATTCGACTGTTAAGAAACTTTATGCCTTACCTTATTAAACCAGCTCTGTAAAACGATAATTACAATCTTAGTTAATGTAGCCCACATTAGGAAAACTCTTACAATATATACCAGTTCCGAAGCAATCTTGGATCTCTACAATATCCTTTTTGGACTACTCATTGGGAAATTACGATTTACATCCCCTCGATTCACTTCAAGAAATAAATTGATCTTTTGCGTAAGTTGTAGCTTTGGCAAGGCATCTTGCTCTTTTGGAAACCCTAAGTTAGTTAACTGAAATCAAGATTCAAGGTTCTATATCCAAGTCATGGTTGTTATGAAAATCCTATATTGATGTCCACGCTAGTGGTAATAAATCTTCAGTTGTTGTCGAAATAAAACTTCGAGGAGCATACCTGTACGGATGCTGAAGAGAAGGGCCAAAACTTTGATTTCAAAGCAGATTTTATGGTCACGTCATATGATGATTTTCAGTGAAACTATCCTAATTTGTACTGCTTGTCCTAAAGAGTTATGGTTCTTGCTGGTGTTGTGGTGTAATTGTAGAACTACACACACGTGAGCTTTAGGGTTTTGGACAGAGCTAATGGACTGGGCTGTCACCATAATTTGGAGAACTTTAACGGGGCATTGGTCCTACTCTTGTACTCGCGACATGAATCGATTGTTCTCGACGGATATTAACTCCATTTGAATAGTTAAATCTGATAAATTTTGTGACAAATTTATTGATCGTGTCAATTTCTCTCTATAAATCTTTTGGGAGAAAATGAAAACGGTGAACTGCATGAAACTGAACAACTAAATATTAATCATGGCAATATTTGACAAAGAGAATTTGTGACAGCACATAAGGAAAACCGAGAAAGAGAAGGAATAGAACTCCAGAGGGCAGCAATCTCCATCATTAACGACATTAATAAAGTCATTTGACAAGAAATAATTTGAAATATTACTTTGATTCTAATATAACGCGAAAGCTCATTGGATCATATAATTGAATCAACACAGAATTGCCGAAGAAATAAATGACGAACAATAAAGAATATTCAAGATTTATGTGATTTGATTTGAGTATCGATACATATTTAATAATAAATATTTTACTAATGGTTGGAAAATCAAACTATTACGATCGCTCGTGTGTCAAAATTTTTCCTCACTTAAATTCTTTCTAAATCCACGATGTTTATGAATAAAATAACTCAATTGCATGTAAAGTTCCAATCCTCCCATGTGTTCGGCGCTTCTTTTGTTCAGAAGTTCTTCGTTTGACTGAAGAAGCGCACTCCCCAACGGAAAAAAAAAAAGACCAATTTGATTCCCTTTTTTTGCGGCTTATAGAAGGAAGGAAATCAGAAAGGAAAACACATGTTTTCCTTTCTTCCTCTGACAATCTCCTGCATGTGGTGTTTCCTTTTCTTCCTCCAACATTCTCCTCGCCCCACATGCAGATGTCTGTCCAGAATATATGAGCCCTACTTTTTGTAGGGCTCCTCCCCTCCCCACAATATAAAGAAAGAGCGCAAAAAATCATGGTTTGGACAGTCCTCTTCAACGGAAGACCCAATCAAGTTCCTCTGCCTAGTAAGTACAAATTCGATTCGGAATAAAAGGCACACCGAGTTTGAATACGGAAATCCTCGAAGCAAGATCAAACAACTCATGTTTCATGCACAACTCCAAATTCGAGACGCAATTTAGGAGAGTTCTTCATGTTAGCTCGACATTTATCATCTACTCTTCCAATGCTCCAACGAGCACTCTACTATCATAGACGTATATCAAGCCAAATTCAAGCTAGGACTTATATAGAGGAATGGAGTTCTAAGATTTAGGTTTATGCACATGATTTGAACTTTTTATTATTTATTTTATTATATGCGTTCATCATTTATGAATTGTTACTATTGACAAATGAGAAATTTTCATTTTTGTTGCCATGAAATTTCATTTTGCTAAACTAAAAATGAAAAAAAAAAAGAAGAAAAGAAATTAGCCTATTTCTGGGTAAATCTCGGAACCGACTTTGAAACTTGTGACAAAATAAGTTCTAAATTCTAGGGTTTAATAGGAAGATTTCGGGTGAAACCTGAACAAACTCTAGAACTGCTCACCTCTATCGATGGGCGCTAACCATCATAGACATATATCAAGCCCAAGTTGAGCTCAGACTTATAGAGAGGAATAAACTTGGTCAACATGTCCGTAAGATTCTCCGCTATACATACATTTTTATGGTCACCTATGCAGCCTCGATACGGACATGTGACACGACACACCGACATGTTATTTCTAAAAAAAATAGAGAATTTTGACATTGTCCGACACGTAATAATAATAATAATAATAATAATAATAATAATAATAATAATAATAATAATAATAATAATAATAATAATAATAATAATAATAATAATAGCCTAGAATTAAACCATTAATCCAACATTTTTTTTTGATATCATTCATTCTTTTAATTTGACAAATTCAACTACATTCCATTGTAATAATTCATAAAACTTAGAGAAAAAAACAAACAATCTATCTTCCACTATTAAATTTAAGAATATGTATACTACAAGTTGTAGAACTTGTAATTGGTGCGATCGGGTCCTTTCATTAACACCATCAATTTGTTTAACGGAAAATTCGAAGTAGTATTTTTAAATTTATTTATTTATCCTATGTGGCATTTTTATTACTTTTTTTTTCTTTTAAAACTTAATTAAGAATAGTAATTTCTTTTAAAAAAAAAAGCTAAAATAATTCTAAAAAATTGGAAAAAAAAAAGGCAGCGTCATGGCTACTTGGTTGGGTAGGCTGCTACCGCCGTCGCAGGGGGCTAGTGACCTCATCGACCTTAGGTAGCGGTAGGGGGCAGCTTGCATCGGCAGGGAGGCGGCCTTCGCCAACCGAGGTGAGGTGCGGGTGAGGCTCGCCTAGATTTGGGTGACGCCTCGACTGGGGTTGGTGAGGCTAGCCCAGATCTAGGTGATGCCAGCCCTCACTTGTGCCTGCATGAGCTTCCCCAGCCCTAGACGAGGCCTCGTTGGCCCCAAGCGAGGGCTGATGATCCTCACTAGGCCCAAGCGAGGGCATGGTGTTGCCCAAATCTAGGCAAGCCTCGCCTAGGCCTCAGCTGAGGCATTGCCTAGATCAAGGCGAATCTTGCCGACCCTCACTTGGCCACTGATGGCCTCACTCAGGCCAGCGAGGGTCACCCCCCCTTCGCCACCCTCACTAGCAATAGCAAGAGAGGGAGCGACGCCCAGCCACGATCTCAACCTTTTTTTTTTTTTTTTTTTTTTTTTTCATATATTTACATTTTGATCTCTCAAATATTAAAATTTTTTAGAATTGACCCCATGTGTGTTTGAATCGTGTGTCAGAATTTTGGACTTGCATGTCGGAGCACGTCAAGAAAAGTTAACCACGTGTTATATTTTCCGACGCTCGTTGACTGCGTGTTGGCTTGTGTCGAAGTGTCGGACACAATATAAAGACCCTTGGAGAATGTCGATACTTCTTAGATGGTCACATCTTCCCTTAACATGCTATATTTGACACAAAAGTTCCAGTCCCCAATAAACTAAATTCTCTAGCAATATCTCTGACTTCTACCAAACACCACATCAACCAAATGTTCTATGCCAACGTCACTAACCACATCGATCGTCTTTTAGGTTTTGTGCGTTATTCGAGTTCACAAACCCAATTACCACCAAATTACCCGAATTACATCTTCCAAAACATACCCAACATTTGTCTTCCCTCATAAAATCAGATGAATTCACTTCATAACATCACAATGTATACATGAACTAATCACATACATTTTCTTAACTGCGTGCAATATATCAAGCCTAGTACTATCCATGGTATAACTCAAGCATTCGACCATACTAACATATGAAATATAAAACAAGTGCTCCACCTCCATCCAAGGGGGCATTGACAAATTAGATAATTTATGATGTGTAGCAAGTGTAGTACTTACAGAATTTCTTCATCATATGTTAAAGTACGGTGATTAGTTTCAAGATGGGTAAATTCCAGATTTGGAACACGAATCTATCTTGTTCAAATCAGTTCTAGTTTTTGGAATTTGAAATCTACCTTGTTGGCCCTAGAACCTATCCTGAAACCTATCATGTTTTTTTGATCTAGTGTAGGGTCTATCTAAAATCCTATTTTCTTTTATTCCTTTTTTCATTTTATTTTTTGTAGCAAAATTATATGAGCAACAAAGTAAAAGATGAACAAAAGAAATCTCTATCTGCTAAAAGTGAAAATCCATAAAATAACCACATAGTCATGTACTATTATAAATTATAAAAATTCAAAACATGTAACATAAAATATAAATTATAAATATAAAACTTCATTCCTCATTCATCCATAGAAATATTGCTCCGAATTCTAACCATTTGAAAACAAAACAAACAACATAGTTAATCGCTTGAGGTATTTTGAATTAAATTGTTATTTAAAACTAAAACAATTAATAGAAAAACTCACTGCATATATTCATTTCACTTGAACTCATAAACTCTATTTACCATTGATAATATCATCAATAATAAAATCCAAATGTAAAAACCAAATAAGAGATTATATAAAGTATTCACTCACTAGATAGATATGCAAATGAGTTACAAGGAGTGTCGGACACCCTAAGTGTCAAAATTTGGCATAGGTGGATACTTAAGTGCCAAAATCAGAGAAGAAATTAACATGTAAGTGTCAACGGCGAGAATTTCTGGCCAAAATGCTAACGTGGCATTTTCCTGCATGTATTTTTATTGATGTGACAATTATTTTAAAAATAATTATCCATGTGGATAGGGCAAATGACGTCATGCCGTCCACATAGATCAGGTAAAAACTAAATGAAGTCGTTTTGGCGTGCTTGATAAACGACATCATTTAGCATATTGAATCAAGCATTGTCTCATGCCCGCTATCCATCTCGTGCTCACTAGCCTTCTCATGCTCAATTGTTCACGTTTGGTCGCCATTCTTGCTAAGGCTCCATCGTTGCTCACTGTTCACTCAGGGTCGCTCCCTCGTCATAGACATCGCTGAGGTGCACCAGCACTTGGCAGCAACACACATGGTGGTTGCTAGTGGTGGTGGATGGATTTAGGGTTTTTAATTTTAGGGACCAAACGACCCCGTTTTGTATATTGATTGCTTAGTAGACAATTCCGACGAGCCACGTAGACCACTTTTAAGAATGCCACGTTGGATTTCCGGTTAGCCTCGCTAAAGTTGGCATCTAAGTGTTCAATTTTAAAAAAAAAATAGTACATAAGTGTACATTTTAGAAGTTTTAGCACTTAAGTGTCCACTAGTGTCAGGTTTTAGCACTTGTGGTGTATTTTTGTCAAATTACAAGATAGAAAGAAATATACATGACTTACCCACTTAAATTTCTCTGCATTCTCGATGCACTCCTCACATTAATTGGCATGTGAATGGCTCTCAACAAATTTTGAGTGCAGATAATAGTCAAAGTACTTTGACAATTGTCAAGCACACGACCTGATACTAAAAGCCAACTTTGAAGCAATGATAGAATTGGAATAGACAAAACATCTTGAGCCATCAAAGCTAGGATTTTATATTTTGACCCAATACTCTTCCACCACATCAAAAGTTCAAGATTAAGGACATCTTCACTTTCAACTTCAAGATATCGATCAAGCTTAGAATTATTGTTGTCAAACACTATTTTTTTGCATGAAAAAAGATTTTTCGCCATTAGCATTGGAACTACTACTATTACTCATACTTCAACCACCAAAATTTCAATTAATAGAAACGACAAAAGATTGCTCATAAATTGATACAGATGCTTCAAGGCATGCTTTACATTATCATGCATCTCATCAATTTTTGTTTCATCATCATATATTTGTCCATAACAGAGCTTCACATAACTCAACTTTTTTGCGAGATCCAATACTATCCAAACTCCCGTGATATTTGTTAAATTTTTCTTTCATTTTTGTACTTATAGCTTGAAGTTTAGGATTTGTAGCATTTGCCATCGTTCGAATATTTATAAAAAGAGCTAATCCCTTAAAATTATTGTTTGAGTAATATATGAACTCCTCGACATCTGATTGGTGGTATTATAAAATAGTTTTAGAAATTTAGAAAGAACAATGGCATTTTTTCGGTCCTCATTTTGAGGAGAATCGGTGTTAAGCTCACTTACAAAAGATAAATTATCTTATTCCATCATTTCAAAAGTTTTTTCAAACTTTTATGGTGTTTGTTTAATATGAGGTAAGTGGAGTTCCATGTAGTGACAACATTAAGATAGATCCAACCCTTGTATGTTATTCCTTCATGCTCAATATAAGATTGAAATGTTTTAGCTCTCATGAAAGAAATCCTCACATAGCTAACTATCTTCATATATTGGCAATAGAATCACTCATCTCATTCAGTCCATCTCTTACAATTAGGTTTTATATAGGAGCAGTGCGCCTTGTGTGTAAAAATCACAATTTAAGATCAATAACCATTCTCTTCAAATTTTTACTTCAAATAATCAACGGACACATCATTGGAGCTATTACTATCCATGGTTATTGTGGATACTTTTTTCTTTATTCCCCACTCGTAAATGCATTTCTGTATCATTTTCTAAATCTCCCTATCCTTATGACTATGCATCACCACAAAATTGCAACTTTTTTTATACAACTTCTAGTTTTTATCAATAAAATATGCAATGAGACAAACATAAATAGTTCAAGTTTTGAACGGAACTCCATGTATTGGTCACAAGTGTGATTCTAAACTTAAGTTTACGAAAGTAATTCTTCAAACAAGTTATTTTGCTCAAATATAACAATCTCTAGCCACAATGTAAATCATGGAATTGTATTTTAGTGATAAAATCACAAAAAATAACATGCTCAATCATGGAAAAAAGTTTGTTCATCAATTATGATCATCTTTAGCAACCATGTGCCTACAATATTTTTTATCAAACCTCCATGTCATTAAGACACTACCAGTATCACTACAAATATATCCCCCTTATCTCACCAACTAGCGTTTATTACATGGTGCAAACAATGTTTACATCTAATCCACATGAGGATACCTATTTCACTTTTTTCAAGTGCTTCCATTGCAGACCTACCAGAATCAACAGAGTACACATAGTCAGCCCCACAATGAATATACTTTACTTTATATGTTGTTTTACTAGGAGCCCTCATGTTGTTGGTCGCACTCGCTAATGCCTCTTCTTCACCTCTATGGAATGACAATTCCATGATTGGACGCATTTCATCATATCCCTCCATATTCATTGATATGTCTTAGTACATCAATTTCATATTAATATGACAATAGCAAAATATAATTAGCATGTTATTACTTCTACTGACAACAATAATACATGATGAAGTTATAAGTATAGTTGGCATACTTATAACTTTGACAAATATCTCCAACTTACAAAAGTTTAGAAAAACAATATAAGTAAGATGATGTTATAAGTATGGGACTATGAACATTAGACTTATTCCAACAAAAAAATTCACATTAGAATCTGCAGCTACCCGCCCATCATTGATTCAACGTAATTTCATACCACCAAAAAGAGGAATCATTATGTTGAATTGTTCATGGACTGTGTTCGATACAAAAAACTTGCGAGATTTAACCCCAAATATTACCAGCAGTAAGCACCTCCAAAAACAAAAAATTGGGAAAAGGAATCAACCCCCATAATGGGAAAACGGATTAATATCCATACTACCGCCTAATCTTTTCCAATATAGCAATCAACTCCAAATTCGCTAATGATTATTGCAAGACATAGAAGTTTAAGAGATCTAATAAAGATGCAACGGGAAGTTTAAGAGATTTTACAGTTTTTACATCTCGATGATTGTTGTCTAAGCAAGTGAGGGTTGCGAGGATTGAACAAGTGAGGGCGAGTTAGGAGCAAGTGAGGGTTGAGAGAGAGAGAGAGGCTACAGATAACAGAGAAAAAGAGAGAGATAGAGAAGGAGATGCTAAGAGAAAAATGAGGGTTTTTGGTTTTTATGAAACCGGTTGCAAATTTGGTCCAGATCTTAGGTGGTTCTTCACTTAGAACCGAGAACCAGATTGGTTTCTGCTAGTTCCAAAAATTTCAAACCAGACCAACTTTCATGGCTGTTCAGCCTAGTCCGGGTCTCTGGTAGAACCGATCTGATTACACAACTCTATGCTGAAGCACCTCTACACTTTCTTGACAAAATTCTTTCAAGTCACTCGCAACTTTCCAAGTGTCTCTCTTTGCATTTGCATCCCTAAAGTCGTCTCCATTATACCCAAATTTTCTATTTTAGTTTTTGCAAACAATTGTCTCTTTATTTCATCCATCTTTGCTAATCACCTTGAAACTTTATTAATTGTGACCTCAGAACAATTGTCGGCTACTATAGAATTTAGCAACTCTATAGATATTGTCACATTTACTACACTTTGAACATCTCTAGGCTCCACCTATTTCAAGACACCGTCCATATCTTTTTCCACATTTGATCTCACACTCCTCTTCTACAACAAAGTAGATTCGTTAAAGGTAACCTTTTGACTGAACATACAACCTGTTGAATTTTCCTCAGTACACCACAACCTCTATCCCTTCACTCCATGTGCATAACTTAAGAATATGCACCTCTTTCCAACTCCACCACACATTCGATCGCAAGAGCATACATAGCGTGACCAAATACTCTTAGTCCAATATAACCAAGAGGCTTACCTTATTATGTGTCCTCATAAGCTTTCCAATCAATTATATGTGATGGTGATCTATTCACTAAGCAACAAGTAGTATTTAGTTATTCAACCTAAAAATCTTCATCCAATTCAGTATTGGAGAGTAAAGAGTGAGCTCTTTCCAACATAGTTCTATTTATCAATTCCACGACTCCATTTAGCTATGATGTGTTTGTAATAGTGTGAAATTTCACCATGTCTTCCTCTAACAAAATCAACAAGCTCCTCTGTATAAACTTCCAATCATTTATTTGTTTTCAAGCACGTGATCTTTCTTCCTATTTGCTTTTCGATCATCACCTTCCACAACTTGAATTGGCCAAGCGCCTCACGTTTGTGATTAAGAAGACAAATCCATACTTTTTTTGAAACATCATCAACGAAGGACAATACATATTGGGCACCATCAAGTGTATGCAGCGTACAATCTTTGAAGGTTGGTGAACTGTTGGCAAAAGAACGTTTCAAGTGCCATAACTTGACACAAAGGGACACTTAAGTGCCATAACTTACGAAAGGTACACTTAAGTGCCACATTCGAAGAAAAATGGATCACTTAAGTGCCACTCCAGCCAAAACGCTGACGTGGCATTTTTCCGGCGAAGTGAGCCCAAAACGATGCCGTTTTGTACGCTGACATGGCCAAATAATGCAAAAACAGCATCGTTTTAGGTTGACGTGGTAAAAAATAATATAAAAATTAATTAAATTAAATTTAAAATTAAATTTAGTTAAAATTTTAAAAAATAATAATTTAAAATTTTAAAAATGTAAAAAATTTAAAAAAAAAAAGGAAAGGGGAGGAGGTGGCCGAGGGATCAACCCTTAGCCGCCGCCGTCGTTGCCCTACCGCTACCGAGAAGGGCCGGCGACGGTGGGGGGAGGGTCGACGACCCCGGCCATCCGGCGGCGAGGGTCGACGGCCCTTGCCCGGCCGGGCCAAGGGCCGCCGCTCGCCGGGCGACCCTCGGCCGGGCGAGGGCCGCCGACCTCGCCGAATCTAAGGTGAGGGCTGTGACCCTCGCCCGATCTGGGGCGAGGGCTCGCGAGCCCTTGCCATCGGTTGGCCGGCGTCGCCGGCCCCGGCCGTGGCCCGGCGACCCCGGCCGACCCTCCCCCGCCGTTGCCGGCCCTTCCCGGAGGCGGCGGGGGCGGCGGCGACGGTGCGAGGGCTGATCCCTAAGCCGCCTCCCCCTTTTTTTTTTAATTTTAAAATTATTATTTTTAATATTTTAACTAAATTTAATTTAATTAACTTTTATATTATTTTTTTACCACGTCAGCCCAAAACGATGTTGTTATTGCATTATTTAGCCACGTCGGCGTGCAAAATGCCACGTTAGCCTTTTGGCCGGACTTTGGCCGGATTGGCACTCAAGTGATCTTGTGACATCCCGATTTTTCTCCATTTTAATTTCAGTCAATTGAGTCGGGCAATTCATCTGTGCACGTAGTTCGTCTCTCAGAGTTGGCCACTCACGAGGGAACTAGTCTGTTGAGTGAAGTAAATAAGGAATTTTACCGCGTCAGACTTGGGGACTGATCACCCTCGGGTCGGATGCAAGAAAATTTCCCCAAAAGCTACTCAGTGGATTAGGCGCGCTGAAATCGCACCAGATTGAATTCAACCGTAAAAATTGGGATTGAATTTAGAAGTTGGAAGCCCGGTCATGTCACACATCTTATTAGGATCATGGGATAACTTTTGTGGATTTTAATTGGATTCAATTAGAAGAAAATTGAAAGAAAAATTGAAGAAATTGGATGTATAAGGATTTGGACCCCGGCGGAAATGATATTGCACCCATTGAAGGATGTTGTGGGTGAGGAGATAGTGGAAGATGATGTCATGGGATGATGTCATAGTGGGTGGCCAAAATGAGGGAGATCTTGACAAGTGGAGGGCCAAGATTTGCCCTCACACCCATCAACATCATCTTCTTCATTTGAATTGGGAGGAGAGAGAAAGGGGGAGGGAGAGAGAATCGGCGAGGAGGAGCTCGCCCGTCGACCAGCAGCCGCATCGCCCCTTCGCCCGCTCGGTCGCCGCTCCTCCGCCGTTCGTCGCCATCGTGCAGCGCCGTCGCCGCCGTCCCGCGTGACCGCGCGTCGCGCCGCGCCCGCGTGCCCGTGCTCCGTCAATGCCGCCTCTCCATCCCGTCGGTCCAGCCACCCCAGCCGCCGTTCGACCTCGCCGGGGCCTCCTTCATCGTCGCCGTTGAGCCAGCCGAGCCGCCGCCACTTCCTCCGCCCGTTTCGCACGCCCGCACCTCCCCGTCGCGCCTCCTTCCGGCCTGGTTCAGCTGCTCCATTTGTGGGTATCTCAGCCCCTTCTAGGCCCGTTTTGGCCGTCTTCTCAGCCCCGGAAGCTAGGCCCGCCTTTGGAAAAGTTGATCCCGGCGTCGCCCACGTCGTTTTGGTCCAAGCGGCGAGTTAATCAAGTGAGTTTACCTCACTAAACCTTGATTAGAGTGTTAATGATGCCCTAAGTGTGTTTAGTTTAAATTAAGTAAGTTTAGGTGGGTAGATTAGTATATTTGATTATAAATTTGATTAAGAGATTAGTTTATGTTAAAGTGTGTTTAATTAAGGTTAAAAGGAGTTATTTAATGTTAAGCGTTGATGGGACATAATAGGATTTTAGTTTTGAATTATTTAATTGCTTCGAAAATTCTGGAAAATATAATATTATATTATAATCCGAAAAAAAAAAAAAGACGGAAAAATTATTTTTAACCCCGGTTGCTCAGAATTTCATGCCGATCGCTGCTATGCATGTAGAATTTGAAATTGATGATTGGTTGTGGCGAATTGAGTGTGATTGCGATATATAGGGATTCTTTATAAAATCCTAAGTGTGGAAATTGATGGGCGATTGGCCGTGATTAACCACCTATTAGAGGTCGTGCCTAATGAGGCCGTGATTAACCACCTATTAGAGGTCGTGCCCAGTGAGGCCGTGAACTGCCACCTGATAAAGGTCGCGCCCAATGAGGCCGTGAATTGCCACCTGATAAAGGTCGTGCACAATCGAGCCGTGAATTACCACCTATTAGAGGTCGTGCTCAATGAGGCCGTGATTAACCACCTACTAGAGGTCGTGCCCATCGGGCCGAGATCTACCACCTTTTTAAAGGTCGTGCCGAGTGGGGCCGTGATTGCCACTGGTTATTAAATCTTCCTATAGGGTCGTGATTGGAAGCAGTAATTGATTTGCTAGAATGACATGTAATCGGCCGAGTCGATTGATCGCTGAGACGATCCATGTGATTGAATTGTTCTGATAATGTGATTGTGCCTCCGTTGTTGGGTTATTAGAATTGCACGTGGTTGAATTATATAAACTGTGCTAACCTGCAGATGAAGGCTAAGGCGAGGTAAGTCTTCTTGACGTCATGGCTAGGCCACTCTGGGGCGTATTTACTTTCTAATAGGGGTTTAGGAGGGGTGAACTTGCTGAGAGAAAGTCTCATCCCGGTTTGGGGAAAATATTACAAGACCGTAGATGGCGGTACCCCCGGAGTTGAGTGGCATGCCGATGGAGATTGACCAGACGACAGAGAGTGCTCCTGACCCCTTTTTGATGCACATAAACTCTGACCCATTTTTGGTGCATATAATCTCTGGATCCTGTTGGTGTATGTAAACCCTGGATTGATGATGATGTATGAAAGTATGTTTGATTTTGAATTGATTTTCCTGCTGTCCTATCCCGTATGTTTTTGTCAGGGGTTTCTTAGCACGTTCCGCATATGCATAATAATGTAAAAATGGGGTCGGCGACACTACCTGGGAATGTCACATTTACATGACCATGACGGGTTGTTCACGTGTCTCGGGGTTCGGGGCGTGACAACCCCGTTTAAGGATTGCATCTTACTCGAGGATGAATTGTATTTCAAATCTAGATCAGTTCGTAATTGTCTTCATCGACGACATCCTAGGATACGTCGCCGACCCATTCATTTTATTACGCATGCGGAAGCGAAACAAATCCCCTGACTACATTTAACTTGGGACAGAAAAGCAGGCAATCAATCGCAATACCGAACACTCATTTACAAACATAAAGGGTTTAAATACAACACCGGATGGTCTATAAAATAGACCAGCTCGACAAAAGGGGGATTATCCTAAAACCAACTAGCAGGACACATTCTCCAATCTTTATGACTTCAACACCGCAACTCCTCAAGGCCAACCAAAGTTATCTGTCCGCTCCGTCCACTAGGGACCTGAAATTTTAATCCCCAAACCGGGATGAAACAATGTCTCAGCAAGTTCAACCTCCTAAACCCCTATTAGAAAGTAAATATGCCCCAGAGTGGCCTAGCCATGACGTCAAGAAGACTTACCTCGCCTTAACCTTCATCTGCAGGTTAGCACAGTTTATATAATTCAACCACGTGCAATTCTAATAACCCAACAACGGAGGCACAATCACATTATCAGAACAATTCAATCACATGGATCGTCTTAGCGATCAATCGACTCGGCCGATTACATGTCATTCTAGCAAATCAATTACTGCTTCCAATCACGACCCTATAGGAAGGTTTAATAACCAGTGGCAATCACGGCCCCACTCGGCACGACCTTTAAAAAGGTGGTAGATCTCGGCCCGATGGACATGACCTCTAGTAGGTGGTTAATCACGGCCTCATTGAGCACAACCTCTAATAGGTGGTAATTCACGGCCCGATTGGGCGCGACCTTTATCAGGTGGCAATTCACGGCCTCACTGGGCGCGACCTTTACCAGGTGGCAGTTCACGGCCTCACTGGGCACGACCTCTAATAGGTGGTTAATCACAGCCTCATTGGGCACGACCTCTAATAGGTGGTTAATCACGGCCAATCACCCATCAATTTCCACACTTAGGATTTTATAAAGAATCCCTATATATCGCAATCACACTCAATTCGCCACAACCAATCATCAATTTCAAATTCTACATGCACAGCAGCGATCGGCAAGAAATTCTGAGCAACCGGGGTTAAAAATAATTTTTCCGTCTTTTTTTTTTTTTAAATTTTCGGATTATAATATAATATTATATTTTCCAGAATTTTCGAAGCAATTAAATAATTCAAAACTAAAATCCTATTATGTCCCATCAACGCTTAACATTAAATAACTCATTTTAACCTTAATTAAACACACTTTAACATAAACCAATCTCTTAATCAAATTTATAATCAAATATACTAATCTACCCACCTAAACTTACTTAATTTAAACTAAACACACTTAGGGCATCATTAACACTCTAATCAAGTTTTAGTGAAGTAAACTCACTTGATTAACTCGCCGCTTGGACCAAAACGACGAGGGCAACACCGGGATCAACTTTTCCAAAGGCGGGCCTAGCTTCCGGGGCCAGTAAGACGGCCAAAACGGGCCTAGAAGGGGCTGAGATACCCACAAATGGAGCAGCTGAACTGGGCCGGAAGGAGGTGCGACGGGGAGGTGCGGGCGTGCGAAACGGGCGGAGGAAGTGGCGGCGGCTCGGCTGGCTCAACGGCGACGGTGAAGGAGGCCCCGGCGAGGTCGAACGACGGCTGGGGTGGCTGGACCGACGGGATGGAGAGGCGGCGTTGATGGAGCACGGCACGCGGGCGCGGCGCGACGCGCGCTGTCGCGCGGGACGGCGGCGACGGCGCTGCACGACGGCGACGAACGGCGGAGGAGCGGCGACCGAGCGGGCGAAGGGGCGACGCGGCTGCTGGTCGACGGGCGAGCTCCTCCTCGCCGATTCTCTCTCCCTCCCCCTTTCTCTCTCCTCCCAATTCAAATGAAGAAGATGATGTTGATGGGTGTGAGGGCAAATCTTGGCCCTCCACTTGTCAAGATCTCCCTCATTTTGGCCACCCACCATGACATCATCCCATGACATCATCTTCCACTATCTCCTCACCCACAACATCCTTCAATGGGTGCAATATCATTTCCGCCGGGGTCCAAATCCTTGTACATCCAATTTCTTCAATTTTTCTTTCAATTCTCTTCTAATTGAATTCAATTAAAATCCACAAAAGTTATCCCATGATCCTAATAAGATGTGTGACATGACCGGGCTTCCGACTTCTAAATTCAATCCCAATTTTTACGGTTGAATTCAATCTGGTGCGATTTCAGCGCGTCTAATCCACTGAGTAGCTTTTGGGGAAATTTTCTTGCATCCGACCCGAGGGTGATCAGTCCCCAAGTCTGATGCGGTAAAATTCCTTAATTACTTCACTCAATAGACTAGTTCCCTCGTGAGTGGCCAACTCTGAGAGACGAACTACGTGCACAGATGAATTGCCCGACTCAATTGACTGAAATTAAAATTGAGAAAAATCGGGATGTCACAACTCTTCCCCTCTTATAAAAATTTCGTCCTCGAAATTTAAATCATTACACATCTGAAGCAAAAAGGTAAGGGTACAATTCTCTCATCGAATCTTCGGTCTCCCAGGTTGCTCCTTCAGTGCCATGGTGTTGCCAGACCACTTTGACCATTGGGATGGTCCTGGTGCGCAGAACTTGCTCTTTGCGATCCACAATCTGAACCGGTGATCTTTCTTTCTCCGACCTCTTCCCAACACACTGACGTTCTGCATGCTCTGCCATACAACGCTTCAAAAGGAGCCATCTTAATACTCTGCTGATAATTGTTGTTGTAGGCAAACTCGACCAGATGAAGCTGTTCCTCCCAACTTCCTTTGAAGTCCAAGACATAAGCTCGCAGCATGTCCTCAAGAGTCTGAATTGTCCTCTCAGACTGGCCATCAGTCTGCGGGTGATAGGCCGTACTGTATTGCAGCTTCGTTCCTAAAGCAGATTGCAAGCTCTTCCAAAAAGCGGCGGTGAACCTTGGGTCTCTATCTGAAGTAATTGAAACCGGCACTCCATGCATACGAACAATCCGACATACATACAAATCTGCGAGTCTATCCAAACTCAAGTTCCTTCGAACTGCAATGAAGTGAGCTGATTTTGTCAGTTTGTCAACTACTACCCAAATCGAATCATTTCCTCTCTGGCTCCTCGGTAGTCCCGTCACGAAGTCCATCGTGATATGCTCCCATTTCCACTATGGGATCTCAAGGGATTGCAGAAGTCCTCCCGGTTTGCAATGCTGAGCTTTCACCTGCTGACACGTCAAACACTTGGCGACATGCTTGGCGATATCCGCCTTCATGCCACACCACCAGTAGTGTTGACGCAGATTCTGATACATCTTGGTACTACCAGGATGAATGCTGTAACTGCTACGATGCGCTTCTGATAAAATCTCCTCCCTAAGCTCCACATCGTCAGGTACAACCAACCGTCCTTGGAACCTCAACGTTCCATCTTCAGAAATCTGGAAGTCAACTTTCCTCTTCTCTGCATCCTCTTGTACGATTTTCTGAATATCTGGATCTGTCTGCTGAAGCATCCTGATTCTGACTTGGACTTCTGGCTCAATTCTGAGGGTGGCCATAAGGTTCGAAAGGTGACCTACTTCAAACTTGAAACCCGAATCTTGTGCTCCCTCAAGTAGATTCCATTCCTTGAGTACCATCTGTGCAACAAAAGACTTCCTACTCAATGCATCGGCGACCTTGTTCGCCCTCCCAGGATGATACAAAATCTCACAGTCATAGTCCTTTAAAAGTTCCATCCATCGGCGCTGTCTCATATTCAACTCTTTCTGAGAGAATAAGTACTTAAGACTCTGGTGGTCAGTGAAAATCTGGAATCTTTTCCCGCATAGGTAGTGCCTCCAAATTTTAAGGGCAAAGATAATCGCTGCAAGTTCTAAGTCATGCGTCGGATAATTCAACTCATGAGGTCTCAACTGAAGGGACGCATACGCAACAACCCTACCATGCTGCATCAATACGCAACCCAATCCTTTAAACGACGCATCACTGTAGATCTCATCACTTCTAGGACTAGATGGAATAGTCAGTACAGGTGCGGTAGTCAGCTCTTGCTTAAGCTCTTGAAAACTACACTCGCACTTACTTGTCCATACGAACTTCTCTTACTTTCTCAGTAGTCTTGCCAACGGTAACGCTAGCGCTGAAAACCCTTCTACGACTATCTGAAATATCCTGTTAATCCTCAGAAACTTCTGATCTCTATCACTGTAGTCAATATCGGCCAACTGATCACTGCTTTAATCTCGGACAAGGTCTGCGAAGATTCCTTCTCCTGAAATCACATGACTTAGGAATGCAATACAAGTCATCCAAAACTCGCATCTGCTAAGCTTATTGTAAAATCCAAAAGTACTCAAGGTCTTAAGTATCCTCCTCAAATGTCTCTCGTGCTCCTCAACACTCTTTGAACACACCAAGATAACTTCAATGAACACGATCACAACTGATTCAAGTACCCTTAAACACTCTGCTCATTAGACCCAAACAAACAGCTAAGGTGTCCATCAAACCACACGGTATTACAATGAACTCATAACTGCTGTATCGAGTGCGAGATGCTAACTTCGGTATGTCTTTCTTCCTGATCCTCAACTGATGATGTCCTAACCTCAAGTCGATCTTGAAGAACATCGACGTACAAACACAATGAACCAACTTTATTCTTCAGGAATAGAACAGGTGCTCCCCAAAGTGATACACTGGAACGCATGAATCCCCTATTCAACACTTCCTGCATCTGCACCTTCAGTCCTTTTAACTCGGGTAACACCATCCGGTAAGGAGCCAGGGACTGGCTCTGTTCCAGGTGCTAATTCAATCACGAACTCCATTTCTCTTTCTGACAGGAAACCTGACAATTCCTCATAAGATACCTCAGAAAGCTTCTGTACCATGGCTATGTTCTCCATATTCGGCTCCTCAACTGACGCATCCATTACAGTTGCCATGAAGATTCAGTAACCAACAACCAGAACCAAGTCATCTTTGGTGGCGAATAACAAGGATTGAAGATCCTTTCAAACTTTCAGTAATTCAAAACTTTCGCACGCTAACTGAACAAACTAAATTATATCACTACCGCGATTCAAAACAGCAGAAAGCTCCTTGAGCCAAACCTTTTTATAAATGACTTCCAAGTCATACTTAAGCAAACCCTTCAAGTACAACTATAGTTAGAAATTCATATTTCTGTTACTTTATTATCAATCCGAAAATCCTACAACCTTCATTGAAAATTCTGCTGCACTACTCTAATAAAAACATCTCAAAAACATTTTTCCCTTGATCGATGCTTGGTTGACCCATTCATGCTCTTCCAGCCATCCTAGTGGCGTCTTATCTGCAGTAACAGTGCTTACATGCTCCTGAACTTACACGGACGGTTCCTAACCTGATGGCCGTGCTAGCCATATTCAAATCATGCTCCATTTTTACTCTGACATTGGGCTGACTCAAGCCTCCTTTCCACAATCTCGGCACACAATCAGTGAGTCCCCTGCCTACTGTCAGGTAACAGCATGCGCTCTTTCTTGTACTGAAGGCCTGTTCTAAAAACCCCACGATGCGTTCTATGGCGCACTACTTTCGATCTGTCCCATCGGCTTTCCAAGACCGTTTCTGGCCAGGTAACTCTGATGGTCACACACAGAACAAGCACCCGTCTCATCAGGACACTGAGCTGATCCATGTCAGCTTCTGTCAGCATAACACACCCCGATCTGATTCCTTGCTGACCTAACCATCCCACTTTTCCAGATGGACGGAATGGAATACCTTTCTACGATCATATACTTCTTCCTCAACTGATTTCCATCTCTACTAACTCTGGACCTTAACTCAGATACGAAGGCTTGATCCTCGATCACAACTCCAGATTGGGCCTCAACAGGCGCGGCAACAACAACGGTCACAACACTGGCAGCGGTAGAAACAACGGCAACAGCAACGGCTCGGTCCTGAGCTTACTGACCCAACAAGCTTCCAAGGAACCCTAGCGCCTGGACGATCCCATTAAGCCTAGGATCTCTCGGTGCTGCTACACTCTTAGTACCTACTTGCAGCGGTACTCTCACACTCGCGCTGATCTAAGCCTACGCTCTACCTCGGGTACCGACTCTTGTCAGAATCCTACCCCGAGGTATAGGTCTTACCGACCTTCTCCAAGGAGTCCTCCACTCCTGGTCACTCATCCCACAGGCTCTTTATAGACACCTGTTTTCCGATTCCAACATCAGGTTAGAATTTGAGTGACCCCACAAACACATTACCAAACAGCTATCAACCACATGCCTCAGCATATTAAAAGCCTTTCCTACTAACTATCCCATGACTCATCGCACCTTATCACTCCATACATAGACCATGCTCTGATACCACTTAAACGGGGTTGTCACGCCCCGAACCCCGAGACACGTGAACAACCCGTCATGGTCATGTAAATGTGATATTCCCAGGTAGTGTCGCTGACCCCAATTTTACATTATTATGCGTATGCGGAACGTGCTAAGAAACCCCTGACAAAAACATACGGGATAGGACAGCAGGAAAATCAATTCAAAATCAAACATACTTTCATACATCATCATCAATCCAGGGTTTACATACACCAACAGGATCCAGAGACTATATGCACCAAAAATGGGTCAGAGTTTATGTGCATCAAAAGGGGTCAGGAGCACTCTCTGTCGTCTGGTCAATCTCCGTCAGCATGCCACTCAGCTCCGGGGGTACCGCCATCTACGGTCCTGTAATATTTTCCCCAAACCGGGATGAGACTTTGTCTCAGCAAGTTCACCCCTCCTAAACCCCTATTAGAAAGTAAATACGCCCCAGAGTGGCCTAGCCATGACGTCAAGAAGACGTACCTCGCCTTAGCCTTCATCTGCAGGTTAGCACAGTTTATATAATTCAACCACGTGCAATTCTAATAACCCAACAACGGAGGCACAATCACATTATCAGAACAATTCAATCACATGGATTGTCTCAGCGATCAATCGACTCGGCCGATTACATGTCATTCTAGCAAATCAATTCGCTTCCAATCACGACCCTATAGGAAGGTTTAATAACCAGTGGCAATCATGGCCCCACTCGGCACGACCTTTAAAAAGGTGGTAGATCTCGGCCCGATGGGCACGACCTCTAGTAGGTGGTTAATCACGGCCTCATTGAGCACGACCTCTAATAGGTGGTTAATCACGGCCTCATTGAGCACGACCTCTAATAGGTGGTAATTCACGGCCCGATTGGGCGCGACCTTTATCAGGTGGCAATTCACAGCCTCATTGGGCGCGACCTTTACCAGGTGGCAGTTCACGGCCTCACTGGGCACGACCTCTAATAGGTGGTTAATCACGGCCTCATTGGACACGACCTCTAATAGGTGGTTAATCACGGCCAATCGCCCATCAATTTTCACACTTAGGATTTTATAAAGAATCCCTATATATCGCAATCACACTCAATTCGCCACAACCAATCATCAATTTCAAATTCTACATGCACAGCAGCGATCGGCACGAAATTCGAGCAACCGGGGTTAAAAATAATTTTTCCGTCTTTTTTTTTTTAAAATTTTCGGATTATAATATAATATTATATTTTCCAGAATTTTCGAAGCAATTAAATAATTCAAAACTAAAATCCTATTATGTCCCATCAACGCTTAACATTAAATAACTCCTTTTAACCTTAATTAAACACACTTTAACATAAACCAATCTCTTAATCAAATTTATAATCAAATATACTAATCTACCCATCTAAACTTAATTTAAAGTAAACACACTTAGGGCATCATTAACACTCTAATCAAGGTTTAGTGAGGTAAACTCACTTGATTAACTCACCGCTTGGACCAAAACGACGAGGGCAACGCCGAGATCAACTTTTCCAAAGGTGGGCCTAGCTTCCGGGGCTGGGAAGACGGCCAAAACGGGCCTAGAAGGGGCTGAGATACCCACAAATGGAGCAGCTGAACTGGGCCGGAAGGAGGTGCGACGGGGAGGTGCGGGCGTGCGAAACGGGCGGAGGAAGTGGCGGCGGCTCGGCTGGCTCAACGGCGACGGTGAAGGAGGCCCCGGCGAGGTCGAACGACGGCTGGGGTGGCTGGACCGACGGGATGGAGAGGCGGCGTTGATGGAGCACGGGCACGCGGGCGCGGCGCGACGCGCTGTCGCGCGGGACGGCGGCGACGGCGCTGCACGACGGCGACGAACGGCGGAGGAGCGGCGACCGAGCGGGCGAAGGGGCGACGCGGCTGCTGGTCGACGGGCGAGCTCCTCCTCGCCGATTCTCTCTCCCTCCCCCTTTCTCTCTCCTCCCAATTCAAATGAAGAAGATGATGTTGATGGGTGTGAGGGCAAATCTTGGCCCTCCACTTGTCAAGATCTCCCTCATTTTGGCCACCCACCATGACATCATCCCATGACATCATCTTTCACTATCTCCTCACCCACAACATCCTTCAATGGGTGCAATATCATTTCCGCCGGGGTCCAAATCCTTGTACATCCAATTTCTTCAATTTTTCTTTCAATTCTCTTCTAATTGAATCCAATTAAAATCCACAAAAGTTATCCCATTATCCTAATAAGATGTGTGACATGACCGGGCTTCCGACTTCTAAATTCAATCCCAATTTTTACGGTTGAATTCAATATGGTGCGATTTCAGCGCGCCTAATCCACTGAGTAGCTTTTGGGGAAATTTTCTTGCATCCGACCCGAGGGTGATCAGTCCCCAAGTCTGACGCGGTAAAATTCCTTAATTACTTCACTCAATAGACTAGTTCCCTCGTGAGTGGCCAACTCTGAGAGACGAACTACGTGCACAGATGAATTGTCCGACTCAATTGACTGAAATTAAAATTGAGAAAAATCGGGATGTCACAGATCCATTTTGCTCCAATTTTGGCACTTAAGTGTACTTTTCGTAAGTTATGGCACTTAAGTGTTCATTTGTGTAAAGTTGTGGCACTCCAAGAGTCCGCACGTCGTGAACTGTCATTGTGAACTTTACTCTCGGTTGGCTACTCATGTTGTAGTGTTCACAAAAGTTCAGCTTCTCAATTTGGTGGCCTCCTAATAGACACTTGTGACTCAAAATAATTATCTCTTTCTCACTTGTGTGTCCAAGTCTCATGTCAAAATAGCGTTGTATCTTGACCAAAAGCAATCGAAGAATCTAGCAAATGAACCAATCACCGTTGTTCCCTAAAGAAGATACAACTCGCATTTCATCTTTGTTGGAGAAAACTTCCTTGAGTGTTTTGAAGTTAACAAAACGTTTCCATCAGTCTAGTCTGAAGACTTGCAGACTCTTCCATCAAAGTCTGAAGACCTCTGGACTGCTAGACTCAAGACTCAAAGTCTATCCTCATTGACAGTTTCTAGACCGTCAAAGAAGGCTTATCCGAAAGTGAATATTTTGTTAAGGATTTGATTCTGTCGACTGAAGAAGATCTCTTGGCTGGATATAACATGTCGAAATCCATTATTCAGATTGAAATTGATTTAGGGATTTTGGATTCGTTAATTGACAAGGTATACTTGGAAAGTTCTACTTATGGAAACCTAGATCCTGATTGTATGGGCGAGCAGGATTGGTGGGCTATCGTCATATTCCTTAAATAACTCGAGATCTTCCTAATTGATTCTGTCCAACGGGTAGATTGGAAGAATTCCTTTGGTAAGTGCCAACGGGTGTGATGGCATGAAGGAGTATATAAGGAAGACGTTTCAGTTGTTCGAGTGTGTGCGCGATAGAAGAATTCCAAAGTCTGAAACTCCTTGTTCTTAGTCAATTAAATTGTTGAGCGAAATCTTATACGCAAAAGAGAGTCTATATCTTTGAGAGACCTTGAGAAAGTGTAGCAGAGTCTCTACACTGTGGAATCAAGGAAGAGCTTTACTGTAACAACTCTTTTGTTTCATAGTGAAATCTAGCCGATGGGCTGTTAGTGCAGAAGAGTGGACGTAGGCTTGAACTAAGCCGGACCACTATAAACCCTGTGTTCTTATTCTCTTCCCTACGCTCTTTTACTTTGATCGTAACTCGATTTGTTTACAAGAGTCTAATTTCCTTTTCATAATCTATTGCTGATTAGAGTTGCACACTTCACTCGGGGAAATTTGTTTTTACACCTATTCACCCTCCCTCTAGGTGCTCGTACTAGCTTTCACAATCTTCCCTTACATCAAAGTAAGCACATTTTAAGAGACCTCTTAAACTCCACCTTTAGCAAAGATCCGATATTCAACCTATCAAGAGCACTCAGTGAGACAAGGTTCTCTTTTAGCATCAGTACATACCTTGCGTCAATCAATGTTCTCATGGTTCCACCGTACATCTTAATCTGAACGATTCTAATACCCACTACTTCACAAGCAGCACCATTTCCTATAAGCACCTTACCACCCTCTATTTATAGATAGGTAGTACACTAGTGTCTATGAAAAGGCACATGATAAAAACATCTAGAGTCAAGCACCCAAACATTACCTAATGAACTTGTCATGATTGCCAACATATCAGCAGCATTACTGGAATTGTTATATGTTGTGGTAACAATATTACCATAGCTTGCAAACTCCACCTTTACTCTTGTGCCCTTGTACTTTGGACAACCTCTCCTATAGTACCCTACTTCATCGCGATGATAACATCAACGGTTCTAAATGTTGAACCTCAATCTAGAGTGCCCCTTCATTTGCCACCTATAGATTCTCTTCGTTCGTCTCGACAATAAATAACAAAACTATGCGCTATTTTGCATTAAGTTATATTCTCACAACTTCTACCACTCCTTTGAAAATGAGGCGAAGTTTACCTCTTCCAAGGAGATCGTGATGCACCCTTGTATTAGTGAATCAATAAAGTGCTCAAAAGAATCCAATGGAGATGAAAGCAATAATATACCTTGTTTTTCATTAGGCAAGTCCTCATTGACATTTTTCAAGTTTATGAGCTCATTTAAGTTGGCTCTCATGGATGGGCCTTTGAACATCCAAAATTTAAATATCCTTTACAGCATATACAAACAATTGTTCAAACCATTCATCAAATAAAGTAACTCAAGCTTTGCCCACAAAAAGTTGCGATATCTTTCTCTTCGACCACTTCGATCAATACTTCATCTGATAGATTCAATAGGGTCATACTCTTCGTCTTCTCTATCAACTCAATCGTATCGGCCTCTTTTATCATTTCTGGCAATTTATTCTTGCTGCTCAACGCTTTTGCTAATCCCTAGGTTGTCAACATAGTAGGTATCTTAATATATCTGCAAACTGCGATCGGACAACCAAAAGCCTCAAATCAACTCTAGAAACCCTAACATTAGTTCTAATATCAACTATTATAATATAACGTGGAAACTAACGGGATCTTACAATTAAATTAGCATGAAATTGTTGGAGAAATAAATGAGAAATAGAAAAGAACATGTGGTTTGGACCATGTATCGGTACCTACTCCATGCGAAGAGTTTCCAGTAAATAATCCATTAATAATTGAAGAATCAAGTGTTACAAAGACTTACACTTTCGAGTGTTTCCCACACTAAATCACATCCAAATTCACAATATCCTAGCTAAAACAACTTAATTGGATGTGAAACCAACAAATCCCTCCATGTGTTCGGCGCTCCTTTTGTTCAGAGCGTTCCTTCCTTCGCACGACTAAAAGCAGTGTTTCCTTGTGCGGTCGCTATCGCACCCCTTCTTGTGCTGCTTATAGAAGGAATGAATCGGTAATCACTCCATTTACTCTTACTTTTCTTTCCTCTTCACCGATAATCTTTCCATTTATAAGCACGCATGCACACAATCAGACCGCTTCACTTTTCAGATTCAATCTCTCTCTTCCGACCAAAACACAAAGTTCTCTCTCTCCCTCTCTCCGTGTCGAAAGTCTGAGGAGTCTCTCAAGACGCACTTTCTTTACGACTATTGCCTTCTGCTCTTGTTCAGACACAACAAGCTTGTATTCTGTAAGTGAAGGATACAACAGCAGATCAAATCTGGATCTCAAAGATGAACAAAAGCACAAGCAACAATCAGTCGCTGAAAGTAGAGCGGAAAACCATGGAGAAAAATCGAAGAATCCACATGAATATTCTCTGCTCCAAGCTTGCTTCCCTCATTCCTCAACACCATATCACCACTTCTTTGGTCTCTCTCTCTCTCTCTCTCTCTCTCTCTCTCTCTCTCTCTCTCTCTCTCTCTCTCTCTCTCTCTCTCTCTCTCTGGGTTTACTAGAAGTGATAGAGTGCCTAACTTTCTTTCCGAGGTTAAAAACCGTTAGATAACGCTGCAATTTCCATTTATTTATTGGCTTCTTAACAAGTTCTTGAAAACCACTATTCTTTTGAAATGAAGTTTTCTTGGGAATGGATGGAATTGATCCATTAAAAATTTGTTGTGTATCATTAGTAACAAGAAAGAGTGAAAATATCGGGTCGTGTGTATCAACTTCAACTAACAAGAAAGAGTGAAAATATCCTTAATTTCCCTTTCTCCTCTTTTGGGTTTCAGGAATCGCTGTCGCGGCAAGATCAGCTGGATCAAGCTACATCATACATAAAGCAGTTGAAAGAAAGGATTGATGGGTTGAAACTGAGGAAGGACCAAGCAGTACTGAAGTCCGAAGGGAATGACACGAGCAGCTCGTTGACTTCATCGATTGATCAGGAGGCCAATTTAGGGTTCATGCTTCCCATGTTTCAACTGAGAGACCACGGTTTAGGTCTGGAAGTGATCTTGATCAGTGGGAGGAGGAAGAACTTCATGTTGTATGAAGTGATCAGCATTCTCGAGGAAGAAGGAGCTGAGGTTGTCAGTGCCAGCTTTTCTGTTGTCGGTGATAAGATCTTCCACACACTCCATGCTCAGGTAACTCATTATCTCGAATTATTTCATCGAGGATGTTATAATTTTGGTTTAGCAGGAAAAAAGATCATGTAATCTTGATGTCATCCTCACTTACTTAAAGAATGGAAACTAGGGTTCCTTGAGTACACGCGTCTTGGAGCACCCAAGCTCTGGAGGAAATTTAAATTGGAGAGATGGTGAGGTATTAACTGATTTGGCGAGTCAAAAGTCATAAATACCACAAAATAGGTTAGCCTTTAAGGTAGAGGTTAAATACATATACTTTAAAGCGGAACTAGGTTCGGAAGTCTACTTTTAACAGGATATATAAGTAGTGCAAACTTCACCATGCTTCGTACTTGGTGCGTCGAAAATTAGGATGACAATTTCTGTCGCTAAGTTTTATTTTCTTTCGTTCCTCTCTTTAGTTATTTGTTGTAAGCATTTTGTCTGCCCCATGATTAGACATCTAGCTATCATTTTATCGTTTGTGATGGACTTGCAGGCGAGATTATGTAGAATTGGAGTAGAGACCACAAGGGTATATGAGAGATTGAAAGAATTGATCCACTGATTCTCTCTCTCCAAAGGTCGACCTTTTAACTTAGCAACAACAAATAGTATGAGAAAAGACAAGAACTTTTGCCTGAAAAATGGTAATCGGCGAATGCAGATTGGGGATGGAACGGAATTCACAGTCAACATATGTTTTTATGTGCGTTGCAGAAATAAAATAGCTACGACCGGGGAGCTATATAGTTATTAGTAGCAAATGTTGGAGAAGTTATCTTGGTAATATAAAAGATCTACAGAGAGTGATATGTGTGTAAGGCTTACGTATGGTTATTAATATCAGTTCTGAAGCAATTTTGGATCTCTAAATTATCCTTTTTGCACCGCTCGTCAAGGAGTTGTGATTTACATCCTGTCGGTTCACTTTGAGAAATAAATTGATCTTTTGCATAAGATGTAGCTTTGGCAAGGCATCTTACTCTGTTGGTAAATCCTAAGGTAGTTAACTGAAATCACAAGACTTAAGGTTCTGTATCAAGGTCATGCTTGTTCTGAAAATCCTACATTGATATCCATGCGAGTGGTGATAAACCTTGAGTTGTTGTCAAAATGAAACTTTGAGGAGTGTACCTATACAGATGTTGGAGAGAAAAGGCCAAAAGTTTGATTTCAAAGCAGATTTTATGGTCAAGTCATGTGATAAATTTCAGTGAAACTATCTCAACTAGTACTGCTTTAGTATTCTTCCCAAAGAGTTATGGTTCTTGCTGATGTTGTGGTGCTATTGTAGAGCTACATGCATGTGAGTTTTAGGGTTTTAGACAGAGCCGATGGGCTAGTCTGGCACCATAATTTGATAAAGAACTGGGGTTTGGTCATACTTTCATACTCGTGACATTAATCGGTATATCTAGGCAGGCATTAACTCCGTTTAAATCATTAAATCCAATGAATTTCACGTCAGATTTGATGGACTGTGTCATTTTCTCTCTATCAATCTTTTGGGAGAGAAAATGAAAATGATGAGTTGCATGAAACTAAACAACTAAATACTAATCATGGCAAGACTTGACAAAAAGAATTCATGACCCTGCTAATGGAAAACCGAGAAAGAGAAAGATTGGAATTTTAGAGGGCGGCAAGCTCCATCATTAACAGCAATAATAAAGCCATTTGATAAGAAATAATTTGAGATATTACTTATGTTATGATATAGTATGGAAGCTAACCAGATCTTGCAATTAAATTAACATAAAATCATCAGAGAAATAAATGACGAACAATAAAAAACACTTGAGATTTACCTGATTTGGTCGAGCATATAATTCATTAATGATTGCAGAATCATATAGTATCACAACTGTTGCATGATCCATGCCTAAATTAAATTCAAATCCGTAATCAAACCGCTCATGTGGACGTAAGATTCAAATACTCCCATATGTTCCACGCTCCTTTTTGTTCAGAACGTCCCTTCGTATGTCTGAAGGGGGATGCTTCGCTACGCGGCCGCCATCGTACGCGACCGGCTTTTACTTCCCATTACAGAAGGAAGGAAACCAGGAAGGAAAACACGTGCTCTTCTTTCCTCCTCCGACTGTCTCCTGGCTCCTAATGCAGCATGCACATGGGTATTCAGAATATCTGATCCCTACTTTCCGAAGGGCGAGAATATGTCCCTCGCCTACGTCACTTGCGTCTACTCCGGTGGGTACTTTGCTTTCGCTCCGTCGCGTTCCCCCCGATCGATCGTTCTTTCTCGACCCACCTCCGTGCTTTTGGACTCTCGTCTTCCCCTCTGTTTCGCCTCCCTTTTCGTTTTCTAACCGGGAGTTGGGTTCGTTCCTTCCTCAATCCCCGCCTCCTTCTTCTTCGGCTAGGGCTCTGTTCTTCAAACTAGCAATTTTATTGCCCCTAAATCCACATCTTCAGTGCTTTCCTCGCGAGCATTGGCGAGAGAAACGTGTCTGCATAGGACATTTCTGCGTGTTTGAGCTCTAATCGATGGAGATGATATAGGGAGAGATATCTCTCTAGCATCATGAAACTTGAAAATATTAAGAGAGAATTCCATGCCTTGTCAAAAATATGAGGGGGTCACTTTTACGCCTCGTTCTCAATGTACTCCAGACTGCTCATCCTCATGAGAATTTCTTGCGGTTTAACATGTCTTTGTTTCTGCTTGCGTAACTCTCTTTCCCGTCGTTCTTTTCAAATTCTAGAATAATTTTTAAGAAGCCCTTTTTCTTTTTCTTGATTGGTTACGTGATGCTGCAATAATAAAATTTGTTTCCAATTTATTGTAAAATCTTTCCAGAGCTAGTCAAACTAATGAAGTGTGCTTAAACTGCCTCTTCACAGAACTGTCCCTCTCGCTGCTTTGCTCACCATCCTCTTGTGGTCCAATCCAGGTACAGTTGAGGCACCGTAGTTGTCTCACGTTTCTTTTATGTAGAGCAATAACATGGATTTAGCTTCAGTTTTCATTCGGTTCCTTTCGAATTTGATTCGTACCTATTTTGCTTCTGCATTCTGCATGTCTGGTCAATGGGAGGGAACTCCCAGTGTTTGTCTTTTTTGTTGGGGGAATGGTTATTGGAAAAAGCGAAGGGTGTCTTCGAGCTTCTACCGTTGAAAAGGATAAGGTCGTGTTTTTAGATGTGCATCCATTACAGAAGGCTTTCGCGGCCTGCGATACTTGTTATGATAAGCTTTTGGGTAGTGAATGCATCTAGAGTTAGGTGGTCCTATTGGTCGATTGTTCGCCCTTTATGTACTTATGTCTGATGTCTGGCTGGTGCTAGTGCTTGGTATCTCCGAAATTCGAAAAGAGATTGTGAAATTTTCGTTCTTGGGTCAGGAACTGGAATAGAGAAGCCCGATTACCTCGCCACGGTGGACGTGGATCCGGACTCGCCCAGCTACTCGAAGGTCATCCACAGGCTCCCACTGCCCTACCTGAGAATGTTTTTATTTTGACTAAGTTAAATATAATTTGATGGATGAGTTAATTATATTGCAGAGCACCTCTTTTTGAAGTCCAAACTGATAAGTGGAGTGCTTCTGTTCTGTTTTCTGGGATCCAAGCCATTCTGATTGTGCTGTCCTTCAGGTAACATTAGTCATTTTTTATTCTTTTTTCACACTAGTATTATTTCTGTCCTTAAATCTGCATCTACCATGAGATATCTTTGTCAATGCTTTAGTTAGAATGCATTATGCTGTAATTGCCTTATTTAATCTCTCTTTTTGTCTTTTTTTCTTTTTTATAGATTTGGATTGTCTTACCAAGGACATTATCATTGGAAAATAAACTTCATTTTGTCGAAACTCCAATTTTGTGGTAAGTAAATAGACTTTATTAAATCCTAGAGTATTGATTCTTGTTGATTTTTCTTTATATATGAATTTTAGGTTTTTGTCAGAGATTTTATACCACGTGGAACGCAAGGCCGAAGAAGGAGAAGAAGATCGAGCACATGAAGGACAAGGTTGATATGTGATCAGCCAAAAATTGTATTACAACTAGTTAATTGGTTAAATTGCTAGCTTGTATATTACTGGAATATGAGAAACTTGATGTATTTTGTGGGATATGGGGATGCGAGATGGTCGAATTATATACTTGGTTGTTTTCTTCAAGGGGAGTCCAAATTTTATACATGTTCCCAATAGTTTGGTCGAAGGATGTGCTTGGTCCGGCCTTTTTGTTTTAGCAGATAACTTATCTAGACTTGCTTTTCTAAGGTTAATTTTTTTGCAAAACAGGTTCCAATATAAACAGGGTCAACCCTGTTCCCGGACCGGAAAAACAGGGTGGGCCGGGAACAGGGTCCAATGAAAACAGGGTAGGGAACAGGGTCCAGAAAAGGAGAACCGGTTATAACAGGGTAGGGAACAGGGTCCAGGTCTAGACCCTACCCACCCTGGACCCGCTCACCCCTACTCCACACGATACGAAGGAAAGAGTCTAAAAAGCCAAAAGTTTGGACAGTCTTCCTCAACGGAGGACAAAATCAAGTTCCCCCGCTTAATAATTCCAAGTTCGGTTCTGATTGAAAGGAACACCGAATTTCAGCAAACCAACTTGGAGAAGCTTGACGGGCTTCTATTAGGCCTACTTGAAGAAATCCCATAAACCCATAAAACCCTCACCTCACCTATTCCCAAGTGGAAACTTATATAGAGCATGGGACAATAGAGCGTTAACTTAATATTTATACTTTTGAAATATGCTATAACTTCAATTTTTTTAAAACTCATGTGATTTCTCAAGTGACTATCACTCGCAAACATTTGCACTTCGCCTCCTCCTCAAGCTCTCAAGTAGCCCCTGTGTCTTTAGGAACTTAAATGCATGTTCAAGTCAATTAGCCCTTTGGTCACACCATAACTCTTTCTATCGTATCCTGCTTCAAAGTACTTAGGGCCTATTTGGTAACACTTCCAGAAACAACTGATTTTGTTCTTTTGTTCCCGAAATAAAAAAAATAGAAATCCGTTTGGTAAATTTTTTTGTTTTCGGGAACAAAAATCCATTTTTTCATTCTTGGAAAATTCTTTTATTTATTGTTCCCGGAAATAGATTTGGAACAAAATCAAAACGTAGAAAATAGTTGCTCCTTATTCCCGAGAACAATTTCTAGAATCGAGTCTAATTTTTCTTCTTTTCTCTTTTCTTTTTTTCTTTTCTCCTTCTCTCTTCTTCTTCTTCCTCTTGGCCGACTACCATTGCCGCTACCACTAGCCAACGACCAACTGGGCGAGGTCCGGTGAGCTCGCCGAAGCCTCGCCTAGCCATTAGCAAGCCTTGACTCCACCCAAAAATTTGGCTAGGCTAACGTAAGGCGAGGCTCCAGCGAGCTCGTTGTACCTCACCTAGTCGATCACCAGCCACCGCTATGGTTGGCAACTGGCCACAAAGAAGAAGGAAAAAGAAAAGGAAAGGAAAAAGAAAAAAAGAAAAATATAATAAAAGTATTAAAAAATTAAAAACAAAAAAAATTTAAGAATCTTACCAAACACATTTCTATCTTAGGAATACAAATTTTAAACAGTTATCAAGTGCCTTCAAAAACTTAGAAATTGTTCTTGAGAATAAAATAAAAAAATTCATTTTTGAGCAAAAATTGTTTCTGGGAATAGAATAATTACTAAACACGCCCTTATAGTCAATAGAAAGCCCTTTCAACATGTTACAAGAACCTCAATTTGGACGACCCAAAATCAAGCCGAAAACCGACAAAATACAGCCCTGAAGTTGCTAGATACACACTGTTTATCACGCATAGGAAACTTCAAATTTTTATTTTGGCTAAATTGTAAATTCAAATCAAATTTTGTAAAATCCTACAGCTCCATAACATCATAATTATCATTTTCGTGAAAAATCATAGCTCAACAACTAAAAAATCAAATCTTGCAGCTCGAATTTCACATAATTTCGAATTTAAGTCCTAACCATGAAAATTAATATGATTGGAAGAACAAGGGCCGCAAGTACTTACCCTATGTTGCGTAGGCGAGGCGTCCATGGCAAGCACACATGAAACCCCTCTTTTCTTCTTCTCTTTTTTTTTTTATTTCCTTTTCTTTCTTCTTCTTTTTCATCTCTCTCCCCTAAAGCTCTTGGTCTCTCTTATTGTTGAAGTGAACGTGCCTTATTTTCCCTTTTTGTTGACTTTTCAATATTTTCTTCTTCTTTTTTCCTTTTTTTGACCCCAGCACTCTTGGCCAAGTCAAAATATTATAATGACAGCTATTTATGTCCTCCTTAATTCAAGGTTTGGGTTAGAATCATCATGTTTATGTATTCTTTCGAGCTGATCCCTAATAGTACAAACCGGTGTGTCTATACTAAGTACCCATTATGTCTTGCTAAAGTGAATGGAGAAATAAGTCAGGTACTCAAATAATCTAGAGTATATCATTTTTAGCAAAAAAAGACTTTAATTTTTTGTCGGGAGGGTTAATGGAGTTTTATGAAAGTTACATAAGACAACAGAGAAAAACTAATTATTGCTTGATTTGCATGTAAATTTGAAAGATACTATCCATTACCCGATGTGAAAATTTTGTCTGCATCCATTAGTTAATATATAGCTATCAAATTGAGTATCTTAAGAATATGCATTCGACCACATAAGACAATAATGAAGTGCTTTTAGAAGAGAAAATCACGTCTTTCACATTGCAAAATACACCTATTATATTTAAAAATATATATATAAATGAAAATTCTTTTTTGTTTGTTATTTACATTGTCCTTTTTGTGATTTAATGGTTCTATTTAAATTTTAACTATTTAATATTATCCTTTTGGATTTGCCTTTTGATCCCACCAACAAAATCTTCACGCTCCGTCTCCGCAGAAAATATTCGGTAGAGCTGAGGTAGCCACGTGTAAAATTCCTAGTCCATTTAGCGGGAGACACGCGTGTCTTTCAGGCCAACCGCAAGTCAAACCTTCTCTTTCTTTGCCCTCTTTTCAATTTCACACTCTCTCTCCTATCACACACACTCTCTCTCTTTCCTCTCTCTCTCATTTGTGCTTCTCCTTCTCCCTCCCACTCGTGAGTCGTGACCATTCCCACTCATGACGTAGCCCGCCATCCGATAAACCGCGCCGCCTCCGTATCTGCCTCGTCCATTGCCTCCGCCGTTTGATGAAACCACGTCGAATGATGCAGTGTGCTCTCTCTGTCTCTCTCTCGACCAGCTCTGTCTCGCCCTCTCCATTGCCTAACGAACTGAAGGCTTTAATAAGAGATGGGCTTAAGGCCCGTCCGCCCAAGATGGGCCTAGAAAGCCCGGCCCACGGGAATAGGGCCCGTGGAAGGAGAGAGGTATAAAAGGGAGGAGAGAGAGAGAGAAAAAGGCATCGTTGTTTTTAGAGAAAAGACGTACGCATCTCTCCACTCTCTCTCTCCCTATCTCTCGTTTTCTTCAAAAGAAGAACAGTGAAGCGCAAGAAGGATTCCGCTTCATCGGATCGAACAGGCTCAGTTTCTCTTCCTCCATTGGCGTCGGTGTTTAATCTGTGGCTAAAAGGTACGCTCGAATCCGTGGTGTGCTTTAGGATCGGTGATACGTGTCGTTTTTCTTGGGCTTGTCTTCCGCATTGATTTAGGGGTTCGATTTAGTGTCGAATCCGGTTTTTGGGGATCCGTTGATCCCAACATTGGTATCAGAGCCAGGTTCACGTTTTCCCGACCTATTTGATGTTTTTTGATTGATTTTTCGAGAAAGTAATTCGGCCGTACGGATCGGGGCGAGAAATCCCGACACCCGAGCGCTGTTCGCCCATTTTTCCGAGTTTTCGTAAGTCGAAATCGAATTTTGATGGCATAGGGAGAAAGGGGTCGTCAAGACGAGCCCGGCGACATGTCGTGCGCCACCGAGAGCCGCCACACGCGCCCACACGCGCAGCCAGAAGCCGCCGCGTGGGCGTCACGCGCCGGTCGGCGAACCGGCGTGTGCGCGACGCCGGCGGCGAACGGCACGCGCCGGTCGGCGGACCCGACGCGTGCTGGACGTCATCGATGACGTCAGCAATTGACGCCGGTTGGCCGGGCGGTCACCGACCGGCGACCTGACCCGACCCGAACCGCGGACGCCCGGCACGCGCGCGGCACTTGCCGGCTGACGTCTGCGTGACGTCAGCCCGCGCACCCGCGCGGCACGTGCGGGTGGTTCGCGCGACCCGGCCCTACGGCCCGACCGGTCCGACGACCGGCGACCCGTTGACGGCAGTTGACCGTTGACCGTTGACCGACCGTTGACCGACCGTTGACCTTTGACCGAGAAAAAAAAAAAAGGAAAAGAATTTGTTTCTTTTTCAATTAAGTCTATGTGGATTATATGTGATCCCTTATTTATTCTGCATTTGTTGCAGGAACATTTCTGCATTTGTTGCAGGAAAAATGCCTCCCCTCAGGTTGCGCACACCTATTCGCGCAATTACCGATGAACAAAAGGAAAGGCTGTCTAAATTGATAGCTGAGCTGGCTGATCATCGATGGGAGAGAGGTGACTTAATTGATCACGTCCTTGAGGTCAATGGGAAGATACAAAAGGTCATATGGAATGGTCGTCCTATGTCACAGTCTGAGATGGTGCGATTTTTCATAAACACTCTTCCACCTGAATAGCAAGATGTGTTGAATCGCATATGGGATGTCAACGGAGCTACTTCATATAAGAAAATTGTAATAGATTTTGTAAATGAATATTACTGTATTATGACAAGGGAAAAGATCAAGAAATTGAACAAAAGATGATCTTTCCCAGTTCGTGTGCTGACTTAGTGTTAGTTGTATTGGCTGATCTTTATTTAAGTGTGCTTTGTGGACATAATTATGTAATGTTTACTACCTGATAGTTGTTGATGTAACAACCCATGTCTTTGTTGTATTAGTTGAAAGCATTATTGTTTTATTGGATGTCAATTATCTGTTGCTTTCTGTTATTGCTGGTTACTGTGGGTAATTAGTCGTGGGTAGTTTTAGAAGTTTTTGTAGCTTCATAGAATTGATTTTGCATATGACAATCATATTAATGATAGTTTTAAGTTAGGATTTTTGGAGGATGATTGGAAACATAGTGACCTTTTGATTCGAAGCCTTACTTGAAATTGTTCATTAATATGATGGGTCTATGTAAATAGGGATGCATAAATGGTAGGCATTAATACTTCGTGCATATTTGTTTGATGTGTTCAAATCAATGGCTTCAGCCACAAAGAGCATAGTTGCCGAGCTGAACAAATGTGAAAAGCTCAACGGTGACAACTATGAGATATGGCACATGAAAATCCAATATGTGCTTTGGAAGAGCAAGAGGCACTTGAGGCTCTTAACCCGACCATGGTAGAACCCGAAGATGGAAATACCGCACAAAGACAAAAGAGATAAGGAAGCTTTTGCTGCATGGAAACGAAAGAACTCTCTTGCTCGCATCACGTTGCCGAGCAAAGCATGGAAAATGACATCATGCGAGAGTTTAGGCGTTTTGATAATGTCAAAGAAATGTGGGAGGCATTGGCAGCTAGATTTGGTCATACTTCGGTGACCAGACTGAGACAGCTCACTATCAGGTTTGACTCCTATAAGAAGCCTCATGGTCAGACCATGAAGCAACATCTTAGAAAGATGTCAAACATGATAAATGAGCTGAAAGATGCTGGCCATGTCCTCACGATGAGCAGCAAAGTGCAAAAGTGATTCGTTCCTTGCCTTAGAGTTGGGAGCATATGAAGGTGCACCTGACCCATAATGAAAATATCAAAACTTTTGAGGATGCTGTGCGCCATCTTGAGCTGGAAGAGGACCGCCTCTTGGCGGCTAAGCCAGATGCTGAACTCTATCATGCTAGTTCTAGCTCACATGGAGCTTCGAGCTCCAAGCGCAAGCGCCCTAACCGGTTTGATAAAGGGAAAGGCAAGGAAGAAGCGGTCCTTCAGTGGAAGAAACCCAAGTTTAACCAACATGGAAGAGGAAAGCGTCCTCGCATGAAAAAGCTTGCAAGGGTGAAATGCTACAACCGTGACCTGAAGGGTCACTATGCTCGCGACCTGTCGTGAGCCAAAGAAGGTAAACACCCCTTGCATTTATCGAACTTTACTTTTGTGTCGAGTTCTCGTGTTCTTAACTCGAGTCTAATCCTTTGTGGACTGTGGATTCGGGAGCGACGGACCATGTAGCGAAGGATAGAGGATCCTTCGTGGAATTCCGACGAGTACCTACCGGAACTAAGTGGATCTATGTGGGAAACAACTCCGAGCTGAAGTGAAAGGAATTGGCACATGCCAACCGAATATGCGTGGTGGACGCACTTTGTTCCTACATGATGTGTTGTATGCTCCGGAGATTCGTCGGAATTTAGTGTCGTATTAGTGTTGGTTAAATTAGGTTTTAATATGAACTTCTATGATAGAGGTGTGAATTTGTTTTTAGATACAAATTACTATGGTTGTGGTTATTTTCTGGATGGTTTCATTGTATTAGATGTTGATTATGTTAATGCAAATGTTTGTTATTCCCTTCTCACGTCTCCTAATACATATGATAATGATGTGAAAGTGTGGCATGCTAGACTTGGTCACATTGGCCAACAACGTATGAATAGACTAGCCAAAGAGGGCTTGTTGGGCAACATTGAAAAAGTCGATTTGCCCATATGTAAGCATTGCCTAGAAGGGAAAACGACAAGGAAACCATTTGGAAAAGGAAAAAGAGCTGAATTTCCTCTCGCATTTAATCCATACCGATGTCACGTGGTCCAATGAATGTGAAAGGAAGGCATGGGGCTGTTTATTTCATCACTTTTATAGATGATTACACTCGATTTGGATATGTCTATTTGATTTCTCATAAATCTGAAGCAATAATTTGTTTCAAAAGGTTTATGAACCTGGTAGAGAATCAATTAGACAAGAAAATAAAAGCATTGAGATCCGATCGAGGTCGAGAATATTTATCTGATGAGTTCAGAAAATTATGTGATGAAAAAGGAATAGAAAGACAATTGTCTATTCCATATACTCCTCAACAAAATGGTGTTGCGAGAGAGAAGAAACGAACCCTACTTGGAAATGGTTAGGTCTCGTGATGGCGCATGCTAACTTACCTATTACTTTTTGGAGTGATGCGTTGTTAACTGCTGCCTATATACTTAACCGGGTGCCTTCCAAATCAGTTATTTCCACTCCATATGAGTTATGGACAGGTAGAAAACCGGACTTAAGTTTTCTTAAGCCATGGGGTTGTGCTGCCTATACACATGAGTCCTCTCACAAGTTTGGGAAATTGGGTCCCAGAGGAAAGATGAGTATTTTCATAAGGTACTCAGAACACTCAAAAGGGTATGTATTCATAGGTGAGCAGGAAAGTGGGAGTATAACTGAATTTGAATCACGAGATGTCACATTCTTAGAGGATGAATTTCCTAAGAAGGGCGAAATAGGGGAAGATTGTTCCCTATTTGAGACCTTGGATCAGGATAATGATGTTAGTGGAGTTCGTCCAAGTGGGAGTAATATGAGAAGTGATGAATTGAATTCAACTCATTCTCAATTGCAACCACATGATGAGACGACATCATCATTACCTAATCCAAGTGGGAGCATGATGGGGAATAATATGCAAAGTGTACAATCTCCCATACGGCGAACAAGTCGCCAAAGTATTCCCCGTCGACGTTTTGACATTGAAGGGGAAACTTTTATGGTTGCTCCACAAGATGAGGATGAGCCAAGAAATATTAATGAGGCTCTGAATTGCCCTAGCAAGGAAAAATGGATTAATGCAATGAAAGAGAAAATGGAGTCAATGAAATCAAACCAAGTCTGGGAACTGGTTGATCTTCCAAAAGGACGCAGAGCTATTGGGAACAAATGGGTTCTCAAAATAAAGCGAAAGGCTAATGGCTCGATAGAAAGGCATAAGGCTCGCCTTGTGGCGAAGGGGTATAATCAACAGGAATGAATTGATTATGAAGATACATTTTCTCCTGTAGTGAGGTTTACCTCGATTCGCATCATTCTGGCAATAGTGACTAGTCTGGATCTTGAGTTACATCAAATGGATGTAAAGACTGCTTTCCTCAATGGAGAATTAGAGGAAGAAATATATATGGAACAACCTGCTGGTTTCATAGTGAAAGGCCAAGAAGAAAAGGTATGTCGACTTTTGAGATCGATATATGGCCTCAAGCGATCATCGAGACAATGGTATATACGTTTTCATAATGCCATAATGGCATATGATTTTACAATGATTGATGAGGATCATTGTGTATATATCAAAAGATCCAAGGATCAATTTGTGATCATATCATTATATGTTGATGATATACTAATTGCCGGAAGCAGTATGGAGTTTGTTAAGACTGTCAAGAGTTGGTTATCTTCCAACTTTGAGATGAAGGATATGGGTGAAGGATATGGGTGAGGCTGCATACATTCTTGGAGTTAAGATTTCAAGAGATCGTTCGAAGAGATCGTTGTCTCTTTCGCAAGAAACCTATATAAATAAGGTTCTTGAACGATTTCGTATGCAAGATTGTAAACCCATAGACACTCCTATTGCAAAAGGTGAAGGATTGAGCCACGGATTGTGTCCAGGGACTCCACAAGAGAAGGAACAAATGAAGCATGTTCCTTATGCAAGTGCTGTTGGGAGCTTGATGTACGCTATGATGTGTACAAGACCCGACATATGTTTTGCAGTTGGAATGGTGAGTAGATACCAATCCAATCCAGGTTCAGCACATTGGAAGGCCGTTAAGAGAATACTGAGGTATCTGAAGGGAACTGCTGATTACAAGTTGAATTACCAAGGAAAGGATCTGCGACTTAAAGGCTATTCAGATGCTGATTGGGGAGGAGATTTAGATGAAAGGAAATCTACCTCAGGATTTGCTTTCTTACTGAGCAATGGCGCCATATCATGGAGTAGTAAGAAGCAAACGTGCATAGCCTTATCCACGATGGAAGCTGAGTTCGTGGCATTATCAGCAGTACAAGAAGGAGTTTGGCTTAAGAGATTCTTGGATCATTTAGGTGTTATTGAGGAAGCTGCAAATCAATTATTGGTTAACCTGTGATAGCCAAGCAGCTATAGCATACACCAAAGATCCAAAGTATCATGGCAAGACCAAACATATAGATACCAAGTATAACTTTGTAAAAGATATGGTTGCACGAAAGGATGTGAACTTACAAGTACATATCTACGCATAGAATGGTAGCAGATCCTATGACAAAGCCAATACCTAGAGATGTGTTTTGTGGTCATGTAAAATCTCTAGGATTGCGTAGAGTCCGATGTCTTGGATTGTAATTTCCCGAGTTGTTCACATTTATGAAATTTTGTTTTTCATTGATTAATGCCTATGAATCTTTGTATGATCTTTATGCATCTTAATACTCAGTGTATTATTTTAAGTTGAGAAAGTATGTCGGACAGATAAAAGATTAGCCCACTCACACGGGTAATCGCATCTATTTACTGTGTGATAAATAGAGATGAGACTGTATTTAAGCTTATTATCTAGGTGATAATCGAGAGCTCAAGCTTAAAATACGCATATCACCTTAACTAAGTGTTAAGATGAGGACATAATACTTGTGATGTCCGAAAGTAATGTACCCCACATATTTTACTTTATCTGTCTAAGATGCCAGATGTGAGTTCTGATGATTTTTGTGAATGAGTAGATAGGTGAACTCAAGTTAGACATTGGGTATGTCTGAACTATCATTTGTACGGTATTGAAAAATGTAGACATACGCTCCATGGGAAAGGAGTTAATACCGTAATACGTATTTCATACTACGTATGCATAAAAAGACCAATAAGAGTGGCAAAAAGTTTGATCTCAACTTTTATGACGTGTGAGACTCTTGAGGAAAAGAGTTTCTCAAATTTTTTAGTCCCCTCATGACTCTTACTTATTCTCAAGATTTCTATTTAGTGTTTGCTATCTTAGGATGTTGCCAATGATCATGAGTTTGATTCGATCTAATGGGACATTTCTAGAAAAGCAAGCTGGACTGAAATTGAGAGTTTGAAGGAAAGAGGAAGATCGATTTTGCAGAATCACATTGTAGTTTTTGTATTCACTGGTCGACCAATTATGACTGTCTTTGTGATAATTATAATTGTGAATACAATATATATCATTGTTTAAAAGAGATCAAGAGAGATATAAATGTGATCGATCGATCTAGGGTACTGCATACTAAATCTACTCAGAGTGTGACGCCCAATTATGAGCTTCTATATATTCCTAACAGATGTATAGCAACGAGCTCTCAAAGTATGTTGGTCGCACGGATTATTCACCGGTATGAATGTTGAAGAGAGGTAAAGAGAATCCTGTTCGGCCCACCATGTGCGAGTGGGAGATGAAGGCTTTAATAAGAGATGGGCTTAAGGCCCGTCCGCCCAAGATGGGCCTAGAAAGCCCGGCCCACGGGAATAGGGCCCGTGGAAGGAGAGAGGTATAAAAGGGAGGAGAGAGAGAGAGAAAAAAAGGCACCGTTGTTTTTAGAGAAAAGACGTACGCATCTCTCCACTCTCTCTCTCTCCCTATCTCTCGTTTTCTTCAAAAGAAGAACAGTGAAGCGCAAGAAGGATTCCGCTTCATCGGATCGAACAGGGCTCAGTTTCTCTTCCTCCATTGGCGTCGGTGTTTAATCTGTGGCTAAAAGGTACGCTCGAATCCGTGGTGTGCTTTAGGATCGGTGATACGTGTCGTTTTTCTTGGGCTTGTCTTCCGCATTGATTTAGGGGTTCGATTTAGTGTCGAATTCGGTTTTTGGGGATCCGTTGATCCCAACACGAACCACGCCGCCGCTGCCGCCTCCACCCTTGGTCCAAGAACAAGCCCAAGCCCCTCCTCGTTCGCAACCCCGAGCCCTCTCTCAACCGGTCCGTCTGCTCCGATGTCATTGCCTCCCGAACCCTCGCCAGATCCAGTGATAACGACCTTGGCCACGAGGGTCAAGCTCTCGGCAAATCCAACAACCCTCGCCCGTGGCTGGCGAGGGCCATGACACCTCACTGATATCGTTGCCTCCCAAAGCCTCGTCAGATTCGGCGAGGGTGACCCTCGCCTTGGCCACAAGGTTTGCGCCCTCGTCGAATCCGATGAAAGTGATGCTCTCCGCCCTTGGTCCAAGAACAAGCCCAAGCCCCCCATCGTTCGCAAACCCGAGCCCTCCCTCAACCCCTGCATCCTCAAGGTCCTCGGCTATGATGTTCTCACCTCCCTAACTCTTATGTCACCGCTTCTCAAACCCTTGCCAAATCCGACAAGAACAACCCTCACCTTGGCCGCAAGGGTTGAGCCCTTGCCAAATCCGACAAGAACAACCCTCACCTTAGCCGCAAGGGTTGAGCCCTTGCCAAATCCAATGACGTGCCTATGGCAGGTGAGGGCCGTAACACCTCACCGATGTCATTGCCTCCCAAGGCCTCGCTAGATGCAACGAGTCTAGCCTTCACCAAATCCGACGAAAGTGATGTTCACTAGCCATAGGGACACCCTTGTCGGTCCTCACACGTGTGGCTGGCCAAAGGGAAAGAAAAGAAAAGAAAAAGACAGAAACGGAAAAGAAGAAAGAGAAACGAAGGAGAAAGAGGGAGGTTGTAGAAGGTGGGCCTACAAACGACACATGTCGCTCACAGAATGTACTTGTGTAGAGCTAAGGTGGCTACCCCAACTCTACCTAATATTTACTCCCATCTCCATCCTCCAACAATGTGATGCATTAGATCGATATTAATTAGTGTCGAATATGATCCAATTCTTTTGAATTTCTACTCTCAATCTGTTGCATAGCTTAGCGTACAAATTTGAAACGTATCTTCCGAATGCATGCTTTTGGAAAAGAAGAGCAGGAAATAGAGTTGTCAAACTAGGTCGAGCTGGCCTCGACTACAGGCTACAGTCAATGGTCCATGCTGTGCCGGTCGGACGCCTCAATCAGCCCGGCACGGTCCAAGGAGCGAGTCCAGCACACAATTTTTAGGGCCCTTGTGTGGCCGAATTGCCTTTGGCCCCATCTTTCCTATTATTCAATGTAGATGTAGATGTAGACAGTCAATAAGGAATCGACAACTTGAGGAATGCAAACTTTCAATGATTTGAGTGGCGAAGGGCTTTGTGAAGGAAGATAGCAACAAGTCATTGTCATTAATAATTATATATATTGGCCAATTATTAAACAATATACTTCACGAGAAGAGCTCGCAACAAATAATACACTAATAATTGAAGAATCGAGTGTTACAAAGACTTATATATATATGAGTGTGTTAGAATATTTAAAATAAGTCACACCTTCATTTAATAACTAAGCTTTTAGAATAATTGAGCGTGGTCCCGTAAAATCTTACAAAGTGTTTTCCACATCAGATTACTTCCAAATTCACGATGTCTACAGCTAAAACAACGGAGCTGGATGTAAAACTCAAGGAACAAATTCCTCCGTGTTCGGCGCCCTTCTGTTCAGAGCGTTCCTTCGTACGACTGATAAGGTCAGTCGTGCTTCACGGTGCGGTCGCTATTCTTCCCGACCCCTGTTTGTGCTGCTTAGAGAAGGGAGGAATCGGTTAGCACTCCACTTGCTTTTACTTTTCTTTGCGCCCCCCAAAAAAAAAAAAAAAAAAAGTCTCAGGAATCTCTCGAGACGCACTTTTCTTTTCAACTATTGCCTTTTGCTCTTGTTCAGACACAACAAGCTTGTATTCTTTAAGTGACTGACTGCAGCAGATCAAATCTAGATCTCAAAGATGAAGAAAAGCACAAGCAGCAATCAGTCGCCAAAGGTAGAGCGCAGAACCATGGAGAAAAACCGAAGAATTCACATGAATATTCTCTGCTCCAAGCTTGCTTCCCTCATTCCTCAACACCATGTCACCACTTCTAAGGTCTCTCTCTCTCTCTCTCTCTGGGTTTACTAGAAGTGATCAAGTAAAGTGCCTAACCTACTTTCCGAGCTTGAAAACCATTAGATAATGCGGCAATTTCCTTTTCTTTGTTGGCTTCTTGACTACAAGTTCTTGAAAACAGCCTAGCTTTTGAAATCAGAAATTTTCATGGAAATGGATGGCATTGATCCATCAAAATTTTGTTGTGTATCATTAGTAAAACATGTACATAAATCCAGGTCGCGTGTATCAACTTCAACAATCAAGATAGAGTGAAAATTTCCTTAATTTCTCTTTCTCTTTTTTCGGGTTTCAGGATTCACTGTCGCAGCAAGATCAGCTGGATCAAGCTGCATCATATATAAAGCAGTTGAAAGAAAGGATTGATGGGTTGAAACTGAGGAAGGACCAAGCAGTACTGCAGTCCGGAGGGATTGACACAAGCAGTTCTTTGACTTCATCGATTGATCAGGAGGCCAAACTAGGGTTCGTGCTTCCCGTGTTTCAACTGAGAGACCACGGTTTAGGTCTGGAAGTGATCTTGATCAGTGGGAGGAGGAAGAACTTCATGCTGTATGAAGTGATAAGCATTCTCGAGGAAGAAGGAGCTGAGGTTGTCAGTGCCAGCTTTTCTGTTGTTGGTGATAAGATCTTCCACACACTCCATGCTCAGGTAACTCATTATCTCGAATTATTTCATCGAGGATGTTATAATTTTGGTTTAGCAGGAACTAAGATCATGTAATCTTTATGTCATCCTCACTTAATTAAAGAATGGAAACTAGGGTTCCTTGAGTACACGCGTCTTGGAGCAACCAATCTCTTGGGGAAATACCATATCACACGATAAGTTAGCCTTCGACCAAAAAAAGAAAGTTAGCCTTTGAGGTAGAGGCTAAATACATATACTTTGAAGCGGAATTAGGTTCGGGAGTCTACTTTTAAGAGGTTATAGAAGTACTGCAAACTTCACTATGCTTCGTTCTTGGTGCGTTGAAACTTAGGATGACAATTTTCATCGCTAAGTTTTATTTTCTTTCGTTCCCCTCTTAAGTTTTTTGTTGCAAGCGTTTCGTCTGCCCCGTGATTGGACATCTAGCTCTCATTTTTTATCTTGTGATGAAATTGCAGGTGAGACTATGTAGAATTGGAGTAGAGACCACAAGGGTATATGTGAGATTGAAAGAATTGACCACTAATTCTCTCTCTAGAGATCGATCTTCTAATATGGCAACAACAAACAGTATGAGAAAAGAAACGAACTTGGCGCCTGAAAACTAGTAATCGACGGAAGCTGATTGGAGATGGAATGAAATTCATAGTCAACGTACGCGTTTATGTCCGTTGTAGAACTAAAATAGCCACGACTAGCGAGCTATATAGTTATTAGTAGCAAATGTTGAGGAAATTATCTTAGTAATGTAAAAGACCAACGGAGAGTGAAATGTCTAGAAGGCTTACATATGGTTATTATGTGCCGTTTGTCTACCCATACATAGATATACACAAGTTCTAAAGCAATTTTGGATCTCTAAAATATCTTTTTCTACCGCTTGCGGGGGAGTTGAGTTGATTCACTTCAAGAAATAAATTGATCTTTTGGATAAGATGTAGCTTTGGCAAGGCATCTTGCTCCGTTGGAAAGCCATAAGGTAGTTAACTGAAATCACAAGAATTAAGGTTCTGTATCAAGGTCGTGGTTGTTCTGAAACTCCTACATACGAGTGGTAATAAACCTTGAGTTGCTATCGACTTCGAGGAGTATTCTTGTACAGATGTTGGAGAGAAGAGGCCAAAACTTTGATTTCGAACCTTACCAAAAAAAAATTATAAAAAACTTTGATTTCAAAGCAGATTTTATGGTCAAGTCATGTGATAATTTTCAGTGAAATTATCTCAATCAGTACTGCTTTAGTATTCTTCCTAAAGAGTTATGATTCTTGCTGAAGTTGTGGTGCTATTGTAAAGCTACATTCATGTGAATTTTAGGGTTTTGGACAGAGCTAATGAACTAGTCTGGCACCATAATTTGAAGAAGAACAGGGGTTTGGTCCTACTTTTGTACTTGTGACATGAATAAGTAGTTCTCGACAGATATTAACTCCGTTTGAATCGCTAAATCCGATGAATTTCACGTCAAATTCGATGGACTATGTCATTTTCTCTCTATTAATCTTTTGGGAGAAAATAAAAACAATGAGCTGCATGAAACTGAACAACTAAATACTAATCACGGCAACACTTGACAAAAAGAATTCACCACCCCTATAATGGAAGACCGAGAAAGAGAAGGATCAGAATTTCAGAGGGTGGCAAGCTCCATCATTAACAACAATAATAAAGCCATTTGACAAGAATTAATCTGAGATATTACTTGTGATATAGTATGGAAGCTAATCAGATTTTACAATTAAATTAAATCAAAATCATCGTAGAAATCAATGATGAACAAAAAGAGTACATCATAGATTTATTTGGTTCAGTTCGAATATTGATATTTACTCCAACAATGAATAATTCACTAATGATTACATAATCACACAACATTACAATTGTCCGTACGATGGAGTGTTCTCCACGCCTAAATTACTTTCAAATCCATAAGGAGACAACTCAGGGGGACGTAAAATTCAAATCCTCCCATGTGTTCCACGCTCTTTTTGTCCAGATCGTTCTTTCGTGTGTCTGAAGAGGGAAGCTTCGCTAGGCGGCCGCTACTGTACCCGACTGACTTTTATTTCCTTTTAGAAGTGAAGGAAACCACAAAGGAAAACACTGCTCCTCTTGCTGCATGCACATGTCTATTTAGAATAGATGATCCCTACGTTCTGGAGGGCGAAAAGAAGTCCGTCCCCTCCACATGACACGAACCAAAGAGTCCAAAAGTCAATGTTTGGATAGTCTTCCTCACTAGAGAACAAAATCAAGTTCCCCCGCCAATTAATTCCAAGTTCGATTCGGATTGAAAGGCACACCGAATTTCAGCAAACCAAAATCCATCCTCTAAGTAAGATCAAACAAGTCACGATATGCCGCCGTTGTTTTCTTTTCCCCCTTATGGCGAGCTTAGACTTCAAGGAAAACGAGGTATAAGAAATTTCTTGCTGCTCAATCTTATTTACGACAGTTTTTTTTTTTTTTTTGGGGGGCGCGGGAGAGATTGGCCAAGGGAATTTCTGAATTTTGGAGTTCCGAGAAGCATGACCAATCCCATAAACCCATAAATATTTGGAGGAAGTGAGTTTTGAACTCCCCACTTCCTCATTATCACGCCGGAACTTATATAAAGGGTGAGAGACAATAACGTTAACCTGATATTCATACCCTTGAAATACACTTTAACTTTGATCTTTTAAAATTCATGTGATTACTCAAGTGACAACTATGTACGTCCTCCTTAATTCAAGGTTTGGGTTAGAATCATCATCTTTATTTTCTTTTTGGATTTCATCCCCAATAGTACTAACCAGCATGTCTATACTAGTTACCGTTATGTGTTGGACGAGGGAATTGCTTAAGTGAATGAAGATATAAGTTAAATGTTCAAAAAATCTAGAGTATTCCATTAGTTAACAAAAAAAAAAAAAAAAAAGACTTCAATTTTTTGTCAGAAGTGTTAATGGAGTTTTATGAAAGTTATATTCGACAAAAGAAAAAAAACTAATTATTGCTTGATTTGCTTGATTTGCTTGTAAAGATAGTAGATATTGTTCATCCCCGTATGAAAATTTCATTTGCATCCATTAATTAATATATAACTATCAAATCGCGTGTCTTAGGAAATATGCATTCCATCACATAAGACAATAATGAAGTGCTTTTAGAAGAGAAAATCACGTATTTCACGTTGCAAAATACACCTACTATATTTTTTTTTAAATATAAAAGGAAATCCACTTTTGTCTGTTATTTATATTGTCCTTTTTGCGTTTTAATGATTTTATTTAAGTTGTCCTTTTTGCTTTGCCTTGACCCCCTCCAACAAAGTCTTCACGTTCCGTCTCTGTCCTCCAACAACGTGATGTACTAGATTAAAATAATTTAGTGTTGAGCGTCCGCCATTTCTTTTAAATTTCCACTTACAATATGTCGCATCGCATTAGCGTACAAATTATGGAAATCTAATGATGCTTTTTGATCGAACGTCCCATCCAAATGCATGCTTTTGGAAAAGAAGAGCAGGAAATGGAGATGTCAAACTAGATCGAGCTGGCCTCAGCTACAGTCAATGGTCTATGCTGTCCCGGTCAAACGCCTCAGTCAGCCCGGCACCGCCCAAGGCGCAGGGTGTCGGCCTGATATTTAGGGCCGGCCGAATTGCCTTTAGCCCCCTCTTCGTATGATTCAATGCAAATGTATATGCAAAGTAGTACCGACACCGATACACGATACGTGACAAAATACGATACAATACAACGACATATTTATTAAAAAATAGAGAATTTTAATACGTTGAAACATGTTATATATTAAATATATATATTTTTATATATACATAACAAATTATTATTTTTATAATTATTTCAATCAAATTAATTTGATTCAAATTCATAAGTAATAAATAATAAATAAAGAGTAGAATAATTTTACATTAAAAACATTAATCCATCATTTGTTAATACAATTCATTACTTCAATTTAACAAATTTAAGTCAATTCCAGTAATCTATAAAATTTGGAAAAAAAAAACAAGTAATCTACCTTATGGACTCTTGTGTTAAAGAGTGTCAGAAGAGAAGAGAAAAACACAAATTTGAGAGTAAATTGTGTGTTACAAAAAATGAGAGTTAGAAGAGAAGAAAAATTAGATTTGTTTACCCACCCCGCGGTGGACGCACTGGTTCGCGCCCTGGCCCCTCATCCAGGAGGGGAGGGGTTCGAAATTCCGCGCCCCTGTTGCATGACTAAAGTGGAGTGTCGTGGGAGGTGGGCCCCTGCGCTAGTGCTCCCCCTGGTTTATGCCGCCGGCTACCGGTGTACAATGGTTTCAGGGTCAACAAAAAAAATTAGATTTTTTTTTATTTCTCTATTTATTATTTTTATACTTATTTTTACATATTTACATTTTGACACTTTATTTATTTAAATTTTTTAAAATTGACCCCATGTATGTTGAAATTATGTGTCAAAATTCGGAACTCGCGTGTCGGAATTTCAAACTCGAGTGTCAAAAAGTGTTGGAAAAGTTGACTAGGTATCAAATTTTTCGACATATATTGACTAAATATCGAAGAGTGTCAAACACATATTGGAGTGTCCAATATGTCACAAAAGCTCTCAAAAAGTATCAATACTTTTTAGTGTATATCTAAACAACTAATAAGGAATCAACAACTTGAGGAATGCAAACTCTCTTGTGATTGAGTAGCGAGAGGACTTTGTGAGGGAAAAATAGGAACAATTCAATGTAATCGATAATTATATATATTGGATCATTAATAGGAATAGTATACTTCACGCGAAAAGCTAGCAACAAAATAATCCACTAATAATTAAATGATCGAGTGTTATAAAGACTTACACGTTCGAGTGTTTTTCATATGGAATTACTTCCAAATTCGCAATGTCTACAGCTAAAACAACTTAATTGGATGTGAAACGGACAAATCCCTCCATGTGATCGGCGTTCCTTTTGTTCAGAGCCTTCCTTCGTACGACTGAAAAGCAGTGCTTCACCGTGCGGTCGCTATGGCACCCGACCCCTTCTGGTGCTGCTTGCAGAGGAAGGAACCGGTAGTCACTCCATTTACTCTTTACTCTTCTTCTCTCTTCATCAATAATAATCTCTTCATTTATAATGACGCATGCACACAAATATCAGACGTCTTGACTTTTCAAACTCTCTCTCTCTCTCTGGGTCGAAAGTCTGAGGAGTCTCTCGAGACGCACTTTCTTTTCAACTATTGCCTTTTGCTCTTGTTCAGACACAACAAGCTTGTGTTCTGTAAGTGAATGATAAATACAGCAGATCAAATCTGTGATCTCAAAGATGAACAAAAGCACAAGTAACAATCAGTCGCCGAAAGTAGAGCGCAAAACCGTGGAGAAAAACTGAAGAATTTGTTGGATATATTGTTAATATAGTCCTAAATTATATGTTCACATACAAGCCCAATAGATGAAAGCACAATTATTTGGATCCATATGGGTTGAAGCCCAATAATTTGCATATAAAAACTTTAGGGTTTCCCTACGCTAGAGATAACACTGTTGAGCATTTCAAACTTGACGTCTCTTGATATAATACTTTAAGCAACCGCTTTTTCTCTCTCAAATATGTAACCTCCAACAGAATTCACATGAATATTCTCTGCTCGAGCTCGCTTCCCTCATTCCTCAACACCATATCAACACTTCCTTGGTCTCTCTCTCTATGTCTCTCTGTGGGTTTACTAGAAGTGATCAAGTGAAGTGCCTTACCTTCTTTCCAAGCTTAAAAACCGTTAGATAAAACCGCAATTTCCACTTCTTTATTGGCTTCTTAACAAGTTCTTGAAAACAACTCATCTTTTGAGATCAGAATTTTTTTGGAAATGGATGGAATTCATCTATCAAAATCTTGTTGTGTATAATTAATGAAATAGGTACATAAACCTAGATGGGTATCAACTTCAACAATCAAGAAAGAGAGAAAATTTCCTTAACTTCCCTTTCTCGTTTTTTGGGTTTCGGGATTCTTTGTCGCAGCAAGATCAGTTGGATCAAGCTGCATCATACACAAGGCAGCTGAAAGAAAGGATTGATGGCTTGAAACCGAGTAAGAAACAAGCAGAACTGCAGTCCGAAGGGATTGACACAAGCAGCTCTTTCACTTCATCGATTGATCAGGAGGCCTAACTAGGGTTCGTGCTTCCCGTGTTTCAACTGAGAGACCACAGTTTAGGTCTGGAACTGATCTGGATCAGTGGGAGGAGGAAGAAATTCATGCTGTATGAAGTGATCAGCATTCTCGAGGAAGAAGGAGCTGAGGTTGTCAGTGCCAGCTTTTCTCTTATCGGTGATAAGATCTTCCACACAGTCCATGCTCTCAGTAACTCATTATCCCTAATTATTTCATTTAGGATGTTATAATTTTGGTTTAGCAGAAAAAACGATTATGTAATCTTGATGTCATCCTCACTTAATCAAAGAATGGAAACTAGTGTTCCCTAAGTAGGGGTGTAAATGGTTCAGCTCAATTCCGGTTTTTTGAAAAACTGAACCGAACCGAACCGATAAGGAATTTATTGAACTGAACCGAAATCCGATCCGAACAGAAATCCCGATTCGGTTCGGTTTGGTTTTTCGGTTTTTACTTTTGTGTTTGTATTTCTCCCTACATACACCGCTTTCTATAAAGCTTTATTTTTTTAAATCGATTTTGTAATTTTTTTTATTCTTTTTTATTCTTTTTATTTTTATTTTTCTTCTTCTTCTTCTTCATTGGCCAGTCGCTGGTCGCCAAACAAAAAGAAAAGGAAAAATCAACAAATTTTAAAAATGATTTAAAAAATATAAAAAATATAAAAAATATAAAAACTTTAGATTTTATTGGTTTGGTTTAGTTAACCGAATTGATAAAAACTGAACCGGTTAAAAATTTTTGGTTTTAAATGAAAGCAAGGAAATCTGGAATGTGAATCATATTATGGAAATAACACAGAGTCGTGTGGCCCAATTAACTCGGATGATATTCCGAATAAGAACTGAATAGAAAAAAACCGAATTTTTTGGTTCAGTTCGGTTCGGTTCGACTTTGACACCCCTACCTCTAAGTACACTCGCCTTGGAGCAGCCAAGACGAACAATAAAGAACACTGAAGATTTACGTGATTTGATCCGATTACTGATACCTACTTCAACAATGAATAATTCACCGATAATCGCAAAATCATACAGCGTTACAACTGTTCACAATGGAGTGCTCTCCATGCCTAAATTACTTTCAAATCCATAATTAAACAAGTCAGGTGGACGTAAAATTCAAATCCTCCCATGTGTTCCACGCTCCTTCTGTTCGGAACGTTCCTTCATATATCTGAAGAGGGATGCTTCGCTACGCGGCCGCCATTGTACCCGACAGGCTTTTACGTCCTTTCAGAAGGAAGGAAACCAGAGAGGAAAACACTGCTCCTCATGCAGCACGCACGTGTCTATTTAGAGTCTATAATCCCTACGTTCTGTTGGGCGGTTTGAAGTTCCTCCCCTCCACACAATACACGAAGGAAAGAGTCCAAACAAATGATTCCAAGTTCGATTCGGATTGGAAGGCACACCGAATTTCAGCAAACCAAAATCCTCCAAGCAAGATCGAACAAGTCACGATTCGAATTTAATGAGGCCGTCATTTTTTTATTTTTTATTTTCCTTAAGGCAATCATAGATTTCGAGGAAAACGATGTAAAGGAATATTCTCGTTGCTCAATTTTGTCCACGAGATTTTTTTTTTTTTTTTTTTTTTGGTCAGCCAAGTATACTCATGGATTTTGGAGCTCGGAGAACTTGAGGAAATCCCATAAACCCAAAAAATCCCCCATTTTCGGAGGAAGAGAGTTTTGAATTGTCGACCTCCCTATTCCCACATGAGAACTTATATAGAACGTGAGATACTAGAGTGTTAACTTGATATATATTCCCTTGAAATATGATATAACTTTGATATTTTAAAACTCATGTGATTACTCAAGTGACAATTATGTATGTCCTCCTTAATTCAAGATTTGAGTTAGAATCATCATGTTTCTGTATTCTTTTGAGTTCATCCCTAATAGTACAAACTGGCGTGTCTATACTAGTTACTTGTTATGTGTTGGATGAGAGAACTACTAATGTGAATGAAGATATACGTCAAGTGCTCAAAGAGTCTTATAATATTCCATTGTAAGCAAAAAAGGGCTTTAAGTTTTGGTCAGAAGGGTTGATGGAGTTTTATGAACGTCATATTAGACAAAAGAAAAAAAAAACTAATCATTGCTTGATTTTCTTGTAAAGTTAGCAGATAATATCCATCCCCGGTATGAAAATTTCATCTGCATCCATTAGTTAATATATAACTGTCAAATCACGTATCTTAGGAAATATGCATTCGACCACATAAGACAATAATGAAGTCATTTTAGAAGAGAAAATCAAGTCTTTCACGTTGCAAAATACACCTACTATTTTAAATATATAAAAGGAAATCCTCTTTTGTCTGTTATTTATATTGTCCATTTTGTTATTTAGTGGTTCTATTTAAGTTTTAACTATTTAATATTGTCCCTTTTGCTTTGCCTTTTGACCCCACCGACAAAGTCTTCACGCTCCGTCTCCGTCCGCCAACAACGTCATGCATTAGATTAAAATAAATTAGTGTTGAGCGTCAGCCATTTCTTTTAAATTTTCACTTGCAATCTATCTCGTCGCATAATATACAGATTTTGAAAATCTAATGGTGCTTTTTGATCGAACATCTCTTCCAAATGCATGCTTTTGGAAATGAAGAATAGGAAATGGAGGTGTCAAACTAGGTCAAGCTGGCCTCGACTACAGTGAATGGTCTATGCCGTGCCGGTCAAACACCTCGATCAGCCCAGCACGGGCCAAGGTGCATGCTCGGTCGTGTCGGGTGCCAGCCCGATATATAGGGCCCTTATGTGGCTGAATTGCCCTCAGCCCCATCTTTCCTGTGATTCAATGTAGATGTAGATGTAGACAGCTGATAAGGAATCGACAACTTGAGGAATGCAAGCTCTCATTGATTGAGTAGCAAGAGGGCTTTGTGAAGAAAAATAGAAACAAGTCATTGTCATCGATAATTATATATTAAACCATTATAGGAATAATATACTTTACGCGAAGAATTTGTAGTAAATAATTTACTAATAATTGAAGAATCGAGTATTACAAAGACTTACACGCTCTAGTGCTTTTCACACCAAATTACTTCCGGATACACAATGTCTCCAGCTAAAACAATTTAGTTGGATGTGAAAGTCAAGGAACAAATTCCTAATTGTGTTCGCCGCTCCTTTAATTCAGACCGTTCCTTCGTACGACTGAAAAGGAGAGGAGAGCTTCACTTTGCGGTCGGTATTGTACTTGACCCCTTTTTGTCTGCTTTCTGAAGGAAGGAATCGGTAATCGCGCCATTCACTCTTACTCTTCTTTGCTCTTCATCAGTAATAATCTTTCCATTTATAATGACGCATGCACACAAATATCAGACGTCCTCACTTTTCAGACTCTCTCTCTCTCTCTCTCTCAAGTCTCAGGAGTCCCTCAGGACGCACTTTCTTTTCAACTATTGCCTTTTGCTCTTGTTCAGACACAAAAAGCTTGTGTTCTGTAAGTGAATGATACTACAGCATATCAATTCCGGATCTCAAAGATGAACAAAAGCACAAGCAACAATCAGTCGCTGAAAGTAGAGCGCAAAACTGTGGAGAAAAACCGAAGAATTCACATGAATATTCTCTGCTCCAAGCTTGCTTCCCTCATTCCTCAACACCATATCACCACTTCTGAGGTTCTCTCTCTCTCTCTCTCTCTCTCCATGGGTTTACTAGAAGTGATCGAGTAAAATGCCTAACCTTCTTTCCGAGCTTGAAAATCGTTAGATTATGCCGCAATTTCCTTTTCTTTATTGGCTTCTTGACAACAAGTTCTTGAAAACAGCCTATCTTTTGAAATCAGAAATTTTCATGGAATGGATGGAATTGATCTATCAAAATTTTGTTGCGTATTATTAGTAAGATATGCACATAAATTCGGGTTGCATGTATCAACTTCAACAATCAAGAAAGAATGAAAATTTCCTTAATTTCCCTTTCTCTTTTGGGTTTCAGGAATCGCTGTCGCGGCAAGATCAGCTGGATCAAGCTGCATCATACATAACGCAGTTGAAAGAAAGGATTGATGGGTTGAAACTGAGGAAGGAACAAGCAGTACTGCAGTCCGAAGGAAATGACACAAGCAGCTCTTTGACTTCATCGATTGATCAGAAGGCCAAACTAGGGTTCGTGCCTCCTGTGTTTCAACTGAGAGACCACGGATTAGGTCTGGAAGTGATCTTGATCTGTGGGAGGAGGAAGAACTTCATGTTGTATGAAGTGATCAGAATTCTCGAGGAAGAAGGAGCTGAGGTTGTCAGTGCCAGCTTTTCTGTTGTCGGTGATAAGATCTTCCACACACTCCATGCTCAGGTAACTCATTATCTAGAATTATTTCATCGAGGATGTTATAATTTTGGTTTAGCAGGAACAAAGATCATATAATCTTGATGTCATCCTCATTTAAAGAATGGAAACCAGGGTTCCTTAGGTACACGCTTCCTGGAGCAGCCAAGCTCTGGAGGAAATCTAAATTGGAGAGATGGTTTTGTATTAACTGATTTTGGCAAGTCAAAAACTACGAATACCACACAATAGGTTAGCCTTTAAGGTGGAGGCTAAATACATATCCTTTGAAGCGGAACTAGGTTCGAGAATTACTTTTAAGAGGTTATATAAGTATTGCAAACTTCACTATGCTTCGTTCTTGGTGCGTTGAAATTAGGATGACAATTTCCATCGCTAAGTTATATTTTCTTTCGTTCCTCTCTTTAGTTCTTTGTGATAAGCATTTTGTCCGCCCCATGATTAGACATCTAGCTCACATTTTATAGTTTGTGATGGAATTACAGGTGAGACTATGTAGAATTGGAGTAGAGACCACAAGGGTATATGAGAGATTGAAAGAATTGATCCACTGATTCTCTCTCCAAAGGTCGATCTTTTAACGTTGCAACAACAAACAGTATGAGAAAAGACATGAACTTTTACCTAAAAAATGGCAATCGGCTGATGCAGATAGGGGATGGAACGAAATTCATAGTCGACGTATGTTTTTACGTTTGTTGCAGAAATAAAATAGCCATCGCTGGCAAGCTATATAGTTATTAGTAGCAAATGTTGAATAAGTTTTCTTAGTCATGTAAAAGGCCAACATAGAGTGATATGTGTAAAAGGCTTAAATACAGTTATTATGTGCCATTTGTCTATCCATAAATATATATACACCAATTCCGAAGCAATTTTGGATCTCTAAAATATCCTTTTTGTACTGCTTGCCAGGGAGTTGCAATTTACATCCTGTTGCTTCACTTCAAGAAGTAAATTGATCTTTTGCATAAGATGTAGCTTTGGCAAGGCATCTTGCTCCGTTGGAAAACCATAAGATAGTTAACTGAAATCACAAGAATTAACGTTCCGTATTAAGGTCATGGTTGTTCTGAAAATCTCACATTGATATCCATGCGAGTGGTAATAAACCCTAAGTCGTTGTCGAAATAAAACTTCGAGGAGTAAACCTGTACAAATGTTAGAGAGAAGAGGCCAACACTTCGATTTCAAAGCAAATTTTATGGTCAAGTCATATCGTAATTTTCAATGAAACTCGTAATTTTCAATGAAACTATCTCAATTAGTACTGCTTTAGTATTCTTCCTAAAGAGTTATGGCTCTTGTCGATGTTCTGGTCATATTGAAGAGCAACATTTGTGTGAGTTTTAGGGTTTTCGACAGAGCTAATGGGTTAGTCTGGCACCATAATTTGAAGAAGAACAGGGGTTTGGTCCTATTTTTGTACTCGCAACATGAATCGGTAATTCTAACAAGTATTAACTCTATTTGAATTGCTAAGTCCAATGAATTTCACGTCAAATTCGATAGAATGTGTCATTTTCTCTCTACAATCTTTTGGGAAAAAATTAAAACGATGAGCTGCATGAAACTGAACAACTAAATGCTAATTATGGCGACACTTGACAAAAAGAATTCATGAAGCCACTAATGGAAAACCGAGAAAGAGAAGGATCAGAATTTCAGAGGAAGGCCTTCTCCATCACTAAAGGCAATAATGAAGCCATTTGACAAGAAATAATTTGATATATTACTTATGTTGTGATATAGCATGGAAACTAACCAAATCTCGTAATTGAATCAACATGAAATCATCAGAGAAATAAACAATGAACAATGAAGATTTATGTATTTCAATTCGAGTATCAGTCTTTATTTTATAAGCAAATAATTCATTAATGATCACAAAATCATAGCGTCGCAGTTGTCTGCATGATGGAGCGTTTTCCACGCCTAAACAAATGAGGTGACGTAAGATTCAAATCCCCCCATGTGTTCCGTGCTCCTTTTTGTTCAGAACGTTCCTTCGCAAGTCTGAAGAGGGATGCTTCGCTCTGCGGCGGCTACTATACCCGACCGAGTTTCATTCCCTCGAAGGAAACCAGAAAGGAAAAGACGTGCTTTTCTTTCCAACTCTGAAAATCGCCTGGCTCCTCATGCATGCACCTATCCATTCAGAACATCAGAGCCCTACTTTCGGCGGGGCGACAAGATGTCCCTCCCTTCCGCACAAAAAGAAAAAAAAAAAGACTCCAAAAAGTCTATGTTTGGATGGTCTTCGTCAACAGTGAACAAAATCAAGTTCCCCCGCCGAATAATTCCCAGTTCGATTCGGATTGAGAGGCACACCGAATTTCAGCAAACCAAAAATCCTCCAAGCAGATCAAACAAGTCACGATTCGGATGAATGCGACCGTTGTTTTTTTCCCGCAAGGCAAGCTTAGATTTCGAGGAAAACGAGGCATAGGAATTTCCTTGACGGTGAATTTTGTCCGCAAGTGCTTTTTTGTTTTTTTGTTGGCCAAGTATACTCCTGGACTTTGGAGCTCCGAGAAGCTTGACAGGCCCCTGTTAGGCCCACTTGAGAATTCCCATAAACCCATAAAACCCCCCATTATCCTAGGAGGGGATACCCACCTCCCCATTCTCACGTAGAAACTTATATAGAGTGTGAGACGCTAGAACATTAACTTGATATATATACCCTTGAAATATGCTGTAAATTTGATCTTTTAAAAATTTATTTAAGTGATAATTGTGTATATCCTCTTAATTCAGGGTTTGGGTTAGAATCATCATGTTTCCGTTTTCTTTCGAGCTCATTCCTAATGGTACAAACCAGCGTGTCTATACTAGTGATGCAGCCCGCATTCAAGAACAACTCGTTGAACCAAGAAGATCAACGTGCATTTAAGATCGATGATACTCTCATCAAAAAGTTTCTCATCGAGAAGGCTTCTTCTTTGCCTTTGTCATAAAAACTTTGTCATTTCCCATGCATCGAAACTTGCATCATGACACCTAAGGATGGCCACAAGTATTGGAATTGTTTTTTTTTTTTTTTTTTTTTTGGTAAGGACACAAGTATTGAAATTGTTGTACATTTAATAACTCATAGTTTTTAAATGTTTCTAGTTTCTATGTGCATAAATGATTGTTAGATTCTGGGTTTGAGTCTAGTATTTTGCTCTTCTTTTGTTGTGCTATAAAAGGTCGTCAAGTCACTGTAAAATACACACCAAATTTGATTAATGAAAATTTGCTTAGTGCAATTCCCTTGAACCTAAAAGAGTTCAAACTTTTTGAAGAGTTTTCACTCCATGCTTGAAGAGTCGGAGCTTTTAAAACCTGCATCATTTAAGAGCCATCAATCTCGAAGAATTGATACCATTTCAACTTTCTTGGAGGCCTAGAAGAGTAACCATTGAAGTTCCTATCCTTTTTCTTTATTCTATCTGATTTCGTTTCATCCACTTCCTTCCAAAATCGACAATTCCATAGTTTTTGTCTGAGAAAACTCAAAACATGAAAGTTGTACATCTTCGAGTCTCCATTCTTTTAGCTTTGAAATTAGGTCATTCTGATCTAAATCAATAAAGTTATTCCCATTTTCCCGAACTAATACGAAACTGAAATTTCTGCTTGATTTTGTGACTGAGTTTTCATGTGTGTAAGTCACTCTTCTGATCATATTATTTGACTAGCCGACCTTGGGCTAAATCAACTAGTTACCCGTTATGTGTTGGACAAGAGAATTGCTAAAATGAATGTAAATATAAATCAGGTGCTCAAAAAGTCTAGAGTATTCCGTTAGTTGGCCAAAAAAGGCTATAAGTTTTTGTCGGAAGAGTAAATGGAGTTTTATGAAAGTTATATTAGACAAAAGAAAAAACTAATTATTGCTTGAATTGCTTGTAAAGTTAGCAAATACTACCCATCCCCTGGTATGAAAATTTCATATGCATCCATTAGTTAATATATAACTATTAAATGGTGTGTCTTAGGAAATTAGTATTCGACCAATGAAGTGCTTTTAGAAGAGAAAATCACGTCTTTCACATTGCAAAATACACCTATTATATTCTTTTAAATATATAAAAGGAAATCCTTTTTTGTCTGTTATTTATGTTATCCTTTTTGCGTTTTAGTGGTTTTATTTAAGTTATAATTTATCTCTGGTATGATAGAGGGATTCCACAAAACTAAGCGCAATTGATAATCTTTTGCTTTGCCTATTGACCCGAATAACAAAGTCTTCACGCTCCGTCTGCGTCCTCCAACACCGTGATGTACTAGATTAAAGTTTATTAGTGTTCACACGACCCATTTCTCTTAAATTTTCACCTGCAATCTATCACATCGCTTAGTGTACAAATTCTGAAAATTTATCGGTGCTTTTTGAATGAATGCGTCCTCCAAATACATGCTTTCACATGATCACGATAATGGTAACACGGATGGCTTATGCTAAAACGAATAGTCAAGAAGAAAGGCAAAGAAAAATGAGAAATAGAGGTTTCAAACTAGGTCGAGCTGGCCTCGACTACAGCCAATGGTCCGTGCCGTGCCGGTCGAATGCCTTAATCAGGGCAGCAACGCCCAAGGTATGTGTTCGGCTGTGTTAGGTGCCAGCTCGATATTTAGGGCCCTTATGTGGCGGAATTGCCTTCGGCCCGATCTTCCCTATGATTCAATGTAAATGCAGATTCAGACAGCTAACGAGGTATCAACAACTTGATCAATGCAAACTATCTGTGATTGAGTGGCGAGAGGGCTTTGTGAAGGAAGATAGGAACAAGTCATTGTCATCGATAATTACATATATCGGCCAATTGTAGGTGTCCTGGCACTATCAATCCGGTCGCTGTAACTCTTATTAAGTAAATATTGGTAATTGAGTGCATAGCTGAACGGCAAATTGAGTGCGGGATACGTTGCACTACCCTTATATTATAATTCGAGATTTTTTGGGCAATTCATCAACTCAACCCCATAAGAAACCTAAGTGGATTATTTTCAATCCCAACATTTTCAATTTTCAAGAATTGCTACAGTCGTGGATTTCTTGGTCCTGGAGGTTGAAGTTTGTCATGCTTGTCTAGGGAAAGAAACCCAAATATCTATTTCATGGATCAATTTTTTTTTCCTTTTCGTTTTCCCGATTGGTTTCTCATCATCCCGTCTTAATTCAGTTGGGCATCTTTTTTATTTGTTTCGCGTCTCAGGCGTTTGAATCTGGAAAGCCTGATTAATTGGAGGTTATTATGGAGTTGTCATGTCTAAGAAAACCTAAATCTTGGGCACCGCCCGCTAAATCTAGCCGATAAAACCCGCCCAATTATTGGATTAGAGAAGAGTGCTATGACCTGTTTAGATAGCTAATGATAATTAGTGACTTGTTTAAGAGGATGCAGGATCTCCTTAGGTTGGAAAAGTTGACTCCGCTATGGATCTTTGTCTTGTCAAGAGAAACTAGGGATGATTTTCCTTTTCTTGCTTCAGGTTCTCTTTCATTATTTAATGGCAGGGAAGACAAAACCAACACTTGTAACAAAGAGCCACCTTCAGGTTGCTGCTTTCGCCCACCTAACTCCACAGGTCTCACGCACAACACTTGTGGTGCTCGCTTGCTTCCTGAAGGCTGCTCAGTTTCTGCCTCCTCTTCAAGTAAACTGCAGAGTTTCTGTAAGATTTGGGTCTGGATAAGATCGAAGATCTTTGCTGTGATTCTTGCATGAGACTTGACCCTCCAGAGAGAGTTTCCTCTTCCGCTTTGGCTTCTGATAAGCGCAGCCCGATCCAGTCAACATCAAGCGAACCAACCACCCGGAGAAGAAGTCTGCTTCGGCTTCTGATAAGTGCAGCCCGATCCAGTCGACATCAAGCGAACCAACCACCCGGAGAAGAAGTATTGAGGAGATGAGATCTCCTCTTTTTCCGTGCCCTTCTGCTATGGAAGTCTAGTATGGTAATGGAAATAATCATCTCTGTGGTCTTGCTGTTCATGGGCATCGCGGTCTTGGTGGTGATACATGTGTGCATAGTAGGGAGAGCATTCCGGGAAGGAGGAGGATTCAGTAGAGGACTGGTGCAGAGAAACGGCAACTCCGCGGCCTCGAAATTGTCAAGCGAAGACTTGAAGAAGCTGCCTTGCTTCGAGTACGGTTCGGGGGACAAGGCTTCCGACAGGGACGAGGACTGTGCAGTGTGCTTGGAGAATTTCAAAGCGGGCGAAAAGTGCAGGCTATTGCCTAACTGCAAGCACTGCTTCCATGCTCAATGTATAGATTCGTGGTTGTTGAAGACGGCCATTTGTCCCGTTTGTAGGACCGGCATAGCTCCTCCAGAAAGCAGTGCCAGTTTGTTGGAGGAAGGTCGTATAGAGCATAATGCTCTCGTCGAACTCACGTAGAGCGCTGAGAGCTCTACCATCTGAGATTCCCGGTATGAACTTCCAAAGCCACATACAAAGCCAGTGTTTTCAGGGATCTCACTGTGATCATAGTTTCGATTGGAGATGGCTGTGCCTTAAAGACAGGTGCACGATCCCAGTAGCATTTACTTGGTTCGTCTATTTCCTTCTCCGGGACAAGTACCATAGTCCATGACATTTACCGAACAACATGATAGCAATTGCCAAATCCAACGTCCGTCTTATTTATACAAGAATCTTCATGTTTGAGCCATTTCGTTAACTGAAGGATTTTGGGGTACAGGATCTACCGAAGCTGCAGATTTAAATACTGGAGGCATTTGGCAGAAACCTCTTTCAAACTAAGTACAGGTATGTCAAACAAGTAACTGCCAACGTGGGGTTTCAATATAGAGCTTGCAAACTCCATGAAAAGAGTGAATGCTCTGATAAGGAAAACATGCGATGAGTTCTCAAATTCGAACAATCAATATAACGATAGGAAAGAGTTTCCTATGTATTCGCTAGATAGTCATGCCACTTTAACCAGATAAGCTAACAAAAGTTGTTCTTCACAAGTACGAAGGAAGAATCATGTATTTTGTGGAAGAAAGAAATACATCTTGCTCTGTCTTTTGATAGCACTTGGTAAAATTATCTTCTAATCTCAGCATTCGATATTCCTTTTCCTATACTTGCATTGCCAAGTGAATTAGAGAAGAGAGGAAGGTGGAGCGAGCAGCAAAAGAGCTAAAATTCAGAATTTCAATCTCTTAACAACAAGGGATGCAGAAGCTTCCAGTTTAACACATGAAGATACAAAGTTTGTTTTGCGAGGGAAACGAGGTAGACGATGATTACTAAACCAACACCTTAAACTAGGAGCAACAATCAAGAATTCCTATGTCAATGTTCAGCTCTTGGCAGCACTTTCCAGTTCTGTCCTTGGCTGCAGAGAAAAATCATCGTTCACATCGTCATCATCCCAATCATCTTCCCACTGCTGGGTAGCTTCTTTTACCTCTTCCTGAGCATCGAACTCTGCCATGAAGATCTATTTCAGGAAACAGAGAAGAGGATAACAAAAAATCATCTCTATCCAAGAAGAACGACTGGTGCAAGTTTTCAGAATACATGGACCTTCCCGACATATAGACGAAGTAAAACTATCTAGACACCATAAGAACGATGACCCGCACTTACAAGTTTAGTACCAACAATCTAAATTCTCATGGAAAGGCACGTAAGAAGCAAGCAAGCAAACGATCCTATAAGCACGACAAGTCTATCAACATGCCACCAGCAAAATTTAGTACATGAACCTCACTATGTTGATACAGACCTTGCCCATGAGCGGTATAATATAGACCAACGAGAGTGGCAAGACAGAGAACACCGGATTAGGACCCAAGCATCTCCCTTGAAGTAAAGCTAGTAAGGCATGGAAAAACATAGTCACGTCTTACGCCAGAATTTTTCCTAATTCTTCCATGCTAATCTCTTTCATCAATCATCAGAAGCAAAGCTCTTCCATGGAAGCTCACATTCTAGCAGATTGTACGTACCACCTGGCGGCATCGCCAGAAGAAACGCATTTGCAGCGAAGAGCTACACGCCATGCCTCTCGTCACAAAGCACAGAACTAACTCCTATAAGCGTTCGACATTCCCTAGGCCGAATTACCCAATTGCTCGCCGGTATCGATTCAGCGGACAAACGACATCCGGATTACCTAATTTTCCCGATGAGACTTCACACAAGGGAGAAACCAAACAACGCGAGTTTCGCAAAAGCTTGTTGATTTGGCACCGTTTCAGGTGTTCAATTCGAGGTCGCACCTTCGTCGATCTCGAACTCCTCGAACTCGTCGTCGTCCTCGAACAAATCGCTCTTCGCGTCCCCCGCCGCGGCTTTCGGCTCGGCCGCCATCTCGGGACCCCGGGAGCTCAACGAGCAAAACGACCCGTCGCCAAAAATCGCGATTCTCAGGTCCCGCACCCACTTCCGGACACGAGTACAGATCACGAACCCTAGCGACGGCGTGAAGGAATCAGGATCCAAATCAACAGACGGGAACCGGCGACGAATCGCTTTTGTTCGATCCCGGTTTCGACCTTACTCGCGATTCCTCCGCCGAAGCTCCGATCCGCCGTCGTGCTGCTGCTGAACGGAAGCGATCCGGCGCGAGCACGCACAGGCCGGCCGGCACGCGAGGGAAGATCTGATGTGCGGCGGCGGCGGCGGCGGCGGCGGCGGCGGCGAAGATTTTGCGAGACGGCGTCGTTTCAGTTGATTTAAACTTCTCATGTTTCTTGCGCGAGAAGTAGCGTGCCTTTTTCGCTAAAAAAAAAAAAAAAAAAAAGAAGTAGCGTGCCTTTTTCCTTGCGCCAATTAGCATGAGAGTACTCCCGATTGCCATTGCTGCAAATATTGAACACAAACTTTGGGAAATCTTGGTGAAATGCATAGCCTCTTCTGCTTTGTTGCAAATTGGACATCTCGAAAAAATACATACATACATACATACATATATATATATATATATATATATATATATATATTATTTCATAATTTTTGGAAATTTTGTATCGAGAAATATTCCAATATATCATCTCTTTTATATGATAGGGTGTTGACGAGCACAATAGCAAAGTTATCCTTTCAAAACGACCTCATGCAACTCCTTCCCGACAAAACTAATTCTAAACTAGGGGCCACATAAGCTATCTATGATGGCTCTACACCCTTTATCGAGCTTGCAAAAATCCCTTGGAGGTGATTTTAATGTTGTCCAATATGGAGGGTAATCCTAACTCTTATCGACTCTAAATCATTAGTATTCATATATTTATCAAAATAGTAAAAGGTGCCATATCTTTTTGAGACGTTCAAAGTTGGTATCAATTTATTAGATGTGGCAAAAGTTCGTGTATTATTTTGCTAATTGGTGTTTTTTATTTTTTTTTACACCCATTTTTTTCCTTTTTGTATAGAGAGTTTTCAGTTTGAGAGTTTTCAGTTTGCCTTATTATCGTTCAAAAGTATTAATTGATTATGTCTATTCTTCTTCTTCTTCATTTTTGGAAACTAAACCTTCTCTTGTTTCACCGAAAATGAGGCGATGGTTGGCCTCAAGGCGGGCGAGGCGGCCTGGCCACCGGCGGGCCGGGCGAGCCGCCCGGTGGCCCGGCGAGCCTCACCGGCACTGGCGAGGCTCGACCTCGCCCGATCTCCGGCGAGGCCGAGCCTCGCCCGGGCCTACCAGTGAGGCTCGCCGGCCACCGGTGAGGCTCGCCCGCCCGCCAGGTCGGCAGTCGGGCTCCTCGGCCGGTCTTTGGGCGAGGCCGGTCGGGCTTGCCTCGGCGACCGGCGGCGGACCGGCGACCGGCGGCGGCGGTGGGCGCGGACGGCGGCGGGCGATGGCGAACGGCAACCGAGATGTTGAAAGAGAAGAACAAGGGTTTTACCATTTTGATTCTTTTCGATTCTCGGACGTAGAATCAAATTTTTTTATTCTCAAATCTTGTCCAAAATCGTTCCCAGGGAACAAAAAGTTTACCAAACGCGATTCTCGTCCCAAACCGATCGGGAACAAAAAATCGAAAATGGTTGTTGGGCAAGTTGCCAAACGGGCCCTAAACCTTCTCTTGTTTCACCGAAAATGAGGCGATGGTTGAGCTCGCTTGGCAACGGCCACGTCGACCAGCTGAAGAAAAAGAAAAAAAAAAGAAGGAAAAGAAAAATAAAATTAAAATTAAAAATAATTTAATAATCAATTTATTAAAAATTAAAATTAAAAGGAAAAATTATTTAGTGAAAGAAAGTAAGGTGAAAGAAAATATGGAAAATATTTTCTCATTCTCAAAAGCAAAAATATTTTCCCCATTTTAGAAGACTATTTTTTTTTACCAGTTTATATTCTGTGAAACGATTGTTGCAAAATTTGGGAAATGTTTTCCTAAAAGTTATTTTTCACAAAACGAACCGTGTCTAATTGTTTAATTGTTCAATCGGGGAATGACATCATTAGATGGCAGCAAAAAAAATCTATTCGTTCTTCATGAAATTATGAAAGGCGTGTCAAGCTATTGAGAAAAAATTACTCCAAAAGCAAAAATTGGAGCAGCGTGTTTACATGGTCTTTCCCTCCAAAGAAATGATTCATCAAAATGACAGATCGCTAGTGATACCGATTGCCTTTCTATTTCACCTGTTGCCATAACACGCAATACGAAATCGCTGGTTGCCATAACAATTAATTGAGAGGGACCGATCAACACATACACCCGTGAATGGTTCTTCTTTAACCATTCGGTTTTGTTTCGACGTATCATCTGAAACGACGAGTCACTCGTATTTTGAATAAAGTCAAATTCATTTCATTCACACCAACTACCCGGAATTGCCGTGGAAATTTGATCAAAACGGAGGTAAGTGCCTCTTGAAAAGATCGACCATGAGGACAGAACACTACCCAGCATGAAACATCAATAGGAGATGAAAACCCTGTTATAGAAGCTAGTCAAGTTGCTTCAATATGCTAATGATAGCAAGGTGTCTTTTCTCAGAAGACACAGAGAGAGGGAGAGAGAGAGAGAGAATCCGTAAAAAGCACACCTGAACATGGTTGAAGATTATTTTAATGATTTCACAGTCTTTCTTCTATAGCCATGCCGGGTTCTTGAGAGGAGTCACCACAGCCTTCACCTGCAAGTAGCTGTTGAGGCCGTAGATACCCTTCTCCCTGCCAATCCCGCTCATCTTGTACCCACCGAACGGGATGGCAGCGTCGAACACGTCGTAGCAGTTGACCCACACGGTCCCGGCCCTCAGCGCCCGGGTCAGGGTGTTGGCCGTGTCGATGTTCTTGGTATAGACCCCCGCTGCAAGGCCATAGGCCGTCGCGTTTGCCCGCCGTACCACTTCATCGAGGTCCCTGAGTTCAAGGACAAGGTTAGACTTTCGTGGAGTGACACAATTGATGTATGATTCGATCAATACATGATTATAAATTCAGGTTTCCGTGAAGCTTGTAATGGACTAATCATCTTTTCCTGCCATTCCATATTCCTGTTTCACTCTCAGATAGCAATGTTCCCTTCCTTGACTGAGTATTTAACTAACAGCTTCAGAGAGTATTGTCCTAAAAGTAGAGATGAATATGAAGTTACTTGTGGTTTTACTCACTTAAATTTCAGGATCGATTGAACAGGGCCGAAGATCTCTTCCCGCGCTATTGGCATATCATCCTGATGCAAGGAGCTCTTAGTTTCGTTACAGCAAAACGAAAAGAAAAGAAACACCCAGCTCCCGTTCAGGGGAGTAAATTAGAAAGCGATGAGTCAAAAACCTTGACATTGGAGAAAACTGTTGGCTGTATGAAGAAGCCTTTGGACCCGAATCTTTCGCCTCCACACTCGAGGGTCGCATTGCTTTCGACGCCTAATTTTATGTATCTTAGGATTTTCTCGAATTGCTCCACATCAATCTGAAAGGATTTTGTGAGGTTATAGCAAGTGTTACTACCATTTACAAGCACCATATTCTGCTATGAGATGATGACCGACGGATCAAATCATTACAGAGAACCCTGTGGCCGACTGTAAAAACAGGTTAATCACAAAGAAAACAGGCCTGCATTCCCTTAAATTCAACTTCAATTGTACATGATTTCCCTGTTTTGGCAAAGCCTAAGCTTGTTCAATATTTCTGCTTCATCTGGTTTGACTTCTGCACATAATCTGCTAAAGGTTTTTCCTGAAAGTCCATTCTCCAAAGCTATTCAAGAATCACATTCCAGGTGTGCACGTTCATAATAAATACTAGGAACCTAAAAATCATGTACCTGGGGACCTTGCTCGACACCCTTTTTGAAGGGATCGCCCACCACACGTTTCACAGCGCGAGCTTTCGCCTTCTCCAAGAATTCATCGTAAATTCGTTCATGCACATAGGTACGTGACCCAGCACAACAACATTGCCCCTGTAGGCACACATTGTTCTCATTGACTACCGAGAAGTTCCATACAAATCATGAGTCCAGGCACTGATATAAGGTTGTGTGATGAGTAACCTGATTAAAGAAGAGAGCAAAGTGTGCAGCCTCAACAGCCTCATCAATGTCGGCGTCTTCACATACGATGAAAGGTGACTTTCCTCCGAGTTCCAAAGTCACCGGCTTAAGATTGCTCCTCGCAGCCAGTTCGAGGACGATTTTACCGGTATGAGTTGATCCTGTGAAGGAGAGCTGCCAAAACAACAAAGCAAGTGCTGTTGTTAGAAGCCGACATGTCATGAGAATGTTTTAGGTCCACGAATGCCGCCATCATCATATGTACTGAAATTTAAAGTCGAGCCCGAGATACTAAACCTAATGCACCTTGTCCACATTCATATGGCTTGCAAGGGCAGCACCGGCAGTTGGACCATAGCCAGAAACAACGTTCAGGACACCCGGTGGAAGACCAGCCTGTCGAAAAGGAAATGGAGTATAAAACCACCAATACGTTTGACGACAATAAACATCAGTTTGCAACCTATTCTGAGTCATTAGGAGAAACAAGGCCTCAATATGACCGAATCATATCATTCAGAAAACTCAAATTGGGAAGTAACTGATTACTTATGTCAGTGGGGCTGATGTTAAAAGGCGGGGAATGAGAGAGTTTTACCTCATGGAGTAGCTTTGCAGCATATAGAGCAGTCAAAGGCGTCTGCTCGGCAGATTTAAGGACGACAGTATTACCACAGGCAAGAGCAGGCCCAACTTTCCAAGAAAAAAGGACCAGCGGAAAGTTCCACGGAATAATCTGTCCTGCAACGCCAATCGGTTCATGCAGTGTCTGCATGTGGTAATTCCCATCGGCCGGAACAGTCATTCCATGTATTTTGTCCGCCCAACCTGAGATATTGGATCAAGATGCGTTAGCCATTTTGAACACTGACAATACATGCCTAGTAAAGAACGAGAGAATTCATTTTAGTACCAGCATAATAACGAAAGAGACGCGCCATTAATGGGATTTCTGAGTGAAGAGCCTGCTCATAAGGCTTTCCATTGTTCCATGTCTCTAGTGCAGCAAGCTCCTCACTATGTTTCTCGACTAAATCGGCGAAGCGCAGAAGGATCCTGCACCTTTCCTGAAAACAGAAAGGTAGCAAATAGCAAATATAACTCGTAATACAAGGCGATCCACATACAGTGCCGATTCAACTCAAGTGGGTGCAAGAAAAAGGTTGGATTCTAACATAAGGAGTCATCTTTGGCCATGGCCCCTCATCAAATGCTTTCCGAGCGGCGGCCACCGCTCTGTCAACATCCTCAGCGTCACCCTCGGCGACATGGGCAATCACCTCTGCAGTTCGTGGGTCATAGGCCGGGAATGTTTTCCCTATAGAAAACAAAGAACAAATCAGTTCGCAATGGTGATCAAACTAGTCCGGAGACTTCCACTTCCACTTCTTCGAGGGTCAAGTAAAGGATCACCTGAGGCCGAATCAACAGATTGACCGTTGATCAAAAGTTGTGTGTGACAGACTTGAACGGGCGGGATGACTAGCTCCTCAAGCGCAGCCGCGGCCGCAGCCGTGCTGAACCTGGGGATACTCCTTCTCGAGCCCGGATTTTTCCCTGGAGGTCGAAACCCATTGATTGAGTTCAGGGGAAAAAAGAAGTCTCACTTGTGATAAGCTTGAGTCATCCTGGTTTAAGAGATTCACAACTTTGGAGGGATTTACAGATTTATCAGAAACTGGGAAAAGCTAATCAAGATCAGTGAGCCGAGTTCAAAAAGATCCCCCTTTATCTTTCTCTGCTTTTTTTGTCTGTCGGTCCAATGAAAGTTGAAGAGAAAAGTTGCCAGAAAACAGGTCTGGTTGCAGTAAGTTTCCAAAATAAAAGGAAAAGAACCACTCAACTCGGAATATACGCATGAATATATATAATCCACATCCATCTCCATTCAAGATCGGGATATTCAAGAAGAACAAGTGTACACGTGACAGGAAAAGAAAGGACAGGTATGGTCAACCTCGAGAGAGAAGCAGAGAAGAACACCCGGAAGAAGCAGAGAGGGAGCGAGAGAGCAACGACGATATCCTGCGAGCCGCCATTACAGCACCAACAGAAGAACCCCAAAGTTTTCCTCCCTTCTTTCTCTTCACAGTCCTTGAACTCCAGCCACAGTTCTCAAATCAGACAGAGAACACGCAACACGAGCTCTCCACCAAACTCGGTTCACTCCACGCTTTCCTCTCTCTCTCTCTCTCTCCTTAGTGGACAAGCTACCACTACTTTTGACACTCCCAGAGCACAGAGATAGTGAGATGAGGACAAATGATGTGAACTCTGGGCGTAGGAAATAATAGAAAAGTTGACGGTGGAGGGCGGATATTATTATAAACTAGTCTGATCGCGTCGAGGGGAAGCACCCCGATACACGACAAGACAACCCGTCACCCTCCAGGACTATGGCTAATCTAAGCCGCCGTCTCTAAAATATATTTTCAAAAAATTTAATGATTTATTTCACTTAAAGTAATTAATTAATAAAAATATTTTTATTATAAATATCAATTTAACAATGAAAAAATTATTTATTTATTCATCTTTATGAGCGATATAAATAATCATTTATGAAGACATTTTTTAAATTATTCATTTTTCTTTGAATAAACAAATCCTAAAAAGGTCTTCTTTTTCTTCACCTCCTTTGCAAGGTCATCAATAGCTTAACTAGATATTTATTGCGTTTCGTGTTCTAGAAAAGCGTGAATTTTTGGGATCAGGCTATATGAGAACATATATGTCAACAGATTTCAAGTCAATAGTGTGTTTTGTCAAACATGTATACATTAAATCTAGTCACTACATGTTTAATGACTATCCATTCAAGGGTGGCAATGTGTACACTACTACATGTCATATGAGCCAAATAGAAACCATCTATTTTTGAACAAAAACAATGTAGTTCGATTAGGGTTTTGCCTTATTCTTTCCGGAGGACATAAAAAGTTTAGCCCCAAATCGAGCTTGCAAGTTGAGTGGCTATGATTTTACCCCAAACTGAGTTCGCAAATTAGGACTTCATGGCATCAATTTTGAGCTAATTTTTAGAATTCGAGCAAACCGTGAAGTTCAATGCGTTTCGAGTTTGCAAATTGAGGTTTCAAATAATTGATTTCACGATAGATGGAGCAACTAATCCATTATGATAGAAGCGATATGGCACCATTTGGACTCAACTAAAAGGAAAAATTGTTCAATTAGTTCAAAATTTATTTTATAGATATCAATTTCAATTCTAAATTTTTTAATTTTGTTAATTAATTCATAAACAATATTACAAAATTTTAGTATAGTTCTCTAGTCAATTTATGTTAAAAATCTCCGGTATGGCAATCCAATTACTACTAAACGTCTTATAAGGATTATATTGAAATTTTGTGTAAATATTTGGACTAAATTGTGAATATTAAAAAATTTAGGATCAAATAGGCATTCATGCAATGAGTTAAGGACCGATTGTACAATTTCTCCCGACTAACGTATCATGTCACTACCATTAGTCGCATCATACCAAATAAACTTCTTTGGATGTAAAAAGTCAGTGACAAATCCTTATATTCCTCAAGAAAAATTTCATGTTTTTTTTTTGAATTTTTGAGAAGTTAGATTATTCGTGTATAGTTTTGTCTGCGATTATAAGTTCGTGCTTTTTGTCCTTTTGCATGGGCCTTTTTACTGAATGAACCCAGCATATATAGGCTAATAAGTTAGGTGAAATTTACAGACCCGTTAAGATATCATGGCTCACATGCGTTGGGTCTACATGCATTGGTCTATGCGAAGACTAAAAGCTTGGCCATGTGATTTCTAATGCTTTTCTTCTTATGATTCTTACTATTTACCCCAGATGTTTGTGTGCTGGAAAGAGGTCACTGTCACATCATCTTTTCCACTTTTCAGCCGTAGTGGTTAAAAGAACTGAGGGTAGCCACCATTATCACATGTACGAAGAAATTGCCCTTTTGATTTGACCGACTGACTAATGGTCCAGCAACTTGCCCTCCAATTGGTGCAAGTCAGGTTAGGCAAACCAAGATGCGATCAGCTTTTAGGCCATGGCTTTGTATAGCAATTAGGTGTGTAATTGAAGGAAGTGGACGTCCGTGAAGAGTGAGCATGAAAAGACAACAGCACTCAAGAGTAATGACGGCAACAAGGCACCTACCTAATCAAACATATTCAGGGCCGGCCCGCGAAAAAAAAAAAAAAAACAATATATAAGAGGATAATTATGAAGAAAGGAAAAGTAAATGCAATCGTCATATAATAATAAAAGTATAAATAATTGAAGTCAGGGTCCATAAAAATATGGTCTAGAAATTGACATGCATGAATTTATCCACTTTTTATTTTATTGGGAGCATGCTGAAGGGACGTTAATCATCAATAAAAAAAATATTACGATAAGGAGAATTAAGAATAAGTGGCGAAAGGTTCAAGGAGACGAAATGCTTTTGAAGCATCTTTCCTGTGCGGCGTTTGTGACATCTCATCAATCCACTATGGACATTTGACTAAGGACAGGAGATATGATGAAAAATAAAAATATTTAACTATGAGAGCAACACGATTTCCTCCGCTGATCTTAATTAATTAATCCCATCCAACGATTATAATAATATAAATTTTTGGAAGATAGTATCATGTCCTCCGGACCTTAGGACAATTATATACCAGAACCTTTTATGCAATACCAATCTTTTTTCTTTTCCTTTTTTTTTGTGTTGTAATTGCACCACAGTAATGCTCTAATGAAAGGACAACGACAACGATTAAAGCATCGATTTACAAAATAATGTAGCGAGTTCTTTTCGCATGCTTGAGTACAACTCGGTTACTTAAATATCTGTCTATTGATTTGCCGCACCGCTTTATGAGCCAATCATTGAAATTCTTTTCACATGCTTGAGTACGACTCTATTACTTAAATATTCGTTTATTAATCTGCCGCGCCCTTTTATAAGCCAATCATCGAAATTCTATGATTATTCTTGTCCAAAAAAGAATCTCATGAATAATTAATCTTTAAATGTCATTTCACTAATAGTCATGTTGCAAACACGGGTTTACAATTAGAAAAACCTGTAAAGCACAAATATACATACATATATGTGTGTGTGTGTGTGTGTGGTGGGCCAATGACCCATTTTATTGTATCCTACGGGCAACGAATTGGGCTTGAAGCATTGGGCCCGACCCTTAGACCAAACATTCATTACCAGCCAGAAGAATCTGCATGTCACATGAGATGAGACATATAAATCAAGGAAGTGGATGATAACCATTCCGTTTCTCCATACTCTATTTTTTTATTCCTGAATACAAGTTTAGATAGAAAATCTTTTGACAACGCAATTTCATTTTTCTATTTCTGAAATGAAGTTTTTAGTCTAAAAATATATTTATAACATAAATGAGAAATAATAATTTTCTACTTTTCTATTGTTAGAACAAAAAATGAAAAATAAAAACTCTTTTCATCGTCGTTACTTACTATTAGCAGACCACGCTGCCACAGCTTGAAAGGAATAAATTTTGTATTCTTATTAAACACGTACTTTTACTTAAAAACTCGTATAAGTAATAGAAATTGAAAAATCTATTTATGACCATAAATTAATTTATAAAACAAAATGGTTATAATTTACCCCCCAATAGTCCAAGAAAAGACATGCTATCTTGCCAAACTAGATTTTTATGCAAGATATTGCGCAATCTATGGTTAGAAAAATATGTGTTTTCCTTCCATGGCTTTTGTCGTTGTTGCCCTAGAAAAGATTCTCATTAAATATCAGAAGGACCAACTTGCACTAGCTCCTGAACACACGCATGAAAACATTTTGCCTTTGGAAAAATGACAAATTGTTCTCTCAATCTATCTCCTTGATCTATTCATTATAGCAACCTTTCGATTGCTAGATCAAGTAAAATCATGTGGCCAAACTGATTAAGATATCAGATGCATTGGTTCCCAACAGTACCAAATGCCAAAGATAGAGTTACCACGTCTAGTTTTATCCTTTGTTCTAACTTTATTTAGAATGACATTTGCAGGAATTCATCTCTTGAAGGCTGTCCCTAAAGGGACTTATAATGGAATCATTTTGGGTGCATTTCACCCTCCTTGAACTTTAGGAGGAGTGTTCCTACAATTACAACCAAGTACTGACTAATTTCTCATCTATTGATTAACTTCATTTCTTACCTAAAGAATCACTCACTTGGACCTGAGTAAGTCCTTAAACTACTCTGTCTCAATTTTAGGATGTAAAACTTCAAGGGTATTCCCTCCTAGTTGGGAAATATAAAGATTCACCTGGGAACTGGGGAACCATCGAGGGTACTCCCTACTTGTCTTTCACCGAAGAAAGACAACTGTCAAGTAGGCAGATATAGTAGCCTAAGGTAAGATTGTGTAACTTAAAAAGAGTTCCTATTGGGTTGACCTTGCTTCGCACGGTGTCTTTCAACCAACTTGTCAACCCAATACCCATGGTTGAAAGACATTGTGCGGAATTATTTTGTTCTTACCTTATTTTGGATGAAATTGCATAAATTGATCTCTTGAAGGCTGTATGATGCAATCATTTTAAATGCATTTCAACCCCCTTGAACTTTAGGGTACCAGCTATTGGCAATAGTGTACCCGCAACTGCAACCCAGTACTGACTAATATCATCATTTGGTCAACTTCGATTCCTACTAAAGTAATCCCTGATTTTACAGTACCTTTTAACTACTAGTTTTCAATCACTCTTTGATATCTTTCACTTGTGAAAATGAATTTTCACAACATGGCATATTACTCGGAAAGATGCATGAATCACACGTCTGTGATCTATAACTCTTCCGAAAACAAAAGAAAAAGGTTATACCTGCTCATACGCGCCACTGCATTGAGTACTGTGCATGAACAGCTGCAGTTGAACTTGCCAAAGGAACTTCCTAGAATGGATTGGTCAGGCTCAGGCAGTCCAACCCAGACCCAGAGGCATGTGTCGACTCCTGCCGGCTGAACAATTTATTTGTCAAAGGAGACCATCGCGAAATGTAGACAATTCTTCAAAGGCTCTGTTCGCCATGCTTGAAGGACAGGTCCTTCATACACAAGGTACGATTCCAACCTCTGTTTAGATTTCGTGCAATATGTATCTTCCAGGGTTATGACGAGATTTACCTATCTAAATTCTTGGTAAATTTGCAAATTTTCTGAGTCAGACAATCAGGTTTACGGCTGCTCCACCAAGGGCCAATTGTCGACTTCAAGAAACCGGTGAATGAACTTTTCTTTATGGGGCTTTTTAAGTGTTTAAATTTCTATCTGATACCTAAAAGAATCCAGACAGTCTTTTGCAAGTTATTATTTAAGTGTTCCTATTGTGTTTTTTTCACCAAGTACCTATACTAAGAATGGACATACTATACACAGAGTGGTAAAAATAGTATTGCTACACAAAAATGCACGGGCCTGTGTGCATGTGTGAGAGAGAGAGGGGAATAAACAAATCTTTAGGGCAATCTTACCAGCCGCTTTAACAGAGACTAAACCTTCCTGACTATTCAGCAATGAAATGTAACCACAAAAAAGCTGATACGACAGTGACACAAAGTTCAAGAGAACCGTAGAACACAACAACGGATATAAACACCACCCTACAGTTCTCATCATATGAATTTATCAAATTCATCTGAAAATTTTCAGAAAATTACCATTCTACTGAGATCACAGATGAGTTTTGTTATTTGTCTCACAACAGATAGTAGCATTAGTGGCCCAAAATCAAAACTACAACAACATTGCAGCTTTTGTGTAATTGCACGTAAAATGCACAAGCCAGATGCACAATGTTTTTTAAAGGGGAAGCTCTGTTTCATTATCTTTTGTGTTCATGGAGAGTATACACAGACCATGAGGAAGAAAAAAATAAGTAGCCATAAATACAAGAATACCAAGGTCAGCTTCTTCACCCACTGCTGGCCGACGAGGATTTACCCAATATATCTGGCTTGCACACCATACACAGTACAGGCTAGCGATAATCCCCATAAGTTTCAGAGATTGATAGGATTTCTTCCTGATGGACTTGAGGGACTTCACTCTGCAAAGCAATCACATTTAAGTAACAGGAACCAATAAGTGTTCACAATCATGCTTCAAGAAAACTAAGTAAAATGGATCTTGGTGGGAGTAGAACCTGTTGATGTAAACAAAACCACAAATTAGGCAAATGCATAAGAAACCAACTACAACAACAGCATCAGGGTTGACAGGTGCACGGTTTTTCCACCAACCAGTGCTCAAAATCCAAGTATACATAGATGAATGGCCATTTTCCTGCAAGATGGAGAAATTTACCCCCTGGTTTACTTCAAGGCTGATTCAAGTAAGAGTCTAGCATCTAGAGGAACACACAAATAACAATGAACATTCAACTTCAGATTTCCAATAAATTTGATGATTTGAAATCCACAGTCAACCAAGCAAAACAGTGAGAATACATCTCTCATATTCTAAGAAGTATTGTCATTCTTCTTTCAAACTGAGCCTTCATCATACACCTCATGCTAAAAATGAATAGATTGGTTCTAAAAGAATCCGTTTGTACAGGGTAAACTCCCCCAAAATTGTAACAAGTTTTACAGCTTGAAATGCCAGGTGTATGTTGAAGCCCATCATGGATATGCATGTATGTATGCATGTTAGTATGTACAAAAGTGCTTGCAAAACTACTGAAATGATCGACATGGGATTCACTAAATCTTGTGCAGAATGAAATCTCATGGAATGATAAGAAACTCAATCCACGTATACATGGTCAGCGCCATTTGAAGAAAGTCAAATAGCTTCAGCAACATCAATGAGAAGGGCAAACACGCGACTAAGTTCTAAATCCCCGGGAGCATCATATGGTACGGTCACATGGTAAAGCAGCTTACAATTTTTTAAAACTCAAAAATCATCTCCACAAAGGAGGATATATCAACAGGATGATGTATTTGCTCTAACATTCTCGACAACACCCCAGGGCAAAATTAATACCTCAAATAAATGGTCCAGGAAAAAATGGGATAAAGAACCGGCAGCTATCAACAGCAGACATTGCCTCCTAGTAAGGGGAACCTGCACGAAGTCAGACCAAGTTGAGGATTATTAAGGAGCAACTCAAGGGCGCAATCATGCCGAGAAAACCAGACGAGACTGATTGATCATCGAACCGCACTACGCTCTAGCAGGACTTACAAGACCACCTCGGCACTTAGTGAGATTAAAACTCCATAAGGCCACTGACTTTGCAACCTTTATATGACTAAACTCGACTCTCATCATGATATTCATAACCAAGAAACTTGCCCTTTCCCTTTTTGCCAAAATTCCGCCCCCAAATACAAGAAATTACACAAATCTCTCAACAAATCAAACAACCCATCTCTCTTCACCGCTCTTCTACACGAATCGAAAAAGAAAACTCACCCCAGAGACAGAATCAAGAACGCCCTTTTGGAGCAGGACCTTGGAGACCCAAGAATAGAGGACCGAGAGAGGGAAGCCGAGGATCAGCACGTAGTAGAAGGGGTCGTGGACGGCGTCGGCGAGGAGGGAGCCGAGGGGGCGGGCGAAGGCGAAGCCGGGGAGGTCGGCGAGGGTGGAGCCGAGCCACTCGGAGAAGGAGCCGATGTCGGGGCCGAAGAAGGCGTTGATGGCGTAGGCGAGCGCGTGGTGGGCCGCGAACCGGCCGTTGGAGAGGGACGTCAGGGCGAGCCCCGAGCCCATGGCGTACATCAGGTGGGGCCCCGGCCCTGGCATTCTCGCCCCTCCCCCAAGAGAGACAGAGAGAGTAGCACGGAACGAGGGTTTTGCAGGATTTTGTGCGTGACGATCTGATCTGGCTTCTCTTCCGGAGACAATATTGACTGCCCTCCTGGAGTCATCAGCAGCACAACCCAAAAAAAAAAGGGACAGGAAAAAAAGAGAGATCTGAAATGTCGACACGTGTCCAGAGTGATGCAAACGTCAGATCCCCCCTACGGGCGCTCTCGCCTCTCTCGCCCAAAGGCCAGACTTCCCTACTCTCTCTTCCCTGCAAGCTCGAGGCACCGCGCCCTCGTCCGACCGATGAACTTCGTGGTGGCGGACGCAATCTTGAGGCGGAGCCGTGCGGTGGTTCGTCCGGCGAGTCACCATGCCCTCGTCCGACCGACGAGCTACGACACTGATTCGGTGACGGCTCGCTGCCCCCTACTGGCTGTGCTCTCTCTCTCCAAGTCACCATCGAACCCTCATCCAATGGACCACCGCGCGGCTCCGCCTCCGCCGGCGCAAAGTTCGTCGGTCGGACGAGGGCTCTATGGGAGAAAGAGGAGGCGGGAGAGAGAGAGAGAGAGCTCAGAGAAAGAGGGCGTGCAGAGAGTAGAAAGAGAGAGAGGAGAGGAGATTGAGCTCGTCGGAGTTAGGGGTGATTATGGTTCATATCACCTTATTCAGGAAGACCAACCCTATTAAGCCTACAATCAAAGATTAGACTTCGGTTCGACCGATTATTATTTTGTTTTATTTTTTGTACTCCTTAAAATAATAAACATATTATTTCAAATCATATATCCATCAGTAATGCGACATTGAAGAATCAAATTATAAACACCAATACATATTAAACATAAATATGAAATGAGGTAACAATAGAAATGTACACTTACTAAAAGCAATAAACCAAAATAACAAACATGAAATGAGAGGAACAAAGGCAAGCAACAAGACAAGTGAATAGAGATACAAGTGAATAAAGGGAGCAAGGCCAAGGCAGACGAGTGAGGTCGAGGTTAGCAAAGAAGGTTTTTTTTTTTTTTTTTTCAAATTAGAGCCGGGTTTTTAATTTACATGACAAAGTCGAAGAGAACAGAAGAGGAGATGCTACAATTTAAAGCAGACAAAAACATTATATATATGTACAAGATTTATTCAAGTTAGATTAATCTTAAACTCCTAAAATCAATGATCAACTCACACAAGATTCAGAGATCCCAGGTCGAAGAACTAAGGACTGATCCAATCTTCCTAGAAATCGAATTAGAACTAGTTGGGTTGGGCAGGTCCAGGTTCAATCCAAACTTGAACCTAGACCAATATTCACCCCCAATCAAAGTGAAAAGGCCTAAATAAGGAGCATCTCCTTGAAAAGCTTCTAAAATGGTAAGAGGACAAAAATGAATAGGGAAAAAACAATTCTGAAATACATGAAGTATATTCTGACGTAATTGTAAGTTTTGCTTTGAAATTTTTAAAGTAAGTGAGCCAAGACTAGAGCACATTTTCGAGAGGAGACCTTCTAAGAAAGTATTTACTTGTACATCAAAAAACAAAATCGTGAGGTCGGTATGAGATTGGCCAAAATAAATAATACCACGAATGAGTTAATATAACATAGCTGACCTGACATGAACTCGGATCGGCCAGAGATCACGGGGATTTTGCGATGCACCGCGGAGCAGCTGATCTCGACCGCCGAATTCCGTCCACATAAGCATATCCCCGCACGCTCGCTTGGCAATTACCGAACTGCCCTTCCTCGTCATCACTCACGCTCGGGTGGAAATATCGTTCCCCTGCGATCCCCTGTTTCGGTTCAGCTACAGCGCAACCTTTCGTCCTCCCGACAGCACCCAAAAAGAAGGTACAGACAAGAGCTCTCACCTACTGGAGAGAGAAGAGATAGAGAGAGAAAGAGGAGAGAGAGAATCCATGGAATTGGAAGAATTGGAATCGCCCGCTTCGTCGAGGCGCAACAAGGAAGCAGATCCGATGATGATCGAAGAAGGGCTTTCGTCCCCGGGCCGCGCCGCCTCCTCCTCCGCCCTCTGCTGCAACGACTGCTTCGGCTTCCGCCGCCCCGGCCGCCGCGCCGCCCGGCCGTCCTCCTCCTCGTCCAGCTTCTGGGAGCGGATCGGCTCGTCCCACTTCGACCGCCAGTGGTGGGCGCCGGGGCTCCGGGTCCTCGTGAAGCTCCGGGAGTGGTCGGAGCTCGTCGCCGGCCCAAGGTGGAAGACCTTCATCCGGCGGTTCAGCCGGAGCCGGAGCATCGGCGCGGCCGGGGGAGCCCACGACCAGTACAGGCACGGCGGCAGGTTCAACTACGATCCCATGAGCTACGCCCTCAACTTCGACGAGGGCCCCGGGCACGACCCCCACCACCTCGACGACGAGGACTACTTCCGCCGCTACCGGAACTTCTCCGTCCGGCACGGGCCGGCCGCCGGCGGCGAGGGCCCGGCGGCGGGGAAGAGCAAGGACGGGATGGCGGTGGCTGCATGACGGGGTCCCAACTCCCTACGACGGCGGGTCGTGGGGGTTGGACTCCGTGACGTCACTTGGCTGCTTGATATTTATACACCTCCTTTTTCTGGATTGTAAAGTGATTGTCGTTTTGAGTGGATTAGTGTTGTCGTTTTATGCTCGCAGCGTACGGAATGGCTTTGTAAATGGTAGCTTGCACGTAGGAGTGAAGTCGCGTCTTCCGCGGACAGTTCCGTGCACGTATTACTCAATTGTTTCTTCTTGTAATGAGCAAATAACTTGTGTCTTTTTTTTTTTTTTTTTTTTAATTTATACAAGAAAACTATATAAAAATTCTTACTTGTGTGGAATGAAATGGAAGAGCAAAATTGTCTTACTTATTTTTTATACCTTCTTCCCCCGTTTGGTTTATCTAATCCACGAATTGGCGACCAATCGCACCCGATAACTCAAAAACTTGCCAAGGTGGTTGAAATATAATAGCATCCATGCAACAGTATAAGGATAAGCATGTCATAGAGAATTCGATACCGCGTTTCTGGATTATATACGTGAATCGATTTCTTGACCACATCGAGGCGAGTAAATAGTAACTTGATACATGCAACAGAAGATGCTAAGCGAGGGATTTCTTCCTGTTCACTGATCTTATGCTGAGCAGCACATCCCCCACGATCCACGGGAAGCTCAAGAAATTGAAGCTTCCGTGGACGAAGGATGGATGGTAAGTGACGTGGTACCATGCCGAGGCCAGGCGCTCCCTCTCATTCGCCTCGCACCCGCTCTCGAACCATCCTTTGACCTCTTTATGCAGGTTCTTCACCGACAGTGAGATCCGGTCCTTCATGTCCCCATATTTCCTGTTGTCCCTCTGCAGATATATGGCGCGGTTCCGTAGGTTGCCGGTCAAGATTTCGTCCTCGCTCTCTGCCCCGTAGAAATGCATCAGCTCGCTCAGTTTCTCTCTGTACTTGTCCCTGTGGGTGAGTGCCGTGTCGATGAATGCCTCAAAACCATCGACTTCCAGATCATGATCGTAATACTCTTGAGCGGTTTCGTCCGACCAGATGATTTTTGACTTCTCCAACGATAACTCAAGCGTCGCACGATAGAGCTTTCCAAGCACACCAGTAGATGTGTACATTGGCTTGTCTACTCTCTCCATAAAATCTGGAAATTCTCTCGGCTTCAAAACCCTCGGCATCTCAGCCGGTGCACCAGTCTTTGCAAAGTCAACAGCCATAGAGTGAAGAGTCGCCAACTGTAGACACTTCTCGCTCCGGGCCTTTTCTAGTTCACGGTCGGCATGAACCAAATGTGCGGTTGAGATGGCACCCAGTGTGTCGTTGATCATGTAGTCGATGAAGAATTTATGAATTTCCTGAAAAATAATCGGTAATGCTAAAGAAAGGACACTGCAAACCCTATGAGAAAACAAACTGTGAGACGCTCACCTCCAGTGTCACATCATGATCCATTATGCGCGGTCTCCTCCCGGTATAATCCATTGGAGTATCAGTTTGCGATGGGATGATATCTTCATCCCAACTGATAAAGAACAGGTCTCCATCCAGATCGCCACCAGAGCACTCATTAGGATGAGGCCTGTCAAAAAACGTTATAAGCCCAATATAAATATGCATGGTGAGCAAAATTGCAATTATCTAATGCAGAAGAGTATAACATAGATATGCAGCCACTCAGACCTTTCTCCTTTCCGAGGGAAGATGATGCAATCGACCAGGCCCGATTCTTCCAATTCCACCTCAAAGACAGCCTTGAGGACTCTGATATCCCCAGGATGAAGGCAAGGGTTTTTGGTGACAACTACCTTCCCTATTATTGCTGCTGTTGTCTCATCGACCTTCCGGAAAAATCTTTGCTCCCCACTTTCTAGCTCTGCTTTTGTCATGGTAACTCGGACATAAACTTGGCCATAGTCAAGGATTCCGGCCTCATCCAGACAGCCAAGCAAGATCCGGCCCTTTGGGATGTGAATGCGACACCTGCTCTTCAATTCCGACAGCTGAATCTCGTGATGTGCTCGAAGCATCATCAGAAGGTAAGGATCCGCAGTTGGTTCATATCCTGCGAGTAACATTTTGGCTATAATGTTTCTGCGGTCTGCACCACTCAAGCTCTCCAGCACACTTAAAGCAGCCTCCCTGTCGGTTAACATTTTCCCGAGAATAAGCAACTGCTTCTGTTGCATAGCCTCAAATTTTTCATCCTCCACTTCAAGAGTGGAAAGAAGAGTAATGATCTCCCTGTTAAGATAGCACGGCAACGAGTTGCTCCACTGAGTAACATTAAGCATCCTGTTAGATGACTCAAATTTACGCATGCTCTCACGAAGAGAGAGCTTACGGAAGGAACGGCGGTCAACAGCAATAACACCTTTATAGCCACCATATCGGATTTGAAAGGCTGAAGGACTGTCAGTCAAGCCACACTTCTGAGCGACTTGCCTAGCAAAAGATTGAGAGATCTTTCCAATACCATCTGAGAAACAGAAGTCAAATCCTCTGGTATTGACCTCAATATCAGGAATGATCTCCACTTCATGTGCAGGGACAACCATAGTCTGTACAGAAGAACTGAACATTTGACCCATCCTTGCTGCACACTTGGACACACTTCGGATTTTGTTGAAGCAGCCCATCCATTCTCTAATCTGTTCTGCAGTCACCTCGTCATTGGAAGCAAACATCCAGACGGAGTTTGACCGAAGTTGACTAGCTGAGAAAGCAAGAAATTGAAACTTCTTCTTGCCAATCACAATACCTTCACGAAGAACAGTCAATATACGGTGATATATTCCAGTCCTCAAAGGTTTTGAAAAAATGCCTTGCTGAGTACTGGTAGATAAGGCATTCGGGGGAATTTTGCTCCAATCTTCTTCGACGAAAGAAACTCTCAGAAAATCAGAAGAATGTGATGCGAAGTTCTTCACCACGTAGTTAGATGTCTCCAGCTCAGGACCTAAGCAATAAATCTTTGTTGGAGTAATAAAGGCTCTGTGACAAAACATTACATTGCTGTCCGTTAACCTTCTGAGAGCGGATGAAGGAAGATTTTTGCCATCTCTCTTAAGGACATGTAACTGGGTCTTCACAAATGGCACGGGATCATAACAAGTGGATGTAAGCTTGTGCAGCTTCTGGAGAACCAAGACAGCAGTGTCGACATCCAAAGTACTAAGGATGTCAGTTAGCTCATACGCACCAGCCAGACTGATTTTCTGGGTATGAACAAGAGAATTAAGTTGGAACACAATCTCATAGTCTAACTTAGGACCAGAGTCACATTCCAGGAGTGGGACTATCTCAGAAGCAGAATGAAATTCCTCACCTTCTTCTAGAGTAAGATCAATTGTTCCTTCCTTATAATACGGAAAACTTGCAAAAACATCTGAAGCTGGTACTTGTAGCCCTTCATCAACTTCCCAACAAAAAGTAGTTGATTGCCCAATTGCCTTCACATTAGAAAAGTCTGTTGTGCGGACCCAAAGAAAATTGAAATCATCTTTGTAGATATGGTATCGATCAGGACTAAACTTCGAGGTTACATCAGATCCGGAAATTCTCTTGTAGATTCTTGGTCCACGATTAAACTGTGAAAAGAGAAACAACGTTCAAGTACCAAAATAATGGAATAATGGATCACTCTCCCGTAACAATAAACATTTTCTCACATGAACTAACAGGAAAAAGACCAACAACGAACTGCAGAACTCAATCTGAGAGGAATCAACTGAAGAGAAAAAAAGAGGGCATATTCCCCGTAGTACAGTGGGACAGATACACTTTGAATCATACGATTTCCCTGATAAGTTAATAAAACGTATGCACTAACAAGATTATCTACCACGTATAAATAAGATATTGGTGTGTGCAGTGTTTCAAGAAATATTTCTCAAAAATGTTTGTCTGCCACAGTGATCTGTCTCCTTCCAGCGTTGATCCAAACCAGTATAAGTCAATGAGATAAATATCAAGGCAAAAACTTGGAGGCAATTGCATAACGCAAATCACGTTTACAAAATCAATTGTTCAGAAATCGCCGGGATCGTCTATAATTGCAAGCTAACCCACATTACAATGTTCCTATAAGAATTACGATCTGCCAAATGCATAAACATTTCCCCGTATTTAGTGAAGCCGGTCAACTATGGATGCCACTTAATAAATGCACTTCATTCATTGACCTCGTACCCGGTCTAAATCTATGTAATTTAAGCTCAAACAACATTTATAAAACTACGTCATGATTATCTTTCCAATAGGCAAATTTACACACGGAGCGTAATTGGTAAATGAAATTGTCGGCATACACAAGCAAGGACAAAATCAGAGTGCTTAGATTCGAACTTTAACTTGTCTAGACACGTACTGTTAATAACTGAAGTTAAATTTTCTAGAAGAACGCAATTCCAATGCATGCTCATTTAGGAAAAGAGTAAGCTCATTGAAAGCTAGAAATTCTCCAAATTACAAATTTTTTTTTTTTATTGCCAATGATCTGATCGCGGTAGATTATCAAAACCTTATTCGTTCTTGATGGCAATATTGAAACATACGGCATGTGAAAGTCTGAGTTGATATGATGGTAAATTCGGCGAGATTTTCCTTCGCTCGGATTAACATTGGACTAGACCGCCCGAACAATGCTAAACTTTCCGTGGCAACACGGGTTTAGGAACTAGCTATTACGACTATAACCAACCACAAAACCAACAAGCCATCGTGGCAAACACCCACAAGTAAATCAACCCTTCTCTGAATCCAAAAGAAATTTCTACTACATCAATGAATTATCTCCCAAAACAACCACAAAAGAGACGAAAGCATCATACCGTCAAGAGAAGCGCATTGGGTCTTTTGCCGCCGCCGCCGTCGCCGCCATCTCCGCCCAAGCAACACCCAACGCTCTCCACGACATCATCAAACCCAACCTCGAGCTTGTAACACTCCCCCTCGACCCAGACCCAGAACTCGACCCGCCTCCGCTCGGGCATCAGCCAAACCCTAACCCTCCCCACCGCGCCAGCTCGCAGAGGCGGGCGCGGCCCACGGGGAAGCCGGCGCGGAGGGAGCCGGCGTCGAGGCGGTGGCGGTCGTGGAGGGGGCGGGGGACGATGTCGTCGTGGGCGGGGGAGAGGGCGAGGGCGTGGGAGCGGAGGACGAGGGGGCGGCGAGGGCGAGGTCGCGGTGGCGGAGGGAGGCGAACTGGACGCGGCCGGAGCCGCGGGGCTTCCAGTTCTTGCGCTCGGTGAAGATGTCGATGGCGTAGACGGAGGCGGGGCCGAGGGCGGACTCGAGGAAGCGGAGGAGGTCGTGGGCCGTCACGGTCTGCGGGATGTTGGACACCCGCAGCGTCGGCCTCTCCACCACCGCGCCTCCCATTGCTGCACACCGACCCACGAAGAGAGAGAGAGTTAGAGAGAGAGAGAGAGAGTTAGAGAGAGAGAGAGAGAGAGTGTGGAACTCTCTCAGTCTCTCGAAGTGTTGTTGCGAGGAAGACGACGACGGGGTCGACCCCGGTCCGTGCTTCTTCTCGGGCGCGCTGCGTCCGTCTTCTCCCTTTCTCTTCTCCTTTTTTTCCTTTTTTATCCCCCTTTCATTTTCAATTGCTTTTCTTTTAAATTATTACGACGAGAAACTTTTAAACCGATAGACATGTGACGAATTCATCTTAATTTCAAATTAATACATCCGTATTAGATTCACCTTTTATTAATTTTTACTATTAAATTACTAAATTGGATGACACGTGACAGTTAATATGTATACCGATTATTCACTATTTATCATAAACATATCAGTTTATGATTTTTCGTAATATTAATTCATTACGCTGCGCACAGACGGCAAAAAAGAGAGAGATTGTGTGTGAAGCTCCCTTGGTCCCTTAGGGCGCGCATGATAAAATTTATGTTTCTCTATTTCTCTGTTTTTCTATCTCTGAAATAAGTTTTGAACAAAAATCTATTTGATAATGCAATTTCATTTTTCTATTTCTGAAATAGATTTCTATTCCAAAAATAGATTTGGAACAGAAATCAGAAGTTAAAATTTTTAGCTTTTCTATTTATGGAATGGAAATGAGAAATCAAAACTTTTCTCATCGTTCACTCTCGTCACTCCCGTCACCCACTTGCCGCCTATGGGATGTCGAACGCCCTTCGCCAGTTGCTAGCCACCCGCCACCAGCCCTGACTACTAGCCGCCGGCCACCGACTGCCAGCTGCCGACCGCCGGCCATTGGACGTCGGCTGCCGACCACTGCACTCCAACCGTCCGTCGCCTACCGCCTGTCGCTGAATGCCGGACACCCACTGGTCATTAGCTGCTCATCATAAATCATTGGATGCCAAAGGCTTATCACCAACCACTGGATGTTCGCCGGCAACGGTCCATAGGATGTCATCCGCCCGCCACTTGTCGCCGAACTTCGGCCACTGGCCACTCGCTACTAGCCTCCTGTCGAATGTCGAACGTCATACGTCAAACTCTGGACGTTGGACGCCGATTGCCAGTCGTTGGACTTCGGTGTCGAACTCCGAACATTGGCCGCCCGCCACCGGTCACCGGACGCCGAACGCCGATCACCGAGCGCCGGACTCCGACCACCAGACGTGGGTCATTGACGCTCCTAAAAATAGAAATTTTTTTCTGTTATCAAATGAATTTTAATTTCAAAAATATATATTTTGAATTGTTATCAAATGCGTTTCTTTACTTAGAAACTTGTCCATGGAATAGAAATTGAAAAATCAATTTATGGCCAAAAATTTATTTCTGTTCCAAAAATTTTATCGTGCGCGCCTTAGAGTGGTGCTGTGAGGAAGATAGACGGGGTCCACCAATCTTTACTTCCTCTCAAACGCGCTGTCCGTCTTCTCCATTTTTATTCTCTCTCTTTTTCTTTTTTCTTTTCATTTTTATCTCTTCTAGATAAATATCACCGAAAGCCTCAAAAAGCTACACATATGATAAATTTAGACTCTAAACTAATATAACATGTACTAAATTTACTCTTTATTAGTTTCCATAAAATTTCATCGTTTGTATAATGTGTGGGTACATCAGTTTGTGATTTCTCATTGTATTAATTTAACTTAATAAAAATATATTTATCAATTTTGAGTTTTTTTTTTTTGGTGATGAAAAAAATTAATTTGAGTAAATTTGTTATAAATGTATTAATTTGAATTTTTAGATAAAGGTGTATTATTTTAGGATTTTCCTTTATACCAACCATTGTCTTTTTTTGGCCATTGTCTTGATTGTCCGACGTCAAATAGGAAAAATGATATGGTTATTTATCTTGATTTTCATGAATTTTGAAAAAAAAAATCCAAAAAAAACAATATTTTATTATGAGGGTAAATCAAATTAGATGTGTCATTCTAATTTCATGTCATCTGGATTAACTTATTACCGTAAAAAATGGGGGTTAATTCCAAAAAAAAGCACCAACTTTAGGTCGATGGACAAATCTGGCCCAAACTTTTTTTTGTCTCGTAAAAAAGCACCAACTTTAGGTCAATGGACAAATTTGGCCCAAACTCTTTTTTGTCTCGTAAAAAAGCACAAATTTTAGGTCGAGTGACAATTTTGGCCCAAATTTTTTTTGTTTGGAAAAAAAATCATCAACTTTCACTTAAATCCTAAATCTGGCCACCCTTAACTTATATTCATTGATTGTCCTTAATCCATGTGCACTTGTTGGCTAACACCATCCATTTTCTTCTTGTTTGAGCCATAGCTTGAAGAATAACAAAGTGAAACTATGCCATTTCCTATACTTAACTAGCAAGTAAAAAAATCTCCCGATTGAATTTCTCTCGCTAGACTTTATTGTTTTGTCGTAATATGAAATTGTAGATCACCGCCTGTTAAGAGAAACCATGGATGAGATCCACCAACCTCACAGCTAGAACCTTTTCTCTTGAAATAAGGTTAACTTCAAATAGAAAGTTAATGGTAAGGGTTAGATTTTGAATAGGAGTGAAAGTTTGTTATTTTTTATGAGACAAAACAAAAATGGGGCTAGAATTGTCACTTAATCTAAAGTTTGTGCTTTTTTTTACGAGACAAAAAAGTTCGCGCATTTGTCCCTCGACCTAAAGTTTGTGCTTTTTCATGAGACAAAAAAAAGTTTTGACCAGATTTGTCCATCGACCTAAAGTTGGTGCTTTTTTTTGGAATTAGCCCTAAAAAATGGTGGGGTCATAAAGAAGATACTGCCCGACATAAAACACAAAAGACAACAAAAACAAAAGTGTAAAGTGAGATTCACGATAAGAGAATTTACTATATTATATGTCGTGAGCATTCCCAAAAAGGACCTAGTTTTCTGGGAACTCGCCACTCAGAAAACTAAGATTAAATTAACCCTATCTTCAAGAATAATGCCGATTATAAAAAAGAAAAGTTACTATCACAAAAAAAAAAAAAAATCAAATTATACCCACCATTAGGGGTGTGCATGGTCCGGGCGGGGGGTTCTCCACCTAGAACCGGGAACCGCCCGCTAAGGACCGATTCCGAAAAATTGGAACCGGGATCCACTCGGGAACCGGACCGTCGGTCCGGTCCAGTTCCTGGGTGGATCCATGAAACCGATCTTGATGCGAAACAATTTTGGTTTTCAACATAGAACGATTACATAACATCAAAGCAAGCCAAAGAAAGAAAAACCAAATTTAAGTACGTAGAGATGCGAACGGTTGGAGAAGTAAACGCAGCGAAATGGTGATAGGATTAGGAGCCGAAGATGAAGGGAGTGAGTGAGATCTAGGGTTTCTTTTAGTAATTTTTTTTTTTAATATTAAAAAGGTTTCGGTCCGGTCCGGATTGGCGGGTGGGCAGATCCGCCCATGGAACCGGGAACCGGACTGAAACCCACCGGTTCCCATAAATTGGAACCGAGAACCAGACCGGTTCCCTCAAGAACCGCCGGTTCCGGGCGGTTTCGGTCCGATTCCGGGCGGTCCGAGCGATTCCCAAGTATTTTGCACACCCCTACCTACCATAACGCCAGTGCTTCAGACTTTCTTTTATTCTCGAAAGCCCCAAACTCTTATTAATATGATAAAAGATATTAAATTTTCATCACATCAGTACAAATTTAAGATATTGACATAAAGCAGGCAAACTTTAAGATTTTTATATTAAATAGAAAGTGTTTATAAGTTTGGAGTTATAGTGGGAGCCAAAAAAAAAGGTTGAGATATCATTGTCGCAATGCGGGTATAATTTAGATAAAAGAGATCCGCATGGCAATTATGTGAGTAATGGACGCATTTTCTGTGCATAATCCTCCTAGAAAAGTAATCAATTATTCGATAAAAGAACTATTTCTCCATACATGCAAATAACAAATAAGTAGTCTGCCAGTTCACTGTTCAGAAACTCCACTGCATCAAATGACAGCACCAAAACGGATCACACCATTGGAACAATTCTCTCTCGCCATAAGCTCTCCCGTTTCACATCTCTCCCCTTCCCCAGAACATCTCGAGTTCCCGTCAGGAATCGGACGACAGTGATCGCTCATCTTCATCTTTGATCTTGCCTATCAGCGCCGCGGCCTGGCTCGAGCTCGGCCTTTCGGCGGGAGATGGGTTTGTGCACTGGAGAGCCACTTGCAGCAGCCTCACCATCCTTTCCTCATCCGCCCCTTCGGATGTCAGGACACTGTCGAAGACTTCCCCGGTCCACTCCTCCCTAACCACAGAGTGCACCCACTTGGCCAGATCGTACCCGTTGTTCTGGACCATATTGCCTGTCAGGAGCTCGAGAAGCATTAGCCCGAGGCCGTATTCATCGTCCTTGAAGGCGTTGTGCGGAGCAGAAGGATTGCTTCTTATCTCAGAGATTTGAGAGTAATCTTGGCTTTCCACCACCATTAGGCCATACTTGCTGATGCACGGATCCATGTCTTTGTTGAGCAAGATGTTTGTGGCCTTTAGATTGCCGTGAGCAATCCCGTCTTCACGAAGCACCGAGTGCATAAAGGCCAAAGCTTCGGCTACCGTGGCTGCGATGCTTAGCCTGCTTCTCCAGTCAAATACTGGCGCATTCTGCGTTCCTGAAATGGAAACGATGCACAAGAACTTGAATCAGCTTCTCTTCTCCAGTCCATCACTCCGAGAGAGCAAAATGTATACCGAGTAACTTCAGCTTCTTGATCAGAAAAGATGGGATGACATGAATCTCACATTTTGGGCATCCAAAATAAGGGGCAAGAACAAGACACTGTTCCATTCAGATTTCCATTCAATTCGGTTTAGGAAAACCAAATCTAGAGGTTTCTCTTTCGATATTTTGCATTGCTGCTTTTATAGTCCTAGGTTGCGACAACATTCTTTAGGGAAGCATATCGATCCAAACTGGAAATTGAAAGTTATCAGTATAACTACCCACTTACCATGGAGAAGATTGAAGAGACTCCCGTTTGGTTGGTATTCATACACCAGGAGCTTCTCTTGCTTGGAGCAATAAAACGCGACGGGCGGCAGAACATTAGGATGCTTTGCTTGATCCACCTTCTGCATCCTGTTCTTAAAGTCCTCGCTAGGAATCCCCGAATCCTTGATTCTCTTCACGACCAGAACGAGGCCGTTGCTGAGCACAACTCTGTAAAGGTTTCTGTGCTTTCCTATTCCAAGCAGCTCGGCCGCGCTCTAAGCAAGTCCTCGAACTTCAAATACTTCATCTCAGGAGAATTCGTTAGTACCACAAGTGATGACGTGTTCATTCCACTCTCCATGGAAGTTATCGAGTACTCCGACCTGTTATCGCTTGTCTTTGGTTCGCTCGACGCCCCATTAGTCTTGCTGCTGCTAGTATCAGCTCTCCTATCCTTACCACCATCGATCCCATCTGCTTTTTTCCTGGATCTTCTTGCTATTTTGTAGACCGAGAAGAGCAGAACGACCAGGCCGAGAATCATATAGCCTAGATAGCTAAGAATCTTTTCGAGCGACACGTCTTTCTGTTTCTTCTTGGCTGGTTGAGGGGGCGGACATGAATTTGGCAGCGGATTTCTGCACAAGCCCGGGTTCCCGAGAAAGCTGTTCTCCTGGAAACGGCCTCTGCCATCGGGAATCTGACCAGTGAAATCGTTGTTCGAGACATTAAATTGCTCGAAGTTGGCAAAGTCGAACTGGGGTAGTTCTCCGGTGAAATTGTTGTTCTGAGCAAAGAAGGTAGTCATGCCCGAGATCTGAGTAAGATTCGGCAAGGGACTGGTGAAGTTGTTATCAGAGACATCGACCCTCTTCAAGTTATTTAATCTCGAGAGGGCGTCGGGCAGTTGTCCCGAGAACTGGTTCCCGCCTAAATACAAGTGCGTCAAACGCTTGCAGTTTGCAATCTCTTCCGGAATCCCTCCCACCAGATTGTTGCCCTTGAGGCTAAGAACAGCGAGAGACCCGACCCTGCAGAGAGGACTGGCATCAAGACAAGAGTCCCTGAGAAGTTGAGCTCCTCAAGAACGATCCTCTTCACTGACTGCGACTCGCATTCGACGCCCTTCCACTTATCGGTGCAGGGATCCGTGGACAAGCTCCAACCTCGATCAATCCCAGGAGAAACTTTGTCTATGAACTGAATCATCGACTGGTTGGTACCCTCATCAACTGAACTCGCCACTGGAAAGACGAGAAAGATCAGAATGGCAAGCACCGAGATAAGCGCTCGATGCATTTTCGGTGAATCGAGGTGAGACTACGAGAAACCAATGGACCCAATATTTTTCTTGTGCTGTGTTTATAATACCTGAATGGTAGTAAGTTCTTGGGCGGTAACAAGGTTGGTGATTGTGTGTGTTGGAATCAGCTGTGAATGACAATTGGCTGAACTTAACAATGGCAATAGTTTAAAAGACATTCTGGCCGGGATTGCCACTAGGCGCTATGTAATGAGCCAAAAGTTGAACGAGCCATTGCGTCACTCTTCTTTAAAAATTGGATGCCGGCAATTTGAAGAAGTCAAGAAAAAAGAGTCAATGTCCTTTATCAGTTGTCCTCTGCGCATTAAACGGGTCTCTAAAGGTCCAAATGGAGCATTAATTTAACCATCCGCTGCTATTACGGCACAATTTGGAGAGTTGCGAATGGCGTAACCGTACCAGACCGGGGCAACATCGACAAGGAAGTTCCTGGTAAATAATAAGAAAAAACATGGTAAGTAGTGTTCAGTTATTCCTATAGAATCTGTCTGAAGTGGGACACTGAGAGAACCTCATGCGACGAAGAATTCTTTCATGCGATAAGCTTTAGGTGCCTAAGCCTCTTTTAAATTCATAAAAGCATTGACGGTCAGAGAGAATCTGCGTGTCAATGTAAGAAACTTGTGCCCACCGGGAGAGAACTGACGGAGAACCCATGATGAAAAAGTACTAGTTTTCTGACGGACGTTTTGCGTGCATACAATATCAGAAAATTCGGAATATATCGCGACTGGTAGACATGCAAACCTGCATTCTCGGGGCATGTATAGCTAGTCCTCTGCTTTTACTGATCTCTATAGCCAAAACTTTTATGAATCAGAAATGCAATATCAAGTGAAGGAATTGGTCCACCTTGAGTGACAATCCCTTTTTATCTTCCAATCAAAATGTTCACTACAAAGTTCTTCTGGAGTTCCTCACAATAATGGCCAGTCCCATGATATTACAAACATACAACTCTGAATTAAATATAACTTTGACAGGTGGACATGAAGAATGGGGGTTGCGCCTTCACTTATGTAATAATTTGAATAGTTATCGATCCTACACTTAATTATGGATCTGCATGTCCAGCTATCTCGTCGTCATCACTTGATTCACTTCCCTCGACACTGATTTCCTCATCGTCGCTGTCTTCTTCCGCTCTGGAGTTGCTGATATGTTCCTTCTTTGCATATTGCTCGCAATACTCTATATCCACAATGCACAAATACGATGAATAATGCACTGGCGGTAAATAGTATGAAAATCTAACTAAAATTTTGGAATGCAAATTATCTAAAAAGCGCAAGTCTTGAGATACTTCAGCTCTATTGAGCATTCTCAGAAGTATGTCTCTTGATCTAGAACTCAATTCATCGCATTTCAATGCCATAAAAGTAAATGGGGCAAACAAAAGTCACCTTTGACTTTTTGATCGTATTGCTTCCTGTCTTTCATCATTAGTGAAGCAGCATCACCGTTTAGAAAGCTTGAAGGGTTGGGATAAAGCAAGAGTTGAGGAAGAAACACCTCAAATACATTCAAAAGATCTGCAATAGCAGAATAGAAGGGATCGTGTTTAAAATCCAATGTAAGAGCAACAAACCAAGATGCAGAAAGTAAAAAAATTGCGCATAAACTGACTTCTTGCACATTATGGCTAATTGAAGGACATGTGGAGATGAAAGAAACTGGATGAGCTAACAGAAAGGTTTATCAGAAGATGCAAAGAAGACGAACGATCTTAAATCAAAAAAATCTAGTATCTTTCTGTACTAACCAAACATTGGACTCCATGACTGGTTGATAACGTCCAGGCATACAGACCCCGACCTGCAAGTTCAACCGACATGAAATAGTCAGGACATTAACTATACTGCAGTCTACATTGGTATAACAAAAATTTCAGTTGTCCATTATTATCCATGGGACTCACTCACTCAAAGCAGTTGAACCATTCAAGACACAAGTAGTACAAGAACACAGGTGTTCCCTTTAACAGAAATACAATTACTCACATCTCATTAACATTTGGGTGATATATCTTGTTCACAAATTTAATGGAAGGAGACTTGTAGGGATATGCATCAGGAAGTTTTACCCGGATCTTCCAAACACCACCTTCGTATAGACCTGAAATCGTTTTATTAAGTAAAGCTTGCTGTATAACAGAATTTGGAGAGCTAGTCGAGTTCCTCAAAAGCATCTCTTTAAAGTTTTAGGTAACTACTCTAATATATCATAACTTCCTTAATTGGCTACAGCAATGAAACATAAACATTCATAATAACTTGAAAGTTATATGAAGAAACCCAACCAACCACCCTAACCCTCCCCCAGCGTATTTCTTTTACCTCCCTTCTACTCCACACACAGAGAGAAGGGGGAGGGAGGGAGGGAGAACATATGGAAAAGTAAACATTTTTTAAGGAGAAGTCATGTGCCACAGCATTGCTATGAATAAATCATCCAGCCATACGTCATCCATGCATCATCAGAAGTATGCCAGAAATTATTCCCAGTGCGGCAGAGAAGTTATTCAAAAGGCAAGAGACTTTCTGGTCGAGTCACCACTACGCTAGGAAGAAAGAGCTGAACAATCATTTTATTACTGACTTTGTTAAAATTGCACCTCTGCACTAACATTAAGACTTAAATTACCCTGTAAACTTAGCGGTTCAAAAAATTTATATCCATTTATTGAGCCGCAGGATACGCAGCCTTACACTACAATGATATGCTAATTGATTCTTCAAGCAATTTTCCTAAGCAGAACAGTTCTTTCTGCATCCCATAACATGCTTCAACAGATTAGAATTAATCATCTATTCACCTTCGTCACAGAGAGAGAGAGAGAGAGAGAGAGAGAGAGAGGAGGGGTGTGGGATGAAGGGAGGGAGGTAGAGAAAGAGGGGAGAGGGAAGAGAGACTATACTTTCTTTTGGCCCATGAAATTCCACGTTGAATTCATAAAGTCCGCCGTTGATTGTCTCCACAGTATAATCACTCATCATCCTGGATAACATAAACACGGAGCAAAAGAATATCGAAAGGCTTTATTAACTTCACCAAGTACAGATGTAGCCTAGAAAGTTAATCCACTAGATAACTAAGTAGTGCCTACAAACAAACTTTCGAGGAGACAGAAAGACAATTGAATACCATTGATTGCAGTGCATAGACCTAGTATGTTTATATTCAATTAGATTGAGCAAGTCCTAGTATTGACAAAAAACATAATTTAAGCAAACAGTTTACAGTCATGACGGACAATAATTTCCATACGTACGGCACATAACGATACTCGAGATGAAAAAATCGTATCAACAACCAAATACTGACATACATGAAATTTGGTAATATCTGTAACTTTAGAGCAACAGCTTCATCATATTGTGTGTAAAGATTTCCATTGTCTCTAAAGTCTACATTCACATGGTTATAGATATGTCCTTTCTATTTCATTTTCATGCCCTGGGGTTATATCTAGCTCCTTACAGAAAAATATTACAAAAATTTCTCTGAGAATGACGCTACATGCCACTTTTACCTTTGTCCCTTTCCCCACTGTTAATTAGTGTCATCATATCATATTTTCACTGCATTTTCAAGGTTGCCCAATCTCGTGAAAGACTCAATTATCTGGGGTTACTTTCTGTAAGATCCCATAGGAACCAATTAGCAATGCAAACAGCTTCTAGTCAAGTGCACCTTCAGAAGAAAAGGCTGGAAATTTCAAATCTTTCGTCATGACTTTTTATCTCCAATAAACACGATCAAAAACCCAAAAAACGTAAAACCATTCACAAACATGATATCGCCACTTCCATCAAAGAGATCATATCAAGGAACCAAGCGGCTGATGTACAGACAGTAACATCTATTTCATCCTATTCATACCACGTTCCTGACACACTTATGTGATACTTGTCGGACCAGAATGCAAAATAAAAGAAGGATTGCCTTTTTATTTCTTAGGTACAAATGGCAACAAATGTACCGTGATACGTAAAGCAGAAGTGAAAGATTAAAACAGAGCATATCAGCTAGAATGTGTAGTACCGACTACAGGGACTTACAGCTTCATAACATCCCTCTCTCTCCTCTTACTATGAGAAGACATTCTCGGTGCTTAGTACTCAAAGCCTGCAATAGTTGGACTGGAGATATTAGTACTAACAATTTCAAAGCGACAAGCTAGGAGAGCAACATTGAAGCTCAATTATATGCAAACGCAAGTAGTAGTAGCAGCAGCAGTAGTATACACGGCACAAATATAACATACACTCCAATCAAAGCACGCACTACGCGCAATTCCGGTATCGACAATGCTACTGCTCAATCCACAGCTTCAAGCTCCATTCATCGCCGACAACAGATTAACAACAGCAGCAAAAAACCAAAAAAAAAAAAAAAAAGGACAACGAAAAGCAGGATAGTGAGGAGAAATCAAGCGAAAGACGAACTTGCGGGGACCAGATCGATCGCCCCGGAATTTCGTCTCGGACGCCGTCCCGGCGATGATCCTCGACAGCGATCAGCGTAGAAAGCTCGAAAAGCAGGGAATGCGATCGAGAGGAGAGAGGAATCGAGATTCGAGATCTTACGAAATGAATCCTCGGGAGGAGGAGCTCGAGCCGGCGGAGGCGGCGGAGACGAGCGGAGGAAAGCCGCCGCCGGCGGGTGACGGTGGAACGGGAGCTTCGCGAGAAATTGAGGAAGAGGGTGAGGGGAGTGTTAGCACGTGTCCGACCACGCGGATGAGATCGTGCTTTATATATTCGATTTTGGCTAATCAGGGCACGTTCGGTAACGTTTCTGTTCAAATTTTTTTTTTTTTTGTGAAAGGTAAATAGAATATATGGAGCTTGGAAAATTACAAAAGATCGGGTCCATAACCTACACTCTCATAACATAAGAGTGGAGGGGAACCGATGTAAAACGAGCAAGAACATAAGCTAAGGAAAACAGCAAGCGAAGGCAATGGCGAAAGCACCATACAACCCACGGAGACCCTCCGAACTAACATACAAAGGCTAAGAACGGAGAAACCAGAACAGAGGCGAGCGGAAACAAGATCAGCGAGTAGAGAAGACCACCGGATCGAATCCCCAGCACCTTTGAAGCCTTTTGTTCCTCGGAGATGGAGGAACATTGGAGAAAGAAATAGCTTTGTCTCTGACCGCCTTAATAAGGTGATTTTTAATTTCAGGAATGGCTATTGCTTCACCCCGGAAAATAGCAGCATTCCTCTTCTTCCAAATTAGATGACACAAAGCTCCGAAAGAGAATCGAACAATCCTGTGATAGAAATCCTTTTCACTGAAGAACTTCATAGCCCAGAAAATGAGATCCTTCCAGCTTCTGTTCTTCCACGGGAGGTTACACCTGGCGGCCCAAAAGAAGGCCAGAGGTGCCAAGGTGCGACAACCGAAGAAAAGATGATCAACAGAGTCTGGAACTTCATTGCAAAAGGCATAGAGACTGTAGTCTATTCTGCCATGAGATAGAAGCATCGCCTGAGTAGGAATGCGGTTTTTTGTTATAAGCCATAATATAAACTGATACCGCGGAGCAAGGGCGTTATCCCAAATGAGAGAGGCCCATTTGACCGGGTTTCTCTTGACCCTGATGGATTCCCATGCCAAGGCAACCGAGTACGCACCAGAGGAGTCGCAGCACCAAATAAATTTGTCCTGCACAGAGGATAGCGGCGGCAAAGCAATCGACCATCTTTCCAGAAGATTTTTGAATGCAGTACCTACCGGGGAGTAGAGATCAGCTACCACTGCATAATCCGGTAGGCAGACTCTGTCCCTAAAAGAGATAGGGATGAATCCATCCAAAGGACCACACGGAAGCCAATAGTCGTGCCACAGCGAGACGGAGTATCCATTGCCAATCACCCACCTGAAAGATAGGCGAAAAAAGGGCCTAAGCTGGAGAATCTTCTTCCACGTCCAGGAGCAAGTCCTTGGCTGAGCGGCAATCCAGAAATTTTTCTTCTTTAGGAAAACCGAATGAACCCATTGGCACCACAAGGATTCTTTATCGGAGAATAAGATCCATATATATTTAACCATAGAAGCCCTATTGCACTCCCTTATATTCCGAATGCCGAGGCCCCCTTCAGCTTTTGGACAACAAACATCTTCCCAAGCCACTCTGGCACCACCCCGACCTAGTGATGTACCTTTCCATAAGAATTGCCTCATTATCCGCTCAATATCCGCTAGGACCGAGGATGGAAGAGTGAAAACGCTCGTCCATAATGCTTGGACGGAATGAAGAACAGATCTTATAAGTTGCAGCCTACCTGCAAACGATAGAAACCGATGCGTCCATGATTGGATTCTTGCGGTAATGCGATCTGTCAATACTATGCAGTCCGCTCTATTCAATCTAGAAGAGATAATCGGTACACCAAGATAGCGGACCGGTAATTTCCCCTCCTGAAATCCGAAAGCCCAAAGGATTCTGTTCCGAATAGAAGTATCACCACCAGCCATGAAAATCTCGCTCTTGTGCTTGTTAGGAAGTAAACCACTCCAAGAGGAGAACAGATCAAGCCCTGTTTTCAACATAACAACCAACTTCCAATCCGCTTGACAGAACAGGAAAACGTCATCAGCGAAAAACAAATGGGAGAGCTGAACCTGCTTGCATCTCCAGTAGAATTTAAAATCTGGATTGGAGGTGCGAGAAATCAAGATACCGGAGAACACCTCCATTACCAACGTGAATAGGTATGGGGACATTGGATCTCCTTGCCTTAGGCCTCTACCCCCCGGAAAAAAACCGTGAAGATCCCCATTGATGGATATAGAGAATTTCGGAGTCCGAACACATACCATAATGAGCTTTATAAAGTGGGAAGGAAACCGAAACGCTTCAAGGGCCAGCTCTAAGAAATCCCAGTCGACAGTATCATAAGCCTTATGAAAGTCAACTTTTATCGCACACTTAGGCAAATACGGGTTTAGATGGAATCCTGCAAACAATTCCTGAGCTAATAGGATGTTATCCCTCATTCTCCTGCCCTTAACAAATGCATTCTGGGACTGACTAATCAAATCCCCAAGGACCCCAGCTATTCTATTGGCTAAAATCTTCGTAATCACCTTATAAATCGTGTTACAACATGCAATCGGTCTATAGTCCATTACCGCACTAGCATTAGGCACTTTAGGGACAAGCGCTAGAGTAGTGGCATTTACCTCTTTTAAGAGCTGACCGTTGCGGAAGAAGTCATGCACTGATTCGAGCACTGAAGAGCCAACAGAATCCCAGCAATATTTGTAGAATTCGACAGAAAAACCATCCGGACCTGGGGCCTTGCCCTTTGCCAGCGAAAATAATGTGTTTTTGATTTCAGAATCAGAAACCGGCATATTGAGGAAGCTTGATTGGTCTTGGGACAGGGTCTTGCGAACATACTGCCTCACCTCATCAATGGACGGTCTGATCAGCCCTTCCTTCGGAGATAACAGATCGGAAAAATAATTAACAAACACCTGAGGAACCAAGACCGGATCAGTAATTACGGTTCCGGATGGGTCTTTTATAGAGAGGATGCGATTCAATAAGTGCCTTCTCTTCATAGATTGGTGAAAGAACTTCGTGTTCCTATCACCCTCTTTTAGCCATGTAATCCTAGACTTCTGTCTATAGAAGGATTCTTCCTGAGATTTGAGATCAACAAATACATGGCGACGCTCCCTTTCTTCTTGAGTAAGAGTTGAGCTTGTCGGGTTCAACTGGAGCTCTAGCTGAGCAGTTGTCAGAGCGTCTCTAGCCTCAGCAACCTTGACTGAAATGTCGGAGAAAGCCTTACGGTTAAGAGATCTAAGCCGCGCCTTTACTCTCTTAAGCTTCGATACAAGTTGGTACATGGATATGCCTGCAACCGGACTATCCCATGCCTGCTGGACAATGGCCTTAAACTCTGGATGGTGAGTCCAAAAGTCGAAGAATTTAAAAGGCTTCCTCTTATATGAGGGCTGCAAAACTCTAACAGTCATAGGACAATGATATGATATCCCTGGATTAAGGAAATTGGCCTCTGAGTAAGAGAATTGAAGATTCCACTCACCGTTGACGAGAACGCGATCGATCTTCCTCATTTTCCTCGCGTCACCGGATGAGGTGGACCAAGTGAAACGGCACCCAACATATCTGAGGTCCACAAGTTCCGCACGGGCCAAGCATTGGGGAAATTCATCAAAGTAGGAAATCCAGTTGGTAGAACAGCCAATGCGATCGGAAGGATCTTTAATTGCATTAAAATCGCCAGCGACCAACCACGGAGAATTCTGGAAAATATCACTATAATGGCAAAGGTCTTCCCATAGAGGGCGCCGGCGGGCAAACGTGTGCTCCCCGTAAACAGCAGATAGACAGCAACTTAACCCCGAACTATTAAACTTCAGCGTGCCATGCACCACTTGATAACTAATGGAAATAGCAAAGTAGGAGACTAATTCTGGATTCCAGCCAACCCAGATCCTCCCACGAGGCGAAAACTCATAATTCGAAAGCCAATACCAACCCCTCATGAGGGTGGACGAGACCGATTCAAAAAGATCCTCAGGCACTTTGGTCTCAAGGAGGCCAATGAAACACAATTTATTTATAGCAACAAAACGCCTGATTTCCGCCCGCCTAAGGGGATGAAGAATACCTCTAATATTCCAAAAGCCGATTATCATCCAAAAAACATAATAAGGAACAGGATTACCTCTTCCTGGCGGTCCTCCTGGCCGTAGCCGAAGCTTTCGGTGCCGCAGCAGGAGGGGGGTCAGGAAGGAGACGCAGCAATTGGTTCTGAAGATTAGGAACCTTTGCAGGAGGTTTCCTTTTTAGCATAGACTTGTCTACCGACTGAACTTCATCATCGCTGGATTCACCATGGATGCTGGAATTCGAAATTTCCTCAAAACTTTCTGACAGAGCGAGAGGAACGGCCGCTTTGTCGCAAGAAGGTTCTGGGATCATAGAAGGCTCCTCTGGCTGGACGTCCTTACGTTTCATCACTTGGCCTTCCTCGGTAGGAGGGGAAAGGCCGAAAGAGACAGCTGCAGCTGCAGCAGCAGCAACAGCCTGTTTTGCCGCTTTCTTTTTCTTCTTTTTATTCTTTCGCTTAACCTGTATCCATTTCAAGTCTCCTGAAGCAGATGCAGACTCAGCAAGAGTGGCGCAGTTAGCAGGATTGATCATAGATGATTCATGACCTGGGTGCATTTTCGGCGAACTAGTCCCACCTATATGATCAGACCTGATACAGATTTGCGGATCCCCGAACGCATCATTCAAATCCTCCCTACTTGAAGTAGGATGAGTAGCCACCCCTTTACCTTTTGCCATCTGAGGAACCGCTTCTCTGATCGGGACCTGAACGAGCTCAGTCTCGTCATTTCCATCCACCGGCAAGGTTGGATCAGATTCTTTAACTGTATCAGTGCACTTGTGCCCGAAAATTCTGCACTTCAAGCAAGCTAAAGGCTTCCATTCATATTCCACATCCACAACAACCAGTTTCCCCATAAGTTCCAGCTTAAGAGACTCATAGGCAGGTTGCTGCACTGTTATTTCCACACATACACGGGCGAAGGTAAGCATGGACATCTGCTTCGTTCTGTGGTCCACGTAAAGCGGTTTCCCGAGAGCACTAGCTACCTTACTAATATAATGAGCAGACCAGAAAGAGAATGGAAGATTTCTCAATCTAACCCAAACCGGCACAGATTGAAGAGAGTCTTTGTTTAACTCAATTCCCGGTTTCCATTGTTGGAGTATCAGTAGGATTCTAGCGACAGTAACAGTCCCACCTTCTAATATTTTCCTCCTGAACTCAGGATCAGCAAACCGCAGCAGAAATAAGCCCCTGCCATTAGACATCACTTCAAGCAATGCAGGACCCCATGCTCTCTTAAGCGACTCATCGACAACCTTAAACGGTAAGATCCTTCCTATGAAATACCCGACAAGGCAGTCATATAGCTTAGGATTAGCAACATCTAAGTCAGACTCATCCATGTGAATAATAGGATCACTGTCAAAATGCATAGGAGTGTATTCAAGATCGTAACCCCTGGTAGCACCACTTGTAACAGCTGCCCAGGTGCGGTTCGCAGGCTTAATCGAACCACCCCTAGAGTTGTTACGCCTTGACCTGGACCTACCCCGACTGTTTACGCGACCTCGCGCAACACCAGATTGCAGACGCACACCCGCGGTTCCAGAGGAAGGGGCCGAAGCCTTGCAAGTCGGTGCATTACCAGGGTTGTCCACCGCCGAGGGATCCTCAATAACATGAGGGGATTGGGTTCGTTCACTCGGCCCTTCATCACCTGAACGGGCCCGAGCTACTACCGGCTCCATTACAGCAAGATCGAGCGACAGAAATGGAGAAACCCTAATCCATCTCACAGCAATAAGCCCACGGAATGAAGACGTACCAGGCTACAAAGCAGAGGGGTTTGAAGAGCTGAGGAAGGCGCGTCTTGTCGCGGAAGAACGGGCCCAACCGTCGGTCAACAAGAGCGGAACCAGCAACGGACGAAGGCGCAGGAACAGTGCGGAAATCGCCCAAGAGAGAGCATTCTAATCATTTTTCATTTTTCTGAAAATAATTGTTCCAGGAACAGAAATAGAAAAAACTATTTTTGTTCCAGGAAACAATTTTTGAATAAAAGAATGTGTTTGGTAACTATACAAAATTTTTGTTTTTGGAATAGAAAAAGAACAAAAACACGTTTGGTAATTGCACATAATTTATGTTCCCGGAATAGAAAAAGAACATAAACACGTTTTGTTAACCGTAAAAAATTTCTGTTCCAAATTTTTTTGAAGTGCCTTTTTTTTTAATAAAGTGTAATCTTGGTATGGAATTCTCATTCTCATGAAATGCTCATCAATTTAATTTTGTTAATGATGAGAAGACAAACATTCTGAACGTGATCATATGTGCATACTTGGTAGAAAATTTAGTAAGTAAAGTTTGTACCGAATTTTTCTCAAGTGCTTTTTTTTTTTTAATAAACTGTAAACTTGGTATTGAATTCTCATTCTCATGAAATGCTCATCAATTTAATTTTCATCATGGTGAGTGAAGAAAAACATTTTGAACATGGTCATATGTGCATACTTGAGAGAAAATTTTATAAGTAAAGCTCGTACAATAAGAACTAGCAAAAAAAAGAGTATCTTATAGATCTCAACATGGACCCTTTCATACATGACATCACCATAAATAATAAATAAATAAATAAATAAAAACCTTTCTCACGGCATCAAAAGCCAATGAACTGTATTTGTTGCCTTATTCCTCCTTCATACTTATTGACACAACACATGAATGAAAAGCCAACAGGTACAGCAAGTTCACAAGAAGACATCGACATGAGAACAAAGGGGGAGCAATTATCAGAACTGGATTACATATTGCTAGACTTACTTTTAGAGAGAAGAAAAGAGCAACCTCCACCCTTTTTTTCTAACCCTGACCTATAAAAATACCACACTTTTGACAGACACCAGAGGATGCTCGAAAGGTCAATCTAATGTTCTGATTTCAACTCCTAATATATCCTTGACCATCACAAAGAAGCCTACAAATCAAATCCCTTGCTTCAGGTGACAATCTGGCGTCCTCTAGAAATTTTAAATGATTTTTCCAATGTACAATCTGCAAAAAAGCAAAAAAGAAACATCACTGAAAAAGCTAAAACAGATGGAACAATCTTGGGAAAAGAAGCTCACTCAAATTGGCAAAACAGATGGATAGACTTAATTAATTGCTAAGAAAAAATCAGGAAAAGAAAGGAAGGGGAGCAAAATCGCTCCTCTACTTCACTCTCTCTCTCTCTGAGAGAGAAAGAACTGACAGACTCATTCTCTCAACCTCAGCATCTTCACAAAGTGTCCCTCTTCCTAATGCGGTGGACCGAATTCCATAGACTAAATTCTATTATTGTAACATAATCATCGATCGTCTCAGTACATGAGGACATGAAGAGAGATTGCTGTGTAACACAGTCAAGGAAACATATCTCTTTAGACAGATCATGGGCTAATGCAACTGAAACAGTTGAAATTGATCCAAAGGGAAAGATGCATTTACATTCTGAAGAAAATATAGACTTTGCATTGGGGAGATTAATGTGAGTACTTACTACACATCATTAAACATTTCAAAATGTCCATGTATCGGCATTTTGATTACTTGTAACTGAAAACATAAACCACATCCTACATCTACAAGACCCTAAAACCAACAATAGGGACAACTCATGAAAAACTACATCTGGAAAATTAGAGGGGGAAAATAAAAAGTTTAATTGATTGTTATAAAAAAGTAAGAGGACGAATGATAGAAGCCATTCCTCAGCTTCCATAAGGCTTCTCCCTTCACATCATCATCATTCAATTATCATATGTCACAAATGCGATGACAATGGATGGAACTACCTGAGGATGAAAGCAGCAATTTTCAGAAACGTAAAACAGAGTGTACAAGCAAAAACTAGCAAATGCATTGACAAAATTGTGTCTACTCCTAAGTTAACAATGCTCCTTACGCCTTACACTACTAAAACCTCAGCAGCGCTCACCTGCGAGTCGCTGGCTCAAGCGAGCAGAGCGTTGCTGCTCTACTCCCTCAATAAGCCGATCATACTCGGCGAATTTGGCAAGTCATCGAATTCATCGGGTTACAGCTTAGAAAAGAGGGACAGCTATTTCGGGAGGTTGTAGGATGCGATCTACACGAGTGCAAGCAACCAAGGGTCGTGTGCCGGCGGTCTCTTTTGGCAACTGTTTGCTCGAGGCATGGATAACTTCAGCGACAAGTACAAAGTCATACTAGAGCAGAGCCCTTCCATAGCTAGTATCATCGCTCAATAGTCTTGCAAGATGTCATCTCTACGCTCGCTTGAGCGAGCAGCGCTCGCCTGTGAGTCGCTCGCTCGAGCGAGCAGACCGTTGCTACTCGCTCGCGACGCTCGCTCGAGCAAGCAGCGCGCGAGCGAGCGAGCAGAGCAGCGACGCTCGCTGGAGCGAGCAGAGAGTTGCTGCTCCGCTCGCAACGCTCGCTGGAGCGAGCAGATGCGAACGCACATCTGGGCGAGTCTGCTCGTTCGGGGCTCGAGCGCGAGGGCTCGCTCGAGCGAGCATCTCGCTGAGCAAGCCCTCAAAGATTTGGGCAACCGCTGGCTCGAGCGAGCCGTCGCGCTCGAGCCCCGAGCAACCGTCGCCTAGATCTGCGAGGGGTGGCTCTCGTCGAAGCCCTCGTCAATCGGTGAAGGAGGAGCAGTGAGCAGGTTCACCTGGTGAAGGAGCAGTGGCTGTCGGCGCCAGAGAGAACAACGGTGGAGAAGCCAGATGGCTCGAGACAGAGGCGGCTGTCAGCGCCGGAGAGGACGACGGTGGAGAAGCCGGATGGTCTCGAGATAGAGGCGGCTGTCGGCGCTGGAGAGTGAGAGGCACCGAAGAAGACGAAATGTGTTCCAGAAACAAGAAACAAAATTTTGTTTGTTTCTTGTTTCTGTTCCAGATGTGTTTCTGGGAAAAAAAAAATAATTTTGGAACAAAAACGCAAACAAACGTGTTTCTATTCCTTTTTTGTTCCCAGGAATAAAAGAACACAAAAATTGTTTAAAAACAGAAAAAAGAAATCAAAACAAACAGACCCTTACTCCTTTTTGCCTTTTCTTTTTCTTTCTCGACGCGACAATTTACAATATATTCTCGAAACATGATGTGCATAAAAAAAAAAAGCAAGGCCGTTGGTCTTACATTTGTCATGCCTTGTTGGATTTCAGATTTTACAATCGAACCCTTTACACCGTAATCGAAATGAGATTCGTTGTCTTATTAATTGTTGTATACATAGAATAAATGGATGCAATTTAAGCCGTCCCTCTCTCATGCGCATAGATTTGTGCTGCCGTGGCAACCTCATCATCTCCATTAGCTGTCGACCCATGCAATTGCCTCGGTAACTCGTGGACTGAAAATTCACAAGCACTCGAGCCATACGAGGCACCCAATCTCATTGATCGGATCAGAGGGTTTACACATGCGCAAGCACATGATGCAAACACTAATTCAGGTTCAGAAGAGAGGGCTTCATACTCATGAACCCTCGTGCAGAAGCAAAGATTTGCGCAATTCTAACCCATACGTAATTGTCACAGGCCTAAAGAGAGTCGACCCAAGAGGATCCTGGAGGGCGATCGCGACTCACTCGTAGACCTCCTGCTCTCACTCGGATTCCCACCAAACCTTCTTCCCAAAGTTTCCAAGGGCGGACGAAACCGTCATTGAGTTATATTCTAGAAGTCCATTCCGTTATTTATGTCGGTAGACGGTAGTTGACATTATGTCGGTAGTTGAGGTGGTGCGATCTTGTCCGCCGATAGAATTCTAGATCAATAGTTGTAATCCGAGACCCTCAATTATAAAAGGGGTGTCCTCCTTCATTTGTAAGCATCCACCACTTCCGCAATATAAAGCAAAGCTTCTTTCCAGAGCTCTTCTCTCTAGATTCTTTCTCTCTCTACGATCCGGGTAAGGCGAGCGAGTGAGCGTTCGATCGAGCAAGTCTTGGCTTAGGTGCTTCGGCGATCCAATCCGATCCTAAAGTGCCCAAGTCGCCGCGCGGTTACGATCCCAATCAATCGGCCCGTGACAAGTGGTATCAGAGCTGAAGAGAGATCCGTTTCCAAGAGATTGAAGAGCGCCAACTGTTCGAGAGAATGTCAAGCCAAGAAGCGGCTATAGTTGGAGAGGCCGGGCAAGTCAAAGAGACCCACGGCCAATCAAAGAAGAGGGAGACCTCGATGGATGCTGCGGCCACGTTCGATGAGAAGATCGGGAAGGTCCGGAGTGCCGTGCTCGAACTCATGGAAAGTTTTGACGATGTGCGAGACCGGATCATGGAGGTTGAGGGCTCGCTCCGCGAAGACTTCACGACCGGCATCAACCAAGCTACGGCTCCGTTGTTCAACAAGGACGAAGCTCTCGAAGCATTGATCGATGGTTTGAACGAGCGTGTCCAAATAATCGAGGAGGTAAGCCCGTGTAGGGAAGAGGTTGAAGCCATGAAGGCGGAGATCCAAGAGCTCAAGTCCGAGCTCGCCTTATGCAAGCGAAGCATCACCAACAATGCGGTGCCTACTCAAGCGGTGCCCAAAATTGAGGTGCCGAAACTAAAGGAGTTCAAAGGCAACCGGTCCGCCCAAGAGGTGGACAACTTCGTGTGGAGCATGGAGCAATACTTTGGCGCTGTCAACATCCGAGACGAGTCAATCAAGGTACGAACCACTTCCATGTTCCTGTCTGATACGGCAATGCTTTGGTGGCGGAATAGGTGTGACGAGATTAGACGCGGCGCTGATCCCGTGAACACGTGGGACGACTTCGTGAGAGAGTTCCGCAACTACTTTTTTCCCGAGTTCGCTCAACAAGAGGCTCGTAGCATGCTCCATCGCCTCGAGCAAAGAGGCACGATCCAAGAGTACGTGAAGGAGTTCACGGAGGTCAAACTCCAAATTCGCAACCTAAGCGAAGAGGAGGCTTTCGGAGCGTTCATGGATGGATTGAAGCCATGGGCACAACTCGAGTTGAAGCGGCGGGACATGAGTAGTCTTGCGCGAGCGCTAAGCATGGCCGAGTCTCTCATTGATCTCACCAAGGTTGAGCCGAGGAACAACCGAGCAAGAGATTGGAGGTCGGATCGACTTGACGACGAAGGAAGAAACACTCCCCGAGGCGCGCCCGATCAAGGCGGCCGAGCCAAGACGTGTGGAGAAAGGTCTTCCAAGCTGTCCTTCCAAAATGGTCGACCACCAACAGACTACGCGAGTAAGTTCGATCAACCTCCGCCCTATCCTTGCTTTATTTGCAAAGGTCCGCACTGGATCCAAAAATGCCTGAAGAGGGGTCGAATCAACACCCTCCTTGCCATCGAGGAAGAGAAGGAGGTGCCCAAAGAAAATAAGAGGCAGATCTGGATTGGAGCTGTGAGGATGATCAACTCGGTCCAAGCCCGATCGCCGACCAAAGAAGAAGGAATCACACCAAACGTTCTTCGTGGAAGTCAAAGTGTGCGGCCGAACGCTTTACGCTTTGGTTGACACCGGCGCATCCAACATGTTCATGTCGACCGAGGTTGCAAAGGCCTTGGTACTTCACGTGGAACCATCCGGGAAGTCGTACAAGCCCATCAATTCGGGCGACTTCCATGGCGTAGGAGCAACTCCCGACGTGGATGTCAAGATTGGCGGATGGAAGGGCAAAATAGCGTTCGAGGTAATCCCTCTTGACGACTATGATCTCATCCTTGGGATGTAATTTTTCCATAGTGTGGAAGCCATGATCGACATGAGGACCAAGTGCATGATGATCCTCGACCAAAAGTGCTCGTCGATGATCCCCATGATCAAAGGGGTGGTCGACACCAAGACCATCGCGTCAATCCGACGCCTTGACAAGAGCTTGAAGGCCATGATGCGCATCAACAAGTTATCAGAGGTGAAGCCGAAGGTCGAGTTGGATCCTACCCCAACACACGCCATGCCAATTCAAGCACTCTTCCCCGAGGTCGAGTGCTCACCTCATGCTCCTCCCAAGCCAAAGATGGAGCCGCGTGCCAAGTCCGAGTTCATCATCGAAGGTTGTGGTCCTTCGTTCATGAGCGACCGAGCGAAGCGAAACAAGAACAAGAGAACTCGTGCCAAAGCCCATAAGGCTGCCCGTCAAGCTGAGAGCGACGAGGACGTCGCTTGATTGAGTGGGGGAGAATGTCACGGGCATAAAGAAAGTCGACCCAAGAGGTTCCTGGAGGGCGATCGCGACTCACCCGTGGATCTCCTACTCTCACTCGGATTCCCACCAAACCTTCTCCCCGAAGTTTCCAAGGGTGGGCGAAACCGTCATTGAGTTATATTCTAGAAGTCCGTTCCATTATTTATGTCGGTAGACGGTAGTTGACATTATGTCGGTAGTTGGGGCGGTTGCGATCTCGTCCGCCGATAGAATTCTCGATCAGTGGTTGTAATCTAAGGCCCTCAACTATAAAAGGAGTGTCCTCCTTCATTTGTAAGCATCCACTACTTCCGCAATATCAAGCAAAGCTTCTTTCCAGAGCTCTTCTCTCTAGATTCTTTCTCTTTCTACTATCCGAGTAAGGCGAGCGAGTGAGCGTTCGATTGAGTAAGGCTTGGCCTAGGTGCTTCGGCGATCCAATCCTATCCTAAAGTGCCCGAGTCACCGCGTGGTCACGATCCCAATCGATCGGCCCGTAACATAATGCTGCATCCTAGTTACTTGATGTTAGACCCATTAAACGGGTAGGTCGGGTCGGGTTATAAATGGTCCGACCCAAATTGTCCCATTTAACCCGTTTATGACCCGTTTATTGCAATGCAAAAAATTTTGACCCATACCCGACCCGACTATACCCAACCCATACCCGACCCATTTAACTAAACTATATATATAAATGGTATTGCTAAAATAATTTTATACAACACAAATTTAATGGACAATTTTTAAAATTTTTAAAATAATTATTTAAAAAATAGAATATTAATTATTATTTTTTCTTTTTAAAAAAATAAAATTTTAATTATTTTTCGTTTTTTAAATATAATTTTTCTTTTCTTTTTCTTTTTTCTTTTTTCTTAATCTTCTTTGGCCAGACGCCGGCCACGATGACGGTCGGCGGCCGGCCACAGGCGAGCCTCAAGCTCGCCAGATCGGCGAGGCTTAAGGCTCGCTAGATCCGGCAAGCTCGAGGCTCACCGGCATCGGGCGAGGCTTGAGGCTCAAGCCTCGTCGGGAGTCGGCGAGGCCAGATCCGGCGAGCTCGAGGCTCGCCTGGCCGGTCGCCGGCAACCGGAGGAAGAAGAAAGAAAAAAAAAAAAGGAAAGAAAATAATAATTATAATTATAATTTCGGTTTTTATTAAAAAAAATAGTTTTGTAAAGGCAAAAAGAGGAGAGATTGTGAAGTCTTCGGTGATAATGGGTTTTAAATCCAACCCATTTAAGACCTATTTAAGACCCACCTACTGTAAGTCTTTACTTGTTAAACTCATTTAACTAACTTCTTTTAAAAACAAGTGACCCATATATGATCCATTTATGATTTAAATGGGTCATATATGGGTTGATGACCCATTTTAACACCTATACTTGATGTCAAGTTCGCTTTCTGCATTCTTCTCGGAATGCCTTGTAAACCAACGTATTTAAGCATATATAGCCAACGAATCAGATGCCAAACTCACCAACCCGCATTCTAGCCTTTGACACTCAGTTGACATCGACACAAAGAGGAGGGTAAAAAGACATCAAATAGGCTATGTTTTCGCAAGGTGACTAACTATGAGAGACCATGTCTGAAAACTCACTATAAATATGGCTTGAAGCTCAAGAACTCATCCGGGTTCTTTCTTCTGAAGTCCTGCATGATTGACTTCAACCGACAAGAAGAAGAAGAAGGAAACAGTACAGGAAGATAAGAAGAAACATCATGACTCATCAACTTTCATCAGACGATTACCCGTACCACACTTTTTTACAAGTTCTCACCTGATTTCAACTCTTCGCAGCTTACAAAGAAGAGAACAAACTCAATCCAAATAAATTCCAGATCCAAAAACCAGAGAGAACCCGAACAGACTCTTAAAAGGATCCAGTAATTTACAAGGGGTTGGAAAAGAATAGTAGCAAAAGAAATTACATAAAACTTATATATGAATCAATATTTCGCTTTGCAAGTCGACTTTTATTCACCGAAATCCGAATGTTATTACACTCGCAAATGACACTAATTGTGGCCATAAAGCTGATTCAGATTGAAGTAGCCCCTCATTATAAATGTAGCCAGCATTAATACCAAATAATCAAAAGATAAGAAAGACAAAAATTTTCGTGTTTTTAAGCTCAAAACAACATTTATAAAACTACGTCACGATTATCCTTCCAATAGGCGAAATTATACACAGAGCGTAATTGGTAAACGAAATTCTCACACAAGCAAGGATAAAATCAGAGTGCTTAGAATCGAACTTTAACTGGCCTAGACACGTACTGTTAATAACTGAAGTTAAATTTTCTAGAAGAACTCGATTCCAATGCATGCTCATTTAGGAAAAGAGTAAGCTCATTGAAAGCTAGAAATTCTCCAAATTACAATTTCTTCATTGCCAATGATCTAATCGCCATAGATTATCAAAACCTTATTCATTCTTGATCGCAGTATTGAAACATACGACATGTGAAAGTGTTGCGTGCGGAATATGGACAAGTGAATCGGATAAAATAGTCGGAATGAAAGAAAGGAAATCGTACACAGAATTTACGTGGTTCAGTCCGAATATCGGAACCTACGTTCACGAAAAGAGCAGCACAGAATTCCATTATAGAAACAAGCGATACACTGGATATTTAATCACTCGAGCACTCAAATACACTCTCAGTGTTTCCCAGCCCCAAATTACACTTAAATAACTTACACAGTATTTAGCCCCTCATAATTCCTAGTGAAACCTCATTCAAGAAATTAAACAAATTCTACTCCCAAGAATTTAACTGATTAAAACACTGGGTATAATTACGTATGCACACTTTGCATGGGTCGCATTTAATGAAGCAGAAAACATGCGCCCGTAATCTTTGAAGATAAGCATTAAAAAAGGATGGCCGCCGTCTTCCAAGTTCATCTCCACGACGTTCAACTCCTTCAATTAATATTTTATCATTTCTTTCCTTCTGTTGGCTTCAACTGAATAAACAAATAGCAAAGGAAAGAAACAAGGAGTTAATGAAAGAAGACAAAACAAGCCCACAATTTTTTACTTTTGCATTGGTCTTCAACGTCCATTTCTTGCCATGCATGCACGTCCATGTGCATGCAATTAAAGAGGTAGAAAAATAATGGACTTGGGAGATGTGCACATCTTTGACAAATCTACACGTGCAGAAGGCCTTCATGCTTTGCTTCTTCATTGTCAATTTGCGCGTATCAATTTGCGCCGAACTTTGATCAATAAATGCTCCTCGTGTGCATCAAACCTCATGTTAAACTCAACCTCGAGATATAATTTTAACAGAAAGTGTATTAATTCATATGATCAGTGGATTAGCATTGGACTAGACCGCATTCCATGGCAACACAGATTTAATTACTACTTATTACAATTATAACCAACCACAAAACCAACAAGCCATCATGGCAAACACCCACAAATAAATCAACCCTTCTCTGAATCCAAAAGAAATTTCTACTACATCAATGGATTTTTTTTTTTGGTAAGAACATCAATGGATTATCTCCCAAAACAACCACAAAAGAGACGAAAGCATCATACCGTCAAGAGAAACGCATTGGGTCCTTTGCCATCGCCGCCATCGCCGCCCAAGCAACACCCAACTCTCTCCACGACATCATCAAACCCAACCTCGAGCTTGTAACACTCCCCTCGACCTGCACCCAGAACTCGACCCGCCTCCTCTAGGGCATCAGCCAAACCCTAACCCTCCCCCACTGCGCCAGCTCGCAGAGGCGGGCGGGGCCCGGGAGAAGCCGGCGCGGAGGGAGCCGGCGTCGAGGCGGTGGCGGTCGTGGAGGGGCGGGGGACGATGTCGTCGTGGGCGGGGAGAGGGCGAGGGCGTGGGAGCGGAGGACGAGGGGGCGGCGAGGGCGAGGTCGCGGTGGCGGAGGGAGGCGAACCGGACGCGGCCGGAGCCGCGGGGCTTCCGGTTCTTGCGCTCGGTGAAGATGTCGATGGCGTAGACGGAGGCCGGGCCGAGGGCGGATTCGAGAAAGCGGAGGAGGTCGTGGGCCGTCACGGTCTGCGCGGGATGTTGGACACCGCGGCGTCGGCCTCTCCACCACCGCGCCTCCCATTGCTGCACACGGACGGACGAAGAGAGAGAGAGAGAGTTAGAGAGTAAGAGAGAGAGTGTGGAACTCTCTCGTCTCTCGGAGTGTCGTTGCGAGGAAGACGACGACAGGGTCGACCCCGGTCTGCGCTTCTTCTCGGGCGATCTGCGTCCGTCTTCTCCCTTTCTGTTCTCCTTTTCTTTTCTTTTCTTTTTTTCCTTTTCAACTCCTTCCAACATGGAAGGGGGAGGTGAGGGGTTCAAATCCCCACATTCTCAGGGAGGGAATGGGGTGAGGACGCGTAAGTTCCAGGAGTGGGTTTCGACTCCCACGCCCTACAAGAGGCAGGGCAAAAGTCTGAGCGTGAGTGTAGAATAGGAATAGAGTAGGGCTGACAAAAAAAAAAAAACTCCTTTTCTTTTAAATTATTACCACGAAAAACTTTTAAATCATCGTAATCTAAAATTGATACATCCGTAACAGATTCACTTTTCATTAAATTTTATTATTAAATTATTAAATTTGACGACACGCGATAATTAACATGTATATTGATTACTCAGCTGCACACAAACGGCAAAGAGAGAGGCAATGTGCGTGGAACTCCCTTAGGGCCCGTTTGGTTCAGCTTTTGGGGAATACATTTGCCAAAATGCAAATACCTTTGAGTGAATGGGGTTTTCCGAAATGCAAATATCGTTTGGTAAAATTTGCATTAAAATACAACTTTGGCCAAAATACCGTTTGGTAAAATTTGCATTTGTAAATGACTTTTATTAAATTAAAAAAACAAAAAAAAAATTCTATTTTCTTTTTTGAAGTCCGGCCGCCGGACCGCCGGATCTGGTCGCCCGGGTCGCGCGACCCGGGCGTCGCCTGAGGTCCGGCGACGGTCGCCGGGGTCGGGGAACCCTTGGCCGGCGCATTACCGGCGCTCGCGACCCCTTGGCCGGCGGTCGTCGGCGTCCGATCGGCTTCTCTCCGGTGAAGATGAACAGTGGAAGTTGCATTCCGAAAATGCAACTTCCCAATGGACCTCTCCCCCTCCATTCCCCCAAAGCCCTTTCAACCCCCTTGGAGATGCAATTGCATCTCCTCAAAGTCCCCAAAAAAATGAACCAAACACCACAGCATTTTGCCAAGGGACTTTAGAGCCCAAATGGGCTTTCCAAATGCCTAACCAAACAGGGCCTTAGTCTCTTGAAGTGGTGTTGCGTGGAAGACCACGAGGTCCACAAGGCTCTACTTCTTCTCAGGTCTGTGTCCATCATCTTCTCCGTTTCTGTTCTCTCTCTCTCTCTTCTTCTTCTTCTTCTTTTTTTAATTCCAGTCTCTTATAGATAATATCACCGAAAGCCTAAAAAAGGTACACATATAATAAATTTACACTCTAAATTAATATAGCTTGTAACAAACTTACCCTCTGTTGATTTTTGTAAAATCTTATCATTTGTATAATGTGTAAGTATATCAATTTGGGATTTTTCATGGTATTAATTTAACTTAATAAAACCACCACCCGCAAGGGGAGTTCGAATCTCAGCCCTGTCGTTAGGGATTCTTAAGTGTGGCATCTTAGTGGTGGGTCCTAGCCTAGCGATGGCCCTGATTTACCTCATCAGTTGCTGGCTATACGGGAGTTCCAGGGTCATAAAAAAAATTAACTTAATAAAAATATATTTATCAATTTTGAGTTTTTTTGTGATCAAATAATTAATTTGGATAAATTTGTTATAAATGTATTAATTTTAAATTTTAAATATAAGCGTATTATTTTAGGATTTTCTTTTATACCAACCATTGTCTTGATTGTCCGACGTCAAATAGGAAAAATCATATGGTTATTTATTTCGATTTTTATGAATTTGAAAAAAAAAATCCAAAAAGTAATATTTTATTATGAGGGCAAATCAAATTGATGTATCATTCTAATTTCATGTCATCCGGATTAACTTATTACCCTAGAAAATGGAGGGGTCACAAAGAATCTACATGGTAACATTTTTGTTCTTTTGTTCCCCGAAAAAAAAAAAAAAAAAAAAAACAGAAATCCATTTGATAAAACTTTTGTTTCCGGGAACAATCTCTCTATTTTTTGTTCTCGGGAATAGTTTTGAAACAGAAACAAAAAATAAAAATAAAAAGTAGCTTCTTGTTCTCGTGAACAATTTCTAAAAATAAGTCAATTTTCTTTTTATTTTTCTTTTGTTTCTCTCTCTTGTCGCGACCACCTCCAACCACTCGGAACCACCACCAACCGCTGTTGCCCACTGCCGCCCACCACCCATCGCCCGTTGCCCGTTGCTCGCCGCCGACCGTCGCTGCCGATCACCGCCACACAGCCCATCAGTCATCGCCGCACAGCCCATCAGCCGCCCCCTCCCGCGGCCGACGACCAGCAGTCGGCAATGGCCGATGGGCTATGCAACAGCGGTCGGCGGCCAACAATCGTGCAACGGTGGTGGCGGTCGATGGCCGACAATCACGCAATGGCGGCGGCGAGCAGCGACGATCGACGGTTAACGGTCGGTGATTCGTAAGCAAAAATAAAAAACGAATAAATATAAAAAAAAAAACTGTTTTGTAGCAAACGCATTTTTATTCTTTTTCTATTTTAAGAGAGAAATTTTGTGTAGTTACTAAACTATTTTCTAAAAGAAACTTTTTCCCAACCAAGGAACGTTACCATGCCGCCCAGAGAAGATCCTGCCCGACATAAAACACAAAAGGCGACAAAAACAAAAGTCTAAAGTGAGAATCACGATTTAAAAAAAAAACAAAAAAGAAAAAAAAGAGTGAGAATCACGATAAGAGAACTTACTATATTATATGTCGTGAGCATTCCCCCAAAAGGACCTAGTTTTCTGGAAACTCGCCGCTCAGAAAACTAAGATTAAATCAAATTATACCCACCATAATGCCAACGCTTCATACTTTCTTTTATTCTCAAAAGCCTCAAACTCTTATTAATATGATAAAAGATATTAAATTTTCATCACATCAGTACAAATTTAAAATATTGACATAAAGCAGGCAAATTTTAAGAGTTTTATATTAAATAGAAAGTGCTTATAAGTTTGGAGTTATAGTAACAGCCAAAAAAAAAAAAGTTGAGACATCATTGTCGCGATGCGGGTATAATTTAGGGAAAAGAGATCCGCATGGGAATTATGTGAGTAATGGACGCATTTTCTGTGCATAATCCTCCTAGAAAAGTAATCAATTCGATAAAAGAACTATTTCTCCATACATGCAAATAACAAATAAGTAGTATGCCAGTTCACTGTTCAGTGTTGGGAATTACGGATCCCCGAAAACCGGATTCGACACTGAATCGAACCCCTAAATCGAATGCGGAAGACGAAGCCCGGGAAACGACACGTATCACCGATCGTAAAGCACACCACGGATTCGAGCGTACCTTGTTAGCCCTGATTAAACACCAATGCTGAAGAAGAGGATGAAAATCGATCCGATGATGTCCTTTCGAGGGAAAGAAGTGCCGTATGCTTTGTCCCTTTTTGTTTTTGAGAGAGAGAACGCGCGGGAGAGAACGTACGTTGTTGATTATCCAACCAGTGTCTTCTCTCTCTCTCTCCTCCCTTTTATACCCCCTTCTTTCCACGGGCCATATTCCCGTGGGCCGGGCTTTCTGGGCCCAGCATGGGTGGACGGGCCTTGAGCCCATCTCTTAAATCCATCATCTCCCACTCGCACATGGTGGTACAAAACCAACATGGGCGGACAGGCCCTACTCATCCCCATTAGAGAAAAATCCATCATAGACTCTCACTTAACATGGTGGACCGAACAGAATCCTCTTTTCCTCTTTTCAACATTCATACTGGTGAATAATCCGTGCGACCAGCATACTTTGAGAGCTCATTGCTATACATCTGTTAGGAATATATAGCAGCTCATAATGGGCATCACACTCCGAGTAGATTTAGTATGCAGTACCCTAGATCGATCGATCACATTTATATCTCCCTTGATCTCTTTTAAACAATGATATATATATTGTATTCACAATTATGATTATCACAAAGACAGTCATAATTGGTTAACCGGTGAATACAAAACTACAATGTGATTCTCCAAAATCGATCTTCCTCTTTCCTTCAAACTCTCAATTTCAGTTCAGCTTGCTTTTCTAGAAATGCCCCATTAGATCGAATCAAACTCATGACCATTGGCAACATCCTAAGATAGCAAACACTAAATAGAAATCTTGAGAATAAGTAAGAGTCATGAGGGGACTAAAAATTGAGGAACTCTTTTCCTCAAGAGTCTCACACGACATAAAAGTTGAGATCAAACTTTTGCCACTCTTATTGGTCGTCTCATGCATACGTAGTATGAAATACGTATTACGGTATTAACTCCTTTCCCATGGAGCGTATGTCTACACCTTTCTATACCGTACAGATGATAGTTCAGACATACCCAATGTCTAACTTGAGTTCACGTATCTACTCATTCACAAAATTCATCAGAACTCACATCTGGCATTTTAGACAGATAAAGTAAAATATGTGGGGTATTTTACTTTCGGACATCGTAAGAATTATGTCCTCATCTTAACACTCAATTAAGGCGACATGCGTGTTTTAAGCTTGAGCTCTCGATTATCACCTAGATAATAAGCTTAAAAACAGTCTCATCTCTATTTATCACACAAGAAACGAGGCGATTACCCGTGTGAGTGGGCTAATCTTATATCTGTCCGACATACTTCTCAACTTAAAATAATGCACTGAGCATTAAGATGCATAAAGATCAAACAAAGATTCATAGGCATTAATGATGAAAACACAAATTCATCAAATTGTGAACACTTAGGAAATTACAATATTCAGTACATCACCCTCTACGCAACCCTAGAGATTTCATATGGCCACAAAACACATCTCTAGGTATTGGCTTTGTCATAGGATCTGCTACCATTCTATGCGTAGTATGTACTCTAAGTTCACATCTTTTCGTGCAACCATATACTTGACAAAGTTATACTTGGTATCTATATGTTTGGTCTTGCCATGATATTTTGGATCTTTGGTGTACACTTTTGCTGCTTGACTATCATCGTTAACCAATAACGAATATGCAGCACTTCCAATAACACCTAAATGATCCAATAATCTCTTAAGCCAAACATCCTCATATACTGCTGCTGATAATGCCACGGACTCAGTTTCCATCGTGGACAAGGCTATACACTTTTGTTTCTTACTGCTCCAACATATGGTGCAATTATTCGGTAAGAAAACAAACCCAGAGGTAGATTTCCTTTCATTTAAATCTCCTCCCTAATCAATATCAGAATAGCCTTAGAGTTGCAGACCCTTTCCTTAATAACTCATCGTATAATCAGCAGTCCCTTTTAGATACCTCAGTATTCTTTTAACGGCTTTCCATTGTGCTTGACCTGGATTGGATTGGTAACTACTCACCATTCCAACTGCAAAACATATGTCAGGTCTTGTACACATCATAGTATACATCAAGCTTCCAACAGCACTAGCATAAGGAACATGTATCATTTGTTCCTCCTCTTGTGGAGTCCATGGACACAGTTTATGGCTCAATCATTCACCTTTTGTAATAGGAGTGTCTATGGGTTTACAATCTTGAAATCTTAATTCCAAGGATGTATGCAACATCACCCATGTCTTTTATATCAAAGTTGGAAGATAACCAATTCTTCACAGCATTAACATAACCCCATATTACTTCCGACAATTAGTATATCATCAACATATAATGATATGATCACAAATTGATCCTTGGATCTTTTGATATATACACAATGATCCTCGTCAATCATTGTAAAGTCATATGTCATTATGACATTATGAAAACGTATATACCATTGTCTTGACAACTGCTTAAGACCATATATCGACCCCCAAAGTCGACATACCTTTTCTTCTTGGCCTTACACTATGAAACCAGCAGATTGTTCCATATATATTTCTTCCTCTAATTTACCACTGAGGAAAAGCAGTCTTTACATCCATATGATGTAACTCAAGATCCATACTAACCACTATTGCCAGAACTATGCGAATCAAGGTAAATCTCATTACAGGAGAAAATGTACTTTCATAATCAATTCCTTCATGTTGATTATACCATTTCGCTACAAGGCGAGCCTTATGCCTTTCTATCGAGCCATCAGCCTTTCGCTTTATTTTGAGAATCCACTTGTTCCCAATAGCTTTGTGTCCTTTTGGAAGATCAACCAGTTGCTAAACATGGTTTGACTTCATTGACTCTATTTCCTCTTTCATTGCATAAATCCATTTTTCCTTACTAGGGCAATCTAGAGCCTCATTAATATTTCTTGGCTCATCCTCATCTTGTGGAGCAACCACAAAAGTTTCCCCTTCAATGTCAAAACGTTGACGGAGAATACTTTGGCAACTTGTTCACCGTATGGGAAATTGCACACTTAGCACATCATTTCCCATTATGCTCCCACTTGGATTAGGTAATGATGATGTCGTCTCATCATGTGATTGCAATTGAGAATGAGTTGAATTCAATTCATCACTTCTCATATTACTCCCACTTGGATGAACTCCACTAATATCATTATCCTGATCCTAGGTTTCAAATAGGGACTAATCTTCCCTTATTTCGCCCTTCTTAGGAAATTCATCCACTAAGAATGTGACATCTCGTGATTCAAATTCAGTTATACTCACACTTTCCTGTTCACCTATGAACACATACTCTTTCGAGTGTTCGGAGTATCTCATTAAAATACTCTTATTTCCTTTGGGACCTATTTCCCAAACTTGTGAAAGGACTCATGAGTATAGGCAGCACAACCCTATGACTTAAGAAAACTCAAGTCCGGTTTTCTACCTATCCATAACTTATATGGAGTGGAAATAACTAATTTGGAAGGCATCCGGTTAAGTATATAGGCAACAGTTAACAACGCATCACTCCAAAAAAAAGTGATAAGTAAGTTAGCATGCGCCATCATAGACCTAACCATTTCCAGTAGGGTTCTGTTTCTTCTCTCCGCAACACCATTTTGTTGAGGAGTATATGGAATAGACAACTATTTTTCTATTCCTTTTTCATCACATAATTTTCTGAACTCATCAGATAAATATTCTCGACCTCGATCGGATCTAAATACTTTTATTTTCTTGTCTAATTGATTTTCTACCAAGTTCATAAACATTTTGAAACAACTTATGCTTCAGATTTATGAGAAATCAAATAGACATATCCGAATCGAGTAGAATCATCTATAAAAGTGATGAAATAAACAACCCCTTGCCTTCCTCTCACATTCATTGAACCACAGACGTCTAAATGGATTAAATGCAGAGGAAACTTAGCTCTTTTACCTTTTCCAAATGGTTCCCTTGTCATTTTCCCTACTAGGCAATGCTCACATCTGGGCAAATCGACTTTTTCAATGTTGCCCAACAAGCCCTCTTTGGCTAGTCTATTCATATGTCGTTGGTCCATATGACCAAGTCTAGCATGCCACCATATTCACATCATTATCACATAAAGTAGAAGACGTGAAACAAGGGAATAACATATTGACATCACCACAGTCAACATTTAGTACAATAAAACCATCTAGAAAGTGACCACAACTATAGTAGTTTGTATCCAAATACAAATCTACTCCTCTATTATGGAAGTTCATATAAAAACCAAGTTTGACCAACACCAAAACAGACACTTAAATTTCGACGAATCTCTGGAGCATATGGAACATCATGTAGGAACAAGGTGCGTCCACCACGCATGTTCAATTGGCAGGTGCCAATCCCTTTAACTTCATCTCTAGAGTTATATCCCACATAGATCCACTTAGTTCCAGTTGGTACTCGTCAAAATTCCATGAAGGACCCTCTATCCTTTGCTACATGGTCTGTCGTTCCTGAATCTACAGTCCACAAAGGATTGGATTCAGCCAATAATGCAGAACTCGACACATAAGCAAAGTTCTCAAATGTGCAAGAGGTGTATTACTTTCTTTGGCTCACGACAGTCGCGAGCATAATGACCCTTTTGTCATAATTGTAACACCTCACCCTTGACATTTTCTTCACTTGAGGACGTTTTCCTCTCTTGTGTTGGTTAATTCTTGATTTCTTACAATAAGGACTTGATCATTTGCATTCTCACATATTGAACGAATCAATACGTTTGCGCTTAGAGCTCAAAGCCCTTTCTGAGCTAGAACCAGCATTGCTAATATCTATTATCGACTCAAATGCCGATAGGCAGTCTTCTACTAGCTCAAGGTGGCGCACGGCATCCTTAAGATCTTCCATAATATGGTCAAGAGCTTCTAGTGCTTCTAGCTATTCCAGCACATATTGAATCTTCATATTCAATATTTTACAATTGTTGCCGTTCATATCAGCAATCACGTTCTTAGTTGCTGAAACCATCAGTCTGAACACATCAGACATACATGCACGAATATTTAATGCCTATCATTTATGCATCCACTTTGCACAGACCCATCATATCAATAAATAATTTCAAGTAAGGTTTCAGAATCAAAAGGTCACTATGTTTCCAATCATCCTCCAAAAAATCCTCACTCAAAATTATTATTAATATAATTGTCATATGCAAAATCAATTCTATGAAGCTACAAAAGCTCCTAAAACTACCCACAGCTAATTACCCACAGCAACCAGCAATAACAGAAAGCAACAATATCTAATTTCTAGTAGAATAACAATGCTTTCACATTAATATAACTAATATATCGGTTGCTACATCAACAACAATCAGGTAGTAAACATTACATAATTAATCAAAGAAATAAATAGGGAATGTCCATTCTAATCAATCAGTCAAAACATCTGAGAAAACTGAAGGCACATTTCCCAACCATGGAAAAACTTTTAGAGAGCTTTCATGTCGCCACCAAGGCGCATTTAATCTGCGCCCTATGGCGCTTATACTAAGGGTTGAAGTTTTGGCCAACTCAATCCTATAGTACTCTCTTACAAAAGCTTCCACTAGCATCTTATAACCCGGGACCACGTTGACCTCCCATAGCCGATCTAACACTGCTTGCCATTCAGGTGGAAGAGTGTTCATCAAAGCCGGCACCAGATAACCATTCAAGATGATTTCTTGTATCATCTGATTGACCCTGACCACATGTGATACTAAATCACCGTTATGTCACCGATAATTAGCTAAATCTGACATCAGCCTTTTAAGTCTTGCATTTCCCTCGTCCGTTCTCGAGATTGCAGGTATCCGTGCATGACGCATCATAGTTCCTGCAACAAATGCAGAACTAAAAATGGATCACTTATAATCCATAATGTACATTAGGGAAAATACATAATTTTCCATAATTCATGCAACACATGCATAATAAAAAAGAAAAAAAATGGAATACATATAAACCACATAGGCATATATGAAAAAAAAAGGACCAAATGCCTTTTTTTTTTTTTTTTTTTTTTTTTTTTTTTTCGGGTCAACGGTCAACGGTCAAAGTCAACGGTCAACGCTCGTCGGTCAACGGTCAGCGGGTCAGCGGCTCGGGTCAACGGTGCGAGGGTTGGACCGGTCGATCGGTCGGACCGGTCGCGCCGATCGGGCCGGTTCGAGCGAACCGTCGGCACGTGCCGCGCACGTGCGCGGGATGACGTCACCCGGACGTCATCGGCACGTGCCTCGCGCGTGCCGGGCGTCCGCGGGTCGGGCCGGTCGTGCCGGTTGGACCGGTCGGCCGATCGAACCGCTCGCGAGGACCAACCGCACGTGCCTCGGGCGTGCGGGGGATGACGTCACTCGGGCGTCATCCGGCACGTGCCGGGCGCGTGCTGCGTCCGCGAGTCGGGTCGGGTCGCCGGGCGGGTCGGGTCGCCGGCCGGTGACCGCCGGCAAACGTCGCCGGCGATGACGTCATCGGTGACATCATCCGAGCGGTTACCGACCGTTGGATGACGTCACGATGACGTCATCGCATGACGTCGGCACGCGTCGGTCCGCGGACCGGCGCATGCCGTTCGCCCGGTCGCCGGCGCGCACGTGCCGGTTCGTCGCCGGCGCGTGTGGTGCACGCGCTGGCCACTACCAGCGCTTCCGGGCGCGTCGCGCCCACGCGCAGCGCCTCCCGGCCGCGCGTGTGGGCGCGTGCGGCGTTTCCCGGCGGCGGTCGACCACTCGCCGGACTCGTCTCGACGTCGCCTTTCACCCAGTGCTTTCAGATTTTGATTTCGACATACGCAAACACAGAAAAAAGGACGTACAGTGCTCGGGTGTCGGGATTTCACGCCCAATCCGTACGGCCGAACGTATTTTTTGCGAAAATTCAATCAAAAACATCAAAACCAGATCGGGAAAACGTGAACTAGGGCTCTGATACCAATGTTGGGAATTACGGATCCCCGAAAACCGGATTCGACACTGAATCGAACCCCTAAATCGAATGCGGAAGCGAAGCCCGGGAAACGACACGTATCACCGATCGTAAAGCACACCACGGATTCGAGCGTACCTTGTTAGCCACAGATTAAACACCAATGCTGAAGAAGAGGATGAAAATCTGATCCGATGATGTCAATTCGAGGGAAAGACAGTGCCGTATGCTTACTGTCCCTTTTTGTTTTTGAGAGAGAGAACGCGCGGGAGAGAACGTACGTACGTTCCTTATGCCAACCAGTGTCTTCTCTCTCTCTCTCCTCCCTTTTATACCCCCTTCTTTCCACGGGCCATATTCCCGTGGGCCGGGCTTTCTGGGCCCAGCATGGGTGGACGGGCCTTGAGCCCATCTCTTAAATCCATCATTCAGAAACTCCACTGCATCAATTGACAGCACCAAAACGGATCACTCCATTGGAACAATTCTCTCTCGCCATTAGCTCTCCTGTTTCACATCTCTCCCCTTCCCAGAACATCTCGAGTCCTGTCAGGAATCGGACGACAGGGATCGCTCATCTTCATCTTTGATCTTCCCTATCAGCGCCGCGGCCTGGCTCGAGCTCGGCCTTTCGGCGGGAGATGGGTTTGTGCACTGGAGAGCCACTTGCAGCAGCCTCACCATCCTTTCCTCATCCGCCCCTTCGGATATCAGGACACTGTCGAAGACTTCCCCGGTCCATTCCTCCCTGACCACAGAGTGCACCCACTTGGCCAGATCGTACCCGTTGTTCTGGACCATACTGCCTGTCAGGAGCTCGAGAAGCATTAGCCCGAGGCCGTATACATCGTCCTTGAAGGCGTCGTGCGGAGCAGAAGGATTGCTTCTTATATCGGGAATTTGAGAGTAGTCTTGGCTTTCCACCACCATTAGGCCATACTCGCCGATGCACGGATCCATGTCTTTGTTGAGCAAGATGTTCGTGGTCTTTAGATTGCCGTGAGCAATCCCGTCTTCACGAAGCACTGAGTGCATAAAGACCAAAGCTTCGGCTACCGTGGCTGCGACGCTTAGCCTTCTTCCCCAGTCAAATACTAGTGCATTCTGCGTTCCTGAAATGGAAACGATGCACAAGAACTTGAATCAGCTTCTCTTCTCCAGTCCATCACTTCCAGAGAGCAAAATGTATACCGAGTAACTTCAGATTCTTGATCAGAAAAGATGGGATGACATGAATCTCACATTTTGGGCATCCAAAATAAGGGGCAAGAACAAGACACTGTTCCATTCAGATTTCCATTCAATTCGGTTTAGGAAAACCAAATCGAGAGGTTTCTCTTTCGATATTTTGCATTGCTGCTTTTATGGTCCTAGGTTGCGACAACATTCTTTAGGGAAGCATATCGATCTAAACTGGAAATTGAAAGTAATCAGTACAACTACCCACTTACCATGGAGAAGATTGAAGAGACTCCCGTTTGGTTGGTATTCATACACCAGGAGCTTCTCTTGCTTGGAGCAATACAACGCGATGGGCGGCAGAACATTAGGATGCTTTGCTCGATCCACCTTCTGCATCCTGTTCTTAAAGTCCTCGCTAGGAATCCCCGAATCCTTGATTCTCTTCACAACCAGAACGAGGCCGTTGCTGAGCACAACTCTGTAAAGGCTTCCGTGCTTTCCCATTCCAAGCAGCTCGGCCGGTGCTCTAAGCAAGTCCTCAAACTTCAAATCCTTCATCTTAGGAGAATTCGTTAGTACCACAAGTGATGGCGTGTTCATTCCACTCTCCATGGAAGTTATCGAGTACTCCGACCTGTTATCGCTTGTCTTTGGTTCGCTCGATGCCCCATTAGTCTTGCTGCTGCTAGTCTTGCTGCTGCTAGTATCAGCTCTCCTATCCTTACCACCATCGACCCCATCTGCCTTTTTCCTGGATCTTCTTGCTATTTTGTAGACCAAGAAGAGCAGAACGCTCAGGCCGAGAATCATATAGCCTAGATAGATAAGAATCTTTTCGAGCGACACGTCTTTATGTTTCTTCTTGGCTGGTTGAGGGGGCGGACATGAATTCGGCAGCGGATTTCCGCACAACCCTGGGTTCCCGAGAAAGCTGTTCTCCTGGAAACGGACTCCGCCATCAGGAATCTGACCAGTGAAATCGTTGTTCGAGACGTTAAATTGCTCGAAGTTGGCAAAGTCGAACTAGGGTAGTTCTCCGGTGAAATTGTTGTTCTGAGCAAAGAAGGTAGTCATGCCCGAGATCCGAGCAAGATTCGGCAAGGGACCGGTGAAGTTGTTATCAGAGACATCGACCCTCTTCAAGTTATTTAATCTCGAGAGGGCGTCGGGCAGTTGTCCCGAGAACTGGTTCCTGCCTAAATACAAGTGCGTCAAACGCTTGCAGTTTGCAATCTCTTCCGGAATCCCTCCCACCAGATTGTTGCCCTTGAGGCTAAGAACAGCGAGAGACCCGACCCTGCAGAGAGGACTGGCATCAAGAGTCCCTGAGAAGTTGAGCTCCTCGAGAACGATCCTCTTCACTGATTGGGACTCGCATTCGACGCCCTTCCACTTATCGGTGCAGGGATCCGTGGACAAGCTCCAACCTCGATCAATCCCAGGAGAAACTTTGTCTATGAACTGAATCATCGACTGCTTGGTACCCTCATCACCTGAATTCGCCACTGGAAAGACGAGAAAGATCAGAATGGCGAGCACCGAGATAAGCGCACGTTGCATTTTCGGTGAATCCAAGTGAGACTACGAAAAACCAATGGACCCAATATTTTTCTTGTGCTGTGTTTATAATACCTGAATGGTAGTAAGTTCTCGGGCGGTAACAAGGTTGGTGATTGTGTGCGTTGGAATCAGCTGTGAATGACAATTGGCTGAACTTTAAAAGACATTCTGGCCGGGATTGCCACTAGGCGCTACATAATGAGCCAAAAGTTCAACGAGACATTGCGTCACTCTTCTTTAAAAATTGGATGCCGGCAATTTGAAGAAGTCAAGAAAAAAGAGTCAATGTCCTTTATCAGTTGTCCTCTGCGCATTAAACGGGTCTCTAAGGGTCCAAATGGAGCATTAATTTAACCATCCGCTGCTATTACGGCACAATTTGGAGAGTTGCGAATGGCGTAACCGTACCAGACCGGGGCAACATCGACAACGAAGTTCCTGGTAAATAATAAGAAAAAACATGGTAAGTAGTGTTCAGTTATTCCTATAGAATCTGTCTGAAGTAGGACACTGAGAGAACCTCATGCGACGAAGAATTCTTTCATGCGATAAGCTTTAGGTGCCTAAGCCTCTTTAAAATTCATAAAAGCATTGACGGTCAGAGAGAATCTGCGTGTCAATGTAAGAAACTTGTGCCCACCGGGAGAGAAAACTGACGGAGAACCCATGATGAAAAAGTACTAGTATTCTGACGGACGTTTCGCGTGCGTACAATATCAGAAAATTCGGAATATATCGCGACTGGTAGACATGCAAACCTGCATTCTCGGGGCATGTATAGCTAGTCCTCTGCTTTTACTGATCTCTATAGCCAAAACTTTTATGAATCAGAAATGCAATATCAAGTGAAGGAATTGGTCCACCTTGAGTGACAATCCCTTTTTATCTTCCAATCAAAATGTTCACTACAAAGTTCTTCTGGAGTTCCTCACAATAATGGCCAGTCCCATGATATTACAAACATACAACTCTGAATTAAATATAATTTTGAGAGGTGGACATGAAGAATGGGGGTTGCGCCTTCACTTATGTAATAATTTGAATAGTTATCGATCCTACACTTAATTATGGATCTGCATGTCCAGCTATCTCGTCGTCATCACTTGATTCACTTCCCTCGACACTGATTTCCTCATCGTCGCTGTCTTCTTCCGCTCTGGAGTTGCTGATATGTTCCTTCTTTGCATATTGCTCGCAATACTCTATATCCACAATGCACAAATACGATGAATAATGCACTGCCGGCAAATAGTATGAAAATCTAACTAAAATTTTGGAATGCAAATTATCTAAAAAGCGCAAGTCTTGAGATACTTCAGCTCTATTGAGCATTCTCAGAAGTATGTCTCTTGATCTAGAACTCAATTCATCGCATTTCAATGCCATAAAAGTAAATGGGGCAAACAAAAGTCACCTTTGACTTTTTGATCGTATTGCTTCCTGTCTTTCTTCATTAGTGAAGCAGCATCACCGTTTAGAAAGCTTGAAGGGTTGGGATAAAGCAAGAGTTGAGGAAGAAACACCTCAAATACATTCAAAAGATCTGCAATAGCAGAATAGAAGGGATCGTGTTTAAAATCCAACCTAAGAGCAACAAACCAAGATGCAGAAAGTAAAAAAATTGCGCATAAACTAACTTCTTGCACATTATGGCTAATTGAAGGACATGTGGAGATGACAGAAACTGGATGAGCTAACAGAAAGGTTTATCAGAAGATGCAAAGAAGACGAACGATCTTAAATCAAAAAATCTAGTATCTTTCTGTACTAACCAAACATTGGACTCCATGACTGGTTGATAACGTCCAGGCATACAGACCCCGACCTGCAAGTTCAACCGACATGAAATAGTCAGGACATTAACTATACTGCAGTCTACATTGGTATAACAAAAATTTCAGTTGTTCATTATTATCCATGGGACTCACTCACTCGAAGCAGTTGAACCATTCAAGACACAAGTAGTACAAGAACACAGGTGTTCCCTTTAACAGAAATACAATTACTCACATCTCATTAACATTTGGGTGATATATCTTGTTCACAAATTTAATGGAAGGAGACTTGTAGGGATATGCATCAGGAAGTTCCACCCGGATCTTCCAAACACCACCTTCGTATAGACCTGAAATCGTTTTATTAAGTAAAGCTTGCTGTATAACAGAATTCGGAGAGCTAGTCGAGTTCCTCAAAGGCATCTCTTTAAAGTTTTAGGTAACTACTCTAATATATCATAACTTCCTTAATTGGCTACAGCAATGAAACATAAACATTCATAATAACTTGAAAGTTATATGAAGAAACCCAACCAACCACCCTAACCCTCTCCCAGCGTATTTCTTTTACCTCCCTTCTACTCCACACACAGAGAGAAGGGGGAGGGAGGGAGGGAGGGAGAACATATGGAAAAGTAAACATTTTTTAAGGAGAAGTCATGTGCCACAGCATTGCTATGAATAAATCATCCAGCCATACCTCATCCATGCATCATCAGAAGTATGCCAGAAATTATTCCCAGTGCGGCAGAGAAGTTATTCAAAAGGCAAGAGACTTTTTGGTCGAGTCACCACTACGCTAGGAAGAAAGAGCTGAACAATCATTTTATTACTGACTTTGTTAAAATTGCACCTCTGCACTAACATTAAGACTTAAATTACCCTGTAAACTTAGCGGTTCAAAAAATTTATATCCATTTATTGAGCCGCAGGATACGCGGCCTTACACTATGTGAAATTTTGGATGGAGAGAAATTGTTATTCTCATTCATATCTTCTGGTGATTTACAATGCTGTATTTATAGGCTAATACACAGATAAATCCTAACAAACAAAAAATAAAGGAAAGAAATTTAAAAAAGGAGATAAACTAAAATCCCACGATTTGTGGGTTAACAACTATAATCCCATGATGTGTGGGATTTGATCAGAATCAAATCAGAATAAAAACCTCCTAAAAAATCCTATGTATTTACAGCAATATAATATCTATTTACAGCTCAACACTCCCCCTCAAGCTGGTGAATAGATATCTTCCATTCCCAGCTTGGAAATTAGCTCATGAAAACTTCCACCATTAAGCCCTTTGGTCAAGACATCCGCCACTTGCTGTCCTGAAGGAACATAAGACAAACAAATCAACCCTTCTTCAAGTTTCTCCTTGATGAAGTGCCTATCAATCTCAATATGTTTTGTCCTGTCGTGCTGCACAGGATTATGAGCAATATTAATTGCAGACTTATTGTCACAAAATAACTTCATAGGACTGCCACTCAATCTTCAAGTCATCAAGAATGATCTTGATCCATAATAGCTCACATATTCCTTGAGCCGCTGCCCTAAACTCAGATTCTGCACTTGATCTTGCCACCACATTCTGTTTTTTACTCCTCCAAGTTACCAAATTACCTCCAAGGAAGGTACAATAACCAGTTGTAGACCTCCTATCAACCATTGAGCCTGCATAATCCGCATCTGTATAAGCCTCGAGGTTGAGATTTGGGCTTCTCTTGAAAAGTATTCCCTTTCCTGGACTACCTTTTAAGTAGTGTAGGACTCGATGAACAGCCTGTAGATGTGATTCCTTTGGATTATGCATGAATTGACTAATCAAACTGACAGCATAGGAGATATCTGGTCGAGTATGAGTAAGATAAATTAACTTTCCCACTAATCGCTGATACATTTCTCGATCCACTGCTGCCTCCTCTTTTGCTTCTGTTAGCCTCTGGTTCGGCTCAATTGGAGTAGCTACTGGTTTACAACCAAGCTTCCCAGTTTCTTCCAAAAGATCTGTCACATACTTTCGTTGTGAAATAAGGACCCCTTGCCTGGAGTAGGAAACCTCAATTCCCAGAAAATACCGTAGCTTCCCTAACTCCTTTATTTCAAATTCCTTAATCAAGCACTGTTTCAGCCGCTGTTTCTCTCTTTCATCATTGCCTGTGACTATTATGTCATCAACATACACCAACAATGCTGTAACTCCCCCAAAGTCCGAGTGTTTTATGAACATTGTATGATCTCCCTGGCTTTGTTTATACCCGGATGCCTTCATGACTCTAGCAAACCGTCCAAACCAGGCTCTAGGTGATTGTTTGAGACCGTATAATGCTTTCTTAAGTCTACAAACCTTTTCTGTTGTTTCCTTTCCTTCAAAACCAGGTGGGATGCTCATGTAGATTTCCTCTTCCAAATTTCCGTGTAAAAACGCATTCTTTACATCGTACTGTTGAAGTTCCCAATCAAAATGAGCAGCTAAAGACAATAAAATTCTTACAGTATTCATTTTAGCCACCGGTGCAAATGTCTCCTGGTAATCCACTCCATATGTTTGAGTGTAACCCTTCGCAACCAATCTTGCCTTGTACCTCTTCAGAGATGTTTGGAATCGTGGAAGGTCCCCAAATGTCACTGTGGATTAAGTCAAAAGGATTAGAACTACGGTGATTGCTAATAGGAAATGGTACACGATTATGTTTGGCTAATTCACAAACATCACAATGGAAGTCTTTAATATTCAGATCTTTAAACAAGGATGGAAACATAATACTCAAGACTTGAAAGGACGGATGACCAAAACGAAAATGATGAAGCCAAATTGCTTCTTTATTTGAAGTACTAAGAAATGACATAGACAGATTATTCATGATTCTTCTTGTAGTGAGAGGTGTCTCAAGGTAGTACAGCCCATTTTGTTCCTTAGCAAGTCCAATCCTCCTCTCCGAGTCCCGATCCTGAAAAACACAGTAAGATGGGTAAAAAACAGCTTGACAATGAAGATCTTTTGTGAGTTTCTGTATTGAGATAAGACTGGCAGATAGTTTAGGGACATGAAGAACATCTTTAAGGATAAGATCAGGTGTGATAGGGACATTTCCAACCCCGGCAACAGTAGCAAGAGACCCATTTGCCACAATAATCTTCTTATTGCTAGGACAAGGTGTATAAGTGCTGAAATGGGATGAGGTGTGAGTCATGTGGTCGGTAGACCCTGAATCAATAACCCATGAATTACCTGAGAGTGCTAGTGAGCATGCACCAGAAGGTTTATTAAGAGACCCTAACAAACCTCTTAATTTCTCAATTTCTTTATTGCTGAAGGTTGCTTTCTCCTGAACTTCTTCTTGACCAGCTTTCTCAGTTAGGTGGACCCGAGGTCTTGGTTGTGTTGCCCGATTCACCCACTCTCGGCCTGAAGTAGTTGGCCTGCCATTCAATTTCCAGCATTGTTCTTTTGTATGTCTGGGCTTCTTGCAGTAGACACACCACAAGCTGTCCCGATTGTCTTTCCTTGGCAAGTCACCCTTTTCATCAACCTTTCTAGTTGTAAAGGCCGACCCTTCTACAGCTTGTGGTTCTAGCATGACGGATCGACGGCTTTCTTCCGCCCGAATCAAGGAAATCGTTTCCTCCAATGATGGCACTTCCTCCTTGCCAAGTATTTGAATTCTGACTTGGTCAAATTCAGAATTAAGCCCGGCTAAGAAATCGTAGACCTGATCCTTTTCAATAAAACTCTTTAGGATGGCCGCATCATCTGGACACCGCATCTGAAATACTCGATAATGATCGAGTTCTTGCCATAAGTTTTGCAGAGAATTAGCATACTCGGTAACAGTCTTACCTCCTTGCTTTGTCCCACTGGTTTTCACCTTAATTTCATACACTTGGGCTGCATCACGAGCCTTTGAGTACGTCCGTCGAACGGAATCCCAGATCTCCTTTGCGGTTGGTAGAAACATAGAAGTGTCGCTTATGGCTGGTTCCATGGAATTCCATAACCATGACATGATCATGGAATCAGCCTCATCCCACGCATCAAAATCAGGATCTCCTTTCTTGGGTCCTGTCCCAAGTAAATGGTTGAGTTTTCCTTTCCCCTTCAAATACGTCTTGACAAATTGTGACCACTTGAGGTAGTTCTTCTCATTCAATCTATAGGTTGGCCTGATATTCTGAAGATCACCTGTCATGTGTGTTGAGGCGACCTCCTCAGATTGGTTCATGGTAGGATTTGTGGCTTTGGATGTGGCCATTTTGGAGAGTGAATGTTAAGAAGAGAACAAGGGCAATAGTGCAGCAATGAAGACTGCAATTGAAATCCAGAAATCTATTTCTGGAGAATAATAGACAGCAACGAAGGCTGAAAAAGAACGCAGCAATGAAGACTGCAATTTTAAATTCAGGAATCAAGCCTAGAGCTCTGATACCATGTGAAATTTTGGATGGCGAGAAATTGTTATTCCATTCATATCTTCTGGTGATTTACAATGCTGTATTTATAGGCTAATACACAGATAAATCCTAACAAACAAAAAATAAAGGAAAGAAATTTAAAAAAGGAGATAAACTAAAATCCCACGATTTGTGGGTTAACAACTATAATCCCATGATGTGTGGGATTTGATCAGAATCAAATCAGAATAAAAACCTCCTAAAAAATCCTATGTATTTACAGCAATATAATATCTATTTACAGCTCAACACACTACAATGATATGCTAATTGATTCTTCAAGCAATTTTCCTAAGCAGAACAGTTCTTTCTGCATCCCATAACATGCTTCAACAAATTAGAATTAATCATCTATTCATCTTCGTCAGAGAGAGAGAGAGAGAGAGAGAGAGAGAGAGAGAGAGAGAGAGGAGTGGAGTGGGATGAAGGGAGGGAGGGAGGGAGAGAGGGGAGAGGGAAGAGAGACTATACTTTCTTTTGGCCCATGAAATTCCACGTTGAATTCATAAAGTCCATCGTTGATTGTCTCCACAGTATAATCACTCATCATCCTGGATAACATAAACACGGAGCAAAAGAATATCGAAAGGCTTTATTAACTTCACCAAGTACAGATGTACCCTAGAAAGTTAATCCACTAGATAACTAAGCAGTGCCTACAAACAAACTTTCGAGGAGACAGAAAGACAATTGAATACCATTGATTGCAGTGCATAGACCTAGTATGTTTATATTCAATTAGATTGAGCAAGTCCTAGTATTGACAAAAACATAATTTAAGCGAACAGTTTACAGTCATGACGGACAATAATTTCCATACATACGCACATAACGATACTCGAGATGAAAAAATCGTATCAACAACCAAATACTGATATACATGAAATTTGGTAATATCTGTAACTTTAGAGCAACAGCTTCATCATATTGTGTGTAAAGATTTCCATTGTCTCTAAAGTCTACATTCACATGGTTATAGATATGTCCTTTCTATTTCATTTTCATGCCCTGGGGTTATATCTAGCTCCTTTCAGAAAAATATTACAAAAATTTCTCTGAGAATGACGCTACATGCCACTTTTACCTTTGTCCCTTTCCCCACTGTTAATTAGTGTCATCATATCAGATTTTCACTGCATTTTCAAGGTTGCCCAATCTCGTGAAAGACTCATTATCTGCGGTTACTTTCTGTAAGATCCCATAGGAACCAATTAGCAATGCAAACAGCTTCTAGTCAAGTGCACCTTCAGAAGAAAAGGCTGGAAATTTCAAATCTTTTGTCATGACTTTTTATCTCCAATAAACACGATCAAAAACCCAAAAAACGTAAAACCATTCACAAACATGATATCGCCACTTCCATCAAAGAGATCATATCAAGGAACCTAGCGGCTGATGTACAGACAGTAACATCTATTTCATCCTATTCATACCACGTTCCTAACACACTTATGTGATACTTGTCGGACCAGAATGCAAAATAAAAGAAGGATTGCCTTTTTTATTTCTTAGGTACAAATGGCAACAAATGTACCGTGATACGTAAAGAAGAAGTGAAAGATTAAAACAGAGCATATCAGCTAGAATGTGTAGTACCGACTACAGGGACTTACAGCTTCATAACATCCCTCTCTCTCCTCTTACTATGAGAAGACATTCTCGGTGCTTAGTACTCAAAGCCTGCAATAGTTGGACTGGAGAAATTAGTACTAACAATTTCAAAGAGACAAGCTAGGAGAGCAACATTGAAGCTCAATTACATGCAAACGCAAGTAGTAGTAGCAGCAGCAGTAGTATACACGGCACAAATATAACATATACTCCAATCAAAGCGCGCACTACGCGCAATTCCGGTATCGACAATGCTACTGCTCAATCCACAGCTTCAAGCTCCATTCATCGCCGACAACAGATTAACAACAGCAGCAAAAAACCAAAAAAAAAAAAAAAAAAAAAAAAAGGACAACGAAAAGCAGGATAGTGAGGAGAAATCAAGCGAAAGACGAACTTGCGGGGACCAGATCGATCGCCCCGGAATTTCGTCTCGGACGCCGTCCCGGCGATGATCCTCGACAGCGATCAGCGTAGAAAGCTCGAAAAGCAGGGATTGCGATCGAGAGGAGAGAGGAATCGAGATTCGAGATCTTACGAAATGAATCCTCGGGAGGAGGAGCTCGAGCCGGCGGAGGCGGCGAAGACTAGCGGAGGAAAGCCGCCGCCGGCGGGTGGCGGTGGAACGGGAGCTTCGCTTGGAGTATGAGAGAGAGAAATTGAGGAAGAGGGTGAAGAGAGTGTTAGCACGTGTCCGACCACGCGGATGAAATCGTGCTTTTTATATTCGATTTTGGTTAATTAAGGCACGTTTAGTAACGTTTATGTTCAAAAATTATTTTAGGAAATAGAAATAGAAAAAACTATTTGCCTGTTCAGAACAATTTTTGAACAAAAAATAAAAAGAACATAAACACGTTTGATAACCGCACATAATTTCTGTTAGGAATGAAAAAGAAGAGAAACACGTTTTGTTAACCGTAAAAAAATTTTGTTCCAAATTTATTTGAAGTGCTTTTTTTTTTTTTAATAAAGTGTAATCTTGATATTGAATTCTCATTCTCATGAAATGCTCATCAATTTAATTTTGTTCATGATGAGAAGATAAACATTCTGAACGTGATCATATGTGCATACTTGGTAGAAAATTTAGTAAGTAAAGTTTGTACCAAATTTTTCTCAAGTGCTTTTTTTTTTTTTTTTAATAAACTGTAAACTTGGTATTGAATTCTCATTCTCATGAAATGCTCATCAATTTAATTTTCATCATGGTGAGTGAAGAAAAACATTTTGAACATGGTCATATGTGCATACTTGAGAGAAAATTTGCAAGAAGAGTATCTTATAGATCTCAACATGGATCCTTTCATACATGACATCACCATAAAAAAAAAAAAAAAAAAAAAAAAAAGCTTTCTCACGGAATCAAAAGCCAATGAACTGTATTTGTTGCCTTATTCCTCCTTCATACTTATTGACACAACACATGAATGAGAAGCCAACAGCTACAGCAAGTTCACAAGAAGACATCGACATGAGAACAAAGGGGAGCAATTATCAGAGCTGGATTACATATTGCTAGACTTACTTTTAGAGAGAAGAAAAGAGCAACCTCCACCCTTTTTTCTAACCCTGACCTATAAAAATACCACACTTTTGACAGACACCAGAGGATGCTCGAAAGTTCAATCTAATGTTCTGATTTCAACTCCTAATATATCCTTGACCATCACAAAGAAGCCTACAAATCAAATCCCTTGCTTCAGGTGACAATCTGGTGTGCTCTAGAAATTTTAAATGATTTTTCCAATGTACAATCTGCAAAAAAGCAAAAAAGAAACATCACTGAAAAAGCTAAAACAGATGGCACAATCTTGGGAAAAGAAGCTCACTCAAATTGGCAAAACAGATGGATAGAATTAATTAATTGCTAAGAAAAAATCAGGAAAAGAAAGGAAGGGGAGCAAAATCGCTCCTCTACTTCACTTTCTCTCTCTCTGAGAGAGAAAGAACTGACAGACTCATTCTCTCAACCTCAGCATCTTCACAAAGTGTCCCTCTTCCTAATGCGGTGGACCGAATTCCATAGACTAAATTCTATTATTGTAACATAATCATCGATCGTCTCAGTACATGAGGACATGAAGAGAGATTGCTGTGTAACACAGTCAAGGAAACATATCTCTTTAGACAGATCATGGGCTAATGCAACTGAAACAGTTGAAATTGATCCAAAGGGAAAGATGGATTTACATTCTGAAGAAAATATAGACTTTGCATTGGGGAGATTAATGTGAGTACTTACTACACATCATTAAACATTTCAAAATGTCCATGTATCGGCATTTTGATTACTTGTAACTGAAAACATAAACCACATCCTACATCTACAAGACCCTAAAACCAACAATAGGGACAACTCATGAAAAACTACATCTGGAAAATTAGAGGGGGAAAATAAAAAGTTTAATTGATTGTTATAAAAAAGTAAGAGGACGAATGATAGAAGCCATTCCTCAGCTTCCATAATGCTTCTCCCTTCACATCATCATTCAATTATCATATGTCACAAATGCGATGACAATGGATGGAACTACCTGAGGATGAAAGCAGCAATTTTCAGAAACGTAAAACAGAGTGTACAAGCAAAAACTAGCAAATGCATTGACAAAATTGTGTCTACTCCTAAGTTAACAATGCTCCTTACGCCTTACACTACTAAAACCTCAGCAGCGCTCACCTGCGAGTCGCTGGCTCGAGCAAGCAGAGCGTTGCTGCTCTACTCCCTCAATAAGCCGATCATACTCGGCGAATTCGGCAAGTCATCGAATTCATCGGGTTACAGCTTAGAAAAGAGGGACAGCTATTTCGAGAGGTTGTAGGATGCGATCTACACGAGTGCAAGCAACCAAGGGTCGTGTGCCGGCGGTCTCTTTTGGCAACTATTTGCTCGAGGCATGGATAACTTCAGCGACGAGTATGAAGTCATACTAGAGCAGAGCCCTTCCATAGCTAGTATCATCGCTCAATAGTCTTGCATGATGTCATCTCTACGCTCGCTTGAGCGAGCAGCGCTCGCCTGTGAGTCGCTCGCTCAAGCGAGCAGACCGTTGCTACTCTGCTCGCGACGCTCGCTCGAGCAAGCAGCGCTCGCCTGAGCGAGCAGAGCAGCGACGCTCGCTGGAGCGAGCAGAGAGTTGCTGCTCCGCTCGCGACGCTCGCTCGAGCGAGCAGACGCTACCGCACATCTGGGCGAGTCTGCTCGCTCTGGGCTCGAGCGCGAGGGCTCGCTCGAGCGAGCGTCTCGCTGAGCAAGCCCTCACAGATTTGGGCAAGCGCTGGCTCGAGCGAGCCGTCGCGCTCGAGCCCCGAGCAGCCATCGCCCAGATCTGCGAGGGGTGGCTCTCGTCGAAGCCCTCGTCAATCGGTGAAGGAGGAGCAGTGAGCAGGTTCACCTGGTGAAGGAGCAGTGGCTGTCGGCGCCGGAGAGAACGACGGTGGAGAAGCCGGATGGTCTCGAGACAGAGGCGGCTGTCGACGCCGGAGAGGACGACGGTGGAGAAGTCGGATGGTCTCGAGATAGAGACGGCTGTCAGCGCTGGAGAGTGAGAGGTGCCGAAGAAGACGACGGTGGAGACGGTGCAGGAGGAGAGGCGGTGTTCGAACGGCTGAGCAAGAAACAGAAAAGAATCACAAGAGCTGATGTTTTTGTTCCTTTTTAGTTCTTAAAATGTGTTTCAGAAACAAGAAATAAAATTTTATTTGTTTCTTATTTTTGTTTCAGACGTGTTTCTGGGAACAAAAAAATAATTTTGGAACAAAAACGCAAATAAATACATTTCTATTTCTTTTTTGTTCATAGGAACAAAAAAACACAAAAATTGTTTAAAAACAGAAAAAAGAAATCAAAACAAACAGACTCCTTTTTGCCTTTTCTTTTTCTTTCTTGACGCGACAATTTACAATATATTCTCGAAACATGATGTGTATAAAAAAAAAAAGCAAGGCCGTTGGTCTTACATTTGTCATGCCTTGTTGTATTTCAGATTTTACAATCGAACCCTTTACACCGTAATCGAAATGAGATTCGTTGTCTTATTAATTGTTGTATACATAGAATAAATGGATGCAATTTAAGCCGTCCCTCTCTCATGCGCATAGATTTGTGCTGCCGTGGCAACCTCATCATCTCCATTAGCTGTCGACCCATGCAATTGCCTCGGTAACTCGCGGACTGAAAATTCACAAGCACTCGAGCCATACGAGGCACCCAATCTCATTGATCGGATCAGAGGGTTTACACATGCGCAAGCACATGATGCAAAAACTAATTCAGGTTCAGAAGAGAGGGCTTCATACTCATGAACCCTCGTGCAGAAGCAAAGATTTGCGCAATTCTAACCCATACGTAATTGTCACGGGCCTAAAGAGAGTCGACCCAAGAGGTTCCTAGAGGGTGATCGCGACTCACTCGTAGACCTCCTGCTCTCACTCAGATTCCCACCAAACTTTCTCCCCGAAGTTTCCAAGGGCGGGCGAAACCGTCATTGAGTTATATTCTAGAAGTCCATTCCGTTATTTATGTCGGTAGACGGTAGTTGACATTATGTCGGTAGTTGGGGTGGTGCGATCTCGTCCGCCGATAGAATTCTAGATCAATAGTTGTAATCCGAGGCCCTCAATTATAAAAGGGGTGTCATCCTTCATTTGTAAGCATCCACCACTTCCGCAATATAAAGCAAAGCTTCTTTCCCGAGCTCTTCTCTCTAGATTCTTTCTCTCTCTACGATCCGGGTAAGGCAAGCGAGTGAGCGTTCAATCGAGCAAGTATTGGCTTAGGTGCTTCGGCGATCCAATCCGATCCTAAAGTGCCCAAGTTGCCGCGCGGTTACGATCCCAATCAATCGGCCCATGACAAGTGGTATCAGAGCTGAAGAGAGATCCGTTTCCAAGAGATTGAAGAGCGCCAACTGTTCGAGAGAATGTCAAGCCAAGAAGCGGCTATAGTTGGAGAGGCCGGGCAAGTCAAAGAGACCCGCGGCCGATCAAAGAAGAGGGAGACCTCGATGGATGCTGCGGCCACATTAGATGAGAAGATCGGGAAGGTCCGGAGTGCCGTGCTCGAACTCATGAAAGGTTTTGACGATGTGCGAGACCGGATCATGGAGGTTGAGGGCTCGCTCCGCGAAGACTTCACGACCGGCATCAACCAAGCTACGGCTCCGTTGTTCAACAAGGACGAAGCTCTCGAAGCATCGATCGATGGTTTGAACGAGCGTGTCCAAATAATCGAGGAGGTAAGCCCGTGTAGGGAAGAGGTTGAAGCCATGAAGGTGGAGATCCAAGAGCTCAAGTCCGAGCTCGCCCTATGCAAGCGAAGCATCACCAACAGTGCGGTGCCTACTCAAGCGGTGCCCAAAATTGAGGTGCCGAAACTAAAGGAGTTCAAAGGCAACCGGTCCGCCCAAGAGGTGGACAACTTCGTGTGGAGTATGGAGCAATACTTTGGCACCGTCAACATCCGAGACGAGTCGATCAAGGTACGAACCACTTCCATGTTCCTGTCTGATACGGCAATGCTTTGGTGGCGGAATAGGTGTGACGAGATTAGACGCGGCGCTGATCCCGTGAACACGTGAGACGACTTCGTGAGAGAGTTCCGCAACTACTTTTTTCCCGAGTTCGCTCAACAAGAGGCTCGTAGCATGCTCCATCGCCTCAAGCAAAGAGGCACGATCCAAGAGTACGTGAAGGAGTTCACGGAGCTCAAACTCCAAATTCGCAACCTAAGCGAAGAGGAGGCTTTCGGAGCGTTCATGGATGGATTGAAGCCATAGGCACAACTCGAGTTGAAGCGGCGGGACATGAGTAATCTTGCCCGAGCGCTAAGCATGGCCAAGTCTCTCATTGATCTCACCAAGGTTGAGCCGAGGAACAACCAAGCAAGAGATTGGAGGTCGGATCGACTTGACGACGAAGGAAGAAACACTCCCCGAGGCACGCCCGATCAAGGCGGCCGAGCCAAGATGTGTGGAGAAAGGTCTTCCAAGCCATCCTTCCAAAAGGGTCGACCACCAACGGACTACGTGAGTAAGTTCGATCAACCTCCGCCCTCTCCTTGCTTTATTTGCAAAGGTTCGCACTGGACCCAAAAGTGCCTGAAGAGGGGTCGCATCAACGCCCTCCTTGCCATCGAGGAAGAGAAGGAGGTGCCCAAAGAAGATAAGAGGCAGATCTGGATTGGAGCTGTGAGGATGATCAACTCGGTCCAAGCCCGATCGCCAACCAAAGAAGAAGGAATCACACCAAACACGGACATGTTCTTCGTGGAAGTCAAAGCGTGCGGCCGAACGCTTTACGCTTTGGTTGACACTGGCACATCCAACATGTTCATGTCGACTGAGGTTGCAAAGGCCTTGGTACTTCACGTGGAACCATCCGGGAAGTCGTACAAGCCCATCAATTCGGGTGACTTCCATGGCGTAGGAGCAACTCCCGACGTAGATGTCAAGATTGGCAGATGGAAGGGCAAAATAGCGTTCGAGGTAATCCCTCTTGACAACTATGATCTCATCCTTGGGATGCAATTTTTCCATAGTGTGGAAGCCATGATCGACATGAGGACCAAGTGCATGATGATCATCGACCAAAAGTGCTCGTCGATGATCCCCATGATCAAAGGGGTGGTCGACACCAAGACCATCGCGTCAATCCGATGCCTTGACAAGAGCTTGAAGGCCGTGATGCGCATCAACAAGCTATCAGAGGTGAAGCCGAAGGTCGAGTTGGATCCTACCCCAACACACGCCATGCCAATTCAAGCACTCTTCCCCGAGGTCGAGTGCTCACCGCATGCTCCTCCCAAGCCAAAGATGGAGCCGCGTGCCAAGTCCGAGTTCATCATCGAAGGTTGTGGTCCTTTGTTCATGAGCGTCCGAGCGAAGCGAAACAAGAACAAGAGAACTCGTGCCAAAGCCCATAAGGCTGCCCGTCAAGCTAAGAGCAACGAGGACGTCGCTCGATTGAGTGGGGGAGAATGTCACGGGCCTAAAGAAAGTCGACCCAAGAGGTTCCTGGAGGGCGATCGCGACTCACCCGTGGATCTCCTACTCTCACTCGGATTCCCACCAAACCTTCTCCCCGAAGTTTCCAAGGGTGGGCGAAACCGTCATTGAGTTATATTCTAGAAGTCCGTTCCATTATTTATGTCGGTAGACGGTAGTTGACATTATGTCGGTAGTTGGGGCGATTGCGATCTCGTCCGTCGATAGAATTCTAGATCAATGGTTGTAATCTAAGGCCCTCAACTATAAAAGGGGTGTCCTCCTTCATTTGTAAGCATCCACTACTTCCGCAATATCAAGCAAAGCTTCTTTCCAGAGCTCTTCTCTCTAGATTCTTTCTCTCTCTACGATCCGAGTAAGGCGAGCGAGTGAGCGTTCGATCGAGTAAGGCTTGGCCTAGGTGCTTCGGCGATCCAATCCTATCCTAAAGTGCCCGAGTCGCTGCGTGGTCACGATCCCAATCGATCGGCCCGTAACATAATGCTGCATCCTGGTTACTTGATGTTAGACCCATTAAACGGGTAGGTCGGGTCGGGTTTGGGTCGGGTTATAAATGGTCCGACCCAAATTGACCCATTTAACCCATTTATGACCCGTTTATTGCAATGCAAAAAATTTTGACCCATACCCGACCCGACTATACCCAACCCATACCCGACCCATTTAACTAAACTATATATATATAAATGGTATTGCTAAAATAATTTTATACAACACAAATTTAATGGATAATTTTTATAATTTTTAAAATAATTATTTTAAAAATAGAATTTTAATTATTATTTTTTCTTTTTAAAAATAAAATTTTAATTATTTTTACATTTTTAAATATAATTTTTCTTTTTCTTTTTTTCTTCTTCTTCTTTGGCGACGCCGGCCACGATGACGGTCGGCGGCCGGCCACAAGCGAGCCTTAAGCTCGCCGGATCGGCGAGGCTTGAGGCTCGCTAGATCCGGCGAGCTCGAGGCTCACTGGCGTCGGGTGAGCTCGAGCTCGCCGGATCCGGCCTTGCGGATCGGGCGAGGCTTGAGGCTCAAGCCTCATCGGGCATCGCGAGGCGAGATCCGGCGAGCTCGAGGCTCGCCCGGCCGGTCGGCTGGCCATCGGCGTGCAAGCGACGGAGGAGGAAGAAGAAAAAAAAAAAAAAAGGGAAAGAAAATAATAATTATAATTATAATTTCGGTTTTTATTAAAAAAAATAGTTTTGTAAAGTCAAAAGAGGAGAGATTGTGAAGTCTTCGGTGATAATGGGTTTTAAATCCAACCCATTTAAGACCCACCTACTGTAAGTCTTTACTTGTTAAACTCATTTAACTAACTTCTTTTAAAAACAAGTGACCCATATATGATCCATTTATGATTTAAATGGGTCATATATGGGTTTATGACCCATTTTAACACCTATACTTGATGTCAAGTTCGCTTTCTGCATTCTTCTCAGAATGCCTTGTAAACCAACGTATTTAAGCATATATAGCCCACGAATCAGATGCCAAACTCACCAACCCGCATTCTAGCCTTTGACACTCAGTTGACATCGACACAAAGAGGAGGGTAAAAAGACATCAAATAGGCTATGTTTTCGCAAGGTGACTAACTATGAGAGACCATGTCTGAAAAACTCACTATAAATAGGGCTTGAAGCCCAAGAACTCATCCGGGTTCTTTCTTCTGAAGTCCTGCATGATTGACTTCAACCGACAAGAGGAAGAAGAAGGAAACAGTACAGGAAGATAAGAAGAAACATCATGACTCATCAACTTTCATCAGACGATTACCCATACCACACTTTTTTACGAGTTCTCACCTGATTTCAACTCTTCGCAGCTTACAAAGAAGAGAACAAACTCAATCCAAATAAATTCCAGATCCAAAAACCAGAGAGAACCCAAACAGACACTTAAAAGGATCCAGTAATCTACAAGAGGTTGGAAAAGAATAGTAGCAAAAGAAATTACATAAAATTTATATATGAATCAATATTTCGCTTTGCAAGTCGACTTATTCACCGAAATCCGAATGTTATTACACTCGCAAATGACACTAATTGTGGCCATAAAGCTGATTCAGATTGAAGTAGCCCCTCATTATAAATGTAGCCAGCATTAATACCAAATAATCAAAAGATAAGAAAGACAAAATTTTTTGTGTTTTTAAGCTCAAAACAACATTTATAAGACTACGTCACGATTATCCTTCCAATAGGCGAAATTATACACAGAGCGTAATTGGTAAACGAAATTCTCGGCATACACAAGCAATGATAAAATCAGAGTGCTTAGAATCGAACTTTAACTGGCCTAGACACGTACTGTTAATAACTGAAGTTAAATTTTCTAGAAGAACTCGATTCCAATGCATGCTCATTTAGGAAAAGAGTAAGCTCACCGAAAGCTAGAAATTCTCCAAATTACAATTTTTTCATTGCCAATGATCTGATCGCCATAGATTATCGAAACCTTATTCATTCTCGATCGCAGTATTGAAACATACGGCATGTGAAAGTGTTGTCCGCGGAATATGCACAAGCAAATCGGATAAAATAGTCGGAATAAAAGAAAGGAAATCGTACACCGAATTTTCGTGATTCGGTCCGAATATCGGAACCTACATTCACGGAAAGAGAAGCACAAAATTCCACTATAGAAACAAGCGATACACTAGATATTACAATCACTCGAGCATTCAAACAAACTCTCAGTGTTTCTCAGCCCTAAATTACACTTAAATAACTTACACAGTATTTAGCCTCTCACAATTCCTAGTGAAACCTCATTCAAGAAATTAAACAAATTCTACTCTCAAGAATTTAATTGATTAAAACACTCGGGTATAATTACACATGCACACTTTGCATGGGACGCATTTAATGATGCAGAAAACATGCGCCCATAATCTTTGAAGATAAGCATTAAAAAAGGATGGCCGCCGTCTTCCAAGTTCATCTCCGCCACGTTCAACTCCTTCAATTAATATTTTATCCTTTCTTTCCTTCTGTTGGCTTCAACTGAATAAACAAATAGCAAAGGAAAGAAACAAGGAGTTAATGAAAGAAGACAAAACAAGCCCACAACTTTTTACTTTTACCTTGGTCTTCAACGTCCATTTCTTGCCATGCACGCACGTCCATGTGCATGCAATTAAAGAGGTAGAAAAATAATGGACTTGGGAGACGTGCACATCTTTGACAAATCTACCCGTGCAGAAGGCCTTCATGCTTTGCTTCTTCATTGTCAATTTGCGCGTATCAATTTGCGCCGAACTTTGATCAATAAATGCTCCTCGTGTGCATCAAACCTCATGTTAAACTCAACCTCGAGATATAATTTTAACAGAAAGTGTATTAATTCATATGATCAGTGGATTAGCATTGGACTAGACCGCATTCCATGGCAACACAGATTTAATTACTACTTATTACAATTATAACCAACCACAAAACCAACAAGCCATCATGGCAAACACCCACAAATAAATCAACCCTTCTCTGAATCCAAAAGAAATTTCTACTACATCAATGGATTTTTTTTTGGTAAGAACATCAATGGATTATCTCCCAAAACAACCAAAAGAGACGAAAGCATCATACCGTCAAGAGAAACGCATTGGGTCCTTTGCCATCGCCGCCATCGCCGCCCAAGCAACACCCAACTCTCTCCACGACATCATCAAACCCAACCTCGAGCTTGTAACACTCCCCCTCGACCCAGACCCAGAACTCGACCCGCCTCCTCTAGGGCATCAGCCAAACCCTAACCCTCCCCCACCGCGCCAGCTCGCAGAGGCGGGCGGGGCCCCGGGAGAAGCCGGCGCGGAGGGAGCCGGCGTCGAGGCGGTGGCGGTCGTGGAGGGGGCGGGGACGATGTCGTCGTGGGCGGGGGAGAGGGCGAGGGCGTGGGAGCGGAGGACGAGGGGGGCAGCGAGGGCGAGGTCGCGGTGGCGGAGGGAGGCGAACTGGACGCGGCCGGAGCCGCGGGGCTTCCAGTTCTTGCGCTCGGTGAAGATGTCGATGGCGTAGACGGAGGCCGGGCCGAGGGCGGACTCGAGAAAGCGGAGGAGGTCGTGGGCCGTCACGGTCTGCGGGATGTTGGACACCCGCAGCGTCGGCCTCTCCACCACCGCGCCTCCCATTGCTGCACACGGACGGACGAAGAGAGAGAGAGAGAGTTAGAGAGTAAGAGAGAGAGTGTGGAACTCTCTCAGTCTCTCGGAGTGTCGTTGCGAGGAAGACGACGACAGGGTCGACCCCGGTCTGCGCTTCTTCTCGGGCGATCTGCGTCCGTCTTCTCCCTTTCTGTTCTCCTTTTCTTTTCCTTTTTCTTTCCTTTTCAACTCCTTTTCTTTTAAATTATTACCACGAAAAACTTTTAAATCATCGTAATCTAAAATTGATACATCCGTAACAGATTCACTTTTCATTAAATTTTATTATTAAATTATTAAATTTGACGACACGCGATAATTAACATGTATATTGATTACTCAGCTGCACACAAACGGCAAAGAGAGAGGCAATGTGCGTGGAACTCCCTTAGGGTCCGTTTGGTTCATTTTTGGGGAATATATTTGCCAAAATGCAAATACCTTTGAGTGAAGGGGTTTTCCGAAATGCAAATATCGTTTGGTAAAATTTGCATTAAAATACAACTTTGGCCAAAATACCGTTTGGTAAAATTTGCATTTGTAAATGACTTTTATTAAATTAAAAAAAAAAAAAAAAAAATTCTATTTTCTTTTTTGAAGTCCGGCGGCGGATCCGGCGGCCGGACCGCCGGATCTGGTCGCCGGGTCGCGCGACCAAGGCGTTGCTCGCGGTCCGGCGACGGTCGCCGGGTCGGGGACCCTTGGCCGGCGCATTACTGGCGCTCGCGACTCCTTGGCCGGCGGTCGTCGGCCTCCGATCGGCTTCTCTCCGGTGAAGATGAACAGTGGAAGTTGCGTTCCGAAAATGCAACTTCCCAATGGACCTCTCCCCCTCCATTCCCCCAAAGCCCTTTCACCCCCTTGGAGATGCAATTGCATCTCCTCAAAGTCCCCAAAAAATGAACCAAACACCACAAAGCATTTTGCCAATGGACTTTAGAGCCCAAATGGGCTTTCCAAATGCCTAACCAAACAGGGCCTTAGTCTCTTGAAGTGGTGTTGCGTGGAAGACCACGAGGTCCACAAGGCTCTACTTCTTCTCAGGTCTGTGTCCATCATCTTCTCCATTTCTGTTCTCTCTCTCTCTCTCTTCTTCTTCTTCTTCTTCTTTTTTTAATTCCAGTCTCTTATAGATAATATCACCGAAAGCCTAAAAAAGGTACACATATAATAAATTTACACTCTAAATTAATATAGCTTGTAACAAACTTACCCTCTGTTGATTTTTGTAAAATCTTATCATTTGTATAATGTGTAAGTATATCAATTTGGGGTTTTTCATGGTATTAATTTAACTTAATAAAACCACCACCCGCAAGGGGAGTTCAAATCTCAGCCCTGTCGTTAGGGATTCTTAAGTGTGGCATCTTAGTGGTGGGTCCTAGCCTAGCGATGGCCCCGATTTACCTCATCGCTGTCGGCTATACGGGAGTTCTAGGGTCATAAAAAAAAAAAATTAACTTAATAAAAATATATTTATCAATTTTGAGTTTTTTTTGTGATCAAATAATTAATTTGGATAAATTTGTTATAAATGTATTAATTTTAAATTTTAAATATAAGCGTATTATTTTAGGATTTTCTTTTATACCAACCATTGTCTTGATTGTCCGACGTCAAATAGGAAAAATGATATGGTTATTTATTTCGATTTTTATGAATTTGAAAAAAAAAATCCAAAAAGTAATATTTTATTATGAGGGCAAATCAAATTGATGTATCATTCTAATTTCATGTCATCCGGATTAACTTATTACCCTAGAAAATGGAGGGGTCACAAAGAATCTACATGGTAACATTTTTGTTCTTTTGTTCCCCGAAAAAAAAAAAAAAATCCATTTGATAAAACTTTTGTTTCCGGGAACAATCTCTCTATTTTTTGTTCTTGGGAATAGTTTTGAAACAGAAACAAAAAATAAAAATAAAAAGTAGCTTCTTGTTCTCAGGAACAATTTCTAAAAATAAGTCAATTTTCTTTTTTATTTTTCTTTTGTTTCTCTCTCTTGTCGCGCCACCTCCAACCACTCGGAACCACCACCAACCGTTGTTGCCCACCGCCGCCCACCACCCATCGCCCGTTGCCCGTTGCTCGCCGCCGACCGTCGCCGCGATCACCGCCACACGCCCCATCGGCCATCGCCGCGGCCCCGCCCCATCGCCCCCCCTCCCGCGCCGACGACTGCCAGTCGGCAATGGCCGATGGGCTATGCAACAGCAGTCGGCGGCCAACGATCGTGCAACGGTGGTGGCGGTCGATGGCCGACAATCACGCAATGGCGGCGGCGAGCAGCGACGATCGACGGTTAACGATCGGTGATTCGTAAGCAAAAATAAAAAACGAATAAATACAAAAAAAAAAAAAAAAACTGTTTTGTAGCAAACCAATTTTTATTCTTTTTCTATTTTAAGAGAGAAATTTTGTGTAGTTACTAAACTATTTTTTAAAAGAAACTTTTTCCCAACCAAGGAACGTTACCATGCCGCCCAGAGAAGATCCTGCCCGACATAAAACACAAAAGGCGACAAAAACAAAAGTCTAAAGTGAGAATCACGATTTAAAAACAAAAAAAACAAAAAAGAAAAAAAAGAGTGAGAATCACGATAAGAGAACTTACTATATTATATGTCGTGAGCATTCCCCCAAAAGGACCTAGTTTTCTGGAAACTCGCCGCTCAGAAAACTAAGATTAAATCAAATTATACCCACCATAATGCCAACGCTTCATACTTTCTTTTATTCTCAAAAGCCTCAAACTCTTATTAATATGATAAAAGATATTAAATTTTCATCACATCAGTACAAATTTAAAATATTGACATAAAGCAGGCAAATTTTAAGAGTTTTATATTAAATAGAAAGTGCTTATAAGTTTGGAGTTATAGTAACAGCCAAAAAAAAAAAAATTTGAGACATCATTGTCGCGATGCGGGTATAATTTAGGGAAAAGAGATCCGCATGGGAATTATGTGAGCAAGGACGCATTTTCTGCGCATAATCCTCCTAGAAAAGTAATCAATTATTCGATAAAAGAACTATTTCTCCATACATGCAAATAACAAATAAGTAGTATGCCAGTTCACTGTTCAGAAACTCCACTGCATCAATTGACAGCACCAAAACGGATCACTCCATTGGAACAATTCTCTCTCGCCATTAGCTCTCCTGTTTCACATCTCTCCCCTTCCCCAGAACATCTCGAGTCCTGTCAGGAATCGGACGACAGGGATCGCTCATCTTCATCTTTGATCTTCCCTATCAGCGCCGCGGCCTGGCTCGAGCTCGGCCTTTCGGCGGGAGATGGGTTTGTGCACTGGAGAGCCACTTGCAGCAGCCTCACCATCCTTTCCTCATCCGCCCCTCCGGATATCAGGACACTGTCGAAGACTTCCCCGGTCCATTCCTCCCTGACCACAGAGTGCACCCACTTGGCCAGATCGTACCCGTTGTTCTGGACCATATTGCCTGTCAGGAGCTCGAGAAGCATTAGCCCGAGGCCGTATACGTCGTCCTTGAAGGCGTCGTGTGGAGCAGAAGGATTGCTTCTTATATCGGAAATTTGAGAGTACTCTTGGCTTTCCACCACCATTAGGCCATACTCGCTGATGCACGGATCCATGTCTTTGTTGAGCAAGATGTTCGTGGTCTTTAGATTGCCGTGAGCAATCCCGTCTTCACGAAGCACTGAGTGCATAAAGGCCAAAGCTTCGGCTACCGTGGCTGCGACGCTTAGCCTTCTTCCCCAGTCAAATACTAGTGCATTCTGCGTTCCTGAAATGGAAACGATGCACAAGAACTTGAATCAGCTTCTCTTCTCCAGTCCATCACTTCGAGAGAGCAAAATGTATACTGAGTAACTTCAGCTTCTTGATCAGAAAAGATGGGATCACATGAATCTCACATTTTGGGCATCCAAAATAAGGGGAAAAAGACACTGTTCCATTCAGATTTCCATTCAATTCGGTTTAGGAAAACCAAATCTAGAGGTTTCTCTTTCGATATTTTGCATTGCTGCTTTTATAGTCCTAGGTTGCGACAACATTCTTTAGGGAAGCATATCGATCCAAACTGGAAATTGAAAGTAATCAGTACAACTACCCACTTACCATGGAGAAGATTGAAGAGACTCCCGTTTGGTTGGTATTCATACACCAGGAGCTTCTCTTGCTTGGAGCAATAAAACGCGATGGGCGGCAGAACATTAGGATGCTTTGCTCGATCCACCTTCTGCATCCTGTTCTTAAAGTCCTCACTAGGAATCCCCGAAGCCTTGATTCTCTTCACGACCAGAACGAGGCCGTTGCTGAGCACAACTCTGTAAAGACTTCCGTGCTTTCCTATTCCAAGCTGCTCGGCCGGCGCTCTAAGCAAGTCCTCGAACTTCAAATCCTTCATCTCAGGAGAATTCGTTAGTATTACAAGTGATGACGTGTTCATTCCACTCTCCATGGAAGTTATCGAGTACTCCGACCTGTTATCGCTTGTCTTTGGTTCGCTGGACGCCCCATTAGTCTTGCTGCTGCTAGTCTTGCTGCTGCTAGTATCAGCTCTCCTATCCTTACCACCATCGACCCCATCTGCCTTTTTCCTGGATCTTCTTGCTATTTTGTAGACCAAGAAGAGCAGAACGCTCAGGCCGAGAATCATATAGCCTAGATAGATAAGAATCTTTTCGAGCGACACGTCTTTCTGTTTCTTCTTGGCTGGTTGAGGGGGCGGACATGAATTCGGCAGCGGATTTCCACACAACCCCGGGTTCCCGAGAAAGCTGTTCTCCTGGAAACGGACTCCGCCATCAGGAATCTGACCAGTGAAATCGTTGTTCGAGACGTTAAATTGCTCGAAGTTGGCAAAGTCGAACTGGGGTAGTTCTCCGGTGAAATTGTTGTTCTGAGCAAAGAAGGTAGTCATGCCCGAGATCCGAGCAAGATTCGGCAAGGGACCGGTGAAGTTGTTATCAGAGACGTCGACCCTCTTCAAGTTATTTAATCTCGAGAGGGCATCGGGCAGTTGTCCCGAGAACTGGTTCCCGCCTAAATACAAGTGCGTCAAACGCTTGCAGTTTGCAATCTCTTCCGGAATCCCTCCCACCAGATTGTTGCCCTTGAGGCTAAGAACAGCGAGAGACCCGACCCTGCAGAGAGGACTGGCATCAAGAGTCCCTGAGAAGTTGAGCTCCTCGAGAACGATCCTCTTCACTGATTGCGACTCGCATTTGACGCCCTTCCACTTATCGGTGCAGGGATCCGTGGACAAGCTCCAACCTCGATCAATCCCAGGAGAAACTTTGTCTATGAACTGAATCATCGACTGCTTGGTACCCTCATCAACTGAACTAGCCACTGGAAAGACGAGAAAGATCAGAATGGCGAGCACCGAGATAGGCGCTCGATGCATTTTTGGTGAATCAAGGTGAGACTACGAGAAACCAATGGACCCAATATTTTTCTTGTGCTGTGTTTATAATACCTGAATGGTAGTAAGTTCTTGGGCGGTAACAAGGTTGGTGATTGTGTCTGTTGGAATCAGCTGTGAATGACAATTGGCTGAACTTACAATGGCAATAGTTTAAAAGACATTCAGGCCGGGATTGCCACTAGGCGCTACGTAATGAGCCAAAAGTTGAACGAGCCATTGCGTCACTCTTCTTTAAAAATTGGATGCCGGCAATTTGAAGAAGTCAAGAAAAAAGGGTCAATGTCCTTTATCAGTTGTCCTCTGCGCGTTAAACTGGTCTCTAAAGGTCCAAATGGAGCATTAATTTAAGGGATATGTGCAACACAAGTCCTAAAACTTACAAGGAAAGTGCAATTGAGTCCTAAAACTTACAAAAAGTGCAATCGAGTCCCTAAAACTCAGAAATTGGTTCAATTCGGTCCCAAAGTTAACACCGTCAAATTGATAACGGAAAATGCGACGTGGCGCTGACGTGGTATTTTAAATGATTTTTTTATTATACACGTGGCTTTTAACATTATTTTTATTCTTGTTTAAATTAGATTTAAAAACAGAAAAGAAAAAGATAAATTTATTTCAAAAAACAAAATTGTGCAAAAAAATAAAAAGGCACCGGTGGTGCTTCCGCCGCCGCCCATCGCCGGAGTGGCCGGCGACGGTCGTCGGCCCTGGGCGGGGTGGCCTGCCCTCGCCCGGGCGAGGCCTCGCCGGCCCCAGGCGAGGGCCGGCCACCCTCGCCAGGTCGGGCGAGGACGCCAGATCTGGGCACGCCGGCCCAGATCTGGGCGTCCCTGACGCTGGATCGCGTGGAGTCGTCGGTGGCGGCTGGGCGACGACGGTAGTCCGGTGCAGCGATGGCGTCAGGGGGGTCAGCGGTAGGACGTCGGGGAACGGTGGCAGCCCAGCACCGCAAAGGGTCACGGCTGGTTTGCTGGGGACGGCGTCGGGGCTACGGCGGCACGGCTCGGCAGCAGTGCGGTGCAGCGACGGCGACGGAACCCCTGCCCTCCGGAACCCACTCACTCAGATCTGGACAGCGTCGGGGCACGGCGGAGATGAATCGAAACGCCCAGATCTGGGCGAGCCTCCCGCAGGGACGGCGAGGGTCGCCGGCCCCCCGTGAGGGCCGGCGTGCCCAGATCTGGGCGTCCTCGCCGACCTGGCGGGGGTGGTCGGGCCTCGCCTGGGGCCAACGCCCGGCCTCGCCCAGGGCCGGCGACCGTCGCCGGCCCCTCCGGCGACCGTCGCTGGCCCCTCCGGCGAGGGGCGGCGGCTGCGGCAGAAATGCCCGCCGGTGACATTTTCTTTATTTTTTTAACAGTTTTGTTTTTTAAATAAATTTTAGTTTTTAAATCTAATTTTTAAAAATTTTGAATAAAAATAATTTTAAAAAGCCACGTGTATAATAAAAATTTATTTAAAATATGACGTCAGCGCCACGTCAGCATTTTCCGTTAGTAAATCTGACGGTGTTAACTTTGTGACTGAATTGAACCAATTTTTGTGAGTTTTGTGACTTGATTGCACTTTTTGTAAGTTTTGTGACTCAATTGCACTTTCCTTGTAAGTTTTAGGACTTGTGTTGCACATATCCCTTAATTTAACCATCCGCTGCTATTACGGCTCAATTTGGAGCGTTGCGAATGGCGTAACCGTACCAGACAGGGGCAACATCGACAAGGAAGTTCCTGGTAAATAATAAGAAAAAAAACATGGCAAGTAGTGTTCAGTTATTCCTACAGAATCTGTCTGTGGAGTGGGACACTGAGAGTACCTCATGCGACGAAGAAGACTTTCATGCGATAAGCTTTAGGTGCCTAAGCCTCTTTAAATTTCATAAAAGCATAGACGGTCAGAGAGAACCTGCGTGTCAATGTAAGAAACTTGTGCCCACCGGGAGAGAAAACTGACGGAGAACCCATGATGAAAAAGTACTAGTATTCTGACGGACGTTTCGCGTGCATACAATATCAGAAAATTCGGAATATATCGCGACTGGTAGACATGCAAACCTGCATTCTCGGGGCATGTATAGCTAGTCCTCTGCTTTTACTGATCTCTATAGCCAAAACTTTTATGAATCAGAAATGCAATATCAAGTGAAGGAATTGGTCCACCTTGAGTGACAATCCCTTTTTATCTTCCAATCAAAATGTTCACTACACAACGTTCTTCTGGAGTTCCTCACAATAATGGCCAGTCCCATGATATTACAAACATACAACTCTGAATTAAATATAATTTTGACAGGTGGACATGAAGAATGGGGGTTGCGCCTTCGATTATGCAATAATTTGAATAGTTATCGATCCTACACTTAATTATGGATCTGCATGTCCAGCTATCTCGTCGTCATCACTTGATTCACTTCCCTCAACACTGATTTCCTCATCGTCACTGTCTTCTTCCGCTCTGGAGTTGCTGATATGTTCCTTCTTTGCATATCGCTCGCAATACTCTATATCCACAATGCACAAATACGACGAATAATGCACTGCCAGTAAATAGTATGAAAATCTAACTAAATTTTTGGAATGCAAATTATCTAAAAAGCGCAAGTCTTGAGATACTTCAGCTCTATTGAGCATTCTCAGAAGTATGTCTCTAGATCTAGAACTCAATTTCATCGCATTTCAATGCCATAAAAATAAATGGGGCAAACAAAAGTCACCTTTGACTTTTTGATCGTATTGCTTCCTGTCTTTCATCATTAGTGAAGCAGCATCACCGTTTAGAGGGTCTGAAGGGTTGGGATAAAGCAAGAGTTGAGGAAGAAACACCTCAAATACATTCAAAAGATCTGCAATAGCAGAATAGAAGGGATCGTGTTTAAAATCCAATGTAAGAGCAACAAACCAAGATGCAGAAAGTAAAAAAATTGCGCATAAACTGACTTCTTGCACATTATGGCTAATTGAAGGACACGAGTAGATGAAAGAAACTGGATGAGCTAACAGAAAGGTTTATCAGAAGATGCAAAGAAGACGAACGATCTTAAAGCAAAAAAATCTAGTATCTTTCTGTACTAACCAAACATTGGACTCCATGACTGGTTGATTACGTCCAGGCATACAGACCCTGACCTGCAAGTTCAACCGACATGAAATAGTCAGGACATTTAACTATACTGCAGTCTACATTGGTATAACAAAAATATCAGTTGTTCATTATTATCCATGGGGCTCGCTCACTGGAAGCAGTTGAACCATTCAAGACACAAGTAGTACAAGAACACAGGTGTTCCCTTTAACAGGAATACAATTACTCACATCTCATCAACATTTGGGTGATATATCTTGTTCACAAATCCAATGGAAGGAGACTTGTAGGGATATGCATCAGGAAGTTCCACCCGGATCTTCCAAACACCACCTTCGTATAGACCTGAAATCGTTTTATTAAGTAAAGCTTGCTGTATAACAGAATTCGGAGAGCTAGTCGAGTTCCTCAAAGGCATCTCTTTAAAGTTTTAGGTAACTACTCTAGTATATCATAACTTCCTTAATTAGCTACAGCAATGAAACATAAACATTCATGATAACTTGAAAGTTAACCAACCACCCCAACCCTCCCCCAGCGTTTTCTTTTACCTCCCTTCTACTCCACACAGAGAGAGAAGGGGAAGGGAGGGAGGGAGAACATATGGAAAAGTAAACATTTTTTAAGGAGAAGTCATGTGCCACAGCATTGCTATGAATAAATCATCCAGCCATACCTCATCCATGCATCATCAGAAGTATGCCAGAAATTATTCCCAGTGCGGCAGAGAAGTTATTCAAAAGGCAAGAGACTTTTTGGTCGAGTCACCACTACGCTAGGAAGAAAGAGCTGAACAATCATTTTATTACTGACTTTGTTAAAATTGCACCTCTGCACTAACATTAAGACTTAAATTACCCTGTAACCTTAGTGGTTCAAAAAATTTATATCAGTTTATTGAGCTGCAGGATACGCAGCCTTACACTACAATGATATGCTAATTGATTCTTCAAGCAATTTTCCTAAGCAGAATAGTTCTTTCTGCATCCCACAACATGCTTCAACAGATTAGAATTAATCATCTATTCACCTTCATCACACAGAGAGAGAGAGAGAAAGGGGGGGTGGGATGGAGGCAGGGAGGGAGGGAGGGAGGGAGGGAGGGAGTGAGAGGGGGGAGAGCGAAGAGAGACTATACTTTCTTTTGGCCCATGAAATTCCACATTGAATTCATTAAGTCCGTCGTTGATTGTCTCCACAGTATAATCACTCATCATCCTGGATAACATAAACACGGAGCAAAAGAATATCGAAAGGCTTTATTAACTTCACCAAATACAGATGTACCCTAGAAAGTTAATCCACTAGATAACTAAGTGGTGCCTACAAACAAACTTTCGGGGAGACAGAAAGACAATTGAATACCATCAATTGCGGTGCATAGACCTAGTACCTTTATATTCAATTAGATTGAGCAAGTCCTAGGATTGACAAAAACATTATTTAAGCGAACAGTTTACAGTCATGACGGACAATAATTTCCATATGTACAGCACATAATGATGCTTGAGATGAAAAAATCGTATCAACAACCAAATACTGACATACATGAAATTTGGTAATATCAGTAACTTTAGTGCAACAGCTTTATCATATTGTGTGTAAATATTTCCATTGTCTCTAAAGTTTACCTTCACTTGGTTATAGATATGTCCTTTCTATTTCATTTTCATGCCCTGGGGTTATATCTAGATCCTTACAGAAAAACATTACAAAAATTTCTCTGAGAATGACGCTACATGCCACTTTTACCTTTTTCCCTTTCCCCACTGTTAATTAGTGTCATCATATTAGATTTTCACTGCATTTTCAAGGTCGCCCAATGTCATGAAAGACTCATTATCTGGGGTTACTTTCTGTAAGATCCCATAGGAACCAATTAGCAATGCAAACAGCTTCTAGTCAAGTGCACCTTCAGAAGAAAAGGCTGGAAACTTCAAATCTTTCGTCATGACTTTTTATCTCCAATAAACACGATCAAAAACCCAAAAAAGTAAAACCATTCACAAACATGATATCGCCACTTCCATTAAAGAGATCATATCAAAGAACCAAGCGGTTGATGTACAGACAGTAACATCTATTTCATCCTATTCATATCACGTTCCTGACATACCTATGTCATACTTGTTGGATCAGGATGCAAAATAAAAAAAAGGATTGCCTTTTTATTTCTTAGGTACAAATGGCAACAAATGTACCATGATACATAAAGAAGAAGCGAAAGATTAAAACAGAGCATATCAGCTAGAATGTGTAGTACTGACTACAGGGACTTACAGCTTCATAACATCCATGTCTCTCCTCTTACTAGGAGAAGACATTCTCGGTGCTTAGTACTCAAAGCCTGCAATAGTTGGACTGGAGATATTAGGACTAACAATTTCAATGCGAGAAGCTAGGAAAGCAACATTGAAGCTCAATTATATGCAAACGCAAGTAGCAGTAGCAGTAGTAGTATACACGGCACAAATATAACATATACTCCAATTATGCGACCATAGTTCATTGAGCATGTCATTATCTCAACTGTCACTGCACAGCAGAAATAACTTGTCCAATTAGCCGATCCCAGTGGACGGATTCTACAGTCACTCCGGCCGATCCAATCAATCCAAACAACATATGGAAAAGCCTCGCAGCCGACACGTCGATCTCAAATGCCATTTGAGCGTGTCATTTCAGCGGGGAAAAGCACCCTTCCCCCCCCCACCGGACGCACTAGAATTTCGCGGACATTCTCGAACTACATCGACTTTGGACAAGTCTGTCATAATCAAAGCGCGAGCGCTACGCGCAATTCCGGTACCGAAAATGCTACTGCTCAATTCACAGCTTCAAGCTCCATTCATCACCGACAACAGATTAACAACAGCAGCAAAAACCAAAAAAAAAAAAAAAAGGACAACGAAAAGCAGGATAGTGAGGAAAAATCAAGTAAAAGAAGAACTTGCGGGGACCAGATCGATCGCCCCGGAATTTCATCGCGGACGCCGTCCCGGCGATGATCCTCGACAGCGATCAGCGTAGAAAGCTCGAAAAGCAGGGAATGCGATCGAGAGGAGAGAGGAATCGAGATTCGAGATCTTACGAAACGAATCGTCGGGAGGAGCTCGAGCCGGCGGAGGCGGCGAAGGTGAGCGGAGGAAAGCCGCCGCCGGCGGGTGGCGGTGGATCGGGAGCTTCGCTTGGAGTGGTGGGGGGAGTGATCGGAGAGGAAGGCGAGGGACACGAAGAGATGCGACTGAGCGTACGAGAGAGAGAGAGAGAGAGAGAGATGGAGGAAGAGGGTGAGGAGAGAATTTATAGCTAACCTTTTTGGGGAGGCAGAGAAGAGAGAGAGAGAGAGAGGTGTTCCTGCATGACGACATAGCCAGTGAGCACGTGTCCGACCACGCGGATGAAACCATGCTTTATATATTCGGTTTTGGCTAATTACTCCTTTTCTCTTTCTCTTTTTCCTTTCTCACCGCGACATGTTATGATATATTCTCGAAACATGATGGGTATAAAAAAGAAAATGCCGTTGGTCTTATTTTTGTCATGCCCTGTTCTGTTTCGGATTTTACGATCGAGCGCTCTATACCGTAATCGAAACGAGGTTTATTGTCTTATTAATTGTTGTATATATAGAACAAAAGAATGCAATTTCAGTTTAGTGCGAACTAAGCACGTCAGAATAAGATGCATACAGAGAATGGCCTTGATAAGTTATGTTTTGCAAAGGCCATTTCTTTAGTTTCCATGGTTGGAACTTGGAAGTCATCGCGGATGATTGATATGGTGATAAAGAAAGCAAAGGCACCAAAAGCTAGAAAGAAGCATGCGGAGGGGCGATTTACTGGGTGGATGGAGGGGGATTTTTGTCACTGATGCTACTGAAGAGAAGGATAGTGGATTCAAATTGATGGGTGGTGATGAAACGAGATGAGGATGGCTTTGGAGCAGATGGGAGTTTGCAATGTCGGTGCAATGTCGGATGGATGATGAAATGGGCTGTGCGGAGGAGAAGCTTCTCCGCTCTCTATCCATCCATGGCCACATGGGGCCACACCTCTTGAAGCCGTTCGCATCTTTCTTGCTGATCATTTCTTGCTTCTAACAATTTGCATCCTCGCTTCCTCTTCATGCCCGCGCTTATACAATATGCCGTGTCAGTTCTTTGTTATGGCCATCCTGGAGTCCTGGAGGGGCCATTGGCAATTTGCATGCTCCTGCACGCACCATCTAAGGCCACAAGTTTATTTCAGGAGGGCCATAGGCAATGCATCCGTCACCGTAACTTCTGGAATTCGGACAGCCGTCCCTCTCTCATGCGCATAGATTTGTGCTGCTGTGGTAACCTCATCATCTCCATCATCTGTAGACCCATGCAATTGCCTTGGCAACTCGCGGACTGAAAATTCACAGGCACTCGAGCCATACAAGGCGCCCAATCTCATTGATCGGATCAGAGGGTTTACACATGCGCAAGCACATGATGCAAAACTAATTCAGGTTCAGAAGAGAGGGCTTCATACTCATGAACCCTTGTGCAGAAGCAAAGATTTGCGCAATTCTAACCCATACGTAATGCTGCATCCTCGTTACTTGATGTCAAGTTCGCTTTCTGCATTCTTCTCAGAATGCCTTGTAAACCAACGTATTTAAGCTTATATAGCCCACGAATCAGATGCCAAACTCACCAACCCGCATTCTAGCCTTTGACACTCGGTTGACATCGATACAAAGAGGAGGGTAAAAAGGCATCAAATAGGCTATGTTTTCGCAAGGTGACTAACTATGAGAGACCATGTCTGAAAACTCACTATAAATATGGCTTGAAGCCCAAGAACTCATCCGGGTTCTTTCTTCTGAAGTCCTGCATGATTGACTTCAACTGACAAGAAGAAGAAGAAGGAAACAGTACAGGAAGATAAGAAGAAACATCATGACTCATCAACTTTCATCAGACGATTACCCATACCACGCCTTTTTACAAGTTCTCACCTGATTTCAACTCTTCGCAGCTTACAAAGACGAGAACAAACTCAATCCAAATAAATTCCAGATCCAAAAACCAGAGAGAACCCAAACAGACACCTAAAGGATCCAGTAATCTACAAGGGGTTGGAAAAGAATAGTAGCAAAAGAAATTACATAAAACTTATATATGAATCAATATTTCGCTTTGCAAGTCAACTTATTCACCGAAATCCGAATGTTATTACACTCGCAAATGACACTAATTGTGGCCATAAAGCTGATTCAGATTGAAGTAGCCCCTCATTATAAATGTAGCCAGCATTAATACAAAATGATCAAAAGATAAGAAAGACAAAAATTTTCCTGTTTTTAATGTGATTTCCAGGGATTTCCTCCATAGTAATAGGCAGTGCCAACCATAAGTGCAACTGTTGCACCCTGGACCACCACACGAGCTCTCATTAGCACCTGTCCCAACTGAGAGTTCCCTCGTCTGAAACTTATCAAACCCGCTGTGAGTACTCCAGCAGTCACGAGAGCACCTATTTAAATTTTGCTGAGTTAGACAAGACTATCAACATCAAGAACGAAAAGTAACAAAGAAACTGATAATCTTTTCATCCTAGGGCACTGAAAGTTAAAAAGTGAACACTGAAGTATCCATAAATTGAAGGCGTGATCAGTCTTTCCCACGCATCTGGTCCTGTTTTGAATGGGATTAATTTTAAATGCCCCATTTGTAATCATCTATAGATAACTTTGTGACGAAATGTAATATGGTTACCTAGAAAAATCGAAAGAAGTCCTGAAATCGATAAACTAAAACCAAGAAAATAACCAGTATAAAAGAAAAATAAAAGCACAGGAGGACTACATAAGGAATTCAAGTGCAGAAAACTGAGAGAAATTTCAATTTCCATGACTTAGCACAAGCGGGTTCAATAGTCTGCTAGGAAGTAAACCACAAATTATGAAAAAGCCAAGCATTTAAATCCTGAAGATAAAAAGTTCAAGGCCAGACTTTGGTCAATTCAGTTAACATCTAGGACATCATGCTACGTACGAAAAAAGAGCAACCATGTGACATAACTGACCTAGGGAATCATTATCTTATAGCAAAAGTCTAGAGCTGCACCCTTTTTTTGCTCTTAAAATTATAAGGCAAAACCACACGACAAAAATTTTGAATCTCAACTAGTAACAGCCAACATTATCAGCTTTCACCGCTGATGTAAAGAAATTCTTCACATCGAACGAGGACGATTACTTATTCACGTAAAGCACAAATGCAATGCCGAAAAGAACAATCAGAGACCAACTCTCCTGAAAATCATGAAGACCAACAAATTATTTGGTCTGGGGCAACAGTTTTTCTTAACCAAAATATGATTGCAAATCTTGGGTAGATTTGCAAGAGCACATGCAACTTACAAACCAGGGTAATGAGCAAAGCCAGTTTGCAGGTTCTAGATCAAGTTGCTTCATCGGTATTATAACGCGGTATGCTAGTTTGCTACATTTTCAGCGGAACGCACGGTGGGTATCACGAAGAAGTTAAATTCCGATGCGCGTCCCCGGCACTTCAGGAGGAGGAGGAGGAGGAGAAACCCATCTTCCGTTTCGAGCCAAAAAGAAGTAAGAACGCCTGCTCAGATTCTTACACCACATATAAAAGACAAGCAGAGTCCACTGCTCCCTAAAACCAAAACCGAATTCGAGAAGATCCCATTAAAAAACACCCATCATTGGGATTGCAGCATCGCCCCTGATGAAACCTCAATTCAGTTCCTCCGACTCGCTCGCCGATTTCGAGAAGAGAAAAGAACGTCCCCCAAATCGACGAGCTCTCCCCCAATTCATCATCTACTTTAAAAATCGACTAGGAAGCGAAAATCAAAAGGGTGTAAACAAACGATGCGCGAGAAATGAAGCGGCGGCGGAGGAGAAGGAGGAGGAGGCTTGCCTACTGGTACGAGAGGGTTCCTGACGCGCTGCTTCTGTTGCAAGAACTCCTCCAGCTCGTCGTCCGTCGAACCCATCTTCTTCTTCTTCTTCTTCCTTCTTCTTCTTCTTCGGGGGTAAATCGGAGAATGGCCGGGAAGCGAGCGAGAGAGAGAAGGCGCGTCCGTGAATTGTTGCAAAGGAAAGGACCTTTATATGGAGGGGGCATCTATTTTCCTTTTTCGCCATTTAGATTTCCTTTTATCTACCTAAATGTATTACCTTGAACAAGAAAATGAAAGCATAAATTTGACAAAATTAACAATTAATAGCATCTTTTTTTTCTTTTTCTTTTTTGGTAAAGATAGCATCTTTCTTTTGACTTTGTATAAAACCTTAATTCTTATAAATGATAGATAATTTTTAGCTAGCACACGGGTCGATAGAATTTTGGTCACGAAATAGCCCCGTGCGACGTTTGGCAAGCCGCGAAAACTAAACCACCTTATTTTTAAAAGATTGTTACTAAGAATAGTATATTGAATAGCTTCCTCACAACGAATCATATCACGCTCAACTTAATTCGAACATCTAATCTCTCGAATGAGACATACAAAACACTTATGTACAACAATTAGTTTCGACTTACCATGGTTTTATCAGGAGAGCAATATTAATTCTCGACCAGTTTGTATATAGACAGCCAACCCCACATTCAAAGTTATAATCGTTTTATCTTAGAACTCTTAACACAACCATCCTAACGCTACTCTCATAAATCAATTGCATCATCCAAACTGCGTCAATCACTCTTCATTCCGATGCCCAAAACTCCACTTTTCAACTCATAAGGATACGAGAGATTTGGTCCACAACATTTACATACTCATAAGTTCACTTGTCGATTACATATTCAAGAGGAAACTATATACTAACATAAAGTATGTCGAATTAATAGTTTGATATTGTGAAATTTGATATTATTATTCCTCTCGTTTTTGGGCCGCACCATACGCAACAAATTTAGAAGGTATCCATTACCATTAATCAAATGGTATATATGCCATCGCATCTTTTTTCAGTTTAAACATCCTCTTTTTTTGTCATTTGATGCTCGTACGTCATTTCTAGTAGCTATTGCAATAAAGTATCCCGCAATGGAATCGATGGTAAGAGGTTAGAGAGAAGTTTGTTGGGAGTGTCTCACCACTATCATAAAATGATAGATCATCCCAGACATCTCAACTGTGTAATTCCTTAAAAACATCAATGTCTTTGCTCTCATTCCTTCACCGTATCTTTAGACCGAGCAATCTTGTGACCATGCATTCGTAGGTGGAGGAAGACTCGAAGCTGCAAGAGGATCGTATGACAAACACTAGCTAATGGAAACAATTCCGAAACTGGTCAAGTTCGATATAGCAGCCTCAGCTTGAAACAAGAGACACTCGAATCAGTTTCAAACATTGAAACCCAATCCACATTGAGAAAACTCAGCAAGCCATTCATCTCTATTGAAAACGAAAACTGGAATCCTCTAAAATTTTGGAAGGAAAAGCATGGTGCTGCAAAGCCCATCTCCAATCCTCGTGTGTGTCATTGGGTTTTCAATTAGACCCAGAAGTAACAGATAATTCATATATGAATAAGTAAAATACAGAAGTGTAGTCAGCCATCATGTTGGAGTACTCTCACAGTAGGCAGTGTACATCTGGACACAAGAATGAAACAATCACAAGGGTAAAGATCATAAGCTAAAATGTATCCTATGGTTTCTGCAATAAAATAAGAACTACTGCTCCCATCCCATCCCCATCCCGAAATATGTCTCCTACAGTGGGTAATCCAGAAAAAGTGAAGACTTTCCTTCCATCAAAGAGGAGACTTTCCACGTATAAGACCTGACCCTTTCTCTGATATCGTTCACGATAGCCCAAAGCAGAAGCAGTGCAATTAACCCTTACGACACAACAACCAGGCAACCATATATGGGCTTCAGCTCTTCAGATCATCAGACATCGCTGATGGTATGCAGTGGGTTTTGAGTATATCCAGGGTAGCTGCTCTTGCAGTCTCTGTTCGAAGAACTACAATCTGCAAAAAGGGATGCAAATAAAGAGAGAACAAAACAAACAAGCGTGAGGACATGATACCAGTCATTAACCACGCAACATGTGCACAATAATACAGACCTGCTAATGGACTTTCGCACGCATGTTTAGGGAGCATAGAAATGCGCATAAGATGCGAGAGAGAGAGAGAGAGAGAGAGAGAGAGAGAGACCAGTTGGTATTCCAGATCAAATTTCAGAAATTCTTCCTCACAGCTCTCCACCATGCTGGCTAAGCTCTTCAAGTTTTCCACAGGTTTACCATTGAAAGCAAGAACCTAAACATGCCCAATAAGATGGCTTCAAAATTTGGCAAGCTTAAGCATAATTTCCAAAGAAAAAGTGATAAAGCTGTTGCTAACCGGAGTGTTTACAATGTCTTCATACCCAACATTGATATCACCCGCGAGCACCTACCACGCGTTACCAAAAGCAGACAGAAAAACGAATCAGATCCTACAGAGTATTAACCCATACATTAGTATAGGCAATGAAATTGCCATAATTCTTCGTCTTCTGTCACCTTTTTCTATTTTTTCTTCATCTAATTTACATCCGTTTCTTTCCCCTTTTTGGCTCAAGTTATGGGTTGATAGTTGAATGGAGAAACAAGGATATGGTGGATGTTTATGGGGAGAATACCTGAGAAACCACAACAAGTTGCTCATCTGGTGATTGTGGCATTGAATGCAAGAGTTTGTCCAAAAGCTTCACAGGAGCTTCAGATTCATCCTTATACTGTAATGCAGCCAAAGCATGAGCAAAATAATGTGCATAATGATCATAGCTCGTAAAATCTACTGCTGAATCTATAAAAAAGCAAGCATAGAAGGTGAAAAGATATATATGTCTGAAAATACGTGACTGGGAGTTAGAGACGTGACAAATAAATAAGAAATTCAAAATCCGTGATGAAAAGGTGGCAATTTTAAAAAAGAATAAAATCAATTCCAACGAAAAACAGAGGGGTGCTCGTTACACAACAAGTAGATAATGATGATAGCATCCACAAGTATTAATGTTATCATAGCTCATTACACAGAGGATGAGCACAGAAATGCATATGTAGAAATAGAAGGGCTCCAAGTAAAAAACTCACCTCAGAACGAAGATATGGAACAGAGATGGTGCTAAAAACGAATCCAGCAATTATATAGTAGGAGGGTGGTCTTCCTTCACTGTGCAATGGGATGACCCTCTTGTGCGTAGCAAGTTTCACATTAAATATAAAGATTTTGGAATCGCGCAGGACTTTGATCACTGAAGTATCCCCAGTGTACTTCTGTGAGACAAGGTAACTAAAGCCAATACGCTCCCCGTGCCGAGAAGGTACTAGAGAACACCCAGAACAAGTAGTAAAGGGTCAGATCACGCATAGCATACATGAAATCCAAGTAATCATAAAGAGGAACAAAAATATGGATTTGTTAGAAGTGCCCACAGGGCATTTGTTAAGCAATCAAATAAGGAAATATTGTGATTTCCCATACACTAATAGTCCTCATGACTTGCACAATTGGTTTTTCAAAATAGTCCTATGGAAGAAGGATAAGGGATAGTGACATTCTTCACTCTTTTTTCGATAGATATAATCTTTATGTATAGAATAGATATATACAAACCAAAAAGACAGGTCAAGAGCAAAGCCCCTAACCAGATCTTCTTTTTCACTTCTTCCTTCTCATTTTGGATAATATCTCCACTTGATATTGTCTTCGTCACTCTCTTCTTTTGATTTTTTTTTTTTTTTTTTTTTGGTGCGTATTAAAGAATGAATATTGGATTTCAAAAATCCCACAAGAGCTGCTATGGTTTGACATAACAGAGCATCAATATTGCCTCGTTAAAATTGCGACACAGGAGCACTCGCTAACAAGATTCGAAAATATTTGTATGTGTGGAAACTCATCATGATCCCCCGTTGCAAGGTTGCAAGCCGTAGCAACAAAGCCTTATATTCAAAGCTCAACATTTCTCCTAAAAGTAAGTAGGATTCTTCAACTTCATAATCTCTCTCTTAAACTACTAGCTTTTCAAGAAAAATCATGCATACAATCAAATATAAGTTCAACAGGTCCTTTTAAAGAGCAAAAGACAAAATAGATGATACATAATTAACAGATGCATCAGTTGCTAATACTGCTAAATTGTCAGAACTATAATCTAACAGAGTAAGACCTAATAGAACTTTTAAATATACAAGCTTCTGTAAGATGCTTAGCTCTTAGAGAATGCTCTAGGCTTACCAGTTCCATCATTGGCAATATCAACCCCATCAAAGCTGAGAATGATATCTGATGGCTTCAAGACTGCAGATTCTGGAGAGGTAGGATCAATTCTTCTAATGCGCACACCCTTTTGATCAGCGTTCATACCCATTGCCATACGTAAATCAGGATTTTCCATCTTCTGCCACTCAATCCCAAGAAGAGGAAAACCTATCATGAAAAACAAATCAAGAAGACAGGAAAGCACATTAGAGAAGTTCCGTGGAGCTTTTTTAAGGGTTTGGGTTTTTTATTTTTTCAGGTTCGCATGTGTGGGAGGTTTAAAAAGTACCCATATATGCTCCATTCTTCTCATAGTCTTGAATAAAATGCATGATTACTGGTGTTGGTATGACATAACCAATGTTCTCCACATCTTCTTGTTTAAGGGACTGAAACGCAATACCCACACACTTGCCCTTATTATTAAAGGCAGGGCCACCCGAATTGCCAGCATTTATAGCTGCATCAATCTTGCACAATGACCATAGAAAGTTATCAGGCAATGTTTAATGTATCAGAAGATGTAACTATTGCCTGCCAGAAATGTTAAAAGAATCATAAGATCAGTAACGTATAAAATGAAAACCTGCAGCCCGAGCAGCTCAGTGGAACCATGAACATAGGACAAGATCTCAATACGTGATACCACGCCACTAGTCACAGATACTGTGTCTCCGCCAATAGGATAGCCGACAACAGTCACAGCATCCTGAAGTGCAGGCAAATCCCCAAATTCCACAGACGACACTCCTTCCCAAAACTCATCATCATCAACCGTAAGCATAGCTGCATACAAAAAAGCAAACATTCGACTTCAAAATGCAAGGACTATCATACTTCAATTTCATTTCACCACATGACCACGATATCACATAATGTCCCCAAAACAGATACTTCTGCTGATAACCAGTATCATTTCACCACGTAGCACGCAAGCTTGCAAGTAGCCTAGGAACTTTATGCCATGAACTTCTACAATCTCAAGGAATTTTTTAAGCAATAAGTACCCAAGAACACTTTCTAGATGTCGAGAATGCTGGAAAGCCAGCCTAATCATAATCACCACAAAACGCATCTTAACAAACAATCACAGAGAGACAGACATGCCTACCTTAAACGGTGGCAGTATCAGAGAAAAACTGAAGGAATTCAAAATATTGACAAGGAAAATGAGTAGACTAAGTTCAATGGGGACATACCAATGTCACACTCAGTCCCAATTGCCAACACCTTGGCCACGTACTTGGTATCAGACCCCCGCTTCTTCACCTTCACCTGCGTGTAATGCTCCACCGAATGAGCATTCGTCAAGACTCTCCTCCCCTTGATCACGAACCCGCTGCTGTTACTGCTGTATTGCCTCTTCATCTGCCACGGGAGCGAGAAATTCGGCTCCGTGTGCACGCAGAACACTTTCACCACTGCCTCCATCGCCGGGGCCACCCTCGCCACGACCCCCTCCGCCATCTCGGCCACCACTGCGCCCCGCAGCAAATCGCTTATCACGCCCAAGTCGCCGCTCTCGACGCCGCCGCCGCGGGGGACGCTCCGCGCGGGCACGACGGCCGGCGAGGAGGCCTCGGGTTTCTCGGACGCCTTGCGGCGATTGCGGCCGCGGCGGAGGCGGCGCCCGGCGGGGCTGCTGGCGGGCTCGATCATCTCCGCGCTCCCGGCGGAGAATTTCTCGTCGTCGGCGGCTTCGGCGGTGGTGGCGGCGGCGGCGGCGGCGGCCGTCTTGGAGGCGGATTTCGGATTCGGGCCCCTCTTGCGCTTGGTCTCGCCCATCCGTCTGTGTGCTGTAGATGCAGAACGCGGACTAGAGGGCCGTCTTCCTCCTGGTCGGGGCAGTCTCCGATTTCGAACCGCGATCGATCGGAGCCACCGGCGGCGGATGCGGATTTAAAGGGCGGTGGCGGCGGAGCTGAAAATGGAGGGAAATGACGGTGAATCTCTCGTTGAATCTTCCGTGTCCCCTCGTCCACGGTAGTTGCAGAGAGACCAATTTGACTTTTTTCTTCCTTCTTTTTTTTTTTTTCTTTTTTATTTCCTTTTTTGATTTCCCGTGTTCCGATTGAAATACGAAATTGGATGCGTGGGGGACAAACAACGTCGTATCCCCGGTCGCGGCGACGACAAAGAGCCGGTCGATAGTTTGTAGAAGCTAATGCTTTATCTAAGCACTAAGCAATGTTTGTTAAATTAATATAATCAGAATTTGAATTATTAGTGGACACCAGCTTTGGTCCTTTCCAGATTCAACAGGGGAAGTTTCTCATATTTTTATAGATTTTAGTGCAGTTGCAAACGATCAAGAATATAATAAATCAAGATACGAGTCAGACCATGTTAGATGTGGACCAACGTGGTAGTGAATTTTGTCATGTGCAATTTTATTTCTCTATGGGAAGATATTTGGAAAAAGTTGAGCTTCTAGAGTTTGACGTTGGTTCTCTCTTGTGACTTTGACCATGGCAGGTTCACTTGGATTGCAAATATAGTCTTTTTTTTCTTTTATTTGAAGTAGTTGTGTTTCATGGAACATTTTTTATTTTATTTTTGGTGAATTGGTTGGAATTTATTTTTAAAATTTAACTTGTCAAACTTACTTATTTTTTTGGGGGTTGAGAAGATTGGGCCTCCCTCTTTAAAATTTGGAGAGCTCGAGAGATTAATTAGACGTGGGCCGAGTTTTGTAAATGTGGATCGGAGACTCATGGAATGGAATGGGCTTGTATTTGCTGAAAATGTTGAGCCCAATTTCACACATGCACGAGCAAGAGGCAGCACAAGCTATCGAGCGCAACGGTTACGGCGCATGACAATGACAGTGAAAAAACAAACCTATTAATGCATGACTTTTTTCTATTTATAAAAAAAAAGAGTATATAGAGGCATCATGGTTAGCTTTGTTGCACCATGTTAGTCACCTAATCAATGCTTGATATATTTATTTGTAGATCGATATATCTTATATTTATTTCATGATTCGATATGTAACGATCTCATGATATGAAATTATTAAATATATACCATAAAATGTCTTGTTAAAAGAATCTTAAGAGATATTCTTTACATCAATGTCACTTATAAGATCAACTTATTCTATTCATGGGCTCTACAAGGTAATTTGAGACCTTTAGGTAGTTAGGCCTTTTAGCTTATGCCCTCGAGTCATTCGGAAAAAAAAAAATTAGGAGACAAATTTTATATAAAGGAATTGTTGTCGATGCTGCTGCTGACGACATACCAAGCCATTGAAATCAAAAAGGCTAGTCAAGAGTAAGAGTTTGCTTAGCGCACAACAAACAGGACAAAATGGAAAAAATAAAATAAAATTGAAATCAGTAGGCCCCTGGAGGGGAAGCTCGGGACGATTCTCAAGAGAAAGCTCTTGTGACCTTAGTCAAGACAAACTTGAAATGCAAGTTAACCAGATGAAAAAGTGACCTGGAATTCAATTTCACCAACACGATGGATTGTACCCCATCAAAAGTGCCATTTTTAAACAACCATCATGGCGAGTAGCATTGAAAACCAAGCAATCTCGCACAGAGAAAAGGCACATTCATGATGGACCAAGAGCACAAAACATGCTCAATAATGTACCTTTAAGCAACAATTTTATTTATTTTTAATATCTATGATGGAACTCGAAATGACTACCCCAGCTGTTGGCATAACAAGAAGAAGCTGAAAACTGCATAAAATAAATTGTTGCTTGTCTTAGTAGCTCAGTAAAAAGTTATCATTCTTGTATCGAAATTACTATCGGTAAATATAACAATGGTTCTTTTATTAAGAAAATTTACTAATAAGTATTATTGATTATAGATAAATTACAGAATATAGTAATTTTCTATTCACATAAAACTTACATTTTTTTTAAGGTTTCGCTAAACACGTTAATCTCCTTTCTTATGAATTTTCTTTTTAACATATTTGTGCATTTCTGTCATTTTTGTCATTCTTGCTTCATCTTCACTCATGTCTTCAACCAACCCTCTTAAAGAGTAAAATATAGCAGCTACACTAGCTAGCTTGAGTCCCCACTTCTTTTCCCTTTTTTTCATCAAAACCATGTGAAAAAAGAAACCAGAAACCTACCGTCTCATAAATTCAATCTTAAGAAGCTTGTCAAGCATCCTTGATACATTAGTCTTAAAATCCTCAACCTGAAAATTTATAAAAAAAAAAAAAAAAAAAAAAAATTTCCAATTGACGTTCGGAGAATTCTTTTCAAAGCACTCTCATTTTGATTTTCCATGATGTAATAAATCATTCCTTGATGTAAGTTATATTTCAGACATGATAAAAGATAAAAATAAGTGTCCAAGAATTGCCCCCACCCCCAATTGTTTAATTGGTTTAGGTGCATGAGGGCTGTGAAATTTGGTGAACCGTTGACCGGGGGCCGTCCAGGCAAAATATATGTCTCTTTTTATCTTTCTGGGATTATCAGTTGATTCATAAAATTCCCAAGTTGTCTCCTTGAACCAGGCCAATAAAGTTTCCTGTTATCAATATTTATAGCTAAGCCAAGCAGATATCAACACCACAATAAAGTATAAAGAACAGCTAATGAGTGAGAATCATGTGATCCACCGCAATAACAGACACACTTGCTCGAATCATAAAAAGGCATTAAACCTGTTCTGCTCCAACAGCAACCAAATATAACCCCAAAAGCAGGAAAATAAAAGAAGTTCACAAGACCCAGAATTCCAGAATTTCTGCTTTTTAGATTCAAGGAAAGCTTCTTTGTTCCTTTCTTCCTGGGGGTGTTTCTTCAATGGCTGCGAGTGCGTCAAGATTCATCAAATGTGTGACAGTTGGTGATGGGGCTGTGGGCAAGACTTGCATGCTGATCTGCTACACCAGCAACAAGTTTCCAACTGTATGTTCTTCCCCTTTTTACCCAAAAGTATAACAAGAGGGAAAAAAAAAACAGAGAGACAGAGAGATAGAGTAAATGGCTAGTTGACTCATTGGGACTTCTTGGGTATCCCAGTCACTGATAAATTATTTGCCTTTCTTGATTTTTGTACTGTTTGTGTTTTTCTGATTCTAGGTTTCGCCCCCTTTCTGTTTTTGTTGCTCTTTGGCTAGCCCTTACAAGAGAATCAGTGCCATTTTTGCCTCATCAAGATTCCTATGATGAGTTTTTGCCTTATGGCCAGTATTTTATAACCCCTAAAAATTGCGTTTCTTACTCCTATAAGTTATGGTTCTTTGTCTTACATGCTCATTGGAAGAGATGGATTATATATTGCATTATTCGATTTTATCGGCTTTTTACTTTTCTCATATCTTTGTTGCATCTAAATCTTGCCGGTTGTTTGTAACTTGATCAGGATTATATACCAACAGTATTCGATAACTTCAGTGCAAATGTAGTAGTTGAAGGTACCACTGTTAACCTGGGACTCTGGGATACCGCTGGTAAGAACTCGGTGCTCTCATTGATGTTTTGAGCTTTGAAAGGCCATTTTACTTGGATTTCATGGGCCTATTCAATTTGCTTGCTGTAATTATTTTTCTGAGTGCATTGTTTTGTTGCACTGCATATGCTTTTGGATGTCAGGGCAAGAAGATTACAATCGATTAAGACCCCTGAGCTACAGAGGTGCAGATGTCTTTGTCTTGGCTTTCTCTTTAGTTAGTCGAGCTAGTTACGAGAACATACTTAAAAAGGTTCCACTTCCAAATTGTTATTTCCATAATTTTCTGTTGCACTACACAATGAATAATTTTTGAGTTTCTGATGATCATCTGTTGGCCAGTGGATCCCTGAACTCCAGCATTATGCACCAGGAATCCCTCTGGTCCTCGTGGGTACCAAAGTAGGTAAGTTAAATGACTTATCTATACTGAGAAGGCTGCAATTCTCCCAGAATCCTTGTCTTGGTTGTTGATATATTTCTGCTCTGTGTGATTATCAAACATCTCAGGCAGTTGACTTGACTAAGTGGACACCTTTCAGTGTCTTGCTACTAATTGCTTGGAATAGCACTTTTATGATCTTGTCATACTTTTTTGCAAGCGCCATACAAGGATCAACTCTTAAAGTTGGTTTTAGTGACAATTTCTTTATGAGAGCTTGAAGTGATATTGTTCACAGGTTGTATAATAACACGTCACCTAAGATTTTGAGCTTCTCGAGTCTTGAAGCCTTAAGTTCACAGAATGGGGTTCTGTTGCACAATTTTTCAACTTTTTCGGCTCTTTGTACTGCAATAATGTTCAGTACTCTAGAATGATCACGAATTTGCTTCTAGAACCTAGTAGATGTGAAGGGTTTCCTTCTTCTGCCCTAGCTTTACCTTTCATTTTGGTTCAGGCAGTCTCAAATTGATTCCAGGCTTGGTGTCATTCTGATATTGCCAAAATTATCTTAGTTTTGTCTCTCTGAACCTGTCTGTGCGACTCCTTTAACGCAACCTGTTCGTAGATATCATGCCTTTATGCAACAGGCTTGACTTCAACAAACTTAGTATGTGAGATCACTTGCTCCAGTGCTAGGCTCTGTGAAGCATAACTGGTCTAGTATGTAAGATCACTTGCTCTAGTGTTAGGCTCTGTGAAGCATAATTGGTCTGAGAGCATTTATTGCAGTGACTGTGTTGCTCAGATATGACTAAAAGAATGCCACTAAATCAATTTTCCCAAAACTTTTTATGTTGAGGATTAACTTTGGTTGTTGCTGCTGTTTGCAGTGGCATTGGTGCGCATTTGTGATGTGCACTGTATACTAATTGCACCCCTGGTCTAATAAAAAATTACAATCTGATTTCTGAAGTGCTGATATGTTGCATCTTCTATGGATAATGTTAGTAGCATCAAGGTTATATACAAGTGATTAGGATGTAGAAAATCTTGAATTGGCATCACCATAGGGAACTTGTTGGAAAGTCCAACCCAAAAGCTTAAGAGTATTTAGGAATACTGCCAGATTATGAGCAGCACATGGAATTTTGACTACACACATTTGTGAAAGGATTAGCACTGCCTTTGATACCATGTTAGAAAGTCCAACACAAAAGCTTAAGCTGATAGGTGAAGGGAGACCGCATGAATATAAATATTAGGACCTGTCATCAATCGATATGAGATAATATTTTAACAGATCCGATTGTTGGATCTAGATGATAGAAAAATCTCGTAGGAGTTGGCATCAATTGATTGAACTGACTTTACCATAAGATTCTCGAATGTTTGATTACCCATACTAGGCTAGGGTGAAAGGTTATGAAAGTAAACACAGACTTTTGAACAGATTCTACATGAACAACTTCTGGAATAGGTCTCCTTTTCAGTGTCATGCAAAGAGGTTTATTTCCAATGATCATTGTGTAGAGAATGTTCATCCTTCCTTTCCGTTTCCAACTTCCAGTTAACTGAATCGTTAGCCACCAAATGAGTCATTCACAGACAGCATGTTGTATTTATAGAGAATTTTGCATATTTCCCTTCCCACTTCCTTCGTTCATTCTTGAGTTCTTTAACCCTTTTTTCCTTTCCATTGCTTATGAAGTGATTCTAACGGGACACTCAATCCCGAAGGTTTAAACCTTCATTGCTTCTGTTAATTTCTAGGGATCTCATGGTATTACAGTCTTACTAGGCAATGGTTATTTCCATTAAAATGAATTATTTGAAATCTGTAGATCTTCGTGAGGACAAGCACTATTTAGCTGATCATCCTGGTCTGGTGCCTGTTACCACTGCACAGGTTTGGTATCTATTCAGCACCTCATCATGCATCAACAGTGAATAAGACAGTCTACTAAAGTGTCAGATCTATGCTTTCAGGGTGAGGAGCTTCGCCAACAAATTGGTGCTGCATATTACATTGAGTGCAGCTCCAAAACGCAACAGGTGCTTAAAATCTCCCATTGGTTTTGTGTAATTAGAATTAACAAATGTCCTCTGTAGAGCTAAACTAACATCTAATTGCCATGGTGACAAATGGAGTTTGTGGCGCTTTGAATTACATGTCTATCTGGGTAATGCTAATTTAAAGGAAAGGTGTTAACTTTGTAGCACTTAATGCTGAATGCTGAACTTCAGTTCATTTCATTTGTTGCATGATACTTACAACATTTTGAATCATGCCACTATATTGTGAAAAACTTCAAATGCCACTGGGGAGGCGTAATTGGAGAGTTTACCTATATGAAACAAGGCATATCACTTAAGCTTTCTGTTGGGGATAGTAACAGAGCATGGACATGTGATTCACTGAAAGAACCAGACATAATCAAGTTCTTTTCCCAATGCAGCCATTGCATGGATCCTCTTACGCTGTTTTGTTTCATTTAATTTCAAGTTTTCTGTATTATTCAACCACCGGCCGTTGCAGCGTGGATGGTAGATCCTTTGTCCTCCACCGAGGAGGCCAAGGTTCGAAGCCCCTGCGAAGCAGGGAGGCTGAAGCGCTGTGTGGTGACTTAAGCGTGGCGTCGGGGTGGTGGTTTCCCCACTTGCGACACCTGGGGGTTTACGTGGCGGCTGTCGGCCAAAGCGGTTCCTCCAGCAATCAAAAAAAAAAAAAATCTTTCTTTAAATTTTCCCTCCACTGTCTTCTTAAGCCTTCTCTTACTGAATTTCACCTGCACCCCACATCATCAAAGCTTCTAAATGCTATCCTTGCAGATGTGCAAACCATCTCCCACAGATCCTTTTCCCTTTTGCCTAGTAGATCCAAGATACTGCTACTGCTCTTTCTAATACTTTTTACTCTTGAATACTCATCCCTCTTTCTTGTGGAACCTTTCATTTCCTGAATTTGCACATTAAATGGTCCGTCCTTGACAGACTTTGATCTTTTCGTCTTCTATTTGCTCGAATATCCTCTGCTAGTATTGTAGTGTCAGCAAAAGGTATGTGCTGTGAAAAGCACACAGATAAATAGTACAAGCTGAACCTTGATATAACTTGTTGCTACAGGGGAATCGTCCATTGCTTCTCGAAAGTTTCCTTACTGAAATCACGATTCCCAACTTTGCTGGCGTGCACGTATTCTATAGCCTGTCTGCAACACATCAAGAAACCCGTGAGGGACTTCTAAAAGATTGTCATCTGGTTCCCACACCCCAATGAAAATCATGTAATTCTGGCTGAAAACCAGTAAGGGACGTATTGGGGAATCATCCATTGGTTTGTTCTTCCTTATGTTACTCGTCCAACTTATGCAATAAGTTTTTTTCATGGCTGATTTTTCTGGCACAAAATGAAATTGGTTGTCCTAAATATGCATTTCTTTCAATAATTTATACACTCTTGCTGTTAACTTTGTTGTCAGAATTATCAACTTAATTTTCATGTGTAATGCATCTAACTTGGTTGAGAACCTCTTTCTTCCCCCTCTCTAACCAATGTAATATCTCTTCTTATTCTTTGGTGTCCAAACTATCAACAAGTCTGGACCTCATTGATAATAATTGAAATTCCCCCAAGGTTAAAAGGTCTCTCATGTAAATTCTGTGTCTGAGCAAGTTAGGCCAGTCCAACTGATATTGGACTAATGAAAGCAGCCTCCAAGTAGGACATTCCATTTCTTGGGTTCCTTTCTTGGTTTCCTTCTTCCATCAGCACATCTGTTTGAGAGATAGGAGATGGAAGTTTTTACTTCCCATTGTTTGTTTTAACTTTGTCATTTAGTAGATGGTGACTTCTGATTGTGGATCATGGATCCTGGCATACTTAAGCAACTGCCTTATCTTTCTGAATGACAAGCTTCGGTCCTGAACAGATTAGGAAGTCACAAATAATGAAGTGCCAATTGAACCTTTAGCACAGTCACTGACCTATAGGTGAGTGATTATACTTCAAATGGTACTAGACATACTACAAGCACTGATACAAATTTGGACATAGAATTCTACCACAAAAATAAAGAAGCTGCAAGCATTGAATTTGTGGTGGTTAATTAACATTTTTTATGTTCGCTCAGCCATCTTTTCTTGCTTTTACCCAATTCAATCAGCTTTAACTGGCTTAATCATAATTTTCCTGCAGCAAAATGTATCTGATAATTCTGCACTTGATTGTGTGGTACCCTTATAAACAAGATGCTCCCAAGTTGACCTGATTAAGACCTGTAACTGGATTCCAACACGTTAAATGAAAAAACAAGTGTTCTTTCTGCCTCACTGCTAAACATATTATTTCTGGCTTGGCAGTTACTTTTCCTGTAATTTTTTACTGTTACCTCATGATTAGTTGCCATTGTTCTAATAACTGCTCTATTGAATTGCAGAATGTAAAAGCAATCTTTGATGCAGCAATCAAGGTAGTTATTAAACCGCCACAGAAACAAAAGGAGAAGAAAAAGCCCCGTCGAGGATGCATCCAGTCAGTACCTTCATTTCTAATAATCCTTCTCTATTTCTTTGAAAAGTGCATGCAGTTATTTTTGCTCATCCAGTTGGGTGATGATATTAGCTGAGGCACTGAGTGATTGCCAAATGATTTCTGGTTATGTTCATTTCAAATAGCGTCTATTTAACTAAAAGCAGTTATGAACGTAATGATGACTGTTTTAAGAGACAAACTGGATAATTGTGAGGGTGATAACACGAGGTGAAGCTAGATGCTTCTGTTCATTCATATAAGAGGTGCTGTATGTGCTCTCGTTGTGGTCTGGTAAGCAAGGTGTCATGAAGTCTCATTGTCAAATTGGCCAAAGTCTTAGCCCATATGATAAGACATTGATTTCCTGGTAAAATAGATGAAAATGTATCAAACCCTGCCAGTTTTAAGGTTTTTGATTCATTCGGATTCTTGTTTCTCTAGTTCATGTCATTTCATGTGCTGCCTAAATGTCCATAATGCCTAGCAGTAGATCACTGTCCGCAATAATCATGCTTATGCTCATTCTTCATTTTGAGAAAGTAGGCCTTTGATCTTGTCCCTCATTATAAAATCCTCAGCTGAACTTACTGTTCTGTGAGCTATATTTTACTCTTTATCAGTACCATTTAAATCTGCTTGGATTTAAAACATAACACTTTGGTACATTTATCCTTGATAGGATTGTCAATCTGTTCTTAGCTTGCAGACATGGCAACGTTAGATCTACGTTCTCCATACCCCTTTATTGTACTGTTCCTGATGATCAACCCTTACTCATAAGAGTACAGATATTTCAGTATGAAATCACATACGCCATTGCTCATCATCAAGACCAGAGATTTTTGGTGCATAATCTGTTTATGTGGATTGCAGAAACATCTTTTCTGGGAGGAGCCTTGTGTGTCTCATGTGAACTATGACAGCATGGGTTTTGCAGTTCAACTCTCGTAGGCATGCCAGATCCTCGCTCTCCCATATGGACAGATCAATCTGATGGACAGGACATTAATGGTTTTCAAACTTCCGCTTAGGATTCTCTGTATAGCGAGCAGCCTCGGTTCTACCTGACAATAATTTTCATCTGTTTGTCTCAGTTCTCTTCAGTGTTAGTATGTCTATGGAAGGAAAAGTGCTTAGTATGATGCCTCACGTCTCTTTTTGTTCATTCTCTCTTCCCCATGAGACATTGATTAAAATTGTTTTTCAGTGCATTTCGTTTAAAGTGAGTAAGCTCACCACCGTTCTCAGATAAAAAAAACGGTGCCTCGTCTTTTCCACTTATGGGCGTTAACCTGGCACGACCAAATTCAAGACGGTCATGGTGAGAACCTGCTCGGTAAAGTCTGACTGGACTGTTCACCTTAGGCTTGTAAGAATCATATGGCCATTCAACAGGCGTTTCTACAAACTCCTCAAGATCCAGCCCTCGGATATCGATGATAGTTTAATCACAAAAGAATAGATCGGAGATCACGGTTTCAGAAACCACAAAGATCATTCCTTCAAAAGACAATAGAAAACCCCTTTCCTAATCCTATGGCATTGAGAATATGTGTAGTTCCCAATCCCCCTTGAGAAAACATCTAAAAAACTCTAGGACGCGCAAAAGAGACTCGTACAGAACAAAGTAGCGAAACGAACAGCCTCATAATGATATACAAATACAGCATTGGTTTGGGGAATGGGAATCATACATAAAGCTCTCTCTCCCTCCCCTTTTAGACTTTCCTAAAAGCAGACATTGGAAGTGAAGAGAGCTCCTTCCGCGGCCACTGGATAACCGCAATCTCTGGAACGGAAAGCAAAGAGAGATCAGAATATAGAGGATGCAATAGAATTGGCAGGACCGAAGTAACGACCTTTTTTCACGAGGCTTTGAAGCCTCAACTAAAGAGAGATGCTATAAGAGCTACAGTAACTAAGCCTCATCAGATTAAGGCAAGCTCACAATACCCCAATAAGGTGAAATTTTGATCATATATGCGACTGAAGAGAGTTTAAAAAGGATAAATTAAACCACAATACAAAAGCTTCTGTATAAAGCAACTCAAAACCAATTTTGCCATTATCAGAAGCCGGATAAGCATGGATGATCTTTGGGGTCCATATTTTTTTCTCGCAGAAGTTGATTCAACCAACACCATTACTGGACCAATTCTCTTAAGTTTTTCGATGACACAAATGACATGCTTTCCGTCAGTCAAAATATCTACATCGGGGGAATGTATCCGCAGCCACCCAGAGAGCATATTCAGCATGGTCTTCAAATCTCGGACACAGCTCTTCCCTGTAGAGTGGATACAGCAAAGAAGCGGGGGTTGGAGACCATGAACAACGTAAATTACTCAGCACCGCCCATCAATGAGGATCCCAGGTTAGATGACGACCTCCAGAAGGTGGCCATTGCCCACCTTCAAAAAACTGCACATGAAAGAAACATGTAAATAATCTAGACATCAAATTAAGAAGTTTGCTAATGAGAATAGCAACACCAAAGAGCAAAGGCAAAGCGAGCAAGAGAGAGAGAGAGAGAGAGAGAGAGACGCACAGCATAATAGCCACCAAAACTCTGGCCCCATAGTAAAGTACACCAGGAAATCATATTGATTTTAAAGAGGCGAACAAGATGATGTATTGAGATGCTTACATCAACCAGCGAACACGCAACATAATCCACTGTCAATGATTTTAATGCCAACACATCCACCTTCAACGTACAAGTGAATTTCTAGAAAAGCAAAGCCAAAAGATCTTAGTAACACCTTGCCCTCCGCTAAAGTTTCTTCATTTCCTTACCTCGATTATCAAAACCAACATCATCAAGAAATGACCTCAAAGTGTTCCTTCTGAAAGCCCTTCCCTACTATCAGTATCATCAAAAGAGAGGAATGACAAACAGTAATGCAGAGGCATATCATAACATAGGCTTCCTTTCATGCGCCATCATTTTGCAAACCTGCAGTTCTACTTCATTGATTTGACACATATCACATACGCATGTCCTGCACCGTACTTGGCATCATTATCGTTATCTACCTTGGGGGCAAAACACGGACACACATACTTTTGATCACCCATCAACTCCCTCTTAAATATTCCTACATCACCCTTTCAGATATCTTTCTTACGATTGACTCTGCGGTAAATTTACACACATAAAAATGACAAAAGCAAATGCCCAGAATGCATGCTCCTCAAATATACAGTAGCAATTCCATTGAAACCAAAGACTTATAGCCTCGATAATGCATCATGAAAACTTACAAGCATCTACAGGTCACCAAACTGTACTATTGTGCATTCCTACTGCCAAGAGGACTGCTTGTAATTGTCCCACCCTCCGTCAGGCTCTTTTCTTTTCAGAACGCCGCTTGAAACTTGGAACATCCTTGCTTGCTCCTCTGCCATTGCTTGTGGACTCATGACGGAGAGTTGTCTGGGTGCAAGCGACGATGTCTCATCTCTACCTTCCAAATCGGACCCTCCAGGCCCAGAATTAAGGTCAAACGCTTGCCTGGTCCATTTTTTATTGTTCTCATAACTACTACCACCATCTTGAAGGCTAACGAATAAAGGTCTCGAGTAATGTGTGGATACAGGACCAGGTGCACCAAGTAGTTGCGAATGGGCAGGCGGGAAGCAAAGCCTGCCACCTGATGATGGATCAACATACGTCGTCGAACTGCCTGAAAAAGTTGCTGACTGCAAAGGAAAGCTTGCAGGATAAGAAGGATGGAAGACAGGATACTGAAATTGAGTGGATGGGAAAGCCACGGCAGGAGAAGATGACAACACTGGCGGACGGTACATTTCAGTATTAAATGGGATTCCACCAGCAGAAGGCCCCAGCATCCTAGGTTGTCCTCCAGTTGCAACAACAGGTAGAGATTGCTCCCCTCTACTTGATAACATTGATGGAATAGTGACAGCTGAGTATGTGCTCCCAGGAGGAAACCAATTCGAGAAATTATTTACCTCCGAATTATTCATCTTGAGGCCCGAAACAGGTTGCTGAGATGGCACACTGCTTCTTGTATGCTGATTAGGTATCGATGGTTCAGCACTCAAGTCATCAACGGCAGGCCCATCATTCAAATCAAAGTCTCTGCGGGCACCTGTGTCTGTTCCATTGGGAAGATTACCAGCTGATGATTTGGCCAATGAAAAGTTGACATCTAGTCTGCGATTACTGCTTGTCGAGAAGCTCCCTAAGTCAGTAGCTTCATCAGTCTGATTTAAATCAAGATCAAGACCTCCAGAGCCACGGGTTGGGGCAGAACTACTCATCTCATCACGTCCTATCTCACGATTACTTTTAAAACTTGGAAGAGAAGTACTCTCCATAATGGAATTTCTAGAAACTGCATCTTCGACAGTCCCTTCATCAGGGACATTCAAGTCAATATCCAGTGGAGGGCGACTGGGTTTCGCAAAAGCAGTATCAGGATTAGGAGGGGGATTTGTAGCAAGCAGGGGCATCTCCAGAAGTTTCCTGGGTTCAGCCGGCCTGAATGCACTCGTGGCTGCAGATCCCTTCCATCCAAGTTCCACTTTAGTCCTCAGCAGATCATCAGGAGGAACAAAGGGGCCCTTTGCAGCAGCGGCGACTGTAATTGGTGCACTAAGACTGGTCGACACGGAAGAGGTAGGAAAAGGCAACCGATTAACTAAAGGAACAACAGCTGTGCTTGCATGTGCAGCCAAGTTTGCTGGCTCACCATATTTCACATCATCCGTATTGAGTCCTTCATTCAAGTCAAACCCGACTTTTGCATCCTTATCAGCACCCTCGACAACAGGCACAGAAGAAACATCTGAAGAAGCAAATTCCTTAATGTCATCTGATCCACTACCTGTCAACTTGCACAGTCTAGACTTTGCACTCATGTCTTTTGCTTGCCCAGGAAGGTCAGACAGCCCTCCGGATGGAGACAAGTTCTGCTCACTTTCTGTTCTACTTTCCTTATTCTCCTCCATGCCCCCACCCTTGTGATTAGCAAAGCCTGCACCAAAAGTGGCTACCGAAACCTCCTGACTAACGGATCGCAGCTCCATGTGGGCATCTCGATTTCCAACGTCTGACCCATCAGTCCTTTCAGCCTTCACATCATCAACACTTTTTGTTAACAGTTCTTTTGGCTTCATATCTTCAGAGACCACTGTGTCAGCAGGCCTCTCATCCACCAGAATGCCATCTTTTGAATCTTCATTTGTTTGACTTCCATCCTTTTGGCTGGAGATAGATCCCAGCTCGGCAGCTACTGATGCTACTTCAACGCTAGAAACAGCATCAGATACTTTGTTCCCAGATGACAAAGAGACAATGGCCTTCGTCTTAGAATCAGGAACAGCATCTTGATTTACCCTGTCAATTGCTGTTTTTTCATTAAACTCGTCATCATTTCTGCCATCAGCAGTCTTATAAAGTTTGGCTGCAGGGAATCTAGCAGCTGAAGTGACCAATGGTAACTCATTTACGTTTTTGTCACTTTCTGGACATGGTTCGGCGGCCTGTAGCATTTCGGTAGAGGATGAATTTGGGTTTCTCTTCTGCTCTTCCGAGAGTACATCTTCAGATGGCAATGGAGAGGCCTTACTGTCTGCTTTCCTGGTCACTAGCTCGTCATCAATAACCTTATCCTTCTGCACACAATCATTGGCAGCATCACTGGATTGACAATGGTTCCGAGGTGATGAGTTCATTTTGGAATCATTGCCCGTGCATGACTGCCCGACTGCAGAGGGGTTTCGTTGAGGAGAGTCAACAGGAGATACCATTTCAGACATTAACATCTCTCCAGCTGCCACACTAGCAAGCAAATTCATTCCAACATCATCTTCAACAGAATCAGAAGCACTAGGTTCAAAGACTTTGACACAACTTTCCACCAAAGCATTCATGGAGCTAGGAGATGCCTCAGGCAATCTCCCCAATTTGGATTCACTCCCTGAAGATGACACGGCAGTTTTTGATGTTTCCAATGCCTTCTTAGCGTTTTCACCAGTCTTGAGACAGTCATCATGAGGAGCAGTTCCTGGGGACCCATCACCCTCGTCAGAAGCAGTCACCATATCTTTCAAATCATTATTCTGCCATAATTCAGCATTCACATCAGACGAAATATTAGCTTGGCATGCATCAGTCTTCTCCTTCAGACCAGGATCAAGTTGATCAGGCCTTTCCGGGCACATTGGAGAGGATGCTCTGCTGATCATGACAGATGGGTCATCAAAGGATCCTCCACTGGCATTTTGAGCAGGACTGCGGCCTCTGTTGGGAATCTTAACAATCAATTTGTGACTATTCACCTCGAAAGGCGCATCAACTGCCCTTTCACTAGTCAACCCAGACTGAGACACTTTTTCTGGAGCCACATTTCTATGCAAGGAAGTTCTGGTAGACCCCATTTCCCTTCCAGGTGCACTCGATCCAGGGAGGCAATTAACTAACTTCTTATGGCGTGAAGGACCACTGGAGATCCTGCCGGAACCAGCTGTGGAGCTCCTAGCGTCTTCCTTTCCTGGAGGGCCCCCAGTCTTTGCATGGTCACTTGAGCAAGACTGGCTATTGTTGTGAGACTGACTAGAACTGCTGCTCTTCTCATCTCTTGATATTGTCGTAGGAAGATCGGAAACACTGCTAGCCACAGCACCACGGGCTTGTCCATCTTTCAAATTGCCACCAACTGATGTATGTGACGGAGCTGATTTTAATGACCCAGGAGACACAGCAGATTTAGAGGCAGTCTCCCCCTGAATAAGCTTTACCGAAGGACTTTTAGCTGCAGAAAGACTAACAGAGCTCTTTGTAGCAGCCTCAGACGAGCCACCTACGTTTCTGTTCCCACCATGACCAACCTCAGGAATCCTAGACCTCGCAGACCATGAAACAGCCTGGTTCGAACCAGATCTTGCATCAACAATGTTCATTTCAACCTCGACACGTTTCTTCCACGTGTCAACCAGACTTCTTGCCTTCTTTTGAATTTCTGAGTTCTTGTGAGAACGCAAATTGTTCACCGACTTGCCAATATTACACGTCTGTAAGGCATTTAGGTTAACAGGTAATTTATCCAGTGCTCGAAGTAATACCAAGATAAATTCATCCACCGACTTATCATTATCCTTAGGGCTAGTACCATCACCAACTTTCCCCTTGTGAACCTCCTGCAGCCACTCATCCAACACAGACAGACCCTTCAGTTGAACAAACTGGCTGAGGCAGTCTACTTTATCAGTGCCTGCAATGACACCTGTCAGCATCGAGCGGCCAACTAAATCCACTTTCTTTTCACTCCTGTCTGGCAGCATGAGTTGCACCAATTTCTCAACCCCTTCCAAATCCATGAGGCCTCCTTTTTCTGTTATTTTGCCAATTTCAGATCTCAAAAAGCTTTCTGATTTAGAGTGACCACAATCCCCGTCCTCCATCTTGATAGATCGTTCACGTTTAATGGGCTCTGAGGCCTGATCTCCACGCTCCCTTTTCTTTCCCTTACTTTGAGAAGCAAAGGATGAAGCACTATTCTGTACACAATCTGAACCAGATTTTAGTTGTGAAGCTGATGTTGGACCATTCATTCGTTTTGGGGAACGACCATTTGGTTGCACTGTGGCATGCATTTCTATTCGAGTCTTATATAATAGCTGATCTACTTCTTCTTGATGTTCCTGCAAAAAATTGTCAAATTTAGTCAGATAAACAAACAATTAGGGGCACCGAAATAAAGTCGTACAGAAAGAAAGCTCACATTAATATAGTCTTGGTCAGTTAGCCACCAAAGACAACTGTTCGAAATGTCATAAACTCGTCGACAAACAAAAGAACAGATCCCTGATGGAAGTTCAACACCTTTTGGAAGAAATGCAACTTTACACGGATGGAGTAGAGATACCGCAAGAGTCTCATCCCTATGAAAGGAATAAAAGACTTCGTTCGGGGCAGCTTCTAGTCCGATCCCTCTGCTAAGCTTAACTTCAGCAGGCCGATAGAGCCAATTTACACCCAACCTCAAGTCGTTCTCTTTAATTAACGTTAATGACCGAATTATACCGATAAAAGGTGGAGAATCCTGGGGTGGTTTAAACAGGGCACAATCACCAACAGTGATCTTGCGTCCGTCCTACAAAAGAGGAAAGCTCAAAGCTTCATTCATCCATATCAACAACTAAATATTGCAAAAGTGGAGATGCAGAAGAGCAGAACTGAGCGTTTCACATGACCATTCTACAGAAGCATTAGCAGTTCTTCAAGGAGAGGAAATTAGAAACTTGCAATCCTACAAAAACAAAATCTGCTTTTTCTTGATCTCTTGAAAGGAAAAGAAGAGAAAAACATTGAGCATCCAATGAAAGCAAACTACAACAGAAAAGGCAATTATAAATGCATAAAAAGATAAAAAAGACCAATCCAACAAAAGTTACAAAAAACTGTTAATCAGAGCCTCATCTAGTAAACACTTCTCTCATACGTCAATTACTTTATGAATTGACCTGGCATGACCATATAATAAGACACCAATTTGGGAAGCTACAAAGTTATTCAATTGCATCTTTTCCACTGAACTGCTAACCCCGAAGACAATTCCTTCAGCTCGCTGGACTTTAAATCCTTGACATTGAATATTCAACTAACACTATCTTAGCTATAGCTAGAACAATCTTAGCAGCAAGACCGAAAGATGCATTCAGCACTAACAAACAGAAGCTTGAAATCTAATCCAGAACTCACTGTTTCCAGCAACTCAAAATCTGATCCACATTGATTAACATTGGCATCATGATACAATCAGAGTTTTGACAACAAACTGACAAAAATTGCTCAACTACAACAGTGAAATTGTAAACGAACTGTTTTTTCTGTTCAATTGGTGAGCAGCCATATGGCAATACAGCACTGATGTCCACCATAACAACATCTACAGAGCATTTACCATCAAAACCCAAAAAATTGGCAAAAGGCTGACGGTGGAAAAAAAGGGTTTGTTGCTAAAACAAAAGCAATTAGCCATCAAGAATATTGTCATCCAGATGGTCCCCCAAGGAAAAAAAAGAAAAAAAAGGAACAACGGCGGAGAGGGGAAGACAGGGAGAAGGGAGGGGGGGATCATGAATATACAGAAAATTTCTGTACATTTTCAATTACATATGCATTTCATAATTAAAAAGACAGATGACAAAACCAACCATCATAGACACCTCTCCAGCAAAGTTCTGGGCACCCAAGAGCCACTGACCAGTATGATGGCCAATAACCACTTATAATTGATAAGAAATAATAACGGAAAGACAAATCATGAAGTCAATTCAAGCCACCACATCGAAATTCAAGATCGTTTAGATCAAAAACTTTACAACCCACCATCTCCTTAATGATTCAATAGAACTGACAGCAAAATCGTACAGGCCCACAGTTTTTGCTCAGAAAAACTGGTATGGACATCGAAACGTCCTTTTAACCCACAATTTTCTCAAAAAAAAAAGTCACCTAAACATAAAACAAACCTCCAATCGTCTGCTCAATTAGATTAATAAACAGCTAGATATAGCTAAACCAATCTTCCTGACAACTGAAAGCCAACGAGAACTAAAATCATTGCAAAGACGGGCCAAAAAATTCACTGTATATTCACCAATCCTTAAAACCAGCTTCCCATCGCCATCCAAATTAGCCATCAATCCACAAACAGCAATAGCCAAACCAATCTACCCTACCAGGCGAACTCAGCCGGAACTAATCGGCCACGATTGCGAACACCGAGACAGGAACCATCAAACGCACAAAATCCAATCCAATCCGAAACGGAATCGAGTCCCCCCCAGGGGGGGACGCCACGATACCTTGAGAAAGAAATTAGGCGACGAAGAGGCAGAAGAAGAAGAGGAACCATCAGCATCCGGTGCAACAGCGACGCCTACACGCGTGGGGACTGTCCGCATGTGCCAATTGCAACTCGGTCCTCCCCTCCTCTCCTCACCTTCTCTCCCATGCATAGCCTTGCATTTTCCCCTCTTCCGGCCCCCTCGATAGTAGTAATAATCCCTATTTCACTTCCAGCGACTACCATCAATAATCCCTCCGGCGACAAAAATCCCCTCTCTTTCCCGAAGGCCGCGCCCGCCCACGCGGCGAAAAACCCTAATCCGCGGAGATCCCCCGCCGCCGCTGCGTCCCCTCAATTCCGGCAATCGCGACTAGCCCTAAATCCAACATCCGCAGAAAAAAACCCTAGCCCACCACCACCACCACCGCGACGAACAACAACATCCGAAACCCTACTCCTCCTCGAAGCGATCCCAATTAGCGATTCCGCAGAGGGTCCTCGGGCGACCGATCAATTCGCCATCCGATCCGCCGAATCTGAAGCGATTTGAAACGGCTTTCGATCTAGAGATAGAGAGAGAAAGCGGGAGGGGTAGAGAGAGAGAGAGAAAGAGAGAGAAACGTGAGAATTTGGTGTGAGGGAAAAAAAATTTTAGATAGAGAAAGAGAGACGGGAAGAGGAAAAGACGTACTTGGTACTTAGCGAGGGGCAGGGGCAGGGGCAGGCTGGGGGACGGGGGCACGGGCGGATCGGGCAGCCCGGGCAGGGGCGACGATAACGTGACGGGGCGGTGACTTCGGGCGCGATGACGTGTCGGTAATTATGGACCGCGACCGCACTGGATTGGTGTGATCCAGCGTTGACTGATCCCTGCCCATTTGACTTTGCTTATTTTAATGACGAAACTCTCTCTCTTTTTCTTTTTTTCTGAAGGAAATTTCTTAAAAAATAAAAAATATACAACTCCGTTGTCTGTCCAAGACTGCAAGCAAGTCGCCGTGGGGCCCGAGGCAAAGTGCAGCGTATCCCTCAGCGACTGTTTTTTCTGTGTTTTTTTTTACATTTTTTTTTGTATGAGGATGATGATTATGCAGTGGTCTCTCCCGCATTATCATTGTTGATGTGCCCAATGTCTCGTGAGAGTGAGAATTTACTTGAGAAAGTGTTTCCTCCCGTGCTCTGTATGCAAGTCCTCTATGTGTGTACCATCATCTAAGGACGAGAAAATCGTGTCCCATGAGTGCGTACGCCTCTTTTATCGACCGATATGATAGATAACCACCTCATAGAGATTATCATCCGAACGGCTCCAATCAATACTAAACATTTCTAAATATGAGTACATGGAGATTGACCTATCAAAATGGGTCATATACCCGTTTCTTAACCTATATTTGATGGGTTAGGTTGTTATATGATAATTATATTTTATAAATAGGTTTAGATCAAACTTTGTGGGTATTAAATAAGTTTAATATGGGTGTCGAATGAATTTGGACCTAACTCACTTCTCTGCTCCTTTTTTCACTCTCTTGATCTCATGCTCCCTCAATATGTGCTATCACCTTAGTTTGGATATGAATTTTTTTTAGATTAAATTAAATATAGGAGTGTTTGAGTAATATGACTTGGGTTGAATACATGTTGGGTATGTGTTGGATCAAATATGATTAATTAAATTTGTATTGCATGAAAATTGGTCAAAACATGTGCAATGGATCAATTTGAATTGGAGCATTTTCAACCCAATCTACCCATTGAACATGTCACTTATAGGGTAAATTGTATTTGATGCCCACCCATCTCATCAACTTATTATGTGATGTATAGCACTTATGTGGTTACACATAGACGACATCAATTTCAAACAATTTACAGCCGCATGATTCCAATTTTTCGATACATATAAAATGATATTTTTAACTTAGCTTGTTTGCAACAGGATAAGTTAATCTTTTTCGGATCTAATCAAAGGCCGCTCCTTCATACATCCAAGCTCCTTGAGGACAACCAACTTTAATTTAGTCGGTATTAATGTGTGGTAGTGGTGGTGGCGGCATCACGATTCACAAGCATCGATTAAGCTATAGCGGAGGGGTGGGTTGGATGGACGGAGGAGCAGTAGTTGGGGCCGAGGGGACGGAGGTCAAAGGGTGTGAGGTACAGCAATTTGAAAAAACAAAAAGTAACCAAGGGGAACAGTTAAGATTGTCCCTACTTGTCCCGACATGCATCGGCCAAACTAAGACAACTGCGGTGGTTCTCTAACATAAATGCGCTCTGTTTTATAGCAGAGAGAGAGAGAGAGAGGGGGAGAGAGAGAGAGAGAGGAACGAGAACAAAAAAAGATAAATGGAAATTGATTTCAGGGAGAGGTCATGCTTGAGTAAGCATCCTCAGAAGCGGCCTTGGGTTTCAGTGAAGAAAGATTCCAGGTGTACTTTTCAAGAACAAGGGAAAAAGCTTTTCTTTTTCCCGTATAATTAAAAGTTATGATGCCTCCTCCCTCTGGCAAAACGACCAACGCAACTGACGATGTTGCTCTCTGAGGGCATGTCAAATTCGCTCACGCTGGATATGACCCTTTTGTCCTAAAGTTGAGCTAGCCAATGGAGATTTCCAATGTGGGTAGCGTCTGCAAAACTGTGTAGGGGAGAGAGAGAGAGAGAGAGATGGGATGGGGGTTAAATCACGCACGTTAACATCACCACCTCCTGTGTGAGTGATTTGCTGCGATGGGAATTATTGAGACATCGACACACCGGGTGTTTTTAACGTGAGTGTCTCCATCTCCACCTATCATTCTTCTTTTACCCCAAAACGGAACTAAAAAACATTTCTTCCACCTACACTTCCGGTTAGAATGACTTGCAAGGTTGAGCTCCACTAGATGAAGAATCTCCTTTCTTGCGCTGCACGAGTCCAGAGTTGAAAGACGGACTTCTAATTCGATAACGACTTGATGAGATTTGAGTATATGCGTGGTGAACCAACTGAAAGGCAAGGCGGGTCACTTTCAGTCCTCCAACATCATCCCCTACCCAGAACCCAATTTCAACCAAAACTCCTGCAGATAGCAAGCAGACAGAAGATCATAAAGACAAATATAATCTTGCATTCACTAGCCCTCAAGGCAAAAGAAGAGAACCCGTAGCCAGAATAACCAGACGAATAAATATATAAAACAGAAAAAATCAAAGCAACTGTTTTGAGGTCGTGGAATAAAACAGTATGGGTGAGCGTGCTGTGCTGTGCGCATCTATGGACTTTTGGTATGGAAATCTGCTTCTGTACGGATAATTCTACCAGAAGATGATCTCAATATGAACTCTTAAAGGGCATAAGCTGTCAGCTGTTCACCAGTAACTGGCTCCATCCTACTTCCACTTCTATTCATCACCTTGATTTATGCAGAGCAATTTTCCATTTTCGCCCATCTCCCATTGTGACAATGATCAAAAATTGAACTATGAATCGAGTATAAGTAATCCCAAAGAAGTCATTGGGTTTGTAGTTGCCCTTCAAAAGGGAATGTTCTGGTGTGACGTGTCTACATCTTCGGTTGAGTTCTGAAAATTGGTTCAGCAACTCAAAGGTGAGGAAAAAATATTCACTAGGCAATGATTTGAGTCAAGACATTGGGGAAAAAGAAAAAAAAAACAAGAAGCTGCCGTAGAGCATGTCAGTGAATTTTGAGTCATGAACTAGACAAACGGGAGCCTAACCAGGCAGAATGAAATGATACAGTTTGGTTCTTTTCATTGCTTCCAAAGCCAGTTCAATTGGATAAGCACCTTAAAGAAAGGGACTCTTGAATTAACTAATTGATTTGATGCGCTGCCTCCCAAGAGCACTTCTGCAGTTGGATTATCTATCGGTTACCTGATTGTGTAGGAAACTGCACATTAAATGAAAAGATTCATCAGCGGTCACTTAGTTAAAGTTCAACCAAACATAAGCTGGCGTTGCAGAGTCTACAGAATGATTGTCTCCTCGAGAAGAACATGGCACTCAAACATGAAGATTGCCCCATCACTCAGGTTCAGTCAACCTGCTTTCCCACCTCCTCCGGAAGTCCACATCCAGCAAAAGAAGCGGTTTTCAGTTTCATTGGTAAGAGCAGATTCTCTGTATTAAGTCATAAGAATCTTTCATGAGTCAATTCCAGATAAAGCAGGACATCTTTTTAACATGTTGAAATACAAAAAATTTCTCCAATACATGGGAAATCACAAGGCTCGCGCTAAAGACGCTAGACCCAAAAGAAAAAAACTCAACGCTTAAACGGTCCCAGTGGCCATGACACGATCGAACTAGAACACATCCTACCCAGTAGGGCTTGATCTACAGTGAAAATGACATTCATAAGGTACTCACTTCGGTTTACCCGACATCTCCGATCAGAGCTCCCAACAGAACAAACAGCTCATCTTCTTCAACCTTGCAGAAGAAGCTCAAACTAAAAGCACACGTCACAGAACTTTTATTCTTTGAAGAGAAGAGAAGTCCCTCCATCTCCAACCTGTCATTGTCCTGCCGGCTTTCCCGAAACTCCCGTGATAACACCGACAGACAAGTTTGCTCCTTCCTACCATTCTCTTAACCATAAAAAAGCGACTGCCATCTTGCTACAACCATGAGTCAAAGTCCAGACCAGAGAGCCCTCACAATCTTCCATTCTACAGCCGCGGATAACTCCGGTATCGGTCGAAAGGACTGCTCGCAAAGCTGCAACGCAAGCTCCTAAGTAACGGTTGGGAATCAGGTGTCTACACGCATCGATTTCCTCAGCTAAATGCACCTTTCCGACATTGATCGAAACCTAGCTACACAAGGAAACACGGCGACGGACAGAGAGAGAAGATCCCGGATTTCTCGGATACAAGCAGCAACGGACATCACCGAGCAAAGCAGAAGAGCGGAGTCGCAACGTACAGCACCGGAATCGCCGCCATGGACTGCGCCCGAAGCCCGCGATCGGTTCGAGGATGATCGGATCGAAGTGGTTTCCCTTCCCGCGTCGAGCGAGGTGCGCGAGCGATTCGCGCTTCGCTCTGCGGATTTTCCGCCATCGATCGGGGATCAACAGAACGAGAGGGAAGGATCCGATCGATCCGAAGTCGCGGAGAGAACGACGAAGAAAACGAATGGAAGGAGGAAATCGTCCCAGGGCTTTTTCGGTATTTTCCTACTTCTTCCTCTTCTTCTTCTTCTTTTTTATTTTTCCCCTCTTTTGCGGCAAACGGAAAAGTAGGTCTATATTCGATAGGAGACAAAATGCTGACGTATAGGACGGCAACACGTGTGTAGGTCGTGTCCGTGTCGTGTCCGTGTCCCGTCAATTTAAAAATAATATGAATAAATAGGTCAATTCGAACGCGATCCCGTCTATCAAATATATGGGAAAAATTCAATGCATCTTGCGCTACTCGAATTTGGTCACGGTATCAGGGCACCCGGCGATGAGCTGAATAACTTCGTTAAGTAATAGTTTTGAATCCCGTCGTGAGTAGTAATAAGTGAATTTAATTTTTTAAGGCAACGTTTGGATAAATTTTTGCTTTTCACTTTTTAATTTTACTTGAATATTATAGGGGAGCAACTTTTTTAAATCATAAACACGCAAACCGTTCGCATTATACAATTGCTTAAGCACATATTTACATGGATATTTTCCATGATACTTCAGAAATCTGGATAATATTTTAAAAGATAATAAGAATGGGAAAAAATTTTAGTTTAAAATATATCCTAAATGAATAAGCAAATCTTTTTCGCAAAATTGATGTGTTTGATAGGATATAGTTATTCAATGGAATCGAATTATACAGAAAAAGGATCATTTGTATCGTCAATGTCTTCTTCTTTTGCTTATATATGGAAAAAAATTAATTTAATTTTGTCCAATTACTACAATGATTAATGTCGATTTCTCTTATATCATACACATTAAAAGTAAAGAAAATGGAAAAATAAAGCTAATTCAAATATAAAAGGTCAATATATATTTGGCCACTAATAAAGTTGACATGAACCATTTACTCAAATGGGTTGAATTCGGGTTACACAGGACCTAAGTGAGCTGATGAGATTACAAATAAGTATGACTAATGTAAATCCAAATCCATTAATTTTATGTTGTGTTTGAATCGTGTTATCATGTCGTGTCCAATATCCAAAAATTGTTCACACCTCCATTGAAGAGCAGATTTAAGGGACTGGCACTAGTCATTGTCTTTCCCAATCGTTATTATATTTGATGTGATATTTACAGTATTCTATTTTTGCATGTAATATTGATATATCTTGTCTCTAATTGACATTTTGCTAAAGTTCATACCTCACGATATTCAAACTAAAGCCGCGTCCATCACTGTGTCCATTCACTAGTGTTTTGATGAAGAACTTGTTGAATTTCCATAAAAATAATAATTTGGTGATTGAAATTCATATTTGATGACCTAATTACAAGATTTAGTGATCATACTTCACAAGTAAAACTTTAGGCTCCATTTATTTTACGAAAAATGAATAATTTAGAAATAAATTTCATAAAAATAATTGTTTGTATCACTTTAAATATTTTTCAAATTATTCATTTACCGCAAAGTTGATGGAGCTTTGGCAAATGAAGCAACTCTATACAAACCTAATGGGAAAAATACTCTAGCAGATAAGGGAACGGAAATGGGGGATGATGTACTATCTGGGCTTTAAATGGGGCTTTAAATGGGCCTGCTGACTGAGCTGGCTACTTAAAGCCCACGTGAATATTAACAAGGGTCCATCCATTTGTTTCAAATTCTATAAAAAGAAAAATTAACTTTTAATATTTCCGTTAAAGTACGACAAGGTTATCTTAATTTTATTAGAAAATTTAAAAATATCCCACGTAAATGACGTTGAATATCTTGCTTATATTTTTCAAAATTTAAATTTCTTGTTATTAAATTAAATCTTAGACTCTAAAATAATAGGCCGTTCTAGATTCACTTGATTTCTCGTATTACCATGATAATGATGCCATGATAGAGAAGAGAACCACATGATTTCCGCATCTATTAGGCTTCATCATTTAATTTTTTTTTGAAATAATATTTGTTAGATAAAATGCTTTCTAAATTTTCGTCAAGATATATCTGAAAACACTCCAAAACAATTGAACGTGAAAAGATTTTTTATTGTTTTAATAAAAAAATTATATTATAAAAAAAAATTGATTGATTTTGGTACATACATATATGTATGTATGTATCAATATGACAAGTAGGGATGAGAACTAGTATGGGGATTGATCGATTGTAAATTTGTTTGAATCTTGCGCTCCATTTGTTTCGTGAAAAATGCATGATTTTATAGACATTTTTTTTTTTAAACGATAGCTTATATCTTTTCAAAAAAATGAATCAACAAAAAAATTTTAATTATTCACGGAAATATTTAAACATAAATTCTCGTTGATAATAAAAACACTTTTGATTGAGTAACTATTTCAAGGGACACAAGAGATTTTATAAAAATATTTTCTAAATGATTGTTTTCCGCATGACTCTGGGGTTTTGAGATATGTTTGAGGCCCTATTAGCAAGCCTCATAGAGTTTAGGATAAGCTTGAGATGTTCATTCAACAAATATCCTAGAACCTGAACCCGATTAACTATATTGTTTGACATTGTGTGCTAAATTACATATGGATATTTGTGTTCGGACCAATCGGGTTTTATGATGGGTCTCGGGCCAGTTATGTGGTTTTCTTATGCTTAATTGGGTCTCGGACAGGTTTTGATGCATATATATGAATAAGTATGATGATATTTACTATGATTTTGATTTTTCTATCTGTCATTCTAATTTTTTTATATACACATTATATCGGAGGACACCACAAGCTAGCTTTGTACTCCCGATTACTAAAATATGGGTCCATCAAAATGTGACCATTGGCTCAATTGGTTGTGAAACTAAAATGATGTCTTTGCCGGATGAAATGGTGCAGCGAACAAATTTCTTCCAAAAGGTACAGTGCACAGAAGACGTTTTACCTATGACTTTTCTGGGGAGATTGCAGCATTTGAATTTATATTTGAAGAATTACGGCTCTTTAAAATTAACACACTCGTTCACTTTGTTGCGTCTTTAAATAGATCTAAGGAAGGCTGAATAAAATAACAAGTCTATGTCTATAACTTTTTTCTGTACCATGCTGTAAGTATTTTGAATTAAGAGGTTTAAGTTCATGGTTGAAGAACACTTTGAAATGCATCAATATTGTGCTTTTATAGAGGCATTGTATCCTAAAGTCAGTATTTCCGTAAGTGTCGTTTGCACCAATAAAGCCTTCAAGAAGTACGTTGCCCCAATCGATGTTTCTTTATTTTCTTCTTTCAACTTGATTTTCTCCGGTTTCTATCTTAAATTGTACATTTTGAATTTGTAACATTAGTCCACAACAAGTTTGAAACGTGACCAAACCTTTTCGAGATAGATTGGGGCAAATTCAAATAACTCACCAATCCTCCCAACATTTATAAAGACAAATCTCAATTGAAAAATACTTTTAAAGTATCTTGTGATTTGCTACTTGTCACAACATGGTTACAATATAAAAATTGAGAAATTTCTTTTTTATGGATCTGGTTCATCGTGAATTACATTTTTTGCTAAGCCAATATGAAACAAAATAAATAAATTTTAATTTTATCTAAATAAGAGATTTCCTTTTCTTTGTGGTCTTGAAAATCAAAGATTCCATTGAAAGACCATAAGTTTTTTTTTTTTTTTTTTTGTTCTTGGATATTTACGAACCAAAAAATTGCTCCATCTCTTTAATGCACAATTAAAAAAACAAAAAGGGTCTTTCCTATTTAAATAAAAAAAAAAAAAAAAAGAAGAAAATTTCCCTCTCCACTTCCAATGAAAATCCTCTAAAACAACTCTTGATTTTGTCCTGGTTTTCCGACAATAATGTCCGCAAAGACAATTGCAAACGCTTACCCCATTGCCTAGCGTGTCTACTCCTAGTAGCGCTCGTGCTAAAAGCGGCACTAGGCTCTTTCATTATCGCAAGCTGTTGGATATCCTTCCCATAAACGGATTGAAGTTGAAGACAATTATCCACCGAACCAAGAAAGGCAACATAAAAAAAAAAAAAAAAAAAGGCAAATAGAGAGAGAGAGAGGGGGAGAGATGGATGGATGTGCCGAATGCACCGTGTGAAATTCATATTGATGACCTAATTGCAAATTTAGTGATTACAATTCACGAGTAAGATATCAAGCTCATTTTATTTTGTGGAAAATGAATGATTTAAGAAAAAAAATCCTAAAAATTATTGCTCGTATCATTTAAAATAATTAGTTAACAGAAAATATTTTCATTATTAATAACAATTCACGTTTAAGCTTTTTCGTGGACAAAAAAAGTATATCCTATCCGTTTACTTTTGTAACCTATATGAATAATTAGTTTTAGAAAAATATTTTCAAGCCATTTATTTACCGCAAAACAATCGAAGCCTTGATAAATGAAACGATTCTATACAAACCCAATGGGAAAAATGCTCGAGCGGATAAGGGCAGAGAAACGGAGGATGATGTGCCGTCGGGGCCTTAAATGGGCCTTCTGACTGAGCTGGCTACTTAAGCCCAAGTGAATATTAACAAGGGTCCATCCATTTGTTTCAGATTCTATAAGAAGAAAAATTATCTTTTAATATTTCCGTTAAAGTACTAAAAGGTTATCTTAATTTAATTAGAAAATTTAAAAATATCCTGCGTAAATGACATATCTTTCTTATACTTTTCAAAATTTAAAGTGCTTGTTATTAAATTTAATCCTAGACACTAAAACTACGGGCCATTCTGGATTCACTCGATTTCTCGTATTACCACGAGAATAGTGCCATGATAGAGAAGAGAATAATATGATTTCCACATCTATTAGGCTTCATCATTAAAATTTTTATGAAATCATATTTGTTAGATAAAACACCTTCTAAATCCTCATCGGGATATATTTGAAACCACTAGGGGTGAGCAGCGGTCTAGGGTCGACCCTGGACCGACCCTGGACCGGCCCAACCCCGCTGGTCCTGGTCTGGTTCCCAAGGGGACTAGGTCGGTCCTTGGTCCGAAATTCCGGGACCAACACTGCACGGTTGGTCCTCGGTCCCAGAGTTTTGGGTCGGTCAACCCCTGGACCAACCCCGTATATTATATTATATTATTTATAATTCTTTTATATATTCAAACCTAAGTAAAATGTCTGTTATATTATATTATATTGAGATGTTCTATCAATAGAACTAATAGTAATTTCCAATTTAAAACTTTTGTTGAGTATTAATTATGTGTTGTTTGTTTTGTTTTCGGGTGTTAGAAGTTCAAGTGAATTAACAAGATGTGAAGTTATATATTCATGGTTTATATTAAATATTTTGAACTTTTTATGGTTTAATTGTATTTTACTAATGAATTTCAATTGCACTTTGCTTTTCAATTTGTATCAAATGGTAGAAGTTTTTAAAGAGTAGAGTAGTACTCTAGTTGTTACGGTGATTTGCTAGTTAAATGGTGTGAAGCTCATTTTTTGGTTGAGTGGACTATACATGATCAAATGCAGGAAAACGCTTTTGCATATGGTGTTATGAATATTAAAGATAGATGATTACAAGAACTTTCCATCTTGTCCCATATCTCGATGAGCGGTTGCAAGTACGAAATTTCTATTATTGTGTCATCTTAAATTTGCTAAATATGTATTAATATTTATAGTTTAGTTGCACATTGTCGATGGATGTGTAATTTGAATTTGTAGGTTTGCTTTTTTAAGAAGTATAAAAAATAAGACGAAAAAATTATCGATCGGTCACGGGTTGACCTGAACCGGACCGAACCCATTGGGTCGGTCCGGTCCTTGGTCCCAAGTTTAATAGGGTCGGTTCTCGGTCCTAAAAATTGAGGACCGACATTGTATGGGTTGGTCCTAGGGTTAGGGAGTGGCCCGGACCAACCCGGACCATGCTCACCCCTAGAAACCACTCCAAAACAATTGAACGTTAATTTTTTTTTTATTGTTCTAATAAAAAAAATTATAAAAAATGATTGAAATTTTAGTACATACATATATATTTGTATTTATGCATGTATTTATGAGTCAATATGACAAGTAGGGATGAGAACTATGAGGACTGGTTGATTTCAAATTTGTTTGAATCTTACGTTCCGTTTATTTCATGAAAAATGCATGATTTCAAATACACTTCTTTAAAAAAAAAAAAAAAAAAAGACCGCTTATATCATTTTCAAAACTGAATCAGCAAAAAATATTTTCATTATCCATGAAAATGTTTAAACATAAATTCCTGTTGATAATAAAAAATATTTTTCACTAGGTAGCTATTTGAAGGGATACAGGAGATTTTTGAAAAAAAATTCTCCAAATGATTCGTTTTTCGCTTGACTTTGGGATTTTGAGATATGTTCGAGGCCCTATCAGCAAGCCTCATAGAGTTTAGGATAAGCTCGAGACGTTCATTGAACGAATATCCTAGAACGCAAACCCCATTAAGTATATTATTTTGACATCGCGTGCTAAATTACGTATGGATATTTGTGTTCGGACCAGTTGGGTTTTGTGATGGGTCTCGGGTCACTTTCGTGGTTTTCTCATGTCTAGTTGGGTCCCGGACAGGTTTTGATTTTTATATTTTTCATTCTAATTTTTTCCTATACACATTATGTCGGAGGAGAAGAAAAAATGGGACCGTCAAAATCAGACCATTGGCTCAGTTGATCGTGAAAGTGAAATGATGTCCTTAAGGATGAAATAGCGCGGCGAACAATTTTGTCTCGAAAGGTATAGTACACGAATGACGTTTTACTCGTGACTTTTTTTGGGGAGATTGCAGCATTTGAATTTTTATTTGAAGAGTCACGGTTCTTCAAAATCAACACACTTATTCACTTTGACGAGTCTTTAAATAGATCAAAGGAAGGCTTCATACTCTTAAGTTTTTCGAATTTAGGGGATTGAGTTCATGGTTGAAGATCAATTTGAAATGCATCAATGATTCAATATCGTGTTCTTATGGAGGCATTGTATGCTTGAGTTAGTATTTCCATTAGTATCGGCTATGCCAAAAAAGCTTTCAGTAAGTGCCTTGCCTCATTTGTATTTCTTTATTTCCTTCTTTTGAGTCGATTTTCTCCGGTTCCTATTTTAGTTTTGATGTGCATTTTGAATTTGTAACACTATTCCACAGCAAGTTTGAGGTGTGACCAAGCCTTTTCATCATAGGCTGGGGCAAATTCAAATAATTCATTGGTCCTCCCACCATTCTCAATAAAAAATCTCAATTGACAAATACTTTTGTAGAATGCTGTGATTCACTACTAGTTATAGCATAGGTCACAATATGAAAAGTAAGGATTTTCTTTGTTAATGATCCGGTTAATTGTGAATCACATTTCACATTGAGTTAATATGAAACAAACTAAATAATTGTTAAGATTCATTGGATTCTATTGGACATATCTAGACAAACATTTTATCCCAAAATAAGAAATTTCCTTTTGTTTTTGGTCTTGAAAACCAGAGATTCCACTGAAAGGACATAAGTTCTTTTTGTTCTTAGATATTTACGAACCAAAAAATTGCTCCATCTCTTTAATGCAAAATTAAAAAAACAAAAAGGGTCTTTCCTATTTTATTTTATTTTTTAAAAGAAGAAGATAATCTCCCTCTCCACTTCCAATGAAAATCCTCTAAAACAACTCTTGATTTTGTCCTGGTTTTCCGACAATAATGTCCGCAAAGACAATTGCAAACGCTTACCCCATTGCCTAGCGTGTCTACTCCTAGTCGCGCTCTTTTAGGTGCTAAAAGCGGCACTAGGCTCTTCCATTATCGCAAGCTGTTGGGTATCCTTCCCATAAACGGACTGAAGTCGAAGGCAATTATCCACCGAACCAAGAAAGGCAATCCCAAGAAAGGCAACATAGAGAAGAGAGAGAGAGAAATGTGCCGAACGCACCATGTGAGAGATCCCATCGATGCATCGAAAAGCGCCAAAAGAAAGGGTAGAGAATCTGGTAACTCTATCCGTGGTCCTGCCGCGGAGGAGATTGACTGATAGAGTGAAAGAGTGACCAAAACGAAAAGGACAACTCCACCTCCCTTTTCACCCTCGATAGTCGATTCTCGTTTCTTAATCGTCGCGCTCGTTCGTACGAAACAAAAACGTAATAATTCAAGGTTAGGTGGTAACCGGTAAGGAGATGATCTCGTGTCGAGGGGCTTCTTCGCCGGTATGATCTTGACATATGTCTCGAAGGGCGTGAGGAGAAACTTGGCGTGGGAAATTAGTAAAAAACGAGGAGAAAAAGTTGTTCAGAATGGGACAAATTAAAAAAACTATGATCTATTTCATGAACAAGGGAAACCGGACACTGTTGCCTAGTCAATGTCACTTTGCAGTTTACTGATTTGAGCTTTCCGTAACATTCTGCACAGCTGTGTATTTTATTTTTCTTTTACGAACTTCGTGCACTTATTATTATTGTCTTTTTAAATTTAGGTCATGATTTTCTTGTTACGATGGAATTTATTTTAAACTTTGGGTAAAGAAATTTTTGCATGGTTGTGATAAATGGAAAGTGAGAAACCGTTCGACAAGCAAGCTTGAAACTGTTCTTGAATAGTCGCCTCGGCTCCATGCTTCCTTCTTTTTAAAGTTTCTACCATCTTCACGTTTCTGGCACATTCGAGTGTTCTTCAGGTGCATTCACGTCCTCGGTCTCGAGTAGAGTTTTGAGCTTTAATGCTTCTTGATCTAGCTTCCCAATGCCGTGCGAGTGGAGGGCACTTCTTAGTCTCCCTGGCTTCTTTCCTGGAACTTTTTCGGGCCAGTGATTCCCATCCTTTTGGTTCTTGTTTCGACCCTTTAGATATTCACTTTCGTTCTCGAATCTCTTATCCTCCCACGTTCTCTTTATTCCACCCTTTTACTCTCTTTCTTTAGGCGGGTTGATCCTAGTGGTTCAGTCTTGTAAAAATAATCTTGAAGCTTGTCCATTTTTCTCGTGCATTGTCGGGTGCTTCTTCAAATCTGGGCTGGCTGTGGTCTTGGTTCTTTCAGGAGTGTCAGAGAGAGAGAGAGAGAGTTAGAGGGTAGAGAAGTAGAAGAAAAATGGCTGCAAAACCTGATGAGCCACCACCGCACCCGCCAAAGGATCAACTGGCCAATGTTACATACTGCATCACAAGTCCTCCTCCATGGCGTGAGTAACTCTGTCCTTCACTCGTTATGCCCTTCCATTTATTCCTGGGACTCATTTTCAAGTTCACTCTTCCAGGCCAATTCTGCCAGGTTTCATGAGTATGGTTCATGTGATTGCATGTGATGCATCAGAATAAATTCCTTTTATGTGTATGTTTATGTTGTGTTACTTCGTTTCCTGCTGCTACAAACCCGAGAGCTGAGATCAGAAAACTTTTATATGTGATTGGTAATTTTTTACAGGCGATGGTAATTTTCTCAAATGTGTTGGTAGTTTCACGTAAGTGAATCCGTGTTTATAGATCATGAGCTCGTCGAATTATCCAGTCTATGGCCGCTTTTGCCAAGTGACTCACTTTTGATGGAAAGAAGCCCCTGTTCTCTGGTCATTTTTTTATAATTAGTCATGAAAACCGATTTTTCTGTTGATGAATTCGTGGTGGTATAGAAATCTGATTTGCAGAAGTTGCTGCCGTCCTACTTTGCGGTTATTTGTGTATTTCCATTCTAATCTGTTATTGGTATTTAATGTCACTTCTTTTGTCGGTACTTCATACCATTTTTATATTACTTGAATTCAGTTCTAGAAGAGGCGCTGAATTAACCGCATAAATTGTTTGGGATGTATGCAGCTGAAGCTATTCTCCTAGGCTTCCAACATTTTCTTGTTATGCTGGGTACAACTGTGTTCATACCTACCATTCTTGTCCCGCAAATGGGGGGTGGAAATGTAAGGAGTTGCACCATTAGAAAGCATAATGGCTAAAATTTGCCACTTGTCTCCAGATAATCTTGAACTATGTGATTGGATCTCACTGTTTAATAGGAGGAGAAGGCGGAGGTGATCCAGACACTACTTTTCGTGGCTGGAATAAACACATTGCAGCAAACTTTGTTTGGGACTCGATTGCCTGCTGTGATTGGAGGGTCTTATACATATGTTCCAACTACAGTCTCCATTATCCTTGCTGCTCGATTCAGTGATGATTCAGACCCTGTTGATGTATTGCCATCTGAACATATCTTCTTTTATTATGGCGCCTATTTAAAGTGGCTAATCATTTCAGTGAACAGGTCAGAATTATTGTTAGATTTTTCTTTGATATGACAATGAGATCCTGTTATGATGCATTCAGAGATTCAAGAGGATTATGAGGGCAATCCAGGGATCTCTTATTGTTGCTTCCATCCTTCAGATTGTCCTAGGATTCAGTGGCCTCTGGCGGAATGTTACAAGGTACTCTCTCTCTCTCTCTCTCTCTTCAAAGGAGTAATCTCTGCTGTAATTATCTAAGTGAAGACGATTTCTGAAGTGTGTGTACTGCTGCATTAGTTTGCACGATCAGGCATAGTAATTAGAGGACAATGAGTGCCTTCCCCTTATAGTCCATAAAACAACGGTTGCTCATTTGATATTCGATTTTCAGATTCTTGACTCCACTTTCAGCTGTCCCATTGGTGGCTCTACTAGGATTTGGGCTATATGAGTTGGGTTTTTCTGGGGTAAGTGTTCTTTCTTGCTATGTGCAAGTTGTGCATGCCTATAGCCAGTATTTCTGGACATAGTCATTCATTAGCTTTGTATTTTCAGGTTGCTAAATGCGTGGAGATTGGGCTTCCAGAGCTCATACTTTTAGTATTCATTTCCCAGGTTTGTCCTTTGAAAGACATGTGCGAACGTTCCTCCCAAGATTTATACCTTCAATTGCCAATAGTTCCTTACAATTTCATTGTTACATGATTTGAGAAAGGGATCTTCTCAGAGTTGAAATTGTGTTTAACATTTTTCCTTTGCAGTATATGGCTCGGATTATAAACTCAGGAAAACATGTGTTCGATCGATTTTCTGTCATATTCTCGGTGGTAGTTGTGTGGATCTATGCTCATCTATTAACTGTTGGCGGGGCTTACAACAATGCTGCACCAAAGACGCAATTAAGCTGCCGCACGGATCGTTCTGGACTCATAGACGCTGCTCCATGGTCAGTTTCTCTCTTCTTTTCACTTTATCAGGCTTGTCATCTTCACATAAGCCCACTGCAGACGTAACACTAATAAAATTGCTGACATTGACAAGTCGGGAGAACCTTGATATGCTGTAAACTATTTCATTTCTGGTTATTGATAATTTTTTTTGGTTCATCAATAAGAGATTCATGGGGACGTCTTCTGTCGTGGACATGCTATGGTATCAAGTTCAACTCATGAAAATAATCTTTGACAGATAACGAGGATGAAACATTAAGAACTTGACTGGCATGTTTTTTAATTTGAAACATTCTTTTTTTTCCCTTTTGCCACTCGCCTTGATATGATCATTGCTGCAGAAGTTTGAAAAGATAATAGGACCTAATAAAAAGTCATTATCTATTCATATTTCAAGTTTACTATCCTGACTGAAATTTGGGCCGGTAGGATAAGAGTTCCATATCCTTTTCAATGGGGAGCGCCTTCCTTCGATGCTGGCGAAGCCTTTGCAATGATGATGGCCTCTTTTGTTGCTCTCGTGGAGGTATGTCCTATGAAAGTTGGTTTCTCTTGGACCTAAATGTTTCAGTAATTGTTATTAATTAAAGAAATATATGCATGGCTCTGCACAGTCTACAGGCGCATTTGTGGCCGTTTCAAGATATGCAAGTGCAACTCCTTTACCACCATCCGTTCTCAGTCGTGGTGTTGGCTGGCAGGTAAGAAATTGCTCCTTAACATGGATTTGCAAATGCAAAGTTTAGAATCCTCAAGGACTGGAGATGATTGCTTTATTGCATTGTTGGCATGCGATTTCCTTACCATACTTTGAGCTCTTTTTACATGTACTCGTGAAATTTACAGAATTTGGTAATTTGGAATAGGGACATTTCAAGTTTCTGCATCTGATCTGGGAATAGGGACATGTTACCTCAAAGGCTCATCTTTGCTGCATACAATGCTAAATTTTCAAGAGAATGAAGTCTCCAATCTTTCTGCCATTTGGGATCTGTACAACACCCCTGCAGATCCAAGACTCTGACCAGCCAAAAAAAAAAAAAAAAAAAAAAGAAGAAATAGGAAGACTAACCAAGCTTATATGAGAATAAGAATTTTATTCAATCCTGTTGTCCTGGAGTCCTGTGGGAATTATAATTTTTTGGATGGAGAATGCTAACCTTTTGCCACCTAATTGGAAACTGCTAGGTCAAGGAAAACGCAAAATTATCCAATGTAAAGTAGTAAGATTAAAAATATGTGAACATTCGAAAGAAAGAAGGCAAAAGCTGCAAAACCATGAAAGAAAAATAGGTGGTCCTTTCCCTCTGTATATAGCGTTGTCTTGTTCTCATATCTGTTGTCCGAAATTCAGCTGAATTCCTTGGACTATCTGGGTGTTTTCCTTTTTACTCTTGGCATGAATGATTCTCATAAAGGTAATTACACATGAGGTTTCCTCATCGACTAATAGCAGCAAAAGAATTTGTTATTGCTTTCCAGGAATTTTTTTTTTGGGTTGAGTAAGTCTTTGGATGACTACTTTATTCTGGCGTAACATGCTAATCAATTTTTCATATCCTTTCCAGGGTTTTGGCATTCTGTTATCTGGTGTGTTTGGGACATTAAATGGTTGCTCTGTATCAGTGTAAGAACTACACTATGAGAAACATTTCTCTATGGCATACAAATAAGATGAGGAAGAGAACATAACATGAAACTGTTCTGCTTAATGTAGAGAAAATGCCGGCCTCTTGGCTGTGACGCGTGTTGGCAGTAGAAGGGTTGTGCAGATAGCAGCTGGATTTATGATTTTCTTCTCTGTTCTGGGTAAGTTACTTGTATGACTTCTGGTCTACACATGCACACATAAAGGACATATCCAAACAACATTCCTGCAAGAGTGAGATGAGTGTGCAAAACAAAGCAAGTCCTTCCCTTTAATAGTAACTTATCCTATATATGAAACCACTACATTTTCATGTTTTTGCAGGTAAATTTGGTGCAGTTTTTGCTTCCATCCCTGCACCCATTATTGCTGCTCTTTATTGTCTTTTCTTTGCATATGTCGGTGAGTTTTTCAGTTTGACAATATGGCAAGCATGTAATCTTTTATGTTGTTTGACCAGTTATCTTTTGTGACGACCATCTCCTCTGACTGTGCAGGGTCTGTTGGTCTGACCTTCCTTCAGTTTTGCAATCTAAATAGCTTTCGGACGAAGATCGTATTAGGTTTTCCTATCTTCATGGGATTGTCTGTGCCGCAGTACTTCAACGAATACACTGCAATCAATGGTTATGGTCCAGTTCACACTAAAGCAAGATGGGTATGCACAAACTTCTTTTATATATATATCTACATTTCGTATTATCGTGTATGCAGTTCAAATGGTAAGCCTTTATTTGTTGATGACTACTCTTTTGACTAAAGTTCTGTTATTTCTCAACTTTACAAGTTCAATGACATGATCAACGTTCCCCTGTCTTCGGAACCATTTATCGCGGGCTGTTTGGCATATTTCCTGGATAATACATTGCTTAAGAAGGATGGTCAAATCAGAAAAGACAGGGGTAAGGAGTGGTGGGACAGGTTCAAGTCATTCAATGGTGATACAAGAAGTGAAGAGTTCTACTCACTGCCCTTCAACCTAAACAAATATTTCCCATCTGTGTAACTCGCATCACTCTGATTGACCACGTGCCGTATCATCGTTCTGCACTTGACAACTGATTTCTAGTGTGTATTTAGCATGATACAGGCCTATTTGCTTAGAAGAAGTAAGAACCACTATCTTTCTCTACTATAATAGACCAAATGATGAATATTCAGCAGTGGAGATCCACTGAAAAAACAATAAAGCTATTTTCTTCTCTCACATGTTCTTTTGAGTTATGATGGTCCACCGCATATCATTTTCTGCATCTTTATATGCAGAATTGCTTCTCAGCAGCTTGATTACGAGTTGCCTTTATGCAGGACAAAACTGTTATGAAACTGATGGAGAAGAGTTTGTTTCTTAGACATTAAGATACATTAGTAGACAAAATTGTGAACTAGTCACGTTTGATCAGAATCTGTCATGTGCAAACCTTTACATTTTAATCAGATCAGATCATATGCATAACTTCATGAAAACTGTAGACTTGGAAAATGGAAAGTGAAAATAACAAACTAGATAAGTCTGTGTTGGCCTCAGAGAGTTGATTTCGTACTGGGAGAAAGCAAAACCACTTCACACTACAATAATACACAAACCTCGAAGCTATAATATAAAGATCTCAATACTGTCTCCCTGATCATTGTCTTTTTCAAACCTCACTGACCTTGCCCAAATTCTCAAACCAAAAGATTAAGCCACAAACTGAAAAACTTGTGAGTAAACAGATAATGATGTGGTTTGTGTTTTAGAAGGAAATGATGCCCATTTATCATCTCTTCTGAGACCCCTAACTAATCAATCATCCACACATTAATTGAGACATACTATCAGACTTAGTTGCTCAGAGGAGCGTATTAAAGAATATAAGTGGAGTTTACTCTGCAACTTCGGCAACTGGCAACTTAGGTACCTCTTCTATTTTTGCATGCTTGTCTAGCTGGCTAAAGTTCCCCTTTACCTTAAAAAGTTGGTTATGGTGGTGCTTACAGTAGAGGCGATTCAGATGAGTGATGTAGTTTGATGGGCTAATAACACAACCTCCATGGCTGCACCTGAAACAAGCTTTATGATATGATGTTCCATCAACTGCCACCTGAAAGAATCAATAGCCAACAGATTAATTTAAGAAGCTACAAGATGAACAAGAATGAACTCCTGAGATAAATTAGATTGCATCAAATAACCGATCCTTCTAAAAAACAATTAAGTATAGAAAGAAGGATGGCTTATATGAAATCTTATGGACAGGAAATGCAAGTACTCATGCTAAAATGACCGTGATTCATCAAAGTTTTTCATTTTGTACTTTGTGCGAACAAATGTGAACGACATTAATTATGCTGCCAAATTACTCACGCTTACTCTAACTTTGGTGGATAATTGTGCTGTACTCATTCCACATCACTTAAACAAGGGTAGATCAATCATTGATTAACACAATGATAACCCTCAGTCACAACCACTTATTTTTTTGGTTCAGGCTTTATGTTCAGTTGATGCCAAAAAATGGCTCCATAAAAAGTAGTAGCTCACCAGCATGTTTCTGACGCTTACCTTTTCGATTGGATAAACAGTCCTTTTGCATGCAACACACTTCTCTTGGGTTCCAGAAAAGAATCTCGAGACTTTGCTGTTTGTTTTTACCTGTCAAAAATCGACCATCATAAGCATCTTAGCATATTCTTAAGAACTCAATATGTTGCAGAAGCAACTGATTTAGCTAAATCTAGCTCATATAATGAAGTTAGTCACATAGGAACTTGGCAACCAAGGGTTACCTGATCAGCAGATTTATTGACAGTTCTCGGAGTACCTACATGGACATGCAAAATGGACTGTCAAAACGTGAATCACTGAGAGATTAAAGTCTATGCTAGTGACTTTCAATCACCTTCAAAACTTTTATCCAGGCTGCCAGTCATCTTAAATAGTTGATCAAAGTGGGGCTTGCAATATAATACGCCCTCAAAGGAGGAGTAGTTACTCAGCTGCAGGAAATGAGAAGAATATTAGAGATTTACAGATGTAATCATCACAGAAGCAAAAGATAAGATAAAGATGAGCAAAACTTGATCCAACTTGACCAAATTCCGTTAGAAAGCAAAGGACAATGAGATCAATCAAATGTTTGCGTCAAATCTTGGCACAGGCAGTGGAAGAGATAAGACATTCGATGCAGTCTTGAAAGATAGGCACTTTGATCACGTACATGATGAAGAGCTTTCAATCAAGTCAAGAAGTTCCTAGCAATACTCCAGTGGCTGAGACAACACCAGTCCCAACAATCTTCCTGCATTCTCTGATAACAACCTCATTTCTTGCTCACAGGCCATGAGCCACAAGCCCCGGACATATTGATGACAATAATTCCGGTGATAGAAAGTTTTTGTTGATCACTATATACCTATCCTTGAATTCTACTTGATTTTCCATAAGAAGCTCAAGTTTTAATTCACAGTACCTCAGTAGAAGGGAAATCTCAATTTTTTTCACATCATAAATAAAGATAGCAACCTACACAACTTGATTTATATAAAGAATTTTGCAGACCGGTCAAAACTTCAGTTGTCAATGAAGGCCTGATTCAATATCATACATTATAACACTTCCTTACATGTAGGCTATGATTTGACCTAAAAATGAAACATCGGTCTTTATCGTTGGGCCTTTAAAGATTCAAACACAGGACCTCCTACTTCAATAACACAGAATTTTGCGCAATCGTTCCACTAACAATCTAAAAGTTTAAGCTTTCCGATAATAACCCAATTCAATAATTAAATATTGTGTAAATCAACACACGCATCTCTAATTGCTCCCCGCCTCTGCAAATTCTCCAACCTTCACACAGATAACAAGCTAAAAGTTTGTAAAGACAAGTTGGATCCCTTCCATCCATCACCTCTCCATCAAAACTGAGACGAACCAGAGTGGAGAAAATCCAACAAAAGAGGTTCATTGTAGATGTGATCAACTGAAAGAAAGCAAGGCTAGAGAAATAGAGATTGGTTCATGTACCTTTAGAGTGCCCTTGCAGTGATGGCATCTGAAGCAAGTCCTGTGATAGACCTTGTCGTCAGCTGTAAGCTGTTCAACAAAATAGACAGTCTTCTCACATGCCTTGCACTTTTGTGTGGTCCCTGAAAACGTAGCCATCTATCTATCTCAAGATCTTTCAAACTTCAGACACTCCCACAGCCGAAAAAAAGAAGCAGAAACCTCAACTCTCAAACTCAGACCCAACAAACAGTTCAAGATTCAACAGCACAAATCTTCAAGGGCTTTCTTGGTTCTTGATGATGAGACAGAGACCAATCTCTCTCTCTCTCTCTGATTGTGTCAGAGTGTCAGAGATTCTTGATATGAACCAGCTCGGACAGAGTCAAGACAGATTAAAGAAATGGTGGCAATTGGCAAAGGGCAACTAAACATCAGAGCCTATTCTTTGTTAAAAACTTTTTCATTTTCTTTGACAAATGAAAACAAAAAGATGGTTGTGCACCCACGAGGGTCCTTTCGTAAATTCACTGGCGAAAGTTGGCTGCTACACAAATTCCTTCTCTGACCAGTACAGTTACAACGCACAGAACACAGAATTCTAAGCTCTAACGTGGGCAGTTCCCTGTTTTCCTCTCTTTTTCCTTTTGAAATTTCCTTCCCCATGTTCAATTTCTTTATACACATCATTCTCAATCAAGCACGTGGGAGTAACTCTACAGGTCAGGAACGAAGAATGGATTAAGGCACCGGCGCCATGTACTCCGTCGCACGAACATCGCTTGGACACGATATGAATCATTCTTCAACAAAAGTCAGAATTTCTGCATCTGAGCAATTTTAGTAATGATGGGTATGATAGCACAACAAAGCCGCTCGATTAAAGAACATGTAAAATTAGCATCTGGTGCAAACTGTAAACGAAGGTAACCTGTGATCTGATGTTTGTAATCACCCAGAGAGATTGATGCAGATGTTGGTGTTCCATTTTGAGGAACCTTTAGCGTGTGAATACAAAACATTATCTAATTGTCGAACTTCAGAGTGCAAGATGACTCTGACACGTATTTTGTATTTTTCCTCTAAAGGGTCTACAGGAATTTCTTCTGAAAAAACTTGTGTAGGGTCGTTTTGAAATTCAAGCATTGTCACTAAACTTTCTGTGCAGCCTGAACCGAAAGTGGATTTCCAAAGATGGCCCACACTTGCTAAATGATGCATGACAACGCAGATAGAACAAGCCATCATGGTCGCCCAAGTCACATGCACATTATTGGCAGTTCCTATTAATTTATAAATCCAAATTTCTCTACCCAGCTAGTTTTCATAGCGCAGGCAAAGCGCTCTGTCTACTGAAATAATATTCAAATCCAGACATTCACATAAAACGTTTAACAACTCCATCAATTTTCAAGAGAATACATTTTGAACTCTCGCGTCCTCGCATCTCTCCACAGGATTTTTGCTTTCCCCTGAATGAACACTTCTCATACTACACGGATTACTTGATATCACATGGTACAGTAACTTGGTATTATGAATGGGAGCTAATCAGGGGGCCCACTTGACTCGAGAACGATCTTTCACTGCCAAAAGTAACACAAAAAACAGAAAATTCCACAAACACAATCGCTAAAAACTACTTTTTTCTTACGGTGGGTCGCCAAAGGAGCTGTCGACTTTACCCCAGTTGCTTTACAAGTCATATAACATTCGGCACCCTGGGTTCGCTTTACCTTAAACATGAAGAATTACTGTGGATCGCAAACGCTAGGCAAATACTTTATCATAGAAGGTGGCATATGACATTTTATCTAGGTTTATGGCACAATAAATGCACCTATTGGTAGATATACGTGAGTTAAAACCCTCAAATCAAGGTTCCGCGAGGCGTCTTCCCCCTCCTTCCCTTATCTTCGCCACGAAGTCATCCAGATTCTTGTCCAAGCTCCCGCCTTTACTCGCAGCTCTCCTAGCTTTGTCTTTCCAATCCAAAGCATTCTTCTTGAACTCTTCACTTCTCTCTCCCTCCACAACTTCCCTCACGCACATCTCTACTTCTTCCCTCGTCACCATCCCTCGCTCGCCCTTTTTGGCTCTCAGCCCGACTCGCCACTTTTCCTCCAGAAACTTGGCGTTGGTCGGCTGGTCACTCCACAGTGGGACCCCCACCATGGGCACGCCCAGGCTCAGTCCCTCCAGGGTCGAGTTCCACCCGCAGTGCGTCACAAAGCAGCCCACGGCTGGATGAGCTAGCACCTCTAATTGGTTGCACCATTCCACAACCAGCCCTCTTTGCTGGATTGAATCAAGGAACTCGATGGGCGATTTCAGCTTATGCTCAAAATCCTTCAATACCCAGATGAAGTGCTTGTCGCTTGCTTTCAAGCCAAATGCTATTTCTTCAACTTGGTCTGCAGAAATATTTCCCATGCTCCCGAACGATACGTAAATCACTGAACCCAGCGGCCTTTTGTCCAGCCATCTCGAGCACTGGTCACAGGTGGCGTTCCAGAGACTGCCTCCATATGATGTGTCCCCATCGATCTGCCGGTCGACATAAGCTGATGGTACCAATGGGCCAACCATCAACAACGGCCAAACTCCAAACAAGGCCTTCACAAGCTGATATATGCAACAGAGTAACAAAATTAACTGGAGAAAAGGGACCTGCAAAAAGCAATCATGCATCTGCAACTCCAATCTAGATAAATAAGACCACCAAAACAATTTGTCCAAGCGCAAGATGGGATTTCAGACAATCCTAATCTCAGACCTGAAAAGGTGTGATGCACGCCTAGCTCCTAATAGACTTGCCTAGGGATTTCCAAATAACATCACAATCAGGACCAATTGCTATAATTCTTCTCTATCAGCTCTCTTATTGTCTGATTATCTCAACAATATTGACGACGGAGCACGCAAACAGCGTACATTATTTTGATTGACTTCTGCCCTTGCAGAAGCACTAAGTGTCAATTCCGTTCGATCAGTGTTAGACAACCAGGTAAGGTTCATGGAAGAAATAGGTAATTACTTCTCAAAATCCTAAAAAGTTCCACGGACAAAAAGGTTTATATGCTCACCCCAGCCTCCAACTCTTCAAACGAATTGCAGAACACCCAGTCATTTTCTTCCAGGCAAGCGAATTTCTCCATAATCAAAGCCAAATAAGGCGACTGGCTCTCAGAATCCGCAAGAAAACCTGGTAAGTCAGAGAATTCAAGCAGAGGAAGGCCGGGCAGCACGATGGGTAGTGCATCAGGGCACAGGGGGAAAGTCAGCCTACCCTGGTTAATGTACCAGTACAAGGAGCAGACAGAAGCTGAGTTGGTTAATAAAACAGCTGCACAAATCCCAAAAGTTTTTTGCCACATCAAGAGCCCACGGAAGCAACGAATCATACAAAATACAGTTCACAGGGTACTCTGTTTCAGAGAACTTGGTTATGAGCTCAGATAGTGTTCTCGAGCCCACTCTCTTGAACGAATCTACATATGCTTGTGTGCTTGGAGCTTGCTTGTAGCCACCCTCATCAAAGCCATCAGAGATCGGCTCAACATGCACCCTCTCTGCTTTAATGGAGCCAATGGTGTAATGGGTGGTGGCTAGAGTAGCCCTGAGGCCTTTGGAGGCCAAGCGCTTGGCGAACTGGAGAAGCGGGTTGATGTGGCCCTGAGCAGGATATGTGAGCACAAGGACATGACCTTTCTGATTCTCCATGCCTGCCTCTCTGTTGTTATGGGTGGTTACCTTACAGGATGCAAGAATGGAGTTTATGCTTTGCAGGGTTTTTAAAAGTAACTTGCTTGTAGAAAGAAGAATTTTCTTCTTACACTAATCTGCCCGTGATCAGCAAGAAATTACAGCCCTAGCTGACAAGTCAAAAGTCAATAATCATGTTCAAGACCTGCATCCGAAAAAAGGAAATATGCACAAATATATGTTCTGCTTATGATCTGTATTTTTTCCTTAGCAAATGAAAAAACAGAAAGTGACTTGGCATTTCGTTCAAAGATAAATTAATTTATTTGCTGAATCGCTTTTACAATATACATGACCAAATTGCTTTCGCAAACCAGGTTAGCGATGCTTCTTTAGGGCATCCAAAGTTAATTTCTTTTTATTGTAAGACAGTCAGTTCCAACTGATCCTTTGCCCTAAAAGAGTCTTTATTGTTAAAATGGAAGTCTAGAATATCAAGAAACTTGTCATTTACAAGATCTGTGGAAATCAACCACTGCAAGCAAAATTGCACAAGTCTTCTAAAAGATTACCTACATACTCGTACAATATACTCAGATATAAGACGCAATCTTGATTTATGGAAAATAGATGCTATCCACTTAGCCATTAGCTGTACAGCTGATCAAGAGACCTAACTTTCCCACTACTTAAAAATGCACACAAAAATTGATTTGAAACTCCAACGTTTAGGGGAAAAAAATATGCGCAACAAAATTAGTGGGGCAGCTCTGGCGTCGCAATATCTGGGAACATGACCAATCCTCCATTCACCAAGACTTTACCATCTCTGAATTTCCCGTTGACGAGTTCTTCTCATTACAACAATCTTTCTAACCCAGAACCACTTCAACACACTAAATAATTTCTTCCATCTCTTCTGAGCATTGGCTATGGCAACAGCTGAAGGCTTCAGCAGAAACTCACTCACAGCACATTGCAGATCAGCCTGTGATTCAAAATTCGTGCTCTGAGCTGGAAGGGGACAATCAGAGTCAAAAAATCGCAGATGATCCTCATCAAAGAAATCTTGGCTCATAGACCTCGCATCACAAATCATGGAGTTGGCAACTTGACTGGGGAAACTTAGGGTTTGATCGTATCTAAGACCCATGTTCTCTATGCCATGCAATGTATAGTCATCTAAGCCACTAACATCCACCGTGGAGTAGATGGATGACATAATATCTGGGGAAGATGCATTTGGTTGGGCATAGTCTAATCCACTTATCCTTTCACAAGACAAGAACCTGCAAGTGTTCGAACCCTCGGTCTTTGGAGAGCCCGAGTTGCATGGAGCACTTGATACATGTGAAGAGCCAGCGATGAGATATGCTTCTTCATCAAAGGAAACTACCTCCCCCCAGTGCTGAAAGGCAGAAATAACCAAGTTGTGGGCATCCACCTGGAAAGAAGAAACACTAACATTAACTCAAAAAAGCAATTGAAAAAGGATAACAGGTACACAAACACATCCAAGGCGAAAAGGAGGGTTTGCCTTCTCAGCTTCAGAGAGCTTTTCAATAGGAACATACTGACAATCTGAAAGTAATCCCATCACTTGTCCCACAAGATTGAAGACGACACCAGTTTTCAGCTGAGAGGTGGGAGGGCAGTATAGATACACCCTTTTATCAATCACACACGTACGCGCATGCTCTATGGTAACTTCCCACATCTTAGCAGACATACCAGTGCCAAGAATCTGGACATACATAATCAAAACCAATAAGAAGTTTCCAGAGAGGAAAGGAGATGCTTGTTTAACTATAATTATTGTGCCCACATATGTCAATATATGTGCACTAAAGCTTAAATTGTCACATTTGCCAACTAGAGAACAATATGCAGGAGAGATCAATTAATTACATATCTGAGCCTTGAAGGGTCGATGTGTAGCAGTGTCAGAAAATCCTTCACAGTTTGGATGTTTTCCCGACTGAGGCGTTTGTGGAAAGCTCCATCTTTCCCGATCTTTTCCAATCTCCATACTTCATCAAGCAAGGATGGAGGGTGGTGCTTCTTGTACACTGCAAGCAGAAACAGACATGGAAAGATTTCCTTTCAATATTAAAAGTTGCATGACACAAAACCAAAAGAAAACATGCATAGAAGTGATAACTTTCTAATCTATGGAAATGGTGTATTAAGATATTCCGTGATTCAATATTCTACAAATCATAGAAAGATGTCATACTATATGCACTTACATTCTCCACGGTGATCCCTGACAATGAAGGATTCAGTCCTTGCTTCCCTTATTCTGATCCCATCAAAGTTATCTATAACTCGTGCCCCTATTCTGAATCTACGGCTCCTAGTCCAGCTTGAATTATCAGTGAAAGCAATCTCACCCAAAGAACAGACACCATCTTTAAGATTGAGAATTGGTTCTCCTGTAAGAAGAGGCTTCTTTCCTTCCCTTTCTCTGACAATGTTGTTCTTGAATTCTTCAACAGTCCAATTCTCGGTCTCATCGCTGTCAAAGTCACCCTCCAGAACTACAATTTCAACCTTGGCCAATGACTCAGGCCCAGAATCAACGATCTGTCCACTAAGAGCATCAACTAGAGCTATTTTCACGGTGGAACAATCTTCCCCCTCAATTCTGGCACCAGTAAAGACAGGTAGAGAGAGACTGCTCATAAACTGCAACTGTAAGCTTCTTGTTTCAAAATGATGTACCTCTTTCTCATAACTCCTGGACAGAAAGGTGATCTTGTGTTAGATATACTTATTCGAGAAGGTGCTTAAACTGATGAATAACGGCCTGGAAAAGCAGTTGTTTTTAACCCCAGGTGAGACAACTCCTGGATTAAATGGATTTGATTATGCTTACCTTTTCATGGAATTCATGTACTTTTTCAAGGCAATATCGACTTCCTCTTTAACCTGTATTCAACAAAGTCAACTCTAATTGATGTTAAAATACGCAGCGAACTACATTATTTGTATACGAAGAACTTAAAGCATCATGCGTTGTTCTAGGTTAAATTTTCTTCTAGTACAAAAGCATTTAAAAGAACCACAATCACCAGAACGACAATCAGTAGCTTTTCATGTAGGTACTAACCATCGTTTCAAAAGCCCAATGATACCAAGGTTTACAACAAGTACGGATAAGAAAAACAATACCTGAAGCAACTAAACACCCCTAAAAGCAAAAATGGACAGATTCTTAACATGATTAGATAAAGATCCCACTAAAAAACACAAGTAAAGTTAAGCATGAACTGCTATAGTTGGAAAAACCAATTAAAAGTTGCCAGCATGTTCCATCATCATTAAGTTGAAACAAGGTCAAATGCAATTTAAATCAAACAATAACTCGAAATGACTAACAAATGCTGTTGGTTACAAAAAAAAAAAAAAAAAAACTTACCACTTTTCGAATTAAAGGCTCTAGAATTGGCTCCAGCAGATGCTGAACAGGTTGCATCTTCATCACTTCAAGAACCACACTGGACAAAGCAAATATCAATGTTAATTCCCAAGATAAGTAAGAATTGAGTACCAGCCAGCAAGCCTCAGAAAACAATATTTGATCCTTCCATAACAATATAAGGACAAAAAGTGGATAAAAACTACATCCTGTAAACATTAGAGGACCAGAAGATTTCATTGGCGTCTCCATTTTTCTAACTCCTCAAAAGATGTAAACATATTTGAAGATTATCCAAATAGAAAAAAAAGTTCAACAATTGTAAGTTGAACCCGGGATGGGAAAATTGCCCAAGTAGCAGCCAACGGTAAATGGGGAAGCAACAAAGGAAGCAACAAATTAACTTTTGCTTGGCCAGCCATATATTTCGGGGTCAAGAACATGCTATGCTAAAATAATGGCGTGTTTGCACCCGAATATCTCTCATCCGCAGACAAACTATAGAAAAAGAGCATGCGCGGCATGACACATTCTGAACTACACACGTTGTTCAAATTCAAGAAACAGAGACCTGTCTAGAAATCCAAACTATACGAACTCCACACACTTCTGAATACCCTGCGGTGAAACCAACTCATAATTTGAAACTCAGCATAGCTATGAACAATCTCCGGCCTGCAATTTCCAGTTCAAACAAAAGTGATTCCTTACGTTCGTTTATGGAACTCCCACCATCCATTGTTATCCGGATAGGAAATTAAAGAACTACCAACAATACGCAAGCAAATATGTCATCATCCACGAAATTTTCTCTATACTCTCTCCCCAAGATTGGCACTTCAGACATAAAAAAAAGCACTAAAAACGCAGTGGACGGCAAAAAAAAAATTCCAATATATCTCAAATGTTCCACTCACTTCTTCAAGGTGGGTATTCGTCTCCGCTTGTCATCGGGAAAACTCCCATCTGATCGAGCCTTGCCATCCTCTTGCTGCCTCTTCTGCGACATGATCGAGAAACCCCAGTTCGAGAAACCCGCGATAGCTCACAGTCTCGCTTACAGAAATCATCTAAAGAGCCCAACATAAGGCGCAAGCGCGCAGGAGACAAAGCAGAGCAAATACTAATGGGGAAAAAGATGCAATCTTGGGGCCTATTTATACAGAATTCAATAAATGGCAATTATTGGGTAGGCTCCAAAACACGGAAAAAACAGCGGGCCCGTGTCCTCTTCTCCTTCTACCGCTGCAAAGCCGTAATCCGAGCTTGGCCGGGCGCGGGATGCTTCGTAGCAGGGGCGAACAGAGGAGCCTTCCGTACCATGCACGGATTCGTAAAAAGAGCAGCGACCCGGCGAGCCTCCCGAGCCACGTAATGGAACTGCGTTACGGAGCAGAGGAATTGGCGGTATTTGGCAGGCGGGACCTTGATGAACAGCGGCTTGCTGGAGAACAAGATGACGACGAAAGAGGAAACGCCATTTTCTGTTTCGTTGCTTGGCGGCTTACGCCACCCTGTCCCGCCTTTCAGATTCGCACCTCTCCCGGAATCTGGATACGTGGCTTTTGATGGGAGCGCTTCCTGTATTATACAAAATCACTTCCCTCAGTTCGGCATTTCCAGGAATTTTATTGACGTGGCATGGAACATAAATAATATGTGATTATGTTTGTCAAAGCCCTTGTTGCGTATACTTATTCAGAAATTAATTCAATTTTTTTTTTCAAAATAATGACTACTGTGTAACACAAAAGTAAGCATTCCATGAAAAGCTTCCGATTTTATTTTTATTTTTTAAAATTTAGTTGTTTAACAAATGGTAGATGATTTTATCATATTTTGAGTGATTTATACTTCTGATTTTTTATTTTTTTGTACATTTTACAAATTACCCACTTTGCCAAAACACTTGTAAAGCCATTTCGGTATGCAATCGATAGTCAGAATCAGATGTACCTGTTTCCATTATCATTTTGAGTTTTTAAATTATAAAGTGGAAATTGTCAATAGTCTTTTGGTATTCTCATAAAAAGATCACTCCTAATAGCCCAACCTGCAAAACGCCTCTTTAAGTTACGTTTGGTCTTCGGATAATAATCAGGATAGGATAGGATAAAGTAGGATATTAAATCATCTGGATAATAAAGGAGGACATATCTAATCCTATCAAGTGTTTGGCGCACTTCAGGATAAGAGTAAAAATAAATATGATACAATTAAATTATAAAATTAAAAAAATAAAAATTCAATTAATTAAAGGCCATGGAAAAGCCCTAGATCTAGGAATTGTGGCCACCTCTGCAGTGGCCACCATTGAAAATAGCCAGCACCAACATCGCTGTGCAACGGCAATGCAAATTGGTAAATCTTAGACTACGATAGAGAGGGGGGTGGGGGAATTTTAGGCGACCACCGAAGTAGTCTTTGCATTGCCTCAAATTGATGGAGATCCCAAATTGTCAACGATACCAAAGATTTATAGCTGCTTCTTCATAAGGATTCTAGCATTGTCAATGAAGTGGCGCAGGTGGAGCCAAAGTTCTAGCCACCAATGTTTGAGGTGGCACAAGCAATGCTTCAATTAGTTCCACATATGCCTATGAAAAAACATCTATCCTATTCGTCTCAAAAAGCCACTCTTGGTCATTAGATTTAGCAAGTCCATGTTCCAAAGGAAGGGGCGCCCAATTGCTGGCGTACGAGAAGCGAAGATGGGAGAAGAAGTGGAAGAAGAGGGTTGACAATGAATAGGCATCCATTTGACGTAGATGCTTATTATATCTTCTCTTTTTGTTAAGTTCTTTCTTTCCTTAAAAAAAAAAATTCTTATCCAATCCGGGCTTATCCCACACCTCCCCTGGATTTTTTATCTGGTGTTTTATCCGGATGTATCCGAGTTTGTTTGATCCAATGGATATTCCCAAACATCGGAGAGGATAACAAATTATCCTATCCAAACTCAAATCCGGACTACCAAACACTTGGGGACAATTGCCGAGCCATTCAAACACTTCTTTTTAAGGTTCAATTTGTTTCGAGTAAAATTGATGATTCGGAAAACATTCATTAAAAAATGATTACTTATGTCGCTTATTAAAATAAATAAACGAAAAATATTTTCATCATTTATAAAATTGATTAGTCTTAAATTATTATCGATAATGAAATATTTTTAATTGACTAATTATTTCAAATGATATAAGTGATCATTTAAAAAATATATATTTTCTAAGTTATCCATTTTTCACATAATAAATGTAGCCTTACTGCATAACCTATTAATAGATACTGAGGGGTCGAGGGTTAGACTAATTGTAGGATCATGTTAATCAGGGACTTTCATTGTTTAATTTTAATGTATAAATATTTTTTTCGTTTACTGCCTTTTAAGTACAAAGTTACTTTAGCAAAATTCACTTTTCACCCTTAAAGAACTTAATTTACACACGCATTTCCTATTGATTAGACAGTGATTGATTAATATTCCCATGAAAAATTGCAAATAAAAGCGGAAGATTCTCTTCATTAGATGAAGCCTGTATGTCGATCTTGATTAGGGATTAACTTCTTAAAATATAAGCATCGGGTCATTTGGCGCGATCTAATCTCAGTTAATCACGACAAATCGAATTAAAAATTCATGTCTGCTCTTTCACGGAAACTGTCAAGTTTAGCAACATAGATGCTTTATTTGCTAATCAGGACAAACCTTTTTATGACTCATATTTTGAGACTACCTACTCTTGATCTAATCCCCTAGATTCGGTAGGTAATCTCCGTTGGTGGATTTGGTTTGGTTAGGTATTGGTGCGTAGCTCCCCCCACCTTTTCTTTTTACATATATATATATATATATGTCGAGATGCAACAATTAGCCATGTTTAAAGATTGAAAATCTGCATATTCCTTTGATTTAGATCTTGAGAATCTATTAAGGAAATTCTAGAAATTCACTAATCTTCGCATAAATTAGTTCTATTTTTCGCCAAGCTTAGAAGGTAATGGAATTGTGTAGCGGGCGGTAAAAATAATCAAGATATTATCCAATTAAAGCATGAAAACATCGGCCATCAAATCCCTTAAAATTTATATTTACAAGATCCGTTAAAGTCTTCATTATTGGTGAGTCTGACACTTCGACAAGAAAACACAAGGTTAGGATATAGAAATTTCGCATCATGCACACTTGACCACACATGACATTAGTGTCCAAGCATGTTTCACGAGATAGGAGTCTTGAAAACCAGAATAACTTTACAAATGTATGAATGTAGATTAAAGTCATCATATTGTTTGAACCATATGATAGTATTTTCACATCAATCCAATCCTCAACTAGATAAAGGACATCAAAGAGCATAGATACTACCTTTTTCTTTTTGAGTGATTTTCACGGGTTTTCTAATGAAGGGTTTTTGAAGGAGGACCTAACAGGTTCTCGACATCATCGGTCCTACAATAATTGATGTGCTAGCAATCTCTCATCATTAAGGTAGGACCCCCAAAAATCAATCATAGAGCATATACTTTTCTCATGAACAAATTTACCAAAATATGAGTTTTATTTGACAAGTCATTGATCTAAACATATATCATATTGCCTGATTAATCAGTTTTTTTTTTTTGGTCGATCCTACTCTAATCCTACTCTAACACACACTCTCAGACTTTTGCCCTGCCTCGCAAGGCGTGGGAGTTGAAACCCACTCCTAAAATGAAATCGTCCCCACTCCAATCCCCCCTGAAAAGGTGGGGATTTGAACTCCCAACCTCCCCATTCCAAGTTAGAAAGGTGGCCACTGGGACGGGGCAAACCCCCAGTGGTTTGATTAATCAGTTGAACAGTACCATTTAGAAGGGTGGGGATTTGAACTCCCAACCTTTCCCTTCTAAGTTAGAAGGGTGGCCACTGGGGTGGAGCAAACCCCCAGTGATTTGATTAATCAGTTGAACAGTACCATTTAGTCACTATCTCAATTGGTAGGAAAGAGTCAAGAATGTCATTTTCAGCAAGTGCACTGCCCTCTTGTCGCCTCAGTTTCCTTGAACCTTCCTCTGTCGATCCGTCAAACCAATCCACAGCCGAAACTCAACTTATAAAATTCGAAAATCAAGCATACTTCCAAACTTGTCCTACCCATCATCTATTTTTTTAAATATATATTATGACCTCACGGCTTTCGGCCTCAGTCTTACACGAAAAACGAAATGATTATGTTCAAAGCCACGAATCTTCCTCATCTTAGATTCTTAGACATCGTGAATGTAAATTTCCTCCCAATGAATAGAACCACATTTCAAAGCATGATCAAAATAGCGATAACCATCAAACAGATTTCGTAAATATCTTCCACCTCCTATAATGTTAACTTTGATTTCAAAAACTTTCCACCATTACATACCATCATTAAAGTTGATTCTCTCAAGACAATTCAAAATCTCATTTTTCAGATCATCTGTACGTTTCACGTTGATGCTTTGGGGAAACAAAAAGGGCAGTAAAAAGCTGTCAGCCCAAAGATTTGAAGGAATCTTTCATTGCTCGTTTCGTGACCACATCTTAAACAATTTGCTTGAAAAATAAGGCAACCCCCGACCAGGACCGCGCATGATTGAAACCTCAGGCATTTCAAACCACAACCGTGCTCGTTTACCAAGGCGTCCTTCATCATGTCACCTTTGAATTCAATCAATCCTCAAATGTCTTGTAGTTGATTTCACTTTCATACAGAATATGGACCCTCATGCTTTAATTAACCGCGTAGCACGCTTCCCGTTCTTTATGTTTCCACGGTCGAGCACCATCACCAATTTGGCGAGGTCCTTGTTGTCGTGTGGTCTAGGTGCATGCAATTCCAACCATGAGTACATACGTACGAAATGCAACGTGATTAAGGTCCACAGAACATGTCAAGAGGAGCCTGCGTTGCCTGAGCAAAGGGGGGACCGATTTCACACTGTCATACATGGGAGTATCTGAATATTTTCCAAGTAGTCGTGAATGCATAAAGATCAAGGAAACAGAGTACTTCATTTATCAGTTGGTTTTGATAAATCACACAGTTTAAAACTGACAGAGTACCTTCTAGCATAAACCATGAGATTGCACTGTAGCCTACTAGGAGAAAAACAAACCTTCTTCTTTAGGGTAAAACAAGAGAAATGAACGTTAAGCTAAGTTCATACTGTGATCACATCTATTCATTTCACTGGTGACAAGGTAAGTTAAGATTGGAAATTTTCAAGGGCTGCATGAAGTTCTCTAGTTGGCAAATGTGCTTACTCTGTTGAAATGTATCTTAGTTTAGGATATTTTATTAAGTTTCTCAACAAATGCACTCACAACACTAAAAAAATCAATTCTCAGAAGTCCTCTAGTTGGCAAAAGGTGTGATGATTTTGACCCTTGCTTGGCCTTTCTCTGCAAGTTGAATAGTTGCGCCGAATACAGAACATCAAACATGGCCCAGATCGATCCAAAATTATTGAGAAGCAAAAGAAAAGGAGAATACCCCACAGGGATGCAAATCAATTTAAGATTGAGATTTTGTGAAGAACCAGAACAAAAATTTGAGGAGTGAATGACTAATTTCTCAGGACAATATGTCAACAAAGTGATCTTGGGATATTTGTTAAGCATTCCAAAAGAGCTTTATATATCTTGTGATATATCTAGGGGCGTGCATGGTCCGGGTGGGCGGTTCCCGACCTAGAACCGGGAACCGCTTGTTAAAAACCGGTTCCGAAAAATTGGAACTGAGAACCGCCCGCTAATTGCATGGATCCACCTGGGAATCGGACCGCCAGTCCGGTCCGGTTCCTAGGTGGATCCATAAAACCGGTCCAACCTCCACGCCTTCCCCTTTTCACCCTCCTCGCATCTACTTATTCTGGCTCTTCCGACTATGGTAGCTTTATTCTCCTCAAATACTAGCGCCACAGCGGCAGCGGTCGCGACCTCGCGCTGCTTCCGTCCCAACCACCACCACCATCTTCGCCACTGCCTTCACTGCCTTCACCGTCTCCAGCTTCTCCCTCGAGATCGACAATGAGGAGGACAATTGAGACGATAAGCCATTTTTAGACTTAGAGTTCGCGTTTGTCCCTGAAAATGAGGACAATGGGGGGACGCCTCCTCGGAGAGGGGGAGGAGCAAGAGGGGAGGTAGAAGCGGGAAGAGCCCAATAACGAAGAGGACGATAGTGACAGTGAATGCGGAGGTGGCGACAACGTGGAGAGAGAGTTCAAGTTTGAGGGGGAAAAAGAAAATCAACTCACTCTTTCGCTGAGTTCAAACTAAGACTCGAAGAAAGATGAGTAGATCCGAAAGTGAATTAGAGAGGAAGAGGGAGCTCGGAGAGATTTTGAATTAAAGAGAGACAAGATGGAGTAGAAGAGTAGTAAATTGAAGCAAGATGGTGATTGGAGCCCTAAATTTTAGATTTGCTAATTTCAATTTTTTTTTAATATTAAAAATAAATATATTATTATAATATAATCGGTTTAGTCCCGGTGGACGAATCCACCCATGGAAACGGGAACCGGGAACCGGACTGGTACCCACCGGTTTCCATAAGTTGGAACCGGGAACCGGACCGGTTCCCTTAAGAACCACCGGTTCTGGGCAATTCCGGTCCGGTTCCAAGCGATCCGAGCGGATCCTAGTTCTTTTGCACACCCCTAAATATATCCAACTAGGTAGAACAGTAGATTTTAAACCGACAGTCCTTTCCTTATTGAGTAAGTATTATATACAATGGTTTCATTGCTAAATCCCAAGTACTTCTCTCACGGTAAAATCAATGTGTTTTACATAAATGATGAATCTATTTTTAAATTCTACATTCTCCAAACTTAACTCTGATCAGCAACATGTAGTACACCAGTGCGTATGATCTTTCTCCTAGAACACATCAACACTTTTAGAACAGAACAGTGCTAAAGAAGACCCGTTCGTGGACAGGAACGGATCCGATTTGCCATTATGAGCCCATCTTTCAGACTGAGCCAACTTGGGCCATAGATGGGCCTATATACATAATGGTCCAAGTCTGGCCGCATTATAAAGCTAAGGAGGTGAGGTTATGCCAAAAACTTACTCCACAAAAGGAGGGGTCAGATCTTCGGGTCATGGGAGGTGAGCATCTATGACTCAATCCTTACATTTTGTGACGGATGTAGGACCCTTGTGGTAAGGCCAAAATGGTCCTTAGCTTTGGTCACCCCTCCGCACCCTTTTTCCAACTAAAAAAAAGAAAGGTGACCGGTATTTAACTGAACCTATTTAATGGGCAATCACAGACAACCCATCAGCCAAGGTGTTTTTTCTTTTCTTTCCCCATTATCTCATCCATTAGTAGTGTCTACTTCCACGGTGAAGTCTCAACCTATAAAATCCTGGAGACTCACCAAAGATGCATGCTTATGCTCATGAGATTAATCGATCTTGAAAACTACCTAAACCCAGTAACAAACAGCACCAAATTGCCCTAAAACATGCTTTCCTCGGGGGGGGGGGGAAGAAGAAAAAGAAGAACCAAAATGAAACCAAAAGAGGCATTGCAAATGAAGAGGAAGACATGAGATGTAGAGGCTGAAAGATTGAAAAACCATTTGTGCTATGACTTCTTACAGTAGTTCAGTAGAGGACAAGCTTTGCCAGGGGATTTGCCGGGGGATTCCTTCCTTTGCTGGCTACCCTTCCTTTTGCCACATTGTTGGCTATCCTTTCTCTTGCCACATCTGTGGCACATCTTACCATGAGTGAACAAGAGGCAATTCAAATCAAATTTAAGCTCGCTTGGAATCCGTTGGTTGAGATGGAGATATGCTTTGTTTCTGTCGGCTGTAGTGGGGATCCATCCAATAGTCTTTGCAATCTCAAAGACCTGCACGTGCGTGCCTCGCATTGAAATTTGATGGTGATGCTAAAATAGTGACTGCCTTGTGTAATGTAAAGTACTCACATGTGTATCGACTGGGAAATCATCTTGCTGAAGATGGAACATCAAGACACAAGCCACCTGTAATATAGATGGGCTAATAAGGACATTGAGAATTTTAAAAGCATTAAGATGCAGGAAACTGAAAATGGGTAATTTCTGATTAATCAAATCTAGAACCCCACCACAACATCTGATACTCAAACTCTGATATTATTTCCAGCGAGAGACGAGAAGAGATGAGCTACAACCACTTTTACTAGTATAGGATAGTTGAACAATTCAAGCTAGAAGAGAAATGAAGATATTTCCAAAAACTGAAAATGGAATATTCATGTCCTTGAAGTTTAATATCTATGGCATCCTATGATGAGCTGACCAGAAATTTTCGCATTTATGAGTTCAGTGACATTATCATAAGAAGCTAAAGAGTAAGCAAACAAAGGATAATTACCGTCTTCGGACCAATCCCTTTGAAAAGGGATAGCTCAGCCTTAATTTCACTAACCGAGAGATCCCGCAAGAATTCCAAGCATAGTTTGCCCCTTTTCTCAAGCAAGCAAGTCAAAATGTTCTTAATGCACGCTGCTTTTGTTGGGGCTAGACCTCCGCATCTTATGGCATCCTCTAGACATGTTGATTCAGCAGCAAGAACCTTGGAAAATCCACAAGCAAATTCATGGGAAACTCATGGAATCATGCACAACATTAGCGATTTTCTTCTTGAACAAATTGCCGCGACTACTAAGTTTGGGAGAGAAACTAATCAATTCGAATAGTCTGCACTCCTTAAAGAAAACGATGACTATTCCGAAACATGACTCAGAAGCAATCTAAAGATGCATGTCCTAAAATCTGGACAAATTGGCACCCTCAAACATGAATCTAGGTCACTGTCTAGTTTCATGCCCAAGAACACTTGGGTGAGCAGTCTGGTCGCTGGATCGAAACAATAACGAATCAAATCCACCTAAATGTCGAAACTTTACATCGACCAATGAAGCCAAAAGCACAAATTAGACAACTCCAACGCTAATCACTGCAAAGAAGGGGTTCAAAGTAAAACCAGAACGACTCACATCTTCCCAGGAGGGGAAAGCAGACTTGAGAGAAGCGAAAGCCCTCTGGGAGTTCACGTCGGTCGTGTTCTGCGACAGCACGGTCTTCACCAGACCATCCAAGACGCTCTCCTCCTCTTCACCGACGAGCACCGTCTTTACCTCGCCCCGTCCGTGCCCGTCGTCTTCTTCCTTAACGACGAGGCCCAGTTTCCGCAGCCTCTGCTCTCGGTACTTGGCGAATTCCTGCGGGAAGCCGTGGAGGGCCAGGAGATCGTCCCGGACCGCCCGGCATTCCTCGGGCGTGGGTCCATGGTGGGTCGGGTACGGATCTTGTTGGACGGGTTTGCTCGGGCGGTCTTGGAGCTTCCTCTTCCGCTGCGCCTGCATTTTCTCGGCCGCAAAGCGCAGGCGGGAGGGACCGCGATGCGCGACGGACCATCTCGTCAGACGCCGGACCTTTTTTTTCGTGGGCCTTGCGGGTCGGGTTTATGGGCTTTCTCACGTGGGCCACGATAATGCACACGGGCCTACACTTTTGGAATCATTCCCGACTACCGAGTTTTTATGGCAGAAAAGCAAAGGGAAAACCCCACCAGCCCTAAATCCTAAATTACACCTGACACATCAAGATTTTTTTGGTGTCGTTGAAATCCTCGAACTTATATCGGTATAACAAAAATTACCCTTCATCTACTATCGTGAACCCTATCAATACCTCAAATTTATATCGGTGCAACAAAAAAGTACCTTTTGTCTACTATCTAAAACCCTAAATTTTACCAACTTGTATTAATATCCTAAACCTTTTTTTATGTCGTCAATACGTCAAACTTGTACTAGTGACGAGGATTTTTTAGAGTCCAAATTTTATGATTTTTTGTGGCAAACAAATAGTATTTTTATCACATTGATACAAGTTTAAAATTTTAATGACATGGTCTTTTTTAGATATTAGTGTCATAATGAGTAAAATTTGAGGGTTTTTTTGGCAGAAAAAATTTATAGGATATTAATGATATGGTGTAGGATCTTTAGTGACTAAAAAAATTTCAAGATTTTAGTGTTACAATAAAATATAATTTAAGATCGTTAATGGTATTAAGTCAAAAGAAAAAAGACGAAAATGAAACGCACTAATTTTAGGGTCACTTCATATTTTAGATTCACTAGGATGGTGATTTACGTTGTACGGTGCTCGGGTTTTGTCTGATTCAAATTTGCTTTTCTCCCCGAAGTCGTTTATCCCGTTCATACGATTTTAAGCCATTTTGATAAGGGTGCCCTAAGTAATCTTTTGCCTGTCAAGCCTCAATCATTATAATCACTGTTGCCACTATAAACTCTGATTGCGTCGAGAACGCAGCTTCGTCCGTCGCTCGAATACTTAAGCGAGAAGGAAAAACTGGGTAGGAGAATAAAAAAAAAAAAAAAATAAGGTTGGCACATGATTGGACTATGATATCATTGGATTCGCAAAATTGACTACTGAATGGTTATCTCGTCTCTTTGTTCAGCACACAAAATCATATTATAAACTGGTGGTGATTTCGCTTTCCTCCTCCACTTCCTCTCTACTTTCTCGTTCTAGACGCTCGGGTACAAAAAGGGCAGTTCAACATCAGAGAAAAAACGCAAAAGGCCGGCGAGCCCGTCAGGATAACACGTAAAGTCCGAATTTTTTCAAAAAGCTAAAAAATAAAAAAGCAGAAATTACTTGATTGAGTCGGACAAAAGAAGAAAGGCAAGCACCCCCAAAGCATTTTTCACGAGCGTGATCGCCGTGGGCCAATTCCCCTCCTCGGTTCTTTTCTAGTGAAGGACGATTGGAGGCAGGAAGATCGAAGCACCAATAAGAGGGGAAATTAGATTTGGGGATAAGCCATGAATATACCAAAAGCTTAATACATATCTAATTCCAAGTTGAACAATACCGAGGCATATACCTAACTTGCCGAGATTAAAGAATAAGACTCAGCTCAGCAAAAGCGAAAATATAAAGGGGAAATTGCAGTTGAAGCAAGTTCTCCACATAGCATAATCAAGATGCATCTGAATCAGAGGAACAGACAGCGAAAGCAGGCAAGAATACTGTCACGCTATATGCCAACATCAATCACCAAAAAGGACATTTGACTAAGAATAGTTTTGCAGTTTTGAGTCTCCCACGATATATATAATGACGACGGTCCGACCCCATCGCCATCAGTTCACACCACCATCTCCAACTTGCAGGTCGCAACCGAGTCTTCGGTCAACTCGGACCATCAACAACTAAGTCTGCGCTGGCTTGTATAGAAACAGCAATCATCGTGCTTATTCTAATGGGGCCATGGAATGGTAAATGGAAAGAAAAAAGAACAGAAGAAAGAGTCAAACCGCTCTTTAGTCTTTAGCATAGAACGATAAAATAAACAACACCGTGGACATGGCGATTGTAAGGAAAAGTAAGCTCAACGAGTTCTTCAAAATCACTCTTCCTTTCTATTTACAACTACACAGCTACGACACCATCCACAACAATGTAAGCAGATTACACATAGACATGACAAATGTGCAGAATATAGTTATACATTTGGCCACTTTTGATAATTATGCCTTCTTGTGTTAAATTACAAAGGAATATACACTGCTTGTGTTCTTTGCCAGCATCTCGATATTGTGACTTTTCTTGCCTCCAGCTCTAATACGAACAATCATCAAAACCGACAGTTTATCCCTCGACCAAAGAAGCTTGGCACTGGTTTCTCTCTGTCCACAGCAGGAGCCACCAATTGCATAAATGGATGCCATTTACGATTGCCATAATCCAAAATATGATGCACAGGATGAGTAGTAAAAGTTTGGCATTGTTTATGCCGCAGATAGGCCTGTTCATCACCTTCCTACCATAATTTCATACCTTCAACATCATTTTCTCAATCCCCGCCAAATTTCCTCCTTCTTGCCTTCATTAACACCAGTCATTACTGTATCCACATCACTGAAATTCAGAGAAAACAAGATCGTGGGATCAAAAATCAGAAATCTGATGACTTTGGACTATAGACGTTCCTCCCACCAACGCCGCCAACACTGCAGCCAGTCCCGCTAAGTTGAGCAGACTCCAGGAGCGCCTCCCAGTCCACGTTCTCTTCCTCCCCATCACCTCTCTCTCTCACCATCTCCAACAACTTCTTAGCCTTATCTCTCGCCCTCTCACTCCCACTCTTCTCGATCTCCCTCAATACATCCTCTCCCCCCGCTTCCTTCATCAACCCTCTAAACCTAAAATTCCCATGACTCAATGCATAAAGCGTGCCCACACAGTTTTCCTTATCCAACTTGGACTTTGCCTCATTCCTTCTCAAAAGCCCAACCAAAACTCTAACCGCATTACCATCGAGCATAGCTGACTTTCCATCAACACAGGCAGCCAAATTGCAGAGAATAAGCAATACCCGGCTCACCAAATTTCCTGCTTTCACCATTTCCAGCAGCCGCAGCACGGAATTATGCTTCACTAACTTCATCCTGTTACTATTAACCAGTGTCAAATTATACAGAGCGAGAGCAGAATCATTCCTAGTACGCTCGCTATCTGATCTCAAAGCATTTAACAACACCGGCAAAGCACCTAAAGCCCCGATTGCCATCCTGTTATCCTCCTCTATGGCCAAGCTAAATAGAGCACCAGCAGCATGCTCTTGGGCTTCACTAAACCCACTTTGCAATACCTCAATCAAAAGAGGGACAACACCAGACCTCACAATCTTCACCTTGTTTGAATTCTCGAGCGATAAATTTACCATCGTAGCAACAGCATTCACCTGTACATTGCAGTACTTCGAAACAAGAAGCGGCTTCAGGGCAGAGATCACTCTTGAGTACAAAGAGCAGACCTCCTATGTTCTTGCGATCTAGTGATCTTTCTCAGCGACATGACCGCCTGTTCTTGCTCGAAGACGTCGGTGCTCTTCAGCTTCAACACCGATTCCTCTTCTTGAGAGCTTAACTTTGGGGCTAGGGTTTGCGCAGGGTTTTCGATTTCTTGAAATTCCGAGGAAGACGAGGACGACGAGGAGGAATAGCAACAGGGGCGAGTCTTGAGAGGCAGGGGAGTCTCCGGGCTAGCCGCGATGACCACCGACTCCTCCGACGAGCTCGAGTAGAACCGGTCGGTCCGGCGATTCAACTCGCTCACCGCGTGCTTGTACATCACCGGCGGGTTCCCGGCCACGTTCTTCAGCAGCTCCCTCTCCGAAACCCTAATAAGCCCTCCAGTTCCAGAGTCCCCTTCCTCCTCCTGCCGCCGGGACGCCATCTTCGCGCGGACGGCCTTCTCCACGGCGGCGTAGTCCAGCGGGAGGGGGCGCTCGACCCCCCACCTCTCGCACCAGCGCAGGATCGTGGACTTGATGGCCAAGTTGGGGAAGAACGTCTCGAAGTCGGGCGTCGACCCATCTTCGAGAACCGGCGTGAACCTCAGGTCCCGGCACACCTGGACGGAGACGCGGTCGAAGGTCTGGCCGGAGGACACGACCACCGGGTCGGCCATGAGGGAGCCGGCGATGGAGCACAGGAACTCCCCGGGGGGGCCGGGCTTCGAAGGAGGAGAAACTGAGCGAGAGAACGAGAACCGCCACCTGGACTTGCCATTGGCGCCCATGTTTCCCGAGAGCTGGCTCGAGCTACAGCGCTTCAATTCAAGAAAACGTTGCTGCGGAGGCCGAACGTAGGGGGTGCAGAGGATTGGCGGGTCGACAGGGTGGTCATCAGCAGCAGCAGCAGCAGCAGCAGCAGCTGCTTCAGCTTGGGAAGATGCGGGAGGGGATGGAGAGATCTGCTGGGCTTTGGGTGGTGCTGGTGGTTTTACCGGGGGAGGAGTGGAAACTCAGGAAAGAGAGAGAGCGTGCGGGAGACAAATGGCGGCTTGTTTATCAATTACAGTTGACGTTGTCGTGGAGGGGATTTATTACCGAGGTGAAGTGGTAGTTGCGCTCTTCTTCCTTCGTTCGTTCGTTCCTTCGTCAACTTCTTTTGTTTGGTTCTTCCGGTTTCTTTCGGAGGTAAGAAGGACGGGATTGGGTCGTTAACTAGTGGTCGGTCCTATTACGTTGCTGGGTTGGTGGCATTGACCCTAATCACGTGAAATAAAAAGTTAATATCATGAAAATTTTTAAATTAATATATATGCAATAAATTTGTCGTGAATTAATTTTTTCATCCCAAAAAAAGTCATATCAATACATTTGTGATAAATTTATCATAAATTAATTTTTCAAATATCAAGAACCCTAAATTTGTATATCTGTGATAAATTTACCCTCCGTAAATTTTTGTTAAATTAGATTAATATTACGAAAAATCACAAAATAGACAGATGGTGAAGCTCCAAATTAGTACACTCACCAATTGTCATGTATCATTTAAGTTAATAATTTGACTATAAAATTTAACAAAAAGTAACGAAAAATAAAATTATCACATGTATACAAATTTTGGGTTTTTAATGGCATTAACCCATATGTAAAATAACGCAATTCATAACAAGTATTTCCAGACAATAGTTAGATTGGAGAGACTAGAAAGTTCTTGGATCCATTTTGGAAGTTCACAAGGTATAAATATTCTTAAAATTATCTCAACCCCATTTAGATAGAAAAGAATAACAATTCATATGGCAAAGTTTATTCTCTTCAGCATTTTTATAGAATATATATATATATAAATAAGAGACTCAATCGATTAACTAACTCTAACAGAAAAATTAAAGAGATTAGTGAAAGTTACGCTACATAGGCCTTCCGAATTAGGTAAAAAACCTCGTACAAGGTGCGACATAGCACTCCTTCAACCGCTTTGCTCGAGCCTACCTTCGTCATTATAAGATGCGCTTCATGATTGGGAAGTTAAGCCAAAGTCTCATTGTCCTTTAAACATTCGATGGGACACGACAAAATCAACCCGCGAATATAATGCATGGCCTGCTTTAGTGCTAAGGCAGGGATTTGAGTTTTGTCTTTTATTGCCATTGCTGATTGAGTTCTATTTCCTTTCACATTCGGCTGACACCTACGCTTAACCGCTAGTCTTTCCCCCTACCAATAAAAAGATCGTCGTTCGTGGAAGAAACCGATCCTGCCCATCTTCAAATAGTTTAATAAATCATGGCGACGAAAAGTCTAATATACTCTTGTCATTTCTTTCCAACGGGGGCATTTAAAATTAGATTCGTGCATGACATTTTTCTAAGAGTGTATTTGGTAACGCTTTTATTATCGGGAATAATTTTTAGTATTTTAAGTTGTCTACTAACTGTCTAAAATTTCAATTCTCATAATAGAATTGCGTTTAGTACCGTTTTGAAAATTTTTAATCCAAATCATTTTAAAATAATTTTATTACTTTTTTCTTTCCTTTTTTTCTTTTCTTTCTCTTCTTCTCCTTCAAGGTCTGTCGGTCATCGGCCTTGGGAGGACCGTTGATCGACCCAAACGAGGGTCGGCGACTCGCCTAAGCGCTCCTCGCAAGGAGCTCCTCATCGGGCTGAGCTTTGGCTAGGCGAGGTCAAGCCTCATTTGGCCATTGGCGAGCCTTCGAAAAGCTCGCTAGACCTCGCCGAAGACTGGCGGCGGCGGCGGGGGGTGGACAAATGACAACGGCAACGGTTGAAGAAGAAAAAATGGAAGAAGAACAAGAAAAAGAAAAGAAAAGAGAGAAAAATAGGTTGGGTTGATTTTAGAATTATTCCCATAAATAAATAATGAACTTTTTTTTACTTATCGATTTTATTCAAAATCTATTTTCTAAAACAAAAAATAGAAATTTATTATCAAAAATAAAAATTTTATCAAACAAATTTCCATTTCAAATCTACTCACGATAATAGAAAAATAGAAATTGTTACTATTTGACAAGTTGCCAAACAGAGCCTGAATGATCTCCCAAAGAAAAACTAAAGTCGGAATAATGGTATCGGCTTGTGTCAGCATAGGATTGATTTTTTCCTCTCTCGAAAGGGAAAGAAAATGCCATACCGCATACGTGCTTTGACGGCATTCCCTGTTGGATCGATCTAGTACAGATAATTCGCAGCACGGAATGAGATCTTACGAAGGTCGCGATGAAGGCCGACGCAGGCGGAAAATTCTCTCGCCTGGACATCATCGACGGTGGGGTTCCTATCATCCCGGCGGACCCGCCGCGTTAATGATCTGTGGGAGCAATGGCCAGAGCGGACGTCCAACGAGCACTGCTCCTGTCCCTTTCCCGGCTTCTCCCACGTTGTCAGTACATCAATGCATTCGTTGGATAGGTCCAGATCCGACAAGTCAAGGGACGACCTCCAGTCCACCAGTATGACTTTTAAATTCAATTGGGTCCCACCTTCGCACGGACAAAAGATATTCTTTCCAACGTAAATCAGGGGAAATGCCCCAAACATACTCCAATCTTAAGATCAATTCTAATTTTATCCTCTCTTATTTTTCATCCCACAAAAAACACTCAAAATTTGGTACCATCTCTCAGTTCTACCATAAACTTAATTTTTATCTCATAAAAAAACTACCAGGTTTAGTCTTAATTCTATCTTAAACTTTTTCTATCTCATAAAAAACCATATTCACTTGATTCCTATATTAACCTTCATTAAATCTTTGTCCAAAATCATCCTTGGTTATGTGATGTTTCTATGTCATTACTCTAGTTTTTTTTCTCAAATTTGAGTAAAAATTAGATCAATTAAAATTGACCTTTTCTAATTATTCTTATTCTTAATAGAGTATTCCTTCTATCTCACTTAACATCTTCAATTCTGTGCTCAATCTCTAGTCTTTCATGCTTGGGAGTCTTCTATCTCTTGAAATTAGAGAGCTCGTGCTCGAGATATTCCATTTGGGATGCTCGAACAATGTTCACTTAGAAGCTTTCTATCTCTTGGTTGTTAAAAGAAATTATGGACGGATGGTTAATAGGGACAAGTTTGGGACTCGAGTAAAAATTAGTGATTTTTAATGACATACTAAAATTTTAGGATAAAATTAGGATTAGAACTAAAGTTTGAGATTTTCTTACAGGACAAAAAAAGTATAGGATGAAATTTAAACTAAACATAAAGGTGAGTGTTTTTTTTTAGGGCATTAGGCCCATAAATTGGAGACTCCCCCAGCTCGAGTAAACTACTAATATGCAGTTATGCACCATTAAGCCGATGAAGCTAAAGGCCTAAAGTCAACGTCTCTAATTGCTTAGCAAACAAAAATAATTTCGTCAGAAAATCCCCTGCTAGTATTTATGAAAAAAAAAAAATCTCTATCACATTTCTCAAAATTTGCTGAAAGAAATTAAGTGAGAAGATGAAATACACACATCGAGAGACGACCGAAATATTATCCGATTCACAGGGCTTATAAGGTATTCTCACCAATAATAAAAATCCCATGAAAATGATGCGATCCTTTCTAGCCTCAAGGTCAAAAGTGACGGCACTTGTCATATCTTTCATGGTGCGCAAGCATCACTCAGAGGGACAGTAGGCCCCATCAGTGGAAGATCTTTTTGTTGCTTCCACGACTCATCAGGCAGCCCTTAGCTCGTGGCTTGCAAACAACCACCCTTCCACGTCTTCAAGGGATGAATGAAGGTGGAAAGAAGACACTTCGAAGTAATACGATCATCATTCGCACCCAGTTCAGCCCTAGTGTCAATTCCATTTCCAAATAGAAAAAATTGGGGAGAGCATTCCAATACGGCACCAATCTTAAAAAGGCACAGCATAGACAGACCCTCCAGCTCACAGAAAAGGCAAATAAAGCGTTGGCAGAGGCTTTGCATTATTGTGTATCTTTCTCACGTCATGGCATCGCCATGATTAGGGTGATTTCGGAGTTGGGATGTGTGATAAGCAATTGGAAGGTAAACTACGTATGTCAGGTAACTAAAAAATCTCCAGTTACTAATTAAAAGGAAAAATCAGATTTAGGGGGAAGCATCAAATATGTTCACAGAGCCTAATAGCCGGATGTATGTCCAACGCACGTACAAGCTTATGGTATTTATTTTAATACACAGAACTCGGAATGGCATCCAAAAGATAATACAACATTGGATTACCTGCACCAACCCATCACCTGGTCCTTCCTCTTCATGACACCGTTTCCCTCTCTCCACCAGATACGAAGGAAACGCAGGAGAAAAAAGATAAATAAATAAAAGTATACCAAAGAAGTGAAAGCATCAAATTTCTACACGCGTCTTGAACGAGTCAAGAGAGCAAGAAGAATCTTTCTCCTGGGTCCCTGCAAGTAAAAACACAAATTATGAGAACTAGGAGCTTATTAAGATGCAGTAGTGCATATGCAGTTTAACTCTTCATGCTCGACACAGACATCTGCCATTCATTCCAGAGGCACCACAAACAGAAGATAAATATATGGAATCATTCAGTTCCGGGATCATTGAGTTTATGTATATGTTTTTTTCCTAATTAAGACCTGGCAGTATTATAACCACATCCAACCAAGTTACGACAGCAACAACTGGTTTTCAGCTCTCTTGATCACCAGGACATCCAGCAACATGGCTTATATGCGTACATAATGCTAAGAAAAACATGACAACAGAAACGATCACGAAGCCTTTGTTTTTAGACCCTAATTGTCGGCATTTAGCCACCACCAATATAAGATCAAGTCATGGTGAATTGCATTGCTAGACCTTGCACTGCTTAGTCTGTGGATCATCGACAAACTTACATATCTACGTTTTACAATCTAAGTCAAACATACCATTGGTATGCCCATCTCTTTGAGGTCATCATCCCGCATCTGCTTCAGTACATCCATATCAATCTGCCATTCAAAACCACTTCCACGGTCAGGAGCTGTCCAGCATAATAAGTACTTCTCTCATTGTCCAGATTACAGTATTTCAGCTAAGGTAACAAATTTTTGTTAGGTTATCTGCCAATAGCATATCCAGTTCAGCTAAGTCATGTAAACTTCACAGGGCACAATTTCTGGAACCAATTACATTATAAGCATTGTCTGCTATTGCATTGACATTGAAGAAGAAAAAAAAATGGGAATAGACATCTCTTAACAGGACAAAAGAGATTGTACCTATGTGCAATGGGTTCGTATATGAGTGTCTACTGGCGGTCAAACCTCATTAATCAGGAAAATTAAATGTGCCTATAATAACAAATGGCTAGTGCGAATGACTGCTCTAGATTCACTTTTTACGCTACAACATGCAGCCACATAAGGCTTCATTAATAGCTATTTGTAACTGAAGAAAAGAAATAAATAAAGGAAAAGAAGCTACACATTACATGAGGCACGACTAGCAACAGCTTATTTTCTACGTTTATCTGACATAGGTCCAGTTGTCACAATAGCCCAGGAGAAACAGGAAAGCATCCTCCCTATGATACTTACCAATATCAACTGAAAACCTTAGCCTGGTTGTTTCTTTTTCTAGCATCAGATTATTCAAGTCTGTTATAGCTTACACATAAAACATGGAAAAATCTGCACAGCCAGCGAACCAGCAAAAATGAATGGCATATTTTGACGTGTTTTCTCTAGTTTGTTGTGCACAAGATGCAAATTACTTACTTCCTCAGCCTGAAAAAGAATGGCATACTTTCCCAAGCCAAGAGAATTTAAGAAAGGCCCAATGGTAAGCGATCCCTGTACCTGCATAAAGCCAATCAAACAAATGATAAGTGAATAGTGCTGAAAGGCATGCTGCACCAAAGCGGGCAAAAAAGACTAGTGTTGAAGGGCATACTCTGACACAGGATACTTAATACGTCATAGCAAACATAACTAAATTTTAAAGCTGGTAAAACTAAAAAACTGTCTCAAAGAAATGATATTGATCAAGGACTTAATGTCAGCTCCTCCACAAAAAACAATATGTTGTAGATAGTTGGATTTAAACAAATAGCTTCTGACAAATGAATCGGGGTTTTCAAGATGGCAAGACATTATAAGATATCCCAATGTCAAAGTCTCATCAGCTGTTGTAATTTGATAATGTCGGAGGCCCTCTTTCTACAAGTTCAGGTAGATTTCCACTTTTGGGTTGGAAATTGTTTCAGTTCTTATTCAGTTTATAGTGGTTGTGTTTGTGATACCTAGTTTGCAGATAGACATATAGGTATGTAAACTCCAAAGTCACTGACTAAATTTTGAAAACAATCTCAGCTGCTCTGATTTGCAAGCATGTATGTGCTTATTAAAGAATACCATCTACCAAAAACTCATCTCAGGGCTATGATAATAAAAGCCTGAACGCACTGAAGCAGAATATGACAGCCCTATGATGCGGAACAGACAACTCAAGCACAAACAATTTAACTGTACCGCATAAAAGCTTCTATGTGAGATGGCCCCACGTGGATGCAATCGTGGCAGAGACCTAGCAGAATCCAGAGGCAAAGGTGTTCTTGTCACAAAATGTGAAGAGGAGTGTGGCCCTGCAACTGCATGATCATAGACATCTCTTGCAACCTGTGTAGGAACTCTTGGTGCATCAATTGGTCCATACGCGAGCAATTCTCGCTGGCCATTGATTGGCCTTGGTGGTGAAAGGCCCCTTGAAACCCTGAATATTCTATCTGGCGATCCATGTTGGAACCCATCATGAGTCCAAGAAGAATAAGACTTTCGCATTGAATTCAGCTCTAGTAAATCTTCAGCACTTCTTGTCGGTGGAATTCTCCTCAAAGGGCTATCAAGTTTTGGCTCAAGTGAATGTTGCACTGTATATGAGCTCAGAGGAGAATGGACAGTCCTACGAATATTAACGGGGGCATTAATGTGATCTTGCTCTCTAACATTGCCACTAGCCTGCCTTGTCTTGTTCCTGTGCATGAGCTTGATGCGAAGGTCTCCAGCACCTTTGGTGTTAGTAGAGGTAGGACAGTCAGTACCAGAGAAAGGAAGACAAATTCATAAAGTTAACCTTCCAATTACTTATCCAGATCAAGAATGAGTAACATCGAGGCCTACCATTCAAGCTCTTAATATTGCTCTCGGCCCTCCGTCTGCAACATATCAAAGACTTACTTCAGATTAATTCCCTGCTCAGCTTTCCCAAGGAAACTAAATGTCCCTATCCCAGTTCTTAATTTTTTTGCAGGGATTGAGATCCTCTTCACAAAAATGAAAAAATCATCGGCAGAGTAGATCTTTTCTCACATAAAAAATTTTTATGACATGCAAATACGCCATAATGAAATGCAAAGAAGAGCAAACTGAAAGCAGCTTGTTTCATCAGCCTTGCCCTTACTGCTCACTTTTCCACATTTTTTTACCAACAAGGAAAATAAACCCAACATGGTGAAGCATCAACAAAGTATATTGAGGAGCTATCAATTAGTTCTCTAACTAATCAAATAGATATATCCCTCAATCGACAATCCAATCAAATAAGACCTTAGGAAAGGAAAACCTAACAGCCCCATCATCATTGCCAAATTTCACATTAATGAACCCAAGCTTTGGCAAGCAACGAACGAATTGATAGGTAGATAGATAACTAACCTCTTGACACTTCCATGAAAAACACTGTCAGCTTTCCCTCCAAGTCTCTCCTTTATAGAGCGCTTAACTCCAGATTTCGGAAGTGGTGCTGCTCGAGAATCATTCAATGCATTCCCAGCCCTCTTAACTACCTGACAAAAGGATCACACATATAAATTGGCAAGCCAATCGGGGTTAAACAATCCCTCAAGCTTCAAGTAACTACTAGTCCGATCACCTCAATGCAGAAAAAAGACATTATCTATAGCCTAGTCAAAGCTGGTTGAGATCAAGTATTATACAATGCACAATAGCACTTCAGAAGAGGCACTCATGGCATGCTGAAAACGCAAAGAACAAGCTCATTATCCGACGGCAGAGCCTCCCTCGGGGTTCGACTGATCACGGAATCGAACGTATTCCTCCAGAAAAGCAGCACGCGTCATCCTCACGCCTAATCGTAACCGATCGAACAAAACCACATCACCGCAGCCAAGACAGGTCCCGACAACGAAACTTAAGCTACCGCGGAATCCGCGAACCAACGAGCCAAACAAGTCCAGCTGAAACAAACGGCCAATCGATCCCAAGATCTCATGCGGAGGCGCCGAAACCAAAAAACGCATTGCGCGCACGGAGCTGAAGCGGGCACGTACCTGACCGGACCCACCGAGCGTGATCGTGACCTGAGGCCTCGACATATCTCCGACGCGCTGGAGCCGCGGAGCTCAGATCATCGGCGGCGCGGAGCCGTCGACCGAAGAGGCCACGCTCGATTCGCCGATCGGAACCCTAATTCGACGCGGCGGGGACGACGGGCGATCGAAGATCGGAGGAGCTCGGAATCGCGGAGGTTTTTGGGGAGGAGGAGGAGGGGGAGTGAGGTTTTCTTAGGAGCGCTTGCTGCTTCGCGTTGACTCGGGGACGACGACTTGACTAACGAAGGCAGGGCAGTTTTAGTTATTCTTTGCACGCCTCGGGAAGCAACGGTTCCACCACCACCCGGCCGTGGGGTTGGGCCTGTCACGGTCGGACCTGGTGAAACGTGGGCCCAAAAGCCCAGTATGGATTACGTGGGTTTTCCATACGGACCCATAAGGCTCCCCCGAGTTTTGCCATACTCAAAGTTCAGGCCCATAGCCGATTGCTACCTCAGCTTTTTAGGATCCGTTTAGTAACGCTTTTATTCCAAGAAACAATATAGTCTTTTTCTATTTCTATTCATTCAAATAATTTCTCAGTAAAATAACGTGTTTGGCAACTAAACATAATTTCTATTTTTGAAATGGAAAAAGAACATAAATGCATTTGGTACAATTTACAAAAATGTAGTATTTCTTTTAATTTTTTAAAGATTTTAAAGATTTTTTTCTTTTTTTCTTTTCTTATTCTTCCTTGCTACCATTCGCCACCATCACTGCTAGCTGCCATCACCGACGGAGGTGGATAATAGGGGGCAGTGAGTAGCAAGGAAGAAGAAAATAAAATAAAATAATAATAATAATAAATTATTTCTAAAAATTGCTCCGAGAATAAGAAATTACTTTTCTCTACTTCTTGTTTTTATTCTAAATTTATTCCCCAGTCACTTTTCTATTCCAAGGAATAAAAACTTAGTTGACATTACCAAATGGATTTCCGTTCATTTTTTTATTATGAGAAAAAAAGAAGAATAGAAATTAGAGAAATAAAAACGTTATCAAATGGAGCCTTAATGGCCCCATTTATAGCCAAAAATAGGGAAAATAACACAAAAAGTTCATGAATTTGGCTCAATAAGAAATATGGTCAACGAGAGAAATAAAAATGTTATCAAATGGAGCCTTAATGGCCCTATGTACAGCCAAAAATAGTGAAAATTACACAAAAAGTTCATGAATTTGGCTCAATAAGAAATATGGTCAACGAACTTTAGCCTAATACGCAATGTCGTTCATGAATTTTAAATTATTCAATGCAATTCCCGAATTGCTAGTATATGTTCAATCTAGTCCATTAATTACATGAGAATGTTTAATGTTGTTCTTATATTAATTCAAGCTTAACGATAATATTAAATATTTTCATATGCTTTAGGGACCAATTGAATATAAGTCAAAAGTTTAGGGACCATATTAGATAAATTAAAAGTCTATTTATCATATTAGGCCAAAGTTCATAGACTGTTTGTGTCATTTTCCTGTCAAAATACTGAAATAACAACATCAATAAGTAAAACAATAAAAATGATGATTCCAATTTGAAGTACGATGAAAAATCTCCTCATGCGACTATTGGATTCAAGGCATGAAAAAAAAAATTGAAAAAATATCCGTCTCTGACCTAGACAAGAGCCAGTCCTAATTTTGTTGCCTACATCGGGAGCTATGATTAATTGTCGTGAAGTTGAAATTCTATGTATAGATTAAACCATATGCAAATGATAGGGGGATTTATTTTTAAGAGAAAAAGCCTTCACCTAGGTGTGGAGCTAGACCTTAAGTGAGAGGCAAATGTATTGTGCCTATAATTTTGGAAAACAAATTTTGAATCGTTTCACGATGTGTTAATGAGATATGATGCAAGATTACATTACTCCAAATTCGATGGGATTTTCATCATGTACATGATTAGTGCAAAAATAATAAAGCGAAAGATTTTTTCTTTCCATAAATAAATTGAATACAAGAAAGCATAAAGGTTTAAGTGAATTTATTGACAAAAACCCACTCAAACACTCATCAAGAGCTCATAGAATCCAGCACGCCAATTCTAAAAGAGCGGGCCTTTGAAATGATGGAATCAAGTTATAAGCCCCTTAACTCATCTCATGTATTCATGTGGCGACTCCAGTTCACTTCAAGCCATCATACACTTGTGTGGATCTACCGGGGGCTTTGCCATTGAGTAGTGGGCTTTTCACTGTCATTGGGAAGGCATTCTAAAGTTTTTTTTTTTTTTTTTTTTAAAAACTAATTTCAATCCCACTTAATGTTCAAACTTTGCTATTATCTTTAATCTTGACATGATAGAATACCAAGCTTGATATTGAGGGGTAAATCTATATTGAAAATATTTTAAGGCGCCAATTCCTTTTCCTTAATTTTGCATTCATGGTTTATTTGATTTGTTACTTTTTTACTGGTAAGGTAAGTCTTCTCTTGATCCACTTCTAATAAAAAAAAAAAATGTAAGGCTTACAAAAACCGAAATGTATATTATCATTTGCAATTACGGCATGTTACATGGCCCACATCAAACGAGAAGCACACGTTTGCTATCCACAAAATGCAACTACCATTTAACCTAATTGAATTTTAGAGTTTGCCATCTAACATCAAAATTATTCTGGAAGAAGAATATAAAGATAATCTGTGCTCTAAGTTCTTAAATGCTATGTAAGATGATTGGGCATTTTTAAGTTCTAAATTTAGAATAATCCCTAGAAAGAAATTTTGATAATGATTGTCACAGGATGATTTGTTTTGATGGGAGTTGAAATAATATTCGAGACCTAATATTTCACCAAGATTTTTTTACTCGACTTTTCTTTTTCTTTTTCTTTTTTGTAATACTTCCTAACTCTTTTAGAAATATATTAGCACTGGAAAAAAAAATCTGATTTTTTAGAGCTAACTAGTAGAATCGTATAGTTTACTAGATTAGTTTTACAGAAAAGGATAGTAACATTCACTAAGAACTCTCAAAGGGGGAAATGGTGGGAATATAACTCAACGAAAATTGCTCTCTTAACAATGAAAATCTTCTATATTAGGACAAATTTTTACCGAATAAATTTCACACTACCGTCCAGCTCCTCTAGAAAAAAGACGTGATTTTCACAAGCAATGTTTTGTTTTTGGTCGGTCACAAGCGGCGTTTCTTTTTTCTTTTTTCTTTTTCTTTTTTTGGGATGAATGTCACAAGCAACGTTAACAGGTAGGAAAAACCACAATTTATACATGTGCCTATCTGCAAATCCATATGCCACAATCTCTCAATAGATCAATGCTTGCAAATGTCTTCTATACTATTAATGATGGATTCAAATAAGACTAGGTCTTTTCCTCAATTCGAGGGGTTGATCAAGTCAGACGATACAGATGCTTCATATACTCTAAGAAAAAAATTTTCGATATGCACAACTAGAGTAAATCTCAATCCTAAATTCCTGATAAAGTTGCAGTACTACGGTTCTCGACTCTTTCCGAAATAAATCTTCATGTATGTACTGACAAATCAACCTCATTACTTGTTTTCATGGACAAAGGCAGCTGCAGCCCAGTCATTCAAGAGCAGCTAAAGATGAGCAGCTAATATCTCATCCTCATGTTCTTATGCGCATGCCAAGAGTAGCCATCAATCGCAGATCATTGGAAATCAAGGATGGAATGCGATCATTGTCACATACTCGACTGTTTCATGCTGCCCAGAAATGTAAGCTAACCCTAGTTCGATCTGTATTGAGATACATGTGGATAACTCATGTAGACATAAAGCTCAAACTCACCAAAATATCGGGAGCATGTTCGGCTAAATCTCACCGCACGCACGCACCAACATACACACACCCACAGACACACAGATTTAACTGCTCACATGATCCGTGTAGCAGTCAAAAACCCAGAACAGAAAAGAGATGGTTTCTCCAAAAATAATAGAAATGAAGCAAACTGTTTGGCGTATACCAGAAATGGCAAAGAAAAGCTTCTGAGAGATTTCTATAAACTTTTCTGCTTAAACTTAGCGAAGACAATCGGACCGAGACGCTTGATTCCCCGACAACATACTACAGATCAGAGAGCAGCTTGCTACTTGACGATGGATCATCCTCTGCAGCAACAGATCTCTGGCTCTTTCTCTCTCTCAGTTTGGCATCACTTGCTAGGGTTTTCCCCGAGAGCTAGCATCATCTCCTTCCTCCTCCTCCTCCTCCTCTTCTTCTTGCTTCGTCTGCTTGATCTCTCCTGATTTAAGTTGAGGGTTGTGCTTTGGGCGTGATGATGAAGAAGGAGGTTGATGGATGTAATGATGATGGTGGTGGAGAGTCAGAGGCATGGACGAGCGAGGCATGATGATGATTGCTTTGTTGGGTATTGCTGTTGTTGGGTTTATTCTCTCTCTGTCTCTCTCAAGCTTCGAGCAATAATAATTCAAGGTATTGCGTGCCCTAGAGAGAGAGAGATTATTAATTCATCACGAAACCCATAGTGGGTGGTAGCTTTTTCATGAGTTTTCAACTCTCTTTTTTCTTTAAATAAAATTTTTCTTGAGGACAAAAGGGGAGATGAACTCCCTTTTTTTTTCTCTGTGAAATGGGAAAAGAAGAAAAGTCGAAATGGAGATAGTAATAGTACTTGCACGCTTGCTTCAACCACTTTCCATTGCTTTCCACGGTTGTGTTTACTGGGAAGGTCACTTTTTCCATGGTGAAAGTCTTTGCCAACATGCGCATTCTTCTCCCTCCACGCACAAAAAGACAGATCAATATATATGCAGTGTTGCACCGTTGAAAAGAGAAATTTGTAGGACTTAATTTGAACTTGTACGAATATTTAGTTGACATCAGTCCATCATGACGCCCGACCATCATGACGCCCGACATGATTATCACTAGATGTCTAATATCATATTGGGTGTTGAATAATCATACTGGATGTCATGATAAAGTGACGTAAAAATGAATACATGTCGGCCTCGAGTTATTGCGTAAAAGTGATCCTAGGATTCATCTTTGGAAAAACACATAATTAGAGGGGTTATTATTTTCTTGTAATGCATAATATAAAAGGATACAGTCATTGTCGATGGACATGTGATGTGTATATTTAGACATTGGTCGTATAATTGGATTTTTGTGTATGTTTTCATCCAAATGGCAAATGTGCAAGATTTTTGTTTGCTTTGTTGGAGAACTCATTTCAGTGGGAACCATTTTGTCCATTTAATACAGTAAAAGGCTGTTTGTGGCTATATCCGTGAAGGGTGAATATTGTATATGAAGCTTTATTGGGTTTAGTTAAAGAAGGAACTTTGGCAGAACAAGGACGAGGGCAAAGGGTATTAACTGAGCAAGATTAATATACAATAATGACAGAGAGGAATCATGGAACTCAGGAATGACAGTTGTTTGAGAGAGAGAGAGACAGAGAGAAAGAGAGAGACAGAGAGATTCCTAGAGCTGATAGCATATGAGGGACAAGAACAGCTTTGTCTCTCCGCTCCTAAAAATAATATAATGACCAGATGCTTTTCTCGCCGATAAGTTAACTCTCTCTCTCTCTCTCTCTCTCTCTCTGAAAAGAATTAGAGTAAATCTTTTCTCTCTCTCTCTCTCTCTCTCTCTCTGAAAAGAATTAGAGTAAATCTTTTCCGGAATATACGGATCCTGAACTGATTCTTGATCATGTCTGCTGCGAAGATCATCGTTATGCAACTTGCCATGCTATCACCTGTTCTTTCACCTGTGGATCAAAGTCAAGAAGGATGTTTTCACAGCCATTTCTTTTTTCGGAACTGTTGCTATCATAAGGAAAGACAAAAGTTGACCTCACCCACATGGCAAAAACACCTAGCTTGTTGAGTAAGGGTGCGTTTGTTTGCGTTTACGTTTAAAAATTGTTAGGGGAATGAAATAGAAAAAAGTGTTTACATTTAGGGAATAATTTTTGAACAAAAAAACGCGTTTTTAAACTTGTTCGGGAATAAAAATAAACAGAAACACGTTTGGTAAATTTGTATAATTTTTTTATTTCTTTTATTTTTTCTATTTTTTTCTTATTTTCCTTTTTCTCTTTTTTCTTTTTCCTTTTTCTTTTTTTTTCTTTTTTGGCGGCGGCCTCGCCGGCCACCGCAGCAACGCCGACTCGCCCGGATCCGACGAGGCCGAGCCTCTCGCCGCCGGGCGAGCTCGGCCGCCGGATCCGGGCGAGATCGAGCTCACCCAACCCGGCGCGAGGTCGGCCTCGCCGGATCCGGGCGAGCTCGAGCTCGCCCGGCCAAGGCGAGGCCGACCTCGCCCGGCTACGGCGAGGCTCAGCCTCGCCGGGGGACGGCGAGCCTCGCCGTGGCTGGGCGAGGCCACCGGCCCTCGTCGGCCATGGCCGAGGCCAGCGACCGGCGAAAGAAAAAGAAGAAGAAAATAATAAGAAAAAGAAGAAGAAAATAGAAAAGTGTTCCTCAAATGTGTTTGAAATAAGAAACACAAATTTGTTGTTTCTTATTTTGTTTCTTTTTTGTTAAGGAACAAAAGAACAAAAAAGGAACAGAAACGCACCCAAACGCGTTGTTCCTTTTTGTTCCCTGAACAAAAAAACAGAAAAAGTGTTCAAAAACAAAAAAAAGAAACACAAACAAACAGAGCCTAACTTGCTGATGTATTCTTTCTTTTGTTCGCATGTCACCTAATAAATACTTAGGCGAGCATTGGGGCCAACCCTATTCTACGTGGTTCCTTCATTTAACAAATGAGAACCTAAACAGGAACCTATCTTCGTCTTTCCCTCTTCATTTTGTTCAGCTTTGTGTTAGACAAATTAATGTCGCCATGCATAAAAGGAGAGAATATATGCTCTAAACATGCAAAACTATCTTTTATCATAACCTAGTTGTTCTCAATAAGTAATATCATTTACAATTTCCTCTTAACCCATAATTTCCTTGATGGGTTAGTTTGCCTAAGCTATATATTCTTATGCTATATTGCTTTTAACTGAGGCACCGTTTTATTCCCTCTCTGTAGACATCTTGTTCTCCACTCTATAAATAGCTGTAAAACTAGGAATATACTGTGGATTTGGGACAAGATAATTTGTCCTCTTTTGGGGCCAGAGAGGATTAAATCAAATGATCATGCATCAGGACCATTGTCGAAGTGACTTTTAGGTTTGACCCTGATAAAAGCTGCATCATGCATCCGCAAGGGCCAGCCTTTCTTTTCACCCTCTCTCCCTCCTTCCTCGGTGAAAAAAACTTTATGCGCGGGCAAAGGGACATGAAAAAAGTGGGCCTCTTGACTTGCTAAAGAGAAAACGAAGTTCAAATTTTCCGGAGATTCAAATCCTTTTTAGCACCAAAACATAGTTCAACGCCCTATATCAAAAAGCTCCATGCAACCCTTTCTCACTATTCCTTTTTGTCACTTTTTGCTTTGCACATTTGATCCTTGTGGGTTCCTTATGTATGAGTGCATTTTTATATATACATATACTTATATTGACATATATTCCATGCATGCATTCTTCATCTCTCTTGATTAATCAAATTCACAAAGAAATTCATGTGGAGCAGCTATATTATATATAGATATATTCATTTGGGGTGAGAAAAATTTCTATTTATCTATTCTCGAGATTATATGTATTGATTTTGGAATAATCAGAATTACAAGTTAAAAGGGTCGGATTGCAAATCATCTTCTGTCCACGCATGTCCAAATAAAACTGAACATGTACAATATAAGATTTTTTTTTTTTTTTTTTTTTCAGCACAATATACTCTAGATTAAGATCCCAAAAATGTCAAAAGTCTAAAGAGTTCTTAAGAGGGTATTTTGGACCTTTCACAAAGACTTCTCTATGCTTTTATTTCTTTTATTCCGCCAGACTCTCTCTCTCTCTCTCTCCCGTGGTGTGACTCCTATGAAATGACGGAGAATAGAGAGGTACTGGAAATATTCCATAAGCTGCGACTGCGAGTCGTTTTGGCTCCCTCCATTATATGTCCGTAATCATTACGAACTAGAAAGTAGAGGCATCGAAAAGTATCCCACGACAAGGCGCGCAAAGTGACGCGGGGCCCCTCGCTGCCTGTTCGTCGAATCGGGTAGAAGAGCCCGTGGAAATAGATTGGAGAGGCAGACAGGGAAGGAATCTATGTCCCTGTGATTTCCGTGATTGATAAACGAGGAAGATTGTCTCAAATCACCGACGTAAAAGCTATAAACTCTTTCGCTCGCATGCGGACATTGCTCGTCGGTATGCCATTGAGTTATCGCATCACTTCCCTTTTTCGTCGTTCTTTGGATCACGAGAGTGGAATGGTGTGAATGTGAATTCGAGAATCGCTTTCCGATAAACACGGCCCCGGTCGGATAATTATGATCTCGACATTAACCTAATCGTTCGGCTCGAGTAGCGTTTTAGCCTACCGCGGTACACAAGCAAGGGCAGTACCATTGACCCTGCAAGAATATCGACAGACGACATCTGCGGTTGAGGATTGGGACGGTGATTGCGCACGAAGAGGGAGCGTATGATACGATCCCCTAAAAGGGGATGATGCTGGAACTGGCAAGTGCTCCTGGATGAAACGCGAGACACGCAGGCATCTTTCGAAATTCTCGAACATAATGAAGAGCTCTTATCGGCTTGAGGCATCTTTTCAAGCTATGTAGAAATTGGGTTCATCGGGTTTATTTTCGTTGTGGAATCGGGCGGAGTCCATACATTTCGATGAGCCCATGAGCAGAATCAGAGCGAAGCAGGCCAATCATGGCCTGTACTGTACTTTAGTCTGGTCCAAGATTCACCAAAAGCATTTGCTCCAGTTCTCTTCCAGATTTAGAGACGCACGGGTCAATGACTTCTCTAGTAAAATTATCCAAAAACCCTAAAATTTATTACACTTTTAACTCATTCAACTCTAGACCTTTCGGTTATGTCAATTAAGTCCTAAATTTTTTCATATTTTATCAATTAAATCAATCTGACCAATTTTGGCGTGAATTTATTAATATGGACATTGACCATTATAAGTACACGATCGACGTTGATATCGACATTTTTTAGTAATATTTAAATAAAATTTTGAATTACTTTTTGTCTTTCATTTTTTCTTTTCTTTATTTTTTTTTTTCCCGAGTGCTGTTGACACTAACCTGACATTAGGGGTGGGCATTGCCGCCCTCATGGACTTTGGGCAAGGCAAGGCGATTCTTGCAAGTGGCTGTTGAGGGCGGCCCTCATCCAGGCAAGGCCAACTCCCACCTGATTGTGGTCGTTGAGGACGGCCCTTGCCGGATTGGGCATGGGTGACTTCGCCCAACCCTCTCCAACCATTTTCTGTGGCCGATCATCATATAGAATGATTCGGTTGACTGGATTGCCATGTCGACATTTTCTTGTCAAAATTAGTTGGATAAACTCAATTGGCAAAACATGATAGGTTTAGAATTTAATTAGCACAATTGAAAGGTTTCGGACGAAATTGGCTAAAGTACAATAAGTTTATGATTTTTTGGACAATTTTCCCAATTTTTTTCTAGAAAACACCAAGAACCGATGAAAAGAGGTTAATCCAGTTGAAAAAAGTGGGTGAACGATCTAGTCAACGTAGGTCAAGCGATGGTGTGCGAGTTTGAGCCATTACCATTTCATCCAACCATTGGCATACGAGCTCGTCGTCATAAACATGTCCCGAGTCAAGAAGTCCCTCCATATGAAGTAATAAATGATGCACAAGCTGGTTACGGGCTCACCCATGAAACGATTTCAACCTATCACCTCGACTCCACATTGAATAGATTGCTTAGTCGACTCTTCTTTTCGCTCATTACAGAGTCTGAGCCGGTTCGATCAGGACTCCCAATGCACTTTCCCCATCATTTATTCTTCTCCTTTTATATGAACAAAGAATCTGTGGTATCCTACCACTAATCCAAAGTTTGCCAATCAAAAGCACCAAATATCATCACCCTATTTAGTATAGAAGTCAAAAATTGTCCCTGCCCGACAGAAGGATCACGAGAAACTTTCATTTGCCAAGATCTTTCCTTTTCGTGATGCGTTATTTAACTTCTGTTTTAGACATTTACGTCACGTGCCGAAATCTTTTTGTTAGCTTACTGTGAGCACGTGGAAGTCTAAACTGAAGAATTTAACGTCGAGAACGATAGTAAAGCACTTCCATCAAAATTCTATCTGCTTGATTACTAAAGTTCTTTTTCGTTATATAATTAATAATCTCCTTACTGCCTAAGTTTACGAGTGGGATGTCATCGTGACGGCCGAAAGAGGGAAGATTCAAAAGCGAAGCGCGAGTGGGAATTGATCATATTATTGTGTCGAAAAGTTGGGCTATTTGATTAAAGCAGGAATTAAGAAAGCACGAGCACTCGGGAAGATGGAAGAAGTGACATGGAGTTTGGTATAAACTATAGTCATTTAGAGGACCGAACAGCGATTGGTTTGGCCCTCTTGTCTCGTGGAAAGCGACAACTCCAACTAATCCCCGCGTAATCGATCAATGCTTTCCAGCACAATTTAATGGATATGATTGATCAAAGTCAAGTCAGCATTGCATCACATGCTAAGAGAAAACTACCCAAGCTTGTAAAGGATTCGGCTCATATCATACTTACCCCATTCCAAAGGTTTTCATATTTTGTGGTCCAAAAATAAAGGTCACTCTTAATTTCATGATAAAACCCTCAATTTTGATGCAGCTAATCTCATACCCCAATTATAGCATCTTCCACTGAAAGTAAACTTGAAGATCACGTGCACTATCATGTGGGTGGAGTTTTATCTTATGCGCAATATATCGACAGAGATTATTTGAGTCGAAGGTTTGAATATCAATATAAGTAGGAAAAACCTCAGGATTGGATTACAGTTTTGAGGACCTAAGTCAGTCATACATAACACGACATGCAAGATCCCATTTTTCCTTAAACCTCTATTGACACTTTGGTTCGAATCGACCGACCACAAAGTGGAACAACCATAACATAGAACACCCCCAAAAACATCAATGGGAGCTCACATGTCATCAACCATATACATCAGAACCCCTCTAACCAAAGGCCCCCAAAAAGAAGAGGAGGAAGAGGAGGAACGAAAGGTAGAGATAAAAAAAACCCAAGTGGGAACTCGATTTGCTCGCTACAAAAATGGAACAGTGACCCTCCACACCTTCAAGTCACAGTCCAAACTCCCACTATAAACCACAAAACAAGCATTGGACGAGCTGCCACAATCCACTGCTGCTGCCAAACACTTGACAGGTCCTTGGTGACCGTTCAAAACCGATATGCAAGCGTACTTCTTCTCAAACCCTCTCCAAATTCTTATGGTTTTGTCTGCGGAGCCACTGAACACCAGATCGGCCACGACCTTTAAGCACAGTATGGACTTGGAGTGGCCTAAAAGCACGCGCAGGACCACCATCTGGTCGCCATCGTCTTCCCTCTGCCAAGCGATTATGGATCCGTCGCATGCCCCGGAAAATAGGATTGACCCATCTGAGTTTAGCGCCAATGCGTTGACCCCAGAATTGTGCCCTTCCAACGTGGCGACTAGGGAGTGGTTCTTGTCGCCTTCGACCTTCTTCCACACCTGATGCCATCAAACTGATTAGAGATATAAACAGCAAAGAGCATTAAATTAAATTACCCAGAAAAAGTAATGGAGTGAGGTCATTTCCCTGGTGTCCCACTTGCTTGCTATTGATACTTTGTGATGATAATGGTGAAAAGATGAAATCTTCGATCTCCAAGTAGTAAGAAAAATATCATTTCTGGACTCCAAAAATTAATGTTTTTGTACCCGATGTCAGACAGCTGTCCAGACTTTTTTTTCTACAATTGACTTCAAAGGCACATGTACTTTCTTAACTTTCCACGAGTACCGTTCATTTGCAGAGTACAGACCCATTTAAAGAAAATGGCTCTTATATTAAAACAAAAGGACTAGTTTGTCGAAGCCAAGGGACCAAGTTCGGACAGTCTTTCGATTTCACTTATGCTTAGGTATGATTAGGCACAGGATGATTGAGTTGAGGCCACAAAACCGAATTCTTATCCAAGTTGGCGTTGAATTTTGGGGAGAGTCTAGTTGACTCGCAAGCACCACAACCTTGCAGTTTGCAAGTATCTCACAAACTACGAGGTCTTGATGTCGGGTTTAGGAGAAAGATATTGTGAAACAGAAATACTTCGGAGATTCATCAAGAGTACATTTTTAAAGGATTCTATTAAACGAGCACTTACTAAGCAATCAAAAGAAACAGAAGTTACGATATCGAGTGCACTAACTTTTCCCACGCAGCCATTGCTTTTGAATCGAACTTTTTCTTTGTTAAAATGCATTTGAGAAAGTCCGAGACAAAGCTGTGATCCATTTTTTGAACATTATTATCTCGTCATCTAATTCTGGTAGAATGAGTTTAAAACATGACTTGGCGTGTTTGGCTATGAGATGTATAGCAAACATCGTTTACCGTTTGATTAATGGGTGTCGTAATGATGGATAATACTTCGCACAGTCTAAAGACTCACCTTGATTTTCCTGTCAGCTGATCCGGTGTAGACCCGGCCGTCGGGAGATGATGCGACGGCGTTGATCGCATCGTCGTGTGCGTGTCCGACCGACTCCAAGCACCTGAAGTCCGACGTCTGCCATATCTTCATCGACCGGTCCCACGACACCGAGTACAGGAGCGATGCGTCCCTCGATAACGCGAGCCCTGAGACGACGTCGGCGTGGCTCACCCACGCACACCTCTTGTGCCTCCGGACCTGGACCTGCTTCTCCGGCGCCAGGAGCCCCAGCGCCCGGTCGCCCAGTGTCGGCATCGTCGCCAAGCGGGAATACTTCTGTTGGTTCGGATGATTCAGGTTCAGGTCTTGACTTCGGATCCTCCAGGCCCGGATCTTGTGGTCCTGGTGGGCGCTGAAGAGCTTGTCGGAGGCGACCACCAGCGACTTCACCGTGCCTACGCACGCGGCCACCACCCCCACCCCGCCGTCCCCGCTGCTTGGCGCCTCGTCGGGGTTTATCAAGGTGGCGCGTTCCCACGAGAGGATGTCCTTGTCGGAGGAGCCGGCGAGGAGGAACTTCCCGGCCACCGCGAGGGAGGAGACGTAGGAGTTGTCGTGTCGGCCTCTGACGGTGGTGACGAGGCTGTGGTAGTGGAGGTGGCCGTCGGGGTCTGTCGGGCACGATTGTGAAAGCGACGGCAATGGAAATGGCTCTGTTTGGTCTTCTCTGCATGGTTTTGGATCGTTTCTGAATGAGTGGTGGCGGTCGTCATCATCTTCTAGGAGCGACGGCATCTTGAGAGAGAGAGGAGAGAGAGAGAGAGAGAGAGAGAGAGAGGAGAAGGAGTGGCGATGGAAACGTTGGATTGGTAGGGCTTGGAGAGAGAAGCCAAGTTGCGTTTGTATTTATACGTGAAAGTGCGAGGAAGAAGAAAGCTTTTTCCGAGGGAAAAGACACCAAACGCCAATCCACTTTGGGAAAATTACATTCTTTCTATTTAGTCTGTGTTTGTATAGACTCTGCATTCTTTCTATTTAGTCGGTTGGTTCATGCACAAAATTCCTACGGCGGTCGCACGCCAATGTTTTCAAACTGGCCGGTTCGATATGGAATCGGAGCGTGATCTGGTTATATTAGAATGTTGCCATGTTTTCAAGATTCCTTGAAGTTAATCCAATGAATGTTGAACTTGCATCAGCCAGGATTCGAACCTTTGTTCACTTGAGAAGAACTTGGAGCTTTTGCCACTGCCCCACCCATGGGCGGTTCGTCAATTGATGAAAGTGTATAACAGTGGGTCAGGCAGTTCAACCGGTGGACCGGTGAATCGCTAGGCGCAGCAGTCTAGGGTTTGAAAATATCGGTCCCATTAAGATCAATTGGGTTCCCACGAATCAAACGCATGCAAAAATTTCTTGCTTTTGTTTCTAGATTTCGAGCGCTAGGGACTTGGCTTTGCCCGGCAAGGTCTTCATTTTTTACTAAACATTTCCATTGTGCCAATTGAAAAGTCTAATCACGTTTTGCCAATTGAGTTTATCCTGCCAATTTTAACTGGAAATCAATGATATAGAAATTAATAGTGTCACATAGGACGGTTGAGACTGGTGTAGATAACTTTTTATAATTTTTTTAAATAATTGAATTTTTAATGAATTTCCTTTTTTCCTTTTCCTTTTTCCTATCAAGTCGAGCAAGGTTAACCACAAGCAAGGCCAACAATCCTTGTTGACCATTGGGCGACGGTTAGTCAAGCCTTGCCTATGAGTTGGCCAGCAATCCACATTGAGCTTAGAAGAAAAAAAAAGGAGGAAAAAAAAAGAAAAATTATAAAATTATCCACATTAGCGTTAATCGTGTCGTGTTAGGATGATGGACGTTTAAGGTAGCGATTTCTTGTTAAAATTGGCCGGATGAACTCAACTGAGAAAATATAAAAATATTTAGAACTCAATCGATAAAGTTGAAAGATTTAGGACCGAATTGATTGAAATGCAATAAATTTAAGACTTTTCGGATGATTTTTCATATCATTCAAAGTGTTATTGAGATCAAAAATCTCTTTTGTGAACTTGGTTTGATTTCGCTTTCACGGCGCGAGCTTTTGTCCTCAAACGTGGCTAGCAAGGCTGACCCACAAGACATCACGAAACATGACCGCACTTCAGAATGGGAAAATTATATTTGATGAAGAGATCCAATCGAATCCTAGACGGTTGGTGCGGGGGGCAGGGTTGCCTTGGCCATTAGCGTCCATCACGTACGCACCATCGACCTATCAAAGCAGGACGCGATGACCTTCTTCTGGATGTTACAGGCACCGAATTTGACGCAGGTCTAAGCTCGAGTCCCAAGAAGTTATCCGGGGAAAACGAATGCGTTTGACTTAGATCCCACGACTTTTTTGAATCAGTGAGTAGGCGCAGTTGATAAGGCGGCTGAAATTCAAAGTACAACTAAAGAAGCATAAGATCTTGAGTTGGATTTTATTAATGTTGTTAGACCGATACTTAATTTATATGTGTGAGGAAAAACTTCATATTTTGAACCAATTTTTGAAGTGATCGATTATCAACAAGTCTGAGCTCCAAAAAAGTCATACGGGGAAGTTAGAAATATCAATTAAAATGATCGTTTAAGTTCTAGCTTGTCCTTTTGTGCTAGTCATGCAACCGGATAACCATGATTGAATCAAATTCATTGGAAAAGAAATGGTAAGCAAGCGGGACTTGAGGAGTGGATTTACTCAAAGGGTAGTAATTTCGAAACGTCCCATGCAGAATCATTGAAAAGCGATCTACAAATCTTTCCAGTTAACAAGTTTCGGTAAGCTAAATGTGGACACGATAGTCTGACCCAAATGAATTCACGGGCTTCACCTGAAATCCGTCCGATGATTAGCCTTACTCGACACTATGTGGTGGCATTGCTGCATATACCCTGCAATTAAAGCATGATACATGTACATATACTCAAACCGTGGAAGCAACATCTTCTCTAGTTAAAGATGGGGAGAGAGGCACAGGAAGCCAAAAAGCAAAAGAGGAGAAAGTGAAATTTCAAGGTTGTCAATGCCGGAAAGAGTTTGCCTTCTCGGAGATAAAAAGAGAAGGGAAAAGATGGATAAAAACGCAATGGGGACATCCTTGGACTTCAGCGACAAGACTACCGGTTAAAAGTGCAATGCTGCTTTTGGCCTACCTAAAGCATATGATATATTTAAAAAAGAAAGTGTAAAAAAAGCCACTCCTTATTTTTTCACTTTCTAATGAAGTTGGGACCAGACTAAGGTTTGGTGTGGGCCCACCTCAAGGATAATGTCTGTTATTGTGATAAAAAATAAAAATGAAATATTCTAATGGAAATATGATTGTGACTATAATCGGTGATATGTACTCTTGAGTCCTGCTTCTTGGTCGTTTCCACAGTGTCGTAATCGCTTCCCTTAAAATCAATCGATTGAAACCTTATCAAAATCAACTACTCCCTCCATCCCTCTCCCTTTCATTCTCCTCCTCCAATATCAATTTCGGCCCAATCTCTTGCATTTCGCAGCCAGCTTTGGCTTGTTACATAACAGGGTTCTTGTAATCATATTGAAGATTAGATCGGATTGTTGTACAGTCGAGCAATCAATAAATTGATCGAAACTGTCCGAGATCGGATTGAACTAGACCAGAGAAGCAGGGGGATTGTGCTGTTAGAAGCGGAATCGATACTTAAATGGATCGATTGAAACAGCATCGCCCTCAAAAACGTCGAGAAACAGTAGGATTGGCATCAAATCCCACCCTAGAAGAAAGCACTAGCAAGTTCCCTGTTCAATTCTCCATCATTTACATCAACTGATAGGGGTCTACACAAACTTTTTACCTAAAAATTGTACGTATCCGTTACGTGTTTGCGTCCTTTTCGCTAGCGAGATCCACGCATCGTCCTAGTATCTGAAGAACCTAACCTGCACCGAAAGCTTGGGCTCCGTAGGACCGTAGATTAGGTAGAATCCCAGGGCCCACGTAGGTTTTAGGCCTCCTTTTTAACGAACTGCCTCACCCCGTTCAACTTTTCCGACCTAGTTTCGCTCTTATCTTTTCCTAGGTTGCAAGGACATACATCTGTACGAGGATTTCGTACTTCATGCTATCAGCTTATCAACATGTTGAAATGGCCGTGATTCGCCTCTTGACATTTACGAATAGACAGAACTATTTAAGAGACGTACGACGGCATTATAACAAGATTCTCATCCGACAATAATAGCATAATTCACTTGGTTACAGGTTTTAATGATTTCGGATGCAAGTAGAGGCCAGAAATCAGTGAATCCCGTCAAGTTCGTACACCAAACCCCTATAAAAATACCAATTTATTATGATGACACATCCTCTCTCTCTATAAACTCAGTATATACGAATGTTATTTTCATGACTAGAATATCGTAGCATTACTTGCTTTAACTATTCATGCTATGGAAGTGGGAGCCTAGATTCCATTCCTGTGAGCTTTTGAGGACCAATAGAAATTGTTGGAATTATATAAAAGAGTCTTGAAAGGCAAGATGCGTGTTGGTTTCATCCGACCAAATGAAGTGGCACGATGTTTGCCTCTTGGCTTATATCAAGTTATTGATTCCTTTCACACAACAATTTGCTTCTTTTATCAATGAATCTCTCTCTCTCTCTCTCTCTCTCTCTCTCTCTCTCCACAATGTCATGCATGAATATGATAAATTTTGTTTTGAGAGGTAGTATCGACTTCAAAGGAAAGGAAAGTGAAAAAAAGATTAGACAAACGCTATAATTTATTATCCAGCATGACCAATCCAGGGCGATCACATCCATTTTCTCGTCAACAAATTCCTCTTTTTGGCAAGTTGCATTATTTAAGGAATTAGGTAAATAATGGGAAAATTATTCAAAAAATTCTAAACTTATGATATGGCAGCTAATTCAATCATAAACATTTCAACAATTTCTCAATCATAAACCTTTATAAATTTATTAATTTAGTTCTAAACATTTTAACAAATTATCAATGTAGTTTTTCTGGCTAATTTTGCTTAGAAATCACCGGCATTGTGGTTTTTCTAGTAGAAATCACCGGCATTGTGGTTTTTCTAGCATCAGTTATCCTATTTGTAACAACTAGTGCTAACATGGACAAAATTTTATAATTTTTCTAAGTTTTGATTTTTCTTTTCTTTTCTTTCTTTTCTTCACAAGGTCAGCAACCTCTGTCAGCCACTAGGCAAGGGTCGAGACGCCCTCACTTTGGCTTTTGGCCAGTGCAAGCTTCATGGCCCTCACTTTAGGGCTAGTGGGGGTCATTGGCCCTTGCCCTGTGGCTAGTAGAGGTCGTCATCCCTATGAAGAAAAGAGAAGAAAAATCAAAATAAAATGATAAAATAATAAAAAATCGAAACTTTAGAATATTAAAAAATCGCCAACATCATTGGTTACACCATATAAGACGATTGACATTGGCTGGACTATCGCATTAGCGATTTCCGATCAAAATTAGCTGGAATTGCTACATTGGTAATTTGTTGAAAGGTCTAGTACTAAAATGACAAAGCTTTAAAAGACTTAGGGCTTAAGCAGCACAATTAAAAAGTATGTGATTGAATTGACAATATGCCAAAAGATTTAAAATTGAATCGACACAATTAAAAAAATTGAAAATTGAGATTAAATTGACATAATTAAAAAATTTAGAATTAAAGTGATCACAATATAATAAGTATATGATTTTTTTTCAAAGATATTTTTGCCCCACGAATAACTCTTTTATCCGATCAAAAGGTGCATTTGGATTGGCCTCTCACTGTCGCTAACAATGGCAAACCGAATTAGTTTTGCTGCTTTTCCACGTCAGCTGGGATCTCCGGCACACACGGTGATGATGCGTAGGTTGAAGAAACAAGTAATTCCAATTCAATCAATGAAGCGAAGGATAAAAAAAAGAAAAAGAAAAAGAAAAATCTTACCAAAGCCATATTCAAGATCATGTTTCGGGATTGGCTACTCCACCAGAATAAGGGTTTTGATTGTAGTCCTTGACCCGAAATTGATAAAAGGAAAGAGGAGAGTCTTTTCATCATGATGCCGAATATAACTTTAACTTATTATTGACAATTTATCTCTCTGTTAAATACTCAAATATCTTTCGTTTTAAGTATCTTTTGGTTAGCTTAAGAAAGTCTTGGTTTGTCGATGCATTGTGTCGTGACGGGAGATAATATAGTTCTGTTTTCACTGGCATCGTGATGAGTCATCGACGCTTTTCACCCTTTTTCCTTATAAAAAAGCTATTAAAAAAAAAGAGTTTTCGAATGAGTGCGTGGGGTGGCGATTTCACAAAGTAGACTTGAATGAATTTACGGAAGTGGAAGTTGGCCTTGGGCCATTGGCCCCGAAAAATGAATCCATGGAAGCCCTTTTCTGTCATTTCACTCGAACATCTACGTGGTTTTACGGAAGCCCACGCATACTGCATCGGGAGCCCAAAAGGCTTGCTTCGGCCCAGATTGACGGCTCCTCGCTAACCCCCCCTCCCCCAAAACAATCACAACAGCATAAGTCCCCCAATCCTTTTCCTTCGTCGAAAGAAAATTATATCCATTGCTAAAAAAAACACATAAGAAGTACGTAATTTTAGTGACAGAGAAAACTAAAATAGAGCAAAAAATATTGAAGAGCAAAGCCATATCTAGAAAACAAGGAGGATCAACGGAGTACCAACAAAGTGAAGCATACACATGTTTCGCAAAAATGGATCTATCAATCAAAAAAATCAATGGCTAATCACTAAATCTCGTTTCTTTATCAGTGATGAGCACACATCAGAAATTTTTCTTCCAATAACTACAACATTGCTAGTTGGCATTGCATGCCTAAATTCAGGTTCCTCCACACCATCGCCATATGGAAACAACTAAAATAGTTTGAATAAACGCAGTTTTAACATTTGGAGGAGTAAATTTTTGTGATTCAACAAGACATCGAAGCTCATGCAATCATCATTCAAGCTGGAGGTAGAAAACCTGCATAAGGTATTGAATTCCTAAAAGCATATTTATTAAACTTCTAGATATAAATCGAGAAAGGATAACATCCAAATCTAGAATTAGATTGAGGGAGTTCAAACTCTCAAATCGAGCATTAGACCGTGAGAAGAGAGCTCACACATCTAAATTGGGAGAGAAGAAATAGCACGAAAAGAACAATCAAACGTACACAGAACAAGAAAAGAGGAAGGGGAGAGTGAGACTAACTCAAACCCTCTCCCTTGGCTGAAGGTTGAAGAAGACTTTTGAGATAAAAGAGAGTGAGGGAAAAGGAAAAGACTTTTCAACTCCGGATTGTTTCCTTTCTCGCAATGTCTAAGTCCCTTGAATTCAGAAGAAGTATTTTCTGCATCAATTGTACCATGTGAAACAACACATGGAATTCGACAAAGAAAAACAACATGTGAATAAGTCGAAATCCAAATGCACAAATAGGTGAAAGATTCTTACGCGTAACTAACGTGTGCAATTTACTTGATACAAGGCAATCGAAGTCCTCGCCATCCCATAGATCTCAATCTAGCAATGACACTTAGAATCACACTGCTGCCGCTACCTTTCGAGTGCGCCTTCTATGCTCGCCACTTACTTACGCACTTGCAACATCTCCCGTTCGGGCAATAGGGAGGAGTATTTTCGCAATTTGAGGTATTACTTGTGAACGTGAATTGCTTAATAGTGCTTCATCACTACCCGAGACACGCCATTTGATGGCCAAGCTTGAGGGGGCTCATATCTTCTGATTTCATACAAGACTTACTCAAAATTAACGGAAAGGTTATATCGTGAAGCCAACACGAGTGTTGTCCGGTTAAGCCACCGTTAACCGATGTATCATTTTTCTCAAGCATTGACCCAATCGGACATCTGAAGAGCTTCAGCCAGGTCAAGTAATTGAATAAAAAAATGGATTGGCTGAACAAAGAAATTTACATAAATCACAGGATCAAAGTCACAGATGAAACTCCAACTAATACATATGCATGGATGAAGTCCAATCTCCAAAACTAAAACTCAATATACCTGTGAGTACATACAAAATGAAATAATCCAACACGAATCATGAAACCCTAGAAAGAGTACGCAGGATTGACCAATCCTTATTAAGAAAAGAAGGAAAAACCAATGATCAGAAGGAATCGCAAACGATACAAAAATCTGGGGCGGCCAGCCATAAGCCCTAGTGCTTCCGAGTGGTCTGGTGATACTTGTCTTTGATCCACCGGAACCCGACGGCGGTCCCTTCCTTGACCTTCTGCACGCCGTGCGACGCCGCCGTCTTGGTCTTCACGAGGCCCTCCCCGACCTTCTGCTTGTACCGGTCGGTCCTGGTGGATCCGCCGAGCCTGTTGGACGCGTGCCCCGGGGTCGAAGCCGGCTCCGGGGTGTGGTCCCACTGATCGGCCCACGTCGAGGATTCGTGGTTCGCCGCCATGTTCACCAGATCTCGATGCCGAAAGAACGAAAGAAAATTTCTAAGAGAGAGAAAGAGAGAGAGAGGGGAAGACGGTGGAGATGGCGACGTAGAGAAGTTTCCGGACACGAAATGAGCGTTAGAGATTGCGTTCGTTCGTGTCACAGCTCGATCTCGATATATATGCAGCAAGGTGAACGGCTGCAACGTTGGACGCGTGCGTCGTTCAACTTCGCGGTTTGCGTTTTCGGCAATGGGTGGGCCCAACATCTAGAAGCGATGGCCCAATTGGAGCTTGACACGTGGTTGTCCGGGGATGAGGGCGAACAAAAGTCAGAATTTGCTACTGGGTGAAAAGACGATAACACCTTTCCCTTCCGTTCGGTGTCAACGCGCCCAACTGCGCTGGATCCGCGTGCTTTCTCGGCTTTCTGGATCTATCTAGAAAATATTGACCGGAAACGTTGCAGCTGTAAGCAATTGCGGTCGCATTGATGTGAATGCGGTATTTCTGTTGTTAAATACCTAAACATGGCTCATATTGTCTAAAGCATATCTTTACGTGTTTACATGTAATAACTCATGCTCTCATCTCTTGAATTTATTATGTTTTCGTGATACCGTTAACATGTTGTATTTGGGCTTTTAAATGTGTCTTGTTTGTCGTATATTGAGATCACGTTAATGATTTTTTGACACTTATATATGCCAATATAAGAGATTCTGAAAACTTAATTTGGTTCTTTGGATTATGCTCCTTTCCTTGCAAATAAAATGATACGTGAAAGGTTGATAATATAAATTAATGGGGATCCAAGATAGATATTCTATCCCACAATTGGCCATGCCCTTGACCTTTCAAAGCGATTGCCTCCTGGTCTTTATATGACATCAACCCAATGCCTCGGATGCTATTTGATCTATAGGATTCATTCAATGGCAAGTGAATCTATATTTACAAGAGAGAAAGGCGTATTTATTGGCAGTATGTAATAGTTACTCCTCACATGTCTAGTCCAGTAGATAAGTAAAAAATCTAAGCGATTTTGTGTTTATTTCGATGACAATGAAGCATAACAGTTGAGCAATTTTGTGTCGTATTCAATCTCGATGAATGCAGTAATATAGCTATCTCTTGATTTTCGAAAGGGACCGAGGTCCTAAAAAAATTCATGGCTAGGTGCAGGCTATGTCCCCTGTTGACCGCCATCCAAATAGGCATTAGTTATTCAATTTGGCATCCATGTGTACTTGTTGACATGGAATTTAGATGTCACGTTAGACAACATTAAAAAAAAATGAGAGAGATGCGGCCCTGGCCGCTTGAGCTTCACGCTTCAGGCTGGTAGCGTCCATGGCCACGAGCTGCTTGCCATGGCCACCGCAAGATTCAAACTATTTTTGGGTTCTGTTTTTAATTACCTCGAGGCTGTATCTACTTGCATGCTCTGCTGAGTCATCGCGCAGAGCATTCATCCTCCAAGGTCGCTGTCGACAAGGGGAGAGCTGAGCACGGGGAACTCGATCCGGATCTAGGGTTCGGCTTGGCCTCGAGGGAATTCCCGAACTGAGGTCTAGACCAAGCTAGTATGTGGGAAGTGAACAGCCGTCGTTGGCCCTAGATCGAGAGTTGCAGAAGTCGGGAGTTGGAAAAGAAAGGGGATAGCAGGGCTGATCGGGCTCATCCGAGACTGTCAATGGTTGCCCTCGAGCTCGGGCGGGGGGCCAGGGTTGCCGGCAACATCGTAGGCAAGAGACGGTAGAGGCGGCAACGTCGTGAGGGCAACGGCTGGTGGAGGAATGAGATGAGACAGGAGGGAGGGAGGTGAATCGTACACAATGAATAGTCGGCAAACTTCTCTCTCATTTTTTTCTTTTTTTATATTATGTTGTCCGACTTGGCACCTAAATTCCATGTTGGCAAGTATGCATGGATGCCATGTTGAATAACTAATGCCTACTTGGAATACATGTAAACTGGGGATAGATTTAGAGCTGAAATCAAAGTTGGGGGATTTTTCTTAGATAAAAAAATATTTGGGTTAGATTTAGGATTGATCTAAAGTTATACGTTTTTTTTTTTTTTAAAGAAAAAAGTACTTGGTAGAATTGAGACTGCAGTTTTTTTTTTTTTTTTTTGAGCAAAAGACTGCAGTTAAAGTTGGGGAATTTTTTGAGGTAAAGAAAAGTTCTGGATAGAATTTAGACTATGTCTAAAATTGAAGATTTCTAAGGGTATCAAACCCTTTTGAAGGGGAATTAGAACAAGGGTTTGACGTCCCGGGTGGAGGGGGGGGGGGGATAGGATTTTGTATGGTCGAAGAGTCAACTATCGAATCCTTCTAGAATTGGTACATACAAGTAGCGGGAATTTTTCGTGGTTTAATACCAAAGCAAGCTCTAGATTCATTCATGTACGAGATCTGCGCTCCAAATTCCGAGGCCCATGAACCTTGAAGAACAATCAACGACCGAATACGATGATTGTTTGACTGAGATCCCCGGCCGAACTCCCTTCGGTTCGGCCCACGGACCTTATTCAGCAGCGCGCGACCAGCCCAGCCGAGCTTAGTCCCGTAATCGATCCTGGGAGTAGTTTTTGAGTTTGCACCAAGATGTGAAGCATCGCCCTCCAATGTGAACAGCTACCAACATTACAATTGACCGAGGGTAAATTAAGCGCTTCAAAAGGCGGAATTTCTTTTGCACAAGGAAAAGGAACTCAGCCGATTTTCGGATCTAGAAAGCCTCCCGGTTCTAGGTTTCTAGAGCTAAGAACCATTGGTTCAATTCTTAATTATAGATCATAAAAGTTTGACCTACTTGAATTCGTTTGCTGTGAAATCTAATCCACTCATAAATTTAGTTAGGCCATGGAATCCTGAATTATGCAAATTCACGACTTCACCCATCTCCTAACTGAGATGAAGAAATCATCATCATAATAAAACACAATTTTTATGATAGAATTATGATTCGATATAAAGATTATTTATTATATTCATTATTTTATATTTAAGTGCTGATATAGAGTATTTCACATTTCTTTACAAATGGCATTCACATATCCCTTCTATAAATTTTACTTTGACTAGGAGTAGCATGGAAAGTCGATCCCCCCTTCTCTTTCCAAAATTGAATCTACCAAAATCATGTTCTTTTTAATACACGATGAATAATTTTTTCAAGAGGTGAAAAAGGTGAGTCATTCTCATTGTCCATACACCATTTTCTTAAAACTCGGTAAGTCTTTCAATTGGCTTAGAAAAGAAAGTATTGTATAATTCAAAAATCGTACTCATATGTTCTTTTGGAAAAATTTAATTTTGCCCTCCCATCTTTTTTCTCTCTCTACCCTTGAAAATCACACAAGCTCATAAGTTGTTTTCTAATAAGATTTTATCAACGAGCGATTCAAGAACACTTGCTAAGAATCTAATGCTATATTAAGGAGATTGTGGAAAAACAAAGAAAAGAAAATTCGGAGTCGAAAATTTTGAAAAATCTAAGGTTTCCATGGGGGCAAAAAGAGCGAGGAGAATTCAAAACCGCAAGTATTTTCCTCGCATTTCCTTCTTGAAGATCATTGGACATAAAAAAAATATTTTTGTTTCTTTTCAGCACGCCATGAGTAAAAAGTGCATATTCGAAAACATAATCCGATACTTGTCCAAAAAAAAAAAGAAAACATAATCCAATAAATCCTTATCAAGTGCCCTACGTGTACTTCTTTACAGACGAATTAGATATCATTTTTTTACACCAATAATTCTCGGTCTCCATCCAATAATTTCACGATTAAAAAAAAGAAAAAAAGTGGCATGCTGCGCGACTCTAATCTCTATGAACTCAATCATCATTCATCAGCACCGGAAAACACCCTCCAAAAAAAAAAAAAAAAGAAAGTAAAAAGGAAAAACAGAGAAGCAGGAGCCAGGAGGAGGAGGACAAGGCAAAAAGCTAAAAACGACAAAGGAGGAGGGAAGCTTCGCTGCATGCACGGCGGAGGAGGCGCTCCCCACCGTAAAAAAACTCAGAACCACTCGCTCCTCCGGATCACGATTCGAACGTTCCCCCAATCCCTCTCCCTCTCTCTCTCTCTCTCTCTCTCTCTCTCTGCTGTACTCTCCTTTCGACGAACCTGCGGGAGGCGTACTGGCAATTTTGGAGTGAGCGAGTGAGTGACGTGACGAGCATCGACCGGCGCGGGTCGATTCCCGCATTCATTCATCCGTCCCGGTTCCTCTCCTCTCCAGTCCCGCCGCCTCTTCATTTCGCGATTCCAGGCTCGCTCGAGATCCGGATCTAGTTCGGTCCGTCCCCCCGCCCCCCGAGGATGGGAAGCGCCGAGGAGAGAGTGGTCGCCGTCATCATGGTCGGCGGCCCCACCAAAGGTACGCCCCCCGCGGGGGCCTCCCTCCCTCCCCTCCCGATTCGGCTTCTCGGGGCCTCCTGGAAGTCGAGCCGGATTTAGTTCGCGTCCGAATGCGTTTTTGCCGGATCAGAATGGCAGTGCCTGTCTGCATGCGTGTTTGTGTCTTGTCAGAATGTCGGTCTAATTCTGGTTCAGGCACTGATATTGTTGTTGCGGTTATGTTAATTGCCTCGAACCGGATGGAAGTGCCTGTTCGTGTGTTCTCCAATCATGGATGTCGAGCTTTGAGTGATGAATTGAATGCGTGCGTTCTAATGTGGAGGAAAGTTGCGCGCTTTTGAGCATCTTTTAACGCTGTTGCGTTTTGCGTGATTGTTTCCCATCTTGCAGGTACTCGATTTAGGCCGCTGTCGCTGAATATTCCGAAGCCGCTTTTCCCTTTAGCGGGGCAGCCCATGGTTCACCATCCAATCTCTGCTTGTAAAAGAGTACGTCTTGTTTTTGCATATATATTTAATTAAGAGAGTATTGCTGGTTGTGGATTGCTTGGGTACCGTTACCTTTTTGCTCACTGCAAATTTCAAGTGATTGGGGACGCCGGTTGTTGTGTAGATTCCAAATCTAGCTCAGATCTATCTCGTGGGTTTCTATGAGGAGCGTGAATTCGCGCTGTACGTGTCCTCGATTTCGAACGAACTTAAGGTCCCCGTCAGGCAAGTTCTTCTCACATTCGCATGTAGACCACTTTAGAAGCTCAGCTCACTCAATTGGTTTCATTGGATGTTGTTGTAATTTTTGTCGTCACTTTCAGATATCTAAAGGAAGACAAGCCACATGGTTCTGCTGGTGGTCTGTATAACTTCAGAGATCTGATAATGGAAGACAGCCCGGTTTGACTTCTTATGCCTTTCCCATTCTCTGTATTGAGTACGCCATTGCTTTCTTTCCTTCTTGCCTTTTCGATCTCAAGTGCACCAAGGCAAGGTTTACTTCATGCCAGTGGGATCTGCCCAGTCTCTGGGGTCCTGCCACTGGATCCGAAGTTTGGCTTTTTGGTCTCGACTGATTATATCTGCCATGGAAGCAATTGAAACGCAGCTGACAGCAGTCTAGGTCTCCTTTGATTTTCTTCAGAGCTAATCTGTTGAAACAAGTTTGTCTGTACTTTAATTAACCGTCCTCAGTTTCAGTTGAATATAGTTTCTGCCTGCATCTGGCCAAATATTTGCCTCTTTATTGTCTCGCATAATTGCAGTGGATTTTGGATTCCATTGTACTTAATTAATTGTTAAGTTCTTTTAGTAGTTTTGAGCTAGAAAACTGATAGCCTTGCTTATTGTTTCTTTGTAGTCTCATATCTTCTTGCTGAACTGTGATGTTTGCTGCAGTTTCCCATTGCCAGAAATGCTTGGTAACTATCGTCCTTTTGCTTAAAATGAACTTTGCTTTCCTATTGTGATGATTGTAATTTTTATGTGGTTTCTTTTCTTTGGTTGCTGTGGAAGCTACACCACCATTATTTGTTGGTCGAGGAAATCTTAGTTCCATTCTTCCCTGTCATATTTGCAGAGGCTCATATAAGTTACGGTGCGATGGGAACCCTTCTCGTGATTAAGGTTGGTCAATTACTTCTTGTCTTTCTGTAGGCTCTCCATTCATGTCTCTTATTCTTTGTATGTCCTTCAGGTCTCTGCAGAATCAGCAAGCCAGTTTGGTGAACTTATAGCTGATCCAAGTACCAAAGAGTTGTTGCATTACACAGAGAAACCAGAGACATTTGTATGTTCTTGAAGAGATTCCTATCTTAGCCAACTTGCACAATTGAGCTTCTGGCATAGTCTAGATTGGCATTCATCTCACAACCCATTATATTTTTTAGCTTTTCTCCCCTGAAGATCTTATATTACATTATGACGCAGGTGAGTGACCTGATAAATTGTGGTGTTTACATATTTACACCAGAAATATTCAGTGCCATCCGCAATGTGTCCACTCAACGGAAAGACAGAGGTCAGTTAAATCATGCGGAAACTGCTGTGTACATATGCTTTTGCTAAAGTCCTTTAGGTTCTAGATGCAGACTTCGTTACTGGAAAATGTTTCATTTTGGAATTTTAGCGAATTCTGCAGCTTCCTGACTAAAATCTGCTTTGCTAATTAAGAATTCATGTATGGCTTTTCAATTTACTTTGGAGCAGCATCTATAATTAATGTGGTTTTGAACTGACTTTTCATTATTTCCCAGCCAATTTGAAACGTGTATCCAGCTTTGAGGCCTTACAACCGGCCACAAGGTATGCATGTCACTTTTTTTAGAGCCTTCTGCTCTTTGCTGGGACATCTACTTATACAGTGGAGGCATGGGTTGTCCATGCTCCGACTTTGTATGATCATTTTGTAGCAATCTAATTCTGATGATTTTGTTGTCTTGAGTATGCCTTCTATTCGAGCAACGAGGATGAATTGTGCAATGGTACTAAACAAATTACTGACGGCAATCTATTTTAATGGAAGTAAATGGAAAATGATAGACCGTCTGCCTATGTAGTGAAATCAAGCAGAAATTCTGTTGAGAATTATGGCTCGTACATTGTTTTTGCATGTGATGGAGCTTTGTCAAATCTGTCTAGGAGATATTTTCAGACTCAATATTGTAAGTCTAATAGTTCTTCTCTAATGAATGGCGTTCTTTGTTCTGTTGCAGTTTATACTCTACATGACTTGGTGTTCATTCATTGTTTATGAGTTTGACAATGCCCTTTATGTTTTCTGGCCCTGTTTTTGGCTGTTTTGTGACTTCTGTCTTAGCATTAGAATCCTTTTTCTCTTCTTATGTTGTCGTTCTTAATTTACATGCAATTCAACAGAAATCTCCCCACAGATTTCATGCGATTGGATCAAGATATCTTATCACCTCTAGCTGGAAAAAGGCAGCTATATACATATGAAACCATGGACTTCTGGGAACAAATAAAGACTCCAGGGTATGCCGGATATAATAGTGTTTGTTCAATCTATTTTTGGCGACTTAAATTTGAATGGTCTTGTAACTGATTTAATGTTTCAAATCCTGCAGAATGTCCTTAAAATGTTCAGGTTTGTATCTTGCACAGTTTCGCTCTACCTCTCCCCATCTTTTGGCAAGTGGAGATGGTACAAAGGGTGCTACCATTATTGGCAATGTCTATATTCATCCATCGGCGAAAGTGCACCCAACTGCCAAGGTCTTTTTTTTTTTTAAATTTATTCTTGATTTGCTTGAATTATCTGTTTATATCCACTGATATCTTATGATGTTTGAACATTGAAACTTCTCTTACATGATGATATGTTGAACAATATATGTGCATACTGTTGAAAAATTCCACTATTCTAATGTAAGGTGTTGCTCTTGTTCTTTGTTTGATATAATTGTCAAGGTTTCATCAGGATCATTTGAGTAGATGCTTGTATTAATATCCATATGACAGAAGTTTGAAAAGATCAGATATCAACTTGAGCAACTTTGAGATTGGCCAATTATTTTTAATTGCTGAGACATGTTTAGCAATAAAACTGTCAAAGATATGAATTCTCGACACCACTTTATGGATGTCAACCATTCAAAAGTTTCTCAGTAGTTACATAGTCCTTTATTACATTTTGATATTTTCCCTTCCCAATTTATATTTGAAGCTTCTATATTTGTATGGAGCAGATTGGACCTAATGTCTCCATATCAGCTAACGCACGAGTAGGAGCAGGTGCCAGGCTCATGAATTGTATCATCCTCGATGATGTCGAGATCAAGGTTGGTGACCAGTCATAGGATATGAGAATGCAGCAATTTGATCACAAGCTTGACGTTTATGTGTTTCCTCATTCAGGAAAATGCAGTGGTTACTCATTCAATTGTTGGGTGGAAATCTTCCATTGGAAAATGGTCACGTGCCCAGGCAAGTGAAAAGACTTGGCCAGAATAGTATAATTTATCATGGATGAGTAAATAACAGTTTGCTTTCTAACTTCTGAATAGTGCATGCAAACATGTAGGTTATATTAGCTTCACTCAGTAGCTCCTTCCCTCAACATGCTAAAGAAGTTTGTTTCAGGCTTATAGTTTAAAAAACTTGCGCTTGAGAATATACTTAACAACAAGAATGCCTTATAAAATCTTCGCTCTATTCATCATGTGTCCTTTTTCATTCAGTTTCTTGAATGGTTTTGGGCCATTAATTTTATGTAAATTACTGATTACAGGGTGGAGGAGACTACAATGCGAAGCTTGGAATAACAATCCTCGGTACCTCTGAGATGCTTCCCATCCCTATGTAGTTTTACATCAAGTTGTAGATATTTGGACAGCTTTGAGCTTATGTGGAAGTATCTTAATGCAGGTGAAGCTGTGACCGTTGAAGATGAGGTGGTGGTAATCAACAGCATCGTCCTTCCCAACAAGACTATGAATATCAGTGTTCAAGAGGAGATAATTTTATGATACAGCTACTTGGCAAAACAATAATAATGGTGATACTGGGGGATAGCACCTGATGGATGGTTCAAATGATTGATGAATTCGACACTGGGTGCTGGAATAAGGGTTTAAGCTGAGATTAACGACCCGAAGATAAAAGTCTGCCATTCTCATTGTTGTGCTTGTATGTTTCACTATTGAACTGTAAAAAGCTCTCAGATTACTAGCTTATCGTGGGCTGTATATGGTGTATTTGAAACTAGAGCAGAATGTGTGACTATGCATATTTCCTGGTTACTTATGGTTATTCAGACATGGTAATGAGAAAGACCGTGAGGGATCTTTTCTTGAACTGCAGAGCCCTCAAATATCTTTTGGTAAATTAATTGATGAAGAGTTACTTTAGACACTCATGAGAGGAATCGGGAATACGGATCACCACTCTACTTCTGTAGCTTCAGCGGATTTCAGGCCAGACAAAATCCTAGATGGTTGACCTTGTAACTGAAGTAACCAAAATGGTTCTATATAAGATAATTTCATGGCTTCAGCTATTTTATCCCCTCCACGTTTGAGGAATTTTACTATAGAAAATGAAAAGTAAAATCAAGGAATCGGGTTATCATATAGGGAGCTATATATTGTCAAACTGCAATTTATGCAAATTAAGAATTGTCTTATGCTGCATCTATCCATCCTTTGCCGCCCCTAGTATTCATCTTCGATGCAGCGACGACATACATCATGTGCTGCAGCACCTTGAGATTCAATCTATTTCTGCGCCATCTTCTCTTCCAATTCACACTTTCCCCCCACGACGTGATCATACGCATGCTAAAATTGGATGCCGCCTAGAAGAGAGTGCCCATCAAAGTAGTCAGACTATTACCAAACGAGTAGAATGGTAATATGCTTGTATGTTGTGATGTACAAAAGAAGACTACTGAAAGTTACGGCATCGAGATTATGCACAAAACAAGATCGCCTCCCGTTCCAATAGAGGATGAAGAGCAATCGGCTAGGTGTCCTGCCAAATTCAGAGAGACCCCTGGGAGCATCATGTATTTGCGCTAGAGTGGCTCTTCCCAGCAACTTCAGAGAACCAAGACTTCCATGCTTCCGTGTAGTGGCCGAAGATATCCCTCAAGGCTGCAACATCATAAGAAAACAAATGGTGTGAGAACGAATCGCATGTCAATGTGCAATGTAGATGTTTCAATCGACTAGAAAAGCAGAAAAAACAAATCCAAATGGGCCTCTTTTCTGCATTAACTGACCTTTTAAGGACAAGAAGGTAGTGTATGTACGTGTTTCTGGTGACCCTGCGGGGGTTGAGACGATGCAGTTCACTTTTCACTTTGGAAAGTTGGTATTTGCCTGAGCTAAAGGTTTCACCAGGACGTTGTACAGAACCAAATCCAATCAGACAGACACTAGACGGCCCTAAATAATGACACTTTACACTTACATAGCATGACCATGGCCCTGACCCCAGCAAAGATGAATTAACAATTGCAATAAGCTAAATTTGGTGATAATCTAGTTGAGATGGCCTGGAATTTTAACATCGCAGCCAAGATTCAAACTTGTAAAGTGAGGGTTTTTAGCCGATGGAGTAATGCATTGGAAGCAAATTGTCTTGGTTTTCTAGTGTAATTTCAACTACTAGCAGTTGATTGTAGACCAAGGTGTCATGCTGCAATAAATAATCGACAGCTTCGGATGTCAGCCATGGCAACATCGGCTCCAGCTAGTGATTTCTCTCTACTAAACATCATTAATTTCATCATACACCACTTGATAAACATGAAATACCTTGGTTGTGATATTGAGGACTATAGTCAGATGCAAGACTTTGCCAGTCACGGGGTTGATGCTGCGTACTTCTGTTCTCGGACCTCGAGGCAATGACTTTGGGAATGTTGTGAGGAGCAAAAGGACCAAACTGATAGCTCTTTGAATTCTCTTTTGAGTCCTGCTCTGACTTGCTTCTGCTGAGCTCCTTTATTAGTCTCTCGTTCTTCGACTGTTTTTGTGCCTTTGAATTGATGTTTGGAACTCCCTCAACTAAGGGACTCATTTTATTTCTCTTGAAGTCAGTGTTCGTGATTTCAGTACCAAACATTCTCTTCTTAGGGTCATCGATGATTAGAGCATCAACAGATCCAGTCCATTTCTCTCTGGGCCCTAACCACCTGAAAGCATTCTTCCTTGTATCTGTAGTATGGGTCTGCATATGACCAAAGAAACATTGAAGTCTTAGGATTTATTTTCCGCTTTAGCAAGAAAGATTTGGTGAATAGTACGACAGCACTCAGTGTATTGACAATTTCGTGCTTCATACTTGAAATCTTTACCTTCTCAATAAGGTTCATAGAAGACAATACATTGGCAATGTCATAGAGTCGCCTTACTTTGGCTGCAGAATGATTCATTGTGAAAACTCAAATTAGATTTTCCAAGCTCCCCTCATCAGCAAAATGAGACACGAAGAGGGAAGATGATTACTACTTCTCATGATTGAACTCTGGCCATCTCCCAGCAATATTTTAGCAGCTTCATCAAGGGAGAACACAGCCACCTTAGCAATTGTAATGATACAGAGATGTGAACGCTTACATATCACATTATAACAGTAGAGAGCAAATGAGAAGTTTTCACAAATTAATACTGAACAGAAGTACAAGACTCACATTTGAGCAGATAAAAATCTTCACGAAATTTCGAGTCAAAAGTCCCAAAGATTTCTCTCTTCTATTATCTGAGATGTTACCCGGGAGAAAGGTTTCAGGATAATAAATTGATGGTGATAGTCAAGGATGCTCAGAGCAATCAAATATCATTCTTCCAAATTTCCCCAGTGATCATACTAAAACTGTCTTAGATCAGGTTATTCAGTAAAATACTTAACAAAGAATTTGCCACCAAATATTAGCAGAAAATGTTGTAAAATGGGCTCAAACAAACAGAAAAATATCCAAAGTTAAGTCGCAAAATTGTACAATACAGCCTCCAAAGAGATCACCTGATGTTGCTGATCCAGAAGCTTTGAGCACTGGTGCAGGGTTGGATTGGTCCTCCTGACTACTAATGTTCGGATCAGAATATACTTCATCGTCCTCTTCGTCATCTGATACCTAGAAAGAACACCAGGGTTGAATCAAAGCGACGCACTTGAAAGTTTTTTTTTTGGGTTGAATTGAATTGAATTGAATTGAATTGAATTGGATGCATTCTGAAAGCTTAGAGAACAAAAGGGTTCCCGTGTTCTCACTCTATTGTAGCTAGCGAAATTGGATACGCTGAAGTTCTCCCGCAACCCCTCTTCCTGAATTGAAAACCAACAATGAATTATATTAGACATTTCTGAAAATACTCCAATCGCGGTTCTTACCTGTATAGGATTTCGGCCTGAATCGGCGAGAGACCCACCTTAAGCTTTTTTAGAGCCCCGGGAATTCCTCCGAACCCTTTCCAGGTATACTGGTTCTTGGCTTTTCTTACTAGAACCTGAAAATCACGTTCATCCCCTCAACAATGGAGTCAAGACAATATCTTCAGAATTCCATAAGGAGAGGACCCCGGTGAACAAAAACTCACTCCAATGCTCTCCAGAACGTTGACGATATCGTAGATCCGTCGCCTCTCCACGCCTGTAAATCCCAAAGCTCCCCATATTATGCCAATTCAATTGAATAAACGAACGGTCTTGCCCTAAACTATCAGGGGCAGCCACCAAAGGAAAAGAAAAAAAAGAACTAGATTTCGAACCTAATCGGGACGCGGCCTCGTCGAGGCCGATCAAGTCCACGCCTTCTCGATCGTATAATCTCAAGAAGCTGCATCCACCATTCAAGATTTACAAGCATGTCCACTATAAAGAACCGGACACGTATTTTTATTAAAAATAAAAAATAAAAACAGATTTAGGAGAGAGAGAGAACTTGGAGCAAAGAAGGCCGAGGGATTTCTGCTTCCTGCTGTAACTGGGAAGCTTCTGTAGAGATTCCGATGGATTGAGCGATGGGATCGACGCCATCTTCAAACCTCCGATGAACGGAAACAGCTAGAGAGAGAGAGAGAGAGAGAGGCGGCGACCTTTTTTTGGCGGGTTTGAAATTTTGAAAAGGACACGAGCGCGAACTTACCACTGACTTGAAGATGGAAGAGAGGGCTGGTGTCTTGGGCCTTCCTTACTATTACTCCAATCAATTTTTTGTTTTCCAAATTTCAAGATATTGGTGCATTCGATTCAACTTTGCAAATAAGTTATAATGCAAATTTTGAAAGTCGAAACCCTCTAGAGGAATGCAAATTATGTTTGGTAAAAACACTTTACGAATGGGTAGTTTGCAAAAGGGCTTTAAGTTTAAGCAATGTCTGGCAAAACAAATTTTGCAATGGGCTTTGATTATAATTTTTATATTATTTTTTATTAAAAAGGAACATAAACCCTTTGCCAGAGCCAACGAAGGGTTACAACCACTAGCACGCTGGATATGAAAGGTTGCCCAACCTCAAGCCACCTTCAGTGAGAGTTGTGCGACCTTAGGCGACTTGGGCGACCCTTGATGAGAGTTGAGCAACCTAAGCAATGGTCTTGGGTTGTGTAAGACACTGGTGATGGCTGCCTAAGATTGTGCAACCCAGGTGACCACCACCTGGGTCTTCCGACCTTAGGCTACCTTCGCTTGAGTATTGCAACCTAGGCGACAATTGCCTGAGGTTGGGCGATCCTTACCAGCCGCTCGTTGGCCCTTTGTCAGCTAGATTTGGCCTTGTCGACCTTTCATTGGCTAGATCTATTGTCGCGAGTTGCCATTGCACAAAAAAAATGAATAGTTACACAAATGGGAAAAATTAGAAAACTAAAGAATTGATGAAGATAGTTTTAAAAGAAAAAATATTTTAATCTTAATTTCAACATTCCGTGAATGTTACTTTAGAAGGCTAGGTGTGAATAGTATTGGGTTTTCAGCATTTTTCAAGGTTAGCATTTGACAAAAAATTATTCAAAACGTTTGTCAAACGTTTCAACATTTCCTCGAGGGGCTTTGGAGGCTAAAAGATATTAGGAAAGCTAAATCAAATGCACTCTAATAAAACAGATTACTTTTTAATTACCTTTAAATTTAGATATCAATGCAACACATGTGGTTTGTAGAGTTTTAAATTAAAAAGAAATGCTATTCCAATGAGCAAACCTAATATCGCAGCACGCTCGCGTACATGGAGTCAGGCCGTCGACTATGAGAAGAAAATGGGTAATTCAATGCGGAAGCAGATAAAATGAAAGGTCATAAGGCGATTTCGGTTTGAAATGGAGACGTGGTACGCAAAAATCATCCAACGCGAGAAAATTAGAGTATTTCTCACGTTTTGGCGTTGTAACTCAAATGCAGTTCATACTACAAAGGCCAAATTTGCTGGAGAGAGTCCACTGTTTTTCATTGTTACCACGTCATACCGCATACATCGGACAGTCGAATTGAACGACCGTCATCATCTTTCCTGAACAAATGACATCGTCGTTTCAATTTAGACACGAAAGTCTCGTACAAGATTTCTTCCATTGAATAGTTAAAGTATTAAGTTACATGCATGATTCGCAAGCATTTGCAAATGTTCTAGTAGATACGATGGAGAAGACAAGTTGACATCGGCTCCCAAAATGCAAGGAATCGGATCGACTTACGTGTTACATCACCGGTGGAATATAATCTGGCCGATGGCTATACAAATAAGACAGCGATCTTCAAAATCAGATTTCAATACGACAGGCGACTCACACCATCCACAGGTTGCAACCGTCGATTGTACCTTTAAAAAGCTTGACAGCACTAACCAATATATCGTCATGGTCACCGGGTAATTGCAGAAGGGGGAAAAGCACCGAGGACCATGCGGCTTCATTCCTTCGTGCAGATCTTGAGAATTTAGGAGAGAGTCTTGTCAGTCTCCCAGTCCATGCCCATGCCACCGAAAACTCTGCCCGCCACATTCCTTTCAAAATCTTCCCAATTTTCAAAAGCACATCTCCTCAGCAATTCCATAAAAGGATGGTTCCAGATTCTTCCATCGACCCGTTTTTTCACTTATGCTTTGCGAGCACGGTCACGCCATGAACCTTGTTGCCTAGCCAGCACCTAATTTCATGGAAAAAACAACTTGGATTCACCTTAGTATCTGAGGAAGCACCTCAAATGAAAACTAGGAGAAATTGACGTAAGTTCGTACCTTTTCGCTGACGAGGCTTGCTACAGGGATATTCTCAACACTCTTGTTTTCATTCTCCACATTGGGCTCCTGCTCTTCGACTGATAAAGTATGTGAGGATCCAAACATGGCTTCATCATGTGCAGCCTTTAGCTGTTCCTCCCTTTTCGCCTTCAGCGTGATGTAAAAAAGAATCAGATGCTTACAAAAGATGCTTTATCATGTAGTCCTCTATTATCAGAGCAATTAGATTGATTTAACCAAATTCAGACTTCAGAGCACCTCTACAGCTGAAAAACGGAAGCTCTGCCCAATATGCTTGACTAAGGCGACATCATCTTCAGCAGCTGCAGAAACAATGGATGTCCATAGTCAGTAGTCCATTGAATTCGTCTCAGGTTTTTGTCTGTGCTACTTAGCAATTAGAAAGTTGCTGTTATGAGAATGCTGCTACCACACTGATCAGCTTTAGAAGTATTACAATAAATCCCTTGTATGCTCTAAAATCATGACTAGGGATTTGCACTAACTATGTTCATGCTATAATATTGATTAGTAAAGTGTCGGAGCAGAAGCAAACCAATTTTATGAAAACCATATGATCAAAAGATTGCAAACCACACCCCAAGTCCTCCTCATCGAAACTTAAGCCTCCCTAAAAAGAGTCCTTTATCAAAAAGGCCACTCTTGTGAACTCAAAGAAGGATAATTTCAAAATATTGCTAAACTACTTTTTCTTCTCATCCGTTGGAAACTAAATGTTATGGAACTAGCATGCCTCAATGATTCCATGATCACAACATTTTCATCAATGCTGAAATGTGCATCACTGGAACCAAGCGTCGGGGAGAGAACTACCTAACAAGGTGTGAATAGAAATCCAAACAACAAACTGTCCAGGTCACTTGACTAATAAGATACACACACAACTCGAACGACAAGAGTCACAAGCGAGAATCCAGAGTCACAAACATTTGCAAGTTAAAGCAAAACAAGCATTCTCAATCAAACTTCTTTATAGTTTACACAATTGACAAGAGCGCAAAGCCCAAGCACCAAACTTGAAATCGCGGAAACAACATGTTTGCATGCGCGGTAAGTGAATATGTGGGAGTAAGGCTTTGACCTTCGATTTCCTCGTCATCAAGTGGAGCATCTTTGTCAAACTTGAATCTTTCCCAGCCGGGGCCCATTCCATTTGATTCATCTTTTTCAGCTGCGATTCATCACAAAACATTAATAAGCCTAAAAGAACGACCATAGCTTGACAACATAGGAAATATGTTTCCCCAGAGAATGTTCCAGAAAGGGAATGCAGACAGTAGAATCACCAAGACGACATTCATTTTACCAGTTTCAGCAAGCTGAAGTTTCATCTTGGCTTTAACCTTTTCAGCTGCAGTCTGTTCACGAAACAAAAGCTTACAACGTTTAAGAACAAGACTATAGTCACAAAATTCGATTCAATTCGACGCAACTGGACAAGGCATTACTCATTCTTAGCATCAACATAGACATGCAATGTCCTTTTGCTTAGATTCAAAACTCAAGCTAAGAAGACTAGCATACCATCTTATCGTATCCATCGATCAACCGCGAATAATCAACCGCCTTTCTACCGCCATTCTGCTCCTTCCCCGATCTTTCCATTTCCCTATTCTCTCTGTAATCACTCCTACTCTTCTCCGACCTCCGCCTCTCCCGAGGAGAGACGCCCCGTGCCCTCCCGGACCTCCGCGGCGACGCACTCCTGCTCCTGCTCCTACTTCTCCTCCTTCGGTCCCTATCTCTCTCCCTATCCCTCTCCCTCTCCCTATCCCTGTCCCTCTCCTTCTCTCTATACCTATCTCTCTCCGTGCTCCTGCTTCTCCTCCTCGATCGCCTCTCCCCTCTCCGCACTCCTCGACCGGTGCCTCCGACTCCCGCGATCTCCCCGCTCGTTCCGATCCGAAACCCTAGACTGACGCTTGTCGTCGTCATCCGGCTTCCTCTTGAGCTTGTTCTGGATAGACTCGAGCTGAGACTGCTTCTCGAGCTGCGAGGTCCTGGCGGGGCTCGATGCTTTGACGAAGTTGCTCATGAAAGAAGAGGACGACGAGGAAGAAGCGGAGACGAAGGCCGATACCCTGGAGGGAGGCGGGGCCGAGTCATTGGCGGCGGAGAAGCCGAGCCCTTGCTTGAACCTCGCGGCGCCCTCGCCTTTCCGAGTGAGCTCGTCGTAGTACGCCGCCGCTTTCTCCTCCTCCATCGATGGCGATGCCGGTGCTTCTCCGACGGGGGAGAAAATGGAAGAAGAAAGAAGCAGCGCAAGCAGGGAAAGAAGGTTTTGGGCCGGACATTTCTCAAATGAGATCCTTATCGGGCCTTTTAATTGGGCCTTTGGGTCTAAAAAATGAGCCCATTTGATTTATGCTGTTCTCGAAGTTCGAGTGTTGTTGTACCTAGATATTCATACGACCGTACACAAGCTTAGGCTCAAGGCGTGTTTGCTTAAAATCGTTTTGGCTAAGTGATTTCAGTGTAATTTTTTTTTTAAGTAGCTTAAAATTTTTAAAAAGAAGAATAGAGGAAGGCCCTCCTTTCATCGTCTCCGTCGTGGAAAGCTGCGTGTCATCTTAGACTATGTTTAGGGCCCGTTTGGTTCGGCTTTTGGGGAATGTCTTTGGCCAAATGCAAATATCTTTAGGATAAAGGGGTTTTCGGGAATGCTCAGCCTAGTTTGGCAAATTACGCATTGAAAAGTTGCTTGTGCGAAAATACCGTTTGGCAAAATTTATTCCAAATGGGCTTTTGCTTTTAATTTTCTTTTTTTAAAAATATGAAAATCAAATCCGCGGCCGGCGATGCGGACGGCGGATCTGGCCGTCCGGCCACTGAGGTCGCGACCTCGGGCGCTGGAGGCGCAGAGGCGAGATCCGGCGGCCTAAGGTCGCGCGGACCCAGGCGGCGCGACCTTAGGCGACGTCGTTGCCGTCTGCAGGCGCGACCTCAGGCGCTTGAGGTTGTAGAGGCCAGATCTGGCGACCTGAGGTCCGCGCGGAACCAGGCGACGCCGCCTGAGGTCCGCGCCGCGGGTCGCGCGTCGCGGCACCCCAGGACGGTGGTCACGGCGACGCGCGACCCTCGGGCGGCAGCGGCGGTGGCTGCCGGAGAAGCTCGGTGGCCGGAAAGAAGAAGAAGAAGAAGAAGACGAGAAGAAGAAGAAGACGATAGGAAAGAAAAATGATGAACAGTAGGCATGGCATTTCCCAAATGCCGAATGCCCAATGCTGCCCCTCCCTAGCATTGAGCATTGAGCATTCCAAATGCTCATACTTGGGCAAAGGAGCTTCCAAAAAACTTGCCAAACACTAAAATTTTCCCCCAAGGGGCTTTGGGGGTCCAAGGGGCTTTGGGAATGCCCAACCAAACACCCCCTTAGTCGTCTTGATTTCTAATAAAGATGGAACTAGATAGGATATGATATGAAATCTATGAGATTTTGATAAATCCTATCTACAGTTTGGCAATTGCAGTAATAAAGTCAGATATATTAACGTCATATCATTTACATTGTTTGGTATTGTTGAAGGAAGATATTATTGAAGATCTGAGATCTGATTGAAGATTTGTATTGATTGTAATTGATAGGAAATATGATTATTTTAGGACTAGAAAGATTAGAAGAATTTATTTACTTTTTTTATTGAACCCACTTATACGATATATACATCATTGTATTACATATAGAAATCAATGAAGCAAATACAATTTTCCTCTCCACACAAAATTCCCACATTCCTCTTCTTCTCGGATTCGTGACATGGTATCAGAGCGTGTCTTGATCCTGGCATAGCTTCCGCACTAAAATCAGCCTCTGTTGCTTCTCTGTTTCCTGTTGTTGTGATACTCACAAAACAAAATAGCATCTGTCTCTTCTCTGTTCCTTGTTGCTGCAACACTCGCAGAATAGAACAACATCTGACAAGAAGTTCTTCATCCAGCCTTCAATTCTTTGTTCAAAAACTAATATGCAAAACAGAGTTGTTGCAGAATTTTTAGAAAAATTGTCCTCATGACAAATCCACAGGCACTTACCTCAGAATCCGGTGATCAGTCCGCAGGAGAAATAATGCCACAAGCCTCGCAGATCCAGGAATCATCATCAATTGTCACTATGTCTGAAGAGCAGATCCAACCACAGAGTCAAATCAGCATACACAGTGGGTACCTGTTCCGGCTTAGGTCAATTTGGGGTAACCCTATTCGGGCCAACCTTACTAATGGGTACCATATCCTTGGTACTATGGGATGGGCCAAAATGCATTATTGCGGGGATTTCGAAATGGTGTACAGACTGATGGAGGCTTACCAGCCAGCAACGGGGTAGGCACAAACGCTAGTTCACAGCAAATGAGCGGATCAGTCGAACTGGGTATGGGAACGAATCCCTACCGGGTTCGTTTTTTTTTCCAATGCGGGTCATACAATCGGATCTGGGGGATCGGGTTTGGGAGCAAATCCCTACCCGAATCCGCCACCAGGGTTTCTCTCGTACCAGATCTACGTTGCCAGCAGTCGGCCAGAGTCCGACGACCCTTTTTTCACAACTAATGCCGACGGACCAAAACTGAAACTTGTTGCTTAGCAATTAACTGGACCAGATAATTACTCAAGATGGTCGCGCGAGTTCCGACGCGCTCTGGTAACGAAGGATAAGGAGGGCTTTATTGACGGAACGGTTTCGATTTCGTCCGACAAGCGACTAGTGCGACTTTGGAAAAAATGTAATCAACTAGTCAGAACGTGGATCGGAAACAACATCGCTTCCGAAGTCGCGGCAGGTCTTCCCCCGACAGAGGACTCGAAACAAATGTGGGAAAACATCAAGGAGATGTATGGAAAATTAGATCAAGTAAAAATCTTTTCTTTGACGCATCGATCTCGAATTTAAAGCAAGGAAACATTTATTCTTGTGATTTTTAACAAACTTTCGGGTCTGTGGAATGAATTGGAAGCGGCCGAAGAAAAATTCGATTGGTCGGAGCCAATTTTACAGCAGTACAAAAGGATGCGAGACAGGGAGAAAGCAACTAGATTTCTCCTCATATTAAACGAATCTTACCTTTCGTTTCGATTGCAGATCTTAACCATGGAGTCGATGCTAAGCCTTGGCCGTATCTACTAGCTCGCTATCCGGGAGGAAAGCCAACAGAGAGCAGCAGATCTCGAAAGGAAGGCGAGAGTGTGGCTCTAGTGGCGAGGGTTTCCTCTCACCCGCTACAGAGAGCCACAGGAGGAAGAGAAGGTCGAGGACCCAATCTAGGGTTCCACGAAAACCCTAGAGCATATATACGGACGATGGATGGCCACGATTTTCCTGATCGATCGGACGGCTCACGATCAATCCTTGGAGCCGCTGGATCTGATGGCTCACAGAGTGGCGCGGCCACTTAATCCAACGGTTCACGTGCAGGGGGTTTCTATGGATTCGATGGCCCACACAACCAAATTTTTTCTGGGCTCGACGACCCACGAGGCCATTTTTTCGCATCATCTGAAGGCCCATATGGGGGAGCAACAGGCCATGCCGTAAGCAGGCCTTTCTCATTCGCGAAAAACAACAACCACAAGGGAAATGGTAAGCTGTATTGTGAATACTGTAAACGCCCGCACCACACAGTTGAAAGTTGCTGGAAATTACATGGTAAACCTGGTAAAAAAGAAAAGGGAAAGTTTTCAATTGTCTTTCAGATGACGGGTAAATCAGCAAACAAGTCAATCACTCATGGGAAATATCAGGAGCTATTGGAAGCTTTAAAGAAATTGGATCCTTCTGACAAGGCAGGAAGTTTCACATGTATTTCTTATAGACTAATGAACTCAATTTTGAAGGATGCATAGATCATTGATACGAGAGCTAGTGATCATATTGTCTACAATCCAAAATTCTTTTCCAATGTCAAAATGTTATCTTTTTCAATATCAGTACAACTTCCCAATGGAAACACCACACATGTTGGAATGACTGGCACTGTGAATCTTAGTCCACTCATCACTCTAAAAAATGTCCTTTATATTCATACTTTCCATTTTAATCTCATATCAGTCTCTCGAGCTTGTGAAGAAAATTCTTATCATGTCTCTTTTGACTCTGATAAATGTCTATTTCAGGCCCTTTCGACTGGCAAACTCATGGGCTTGGGTAGAATCTATCAAAGACCGTATTTTTGGATTAATCTTTCAGGCAATTTTAAATTATCCTCTGTTGCATTCAATAAACCATTGTGTAACATTGTTGCCAATGAAAGAAATTTTATTCATCATCAAAGATTGGGTCACACTGTTTTTTTCCCTTGTCCTCAATGTCCTTTTTGCCATTTGGCAACAAAATAGTAAGACTCGAGTAAACGACATCTTTTCTTTAATTCATGCTGATGTCTGGGGACCATATTACACAATAAATCATGATGGTTCAAGATTTTTTCTTACAATCGTGGATGATTTCTCACGTGCCACTTGGGTCTTTCTCATACAATCAAAAGGTCAAATTCTTTCTCACCTTAAAATCTTCCTTTCCTTATCCAAAACTCAGTTTGGAAAATCAGTTCATCGCATCCGCACTGATAATGGAAGAGAATTCTTCAATGGTGATTGTACTTCCTTTCTTTCTTCAAATGGAATTTTGCATGAAAGTACCTGCACTTATACCCCCACAGCAAAATGGGGTTGTTGAGCAAAAGCATCATCATCTCTTAGAAGTGGCATGTGCTCTTAAGTTCCAGGCATCTATACCAGAAAATTTTTGGGGAGATTGTGTGGTCACTGCGGCATATCTGATAAATTGTATGCCATCACGCATTCTAGGAGGCAAAACTCCGTTTGAATTATTGTATGTAAGGAAACCAGATCTGAGTCATCTCTGAGTGTTTGGCTGTCTATGTTATGTGGCTACAGTAGGTTCCCGGGATAAAATGTTCCCTCATGCTCGACGGTGCATCTTCATGGGGTATCCCAACTTAAAAAAGGGTTATCGAGTTTATGAACAGTTTATCGAAGAGTTTTTTTTATCAACAGGGATGTGGTTTTTCATGAAGATATTTTCTCTTTCCGGGATACTACTTCTATGTTTGCAGATGATATGAGAACTAATCATTGATTCTTGTCAGAAGAAGATCTATCTTATGGAGAATCATATCTTATTACCTCTCCTCCAAGACATCAGATAGTAGATACAGTATTGCCTTCACCACCCAATGATTGATCTCATGACAATTTTGTTGAGCAACAACTCATGGAACAGAAATCCCAGGAGACAAATCACGGAGAACCTACAAGTATCGAAGAATCATCTTTGAAGGTGCTGGATGAGCCACCACGAAGATTTGGTCGAATCACTCGCCCACCAGCTTGGACCAAAGATTATGTCCGTTCCTCATCACTATCATCAGGTACCTGTTATCCTTTATCCTCGTATATATCTTTCAACCGCTTGTCGTCAAACCATTTATGTTGCATTAGCCGAATTTCTGAGGAAAGGGAGCCTTCTAGTTATAATGAGGCTATACATGATGAACGCTGACAAAAAGCAATGGAGGCGGAACTTAAGGCCTTGATTGATAATTACACTTGGGATATTGTGTCGTTACCTCCTGATCACAAGCCCATTGGGTGTAAATGGGTCTATAAGATCAAATACAGAGCAAATGGCTTTGTGGAAAGATACAAGGCCCGGTTGGTGGCCAAGGGCTTCACACAGCGAGAATGTTTTGACTACCATGAGACATTTTCTCCGGTAGCCAAGGACGTCACTGTTCGCTCCTTCTTATCGGTTGCCACCTTTTGCAACTGGTCATTGCGTCAGATGGATGTCCACAATGCTTTTCTTCATGGTGATCTAGAAGAAGAGATTTACATGGACCTTCCACAAGGATTACGGAGACAGGGGGAGTCTAAGGTATGTCGTCTCCGCAAATCTCTTTATGGATTGAAATAGGCTTCTCGACAGTGGTACGCCAAGTTTACTACTGCACTTACGGGAGCTGGGTTCCAGCAATCCAAACATGATTATGCTTTGTTCACTTGGGCAAAAGGTACGTCGGTCATACACTTGATGATTTATGTTGACGACATACTTATTATGGGAAATGATGATTCCGCTGTAAAGAAGCTTAAAGACCATCTACATGTCTTTTCATATCAAAGACTTAGGGTCACCTAAGTATTTTCTTGGAATAGAGATAGCTTGTTCTGATCTAGGGATTCCCTTAGTCAGCGAAAGTTTGTGATGGAGATTATATCAAAAGCGGGATTATCAGGGTGCAAATCGGCAATTATTCCCATTGAACATAATGCCAAGTTGACCAGTGTTGATTATGATGCTGGGACGTCCTCCTCTGATGATCCACTATTGAAGGACCCGACAAGCTACCAAAGACTTGTTGGGAAGCTTATCTACCTCACTATGACTAGATCAGACATTTGCTATGCAGTATAGATTCTCAGTCAATTCATGCACAGTCCAAAGCAGTCACACATGAATGCAGCCTTAAAGGTGGTGAAATATCTGAAGAGATGTCCAGGACTAGGGATACTCCTCTCTAGAAAGTGCAGTATAGAGATGACAGCCTGTTGTGATGCGAACTATGCTACATGTCTCATGAGTAGGAGATCTATCACTGATTTTTGCATCAAATTTGGAGAGTCATTACTTTCATGGAAGACAAAGAAACAATCCACTGTATCATTGTCATCGGCAGAAGCTGAATATCGATCTATGGCAAAGACTATTTGTGAGGTAGTATGGCTACGAGGCTTACTTCTGGACCTTGGGGTACAAGTTAAAGGTCCGACATTACTTTTCTGTGATAATGATTCAGCACTCAAGCTTGAGGCAAATCTTGTACTACGTGAAAGGACAAAACATATAGAAGTTGATTGCCATTTTACTCAAGAGAATATCAAAGAAGGGATCATCGAAACCAGAGGGATCGGGACCATAGAACAGCTCGCGGATATCTTCACTAAACCCCTTTGTCAGGGACAGCATACATATCTTCTAAACAAGCTGGGTGTCTTGGATATATACAAGCCACTAGCTTGAGGGGGAGTGTTGAAGGAAGATATGATTGAAGATTTGGGATCTGATTGAAAATTTGTATTGATTGTAATTGATAGGAAATGTGATTATTTTAGGACTAAAAAGATTAGAAGAATTTATTTACTTTTTTTTTTAACCCACTTGTACGATATATACATCATTGTATTACATACAGAAATCAATGAAGCAAATACAATTTTCCTCTCCACACAAAATTCCCACATTCCTCTTCTTCTCGGATTCATGATAGGTATAAATGACACATTAGTAAAAATGAACTAAAATTTTTTACAAACGGAGATAGTGATCTAAGTTTGGGCCTTGGCATTTCAGTATTTATAGTCTCCATCATGGAAATAGAAGCCTATTATGAGCCCAAACAAAACCTCTAAGATTGTATGACCCTAGCAAGGCACTCCGACGACATACGTTTGGGGAGAAAAGGCTTACGTAACCCTGGCCTAATGAACCTTGACCTTGGTGAAGTGAGATATTGTGACCAGTGACCTTGGCAATTCTCGACTTGTGATATCTCACTTGAGCCACAATCCTCCAAATCTTGCCTATTAAATCTGCGACCCTTGGTGACTATTGGTGACAATATGCTAGCCTTGTGCGACCCTCGGTAGAGCTTCACTAGCAACTTAGATAGGCAAGTTAGAGACAATGAATAGCTTCTTATGAGGGTAAGATTGGAATATAAAAATATCAGCAAGGTCAATTTTGGAAAAGTTCTTTAGCCTTGAAACTTGCCTAATAAGAATGCTAAGAACCCAAAGCATATTTGAAGGTAAAAAATCATTTAAAAAAGCTGAAGCAAACGCAATTTTAGTTTGTCCCCGTGGAAGTAAAAACGAGATGCGCACATATTAAATGTACCCAATGCGAAAAGAACCAAGAAAATTCATAGAGTTGATAGTCATATAAGCTAGTGATTCATGTCTAACACACATGTTAGTATTCAAAGATCATGATTTTTTGACAAACTGTGGTGAAAGCATGCTAATCCATGTGGATAAACGAGGTGAAGTGTATTATCATCATATTATATTGAAGTTTTATCTTTGTCTTTCACATTTTATATTGTGGTATGTAGCCCGACAATGGGTCGTGCCCTATTAATCTCAGTAGCCGCAACATAGTGGTTCAACATCGTTTGTACAAATGTGATCTCTTTGCTGGGTTAGTAAAATATTTCACTTCAGTTCATCTCATCGTAGAACATAGTGCTTGATAATTGAGCGACGTCTATTTTTGATTACTTGAAAGGAAAAACAAAAGTTGAAAGAAAGACATCCCATTAGTCACATCCGAGTAATTTGTTCTATTTATCAATATAAAAGAAAATCTATCTTTTCCCCTGTTATCTATAGCACAAAACTAGTACGGCTTCGCATTATCGAAATGGAAAGGGGTGTTACAATCACCAAGAAAAAAGGGGGCGTGCTCCGGTGTGCTTCCGTGCAGCATCCTCTTGACTGACCCCTGCAATCCACCCGATGACAAGCTTGGCAAGAGTCTGCTTCTAGGAAAGTAAACAGGCGACTTTCCGTGCATGTCACTAAGCGTTCGAACAAAGCAAACGGTACAAATCATATCATATGTTATGCGGTTTTTTTTTTTGAAATATGTTATGCGGGTTACGCATTGGTTGTTGTGAATATGTTTTTTTTTACCAAAAAAGAGAAATGGCAACTTTCACTCGGATGGAATCTTGGTAAAACTTTCAAGTTACATAAAGATGCACAAGATTCACCCATGGAACAATTTTGAGTATTTATGAAAGCTATATCCACTGACATGGCATTTATTTTATCATGTCACCATTTGTTTCTATCTCAAACGTTATATATATCTAATTTGACATATATTCTAACGGTGGTCAAATTTATCCCTTCAAATAAAAGCTGGCGCCTTTACACTTGACACATGAAAGTTCGAGTAAAAAACATCTCTCGAACTAAAGTTTGTGTCTTTTCTTGTAACACTCAAGATCGGCGGCCAAAATGATCTTCCTACAGAAAAACCATATTTTTTTTTTCCCCATCAGATTTCTCATGCATTACGAACTGGTGATTGGTCCCCCGAGAAACGGTAGAATCTCCATAGCCACTAGATTTTACAACTTGATACCGAAATTTCTTCATTTATGCAGGGCAACCCACTTTCGATTTCTCCCGTTGGTCGCGTACCAAAGTAAATTGTCCTGAACTTTCCCCAATCCGAAGCCCACGTTCTCGACGGCACCGGCCAGAACCTCACCCCTTACCCTACGGGAGATGAGAAATGATTCCATTCATTCCTTTTTGCAGATTATGTTAAGACAACAAAGGCGCACTTGCCAATTGAAAAAAGCTATAAAAGCAGGTATGCTTTGTCTTAAACCAAACCCCCAAAACGAGGGGCTATTTCCAAGCACGGGCACGACGACGAAGACCCCGACCCAAAAGTAATGCCAACAAGAAGTCAACATGAGTGCAATGACGGAAAAGACCGAGACGAAGTTTCCCTCCATATTGCCTTCGACCAGCCGCTGAAGGGACAGTTCCGTAATCTCATCCCTATATCTCCCCCGTCCTCCCCCGGCTGAACCCGTCGAGAAGCTAGAACAAACATCCAGATAGGAGGAGGAGCAGCAGCAGCAGCAGCAGCAGCAGAAGAGTAGGAGGAAGTCATGGACATCGACACGGGAAGCTGTGGGCGAGAACTGGGCATCAAAGATGAGGTGATCAAGAAAGCTTGCTCCATCTCCATCAGAGCTCACCAGGCTCCAGCGGAGAAGCCCTTCCTCGTCGAGAAGATTCGCGGCAGCCCCTCGCAGGTCGTCATCGCCTTCTCCGGGGCTTGGACTTCCGATGCGTGGTCCACCCGAGATGGCACAGCCAAGGCTTTCGGAGAGACCGAGGTCAACCTCAACTCGTTCCCTTCTCTCAGGAGCATCGGCAATGACATAACCGCTAAGGTCAACGAGGCCTCCATGAACCGATTCCTACACATTATGGAGAATTCAGCGCTCCGCAGCGAGGTACTCTTGAATCTTGAATTCATTTCCAGTTTCTTCAGATGCCATTACTTTTTCATCACATAGCGGTTGATGTATATATCACATCGCCAACGATATGGTTAAGTTCAATTTCTCTGGACACGGTCTTACTGTGTTAGCAATGGAAGAGATGTTGTTCATTGACCACGTCTCCAAGCGAAAATTTTTTAGGGCCAGAATCTAACCGGGATTTGTCTTTCGTTTCCAGATGGACAAGGCAACGAGGGAAAGTAAGCCAATAATATTCGCTGGCCATTCTTCAGGCGGTCCGATTGCGATATACGCGGCCATTTGGTTGCTCGAAGAGTACAAAAGATTGCAAAAGACTCTGACTCATGGCCCTTTCTGTCTAACGTTCGGATCCCCTCTTACCACCGACCGCATCTTTTGCCATGCCGTCCGACGAGAGGAGTGGTCCGACCGCTTTGTCCACTTTGTCATGATCCATGACATTGTTCCCAGGATTTTGCTCGCCCCTCTCTCCTCCACAAAAGAGTTCCTAGAACAAAGCCTCCCGTACCTCATCTCACCTTCCGCACATCACAAAGCTGATTCAATTGACAAGTCGAAATTGACTGCCTTATTTGACAACGTGATGAGGAATGCATCATGTGTTGCAAGCCATGCGGCATGCATTCTAATGGGCAGCACAAATATGCTATTAGATACCATGACTAAATTCGTTCAGTTAAGTCCTTACCGACCGTGTGGGCAGTACGTCTTTTGCACTGGGACTGGCCGGTTGGTTGTCGTGAAGAACCCGGATGCTGTCTTTCAATTGTTGTTTTACTCTTTACAGCTCATGTCTGAATCAGAGTCTCAGCAGAAGGCAGTAGCAGGCTTACTGGCACATCTGGCTTATGAAGATGGACTAGACAAAAACCTGGACATGCGCAATGCAATTCATTTGGAGAACCTCTGCGAATTACCTCTCAGCTCAGATAACACTGCGGATATTGCGACCAAGACAATTGTCGACACCCTAAATGACCTTAATCTAGTAAGTTGGTTATCTGGCCTAAGGATTTTCCTATACATACCGAACTCACTTTTCTGATATTCTTTGAAAGTGTAATCGGATATTCACCATGTATGATTTTGTAATTACAGAGTGCGAGGGCAAGGCTGTGCCTTCGTGCTGCCGGAGAGTCAGAGAAGCAAAAAGAGGACAACCAGAAGAAGATTGAACGCAAGATGGGCATGATAAGGTCTGCCCTCGCCGATTTAGAAGGGTACCGGACCATGTGTGAGACTCGTGGCATGGGATATTTTGATGCTTTCAAGGTGCAAAAGCATGAGGACGACTTCAAGGCTAATGTGAAGAGACTGGAGCTAGCAGGCATATGGGATGAGATTATTGAGATGCTAAAACGAGATGAGCTCCCAGATAAATATGAGGCAGAGGAAAGCTGGGTGGAACTTGGCACAAAGTTTCGAAAACTTGTGGAGCCACTAGACGTGGCCAACTACTATCGACACTTAAAGAATGAAGACACAGGTCCTTACATGACGAAAGGAAGACCGAGACGCTACAAGTATACTCAAAGATGGCGAGAACACGCCGAGCAGTTGCCAAGAGGTTCGTGTGGTGAATCCTGCTTCTGGGCTGATGTGGAAGAGCTCAACCTTGCAGTTACTAGTAACCAACCACGGAATGAGCAGATGGCTTTGAATTTGGCGAATAAACTGAAAGAATGGCACGCTAAAGGGGAGGTGAAGAAGGATGCATTCCTGAAGGAGACCGCACTTGTCACATGGTGGAAAACTCTCCCAGACAACCACGGAGCAAAGCTCTGCATCAAAGATCTAATAGAGAGCTAAAAGAGGATTCGCCTGAAAATCCAGACACAATGAATGGCTGGCATCGTTCAAATAGGATTGTTGTCGTTTGCAGTTAATTTTCCCTGTAAATCATGTGTCATCAATAATACAAGTTGTGTAAGGAAATAAAAAAAAGAATCATTATTAAAGTTCCTCTGGAGGAGAGCAAATATAACGGTCCTACATTTGGTAAGCGATGAGAGACAAACTGATATCAGAACTAAACATTGTTATCATCGTAAACCAGATCACGAGCCTTCCTTAATTGGTTATCAGAGCACCCCCAGTGGAAAGTAACTGCAATTTTGCATCTAAAACTTTCAAACTTCCTTCAATCGCATGTCAGTTAATGTTATCCCACAAGAGCGAAAACACAGAGGCAACATACTCGAATTGCCAAGCACAGACAGAAAAGATCATGCAAGGCCTATGATGTACAAGGGCAGAGAGGGGGACAGAGGCATACAAAGGCGAACAACTACTAATTAACAAGCACGCGAAAGCAAAAGCAATTTAAACTGCTCCTGTTACTACGAAACCTGTGCATCTCATTTGCTTCAATCAAAGCTAATCCTAAAATACCGGAAAATCTGGCCATTAATTCCTGCATTGCTCCATAGACTATTTAAATAACCGCAACATTCATGCCCGGTCGACTACGTTGTATAACTGAGGAACCGAGCTGATAGCAACAAGATCACAAACAAAATGAGCATTCTTGATGATCAGAAAGCAAACCACGAGCAGCAGCTTGCAACAGGAGACGCGACATTCTCGAACGCAGTGCGAGTTAACATGAGACAATGAGGCTCTTAACCGGCAATTTCTTCATCATTGAGACATTATTTGCATTACCTGCATCACCGTTATCTGCATTACCCGTTTCAGCAATTTCATCTGGGCTTTAAACCCATTCAGCTGGAGTCCATTCAGGAAACGAAAAGCTCTTTTTATACTACAGATTCATGAGCGAGAGAGGGTTCAGTACAAACATGCTCGACACTCAAACAATTGGAACTCAAATTGGATTCTTCTAGACGAGGACTTACCAATTCTACAGCATCAAAGCAGTCATTGCGATGATGCCGTCTCGCTCAGAATCGAAACTGAGTCTAACGAGAATAGCATGCACAATTCCGCATCTACCCTCTCACCGTATCCCTCAAGCAACCGCCATCCCGCCCCTTCCCCGATCCCGTCAGCTCCCTTTCTCTCTCGGCCCACCACCGCTCCTCCTCTCCTCTTCTCCGACCGCCGCCTCCGACTTGGGCGATCTCTCTCCGCTTTCTCTTCGCCTCCGCCGTAAGTAAGAGCGCTGCTCTCTCCTCCCTCCGAGTAGTGGCGACTTCGGTGTGCGAGTTGCAGAAGAAGAAGAAGAAGAAGAAGAAGAAGAAGCAGGAGGAGGAGGAGGAGAACCAGAAAGGGAGGGTATTGGGCCATGTGAGGCGAGCTGGACTGTCTCGTTAGGGCCCTGGGTCAGCCGTTTCGGACCTCGAAGAGGAGCACGTTCGCGGGCCTCCAATCTGGTACGAGGTGGCCCGAGCCGTGGCCCTTTGTAACTGCACCGATCAAGATTAGGCCCGTTTGGAGGACAAATTCGACGTCACAGGAGTGAAGTTGTCGGTGCCAGTTCGCGTCCATGGGAGTATCCGTCACGCGGTGAGGAGTCCCTTTTCTTGTCCATTCTTGTCTTTTTCGAACACGGTTCTCTGGAATGGCTTCACATGTTCATCAAAAGGACAAGAATCTTTTCAAAAGCATGTGTTCGCGTTCGGCCCGAGATGCTTCCGGGCAGATAGTTTTGTTGACCCGGCAACTGTTGCTCTTTGGTCATCCGGTCGTTGCAAGACTTTGCTTATCTTTTATAAGGTGGGAAAAGGAGACTTAACTGGTCATCCGTTCTTTTTTGTACCGAAGAACACGCGTGGGGACCGGGCTATGGCGATTGATTATCCACTAAATTTCTAGGAAAGAGACTTCCACTTTTACTTTTCATTTATTTATTTTTATTAATTTTTTTATTATTATTACTTACTCTATTCTAACTTCTATTCTAATTATCATCCTCGGACTTTAACTCTACTTTATTAGAGGGTATGGGAGTTAAGGCTCACAGTTCAAACTAAATCATTTCATACTATAATTGTTTAAGAAAGTAGGGATTCAAACCTCCCATATCTTCATTTCCATATGATAAATTCCAGTGTTTATTTAATAGATAGTTGAAACACGGCTTCCCATCACAAGTCGAATGCCTCTTAAAGTTTTTGGAAGGATATGGATATTTGCAATACGAAATCACTAAAAAAAAAAAAAATTCGGTATTTCAAATTATAAAAAAAGGCAATCCCGACCTTTTCTTTGAAAGTAAAAAATAGGCGATCCCCTATAATCCTATGACTCCTAATCTAATGTCACCCGGCATAATCTCGATTATCTCCTATGAAATTTTGTAATATCACCGTCGACTATTCTAAAAACTTAAACTTTTAAATGGATATATGCATCTTATATTCTATTATTTTGATAAAAGGGAATCCTCCTCTTTTTTAAAATAGGCGATCCCCATTCATATCTGTTGGGAATAACGGATCCCCGAAAACCGGATTCGACACTAAATCGAACCCCTAAAAGCAATGCGGAAGACAAGCCAGGAAATTCACGTATCACCGATCCTAAAGCACACCACGGATTCGAGCGTCTTTTGTTAGCCATGAGATTAGACACCGACGTCGACAAGAGGAAGAAAATCTGGCCCTGTTCGATCCGATGGCGCCTTGAAGGGAAGAAAAACGCTTACTGTTTTTCTTTTCTTGTTGGAGAGAGAGAGCGCGCGGGAGAAGGGAAGACGTACATACGTTGATTGGCAAAACTGTGTCTTCTCTCTCTCTCTCCTCCCTTTTATACGTCCCTCCATCCACGGGCCCTATTCCCGTGGGCCGGGCTTTTTGGGCCCAACTTGGGCGGACGGGCCTTAAGCCCATCAATAATAAAACCATCATCTCCCACTCGCACATGGTGGGCCGAACATGATTCTCTTTACCTCTCTTCAACATTAAATACCAGGTGAATAATCCGTGCGACCAAATATCTTTGAGGCTCGTTCTTATACATCCATTAAGAATATATAGCGGCTCATAATTGGGCGTCACACTCTGAGTAGATTTAGTATGCAGTCGTCCTAGATCGATCGATCACATTTATATCTCTCTTGATCTCTTTTAAAACAATGATATATATATATATATATATATTATATTCACAATTATAATTATCACAAAGACAGTCATAATTGATCGACCAGTGAATACAAAAAGTACAATGTGATTCTCCAAAATCGATCTTCCTCTTTCCTTCAAACTCTCAATTTCAGTTTAGCTTGCTTTTCTAGAAATATCCCATTAGATCGAATCAACTCATGACCATTGGCAACATCCTAAGATAGCAAACACTAAATAGAAATCTTGAGAATAAGTAAAAGTCATGAGGGGACTAAAATTTGAGGAACTCTTTTCCTCAAGAGTCTCACACGTCATAAAAGTTGAGATCAAACTTTTTGCCACTCTTATTGGTCGTCTTATACATACGTAATATGAAATACGTATTACGGTATTGACTTCTTTCCCATGGAGTGTATGTCTACACCTTTCAATACCGTACAGATGATAGTTCAGACATACCCAATGTCTAACTTGAGTTCACGTACCTACTCATTCACAAAATTCATCAAAACTCACATCTGGCATCTTAGACAGATTAGGTAAAATATGTGGGGTATTTTACTTTCGGACATCGCAAGTATTATGTCATCATCTTAACACTTAGTTAAGGCGACATTCGTATTTTAAGCTTGAGCTCTCGATTATCACCTAGATAATAAGCTTAAAAACAGTCTCATCTCTATTTATCACACAGTAAATAGAGGCGATTAGCCGTGTGAGTGGGCTAATCTTTTATCTGTCCGACATACTTCCTCAACTTATAATAATACACTGAGTATTAAGATGCATAAAGATCATACAAAGATTCATAGGCATTAATCAATGAAAAACAAAATTTCATAAATGTGAACAATTCGGGAAATTACAATCAAAGTACATGAGACTCTACGCAATCCTAGAGATTTTACATGACCACAAAACACATCTCTAGGTATTGGCTTTGTCATAGGATCTGCTACCATTCTATGCGTAGATATGTATTGTAAGTTCACATCCTTTCGTGCAACCATATCTTTTACAAAGTTATACTTAGTATCTATATGTTTGGTCTTGCCATGATATTTTGGATCTTTGGTGTACGCTATAGCTGCTTGGCTATCACAGTTAACCAATAATGGATATGCAGCTTTCTCAATAACACCTAAATGATCCAAAAATCTCTTAAGCCAAACTCCTTCTTGTACTGCTGCTGATAATGCCACGAACTCAGCTTCCATCGTGGACAAGGCTATACACGCTTGCTTCTTATTACTCCATGATATGGCGCCATTGCTCAGTAATAAAGCAAATCCTGAGGTAGATTTCATTTCATCTAAATCTTCTCCCCAATCAGCATCTGAATAGCCTTCAAGTCGCAGATCCTTTCCTTGGTAATTCAACTTGTAATCGCAGTTCCCTTCGAGATACCTCGGTATTCTCTTAACGACCTTCCAATGTCTTTGGACTGGATTGGATTGGTATCTACTCATCATTCAAGCGCAAAACATATGTCGAGTCTTGTGCACATCATAGCGTACATCAAGCTCCCAACAGCACTAGCATAAGGAACATGTTTCATTTGTTCATTCTCTTGTGGAGTTCTTGGACACAGTCTATGGCTCAACCCTTCACCTTTTGCAATAGGAGTGTCTATGGGTTTACAATCTTGCATACGAAATCGTTCAAGAACTTTATTTATATATGTTTCTTGCGAAAGAGACAACGATCTCTTCGAACGATCTCTTGAAATCTTAACTCCAAGAATGTATGCAGCTTCACCCATATCCTTCATCTCAAAGTTGGAAGACAACCAACTCTTGACAGTCTTAACAAACTCCGTATTGCTTCTGGCAATTAGTATATCATCAACATATAATGATATGATCACAAATTGATCATTGGATCTTTTGATATATACACAATGATCCTCATCAATCATTGTAAAATCATATGCCATTATGGCATTATAAAAACGTATATACCATTGTCTTGATGACTGCTTGAGACCATATATCGATCTCAAAAGTCGACATACCTTTTTTTCTTGGCCTTTCACTATGAAACCAGCAGGTTGTTCCATATATATTTCTTCCTCTAATTCTCCATTGAGGAAAGCAGTCTTTACATCCATTTGATGTAACTTAAGATCCAGACTAGCCACTATTGCCAGAATGATGCGAATTGAGGTAAATCTCACTACAGGAGAAAATGTATCTTCATAATCAATTCATTCCTGTTGATTATACCCCTTCGCCACAAGGCGAGCCTTATGCCTTTCTATCGAGCCATCAGCCTTTCGCTTTATTTTGAGAACCCACTTGTTCCCAATAGCTCTGCGTCCTTTTGGAAGATCAACCAGTTCCCAAACTTGGTTTGATTTCATTGACTCCATTTCCTCTTCCATTGCATTAATCCATTTTTCCTTACTAGGGCAATTCAGAGCCTCATTAATATTTCTTGGCTCATCCTCATCTTGTGGAGCAACCATAAAAGTTTCCCGTTCAATGTCAAAACGTCGACGGGGAATACTTTGGTGACTTGTTCGCCGTATGGGAGATTGTACACTTTGCACATCAATCCCCATTATGCTCCCACTTGGATTAGGTAATGATGATGTCGTCTCATTATGTGGTTGTAATTGAGAATGAGTTGAATTCAATTCATCACTTCTCATATTACTCCCACTTGGACGAACTCCACTAATATCATTATCTTGATTCAAGGTCTCAAATAGGGAACAATCTTCCCCTATTTCGCCCTTCTTAGGAAATTCATCCTATAAGAATATGACATCTCGTGATTCAAATTCAGTTATACTCCCACTTTCCTGCTCACCTATGAACACATACCCTTTCGAGTGTTCTGAGTACCTTATGAAAATACTCTTCTTTCCTCTCGGGGACCCAATTTCCCAAACTTGTGAGAGGACTCATGTGTATAGGCAGCACAACCCCATGGCTTAAGAAAACTTAAGTCCGGTTTTCTACCCGTCCATAACTCATATGGAGTGGAAGTAACGATTTGGAAGACACCCGATTAAGTATATAGGCAGCAGTTAACAACGCATCACTCCAAAAGGTAATAGGTAAGTTAGCATGCGCCATCATGGACCTAACCATTTCCAGTAGGGTTCTGTTTCTTCTCTCCGCAACACCATTTTGTTGAGGAGTATATGGAATAGACAACTGTCTTTCTATTCCTTTTTCATCACATAATTTTTGAACTCATCGGATAAATATTCTCGACCTCGATCGGATCTCGGTGTTTTTATTTTCTTGTCTAATTGATTTTCCACCAGGTTCATAAACCTTTTGAAACAACTTATTGCTTCAGATTTATGAGAAATCAAATAGACATATCCAAATCGAGTGTAATCATCTATAAAAGTGATGAAATAAACAGCCCCATGCCTTCCTTTCACATTCATTGGACCACAGACATCAGAATGGATTAAATGCAGAGGAAATTCAGCTCTTTTTCCTTTTCCAAATGGTTTCCTTATCGTTTTCCCTTCTAGGCAATGCTTACATATGGGCAAATCGACTTTTCAATGTTGCCCAACAAGCCCTCTTTGGCTAGTCTATTCATACGTTTGTTGGCCAATGTGACCAAGTCTAGCATGCCACACTTTCACATCATTATCATATGTATTAGGAGACGTGAGAAGGGAATAACAAACATTTGCATTAACATAATCGATATCTAATACAATGAAACCATCCGAAAATAACCACAACCATAGTAATTTGTATCCAAAAACAAATTCACACCTCTACTATAGAAGTTCATATTAAAACCTAATTTAACCAACACTAATACGGACACTAAATTCCGACGAATCTCGGAGCATACAACACATCATGTAGGAACAAAGTGCGTCCACCACGCATATTCGGTTGGCATGTGCCAATTCCTTTCACTTCAGCTACGGAGTTGTTTCCCACATAGATCCACTTAGTTCCAGTAGGCACTCGTCGGAATTCCACGAAGGATCCTCTATCCTTCGCTACATGGTCCGTCGCTCCTGAATCCACAGTCCACAAAGGATTAGATTCAGTTAAGAACAAGGGGCGAATACCTTCTTTGGCTCACGACAGTCACGAGCATAGTGACCATTCTCGTCACAATTGTAGCATTTCACCCTTGCAAGCTTTTTCATGCGAGGACGCTTTCCTCTTCCATGTTGGTTAAACTTGGGTTTCTTCCCTGAAGGACCTGCTTCCTTGCCTTTCCCTTTATCAACCCAGTTAGGACGTTTGCGCTTGGAGCTCAAAGCTCCATGTGAGCTAGAACTAGCATGATAGAGTTCAGCATCCGGCTTAGCCGCCAAGATGCGGTCCTCTTCCAGCTCAAGATGGCGCATTGCATCCTCAAAAGTTTTGATATTTTCATTATGGGTCAGGTGCACCTTCATATGCTCCCAACTCGAGGCAAGGAACGAATCTTGCTTGCACTCGCTGCTCATCCGTGAGGACATGACCGGTATCTTTCAGCTCATTTATCATGTTTGACATCTTTCTAAGATGTCGCTTCATGGTCTCGACCATGAGGCTTCTTATAGGAGTCAAACCTAATAGTGAGTGTCTCGATCCTGGTCACCGAAGTATGACCAAATCTAGCTGCCAATGCCTCCCACATTTCCTTGGCATTGTCAAAACGCCTAAACTCTCGCATGACGTCATTTTCCATGCCGCTCGCAACGTGATGCGAGCAAGAGAGTTCTTTCTTTTCCACGCAGAAAAAGCTTCATTGTCCCTCTTGTGCTTTGTGCAAAGTGGTTCCTTCTTGAGTTCTACCATGGTTAGGTTAAGAGCCTCAAGTGCTTCTTGCTCTTCCCAAAGACATCTTGGATTTTCATTTGCCAAATTTCATAGTTGTCACCATTAAGCTTTTCACATTTGTTCAGCTCGGCAACTATGCTCTTTGTGGTGAAGCCATTGATCGAACACATCGAGACAAATATGCATGAATTATTAATGCCTATCATTTATGCATCCCTATTTACATAGACCCATCATATTAATGAATAATTTCAAGTAAGGCTTCAGAATCAAAAGGTTACTACGTTTCCAATCATCCTCCAAAAATCCTAACTTAAAATTATCATTAATATAATTGTCTTATGCAAAATAAATTCTATGAAGTTACAAAAACTTCTATAACTACCCACAGCTAATTACCCACAACAACCAGCAATAACAGAAAGCAATAGATAATTGATATCCAATAAAACAATAATGCTTTCAACTAATACAATCAAGACATTGGTTGCTACATCAACAACAATCAGGTAGTAAACATTACATAATTATGTCCACAAAGCACACTTAACATAAATCAGACAATACAACTAACACAAAGTCAGCACACGCACTGGGAAAGATCCTCTTTTTGTTCAATTTCTTGATCTTTTCCCTTGTCATAATACAGTAATATTCATTTACAAAATCTATTACAATTTTCTTATATGAAGCAGCTCCGTTGACATCCCATATGCGATTCAACACATCTTGCCATTTAGGTGGAAGAATGTTTATGAAAAATCGCACCATCTCTGACTGTGACATAGGACGACCATTCCATATGACCTTTTGTATCTTCCCATTGACCTCAAGGACATGATCAATTAAGTCACCACTCTCCCTTCGATGATCAGTCAGCTCAGCTATCAACTTAGACAGCCTTTCCTTTTGTTCATCGGTAAGTGCGCGAATAGGTGTACGCAACCTGAGGGGAGGCATAGTTCCTGCAACAAATGCAGAACTGTTCTTGCAACAAATGCAGAACAAATAAGGGATCACATATAATCCACATAGACTTAATTGAAAAAGAAACACATTCTTTCCCCTTTTTTTTTTTTTTGGTCAACGGTCAACGGTCAACGGTCGTCGGTCAACGGTCAACGGTCGTCGGTCAACGGTCAACGGTCGTCGGACCGGTCGGACCGGACAGACCTGTTGGACCGGTCGCGCCCGGTCGGGCGGTTCGGGCGAACTGACGGCACGTGCCGCGCGTGTGCGGCGTCGCGCCGGTTAGTCGGGTTGGGTCGGGTCGCCGGTCGGGTCGCCGGCCGGTGACCGCCGGCCAACCATCGTCGTTGCGACGTCATCGATGGACGTCACCCAGCCGGTTCCGGCCGTTGGGTGACGTCATGCGCCGCGCCACCGACATCGATCCACGGACCGGCGCTTGCCGGCCGCCGGGCGTCGCGCTGCTAAGGTTCGCCGGCCGGCGCGTGTGCCTCACGCGGCCTGGCGAGCCCAGCGCTTTCCGGCGCGTCGCGCCCACGCGTTAGCGGCTTTTGGCCGCGCGTGCGGCATCTCCGGTGGCGTTCGACATATTGCCGGACTCGTCTCGACGAGCCTTTTCACCCTATGCCATCAGAATTTGATTTCGACTTATAGAAAGTCGAGAAACGGACGAAACAGCGCTCGGGTGTCGGGATTTTGCGCCCCGATCCGTGTCGGCCGAATTACTTCGCGAAAAAACAATAAGAAAACACGAAAAAGGGTCGGGAAGACATGAACTAGGGCTCTGATACCAATGTTGGGAATAACGGATCCCCGAAAACCGGATTCGACACTAAATCGAACCCCTAAAAGCAATGCGGAAGACAAGCCTGGGAAATTCACGTATCACCGATCCTAAAGACACCAGTTCGAGCGTACCTTGTTAGCCCAGATTAGACACCGACGCCGACAAAAGGAAGAAAATCCGGCCCTGTTCGATCCGATGGCGCCTTGAAGGGAAGAAAAACGCTTACTGTTTTCTTTTCTTGTTGGAGAGAGAGAGCGCGCGGGAGAAGGGAAGACGTACGTACGTTGATTGGCAAAATGGTGTCTTCTCTCTCTCTCTCCTCCCTTTTATATGTCCCTCCATCCACTGGCCCTATTCCCGTGGGCCGGGCTTTTTGGGCCCAACTTGGGCGGACGGGCCTTAAGCCCATCAATAATAAAACCATCAATATCCAACAATATTGTTTAGGTTTTATGTACCATGGCCCCCACCAAACAAAACAATCATCAAAGGGACATTTTTTGGGTAAATTGGAACCAACTCCGCCTGGCCTGTATCTTCCCTTCCCATGCTAAACCGTCAAACAAGCAGCACTTTACAGAGAGAGAAGTTCGCAATGAAGAAGATACACGTTTACACACAGACCATGGGGACAGCATCAAAGCTTTTGCCGGAAACCATCAATGCTCGTGTCAACCCGGAGAAGCCGTGTTCCGTCGAGACGAAGATTTGCAATTGGCCCTTCGCGGGTCTCTGGACGGGGGCCTTTTTACCGCACGATCAAGCTTAGCCCCGGTCGGACCGCCATAGGCTCGTCGCCATTGAAATTAGAGAATGAACTCTCGTCAGCATAGGGGTGTGACGTTCTAGTTCTAGATGCAAGTTTAGCGTCCATTTGATTGAATCGACTATGTGATAAGGAATCCCTCTTCTTCGCTCCTTCTGTCTTTTCGAAAATTGGTATTCTGAAATTGCCCGAATATTCATTGGAAGACCGAAGTCTTCGCAAAAAACACGTCGTCTCCCCCGAGATGTTTCCTGGCAATTTCCTGTTGACTTGACGAACGCTATTGGTCATCCAGTCATCGAAAGCTTACGGATCCTTTTTAGGGAAGGAAGATGAGAATGATGGAATACACACGTGCAAACCAAATTATGCCGATGGCAAAATTGATGAATTTTTAGTCAACAATATGCATGATCATCTTATCCCGCGTGACCCCACCTCGATGCCTTTAAGCATAGCCCCAATTATCCCAACTCGAGAGAATAAATTTAATGAGATGGATTGCATTAAGTAGCAGCAATAACCGATTAATTATCATTGCTCACGTGTTATGAAGCTGATTTTACTCGACGCTATATATGTATATATCTTATTTTTGATTGGTCAATTACATTACATCGTGTTTCAAAAATGTGCTACATTTTTTTTTTTATTTTTTTTATTTTCGAAGAGTTTGGAATATGACTATGCGGAACACCTAAAATCTTGTGAAATCATAGAGATTCTTATTGTTATCTTTTGATATATTAATTAATAAGTTAGGAAAGAAATGCAATTCTCAGTTTTTTTAAATAGATAATCCCCACTTTATACGCAACTCCACCTTGATATTTCCAATTAAAGCCTGAATTATGTTGTGCCTACCAAGAGATAACTTCAGCTCCAATTACATAATTTCTCTACCAAACTTGTACTAACAAAAGAAGAATAAAAACTAGAGCGATTGTAGTGGGTGCCATTAGGAATTCGATTATATTAGTAAGCTAAGTCTTTGGAGTGTAAGTGCCAGTCCTTTTCCTTTCTTCGGGGGCCCACCATGAGAAGCTTTCTTCCCACGCATATCCATATTTTTGAACTTTTTCTTTATGGAAAAAAGGACGCCTTATACTTCTACTTTCAATTAAAGGTAAACAATCGGCATCGCAAACAATAGAGAGTTTTAAGTATAAAAAAGATATAATACCAAAAAGCTAGGGGACTACCTATGAGTATACCTAATTCCTTATGTGAAAAAAAATGTTTTGTCCGGAATACCTAATCCATTGACTCAAACGCCGTCCAAGATGACAAGTCAATGATGAGTCAATGAGCCCGCTCAATTGCCCAAAGCACCCATCACCAGCCTCACACCCTATGCCACCAATCACAGCCGCTCGATGCAGACCCACTGGGGGACCCACCCCCCAACGATCGTCGAAGGGACAACTGAGGAAGCTTCAACCATGCACCATTTGGCGTACATCTTCCCCCTCCAGGCCAAACCGCCAAAAAAGCACATTCTGCGGAGAAAGAGAAGCTCACATAGAAGAACGTAACACATCTACGCACAGGCCATGGACAGAATTCTTGGGATCAACGATGGAGTGATCAAGGCAGCGTTGTCTGCATCCATCGAAGCTCGTGACGATCGACAGGAGTTGAACATTCGCAACAGCTCTTCGGAGGTTGTCGTGGCCTTCCCCGGATCATGGTCTCCCGAGGACTGGTTCCCTAAAGACAGCAAAGCCAAGTCCTTTGGAGATGACCGGATCGACCGCAAGAAGTTCCCTTCTCTCAGGAGCATCGGCTTGGATGAGGACGCCAGGGTCAACAAGGCGTTCATGGAGAGATTCCTACGTATTCTGGATGATGGAAGCGGAAGGCTCCGCTCCGAGGTATTCTCGATTCTCGAATGATGCTCTGTTTTTGCCGTTGTTTCAATGCGTCAAAGAGTCGGTAGTAATAATTCTCGGACAGCAATTTTAAGGCCATATCTAGAGTTCACAAAGTTTGGTTTGAAAATTAGGAAACTCGAGTAGTGCCTACTTTCGCCTTCCGTAGAAACTGTCGGCGGAACACTGTAGATCGGAAACTAGAGCTGGCACTGGTAATTTACTCACGACCACACATCCTCTACCATTGAAACTCTCATCCTGTTCTGTACTTTCCCTCAAGTCATAGCATGTGACGAAGATTTAGGTACATAGATCATATAACAAGCACAATCTCGTGTGCTTCAGTTTGGAATTTACCGTACGGTGTCTTCAGCTTTTTACCTTGTGAGAGTAAAAATCCCTCCTTTGTGCAGACTACTTTATAAATGTTGTCTCCAATAATTGGAGTTTGAAGAACACTCTCTCCAAGTCCATTAGACAATAACAATGACATGGATGGTTTAGTTCAAGTCTCTCTCAACCTACAATTAACAGTAACGGGACATTCATCATCGACCGAGCATAATTGAAGCAAGTAAATAAACAGTCAGAAATGAACCTGAACTTGTCTTTTATTTTCAGGTGAAAAAGGCGTTGGACGATAATAAGCAGATAATATTTACAGGCCATTCATCAGGTGGCCCAATTGCGATTTACGCGACAGTTTGGTTCCTTGAGGAGCACAAAAAACTAAAGAAAGTGGAGACTCCCCGTGCTTTCTGTTTAACATTTGGATCCCCAATTACCACCAACCGCACCTTTGGCCATGCCATTCGGCGTGAGCATTGGTCCGATCACTTTGTGCACTTCGTTACGAAACTTGACATCGTTCCCAGGATTCTACTTGCTCCTCCCTCCTCTACAGGGGGGTTGCTACAAGAAATCGCCTCTTTCTCTAAACCGAGTCACGAACCCGCTTCAATCAACAACTTGACTTCCTTTTTTGTGAATGTGGTGAAGAATGCATCATGTGTTGCAAACTATGCAGCTTGCCAACTGACGGGAAGCAAACATACCTTATTTGACACTATGTCTAGATTCATCAAGCCAAGCCCTTACCGACCGTGTGGGAATTATGTCTTTTGCACCGAGATTGGTAGGTCGGTGGTCGTGAAGAACCCGGATGCGGTCCTTCAACTGTTGTTTTGCGCTTTACAGATCAAGACCGAAAGAGAGCTTCCGAATATAGCACAAAAAGCTTAAGGGCACATTGGACATATAAAGAAGCAGTAGACCAAAGCCTGGTCTCGAACAATGTTGTTTATTTAAGGGACCATCGAGAATTGCCTCTCAGCTCAGATGATGTCGCATTAAATGGCCGTAACCTGGTATGGTGGATATTTTATTTGGTCCAAGGAATTTATTTGAAAAATGAACTGTCTAATTCCCTAATAATCTTTTAAATTATTGTGTTTATTTGAAGAACCTCCGAGAATTGCCTCTCAGCTCAGAAGATGCCGCATTAAGTGACCTTAACTTGGTATGGTCGATATTTTATCTGGTCCAAGGATTTTATGTGAAAATCATATTTGGTCCTTTACGTGAAGATACTTTATCTAGTCAAAGGATTTTATGTGAAAATGAACTGTCTAATTTCCTAGTAATCTTTTAAATTATTGAGAAAAGGTGATTGAATATTTGACGATATATGATCTTGTGATCATAGTACACAACGGGGAGGCTGTGCCTTCGTGCCGCCGGAGAGTGGGAGAAGAGGAAACAGGATAACCTGGAAAAGATCCAAGTCAAGGAGGCGGACACAGAGAAATACCTCGACGCAATAAAAACGTACCGGACCACGAGCAAGAAGGACGGCGTGGGATATTACGATGCTTTCAAATTGCAAAGGAAGGAGGAAGACTTCAAGGCTAACGTAAAGAGACTTGAACTGGCAGCTATTTGGGACGAGATCGTTGAGATGCTAAGACGCGGGCAGCTCCCCGATGAATTTGAGGGAGATGAAAAATGGGTGAATCTCGGCACGCGGTTTCGCCAACTTGTGGAGCCACTAGACATAGCCAACTTCTATCGACACTCCAGGAAGGACGATGCAGGTCCTTACATGAAGGATGGAAACAGGCCAAGTCGGTACAAATTTTCTCAAAGATGGCGAGAACACAAGTACCAGTTGCCGCCGATGCAGCAGTCGCAGCAGTCACATTTTTATGGTGAATCCACCTTTTGGGCCAAGGTGGAGGAGCTCAGAACTGAACCGTGGGAAGCAATAAAGGACGAGGTTCCGGTTCTGGGGAACCGCCTTAAAGAGTAGAACGAAAACGGCGAGGTGGAGGGTGATGTGTTCTTACAAGAGAGCACGCTCGTTAAGTGGTGGGAATGCCTCTGTGAAGACCATTCTGAGTTGCGCGGCATTCTTCCGACACCAGCTGTCGAGTGAGATTTGTATTGCTATTTCTCAAAGTAGCAAGATACCTTCAGTATTCGTAAATATGTTTGATATGCCTATTTATAGGCTTTCTTCACGGACATAGTCTTATGATGGTGGTCGATGCATAGACTAAGTGTTTTCCATTTGATCCACACTCAATTATCCATCTCTATCTATCTACTTGATAGAGAGATTATTTCTTGGATTCTTCTGCGCACGATGACGTGGGCTCCTTTCTGCTTCTATTTCCACCTGCTTCTTCAGACAAAATATATTTAAATATTATTCCTGATAACTCTTGTAAAATTGATCATATTTTTTAACAGAACATAAGCTAAAGTCCTGCATCAGAAATACATGCCAAGCTGAAAATTCCGCCTGCTGCTGAAGTGTTGTTTGAGAAGCCAGACCCAGCAACTAGCTGGCATCATGCAAAGAGGGTCGTTGCCCTTTTCACTTGATTGTCTCTGTAAAAGAAATGTCATCAGTGAAAAAAATTACCCTTCGAAAAACAAAAGGAGGACCTCTGAAGTCTTCTTCACGTCCCCGAAGATCCTAAGCACACGAAAGGAAAAAAAAAGATGGAAGAAACCATAGAATTGCTCCAGTGAAGAGCTGATACAAATAATGTACATTATTGAGCCCTTTAGAATTCCTCGTTTCTTATTAGACTCTGCTATATAGAGAAAAAGACTAAAACTGACTGCAGAACCAGCCGATAGCATTTCTGTAAAATCAAATGGCATGCCTTCTCTAATTGGTTGTCCAATGCAAACTAGCCAGAGTTTTGCATCCAAAAGACATCAGCTTCCTATGTATTAGTGCCTATCAGCCAAGTACACTGCACAAAATGAAGACAAAAACATTTTTGAATTGCCAAGGAGAGGCAGAAAAAAATGGGCAAAACGTTGCTATACAAGATAAGATGGGGGAACAAAGGCACAGCAAAGACTTGAGGGAATCCTTAGCGCAAAAAGAAAAAAGTTTGCCTATTGTAAGAACACGAAAATGCCACATCTCCATGTGTCCAAATGCATAAGCATACTCAAGGGAGTAGGATGATGAAAGAGAGGAAGAGAGTCGAGAATCAGTTACCAAAGACGTACCACCTGAACTTCCAGCTTAAAAGACAGTGCATGGTCAAGAATCATTCTCTTCGGAATGAAACCAAAAAAAGGAAAAACAGAAAACACCTCTTGGTATGACATTAGATACATCCAGCCGTACTGAAGAAAGTACATTTCCCATATGCTTACCCGAACTTCAACGACTACCAAACATGTGTATAGTCATGTGCTTCAAAACTGGAGTAATTCCTAAAGTAGAGGTGATTCTTGCTTCACTCTATCAACCTATTAAGTAACTGCAACATTTAAGTAAGATCGACTACATTGTCGAACAAGGAACCAAACCAATAGCTTCAAAGCACTAGCTAGATACCCAAATCCTCTTATTTAAAATACAGAGATCGAATTATGGGGAAACGCCATCCAAAAAAGTAAATACAATTAGAAGTGCATAAAGTCCAAACAGACGAAGGTTCACAAATGGATTTAGATAATTTTTCTTTCGACTTTCTCGGGGATCGACCCCTCAACCCTAAGTTACAATGTCACATGTCCAAACCCCCAACCCACCCATGACCACTAGGGGCAACTGCCCACTAGGCCAACTGCCATAGTAATGAGAGCTGTACAGGATTCTTCACTTGAAGAACCTATTTTACATACTTCAAGATGAAATACTTGTACTATAAAGAGAAACATGAATCGCCTCCTACAATTGTTCCACAACATCTCAAATCTTTCATCTGATGTGATTTTGCCTCCAAGAATAATCTGTTCCCACTTCGGAATGTGCATACTCTTTAAAAAGATCTTAAGGGTTGATCGTAAGGAACATAAGTTTATGTAATATTCACTATTCACATGATATGGATAGCTCCAGACAATAGTGTTCATACCAAATTAATAGAAACACATCAGCCATGCTACGTCTGGCCTATCCAAAGTACGTATGTAAGGAATAATGACGCAAATTAAAGAAGAAACTAAATTAAAGACAGCCTCTGACTGTTAAATCACAAATACACGACTTCATTGGACTTCTGAAAATGTACTACTTACCCTTCTATTAACTATATATTCTTAAGTCTTGACCACCAGGGCCTGTTGGCAGAGCGGATAGATCACTCAGAGGTAAGTCCTAGGTTGAATTCTGGGGCGCGTGTGCATACATGAACATGGTAAATGGGGAGGGCTATCTTGTTTTAAACATGCCGTAAGTTCATGACTGGCCAGGCCCTTAATGGACAACAGCAGCAGCAGCAACGATACCCAAGCCTTGTCTCACCTCTTTATACAATAGCACTCTGTTTTCTGTCCATTAATGCAAAGAAAGTGGGAGTTAGTTACATGCAACTCCGTCCAGCCAGCATACTCAATGATTACTGGCACTCTGAATGTGATATCAGCAATAAAATGGCAAGAGGATCTGACACCAAATGTCTCACCTTGAGAAGGCAATGCAACTAACCATAATTAAGAGAGGAAAGAGTTACATGCTACCATCACTAACCACTACGAGAATTCCTTCTCAAAAGCGGCATTCCTGAATCACATGCAACCGACTTGAAAGACACATTATAGAAGGGATGCACTGTTCACCCGAAGAATCCAGTTAAGCTAAAACTACTCCAGCTAGACATCCTATGTTACAGACAATTAACCTACAGATACTTGAAAAGCGTTCAATGACAGCACAGATTCACAAGAGAGAGTGGGCTTAGCACAAACCCAAAGATCACTCAAATCTTTACACCCCTGACCAAAAGGCAAACCACGAGCGGCAGCTTGCAACAGGAGACGCGACATTCTCGAACACGGCGCGATTACACCACAGATTCACGAGAGACTGATTTCAGGGCAAATCTGCTCAACACTTAATAGTTGGAACTCAATTTGGATTCTTCGAGACAAGGACTTAGTTGCAGAAGAAGAAGAAGAACCGGAAAGGGAGGGTATTGGGCCATGTGAGCGAGCTGGACTGTTTTGTTAGGGCCCTGGATCAGCCATTTCGGATCTTGAAGAGGAGCACGTTCGTGGGCCTCCAATCAGGTACAAGATGGCCCGAAGCAGGGCCTCCACTCTCCACAAATCGAGATTACTAGGAGTGAGCGATTCCAAATTCTGTAAAGATTCTATTTGGAACTTATCCATTGGAACAGGTTCCTCGTTTTTTAGAATCTGGAAACTTTTCTGTATAACTTGAAATCCAAAACCTACCTTGTTACAGGTTGCAAAGTTGATTTTTACTTGTATTAACTTGAAACTTAAAACCTACCTTATCATAAGTTCTAAAGTTGGTTTTCATTTATATTATTAATTGAACAATTACAGTGAATTATGAGCTTTAATGACCATCACTTGCCACTATAATTCACTGACCATAAGTTATATTTAGATATATAAAAAAATATGCAACATTAACATGGTAAAACTCTCGGTTATAAAATAAAATTTCAGATTAATGGTTTTGGATTATATACTTATCATCAAATGTCATGAAATATAGCAGAATCATGCATAGATATAGACTGAGAAAAACATGAAAACCTAGAGGATCTTTATTTGGTTTTCAAATTCCAGATTCCATGCTAAAACCATGCTCACCTGTATTAATTACTTTCGATTGGAGCACCATAACAGGCGGGTTGCCATTGAAATTGGAGCATAAATTCGTCGTCGTAGGCGTGACGTTGTCGATGCCAGTTTCCGTCCGTTTGATTAACCATCACGCCATGAGGAATCCCTTTTGTTCTCCATCTTTGACTTTTTCGAATATGATTCTCTGGAATCGCTTCACGTGCTCATCAAAAGGCCCGAACCTGTGCAAAAACACGCGTTCATGTCCAACCTGAGATGTTTCCTGACAGATATCTTGTTGGACCGGCAATCGTTGCTCTTGGGTCATCCGGTTGTCGTAAGACTTTGCTAATCTCGTTGACCCGGCAATTTTTCGTTCGCATTGAAGAGTACACGTTTGGGGGACCAGGTTCTGTTGATTGGGTTACTGATTAAATTTTAGGAAATAGACTTCTGCATTTTCTTTTCATTTATTTATTTTTATTTAATGAAAATTTGAAACACGACTTCCCATCAAAATCAAAATTTTTTTAGAAGGGTATGAGTACTTGCAATATGGAATCACTAACAAAAGAAACTTCAGCATTTCAAATTATAAAAGAAAGGCAATACCCAACCTTTTCTTTAAAAGTTAAAAATAGGCGATACTTGACTCTCACGTGACTCCCAATCTGATGTCTTGCAGCATAATCCCGATTGTCCCGTGACAGTGATGACGTCATGTGGCGATCTATTATCATTGTTTGCCTGCTATGAAGCTCATCCTACTCAAAGCCATGTGTGTATAGTTTGTACACATCTTATTCTTGATTGGTAGATTGCACCACATGTCACTATTATGTGATAGATCCATCATGGGAAAATACCTTCTTGATTCAAAATTACGGTACTTCTTTTTTATTTTTTATTTTTGAAGAGTTGAGAACATGGTTATTTATCCAAAGCTGAACACCTAAAGTCACATATACATTCTTATCGTTATCTTTTGGTATAGTAGGCATTAAGTTAGGAAAGAAATACAATCCCCAACTTTCTTTTTCTTTTTTCAAATACGTAATCCCCACTTCTCAAGCGGCTCCACTTTGATTTCTCCGATTTGAACCTGAATTGTATGGTCCCTACCCAAGAGATAACTTCAGCTCCTATTACGTAACTCTATCCAACTTGTATTTACTAATTGAAAACAAGACTGAGGTCGTATCTCTATCCATTGGCTCAACCGCCATCCAAAAGACAAGTCAAGAATAATTCGAGTCAATAAGCGCTCAATTGCCCAAAACATCACCAGCCTCGCACCCTATTACACCAATCACAGCCGCTCGATGCAAAGACTCATAGGGGGCCCCACCCGCGTGATGGACGGTTGAGATCATTTGAGTGTTTCGTCGCCCCCACGGAACGATTGTCGAAGGGACATTTGAGGAAACTTCAACCAAACTCCATGTGGCCTATACCTTTCCTCTCCCAGCCAAACCGCCAAACAAGCACATTTTGCAGAAAGAGAGAAGCTCACATAGAAGAACATAGCACATTTACACACAGACCACGAACATGTTCAGCAATCTTGGGACCCAAGATGAAGTGATCAAGACAGCCTTCTCTGCATCCATCGAAGCACATGACAATCGACAGGAGCTGACTATTCGCGGCAACTCTTCGGAGGTCATCGTGGCCTTCCCTGGATCATGGTCTCCCAAGGACTGGTTTCTTGAAGACAGCAAGGCCGAGCCCTTTGGAGATACCTGGATCGACCGTGAGAAGTTCCCTTCTCTCAGGAGCATCGGCATGGATGAGGACGCCAGGGTCAACAAGGCGTTCATGGAGAGATTCCTACGTATTCTGGATGATGGAAGCGGAAGGCTCCGCTGCGAGGTATTCTCGAATCTGGAATGATGCTCTGTTTTAGCCGTTGTTTCAATGCGTCGAAGAGTTGGTAGTAATAATTCTCGGACAGCAATTTTAAGGCCATTTGTAGAGTTTACAAAGTTTGATTTGAAGATCAGGAAACTCGAGTAGTGCCTACTTTCGCCTTCCATGGAAACTGTCGGCTGAACACTGTAGATCGGAAACTAGAGCTTGCACTAGTAATTTACTCACGAACACACATCCTCTACCATTGAAACTCCCAGCCTGTTCTATACTTTCCCTCAAGTCATAGCATGTGACAAAGATTTAGGTACATAGATCACGTAACAAGCACGATCTCGTGTGCTTCAGTTTGGAATTTATCGTACGGGGTCATCAGCTTTTTACCTTGTGAAAGTAAATCCATCCGTTTTGTAGATTACTTTATAAATGTTGTCTCTAATAATTGGAATTTGAAGAACACTCTCTCCAAGTCCATTAGACAATAACAATGACATAAATGGTTTAGTTGAAGTCTCTCTCAACCTACCATTAATAGTAACAGGACGTTCATCATCGACCGAGCATAATCGAAGCAAGTAAATAAACAATCAGAAATGAACCTGAACTTGTCTTTGATTTTCAGGTGAAAAAGGCGTTGGACGATAATAAGCAGATAATATTTACAGGCCATTCCTCGGGCGGTCCAATTGCGATTTACGCGACTGTTTGGTTCCTTGAGGAACACAAAAAATCAAAGAAAGAGGAGACTCCCCATGCTTTCTGTTTAACATTCGGATCTCCACTTACCACTGACCGCACCTTTGGCCACGCCATCCGGCGTGAGCATTGGTCTGATCACTTTGTCCACTTTGTAACGAAACTCGACATCGTTCCCAGGATTCTACTGGCTCCTCCGTCCTCTACAGGGGAGTTGTTAAAAGAAATCGACCTTTCCTCTGACCCACGTTACAAACTTGCTTCAATTGACAACTTGACTTCCTTTTTTGTGAAAGTGGTGAAGAATACATCATGTGTTGCAAACTATGCAGCTTGCCAACTAACGGGAAGCAAACATACCCTATTTGACACTATGTCTAATTTCATCAAGCCAAGCCCTTACCGACCGTGTGGGAATTATGTCTTTTGCACCGAGATTGGCAGGTTGGTGGTCGTGAAGAACCCGGATGTGGTCCTGCAATTGTTGTTTTACTCTTTACAGATCGAGTCCGAAAAAGAGCTTCCGAGTATAGCAGAGAAAAGCTTAAAGGCACATTGGACATATAAAGAAGCATTAGAGCAAAGCCTGGCCCTGAACAATGTTGTTTGTTTGAAGAACCTCCGAGAATTGCCTCTCAGCTCAGATGATGCCGCATTAAATGACCTTAACCTAGTATGTTTGATATTTTATCCAGTTCAAGGATTTTATGTGAAAAATGAACTGTCTATTCCCTAGTAATCTTTTAAATTATTGAGAAAAGATGATTGTATATTCCGATCTTGTGATTATAGGACGCATCAGTGAGGCTGTACCTTCGTGCCGCGGGAGAGTTGGAGAAGCGGAAACAGGATAACCAGAAAAAGATCGAAGGCAAGAAGGGTGACATAGAGAGATACCTCAACGCATTAGAAAAGTACCGGACCGCGAGCAAGGGGGACGATGTGGGATATTACGATGCTTTCAAATTGCAAAGGAAGGAGGAAGACTTCAAGGCTAACGTAAAGAGACTTGAACTAGCAGCCATCTGGGACGAGATTATCGAAATGCTAAGACGCAGGCAGCTCCCCGATGGATTCGAGGGAGATAAAGAATGGGTGGATCTCGGCACGCGGTTTCGCCGACTTGTGGAGCCATTAGACATAGCCAACTACTATCGACTCTCTATGACTGATGATTCAGGTCAATACATGAGGGAAGGAAACAGGCCAAGTCGGTACAAATTTCCTCAAAGATGGCGAGAATATGCGGAGCAGTTGCCACAGATGCAGCAATCGCTCAAACATTTTTATGGTGAATCCAGCTTTTTGGCCAAGGTAGAGGAGCTCAGAACTGAACCATGGGAAGCAATAAAGGACGAGGTTCCGGTTCTGGGGAACCGCCTTAAAGAATGGTACAAAAACAACGAGGTGGAGAGTGATGTGTTCTTACAAAAGAGCACGCTCGTTGAGTGGTGGCAAGCTCTGTGTAAAGACCACGTTGAGTTGCACAACCTACTTCCGATACCTGTCGAGTGAGACTTGAATTGCTAATTCTCAGAGTAGGGTTTCTTCACGGACATAATCTTATGATGGTGTTTTCCATTTAATCCCCACTCTGACTATCATCCAAGTCCCTCGATAGAGAGATTATTTCTTGGATTCTTCTGCGCTTAATGACGTGGGCTCCTTTCTATCTCTATTTCCACCTGCTTCTTCAGACAAAATATTTGTAAAGATTATTCTAGATAACTCTAGCGAAATTGTCATATTTTTAGCAGACCTTAAGCTAAAGTCCTGCATCAGAAATACATGCCAAGCTGAAAATTCAGCTTGCTGCTGAAATGTTGTTTGAGAAGCCAGACCCAGCAACTGTCTGGCATCATGCAAAGAGGGTCATACCCCTTTTCAGTTGATTGTCTCTGCAAGAGAAATGTCGCCAATGAAACAAATTACCTTAAAAAACCAAGAGGAGAACCTCTGAAGTCTTCTTCATGTCTACGAAGATCCTTAGCACACGAAAGGACAAAAAGATGGAAGAAACCATAGGGTTGCTCCTGTGAAGAGCTGATGCAAATGACGTGCATTATTAGGCCATGCAGAACTCCTTGTTTCTTATGAGACTCTGCAATATAGAGAAAAAAAGCAGAGCTGATTGCAGAACCACCTGATAGCATCGCTGTAAAATCAGATAATATGCCTTCTCCAATTGGTTGTCATATACAGTACCTTAAAACAAACTAGCCAGAGTTTTGCATTAAAAGACATCAGCTTCCTATGTATTAGCGTAAAGTCCACCACACACAAATGGAGACAAAAACAATTTTTGAATTGCCAAGGTGAGACAGAAAGGAATAGGCAAACCATTGTACAAGATAAGAAAGGAGAACACCGACCAAAAAAACCAAAAAAAGAAAAGAAAAAGAAAGGAGAACAAAGGCATAATAGCAAAGACCTGAGGGAAGCCTAAGCACGAGAAATACGGGTCGCCTATTGTAAGAACACAAAAACGCCATGTCTACACATGTCCAAATGCATAAGCACACGCAAGGAAGTGAGGATAATGGAAGAGAGGCAGAAAGTCAAGAATCAGTTACCAAAGACGTACCACCTGAACTTCCAGCTTAAAAAACAGTGCATGGTTGAAAATCATTCTCTCCGGAATGAAACCAAAAGAAGAAAAAACAGAAAACACCTCCCGGTACGACATTAGCTACAACTGGCCGTACTGAATGAAAGTGCATTTCCACATATGCTTACGCTTAGCCGAACTTCAACGACTACCAAACATGTGCATAGTGATGTGCTTTAAAGCTAGAGTAATTCCTGAAGTAGAGGCAATTATTGCATCACTCAACTAACCTATTAAGTAACGGCAACATTTAAGTAAGATTGACTACATTGTCGAACGAGGAACCAAACCAATAGCTTCAAAGCACCAGCTAGATACCCAAATCTTGTTATGTACAATACAGAGATCGAATTATGGGGAAACACCATCCAAAAAAGTAAATACAATTAGAAGTGCATAAAGTCCATACAGACGAAGGTTCACAGATGGATTTCGATAATTTTTCTTTCGACTTTCTTGGGGATTGACCCCTCAACCCTAAGTTACAATGTCACATGTCCAAACCCCCAACCCACCCATGACCACTAGGCCAACTGCCATAATTGTATCTCCACGTAGTAGTGAGAGATGTACAGAATTCTTCACTTGAAGAACCTATTTTACATACTTCCAGATGAAATACTAGTACTATAAAGAGAAACATGAATCGCCTCCTACAATTGTTCCACGGCATCTCGAATCTTTCATCTGATGTGATTTTGCCTCCTAGAATAATCTGTTCCCACTTCAGAATGTGTATACTCATTAAAAAGATCTTAAGGTTTGATCCTAAGGAACATAAGTCTGAGGTTATATTCATTATTCACATGATATGGATAGCTTCAGACAATATTTTTCCTGCCAAATGAATAGATAAACGTCAGCCATGCTAGATCTGGCCTACCATATGTGAGGAATAATGATGCAAATTAGAGAAGAAACTAATTAAAAGACAGCCTCTGAAAATGTACTACTTACCTTCTAGTAAACTACATATTGTCGTATGTACAAGGGCAGAGAGGGGAACAGAGGCATACAAAAGCGAACAACTACTAATTAGTAAGCACACGAGAGCAAAAGCAGTTTAAACTTCTCCTGATACTACGAAACCTGTGCATCTCATATGCTTCAATCAAAGCTAATCCTAAAATACCGGCAAATCTGGCCATTAATTCCTGCATTGCTCCATAGACTATTTAAATAACCGCAACATTCATGCCCGGGTCGACTACGTTGTAGAAGTGAGGAACCGAGCCAATAGCAACAAGATCACAAACAAAACGAGCATTCTTGATGATCAGAAAGCAAACCACGAGCAGCAGCTTGCAACAGGAGACGCGACATTCTCGAACGCAGTGCGAGTTAACATGAGACAATAAGGCTCTTAACCGGCAATTTCTTCATCATCGAGACAATATTTGCATTATCTGCATTACCCGTTTCAGCAATGGGCTTTAAACCCATTCAGCTGGAGTCCGTTCAGGAAACGAAAAGTTCTTTTTAAACTACAGATTCATGAGCGAGAGAGGGTTCAGCACAAAACTGCTCGACACTCGAACAACTGGAACTCAACTTGGATACTTCGAGACGAGGACTTACCAATTCTATAGCATCAGAGCAGTCATTGCGATGATGCCGTCTCGCTCAGAATCGAAACTGAGTCTAACGAGAATAGCATGCACAATTCCGCATCTACCCTATCACCGTGTCCCTCAAGCAACCGCCATTCCGCCCCTTCCCCGATCCCGTCAGCTCCCTTTCTCTCTCCGCCCACCACCGCTCCTCCTCTCCTCTTCCCCGACCGCCGCCTCCGACTTGGGTGATCTCTCTCCCTCTCCCTCTCCCTCTCCCTCGATCTCTCTCCGCTTTCTCTTCGCCTTCGCAGCTCCGCCGTAAGTAAGAGCGCTGCTCTCTCCTCCCTCCGAGTAGTGGCGATTTCGGTGTGCGAGTTGAAGGAGGAGGAGGAGGAGGAGAACCAGAAAGGGAGGGTATTGGGCCACGTGGGGCGAGCTGGACTGTCTCGTTAGGGCCCTGGATCAGCCGTTTCGGACCTCGAAGAGGAGCACGTTCGCGGGCCTCCAAATCGGGTACGAGGTGGCCCGAACCGCGGCCCTTTGTACTGCACCGATCAAGACTAGGCCCGTTTGGAGGACAAATTCGTCGTCACAGGAGTGAAGTTGTCGGTGCCAGTTCGCGTCCATTGGAGTATCCGTCACGCGGTGAGGAGTCCCTTTCCTTGTCCGTTCTTGTCTTTTTCGAAAATGGTTCTCTGGAATCTCTTTTTCAAAAGGAGAAGAATCTGTGCAAAAGTCAGTATTCGCGTTCGACCGGAGAAGCTTCCGGGCAGATACATTATTGACCCGGCAATTGTTGCTCTGTCTTTGGTCATCCGGTCGTTGCAAGACTTTTCTTATCTTTTATAAGGTGGGAAAACGAGACTAACCGGGCATCCGTTCTTTGTTTTATAGGACGTGGGAGTTGAAATTCACAACCGAAGCTAAATCATTCCCACTCAAACTGATTCAAACCTCCTATCTCCTCCTTTCTCTATGGCAAATTCTAGTGATTTATTTAATGGATAGATGAAACATGGCTTCCCATCACAAGTTGCCTTTTAAAGTTTTTGGAAGGGTATGGATATTTGCAATACGAATTTACTAAAAAAAAGAAAAAGTTGGTATTTCAAATTATTAAAAAAGGCAATCCCCGATCTTTTCTTTGAAAGTAAAAAATAGGCGATCCCCTATAATCCAATGACTTCCAATTCAATGTCATCCAACATAATCTTGATTGTCTAATGTGAAATTTTATAATATCACTGTTGACTGTTTTGAAAATTTAAGCTTTTTAATGGATGTGTGGATTTTATATTCAATTATTTCAACAGAAGGGAATCCTCCTCTTTTTTAAAATAGGCGATCACCATTCATATCCGACAATTGCAATCGTTTGGGTTTTATGCGCCATCGGCCCCACCGAACAAAACAATCATCAAAGGGACATTTTTTGGGTAAATTTGAACCAACTTTGCCTGGCCTGTATCTTCCCTTCCCATGCTAAACCGTCAAACAAGCAGCACTTTACAGAGAGAGAATGGGGACAGCATGGGGACAGCATCAAAGCTTTTGTCGGAAACCATCAATGCTCGTGTGAACCCGGAGAAGCCGTGTTCCGTCGAGACGAAGATTTGCAATTGGCCCTTCGCGGGTCTCTGGACGGGGGCCTTTTTACCGCACGATCAAGCTTAGCCCCGGTCGGACCGCCATAGGCTCGTCGCCATTGAAATTAGAGAATGAACTCTCGTCAGCATAGGGGTGTGACGTTCTAGTTCTAGATGCAAGTTTAGCGTCCATTTGATTGAATCGACTATGTGATAAGGAATCCCCTCTTCTTCTCTTCTTCTCTCCTTCCGTCTTTTCGAAAATTGGTATTCTGAAATTGCCCTAATATTCATTGGAAGACCGAAGTCTTCGCAAAAAACACGTCGTCTCCCCCGAGATGTTTCCTGGCAATTTCCTGTTGACTTGACGAACGCTATTGGTCATCCAGTCATCGAAAGCTTACGGATCCTTTTTAGGGAAGGAAGATGAGAATGATGGAATACACACGTGTAGACCAAATTATGCTGATGGCGAAATTGATGAATTTTTAGTCAACAATATGCATGATCATCTTATCCCGCGTGACCCCACCTCGATGCCTTTAAGCATAGCCCCAATTATCCCACCTCGAGAGAATAAATTTAATGAGATGGATTGCATTAAATAGTAGCAACGATATTATGTAACCGATTAATTATTATTGCTTACGTGTTATGAAGCTGATTTTACTCGACGCTATATATGTATACATCTTATTTTTGATTGGTCAATTACATTACATCGTGTTTCAAAAATGTGTTACATTTTATTTTTTTTATTTTTGAAGAGTTTGGAATATGACTATGCGGAACACCTAAAATCTTGTGAAATCATAGAGATTCTTATTGTCATCTTTTGATATATTAATTAATAAGTTAGGAAAGAAATGCAATTCTCAGTTTTTTTAAATAGATAATCCCCACTTTTTACGCAACTCCACATTGATATTTCCAATTAAAGCCTGAATTATGTTGTGCCTACCAAGAGATAACTTCAGCTCCAATTACATAATTTCTCTACCAAACTTGTACTAACAAAAGAAGAATAAAAACTAGAGCGGTTGTTAGTGGGTGCCATTAGGAATTCGATTATATTATTAAGCTAAGTCTTTGGAGTGTAAGTGTCAGCCCTTTTCCTTTCTTCAGAGGCCCACCATGATAAGCTTTCTTCCCAAGCAAATCCATATTTTTTAACTTTTTCTTTTTGGAAAAAGGGCGCCCTATACTTCTTCTTTTAACTAAAGGTGAACAGCCAGCATTGCAAGCAAATAGAGAATCTTAGATATAAAAATGATATAATACCAAATAGTTAGGGGACTACCGATGAGTATACCTAATTCCTTCTGTGAAAAGCTAAAACGTTTTGTCCGGGTTCAATTAAGAATTGCCCCAAGGTTGATGGTTTGACGCATGTATTTTTATGCATCGACTCAAACGCCGTCCAAGAAGACAAGTCAATGATGAGTCAATGAGCCCGCTCAATTGCCCAAAGCACCCATCACCAGCCTCACACCCTATTCCACCAATCACAGCCGCTCGATGCAGACTCACTGGGGGACCCACCCACGCGATGGGCGAGTGAGATCATTTTAGGCTCGTTTTCCGTGGCCCCCCCTTCGACCCCACTGAGGAAACTTCAACCATGCACCGTTTGGCGTATATCTTCCCCCTCCAGGCCAAACCGCCAAAAAAGCACATTCTGCGGAGAAAGAGAAGCTCACATAGAAGAACATAACACATCTACGCACAGGCCATGGACAGAATTCTTAAGATCAACGATGAAGTGATCAAGGCAGCATTGTCTGCATCCATCGAAGCTCGTGACGATCGACAGGAGCTGAACATTCGCAACAGCTCTTCGGAGGTCGTCGTGGCCTTCCCCGGATCATGGTCTCCCGAGGACTGGTTCCCTAAAGACAGCAAAGCCAAGCCCTTCGGAGATGACCGGATCGACCGTGAGAAGTTCCCTTCTCTCAGGAGCATCGGCTTGGATGAGGACGCCATGGTCAACAAGGCGTTCATGGAGAGATTCCTACGTATTCTGGATGATGGAAGCGGAAGGCTCCGCTCCGAGGTATTCTCGATTCTCGAATGATGCTCTGTTTTTGCCGTTGTTTCAATGCGTCAAAGAGTCGGTAGTAATAATTCTCGGACAGCAATTTTGAGGCCATTTCTAGAGTTCACAAAGTTTGATTGAAGATCAGGAAACTTGAGTATTGCCTACTTTCGCCGTCCATAGAAACTGTTGGCGGAACGCTGTTGATCGGAAACTAGAGCTTGCACTAGTAATTTACTCACGACCACACGTCCTCTACTATTAAAACTCTCATCCTGTTCTGTACTTTCCCTCAAGTCATAGCATGTGACGAAGATTTAGGTACATAGATCACATAACAAGCACGATCTCGTGTGCTTCAGTTTGGAATTTACCGTACGGTGTCATCAGTTTTTTACCTTGTGAAAGTAAAAATCCCTCCGTTGTTTTGACTACTTTATAAATGTTGTCTCCAATAATTGGAATTTGAAGAACGCTCTCTCCAAGTCCATTAGACAATAACAGTGACATAGATGGTTTAGCTCAAGTCTCTCTCAACCTACAATTAACAGTAACGGGATGGTCATCATCGACCGAGCATAATCGAAGCAAGTAAATAAACAGTCAATATGAACCTGAACCTTTCTTTGATTTTCAGGTGAAAAAGGCGTTGGACGATAATAAGCAGATAATATTTACAGGCCATTCATCGGGCGGTCCAATCGCAATTTATGCGACTGTTTGGTTCCTTGAGGAGCACAGAAAATCAAAGAAAGAGGAGACTCCCCATGCTTTCTGTTTAACATTCGGATCCCCACTTACCACTGACCACACTTTTGGCCATGCCATCCGGCGTGAGCGTTGGTCTGATCACTTTGTGCACTTCGTTACGAAACTTGACATCGTTCCCAGGATTCTACTCGCTCCTTCCTCCTCTACAAGGGAGTTGCTAAAAGAAATCGCCTCTTTCTCTGACCCGCATCACAAACCCGCTTCAATTGACAACTTGACTTCCTTTTTTGTGAAAGTGGTGAAGAATGCATCATGTGTTGCAAACTATGCAGCTTGCCAACTGATGGGAAGCAAACATACCCTATTTGACACCATGTCTAATTTCATCAAGCCAAGCCCTTACCGACCGTGTGGGAATTATGTCTTTTGCACCGAGATGGGTAGGTCGGTGGTCGTGAAGAACCCGGATGCGGTCCTTCAACTGTTGTTTTGCGCTTTACAGATCGAGTCCGAAAGAGAGCTTCTGAATATAGCACAGAAAAGCTTAAGGGCACATTGGACATATAAAGAAGCAGTAGACCAAAGCTTGGCCTCGGCCAATGTTGTTTATTTGAAAAACCTCAGAGAATTGCCTCTTAGCTCAAATGATGCCGCATTGAATGACCTTAACCTGGTATGGTCGATATTTTATTTGGTCCAAGGATTTTATGTGAAAAATGAATTGTCTAGTTCCCTAATAATCATTTAAATTATTGTGTTTATTTGAAGAACCTCCAAGAATTGCCTCTCAACTCAGATGATGCCGCATTAAATGAACTTAACCTGGTACGGTTGATATTTTATCTAGTCCAAGAATTTTATGTGAAAAATGAATTGTCTAGTTCCCTAATAATCTTTTAAATTATTGTGTTTATTTGAAGAACCTCTGAGAATTGCCTCTCAGCTCAGATTATGCCGCATTAAATGATCTTAACCTAGTGTGGTCAATATTTTTTCTGGTCCAAGGATTTTATGTGAAAAATGAACTGTCTAGTACCCTAATAATCTTTTTAAATTATTGAGAAAAGGTGATTGAATATTTGACAATATATGATATTGTGATCATAGGACGCAACGGCGAGGCTGTGCCTTCGTGCCGCTGGAGAGTTGGAGAAGAGGAAACAGGATAACCAGAAAAAAATCCAAGCCAAGATGGTCGACATAGAGAAAAACCTCGACGCATTAAAAAAGTACCGGACCACGAGCGAGGACGACGGTGTGGGATATTACGATGCTTTCAAATTGCAAAAGAAGGAGGAAGACTTCAAGGCCAACGTAAAGAGACTTGAACTGGCAGCTATTTGGGACGAGATTGTTGAAATGCTAAGACTCAGGCAGCTCCCCGATGAATTTGAGATAGATAAAGAATGGGTGGATCTCGGCACGCGGTTTCGCCGACTTGTGGAGCCACTAGACATAGCCAACTTCTATCGACACTCCAGGACGGACGATGCAGGTCATTACATGAAGGAAGGAAACAGGCCAAGTCGGTACAAATTTCCTCAAAGATGGCAAGAACACAAGTACCAGTTGCTGCCGATGCAGCAGTCGCAGCAGTCGCTCAAACATTTTTATGGTGAATCCAGCTTTTGGGCCAAGGTGGAGGAGCTCAAAACTAAACCATGGGAAGCGATAAAAGACGAGGTTCCGGATCTGGGGAACCGCCTTAAAGAATGGTACGAAAACGACGAGGTGGATGGTGATGTGTTCTTACAAAAGAGCACGCTCGTTGAGTGGTGGCAAAAACTCTGTGCCGACCATCCTGATGCTGAGTTGCACAACGTTCTTTCGATACCACCGGTCAAGTGAGACTTGATTGCTATTTCTCAAAGTAGCAAAATACCTTCACTATTTATAAACTATACTTGTTTGATATGCCTAATTATAGGCTTTCTTCACGGACATAGTCTTATTAAGTGTTCTCCATTTAATTTCACGCTCTTTGACTATTATCCCAGTCACTTGATAGAGATTATCTCTTGGATTCTCCTGCGCACAATGACGTGGGCTCCTTCCTATCTCTATTTCCACCTGCTTCTTCAGACAAAATATTTGTAAAGATTATTCCAGATAACTCTTTTAAAATTGATCATATTATTGACAGACCATAAGCTAAAGTCCTGCATCAGAAATACATGCCAAGCTGAAAATTCCGCTTGCTGCTGAAATGTTGTTTGAGAAGCCAGACCCAGCAACTGGCTGGCATCATGCAAACTGCAAAGACGTTCATACCCCTTTTCAGCTGATTGTCTCTGTAAAATAAATGTCGTCACCGAAACAAATTACCCTTCAAAAAACAAAAGGAGAACCTCTGAAGTCTTCTTCACGTCCCCGAAGATCCTGAGCACACGAAAGGGAAAAAGATGGAAGAAACCATAGAATTGCTCCAGTGAAGAGCTGATACAAATAATGTACATTATTGAGCCATGTAGAATTCCTTGTTTCCTATTAGACTCTGCTATATAGAGAAAAAGACTAGAACTGATTGCAGAACCAGCCGATAGCATTGCTGTAAAATCAAATGGCATGCCTTCTCTAATAGGTTGTCCAACAGTACCTCAATGCAAACTAGCCAGAGTTTTGCATCCAAAAGACATCAGCTTTCTATGTATTAGTGCCGATCAGCCAAGTCCACTGCACAAAATGAAGACAAAAACATTTTTGAATTGCCAAGGAGAGGCAGAAAGGAATAGGCAAAACGTTGCTGTACAAGATAAAGATGGGGGAACAGAGGCACAGCAAAGACCTGAGGGAATCCTAAGGGCAAGAAATACAGTTTGCCTATTGTAAGAACGCGAAAATGCCCCATCTCCACGTGTCCAAATGGAAAAGCACGCGCAAGTGAGTGAGGATGATGAAAGAGAGGCAGAGAGTCGAGAATCAGTTACCATAGACGTACCACCTGAACTTCCAGCTTAAAAGGCAGGCATAGTCGAGAATCATTCTCTCCTGAATGAAACCAAAAAAAGGAAAAACAGAAAACACCTCTTGGTATAACATTAGATACATCCAGCCGTACTGAATGAAAGTACATTTTCCATATGCTTACCCGAACTTTGATGACTACCAAACATTTGCATAGTCATGTGCTTCAAAACTAGTGTAATTCCTAAAGTAGAGGCAATTCTTGCATCACTCTATCAACCTATTAAGTAACTGCAACATTTAAGTAAGATCGACTACATTGTCGAACAAGGAACCAAACCAATAGCTTCAAAGCACTAGCTAGATACCCAAATCTTATTATTTATAATACAGAGATCGAATTATGGGGAAACACCATCCAAACAAGTAAATACAATTAGAAGTGCATAAAATCCATACAGGCGAAAGTTCACAAATGGATTTCGATAATTTTTCTTTCAACTTTCTCTGGAGGTTGACCCCTCAACCCTAAGTTACAATGTCACATGTCCGAATCCCCACCCCACCCATGACCACTAGGCCAACTGCCATAATTGTATCTCCTCGTACTAATGAGAGCTGTACAAAATTCTTCACTTGAAAAACCTATTTACATACTTCCAGATGAAATACTAGTACAATAAAGAGAAACATGAATTGCCTCCTACGATTGTTCTTCGACATCTCGAATCTTTCATCTGATGTGATTTTGCATCCAAGAGTAATCTGTTCCCACTTTGGAATGTATATACTCTTTAAAAAAATCTTAAGGGTTTATCCTAGGGAACATAAGTCTAATGTAATATTCACTATTCACATTATATGAATAGCTCCAGACAATATCGTTCATACCAAATGAATAGATACACTATCAGCCACGCTACATCTGGCCTATCCAAAGTATATATGTAAGGAATAATGATGCAAATTAGAGAAGAAACTAAATAAAAGACGGCCTCTGACTGTCAAATCACAACTACCCGACTTCATTGGACTTCTGAAAATGTACTACTTACCTCCTAGTAAATTACACATTTTTGAGTCTTGACCACCAGGGCCCGATGGCAGAGTGGATGGATCACTTAGAGGTAAGTCCTAGGTTGAATTCAAGCGCATGTGCATATATGAACATGGTTAATGGGGAGGGCTATCTTGTTTTAAACATGCTGTAAGTTCATGACTGGCCAGACCCTTAATGTACAACAGCAGCAGCAGCATCGATACCCAAGCCTTGTCTCACCTCTTCATGCAATGACGCTCTGTTTTCTGTCCATTAATGCAAAGAAAGTGGGAGTTAATTACATGCAACTCTGTCCAGCCAGCATATTCAATGATTACTGGCACTCTGAATGTGATATCAGCAATAAAATGGCAAGAGGATCTAACACCAGATGTCTCACCTTGAGAAGGCAAAGCAACTAATCATAATTAAGAGAGGAAAGAGTTACATGCTCCCATCACAAACCACTACGAAAATTCTATCTCAAAATTGGCATTCCTCTTCTCCGATCGCCGCCTCCGACTTAGGTGATCTCTCCGCTTTCTCTTCACCTTCGCAGCTCCGCCGCAAAACAAGCGTGCTGCTCTCTCTTCCCTAAAGATAGCGGCGGCTTCGGAGTGCGAGTTGAAGAAGAACCAGAAAGGGAGGTTATTGGCCCATGTGAACGAGCTTGACCGTCTCGTTAGGGCCCTCAATCAGCCATTTCGGATCTCGAAGAGAAGCACTTTCGCAGGCCTCCAATCGGGTACAAGATGGCCGAGTTGGGGTTTTTACTGTGCACAAATCGAGATTACTAAGAGTGAGCGGTTTAGATTATGTAAATATTCCATTTGGAAACCTACCCATTGGAATTGATTCCTTGTTTTTTAGAATTTGAAAACTTTCCTACATTACTTGGAACCTAGAACCTATTTTGTCATAAGTTCCAAACTTGATTTCCACTTGTATTATTAATTAAACGATTATAATAAATTATTATTTTTAATGCTCATCATTTGCTACTACAATTCACTGATCATAACTTATATTCGGATACAAGGAAAAAATATGAAATATTAACAAAAAAAGTCTCAATTATAAAATGAAAGTTCAAATTAATGATTTCAAATTATACATTTATTATCAAATGTCTTGGAATATAGTAAGATTGCATAGAGATAGACAAAAAATAAAATAAAAAATATGACAACTTATCTCAAGTTCTAGGTTAGAAGATCCATGTTCCAATGGAAACCTACTCGGTTCTCAAGTTTCAAATTCTATTCTAAAACATTCTCATCCCTAGTAAACTTTCAATTGGAGCACCACAACAGGGTCGCCATTGAAGTTGGAGCATAAATTCGTTGTCAAAGGCATGACTTTGTCGATGCCAGTCTGCGTCCAGTTGATTGACTGTCACGCGATGAGGAGTCCCTTTCCTTCTCCATTTTTTTTCTTCTTCAAGAATGATTCTCTGGAATCGCTTCACAGGTTCATCAAAAATACCAGAATTTGTGCAAAAGCACGCGTCCGGGTTCAACCTGAGATGTTTCCGGGCAGATATCTTGTTGACCCGGCAATTGCTGCTCTTTGGTCATCCGGTCGTTGCAACTTGAAAGACTTTGCTCATCTTTTACAAGGTGGGAAAACGAGATTAATTGGGCATCCGTTCTTTGTTCGTCCCGAAGAATACACGCGTGGGGGATTGGGTTATGTCGATTGGGTATTGATTAAATTTTAGTAAAGAGACTTCCGCATTCACTTTTCATGTATTTAATTTTATTTGATGTATAATTGAAACATGGCCTTAACGCCTTTTAAAGTTTTTGGAAGGGTACGAATATTTGCAATACGAAATCACTAAAAAAAAAGAAAAAGAAGAAGACAAAATTTGGTATTTCAAATTATAAAAGGAAGGCAATCCCCAACCTTTTCTTTGAAAGTAAAAAGTAGGACTTTTTAGTTACACAGAAATCATTGATATCAATTTACACATAAGTCATAAACTTTTTAATTAGATCAATTTAGTTCTACACATTTTCTTATTGATATCAATTTGAGCCATCAAGTTAATTTAGGTCGCAAATCATTGACGTGGATGCCGACCGTCCTGCGTGGCATAGCCAGCTCTGACGTAGACATTTTAAAATAAATTTTAGAATTTTTTATTATTTTAAAAAAAATTTCCTTCCTTTTTTCCTATCTTTTTTCTTGGGCTATGGCTCATATCGACCACTAGTGAGGGCCGACGAGGGCTACCCTTGCTAGATCTAGGGAGGGCTTGACCTTTGCTGAGTTTGGCGAGGGCTCAACCCTTGTGGCCTCTAACGAGGGTTTGACCCTCGCTGCCCTTGTGAGTCTAATGAGGGTGGTCCTCGTGCCCAGGTGGTGAGGGCTCCCCTCGTCCGGGCTGCGAAGGTCATGCTCTCACTAGATTCGACGAGAGTGACCCTTGCCTATAGCCAATATTGGCCACAGTCCAAAGAAAAAGGAAAAGGAAAAAGGGGGAAGGGAAAATAAAAGAAAAAATAAGAAAAAAGTTTAAAAATCAAAAAATTATTTAAAAATATCCACAGAGTGTCGGCCATCCCACGTTGGACAGTTGGCATTCATGTCATAATTTTCTAGCCTAAACTAGCTGGATGAACTAAATTAGTATAAATGAGAAAATGTTTATAACTAAATTGATATAATTGAAAGGGAAAATTTCAAATAAGAACCCAAAGTGCCATCATTTTCTCAAAATAGGACTTGAAGTGAAGTTTGTCTCAAATAAGGACCAAAAATGCCATCATTTTCTCAAAAGAGGACCTAAAGTGAAATTTGTTTCAAAAAAGGACCCAAAGTAGTCATTTAGTCTCAAAGAAGGACCTCACTCGCCGGCCGGTGAATAGATGCATCTTCAATGTATATTCCGATGGCTTGATTACGGTATTTTCGTCCATTTTTTTTTTTTTTTTTTTTTGGTTGCCTTGTTCACTTCTTCTTGCCCAGATCAAGAACATTGGACTTGGGGAAAGGCTAGCGAGCGCCAGCCTCTGGTAAGGGTCGGCGAGGGCTTGATGCCCATTGCCGGCATCGAGCAAGGGCTCGACACCCATCGTCGACAACGGACGAGGGCCAACGAGCCCTCACTGGCCATAGGGGAGGGGGGTTGTCCAAATCAAGGCCCTACAAGAAGGTCCTTAAGGGCAAAAGGGGTAGCCGAAGAAGTTGTCGATCTGGGAGCAGTGGTGGGAGGAAGGGATGAAGAAAGCGATGCGGGCATCCTAATCGTAGTCTTAACAGAAGATGAGGTTGTCAGTGGAGCAACGGGCGGAGGTGGGAGAGGTTGCCCCTCACGGCCATCAATGAGGTCACCCCTCACTGGCCCTGGGCGAGGGCTCGCCCACCTCACCGGCCACTAATAAGGGCTGGCGAGGGCCTGCAAGCCCTCACCCGCAGCCAGCGAGGGCTCGACAACCCTCGCCAGCTACAACCGAGGCCACCCTTGCCAAATCTAGCAAGGATCAGCTTGCAAGCCCTCGCCCACGGCCGATGAGGGCTTGGTGGCCCTCGCCTATTGCTGACGATGGGCGTCCAACCCTCGTCGACCCTCACCAACGGCCAAAGCTCGCTAGCCCTTCCCAAGTCCAATGTTCTTGAGAAGAAGACGAACATGGGATGAAGAAGATGATGAATAGTGCCACCATTGACCCAAAAAAAAAATAATAATAAAGAACAAGACAACCAAAAATTTAAAAAAAAAATGGACAAAAATATCCTTGATCAGGCTATCGGAATATGTATCGGAGATGCATTTATTCACCGGCCGGCAAATGAGGTCCTTCTTTGAGACTAAATGATCACTTTTGGTCCTTATTTGAGACAGACTCTACTCCAGGTCCTCTTTTGAGAAAATGAAGGTACTTTGGGTCCTTATTTGAGACAAACTTCATTTCAGGTCCTCTTTTGAGAAAATGATGATATTGTAGGTCCTTATTTGAAATTTTTCCTAATTGAAATGTTTATGACTGAATTGGTATTAATGCAGCAGGTTTAAGACTTTTTTATTAATTTTCCCTAGACCATGGGACAACATTAAAGCTTATGTCAGAAACCATCAAAGCTCGTGAGAACCTAGAGAAGCTATGTTCTGTCGAGACGAAGATTCACAATTGGCCCGCTGCGAGTCTTTGAATCAGGGCTTTTATACCGCACAATTAAGATTAGCCCCAATTGGAGCGCAATAAAAGTATCAAAAAAGTCCTAAACCTATTATATGGGTACCAATTCAATCCTAAAATTTTCAATTTAACAAATTTAGTCATAAACCTTTTCATATTAGTACCAATTCAGTCTATTAGACCAATTTACGCTAAAAATCGATGAGGTGGACTTCAACGATCCAACGTGGCATCACCAACATAGGATCGCTGGCACTGATTGGACTTATTAAAATAATTTTTTACTAATTTTTTGATTTTTTATTATTCGTTTAAAATTTTCCTTTTTTTTTCCCTTTGATCGTTGGCACTGATTGGACATATTAAAATAGTTTTTACTAATTTTTTTATTTTTTATTATTCGTTTAAAATTTTCCCTTTTTTTTCCCTTTCTTTGAACAATGGCTGTTATTAGCCATGGCTAGCAACTAACCACAGGCAGGGGCTGACAAGGGCATCGTGGCCCTCGCCGGATCTAGTGAGGGCGAGATGCTCGTGGCTTGGGGGAGGGTCGCCCTTGCCAAGTCTGGCAAGGGTTCGACCCTTACTAGATTTGGTGAGGGCTCAATCCTCACCACTCCCATCGCGTCTAGCAAGGGCCGCCCTTGCCCAGGTTGCGAGGGTCTCATCCTCACAAGATCCAACAAGAGCAACCCTTGCCAGGCGATGAGGGTCGAGCCCTTGCCCAGGCCATGAGGATCTCGCCCTTGCCTATGGTTGGTCACTAGCAATGGTAGGTATCGACCATAATTCAAAGAAAGGATTTTTTTTTAAATAATAAAAAATAAAAAATTAGTAAAAAATCATTTTAAAATGTTAACGTCAGCACATGATCGCAGGTATCCACATCACTGATTTCCGGCCTAGATTGTCAAATGGACCGAATTGGTATCGATATAAAAATATTCATGACTAAATTGATCAAATTAAAAGATTTATAACTGAATTGGTATTAATGTAAAAAATTTAGGACTTTTTTGGTATTTTTTTCCTTTGTAAATTGTTCAGCTTTAGCTTCACTTTTTATGCCTTCAGCTAGCACAAAAGATTGGAAGGATGATGAGCCTCACCCATCTTGATAAGCAACAAGTAAATCGGTGATTATGCGGGTAAAAGTGTACTTGACATGGATTTCTCATAGGTAATTACCACTTAAACGAAAAAAATATTTTGCTGGAAGAAAATCTGATGATGCAACGTTTATCGCCCGACACGACAAAGCATCACATTAAATTGAAAACGAGAGCACTCTTTCCACCGACTCCCAATGACGTTCTCGTCGTGCATGGGACGTGTTATGATTATTTCAAAGTCGAACGAGCTGTAATACCTTAGTTCCGTCCAGGCAAAAACACAGTCACCACATTTCGAAAACACATAAATACCCCTCGTGTTTTGCTCGATAAATAGAACGGTTGCCCATTAACGTTGTCCACTACCACTACCGAGAAGACGAGATCAGAGAGAAAGAGAGAGAGAGATGATGATGATGATGAGGTTCCCAAGGTCAGGTTCCATGGCTGTGATCATGCTATTCCTCATGGGGTCGATGATGGTGCAACAAAACGAGGCATTCCGGTTGTTCGGCGAGGAAGCGTGGGCCCGGCAAGGCAATCTCCCCCCAACTTGGTCTAAAGAAGGGTCCGGTCCGTCCCCCTGGAAACGGGTGCTCTTACACAGGGGCAGGCGGAGCGCCTTGCACGGCCACACGGAAATTCGCTGCTGGCCACGCTGTCGGGGTGGCTCCTCCGAATGCTTAGCAGAATGGCTTGCCTCGGTTTGGCGGCGACTGATATTAAACAAGTGGTTCACTCTTGTAGTCATATCAATCAGTATGCCATTGTATGATACCGTATAACTTCATAGGAGTTCATCAGTAGCTGGTAGAGAAATTAATGTATCGATTGCATTTCTTCTTCTTCTTCTTCTTCTTTTCTCAGCAATCTGGAACTCAGGACTTGCAATTAATTGAATGTAATCCATTCGCACATAGATAAAGAAAGTGAAAATTTTTCAAGTACTCTTTTCGGCTTTTGCAGCCACAGAGCTATATCGTGCCATGGACGTAATTTTGCCATTTGCTCATTCAAATATTTGTTGAAGGAAGGTTGCAAAGTCGGCTGATGAACTGGTTGAATCAGGTTTAGAAATGGATGGATTTGAATTGTGGTTGAAAATCACTGAGTGGACGCCTGGATGGTTTCAAATTTTGTTTGAAAATAGCTTACATGCATATTAATCGTCCTATGTAACATACCTGATGTTGATGTTAACAATTTTTACAAGTTTTTATTTTAATTTTTTAGAACTTCTCTCTCCCTCTCTCTCTCTCTCTCTCTCTTCCTTGTGTTCCTATTATATTTTATTATTTTATTTTTTTCCTATTTCTCTCGCTAGCTAGGGTAGCGGTGACGGCTGGTGGAGGTCAAAGCCATCGGCAAGGGCGGCCCTCATCGGCCATCACTGAGGTTTGGGAATGGGTGACCCCCACCTCGATGTCCCCTAGCATAACTCCAACTATGGTAGTGACAATATTGTAAATCGATCAATCATCATCATTATTCGCATGCTATGGATCTCCTCTTATTTGGTGGACGTGCGAACGTATCCTAAGCTTTTAAATAATCGATTACAGTGTGTATCACTGTCATGTGCCGGATGAAATGCCTTTTTATATCTTGACTCGAAATATGTTACTTTTCAATTTCCTTTCTCTTTATTTTGGAAGGGTCTTGAAGTGTGACTTTGATCAAAAGTTGATAATGTAAAATTACATAAAATCATTCATATGTCGAGCCACTGATACCTAACCCAAATTGTCTCATGCCTACAGCCTACCCCACAGAGAACTTAAACTCTCATTACATAATGTTTCTCTATCTAACATGTATGTGCAAATTAAAGAGAAAAGACTATGAGCTTATCTATTATTCCATGGACCCAACCACAATCCAAGAGCAAGTCAATAGTAAGTCTAGTTAACAAGCGCATTCCATTGCCCAAAGCACCCGTCACATTGAGGATCAAGAGGGATTCATGTGATCCAATGATGGTGATCATTCAAGTCAATTTCAACCGAACTCCATTCGGCCTGTATCTTCCCTTCCCCCCAAGCTAAACCGTCGAACAAGCACATTTTGCTGAGAGAAAAGCTCACGGAGAAGAGCATACGCATTTGCTCACGGACCATGGGCAGAAGTCGCAGTAGCTCTTTGCTGGTCATTGTGGCCTTCTCCGCACAATCGAGATTAGCCCCAATCGGAGCACCGTAATAGGCTCATCGCCATTCGAATTTGAGCATAAATTTGTCGTCATTGACGTTCTCGTTGCCAGTGTCCACTTCAACTAATTGTCATGTGATAAAACGAATCCTTTTTCTCCTTTCTTTGTGTTCTTTTTACTTTATTTAAGTTTCCCATAGTCCTCTAAGATTCCCAAGCATGTGCATCAAAAGACAAAAGTGAAAGCCAAACATTTGTTTAACCCGAGGATTTTTTCTGGGCAAATGTCTTGTTAACCTGACAAAATGCTCGGCGTCATCCGGTCGTTGGGGACTTACTCAACCTTTAGGGTGGAGAACAAGACTAAAGGGAATACCCGATCTTTTTGGGTTTTTGCTGTTGAAGAATATACATGCGCATTATAGAATATTTATATTTTAAACTACACTTAAACTTTTAGAACAATTGACAATTATTCCACAAATCTAATATAGGATTAGAGTAGAAAATCTTGAGTTCAAATATTTATATATCTCATTTACCTCCCCAATTAATATTTAGTACTAGGCACAAAGACTAGACTATTTAATTGTTAATCACAAGTTCATCCAATAGCTTAAATTTTCAAAATGGTAGTCAATAATCTTATGGAATCTAACAATTTTTACATTTTAGTTTTTATTTTCTTCCTTTTTCTTTATGAGAAGTCTGAAATTTGACTTTTATCGAAGGTCCAACCGCCTAAAGTTTTGGAAAGCACGCAAATATTTGTTATACAAAATCATTAAATTTTTTTGGTATTTTAAGATATTAAAGAAAAGCAATCCTCAACATTATATATATATATATATATAAATTAAAGAACAAAAACAATGAATACTAGTTAGCAGTATGTGATTGCCTACTCCAATGTGGCCCCCCACCTCGATGTCTCCAAGCATAACTCCAATTTTCTCACATTAGGAGAAAATATTTATTGTGATGAATTGTATCACAAGGCAGTGACGGCATTGCATGTTATGAAGCTCATCTCATTTGACGACATGTATGTATACATTTAATTCTTAATTAGTCAGTTGTACCACGTGCCATCATCATATGATATATCCATCATATAGAATACCTTCTGATGTCTTGATTAAAAAGTAAGTCGCTTTTAAAATATATATACTTTTTTTTTTGGAACTTGCCGAACACCTAAAGTTGTATGAAATCATATACAATCTTATCATTATCTTTTCATATATTAATTATTAAGTTGGAAAAGAAAGGCAATCACATTTAAAAAAAAAAGAGAAAAAGCGACCAAAAACACTAAATCATGCCATTTATACCACATTTACGGTAAATTTTTTTCTGACATAAAAATTTCCAAACTTGTACCTGCAAGACATGTTTAATTTTCTTAAAATTTTTTAACAGTGTCGACATGTAAGTGAAATGAAAACACAATTTTAGGTTTTTTATATCTCAAGAAAAAATTTAGGATAAATATATTATAATTGGCATACTATGGGGTCTTTGATATGACAAAAAAAGTATAAAGTCAATGTGTTATAATGAACATAGTTTTAGGCTTTTAATGTTATAATCCCCACAATAGTCTCGTGCCTACTCAAGAGGTAACTTTAGTTTCTATTACATAATTTCTTTAACCAACTTGTATTAACCAATAAAAAAGAAAAGATTTTTTCAACCATTGACTCGACCACTGTCCAAGACAAGTCAATGATAATTCGAGTCAGCCCGCACCGGCTTCGCTCACTATTCCACCAACCAATCACAGCCGCTCAATGCTAGGATTCTATTCGCTCCTCGGAGCTGGTCTGATTGCTTCGTCCACTTTGTTACAAAACTCGACATTGTTCCTAGGATTCTATTCGCTCCTCGCTCTTCTGCAACAGAGTTGCTACGAGAAATTCCCCCTTTCTTCGACCCACATCACAAAGCCGATGAAAAAAAATTTGGCTTCCTTATTTGCGAGTGTGATGAAGAGTGTGTCATGTGTTGCAAACAGTGCAGCTTGTACACTAAAGGGAAGCAAGCATACATTATCTGAAACCATGTCTAGATTCATCAAGCTAAGCCCTTACAGACCGTGCGGGAAGTATGTCTTTTGCACCGAGACTGGAAGGTTGGTGATTGTGAAGAACTCAGATGCGGTTCTTCAACTGTTGTTTTACTCCTTACAGATCGAGTCTGAAACAGAGCTTCAGAAGAGAGCAGTGGCAAGCTTAAAGGCACATTGGACGTATAAAGATGCATTAGATAAAAGCTTGGCCAGGCACAATGTAGTTCGTTTAGAGAAGCTCCGAGAATTACCTCTCAGCTCCGACGATCCTGTAGACATTCAGGTCAAGACGATTGGTGCCGCGCTGAATGACCTTAACCTGGTATTGTCCATAATTTTTCTGGAAAATGAACTCTCCAGTTCATAATCTTTCATTTATTGAGAAAAGATAATCAAATATTCACTATATATTTTTCTGATGATAGAGCGAACCGGCGAGGCTGTGCCTTCGTGCTGCTGGAGAGTTTGAGAAGCAGAAAGAGCATAACAGAAACACCGTCAAAGGCAACAAAGATGCGATAAACAAAACACTCAAAGCATTAGAAGAGTATCCGGCCACGTGCAGGAATGATGGCGTGGGACATTATGATGCTTTCAAGATGCAAAAGAAAGAACAAGACTTCAAGGCCAACGTGAAGAGACTTGAACTGGCAGCTATGTGGGACGAGATTATCGAAATGGTAAGACCCGGGCAGCTCCCTGATGAGTTTGAGGCAGAGAAAGAATGGGTGGACCTCGGCACGCAGTTTCGCCGACTTGTGGGACCAATAGACATTGCCAATTACTATCGGCACATGAAGAATGAAGACGCAGGTCCTTATATGACCAGAGGAAGACCAAGTCGGTACCATTATCCGCAAAGATGGCGAGAAAATGCTGAGCAGTTGGATAGAGATTCAAGTGGCGAATCCTGCTTCTGGGCTGAGGTGGAGGAGCTCAACGTTGAAGTTACTAACAAGAAACCATGGAAAGAAATAGAGAACAGGGTTTTGACTTTGGAGAAGAACCTGAGAAAATGGTATGATAAAGAGGAGGTGGAGAAGGATGTGTTCTTAGAAGATAGCACACTCGTCAAGTGGTGGCGATCTCTCCCGGACAACCATAAGGCAAATTCTTGCATCAAAGGACTCATACCAAGCTGAACATTCCTCGCTGCTGCAAATTTGCTTGAAAAGCCAGACCCAGTAACAGGTTGGCATCATTCAAAGTCCAGTCATAAAATGATGCTTGATTTCAATGTGCTTGGCTCTGGAATATAGAATCGGATTCTTCGTCAGGTTAATGGCATTAGTATTATCGCATTTGATGGTTGTATTCGAGTCATTTACTCCGTAATTCTTTAGTTGTTGTTTCATCTAGAGGATTTGTGTGCAACAACTTCCCAAAGTGACATACTCTGCTTGAGCAGTAGATAAGGCAACCATTGATTGCTTTTTGGAGAACCAGGAAATGAGCATCTTCCCTAATACCTGACATGTTCTAGAAGTGCTCTTTCTATCTATCTTACATCCTACAAAATCAGCATCAGAGTATCCAGATAACTGAAACTCTGATCCCTTAGGATACTAGAGTCCTAGAGAGGGATAAGAATTAATATATTTGATTTTCCTTTTAATTGCAAAGAGATGAGACTCTCTAGGGTTTGACTGAAATCTAGCACATATGCATACGCTAAAAAGGATATCAGCTTTCAAGGCTGTGAGATATAGCAAAGAGCCAATTATGCTCATGTATAACTTCTGATCAACTTTTTTGCCATTCTCGTCTTTATTGAGCTTAGAAGATAAAGACATAGGGGTTTATACTTTCTTCGAATTTCCCATGTGAAATTTCTTTACCAGTTCTTTGGCATATATTTCCTGAAAAATGAATGTCCCTTCTTGCGTTTGCTTGATTTGCAATCCGATGAAGAAATTTAGTTCCCCCATCATGCTCATCTGAAACTCGTCCTGAATCAACTTGGCAAAACTCTTGCAAAGATTTTCATTAGGCGATCTAAATATAATATCATCAACATAGATCTAAACTAATAAAATGTCCTTACCTTCTCTTAGAATAAATAAAGTAGTATCAACATTACCTTTCATAAAACCATTTTGAATGAGGAAAGATGTTAACCTTTTATACCAAGCACGAGGAGCTTGCTTCAGACCATATAAGACCTTCTTTAGTTTGTATACATGATCAGGCTTTCTAGGTTCTTCAAAACCTAGTGGTTATTCTACAAACACTTTCTCTTTGATGTAACCATTTAAGAAGGCTCTCTTCATATCCATTTGAAAAGGTCTAAAACCATGGAAACACGTGTAAGCAAGTAAAAGTTTGATTGCTTATAACCTTGCTACCGGTGCATAAGTTTTGTCGTAGTTGATTCTCTCTTCTTGCGAGTAGCCTTTAGTGACCAATCTTGCCTTGTTTCTTGTGACTTTTCCTTGATCATTGAGCTTGTTTCTGTACACCCATTTTGTTCCTATTATGGGATGATCCTTTGGTCTAGGAACTAATTCCCACACTTCATTTATGCGAAATTGTTGAAGTTCCTCCTTCATTGCTTGTATCCAATTTTCATTGATAGCGCTTCTTCAGTACTTTTAGGTTCAATCTCTGAGATGAGCACTAAAGTGCTGACTGTTTCTTTAAGAGTTGATCTGGTTCTTATCTTGTCATCAATGTTTCCGATAATCAGATCTTTCGGATGACTTGACTTGTGCTTCCAGTTTCTGTTAAACCTATCATCAGAAGTTGTAGGTTTCTCATTGACTTGCTCGTCAGTCTTTTCTGGTTGATGTGGCTATTCATCTGATTTTGATTGTTTGCTGTCTTGTTGCACTTGAATTCCATCAGAGAATTGCTCTACTTGATCATAATCTTCGTGAGTTTGAGAGTTTTCATCAAATCTCACATTGATAGACTCCTCCACTATGTAAGATCTTTTGTTGTAAACTCTGAAAGCCTTACTCATGGTTGAGTATCCCAAAAATATACATTCATCTGATCTTTTACCTCCCAGACTTTGCATTCTTGTGGGTCCGAAGATATCCATATGAAGAAGCTGCAAAGCTTTGTTAGTACTAATAAAGTTGATGGGTTTAAAAGAGCTTCTTACCTGTTTTCCTAAGGTATAGATTGAATAGACTTCAGAACTTTCAAATTTAAGGTTTGGTAATCCTTGTACATATTTTTTTGAAGAAAGCTTTGCTATTTGTTTAGTGCTTATATGACCAAGCTTCCTGTGCCAAATATCAGACTTGTCCTTTGCAGAGACCAGACACTAAACATCATCAGTAGTTATATCTAACAAATAGATATTTCTGTGTCTCCTTCCAGTAAAAGACTACTTCAAATCTTTACTTGTGCCTAAACATTTGCTTTCTTGAAAGCATATTTTGTACCCAGCATCACATAGCTGACTAATGCTGATAAGATTATAGTTCAGTCCTTTGACAAGAGATACATTTCTTATCGTCAGATTTTCAATTTCAACAGTTCCTTTACAATGATTTTCCCTTGATTGTTTCCTCCAGAAATTCTTGTGAGCTCAATAAACTTATCAGGATCACCGGTCATATGTCTTGAGCAATCGCTGTCAAGATACCACTTGTTTTTCCTTCTCTTTGGTACTTGCAAAAGTTAAGATAAGTTCAAGTTTTCTTTGATACCCATTTTTGTTTGGGTCCTCTTTGGTTAGAAGGATTGGCCATGCTTAGAAAGTTCCTCTAAATTGGCTTCCAACCTTTGGAATAGTTATTTTCGTAATGATCATGACTTCTGCAGATTGAACATTTAAGGAAGTTTTTGCCAACAAGTTTTACAAATTGTTTTCTAAAATGATTTTCATAAAACACTTTTGGTGGTTTTTTATTCTCTCTCTTTGTGAGTCGGAAAATCATTTTCAAAATCCTTTTTGTTTTTACATCCAAGTCCCGATTTATTATAATATGGGATTTGAATAGATAAAATGTGCTCCAAAGTTTTTAAACCAATTGAAAACCTTTTTGCAACATCCGAAATTTCCTTTTTTCAAAAAATCATTTTCTTTTAAAGCAAAATCAAGATTATCTTTTGATTGAAGAAGATCCTTCTCAAGATTTTCAATCTTTTCTTTTTGAAAAGAATCCTATTGTCTCGATCTTGAGTTTTCCTTCTTCAATTGAGAATTTTCTAAGCATGGCCTTGTAATCGACAAATAATTCTTCAATTTAATTAGATACTTCAGCTAGAATGTCAAAATTATTTACCTCAAATCCATCTTTCGAATCAGATTTTTCCATGAGACATATATTAGCACATTCTTCATCGCTTTTTTCACACTCAGTGTCACTCCAAGTGTCGGCCTTCAGTGCTTTTTTTGTTTTCTCATATTTGTTCTTCCGTTTCCTCATAAGTGGGCAATTTGGCTTAATATGACCTCGCTTCTTGCATTCAAAGTAGATAACATCTTTATTTTCTTCCTTGTCGTTGAGGCTTCTCCTTTGCTCAGAAGTTTTGAAAGTTTTCTTTCTTTTGAACTTCCTTCCTTTTCTGGCCATTCTTTGAAGCTTTTTCACCATGAGAGCAATCTCTTCATCATCCTCATCATCTTCGTCTGAATCTAATTCATCAGAATAAAGATTTGATTTCAAAGTTAGAGTTTTCTTACCTCTGGTGTCTTCTTCATTTAAATGCTCTTCTTCATAGGATTGAAGTGTTCCCACGAGTTCATCCACAGAGAGAGGTGATATTCTTTAAGTCTCTTGGATGGATGTCTTGATGTTGTTCCACTCTTTTGACAGCTCTTGAAGAATCTTGTTCACCTTCGTTGGATCTGACACCGGTTGCCCTTGATACACCAATCCATTGACAATATCAGTGAATCTATTGAGCATGTCAATTATGGATTCTTCTGGTTTCATTTTGAAGGCCTCGTATTGTTAAAGAAGAATGTTGATTTTTGTCTCATTCACCCTATTAGTTCCTTCATATGTCACTTGTAACCTATCCCAAATTTCTTTTGCAGACTCACAAGAAGAAATTCAATTATATTTAGATGGAGATAATGCACAATACAATGAGTAAACAACTTTTACATCAAGCGCTTCTCTTTTGGTGAGGTTTGCATCAGATGGAGCTGAGGTTTTTGATTTTTCGCCTTCTTCTTTAGTCAAAGAAGCTTTAGGCCTTATGCCTCTTAGAATGATGTCCCACTCCAGGGGATCCTTGGATTTGATGAATGCTTTCATCTTGTTCTTCCAAATGCTGTAATCTTTCTCGTCGAAGTAAGGAGGTCTTGTATCACTCTATCCTTCCATAAGACGTGGTGCAGTGTTGCTAGCCATAGATAAATTGTTAACTCAGAAGTAGTAAAGCACTTCAATTAAGAGTAACCGTGCTCTGATACCAATTGTTATAACTAAAATATCACCTAGAGGAGGGTGAATAAGTGATTTTATAGAAATGAAAGAAATTAAACCAATATTCTAGTAGGACAACTTCTGATGAAGTGGTCAGATCTTATCGGTACACAATTCTATTACAGAAAATTAAAATTGTAAAGGATAGAGAATTGTACACTCAAGATTATAGTGGTTCAGATTTTGCAAGCCTACGTTCACTCTCTAGCGCTATAGCCGATTGGCTAGAATCCACTGATGAGAACCGATCAAAGGTTACAAGATCTGAGCTCCGACACTCAAGCTCGTGTGTATAACTTTCTCACACACTCTCAACCTCTAAAATGTTATACAATTTTGCTCACTGAATCAAACGCAAAATGATCACAAACAACCTTTAGACTTTAGAATTAAAAGCTCAAATACTCATGAAATCGAATTGTTATCCTTCTGCTATGAGATCTCCTCTTATACCCCTCCTAGTCCAAGCTGACTGTTGGACATGCCTTCAAGAGGATCATCTAGCCAATCCACCCATTGGTCTTGGATTTGGTTGAGAAGATCCGATGGTGTGAGGATCGCTGAGGTTGAAGCTTCTCGTAAAATTTGCTGCCCATATAGCGAGTCGGATTTCCAAAAGTCGAGTGTCTATATTTATAAAGAATAGCTCGTCTTCAAAGATTGAGGAAAGATTGGAAACATGAGGATTTTTTATAATGAAAACATTCATTTTCAAGTTCCTCCAAAGAAATGGCAAGTTATCCAGTCAATTTAGTTGTTGCACAAGAAATATATTCCTTCATAGCCGGTTGATTGATTGTCCGAATAAGAAAATATTATCCACGACTTTGATGGTCGAGCGATCCAATGTGGCTGCGAGGGTCTCATCCTCGCAAGATTTGGCAAGGGTGACCCTTGTCAAGCAATGAGGGTTGAGCCCTTGCCTAATTCGGCAAGGGTTGCCCTCGCCCAGGCCGTGAGGGTCTCGCCCTTGCCAAATTTGGCGAGGGCGACCCTCGCCTATGGCTGGTCACCAACAATGGCTGGTACCGGCCACAATCCAAAGAAAGGAAAAAGAAAAGGGAAAAAAAAAAAAAAAAAGAGGAATTTTTTTTAAAATAAAATAATAATAATAAATAAGTAAAAAATTATTTTAAAATGTCAACGTTAGTACCGGCAATATCACATAGGATTGCCAGAATCCATGTCACCGATTTCCGACCTAAATTGTCGGATGGACTGAATTGGTATTGATGTAAAAATGTTTATAACTAAATTGATCAAATTGAGAGGTTTATAACTGAATTGGTACCAATGCAAAAGATTTAGGATTTTTTTGATATTTTTTCCTTAGTAAATTGTTCAGCTTTAGCTTCACTTTTTATGCCTTCAGCTAGCACAAAAGATTGAAAGGATGATGAGCCTCACCCATCTTGATAAGCAACAAATAAATCGGTGATCATGCGGGTAAAAGTGTACTCTGATATGGATTTCTCATAAGAAACTTTAGATTACCACTTAAACGAAAAAATATTTTGCTCGAAGAAAATCTGATCATACAACGTCTACGGCGGATACGACAATGCATCACGAGTCAAATTGAAAACGGGAGCACCCTTTCCACCAACTCCAATCAACATTCTCGTCATGCATGGGAAGTGTTATAGCTTCTTCCTTCCCATTATGCTTTGGCGTTGCCCTTGCTTCTTTTTCATAGTCAAACGCGCTTTAAAATAATAATAATAAATAAGTAAAAAATTATTTTAAAATGTCAACATTAGTACCGGCAATATCACATAGGATTGCCGGCATCCATTTCACCGATTTCTGATCTAAATTGTCGGATGGATTGAATTGGTATTTGTGTAAAAATATTTATGACTAAATTGATCAAATTGAGATGTTTATGATTGAATTGGTACCGATGCAATAGATTTATGACTTTTTTGGTATTTTTCCCTTAATAAATTATTCAGCTTTAGCTTCACTTTTCATGCCTTCAGCTAGCACAAAAGATTGGAAGGATGATGAGCCTCACCCATCTTGATAAGCAACAAGTAAATCGGTGATCGTGCGGATAAAAGTGTACTTTGATACGGATTTCTCATAGGTAACTTTAGATTACCACTTAAACGAAAACATATTTTGCTCGAAGAAAATCTTATCGTACAACGTCAAATTGAAAACGAGAGCACCCTTTCCACCAACTTCAATCAACATTCTCGTCATGCATGGGAAGTGTTATAGCTTCTTCCTTCCCATAATGCTTTTGCGTTGCCCTTGCCTCTCTTTCAAAGTCAAACGCGCTTTAATCTCTTACTTCCCTCCAAGCAAAAACGGAAAAATGCTTCACAAGTCAAATTGAAAACGAGAGCACCCTTTCCACCAACTTCAATCAAAATTCTCGTCATGCATGGGAAGTGTTACAGCTTCTTCCTTCCCATAATGTTTTTGCCTTGCCCTTGCCTCTCTTTCAAAGCCAAACGCGCTCTTTCGGAAAAAAGCAAGTCAAATTGAAAAAAGCACCCTTTAATCTCGTCTTACAGCTTCTTCCTTCCCATAATGTTTTTGCCTTGCCCTTGCCTCTCTTTCAAAGCCAAACGCGCTTTAATCTCTTACTTCCCTCCAAGCAAAAACGGAAAAATCCGATCGAGACATTCGAAATCACACAAATACCCTCGGGTTTGCCAATGCCAATAAATAGCACTCTCAGAATGCAGACCCATATACCTTCTCATCCTTATTTTGGTGCTCATTAACGTTGTCCACCACCGAGAAGACGATATCAGAGAGAGAGAGAGAGAGAGATGATGATGATGATGATGATGATGATGATGAGGAGGAGGAGGAGGAGGTTCCCAAGGTCTGGTTCCATGGCTGTGATAATGCTATTCCTCATGGGGTCGATGATGGTGCAACAAAACGAGGCATTCCGGTTGCTCGGCGAGGAAGCGTGGGCCCGGCAAGGCAATCTCCCCCCACAGGGTCTAAAGAAGGGTCCGGACCGTCCCCCTGGAGACGGGTGCTCCTACACAGGGGCCGGCGGGGCGCCTTGCCCGGCCACACGGAAATTCGCTGCTGGCCACGCTGTGGGGATGGCTCCTCCGAATGCGTAGCCGAATGGCTTGCCTCGGTTTGGCGTGGCGACTGATATTAAACAAGTGGTTCAGTCTTGTAGTCATATCCATCAATATGCCATCGTATGATACCGTATAAATTCATAGGAGTTCATTAGCAGCTGGTAGAAAAATTAATGTGTCGATTACATTTCATTTTTTTTTCCCGGCAATCTGGGATTCAAGACTTGCAATTAATTGAATGTAACCCATTCTCACATAGATAAAGAAAGTGAAAATTTTTCAAGTACTCTTTTCGGCTTTTGCAGCCACAGAGCTATATCGTGCCATGGACGTAATTTTGCCATTTGCTCATTCAAATATTTGTCGGAGGAAGGTTGCAAAGTCGGCCAATGAACTGGTTGAATCGGGTTTGGGAATGGATGGTTTTGAATTGTGGTTGGAAATCACTGACGTGAATGCCTAATTCATTGGGTTTGGGAATGGATGGTTCCGAATTTTGTTTGAAAATAGTAGATATTGGTCGTCTTATGTGACACACCTGTGTTGATGTTAACAATTTTTACAAATTTTTATTTTAAATTTTGATAACCTCTCTCCCCCCGCCTTTCGTTCCTATTATTCTATTTTATTATTTTATTTTTTTCCTATTTCCCTCGCTAGCTAGGGTAGCGGTGACGGCTGGTGGAGATCAAAGCCATCAGTGAGGACGGTCCTCACCGGCCATCACCGAGGTTTGGGAATGAATGACCCCCACCTTGATGTCCCCTAGCATAACTCCAACTATGGTAGTGATAATATTGTAAATCGATCAATCACCATCATTATTCGCATGCTATGAATCTCATCTTACTTGGTGGATGTGCAAACGTATCTTAAACTTTTAAATAATCGATTACACCGTGTATCATTGTCATTTGATGTATCCATTACATAAATTGCCTTTTTATATCTTGACTCGAAATATGTTACTTTTCGATTTGCTTTCTCTTTATTTTCAAAGAGTTTTGAAGTGAGACTTTGATCAAAAGTTGAGCATGTAAAATTTCATAAAATCATTCATATGTCGAGCCACTGATATCTAGCCCGAATCGTCTCATGCCTACAGTCTACCCCAGAGAGAACTTAAACTCTTATTACATAATGTTTCTCTATCTGACATGTACGTACAAATTAAAGAGAAAAGACTATGAGCTTATCTATTATTCCATGGACCCAACCACAATCCAAGAGCAAGTCAATAGTAAGTCTAGTTAACAAGCGCATTCCATTGCCCAAAGCACCCGTCGCCTGGCATCTCACTCCCTATGCCACACCAATCGCAGCGGCTCGACATTGAGGATCAAGAGGGATTCATGTGATCCGACGATCGTGATCATTCGAGTCAATTTCAACCGAACTCCATTCGGCCTGTATCTTCCCTTCCCCCAGCTGAACCGTCGAACAAGCACATTTTGCTGAGAGAAAAGCTCACGGAGAAGAGCATACGCATTTGCTCACGGACCATGGGCAGAAGATTCGCAGTAGCTCTTCGCTGGTCATTGTGGCCTTCTCTGCACAATCGAGATTAGCCCCAATTGGGTCACCGTAATAGGCTCATCGCCATTCGAATTGGAGAATAAATTTGTCGTCATTCACTTTCTCGATGCCAGTGCCACTTCAATTAATTGTCATGTGATAAAACAAATCCCTTTTCTCCTTTCTTTTTGTTCTTTTTACTTTATTTAAGTTTCCCATAGTCCTCTAAGATTCCCTCGCATGTGCATCAAAAGACAAAAAATTAAAGCCAAACATTTGTTTAACCCGAGGATCGTTTCCGGGCAAATGTCTAGTTGACCGGAAAAAATGCTTGGGGTCATCCGGTCGTTGGGAACTTACTCAACCTTTAGGGTGGAGAACGAGACTAAAAGGAATACCCAATCTTTTTGTGTTTTTGCTGTTGAAGAATACACATGTGCATTATAGTATATTTATATTTTAAACTACACTTCCATCTAATAGTTTAAACTTTTAGAACAATTGACAATTATTCCACAAATCTAATATAGTATTGGAGTAGAAAATCTCAAATTCAAATATTTCTATATCTCATTTACCTCCCCAATTAATATATAGTACTAGGCACAAATACCAGACTATTTAATTGTTAACCACAAGTTCATCCAATAGCTTAAATTATCAAAACGGTAGTCAATAATCTTACGGAATCTAACAATTTTTACATTTTAGTTTTTATTTTCTTCCTTTTTCTTTATGAAAAGTCTGAAATTTGACTTTTATCGAAGGTCCAACCGCCTAAAGCACGCAAATATTTGTTATACAAAATCATTCAATTTTTTGGTATTTTAAGATATTAAAGAAAAGCAATCTCAACATTTTTTTTATATATAAATTAAAGAACAAAAACAATGAATGTTAGTTAGCAATATGTGATTACCTACTCCAGTGTGGCCCCTCACCTCGATGTCTCCAAGCATAAAACCAATTTTCTCACATTAAGAGAAAACATTTAGTGTGACGATTGTATCACAAGGCAATGACAGTGTCGTGTAACTAGTTGATAGCCGTTGCTCCCGTTTTATAAAGCTCATCTTACTTGACAACATGCATGAATACATCTTATTCTTAATTGGTTAGTTGTACCATGTGTCATCATCACATGATATATCCGTCATATAAAATTCCTTCTAATGTCTTGATTAAAAAGTAAGACGTTTTTTTTTAAAAATATTTTGCAACTTGACTTTATCAAAAGTCGAACACCTAAAGTTGTATGAAATCATATACATTCTTATCATTATCTTTTCATATATTAATTATTAAGTTGGAAAAGAAAGGAAATCACATTTAAAAAAAAGAAAGAGAAAAAACCACCAAAAACCCTAAATTATGCCTATTATACCATATTTACTGTTAACTTTTTTCTAATATAAAAATTTCCAAATTTATATTTGTAAGACATTTTACTTTCCATCAAGATTTTTAATGGTGTTGACATGTAAATGAAATGAAAGCGAAATTTTAGATTTTTTATGTCACAAAAAAAATTAAAGATAAATGTATTACAGTTGACATACTATGGAATTTCTGATATGACAAAAAAAGTATAGAGTCAATACATTATAATGAACATATTTTGAAGTTTTTTAATGTTATAATCCTCCACTCCCACGCGACCCCTTCCCGATGACTCCAACGAGAACCCGAATAGTCTCGTGCCTACTCAAGAGATAACTTTAGCTTCTATTACATAATTTCTTTAACCAACTTGTGTTAACCAATAAAAAAGAAAAGAATATGCTTGTTTTTTTAACCATTGACTCGACCACTGTCCAAGACAAGTCAATAATAATTCGAGTCACCCCGCACCGGCATCACCCGCTATTCCATCAACCAATCACAGCCGCTCAATGCTAAAAACATGGGGGGACCCACCCAGGTGATGGACGATTGAGATCATTATAGGCTTCTGTTCCGTTGTCCCCATCAAACAGTAATTGAAAGGACATTTGAGGAAACTTTACCAAGCTCCGTTTGGCCCCCGTCTTCCTTCCCCCAGCCAAACCGCAGACAAGCACATTTTGCAGAAGAACGCAGCACGTTTACACACAGACCATGGACAACAATCTCGGTGTCGAAGATGAAGTGATCAAGACAGCCTTGTCTGCATCCTTGGAAGCTTGCGCGAATCCAAAGGAGCTGCCTTTCGTTGTAAGGAAGGTCGACAGTAGCCCTTCGCAGGTCGTCGTGGCCTTCCCTGGATCATGGTCTCCCAATTACTGGTTCGCCGGCGACGGCGAAGCGAAGTCTTTCGGAGAGACCAAGATTGACGACAAGAAGTTCCCTTCCCTCAGGAGCCTCAGGGTCGAGGGGTTTGCCAAGGTCGATCCGTTTGCCAAGGTCAACGAGGCATTCATGGCACGGTTCCTGCGGATTCTGGAGGACAGCAATCAAACGTTTTGCAAGGAGGTATCTCTTGAATCTCGAACCATGCTCTATTTTCGTCGTTGTCTCAATGTGCCGAAGAGCCGTAGTATTTCTCAGACAGCATTCGTAAGGCCATTTCTAGTGTTTGTCAAGTTTCGTGCCGAAGCTAAGAAAACTCGAGTAGTGCCTACTTTCAGCTTCAAGGCCTGCCTTACCATGTCCGATTCAGTCCCATATAAACTCTCACTGCAATCCAATAGATCAGAAACTAGAGCTTGCGCAAGTATTTCGTCACAGCCACACCACCCTCTATCATTGAAGCTCTCATCCAGTTCTATATTTGTAGTTCATCCAGAGATCACATTGACTAATTTAAAATTTCAGGAATCATGTTGCATATTAAGCTAAAGTTTAGGGACCGCATTGCATATTTGGTCAAAATTTAAGAACCACCTGTTGTCATTTTCCCAAGATTTAGGTATATAGATGACGTAACAAGCACGATCTGGTTTGCTTCAATTAGCAATATCCCATACGAGGTCATTTGTCTAGACTACACTTGTAGTCTCCGTTGGTTGGAACTTAAAGAACACTCGTTTCGATCTTTCTCATTCTACCCATTAGCGGCAAAAGGGAATTTCAACATCGACCGAGCATAGAGTCAGAAGTAAACCTGGATTTGTCTTTCATCTACAGGTGACAAAGGCGGTGGAGAACGATAAGCAAATAGTATTTTCAGGCCATTCATCGGGCGGTCCAATCGCGATATACGCGACTGTTTGGTTCCTTGAGAAGTACATAAGATCAAACGAGAAGCAGACTTCCCGTCCCCCTCTCTGTTTAACATTTGCATCCCCACTTACCTCTGACCACACCTTTTGCCATGCCGTCCAGCGTGAGGGCTGGTCTGATTGCTTCGTTCACTTTGTTACAAAACTTGACATTGTTCCTAGGATTCTATTGGCTCCTCGCTCTTCTGCAACAGAGTTGCTACGAGAAATTCCCCCTTTCTTCAACCCACATCACAAAGCCGATGAAAAAAAATTGGCTTCCTTATTTGCGAGTGTGATGAAGAGTGTGTCATGTGTTGCAAACAGTGCAGCTTGTACACTAAAGGGAAGCAAGCATACATTATCTGAAACCATGTCTAGATTCATCAAGCTAAGCCCTTACAGACCGTGCGGGAAGTATGTCTTTTGCACCGAGACTGGAAGGTTGGTGATTGTGAAGAACCCAGATGCGGTTCTTCAGCTGTTGCTTTACTCCTTACAGATCGAGTCTGAAACAGAGCTTCAGAAGAGAGCAGTGGCAAGCTTAAAGGCACATTGGACGTATAAAGATGCATTAGATAAAAGCTTGGCCAGGCACAATGTAGTTCGTTTAGAGAAGCTCCGAGAATTACCTCTAAGCTCTGATGATCCTGTAGATATTCAGGTCAAGACGATTGGTGCTGTGCTGAATGACCTTAACCTGGTATTGTCCATAATTTTTCTGGAAAATGAACTCTCCAGTTCATAATCTTTCATTTATTGAGAAAAGATAACCAAATATTCACTATATATAATTTTCTGATGATAGAGCGATGAGGCGAGGCTGTGCCTTCGTGCTGCTGGAGAGTTTGAGAAGCAGAAAGAGCATAACAGAAACACCGTCAAAGGCAACAAAGATGCGATAAACAAAACCCTCAAAGCATTAGAAGAGTATCGGACCACGTGCGGGAATGATGGCGTGGGATATTATGATGCTTTCAAGATGCAAAAGAAAGAACAAGACTTCAAGGCCAACGTGAAGAGACTAGAACTGGCAACTATGTGGGACGAGATTATCGAAATGGTAAGACACGGGCAGCTCCCTGATGAGTTTGAGGCAGAGAAAGAATGGGTGGACCTCGGCACGCAGTTTCGCCGACTTGTGGAACCAATAGACATAGCCAACTACTATCGGCACAAGAAGAATGATGACGCAGGTCCTTATATGATCAGAGGAAGGCCAAGTCGGTACCATTATCCGCAAAGATGGCGAGAAAATGCTGAGCAGTTGGATAGAGATTCAAGTGGCGAATCCTGCTTTTGGGCTGAGGTGGAGGAGCTCGACGATGAAGTTACTAACAAGAGGCCATGGAAAGAAATAGAGAACAGGGTTTTGACTTTGGAGAAGAACCTGAGAAAATGGTATGATAAAGAGGAGGTGGAGAAGGATGTGTTCTTAGAAGATAGCACACTCGTCAAGTGGTGGCGATCTCTCCCGGACAACCATAAGGCAAATTCCTGCATCAAAGGACTCATGCCAAGCTGAAAATTCCTCACTGCTGCAAATTTGCTTGGAAAGCTAGACCCAATAACAGGCTGGCATCATTCAAAGTCCAGTCATTTCCTTTTTCAGTTGATTCTCTCCTTAAAATAAACGTTGTTAATGAAATGAACTGCCTATTGAGTTTTGACTTTCAAATTAAGATATAAGGGTATTTTAGATCATACACACTTATTTTAGGGATCTTTGAAGGGAGACTATAAAAGGAATGTGTATAATAACACATCTCCAACCTAGCCTCTATATTATTTCCTGTTTTTTTTCTTATCTTCTTTTTGGATATTTAGATATTGTGGCTCATCAAGTGGTTTTAGAGTTTTTTGGATTATACTCTAGTGTTTTTTGTTAAAGATACTGAAACCCCCCTCTCTTCCCATGGCTTTTCTCATTTTGGATTTTTCACGTGAATCTTGCGTGTCATGTGATTTCGATTTTCTTTCATTTTTTGCTACTTGTTCTTAGATCGGTGCATTTTTTATTGGCATTTTTATGCAACACTACCCTTGAAGAAACAAAAGAGAAATCTGAAGTCTTCTTCATGTCCCTGAAGATCCTAAATACATAAAAGGAGACAAGATAAAAGAATCGATGAAATTGCTCTGGAGAAGATAAGCCATGTAGAACTCCTTGGCACTCTCCTTAAACTCCGCAATATAGAAAAAATAAGGAAAAAAGGGCCAAAACTGATTGCAGAACTAGCCGATAACATCGCTGCAAAATCAGAAAGCATGGCTTCTCTAATAATTGGTTGTCAAAGAGCAACCGAATGTAAACTAGCTAGAGTATTGCATTAAAGACTCCAACTTCCTATGTGTAACGGTGTCAGGCTAACTGGCTAAGTCCACCCCACGAAATGGAGACAAAAACAGAATTGTCAAGCAGAGAGAAAAAAAAAGGGGCAAAACATTGATTTGCAAGGGAAGAAAGGAGAAAAGAGGCATAGCTCAGGAAATACGATTTGCCTAAGCTCCAGATTCATAAGCACGTGCAAGGAAGTGAGAATGATGAAGTGGAGGCAGAGACTCGAGAATTAATTACAAAATACGTACTACCTAAACTTCTAGCTTAGAAAACAGCGCATACCAATTCTCACCTTGAAAAGAGAGGGCTATCGACAAGAGAAGAGCGCATGACTCGTTTTTATCAGTGATTAAACTTAGTTTAGTTGATTCACAATTGAGCTAATATTTTACTTGATTTTGATATCGTTTCCTACTTATTTGAAAGGATTGCAAGTCGGATGGTTCAAGTAATCTTTGTTGTTTGGTTTTGGGCTTTCTCAAGTGAGTCTTGTTCAAGTTTGCAAACTCATATTTCGAAAATATATATTTCGAAAATAATATGGATATATATATTATGAGTCATGAAAAACATTTTTGTTACATAAAATTTGGGATGAGCATTTACTACTCTTTGATTATTTGCAAATGGTTTGGGGATGTGAAATGTTATATGTATTGCTTTGCAAATCTGGTTTATGAAATGATCTGAGAAATGCTTTACGTAAAGTATTCTAATTGATGAACTGAGTTGCGAAAGATTATGTTTGGGTTTGTGAAACGTAATCCAATTTATGATATGGATTGTTAGTTGGTTTTGTGGATTATTGGAGGACGATGGTATTATGCCTATTGTCGCAATGAACTCAATTAGGGATTTTTGGGTATATATGCTAATTTTAGGATATTCTTTTGGGTCGAGCGATTGACTGATTGCTGAAGGAGGAACCTTAGTTGCCTTGTCACTAGGCGTTATGATGTGACCATAATTTAATATTGAGTAATAGATTGCATAATAATAGATTATCAATGTGTAATTTGATAGAGATTGATCAATGGATTCAACCATTAATGTTTAATTTGTGATGGTTAATTAAGTATTTCTAATGTGTATAAAGCTCTATTGAAACAATACAACTCATATTTGAGTTAGTGCATATATTATATCTTGGGTTTGGATTATGAGTTTCTAGTAATGTTTTATATACGTGTATTGTGGATGCTCAATCTGCTTACAATTTATTACTCAATGAGCTATGGTTGCTCAAGCCATTCATCTTATTGGAGTCGATTGGGACACATTCAGCCTTACTAAATCAAAGAACATTTCCCATCTGCTTACTTGAACATTAATTACTACCAAACTTGTGCAATAGGTGTGCTTCAAAGCTAGAATTATTCCTTAAGTACAGGAAAGTCTAGCAACCAATTCCAGCATCACTCTATCAACCTCTCAAGGAACTGCAACTATAAGCCAGATCGATATATTGCTGAACAAGTAACCAAACCAATAGCTTTAGAGCGCGACTAGATACTTAAAGCTTATTACTTATCATACAGAGATTGAATTACGGGGAAACTCCATCCAAACAAGTAATTACAATTAGAAATGCATAGAATCCACACAAACAGAAGTTCACAAATGGATTTCTGTATTTTTTTCTTTTTTCCTTTCATCTTTCTCAAGGGATCACACCCTCAACCCGAAGTTACATGTCCTAAGCCGCCAATGACCACTAGGCCACTCGCCATAATTGCATTCCAACATATTGATGGGAGCGGTATAGAAATTTTCACTTGAAAAACCTGTTTTACATACTTTCGGGAGAATTACTGGTCTTCTGAGGAGAAACACGAACCGCCTCCTATGATTGTTCGGTGACAATTCCAACCTTTCATAATGATGTGATTTTGCTTCTAGGAAAGATCAGTTCCCACTTCACTATAAGTTTGCTCTTAAAAAGATCCTTGGGGTTGATCTTACATAACATAAGTCTGACGAAATTCTCATAATTTACGTAATACAGGCTGCTACAGATGAGACTATTTAAATTAAATGAATAGATACACGTTAGCCCTGTTAGGTCCGGAATATGCGACTTTATCGTGGAGGACTTCTGTAAAGATATGCCACGACACTCTGTTTTCTGTCCACTAATGCAGAGAAAGTGGCAATTAATTGCATGCAACTCTGCCCAACCAGCATATTCCATAATTGCTAGCACTCAGAATGTGATATGAGTAATAAAATAACAAAAGGCTCTGACACCAAATGTCTCGCCTTGAAAAGTCAATGCAACTAATCATTATCAAGAAAGAAAAAGTGTTCCATCCCACCATCACAAACCACTAAAAGAATTCCATCTCAAAATCAGTACGCTAGTCACATGCAACCCACTTGAAAGACACATTAAAGATAGATGGCATACACTATTCACCTAAAAAAACCACTACAACTAGACATCCTATGTTACAGACATTTTAACCAGAGCTTTCAATGACAGCATCGATCTTTATGGTAGAACAGAACAGATTGTTTATCTGAGAGCAACAAAGTCATGACTCATCAGATGCACATGCAATTGCCCCCGAAACTAGTTGATTACTAAGTTAGGAAGTTCTTTAACCAAGATAGCTATGACTCCACGATGCATAATGCCACGAGAAGTCACTTCAATCCATGGGAGCACAAAGACAAAGGCACGCTGGTGGATGAATTAAACTCGAGAAAGTAACAGCCCCAGAATTCTCCCAGATCCTCCCTCATTGTAGCTTGATAAATCAAACTTAAAACAAGGGAGCGTCGCAGAGATCATTTCCCAGCAGTTGTACAAGTGAAGGTATATGCCAAGACAAGTTTCAAATGTGTGATCCAAGGAAAAAGAACGAAAAAAAAAAGAAAAGCACTGCATATATCAAGAGATGCAAGAGGGCAAATTTTTCCCAGCAAGCCTGCCGTACAGAATCGTTCTTGAGAACACGGAAAAGGAAAGGACCCAAGCAAACACGTGCGAAGTTTGAAATCAACCGCCAGGATTGTTTCAGGACAACCTCGACATGACATGCATATTTGAAGCAAGGGTATATAATGCCTTGTCAGGTTGAGCCTCTTCCGTCAATTAAATGCAACACCGAAAGTAAAGCAACCACCGATATCTTCAGTACCAATTGACAAAGAATATGCTTCAGCTTCAGTAACAACATGCTTTAGAAGAGGTTGGACATTCCCGGGCCCAACTTGCTAGGCTGAAATTCATTCCCAGAAAGCTTTACATACCACCACAGCGTCATAAGCTACAGGTGCTTGCACCAATCAAGATTAGCCCCAGTAGGATTGCATAGGCTCAGGGCCATGAAATTGGACGGTCTTGATGCTAATCATCCATTCAACTAACTGTCATGTCATGCGGTAAGGAAGCCCTTTTCTTCATAGGTTCTAAGATTGCTCCACGCGTCCATCAAAAGAAAGAAAAGGTCCGTACTAGACATTCGTCTAACCCGAGGTGTTTCCTGGCAATGTGTTGCCGACTTGACAAAGTCTGTTGGCCATCCCCCCGTGGAGGGGCAGTGTTGATACGATTCTTATGAATTCTAAAGGTCGACTTGACATTTTACTTTTAATTTTCTTTATGAATATTTGAAAAGTTCAACATCAAGATTTTTCACAAACCATTAAAAAAAAAAAAACACGGTATTTTGAGTTGCTAAAGGAAGGCAATCCCCAATATTTTATTTTTTTAATATAAAGAGTAAAACCGACAAATACTAGATAGTGATAGGTGATCGCTAAGAGTGATCATAGTTCAGGTTGGGCCGATACACCTCCTAACCTAGGATCAATCCGTACAGCGTTGGTTCTCAATTTTTAGGACCAAAGACCAACCCTATTGAGCTTGAGACTGAGAACCGGACCCAATGGGTTCAGGTTGGTCAACTGAAAATTTTTTATTTCATTTTTTATACTCCTTAAAAAAGTGATTGAGGATCGAACTGACCCAATGGGTTCGGTCCGGTTTCAAGGTCAACTTAAGACTTACTAATAATTTTTTATTTCATTTTTTGTACTGCTTGAAAGAACAACTGAGAACCGTACCGATCCAATGAATTCGATGATGAGTAAGGTTAGCTAAGAAAGACAAGCAGTGAGGATCGACTGGGGTGAGCGTCCAACGAATGAGCATTGAATGTCGAGCGGGGAGCAACAAGCCAAGTGAGCATTGAGCGGCGAGCGGCACGAGTGACTCAAAGCGAGCGAGACGAGTGTTGAGTGGCGAACGGAGAAGTTGTTTTTTCAATTTTAACAAATTGAAGACTAATAGGACAAATAAGACAGAAGATAACAAATACTAGAGAAGGGTGCCATAAGGTGCCTTTTTGGACGTCGTGAGGATTCCTCATAAAAACATTTTCCTCATTTGTAAATTATGACTATTGACGCCTCAAAAGACATTAAAAACCTAAGTTATTAAAGAATAATATAAAACTACTTGAATTCCTCACTAAAGAGCTGTTTAATGTTGTTGACGCCGTTTATTTTAAGATTTTCTCTATATTAAAAAATTATAAATAATATATATATAGTCAGGATTGGTCTTGGTTAAACTAACCCGGAACTCTTAGGACCAAGGACCGACCCGCACAATACTGGTCCAGGAATTCTAGGATCAATGACCGACCCAATCTCCCTAGGAACCGAACCAGGACCAGCATGGTTGGGCCGGTCCAGGATCGGTCTAAGGTTGACCCTGGACTGATGCTCACCCCTAGTGATTGCCTACTCTAGCTTGACCTCACTTGATATCTCCAAGTAGAACCCAAATTATCTTGCGCCAAGGAGAAAATATTAACGCGATGGATTATATCATTTGGCAACGACAATATTGTGTAATTGACTCATTACCATTGTTCACATGTTATGAATTTCATAATACTCGTTTCCACGTGTATATGTACCTTACTTTTAAATGTTCAGTTAAACAATTTATCATTACCGCGTGATGTATCCATCAAATTAAATGCCTTCCTATGTCTTGATTTGAAATTAAGTCACTTCTATTTTTCTTTGTTTATATTTTTGAATTTGAAACGGGACTTTTATCAAAAGCCGCCCACTTAAGATCATATGAAATCATCATATATTTTGGTATTCTTAGGTAGGGAAAAGTTGGGAAAGAGAGGCAATCCCCAACCTTTTACTCTCTAGCAACCCTACCTTGATGTCTAAGGAAAAAGCGAATCGTCTCCCTGCTACCCAAGAGATAACTTAGCTTCTATTACAAAAAATTCTCCATCCCTTGCGTGTTTACCATTTGCAAAGGAAGGAATATGTGCTTGTCTTTTCCTTCATTGACCCAGCCAGCCCCCATCGAAGACGAGTCAACAAAGAGCGCTCCATCGCCCAAAACGCCAGCACCGATCCCAGCCGCTCGACATTGAGACTCGCGAGCGAGGGATTCACGTGATCCGACGATCGTGATCATTTTCGGCTCCGCGTGCCCTTGCCCCCACCAAACAATCATCAACAAAGGGGCGTTTAAGCAAAAATTCAACCCCTCTTTGGGATAAGTGCTGTAGAAGTCCTAAAACTTATCACGAAAATATAATTGAGTCGTAAAACTTGTAAAAAGTGCAATCAAGTCCTAAAACTTGTCAAAATGGTTCAATTGAGTCCTGAAATTAACACCATCAGTTTTATTGACGGAAAATACGATGTAAGCGCCGACGTAACATTTTAAATGATTTTTCTTTTCCACCTAGCTTTTTAAAATAAGTTTTAATTCAATTTTTTTAATAAAATTATATTTAAAAACTAAAATTCATTTTTTAAAAACTGTTAAAAAAAAGAAAAAAAAAAAAAAAAAAAAAAAAAAGGGGGCAGCTCCTCCTCCACCGCCGCCCATCACCAGAGGGGCCGGCGACCGTCGCCGCCCGAGCGAGGCCTCGCCGGCCGATTTGGGCTACCCAGATTTGGGTGAGCCCCGCCAACCCCAAGCGAGGGCTACCGAGGCCTTGCCTAAGGTGGCGAGAGGCCACCGCCCCCAGGTGAGGGCCGCAGAAGGCCTTGCCCAGGCAAGCGACGGTCGCCGGCCCCTCGTGATGGCTAACGTGCTCGATCCGGGGTGCCCTCACCCACGCCCGACGAGGGTCACCGACCTCACCCGAGGCCGACGAGGCCTCGCCCGGTGCCGGCAAGGCCTCACCCTAGTCGAGTGGCGGCGGCGGCGTCGGCGACGGCGGAGGAGCTGCCCTTTTCTTTTTTTTTTTTTTTTCTTTTTTTAACATTTTTTAAAAAATGAATTTTAATTTTTAAATATTATTTTTTTAAAAAGTTGAATAAAAAATTATTTTTAAAAACCAAATGGAAATTAAAAAAATCATTTAAAATGCCACGTCAGCATTTTCCATCAATAAGACTGTCGGTGTTAACTTTATGAATCATTTTAACAAGTTTTAGGACTTGATTGTACTTTTTACAAGTTTTAAGATTTCATTGCATTTTCGTGACAAGTTTTAAGAATTCTGCAACACTTATCTCTATATCTTTTCCTCCCCCAGCCAACCAGTCAACAAACAAATTTCTGCAGGGGTAAAGCTCGCGCGAAAGAGCGTACCCATATACACTTCAGATCATGGAAAGATATGTCGGCATCAAACCGCAAGTGATCAAGAAAGCCCTGTCTGTATCCATCGAAGCTCATAAGAGGCCTGGGAAGCCGTGTCTCGTTGAAAGGAAGGTCCCCGGTAGCCCTTCGCAGGTCATCGTGGCCTTCCCTGGATCATGGTCTCCGGACGACTGGTTCGTCGGAGCCAGCGAAGCCAAGCCTTTTGGAGAGACCACGATCGACACCAAAAGGTTCCGGTCTCTCAAAAGCATCGGCAAGGATGTGGTCGCCATGGTCAGCGAGGCATTCATGGCAAGATTCCTACGCATTCTGGATGACAGACGTACGTTCCGCGCAGAGGTATTCTCAAACGATGAAGTCACCGGAACACCATAGATCGGAAACTAGAGCTTCTTTGCTCCCGTTTGCAATTTACCGTTTTAAGGGTTTTTAGCTAGTCGAGTATACATGACCATATGAAGTTTGTCTACACCTTTTTTTATACGTATAGTCTCCAATTGGTCCGAATTTGAAGAACCCTCTCTCCAAGCGTTCGCTATTAGATGATAACAAAAGCATAGATGGTTCGGTCTAAATCTCTCTCATCCTGCCCTTAGCAATAAAAGGGATGTTCATCATTAATCAAGTACCGAAGCAAGAAATGAATAGTCGGAAATGAATAGTCGAAAATGAATCTGTATTTGTCTTTGATTTTCAGGTGACAAAGGCGACAGAGAAGAATAAGCAAATAATATTTGCAGGCCATTCGTCGGGTGGTCCAATCGCGATGTACGCAACTGTTTGGTTTCTTGAGGAATACGCTATATCAAACAAGAAGCAGACTTCCCCTCCTCTCTGTTTAACATTCGCATCCCCGCTTACAACTGATCGCACCTTTTGCCATGCCATCCGGCGTGAGGGTTGGTTTGATTGCTTTGTCCACTTCGTTATGAAACTTGACATCGTTCCCAGGATTCTACTCGCTCCTCACTATTCCGCAGCAGAGTTGCTACAAGAAATTCCCCATTTCTCCAAGCCGCATCACAAAGCCGACGAGGCAAAATTGGCTTTGTTATTTGCGAATGTGATGAAGAATGCATCATGCGTTGCAAGCCATGCAGCTTGCGCACTGACGGAAAGCAAACATACGTTATTTGACGCCATGTCTAGATTTATCAAGCTAAGCCCTTACAGACCATGCGGTAAGTATGTCTTTTGCACTGAGACCGACAGGTTGGTGGTCGTGAAGAACCCAGATGCGGTTCTTCAAATGTAGTTTTACTCTTCACAGATTGGGTCTGACACAGAGCTTCAGGACACAGCAGTGGCAAGCTTGAAGGCACACTGGAGATATAAAGATACATTACGTAAAAGCTTGGACATGTACAATGTAGTTTGTTTGGAGAACCTCCCAGAATTACCTCTCAGCTCAGACAATACGACAGATATCGGTGCCGCATTACGTGACCTCAATCTGGTATAGTCCATATCTTATCTAGTCCAAGGATTTTCTATGGAAAATAAACCCTAATTCGCTGATAATCTTTAATTTATTAAGAAAATATACTCGAATATTAACAATATATAATATTGTGATTATAGTGCATACCGGCAAGGCTGTGTCTTCGTGTTGCTGGAGAGTCAGAGAAGCACAAAGCGGATAACCAAAATACGGTCTTAGGCAAGAAGGATGCCATAAATAAGGCTCTCAGAAAACTAGACGGCTATCGGACCACATGCAAGATTGATGGCATGGGATATTATGATGCTTTCAAGATGCAAGAGGAGGAGGAAGATTTCAAGGCCAATGTAAAGAGACTCGAACTGGCAGCCATGTGGGATGAGATTATCGAAATGATAAGACAAGAGCAGCTCCCAGATAAATTTGAGGCAGAGAGAGAATGGTTGGAGCTCAGCACGCAGTTTCGCCGACTTGTGGAGCCAATAGACATAGCCAACTACTATCGACACTTGAAGAATGAAGATGCAGGTCCCTACATGACCAAAGGAAGGCCAAGACGGTACCACTATCCACAAAGATGGCGAGAACATGCTGAGCAATTAGAGAGAGATTCAAGTGGTGAATCCTGCTTTTGGGCCGAGGTGGAGGAGCTCAACGTTGCAATTGCCAACAAGAAACCATGGAAAGAAGTAGAGAACAGGGTTTTGACTTTGGAGAAGAACCTAAGAAAATGGCATGATAAAAAGGAGGTGGAGGAGGATGTGTTCTTAGAAAAGAGCACACTGGTAAAGTGGTGGCATACTCTTCCTGATTACCATAAGGCAAATTCCTGCATCAAAGAACTTATTCCAAGCTTGAAAAGCCAGACCCAGCAACTGGCTGGCATCGTCTAAAGAGGAGTCCTTCCCGTTTTCAGTTGATTTTCTCTTTATAATAGATGTTTTCAATGAAATAAATTGCCCTTCAAAAAACAGGAGAGAATCTCTGAAATCTTCTTCATGTCCCTGAAGATCCTAAACACACAATTGGAAAAAAGATGAAAGAATCGATAAAATTGATCCAGTGAAGATAAGTGTAGAACTCCTTAGTATTCTTATTAGACTCAACACTATAGAGAAAAACACTAAAACAGATTGCAGAACTAACCAATAGCATCGCTGTAAAATCAGATAGCAGGCCTTCTCTAATTGGTTTTCAAAGACTATCCAAATGGACACAAACCAGAACTTTGCATCTAAAACATTTCAACTTCCTTTGTATGACTGCGACAGCTAAGTTCACCACACAAAATGGAAACAGAAACTTTTTTTAATTGCCAAGCAGAGACAGGAAAGAACAGGTGAAACAATGATGTACAAGGGAAGAAAGGAGAGAGAAAAAAGGCACAGCAAAGACTAGAGCGAATCCTAAGCTCAAGAAAAATAGTTTGCCCATTGTAAGAACAAGAAAGTGTCATATCTCCACATGTCCAAACACATGAGTGCATGCAAGTAAGTGAGGATGATGAAATAGAGGCAGAGACTTGAGAATCAGTTAGAAAAGACGTTACCTGAACTTCCAGCGTAAGAAACAGTGCATAAGATTGTTCACTATGGAAAGAAATGAAAAAAAGAAAGAGGAAAACAGAACCACCCCTTTGTATGACATTAGATATATCCAACCTTACTGAATGAAAGTACATTCTGCATTTGCTTACCTGAACTCCAATTACTACCAAACAAGTGCATAGTCATGTGCTTCAAAGCTAGAATAATTCCTAAAGTAGAGGCAAACCTGGCCACCAATTCCTGTATGCTTCATCAATCTCCTAAGTAACTGCAACATTTAAGCCAGATCGAATACATTGTTGAACAGGGAACTAAATTAATAGCTTCAAAGTACCAGGTAAATACCCAAAGCTTATTATTTCCAACACAGAGATTGTATTATGAGGAAACTCCACCAAAATAACTAATTACAGAAATGCATATAGTCCTTACTAACAAAGTTCCCAAATGGATTTCAATAATTTTTCTTTCATCTTTCTCAAGGGGTCAACCCCTCAACCCTAATCTACATGTCCAAAAGCCCCCACACCCATGACCACTGGGCCAACCACCATAATTGTATCTCAACATGGTAATAAGAGCAGTGTAGAATTTTTCACTTGAACAGCCTGATTTTATGTACTTCCAGCTGAAATACAGGCCCTATGAGGGGAAACATGAACTGCCTCCTACAATTGTTCCATGACATTTCAACCCTTTCTACAGATGTGATTTTGCCTCCAGGAAAAATCTGTTCACACTTGAGAATGGGCATGCTCTTTACAAAATCTTCAGCATCAATCTTACAGAACATAAGTCCGATGTAACTTTCACGATTTACATAATACAGATAGCTCCAGAGGGTACAGTTCAAACCAAATGAATGGATACACGTTGGGCCATGCTACATCTGGCCTATTCCAAATATACTAGCAACTAACAAAGATTGCAAATTAGAGAAGAAAACTAAAATAAAGACAGTCTCTAGCTGTCAAATCAGAACTATTTGACTTCATAATAGAACTTCTGAAAAGATATGATTTACCTTCTAGTAAACTACACAAACTTGAGTCTTGACCACAAGGCCTTCAGCCCAGTGGCAGAGGGGATGGATACTAGAGATAGTCGTAGGTTCAATTCTGAGCGTGTGTGTTCATAGGTGTACACACGCGCGGGCGCATACAAATATATGGTAAATGGGGAGGGCTATCTTGTTCTAAATATCCTGCACATTCATGACTGACGAGAACCTCAAAATACAAGAACAATAACAACAACAATACCCAAGCTTTGTCTCACCTATTTATGCCATGACACTGTTTTTCTGAGAATTAATGGAAAAAAAAAATGGCAGTTAATTACATGCAGCTATGCCCAACCGGCAGATTACATAATTGCTATCACTTGGAACATGATATCAGCAATGAAACAGCAAAAGACTTTGACTAGCTGTCTCACCTTGAAAAGGCGATGCCACTAATCATAATCAAGACAGAGAAAAGTTACAAGCTACCATCACAAACCACAACGAGAATTCCATCTCAAAATCGGCATTCCTAATCACATGCAACCTACTTGAAATGCACATTCTAGAAGGTATAAACTGTTCACACAAAGAATCCAGTTAAGCTAAACTACTCCACTTAGACATCCTATGTTAAAGACAATCAACCAAAGACACTTGAAGAGTGTTCAATGATAGCATCAAAATTTTACATAAATACATTAATCTATATGGTATAATAGAATAGATTGTTGACCTGAGAGCAAAAGTCATCACTCATCACATGCACATGCATTTACCACTGAAAGTAGTTGATAACAAAGTTGAAGTTCCTTAACCAGTATACCTATGACTATGAAATGCCACGAGAAGTCACTTTAATTTATGGAAGTACTAAAAAAGCTGCACACTGGTGGATAAAACAAACTCGAGATATTAAAAGCCCCAGATTTCTCCCAGATCCACCACATTGTAGCTTGATAAATCAACTTATAAAAAGAGAAAAATATACAGATCATTTCCTAGCAGTTGTACAGGTGAAGAAGGTTCTCTCTCTCCAACAGAAACTGAACACCGACCAGAAAAGAGAAGGATAGAAGAGGATACATGCAAAGTTTGATATCAACTGCCAGGATTCTTTCTAGACAATCTTGGCATCACATCCATATTTCAAGCAAAGGGTCTATAATACCTCATCATGTTAAGCCTTTTTCACCAATTAAAAATGAAAGCAACCACTGATGTCATCGGCAACAAGTAACAAAGAATATGGTTTGTAACAACATTCTCTAGAAGAGGTTGAACACTCCCAGGCACAACTCGCTAGGCTAAAATTCATTTCCAATGATATAGCAGAGCAACATAAACTAGGTGCTTGAAAAGAAAAAGGAATACATGAAAACGAAAACAAAAACCCAAACATGATATCCCACGCACGGGGTTTTTCCTTACTTGTTTGATTTAATCTAAGAAAACATTGAACGAGTTAATCTGATATGCGTTTGTTTTGCATATTTCCAAGCTGAAGCTAAATCAATAAGGCAGGTGTATGAAAAATGAATTTAAACTGAGCAAAAAAACCCCAATCCTCAAAACTCAAATTTCAGTTTACAGGTGTGCAGTTCATTGAAGAAAAGACAGAACCGATTTATCCGATTTGGGCTTGGCTTCTGCATTTTTCCAAACTGCAGCTAAATTGATAAACAGAAAGTAATTTATATTTTCTCATTAAAATGAAACATAATCTATGTAAAAGAGGAGAATATTAATTTCTTATTTGGGCTTAAAAAGAAACTCTTGGCAAGAAAGTTTAGACTTACAAACTTAGAGATCACTCATTAACTAGTCAGGCATATTAAGAAGAAAAGGTCAATTAGCTAAACAATTCTCTAAAAGCGAGAAATCCATATCGCTTAAAATTCGAGGTCTTACTATACCTTGCCTAGTTTTAATATATGATCACATTCAGCATAAAGATTTTTATTTCATAGCTTAAAATCTATATAATACCCCACTTTACTAAGAATCATTTGTCAAAAAGTCGCACCAGCACAGAAAGCAATCAGTGATGTCATCGTGTATGATTGCAGCGAGCAACCTCACCCTCCTTTATCATGATTCATTCACCCAACTTCAAAACAATGGACGAACAGATCTCCCTAAGAGCAAGTCTATAACTAAAAGTATTCCTTGGTGCAGTATAGGCATCAAGCAAAGCCAAGTTCCAGATTATCTCAGGGTAATTGACTCTGAATTAAGTAAAAGTTAGGGGAAGGTAAAATCTGAGATCATGTCCACAATCATACACATCGATACATAGAAAATACTTGATGATAGCTTCTCTGCTTGTGAGGTAAGAAATTCCGGAATATTCCCTCAAGACCAACTTCTGTATAACCCTCAATGAGCAAGTCCAGATACTGCCCTCAACCCCCAAATTGTGTCAAAGCATTTGTGAATAGTTAGCGGGAAGATGTTCTTCAATACTTAAAATTCTCCCTTGGAAAAGGTCATTTGCCATTTGATTACTTTGTTACTCAGGAAACTCATCACATATACAAGTCAAGGAATTAACCAGATAAACCTTGGAGATATAACTCATATATCCAATTTCAGAAGAATTGATATGGACATATTCCAGTAGGGCGGTCCACTAATTGGACAAATGAATTTGAATTTACGCATCATAGAAAAGACAAGATGAAAGCCATGACAAAGCTACACAATTTCTGGTATTAAGCTGGTCCAAGAGGACACGAGGAAAGAAAGACAGAAAACTTGTCATCTTATTCTTTCTCAATAGTAGATTCTATACCATTTATCTATTCACATAGCAACAGGAGTTCTCTACATTGGCTAAGAATTCACACTGTTCAGAACCAGACTCATCAGAGAAACAGTTCAAATCAGGTGCTGTAAAACATCGTCCTATGATCACATATTACTCCATCAAAACGAGCAAGACCCTCCACACAAACGTCAAAAAGAGAGAGACCAGACATACAGAACTCTTTGCAACATAGACATCCTATGCCCTGGTTATCATGCTGTGAGAGCGAGTCAGCCGGAATGTCAGACTCCCTTCAAGCAGACTTGGCTCTGCCTCGCTGCACTCATGTTCATATGGCTTTCTGCAACCTGGGCAGCGTCCATCTTCCTCAAGGATCCTCTTGTGGCAGAAAAGGCAGAGCCTGAACCCACACAGGCACGGCAAGAAGCTAGAATCTGTCTTGTCCAAATCCTCAAAGCATATGGGGCATGATGAGGGCACAGATATAGCCTTACTACACCCCCAAGGGATGGCTCCACTACTGTAATGCCGATTTGTGTTGGGGAAACTGTACTGCTTAGACAAATTGGGCAGACTCTGGGGGCGAAAAGCATCGTCCGGCCTCCATGCTTGGTTGTTCGCACTGGCAGTTCTTGGAGGCCTGTTAACGCACTCGGATCTCGAATTATCTGGAACCACCGACTGTTTCCCATGCTCTCCTCGAGACTGCACCCCGCCAACCGTTTCGCCCTCAGGAGGAGGATCAAAAGGCGGATTCTGGGGCTTTTCATCGGCGGCCAAGGCATCAGCCACGGCTTCCCAATCATCCAAGCACCCATCATCTCCTCCCTCCTCTTCTTCCGTAGTACTCCCCGAGAAGCACCCGGTGCTGCTACCGCTGCTACAGCTGCTGCTGCTGCCAGTACAATTGCCACTCGAATGATTGCCGCTCAACACACCGGTGAGACCAATCGGACTGACCGACGGAGACTCGGAATCACTGTCCTGGTGGACAGATCCGTTCTCATCATCCCTCCGCCTCCTCGTCTCCAAATTCTCCAGCGACTGGCTGCCGCCCCCGCTCCCCTGCCGACTCTCGCCCCTCAAATCCTCCCCGCTCCCCTTATTCTTGACTGGATATATTCACAGCAGAACCAAAAATCAACACATGAAACGCAGATCATCCATATTAAAAGCAAAAAAAAAAAAAAATCAATAAACACAACCGAAAACAACGAGCGCAATCATCACAACAAAAGCGCGGGACGCTGATTAATAACACACGAGAACAAATCGATCGCGTACCCTGCGAAAGCCACTGCTCGCGGCGGGCGTCCAGCTTGCACTGCTTCAGCTTCGCCGACCTGTTGGCCTGCACACAACAACCAAGGATTCTCAGAGGAAAGCGAATAGGAATCGCCGAATCGAGCCACCCCACGCCCCGCCGCGCATTGTCGCGAAAGGACGAGCGGGGCAGGACGCTCTCGGACACAGGAAACGAGGCGACCGTACCCGCTTCTTCTTGGCGAAATCCCTCGCGTTCGGCGCCGAATTGGCGGCGGAGGCATTGGCGATCGAATCGGAAACCATGGCCGCTCGCTCCCCTCGCCCGAATCGATCCCGCAGAAGAACCCTAACTCGTCCTCGCGCGCGCACGGAGAGGGAGAGGAGATTTCTAGAGAGAGAAATTGGTTAGAGAGAGAGAGGGATAGGATAACGGAAACTCCTCTGCTTCGCTCGCTCGGTTTTTTCAGACCCCCATCCACGAGGAGGTGAGGGTGGAGATTATATGGCAGTCGCCCCCCGGTTTTACGGAAATGCCCCGCCCCGCTCGCTTTATTTACGGTCCTGCCCCGGGAGAGTCGTAACGCGAGCTGCTCCTGCAGCGCTGATTTTTATTCTCGGTACTGCCGGCTGACGCGGCCCCTCCCTAGCGACATACATCGCATTCGTTGCCCATCGAACGCTGTCGTTTTCCCGCGTGGCCGGATGAAGATTTCTGGGGTGGATTTCGGTTCTGCAAAATAAGTGCACGAAAATGCTTGTTTGGTTTGACTTTTCGTAAAATTATAAAATTTTAATGTTTATACTTGTTCGACTTAAAAAAGAAACCCGTGCATCGTTCACACGATAAGTTAAAAGTGATTCGCATTTGTTCCTATCAATCGACGACTTTAAAATTTAGATCAATGAATACTCTTCTTGACCTTTCGAGCTAGAAAATTAAGAATTTCAGTTCATTTGTAATTATGGAGATAATTATGCATTTTCTAGGTGTAAATTGCATCTTATTCTTTTTCTTTTCCAAAATTGTTAGGTTCCATAAAAATCTTCGTACACTTTTGAATTTAGCAAGAATAAATTACCCGAAATACTAGTTAATTGCGTTAACTCGGTCGGATTACCGAGGGGAAGCGTTTTCGAGGCACGTAAAACCCGTGCAATCATGGTGACGTTTAGCGCATTTATTGGCTTGCGTTTAGGCTGTGTGATTTATTTTATCTATTCTTTTAATCTTCATTCTAATCCAATTACACCTTATTAAATATAAGATTTGTTAGGGCGATTGTTACGAAATAAAGGGCAAGGGCATTGAATTGCAAATGTATGCTTAGAGTTATCGTATTAAATACTTCCCCGAGGGTGTAACACAAGGGAAACCACAGAATTTAAGTTTACATTAATGAAAAATCCTTGTTTTCCCATGAAACCGATCTAGACAGCTATAGGCAAGTAATGGTGCGCCAAAACTAAATTAAGGCTTTATTTGTTTTGTGATTTTTTTTTCCATATAGGTAATTTTCTAGAAAAATGCAAATATTTTTTTTGATATTTGACTGAAACCTAAAAATGAATAGAAAAATATTTCTCATCATTTGGCAAAGAAAATCTTATTTGGTCGGAAATTATTGGTGTGAATATTGGCTATTTTACGCGACATGGTTGTGCCAACATGAACAATTTACTTTTTAAATTATTTTTAAATAATTCTTTATTTCATTATTTTCTTTTATTTTTTCCTTCTTCATCTGTCAATCGTCAAGCCTTGAAGCTTGAGCCTGCTACCCTATGCCTATGGCCGGTCATCGATCATAGTCGAGAACCAACGGCACCAGAAGAAGGAAAAAAGAATGAATGAATGAAATTTAAAAGGAAACAATAACATTAAAAAATTAAAAATCAAAAATGCTTTTAAAATTTTTTGGCCTTGATGGATCCAAACTCGACCTCAATATTACTAGGTTTGGCTTATGAGCACAAGCACCAATGTCTTGGGCCCAGCCTTAATTAACGCAAAAGAGGTTGTTGGGTTCTTGGGCACAACCTAGATGGACCTAGACCAGGGCACTAGAGTCCCGAGCCCAGCCTTGATGGACCCAGCCCTTTGCCAAGGGCCCAAGAATGAGCGTTGATGTTCTTGTGCCTTTGTATAGAGTTTTGGTCCAACTACCGATATCTAGTTATATTTTGAAAAATGATTTTTGATTTTTGAAAAAGAAAATTATTTTCCTAAAATAAAGCTTTTATAGGAAAACCATTTTCGTTGACTATTTTTCTAAGCAAATCAAATGTCGTAAAATGTCTTTTCGAAATTTGTTTTCCACAAACAAACAAAGCATAATTGATTTAAGAATTACAGACACTTATTAATTTTTCCGCAAAACACGAAAAATTTATAAAAAAAAATGAAAATTTTGAACTAAAATTTTAGGAAAAGTAGTTGGAGGAGGGGGAGGGAGAGAGTTTGAAAAGTCCAGGTAGATGGGGCTTCGCTCATGGATCCCACTCCCAGGCCCAAGCGGGAGCAATTATCGCAAGCAGTTTGAGCTAATTAAGCCCATAGAAGAGGCCCATGAAAGCAATCTTTTCGCATGCGTCCGATTTGTCATTGGTCCAAAACGAAATTGAACGGGTTTTTAAATTCGAGTGATTTAATGAACACCTCATAAATCTCTATGCATAATAAAGCAAAGGAAAAATCTCAAATAGGGACCCAAAGTGATCGTTTTTTCTCAAAAGAGAACTTAAAGTGAAATCTGTCTCAAATGAGGACCCGAAATAGTCATTCGGTATCAAAGAAGGATTTGACTCACCGGTTGGCGAATTGATGCATCTTCGATATGTATTCCGGTGGCTTGATAAGGGGTATTTTCATCTAAAAAATATTCTATTTTTCTTTTCCTTCTCCTGTTCATCTTCTTTCTTGATCCTCCCATGGTTGTCAAAGTTCATCGTCTTCTTCATCAATGTTGAAGATAGGCACTGCCCAAATCAAGAACACCAGAAGTGGGGAAGGGCCGATGAAGATCGTGGACCTAGCAATGCCACCAAATATGATGAGGGTTGGCCTTACCTAGGGCCAATGAGGGCTTGACTCCCATCGTTGGTAGCAGGCAAAGGCCTACAAGTCCTCGCTCACTCTTACCAGTGGCTAGTGAGGTCTGCAAGCCCTTGCAGGTAGCGGGTGAGGCCACCCTCGCTATAGACGAAACCACCTTGCAATGGTTTCTTTTTCTTTCTCCTCCTTGTCTCGACTTCCCTCGCATAAAGTGATCGGGACGTGCTCCTAAAGCTCAAAACTGCCATGGTCGGGCCTCCCTTTGCCGCCCTCAGCAACTAGGTCGACTCTTCCTCCACATCACCACCGCCCTTTTCGCCATTGCTCTTTCACCGGAGTCAACATGTGACATCAGCTTACAAGTCGTCTCTCTCAACATCACTTTTGTCGGCCTCTTGAGCTACATCCCACCCAAAATCGGCCTTCCCCGTGACCTCGTCAACCTCAAGTTTGCCACCAACAACCTCCCGCCAGAGCTTGAGAACCTCACCTCCCTCCGGTTCCTCAACCTATCCATCGACCTCGTCTTCGAGGTCCTCCTTGACGGAGTCTGACAAGCGATGACCCAGCTCGAAGAACTTGACTTGGGCAACAAGAAGTTAATGAGGCGGCTACCGCCAGAGGTAGCAGGGCTGAAGAAGCTGAAGCCGCTCGACCTCGCCGGCAATTACTTCACCAGTGAGATACTAGAGGTTTACTCGGATATGGAGAAGATAAACAGGTGAAAAGGAAAATGAAAAGAGAATATTTTTTTGGAAGAAAATACCTTTGACCAGGCTACCATAATATGCATTGGAGACACATTAGTTCGCCGGCCGGCGAGTTAGTTCCTTTTTTGAGACTAAATGATTACTTTGGATCTCTATTTGAGATAGACTCCATTTCATATCATCTTTTAAGAAGAGAATGCCACTTTAAATCCTTATTTAAGATTTTTCCTAAAGCAAAACTCAAAGATCGTATCAATCTCAAAGTTTTTCCAATGGATTCCACGCAAAGCCGACGGCTGAGTCACAATGGTATGATATCAAATGAGCGACAAAATCGTGATGGGAAAGTACATTGAATCTCTAGCCCTTCAAGTCATGATTTCTTAATTGATTCCCTTAACATTTTCTCAAACCATTTGGATCTTAAATTAAATTCATTTTAAAATCCTATTTTGATGAATATTTTTAGCATTCTATTTCATTCAAGTACCAAACATGTTTTGTTTAATTAGACTTTGAGTAGTATATATCAAGTTGGTACGATAATCTTTATCAAAGTTTCTATGAGATAGAAGGTTTCTCACGGGGAATAAGGAAGGTTCTAGAGAGACTTACGTTCAAATATTGCGACATAAAATTCTCACGAATTACACTAGGCATAATTCATAGGAAAAATCTGACACCTTGAATGAATCATTTGTTTGAATTGAGGGGATCATCATAAGAAAATATTACGGAATAAGAAGTTGTCATGAAAATACTCTTTGTTTGAACTAGACTAAAAAAACTCATATGATAATAAAAAAAACCATTCTCGAAATTTTCTCTAAAATATAGCTTGCACCTACTAGCTTTTGAATCTTAATGCTTTGATTTCAATGTTTTTTTTTTTTAACATACCACAGTTAAAAATTCATATGATAGTCATAAAAATCATTAGATAGATATATTGCATAATATGTGCAGGTAAAGAGAAATTTCAAGTGGAATTTTCATTATTTACAGATCTGACAAAAAAAAAAAAATATTTACAGCGATTCCGGAAAATGGATATCGTACTCCTGCATCCAAACAGTGCATCGACCGCCTCTTCAAACCAAACTGCATAGATGTATATATATCCGTTATCTTCTTCTTCTTCTTCCTGAAACTTTCTTCTTGATCACTGCGCATTCTTGAGCATCACGCCGTCGCTCATCGCCAAGAGAAAGAATCCCCTCATGCACAACCCCAATCCAGATCTCTGCGACCCGAGGTCAGTAATCTATTATTCTCTCAGTCCAAGTTCACCCGCGAGTGCAGTTGGATTGATGGCTCGAGTTTGTCGCCTTATTTGTTAGGTCCGGTGAATCCGGCGAGGGAGGTCCAGACTCGATGAGCAAGGATGTCATCGTATTCGTCGACGAAGTGCGCGGTGGGTTCAAGAACGAGCCAGACAAGTACAACAGGTTCTTCGCTGCGTTCTTGGAGGCGAATCGCGTTGGCGACGAGAATGCGCCGTGAGTTCTTGAACTTCTTACGTCTATTGCTTTCCTGGCCTGTCTCTAGGGTTTAAGCTCGTGCGTACCCATCATTTTCGGATTAATATGTTCACGATGCTCTAGGGTTTAAGGGAGTAATATACATAGAATTATACGACGAGCAATACATCGTTTCCTTCTTCGGCAAGAAAAGTGTATATACCTGTTCCTCTAATTTTACCCCGGATTCTGAATCATGTGCAGTAATTATATCGAAGAGAGACTTTCGAAGGTTGCGGAATCGTTGGAGGAGAAACCTCAACTTCTCAGGCGATGGAACGACGATATCGGACCCAAGCTCCGGACCATAATGCAACATGCAGCGGCGAAGGCAATTCTAGAAAGAAATCGCGAGCTTTGGGCTACCAAATTCGCCGACATCGTTAAGGTTATAATCTGGAGTCTCACATGAGAAATCCTTCTTTCAGTATCCGCACTTCGGTTTCTTAGACCTCGATCGAAACTTAATCCCCTCATTGCTTCATTTCTGGGTGCATCAGAGACGGTGCAAGGACGAGGTTAAGGATCGGTTTCTCTGTGTATTCTGCTGCTATCAGAATGAATCAATAACCTTCGAAGAGTTCGAAGACGAGGTAATTTTACGATGAAACCCAGTTAAACTCTAGTCGTCCTACTGTATCCATCTGTGCAATTCATCCAAATTCTGCATGCTTCGCTTTGCCGCAGACGAAGAAGCTGTTTCATGACGACCCATTGATCTTGGAAACCTTTCGTTCGTTCGTGGCCAATCCTCATGGAGATCACGGCCAAGCGAAATGGGTTTGAAGAAGTCGTCGAAGTTTCTTTCTCATGATTGTTTCCATGACTTCACGGATCAGTACACTTAGGGCAGATTTTTATCCTTTGATTTTGGACTTTCGATGTTGAATATGTCACTGCAAGTACTATTTTTCCTACCATAGATCTAGCTTTGTTGCATGTGAAATCCGTCAACTTATAGAAAACAACGTTTCTTGCTCTTTAAATTTCTTGTATTTCTTCGATTTTGGTTAGATGAGATCCTCCACATTCCAGGTGAATTAGACTAATTACCGATGAGGCGTTAAAAAGCAACTTATTAAGAAATGAATGGGGTGATTGGATTGACTCTAAAGCCATCATCACCGATCTTTTTAGTCCATAGCTTATGATTGACAATGTGGCTCTGCTTTGCTTAAAGATATTATAAGATTGACGTGCTCTCATGTTTAAAGGGCAACATAAATTTTGGGAATGAAATCGCTCTACTAACTAGCAGGCTAATCTTAGAATCGACAAGCGCTTGGATACTAGTTTCTTTTCATTACCTCCTACAAAGCCGCTTCATCTTTATTAAATGATAAAATAGGGATAGTAAATTTACAACATTAAATTTTTTTTTACTTGACTTTAGTCCTTTTCATAAATATAAAAAGGCTTAGGGTCCCTTCATTTTATGGAAGATGTGGCGTTTCGAAAATATTTTTCAAGAAGTCATTTTCTAAGAAAATGTTATTATTTTCTAGTATTTGGCCAAAATCTGAAAAATAGCAGAAAATATTTTTCGCTATTCAATAATGGTTTTTTTTTCTTTCATGCACTCTTTTTCAATATCCTTTTATAATTTTATTTTTAAAATAATTTTTAATTATTTGTATATTTAAAAATCGAGTTTTTTTTTATTTTATAATTTTTTTTATTTTTCTTTTCTTTGTTTGTCTTCTTCTTCGTCAGTCGGTTCTGGCTACAATGACAACCGGTGACCGGCGAAGGCAAGCTTGAGCTCTCCCAATGCCGGCGAGTGAGCTTGAGCTCATCGCTTGTTAGATTGGCGAGCCAGATCGGCAAGCTTGGAGCCCTAGCTTGTCGTCAATCGAGTGAGTAGTGAGTTAGGGCTCGAGCTCGTCGCCGATCAAGTAAGCGGCAAGCTAGGGCTTAAGCTCATTGCTCACCTAGCTCACCACTAATCAGGTGAGTGGTGAGCTTGCCTAAGGCCGGTGAGCTCAAGGCTCCCCTATGGCCTGTCACTAGCGACCAGCCAAGATAGACTAAAAAAAATAAAGAAAGAAAGAAAAAGTGAAAAGAGAAAAAGAAAAAGAATTAAAATTTCTATTTTTTTTTCAAAAAAGATTAAAAAAAAAAAAAAAAAAAAAAAAGGTTAACATATGTGTGAGATAAGAGAAAGTAACTAAGGAGAATGTTTTCCTCTTTCTCAAAAATGCAAAACATTTTCCCCTATCTTAGAGAAACTTTTTTCTTTTCATGGAAAACGTTTTCACCAACTAATTCATTTTCCATAAAACGAACATCAAAAAATTCAAAAAATATTCTCTTAAAGGTTATTTTCTGTGAAATAATGGAGCCTTAATACCCTAAAAAACCTCAAAGTTTAGCTTTTCTCTCAATTTTACCTTTTGTCTCATAAAAACCTCCAACTCTAGGTCCAATCTCAATTCTACCATAAATTTTTTTGTCACATAAAAAACCCTTAACTTTAGGAATAGTCCCAATTTCATCTTAAACATTTTATGTCTAATGAAAAACCCCAAACTTTAAGTCTTATCTCAAATTTACCATCCAGTTCCAATTTACACCAAAATTTTTATGGTCTCATAAAAACTCTTATGCTTTTATATGAGTCATAAATCTACCCCTATTGACCCTCAGTTCAGAATTTGTTGTTGACAATCGAGAAATGAAAAACTCATAAGCACAAGTTATTAAAGCGTTCCAAGCGCGAGCTTTTTTACCACAAGAGAAAGGATATTTCCAAGCATGAGAGATCAACAAGCACAAAATCACTAAGGACGATTTTGATTGAGGGTCAATGGATAACAGTTTAGGACTCAAGTAAAAATCGGTTATCTTTATAAGACCAAAAAACTAAAGTGAAATTGAAATTGGACTTAAAGCTGGGAATTTTTATGAGACAAAAGAAAAATTTAGGACTATACCTAAAGTTGAGGGTTTTTTATAAGACAACCAAAAAAATTCAGGGTAAAATTGAGACTAAATCTAAAGTTCAGAGTTTTTTATGCGACAAAAAAAAGTCTTTTAGGTAGAATTGGGACATGACTTAAAGTTGAAATTTTTTTATAAGACAAACGATAGAATTGAGATAAGACTTGAAGGTTTTATAGGGTATTAGGGAAAAAAAGAAAATTTCTTGCCTCATCAAGTTATAATAATACTACGACCCAAAAAAAAAAAAAGGTTCACAAACAGGCCACGCAAGATTGTTGAATCCGGGCCAGGCGTTAACAGGCCCAGTTTCAACTTTTGGGCCATCACTTCATGCTTTGGTCCAGGAGAGCTCATCCCGTCCGTGCCCGAACGAAAGGTCATGCCTCTCGTCCCCCACTAGAGCCCTCAAAGACTCACCATGTTGCCTTCACCTACCATCCTTGACGGATTCGTATTTAGATCCAACGCGTCACGCGACGATTTCTGCACAGGGACATTGATCACAAGACATGCGTTTCGTGCGACCGGCAGGGCTTGCGTGAGAAAAAGAGAAGGCGAGAAGAAAGAACTGCTTCACCAACGATAGAGACATAGGAGGAGGTGTCTCCCCCACCATGTGTTTCGTCACTGAACGATGCTCTCATCGCTCTTGATGAAAAGAGATTAATGTGGAATGTGCTAACCTAATAGCTCCGACTAGCACTGTCGAGACATTTAGAAATGAGTAAATTATCAGACGGCGACGGCCTTTGTGTTAGCTCGCTTTACATGAATCATTAGATCAGGTGGGATCCACATGGGACTCACACGATTTAATAGCTCATGTAATATATGCTAACGTATGCGGATGGTACGCCGATGACACGTAAAGAAACACGGTTTGGGAATGAATCTAAGGGCCATAAATGCAAAAGACGAAAGAAGGGAATGGACCCGGAAATGTCACTTTCCCAAATTTGAAACTTCAAAAGAGCCTCATTAACTTGCAATGCCGTGATACTCAACGGCAGCAGGCGGACGACCAACCCCACCAGATCTGCTGCGCGCCAACTTCTCGTTAGCTTTGGTCGATATTCCTCTTTCTTCGTCTTCTGCAACTTGCAGGTTTCGTGCTTGAAATTTGAATTCTTGTTTCCGTGGCCTTCTTTTGCTTTGTCCGTTGGAAGTTTCTTTTGGCTTCGTTTCCTTTGGTATCCGAGGAGAGAGATCACGGAGCCCCCTCCGCCAACAGGCGCCATGAATGCAGGGTCGAGTTTCGTTCGCGCCAAATCCCGAATGCATCCAAAACCCTGAGAAGAATATCTAAATCGAGTCTTCTACCGAACCCGATTAAGTGAATGAGAACTCGAACCCCAAAAGCTTTATGCTTCAAAAAAAAAAAAAAAATTAGACACATAAATGTTATAATGACTTCAATAATCTAGGTAAGTGTAAGACAAAAGACGATACAATGCTAACGTGCTCAGTTGCATTTTGGGTTGTAGTACCCTAGATTTGTTTGTAAACTCCAAACTACTATTAGTCAATATAAAATAAGCTAGCCCAAAACTCCATATAACTGGATCAATTACCATCCCTAGCTAACAAGGACAGACTATATCTATATATGAGAGTGATTTTATGTGGAAAAAATTAGGAATGAAAGATGACTTATTTGGAAAAGAGTAGCTACCTTCAACATGACCAATCACTTACCCCATCATTAGACCTCGATTCTAACATATGGTGACCTTGAAAATGGTGGAATTAACGTAGCAATCGCTTCAACGAGGACTAAAGTTGAAATGAGAAAGAGATTGGTAAGAAAACTTGGAGAATGATGGTTAGGTCAAATTTGGTAAAATCCATGAAAATGCTTAGTTTAAACCGGATTCTGTTAGATGCACGAAAGGATTGAAAATTACAAAAACGACAAAAAAACGATTGGAGGGGAGACGGGACCAATGAGACAAAAATTGCTTTCAGCCTCTTGAGGCTTGCATGTGGGAATTATGGAGGACGATCAAAAGACTAATTAGCATGTGACACACCAACCACGATGCTCAACATGGTGAGACTATAGCGTCGTGACGAAGAATGAGAATAAAAAAAGAGTAAGAGCGGGACTAAATTGATAAAATTAAGTTCTGATCTAGAACCCAAAAAAAAAAAAAAATTAAGGTCCCAATTTCGCAATAGTGGAAGACATTAAGATATGTCTGCTCCCTCCATCGAAAACTTCAAGTGGGACCCATGTTATAATATTATTAATATAATACCACATCTAGTTTAATATTGCCCACATGAAATTTCATTTACGTCTTATTATTCTAATCAAATTTTGATAACTATGATGATCGTCCAATTAAAGATAACTATCTTGATGTGAGACGTTATCTGCAAGGATTTGAATGGGGAGGTAAATAGGTTATCAAAGCTAAACCTTATGATTATTATGATTATTTAGTAATCAGAGAACACGCCATCAACTTTGAGAGGACAATTGGATGGAAGTGTCTATTTTAGCTCAACATACCTATTCTCGACTTCATCAAAAATTGGAAGTCAATACTTACGCGTTTTCATTTTTGATCCTGGTAATTGGGATTTTGGTTTTCCACAAATTTCTAACAACTCACACGATCTGATGGCTGCTGCGACGGAGCCGTGTACATGCGGCGTTTTATTTACTCTCTCCGTGCTTGATGACGAGGGTCCACCACATGGCGCGATGGTCCCCGTTCCAGCTGCGACGAGGCGGTATCTTCTGCGCCTTTTCTTGAATCCTAAGTCAAGAGAAATCATTCATCCCTTGGAGAGACGAGAAAGGTGGAAAAAGGTAAGCGAAAATGAGTTCTGGGTTGCCAAGATATTGACTAGACAGTCGATTCGCACCTTAAGGAAGAATCGATCCTTCTTCTTATATGCGCGCCGATACCATCACCGATGGAAAAGAGAATTTTCACTGATAAATAAAAAAATCATTTCATAAGCAGATTTTTTAGATAAAATATTGTTTATAATATATATATATGTTTTTTTTTTTTTTTTTTTTGGGTGCGGTTGGGAGATAAGGAGATGGTTATGAAGTGAAGTTGGGTCGAGGCCTCCGAGGAAAGACCACGTGATTCAGTCTGAAACTCGAAGGAATGTCTTCGGATTTGGCGAGGGGGCTGTCCCGTCCCCATGCATGTAGCCCATCCGCTCATGTTATGTGTCTCGCTACGCACCAGAAGCAGAGGCCACGTGGATCGTTGGGTCGGATCTAGAAAAAAAGTCGCCACATGGATAATAATGTCGGAAAAAATATAATTTAGTGAAGGCCCATTTATAAAATTTGTACTTCAAAATGCTAGATAGATCTGCTTTGTCTATGCATTTAAAAAAAAATGATAATAATATAAATAGTTCATGAATTTTGACTTATTATGTAATGCGATACTTAAAATTTACCCCAATATATATATGGCCATGAATTTTTAATTTGTTCGATGTGGTCCATAAATTTTTAATACATACTTAATTTAGTCATTAAATTATATGAAAATATTTAGAAATAACACTAAACACTTTTGCATAGTCCGGTGACTAAATTGAGCATGTATTACAAGAAGTCCATTGATGAGGTTAAACAGTTTAAAAATTCAGGAATAATATTGTAGATTTGGCTAAGATTTAATGATCACATTGAACAAACTAAAAGTTCAATAATGATATTACATATTAAACTAAACGTTATGAATAATTTATATAATTTTTCTTATATAAAAAGAGGTTTGACAAGGCTTCGAAATGACTCAAGTTGAGGTAACTTGCGCAATTTGACAAACACTATTTTTCTAATTTATGGCCAGTGAAGTGCGATTGCTTATGCTTAAGCATGTGGCTTAGTCATGATAAGATTACCCCGTTGACCCACGCTTCAGTAGATAAAACGTAAAAGCGGAAGTGGTGGGGTAGCGATAGATTCGACTCCAAGGCTCGTAAAGGTAGTATGGAAGGAAGTCCTTTTTAATATTTATTGTGAAAGTAAAGCGGAACATATTGGTAAATAAACCCTCTTTTTTTAATTTTTTTTTAATTTGCAGGCATATATAAATAAAGAAAGCATGGTTTAATCCCCTTTAAATATCTGGAATAACTTATTGACTCATCCTTTCCTTTTTTTCCTTCCCACCGACGACCCCTTATTGGCTAATGACAACCTCTCATTTGCCAAACAGTGCGATTGATTTGCACATCTTTTTCAACATTTTGGGCCACATGTTTGCTTATGCAACATTCGTAACACGTTATTTTGGATAGACTGGAGAGTTGGCGGAGTATATATGTTTTAGATTCATGCACAAATTGTGCTGACATGGCCATCCACGTCAATGCCATGTCAGTGTGCTTCTCCAGCGAATTTCTGAGGTGGACTGGACTGAAAAGTTTATAAGGTTAAAGATGGCAAAGCGTAACCTAGAGAGAGAATGAGAAAAGATGAGAGAGAGGAAGGGGGAAGGGCAAACCGGAGGTGATGACGACGCCATGCGGCCACCGACCATGGCCTAGCAACCGCCGCTAATGGCTAGGTGCTCGTCGCCGCCTATTGAGTGGGGGAGGATGGGGGCTTACACTGGGTGAGGCTACAACAGATTTGATTAAAAAGCTCAATTTATTTAATAAGTACAAAAAATATGCAAAAGAGAGTAATTGTGTATATTTCAATATATCATAACGAAGATTACATCAATTTACATATAAGATTTATAAAATGATTAAGTAAGATAACATTTAACCAAGATATACACAATCAAATAAAAATATTCACATAATCGTGATAAATATAACAAATTATCAGAATTATTCTAAATATCTCTAATACATTTACTATTATTTTATACTTGAGTAAAGTTATATGGATCGACCTTCCACCTAATGGTCTACATTTCACTCTTCTCAAATGATACAAAACATATGTGCTCAGTATCTCCAAAACAGACGAAAGAACTTTCATGCAAGAAGCCATTACTACTTTAAAAACAAGAGAGCTTTTATGTACTTGAAGTAATTCTCTCCTCTCATGGTCTCTTCCTTTCGAGCACTAGCCTCTACATATCTATGTAACTTTTGAGACAGGCTATGGAAAATTCCCCAAGAATGTAATGATTTCTACCGTAGTGAACTCCCTTTCGGAGGAGATAAAACTTAGAACAAGAAGAGAGAGACAAAAGACATTAGATTATTCCATGCATGATGGGAACGGTTGCTTTTTTTCATCATGACCATCTCATATAAAATCAAGGTCAAGGACGAATTTTGGGTCACCAACCAAACCCTAATTTCCCCTCAAATGAGGCTCAATTATGCTCTCTGAGGACCTAATTATCAGGTTGGGTGTGGGAAGATGAGACCCACATCCTCGTTTGGTACTCCCAACTGAATGACCACGACCTTGTCTCCTGGTTTCTATACATCATTGCTTACACTAGGATTTAACCACCCACTTAATTTAATCGCCGGTGTTTCGGGACTCGCATTGATAGGACTTTGACATCGATAGATTACAAACATATCGGCCATAACATACCTCGTGCTCATGGGGCTCGGGACAATCTAACTACCCGCCATAGATTTTTATTTTCGGACAAAAAAAAAATGATAAGAACATTTATGTTAGAAATGAAGTTAAGGTAATAGTCCGACGATAATCGGTAGGATCCACCTTAGATGATATAACTTTAAGTATGGTTTTTTCGTTCCATCTTTCGACTTAGAATTGGATTTTATGATTGTGGAGTGGTCTTTGCAAACATCCAATTCTCATCGATTGCACGCATGCGAGTAGCCAATCGAACAAGCTACTGTGGCAGCAACACGGAGAAGCAATGATAGGAGCGACTCGATCGAGTGCTCCCAACAGTAAATGTTGGCAATGGGCGTCGCGTGAATCCGCGTCCCAATCTTTGGAGCTGAAACGTTAAATTTTACCGGCATTGATTGCGGGGGCATCGATGCTTCCCATGCTGCTCTTTACTAAGCCGCGGATTACTTACTACGTCCGCCCGTTGTTCTGTGACCATCGCTCCGTTTGTTGTGCGGTCCTGCATCGACGCCGTCCGCCCTTAATTTTCGCGAATGCTTTTGGTGGGGCGTCGCTGCTGGCCGAAAAGCGATGTGCTTGCCTTGCTTCGCTTGCCATTCTGGTTGACTGGTGCTCTAGATCCACGGAGGAAGCAGGACGCGAAAAGGTGAGACAGTCGATGTTTGGAATCGGCTTTGGCTAGAGGTGACGATGAGATCGAAACTCCAAACCTTTTACTTTGTGTACTATAGATAGACCTTACAACAAGGTCACCAAGCAATCTAATATCTCTTTGGTAAATATTAATGCTACTTGGTTTTTTATACGTAATCTTTCCATGTTTGATAACGTGTTAAAATTCCAATTCGCTTGCACATAAACTATATAGTATATAATGTGTATTGTAATACACTTGCAAACCCTTCTTTTTTCCATTAATTCAATGGTATTACAGCTCGTTATGGGGGAACGACCTAATTCCATCTCTATTAAATGGATTAAAGGCATGCAATGCACACTCAAGCTAAGAGATTTACTGTTATGCCATCACTTATTGCCCAGGCTTGTAATTTATCTTTTTGAGTGAAAATTTAGAGAGTAGAAGCTTTCCATTCTTGAAAAAGAATCCCATTTTATATCAAATGAAGAGGAACTTTCTACCTTACAAAATCGACAACCGCGCAGCTCATGCAATTAGGTGACATAGTTCCAGGGAATTAATTCTCGAGTGGGCTACTTAAGCTCACTAATTTGTTCTATTTCCGAATCTAATTATTATTGTCTTTTTCTCATGGAAAAGAAAAGGACACTTGAATTTTGTAATTGCGAATTACAATTCTCGAAGGCTTCTTTTGTGGCCCAAACTTTGGTGAAGGTGGGAGCAGGAGTGGGGAATCTATTCGTTGGCAGGTCACAAGAAACCCACAGTAGCGCACGTGCCCTATTCTCAGTGAAATCGTGCTGCCACGCGTGCAGCTTCGGAATTGCAAAAAATAATCTTGAGAGTTCGCGTCTTTATCTAATTTGTTGAAATTAATAAAATATTGGAAAATATGCGAGTTAAGGTGGACTTTCAATGGACTTGCCGACAATTGAACAGAACACTCCAATAATTATAATAATTAATATATTTGCCTATAAATTTTTTTAGATAAATGGATTACAAATCCTAAAATTTATCATAAAAGTATAATTAAATCTTAAAATTTTCAAATAATGCTTCATAAAATTTATCAAATTAATTCAATTAAGTAACATTTTTTGTTTTAGAATTAATAAAAAAAATTGATTGCATAAACTTGATAATTTTAGAATTTGATATGCACTCTTTGAAAGATTTAGAATTCAATTATATTTTTGTGATAAGTTTTAATATTTGATTTCATTTTTTTAAAATTTAAAATAGCCCAATTGTACTTTCGTGATAAATTTTTTGAAATTTTAGTATACTCATTCAATTGTATTTTAACGCCTTAGTTAAGAATTTCCCAACTCACTCCACATCCCTAAATCACGTCCTAATCCACATTATTTACTTTATTAAACATATTTTCTAACAATTATAGATTCTCATGCAACTAGAAAACTCAAAAATTCATGATATATAGATATGACCCTTTAGAATTTAGATAAATTGGAAAAAGATAGGGAAAAAAATAAATAACTCGCTGGATTAGTTTGATCTCCCTCCTTAAGAAGTTGAACGTGTGATTTTTCCATAAATAATTACTTTGGAGTAAAACCAAGAAAGTAATTTCGTGACGTTGAAGTTTAAACCTCGCTTTACGCATCAACGCTACGAAACTGAAACGCCGTTAAAAACTGATGCCCCCCCGACGACGACGACGTCGTCTCGCTCCCGCCACGTCACTCCCCCCGTGATCACCTTCCTCCTTTAAAAAGTAGAAGCCAAGCCAGCGCAGCAGAAGCAAGGCACAGCATCGAAAAAGTGCAGACTCTCTCTCTCTCTCTCTAGCCGGCCGACGACCGTACGCCGCCGGCGATGTCGCCGGAGACACCGGCGGCGCCACCTCCTCCTCCTGCCTGACTCCCCCCCCCACCCCCGGCCACACCACTTCCGCCACCGCGGCCGAATCGCTGGACGCCGCCACAATGCCGGCCTACACTCCGCCGCAACCGCCGCAGAACCTCAAGCAGAAGGTCCTCACCTGCCTCACCAAGCTCGCCGACCGCGACACCTACTCCATCGCGTCCGCCGAGCTGGACTCCATAGCTCGGTCGCTCGATCCGGCGTCGTTCTCGGCCTTCATCTCGTGCGTCAACTCCACCGACGCGTCCGACAAGTCCCCGGTGCGCAAGCAATGCGTGAAGCTCCTCGCGACCCTCGCCGCCACGCACGGCAACGCCCTCTCCCCGCACCTGCCGAAGATGATCTCCGGCCTCACGCGCCGCCTCCGCGATCCGGACTCCGCCGTCCGATCCGGCTGCGTCGGCGCCACCGCCGCTCTCGCCGCGAACGTGAACAGGCCTTCTTTCGATTCGTTCCTGAAGGCTTTCTCCGACGCGCTCTTCACCGAGCAAGACGTGAACGCGCAGACGAGCGCGGCTCTGTGCTTGGCGTCCGCCATCAGTGCTTCGCCGGATCCTGAGCCTGCGAAATTGTGCAGGTTGTTGCCGAGGTTTGAGAGACTGTTGAAGACCGATGCTTTTAGGGCGAACTCGGCGGCACTGACGCTGATCGAGAGCGTGGTCGGTGTCGGCGCGGCCAGGAGCGAGGGAGTGTTGAAGAATTTGGTGCCTTGTCTGCTCGGATTCCTCAGTGGCGAGGACTGGGCTGCGAGGAAGGCCTCCGCGGAGGTTCTATTGAAGTTGGCGGTCGTGGAGAGCGATTTGTTGGTGGAGTATAAGCCCGCGTGTTTGAAGGTCTTTGAGAATCGGCGGTTTGATAAGGTCTGCTTCTTTAATCTTGTGCACTGCATAATTTGCAAATTTTACCGTATGGTTTGGGATGGTAGCTCCGATCAATGTGGCAGCTTTGAAGAATTCTGATCTCCAGGATACAATTCATGATCATAACGCGGTAGTTGTACGGTGATTTCCTTTTTAGGGGTAGTTTGCCAGTGTAGGTGTTAGGTGGGCAGTAGATTTGGACCTGGATTTCTGCATTAGTCAACCTGGGACGGACTACTTAATTGGTGTCGATTTTCCAAACTTTGGTTTGCGAATTTAATGTCGAATTAATCCATCTGGTTTGCTAGGTGAGGGCAGTTAGGGAGGTGATGAACCAGATGGTGGAGGCCTGGAAGCTGATTCCTGATCTTTCCGAGGAGGTGTCCACTCCGTGTCAGTCAGTCTCTTCTTCCAAAGGTTTGGATCTTTATAGCATTTTCACTTTTCCTCTTGCTGGGTTTGTTGCGAGATCTACAAATGGTTGAATTCCATTCAAATTATTATGGTGCTGACCACTCTGGATCCCGAAATGGCAAAAAAATGGTTATGCAAATTAGATACTAATCTGGATTCACGTCATCTTGGATTATAAATGTTGGAGCAGTTTACCGAGCCATAGACATAGCCATAGGATTCATGGTTGCTCAATAGGTTCAGATTTAGAAACTTCTGACGTTAACTTATTTAATTGCTTGCCATATTCTTAAGATCGTTTGCCAATGTTTTTCTGCTGCGGTATCTGCTCGATTCAAGCTCTTTCTTTCCCTGTCAATACAGAAAATGCGAGTGATGGGCGTTATCCATCTGCATCAAGAACTCTTTCTTCTTCTGGATCTGTCGGGCCTCGGATGAGGAAAAAACAAACGCCACCTGGCCATCCAACTCCACCAACTGGTTCATCTGCATCTGCAAGCACTCTAAGGAAGAGAAGTCCACTGAAGAGTAGCAACAGAAATGTCAGTCCTGTCCTTCGGAAGGTGGATAATAAGAAGCCTTCGGACTGGAAAGTTGAAATTGCTATTTCCCGATCTACCTTATCAAAGGGGAGTGGTGGGGATGATCTCAAGGAGAGGAATGAAAACATACCTCAAAGAAAGAGCAATGAGATTTACGGGGTCTCTAAGTCAGAAACAAAAAGAGCCCTTTTCAGCAAGAACTCTGATGAGAATTTACCCAAGCCTAGTGGATTCAGGACTGGATCTCGTGTGGTTCCATTTCCTGAGGAGAGGTCTGATTTTACTCCTGTAGCTAGTAACACAGCTGAAGATCACCACAGGAATCACAAGGATTGTGAAGATTTATCATTAATCCGCAGTCAGCTCGTTCAGATTGAACAGCAGCAAACAAGTCTACTAGATCTCCTTCAGGTCTGTATGCCAAGCATAAGCATCGAATCTTCTATCCAATCAATCACTGCTGACCGCACCAGGGTTGCACTAGATAGTGAAATAGTGGCATTGCACTAGATAGTGAAATAGTGGCACTATAATTTTTTCAAGTAACGGTGTGAAAATTTGCATAGCCCAATAGAAAAACATTTAGGATTTGTTCATGTGCAAACAATATGAAGAATCGCATAATTAGTTGCCTCATCCTTAGTAGTTTTTGCACAATCAAGAATATCCAAAATAATATGGTAATACTGTGAGCTATTTTTGGTCTTGGGTTACCTTTTATGGTTATATCCATATCAACACCTGTACTGGTTCTTGGTCTGATTTTACATTCCTGTGTTCTCCTATTAGAGATTCATTGGAAGCTCACAAAATGGAATGCGTTCTTTGGAGACACGTGTGCAAGGTTTGGAGATGGCGTTGGATGAGATATCATATGACTTGGCACTAACAAGTGGAAGGATGACTAACACCGACTCCAGAAGAACCTCCTGTTGCATGTTACCTAGAGATTTCTTGAGTTCAAGATTTCGGAGGAAGCCAGGGGGTCGGTACTCGAGTACCAGGTTCATCTCTTCTGATGCGCCGTCAGTGTCCTCAACATGCTTCAGAGCTGATAGGAGCTGTGACACTGGAGTGTGTAATTTGGAAAACCGCAGGTTTCGACAGCAGGGTGGTGCTGGCTTTATGGTGAATCCATTGGCCAAGATTCATACTGAGAATCAGTTGATTCCTGAGATGGTGCAGTAGCCAATACAATTGCCAGGTATAGAGTCATGATGTTTCCACAAGTCTTTAGTTCTGTCTTGGCGGATAAATAAATTGCCTTAATGACCAAAACCTCCTTGCAAGACAAGTCGCGACATTGCACCGCCTCAAATTCTTCAGTTGTAACTCATTAGAGATCATATCGAAGGTTTCATTTCACTCCTGAAACAGCAAGACCCAAAGTCTTCTGCCACTACAGACTCATAATCTCAATGTCCCATTTTAAAAATCAAGACTATTCTCATTTTAATTCTGAAGCTGTACTAACTATGCGGTAACCCCTGTATCCGGTTTATCTTACCATTTTCAGTCCTAATAACGAACCGGTAATTGGAGGAATAGGTGTCCCATTAATTTGTCGTTCATTTGCCGTTTGTCATGGCATTGCTCCAGTATCTGATCCTGATTTTTTGCATTCCGTGCAACAGATGCGTAGTTTTTGTTTCTGATGGGACTGGAACCTCTGAAGCGGAGCAGCTTAGCAGATGGAACGTTCCGCGATAGAGAGGAGAGAAATGGAAGCCATCACGGATCGCCTTTTGTAATATTTGAAGCGAAAAATCAGCACACCATATGACATCAACCTGGGCATCCCAAGTACAGAGAGTGGACTGCGTACAGAGGGTGGGGCGTCTTCTCTCTTCCGCCCGTCCCCGTAGACTTTGATCTCTTCCCTAGATCTTAGAATTCTTGTATTGCTCTATTGAACGATTGAACGCTTGTGTATTCACTCCACTGGTCAGTGTTGCCAGAGCCATAATCCGAATCGTGTTTGCAATCTCACTTCATCGTGACAAGTAGAACTGTGTTTGCATTGGCTGATTCATACACCACAATTTCTACGGGCCCTTAATCATGGAAGTGGGAGATGATCGTCTACAATCGATAACCATCGAGGTCCAAGCCCCAACTACTTCATTGTAACCATTGTCAACTTTCAAGATAATCGTGAGTTTCCTTCGAAGGAGTGGACAGAAAATTACTTTTATGGACCGGACACATGCACCGTGCGTGTATCTGAACGGTCGAGTCTGATGGACCTATGTTAAATAAACTTTGGCGTGAATCTGAATGGTCGAATCTGACGAACCTACGATAAATAAAATTGGTGAGATCTATCAATTTCGAATGATGCAGGTGGACATGGGTGCGTACCTATCGTGCTTGCAATAACTCTAAAAAATATCGAGGGAGATTTCGCTATCTAAGGTTTCTAAACTGATGCCCTCAATATCGTCGTTCTCCTACTCTTTGTTAACAATCAATTATGAACGAATTTGCTTCACGACTCGAGTTGTTCCAATTGCATTACTCTGATCAGGGTTGGTTATCCAAGGATGAAGTTCTCTGTTCCAAGGTAAGGATTTTATCCAGCCATAGATAAGCCTACACCTCCAGCTTCTTCGATTTGAGCCGTGGGGACAGTCCATGGATCAAATCTAGAAGCGAAGATCTTAAAATATCGCCACGAGGGGACAGTGCATGGATCAAATCTAGGAGCGAAGATCCTAAAATCTCGCCACGAGCAAGCTAAACGACTGGGCAATGTGAGCTATACACGGTTCAGAGTTCAGGCTAGTTGTCGAGATGGGAATATGTAACCCCTAGTGGATGAGAGCCCTGATCATTCATGACAGGCAAACGAGCTTCCAAGAAAAACAAGCATTCCTCCACGCATTTCAAAATGATAACCACAACACTATAAACAACAATGAATGTCGTCATTAAATATATATCGGAAAGTTTCGCTTTATTTGCCTCTCTATAATACTATAATGAAAGATAAGTTCAAGAAAATAACTATACCATGCAGGTTCCATGGCCATTATTAAAGTATAACTGGATAACTATGAAAATATTGATATGGTCCATAAATTATCAGATCGCGTTGTGACATGATCCGCCTCACTGCTACCTGTATAGATATCACCAACAAAATAACCTTTCTCTTGAACCAGGCTGCTGAGGGAACCTCCCGGTCTCTCTTCACGCAACACCACACAGCCTCTAATTCCATTTGCCCTTTGACAGAGACATAAGCTGCACAGCGAAAGTTACAATCAGAAAGAAAACTATCAACAACTTGACAAAGAAAACTCACGTTAACAGGCTACTTGAGTGGCAAAAAAGGTGAAAATTTTACTATATTGCATATCCTATGAGCATAACCCTTCTTCCCTTACCACTGAATAGCACAATTCTATCCCTCTAGGCTAACCACGGATCCAACAGCAGAAGGTTTGTACTACACAAGGCAGACTGGCAGTACAATGACAGATGATTCAGGTAGCGCCCAATTCATTGCAGTAAAACTCATTTTGTGCAAGGAGGCAAAGGAAAGGAAACACTGACATTTCAGGATAGACAAGTGGTCTTACTTAGAAGAATGGTATCCTTTAACAAATCATCACTTTGTGAGTATTTGATCCTAGAAACTGCCAACATGAGAATGGGATAACGAATCGGCGATTGGGGGGTTTAGGAAAGCCCATACCTACAGTTTGCATGGCAACTAGAACCCAAAACAAAAGGAAAGGCCATGGGGGAAAACCTTTATTCTCAAAGCACAGAAGCATAAAGAAGTTTAGCAGCCATTGAAGACAACTGTGAAAAAGGAAGTAGAAAATATGGACATAATTTACTGCTGCAGTCGATTTTTCAAGAAAGAAAAGCTTGATTTGCCAAAAAGCATTCACATGATCACAGCTAAAGCTATAATTAATGAGGATACACTGCTCCAAACAATTGACGTACTAAGGTGAAGAATTTCCCAAAAATATGCTTCATAAACTAAAAAGAAGCGTAATGCACATACTTTAATTGGAAAAAGCCATTTAGAAATGCATCAGGATGCAGTTAAGGATGTTGTCGTGGCAATCAAGCAAATCTGACAATTGTTGGAAATACAATAACAGGTTTCCACTACAGCTTGCTCTAACTTATACCCTATAGAGGCATGCAGAAGAACCTAGGATAAGTATTAGAGGTCACAAGAAAAGTTTAGAACTGGTAAGTACAATGCATGTTCCAGGGTATGGGGTCATACCTCCTCCACCTGTACCCCATGATCTACACCTAGTGCACGATGCTTGCAGAAAAATAAAGGTACCCTAAAAAAACAATATTCAAATAATGTGCAATTATTTGCAGTTATTATGTTTTAAGGTACTTTACTTGTGCAATGTTTTGGTTTATGACCCTCCATTACTCTTGACATGCACATGTTATTTACTTTGTTTGAGTGTTTTACTAATTGATAGAGGTGCAGTAAGTTTCACTTAACAAGAAATTTAATATACTAATATAACAGGTAGCAAAACCTATAGAACCAAAAGGTTCTAGTTTTCAGGGCCGTTCTAAAAGCCTATTAAGGCAGATTTCAAGTTTCAAAATTTTACTGTCAATGTCCACACGGTAGATCTTAGGGGAGGACAAACACCCTTCCCACCCTAGAACCTTCACACCACTACCTTATGTGCTGAAGGCATTTCCAACAGCAGATCATACACTACTAGTTAGAGGCTACATAATGAGATAAGTTAAGCCAAATTTACACAACTTCCAATACGACCAAATAATACATCACGAACCTGTTCGGCAACTTGCACTAGCTCTTGCCTGTCTTGAGATATTTCACCCATAGGGGCAGAGTTTTCCAGCTTCAAAGAATGGTCATGTGTTCGTCCCTTTTTCTTTGGAGTAATATCAGCACCACAGACAGTGCCATTTGGGCTGCACGAAGTTTCCTTCTTACGCCTAGTAAATGTGAACTTGAGAAGCTTATTCTCCACAGGTCTGTCTGAAATCCCATTATTTACACCAGAAGCTTTCAGATCTGAGTTTGACAAGTCGTTGATTTTATCTTGATTTGATGCGGTAGTTACAACATTTAACTGCCGGACTTCACCGTTACCCTGTCTTATAATTTCTGATTCCTTCGGCGTCTTACTTCCTGCATCCACCATATTACCAGATTTAACAAACTCAGCATCTTTGCTAGTAACCAAAGCATCCGATTTTTCCGTAACTTCAGTTGCCTCTGAAGGTGAATATAGTCTGCATGGTGGATGAGATTCCTTAGAAATTCCATAGGAAAAAATATCAGTTGCTTGCTGCATTGTCAAAGTAGGGTCATACTGCTTCCCCCATGAGGTATTTTTTCTTCTGCATCCAGGAGTCCTTTTTCTTTTTCTTACAACAGCTTTAATGACCTCATTGTAGTCCTCTTTTGTCACTTTCAATGCAGAGGGTGCTCTCTTCCTCCCATACTTCTTATCCACCGGTAGATTGGATACCGCAGCTGACACTCTACCTTCTCTTCCCCCACCGAATGTCCCATGTTCAACATTCTCCTCTTGTCGAGAGAAAGACAGCTGTGCTAACGAATTCTTTTCCAATGCCTGCACTCTCGGACTGCGCCTGTTTGTCCTAAGCTTAGCCTCTTTCCCCCTCATCACTGGGACAAAAGAACTACGGTTATGAACACAGCAGTCATCATTGAGAGCTCGACCTTTACAGGAGCAATTACCTTCCATTGATACTTTATCAGAACTGATATTCATGTCAGAAACTTCATGCGCTGTCTGTGAATCGGACCGAGACTGTCCTTTGGAATGAGAAGTATCACATATGTTTCCCCCTAATACTTCTTCAGGTTTCACAGTATCACCAATTGTATGAGCCTGATTAATCTGATGCGACTTATGACTTCTTTCAATTTCCGACTTATCTTGAGTATCCTTCAACTCTTCTTTGAGATCTTTGGCAGAATTCTCAGCTTCCTGAAGTCGTGTCTCAAGGTCTCCAATTCTTTCTTGCTGCCATGCTGATGTTATTTCTGCTTCACTCAACTGCATATAATGAAGGAAGAGTTATTTAATGCAGTATTATTCCGAAGGTACTAGAAGGATTTGAAGAAATTTTAAAATAGCTTATGGATATAAAAGATGCATGTTATGTTACAAATCCAATAAGAAAGGACAAAAGTTTCATTCCCCTATTTTGCAGCCTCATACATAAGTTATAAGTCTTACAACAGAATACATTCCATTAAAAGTATGAAAGAATTTCGGTACTCCAGAAATTTGAAAAAGACATCTTCAAGTTTAGCAAAGTTATAAAATGAGGACATTGGATAACTTCATTTTGTTGTGAAGTAGGTATTGCCATCTGTGAAAAGATAATTTGACTCTAGTAATATTTAAAAAATTTCAAGCACTTTCCTTTATATTCACTATAAACAAGACTATGCAAAAGGAATCGATATTGAGAATATTGCAAATTTAAACATATAGAGAAATGCATAAAGATACTAGGTCTTTCCAAGAATACCATGAATATAAACATTTCAGAGAATATGCATAATGATACAGCTGTTTAACAAAATTGGTGAGGCCATAAGCATCAGTATTTGTGCCATCATGACTAAAAAATCATGAATTCGAGTCTTTGGAATTTCCTCAACTTTGGAGAAAAGATGCATGGATGACTCTCCTCCCCTGTAATGTCGGCATAATGTGCAGTAAAGTTATTGTAGTTTAAAATCCCAGATATGCAAGAAAACTGTTTCACTTTTTTCATGCCAACGGAAGCAAGGAAATACCTTAAAGTGTCGAGAAAAGAGTTAACGATATGAGATTTTTGAAGGAAAAATCAGGAGATGCCCTAAATTATTAAAACATAGGATATTGACTGGAGTAAAATCAAGTGGTACTTTCAAAATTCAGCCAAAAATAAGGATCACAAATTTTACAGCGTAATAAATTATTCATGCACCTAAATCTGATAAGAGGAAATTTAGGCGATATATGCATGCATGCAGGAAAAGAATGTTGAAGGGTATGTTTCGTGCCAAAAAGGCGGAAAACTAACTGGTTTTATGTGGTCAATGAAGTACCCCCAAGGCAAGGTATAACCGTCATTTTAAAGATACCTAATATGCCACTAAACGAGTCCCATTTCAGTATCGTGTAGCTGTTATACGATAAAATACGGAATATATCGACAAGGAAGTAAAGTACTACATTCCAAACTTCTGCCTAAATAGGAAATCATGCATTGTTTACCTAAATGTCATGAACATCAAATCACGACAGAAAGTTATGGAAAAGAAGTGCATGCCGGAAAAGCTTGCAAAAGGATACGATTCATGCCAAAAGGAGGAAAAGTAACTCCTCAATGAATCAACTAATAGGTTGAGTCAGAGGCAAGGATATGGTTTTCAGTTGGTGCTCCTCAAATTTGACATATCAAAAATATATCACCCAAGGCTGAACTGGTAGGATCAGATTCACCTATCTTTTTCTTTAATGACAGGGAGGCACTAACTAAAGAGATCAAAACCAAGAATTATCATGGTACAGGTACAGTAGTGGGAATCAAATCCTTTATTTTACGTCATCTAAACAGAGAGAGGCAGGGATAATTCTCAATCTCAGAGGCAGATCATTGTAGTAGCTCCGCTCAATTCTCATCCCTTACACATGCATCAGGATGTTTAAGCATGAATTCATGCATTACCACCAGAAAATGGAAACTCTGACAATCTCATTTTGGATTTTTCATGGAGTTTTGGGCACAAGCTTAATGAAATTGGAGAGTTCAAGATAGAGAGGAAACTGCCATTTTCATGCCAACAGTTATGACAAAAATGCTGAAATTGATATGTATTTATAGGTTATGGTGTATAATGTAGCTACAAATTGGCATGGCAAACTAAAATGCTTGCAGCATCTGTTGCACCAATTTTCTGTACATAGTGCTCGGAGTACAATCAGGCATGATTGCTTCCAAAGTGTCATGGAGCAAAATAATGGTGCCCGACGCATTTATTCAAAACTGTGGGACACACATCTAACTGATTGTCGATGGCCCTACCAATTCTGCATAAGAAACAAAGACTGAGAAAGATCTACCAACACTACTACTGGGCCTATGCAGAAAGCTAAATGCAACTACAATTGTAGCAAGAAAAAGGACCTATCTGTGTGTCCTTGTGGCGACTGAATTGGTTTCGCATGCAATTTATCATCTATTGCTGTACCCAACAGCAAACGAAATAAAATGTGAGGATAAAACACTAAAGCTAGCTACTTTACGAGGTATTGTTTTACCACAAAACTTGGCGTGACATTCACAGACTTACACAACTGGTAAAATATAGGTCACAAAAGCAGACAGACAGCTGCGGCTTCTAGAAAGCCAGTGCGATGATGTCAACCGAAGATCAAAATTCCATTTTCAAACAACAATCCACATTGGCCACGCGCATTAATCAGAAAAAAAGACCCCAGGCTCTGCATCAACCTCCGCCTGCAAAATGAAAGCCAAAGCAAAGACGAAACTGACATATTATACCTTGGCATCATACATTTGCTTTAACCTCATAAGCAAACGCAAGGACTCCTCTTTAGATTCAGCGAGTTCCTCCTGAAACCGAGAAGCTCTTCTTTCTGCTGCCTTCACTCGCGCCGCCGCCTCCTTGGCTATGCCTAAGATAATCCCCGCGTACGCCTTCTTCACGGCCATCAGTTTCTAACAAACAGAAAATTCAAAAAAACCTCAAAACCAAAATCATATACAAAACCAGTTATCAAAATGGAACTGAACATCAAACATCAGCACAATCAGAACGGCCTTCGATCACCGATCATTGGCCACGCCCATCGAACGGAAAAAAAAAAAGAAAACCAAAGACCATCGAAAGAAACGGAGATCAACCGAAAACTTCACCAGAATCACGCGAAGCATCGAGAGAAACACGATAAGTCAATCATAAACCGACCAAAACGAGTACAGCAAACGCCATTTCCACCAGAGATGGAGACGCACACGGCTATGATCAACAATGAAGACACGAGGAGAATCGATCGGTCCATCGTTTCGAATGGAATTTACCTCAGAATCGTCCATCTTCGAATGGAGCATTCAATCGCTCTCTCTCTTCTGCTTCGAGCGTAAGGTTGGAAATTCAGAGACACCAGCGCAGTATAGAGAGGAGGAGGGAGAGACTGAAAGCGGAGAGAGAGGCAGTTGTGTTTTATTCGCTTTTCTCACTAGCAGGACCAGCTGTGTCTGTTATGAACTTGATACTCCCATTTCCCCCCGAAAGCGATTGCCCTCGGAGGCGCTCTTAATTACGAAAGAACCACTGGTGCCCTCCCTCTCTCCTTCCTTGGTGGGGGGTGGGGGGTTTTTTCTTCGATTTGTCTATGGGCGCACGCGCTGACTGGCGCCGGGGCCCACCGCTGACATGGGCCTGGCATGCCGCCACGTGTACCCCCGCGTGTAGTCGTGGCTGACGGTCGCACGTGACCAATTCTTCGGTGGATAGGCCCTACGTGAGCTCAGTGTAAACAGCCGTTAGATTATATGGGTCCCACGTGGGACCCGCTGATATCAAGGGCCCGTATACATTGGATTCAGCTGTAGGCGGTGCACGCTGGACTGGGGGCGTTGGGGGGCTAACGGTGGGTCGCGCTGCAGACGAACGCGGACGGTCGTCAGCTCAGTCCTAATCGTTGTTGGGCAAATGGGGACAAACGAGATACGAGGATAAGGAACGTGTTTTGAAAACACTTTGACTTTTTCTTCTTCTTTTTTTTAATTGCCTTTGGCAGTTAATTAAATTGCTTGCTCTTTCAAGGAGAGTGCAATGGGATGCGCACTAATTTCGCATTACGTCGAATCGGATGGATCCTTCAGATAAATCTTGTCCAGATTCAGGCTGTCCTTGAGCGAAACAACGCAAGCTATGATACCATTTATGCTGGATAGGGCAATATAGCTAATTATGGAAAATGAGTAAATTATAGATTAGCTCGTTGAGTAACCTTACCATTTAATCATTGCCACTTAACAAGTATGGTAATCTTATCTAGCAGGTCGAAATCTGGAACCAAGGAAGAGATGTGGGCAACTCTTTTATTGAGACTCCACCTACGAAATATGCAGGATAGCCAATTTTGGTAATACCAAAATAAGTGGCTAGGGAAGAATAACACAAATATCCTCTAAATTTTCCCCTAAAATTAGGATGATGCATAATGAATTCTAGAACCAACCGTATGTTTATGAAGGTTGAGATGCCATGCAATAAAGTTAGGCATTGTTTGTTTCATAATAAAGGAAAATATTTTCTTATGGAAATTATCTTTAAGGAAAATATTTGGTTTTCATATGTTTAATGGTTTAAGGACAATGATTTCCCTTTTTATGAGAAAAGGAAGCTGTATTCTCCTAATTTAAACTTATTGGCTTCAAACGATAGAAATTGTTTTCCGTAAATCAATGATTTCGGAAAGCAATTTTCAAGAAATATTTTTCCTTCAAATAAATGGATTCTAAGTCGAGAAGAGTGAATAAAGTGAGGATGCATAAAAGTGCTACTTCATAAGTCATTATAACTTAGCAAGCATGGTAATTCAGTTCTACATGTTCAAGTTTTGAAGAAGAAAATCATACATTGTTAATAAACATGTGAAATTTGTGTGGTACCAAATAATTTGAATTGTTCAAGTTTTGAAGAAGAAAATCATGCATTGTTAATAGACATGTGAAATTTGTGTGGTACCAAATAATTTGAAAACCAAACGGAGCAATGATCACAACATTCTCCCAATTTCTCCCCCATGACATGTATTTGTAATCACTTGTCTAACGTGCAAAAATGGAGAGACGAATTATATGCTCGTCTTTATCTATAAGCGAATTCAGGATGACAAGGCACACATCATAGGGAAAATTGTCCAAAATTATTGCATTAAACATTTTCAACTTTGCTAATTAAGTCATAAATTATTTTTATATTTTGCTAATAAAGGTCAATCCGGCAAATTTCAACTGGAAATCACTAACAATAAGCCTTAAAAAGAGAGGTAGAATCGCACATTTAATTCGTTGTTGGGGCTTCACTTATGAACTATACAAGGTAGCAAAGAATTTGAACAGGAGGGGGGAGAAGAGCTATGCATTCCTCTTGACTTTTTTAAACCTCAAGGAAGTTTATCTATTAAGACTCTGTTCATTTTGCGAAAAATAATTTCCGGGAAAATGTTTTTTAAATTTTCCGGTATTCGTTTCACGGAAAATGAATTTTTTGGGGAAAATGTTTTCTATAAAAGGAAAAAAGTCTTTTAAATTAAGGGAAAATGTTTTCCATTTTTGAAAAGTGAAAAATATTTTCTTCACTTGATCTCTCTTATCACCACTTCCACCTCTCCTTTCTTTTTATTCTTCTCTTTTTTTGTTCGAATTATTTTTTAATTTTCTTTTTCTTTTTAAATCGAATTATTTTTAATTTCCTTTTTTTCCTTTTTATTTCTTTTCTTTTTCTTTTTATTTCTTTTCTTTGTTTCCTATCTTCTTCTTTCTTGGCTAGTCGTCGGTCATTTGTTGTCGGGCGAACCTCGAGCTCGTCGATCTCAAGCTTGCACTCTGCACTCTTGCTTATCCTTTTTTTATTTATTCTACTATGCAGTTGTACACTGCTGAAGTAAAGGGCTCTACATGCCTTGCTTCTTTTTTCTTTTGTTTTTTAGAACACAAAAGACGCAGGAGGAGAACATGTCACTCAACTAGAAGATTCTCATGAGGGTTGTACATGCTTTGCTTCTTTTCTCTTTTACTTCTTATTAAAATCTATACGAACATTTTTTAGAGTAGATGGGCATTTGGCGACAATGAGAGAACAAATATATAAAGTAAGTTTGCCTGGATTAAAAAGGCAAGTTCATATTTGATGGATTTATAGGTCGGTAAGTAATGCATGCCTAAATGGTGAAGTCGTAGAAAATATTTTTCTTACCGAACACTGGAAAATATTTTCCGAAACATTTTCAGGTTTTAACCGAATACCATAAAATATTGTCATTTTCCTAGAAAATGACTTCTGGGAAAATATTTTCTAGGAATGGCTCATTTTCCGTGAAATGAACGGACCCTAAATTCCTTATCGATTACCTCTTCAATTTGCAAAATTCGAGACAACTTATACGATTATCTTCATCTCAACAATCCTAGATATCTGATAATAGTAATTATACACATGATTTCATGCATTATAACCGTTACTTCATCTTTATTATCAATGTGAAATTTAACATCATAGAAATTGTTTCGAAATTAGGAAAAAGGAAGACTCGTATGTTACGATTTTGATCTAGACTATAGCAAATAGTAAATTAGACGGAAAATTATTAGTCAAACCTGTTGAGAAAAAATTCACATGCCATTACTTTTATATTGATTCTTTTAACGGGCTAAAGCAGTTAATCAAAAAGTAACTTTCGATTAGTAGCAAACCTCATAGCTTACTGGTGTTGACGAAAAGTCTAAGATACATTTGACACTAAATAATGTCTCGAGTGCAGTAATTGACAACTTGGTGGACAGTTTCTTGCCAGAATGACGAGGGAAGTAGAAAATGGTCAAGTGTTGGGAATAATTAGTTGGTATAGTGCAGTTGGTCAACAAGAAAATTCAATTCTTATGAATGGAAATATCAACACGCAGTGGCTGAATGTTGGAACAAAAGAGTCAATTCCCGGTTGACTCAAAATAATTGCTTGCAACAGTCGACCGCAGGTTATCAGCGAGAAAACCCAACTCTTATAAATGGAAATATCAACATGCAGTGGCCCTGCATATTGGAACAAAAGAGTTAATATAACCATCAAGTAGTTGAGTCATAATAATTGGTCATAATGTCGAATTTGGATTATTAATGCCTTAAGCCTAGGTTTGGTAGCCCAAATTCAAATCGGATAGAATAACAAAATATTTTATTTGGTATTTGATGACTCCTTTGGATTGGATATACCTAGATAAAACCCAACTCTTATAAATGGAAATATAAACATGCAGTGACCCAGCATATTGGAACAAAAGAGTTAATATAACCATCAAGTAGTTGAGTCATAATAATTGGTCATAACATCGAATTTGGATTATTAACGCCTTAAGCCTAGGTTTGGTAGCCCAAATTCAAACCGGATAGAATAACAAAATATTTTATTTGGTATTTGATGACTCCTTTGGATTGGATATACCTAGATAAAATGTCAAATTAAAAATCCAAGCTATATGGTGGGATAAATCCAAATTGGATATATATATTTTTTAAACATAACTTAAAAATTTCTTCCAACAATGGAATGATGGAGTGATGCATCTTACTTCGCCAACCATCATGCAATGACCACTACCACGACGATTGATCATCGTCATCTCCGATCACTGCTCCTCATCATCGTCGTATAACTAACCGTGCTCTAATCATCGAGGGTGAAAAGGGGAAGTTATATGCCACATGGTCATCACCGTCAAAGAAGTCGAATCCTTTCACGAGTGCGCTAGATCCTTTGAGCTAGTCATCCACAATAGAGGAATGCCTACTATCATTACTCGTTGCCTTTGCGTCGTCCACCTCCTCCCCGCCCTTTACTACTCCCAGATTGTCGGCTTTGACATCAAGTCATACCCAAGCTTTGCATGTGGTGTCCACCACCCTATCATCGACTATACATCGGTCGTTGCTACCTCGTCTACCAAATCATCATGGCCACTACCTTCTCCAATCGTTTGGTGACCCGAGGTTTATCTTTGCTGATGTCTGAATCATCTCTAAAACGGTGAAGCTGAGCGATGACTATGGTCTGGAGGTGGAAATGGTAGTGGATGTGGCAAAATTGCTCGTAAAGGAGATGAATTGGAGGGAGTTGAAGAGAGCGTGTTTGAGATGCTGGTGGGAAAGCTCAAGGGATGAGATCCGGATATACAGGAGATTGCGCTGGACAAGTGATATTTTCAAAAAAATTTAATCCCATCATGAATTCCAACAAACATGAGATGGAAGTTTCTACAACCCAAAGAAATTTTTAATTTCACCTTATTTTATCCCAACTCGAATCCAAATGATAAACTCAATCTAAGTGTATTTATTGTAAAACACCCGGTTAATGACAGAATTCAACACTCCTCTTAAATTTAAGACTATGTTTGGTTGAGTTTTTCTAAAGGACTTTGAGTCTCTAAAATCCCTCACGGAAAATTTGGTGTGTTTGGCAAATTTTTTGGGACCCATTTGGCCAATTGCCAGCTTTTGCAAAGCTGAAAGTCCATAGTAAGTGGGATTTTCAGCATTTTTTAAAGGCCGAATCTAAGGTTGATGAAATCTTTTCTTTCAAAATCGGCCCCCACTTATTTTTGCTATTTTAATCTTTCCCTTGCATGGTTCATCTTTAACCCGAGAATTGGACCAATGCTAGTGCGGGTCAAGAAGCTGGACGAATGTCGGCAAGGAGTTGCTTGAGGTTGTGCAATACCAGCGTCGCCACTGGGGGGTCACATGACCTTGAAGACTCATCACCTAGCTTGCGCAATGCTAGAGTGGAGATCTAGCTTGCTCGAGGTCACGCGACCTCGACAACCCCCTATAAGGCTGAAGGGCTAGTTTTACGAAGTCCCATCGTCGAAAGGCCAAATTTACGAAGCTAAAAGTTGGGCAACCTTGGCGTTGCTCTGCCTGAGGTTGCATGACCTCGATGGCTCGTTGCCTGGGGTTTACTCGACTTCGGTGTTTGGCACCTAGGGGTGTGACCTCAATGATGGGTTTAGTCGAGCTTTGTTGCGATGGTGAAGCTTCGCCAAGCTATGTTGAGCTTTGTTGCGACGGTTGACACTCGCCTTGTTGAGCTCTATCGCCAATTGTTGGGGAAAAGTATCAAAAAAGTCCTAAATCTATTGCATTGGTACCAATTCAGTTCTAAACTTTTCAATTGGACCAATTTAGTCCTAAACCTTTTAATATTTGTACCAATTTAGTCCATCCGGCCAATTTTGGCCGGCCGGCGCTGACGTGGACGTCGGCTGGTGGCCGGACGTTGACGTGGACGTCGGCCGATGGCCGGACGTTGACGTGGCAATTTTTATGATTTTTTCGAATTTTTTAAAATTAATTTTAATTAATTTTTTCCTTTTTCTTTTCGCTTTCTTCTTCGTGGTTGCTGGCGAGCCTCACTGGGCAAGGGTCGCGAAGCCCTCGCCTGCCGCCGACGAGGCGGCTTTGCCCTAAACGGGCGAGGCCGCCCGCGCCCGCACCGGCGAGGCCATGGCAGCCATCACCAGGGCGGAGGCGAGGGCCACGAAGCCCCCTCGACGAGTCGCCGGCGAGGGTCGCGACCCTTGCTTGGCCTCGCCCTGGCCTTGCCGCTGAGTCCCCGGTGCCTCCTCTACTGTTGACCTCGGACCTTCTCGACCTCGTCATCACCGCCCTCACCTCCACGAAATCCCAATTCGAGGCCCTGGTCCCCCACCTCCCGCGACTCACGCCGCCGCTCCTCTGCCCGATCTTTGCCTCCGAAACCCTAGCCCGCCGCCCCAACACCCTCCTCTCCTTCTTCCGAGGCTGGCCTCGCCCGCGGCCCCGGGCGAGGCCGAGCGAGGGTCGCGACTCTCACCGGTGGCTAGCAAGGGCTTCGTGGCCCTTGCCTCTGCCCTGGCGATAGCCACCATGGCCTTGCCAACCTTGGGCAAGGCTGGCCTCACCCAAATCCGGGCAAAGCCACCTCGCCGGCAGCTTTGGGAGAGGACGAGCAAGAGCCGCGACCCTCACCGGCGGCAGGCGAGGGCTTCGCGGCCCTCACCCAGTGGCCGGCGAGCCTCATCGGAGGCTTGCCGGCAACCGCGAAGAAGAAAGCAAAAAAGAAAAGGAAAAAAAATAAAAATTAATAAAAATTAATAAAAATTAATAAAAAATTCGAAAAATCATAAAAATTGCCACGCCAATACGGCCAGCCAAAATTGGCCAGATGGACTGAATTGATACCAATATTAAAAGGTTTAGGACTGAATTGGTCCAATTAAAAAGTTTATGACTAAATTGATACCAATACAATAGGTTTATGACTTTTTTGGTACTTTTCCCCAGTTGTTGAGCTTTGCTTGCCTGCCCTCTCTCCCTTGGGTCATCAAGTTGCCTCTCTCTCTCTTAATTAATTAATTAATTAATTGATTGATTAATTAAACTTCAAAGTTGCTTTAGAAAGTATTCAGCAATATTAGTGATCCAAATGCCATTTGCTTTCCGCAAATTCACCTTCACTCAAAGATCCTTAGAGAAATGGCTTTCAATACCCCAAAATTAAACCACAGATAGCCTAAATCCACACGTGCATAATGTGTGATTAGTTAATCTTACTTTTGAAAAAGCAACCTCCCTCTCTATACACACACAACTTAGGCTATGTTTGGTTTAGTATTTGAGGAAAGTATATTGAAAAATGTAAAGACTTTAGGTTAAATGATTTTCTCAAATGCAAATAATGTTGGGTAAAGTGTAATTAAAAAGTGCCTTGGGAATCAACTTTAATATAAATATTATTTGGAAAAAAAACTAAACTTATAAAGACTTTCGTTATATATTTTACATTAATTAATTAAAAAAAGAAAATTTATTTGGTCAAAGCCAAATCTAGCACCAGCAACCCTTATAAGGTTGCACAATCTTAAGTGACCTCTAATGTGGGCCACTTGGGATTGCATGACCTCAAGCGGCTCTCAACTGAGGTCATGAAGGTCGCCATTATTGGATTTGGCTCGTTGAAAGAGGAAATCGCATGTACTTTTAGCCAACTCTCCGTACCATGGAGCCTCCACCCAAGGCTGAGATCACCATGGTAGCTTGACCCTACCACTGATGCCCTCGTCACCCGCCACCCCTCTCCTTGTGCTACAGTGAGTCGCTCGAAATTGGCCTCATGCTCACAAGGTCGTGCGAGCTCTAAGTAGAGCTCAACTATGGCATCAACAAGAAGAAATTGTAAAAACACTAAGAAAAATCAAGGATGAAGATTAAGCTAGGGAGAATGAGACAAATGGTCATTGAACTTTCGCCCAACATACAATAAACTTTTCTTTCAATGTGATTTTTAAACTGTAATTCAATATGCAATATGGTCAACGACATTTCAATTTGTTCAATATGATTTTTGGATTTTTGGTACATGTTGAATTTAACCTCTAAATTATATGAAAGTGGTTAATATTATTTATGAATTTGAATTAAAGAAATGATAACGTTGAATATTTTTATATAATTTAAGAACTAAGTTGGATATATATTAAAAATTTAGAATCATATTAAATAAATTAAAAATTTGGAGATCATATTATATATTGAACTAAAATTTAAGAATTATATTGAATAAATTAAAAATGTATGACTTATGTTGTAAATTGAGTTAAAGTTGGACGATAATTTAAGAGAGGAAGGGGAGAGAGGGAGAGAAATTTCCCGGTCTTTACCCGGAAAGAGAGGGAATCCATGAACGTCGCCCATCGTCCTTAAAAGGAAATATCTTCCCGTCGACACGTCGGACGCGATGAATCCTCCCTGATTCGAACCGAAAAGAAAGCTTCAGATTCTAAAAATCCGACAGCCCGACCCGACCCATTCCATATATCACCCCGGATAACGACCCCGTTTATCCGATAAAGCACTCCACGTGTCCGTCTTCAACCTCCGTCTCCCGCTCGCTCGCTCTGCAGCAGAGCAGCACTTCGCGGATGACCTTGGAACGATCGGTCGACCTTCAATTTCCATCCGGCTCGGAAACCTCATGATCTAGTTAAATTACCACAATGACCTTCTCGCTCTCTCTCCCCTTGCCTTCTCCCAAGCCTCGGGGTCTTCGATCCTCCAAGGAAATCCTCCAATCCCCCATTCGCCGGAGATTCCTCACCGGAGACCTCAGCTTCGCCGCCGGCGAGCGGAGATGCTGGTCCGGCGCCGGAATTGTCAGAGCCAAGCCCAAGGAGCTGGTCCTCGGCAACCCGTCGGTGACCGTCGAGAAAGGCAAGTACAGCTACGACGTCGAAACCCTAATCAACAAGCTCAGCAGCTTGCCGCCCCGCGGCAGCATCGCGCGTTGCCTCGACATGTTCAAGAACAAGCTGTCGCTGAACGACTTCGCGCTCGTGTTCAAGGAGTTCGCGCAGCGGGGCGATTGGCAGCGCTCGCTCCGTCTCTTCAAGTACATGCAGCGCCAAATCTGGTGCAAGCCCAACGAGCACATCTACACGATTATGATCAGCCTGTTGGGACGCGAGGGCTTGCTAGATAAGTGCAGAGAGATATTCGATGAAATGCCCAGCAACGGCGTCTCTCGAAGCGTCTTCTCGTACACGGCTCTGATCAACGCGTATGGGAGAAATGGACAGTATGAGGTTTCGCTTGAGTTCCTTCATCAAATGAAGAAGGAGAGGGTGTCTTCTAGTATTTTGACTTACAATACAGTGATTAATGCTTGTGCTAGAGGTGGTTTGGATTGGGAGGGCTTGTTGGATTTGTTTGCAGAGATGAGGCACGAGGGAATACAACCTGATCTGGTTACTTACAATACATTGCTGAGTGCTTGTTCCAATAGGGGATTAGGCGACGAGGCAGAGATGGTTTTTAGGACCATGAATGAGGGAGGGGTAATTCCTGATATAACCACGTACAGCTACCTCGTTGAGACTTTTGGGAAACTGGGTAAGCTAGAGAAGGTTTCGGAACTCCTTAAGGAAATGGAGTCCGGAGGGAATCTGCCAGATATCACATCGTACAATGTTTTGTTAGAGGCGTATGCGCAGTCTGGGTCTATCAAAGAGTCTATGGATGTGTTTAGGCAGATGCAGGCAGCCGGGTGCGCCCCTAATGCAGCTACTTATAGTATATTGTTGAATCAATATGGGAAGCATGGGAGATATGATGATGTTCGTGAGCTCTTTCTTGAGATGAAAGTGAGCAATACTGAGCCTGATGCTGCTACATATAATATACTGATCCAAGTATTTGGTGAGGGTGGGTACTTTAAGGAGGTGGTGACTTTGTTCAATGATATGGTAGAGGAGAATGTTGAGCCAAATATGGAAACATATGAAGGCTTAATTTATGCATGCGGGAGGGGAGGACTGTATGAGGATTCTAAGAAGATATTACTTCACATGAATGAGAGAGGGATATTACCGAGTTCCAAGGTCTATACAGGGGTCATTGAAGCATATGGGCAAGCTTCATTATATGAGGAAGCTCTTGTTGCTTTTAACACGATGAATGAGGTCGGTAGCAAGCCAACTGTTGAAACCTACAACTCTCTTATTCATACATTTGCAAAAGGTGGTCTATATAAAGAGGCTGAGGTAATATTGACTAGAATGGGAGACTCAGGAGTTGCGAGGAACAGGGACTCCTTCAATGGCATGATTGAGGCTTTTAGGCAAGGAGGCCAATTTGAAGAAGCAATTAAAACTTACGTTGATATGGACAAGGTCCGATGTAATCCCGACGAGAGAACTCTTGAAGCTGTTTTGAGTGTTTACCGCTTTGCAGGGCTAGTTGATGAGAGTGAAGAGCAGTTCAAGGAAATCAAATCCTCTGGAATATTGCCTAGCGTTATGTGTTACTGTATGATGGTGGCTGTCTATGCAAAGTGTGATCGGTGAGTGCTCATTCTGTCTTCATCCAAAAAAATTTGACAGTCATTTACACTTTACCCATGCTGTGCTGCTTGGTCACTTCTGCCATAGCGCCTGTTCATTTTTTTCATCCACTCTAATGGATAGGCATGGATTACTGGTCGTTTGAGAAACAATACAGCGGTAGTGTTAGGAAGTCCTTAGTGTCAATTGTGCTGCGCAATGCTCTTCTTGATACTAGGGAACAATGGCATTACCTGATCATTTCTCGTCAATATCTCAAGTTTAACCTACTGCTAGGTGATTAGGCTCTACATCTTGCTGCTATGGAGATGGCTGTCCTTTCCTATGTGGAAGAATCATCAATTAAATTTTTGTCAGACATCCTTATATCCTGTAATTCTTGAAATATGATCTTGTGCATGCAAGAAGAAGTCAGATCCATCTAAGATAGCATTTTCAGGAACGCGTTAGCTTTAAAAGGCATTATACTGATCACAATATGAAACCGATTATTGTACTTATCCTCTTACCGTTGTTAAGTTGGTGAAATGGGCTTATCCTTATTTGAGTGACCTTCTTCTGGATCTGCTTCCAGAATTTGTGAGAATGACCTTCCGGAACTTGTATTAACTTGCTGGCTGCAGTTTTGTTTCCTTTTGCATAGCTACATTGAATTTATTTTCCCCCCTGAGCCCATCTCTTGGTTGGCTCAGTTCTGGCGACTCTTTTTTCCATGAAATCCTGCTTTACAGTGCCATACTTTTGTTTTTCCACAAATTGCATCACTTGGTCAACCTTTTCTTTTCATAATGATTTTACCTTTTTCCTTATTGCCGAAATTTAAGGGAATGAGTCAATGTCGAAAGATAGATAGTAAAGAATGATGATCCATACCTTGTTTTTGTGAGGATGAGCTAATGTTTATCTGGAGTGAGATTCAATCAATAATGTTTTCATCGTTAAAGTGATCTCTATCATTTCACAATCATGCTTTGTGAATACCTGATCTTAGTAGGAAATATTCACTGCTTGTGCGGTATTATCTTTTACAAATTCAATGTGGGAAAACAAATATAAATCAGAAGTAAATGTTAGAACTGTGTTGTTGTTCTACCTTGTCTGTTTATGTGTTTTTGTGGTTGCAAATCTGCAGTTGTTTCCACGTGGTGGATGTCATCATTGATACATTGGTGAATTGTCTGTTAAATGCTATACACTTAAAGAAATTATCCAACCATTACTGCAAGAGGATTTGGCTAATCCATACTCCATCAAGAAGTAAAGTACCTTTTTGCAGTATACCTTTGATCACTTTCACTATTAAGCTGTTGTATTTCCAGGTGGGATGATGCCTATGGTTTGCTGGATGAGATGTGCATGAATAGTGGATCAAATATTCATCAAGTGATTGGGCAAATGATCAAAGGGGACTATGATCACGATGCAAATTGGCAGATTGTGGAGTATGTTCTTGACAAACTTAACTCTGAAGGATGTGGTTTGGGGAACAGATTTTACAATGCGCTTTTAGAGGCGCTTTGGTGGCTAGGCCAGAAAGAACGTGCTGCCAGAGTGCTCAGTGAAGCAACAAAAAGGGGTCTGTTTCCTGAACTTTTTCGCAAAAACAAACTAGTATGGTCCATTGACGTACACAGGTATGTAGGATTTATCTTTTATTCTCAGTTATATTCTCTTAAACCATTTGCTTGCCTGTGCTGACGTTGCCTACGTCACAGAATGTGGGAAGGTGGTGCATATACTGCCATATCAGTTTGGCTAAATAGTATGAGGGAAGCATTCTTAAATGGAGAGGATCTTCCCCAAATCGCAAGCATTGTTGTTGTGTAAGTTCCTGTTCTGCTTATATTCTGCTTTTCTCTTCTTTATATACTTATAATGGTAAATGGATACATACAGTAGAGAAGTTAGCTCTGATTAATTCCAGTCATGATTTTTCTTTGGGTTGAGCTAAGCTGAATCTTTCCAAGTCTATGAGCTGCAACTGGCAGGTGCATCTATTTCTCCAATGATAAGATTAAACCTTGGTCCTTGGGGGTGCTAAAAAGTCCAAAAATCTTTAGTGTATGTGTCAAATTAGCACTCCGACGCGTAAGCTGCAAGTGATGCCATATTACTTTTTATGCACCGGGTAATTACTTTCTTGAACTCAATTTTTTGTGGCTTTATCAGTGGAATGGCAATGAGCATCATTTAGTTGTAGAAAAATCCATTAAATGAAGATGCTTCTTAACCCTCCCTACTGAAGCTTTTAAGTAGTGAAGCACTTGCTTCCTTTTGGTTAGAGTATTGATGGACTTCTTATTGTTCCCCATATCCTTGCATTGGATGAATTGTCCAACAGCTGCTAAAATTATTTTCTTACCAATTTTAAGGTCATGGATTGCCTATTGCAGTCCATTTGTGAAAATTTGACTGGAAAGATAAGTCAAACTAATTATGAAAGCCACACAATCACCTTGTGGCAGATTCTAGCATATCTGCTTCTCATTGAGAATAATACACAGTTAATGATCTATCAGAATCTTCACATTGTCTCGTGGACTCATTCAACTACATATCAAGATTCACGAGTTTCTCTTGCTTATCACCTGGTTGTTAAATATACTATCAAGTCATTTCTGCCTCTCGTGTTCACCATCAACAATTCTCAGATTACTGGTCAAAGAATATGGCATTTATTTCCATTTGTACTTCTTCTCTAGAAATGTTCTAATTTTTTGCTTTATGTTAAACTGCTTGTGCTTCTTATTCTCACTCGATTATCTGTTGGCCAGTCGAGGACAGATGGAGAAAAGCTCAACCAGTCAAGAATTTCCTATTGCAAAAGCTGTCTCGTCATTCCTTCAAGAAACTTTGTCATCATCCTTTGGTTTCCCAGGCTGGAACAGGGGTAGAATTGTCTGCCAGAGGACACAGCTCAAGAAAATTCTTTCTGGGATCGAATCCTCTCCAGATGGATCCAAGAATGATAGATTAGTAGTTTTGAGCAACTTCCCCTTTTCTGCGCCAGGAGCGAGAATCTCTCAAAGGAACGATAATCCCCATACCGAAGCAAAAGAGAGGAAAAAGAGAGAGCTTGTTACTAGCGCAGCTTGAAGGGGTATATGAAATCTATCCTCAGTTCTGTGAAAACATGACATGGTTATTCCCAACTCAGTCACAGAGTTGGGATTTCAAATATCAGCTCCAGCTACGCAATTTGGCTGAAGAATCTCCTCTTCGAGAGTGGTTAAGGTCTTTGCCAAGCTCAGGGAGACTCGGCCCCAGAAAGACAAGCCAGTAATGGAGACTCGGTCCCTCAACTCCACACTGAGATACAAACAGAATGAATGGAAAGATTATGATTTTGCAGCTTTGGAGATATTTCTTTCCTCCAGCTTAAATGTACATTAAATTTGGCATGTAGTAAAGGGTTGTCTTTTTGAACTCGCAATTGCGAAGCCAGTGCTTTTTTTTCTTTTTTCTTTTTTGTCTTCGGTTATAAGGTCATTCAGTGAAGCAAGAAGCTTGCGCTACGTCTGTATTTATACTAGGTTTCTCTTAACCTTGATCTTTTAGTAATGGTCGGAAACCAATATCATGACTTGATTAAAGAGAAGCTGGCAAGAAGTCGTCATCAAATGCTTGCTCCCAAGGCATGCGCTGAATGCGCTGATTTTTGTTTCTGTTCTGTTTTCTTCTGGACAATTGTCATTAATTTCTGTTAGGTCATGGAAACCTTTTGTGTGCAGAAAATTCCTGTAGCTTCAGAGGACATGAGCAATTGTCCTGCGAAGTGGGTCTCTTCTCCTCTAATCATATCTTTATCAACTCTTGTAAGAATACATTAGCTATTTTAGACTCTGTAGCAATTGAAACTTGTGCTTAACTTGGCAACTACTTCTTCGATTCAGGGAGGCGCAAAGTTGCTGTTTCGCCCCCCTGGATTGATGGTTGTGGACTCTTGCATGGGCAGTGGGACACGAGTGGGGGCATCATTGTGAAAAGCTGGTAAGTGCCACGTGGTACTTCACCATCTCCATTCTTTTACTATTCTCTTCCTTTTTCGCACTGGTGGGATAAGGGAATCTTTTATTAACAAATAAAACTGAGAAGAGCACAGTTCAAAAGCAGAGTGCATGTTACTCATGCTCCTCAAATGGCATTATTAGAAAAAGCAGATCTCTGGTAGAGAGTACAATTAGTAAGATGAAATATGATTTCATTGGCATCCAATTGCAATTAATCAAGTCGCAGGATAGGGTTTTGAGCCTTAGCAACAAGTACTTAACATCTGTTGTGGTGCATAGATTATTCCTGGTGTGCTTTTCCTACTCTTATGTATAACTAGCCACAGCTCTCTCTCTCTCTCTCTCCTCCTTTTGTTAGACTTTAATGAAAGATCAAAAGATAGAGCCTAATCTGCATCTGAATAGATCAAAAAGATAAGATCCTAACTTGGGAAAAGCATGGTGTCTTCTCCACTTTATGGCTTTTGGATTAATCGAAGCAAAACTCGATGCAACATACATGGTGGTTGCTTTCAATCCCACTTGCTTCTTTTTCTCTCTTTTCATCCAATTTAGGGAGACATGATGTATCTTCGAGACTAAGGAACGACTTTAGCTTTTACCTACTATTTGTAGTGTGGATTTCTTTTGGAGTAGAAAAGATGGTTCACAAAATGTCATGGGCAAAACATGCGATCGGCGCGCGCATGTAGAGAGAACAGCTGCTTGCATTTCCGTCAAGATTGACTGTGACAACAATTATTCTTCAATATGATGAGTCTGTTCTTTATGTCTTGTCAACTACCTTTTGGTTGGGCTGCTCATCGAATTTAGCAGCTGGATTTTTACTTCTTTCTATCGAGAGGACTTCCAGGTTCGATTTGTCCGATTATCGAACTGGGTCCTTTGGCATTTCCTTAATTGTTGGGGGTGTGGGTTCGAGTTCTACGACTGCATGCTCTTGACGGGTCAAATTTTAGTTCTTCAGATGTCACTTGTTCAAGCACGAATTCAGGGAGAGGGCTAACGAAAGTTACAACTTATGGCGATCGATAAGATATCCTCGGAATTGTGAGGAAAAGAAAAAGTTGAAATTTAAGGTGAGACGGGAGTTGATTTATGGTTGTTGGTGGAGGCCCAGAAAACCTTATCTTGTCTTATCCTGCCAACGCACCCCACCACCGAGGGTTCACAAAATTGTACGGACGTTCAGAGATAAGATTAAATAAAAGAAAAAATCGCTTCTGCATTTGATTCGATATAGATCGAATATTCGATTCCCACGCTCGAAACCCCATCTTCATTGGCCCCACGAAGAATTGCCATCTTCTCCCCCTCAAACCAATGGATAGTTCAACCCAAGATCTTTACATGTTTTCCTTTCCATAGTAAAGCCCCAAGAGATTGTCTAGATGATTGATAGCGGTGTTCAGTCTTTTTGCTCTGCTTGGGCTTGAAGTATTAGTTGCGTTCTCTTAACAAGACTAGTTGGGCGTGCGAATCTCGGTGTCGGTACCAAGTCAAAAACTGGAGCATTAAAGTTAATGGAAATTAGTCGGGTGCTTGACCTCGTCGTCGTAAAGAAGCAAAGTATAATAAGGTAAAGAAGCGTATTATAAGAAGGTTCGTGTAATTCTTTCTTTCTAATTCGTATTCAGTGGGGAACTGGCGTGCGTGCCAGCTGGGGGGGGGGAAGATGTATTTGTCTGTGTATTCTAGGAAGAAGCAAAGGTTACTTTGGCACTTCGCTTAGCTTTATTTTGGCGACAGAAAAGAAGAGGGGGAAAGGACTCAGGTGGGCGAATTGCCTTTCACTACTAAAATATCGAGTTGATTATCGAGTTGATTTTAGGTCAGATGGGATTAGTTAATCGGGGCACAATGGCTGGAAAACCGTGGGTTTCCGTCCTAGATTGACAATTTTTTAAGTGGCCCAGTTGATGAGACAACCTCTGAACGTATTTTGACCAGATTCATTCGGCTAAGGAAAGCGTCTACTTTTTGGGGATGGTGATAATATTTCTTAGAAGGGACATCTGGTTAAAGGATCATGTGCTGTGTGCTCCATTCTCGATTCTGTGCGCCACATGCTTTGATTGGGAGTTCTGAGTTTGGCTGCTGCCATTTGGTTGGACCCGTCAAAAATCCACGTTCTAGATACTTTTCTTTTTCTTTTTCTTTTCCTTCCCCATTTTAAGCAGCTTATTTTATCCGAATATATCTCGTCTTTGATATATTAATTTTCTTTATTTTGCAGGTGAAGTAACGATTGCTTTTTCTTCTTCTTCTTTTTCAAATGTCTAAAGGATCCACTAATGATGGTTCCGAAGAACTCACCCCATGATTGTTGACACTTCTAAATAATAATATAGGTGACTGGATACGAGGTAAACTGATGAGCGATGAAATCGACGTTTTGACATTTTTAGTGATGAGTAGTATTTCTCAAATTTCTTTGAGCTCCTTTTCCTAGCTAGTAGGTTGAATGCCTATTTTTCGATGCCCGAAGCTATTTCAATTTAACTTATAAGAACCGCATATTTCTCCACTTTAATGCATCGCTAATGATTGTCAGAGTGCCGAATCATATAGAGTTCCTTAGGCAAAATCTCTTTCACCGTGATCCCAATTAAACTAAATTCATTATATATATATATATATATATATATATATAATTTATCTATACGCATACAACCATTGATGTGTGTACAAAACAAATCCATCCATATTGTGCATTAAACTTGAAAGATCATACCTTTTGAAAAAACAAAAACACAAGGAGGGAACAAAGAATTCGGGAAAACATTACCAACAAATGAGTATACAACTATTATGCAAGACCGGGAGATATAAGATAATCCGTTTTTATTTCATAAGAAGATCCTAATTTCTCCGGCATTAGACAGAGCATGTGTGAAATATATCTAAAATTAACTAGTTAGTTAGATAAAAACACTGCACTTTAATGCTGTCGATATTTTTATCATGTAGAATTTTTGGCCAATAAGAATGCGAGAAAAACTAGGATTATGTTCTCTCTCCTTTTTTGTACCCCCCCGAAAAATAGAGTCCGTCTTTGAAGGATTTTCCTAGAAGGGAGAATGGTATAAAAAAAGGCCCGCTATCCTCGTCGTACCCGGACTGATTTCCTAAGTGAATTCCATTCAGAAAATATCTCAGCCGTCGGATTAAGGAAATATCTACGATTCACGACGAGTAAGATGCACCGTCCATTTTCACTTTTCTTCTTTCTTTCTTTCTTTTATTTATTTTATTTATTTTTTTACTTTCGTCCTATATATGCCATTTTCATTCCACCTCACAGGTCTCGTCCCGTCCCGTCCGGTCCGGTCTCCTCCCTCCCTTCCTCCCTCCTTCCTTCTCTCTCTCTTTCTCGCCGTCCAACCGTACGGACTCTCGGTTTTGCCGCGAAACGGAACGGAGCGGACCCGGTCCCTCGCCGTCGCCGGTGCGAGAATGCCTCCCCCACGCGCCGCCACCCCCGAAGTCGCCGGTGACGAGAGCTCCGGCGCCGACGCCGGCGCCGGGGAGATCATGCTGTTCGGGGTGCGGGTGGTCGTGGACTCGATGAGGAAGTGCGTGAGCCTGAACAACCTGTCTCAGTACCAGCACCCGCAGGACGCGAATCCGCCCAACGCCAGCGGCGGGAGCGGCGGCAACAAGGAAGAGGCCGCCAAAGGCTACGCATCGGCCGACGACGCCGCGCACAACCCCGGCGGTAGCCGCGAGCGCAAGAGAGGTATGCATTTCCCGTGTGTTCGTGTTCTCGTCCGAACGATCGGTCTTCGGAGTATCGCATCCGTCGGGGTATCGGTAGTAAATCGGTCTGCAAAGTGCCTGATTTGAGATTTACTTACCTGCATGCGATGTGATCGCTGCTTTCTGCAAACTTCTCATCATCCGTCATCACTCGTCATTTCCATTATTGGAGCTACCTTATTGTTTTTTCTTATCCGATGCGTTTCCCTGGGAATCATCGATTTCGATAAATTAATCTCAACGTCCAATGAATTAGTTTCGACGTTGAGGATTGATTAAGAGCTTTGAGTACTTTGTCAGCTGTTCAACGAAAGGCTGATTTGATTTCGGTCTTCAAATATTGATCTGAATGTTCAAAAATCGCTGCTTTCGCTAGTTTATATCGGTCGGATCCTTCTTTTTCCTGCTAATGTTTAGTTATCGTCGTTAACATGTACAAGGAAAGTCATCTGATGCCTTAATGGGATGGAACTTGGCCATACGTGTGTCTGAAATGCGTTAAATGGGTTTTGTCTGTGTACTTCATCAGGAGTTCCTTGGACAGAGGAGGAGCACAGGCTGTTCTTGTTGGGATTACAGAAGGTGGGGAAAGGAGATTGGAGAGCGATATCCAGGAACTTTGTGAAGACCCGCACGCCCACTCAGGTCGCGAGCCATGCCCAGAAATATTTCCTGCGCCGAAGCAACCTCAATCGCCGGCGGCGTCGGTCCAGCCTCTTCGATATAACCACCGATTCTGTACGTATCTCATCAACTTCTAGATGGCCCCTTTATTATCTTTGAAGGTCGTCTTTGTTCCCGTTGGCTGATGAGGCTTCGGCGAAATTATCGTGGAAGTTGACCTAGACCAATAGTCTTTTCTTAGGTCTAGCTTCTTCAAGTTGAATCAAAGTAAACATTTTGAATTGACTTCACGGCCTGCTATGATCGAGCCACCTAATCACAACCTTTCTTTTTCTTAGAGAAAATAGAATGAGACAAAAGAAGAAATGACACCGTGGTTTTATGGAGCTCATGTCTAGATGAACTTATCAAGTGGCTTGGAACATGGATCTCTTGAATAGCTGCCATGAATCTATGGATGAGTTTTCCTTAAGCTAACTGTGTCATTTTCTTTCTTTCTTTCTTTTTTTAAGAGAAGGAGCGGGAGGAGGTTACTGTTTTTTATTAGGGATTCTGGTTTTAACAACAAAATCGAGGAAAGATTTAGTGTGTCAAGTTAGACATCAATTATGTGCTAATGGTGGATTTGGTTTCTCGGATTTAGAAATGCCTATTTGTTTACTGAGGAGTACTAGGAAAAAGCTCAATCTTCCATGTGCAAAGCTCTTAAAAAAATCAGCGGAAGGTCATGTTGCTCTCTTGCTGTGGCAATTTAAAAAATTAGTACCCACTTGCAACCTTTATCTTTCTATTCTTCTCTTTGACCCACCTTTTGGTCCAAATTTTTAATCTTTCCGTTCAAATCGCAATTTTTCTGATGCTTCGCGTCCATATTTTACAGGTGACTGCGAGTACGATGGAGACCGAACATGTTCCTCATCAAGATAATACATATCAGATGAATCCCTTGCCTCGGCATCCGCTTTTGCAAGATACTTGCAACCCGAATGGCTATGTTACAATGGCCTCTTTCGCGATCCCGATCGGACCAGCAGCGTTTCCAATTCCTGTTCAGAATCAGGTCCCAAATCTAACTCTAATGCAAGGGGGCGGGCTCAGTGATTCAAAGTCGAAACTCGTCCAGCCGACACCTCTTGTCCCAATCCCTCACGCTCCACTTACCTCCGATCCAAGTGCAAACTCGAAGTCAACAAGGGAGCCTCTGTCTCTATCCCTCAATCTCTCCCTGCCTTCAGATCAAGGAGATTCCCCTTCAAGTCATACATCCTTCCAGGCGATGTCCGGCTTCCGCGGTGGGGAGAGCATAATCAGTGTGGCTTGAGAATCTTTTTATCTTGATAGAAAACAAGGAAGGGGGTTCATGTTTAGATCATTATCCGGGTAAAGATAAGATAAGGGGGTGTTGTATGGGCGACTGAATTTGATTTGCCAAATTGTTGTACAGAGCATAGGGGCGACAAAGTAGAACATTGCCATGTGCTTTTTCTTTCTATTTAATGCTCTATCTCCATCAGGTATCTGTTAAGTTTGTCGGCTTACATGTGACTGGAAAAAATAACATCATCGATCTTTGGCTCGTGTTCGTGTTTCTTGCTTTGTGCTGAACTTGTGGTCTCTATGGACCCTTGAGGGCAGAAAGAATCTGTGCGGACAACCCGTGAAAGCAAACTCGAGACCTCACATGTCGAAAGGTCGCCTATGGAAGTTTCATCGAAAAAGGATGCGAGACTTCGTAGGGGGTCGAGTTTACAAATAAAACCCAAAGAAATTGCTATCGATGGCCTGGCCTGTCCTAGTTGGGCTTTACAAATGAGTGTCACCTACATTTGACGAATGGGTGCGGGGGTTTCTACAGACTCTTCCTGAAAAAACGGTCGTATCACCGTATATAGCATCGTACTTTTTACGAAAAAATTATCAAAAAATTTATAAATTTATTGTATATTTTGCCAATCAAATTCTTAATCTTTTCAATTTTTTGCTAATTGAGTCTATTCATTTAATTTCAACAGAAATTTGCTAATGTTGATATTTTTTAATAATTTTTTTTTTTAATTTTTCTTTCTTTTCTTGTTTTTGTCTTTTTTTCTTTCTTTTGTTGGTGACTTGCCATAAGCAAGGCATGGCCGGATGAGGACAAGCCCGCTGAGGGCTCCCCTTGCTAGATCTAGTGAGGCCAATGCTCTCCGAGTCTTGCCTTGACTCGCCAAAGCTTGCCCTTGCCTGACCAAGCCTTGAGTGAGGCTAACCCACTCGGGCATCTATAAACGGAAGAACACAGGGGAAGAAAAGGAAAAAAAAAAGTTGGAAGAAAAAATTAGAAAAAAATATTAAAATATAACGATTGAGACCCATATGTTATTTTATCCAAGGGCGATCATCAATGATTCCTCCCGAGCCCTAAAAAGCTCAGAACTTATAATCCGAGCATGGAACTATTCCTCAGCATTTGATTGGGCCCAGTCGGGGGAGTAGAGCCCAAGAAGGAGTCCGGCCCATTGTCGATCACTCCCCATCTCCAAAGCACACCCATTTGCGGGCCTGTCAGGCCGTTGGACCCATGACGTACGATGATCATTTAGAGAGGGAGAGAGAGAGAGAGAGATGGGGCGTTGGATGGGTGGGAAGGAAGTGGTTGATCAGCTCAACTGCCCCGCTCCCCCTCCCTCTTTAATGTCGCCGAACGTCTTCCTCCCCTCCAATTCCCTCTCGATCCTTCAGATCTCCCGCAGGCGTCGACCCCCTCCTGCATCACTAGTCCATCTCACTACTCTCTCCTCTTCGCGTTTCCTGGAATGGCGGGCGGTGTCTTCTCCGCCCTGAGGCGCCTCTACCTCTCCCTCTACAACTGGGCCGTCTTCTTCGGATGGTACTCCTCCTCCTCCTCCATTACTCTCTCTCTCTCTCTCCGTCTCGAGTGAGTCCTGATTTCGCGCTCCCGTTTCGTTTGTCAGGTCGCAAGTGTTGTTTCTCGCCGTCAAGACGCTCCGCGAGTCCGGCCACGAGCACGTCTACGGCGCCGTCGAGCGGCCCCTCCAGCTCGCTCAGACCGCCGCCGTCTTGGAGGTATACGCACCCCCACCCGCGCCGCATTGATCTCTTTGTCTCGTGGAGCTGTGTGCTGATTTAATGAGGACGCGTCTTGACTACGAGCAAGGTTTTAGAGGTTTCTCGGGAGTTTGGTTTAGTGCTTAACTAGCCATTATCAATTTGTCTGAAAAAATCCGTTGTCCGAGTCGAAAGTTCATTTCAACACATGAAATATTCTTCCTTGCAACGTTGATTTTCGTCGAAGATGGCTTCTCACGTTTCTCTCTCTCTCTTTGTTGTCCCCATTTCCGGGTCTGTGGATTGGATCTCGGGTAGATCCTCCATGGTCTTGTTGGTGAGTTAAAATCTCTCTTGCGATTCTCGAATGGAATTTGTTCTGTTCACATTACACGGATGCTGGATTAACTCCGGATTTCTCTTTAATCTTCTGTTTGTAGGTCTGGTTAGGTCTCCGATAACTGCCACCCTGCCTCAGATCGGTTCGAGATTGTATGTAACCTGGGGCATCCTCTATAGTTTTCCCGAGGTGATTCGTCCTACTCGTGCGATCTTGTCGTTCCAACTTAATGTCGTTGGGCATTGTAATTTGAGCCGAACTCATGAATGTTCTCGTACTGACGATGTCATGCTTCTTATGGACAGACTCAGAAACACATCATGGTTAGCTCCTTGGTGATTAGCTGGTCAATCACTGAGGTAAACACAGTTTTATTGTGCTCTCGCTCCGGTTGCCAACTGCACAAGTTCTTACCATTTAAGACAAGCTTATGTCTGAGCATATGCCATAGATACATAAACCTGCTTTTGTGTATGGGTACGAATTGACTGAAAAGCAAGATGAACGGTGACAACAGGGACTTGGCATCATGAACTTACTCTATACAATAAATGACCTTGGATTTAGTTTCCATACACTTGGCATCGAGACAGAAGCACTTGCCTTAATCTGCTATGCATTTTGTCATATTCGATTCAGATGTCAGAATATTGGTCCTGTTATGACAATGTAAATGACATATACTTCTGAAACTTCCTTCTCGTAGCACTGCCAAACTGACATACGTTATGTGTTTATCTTATCTGACATTGATTTCTTCCTAATTCCTGCATGGCATGATTTTTTAATGCAATTTGTCTCTCTAGCATCTGGTTGATCTAATCTGATACTCCGATACTACTCGTTGTATTGATTTTCTCCAGAGTCTGATAGATTAATTTGGGTATCTTGATATAACGTGTGCCATAATGTAATTATCACCATGTAGTATGTGGTTAAATCTATGCTGCTATTTGGATAAACTTGGTGTATTTTATCCAATTTATGATCTTCCTTCAAACGATTGCCTCTCTTTTCTATTACCTTACACATGGTGGTTTAAAATAAGAATCAAGTTATCTTTAGTAATTGCTTTCTATATGCCCTCAACGCATCATAAGAGTTTCTAACAGTTGATTGTAGTCCATTGTCGATTATCATATTCCTCATGACTTCTTTTACCTCAATTTTTCTTTTAGTCATAATTTTTTGTTCAAGAACATGATGTAATATTCTAGCCTTGTTCCTTTCATATGTTCTCAATTTGGTATAATTCTTGAAAACAGTACTGAGGACTGAAAGGGTCCAATGAGTTTCTGACTTTGCTTGTCTTGCACTGTCTGTAGTTTGTACTGTAGGTTATTCATATTGATGTCATGCTGAAATTTGCAACTGTGGAAAAAATCAGAGGTTTAGTGCCTTATGGTATAATTATGCATATTTATTTTCGACAGATTATCCGGTACTCTTTCTTTGGCATGAAGGAGGCTCTAGGTTTTACACCATCATGGCTATTGTGGTTAAGGTAATAAGAAATTAGTTTTTGCCTATTTAAACTCTTAGAGAGGCTTGATCTATCTGATATTATATTGCCATACCTTTTCTGAATGATATGTTTGCACTGTGCAGGTACAGCACCTTCCTGGTGTTATATCCATCTGGCATTGCCAGTGAAGTTGGGCTAATCTATATTGCACTTCCATACATAAAGGTATTTCTTTCTTTTCATTCTTTTTTAACTGAATTACTTCCAGCCAATTGTAAAATGATGAGCATGCCACTTTATTTGGCACTGTATTCCTACTCTGCTCAAAGACAAGGTTTTATAATTCATTTATCATCTTTTGGTCGGTTTTGATGTTTTATGTCTGGCTTATTGCGCCAAAGATTTGTTGGATTGAAAAGACCAAATTGTCTGATAATTTCTGCAGCTGTATTAACTATGTTGGAGTTAGGAGCTCTACATAGGCCCTTTAATTAAAGTTCTTTGTAGATAGGCCCAGTAGATGGTCATTTGCCTCAAATCTGAAATACTTGCAGACAATGAGTGTGTGCCCAGCATTGCCCTTATTCATGGTTTCATTTTCTGCATGTGGCTTTGTACGGTTCATGTGCAGTCTTAAATCAGATGCATCGCTTACCTTTTTGACATACTCAACGTCAGATACAGGATATGTTTATTGCCTCTGGCACATTTGTTTGAGAATTGGCATCTGGTGACTGACTAAATATTGGTCTATGCAGAAATCTGAGAAGTATTGCATAAGAATGCCAAACAAATGGAACTACTCTTTTGATTATTTTTATGCTGCTATTCTTGCTCTTGGGATCTATGTCCCAGGTAAGTGTGAAGAATTTGCATTCTTTATTTTAATATTTATTGAAGCTTTTATCTAAGAGAAGCAACAAAATATCGGTGCAGGGGGTCCTCACATGTACAGCTATATGCTTGGACAGAGGAAAAAGGCTTTGGCCAAATCAAAGAGAGAGTAGGGTGGGACAATGATTCGGCAATGCCACATGATTGTCCAAAACTTGTAATTTAGTTTTGTTTTATGTACTATCCATGCTATATTAGTTGTGTGGGGGGAGGGGGAAGGTTTATTTGTGCTGTCTGTGGATTGTTTCATTAAGCTTGCAATGAACAATTTAAAGCAAGTTCAGAATTTTAATATATATCTTCCTTTCATTTTTTTTTTCAAATGGGATAATTTAATTTTGGCCTTCTAACTTGTGCTGTGTTAACAATTTTGACCTATAACTTATCTTTTTTGCCCCCTCTTGTGATCAAGTCCTTGAATTTGCTGATTGTGGAATGTGGTTCTTCCTTCTCTTATCATTACTTACTCTGTCAAGTTGCTGACATGCAAATACCTCCGTGGATCAGGTAAATGATTTGTTGGTGCTGAAGGTGGATTGCATAAATAATGTGGTTGCATATACTTGTTTTAAATTTATATGTGCTCGGGATGCTTCTTTGTTCTTTGATATTGCCACTTTTGTCTTGTCTCGTACACGTCCAGCCCCACCCCTTTGCTCCTTTATGCATAATGACCTGTGTAGATGAATGTTAGTCAAGTCTCTCGGTGTATGCCCGGCTATCATGCCTGGTGTTACACTTGTGCCAACGGAATGACATGTGATTGATTGCATATTTGATACCCATGAGTATCTTTTTAATGGAACATATTTCTCTATACTGCAAGCTGTTCATTGCCGCAGATTCATCTTCATTTGCCATTATTGTTCGCGTGTTTTCTTTGTAGTTGTTAAGTCAGTGGAAAAGTTATTTTTGATATGCATGCTGCATGTTGGCAAAACAAAAGCAAAATTGTGTTTGACAGTCATTTCTTAGTCGAGGGAGCTTGGATTGGAGGAGAATAGGAGAACAGAGGGGGTTCTTAGCCTGAATTAAGGAGTGCTACTCAGGCCTCCATAATAACGAAGCGGATTAGTTATTCTCTCTTCTTTTCTCCAAATAATAATCTTATTAGAAAATAGTCATAAATTAGAATGAACGCATAAAATATTCTAAAAGAATAAACAAGAAATTTTAAATTGGATTCACCTGATATTTAAATTGGCTTAATCAATGGCCTAAGGGCGTTAACATTCCATTGCCAGAATATTGGACGGCGCGAATCAAAAACTGATGTTATGTAGGATGGCTAAAAGAAAATCTAATGACTCCTCCATAAATACAAACGTTAAACTTTCATCTCTCTGCCCTATAAAAATGGTTGTTTCGAACATAGTAATAAAAACCACTTTCCGGTCGAAGATTGTGTCGATGAGTGAGCTTAGAACAACAGTGAATCAATGATCATTCTCTATTCTTATAATTTCGAAAGTCATTAGCTTGTGATTGCAGGTAACCCCACCAGAGAAATTATGTCCATCAAGCGAGTGGTTATGGGAATGCTTGTGGCCATCGTGCTGTTTGAGTTCGCCACGGCAACGACCATAGATTCGAGTCGTCTCAAGCGCCAACTCAGGGCGTTTGCTGAGAAACAAAAACGCGAATGCCTAGATTTATGTCACGACACAAGCAAATGTGGTGACAATAACAAGCAAAGTAGAAAGTACGATAAGAGATGGTCAAGCAAGATACAGGAGTAGGAAAGGGAAGAGAATTAAAGCGCAATCTAGCATATTGTCCCAAGTTTTATAGGTACATGAGTAAGGTAGTCATTTATTAATCAAAACAGATTTCTTGATAAACCTTGCAATATCACATCTCATTTGGTGAGGATGATCTCACAGAATGACTAATACTGCAATGACAATGGAAAGCGTACAGATACACATGATTCATCTTAATGAATATTATTTTGAAATACAAGAGAAATTCAGCATGCAGAAATTTCAAATCAATAATCACTAGGTTAAGTTTCATGTTGTAGTGGAAGACATTCAAAAGCTAGTTGGTGTCATTTATTTCATGAAAAATGAATGGTTTGAAAAATATTTTCTTAAAAAATTGTTTGTTTCGTTCGAAATAATTAGCCAACGAAAATTATTCCATTATCGATGACCATTTATGTCTAAACATTTTCGTGGATAATGAAAACATTTTTCACCCATCCATATTTATAAGCGATATAAAAAATCATTAGTAAAAAATACTTTTTAAATTATTCATTTTCCAATCATATCACACTATATAATTTTCTCCACATTTCAAAGGCCTCCAACTGTAAATATACTTTTCATCTTAGCATCCTCGCATCCGATTCCACCCTCAACCCCATTCCCTGCCAAAACTGAAAATCCTCGCCGATTTTAGTGGAACATGAGTTTGTAGACACTTCCAAGCTCATACAGAAACCTCGAAACTTCATAGAGTTAGAAATGTACGAGCACTCTTCTCAAAAGGGAAAATTATTCAAAAAGTCATAAATCTATTATATTTTTATTAATTCAATCCTTAATCTTTTCAATTTGCTAATTGAGTCTTAAACCTTTTAACTTTTTACCAATTGAGTCCATACGGCTAATTTTAGCTGATCATTCCATGTGGCACTGCTAACGTGTTGGGAGAATCTAGGGCAACAATTCACTAATAACTAAACTCAATTCAGAATCAATTTCTCTCTTGAAGATAAATCAACTGAAATTATTTTAATCCTAGCAACAACTAGCAATATATAATGCCCAAATGATAAGGAAATAAAGTTAACAAAAACACAAAGAATTTAATATGGAAACCTAATGCGGGACCAAAAACTTCCACTAATTATGAAGAATAGTAGGATACACAAAATATTATCCTCTAACTACACACTAGAGACTCAACATCAATATTACAAGCATATTTCATCACCATAAATGTGGATAAATATAAATGGAGTAAGAAAATCCCAATTACAATTGGAGAATTTGGATGAGGTCCACAATGAACAAAACCAATCAACTCGTAACCCTCGGTCTCACAAACAACATATTCAAATTTAAGCTAATTCCGTTAACATTTAGCCCTCGAATCGGGATTACAAAAATTCAGCCTTCTTTTGTTTTCTTCTTCCCTGTTTCGGTGCTCTTTGGCTGGGGGGATCTCCATTTTCTTCTCTCTCCTCACTTGCACACACCTACACTAACCCCACTTACTTTTCTTCTTATTCTTTTCTTTGCTTTTTGACTTTTGCTCTTTTTCTTTTTTTTTCTAATATTAGCTAGGCCCCACATGAAGGTGAACACAGCCAACATAACGCTAACGTGGATAATTTTTTATAATATTTTTTTTGAATTTTTATTATTTTTTATTATTTTCCTTTTTTTCTTCCTTTTGTTGGTGGCTGCCCATGGGCCTTGCTTGGGTGAAGGGGAGCCCTTGTCGAGGCTCATTTGCCCAGCCATCGCCTGTGATTGGTGGCCGACCTATGGCAAAAGGAAGAAGAAAGGAAAAATTAGAAAAAAATACTAAAAATTGTTCACGTTAGTGTTGGTTATGCTATGTAGGATATTCAGTGTTCGCCTCAACGAATTTCAAGTCAAAATTGATTGAATGAATTCAATTCGTAAGATGTAAAAATGTTTAGGATCTAATCAACAAAATTGAAATGTTTATGATTGAATTGACAAAAATACAAGAGGTTGAGGATTTTTTTGGATAATTTTTTTTGTTTCTAGAGCATGTAGCAACTTTGGAATAGTTTGTAGAGCACTTGCCTAACATTGGAAATTTATACTGGCAACAATATAGAGCATTGGAAACCATATGCCTCACATGGACATCGATATTATTTTATATGAGGAATCCACATACCACAAAGCGGAGGTCAGGTTGTTCTTATTATGCTGGGTCATAATATATGCATCTCTTCCTACGGGACTGGAACTAGAGAAATGGATTCTGACAGATTAATTTGTTAATTCCCCATTTCGATTTCATGATCTTGAAAATATACTGGGGTTCACCTTTGGGGTCATCTATTAAACATATAGGGGATTACATAGATTATTATTATTATTATTATTTTAAAAGGCGCCTACCTTCGCTGACTTTCACGTGATTGGAGACTATAGCAAATTGGAAGACGTAATTTGTAATGTACTCCAACCAGCCAAATGCGGAAGAGACAAAAATAACAGATCATCTAAGAACTTTGTTTAGAATATGCTTACACCGAGTTGGGAAATTCAGAGGTCAAAATTTTTTTCTTTCTTATTTTTTGGCCTTGTGGTAGATTTGATCTTGTTTCATTTTTATTAGAAAATCCAATCCAAAAACTTCAAATGTTTAGTAGAGGAAAGTCATATGAATATAAGGATGTGTTTGTTTCTTGGAATATATTTTCTGGGAAGCATTTTCCTCATTTTTGGGTCTTTGGTTCGCTCAAGAAAATAAGTCAATAAAAAATGTTTTCCTAATCAATAAAAAAAGTTTTCCTACCAAAATTTAAATTTAAGAAAATAAATTCCCTTTAAAAGAACCATAAAACATTTTCCGAATCTACTAAAACTTAGATTTGGTGCTTTGTTTACAAACAATTGTTCTTATAATATTATATTTTTAAAAATTCGAATTTTAATTTTTAAATTTTTTTTAACAATTCAAAATTTTTTATTCTTTTTCTTCTTCTCCAACCGTTGCCGGCCATAGGGACGGTCGGCAAGCTCACAGCCCCTAGTGACGAGGCTTGAGCTCGCCCAAGGCCAGTGAGCCTCAAGCCTCACTAGATTGGCCAAGTTCGTGTACTCCAACGGCAAGCCTCGAGCCTCGCCAAATCATGCTAGCTTGCAAACTCTGGCAGCAAGCCTCAAGCCTTGCCAGATTGGTGAGCTCGTGACCTCCGGCAACAACTCAAGCTTGCCCCTCGTAAGCTAGCCAAGGACGAACTACCGAAGGAAGCAGAAGGGACAACACGAGGAATCGAAGGAGCGAAGTAGAAGAAGGAAAAGAGAAAAATAAAAAATAAAATAAAAAATAAAATAAAAGTAAATGAAAAATAAAAATAATTGAAAATTCAAAGTTTTTAAAATAAAAATTTAAAAAAATTGAATCTTTTTTGCTAAGATAAAGTGTGATATCATTTTCTAATTGAACCCCAACAGCAAAAAACATTTTCGATTATACATCACCAAGCAAAAAAAAAAAAAACAAATTGTATTCATAGAAAATACTTTCTAAGAAAGAATTTTTCTTTATTATCGAATTTTCTACGAGACAAACACACTCTATATAACATACACGACTTGTTATAAAACGATATGTCCTTCAACAATTTTCAAATTTTTACCAACCACTGCGTTTGGTCTTGTTTAACTTGAAAATAAGTACATAACATAAGAGTTAATGATAAATTCCTTGCCATTTTTTATTGGGAGAGAAGGATTTATAGTCAAGTTGAAGGAATTCCATATATTTAGGAGATGTATGGGTGCCTTGGGATCGAAATAGGAATAGTGATAATCCGACCAGATAATGCACGCTATAATTAGCCGACAAAAAAAATCAAGAACGAATGCAAAAGAAAGTATCCTCGTCGACGACGCAGACAGCTCCAATGGCGTTCTCCCATCAATGAATGGATGAACGTAAACCCGGAAGAAGGTTAGATACCGAGTCAAGTTAGGTGCCCGACACAACCCTCTCTCTCTCTCTCTCGCTACGCTTCTCATCTTTCCAAGATTGTGGCGGAAACAACGGGCAGGAACATCAGCGCCGACCGCGCGACACGTGAAACTTCCCGAACGAAAAACCTAAACACAAGAACCGATAAACACCTGCGCGCACGAACGCAGGAGAGATAGCCAGGAATGGAGAGGAGGGTGGACAACAAGTGGGCGTCGACGATCGCCAGCATATGGATCCAGGCCAGCTGCGGCGCGTCCTACACCTTCGGCATCTACTCCTCCACCCTCAAGTCCTCCCAGTCCTACTCCCAATCCACCCTCGACACCGTCTCCGTCTTCAAGGACATCGGCGCCAACGCCGGCGTCATCTCCGGCCTCTTCTACTCCGCCGTCACCGAGAAACGCGGCGGCCGCTCCTCCGCCGGCGTGGGGCGGCGGCCGCGGTCGGTGCTCTCCCCCGGGCCGTGGCTCGTCCTCCTCGCCGGGGCCGTGCAGTTCTTCGCCGGGTACTTCTTCATCTGGGCCTCCGTCGTCGGGCTGATCGACCGGCCGCCGGTCGCGGCGATGTGCCTGTTCATGTGGGTGGCGGCTCACGCGCAGACTTTCTTCAACACCACCAACGTGGTCAGTGGCGTGCACAACTTCTCTGATTACAGTGGGACGATTGTGGGCATCATGAAGGTATGTGAGTCTGTGATTGCCGTGGGCTGTTTCCAGAATTTCAATTTGTACCTTGTGTTATTTGTACAGAGAGAGAGAGAGAGAGAGTTTGTGTGTCCAAATCAGCGTTAAGAATTTGTCAATGTTGCCCATTGATTGTTCTTCTTTTAGTGCTAATTACCGAGTCAAGGTGTTGTGATTAGTCCGTATGTATACATGGAGTGCCTCCACATGACATTGCAAGGACTGTTCTTTTGATATCTTGATGAACCTGGGAAAGCATGTCTTAAACTCCACGCTTGTTCTTGGCAATGACATGCTTCATTCTGTCGCCTCCACAGACATGTCAAGATGAAGACAGGGTCCTGGATTACAGTTTAAACAAGAGGAACCTGAGATTATATTTCCAAGTTGATTTAGTCGTTGCAGTTGATGTGTTCTTGTGAGTGACAGGCCGTTAATCTCTGTGCTGCAGAAATGAATTTTAGAAGTGATTGGAAAGACCTGCTGTTTGGTCCACTTAAGAACATATCTCAAAGGTGAAATTAGGGGAAGGTAGGGAAAATGGTTAAGAATCAATCTGATTGTTAGTTCAAAAGAGGGATTTCACGTGCTAGTCTGCATAGGTTGTGCACAAATGCGTTCTTGAGTGCTAATATCTACCTTGTCCTGGTGCAGGGCTTTCTTGGTTTAAGTGGAGCTATATTAATCCAAGTGTACTACACAGTGCTGAAGGACCAGCCGAGTGCCTTCATTCTGATGCTAGCAATTTTACCGACATCCGTGTCGCTCGTGCTCATGCTTTTGGTACAAATCTATGACACGAATGCGATGGGAGACAAGAAGCATTTGAATAGCTTCTCTGCAGTCGCTTTGATCATTGCCACTTATCTCATGATCTTAATAATACTGGAGAACACCTTTACCATGCCTTTATGGTCACGCATCCTAACGTTCATAGTTCTGCTATTTCTGCTTTTTTGGCCTCTTAGAACGGCAATTGTGGCAATGAGGGAGGAAAGGGAAGGATCTTCAGAGCCATCATCTTCTGAGCAGAGTCCATTGTTGGACGATCCGCTGCAAGCAGTATCCGAGGAAGTTTCAGAAGACATGAATCTTATCCAGGCGATGCGTACTGGGGACTTCTGGCTGCTGTTCATGGCCATGGTGTGTGGGCTTGGCTCTGGATTAGCCACCATAAACAACATCAGCCAAATCGGAGAATCCCTCGGATACACCACCGTTGAGATTAACACTCTGGTCTCTCTATTGAGTATATGGAACTTTCTAGGTCGCTTCGGAGCCGGATATATTTCCGATGTCTTGCTTTACAAGAGAGGTTTCACGAGGCCGTTCTTGATGGCTTTTACCCTGCTCATCATGGCAGCCGGTCACATAATCATTGCTTCCGGCTTTTCTGGAAATCTTTATGTGGGTTCAGTCCTCGTGGGCGTTTGCTACGGTTGCCTGTGGTCGTTGATGCCCACGATCACTTCAGAGATATTCGGTGTTGGACACATGGGAACCATTTTCAACACCATAGCCATAGGTAGTCCGGTCGGATCGTACATTCTGTCGGTGAGAGTGATCGGATATATCTACGATGAGGAAGCAACGGGGGAGGATAACTCCTGTTATGGCACTCATTGCTTCATGCTGTCGTTCTTCATATTGGCTTCTGTTGCCTTCTTCGGTTTCCTGGTCGATTTGGTGTTGTTCTTCCGCACGAGAAGTTTCTACAAGCTAATTCTTCACAGAAGATCACAGCATTTGCAGCTCATAGCGGCTGGGTGAATTCCTTGATTAGTTTGTTCTGAATCATGCCATTTCGTTCTCGTATTTGCATTTCGGACCAAGTAAAATTCTGGGCGCTAGGAGTACCCTTATTTCTCTCTCGTTTTTCTTAGGGGAGAGAGAGTGAGAGAGAGAAAGAGAGAGAGAGAGATCAAATCATTCGTTGACTTCGATTTGTCCATATGGAGCAGTTTTCCGATATTTTTTGCATTCTGCGTGGCATTCTCTCTCGTTCGGTTGTTGTGCTATCTCTGTTTTTGACCCGACAAATGTCGAACACGACCAGAATTATGTGTTTTATCAGGTGCAGAAGTTAAAGAATCGAAGACGTTCGAAGTTTTATAATGGGCAGGGTCACTTCTGAGGATTGCCTCTTGCGCCTCTGATGCCTCTTTATCCCCATCATCATCACAGGAATAGTGAGGAAGTATACGTGTTCTAGTTGCAACATTGCTCTGTCATTAGGCTTTTAGCAGATGAAAATGTCCTGTAAGCATTCGGATGCTCATGGGACAGCAGCTGTGGTTGAGTTTGAAAATCGACAGGAAATGGAAACTCAAACTATACTGGATGAGTTTAGATCAGGAGGCGTTCATACCCGACCGTCCATAGGATCGAAGCATTCAGGTGAAGTGGCTGCGGACCTTCGGCATGATGGCATCCTGCGGCAACTCCCAGTACGACCTTATGTAGTTCTTGTTGTCACTGACGACAATGCGAACTTGCGTAATCAATGAAGCCAAGTCTATCTTAGGCAATTTCTCCAACAGCATTGATTAGATGTCAAGTTACTGTTTATTGTCGCATTAGAGAATAAAAGAAATACTATATACCAGACATGATTCGATAGTTAAAAAAATGACTGCATATTTAATCTTCGGAATCACTGAAGCTCTCGGCTACTTTTATTCTACGCACACATATGATTATTATTTAGTGCCCTTTTACTCTTTCGGGGAAGAAAAATAGAAAATTTACGAAAAATAACATAGAATTCGCAAAACTGACGGTTTAAAATACATCGATACAGAGAGAAGACACGACAAAATCTCCAGTGAAAGCATACTGTTCATCTAATTTGGAGCAGATGAATCTAAGATGCGTAACTGGAGTCGATCATGAATGGATAAGATCCAAACGAGCATTCAAGATAACGAGACGTTCGTACAGACAGGTGCCATCGATTCTCCTTTGTCGTGTCGGAAATCATTGCTCGCTCCGAGTGGAGGTGGAGGTATGAACTAGCCAGGCAGGACCTTGGCCACGTGGCGGCCACACGGCCCAGGTGTTCTCCCACCCGCCACGATCGTCGTCGTCATCCGCGAAGACGACAAGACACAGTGGAACCAAGAAAACATCGATCATTACCCAAAGTCAAATCCCACCCGACAACGCAACAGCACCAAACCTCAAGAAGACGGCGGCGGCGGCGGCGGCGGCCACCCTCCTATCCGAGAAAGATGGAGACCCGCCGACGGCACGAGGAGAAGCTGAGCAACAAGTGGGCGTCGACCGCGGCGAGCATCCTGATCCAGTGCACCAGCGGCTCCCTCTACACCTTCTCCGTCTACTCCCCAGCCCTCAAGTCCACCCAGGGCTACTCCCAGTCCACCCTCGACACCATCTCCGTCTTCAAGGACTTGGGCGCCAACAGCGGCGTCCTCTCCGGCCTCCTCTAATCCCGCGCCAATGATCCCCGCCGCCGTGGTGGCGGGCCGTGGGTGGTCCACCTCGCCGGAGCGGCCCAGAACCTCGTGGGCTACTCCTTGTTGTGGGCATCCGTCGCCGGGATCTTGCGCCAGCCTCCCGTGGCGGCCGTGTGCGTGTTCATGTTGGTCGCCGCGCATGCGCAGAGCTTCTTCAACACCGCCGATGTGGTCACGGCAGTCCGCAACTTCCCCGAGTATAGCGGTACTGCTGAAGGGATCATGAAGGTGATTGATTGAGTGTGAATTTAACTTGGTGGATTGGTCATTGTTGTTTTAAATTTACTTTCTTTTCACTTATTTGAATTGAAAATTTTAACCTTGACTGATGTTTAATGATATACAAGAATTGGGGTTTTTGATGTTTTTGTTTTGGATGTTATCCCATAAATTGCATCATGTCATCAGCTGAAACTGTAGCTTCTGTTTTGAATCCTTACTAGTAAAACTGGTTTTTGATCTTGATGCAAGTGCAGCAGAAACTTGAAAGACTATATTGCAATTTGTGGATGGACAGTTTTATTGAGCGCTTAAGAGGCACTTTAAATAGTTCAAACCTGTGGAAATTGGACAAATCATTGAGAACAAGATTGTCTATATTTTTAAAAAATGTTCTATCTACCTCTGCTATTGTGTTTTTTCCTTTGCTTCACCACATTTTATAGTTAATAAGTTTAGTTGGATAGTTGTTGATTCCTTTCCTTTGTAGGGATTTATCGGTTTAAGTGGAGCTATACTGATCCAAATATATCAGACAGTATTCAACAATAACCCCGCCGCATTTCTCCTTATGCTTGCCTTGTTAACCACAATTAATGCTCTGCTCCTCATGGGGTTCGTAAGAATATACAATGCGAGCACATCAGAAGAGAAGAAACACCTATATGCTTTGTCCTTGGTTGCTCTCGTTGTTGCAGCTTATCTCATGGTTGTTATAATATTGGAAAACATCTTCAAGTGGACGTTCTTGTTGCATCTCTCAGCATTAGTTTTGCTGCTTCTGTTGCTATTCTTGCCTGTTTTTGTTGCTGCTAGAGCCCTGCAAGGAGATTTCGGGATTGCTGAGCAGATGCCATCGATTGTAAGTGTGGATGAGACTAGAGACCTTGATCGGCTAGAACACTACAAGAAGGTTTATGATGGAGAAGAAGATCTGAGTGGTTCCGATTATCGGATTCTGCCTGGTGACATTAATGAAGAAATCAGTAAAAATGACAGCAACGACCAGCAGCTCAAAAGAGAAAGAGACATTGATTTGTTGCAAGCTATGCGCACTGTCAACTTTTGGATATTATTTCTGGCCATGGCATGTGGCATGGGCTCAGGACTAGCCATGATTAATAACATCAGCCAGCTAGGAGGATCTCTCGGTTACAACAGTGAAGAAGTGAACAGTATGATCTCCTTGTGGAGCATATGGAATTTTCTCGGTCGTTTTGGGGCTGGATTTGTATCAGACTTCTTTTTACATGCCAGAGGGTAGGCTCGGCCATTGTTCATGGCCATAACTCTAGCTGCTCTCACCGTTGGTCATGTGATCATTGGTTCTGGCCTGCCTGGTGCTCTGTACGTGGGCTCAGTTTTGGTGGGTATTTGTTATGGCTCACAGTGGTCACTGATGCCGACGATAACGTCTGAGATATTCGGCGTGGGTCATATGGGCACCATATTCAATACCATCACCATGGCAAACCCTGTTGGATCATATGTCTTCTCCATTAGAGTGATTGGGTATATTTACGACAAAGAAGCATCCGGGGAAGGGCTAAAATGTAAAGGAACGAAATGCTTCATGTTGTCTTTCTTCATTATGGCAGGCGCTACTCTTTTGGGTTCTCTTGCGGCGCTGCTATTATTCTTCAGGACAAGATACTTCTACAGCCAGGTTATACTCAGACGAATACAACATTCCTCAAGGTTGTGAATAGTTAGTTTATTGATGTGGTAGATTACTTCCTGAAGTGGTTTACTCAAGTTTGATTGTAGTCGGTCTTAAAGGCAAGGGAGGCACCATAAGTTGGGTTGGTAATAATAGTCACTTTTTATCTTTCTTATGGAAGTTCAATTTGGGGTTCTTTAAGTGCATTGATTCACCAAATTGACAAGATGCATGAATGTATTCAGATAGAACCATACTACTAGGAGAAGCTGATCGAGCAATGAGTGAAGAAGATCCCGGTGGGACCTTCAGTTGGGAGGCAAGAGTTAGAAAATCATGTGGTCATGAGCAGAGATTGAAGATTGATCAGCCTATTGAAAATTGCCCAGCCTCAGCCCTTGATGGTGGTCCTCAGTCCATAACACAGACAACTGCATCACACCTCAGAGGCCGGTGCACTTTTTCGAGGAAATTAAAGTGGCATCATTAGCCAAACAATGGAGCCGGATTTAGTACGTCGATTTGATTAGTGCGAGTGCTGGCCGAGCAAGTGTTGCATAAATAATGCTTGAGCCGAAATATTTTATTATGGCCCTGTTTGCTTTGTCATCTTTAGTGATCCAATGGTAATCTGCCTCTGGCAATTTGGGTTGGTAGGATGCTGTATTGGAACTCTTTCTCGGGCTAGTTGGCTTGTTGTCTATCATTTGTGGCACTAATTTTCAGTTCTTAGTGGTCAAGAAACTGAATGAAGTACTTGAAATTCTCTGTTCGAGTGAAGCCATCTTGTTTTATGGTCACTGGATAATATAATAAGGCCAATATTAGAAAGCCATAAAGGGTTTCTAGGAAACAGCATAAGCTTTCCAGAAAAGTAAAAAGCATAGACAAATAAGAAAAACCATCAACTCTTTTGGACCTCCTACTCACGTCGCCTGGACAAATTCCTTCTTTCTCAAAAACTTACAAAAAGTCATTTCATCAAATTACCCCCCAAGACCAGAGATCATCGTGGCTTCTTGTGGCAAGATAATCAGAATTACCATGAAGATGATGCTGCAAATGCTGAAGCTCGTTTCCGATCAGTCTTTCGTCTGGCACCGCATCTTCTTGGCAGCCCCAGTCCCGTCTCTCGATTCGGCACCTCCTTGCGCGCCTTCCTCGACAGCCTCGTCTCTGGATTCGCTGGCTCTCTTGGCGGCGGCAGCCGTTTCCTTCGCTTCCTCGAGGGCCTGAATCAACCTCGAGAGACATTTCTCGGCATCATCGTTCGGGGATTTGGGCATAAGGCTCTCGGCAACATCGGCAGGAGTGATCTTCACTTCACTCATCAAGCCACAAACCGCATTGAACATCGGATGCGTCTCGAGGCTGAGGTAGTTCTTCGCCAGCACCTTGAACCCCTCGAAACAGCAATACGAAAGCTCGATGTGCTTGTCCATCCTGCCACTCCTGATCAGCGCAGGGTCCAAGTTCTCCACGTAGTTGGTGGTGAAGACAATGATCCTCTCCGCTCCACAGGCAGACCACAACCCATCGATGAAATTCAAAAGCCCTGAAAGGGTGACCCTGCTGGTGGTATCTACGTACGGGTCTTTCCTGGGAACATCCTTGTTGAGCTTGTCCACGTTGTCGTCCTCCAGTGGCAGCTTCTCGCCCTTCTTCTTCCTCTGCCCCGTGAGGTCGAGAGAGCAGTCGATGTCCTCGATCACGATGATGGACTTGCTCGTCGTCTCGATCAACAGCTTCCGGAGATCGGTGTTGTCCTTGACCGCCGTGAGCTCGAGGTCGTACACGTCGTAGTGGAGGAAATTCGCTATGGCGGCGACCATGGTCGACTTGCCCGTGCCGGGAGGCCCGTACAGGAGGTAACCCCGCTTCCAAGCCTTCCCAATCCTGGCGTAATAATCCTTGCTGTTGCTAAACGTCACCAAGTCCTCCAAAATATCCCTCTTCTTCTCGGGGTCCATGGCCATGCTGTCGAAGGTGGCCGGGTGCTCGAAAGCGATGTGGCTCCACATTGTGGACTTCATGGACTTCCACTCGTAACCCGGCGAGTTCATGTACAGCTTCCTCTGCCTATTCCTCGATCTTATCTCCTTCCCTTCTTTGATCACGTGCTTCAGATAGGACTCGGCGATAACCTCTCTGTGCTTCTTGTGGAATGTCAGCCTGTAGAACCTCATCTCATGATCCGGGTAGTTAGTCGGGGACTGCTGGGCCGGCGACGTGATCTTGTTCGAGGCCCACCAGACCTTGACCCCCCGGTACTCGTCAGTGACCCTCTCGGACTCCTCGATGGTCAGGACCAAGTTTTTGCTGTCCTTGCTCAGCTCGGCCTTGAGCCGCCTGGCGCTATTGGAGGTGTTCTTGCTCAGGTAGGCCTCCACGGCGGCGTAGGCCTCGCTGCGCCGGAGCCGTTCGCCGGTGTACTCGTTGATGGAGATCTTGATGTGAGGGTGGAAGCAGGCGGTGAGGCGGTGGGTGTACTTCTCGACATAGCGGCGGAGCTCGTAGGGGCAGTACTGCTGGATGATGGCCCAGATGAACATGAAGCTGGCGAGGGCCGAGCCCATGGTCGCCCACATTTCCATCATCGTCGGCGGCATGATGGTGGCCATCAGCATCCGCATGGTCGTCGGCCCCGGCAGCCGCTGGTCCAGCCAACCTCTGTATCCGCTCCGTCCGGGAGATGATGGTGAGTTTCACCTGTGTAAAGTAGGGAGGAAAAAGCGGGGGGGAGGTGGGGGAGACTAGGGAGAGGGAGAGTAGGTGTCGAGGTGGTGGGGTGGACGATGAGGAAAAGGCACCGGTGTTTATCGACATGAACAGATGTGGATTTTTGCCATGATCCTCGTATTGCCATGTTGCTCACTCTTTATATATATATATATTTTCTTTTTCTGTCTTCTTTGTCCTTTTTGCTGATATTATATTATATTAGTTATAATTATAAGTATATATTCCAAATAAAGACCCGAAGTGGACTAATTTTCTTAAATAAGAATCCGAAATGAACTTTGTGTCAGATAAAGACTTAAAGTGGATCTATTGTCTCAAATAAGGACCCGAAATAGTTAAATCATAAGCTTTCTAGTCAGCCAAATATTTGCCAACTATCAAGCATGTGACATTTCCGACGACCGGAGTTTGGGCAATTTTGTCCAAAAAAAATCTAGGGAAAATTAACAAATCCTAAAACATAAACAAAAAAAAATCCTAGGTTTTCTACGGTCTCCCCATTCCTTGTGCCCATCCTCTACAAAGTCAAAGACTGAAGTTCTCCCCATTCCTTATACCCATCCTCCGCAAAGTCGAATACCCAAATTCTCTGCTGGTTGAGGCACGAATTTAAAAACAAGAACAAAACCAAATTCTTCTTTTTTTGTTTGCGGAGACGCAAATTCTCCGCCGATCGAGCAAGGTGAGGAGCGACGAGAATCGAGTCATGACGATGACCAGGCAGCAATTTGGTTGAGGAGCAGCGGGGGAGAAGAAAGAAGAAAATGTAAACATCTAAATGAATAACCTAAACTTAATTAATTTAGAATTTTCTCTTTTTTTCCAATCACAAATTTCTGACAAAATTGCCCCTATTTTAACCTTCGGAAAATGTTTGCCGACGAGCTAAGGTTCTCAATAGAGATTAACTTAATATCCTGTGGAGCCTGATTATATTCAGACAAGCGGCTGAGAGTGTTTGCCTAGCTCTAATGACAACTTCATATCCTTTACTTTCTATTTCTTTTTCTATGTTAATATCTCAAAAAATTTCGAATAGATATACCAAAATAAATTTACCTTCTACTAATTTTTTAATCGTCAAAAATCTCAATCTGATACATTTATGATATTTATACCCTCTATTAATTTCTGTTAGATTATATTAAATTACCGATATATCATATCACATATTACCTAATTTAGCAATTTAATTGTAAAATTTAACGAAAACTAATGAAATATGAATTTGTCATAAATATACAAATTTGGAGTTTTTTGTGGTCAAAAGATCGTTTTAAGGTAAATTTGCCATACACATACCGATTTGGGATTTTTCTTGATATCTACCCTTCTTAATTTTGCATAACTTTTTTCCACCACAATTGCTACCATAAAAGGCAATATCAGAATTTACTTGTAGGTATGAATTAACAAATAAATTATAGTAATATCCTGAGATGCGGAGCAAAAAAAAAAATTTATTTTTTCATGTCATCAAAATCAAAGTGGAAATTATTTCATGTTTTGTATCATTCTATGAGATGAGTGGGATGGCTTTTTATTCACTTAGGATGGAGATCCGAATCATCGAAAGCATAAATTAACATTTAATTAAAAATTTATAGTTATAAGATGACAAGGACAGTATATACGTGGATCTCCTTGGATGCTTCCTTGTCCCTCCGGCAAAGAAACAAACTTTTGGGCAATCGCCAATTACAAAAACGTGTCCGCCTTTTTCATATTATACAAATTGAATCAAAGGAGAAAGGAAACAACTGGGGATTGTCAAAACTAGTTGGGTCTTTTCCATATGTAAGATTCATGACATTTGCTTTTTCTCTTTTGATATCATGAGCAAGCCCACCCTCTGTTGGGTGCTTAGTAATAATTCTTAGTAAAATCGAAGTTTAGTAGATGAAATTGACAGAGACTCCCTTATATTCCTTTACTTATCTTGAGCGAAAATTTTACAATATTGTCCTTCTTTTATCTCAACTTCTTTTTATGTTCATCAATACCATGAAACATTGGCCAAAGAAAAGGAGAAAGATAAACTTGAAAGGAGAGAAGTATGGATTTTGGTTATTCATAGTCCATTTCTATAAAAATTCCCTACAAAATGTTTTCGTAATCAAAAGATTCTTAAAAAGTAATATTATAATATCTCATCGACCGATCATATATCTTGATATGCCACATATAAAATGATGACAAATGCAACAGTTAATTGCACTTGTCTTTGCCCATAATTTTTCATTTAATGTTATGTAGTAATTATGATAATCGTCCTGTATCATCCAGTTTTGCTAATTCGACGAAAGATATATAATATCATTATTGAATATTACGGTATTAATGATAACCGGCTTTTCTTCGGGATGGGCAATCCCCGGGCGCAATAGTGATTGCGCTCAGGGGGAGCTAATGGCGAGGGAGCACGTGGCGGAACGGGAGTGGCGGGAAGGGTAGAACAACAACGAGAAAGCGGAACAAAGGACGAATTTCGGGTCGGACCTCGGTTACTGTCAATCTGACAAAGGACGACGAATCGGGACAATTTCAGAAGTCACGTCCCTCGCGTGGCGCTGCTTTGTCCTGAAGCCACTTCCTCACGATTCTCCCCTCATTCTCCCCTACTGCAACCCCTCTGTCTGTCTGTCTGTCTGTCTCTCCATTTCCCCACGCTTTTAACCCGAAAGACGGACACATGGGCACGACTTTCCTTCGAGCCCCGCGGAAACGATATTCGGCGAAAAAAAATGTAAAGGGATAAATATAGTAAAAATTTTACAACTAATCACGAAAATATTTAACTTTTAAAATATGTAACTCAAGTCAATAAATTTATCGAATTGGTGTAATCAAGATCTTCTAGTAATATTATCCAACCTGACTTATCAAAAAATGCTGATGTGAATTTTTCCTATTTATTATTATATCTTTCCTACGCAACATCTCATGGAGTATTAAAATTAGTTAAAGCACTGAAACAACATTATTTTGATCCAAATTATATTTTTTTATACCAAATCTTAATTAAATTTAGTTAAAAAATCTAAAATTTAAAAAAGAAAAAAACACACGATAAAGAGAAGAACCACTAGTGAAAAGAAGACGAGACCGTCCTCCACCAATGGCTGCCGCCCCATCACTAGTGAGGTGTCGGCGATGGCCGACGGCCATAAGTGGGAGCGCCGGCCCAAGCCCTAGCCTTGCTGCTTATATGTTCCTTTTCTTTTGTTTTTACAAAACTTTTAGTTTTTTTTTAAATCTAATTTAATTAAAAATTGAGATTTTGATCAAAACAATGTGGTTTCAGTATTTTAGCTAAGCTTAACGCCATGTAGAAGAGAGAAAATAATAAAAATAGTCATATTGGTATTTTTTATTAGTCAAATTGAATAGAATAACGGAAAGATTTGATTACACCAATTTGACAAATTTTAAGACTTGATTGTATTTTTTAAAATTTTTAGGACTCAATAGCACTTTCGCGATGAGTTTTAAGACTTTTACCATACTTATCCTAAAAAATTAATTATGATGAAATAAACTTTTAATGTCTCGACAATGCCTTGATTCCCAAATAAATAAATAAATAAAAGGAATACTTAATTGGAAGGTTAGGCATAAGTTTCTTGTTCTTGTAGTATGATACATGATGATGCATGACACGCATTCAATGGCCCTCCAACCAAAACCTAGTGTGGGAATGATTTGAAGTGAGATTTTACCAAGGTTCAACATTTTTTTGTGTGAAATCGTTGGTATTTCCTAGTTAGTGGGGAAGAAAAATATACACAACCAACTTTGAGGTGTAAGACGTGCAGGTACTAGCGTGTTAAAATATAAAACATAATCCTACTGGGCACCTCGCTAGGGAATTACCGGGGATGGTCCTCAGAGGTAAAAATACCCCTCCCTCTCCACATAGGCTATTCAACTGCCTGGAGAGAAGGAGGCCCCCGGTCAGCCGGAACACAACCCAGCCCAACATTGCGTAATCAAAAGGGAGTCCACTTTCACATGGGTCACAAGCAACTAGACAAGAACTTGACAGGATCAATATGAGCAGCTTGGGTTTGCCAAGCTGGGCTATGTTAAATGGTCCATTAATCGTTATTGGGCTTTGGGGCCTCCAACACCGCCAACGTCAACAACCCACTGGCTCAGTTTTTGTTAAGAAAACTCAAAAAAATAAAACTAAATAAATAAAGAAACCCGAACTACCGTTATTTTCTCAAAGTGCCATATACTTGACAGTGCCTCAAAGCGTCCTTGTACTCAAAACCTTTATGGCTGTATTTAGTTCGGCTTTTTCAATGACTTTTAACTTTCAAAACTCTTTGGAGAAATATTGAGTTGTTTGACAAGTATCTTGCTCTGTTGGTTTACGTTTTCTCTTATTTCTACAGGTTTTTTGGGAAAAGGCGGGGCTTGCCATTTCCTTGACATCTCGAGATGTCTCTGAGGAGCATAATTAGGATGTAAAGTTGGTAGAGAAGTGGCGAATAGGGAATGAACATCGATATCGCCATTTAAAGTTAGGCCAGTCGCATCTTCAAGAGCAAAACCCTGTTGAAATTAGAGAAAACGTAAACCAACAGAGCAAGATAATGAACCTTCACAGTGAGGTTGTCAGGATGCACGTTGTTACTCACAGTGCGATAAGGAAAAGATGTGATGTGCCTTCCGTCGATATTAACACGATAACCCTCCAATCCAGCACTAAGAGTTAGAACGAAGAGCTTGCCTTCGGCAAATGGATATGGCCAATCAACCGACACCTTCTTTGTCCGCCCTATGAGCCGGTTCAACCACCATGATGTCTTGGACTCCTCAGAGTGATCGTCATCATCACGGATCCACTTCTCACACTTCAACTGGCCGTCAACTGCAATGAAGCACATGACAAACCAATCAAACTTCTCTTGAAGTGTGCCAATGCAACCCAGGCAATTCCTTTTCCAAATCACAATCAGCACAATCTGAAGCTTATGCAGGTTTATGCAGGGTAAATTCTATTTTCTACCAGTAATAAGTATGTAAACCACACCCTAACTAAAAATAAACAGAACTTACATCTCCCACAATGACACCAATACCAAGACCCATGAAGTCCCTATTTTTCGAAGATTACCTTTTTTTTTATCTCAATACCATCAACAACTGAAGAAAGCTAACCACAAACATGGGTAAAAATTACTCTTTTACTGTGATCCCCCACACAAATGAAAAACAAAAAGAGAAAACTCAACGGCCTCTTCATCAACAATTGGCGTTCATATTATCTCTAATAATAAGAACACTTGATATCGAAGTCCCCCCTTTTTTTTCCCCAGGTTAACCATTCTTCCTTTTTCTCCATCTCATCAGCAATTGAAGACTGTTAGAATTTAAATATGCGCGGAAGCATGGTATAGTTTATATTTGATAGAGGATGGACAAGGGACAAGGATAGGATATTTTGAGAAGGTTTATGGGACAAAAGTTGAAAATAATTTTACAATAGTTGAAGGAGGTGTTGGTGAGGGAGCATGATGTGTGGTTTTTATGGTTAGCTCCCTTTCTTTTACATCAATGGGTTACGGCCTTTTTATAGGCATTTACATTGACTAAGTACAACCACCTTAGAGAATTCTAGACTTCTCTTGAAGCATGAACTTCTCTAGACTTCTCTTGCTTGTTCTAGGATTTTCTTTGATGCTTGGCTTTTGCTTGCTTGCATTCTCATGTGAATCTTCTAGATTCAACTAGCAATCTCCATTCTCAACAATTCTAGAAGGTTCTCACCTTCATGATTAAGTTAGTAGTTTCTAGATATTTTTAGAGAAAATGGATCATAATTTCCAACACTCTCCCTTGATCCATTTTTGGGATAATCCGGACTTGTGTTGTAAAGTCTCGGACATACCTTGAAATTTCTCTTGTAATTTGTCCCATGTCTTTTATTCCGTCTTCGTTCCACGATCCTTGTATTCTTTTGTCTAAACACTTGCACTTGCCTTTGAACATGCATGACTTTTCTTCAACGATGTCCCATATGTCTCGGGGCATCAAAATGCTCTTAGTTGTAGTTGTTAGCTCGAGCTCTGGCTCTGGCTCTCGTAGGCTCTGGCTCTGGCTCCGGCTTTGGTTCTGGCTCTGGCTTCGGCTTCGGCTCTGGCTCTGTTGGCTCTCGCTCGGGCTCTGGCCTTTGATTCTAGCTCTGGCTTCGACTCTGGCTCTGTTGGCTCTCGCTCGGGCTCTGGCCTTTTTAGTTGAGGATGGTGAGGACAAACGCCCATAACCATCCGATATGCCTGGTTTTGGCTTCATGGTCCCTTACGCCTGGCTCAATTACGTCTTTGGTTGGTGTCGGGCGTTTGTCCTACCTACCCATTCCTAAAATTACCCTTTCCAAATACCCACTAACTAAACCATGGCCAACCCTACTTCATCATCATTTCCCATTCCCATTTTTGATGGGAACAACTATGATTTTTGGAGCATAAAAATGACTACATTCTTGATGGCCCAAGACTTATGGGACATCGTGGAAAAAGGTTACGAGGCTCCGCCAGAAGGTGCAAGTGTTTCGAAGGATCAACTACAAAAAGATGCAAGGGCACTATATTTTATCCAGCAAGCGCTCTCGGAAACCGTATTTCCAAGAATTATTGGAGCGAGGACTGCAAAAGAGGCTTGGGATATACTACGAGAGGAATTTCAAGGATCGGAAAAGGTACGCACTTTCGCCTTCAAACTCTGAGAAGAGATTTTGAAAATTCTAAAATGAAAAATTATGAGACTGTACAAGAATATTGTGGAAAATTAAAGGAACTCATTAATCAAATGAGAGCCTATGGAGATGGGATAACTGATCAAAGGGTTGTTGAGAAAATATTGGTGTCACTTACCAAAAAATACAACTCCATAATTACAACTATAGAAGGAACTAAAGACTTGACGGCCTTATCAATAAGTGAATTAATTGGCTCTCTAGAAGCATATGAGAAAAGACTAATGGCACAAGATGAAGATTCAGTTGAAAGTGCCTTTCAGTCTAAAGTAAATATACGATCTCATCAAACTAAAAATGGTGGAAGGAGCTCATGGAAAAATAGAAGATGGAGCAGAAAAAGCAGATGCTTCACTCTATAGAAGCCTAATTGGGAGTCTACTATATCTCACTGCTACACGGCCAGATATTATGTACGCGACAAGTTTACTATCACGGTTTATGCAGAGTCCAAGCCAAATTCACTTCGGAGCTGCTAAGAGAATTCTCAGATATTTACGAGGAACTATAGATTACGACATTTGGTATCGCCCAAGTGCTAACGCCAAGCTCATTGGCTACACTGATAGCGACTGGGCTGGTTCAGCTGATGATAGGAGGAGCACCACTGGTTATGCATTCACATTAGGTTCTGAAATATTTTCATGGATATCTAAAAAACAAGACTCAGTGGCACAATCCACTGCAAAAGCAGAATATGTTGCGGCTGCTACAACTACTAGTCATGCAATATGGCTTCGAAGAATTCTGAAAGACATTGGAGAACCACAAATGGAATCAACGCCAATATTTTGTGACAACAAGTCTGCGATTGCAATATCAAAAAATCCAGTCTTTCATGGAAGAACGAAACATATTGATATAAAATATCACTTCATTCGTGAAGTGCAAAGCAAAGGAGAGATCGAGCTAAAGTATTGTAAGACTGAAGATCAAATTGCGGACATATTCACTAAAGCACTATCAACAGCAAAATTCGAGATATTGAGAAGCATGCTTGGAGTATCACAAAAATGGATCAAGGAGGAGTGTTAAAAAAGTGATCCATTTTTAGAAAATTCTAGACTACACTAGACTACACAAGACAGAAAAAGTTGGCGGAAACAAACCGGCAAAAAGCAAGCCTAGAAGACTCTCAAAGGCTGAAGAATTTTCTGGTACGTGGGCAGCAGAACACGTGGACAGCAAATGGACAAAAGAAAAAGTAAACAAGTCAACAAAAGCTGTAAAGCTGAGAATAGAAAAATACAGAAAAATGGAGAAGCAACTAGAAGCCCTCAAAGTCGGCTGTGTATGGCGGTGACATGCCTATAAATAGGGGTTGGGGTGTGTGTTTAAAGTTGTAGAAAAAAAAACTACACACACTTCTTCCTTTGTAATAAAAACTTTCATAATAAAAGTTCTCTTTTTTTATCCATTCTCCCTTTGCCATTGTAGTCCTTTTATTATTCACACATAACACTTGCGCACACACGCGCTTCCGCAAAAATATCCAACAAAGACAGCTACGCACAAAAATGGGTAACAAATCATTGTTTTCACAATGATCACCCATGTAAACGAGAACTGAATCAGAATACTCACTGGTCTCTTCATCAGCCTTAGATTTCCACCCTTCGCACCGCTGCGCCGTCCCCCATTGCATCCTATAACAAGTGTTCTGCTCGATCACCGGCTTCCCGCTCCAATCACCCTTTAACCTGGGATTCAAATGTAAAATCCGAGGCGGGTCCTCGCCCTCCACAATCCTCAACCCCTGCAGCTCCATGTGAAACTGCGAGACCATGACCGCGTCGTCTCCCTCCCTCAACAGAGCTATCTTCGGATCGTGCTCTGCATGGGCCGACCTAGGTTTCCCAACAACCGTTATGTGCGACCCCAGCGTAAGCCCGCAGGGCAACACCATCAACCTCTTCCGGTTCAAGAATTCCGACCCAGATAGAGACACCGAATGCGGGCACGATTCCGACCCATTCTCGGGCTTCTGGCTGATGATATTCAGCTTCCCGGATTGCAATTCGTCCCAAAACTGGCGACCCACCTCCCAGGCGACCTTTGCCGACTTGTCGAGCTCCGAGAACCCGCCGGTAACGCCAGTCCTCCACGTCTTCTCGAAGTTCAAGCCGGAGACGATGTTCCTGGGCTCGGCGAGCCGGGTGGGGGCCAACTCGTCGGAGTTCTGAGAAACGGTAACGTGGGGCCGGGTCGGGGCGTCTTTCTCCTGCAAGTCGCGGCCGGTTTGGAGCTGGGTCTGGGGGCGAGACAGGGTCTCCTGGGAGAGGGAGTTGAACCCAGAATGCTTCTTTGCTCTTGATATTGCCACTTTTGTCTTGTTTTGTACACGTCCAGCCCCACCCCCTTGCTCCTTTATGCATAATGAATGACCTGTGTAGATGAATGTTAGTCAAGTCTCTCAGTGTATGCCCGGCTATCATGCCTGGTGTTACACTTGTGCCGACTGAATGACATGTTGTGATTGATTGCATTTTTGATACCCATGAGTATCTTTTTAATGGAACATATTTCTCTATACTGCAAGCTGTTTATTGCCGCAGATTAATCTTCATTTGCCATTATTGTTCGTATGTTTTCTTTGTAGTTGTTAAGTCAGTGGAAAAGTTATTTTTAATGTGCATGCTGCATGATGGCAAAACAAAAGCAAAATTGTGTTTGACAGTCATTTCTTAGTCGAGGGAGCTTGGATTGGATGAGAATAGGAGAACAGGGGCTTCTTAGCCTGGAAGTAAGGAGTGCTACTCAGGTCTCCATATAACAAAGCGGATTAGTTATTTTCTCTTCTTTTCTCCAAATAATAATCTTATTAGAAAATAGTCAAGAATGAACGCATAAAATATTCTAAAAGAATAAACAAGAAATTTTAAATTGGATTCGCCTGTTATTTAAATTGGCTTAATCAATGGCCTAAGGGCGTTAACATTCGATTGTCAGAGTATTGGACGGCGTGGATCGAAAACTGATGTTATGTAGGATGGCTAAATGAAAATCTAATGACTCCTTCATAAATACAGACGTTAAACTTTCATCTCTCTGTCCCTATAAAAATGGTTGTTTTGAACATAGTAATAAAAATCACTTTCCGGTCGAAGATTGCGTCGATGGGTGAGCTTAGAACAACAGTGAATCAATGATCATTCTCTATTCTTATAATTTCGAAAGTCATTAGCTTGTGATTGCGGGTAACCCCACCAGAGAAGTTATGTCCATCAAGCGAGTGGTTATGGGAATGCTTGTGGCCATCGTGTTGTTTGAGTTCGCGAGGGCAACGACCGTAGATTCGAGTCGTCTCAAGCGCCAACTCAGGGCGTTTGCTGAGAAACAAAAACGCGAATGCCTAGATTTATGTCACGACACAAGCAAATGTGGCGACAATAACAAGCAAAGTAGAAAGTACGATAAGAGATGTTACGATTCTTGTGATGCCTTTTGCGCTCTATATTGGTACGACCCGCGAGCGTGGATCCTTATGGAGACAATCCCAATTAAAGAAGCCCGAGGCCAATAATTTTTTAGATTAGTATAGCTCGGTTCCATATGTTACTCTTTAATAGTTACCGTCCCCTTACATATTTTGTCATTGTGCCTGCTCTCTTCTGTTCTTCCGCTGTTAATTTGAAGAAATAATAATATTGTTTTGTATCAAATGCATGCACATATTTGATTTTATAAACCAATAAGCGCAAACAAACTTCATGTTTGAGTTATGAACCTAGTTTGGCCCGTGTCTTAAGTGATCCATGAAGTTAGGATTGTATTTCATATGCACGGATTTGTCTATAGATATGGGCTCTCTCATCATAAAAATGTATAAAGAAAAATATAGCGATTCAAAAGCAAAACATTTGAAGGAAGAACCGTCATAGTAAAAAATAAAAGGTCGAATGACCAATATGATGTTTTATCTACTCCAATGCAAAAAAAAATTAAAATTAAAAAAATTAAAACCTGGCTTCACATCATATATGGCTATTGGTGATGTATCAATTTAACAAGTTTTACAACTCGACTAAACTTTTGCGTCAAATTTTAGGACCTATTGTACACTTATACCTAAATATAATGACTGAAATGAATAAAAACAAATGCACCGGTGCATAGACACCAGTTCTATTGAATTCACCTACACAACTCACAAGCCTTTTTTGACAAATCCTATTGAAGTGTGATTTCTTATTTAATTTGTCTATGAGTTTATCTATTTCACAATGGAAAAAAGATCATATAAGAACCCAAAATGCCTCAATTTTTCAAATAAAGGATTTAAAAGTGTTTTTATTTTCTCAAATAAGGGCATGAAATGGTTCTTATTTTGAATGAAAGCTTAAGGGCCATGTCAATCTAAAAAAAGGGCATAACCTCACTGGTTGGTCAAAGACATTTCCCTCCTTTACATTTTTTTTATATTTTATTTCCTTTTTTCCTTTTCCTTTTTTTTTTTAATAAAAAGACAAACTAAAAAAAACTAAAACTTAAAAAAAAAAAAAAAAAACTGAGGTGGGAGGGCTGCCCCACCTGCATTTTTTTTTTTTTTTTTTTTAATTTTAGCCTTTTTTGAAATAAAAATAGAAAAAGGAAAAAGAAAGGAAAAAATGAAAAAAAACTACAAATAAAAGGACGAAAATGTCCATGACTGATGAGGTCAGACCCTTCTATGAGATTGACATGGTCATTCAAACCATTATTTAAAATAATATTCATTTTAGATTCTTATTTGAGAAAATAGGGGCACTTTAGGCTTTTATTTAAAACAAAGTCCACTCTAGGCTCTTATTTTAAAAATTAATGGCACTTTAAGTTTTTATTTGAAATTTTCCCTTTTACAATTGTCTATCATCGAGATATATCGTAAAAAACAATAGGCACCAAAAAATTGGAATATGCATATGTTAAATTCAATTTATTATTCCAATTTTTTTTGCACGATTGTGTTGTTTTGCGGGACACAGGCACATTTGGTCTTTCGAGGTCATCTACATAACTCATTAGTCCACTATAAATTTAGACAAATCACATTGAGGTCTTTTAGTGTTTTAAAGTTTACAAGTGCTTACTGCCAATGAGATCCATCATTGAATTCAATTTTCTTGCATTAAGCAAATAGATTTATTGTCATGCAAAGTGCAAATATTTAATATAAAGCATTACATATAAAATAATATTCTAGTTTATCACTTTTGTAAATCCTTGAGAAAATTCCAATAGAGGGCCTAAAGTGATCTCATTTTCTCAAATAAGAATTTAGAGTGAACATTATTTCAAATAAGGGACCAAAGTGCCCTTATTTTCTCAAATAAAGACTTAAAGTAGACTTCGTTTCAAATAAGGGTTTAAAGTGTCCATATTAATCTAAAAAAATGGCCTAAACTTACCAGTTGTGAAGGGCAATTTCATCTTTTAAAATTTTTAATTTTTTCCTTATTCTTTCTTTTTTTGTTCTTTTCATAAAAAAAAACTTTTTTAAAAAAAAGAGGAAAACATAGGTAGCTGCTGCCCTATCGCTAGTGGGGTGGTGCAAAAGGTTGGCGAGGCGATGCCGAAGGCTGGTGGGGTCACCGATGCCTAGGCGAGGTTCGGCAGCCCTCACCGACCATAGGTGAAGACCAAGAGGCCCTCGCTAAAAGCAAGAGAGAATGGCGACCCTCTCCCAGATTTGGGCGACGATCGTGCGCCTTCGCCCCGGCCAAGGCGATGGTAGCCTACATGACCTTCACCTAGGTTGAGGCGAGGGCGATCAACCCTAGCCTCTAGTTGATGAGGATCATTGGCCCTTGCCTAGTGGTAGTTGCTAGCCAAGGTGGTAGTTGCTAGCCATCGCCACTACCCCATCGGCAATGGGGCGACAGGCTGTGTTTTTCCTCTTTTTTTTTTCTTAAGTTTTATTTTTAAAATTTTAATCTAATCTAATTTAAATTTAACTTGTATTTGGATGAAAATATCTCTGATTGGCTGAAATATTTTACCAGCCTAGCAAGGCTAAGTCCTTATTTGAAACAATCATAACTATTTCAAATCCTTCTTTGGAACTAATATGGCAATTTCAAATTCTTTTTTAAAATAAAGTTTACTTTGAACTCTTATTTTCGAATTCTTATTTGAAAAAACGAGAGCATTTTAGGTTATTATTTGGAATTTTTCCCAAATCCTCTCTCTCTCTCTCTCTCTCTCTCTCTCTCGGGGTGGCCCACGGTCACTTTCATTCCTCCTGGCTCTCTTGCTGCCATTGAAAAAAGTCATATTCTACTGCTTGCCTTTAGTCCAATAAATCTAATCAATTTAACAAATTTTGCAGAATTTATTTTTCATCTGTACGGAGAACAATTTAAAAAATAAGTCAAATTTAATTCCCCTTTTTCGAGGTTTTCTCCTTCCCAATTATTTCATAGTAGATGCTGCAACTTGAATTGAGATTAAAATCAATTGGCATCCAAATATTTCATGTATTAAATATCATCCAAATTGCAACTTGAATTGCATTGAATTTATTTTAATAACTATAATATGATTATCCAATGGGATCAAGAAGGGGAGACCGCCACATCTAGCACGATTACTTAGATTGTAGTCCTCTGCTAACTAAGATCAGACAATCCTGTGACATTAGAAAAACGAGAACATAAATCAGTCTTTTTTTGTCTCTCTTTTTAGCGAAAAAGAAATACATATGTTCATTGTCATCTTTTCTAAGTTTTTTTTTTTTTCTTCACTACCAAGTCTAGCGTTATAACAGCGGCAAATCTCCTAATACTTTGTCCCCAAATAAGTCCATCCTAAGTTTGTGTCTGATTAAAAGGGTTATGTTTTTTCTTCAATTGGGCTTTAATTGGTGGATTTTGCAAATGGACATAACTCATATTTATCTTTAATTAAGTATAAATGCGGGTGATATCCATCTAGTTAGTCCACAACAATCATAGGACTAGTTGATTTTTATTTTTTTTAAGCCAGCCATAGCAAAATACTTTCCTAATTGATCCAAACGGTTTCGACAACCATAAACGAAGAAAAAATTGATCATAATGGTGAACATGCTTCCAGAATTTAGTAACCAGAAATGATACGACATATTACTTTATATCACACGATATCCTACAATAGCAGTTAGATCAACATTTTCACAAGTCCCACAAGACTACAGATTTCGCATCACTTCGTATACTTAGGCAACGGCCTGCGAGCTAAAAAGTGTTTGAACATGTCGAGCGCTTGAGCAGGTGCGTACATGGGGACATCATGACCGCAGCCTCTGATTGTTGCAAAGGCCATCCCGTCGTATATCTCAGACCAGCCACTAATCTAACATAATATCAATCGCGAAATCGATCGTCAGCAAAGGAAATAGTTATACGAGCTGATTTAATTGTTATGTGAGAACATCAAAGCAGGGAACAAATTACCTTGTTTTTATGGCCCCAAGGATACCATTTTGCATTCATCTCAAGGTGCAGCTTGGAAATAGCGGTCCGAGTGGCTATGAAGGGAACTGTTGAATCTGCATCTCCACTGATTAAAAAGAAACAAAGATAAAGATACTCAGGTTGAATAGATAACTGCTTTAACTGCAAAAACATTATGCAGCAAAACATTATTTTCATTTTTTTTTTTTTTTGACTTTCTACTACTTCCAAATATCTTCCCCATCTAAAAATAAACAAAAGCTATGAGGCACAACTTCCCTAGAGGCTTCATCTGCTTCATTAGTGACAGAGAACAGAAGGAAACGACTTAGCCATAAAAATGAAAACGAGAAAAGTTTATGGCCAGTGTCGCATTGGAGCATAAAGCTTCATGCTTATTTCCCCAGCCTCATTTGTTTTCACGTACAACCAAACAGATTTGCTTTTTCGGATAAGAATGGAAACGAAGAATTGAAAAAGTTCTGTTAAACAAGCACTCGAAACATTACTGAATTTCCCACGACTTGATTTTCTTGGTACAAGTTGGCGCGACTTCAAATCCGTTTCCCCTTTAATGAATTATTCCATTAGTTACCTGTATATCCAGATTTGCAGCCCTGATCGAATGAGTAGCTTCAGCGTGGGCAACATTGACTTTCCCTTTGCGGGAAGGCTGTAATTATGTTGTATAGGGCTACTGCAAGGCCAAAGAAACAGTTTGATAAGGCTCGAGTGGTTAATAAAGGCTAAAACTAATCAAGAATGAAATGGAATAATGGAAATGATAGAGGAATAAACCTGCAAAAGTGTCCATGTGGTGGGGGTCGCATGGAAGGCTTGCTGCACATCCTTCCTGTTCAGGTACTTGGAGGTGATCCCATCGAGACAAAACTTAGACACCTACTCAGGAAAAATCATGGTGTTAGAAAACTCGACATGGTACGGTGTATATTATTCATTTGTTAGGTTCCCATACACGAGGAAATAGCGAAAAATTACCTCCTCAGTTTCGCAAAACATTAAACAAATTCACGTTTCCAGCTTCCTCTCGCAAATATGTGCGGAAGTAGGGCTCACACGCCTTCGCTCTGTATGTCTTCGGAGAGCTGCACAAAGGACTCGTTTGCCCTTGAAAAGTGTCATCCGAGATGAGACCGTGGCTCCACCAGTATAGAGCTCTTCCTTTCAGTTCGGACGCCCGGTCCAAGTTAGGATTACCCATCTGAAGGACATTTTAAAGATTCACAGTTATTTGGGCTACTGGTCTCTAATACATCCGTAAACACTAAGCATACAACTATTACAAAAAGAGAATTGTTTCAAGTACTGATCTGCTCCTCTTTGTCATTTCTTGAATATGCTTTTACAGATGAAACTGTTCTACCCTCTTACCAAAATGCCTTGGAGATTTATCACCGGATTTTTTTTCCGGGAGTTCTTCTTCAGAATGACCTCCGCTAATGATGGTATATAATGACCTGAGATCAAAGATCAAAACATGAGTTTAAAAACTCAATCAGGGCTTTGGAAAGATAACGACTGAATGATCCTTACCAGCATAGCTTTCTCCGGCGATGTAGAAGGCTCGGCCTTTATACCCTGGGAATCTCTTGAACCATCTTTTCAGGAACGTATAAGATTCATGGGCTAGAATTTCATTCACAGAAGACAAGGAAAAACTTCCGACTCTTATATTTTGGTGGAAAAAAAAAAACAAAAAGACTCGCGAGACTTTGGAGAGAATAAAAGAAGAAAAAATTGGTACACACCTGTCGAGTGGTCACCGTATCGAGTGAAGTTGTCAGCCGAAAAAGAAAAACCAACTCCGGCAGGCGAGTCCAAGAACAACAAGTTTGCTTCTGCACAAAAAAATCAGAATTATGTGTGACAAAAATGTAGAAAAAGAAAAATGTTACATACATTTTGAATATGGAAGTTTTGTTAAAAAAAAAAAAAAAGAATATGGAAGTTCAGTTCATGTTTGTGAACGCAGCTTAATTATATACCCTGGTTCCATGAATACGGGTTGGTGATCAGAGTTTCGCCATCAAGCGAGACTTGGAATTGGCCCAGCTCCTGCGTCGCGCCGTAGCCGATGGAGGAGCACCCAGGTCCTCTATTCAGCCACAGTACGAGTGGCTTCTTCTCGCGGTCACCAGCAGCTTCTACTAGCCAGTAGAAGAGGGACGCCTCCCTGTTGACGGAGACGTAGCCAGAGAACTGGGCCACGTCCAACTCCGGCTGGCCTGGTAATTTGGCGATCCGGTCATTCGAGGCCTCCTCATCAACCACTATAGCCATCGCCAAAAGCATGAGGACCAAGACCCAGAGGAACAAAAGCATGGCGGAGTCCATGGTTAGAGAGGAATCTAGAGAGAGAGGGATTGAGGGAGACAGAGTTTAAGAGACACAAAGAGACCGAGAGACGAGAGCGGTGGAAGAGATGAAAGGAAAGAACGAATCTCGAAGGGGAGCTAGAGAGGTTTTGGACTGGAAAGATGGCGTGATCAGTTCTTTTAGTGCACCATCTGTTTTATGAGCGTCCTTGCTTCTCTACGATGCATTTGCGCTTACGTTTCAATTATCTTTTCCATGAGGTTGGAGGTTTGATTTTGGTAGATTGGCGTTGTAAAACTAGAATGATGCAGAATATAGAGCTAACCGACTGTAGGAACACATTATTTCAGGGCATTAAACACTCTGATTTATTGACTCGGGGGTCCATTTTTTCCCTAGGCCACGAGGCATTAAACAACATTGGGATTGTGTTTAGGTGCGAAAACAACGTCCCTTGTGGTTTTATCAATAATGGGTGGGGTTAATGATGCAAATGGTTCTTGAACTTTGGTCAACTGTATAATGTGGTTCCTAAACTTTATATTTGTTCAATATAGTCCCTAAATTTTTTGTACATGTTCAATTAAGTCCTTGAGCTGTCTGAAAATATTTAGTGATATCGTTTCATGAGTTAAAATTCAGGAATAATATTAAAGATTCAGTTAAACTTCAAGGACCATATTAAACAATTTAAACATTCAATTCATTGTATGTGAAGTCAAAGTTTAGGGACTATTTGTATTATTTACTCTAACGGGTGTGGTCGTCTGTGTGATCCATTCTTTATCAGGTTTTGAGTTAGGATGATTTAGGATGATTGCATGTCAAAATCTAGGAATGGATTAGGTCTATAGATCTTACTAAAATTGTGGGTGATATGGAACGTGGTTAATAAATGCCGGTTGTATATGGACGTAGAGAGGGAGGAGAGAGGGAGGATTTATGGAAGTCCCTCTACAATTTGAATGCTGGATGACGAGTTGGTCCAAGTTCTTGTCCTCTTGTCAATTACTCCTTGCTATATTTTTGCACATTAACGCGTCGAATTACAGCCTCCTCTTCCCCTATCTCAACTGGTCTCCCTCAAAGCAGAAGCTGTAGCGAGAGAGTTCCCAGAAGAAATTCAATGCTTGAAAGCAACCGTAAACAAACCATAAGTTTAGCTAAAGAAGCTAGAATGAGCTATAAATTGGGCTACTCAATGCACATGCCGTTTGGTTGGCCTGTTAACCTGACCAATCGGTCCTCGAGGGCATCCTCAACGATTGCAGCATTGATCACCAACAAAAAGATGATGAAGAGGAAGAGGATGGTCGTCATGTACAGCTCATCCATATATAGTTATATCAAAATAACATTTAATTAGGCATAGAAAGAGTAGATTAGCTAAGTAGCGGTTGCACATCACGAATGCGTGTAATTGAAAAAGTAGAATGAATTACTAACCTAATAAAGACTTTTTACTCAGAAAATACTAAGGAGCAGAATCAAACATAATAAGATCCATACTTCATAGCTCCTAATTCCATATCATAAAACAAGTATAATTCAGTGTCTATCCTTTGCAAAGAAAAAAAATCATAAATATAAATTCCCATTGATCAAATAATTTTCCCTGTCTTATTCATTTTTACTCATAAAATGTGTCATGAAAAATCTTCTCACATCGAAATAAACAAGTCATACTAATAACCACAAATTAGCTATCGTTGACAATATATTTAAATGACTTCAAATTTGAATGTTTTTACTCATATGTTGATTAAAAAAATACGGTAATAATAGTTTGCAATAATTCACTTAGTAAAGTAATAGTCAACAGGACTTATTTTTCCAGTTTAGTTAATAAATAACTTCATTTTGGAACACTTATTAGTGTACATATTAGTTAAAAATTATGCTAACAATATTCGAAGAAATAAGACATATTTTGCAATGAATTGCTTAGTAAAATTATAATCAACATTATGTTTTTTGTTTGATAAATATGTATTGTCATGTAAATTTAAGTCACTTTTCATATCCGTGCAATGCAGAATCTTCAAGGATGCCTCTAAGAGTGAATGTTGTTCCATCGGGAGGCTTCAGTGGTGGTCACCATATACTTACCTCATTAGAAGCCATGATCTTTGTTCAACCCTTATAGGAAAATAATTTTACTGAGTATTAATGTTACAAATTAAAAATTGTTGAAATACCAACGCTTTTTGCAATTCTTTCTATTAAGTATTTCCTCACAATATATTATTATTTTATCTAATTATTATGATATTGTTGTTGATTACATATAAAATGTTTCCATCAGACCATTAGGAACATTTCAATTGTAATTGAGTCCCTAGTTTTTAAATTATTATATAATAAAAAATAATAATTCCACCTTATTTTGTTTAAAAGAGAAAAATTCTTGTGAAATGGCATACAATAGAACAAATAATTTAAACAAAAACACGTATTTCAATTTGACTCAAATGAAAGAATTTACTCGTGCAACGCATGAATATGTTCCTAGGTTCAATTAAAGATGAATAATTATTCCGAGGGCTGACTTCAAGGGTCACCCCGAACTATACAGATTCCTCTATGACGTAAAACAAATTAAGTAACTAGATAGAACTCATCATACGCAAAGAAAACAATTTTTTTTGTAAATAATGAGTTGAAGTCTTTTACAGAATTTATTGTGAATGACTTAAAATATGGTGAGACTGACTAAAGTGCAATATCTATCTATTATTAAATATTTCAGTGAAAAGTGGGGTTTGCCTCACTTTTTGGTTTTAACTCAAATAGAAAAATTAGGGATAAATACACGAAAAGTTTGAAAACTTGTCATAAAAGTGTGATTGAATTCTAAAACTTTCAAAAGTAATTAAGTCCTAAAACTTTTTACGAAAATACAATCGGGTCTTAAAACTTTCAAAAAATGCAATCGAATTCTAAAACTTGTCAATTGAGTCTTGAAATTTTCAAAAAGTGTAATTAACCTAAGGAATTAATTGAACTTTAAGAAATTTTTAAGACTCAATTGCACTCACATGCAAGTTTTAGAATTTTCAATATACTTATCCCAAAAAAATTAAATTAGCCAAAGAAAAAATAAATAAAAGTTAAAAGAAAAAAATCTAAATACTCACTTTTAACTAAAAATGACATTATGTGATTTCAATTGTCCTTCCAGTGCAATAACTAACTTCATCCTTCTTTTGTTTGCTTTTCCTAAACTTTTAAAAAAGAAAAGAGGTTCGTTTTTAGTTTTTGAAAGTATAGCCAAATGTTCATCCACTATTTCATTCTAGAGAAGAATCAATGTGGTGGTAGAAAAAATGAAATAGGCGTGGGAGTACATGAAAACTAGTTAAGAATTAGGAAGAAAGCGAGTAAGGTGCTTCAAACCTCTACAATAATGGTCTTCTCCGCTCAATAATGTGCGTAGACTGTTGTTCTAGTGATTCTTGAGACATTTCAATCCAATATCAAGTCCCAAATGCAATGTTCTTGATGGTTCTTTTCTTCCATAGATATCATCCTCATCATGGATCGACATTGGTTCTTCATAGCCATTACTTTGATGAAAATTTGTAGGCACACTCTTGCTAGTCGACAGATTTTCACATCAACCCAAAAAAAAAAAAAAAAACACGACTTATCCTACTTTTATATCTAGGGTAGCCATGATATCTTTTTCCCCGATTCTCCTTCATCCATGTTGTTTGTAGGGAAGTGTTCAAGCCATAATAGCAAAACATAGACATATCGTTGTCTACTGAGAAACCAACGTAATTGATTGTGACCAATTCACTAATCTCTTCATGATTTCACTAATCTCTTCTTGTGATCACACCTATATACCATAGCAACCAAATATGAGATACACATAGAAAATAAAAAGGATTAGACAAAAGCTTTGGTGTAAAGAAAGAAGGATAGGGGACAGAAGCTGCAAAGGCAAAAGCTAAAGGTGCATGTTATGAAAAGAGGAAAATTATGTAGAGAAGTACATTTAGTACCTGCGCAAATTGCAATTGGTGAACAAAGATGTCAATAGTGATTACAGAAGTGTTAGGATAATTCAACCACCAAAGATGTCAATAGTGATTACAGAAGTGTTAGGAGAATTCGACCCTAACTAGATTTCGACGGTATAAGTACTAGTTGAGCATCACCCATTGCTTTAAGGCTGTGTCATTTCAAGGCGCTGCTAAATGGAACGATCTTAACAAAGGGCTTGTGGACATGGTCAAGCAAGATAAAAGAGTAGGAAAGGGAAGAGAATTAAAGCGCAATCTAGCATATTGTCCCAATTTTTATAGGTACATGAGTAAGGTAGTCATTTATTAATCAAAACAAATTTCTTGATAAACCTTGCAATATCACATCTCATTTGGTGAGGATGATCTCACAGAATGACTGATACTGCAATGACAATGGAAAGCGTACAGATACACGTGATTCATCTTAATGAATATTATTTTGAAATACAAGAGAAATTCGGCATGCACAAATTTCAAATCAATAATCACTAGGTTAAGTTTAATGTTGCGGTGGAAGACATTCAAAAGCTAGTTGGTTTCATTTATTTCATGAAAAATGAATGGTTTGAAAAATATTTTCTTAAAAAATTGTTTGTATCGTTCGAAATAATTAGCCAACGAAAATTATTTCATTATTGATGACCATTTATGTCTAAACATTTTCGTGGATAATGAAAACATTTTTCGCCCATCCATATTTATAAGCGATATAAAAAATCATTAGTAGAAAATACTTTCTAAATTATTCATTTTCCAATCATATCACATGGTATAATTTTCTCCACATTTCAAAGGCCTCCAACTGTAAATATATTTTTTATCTTAGCATCCTCGCATCCAGTTCCACCCTCAACCCCATTTCCTGCCAAAATTGAAAATTCTCGCCGGTTTTAGTGGAACATGAGTTTGTAGACATTTCCAAGCTCATACAGAATCCTCGAAACTTCAGAGAGTTAGAAATGTATGAGTATTCTTCTCAAAATGGAAAATTATTCAAAAAGTCATAAATCTATTATACTTTTATCAATTCAATCCTTAATCTTTTCAATTTGCTAATTGAGTCTTAAACCTTTTAACTTTTTACCAATTGAGTCCATCCGGCTAATTTTAGCTGACCATTCCATGTGGCACTGCTAATGTGTTGGGAGAACCTAGGGCAACAATTCACTAATAACTAAACCCAATTTAAAATCAATTTCTCTCCTGAAGATAAATCAACCAAAATTATCTTAATCCTAGCAACAACTAGCAATATATAATGCCCAAATGATGAGAAAATAAAGTTAACAAAAACACCAAGAATCTAATGCTAGACCAAAAACTTCCACTAATCACGAAGAATAGTAGGATACACAAAATATTATTCTCTAACCACACACTAGAGACTCAACATCAATATTACAAACATATTTCATCACCATAAAGGTGGATAAATATAAATGGAGTAAGAAAATCCCAACCACAATTGGAGAATTTGGATGAGGTCCACAATGAACGTAACCAATCAACTCGTAATCTTCAGTCTCACAAACAATATATTCAAATTTAAGCTAATTCCGTTAACATTTGGCCCTCGAATCGAGATAACAAAGATTCAGCCTTCTTTTGTTTTCTTCTTCCCTGTTTCAGTGCTGTTTGGCTGGGGGCTCTCCATTTTCTTCTCTCTCCTCACTTGCACACACCTACACAAACCCCACTTACTTTTCTTCTTGTTCTTTTCTTTGCTTTTTGACTTTTGCTCTTTTTTTCTTTTGTTTTAATGTTAGCTAGGCCCCACATGAAGGTGAACACAACCAACATAACGCTAACGTGGATAATTTTTTATAATAATTTTTTTGAATTTTTATTATTTTTTCTTTTTTATCCTTTTTTCTTCCTTTTGTTGGTGGTTGCTCATGGGCCTTGCTTGGGTGAAGGGGAGCCCTTGTTGAGGCTCATTTGCCCAGCCATCGCCTGTGATTGGTGGGCGACCTATGGCAAAAGGAAGAAGAAAGGAAAAATCAGAAAAAAAAATACTAAAAATTGTTCACGTTACTGTCGGTTATGAAGGTACGGGCACTTGGAGTGCCAAAACTTGGCAGACGGATGACACTTAAGTGCCAAAATTTTGAAAAGTGACACTTAAATGCCAAAATCGAAGCAAAATGAATCACTTAAGTGTCACTCCAGGCAAAATCCGGCTAAAATGCCAACATGGCGATTTTCCGGCGAAGGAAATGCAAAATGACACCCTTTCCGCACGCTGACGTGGCTAAACAATACAAAAACAACATCGTTTTGGTGCTGACGTCATAAAAAAATTAATATAAAAATTAATTAAATTAAATTTAAAACTAAACTTATATGAAACATTTAAAAAAATATTAAAAAAACCTAAAAATTAAAAAAATAAAATAAAAAAAAAAAGGGAGGGGGGGGGCCTGTAGCAATAGTTTCATTATAGTGCCGCAGACAAGAGAACTAGCTGAAACGCTTGTTGTATTACTGTATGTGTATATGGAAGTAGTGATCTCCATCATTTTTGGAGTTATGTCAAAATTTTGGATGCTAACCCGTCCTTCCATCATACGGTTACGGTTTAGCGAACAATCATCTCTGCCCTTATGTATCACCAACCGAAAGCTCGTCTTCCGTAGAATAATCGATCCTGGATGCTATAACCAATCTTGCAAAATTCTCCAATACGAAAGGGAATTTGCTAAATGTAAGGTTTTCTATGCACGGAACCTTCCTTATATGATATGTAGTTAGACACTCCATAAACGAAAACTTCCCCTTATTTATATGCTTAATGAGTGTCATTGGAGTACCCGTCAACGCGACACCTTTCCTAGAACAAAAAAAAAAAAAAAAACGCGACACCTTTCTCTGAACTTTCGCTGCATTTTACTCTGCAGTAAATGCACTGTGCGAACGCTCAAAACGAGCTTTGCACATGCGTCATTTAAAGGATCTTTGTAATCTGTGATACAGGCTCGGATAGGCCGCTGGGTTCGGTTTGCATTGAAGAAGCCTTGTAGGGTTTCAAGATTTAGAGGATCAATGTGGATTCTGTGAGCAAGAAGGCATCAATTTTTTTTTTTTTTTTTGGCTAAAAAACAAGAAGGCATCGTTATTTTGACATAATTAGGGAACAGGAGTACAACGTTGTATTTTTACCAAAAAAAAAAAGAGTACAACGTTGTACTCGTTACGAGGTGTACATGGGAACTAGAAGCCTTACTATGAGATAGCTTTTTCCTTATGCACATGGCGTACGTTGTGAGGTTTTCAATCGTTTTCTTCCTCGAATCCTTTCCCGCAGTTAATGTGGCGCTCTCGCCTTTTTTTTTTTTTTTTTTTTTTTGAAGATGGATTTATAATGTTAATGGTCTGAGAAATCACGCCATTGCATCTTCAGCCAATACTTTATAATCTACGCCCTACAAGGTAAGGGCGAATTCTTTTTTTTTTTTTAAAGTCGGGTGCCTCTGGGATATAGTTAATCCTACCACATAAATTTTCCTTTGCTTTGCATAAAATTAGATAACAAAAGTCATCCCTGATCGCAAATGTTTTGGTAATAAACGTTATAAAATAATTGTATATGTGTATATGTATTTGTTTTATTTTGAAGTAGTATCTATGTAAAAGTAAAGCTGAATTTTTTTTAAAAATAAAATAAGGCTTTCCTGCATTTATAATATAAAAAAGAAAACGAAAATTTGAAGTAGAAAAACTAATTGTTAACGACTCTTTCTTGCATCTAAATTATAGAAAGAAAGGAAAAACTAAAAGTAGAAATTAAATGTCAATTTTCATTGCGCATATTTTAGAGTATCTCTAGTTCTGCATAAGCAATTATTATGCATAAACTGATTGTGTACGTATAGATTCTATTTTGATATTATATGTATATAGGTTGAATGTTTTGGTAATAAATATTTCAAAATAAATGTTTATTTATATAAAGATTCTATCATGAAATATCTATATATAGGCCAAGGATTAAATTCCACATGATTGCACATATTTCACCAATATATGATGTTAGACGATCATAACAAAAGTTATAACACCCTCTACTTGATAAATAAATGACTTTATTATAAGTCGTTTTTAAAAATAAATTAATACTAGCAAATAAATATAAATAAAATTTAGCAAATATAAAAATCATAATTACATCATATTTATGGAGTGAAAAGTATATTCCTAATATGGTACACAATTTCTCACATTTTACAAATAGATATGACTAGATGCATAATTAATGATGAATGTTACGATCAAAATTATTACTATATATAAAGTACGGATTAACAAACACGTAAAACAAAAGTAAGTAAGGGCCTGTTGCTTTAAATTTTAAATTATTCGTATATGTTTAAATGAATTACAGCGATTATTCATACTCATTTATAGTTGAAGATGATTCCTATCACCTTATAATTGGTGAGAATAATTTTTTAATCAAACACTTTATTAAGTTTTTGAATGAGCTTTCGAAGGAGCTTCAGGATTATATTGAATCAAACACTATACTAAGTCTTGAAAAGTTTCTCACAATAAAGTATACTTTAGTCAGCTTATCAGATAAAAGGAGATTATGAAATGATAAAATTGAATTGAAAAATCAACAGAAAATATTGGCTATGATTTCAAAAGTAGTTCCATAGGAAAAACTATTTTATAGATGTGGCTTCACCAAGAAAGATGAGATAAAGTAATACTGAGTAGCATTTAAGGCTGCGTTTGGTAATGCTCTCGGGAATAGGTGTTTCTGTTCATTTGTTCCCGGGAGTAGAAATAGAACATAAACGCGTTTAGTAAGTTTTTGCTCTCGATAACAAATTTGGAATAGAAACAAAAAACAAAAAGAAGTTATTTCTTGTTCTTGGGAACAACTCAAGAAACAAGAATCAAGAATCAAGTTTTTTTTTCCTTTTTTTTTTTCTCTCTCTACCCTTCTTCCCCTAGTCAGTCGCCAGTTGGTGACCGGCCAGACGAGGCCCCCTTGAGCCTCGCCGTGGTTAGGCGAGGCCGAGACTAGCCTAGCCACGGCAAAGCTCGACCTCGCTGGTGGTCGGGCGAGGTCGCCTCGACCAGTCACGGCGAGGCTCAAGGTGACCTTGTCTGCGACCAGCTAGAGGAAGGAGAAAAAAAATAAAAGAAAAATGTAATAAAATTATTAATAAATTAAACGAAATTTTAAATCATAAAAATATATGGGATTGTACCAAACGCATTTCTCTCCTAGGAACAAAAATTTTGTGTAGTTACAAAATGCGTTCAAATATTCAGAAATTGTTCTAGGGAACAAAGATAAAGAAAAGTGTTTCTGAAAAAAAAAAATTATTCCTTAAGAACAGAAACGTTATTAAACATACTCTAATCAATCTAACTACTTTTACTAGTAATAGCTTGTTTATGATGCATCTAATCATCCTCTAGAACATTGCTACTGACTACTAATGCATTATTTCAAGTAATACCGCGTTAACCGAAGTTGTTTCACTTGTTTCTTCTGCAATAGATGAGTGAGCCAATCTTTCCTTCTCATCGTGTTGGAAGGCTGGAGGATCTGAGCCTCCCTCAAGACCACCCGGAAATTCCACAGAATGCAACGAAGCCAAAAAACACAAGTGCTTGGACCTCAAGTTGAATCAAGAAGCATGGGACAAGAAAAAAGAAAGCATAACTCACTTTTTTTCAACGAGATCGACAAAGTCCAATGGTAAAATGAGGTGTTTCGAATACCCTTGTGTTCACATAGCAGTCCTCTTAGAGCCATATATATTCAATTCCATTTTGGGTTGTTTGGCCAAACTTTTCTGTGAGCTTGGCTTTTTATCTACTCCTGAATCTATTAATGAAAAGAAAATCAGGAAACTCCTATTATAATTACACGTTAAAGGCACAAGGGGCAGAGAAGGAGGATTGGGCATAAATTTTCCATGTGTTAATCGGGAATTTGAAAATCATGAAAGTGTAAAGGTCTCCACACTTTTGGACAAAACAAGTAGCTGGTCCTTCTATGCCTTACACTCTGAGCAGTCATACATAACCTTAGGTTACTAAAGGCTGTCGACCAAAGCCTCTTCGTCGGTCAGCAAGGCAAGTACTTTAAGCAGCCAGCAGAGTTCATCCCTCAGTTAATTGAAGAAGCTTGCTAAACGCTAAGCTGCCTCTCTCCAGCACAGCTTATGTAAATTGCATCTCTTGACCTTCACAATGTATTCAACTTGGATAAAACTTGACTTAAAAAAAAAAAAAAAAAGTTTGGTTAAACTGACCTTGAACCAGTGAGGACGACTACATCACAAGGCTTATAGAGAGTCAATTAATTAATTGAAGTAATTAGGCCAGAACCATATGAGCCTAAATTTAGTCCCCCCTTCACTGGTTCAAGAACAATAGGCTTCATATCTGCTCATGTACAATGCAGTATTAATCAGTTCACTGCTAGATTTAGTCAGGGGGTGCCGTTGACAGCTGTTGCCATTGGCATAAACAAATCCACTAAGAACTAAATGTAATGAAATAAAACAAGAGAACATTTTAAACTGCCAGATACTAAAACCTAAGGGAAAGAAGCATTATGTGTTTTAAGAAAATGCAATTGCTTACAACTATTGTTGGTTGGAAGTAATTAGTAGTTACGTTTCGTAGATTTTATGTCACCTGTATTAGCACTCTCTGATGGATTTATGAGATGGGCTTAAGGCCCGTCCGCCCAAGTTGGGCCCAAAAAGCCCGGCCCACGGGAATAGGGCCCGTGGATGGGGGAAGGTATAAAAGGGAGGAGAGAGAGAGAGAAGACACCCGTTGGTTGGAATCAACGTACGTACGTTCTCACTCCCCGCGTTCTCTCTCTCCCAAAAAAAAGAAGCGCAGTAGGCATACGGCTTCTATTTCTTCCCTTCAAGGCTTCATCGGATCGAATTGATCAGAATTTCTTCCTCTTCTTCGGCATTGGTGTTTAATCTGTGGCTAACAAGATACGCTCGATTTCGTGGTGTGCTTTACGATCGGTGATACGTGTTTTCCGGGCTTCGTCTTCCGCATTCGATTTAGGGGTTCGATTTAGTGTCGAATCCGGTTTTCGGGATCCGTTATTCCCAACATTGGTATCGAGCCCCGCTTTCACGTTTTCCCGATCTGTTTATGATGTTTTTGATTGATTTTTCGCAAAATCGCTTTCGGCCGTAAGGATCGGGCGACAAATCCCGACACCCGAGCGCTCTTCGGCCATTTTTACATGTTTTCGTATGTCAAAATCAAAATATGATAGCACGGGGAGAAAGGGGCGTCGAGATGAGTCCGGCGGTATGTCGAGCGCCGCCGGGAGACGCCGCACGCGCCCACACGCGCGGCCGGGAGGCGTGCGCGTGGGCGCGACGCGCCCCAGCAGCTGGCTCGGCTCGCCAGCGCGTGGCACACACGCGCCGCGTAGCGAACCGCGCGCGCGCGCCCGGCGGCGGCGGCACGCGCCGGTCCGCGGACGACGCGTGCGGCGTCACGCGATGACGTCACCGATGACGTCATCGCCGACGACGTCATCGATGGCGGTCACCGGTTGGCCGGCACCCGACCCGACCGGCGACCCGGCCGACTCGCGGACGCGAGCACGCGCGCGGCACGTGTCGGATGACGTCTCCCCCTCACGCGCGGCACGTGCGGTCGGTCCGCGCGAGCGGTCCGACCGACCCGACCGGTCCAACCGGTTCGACCCGTCCGACCCGCGCGCCGTTGACCCGACCCGTTGACCAACGACCGTTGACCCGTTGTTGACCGTTGACTTTGACCTTTGATGTTGAAAAAAAAACAAAAAACAAAAGGAATTGTTTCTTTTTCATGTATGCCTATGTGGTTTATATGTAACCCATTTTTTTTTTTATGCATGTGTTGCATGAATTATGGAAAATTATGTATTTTCCTTATGTAAAATTATGGATTATAAGTGATCCATATTTAGTTCTGCATTTGTTGCAGGAACTATGATGCGTCATGCACGAATACCTGCAATCCCGAGAACGGATGAGGGAAATGCAAGGCTTAAAAGGCTGATGTCAGATTTAGCTAATTATCGGTGGCATGACGGTGATTTAGTATCACATGTGGTCGGGGTCAATCGATGATACGGGAAATCATCTGGAATGGTTATCTTATGCCGGATTTTGAAAAGGTGCCGGCTTTGATGAACACTCTTCCATCTGCATGGCAAGCAGTGTTAGATCGGTTATGGGAGGTCAACGTGGTCTCGGGTTATAGGAGGCTAGTGGAAGCTTTTGTAAGAGAAAACTATAGGATTGAGTTAAAACTAAAACTTCAACCCTTAGTTTAAGCGCCACGGGCGCGAGTAAATGCGCCTTGGTGGCGACATGAAAGCTCTCCAAAAGTTTTTTCCCTGGTTGAAAATTGTGCTTTCAGTTTTCTAAAATATTTTGACTGATATATTAATTTTTTGAGATGTTTTTATGATGAATATCTCTTTCTATGCTTTCTCTGTATATATTGCTTAGTGTAATATGTTAGTTGTATTATGTGGAAGTATAATTGATTTATTGTATGTCAATTAGTATTTGCTTTCTATTACCGCGATTGTGGGTAGTTAGTCTTTGTGGGTAGTAAAAGAAGTTTTTGTAACTTCATAGAATGTATTTGCATAAGACAATTATATTAATAATAATTTTGAGTTAGGATTTTGGAGGATGATTGGAAACGTAGTGACCTTTTGATTCTGAAACCTTACTTGAAATTATTCATTAATATGATGGGTCAGTGCAAATAGGGATGCATAAATGATAGGCATTAATTATTCGTGCATGTATGTCCGATGTGTTCGTGATCGATGGTTTCAAAGCAACTAAGAATGTGATTGCGATATGAACGGCAACAATTGTGAAATATTGAATATGAAGATTCAATATGTGCTGGAAAAGCAATAAGCACTAGAAGCTCTTGACCATATTATGGAAGATCTTGAGGGTGCCGTGCGCCACCTTGAGCTGGCTGAGGACCGCCTAATGGCATTTGAGCTGAAAATAGATATTTTCTATCTTTGGTTCTAGCTCGAAAGGGCTTTGTGCTCGAGCGCAAGCGTATTGATTTGTTCAATATGTGAGAATGCAAAGGATCAAGTCCTTGTTGCAAGAAATCAAGAGTTAACCAACACAAGAGAGGAAAACGTCCTCAAGTGAAGAAAATGTCAAGGGTGAGGTGTTACAATTGTGACAAAAAGGGTCACTATGCTTGCGACTGTCGTGAGCCAAAGAATGTATACACCTCTTGTACATTTAAGAACTTTGCTTATGTGCCAAGTTCTGTATTATTTGCTGAATCCAATCCTTTGTGGGCTGTAGATTCAGAAGCGACAGACCATGTAGCGAAGGATAGAGAATCCTTCGTGGAATTTTGACGAGTACCAACTGGAACTAAGTGCATCTATGTGGGAAATAACTCCAGAGATGAAGTTAAAGGGATTGGCACCGGCCAATTGAACATTTGTGGTGGACGCACCTTATTCCTACATGATGTTATATATGCTCCAGAGATTCGTCAAAATTTAGTGTCTGTTTTGGTGTTGGTCAAGCTTGGTTTTTTATATGAACTTCCATAATAGAGGTGTAGATTTGTATTTGGATACAAACTACTATGGTTGTGGTCACTTTCTAAATGGTTTTATTGTACTAAATGTTAACTGTGGTGATGTCAATAAGTTATTCCCTTGTTTCACGTCTTCTACTTTATATGATAATGATGTGAATATGGTGGCATGCTAGACTTGGTCATATGGGCCAACAACATATGAAAAGACTAACCAAAGAGAGCTTGTTGGGCAACATTGAAAAAGTCGATTTGCCCATATGTAAGCATTGCCTAGAAGGGAAAACGACAAGGAAACCATTTGGAAAAGGTAAAAGAGCTGAATTTCCTCTGCATTTAATCCATTTGGACGTCGTGGTTCAATGAATGTGAGAGGAAGGCATGGGGCTGTTTATTTCATCACTTTTAGTAGATGATTATACTCGATTCGGATGTGTCTATTTGATTTCTCATAAATCTGAAGCGATAAGTTGTTTCAAAAGGTTTATGAACTTGGTAGAAAATCAATTAGACAAGAAAATAAAAGTATTTAGATCCGATCGAGGTCGAGAATATCTATCTGATGAGTTTAGAAAATTAAGTGATGAAAAAGGAATAGAAAGACAGTTGTCTATTCCATATACTCCTCAACAAAATGGTGTTGCGGAGAGAAGAAACAGAACCCTACTGGAAATGGTTAGGTCCATGATGGCACATGCTAACTTACCTATCACTTTTTGGTGTGATGCGTTGTTAATCGCTGCCTATGTACTTAACCGAGTGCCTTCCAAATCAGTTACTTCCACTTCATATGAGTTATGGATAGGTAGAAAACCGGACTTAAGTTTTCTTAAGCCATGGAGTTGTGCTGCCTATCTTCATGAGTCCTCTCACAAGTTTGGGAAATTGGGTCCCAAAGGAAATAATAGTATTTTCATGAGATACTCCGAACACTCAAAAGGGTATGTGTTCATAGGTGAGCAGGAAAATGGGAGTATAATTGAATCTGAATCACGGGATGTCACATCCTTAGTGGATGAATTTCCTAAGAGGGGCGAAATATGGGAAGATTACTTCCTATTTGAAATCTTAGATTAAGATAATGATATTATGGAGTTCGTCCAAGTGGGAGTAATATGAGAAGTGATGAATTGAATTCGACTCATTCTTAATTGCAACTACATGATGAGACAACATTGTCATTATCTAATCCTAGTGGGAGCATTATGGGGAATGATGTGCTAAGTGTACAATCTCCCATATGGTGAACAAAGTCGCCAAAGTTTTCCCTGTCGACGTTTTTGACATTGAAGGGGAAACTTTTATGATTGCTCCACAAGATGAGGATGAGCCAAGAAATATTAATGAGGTTCTGAATAGCCCTAGTAAGGAAAAATGGATTAATGCAATGGAAGAGGAAATGGAGTCAATGAAATCAAACTAAGTCTGGGAACTCGTTGATCTTCCAAAAGGATGTAGAGCTATTGGGAACAAATGGGTTCTCAAAATAAAGCAAAAGGCTGATGGCTCGATAGAAAGGCATAAGGCTCACCTTGTGGCGAAGGGGTATAATCAACAGGAAGGAATTGATTATGAAGGATTATTTTCTCCTGTAATGAGATTTGCCTCGATTCGCATTATTCTGGCAATAGTGACAAGTCTGGATCTTGAGTTACATCAAATGGATGTAATGACTGCTTTTCTCAATGGAGAATTAGAGGAAGAAATATATATGGAACAACCTGTTGGTTTCATAGTGAAAGGCCAAGAAGACAAGGTATGTCGACTTTTGGGATCGATAAACGGCCTTTAGCAGTCGTCAAGACAATGATATATACGTTTTCATAATGCCATAATGGCATATATCTTTACAATGATTGATGAGGATCATTGTGTATATATCAAAAGATCCAAGGATCAATTTGTGATCATATCATTATATGTTGATGATATACTAATTGCCGGAAGCAATATGGAGTTTGTTAATATTGTCAAAAGTTGGTTGTCTTCCAACTTTGAGATGAAAGACATGGGTGATGTTGCATACATTCTTGGAGTTAAGATTTCGAGATTGTAAACCCATAGACACTCCTATTGCAAAAGGTGAAGGGTTGAGCCATAGACTGTGTCCAAGGACTCCACAAGAGAAGGAATAAATGAAATATGTTCATTATGTTAGTGCTGTTGGAATGCTTGATGTACGCTATGATGTGTACAAGACCCGACATATGTTTTGCAGTTGGAATGGTGAGTAGATACCAATCCAATCCAGGTCCAGCACAATGGAAAGCCGTTAAGAGAATACTAAGGTATCTAAAGGGGACTGCTGATTATACGCTGAGTCATTAAGAAAAGGATCTGCGACTCTGAGGCTATACTGATGATGATTGAGGAGGAGATTTAGATGAAAGAAAATCTATCTCTAAGTTTGTTTTCTTACCGAATAATGGCACCATATGTTGGAGCAGTAAGAAACAAAAGTGTATAGCCTTGTCCACGATGGAAACTGAGTCCGTGGCATTATCAGCAGCAGTATATGAGGATGTTTGGCTTAAGAGATTTTTTGGATCATTTAGGTGTTATTGGAAGTGCTGCAGATTCGTTATTGGTTAACGATGATAGCCAAGCAGCTAAAGTGTACACCAAAGATCCAAAATATCATGGCAAGACCAAACATATAGATACCAAGTATAACTTTGTCAAAGATATGATTGCACGAAAAGATGTGAACTTGGAGTACATACTACGCATAGAATGGTAGCAGATCCTATGACAAAGCCAATACCTAGAGATGTGTTTTGTGGTCATGTGAAATCTCTAGGATTGCGTAGAGGTTGATGTACTGAATATTGTAATTTCCCTAAGTGTTCACATTTGATGAATTTATGTTTTCATCATTAATGCCTATGAATCTTTGTGTGATCTTTATGCATCTTAATGCTTAGTGCATTATTTTAAGTTGAGGAAGTATGTCGGACAGATATAAGATTAGCCCACTCACACGGGTAATCGCCTCTATTTCTTGTGTGATGAATAGAGATGAGACTGTTTTTAAGCTTATTATCTAGGTGATAATCGAGAGCTCAAGCTTAAAACACGTATGTCGCCTTAACTAAGTGTTAAGATGAGGACATAATACTTACTATGTCCGAAAGTAAAATACCCCACATATTTTACTTTATCCGTCTATGATGCCGGATGTGAGTTCGATGAATTTTGTGAATGAGTAGATACGTGAACTCAAGTTAGACATTGGGTATGTCTGAACTATCATCTGTACGGTATTGAAGATGTAGACATACGCTCCATGGGAAATGAGTTAATACCGTAATACGTATTTCATACTACGTATGCATGAGACGACCAATAAGAGTGGCAAAAGTTTGATCTCAACTTTTATGTCGTGTGAGACTCTTGAGGAAAAGAGTTCCTCAATTTTTGAGTCCCCTCATGACTCTTACTTATTCTCAAGATTTCTATTTAGTGTTTGCTATCTTAGGATGTTGCCAATGGTCATGAGTTTGATTCGATCTAATGGGGCATTTCTAGAAAAGCAAGCTGAACTAAAATTGAGAGTTTGAAGGAAGAGGAAGATCGATTTTGGAAAATCACATTGTAGTTTTGTATTCACCGGTTAACCAATTATGACTGTCTTTGGGATAATCATAATTGTGAATACAATATATATATCATTGTTTAAAAGAGATCAAGAGAGATATAAATGTGATTGATCGATCTAGGGTACTGCATACTAAATCTACTCAGGATGTGATGCCCATTATGAGCTGCTATATATTCCTAATAGATGTATAGCAACGAGCTCTCAAAGTATGCTGGTCGCACGGATTATTCACCGGTATGAATGTTGAAAGAGAGAAAAAGAGGATTCTGTTCGGCCCATCATGTTAAGTGAGAGTCTATGATGGATTTTTCTCGATATGGATGAGTAGGGCTGTCCGCCCATGTTGGTTTTGTACCACCATGTGCGAGTGGGAGATGATGGATTTATGAGATGGGCTTAAGGCCCGTCCGCCCAAGTTGGCCCAAAAAGCCCGGCCCACGGGAATAGGGCCCGTGGATGGGGAAGGTATAAAAGGGAGGAGAGAGAGAGAGAAGACACCCGTTGGTTGGAATCAATTTCAACGTACGTTCTCCCTCTCGCGTTCTCTCTCTCCCCAAAAAAAGAAGAAAAAAGAGGCATACGGCTTCTATTTCTTCCCTTCAAGGCTTCATCGGATCGAATTGATCAGAATTTCTTCCTCTTCTTCGGCATTGGTGTTTAATCTGTGGCTAACAAGGTACGCTCGATTTCGTGGTGTGCTTTACGATCGGTGATACGTGTTTTCCCGGGCTTCGTCTTCCGCATTCGATTTAGGGGTTCGATTTAGTGTCGAATCCGGTTTTCGGGGATCCGTTATTCCCAACACTCTCAAAGTCATGCACAACTCTCCCTCCCCAGAAGCACAGCACACGACTGAGCCGCGAACCACCCCCCCAAAAAAAAAAGAAAAAAAAAGACACAGAGAATTCTGAATTACTGGCTATATTTCACTGACGCTGCAGAAGCATACTGTTGAGCTACCACCAGATTCTCTTGTCAAATTCAACCGCTTGGTTTGTCAACGTGGCTTCACATATATGCACCAGCCTTAACGGATGAAGATTTCCAGCAAGCCACATTCAAAAGTGAAAGATAGCAGCATATCAAACAAGTGCAACAACAATAACACGTGATTTCTAACAAATAAAGTATCCGGCTATGATCTTCCTCTTAAAAATCTTCTTCTTAAGATATAAATTGAAAGATGAATCTCTCCTACACAGAATGTACTCCATTAATAAAACGAATTTGCAATTTTTCCCATAGAACAGATTTTAAAGTTGTGCCTCAGGTCTATGTTTAGTCAATTCACAAATTTACTTTATTAAGCAATGTAGAGGACTTAAGTTGGTGGAACACAGTCAACCTGATAAATATTAACTTGCAGTGTGCCACATAATGTAACCAAATGGAAGATTTGCTATCTTATTAGAGCAAATCAATAGGAGACACTACAAAGAAGACCACACGGTTGAGTGACAAACCGTCCCTAATTGTACGAGCAATAGCACTACAGCCATCTTTATCTGGCTCTCAAGGTTCTCTCTCTTTGTGACCTGCCATGGAGACCTTTATGATTATTGTTATGTTGGTGTTGGAGCAGGGAAGCCGAAAGTGATTTCCGCTTACTTGCTGGCTGTTTTGGGAGGGAACACTACCCCAACTGCTGATAAGTTGAAGGACATTCTTCGATCAGGTGGTGCATGCTCCTTCATTTCCTTCCTTTGCCCTTGATAACATTTGAATTTTCTTTAGGTGGTTTCACGTTGGAACCGTTTGTGTATCATTTGTGGGATTGTTTAGTGATTTTTCTTTTTTTGGTTTCTTATTTCCAAAGTTGTCTCGTTTGTAATTTGGCATCGTTTGTCCTAACGTAGGAACCACAGTTTTTGGTTAGAGTGCGTGATGCTTGTTCTGTTAGATTTTCCCATTACTTGCGGAAAGTGGAATTTTCAATGTCCTAGGTGGGGTTCCCTTTCTATGTTCATGTGTTGAATAAAATTCGCATGGTCTCATGAAGTGGAAAGGCATTCGGGTCAAAGTTCTAATGACAAAATTTGCGATACGGTTGGTCAAATCATATAATGGGGCTTTGGATCATGATGTCGTCTTTTTCATGTCATGTTTCTCATTTTAAAAAATTGCTGAAGTAACAGAGACATGGATCACGGGAACGGATGGAGAATAAAGAAGAAGGAAGAAAAGAAATGCAACCTATTAGAGCATACTGAATTAATTTCCGGGTTTACCATGAATTTGTTTTATTTGTTGGAGCAATTCTATCAAAACTTTCCATAAGTGAATTTTCTTTTCTATCGCTGTCATTTCGGGTTCATACTAAAAGATTGGCTTCTTGGGTCCACGGTGCGGAGGCCGACGATGATGAGATTGAATTGCTCTTCTTCGAAGTCAAGGGAAATGACATCACTAAATTGATTACATCTGGAAGAGAGAAGTTGGCGTCAGTGCCTTCCAGTATTGTTAAGAGTTGCTACAGCAACGGCTCTTGTTAGTAGGGGAGGTGGCGGCGACGTGCCAGCAGCTGAAGCAAAGGAGGAGGAGAAAGTCAAGGAGAAGGAAGAGTCCAATGACGTGAGTTTCGTCCGGGATTTTAGTTCGAGTGGGGTCTTGCATTCTTTCTGGTTGTTTCTTGATTTTCTAGATTCTAACACACTGTTTGCACAAAAAGTGACACATGCATCGACACGGAGCACCTTTATGTTTGCATGCACAACATGCGGTGGCAAACAACGATTTTCTCCATTGGGAGGGTTCAAATCATCCAAATGAATTTTTAACAACATAAAAATGGTCATCCGGCACAATTTTTTCGGTTTTCTACCAGCCCTTACATGCAAATCATGAGAAAGTAACATGGGGTCAACTGTTCAATTACTAAGGTTGTCTCTTGATCAATTATCTTGATCCAAGGTTTCAAATAGGGAGTAATCTTCCCATATTTCGCCCTTCTTAGGAAATTCATCCTCTAAGAATGTGACATCCCGTGATTCAAATTCAGTTATACTCAAACTTTCCTGCTCATCTATGAACACATACCCTTTTGAGTGTTCGGAGTATCTTATGAAAATACTCTTCTTTCCTCTGGGACCCAATTTCCCAAACTTGTGAGATGACTCAAGAGTATAGACAGCACAACCCCATGACTTAAGAAAACTTAAGTTCGGTTTTCTACCTGTCCATAACTCATATGAAGTGAAAGTAACTGATTTGGAAGGTACCCGGTTAAGTATATAGGCAGCAGTTAACAACGCATCACTCCAAAAAGTAATAGGTAAGTTAGCATGTGCGCCATCATGGACCTAACCATTTCCAGTATGGTTCTGTTTCTTCTCTCCGCAACACCATTTTGTTGAGGAGTATATGGAATAGACAACTGTCTTTCTATTCCTTTTTCATCACATAATTTTATAAACTCATCAGATAAATATTCTCGACCTCGATCAGATCTTAATACTTTTATTTTCTTGTCTAATTGATTTTCTACCAAGTTCATAAACCTTTTGAAATAACTTAATGCTTCAGATTTATGAGAAATCAAATAGACATATCCGAATCGAGTATAATCATCTATAAAAGTGATGAAATAAACAGCCCCATGCCTTCCTCTTACATTCATTGGACCACAGACGTCAGAATGGATTAAATGCAGAGGAAATTCAACTCTTTTACCTTTTCCAAATGGTTTCCTTGTCGTTTTCCCTACTAGGCAATGCTCACATATGGGCAAATCGACTTTTTCAATATTGCCCAACAAGCCCTCTTTGGCTAGTCTATTCATACGTTGTTGGCCAATATAACCAAGTCTAGCATGCCACACATTCACATCATTATCATATGAATTAGGAGACGTGAGAAGGGAATAACAAACATTTGCATTAACATAGTCAATATCTAATACAATGAAACCATCCAGAAAATAACCACAACCATAGTAATTTGTATCCAAAAATAAATCCACACCTCTATTATGGAAGTTCATATTAAAACCTAGTTTAACCAATACTAAAACAGATACTAAATTCCAACGAATCTTCGGAGCATACAATACATCATGTAGGAACAAAGTGCGTCCACCACGCATGTTCAGTTGGTAGGTGCCAATTCCTTTCACTTCAGCTCTGGAGTTGTTTCCCACATAGATCCACTTAGTTCCAGTTGGTACTCATCGAAATTCCACGAAGGATCCTCTATCCTTCGCTACATGGTTTGTCACTCCTGAATCTACATTCCACAAAGGATTAGACTCAGTCAAGAATACAGAACTCGACACAAAAGCAAAGTTCTGAAAAGTACAAGGGGTGTATACCTTCTTTGGCTCACGACAGTCGCGAGCATAGTGACCCTTCTTGTCACAATTGTAACACTTCACCCTTGTAAGCTTCTTCATCCGAGGACGCTTTCCTCTTTCATGTTGGTTAAGCTTAGGTTTCTTCCCTGAAGGACCTGCTTCCTTACCTTTCCCTTTATCAAACCAGTTAGGATGTTTGCGCTTGGAGCTCGAAGCTCCATGTGAGCTAGAACCAGCATGATAAATTTCAGCTTCCGGCTTAGCCGCCAAGAGGCGGTCCTCTTCCAGCTCAAGATGACGCACTGCATCCTCAAATGTTTTGATATTTTCATTATGAGTCAGGTGCACCTTCATATGCTCCCAACTCTGAGGCAAGGAACGAATCACTACTTGCACTTGCTGCTCATCAGTCAGGACATGGCCAGCATCTTTCAGCTCATTTATCATATTTGGCATCTTTCTAAGATGTTACTTCATGGTCTGACCATGAGGCTTCTTATAAGAGTCAAACCTAATAGTGAGCTGCCTTAGTCTGGTCACCGAAGTATGACCAAATCTTGCTGCCAATGCTTCTCACATTTCCTTGGCATTCTCAAAACGCCTAAACTCTCGCATGACATCATTTTCCATGCTGCTCAGCAACGTAATGCGAGCAAGAGAGTTCTTTCTTTTCCATACAGCAAATGCTTCCTTATCTCTCTTGTGCTGTGCAGTGTTTCCTTCTTCAAGTTCTACCATGGTCAGGTTAAGAGTTTCTAGTGCATCTTGCTCTTCCAACACATATTGGATTTTCATGTGCCATATTTCATAATTATCGCCATTTAGTTTTTCACCTTTGTTCAACTCGGCAACTATGCTCTTTGTGGCTGAAGCCATTGATCTAAACACATCAGACATATATGCACGAATTATTAATGCCTATCATTTATGCATCCTTTTTGCACAGACCCATCATATTAATTAACAATTTCAAGTAAGGTTTCAGAATCAAAAGGTCACTATGTTTCAAATCATCCTCCAAAAATCCTAACTGAAAACTATCATTAATATAATTGTCTTATGCAAAATAAATTCTATAAAGCTACAAAAACTTCTATGAACTACCCACAGCAATCAACAATAACAGAAAAGCAAATAATATCTGACATCCAATAGAATAATAATGCTTTCACATAATATAACTAACATATCAGTTGCTACATCAACAACAATCAGGTAGTAAACATTACATAAGACGTTCACAAAGCACACTTAACAAAGGCTAGCCAATACATCTAACACCAAGTCAGTACACGAACTGGGAAAGATCCTCTTTTTTTCAATTTCTTGATCTTTTCCCTTGTAACAATCCAGTAATAATCATCTATAAAATCCATCACAATTTTCCTATATGAAGCGGCTCTGTTGACATCCCATATGTGATTTAACACTCCTTGCCATTCTGGTGGAAGGGTGTTCATGAAAAATCGCATCATCTCAGACTGTGGCAAGGGACAACCATTCCATATGACCTTTTGAATTTTCCCGTTGACTTCAAGGACGTGATAAATTAAGTCACCACTCTCCCATCGATGATCAGTCAGCTCAGCTATCAACTTAGAAAGCCTTTCCTTTTGTTCATCGGTAATTGCGCGAATAGGTGTGCGAAACCTAAGGGGAGGCATTGTTCCTGCAACAAATGCAGAACAAATAAAGGATCACATATAATCTACATAGACTTAATTGGAAAAAGAAACACATTCTTTTCCTCCTCCTTTTTTTTTTTTGGTCAACGGTCAACGGGTCGACGGTTGCCGGGTCGGGCTGGCCGGTCGGGCCGAGTCGGACGGACCGACCCGGCACGTGCGGCATGCATGCAGCTGACGTCACGATGACGTCAGCTGGCACGTGCCTCGCACGCGCCAGCGATAGCACATGCGCACGTGCGTCACACGTGCGCGTGTCGGTCGCGCGCGCGTGTGCGACGCACTCGCCTCCCCTGCGAATCGGCGCGTGCGCCGCACGTGCGCGCGTCGGTCGCGCGCGCGTGTGCTACGCACGCGCCTTCCCCTGCGAATCGGCGCGTGCGTCACACGTGCGCGCGTCGGTCGCACGCACATGTGCGATGCACGCGCCTCCCCTGCGAATCGGCGCGTGCGTTGCACGCGCTGAAGACGCCGGTTCGTTCCGGCTCGGGTGTTCCGCCACTCGTCGCTATCATCTCGACGAGACCTTCCATCCTACGCCATCAGAAATCGATTTCAACTTACAGAAACTCGAAAAAATGGATGAACAGTGCTCGGGTATCGGGATTTTCGCCCCGATCGGTATCGGCCGATTATTTTCACGAAAAAATCAATAAAAAATCACCCATAAACATGAAAGGGGTCGGGAAAAACATAGAAAAGGATCGGGAAACAAGAACTACGGCTTTGATACCAATGTTGGGAATGTCGGATTCCCAAAAACCGGATTCGACACTAAATCGAACCCCTAAACTTGTGCGGAATACGAGCCCAGGAAAAACACATGCATCACTAGGCTTCCAATTTTGGTCGCGGAGCGAAGGAGCAAGGCAAGTCAAATGTGCTCCGAAAACCGTGTTGTAAATTGTTTTCATATTGAGGAACCGATTTAACATTAAATTCATGGACTACTTTAATATTCAAAGGATTTTGTTAACGAATGTCTCGAGAACATTGAGTTAAGTAATCAATTAAAAAATTATAACTTTTTTTAGTACTCGAACTATGAAAATTATATTAATTTGAATTGAGTACACTTAAGCTGATCAATTGTTTATGTGTTGATTAATTATAATTTTAACATTCAGACAGGATTCTACAAAATGCACGAGAAATTCAATCCAGTCTTTCTTCGCTTTTTGTCTGAAGAAAAGGAAAAAAGCATAAAGCCAAGCTGAGTGGGCCCCATCACGTTTCTAGAGCACAGAGCCATTTTCCTCCTCCTTTCTTTCCTCACGCAACAGAGCGATGTAGAAGGAGATGGAGCAAGCAAAGAAAGTTAGGAAGCTAAAAAGAGTTGGGGCAGGGTTTATATAAGGAAGCTGGACATTACTAGGCTTCCAGTTTTGGCCCAAGAGCGAAGGAGCAAGGCAAGTCAAATGTGCTCTGAAACCGTGTTGTAAATCGTTTTCATATTGAGGAACCGATTTAACATTAAATTCATGGACTATTTTAATATTCAAAGGATTTTGTTAACGAACGCCGGTAACATTTGAATTAAGTAATCAATTAAAAAATTGTAACTTTTTTTAGTACTCGAACTATGAAAATTATATTAATTTGAATTGAGTATGCTTAAGCTGATCAATTGTTTATGTGCTGATTAATTATAATTTTAACATTCAGACAAGATTCTACGGAATGCACGAGAAATTCAATCCAGTCTTTCTTCGCTTTTTGTCTTAAGAAAAGAAAAAGAGCACAACGCCAAGCTGAGTGGGCCCCATCACGTTTCTAGAGCGTGTGGGGCCGGTTTGCACAGCGCCAAGTTACTATTGGCTGGAAAGCAGTAGCGCTGCCTTCACTTATTCGAGAATTTAGTCTAAGATATAAAATATTTTTCTTGACTTTCTCTTTAAGATTTAAATTATCATTCAACATGAAGAAAATATGTGTAAATCTATGTATTGACATTAATATCATGAGAATTTCGGTTGCTAAAGATTGAATAAAATCGAAGTGCATCTATAAAAAATTTAAATTGAACAAAAGTACAAAATATAAAACATAAAATAACAATCTATCCAAACACATTAAATCATTTATTTAAAAAAACTTTTCAAGCAAGTTTTTATCATGACGTGACCAATAGAAGGCCGGAGGAGGTCAACTGATTTAATAGCCCTCTATAAAAGCTTTCATTCCTCTTCTTTTATTCTCTCTCATCTTATCTTTATTACCTTAAACCATCTCTTTTGACAGGGACCTCTAGTGGATAGACTTAACATGTTTGGAGGGGATAAGCTAGTTAGGAATTTTTCCGAGAAAAATAAAAGCAAGAGATTTATCGTGGGATTGAGAAGGTGCAATCTACTTGACAAAAATAACTAGCTTTAATTAGGTTTCCAAAAGTGAAAACCTACCTTTTTTAATTGTAGCAAGTGAATTTTCATGACATGACCAATGGAAGGCCAGAGGAGGTCAACTGGTTTAATATTCCTCTTTTTTTTTTTGCTCTCCTCTTATCTTTATTACCTTAAACCATCTCTTTTGACAAGGACCTCTAGTAGATAGACTTAACATGTTTGGAGGGGATAAGCTAGTTAGAATTTTTCCGAGAAAAATAAAAGCAAGAAATTTATCGTGGGATTGAGAAGATGCAATTTACTTGACAAAAATACCCAACTTTAATTAGGTTTCCAAAAGTGAAAACCCACCTTTTTTAATTGTAGCAAGTGAATTTTCATGACATGACCAATGGAAGGCAGAGGAGGTCAACTAGTTTAATATTCCTCTTTTTTTTTTCTCTCTCATCTTATCTTTATTACCTTAAACTATCTCTTTTGACAAGGAGCTCTAGTGAATAGACTTAAATCAGGTTTGCAAGTAAAAACCGCAAGAGGACGAAGTAAACCAGATTTGCTAGTACGAGTAAACACAGCCCAACCCTTTCAAACATCAGAAAGATGTATCATGGTGGTGAGATATGATATAACATAAGCAAACATCAGATCAAGGCTTTAAGCAGCAATTAATGACGACTCCGTAACGATGCTGAAATTTCCAAATATGATTTTAGCAAAGGATCTAGTGGATCAATGGAAGGCTCACCTCCCCGCATCCCAGGAGTTAGCTATTTCATTACTTAAATTCGAGATCAATGAATTCTTTTCCGTTCTTCGACACTAAATTGGTCGCTGCATTATTTGCAAAGAGAAAATGTGGGCTTTCTCTTTCCTATTTTTCAGATTTTTTAGAGATATTATGACAACACAAGATCAAAAATAAAAAGGAATGAACAGACAATTTACACTTCTGTTGTTAGGTTGATCCACAAATGCCGGGCCTGGAGCTAATCTTTTCCCTTTCCTTGGCAAATCAAGTTCAAGCCTAGCGAGAGAACGATGCACGAGGGTGGGTATGAACCCATAAAAATGAATTCAAAATCACAATGATAAATCCGAAGCACTAGTTAGTCCCTGATTCATTATCTTCCTTCATCTACGAGGATTTCATTTGTCCACCATTTCCTCTCAGAATCAACTTCAGACAAAAAGGGCCAGAGGGAATCGGAGTGTTCCTCTGGATATCATGTCAGGGGCCAGAACCGTCCACTCTCCAAAAATCCACTGATAAATCAGCCATATTCAAGACTTTGGGACAGTCACATTTAGGATTTTAACATCTTGATACGGTTTGTCAGCCCTGTCCACTTTCACCTTCTCTATCCCCTGCAACAACATGGTAAGGGTTTCAAGTTTTTCTCAATCTGTCAGAAACTTATCCAAAGATCCTATTCAAACAGATAAAGAAATCAACAAATCCACAGAGCTAGGCTAATGTTCTCGTCATCGAGAAGTTCTTGACCAGAGTAGGACGCTACCAGTTCCTCCAGAAACTAACAGCCCAAAGCTCAAGCAATGACTGCATTATCACATCCCATCAAGGAAACTACTGTGTTGCACCAAATTCAGTGATCCAATAATAGATGCATTGCGACGTCAACGACTATCATGCATGCCTTGGCAACAGGAAACTAAGATCTTATTACCTGTACAACATCCATTCCCTTGGCAACTCTACCAAAAACAGTGTGCTTGTTATCTAACCATGGTGTGGCCACTGGCCACTGTGGTGATAAAAAACTGAGGACCATTGGTGTTGGGGCCTGCATTTGCCATTGACACTGTGAAAGGCCTGTCATGCCTCAAACTGCAGCAACAGAATGTGCAATTCAAGGTCAGATTTCTTCTGGCAAAACCATCTTACACAAAAAAAAAAAAAAAAAAAAAAAAAAAAAGCAATTAGAACAGTACCCAAGAGGAAAAAACAGATGCAAGTACATAATAAAAATCAATTAGGAGACTGACAAATTTATACCCAATAAAAGAAAAATACTACTATTATGGGAGCGCGTTGATAGCCAAATTAAAGTACCTCATGAGCTAATTTTGCTAAAACAAATGAAATGGGAGTATTGGCAGCAAACTAGAGTACCTAAATATATTGAATCAAAAATTGCAAATTCAGAGACTCAGACACGTGCTAGTAAGTCAAACAGAACTTCAGCGAGCAGTCGAGGAGAACGTAATTTCCAAGGAAAGATGAATATTCCTATCCTCAATCTTTATAATCTTTGAGTAGACTTTCTCAGCCTTCTGATGCTATGAATAAAGTCAAAAGAGTTTACCATTCCTTAGCTGTTTACGATATTTTTATGATGAACTGGCTAGACACTTCACCCCCAAACCGAGACTATTACTTCCACAACCTGCTTAATATTTGCATTAGCAATCTCAGACCGAGAAAACATAATTTTAGGGGAGGCACAAAAGCAAGAGTACATCCTTGTTTTGCTTTACATCTCATATTATATTGATGATAAGTAAAATCACCTTTTGTGGAATTCGTCCTCAAACTCCCTTCCCCAAATTGATTGTCCTCCAGTGCCATCTCCCAAAGGGTCACCTGTCTGTATCTTGAAGCCTTTGATAACCCAATGAAAGATAAGATTATCATAGTAGCCGTTTCTGCAGTGAGTGGTAAAGTTCTCCACAGTTTTTGGACACTCCTCTGGGTACAGCCGCATATGAATGTCGCCCATTGTTGTATGAAGAATCTAGCAAACAAGCACAAAAGTGAATGTCAAAAACTAACCATGCAAAGCACTTATAGAATGGATACAAGCGGAGGTTGCTGAAGAGGCTTATGAACAATAGCAAAAGTATTTTGCATCATGATCCAGGAAAAATGACAAAACTCAAAAGAACATGAAACAGGAAGTTAAGTGGAACGAAGATACTTGTATCTTGCTCTCTGGAAGAAATGGAAAATGAAGAGTTAGAACAACTTTTTATGGTGCCACTTATGTGTTTGCGACAAAACTTTGAAAACCATTATTTAATTAATACATGGTGTGATGAACTATTTCAAATTTCAGAATAGATTTTACAGTTCACTGTTGCAACAAAACTTTGAAAAACTTTATTTAATTTATACATGGTGTGATGAACTATTTCAAAATTCAGAATAGATTTTACAGCTCACTGTTGTCTCACTTCGACAGGGCCACAAATCAAATTTCAAGATCATTTCACCACTTTAGACCCCCAGTTTAATGTGCTCCAGACTAACATTTTTACAGACTCACTCTCACAGAAGGACAAGTCATTTATCTCTGTTTTATTGACATTGCAGGCTTCTCTTCCATGCAATCAACTGTTCTTTGTACTTAACCACTTTCCCCAAAAATTCTAGTAAGAAATAAGGTCGAACACTCCACCCTTACACCCCCCCACCCCCGCTTTTTCTCCTTTTCATTTCTTTCCCTTCATGACATTCTCCCATTTCCAACATCATATTCATTTCCACGTAGCCACATGAGAAGAATTCCCTAAAGCATTCTGTGGTTCACAGTCGATCCATTCCCAAAAGCAGCACCCTCAATTGGGGAGCAAATTCCTATACGTACAATCTGGAGATACAAAAGCTTTATCACTCTTTTGCTTCTCCACATGCTTCCCTCTGAGTTGAAAAATAAAAAGTAGGAAGAGAACTGGAGGAAAAAGGAGAGAAAAAATCTGCTATTTAGAATTACCCACAATAATGTCCTGTATCTAGTTGATCTTTACAGGAACAATCTACCCTACAATGTCAAGCACAATGTAAGGAGGAAGAAACTCACCACATTGTCGGGAAGTGAAGTAGTAACCGATTTTCCTATATCAGATACAGCCAGAAGCTCATCGGGAGGAGGCTTCTCATTGAACACGTGCCTCCCCTTTGTTGCATCTTCAGGTTCCTCAGGTTCTATCCGACTATAATCAAATGAAAAGGGAACTAACAACTTATCCAAACAAAAACTAGTCTAGAAGCAAACTTCTCACAAATAAAGTAACATGTGCCATAGGGTTATAGCAGTATATCTGATGATGCTAAAATGATTTCTAAAACACTGTTAGGCAATGCCGCAGAACTTGATCATCTAAGAAATACCAGGACATTAGATAATAAAGACATGCTAAAGGTTGGGAATCAAGCTCCAAATGCATTTGCCCAAAAAATGACTAACTACTGCAATAGAATGATACCTGAATAAATAGATTCTATGTTTCTTGAATGCACAGCATAAAAGTGTAGGACCCATTAGTGGCTCCTTGTTCTCATTTGCATTTGCGGCAGCAGCAGGGATTTTTCTCACTTTTTTGCTGCTTCTGTCCCCTTGATACAGGGCAATTCTCAAGGAAACCTGATTGACAAATGAAAACAATATCACATCTCAAATGAAAAGTAGACTGCATTGCAAGTGCATTCAGAAATGTTGGAAATTATGATCCATTTTCTCTAAAACTATCTAGTAACTACTGACTTAATCATGAAGGCAAGAACGTTGGCAGCAGCATCTATGTTGAAGATTGTCTAGAATTGTTGAGAATGGAGTTTGCTAGCTGAACCTAGAAGATTCACATGGGATTGCATGCAAGCAGAAGCCAAGTTGAAGAAGAAATCCTAGAACAAGCTAGAGAAGTCTACATGCATGGGAAATCTTGAAAATAAGTCAACAATGGCTGCTTAACCATGAAGGAAGAAGGATCAAGAGTACGTGGGCAGCAAGAGTACTTGGAGAAAAAGAAAAATAGTTGTCTTACAGCTGTACTATAGCGGTGAAAAAAGTCAAAATTATCATGCTCGTAGTCGGTGGAGTTGCTCTATAAATAGAGCCTAGAATCATTCATGTAGTGTGTGTGAGGTAAAACCTCCACAAGGTGGAGTGAACCCTCCACCATGAGAAGTCTTAGACCTCCACCATGCTCATGTGGGGAGTGAGCACCAATATCTTCATCAAACTATTTTGTTCAACTAATGAAACTATTTTCCCCCATATCCATGTTCTTTATCCTTCAATTATCCTATCTTATCCCTTGTCCATCCACTACAAACTATACCATACACTTGCACACACCATTAACCAAAAACTATAATCAATACCAAAACTGTGCTTCCGCACACACACATCAAAATTTTTAACAAGAAGGGAGAAATTACCTCAAGAGACTCATCATAAACTCATCTCAGTTTGCCAGACTTAAACCAAAAAACTCTGATCCTACGATCTGGTGATGTAACAGAAAATTGCTTCCCATCTGGGCTCACCTGAACAGGCATTACCAGGGAACAACTTTAGATTGTAAACATAAGGCTAAGCACTTAAAAGGACATAGAATGCTTCACAAAGAACAAATTCAATACCTCAATAGCTGAAACGCTTGTTTTACATTTCACAATTTCGAATAGATTAGTATCACTCTTTAACGTAAAATTCACCCTGCAAGCAACAGAAAAGAGCAGAAGATGTTATGCAGCTTATTCATGCAAAAGATGAGCCTGACCCTTATGAGGTAAAATAATCTCTGACACCCAAAAATGCAAAGGAAAAGGACAACATCATAGGATAATCAAATGGTAGTCAACTTATGAATTCACTTTATCGTCATGTTCATGCAGGAACTTGAATGCTATACTTCAACGACCCAGTTGTCATGTTCATGCAGGAACTCGAATGCCATTCAGCACTTTCCAATCAGGAGAATCTTCTTCTTTTGCAACAAAAAGCCCAACAAAGGTTTGCCAATAAAATAAGAGCATTCATACATAAGCCATGCTAATGCTAGCATAGTAATTTTGCAACTAGCATTCATTGGTAAGCACCACCTTAGGGGTAGCTATACCCTATTTGGCCCTACAAAGGTTAAGGAGGCATATGTGTACGGACACAAAACACTCCTTTTCTTTGTGAACATGGGCGATGGTGAGCACTCAAGCAGGATTTTCTCATTAGATTCAATACATGGTTGATCATCCAGTACTAGGAATCAATTCATCAAGCGATTACTAAATCAAGAACCTCAACAAGCATAGAAATTGATGAAACTGGCACAGATATGCTTTTAGCAAGGAAATTTGAAAAGTTATTATCCCAGGTTCAACTACTATTCATGCACTTAAAAAACATACAAAAAACTTAGGTGAATGGTCCAAAAGCCAAAAGAAAGCACTTGGTCTCTACTAATTTATACATAGCAGGAACTTCATAAACAACTTTGCCATGGACAGATGAAATGTTCTCATCTGTATACTCAACTGAACAAAACACCAACAGCTTTTATCCTCTCCTTCTGGACTCGCTGTGGGCAATTGCCCTCTCCATCTGCAGGAAACGAATTGACAGTCGGATCAGTAATGTAACCAGAGCAGCAAATGAATCATATTCAGCATCAAAATGAAATCTGCAGATGATGTGCATAGGATAAAGACGAATAGCTGAAACTTAGAATTTGTTCATTCTAAATGTCATAATACTTTGATGAGCTTGATCAATTTGTACGTCCATTGCCACGGAGAGAAGATGCATCCTCAATTAGTTCAACCAAAATAAGGGCACTACTAATGGAATACTGTTGCAACATGATAACGCGTGGCAGAATGAGACTCTGATTAGAGCCTAACCATAGACAAGCATCTCCATTGTGAGTTCCACACTTTATTCGCAAGTAACGCTACTTGCAAAAAGTAAAAAGACTGTATGACAACCTCATATTTGCTTCCCTAAGATGTGAAGCTCATCTCATATCCAATAACAATATTCTCTTTCTTGTTCGTCTTTGGGAATTGTTCAGCGGTCTCTTGTTTATCAGGATGTTTGGAGTCCCAACTAACATTTTCTAAGTACTTCTCCAGATTAATCGATGGCCTTGTTCGGCTTAACATTCATTCCTTTGATAATTTCAAAGCCTTCAATATCCTAATTCATGAAGTATAAAGAGTTCTTGGTGAAACCATGAAGAATTGCGAATACTTCGGGTCTTTCAAGAGAAGCATAAGCAGATTTCATTTGATAGAGGCAGTAGCTGGTATAGGGTTCTGAGTTTGTCACGAAAGTGGTAGTACTCATTCACCACCCATTCATACGATGTCTCGCAACTAGAAGAGAACCACAGAGACACAAGTGTCAAATAGACCATATGTTCACATAGTCAGCAACTCAGCAAGAACCATAAGCATTGTTAGGTTAAATTAGATGCACAGGTAAATAAGCTTCTCATGTTCAAAGCAAGATTTCATGTCAGTAAATTGCTTTTCAAAATCTTCATTGGATGCAGATCACCAATATTGTTTTTGTAAGGAAGAGAAATTGCTATCTCGATGTAAATGAATACAACAGCAAATTATTGAAGACACAGGCATCATAGATAACATTTTGCATAATGTATCTTTGATCAAAGTTATGGCTAAAGCCAGAAGTTAAAAGTTAACACCACAGCCAGATCCAAGCCTGAGAGACCTAGAGCCAGTCACTCAACAGACAAGCGCTAAACCAAGATCAAGCGAGCAATCTAGTAAAATTACCTAACACCTTCTCGAACTTCCAAGAAAACCATGCACTAATAACACAACTGTTAGTGCATAGTAGTGCTAGGTAAAAACTGGTGCACTTTTTTAGAATCTTAGCAAAAGCTTTTAAACTTTTCGAGCACGTTGGTTCAACTGCACTTCACGCGAGGCATTGACTAAACTATTGCTCTATGTTCTTGGAGAAGTCTGTGTATGATTCTAATCTAAATACCCTTTCATCAATCAAGGAGACAGCAATGACAGTTCACGCTATCAAAAGAGAATGCTTTGAATGACTAATGATGTTGATCACTAGGCATTAAAATGAACAACAGTAAAATAAGGAATGCAAGCAATAAACTTATAGCTTTAGTAGGTTAGTCTACATATATGGTTATGCAGATACGAGAAAACTAATAACAGATATTTAAAAGTTTGTCTATACATTTGACAAGATGCCTATACATTGTTGAACAAAACATATCCTCATATATAATTGTGCACATACTGTTATAAGGGTTCTGAAATCATGGATGCAAAGAAAATGCCAATTTCTACCTTTGCTTGTCCTGATTAAGGCTGGCATTTATAAGAGCACGAGCTGCTGCGACAACCTGGCAACCACCAAGGCTACAACACAAGCAACGAGCACAGGAATACAAGTCATTTTTGTAGTAAATGAGGTGTCATTCAGGAAATAACTTGTCATCAACAACTCAGAAAAATTAGTTAATAAAATGAGTATGACTGATTTCAGTCCGAAGCCTCCAACAAAGAACTAATCATCTTTATATCATTCTTCAAACCATATATCGGTAAATTTGCCCGAATTTGCATGCAATCAAACTCAGTTTAAAGTGGCAATTTCAAAGCTTTCCCTTTGTTTGGCCATGGGTATATCTCATATACGTTATATGTCCGTATTTAGATAATTTGGCCATGGCACAGAAGTAGCCCTCCAAAAGCATCGGAATGTGGCTTTCAATTAATATGGAACTAGGCCAATGATATAATTCAAAAGTGGACAAAATTCACAGCCTATTTATGTGTTATCGTATGCACATTTTATGCATTACAACAGACTTGACAGTAGTGCACCGCATACACCACTCAGTTGGGAGTTATCTCGTTGGCTAATGTTTCCGAATAATAAGGCAGATCAAATCACAAGGTTCAAAATGCCCATGCTCAAATTTCTTCACGCGCTAGTCCCATTGGAATGTACTAGACAGTTGCCACACGCGCCTTGGCCAAACAAAACCTAAATATTGGATACGGAAATCTACCGTTATCTGGTTTTTCCAACAACCACGGACTCGGGCCACTGATCAGCCTTCTTGCAAGCGCATAATTCAAACAGGATTGATCTTTCCTAACGCAGCATGCTAAGAATATGACTAAAAGGGGAAACTTTTAAACACAACTGCTGGAAATGTTCTACTCTTGAAGATGTTGAGTATTTTATGTCAAGAAATTAATTTAAGAAAATTTCACGCATAACATACCAATAAAATCGAATAGTTACCCTTTTTGGAAATTAAAGTAAATTGTTTATCTACCTGTTGCCACCTCCTTTGATCAGATGAGCAGCAATAGTGACATTAGTATAATCCACGCTCCTTGCACTCCTGAAAACAATCATCAAAATCACCCACCGATTATCAGCGACCGAGAAGCCAGAAAAGAATAAAAACTTAGAGCACGCATCCGTCGAAGTAAAGAAAATTGAAGTTTACAGAAGGTCGGCTAGCTCTCTCATGCTGTTGTCACCGTCACTCAGGAAATTGTCGATGAAATTCATCATGAGATTTGGAAAATTTGAGTTTTGTGCTCTCCTGCTCTCCTCATACTCTCCATCCATGATACCCTAGACAGATGGTAAAAATGGAGATGCGAAATGTCAACTCTCAAAGAGGAGAAATAACTATCAAAGTCACAGGCACTTTGTAAGATCTTCTGTAATATGGTTATCACCAAGCTAATTCTCCGACCATGAAAAGGGATTAAAAAAAAAAAAAACCATGTTCATCTGCTCTTTATAGCCTATACAATAACCCGCCAAAAAAAGAAAAAAAATCATTTCACGATGGCAAAATGCACAATAAGCTATTAAATGAAATAATTTTACGGGTAGTCAGGTGGACAAAACCTAGTGCTACTCATCTCTTGGTATACGTATACGAGAAATAATCTGCATTTTCCTAGAAAAGAAGCAGTCAAGATGGACTGCATAATCATGCATATATACATAGACCAAGATAAGACGATCAAAAGCTCATGCTCATCAGCTTAAAAGAGGGCTTGCTTGCTCGTCATTCAGGAAACGAAAAGGACGATCACTTCTTTTGCCAGGGGAACGATGTCAAAATCTGAAACTGATTCGAGGAAGTTTTATCCAAATGGGGGTTGAAGGAAAAAATGGCATTTCTGTTAATTTGCCTAAATATGCTTGGCATTACTCTTATCTAATTAGAAGGGTAACTCTCTCCCAACCACACTATTGGGCAGGCTATAATCTCCATTTGATTATAATCATCATCCAAGAGGATCAGTTGAAATAAAATCTCTGAATTACAAAATATTAAGTAGAGAACCATCAAAATGCTTCCTATTATCTATTAAAAAAAAAAAGGTACTTTCACCTATTAAAAAAAAAGCACTTCCTATTGTTAATGATGTCCTATCCTCATCCTATCGTCATATCAAATAATTCCTAAAACCCATAGGAGGAACATAACACCAAATCATGGTTAAGCACCATGTGACTACAAAGAAAGAGTGCACTGCTCGAGATCACCTTCGACAGGTTTAGGTTTCTTCACGACAATGCAAAGCTTCAGCTCACAGGTCCATGACGAAGGCACATAGGAGTTGCAACCTCAATGACACCACCTCTGCATCAACATGTTCCCTCCATCTTCCCAAAAAAGTTCCTCCTGCCAGATGAAGTTGCCAAGACCTCAATCTTTCTATTTTCTCCACATGCAGCTTGCTTTCATCACTGGTCTTCGTGCCTTCGGGCAAAGGTTCAAGAGGTACAAAGAAGACCTGAGGCCTCTGGTTGTTTTTTTGCTCACTTTGTTGATCTAAAGAATTACTTTCCCAAAAACTATTGAGCTAAAAAAATTTGTCAGGTAATGATATAATAAGCATTACAACAATTGGAGAATCTCTATGTCACTTATTCTTCATTTTTCACAGGATCAGAGGTCACAACAGGGAGGTTCCTTCTATACTGAGAAGAAGTCAGCCTCCTCTCTAATGGTGTCTTCCTCTTGCTCACCACAAACCTGTTCACTCCTTTCCGCATTGGCATTATTGATGGGAAATCCTCATCTGGTATTTGGCTCAGCTCTGAAATATCCTTAATCTGGGCAACGCGTCGGAACCACCTTTCTGCCTTTGCCTCCTCTGACATGTCCAGGGGATCAGGTTCTTTCACTGCTGAACCCTCCAAGCTCCTACCTTTCCACTGCTCTCTCACATTGAAACTTTCTGATGGTTGGCATGAACTGCTCACCTGATTTGTTGTCTCTTTTGTATTTTTACCACCTCCACTACTCACGCGACTTGTCTGAGGATTACTCAAGTCCTGCAGCATCCCAACATTATGTGTCCCTTTTGTCATGGTTGAACTATTTTGAGTTAAGTTCTCTACAGGAGGTTTCGTATTCCAGTTCCCACTATCAATTCGCTGGTTTTCCCTTGGTTGAACATTGCCATTAGGAGGCATCAAACTTGAATCATTTGCCTCCAGTGGAGACTTCCAGGGAGATGCAAGAGTTGATGTCATTTCCAAAGAGGCTTTAGCAGTAGCATTTTCCCCATCAGGCTGCTGGTTTTCCTTTTTAGCAAAATACCCAGGTGGGAATGGGACAAAGGGAACAAAGTTGGTATTGCTCGCTCGCTCCATTGAGGCACGTCTTTTATATGTCTGAGAAGTCAAAGAACGATCTTTCATCCTTCCAGCTGCAAATCGGTTCTCTCCCTTATGCACGGGCATCAACTCAGATAAGTCTTGGTCAGAAACTGCAGATGGCAAATCTCAGGCATCATGTAATTCTGCTATTCGCCTAAACCATCTCTCAGATTTTTCTTCTCCTCCTCTTTCTTTATCCTGGCTCTCAGTCTCGATAACTGGCCCATGATACGGCAGTATACCAGCTCCTGATTTACCTGTGATGTTGATTTCAGAAGCAGAAGAACCCGAATCTCCAGCATTTGAAGCAAGAGAAGCGGCCCCACCTGTCACCATGTTGTCTCCCTCAGTTTCAGAAATTCCAGGTTTCTTGGCAAACATATCATCAGATAAAGGCCTAAAAGCAACATAACCAGAATTGTTTCCTCCAGGCTGTCCTTGCTGTGGAGATGGTGAGTTGGAAAAAGGTGAATCAAGTCTCTTGTTTGCATCTGAAATTTGGTTACCATCAACATTTGGAGTTACCACAGCAGTCAAGTTAATTCTGTTTTGAGCATTGGCCAGCCTCCTATCCAGAGGCGTCTTCTTCATGCTCACAACAAATCTATTCACTTCTTTTCTCAGTGGCATAATCTCAGGGAAATCTTCATCTGTCATAGCACTGTTCACAGCTGAAGTGCTATCTAGCTGTGAAACTTTTTTGAACCATCTTTGTGCCTTCTCTTGGTTGGCAGCTAACCTCTTCTCAATGTCGACGTTATTAGCATCATCGACAGTACCATGACCTGAACCAAATCCAGAGGGGACTGTGGATGACATCTGTCTGGGACGCTTGCATTCACATCTCAAGCACACTTGATTCCCCCCATGATTGAAGAAGTCACATCTACCACCATTTGAAAAAACAAAACACTACTTTCAGTACTTTGGACTCATACTAATGATATCTATCCACAAAACTTTTCATTAAAAACAACAGGCAAATACTCACTGAGGACACTCCCATTCTCTGCCTGTCAAATGCCCCTTTGGTCATGCCTCTTCACATTCGAGGCACTTCATATTTCTCGCAAAATTCATAAAATTACACCTGCTCATAAATGTCAAAGAGAGAGATTCAATTCGCATGTCATATCATAACAAGAATATACAGATTGGTGAAAGACAAGAATAGAATTCATCAGTGACAGAGAAGTAAGCACTTGCCTGGGGCAGATCCAGTCACCTCTTTTCATCTCAATGTTAGGCCCACAAGGCCTAGGAACTTGTCCATATCCACCAGAGAACTGGCTCTCAAGAGAACCAGCAAATTTTGATGGAGAAGTATGACTTAAATTTGCCATCTCTTGGAGCAGATTCCGTACAGATGCAATTAAAATTTGGTTACTGAAGTAACTTTTCTCTGGTGTAAGGGGACTGCAGGCATAGCTCAATATAAACCTCATCAAATCAATTGTCTGCGCCTTATTGCCATCAGCAGTCTATGCAACAAAAAACAAGAAAAAAGCATACCGAAAATCAGATGCCAACATTAGCCGCAACAACATAATTACCAAGCATGCAATCAGAAATTGGTATTTCAGCACAACAAAATTACAAGCAAAAGAACTGTGAAGATGAGTTCTTACACCAACTTCGTCGCCACTCACGAACGCCCTCATTTTTCTGATGGAATCGTCAGCGTCCTTGAACAGGAAAGGAACACCATTTTCGACCAACACGTCTATATCTCTCTTCGAGAGTGCCCTATACGACCAACGTCAGGCATGAATACAACGCATCGCTAGACAAAACGTAACTATCAAGAATATGATAATCTTACTACAGACGATACCTCAAAAGATGAGACCGATCGCGCGCGAAGGCCAAGCCAGCCTCAGCCGCACGGACGAACTCCTCCTGCAAATCCGCGCCCGCCAAGAACTCGGCCTCGCCACCGATCCCCCGCGCCGCCGCTGCAGCGAATCCCTCCTCACCGACATAGCCACCGGCGGACAAGCTCCTGACGAAACTGAGCCACTCCAGCCACGGATGAGCGGTCCCGGAGAAATGATCGTCTCTGATGGCGTTGGTCTGAGCATGAAGATGTCGCGAGGAGGACGTCATTCGCAGTGGAAGGGAGTGGTCGGTAGAAGCGTTGAGGATGCGGTGGTGGGGAGCGCGCGAGGCGAGAGACACAGGTGGCGGAGATGGCGGCGGTGGTGGTGGAGGCGAGCGAGGCGGAGGAGGGAGGGGCAGCGCGGAGGGATCGGAGTGGCGAGGAGCATCAGGAACCTGGTGGCGCCGCCCATACTTGCAGTCGTCGCCGCCGCCGCCGCCGCCGGCGATGCTTAAACCTTACCGAGGATCGGAACCGGGGTTTGTGTTCGATGGCTCGAGCTGAAAACGATAAACCCCGCCCTCAATTTTTTGTATTTTGTGTCGTGAAAAATATCTTCTTCTTTTTCCCTTCTATACGGTATTACTATTAGTTATGGAGGTATGTATCCCGTGCCGGATAAATTGTCAGTGGAAATATTTGGCTTTCGCAAAAGAAAAATTGATTGCAACTTTTTTTCACGTTCATCCTACTTTATTCTTACTTTTTTGCCTTACCTCTTTGTAGAACATAAAAGTCGAAACTTACATTTGAAACTAAATCATCATCATTCTAATCTCTCTGAGAATGTGGGAATTCGAATCCTTCACCTTCTCATTTCACATTAAAAGTAACTTTTTTTTTTTTTCGATATTTGGAAGCAACTTAATAGTTAACAAATTTCACCTTTAGGAAATTATGAAAAATCTCTCCCTACACTTTGATCGTAGTACATACTCACTTCGAAATTTAGGTAGTTCTACATTCATTTAATTTTCTATTTCGTCATCATCGCCAAAAAACAAAATCAAATTTTCCTAGAAAAGTAATGACATAACTTTAGGGTTTGTCGCAGCTTTAGATCTTGATCAAGGGCTCCCTCTCAAGTACTTTATCAAATTGATTCAAGCTCAAAGACCTTTGATATGCCTCGATTACAGGTCTATCAAGGTCAGCCGCAATCTGAGGCAGCTTGTTGCAATCCTAGGCCATTTGCTCTATAATCAATTCATAATTTGAAAGTTCCCTAGTCTTTTGCTAACCATAGCTAAATTTCGAGAAATTAAAAATGTCAAAATAGAATAACACTTGATATTATTAAAATGGCCCAAGGGGAATCAATAAGAAATTATATAAATAAATGGGTCATCATTGACCCTAAGCAAAGTCAAGCGATTGGCATGCCAGAGATAGCAGGATCATGTGGCACCATAGGCTAAGGCATGCAAGCAGTGCAATGTGAGATAGAAGGGAGAGAGAATGGTGAGTGTCTCTAGGATTTCTTTTTCCTAGTTTGAGAAAATCACTACATTGCACAAATGAAATTGTTCTGAAATAGGTATCCGTGTCAATTATATATAGCTCACCAAATTGTGCATTTCGTTGTTTAAATATTAGGAATTCATTTATCTTTATCTAACTTTCTTCATAGAATCCGATCTTGTCATATTTTGAGCAAAAGTCATTAGATATCCCGACTTTTATCCTGACTATCAAGCGTAATTTTAAGGTAGACCCGAGAGTTCATGTACTTTCAATTAGAGTGGTCCATCAACAAATAAAGATAGGAGACTTTAATTAACTCAAAGCCTTCTCCCAAATTCGTTACGGTGGCTAAACATACACAAGCCCCTGCCGGAATGGCCAGCTTGGAAGAAGATGAGCAGGAAGAAGTTTGACCCCTAAAAACAAAGATCACGGGTGGTATCACCGCTAAACTAGTTTACCGAACTTGTTTGGGGTCCGTTTTTGCTGAAAAGGAAAGCCTGAATCCATAAGAGGCCAGTTCAGCAAGCGCGGTAAAGCTCCTCACTGCTTGCCGCGAGTCAATTGCTATCATGGTAGGATCTCTACTAAGACCACGACCAAGAACTCCGGTTCGATCATGCGCTTAAAACGTCTCAGGAGTAGTGTCAAGAGAGAAAATAACAAGCGAAACATGAATTCTCGATAAATGCGACACCACAATCAGTTGGACCAGCGAGAAGTCCGCGTAGCAGATAAAACAGAGATGGAAATATATAGACAGCATATTGAAGAACTTGAAAATTGTATTCCATCTATATACAGCAAAGTGACAAAATAAAGGATATAGAGCCACCTTTCCTAAGACCATAATACAAAAAGAATTTGCCCACTACAATTGAGTCACCGCCGTTTTCCTCACTTAAACCGAGAATCAAGATATCGCAGGATACAGATTCCACAAGGATCCGCATTTGGATGGCGACCTTATCCAATTTTGCAAGGCTTTGAAAGATCCAGGCTGCTGCGACAAGTAGGCATGTCAAGTATTAGGCTTTGCACCCAGCATCAGTTCCGCCTCTCCCGATCACATTGTGATATGCTATTATTGCAGCTGTTGCCACAAGGGGGATAGCTTTGCCCCACTCGGGAGCTCCCAGTCCTTGGGTATATGCTTGGTGTTGGAAGGAATCATGCAGCCTGGACAAGATCAAGAAAACTGAAGCAAATCAGATTTATCAACAAAAAGGTCTATGTTGTCCAATAAAGTGAAGGAAGGCATTTCAAAAACATTTTCCTGAAAATGATTACATGTATCGCTTAAAGAAATTAGTCATTGGAAATAGTTTTCATTCTTAATAACTTATAAAACATTTTTGTTAGTAAAAATATTTTCCATCAATTCGTTTGAGCCCTCAATTTAATGAGAATATCTTCACAATCACGTGAAAGTTATAGAAAATACATTCTAGGAAAGAATTTTCCTTTATTATCGAATTTTCTACGAAATAAACGCACTCTATATAACATACACGACTTGTTATAAAGCGATATGTCCTTCAACAATTTTCAAATTTTTACTAACCATTGCGTTTGGTCTTGTTTAACTTGAAAATAAGTACATAACATAAGAGTTAATGATAAAGTCCTTGCCATTTTTCATTGGGAGAGGAGGATTTATAGTCAAGTTGAAGGAATTCCATATATTTAGGAGATGTATAAGTGCCTTGGGATCGAAATAGGAATGGTGATAATCCGACCAGATAATATGCACGCTATAATTAGCCGAGAAAAGAATCATAAACAAACGCAAAAGAACGTATCCTCGTCGACGCCGCAGACAGCTCCAATGGCGTTCTCCCATCAATGAATGGATGAACGTACACCCGGAAGAAGGTTAGACACCGAGTCGAGTTTGGTGCCCGACGCAACCCTCTCTCTCTCTCTCGCTGATCTTCTCTTCTTTCCGAGATTGTGGCGGAAACAACTGGCAGGAACATCAGCACCGACCGCGCGACACGTGAAACTTCCCGAACGAAAAACCTTAACACAAGAACCAATAAACACCCGCGCGCACGAACGCAGGAGAGATAGTCAGGAATGGAGAGGAGGGTGGACAACAAGTGGGCGTCGACGATCGCCAGCATATGGATCCAGGCCAGCTGCGGCGCGTCCTACACCTTCGGCATCTACTCCTCCACCCTCAAGTCCTCCCAGTCCTACTCCCAATCCACCCTCGACACCGTTTCCGTCTTTAAGGACATCGGCGCCAACGCCGGCGTCATCTCCGGCCTCTTCTACTCCGCCGTCACCGAGAAACGCGGCGGCCTCTCCTCCGCCGGCGTGGGGCGGCGGCCGCGGTCGGTGCTCTCCCCCGGGCCGTGGCTCGTCCTCGTTGCCGGGGCCGTGCAGTTCTTCGCCGGGTACTTCTTCATCTGGGCCTCCGTCGTCGGGCTGATCGACCGGCCGCCGGTCGCGGCGATGTGCCTGTTCATGTGGGTGGCGGCTCACGCGCAGACTTTCTCCAACACCACCAACGTGGTCAGTGGCGTGCACAACTTCTCTGATTACAGTGGGACGATTGTGGGCATCATGAAGGTATGTGAGTCTGTGATTGCTGTGGGCTGTTTCCAGAAATTCAATTTGTACCTTGTGTTATTTGCAGAGAGAGAGAGAGAGAGAGAGAGAGAGTTTGTGGGTCCAAATCAGCGTTAAGAATTTGTCAATGTTGCCCATTGATTGTTCTTCTTTTAGTGCTAATTACCGAGTCAAGGAGTTGTGATTAGTCCGTATGTATACATGGAGTGCCTCCACATGACATTGCAAGGACTGTTCTTTTGATATCTTGATGAACCTGGGAAAGCATGTCTTAAACTCCACGCTTGTTCTTGGCAATGACATGCTTCATTCTGTCGCCTCCACAGACATGTCAAGATGAAGACAGGGTCCTGGATTACAGTTTAAACAAGAGGAACCTGAGATTATATTTCCAAGTTGATTTAGTCGTTGCAGTTGATGTGTTCTTGTGAGTGACAGGCCGTTAATCTCTGTGCAAATTGTAGTGTGCTTATCATGAGGGAAGACGTATAAGGGAAGCCATGTAAGGGGAGAGATATTGCTACAGAAATGAATTTTAGAAGTGATTGGAAAGACCTGCTGTTTGTCCACTTAAGAATATATCTCAAAGGTGAAATTAGGGGAAGGTAGGGTAAATGGTTAAGAATCAATCTGATCGTTAGTTCAAAAGAGGGATTTCATGTGCTAGTCTGCATAGGTTGTGCACAAATGCGTTCTTAAGTGCTGGTGCAGGGCTTTCTTGGTTTAAGTGGAGCTATATTAATCCAAGTGTAATACACAGTGCTGAAGGACCAGCCGAGTGCCTTCATTCTGATGCTAGCAATTTTACCGACATCCGTGTCGCTTGTGCTCATGCTTTTGGTACGAATCTACGACACGAATGCAATGGGAGACAAGAAGCATTTGAATAGCTTCTCTGCAGTCGCTTTGATCATTGCCACTTATCTCATGATCTTAATAATACTGGAGAACACCTTTACCATGCCTTTATGGTCACGCATCCTAACGTTCATAGTTCTGCTATTTCTGCTTTTTTGGCCTCTTAGAACGGCAATTGTAGCAATGAGGGAGGAAAGGGAAGGATCTTCAGAGCCATCATCTTCTGAGCAGAGTCCATTGTTTGACGATCCGCTGCAAGTAGTATCCAAGGAAGTTTCAGAAGACATGAATCTTATCCAGGCGACGAGTACTGGGGACTTCTGGCTGCTGTTCATGGCCATGGTGTGTGGGCTTGGCTCTGGATTAGCCACCATAAACAACATCAGCCAAATCGGAGAATCCCTCGGATACACCACCGTTGAGATTAACACTCTGGTCTCTCTATTGAGTATATGGAACTTTCTAGGTCGCTTCGGAGTCGGATATATTTCCGATGTCTTGCTTTACAAGAGAGGTTTCACGAGGCCATTCTTGATGGCTTTTACCCTGCTCATCATGGCAGCTGGTCACATAATCATTGCTTCCGGCTTTTCTGGAAATCTTTTGTGGGTTCAGTCCTCGTGGGCGTTTGCTACGGTTGCCTGTGGTTGTTGATGCCCACGATTACTTCGGAGATATTCGGTGTTGGACACATGGGAACCATTTTCAACACCATAGCCATAGGTAGTCCGGTCGGATCATACATTCTGTCGGTGAGAGTGATCGGATACATCTACGATAAGGAAGCAACAGGGGAGGATAACTCCTGTTATGGCACTCATTGCTTCATGCTGTCGTTCTTCATATTGGCTTCCGTTGCCTTCTTCGGTTTCCTGGTCGATTTGGTGTTGTTCTTCCTCACGAGAAGTTTCTGCAAGCTAATTCTTCACAGAAGATCGCAGCATTCGCAGATCACAGCGGCTGGGTGAATTCCTTGATTAGTTTGTTCTGTTTCATGCCATTTCGTTCTCGTATTTGCATTTCGGACCAAGTAAAATTCTGGCCGCTACGGAGTACCCTTATTTCTCTCTCGTTTTTCTTAGGGGAGAGAGAGAGAGAGAGAGAGATCGATCAAATCATTCGTTGGCTTCGATTTGTCCATATGGAGCAGTTTTGCAATATTTTTTGCTTTCTGCCTTGGCATTCTCTCTCGTTCAGTTGTTGTGCTATCTCTGTTTTCGACCCGACAAATATCAAACACAACCAGAATTATGTGTTTCATCAGGTGCAGAAGTTAAAGACTCGAAGACGTTCGAAGTTTTATAATTGGCAGGGTCACTTCTGAGGATTGCCTCTTGCGCCTCTGATGCCTCTTTATCCCCATCATCATCACAGGAATAGTGAGGGAATATATGTGTTCTAGTAGCAACATTGCTCTGTCATTAGGCTTTTAGCAGATGCATATGTCCTGTAAGCATTCGGATGCTCATGGGACAGCAGCTGTAGTTGAGTTTGAAAATCGACAGGAAATGGAAACTCAAACTATACTGGATGAGTTTCGATCAGGAGGGGTTCATACCCGACTGTCCATAGGATCGAAGCATTCAGGTGAGGTGGCTGCGGACCTCCGGCATGATGGCATCCTGCTGCAACTCACAATAGGACCTTATGTAGTTCTTGTTGTCACTGATGACAATGTGAACTTGCCTTATCAACAAAGCCAAGTCGATCTTAGGCAATTTCTCCAACAGCGTTGATTAGATGTCAAGTTACTGTTTATTGTCGCATCAGAGAATAAAAGAAGTACTATATACCAGACCTGATCCAATAGTTAAAAAAATGACTGTATATTTAATCTTCGGAATCACTGAAGCTCTCGGCTAACTTTATTCTACGCACCTATATGATTATTCTTTAGTGTCCTTTTACTCTTTCAGGAAAGAAAAATAGAAAATTTACGAAAAATAACACAGAATTCGCAAAACTGACGGCTTAAATTGCATCGATGCAGAAAGAAAAGACACGACAAAATCTCCAGTGAAAGCATACTGTTCATCTAATTTGGAGCAGATGAATCTAAGATGCGTAACTGGAGTCGATCATGAATGGATAAGATCCAAACGAGCATTCAAGATAACGAGACGTTCGTACAGACAGGTGCCATCGATTCTCCTTTGTCGTGTCGGAAATCATTGCTCGCTCCGAGTGGAGGTGGAGGTATGAACTAGCCAGGCAGGACCTTGGCCACGTGGCGGCCACACGGCCCAGGTGTTCTCCCACCCGCCACGATCGTCGTCGTCATCCGCGAAGACGACAAGACACAGTGGAACCAAGAAAACATCGATCATTACCCAAAGTCAAATCCCACCCGACAACGCAACAGCACCAAACCTCAAGAAGACGGCGGCGGCGGCGGCTGCGGCGGCGGCCACCCTCCTATCCGAGAAAGATGGAGACCCGCCGACGGCACGAGGACAAGCTGAGCAACAAGTGGGCGTCGACCGCGGCGAGCATCCTGATCCAGTGCACCAGCGGCTCCCTCTACACCTTCTCCGTCTACTCCCCAGCCCTCAAGTCCACCCAGGGCTACTCCCAGTCCACCCTCGACACCATCTCCGTCTTCAAGGACTTGGGCGCCAACTGCGGCGTCCTCTCCGGCCTCCTCTACTCCCGCGCCAATGATCCCCGCCGCCGCCGTGGCGGGCCTTGGGTGGTCCACCTCGCCGGAGCGGCCCAGAACCTCGTGGGCTACTCCTTGTTGTGGGCATCCGTCACCGGGATCTTGCGCCGGCCTCCCGTCGCGGCCGTGTGCGTGTTCATGTTGGTCGCCGCACATGCGCAGAGCTTCTTCAACACCGCCGATGTAGTCACGGCAGTCCGCAACTTCCCTGAGTATAGCGGTACTGCTGTCGGGATCATGAAGGTGATTGATTGAGTGTGAATTTAACTTGGTGGATTGGTCATCGTTGTTTTAAATTTACTTTCTTTTCACTTATCTGAATTGAAAATTTTAACCTTGACTGATGTTTAATGATATACAAGAATTGGGGTTTTTGATGTTTTTGTTTTGGATGTGATCCCATAAATTGCATCATGTCATCAGCTGAAACTGTAGCTTCTGTTTTGAATCCTTACTAGTAAAACTGGTTTTTGATCTTGATGCAAGTGCAGCAGAAACTTGAAAGACTATATTGCAATTTGTGGATGGACAGTTTTATTGAGCGCTTAAGAGGCACTTTAAATCGTTCAAACCTGTGGAAATTGGACAAATCATTGAGAACAAGATTGTCTATATTTTAAAAAAATGTTCTATCTACCTCTGCTATTGTGTTTTTTCCTTTGCTTCACCACATTTTATAGTTAATAAGTTTAGTTGGATAGTTGTTGATTCCTTTCCTTTGTAGGGATTTATTGGTTTGAGTGGAGCTATACTGATCCAAATATATCAGACAGTATTCAACAATAACCCCGCCGCATTTCTCCTGATGCTTGCCTTGTTACCCACAATTAATGCTCTGCTCCTTATGGGGTTCGTAAGAACATACAATGCGAGCACATCAGAAGAGAAGAAACACCTATATGCCTTGTCCTTGGTTGCTCTCGTTGTTGCAGCTTATCTCATGGTTGTTATAATATTGGAAAACATCTTCAAGTGGACGTTCTTGTTGCATCTCTCAGCGTTAGTTTTGCTGCTTCTGTTGCTATTCTTGCCTGTTTTTGTTGCTACTAGAGCCCTGCAAGGAGATTTCGGGATTGCTGAGCAGACGCCGTCGATTGTAAGTGTGGATGAGACTAGCGACCTTGATCGGCTAGAACGCTACAAGAAGGTTAATGATGGAGAAGAAGATCCGACTGGTTCCGATTATCGGATTCTGCCTGGTGACATTAATGAAGAAATCAGTAAAAATGACAACAACGACCAGCAGCTCGAAAGAGACATTGATTTGTTGCAAGCTATGCGCACTGTCGACTTTTGGATATTATTTCTGGCCATGGCATGTGGCATGGGCTCAGGACTAGCCACGATTAATAACATCAGCCAGCTAGGAGGATCTCTCGGTTACAACAGCGAAGAAGTGAACAGTATAATCTCCTTGTGGAGCATATGGAACTTTCTCGGTCGTTTCGGGGCCGGATTTGTATCAGACTTCTTTTTACATGCCAGAGGGTGGGCTCGGCCATTGTTCATGGCCATAACTCTTGCTGCTCTCACCGTTGGTCATGTGATCATTGGTTCTGGCCTGCCTGGTGCTCTGTACGTGGGCTCAGTTTTGGTGGGTATTTGTTATGGCTCACAGTGGTCACTGATGCCGACGATAACGTCTGAGATATTCGGCGTGGGTCATATGGGCACCATATTCAATACCATCACCATGGCAAACCCTGTTGGATCATATGTCTTCTCCATTAGAGTGATTGGGTATATTTACGACAAAGAAGCATCTGGGGAAGGGCTAAAATGTAAAGGAACGAAATGCTTCATGTTGTCTTTCTTCATTATGGCAGGCGCTACTCTTTTGGGTTCTCTTGCAGCGTTGCTATTATTCTTCAGGACAAGATACTTCTACAGTCAGGTTATACTCAGACGAATACAACATTCCTCGAGGTTGTGAATAGTTAGTTTATTGATGTGGTAGATTACTTCCTGAAGTGGTTTGCTCAAGTTTGATTGTGGTCGGTCTTAAAGGCGAGGGAGGCACCATAAGTTGGGTTGGTAATAATAGTCACTTTTTATCTTTCTTATGGAAGTTCAATTTGGGGTTCTTCAAGTGCATTGATTCGCCAAATTGACAAGATGCATGAATGTGTTCAGATAGAACCATAATATTAGGAGAAGCTGATCGAGCAATGAGCGAAGAAGATCTCGGTGGGACCTTCAGTTGGAAGGCAAGAGTTAGAAAATCATGTGGTCATGAGCAGAGTTTGAAGATTGATCAGCCTATTGAAAATTGCCCAGCCTCAGCCCTTGATGGTGGTCCTCAGTCCATAACACAGACAACTGCATCACACCGCAGAGGCCGGTGCACTTTTTCGAGGAAATTAAAGTGGCATCATTAGCCAAACAATGGAGACGGATTTAGTACGTCGATTTGATTAGTGCGAGTGCTGGCCGAGCAAGTGTTGCATAAATAATGCTTGAGCCGAAATATTTTATTATGGCCCTGTTTGCTTTGTCATCTTTAGTGATCCAATGGTAATCTGGCTCTGGCAATTTGGGTTGGAAGAATGCTGTATTGGAACTCTTTCTCTGGCTAGTTGGCTTGTTGTATATCATTTGTGGCACTGATTTTCAGTTCTTAATGGTCAAGAAACTGTTTGAAGTACTTGAAATTCTCTGTTCGAGTGAAGCCATCTTGTTCCATGTTCACTGGATAATAATGATGGGGCAATATTAGAGAGCCATAAAGGGTTTCTAGGAAACAGCACAAGCTTTCCAGAAAAGTAAAAAGCATAGACAAATAAGAAAAACGATCAACTCTTTGGACCTCCTACACACGTCGCCTCGACATATTCCTTCTTTCTCGAAAACTTACAAAAAGTCATTTCATCAAATTACCCCTCCAGACCAAAGATCATCATGGCTTCTTGTGGCATGATAATCAGTTTTACCGTGAAGATGATGCTGCAAATGCTGAAGCTCGTTTCCGATCAGTCTTTCGTCTGCACCGCATCTTCCTTGGCAGCCCCAGCCCCGTCTCTCGATTCGGCACCTCCTTGCGCGCCTTCCTCGACAGCCTCGTCTCTGGATTCGCTGGCTCTCTTGGCGGCGGCAGCCGTTTCCTTCTCTTCCTCGAGGGCCTGAATCAACCTCGAGAGACATTTCTCGGCATCATCGTTCGGGGATTTGGGCATAAGGCTCTCGGCAACATCGGCAGGAGTGATCTTCACTTCACTCATCAAGCCGCGAACCGCATCGAACATCGGATGCGTCTCGAGGCTGAGGTAGTTCTTCGCCAGCACCTTGAACCCCTCGAAACAGCAATATGAAAGCTCGATGTGCTTGTCCATCCTGCCCCTCCTGATCAGCGCTGGGTCCAACTTCTCCGCGTAGTTGGTGGTGAAGACAATGATCCTCTCCCCTCCACAGGCAGACCACAACCCATCGATGAAATTCAAGAGCCCTGAAAGGGTGACCCTGCTGGTGGTATCTTCATACGAGTCTTTCCTGGGAACATCCTTGTTGAGCTTGTCCACGTTGTCGTCCTCCAGTGGCAGCTTCTCGCCCTTCTTCTTCCTCTGCCCCGTGAGGTCGAGAGAGCAGTCGATGTCCTCGATCACGATGATGGACTTGCTCGTCGTCTCGATCAACAGCTTCCGGAGATCGGTGTTGTCCTTGACCGCCGTGAGCTCGAGGTCGTACACGTCGTAGTGGAGGAAATTCGCCATGGCGGCGATCATGGTCGACTTGCCCGTGCCGGGAGGCCCGTACAGGAGGTAACCCCGCTTCCAGGCCTTCCCGATCCTGGCGTAGAAATCCTTGCTCTTGCTAAACGTCACCAAGTCCTCCAAAATGTCCCTCTTCTTCTCGGGGTCCATGGCCATGGTGTCGAAGGTGGCCGGGTGCTCGAAAGCGATGTGGCTCCACATTGTGGACTTCATGGACAGCCACTTGTAACCCGGCGAGTTCGTGTACAGCTTCCTCTGCCTATTTCTCGATCTTATCTCCTTCCCTTCTTTGATCACGTGCTTCAGATAGGACTCGGCGATGACCTCTCTGTGCTTCTTGTGGAATGTCAACCTGTAGAACCTCTTCTCCTGCTCCGGGTAGTAAGTCAGGGACCGCTGCGGCGGCGACGCGATCTTGTTCGAGGCCCACCAGACCTTGACCCCCCGGTACTCGTCGGTGACCCTCTCGGACTCCTCGATGGTCAGGACCACGTTGTTGCTGTCCTTGCCCAGCTCGGCCTTGAGCCGCCTGGCGCTCTTGGAGGTGTTCTTGCTCAGGTAGGCCTCCACGGCGGCGTAGGCCTCGCTGCGCCGGAGCCGGTCGCCGGTGTACTCGTGGATGGAGATCTTAATGTAAGGTTGGAAGCAGGCGGTGAGGTGGTGGGTGTGCTTCTCGACGTAGCGGCGGAGCTCGTAGGGGCAGTACTGCCGGATGATGGCCCAGATGAACATGAAGCTGGCGAGGGCCGAGCCCATGGTCGCCCACATTTCCATCATCGTCGGCGGCATGATGGTGGCCATCAGCATCCGCATGGTCGTCGGCCGCGGCAGCCGCTGGTCCAGCCAACCTCTGTATCCGCTCCGTCCGGGAGATGATGGACCTTTTGGATCTGTCTGCTTTTCCTTTTCTTGGCTGAGGTTGAGCATGGGACTGTTCATGGATCCTCTCTCTCTCTCTCTCTCTCTCTCTCTACGGAAGGAGGAGGAGAAGAAGAAGAAGAAGAACAAGATGAAGATGGCTTTCCATGGTGAGTTTCACCTGTGTAAAGTAGGGAGGAAAAAGTAAAGAGGGAGAGTAGGTGGACGATGAGGAAAAGGCACCGGTGTTTATCGACATGAACAGATGTGGATTTTTGCCATGATCCTGGTGTTGCGATGTTGCTCACTCTTTTTCTTTCTTTCCTTCTTTCTTTCTTCCTTCTTTGTTCTTTTTGCTGATCTTATATTATATGATATTATATTACTTATAATTATAATGGGTTGCTTCTCTTTACTGGTGGTGGCATTACGTGGACAGTGGTCCTGTGGAGCCCGATTATATTCGGACAAGCGGCTGCTAGTCTTTGCCTATCTCTAATGACAACTTCATATCCTTTACTTTCTATTCCTTTTTCTAAGTTAATATCTCAAAAATTTCAAATAGATATACCATAATAAATTTACCTCCTATTAAAATCTCAATATGATACATTTATGATATTTAAACCCTCTATTAATTTCAGTTAGATTATATTAAATTACCGATATATCCTATCACGTATTATATAATTTAGCAATTTAACTGTAAAATTTAACAAAAATTAATTAAATATGAATTTGTCATAAATATACTAATTTAGAGTTTTTTGTGGTCAAAAGATCATTTTAAGGTAAATTTGCCATAAACATTCCGATTTGGGATTTTTCTTGATACCTACCCTTCTTAATTTTGCATAACTTTTTCCCACCACAATTACTACCATAAAAGGCAATATCGTAATTTACTTGTAGGTATGAATTAAGAAATAAATTATAGTAATATCCTGAGATGTGGAGCAAAAAAGAATTATTTTTTCATGTCATCAAAATCAAAGTCGAAATTATTTCATGTTTTGTATCATTCTATGAGATGAGTGGGATGGTTTTTTATTCACTTAGGATGGAGATCCGAATCATCGGAAGCATAAATTAACATTTAATTTAAAACTTATAGTTATAAGATGACAAGGACAGTATATACGTGGATCTCCTTGGATGCTTCCTTGTCCCTCCGGCAAAGAAACCAACTTTTGGGCAATCGCCAATTACAAAAACGTGCCCGGCTTTTTTATATTATACAAATTGAATGAGAGGAGAAAGGAAACAATTGGGGATTGTCAAAACTAGTTGGGTCTTTTCCAAATGTAAGATTCATGACATTTGCTTTTTCTCTTTTGATATCATGAGCAAGCCCACCCTCTGTTGGGTGCGTAGTAATAATTTTTAGTAAAATCGAAGTTTAGTCAATGAAATTGATAGAGACTTCCTCTTATTTCTTTACTTAAGCGAAGATTTTACAATATTGTCCGTCTTTTATCTCTAACTTGTTTTTAAGTTCATTAATACCATGAAATATCGGCCAAAGAAAAGGAGAAATGTAAACTTGAAAGTAGAGAACTATGGAATTTGGTCATTCATAGTCAATTTCTATACAAATTCCCTACAAAATGTTTTCGTAATCAAAAGATTCTCGAAAAACGACATTGCAATATCTCATCAATTGATCATATGTCTTGATATGCCACATATGAGATGCGACAGCTAATTGCACTTGCCTTTGCCCATAATTTTTCATGTTTGTTATGTTATGTATTGATTATGATAATCATCCCATATCATCCAGTTTTGCTAATTCGACGAAAGATATATTACATTATTATTCAATATTACGGTATTAATAATAACCGGCTTTTCTTCCGGACGGGCACTCCCCGGGCGCAATAATGATAGCGCGCAGGGGGTGCTAATGGCGAGGGAGCACGTGGCGGAGCGGGAGTGGCGGGAAGGGGAGAACACAACGAGAGCAAAAGCGGAAGAAAGGACGAATTTCGGGTCTGGCCTCAGTCACTGTCAATCTGACAAAGGACGACGATTAGGGACAATTCCAGAAGTCACGTCCCTCGCGTGGCGCTGCTTTGTCCTGAAGCCACTTCGTCGCGATTCTCCCCTACTGCAACCCCTCTGTCTGTCTCTCTCTCTCCATTTCCCCACGCTTTTAACCCGAAAGACGGACACATGGGCACGACTTTCCTTCGAGCTCCGCGGAAACCATATTCGGCGAAAAAAAATGTAAAGGGATAAATATAGTAAAAATTTTACAACTAATCACGAAAGTATTTAATCTTTAAAATATGTAATCAAATCTTAAAATTTATCGAATTAGTGCAATCAAGATCTTTTGATAATACCATCCAATTTGACTTATCAATAAAATCATGATGTGAATTTTCTTTTTATTATTATTATATCTCTCCTACGCAATATCTGATGAAGCATTAAAATTAGTTAAAGCACTAAAACATTGATCCAAATTCTTTTTTTTACACCAAATATTAATTAAATTTAGTTAAAAAAATCCAAAATTTTAAAAAAGATAAAAACACACGATAAAGAGAAGAACCACTAGTGAAAAGAAGACGAGACTGTCCTCCACCAATGGCTGCCGACCCCATCACTAGTGGGGTGTCGACGATGACCGACGGCCATAAGTGGGAGCGCCGGCCCAAACCCTAGCCTTGCTGCCTATATGTTCCTTTTTTTTTGTTTTTACAAAAATTTTAGGATTTTTTTATTTTTTAAATCTAATTTAACTAAAATTTAAGTTAAAAATTGAGATTTTGATCAGAATAATGTGGTTTCAGTATTTTAGCTAAGCTTAACACCATGTAGAAGAGAGAAAATAATAATAAAAAAGTCATATCGGTATTTTTTATTAGTCAAATTGAATGTAATTAACGGAAAGACTTAATTACACCAATTTGACAAATTTTAAGACTTAATTGTATTTTTTGAAAGTTTTAGAACTTAATAGCACTTTCACGATAAGTTTTAAGACTTTTACCATACTTATCCTAAAAGTTAATTATGATGAAATAAGCTTTCAATGTCTCGACAATGCCTTGATTCCCAAATAAATAAATAAATAAAAGGAATGCTTAATTGGAAGGTTAGGCTTAAGTTTCTTGTTCTTGTATGTATGATACACAATGATGTCATGACATGCATTCCATGACCCTCCAAACAAAACCTAGTGTGGGGATGATTTGAAGTGAGATTTTACCAATGTTCAACATTTTTTTTAGTGTGAAATCATTGGTATTTCCTAATTAGTGGGAAAGAAAAATATACACAACCAACTTGGGGATGTAAGACGTGTAGGTACCGACGTGTTAAAATATAAAACATAATCCTACTGGGCACCTCGCTAGGGAATTACCGGGGATGGTCCTCAGAGGTAAAAATACCCCTCCCTCTCCACATAGGCTATTCAACTGCCTGGAGAGAAGGAGGCCCCCGGTCAACCGGAACACAACACAGCCCAACATTGCATAATCAAAAGGGAGTCCACTTTCACATGGGTCACAAGCAACTAGACAAGAACTTGATAGGATCAATATGGGCAAGTTGGGTTTGCCATCATGGGCTATGTTAAATGGCCCATTAATCATTATTGGGCTTTGGGGCCTCCAACACCGCCAACATCAACAACCCATTGGCTCAATTTTTGTTAAGAAAACTCAAAAAAATAAAACTAAATAAATATAGAAACCCGAACCACAGTTATTTTCTCAAAGTGCCATATACTTGACAGTGCCTCAAAGCGTCCTTGAAATCAAAACCTTTATGAGTGTATTTAGTTCGACTTTTTTAATGGACTTTTAACTTCCAAAACCCTTTGGAGGAATATTGAGTTGTTTGACAAGTATTTTGAAATAGTTTTCAGTCAAATACTAGTTTTGGGAGTGCTAAAAGCCCAAAACTACTTCTACCTAGCATTTTGAAATAGCATCTATGGAATGCTGAAACTATGATTAAAATATTTTTTTCCTTCTAAAATTACCCTCACTAATTCTTTTGTCTTTTGAATTTGCCCCTTTTGTAATGGTTCATCTACTTTGTCAAATTCTTCAGTTTGGTCGATGGCAAAAACAAGCAAAAGGCCATATCTAGTCAACGAATGGCTAGCAAAAGGCTAACAAGGGTCACGCGACCTTAGGTAGCCCTTGCCTATGTCTCATGACCCTTGCCAAAGGTTGCCCGAGGTCAAGTGACCTCAGTTGATGGCCGTCGACACCAAATTTGGCTCATCGGCAAGCTAAGCCCTTTACCGGAGCCAGCGAAGAGTTTTGAGTTTTTATAATAAAAAATATAAAAAATGTAGTCAAAGCCCATTGCAAAAAAATTTTTACCAAACATTATTTGAACTTGAAGTGGCTTTGCAAAGAGTTTTAATCAAATGCAATTTGTATTTACTCAAAGGGCTTTAGCTTTCAACATTTGCATTACACCCAAAACCTATTCTCAAATGTGAACCAAACCCACCCTATATCAACAGCCCCTTGAGCTCATCGTCAGCGAAAAATTGCTGGTGGATGAACAGGTGCCGGTCACATGCTCGTTTCCCATGATTATTGAGGGCATTTTTGTCCAAATACAAAAAATGCTCAAAAAATGAAGGAAAAAAGGGGAGGATGAGTGACGGCACTTGATGAGGGTTCGACGTCAATTAACATGTTCAAACAAATCAAGTTGCAGTCGTTGCCCCTTCAATCACTAAAGAGCTCGATGATCAAGTCTCGATGGTCGTGTGGCTATACTGGTTTTGAATGCTCTTGCTGCTCGCCAAAATTATGGAAGAAGATTCATCATTATTACTAATTATCTCCAAAATGGAGCGGATGATTTAGATTCAATCTTTCTCTAATGTTTAAAGTTCTATTTTTAATTTTTGTGCAACTTTTCGTTTTCAGACAAAGATGCCCATAGTGATCCTCAAAAACATGCACCTGACTTAGTACGTGCTCGTGAGCCAGCAACTCAGGAGGCTATTGACACAAAGGCGTCTAATTCACGGGGTACTTTGGGACACGGCCCCGGCACAAGCAGATTTCTGTCATTTTCTCCTTATTATTACAATGCTAAGCATTTCACGGGTTTTATCAAGAAAATATGAATCCACCAATCTAGAAAAGGACAAAAAAGGAAACACAGATGTAGGCCCGATATAAATTGACACTTACCTATCATCATCATCATCATCAACCATCATACAGCCATCACAATTTGAGCTAGTCAAAACACGGGATTCATTCCTCCAACGACAAGTCAAGAACCCAACAATTTGCCTCACGCGTGAGCACTCAACGTCACATGAGAATCGAGGCCCCGACAGAAGGCCCGCTCCGAGGATACGTGTGTCGGCGAGAGCGCGTCTGGGTGGAAAGACGCTGAACGGCAACAAAGAATGGCTCTCATCCGCTCCCACCACTTTTTTTTTGAATCGGTCGCCCAACGACCATCTAATCCCTAATCCCATCACCATCGCACCATCGCTTTTCGCTAGAGCTCTCAACGACTCTCTCGTCAAGGTGGTGGGCTCTTTTGCTCGAGCGCCTTACGACGCGGTCAATTGACAATTTGACGCCTGAAGAGGTAGGTCCCTCCAGAATTCGTAAACAGGAACAAGGAAAAAAAGCCAAGAGGGGAAAAGCGATGATAATCTTTTTTACCAAGTATCCGGTACCAACTGAACCCCGTTATCATCGAACCCACCACAGATGCACCGTGGGACATAAAGAATGCTCGCGAATCGAATAACGTATTGGATGGACTGAAGAGAAGACTGGTTGGGATGAAATAATGAATGAATTTAAGACTAATCCTCAAGCATCCCTGGAACCTAGATACACCCCACTCTCACTGTACCACGGTCCGTCCAGAGTATATACAATGCATTGTGGCTATGCCTGCAAAACTTGTCTGCCTCTCTTCTATGGTTTCTCTCCCTCCCCTCCGGGACGAAGCCCTGTCATCTCATGTTGCAGCACAAGGGCCGGCCTAGTTCTTGCAACTTCTCCCACATGCAGATCATCTGCCGCGGGGACTGATAGTGCGCCGTGTAGTAATCCTTTATGCACCCGAATTGGCAGAACTTGTAACTGTGCACGTACTCGACGGGTCCCGAGCTGTTGAACTGCTCCACCCACATCCCCACGCTCACGTCCTCCATCTTGAACAGCTGCATGAGGATGACACGGCCGCCATAAGTCAATCGAATAAACGCATGCACAACAACTAAATCACGATTATCTTTTCATATACATACCCTTAGTCTAAGCTTCTCAAACTCAGACACGATGAAGTGTGCAATGTCAGAGGACAAAACGTAGCCTGGTCCATTTGCATAAGGCGGATACTCTTCCTCAGGCCATTCCTGGAACAAAACGTAAAGAGAGGCAAGAAAACTGAGGCATGGAAAATGAAAGTATGTCTCATCGATCTGGAAAAGGATCACTTCCATCCAATCAGGCAAGTATGAACAAGAAAATTAGCAAAAGAAAAAAGATAACTTGTTAAAGATCCAGAGAGGTTATTCGCTCTTTCTTTTGGTTCTTTCTGAAGAATCCCTTCTAATAGTGCTTAGATGTAACTTGTCACATGCTTTTCAATGATGCATCTACAAAGACCACCCAACACAGATTTGCACAAGAGGTTGCACATATATTGAAAAATTCTAGTGAGCAAGAAAGATTACAAAAAAGGTGGGATGATGAGGCACAGTGCTTCGCAGGAAACTAAGGCATTTCTCTGGGTATAGGGAAAAATAAATAGAGTGAGCTAGAAAATCAAATTGGAAGGGGGTCTAGTCAATCTGGATGCTTAAAACGGTTGAGTTGCAAAGCAACCACATGTTACACCTATGCAACATTGTGCAGCAATCTCACCAAAAGCTCATGAGTTTTCAAGCCAAACCACTCCAATCACCAGACAACCAGAGAAGGGGAATCAAAAAGAATCAAAGAGAGAAAAATCTGCCTTATGTTTGAGGAGATAATATCCTAGAATCAAACTGCTTTCACATTTAAAGGATCCTCATTCATTTTTGAGAGACAATCAGACTTGTAGAAAGGCAACGCAAAAAGATCAACCCAAAGAGCCCAATGACAACAGAACTGAACCATGGTGCACTCCGTACCTCATATGTGACTGCCCATTTGCCGTACCGAAGTGGCTTATGGTAGTAGTTGACGTTCCCAATATACAAGCTCTTTCCTTCAGGTACCTTCTTGACTTCATCCATAACTGCATCCAACCTCACAAATGTATCGTCATCACATTTCATCACGTACTTGGCCGACAATTTGCGAACCTGAAAACAGCCAATTTAAGAAAGACTCACAAGTAAGCCACCTTTGCGAAGAAAAATATTGGTTTTTCTGCTGTATAGAAACACCCTCAACTCACCCCATATTCGCAAATGGCCACTGTTTTGAGGACAACGAGGTCATAATTATCCATGTAAGGGACTATAACAATGTCACCAAAAAACTCTGCCTCTTTCTTCAATTCCACATTCACTTCCTTCCGAGGATGCTGTCCATACATGAGGTCAAAACATTATTATGACCGCTCGAGAATAAACAACACATACAACCAACTCTAGGTGTCTCCTCTTACCAATGCTACGAAGAAGCGAGCTACCACATTTGAAGATTTGATAAGCTTATGCTGCATCCAGGACTTCCTCACAGCCATTCGCTCTGCAAAATGGTTACCCGCTGAAAGGATGCCGACGAACATTTCTACAGGTTTTTCGGGAAAAGGCGGGGCTTGCCATTTCCTTGACATCTCAAGATGTCTCTGAGGAGCATAATTAGGATGTAAAGTTGGTAGAGAAGCGGCGAATAGGGAATGAACATCGATATCGCCATTTAAAGTTAGGCCAGTCGCATCTTCAAGAGCAAAACCCTGTTGAAATTAGAGAAAACGTAAACCAACAGAGCAAGATAATGAACCTTCACAATGAGGTTGTCAGGATGCATGTTGTTACTCACAGTGCGATAAGGAAAAGACGTGATGTGCCTTCCGTCGACACTAACATGATAACCCTCCAATCCAGCACTAAGAGTTAGAACGAAGAGCTTGCCTTCAGCAAATGGATATGGCCAATCAACCGACACCTTCTTTGTCCGCCCTATGAGCCGGTTCAACCACCATGATGTCTTGGACTCCTCAGAGTGATCGTCATCATCACGGATCCACTTCTCACACTTCAACTGGCCGTCAACTGCAATGAAGCACATGACAAACCAATCAAACATCTCTTGAAGTGTGCCAATGCAACCCAGGCAATTCCTTTTCCAAATCACAATCAGGCTTATGCAGGGTAAATTCTATTTTCTACCAGTAATAAGTATGTAAACCACACCCTAACTAAAAATAAACAGAACTTACAGCTCCCACAATGACACCGATACCAAGATCCATGAAGTCCCTCTTTTTCAAAGATTACCTTTTTTTTATCTCAAAACCATCAACAACTGAAGAAAGCTAACCACAAACATGGGTAAAATTGCTCTTTTACTGTGATCCCCCACACAAATGAAAAACAAAAAGAAAAAACTCATCAGCCCCTTCATCAACAATTGGAGCTTATTATTTCTAATGATAAGAACACTTGATATTGAAGTCCCCATTTTTTTCCCCAGGTTAACCATTCTTCCTTTTCTCTATCTCATCAGCAATTGAAGAGAGCTACGCACAAAAATGGGTAACAAATCATTCTTTTCACAATGATCACCCATATAAACAAGAACTGAATCAGAATACTCACTGGTCTCTTCATCAGCCTTAGATTTCCACCCTTCGCACCGCTGCGCCGTCCCCCATTGCATCCTATAGCAAGTGTTCTGCTCGATCACCGGCTTCCCGCTCCAATCACCCTTTAACCTGGGATTCAAATGTAAAATCCGAGGCGGGTCCTCGCCCTCCACAATCCTCAACCCCTGCAGTTCCATGTGAAACTGCGAGACCATGACCGCGTCGTCTCCCTCCCTCAACAGAGCTATCTTCGGATCGTGCTCTGCATGGGCCGACCTAGGTTTCCCAACGACCGTTATGTGCGACCCCAGCGTAAGCCCGCAGGGCAACACCATCAACCTCTTCCGGTTCAAGAATTCCGACCCAGATAGAGACACCGAATTCGGGCACGATTCCGACCCATTCTTGGGCTTCTGGTTGATGATATTCAGCTTCCCAGATTGCAATTCGTCCCAAAACTGGCGACCCACCTCCCAGGCGACCTTTGCTGACTTGTCGAGCTCCGAGAACCCGCCGGTAACGCCAGTCTTCCACGTCTTCTCGAAGTTCAAGCCGGAGACGATGTTCCTGGGCTCGGCGAGCCGGGTGGGGGCCAACTCGTCGGAGTTCTGAGAAACGGTGACGTGGGGCCGGGTCGGGGCGTCTTTCTCCTGCAAGTCGCGGCCGGTTTGGAGCTGGGTCTGGGGGCGAGACAGGGTCTCCTGGGAGAGGGAGTTGAACCCAGATATGAAAACGAAGGGAATCTCCACAGTGACTAGGACTACGTACAAGAGGCCTACGCAGATCAAGATTTGGAGGGATCTTTGCCTCGTCAACGACAAGACCATGTCCAACTTTTCCGATTTAGGCCTCTTCATCGATCAAAGAAACGATTCTTAACCGCCCCCCAAACTGATCAGGGATTCCGAGGCCTTTCCGGAAAGGAAAAGACAGAGAGCGCGAGTTCAATGCTCCGGTGATGATTGAGACAACCCTAACTCTCAAACTCTGAAATACACGGAAACTCGCAGAGCGAGAGAGAAACAGAGAGAGAGAGAGAGAGAGAGAGAGTTAGGTCATCGACGCATACAGAACCTGAACGCGCAAGGGGAAAGAGAAAGGAAAGAGAGACGATTTAAGGGAGAGAGACAGGGAAGAGAGAGAGTGATTCCGTCGGTCGTGTAAGCTTTTCTTCCTGGAACAGAGAATATTGCCCTTTTTAAAATTCAAATCCCACATAATAATAATAATAATTAATAATAGAACAAAAATGTTTATTATATTTTATAATGGGACCTTTTGAAACGGTCGGAGATCCATTTAATTCAACTGAACACCCCCCCACTCACACAGAGGAAAAAGCCTGGGTATTCGTGTAATAAATTGGACAATAGCCCAAAAGAAAAAAAAAAGGTGCGAATATCAATTGAGATATTTAAGAATTTCCCTTTTTTTCGCCGGCTTCTTAGGAATATACTTAATCGTGATCTAAGCAATCGAAATTGACAATAATCGCATATGGCGGTGTCATTACTACGGTCTTAATTACGGGGGGTTTGATTTCTCAATTCTCGTGATTAAGGTGGGCCCGGTCACTTTATTTATCTCCTCCTTTATGTGGCCACGGCCTATTTAAGGAGCGGTCAGTTTTTTCTTTTTCTTTTTCTTTTGGTGTTTTGGTGTTAAATATTGAACGATGGTGATCGCATTTTATAATCCAGAAAATGCTTTACCTTCATGCGTAAGTCTCTTGGTTAAATGTATCTTCGATTATACGTGAAAAGAGCAAGGATAGTGGAGTGCAATGTGGATGGAGCACCCCGTCCACTTGAAGATTCGATACCAACAAGCACAACAACTTATTTTGCATAGCAATTAGCGAGAAAAAAAAATTGAACATTAGGATTAATTAGATTTTATTTTCATTTTTAATTTGTAAAATTTTGTATGATCATTACTAATTACGTAAGCTATTAGGTGAAGACGTAATTTAATATTTAATTATTCTACTATAATTCTTAAAATCCGCCCTGTTTAATTGAATGGAAGGCTTCATTCAGAAGGAAAGTGCACAGTTGAACCACATCGCCCTTTTTTTTTTTTTTTTTTTTTTGAAAAACAACTAAACTTATCCTATTAATTTCCGAACTTAGGATATTCCTTACTACATGTCGAATGTTATCTGATTTGGTCATTTAGTGAGCTTACTTCCAGGATGAGGATTCCTACGCTGGACCATTACTAAAGGACCCACGTTGATATTTTCTTGTGCGATGAGTTTTCAGGTCGAGGATATCTTTAACAAATATATCTATTATTGCAAATGTTTAGTCATGATTTTAATGATTAAAAAAAGGGTAATTGTTGCAAATGTTGAGTAAAGATCTTGTGTTATGGTAGAAAGAGAGAGAGAGAGAGAATAGGGTTTGGAAGGAGATGGAACTTACAACTGAGGCAGCGTTACATCAGATTAAGGAGTCGGTATAGCGCAGAGACGACAGGAGTTTAATGCGACCGATCAAAGTTGCTGCCGTTGCGAAACCGGCGAAGACCTTCTTCCCCATGTCCGCTCCCACCCATGCATGCTCTGCAACAGCTCCACGTGTCCAGCCTTTTCGGCACCTTTGCAATTGCTAAGCCTCTTTTCTTTCCTTCTTTGTTTTTGGCTTTCTGAGATTTCGTTCGGATAAGAAAATCTTTATTCTTATCGATGCACTTAATTTTTTTTTCCGTGTTTATTTAGATCCCATAAGCACTGTTGGATACGAGAAATCTTTTGACAAAATCAACTTTGGTCTTTTGCTCGAAAAGTCAGCGAACTCGCTGAATTCATTCGCGACCTTCGCAATCGCGGGATCCGCAGGAAGGAAAATGAGAGGCGAGATGATAGGATGCCCAAATGGCCGTAGAGCCCCTTGACCCGACGCCCACGACCAGAATTTTTCATTCTATCTGATTGATTTGGCATGTTTCGACTTGACTAATCTTATGCCGACACATAGAATCTTCAATTTATGTAACCACATTGACCCCCAAAGCTGCAGCTATAATTTATATGCACGCGCGCTCTAATCGCGCAAATCAAACATTGAACGATTCGATTAATTTGCGGCGTTGAACACCACAGAGAAAGCAAGGTAAATCAAAGAGTTAGGCTGACGTCTCTTTAAGCTGAAATCACGAGGAAAGCGAGGTGCGTTCTAGAGACCTGCCTGAATTTTGGTATGCGAGGGTCGAAATTCCATGGATTATGCGAATTTCTGGGGGCTAGATTGGTTGAACACCTGGAGTAGAATCATGCGAGACTTCAGGGGGTGTTCTATTCTATTTTCCCGAGGCACATGATAGGTGTCTTCTCCATGCGAGGGCCATAAGACAGGTGTTGTATCATTTGGGTTCCTCGTCTTTTCATGAACCTTGAAGTCATCGAGAGCTTCGAATCCTTGTCCTCTGGTGTCTTCTCCTTCGCTGCACCCGTGTTTCGAAATGACACCCCATCAGGATCGCCATCTTCATCACGCCTTGCTCGCTCTTAGAATACGAAGCAGTGAAACGATTAGCTTTTTCCATTGCCCAGCCCAAGAAAAATCATAATTCAATTATTCATTTATTAGGAGTAATGACACAAATAATCTCTAAACTTTGATTTAATATATAATATAATATCTAAATTTTATCTTAATATACAATATAATATTCAATTTTTTAATTTGTTAAATATGATCATGAATTTTTTGTATTATTCAATTTAATTCATGAATTATATGAAAATATAAACTATTATTCTTCCATTAATTCAAATATATGAACAATATTGAATATTATCATATAATTTAAAAAATAAATTGAATATATACCAAAATTTTAAGGATCCAATTGAATAATTTAAAATTTTAAGAATCACATTGTATACTAGTCCAAAATTCATAGATAACATTGTGATAAAACTAGCATAGACATCTATAAGGGGCTGAATAGAGGTTAAAATAAAACATTGACAATAAATGTAGAATAAAATAAGTCAAGATCAAAGTCTGAACTAAGATCAAAATATGTTATGTGATACAACAGACTTCTGAAATAATCTAAAAGTGTGCAACAAACTTAAGTAAGATAAGTTGAGGAAAGAAAAAATTGCACATGAAATTTATAGTAGTTTGGTTTAGATCAAACTTATATCCACACTCTTCCATGCTGACAATCTATTGGCTAAATTATTTTATAAGATCAACAGGATATTACAATTATGAGTGTAAATACTCAGTTGTAAATCGCATTAACTCATTAAGTTACTCTTATTAGTGTTTCTCTTTTGATCACAACTTGTAAAACTCACAGAAGAAGACAAGTAATATTGAAATTAGTTTTAGACTTTGCAATTTCAGGTTTATGTCTCTATTTCTTAACTAATTAATCTCTTAGATACTCATCCATGCTTCACTAGCCGTTTAGCTAATCATTGGAGAATTTTATTCTAATCTACCTATTGGACGGAATGATTCAAAGAGATCTTGTGACCATTGAAGACAAAGAGGGAATCTCCACTTGATTTTGGTAGCTCAAACAATCAAAATATTTGTTTCCATAAGTGTAACTTTCTCATTTAGCACTTGTCTTTAGGATTGATTTCATCAATCAATATATATTTTTGGAAAGCGAAATCTTTAATTAGATTATTAGCTGTTATTGATTATATTCTGAATTTGTCTCGTTCTGGTCTCATCAGAGTGGGTTATTCACTTGGATTGTATATGTGTCTCTCGAATATAATAGACTTTGCATAAAGTCCTTGAAAGTTGCTCATGATGATATATGCTTGTCCCAACACCTATTCTAACATAAACATTAGAAAATAGAAAGTTTTATCAACTTTAAGATATGAATGGAGTTTTCTCAACACATGGAACAAATTAAAAATTGAGGGAGCATATTGTATATTTAATTAAAGTTCAGAAATTATTTATATCATTTTCTCATTCATTGGTGGATCATAAAACTGCACCTATAGTTCTGCGAGAGGTCACAATTTTTAGGAAAATTAATGATTTTTCGTCGCAATTGAAAAGCTAATAAATTTGCACCATACAGAAGACCGATATAAGAGATGGTAGACAAGCCGAGCACGGGAATTTGGAAGGAGAAAAGTATGAAATCAAGGAAAATTCGAAAACCAAGTCAGAAACGGAATTATAACTCCAAGGACAGAAAAGAGAATATTCAAAGGAAATCCGGGATTTGAATGATTCACTAATAGGTGGGAATTGAAATTAAAGTTTTGAGAAGGTCAATTGAAACGTTCCTCACATTAATAATTAGGGTCCCCGAACGCGGACCGATGACGCCGACTTCCATGCTGCTGAGTGCTGACCACCACCCAAATTTTTGCCAAATTTTTATTATTAGGGAAACTATATTACATTATTGTTATATTACTTAAATCAGCTGGATTAAAGATTCCCATTTTCGATTCCAATCTCGATCGTTCCAGTCTTGCTTCCATGAATAATGCCTCTTCCTTTTTATTCTTTTTGTTCTGGGGGTGTGGTCAAACATTTTACATCTATTTTACATTTGACTTTGCCACCATCAAAACTGGTGGATTCTGTTAGTTGATGGCGGAGTTCGACCGACCTTTCTAATATGAAAACAATTGACCCGTTCAGACATCAATTCTTTAGGCCGCAGTATAAATTCTCTTTGTCATCGTTTTATTGAATTAATTTGAATTAACTTGTGCGGGAGCAATAATTCATGATGTGACACGTTGAAAAATTCCAGCAACCCGTTGAGCATCTTGTAAATTTACAAGGCACTTTACAAGGGTGTGGTCAAATCCGTAAGATTAGTACTTGCTTTGCTATTGCAATGGGAAATTGATTATCATAATTTCTCTAAAAGAGAAGGAAAATGCCCTTCAAATCAGTCGGACCCATTGAAGAACAATAGACATAGACATGGCCGTAGCATCACCACCAGAATATATGGGACCATTAGTTAATTAAATGGTCTAACCATATGGACCCACCATAAATTAATACAGCTCCTGGAATAATAATAATAATAATAATAATAATAATAATAATAATAATAATAATAATAATAATAATAATAATAATAATAATAATAATAATAAATGGAAGCGTCTATAGTTAGGAATATGGGGCCAGGTGAAATGTAGTTTGGTTGGATATACCTGTCGCTTACTCTGGAAAAATCTCAGAATTTATATTATTCCATAGGGCACAAAAAGGTTGGTATTAGCTGTGTTCCCACATGTTATGCGAATTCTGCCAACGAGAATAAGCATATGAAATTGACATTTGGTGTAGATCATATTTCTTATTTCACTTATGAACATACTCTAATTGTCAAACTAAGCTTTAATTTCGTCTGCCTCCGTCAATTGGCGCAGCCTTCACAAATCATCTTGATCTGTGTGTAAAGGCCCTAGAATAATGCTAGAAATCCTAAGGAGAATGATCAAAATTTGTTTGTTAAAATGACACGACTATCATTCAATTAAATACTTAATAGGGAACTCAAGTACTTGGATCCAAAACTGTAGCATTTTAAAAAAATTACATCTAAGTTATTTAAGTTGCTTTAAAACTAGTTACGATACCAAAAGGGAGTTGAACCTCAATTTTGATGCTTTTTGAAACGCGAAATCCAACTTTATAGTTTTAGGCACTTATGCACGATAATGCTGAAATTGAGGAGACACCCATGATTTTTGAAACTTTATATTATTAAAGTACAACGCATATGAAGGATAAAATGAAAAAGCCTCTTGGTTCTGCGGCTCTCTCTTGAATGGAAAACTAGAAATTGGAGATGGCAATTCAAGCCAAGACTGCCTCGGAATCTTTTGAGCCAATAAAAGCCAGAAGTGGCAATCTTGTGGGCTTTATTATTCTATTGTAAAGAGCTTTCACCTACCTGGATGACTTGAGAGCACGCAAAAGCATCTGTACTTCTCATGTTTCTTCAAACCGGGTGAATCAAATACGCAGTTCTCCAGCCGCTTTAAACTTTTGTGTCCGTGACAATGATTCTGATTTTGATTGAACTCATGTGCTGTTCATAGCTTTATCGCTCCTGCCTGCTGCTACGATGGCTTCGAATCATTCTGATTAACAATCACAAAAAGTCGTGCTTGTGCATCATTGATGAGAATGTTCGATTCTCTTGTTTAAGCATTCGGATCGCTCCAAGGATGTGCATGATGCTTACCCTTGTTTGTGCGTTCCCCCTGTTTCTTTAAGCACGAGCTTTGACTCCTGGTTTGGTAGTTAACAGTTCAATTGCAACTTAACATGTCACATTTGGAGAGATAACCGCAAGATCATGTATGATGGGGAGAAGATGAACATAACTTCTAATCAAGTCCACTTGTAAAGAGCGCAATGAGCATTTCTTTGGTGTCTCCGATTAGTTAACTATTCTTGTTTAGAATAGTTGTTACTCATCAAAGTTGTGATTTATCAGTAGTTAACTTGAAAGAAAGTCACTTGCTTTGAACAAGAAGAACACTTAAATCCAATCTAATGTTCAACCACAGGCGTTCACCCGCTTCGAACCTGATCCATCTTCTTGAAAACCAGGCACCAGCACCAGCACCAGCACCAGCACCAGCAGGAGAAGAAGGTCACACTTTTCGTGCCTCCTTTGCTCTTATACATGTTAGCCTAATCACAAATCAAACTTTCTCTGAAAGTGCAAAAAGAAGATTGAAGCTTGCATCAACATGCTCTCTATTACTCGTCTATTGATGATTTCATGATACTTTTTGTCATTTTCATTCTGCTTTTTCCTCCCCTTTTCATCATCAGTGTATGTTTTTGGATCTAGCAGATGAGACCCCCTTGCACTGACAAGACGAACAATAGACGGGGTCCTTGGGCTACTGAAGAAGACCCAAGGACGATCGTTCAAGGGACCGGAAATTGGGGCCTTGCCCCCCGAAAAGCAGGTAACGTTGGCATAGTGTTTCGTAACATTAATCAAAAGTTGGATCTAGAGATTGCGGACCCAATTGCGAGACCACTTTTCACGCATCTCACAATGTCTGATTGCTATGCCTGACTAAATTGTGCAGGTCTTAGAAGATGTGGGAAAAGTTGCAAGCCCAGATGGAGCAATTACCATCAACCAGATTCGAAGCATGAGGTCTTCACACCACAGGAAGAGGAGCTCATAATCAGGCTCCATGTAATCATAGGCAGCAGGTGCATCGCCAAGAATTGAAAAATTTGTACTTTGCGAAATTCTCATCAAGCTTTGACTGCTTTTGAAAATGTTCCAACTATTTTCATTTAACTTGGTTTATGGATGATTTTATAAGATAAAGTTTATTTGAGACTGATTTAAAAGCAGTAAGGTGTCTCTCTTCACAGACATATACACAATGGTTTGGTTTTAGGTGGTCCATCATCGCCCAGCAACTTCCAGGGAGGACTGACAACGATGTGAAGAACCACTGGAATACCAAGCTCCGGAAAAAGCTGAAAGAGATGGGGATTGACCCGGTTACGCACAAGCCTTTCTCTCAAGTCCTGAGAGACTATGGAAACATAGACGGCACCACGAGAGAAAGCCAAATTGGGTCCATGGATCCACCCCAAGCATTTTCAGACCTAAACACCCTCCAAACACCACCAAAAGTAACAAGTAGACCTGACACAGACACTGCCCAAAACAATCACTCCCTAGACCTTCTTGCCCAGCTTCATGCCATAAAGTTGGTCACAGAAGCCTCAACTTGCTCTGCACATGGCAAAGTGACATTCATGCCTTTGAATACCTCGTCCTCGCCTCCCACTTCTTCCTCTTCCACCAGGTCCGCAGCACCGCAGAACTTCAGATGGAGTGATTTTCTTATCGAAGACCCAACTTTGCCAGCTGAACTTTCAAAGGAAGGGATCAGGATGAGACCACAGAGTGAGATCAAGAATGAGGGCAGAGAGGAAGGTAATGGGACAGGAGGTTTTCATCAGAATGGCACAAGCAATGGCCATAAAGGGTCATCAATTCCATCCTCAGATGGTTCATTTGTGGAATCCATTTTGAACCAGAACGAGGAGATGTTCATGGAGTTTCCAGAACTATGGGAGGAGCCACTCTACTAATTAAACTAAGGCACTGCACTGCTAAATTTCCTAACTAGGAATGAGATGGGATTTCTGCTAAAGAAGTACAAAATAATGGAGTTCCAAAGTGTTCAGCACCTGCTAAACATCTTCTTATGTGGTGGGTTCATACTTTTGTCATAGACAGAATGGTATGCACTGATAATGTATTCCATTTCATAAAGTTGACATCAGAACTGGGGGAATCGGTCTCCACGCTTGAATCGCCAAGAGGAAGCCCATTTCTGCTGCAACATAGAGGCCCAACATTAATTTACTCATCGGCCCTCTCAGCACTACCTGAGCTCATTGCTGTGACCCAAAAGCTCATCAAAATGGGCCTGGCTCATGGGTTTCACTCGAAAATAGTGGGTAGGCAACAGATGCTCTTCCTCCATTGTGGATAAGACTCATCATACCCAAAAGAAGAAATTCCAAAATAAAAGACGAAAATATGGCATTCTTTTTGGGCTAATGAAAATAGGCAGGCATGCGAGAGGTGTGAGCCATTGCTCTACGCTGCGTAAGAGCAGGTACCTAATTTGGCAATCTTATCGTAGAGGAACCTCAGTTGTCCTTCCTCGAATTGAAAAAGATGCTCTTAACCTTTTGATAAAAGCTTGTGGGAAAAATTGACATTTCATGCGCACACTTGTCAATCTAGGAAAGGTCAACTTTCACTTTGGTGACTCAATACCTTGGACAAGATTGTTGGGTAATCCCTTTCGTATCATATGTAACATCATTTGCCATATATCCTATCAATATCAATGAAGTTCGTTTTTAGACATTTCTTGGCTGATAATAAGGAATTATAAATGCAAACGTGGAATCATTTTCCAAAGCCTCTTTCCTTGTAGTGAACAATCAAGTTTCCTGCTTGACATTATTCTAGTTTAATAAAAATCGGGTAATTGGTTTCTTGATTAATGTCCAAGTTCTTTCACAGAAGAAAATTTTAGTGGGATATAATAAGAAATTTGAAGTTGTAGCAAGTATAAAAATGTGTACAGTGCATGCGACTAGTCCATTCTTGAACGATGAAGTGAGTGTAAACATCTTTGCGTGGAGCCTTTGAAATGTAATCTTCAAGCGCTTGGGGTTTTGCCACGTCTTGGAATCCACTGCAGCTCGATAACGTGCACCAGACATCCCTTCATCTTCTTAAGTTCTTTGCTTTCATCAGCTACCACCTTCTTCATCTGGCAAGGCACATACTTTTAAACATCACATGCATCTTGCCCAACAAACCAATAGTCCCATCTCCTTTTCTTTTTGGTTGGGGTATGTAACAGTGAAGTGTGATATTAACACGAGGAACATCACTTCATATTCTTATGTAGCATGTGCAGGTTTTAGATGACGTAGGATTGGACACTTGTTAGAGAGAGAGAGAGAGAAGCACATGAAGAAAACAGCCACTTTAGGGACTGTCCAAAGAGACTTTATGGGGTGTTTACGATGGCTGCTGATCTGCACAGCAGATTTCTGCTAAGCAAGTTAGGCAAGAGTTTGTGGAGGGAGGCCAATACGAACATCGACAGCTTATTCTGACATGCAATAATTCCACCAGACCAACCAAGAAAGAATTGACGAGTAACGAATAGGAATTCTAAATCTAAGATAGCGATTGCGATCTTTCTAAGCCGTTCGGGCGAAGAACGAGCGAGTACTTTTATTTTTCGTCGTGTTCTTGCTGTGACATATACGAAGTGCAGAAAACATCTGTCCACTCTACTCATATGCGCGAACCGAACACCGCTTTTAAGTATTCGTGTCGAGATATCAGATTCTTCATACTGATTAAAGTAGGTGTCTGATTGTTCTTATCAGCAGCAAAAAAAATTCACGGGTCCACGCAAAGTATCTTGGCACATATTTTGCATGTATGGCCCTGTTTCTGAATCCTTGATATTAACCCCACTTCGTAATGCAAGAGAGAGAAAAAGGCCGATACCATCCAGGTACCTTCTCTCTCCCGGAGGAGGCCAGGAAGGGCGAGAGCTCAAAGACTAGTTTGACAAATTTTAAGTCTGGGAATATTTAAACTCGGGAGCAACATCACAGCTTTAATGGACCTTCTTTGACTTTTCTTGATCTAGTCCTTTCTATTTTGTTCCAACTCCTCGTGGAGTGTGTACCCTACAACTTGTGTGGCTTGGCATGACTCACACAAATCAAAAGTGGTCAGGATTACACACTTCTCAGATGTATAATTTTTATCTAGGGTTTACAAGTTCTTGTGTACACACGCCTTTTTTAGTAAACGTGATTCATCTATGTATGTGAACCCGGAAAAATAAAGAAGGTCGAATGATATCTTCCATTGCAAGACTAGGGGCCTCCAAAGTGAGGAGATGGCTGCACAATGAAGTTTCTCTTCACTTTTGACTCCAACAGGACCCATCGAGATTTTATTTGTCTTATGTCTCCATTCCTTTTACTAGCAAAAGATGACACCTTTTTATTTCAGCCTCGCTTAAGTAGTAACCGCTATTCCAATACAAAAGCAAATTTTCAAGCTCTATAGATAGACATCTAGATAAACGAGAGAATATTTAGAATTATTATTAAGTCCATCGTTAGTTCACATATGTAGGTCTAGTATCTTTTATCTAACATGACATGCGAAATGAGTATATCATGAGGACCGGATCTTTATTTGTATCCTTTAATATCTCAAAAGAAATGTTCAATCAACAGGGGTAAAAACACATTGTTGCTTTAACAGAACTACCTAGTCCACTCCAGAGTATATTCATTTATTTACATGGGGAAGGAGGGAACAGATTCATATTGTGATGACTTGACATTTATATCGTTTGGGCAGGAAAAAAAAAAAAAACATTTTTCAGCTAAAGAGTGAAAAATTGGTGGGTCAGATTCAGAGGGAAGAAGGCACCAGAGAAATCTCATGCTCAGCTTTACCTGCTGCTGCTTCTGCACCTCTTTCTTCCAGAGTAAATTTCTTCTTCACCCGACTAATGAATGGCAATAATAATTGAAAAAAAAAGCTTGCAGCTTTCACTGCATGCGTAACATCACACAAACATGGGACGCAGTCTCACCAGCTTTAGGGGTCCCCACTCGCTCTCCCTCCCGACCTCCCTCTCTCTCTCTCTCTCTCTCTCTGCGTTTCACAGTTCGTTCTCAACGTTAGAAAAGGCAGTGTGCGCAGTGCCCACCACTTTCCTCTACCTGCAGGCAGAAACTGTCTCTCTCTCTCTCTCTCTCTCTCTCTAACACATACACACTATGATCACCCACTAATGTCCCTCTCTCAACCTCTAGTGTCCACACTCTGTTTGTCCTAATCACTACATAAACAGCCCCGTCAGCCTGCAAAGCTAGACCTCCCCAACCTCCATCACTCACTTGACTCGCTCTCTCACTCCTTCAAAAGCTTCAGAACCAACTCTCATCAGTCATGGCCGAGGGAGAAGATTATAAGCTGTAAAAAAAGAAAAAAAAGAAAGGATGAAACAAGGAAAGTTTCCGCCTTTTCGTTAGCTGAGCTCTCGGATCAGATTCCTGTACGGCGGTTGATTCTGGGTCCGTGTCAAAAGATGGATCCTCCAATTGTCAATGAATCTTCGTTCTCCGCTGCAAACCCATCTTCCTACAGTTTGGCTGAGATTTGGCCGTTCAATGGGGAGCCGGGTAATGGCGGGTTGGGGCTCCGAATGGGGAATTTGAGCGGGTTCTTGGATGGTCAGATGAACCGGGACGGGTCGGCGGAGGTGTCCACCGTGACGGAGCAAAGCGGTGGTGGAGGAATTGGGAGGAAGAGGAAGGATGTGAGTTCGGAGGACGAGTCCTCCAAAATGGTGTCCACTAGTAGTGCCGATGATCTGGTTCGTTACTCTGTTTTTCTTTTGCTTCTTATATAATGGTTCTGTCTTGTGTGTGCGTGTTTCCCTTTCCTTCTTTGAAACTGGGAATTCTCTGTTTCGTTGGCGAGAAAATGGAAGGCAGAAAAAAGGAAACATTTTGTCTAGAGTTTGTGGTGAGTTAAATTTGGATGTATGACCTTCTGAGCTGCCGCTTTGCTCATCTGGCCGAAAAAAAACTGGAAATTTGATAGTCCGGGTGTTATTTTCTTCACTGGTTTAGTTGCTGGAAATGAAGAACTCTGTTAGCTTTGAATTGTGTTCCTTTTGGTTCCATGAATTGGATCATAGATGTGAGTTTACTTAAAGCTAGCAAATTATAAAGTCGACGATGTGGCCAGTTCATTGAGATTCGGCTGCTGCAAAAGCATAAATTGTCTTACTCTTGTGATCTTGGGGAGCAAATTCAAAATTCAGTGTCATTGATCAGTAATATCATATTCTTTGCTGGGAATTTCAGTTGTGACACTGCAATATCACTGTCAAAATTCATATTCTTCAGCCAGTTAGAAAATATTGAAGAGGATCAACTTATAGACGGAAGTGTTCAAGGCCCCATCTTCATCCAAAGTGTGTTCAAAGAATTACGGAGTAATTTAACACGTCGCAGTTGATCTTTGGGTCATATTTCTGGGAATGATGGTTTGTGCTTTATTTCTATAGAACATATCAAATGGAAAGCGCATAAAGTCACTGGTTTCAAGGCATGACAATGGTGGATCAAGAGCTGAAGGAGAATCGAGTTCTGCTGCTGGTGATAAGCAGGCTGGACAGATTGCAAAGCCCTCTGAACCACCAAAGATGGATTATATTCATGTCAGAGCACGAAGAGGCCAAGCTACAGATAGTCATAGCCTAGCTGAGAGAGTAAGTCAAATTCTTCGATTCACTAAAATACTCTCAAAGTTTCAGAGGAGTCAATAAAACTGTATCATATGTGCTCTATAATTCATTTTCCAATTTCATCTCACATGGCCTATTTGGCTGAGCATAAGGCACAAGCGATTCGGTTTAAGTGTTTTTTAGAAGCTCTTTCGGTGTCCTGTCTTATTTGGCAGGCAAGGAGAGAAAAGATCAGTGAGCGGATGAAGATTCTTCAAGACTTAGTCCCTGGATGCAACAAGGTATCTCATGATTTTCAAATTTTATAATGATGTTTTAGTATTTAGATATTTTGCGATTATCACTTGCAAGATTTCCAGCTTTTGATCGAGTCATCCGAGTTGTTCTTAATATTTCCTTTTGATCAGGTTATTGGAAAAGCACTCATCCTTGATGAGATTATCAACTACATTCAGTCACTGCAGAATCAGGTCGAGGTAATTTTCCATCTTAAGCATTTCATCAACACTCAATGACTTTGGATTTTTTGTGCTAACAAACTGATATGATTGTTGTAGTTCTTATCAATGAAGCTTGAAGCAGTCAATTCAAGGATGAACATCAATCCTACTATTGATGGATTTCCAGCAAAAGACGTGAGTTTTAGTTGAACAACTTCTAAAATATTCTGATAGCCTTTGAACATAAAAGTATGAAGTACCTTCTGAGACTTGATAACGAAGACTGGTGTTCCTGTATGTTGCTTTCATTGTGCTCCAGTATGCATGATAATTTTAAACGGCTGAATTGGCCAGGTAAGCAAAATTTCTTGCATGATGTGACTTATGGATGCCATTAGAACTTGGTAGGGTTCTTTTCTAGTCTATCGAGTGGAACCAATAGTGCCATCTGGGGGGCCTGTGAGAGAGGGCAAGCCCTCTCAGAGTAGAGTATACGTGATGCATGTCCTTCAGAATGGAGGAGGACCATGGTAGCTCAGATCTTGGAAAGCATGCGTCGCATTTGGGAACGAGGAGGAGGACTATGGTAGCTCAGATCTTGATATGCGTCGCATTTGGGAATGAGAAGCAACTATCTTTAATGAAGTACCATTTAAGCTTTGTTACTGGTTTAGAAGAATTATGGTGTGATAGAGAAATGTGTGCCTTAAAATTCAAAACAACTAGGTATAGGTTGAGGTCAAAGAAGCTCGTCTTAGATTTGCTAAAAGCAAGCATTAGAATGATCATATTCACTTTTCTGATGGTACTACCATGGTGAGAAGGTGCATTGTTGACCGAATAGGAAAAGCTGTATATTATATTAGATGAGTCAGCCACATTATGAAGGGGTTACATTGAGAGATGAGAGTTAGAGATAGAGAGTTCATGTATGATCTTTGTATCCTTAAAATTGTTGGCACTCTAAAAGCTTTGCCCACAATACCGGAAGATCGATGGGAACGTCTTGAAGTTTGCTCTCATTTTGGACACGCATAACAACCTAGGCAGAACCACATGCAACAAGCCCAGATGGAGTAACTGCTACTTACGGATGAGGCAGTCTCCAACTCTCCAACTCTATCAAAGCACAAGCTCCTTCCCTACAAATATGGAACTTAGGTTTCTGTTTTAGGGTTTCATCCACTGTTCTCTTTTTGGATCTGCTCATTACAAAGTGGATGTGTGTTTCATTAATGAGTCTTATATGTCACTATAATGGGTCCAGTCAGTGATCTTCAGTGATTTTCATCTAACACTCACTGATTTTGCCCTCCTGCTTATATTAACAGTCAGTATTTTTGGTGCACTTTTTACTTTTTTTTTTTTTACCTACTGCTTAATACTGCCTCTCACTTTGGTACCCTGCACGGTAGATCTGTGAATATAGAACAAAATCTCTTGGAAGCTATGCATTAAGTTCAGTAGCAGGTTCCGTGTTCTTCTAAATCAAGTGGCCTTTTGGGTTTCAGCTTGGTGGGCAGCCATTTGATGCAACTGGGATGATGCATGCTTCGCAAGCAGCAAGACAGTACAGTCAAGGATCGCAATCAGAATGGTTGCATATGCAGTTAGGTGGGGGTTTCGAGAGGCCGATGTGATCTCAAGAAGCACGGCACATTGGATCTAAAAGCACTGTGGAATAAGATGGCTCTGAGAGATTATTCACCAAAGAGAAATTACATCCTGCGCATGAATTATTACACACGCCCCATTGATTTATAATGTCGTAGATCCATCTCTTTGTAGAAAGCGCATCTGGTTCCATACAACATCTTTTGTGTATTTAATGTGATTACTTTTTGATTTCCTTTTGCAGTCAGAAGGTAAATTTCTAGTGGAAATTCTGAACATCATTAGTTAGATGATTAAAGGATCGTGCTTTGTGAGATCAGTAGTGAAATGTAGTTCTGCTAGCTTTCCTCCAATCACTATTGTGGATCAAGTAATGACTTTCCAGCAAGCCACCGCTACATTCATTTCATTAGGAATTGATAATCTTTAACGACATCTTCTATAGGTGGTTAGTCAAGATGCGAAACAACAATCTAAATTTTGGAAAAACATCATAATTACAATGAACAACGTACAAATATTAGCATATAAAGTCACCGCAAACAATATTCTAATTTTGGCAGAAAAGTCAACTCGGACTTATTAAGAGGATTCATACCAACCAAGAAGGCAGGAATTCTAACCTCGAGAGGGGTAAGCAGACACGGACAACCTGGGCAGAAGCATGTTCGACAGATAGAGAATGGCTTAAACTCCTGGCAACTACTTAAAAATCAAGGATTGAACCCAATAGGGGAACTTCACGCCGGATCGTGAAGAACGACGCCGTCCTCTGAAAATCAACCCAGTCGTCCTTGATCCTATCCGGCTTGTTCAATGCCACATACCTTCCCAAATGCTCTCGTGAAACGTTCTGTCTTAGAGGCACCAAATAGATTTATGAGGCGAAGAGAACTTCTGGGATTGATTTGTAAGGCCTTAGTCTCTTTGGCGATGGAAAGTAGATTTCTTGCGGTAAGGTTAATTTGAGAAATTATGTCAGTAGCTCCCATCACTTCTATCTTTTTCTGTTCCGTATCCACATGAAATACTATTCCATCTACTCATTAAAGTTAAAGTTTCTTGGCAGATCATACCCATATTACTTGCTAGAGTAACCTTAAAATGAAAGATAGGATTACGGTGCTTACACTAACATAAATGTAGATCTCCGGACTAACAAATTACGTATGAACAGCATGTAACATGTTTCAATGGACCCTCAACGGAAGTCGATTTCTCTCCATTAACCTTAAAGACCATTATAATATGTTTCAATGGACCATCCACCTTGTATCATTCTAGTCACATGTCTTTTCAAATCATACATTTGAGAAGTGTCAGTTCCATAAAAAGGGAAATTGTTGTAATAAAATCCCATATCATTTTTGCAGTTGGAAAATGAATAAAATTGCTTATCAGGGTCAGCTCCATGGAATTAATCAACTATCCATTCACATCTGCATTCTTAGTTCTCCATTTCCTAAAGGTTGGATCCGTCAATTGAGCATGTGGAAAGTACCCGTTGATATATCCCAATCTATCTGTCAAGAATGGACATCTCAACAACTTGGGACCATAAGGTATAATTGGTGTTGTCCAACTTAATGCCAATCTATGCATCGAAAGAATCGTTGTTTGATGTTTGGGTTAGAGTGTGATTTTGGGTCAAGACTTGTATCATCTAGGCCGCTAAGTCATTAAGGATGGCAATCGTAGAAAGACTCTCGTCATGTTGTTGGCGCGCAAATCGGTTTTTTCTCACATAGTATTTGATCAGGTCTAGTTACTTCCTTTTTTAGTTTTTGGATCGAGGTTTGTCATAGCAGAAAACCATAGGATCTTTGCTCTGATACTATGATGATTAGAGATGTTTTTCTCTCTTCAATGTCTTTTCTGAATAAATACAAAAACATATATAGTTATATAGTGAAATAACTACCAAAAGCTATTTTAGGCTATGCACTATCTTAGGTTAAGAATCTGCTTAATCCTCCAAATAAGAACATTATACAACACAAATTTAGCAACTAATCAGCCCCACAATTTCTCCATTAGTCTTAATTGACGATTCACGCCGACACTCCCCCTCAAGTTGGTGTATAGATATCACCAATGCCTAACTTGTCAAATGAGTTGTAGAAGATCTTACTAGGGACAACTTTGGTGAGTATATCTCTCGGTTTTCAGATTTAAATGAGAATCGTACTATCTTGGCACCTAGATTTTGTTTGATTAAATGTTAATCCATCTCAATGTGTTTAGTACAGTCATGTTGGACTGAAAAAATATGTAACATTGTATATTGTAACCAGAAAATAATAACTCCAAAAAAAATGATAACAAAATAAATAAATAAGAGGTGAGGTATGGCTAATTGAATCTCCTTAAAACAATTACTTCTTACCAATGATGCTAAGTAGCATCATGAACTATGCATCCCAAGATAAAATACGTTGAACCTGTTTTAATTAGCACTATGCTAGTAGAACACACTTAAAGAAAAATTGAAGTGAGAAGAGGCGGGTGATTGAAGGAATGAACAATAGTTCAAATCTACTAATAGAATTTGAGAAGTTCATGCACTAAAGAGATACATGAATTAATGATGTTAAATAAATACATGAATCCAAAAGATATATGAACTGAAGAGATACATGAATTGAGGAGATTAAGTCCTTACAAAGAGTGTAATCAAGTTGTATAAATTATCAAATTGGTATGATCGACTCCTTTTGTTAATTTGGTCCAACTTGGCTAACAAAAAATATTGACATGGCTTATTCTTATTATTTTAGCGTAAAGCTAAAATGATGTTATTTTGGTCCAAATCTTTTTTTAATCTAAGTTTCATGTAAATTAAAATAGAAAATCATCTAAATTTAAAATAAATAAATAAAAGCCGAGAAACTAGGCATGATTTTTCCCTATTTATTTTTTAAAAAGATTAGCTTATTTGTTAATATAATTTAAAAATAAATTCTTATAAAAAAATCAAATTTGGATCGAGACAAACATTGTTTTAGCCACGTCATTGCCAGTTGGATAGAAAAAATAATAAGAACAACCAAGGTTAATCAAGTTAGACAAAATTAATAGAAAAATTTGACTACATAAATTTAAAAATTTTGGTGACTTAATTATAAGTTTTGAGATTTAATTACACTTTCTAAACAAACTTCATGACCTTCCATGCATGCAATCCTTAAAACATTTTTGCAAGACGCGGCCCACATTGTCCTATAAAATAATGAAGTGTGCTTGCATGACGGCACCATTACTTTTGATAAGTAACGGTGCAACCTAAGCCATCCATTTTATCTTATCTACTATGGGCAACCAGAACAAAAAATCATGGTTTTATATTTCTGTAAAAACAAATCTAATGACACTATTCAAGAAAAGGAAGTCTAAGAGGTAACTGACTACAAATTTTAGATGGTGGAATATTGTCTGAAATAAAATAAATGATATTTAAGAATTCATAAATGAAGAATACTAAATACCCAATATGCACATAACATAGATAAATTGGACTTTCAATTTTTTTAAATTGATTTCTTTTACCAAACAGTTAGCCATGGACTTGATTTTTATCCAGTTTCACTTCATTACCCTAACATGGTTGTCATGGAAAAATATTTTAGGATTCGAGCTTGTAGCCATGGCTGCTTAATTTGAGCTTGCAACAAACAACAATGGGTTTGAGTCACAAAGCATGCAACGGTTGTGTCCTATAGATCCTTTTGAGTCATGAAACTTGAGATCATAGTTGCTCAATTTGAGCTCTTGATTATTGTAACTTAATTGGTGATCATATAAATAATTACAAATCATAAATTTTATATTGTAATAGGTATTTATTGGTTTTATTCACTTTAATCATTTTCCTCATTTAATTTGTATCATATAAGGAATCTCACTATCATCCTTTTAAAGGGATATTTTCCGTCCTAATTTTCGAATGAAATCGGCTAAGCAAACAAACCGGTATCCTTTGGGAAATCACTTGGCAGGGAAGGCACCGTCTCTTGTTTAAGAGGGACGGTGCCCTTACCCGAGCATTACTCTAAAATAATCGAACCCTGCCGACGCTGTCGCCCGCTGAAACCTCCTCCGTCATGTCGGTGGCTGGGAGATGGCGACCGAAGGAGAGAGAAGGAACCGCAAATCTTCCTTGTGAACGAGACGGGGCAGGCGAGGAAGACGATCACGTTCAGGAGGATTTCATCAGCGAATTGCCCGACGCCAAAATCCACGAAATCTTATTCTTTCTCAGCTTTCAGGACGTCGTCAGGTCCCGCACTCTCTCCAGGCGATGGCGCTCCGTTTCCACCTCCACTCCCTACTTCAATCTCTCCCTGCCCTATTTCGACAGCCCTCAGAGTCGCAAGCTATTCGTGTCCTCCGTTAGTGAAGCGCTAAATCGCTCCACGGCACCGAAGGTAGAAAAATTCCACCCTGAAGCTTTCTCTCTCGACGACTGGCGTCGGCAAATTTATCCGTGGCTTCGCTTTGCCGTCAGAAAACGGCGTGCGGGATGTTTCTTTGAAGACTACTTGCTATGGTTACGTATTACCGCTTTTGGACGGGTGCACTTCACTAGTGAGTTCGCAGGTGACTCGGTGTAAGTCCTGGTCGGCCGGTTTGTCTTCGCTGAAGATGCTGTGCATGGAAGACGTGGGCTTGACGATAAATTTGATCGCGAAAATCTTGAGTGGGAGCCCTGTTCTAGAATCTCTTGTGATCCATGGTTGCTGGAGTATGGATGACGTCGAGAGAAAATCCAGAGTTGGTGATTGATGATTATTCTGTTTGTATTCGCAGATCGTTTAAACTTTTGGTTCCTCGTTTGCTTGTGCTGCGTCTATTGGGTAATATGTCTTACTGGAACTTCATCACATTAGAGGAAATACCTTCCCTGGTTGAGGTTGAGCTTGATCCTGTCCTGCGCATTATTTATTGGGGTTCTTATTCAAAGTACGTTGGTGTGTTGTGGAATCTTATCCATAAACCGCGTCGTGCTCCGAAGCTCACTATAGGGAGCCGGCACCTTCAGGTGCGAAGTCATTTGCTTGATTTTTCCTTCTCTTCCTGTATTAAGTTTTCTCATTCCCCTTCATGATAATATGCCCTTTTTCCCTAATGGCTGTTTTTGCCGGTACTAAGAGTGTGCCATTATTTTCCTTTTGTGAGAAGTAAGATTAAGTCTCTTATGTTACGTGACCTATAATGCTACGAATGCAAATGAAAAAGGTTGGACTTTCCTATTAGCACATTTTTTTTTCCACTCTGTGAAACTAGAAGCTAATGCGTCTTTATTTGCGTTCCATTTCTTTGTAGGTTCTATCAGTTATGCGAGGGAATGGACCGCCTCTTTGACTGCCTTCTTTAACATCAAAATGGCAGAATCTTATATTATGTACATCATTTAGTAATTTGGAGGTCCAGGGGATTGCATACTTGCTAGAAAGTTCACTGCACTTGGAAAAGTTCATGGTGCGCTGGACCAATATCTTTAGCTTTGAGGTATGAATCGTCTTTAACTATTGCTTGTGCTTGAGTGAGTTAGTGGATTTTTTCGTAGAAGGCAGCTCTAAACTTTCTCATTCGTGCTTTTTAACAAGAGAAATAGCAGTATTCTTTTCAAGTTTTTCATGCCGCACTGTCAGTTTTAGAAACAATTGCAATTTGCAATTCAACCGTTTCTCCTAGTTATCATACAAAAGTTGGGACACTAGTGAACACCAACCAACCCACCCGCCCAGACTCATGCATTCACAAAGTGATAGTGAATAGATTATCCTAATGCTGACAATGAGATTGATTCATTCAATTTGCCACAAATCTATTCCTAACTGTCACGAGGTAGATAAGTAACTTTAGTGCTTTCCACAGAAGTTGCTCCATCCATTTGCCATCTATGTTTAAGTGGGTTACATAACATGGTTATGCTTATTTGCACTTCAGGTTGGCAAGGAATATCTGGACTGTTTTATCTTTGATGATGAGGGATTTTGGCGTTCACAAAAGAAGAATTTTCCGTGTGTGGCAAACCATCTTAAGAGTGTTGAAATGGTCGGGTTCAGCTCTGATTGTTTTAGTTTGAAAAGTGTGCTTCCCCTGCTTATGTTTCTTCTTGAGGAGGCAGTTGCACTAGAGAAGATGACCATCAACGCTGAGGTGCCCAAAGTTGATCCAGAGGTACCTATTGAAGCAATTAACTCTTGGGTTCTGCTTGGAGTGACTGAACTTTTAGCAGGCCACCCAAAAGCTTCAAAAAAGGCTGAGCTTATAGTTATTATCCTTTCAAGGGATGCCCTGTCGAAAGAGTACACAAGTCGTGAGTCTCATAGATTTTATTTAGATAGGTGCGGCTTGCCGAAGTGACAAATCTGGTTGTTCCTAGACAGCACAAGAGCTGTGGGAGTTATGGCGGTATACTGTGATTTGCAAATATATTTATTTTACCTTTCTTTTTAAGTTGCCTAGTTGGAATTCTTTGGACCACTGTGTAAGATTGCTGTCTTGGGTGATTTAACTTATGAAACGACTTGTCTTGCAAATTGTTCTGTGCATCTCATTTCTTAGGTTCGCTCTTATAACAGGAACGATGAATGGTGCATAGCTGGTGCCTGTGCTTCTTCCCCGGAGAAGCAATTACGCAATCCCTACGAAGCAACCAGAAAATGGGAGCCAAATACAGTAGAAAATATTTGTCCCTGAAACTAGTAAGGCTCTCTCGAGTTCCGTTCCATATATATTTGCCGATCTCCAATAAGCAATCTTTCTCTTGATCTGTTCTTCACTCATCTAAAGATGGAATGCGTTAATATCTCTAAAAACTTATCTTAAGGCCGAGGTGCCTCAGTTATTTTGAAGAACCGAAGAATATGGACAGAAAGAGTCCTGAAATTCAATTTTTTGGAAAAATTATTCAAAAGTTCTTAAATATTTATTGCAGGCATCCAATTTCATCTTAAACTTTTCAATTTTGTCAATTTAAATGTAAACTTTTTAATGATTTATTGATATAGTCTTTTTGTTCGATTTTGACAAAAATTTTGACCGGAAATTTAGTTCTAAATTTTAGAACCTCCATGTATAAAGTAAAGAATTGAAACCGGAACATTTATTAATAACATCGATCCAGAACATTTATTAATAACATCGCCCCTACAATCAATCACTTGCTGAGATGACAACTCCACAACAGCGCCAAAAAGAAATTCAAATCTTGAATTATTGATGAGATCTCAGCACGCAGTTCCCATGACGTGCATCATCCGAATGAGTATATTGCATGATTAATGTCACTTAAAAATAATTCATAGAGTCAATCGAATAAACATAGCCTGAATCAAAACAATGGAGCTGCTTGTTTCCATGCTCTTGATCAATTGATTAGGGATAAAATTAGTTTTATTTGGATTAATTTTATCTTTTGCTTTTGATTCGTTCCTTAATCTGAATCTTGATCTTTACGCAAATCAATATTCTTGATATTCATAACACTTGAAACTTTCACCACATACTAATATTCACGTATATTAACAGGAAATGTAAATCAAAATACTCTGTACTTTTGCGGCATCTTGAATAGCCTGTTTCGGCTTAAACAATACCTAGTTTTTACATTTTTTTTTTTTTAATGTCACAAATGGGTTTCCTTCAAAAATGCTTTTACTATGTGAGGCCCTTAAGAAAATATATTACACCATCTATATTTGGAGTGGAGATTGCTGCGTTTGAAGTTGGTTTAAGGCGAAAGGGTATGATTTGAGTTCAGGAGTCGTCAGATGAAGAAACTGTTCGTTGAAATGGTTCGGTATGGACTACCACGCATAGCCTTTTGTACATCACGAAAACTCTGTGAGCTTGTTCTGTCCTATTTGTAGGTTACACCACCTTAGCATTATCTATTACCATCTTTGCGGCCTTATCTAATCCAAGCATTTACGGCTGTTGTAAGAATTAACATCAAGTTAAAGCATGATGGACTAACAGGTGTCGCGAATAATATTTTTCCCCGTTATTCTATCACAGGCAAGAGATTCTTCATGAGACAGCTCCAAATCTGGTTGACTCAATAAGTTCTTATTGATCTGAATATACTGCTGAGGCCAGTTTAACATGAAACTTGTTAATGTCGTTGTCATACTATATACTTCCTACATTTTTTTGTTCTCTCATTTTTCTAGTGGCGGCTGTCTTCTCATACACAATGGAGCATACAAATTACAGAAAATGACTATAAAAGATCAACTCCCTGTTGATAATGTTTATACGCAGGAGATGCCTGCGTTTTCAGTACCTCTCCGCCCAGTCATAGCGGTTGCACTGGTGAATTACAGAACTTCATCTCTCCTCTGACTTCTTCAAGCATGAATGTAAGAAGTCCAAGCTTCTGGATTTTCTCTGCTGCTTGAGAAAATTTTTATTCCTCGTATTGGATTAAACAGATCATTTTACGTAAAATGAGAAAAAGAGAGGCTTGTTTTATGCCGAAACATGGTGGGAAACTTAGTGGAATCAGCTGTAGTGGTCCTACAAAAACCTGCTAGTTGAGGAAGACGCAAAGAAGTCATTAGCCAATAACTTTATGAACCTGGTGTTAGGTTGCTTATTTGTGTCTCTTTCTTTGGCTGGGTCACTTGCATTTCCTGATACCTTTTTTTAAAATGGAGAGGGGGATGATCCTCTCGTAGCTTTGTATATTTGACTGAAGAATAGGCTACCCTCAGAAAAGTTGGGTACACCTAAAATTTGCATTTCTATTGTCGGTGCAGGATGGTTCACACTGCCAGCTCATATCTTGTTGTCCATTCTTCTTGCCTCGCACATGAAAGATGTAAATGTCCCTTAGCAATTTGAACCTGAAATAGGTCCTATTAGGGCTCACTACTAGCAATTGCCGCTCCTAATGCTCTTGAGTTGGGTAATGATACTGGACATCCTGACGTAACTCTGCACTTGGGATTTTCTGGTAGTATTGCTAGGGATGGCACTCAGATTTTCAACTGCTTTGCTAATTGCTCATAAAATAGATTTTCCAGTGTCCTTTTGAGCCTTTTTTTGCATCTGTATTTGTCTGTAGCCTGGCAACAAGCAGGAAGGTCTGGAAGAAGAGAAAAACCATCTCTCGCAGTGTATGTGGCATTTGGAGCGCCACCGGACCAATATTTTACAAAGCATCCAGAGAAACTTTTCAAGAGTCCAATAGAGTGCTGCTGTACTGACGCCGAAAATCATTTGGTTATTATCATGGAATCCTAATAATTTCCCTTTATAGAAGTTTAGCTTGAGTTGTTATCTGCAATGCCTTATGCTTTCTGGTGCTCATTGTTCCAGGATCTTGAGCAGCATTTGAGCTGTGCCACTGTAGAACACTCGTTAAGTTTCAGCAATGGTCTGAGCAGTGCCATAATGACTCAAGAATAGAGCATTTGAGCTGTGCCACTGTATAACACTCACTATATATTGGGCATGCGTAGCAGTGCGACAAGCCCAAATGGAGTGACTCCAATTTACAGATGAGGCAGTCTCCAATTCGATCACAGTTCAGGCTCCTTCCCTACAATTATGGAACTTGGGTTTCTGTTTGAAGGTTTGGTCCGCTTGGATCTGCTCGTTACCAAGTTGACTTGAGTTTCATTAGGTCTTATGTGACTCAGTAATGGGTCCAGTCGGTGGTCGTAAGTGATTTTCATCTTTCAACCACAGATTTACACGAAAAGACGGATTATGGTGCTGACGCTAACATACATGTAAACCTTCGGTCTGACAATTTATATCAAGCTGCGTATAAATTAAGAGATAGATAGGTGGTCAGCAGCACAGCTATGGTTCAAATTGCACTCTGCGAATGTGACTGAAGAACCTTTCCTACTAATTGCCTTCGGCATGCAGGACAACATAAAGCTACCGTGCCACAGCTCCCGAAATTCAAAGCCAATGTGTGCAGCAATTTGTCTTTATCTCAGGACAGATAAGGAGCACTCGCCATCCTTTGACGGCAAACTAATGAGAAGTCACAATGTGATGGCAGCAATTAGTTTACACTCTATAGTTGTGCACTAGATCAGATCGCCAAGAGTAATCGATGAGTATGTTAACAGCCGAGTGGGTGAACAGTGGAAGTTCAATTCTCCTGATTGGAGATCGCACCATCATAATTCCATAAACACCGTGACAAATTGATCAAATATGCTATGTAAAGAGATCATTCTGCTCCGCCCCTTCTTTACGTTGGAAAGATGAATGTAAAATATCTATTTCAACAAAACCCCAACACGAAGCAATGGTCATCAGGAGACTACAACCAACGACACGTACAAGTGTTGTAGTTAGCCTGAATTTGAATAAGCTTGTGCATTCAGCAAAAGGTCCAGCTTCCATTGAGAAAAGAAGCTGCTGCATAAGAAAATCTGCGGGTGTTGTCAGCATTGTGTTTGGCTGCTCGTATGCATGTCTTGCTAAAAAGCTTTTGCTTTGAAATTCATATAAGAAAGTATCATGGCTGGGTTTAACAGATCTTCTCGCACAACTTGGCCAATGAAAAACCGAAACCAAACCAAAGCATGCAAGGAGAACCTTCAGGTTGTCGGCTTTGTCTTTGGTCCTTTTCCTGCTCTCTGCTTCTTCTGCTTCAGCTTGTTCTTTCCTTTCGAATATGTAGCTCCTGCAGCTTCAGATTTCTCAGCAGAAATGCTCTCGCTCATTCTCTCCAAGCGCGCCTAGAATAAGAGGCATTATGAGGAGTATTTGGTCCAAAAGAAAAGGAAAAAAAGGTGCAGATCTTAGCACTTACCCTTAGAAAAGGCTTTACAAGATGCAGCAATGCTGATTGATAATCATGCACAGAGAGATCCTGGAGCTTATCCTCCTTCTGCTGCACCATAGAAACTTCTCTCAATATTCTGGCATCAATTTTGACTATCTGCATGAGCAAACAATGGTAATTACTAACTCAAATATCCTACTTTCAATAGGAAAATGAAAAGTGATCCTAACCTCATGAGAAACTTGGTTTTTCTGCGTACACATCGCAAGTTCGATGCAAGTATCTTCTGCACTAGATACCAAATCACATGGCCTCCAAGTCAAGCTACCACAAGCAGCTACCCTATTATCCAAATAAGCGTTCAGAGTCTCAGCTCCTTCTAAGACATTGGTTATTGCATCTATCTCACACCTACTCTTGAGATTCATGTTTTCGTGTATCTTCTTAAGCTCACTCAATCGATCCCTCAAACCAGACGCCTTGCTGCGATTTAAACATCCGGGGCCACTCGATTTTGCCCCATCTTCTTCATGAACCAGAACCTCAAGTCCAATTAATGCTTCTTCATAGTTTAGAAGATCAAGTCTCCGGTCCCGAAGCCGGCAGAGGTCATCGTATAGCTCCCGAAGCATCTTGAGTACTTCTTCACCTTGATGTATCTTCTCCTTAATACTATGCTTCCAAGATCTTAATGCTTCCCTTGTGGAGCATTCTGTGAATATCCAGTGGAGGATAGCAGCATCAGATGTGTCCTCTTCAAAGCAGACATTAAGGAAAGTCTCTAGACTTGCGGGGGTTGTGCATTTACTTGGAGGGAGCTCTCCATGCTGAAGCGAACAGGATGCACCTTCACTAGGAACAATGACATCCTCATCATCCTTCAGCATGCCTTCAGTGATGCTGCTTGCTTCCTCCAAGAAAGTGTAGCTCCTCTCTGAATCTAGAACCAAGCCACAATAATCAAATATCTGGTCCAAGAATTTGAGGATTTTCCTAAGCTGGGTGGCTCCTACGAAGCATATGCCAATTGGCATGCAGTCTAGTCCATACTTCTGAAACAAAGAGCCTGGAGTAATGCCTTGGAGATCATCCCTTATAAACTGCAAAATCCTATCAAGATGACTGGCAGCAAGATTTTTACGCCTTATCAGCTCCTTAAACCTTTGTTGAATTTTCTTGAGAAGTTCTATACGCAGAGAGTCATCAGATGTCAACCAATTACCGATTGAAGAGTATGGCACAGGACTATTATCTCCATCATCCTGATTCTCAAGCATGTGTAATGCTGCGGAAACATCCAAGGGTTTCCAAGGGAGGCTGTTAATAATCTTATCCGAAGCAACAAGGATGCTTTCTGACAAAGCAGCCTGTATTTCTCCTGATTGGTTATCCAAATGGTCTCTTAGAACATGCTGCTTATGAGAGTTCAAATCCCCAAATTTGCCTTGGCATTTGCAACAAATAAATGAAGCCCATGTTCCATGAGTTCCTATAAACTCCAAAGACTCTGTTATAAACTGGTCAATAGAATCAACTTTTGAAGACCGAAAAAATCCTTCAAGTCGGAAACCTTGATGATAAGCAGCTGTTTCTTTTCATACGTCGTTAAAGAATTCCAATGCAACTCTAACTTTTCCATACTATATGTCTGCTGCTTGCCTTTCCTTCCTATTTTTGCTGGGATACGCAAAGAAGAGAAAGGAGTCACATTAAAAAGGGAACATAACCACTGCCACGCTTGTTTAAAAGAAAGAGAACCATGCTCGACAGTCAAATTACTCAAGTCAGCTACCTTGTTTTACATCCTCAACAGCAGGGATATGAGGGATATCTCCAAGCTGTTCTGACTCCCCTTCTTCTTCTTCCATTTCATTGTTATCTGTATTTGAATTTGGAGGCTGCTCTGCCAATGAGGATGAACTGCATGAAGCCAGAGTAAACATTAGCAATTTTATTCAGCATTTCATCGTAACTTTTTGCAACTTCAGACTAACCCAGCAGACTCACCCTGGCTCATTAGTTTCATCATGAATCACAATCCCCTCACCACTTTCAGTTGCCTGCCCCTGCCCATGAAAAACAGGGAAGATACTTGATACTTAACCTTTATTATTTTTCTGTGCAATCTTCATAAAAATAAAGTTACAGGTTTTAGAATAGCGAAGAATGAAAACCTCAACATCCCCAGGATTCTCACTTCCTTTCTTCTTATTATTCTTCCTATTCTTGTTCTGCAAAGGTCTGTCAATATAATTTCCTCTTTGGCCTTTCCCTGTAATGAAAACGTTCTCTTTCATGAGTTCCTCTGCTGCAGTTTCAGACTTCTTAGTGGCACACATCATGGCTGTCTCTTTGAGTTTTACCTATAACAAATGCAGTGACATCAGTATAAACAAGTTTTCCAACTGAGCGAAAACAGCCTGACACAAAATTAATGGGTGCATTACTCACCTGAACAATTGAGACGACTAGTGGTACCAACAGCACATGATAATCAATTGCTTTAACAGCTGTAAACTCATGTGCCAGTTTCTCTATTCTAGCCACTTTTTGCAATATTAACGCATCCTTGGTACAGATCTGTAAGACCAAAAAGGGTGTAGTAACTCTCCAACTTCCGTAGGGAATATAATACTAACCCAGACATTAACCTGAGAAAAGAGTAAAAATGCTTACCTCCTGCATCCTCTGTGCTGAAGGCGCTGTTTGTTCATTCAATAGCTCACTTCTGCTGTCACCAAGGATTTGCAGAACAGAACCTTCATTTCGAAGCATATCCATTACGTGCCCAGCTTCTCGCTCTTTCTGGTTCACTGTCAGGATCCAATCTTCCCACCCTTTTTTGGATGAAAAATCTGAAAGTAATAAAGTTGGGATCAAGTTTCCCCAAAAGCCAAGATGGTGATAACATCAGGAGTTGGGGAATTACCTAGCAGCAGACCTTCCTGCAAGACAAAACAAGATGCCTCGTGGTTGAGAATAATTTGATCCTCCATTTCCATTATTTTAAGCATGTCCATAGACTTCTCTGCATTGCTATCTTCAATGCAACTGTTATTTATTATGCGCCTCAGAAATGGAAGGATTTTTGAAAGCTGGGTGGCTCCTAAACACCACACACTCGAGGGGAAGTATTTCAGCCCGCTATCCACAAGAATATTATCCGGCATAGTGCTGAGCTTCGACGCAAATCTCGAAACCATTTCAATATGACTCTTGGCAAGACACCCACGTCTTATCAGTTTTGAAAGTAAGGAATGGATCTCTTCCAGGTGCCGACTGCACTCGGAGTCAGCAGAGACAATCCAGCGATCAGGGGAAAGGTGTAGTTGAGTGCCGCCACCGCCTCCCCTTCCTTTGGATCTATCCCCAGGGACTTTTGATGTGGCCTCACAATCCACAGGCTTCCAGGAAGACTTTACTATCACGTCGGCCATATTGTCGCTGATTCGTAGCTTGTTCAGGCTTGCAAAAGTTGGCACATGCTCTCGGAGAATATGTTGCTTGAGAGGTTCCGGATTACTTGAAACCCTGCACTTGTCATAGAGACAAGAGAAGCTCTGCCATGACCCGTTATCCTTCCAGCACGCCAGTGCATCGTCCAGAGATGTCTCAACCCAACTTATGTTCAAGGACTTCACATGTTTCACCACATCAGAGATTTCAATCCGAAGCCACTCTTTCCTCTCCTCATATATCAGGGAATTCCAGTACTCCCGAACGATCTTCTCCGTCACAGTGCTATCCAATTCCCTCTTGTCTCTGTGTTTTTTCGCCGCCAGACTCTTCTCCCTCTTTTCTCCAAATCTTTTTGCCGCGAGAGTCTCGGCCTCAGCCTCAGCCTCAGCCTCAGCCTCAGAGGCCGCCACAGAACTGGGAACTGAATCAGGATCTCGCACCATCGCTAAATGCGAACTCCAAAGCAAGTTACCCAACTCCTTCAGTGTGGAGGCGCTCTGTTGCCGAGGAAACTGGATGCATAGCCCTTGGCCCCGCTTACACTCGGCAATTACTGCGGCATAGTCGTCCCGCTCTATGGCCTGCCGATAAAGCAAATTGGCGAGAAAATGGGAGTATTCGACCGACGTAGGTCGTAACTGTACGGCTTGGAGGGCCGATTTCTTGGCCACCGCCGAATAACGTGCTTTCTCGTCCTTGTCGGCGACAAGACGCGCGAACGACGCGTATATCTCGGCATGAACACGATATATCTGTCCTAAGTGCTGCGATTTTTCAGGGTGAGACAAGCATACCTCGATGAGGCGCCGGGCTTTGCGGAGATTGCCATCGCGAGCCGCCTCCTCTGCTTCTCGACACAGGGACAGGGCAGAGGAGGGAGAAGATACCGGCGGAGGAGGAGGAGGAGGAGGAGAAGGAGCCGCCGCCGCCGCCGCCTCTTCATCGGCGGCGGCAGCGATCGCGAGGTGGGGCAAGGCGGAGGAGCTAGAGACACCTCGTGATGAATCGCAGAACGACTCGGAAAAGCCAGTTCCGGCAGGAGCTGGAACCTCCGGAGACGGAGCCGGAGATGGCTTGGGAGACTTCTTGCGGCCCATGTTTAAAGCAATCTGTGTAGCTGCAGGGTCTCTCAGGCGACATTTCGGATGCGCAGCGCCAGTGAAGGAGGAGGACGACAGGGAGCTGAAGAGGAGGGGCGGAAGGGGCGTAAGTTTGGAGGGAAAAAGAGCTCGCTCGACAGTGACGCTTGTGACGTGGGGCCCGGTAAACCTGGTGAAACGAACTGCGACTGCGACGGTTAATTGGAATAGAGAACGAGATTCTTGGGCGAGATCTCGGGCATAAGTCATGCGGCGCTTGTTTTTATTTTTCTTATTATTATTCTTTAATGAATCTCGGATGCTTTAAAATAGAGAAAAATGATTTCGTGTCATTTATATGCCTCGTTTTAACTGGTCATTTTCTCTACTGTTGGATCGGACATAAAAATAAAACGAAGGAGCGAGTATGGTGATGATAATCACAGCAAAGAGAGGCTGCTTAGGTAGTGCATGAGAACGTTTATGTTTCTTATGGTTTCTGTTCTTTTGTTAAACAAAAAAAAAAACGTAAACTCGTTTAACGCCAAAGTTGTTTTTGATACCGGGAGTAGAAAGTTGGCAGGGAATAAAATTTGGAGAAACGAGAGAAAAAAAGGTTGTTTCTGTTTTAACAATTTAGAAATAAGCTAATTTTCTTTCTTATTTTTCTTTTATTTCTCTTTCTTGCCGCGCCACCGTCAACCGCTCGGAGCCACCACCCACCGCCGTCGCTCGGCCGGCCGCCGCCCGATCGCCGCCGGCCGCCGCCGGCCGCCGGTCGCCGGTCGCCAGTCTTTGCTGCCGCCGCCGGTCGCCGCCGCCACCGCCGAACGCCGAACGCCGTCACCGCTCACCGCCGCCGCTGCTGCACGATCGCCACCCGCCGACCGTCATCGCCGACTGCCGCCGCAAGCCCATCGGCCCGCGACAAGCCGGGCGGCGGCGATTCATGAGCAAGAATAAAAATGAATAAATAAAAAAGAAATTGTTGCGTTACCAAACGCATTTCTATTCTTTTTTTTTTATTATAAGAGTAGAAATTTTGTGTAGTTACCAAACGGGTTCTTTTACTCATAAATTGTTCTCCAGAACAGAAATAGAAAAGAATTATTTCTGAAAAAAAAAAAAAATTCTTCCCCGAAACAGAAGCGTTGTCATGCACAGCCTTAGAAGCCCCGCTCGCTGTACCTTCGAGGCAAGGTCATACCCCGTGTCGTGGTGGTCGCTTGAGTTTGGCAGCGAATATAACTCCGTGCTAGGACATCCCTTTGTGGCAGCATTTGCGGCGACATGGAGATGGCGGCAATGGCTAAGGGTCTCAATTGGGCTCCATGGGGACGAGGGGTTTTGATTAGTGGATACAATTTCGCTACTTAATAAGACCACCAAGACATGTCCATGACCTTTTTTCCGGTTGAAAAAATTAAAATTAAAAAGAGAAAGCTTTTTTTTTTTTTCTAATCCTATTCTAACACTTACTCTCAGACTTTTACCATGCCTCCTTGCAGGGCGTGAGAGTCGAAACACACTCCTGAAATGAAATCGTCCTCACCCCAATCCCCCATGAGAAAGTGGGGATTTGAACCCCTCACCTCCCCTTTCCAAATTGAAAGGGTGGCCACTGGGGCGAACCCCCAGTGGTTGAGAAAGCTTAATTTAGTAACCTTCACATGTATTAATTTCTCAGTTGATATTTTAAAAGAAAGAATCCAAGTGCTCAGAAACCATAGAGCACGTTTTAATTAATTGCATAGAAATGTGTGAAGCGTTAAGGCCATGAATTTAATCAAACGCTACTCGAGAGATATATTCGCAAAACTTGACCTGTCCCGAAAAAAAATTCAGTTTTCTCATTTGCTCAAAAGCATTTCACTTTAAATTGTACGAAGCCTTTTGAGCCTCCAAATCTACAACTCGCCGCATCCGAAACACTAGAGCTAAACCAAAACTTGCATCCAACGGCAATTTTGTGCTAATTTGTTTATCTTGGAAAAACAAAGCTAGTCAAGGGCTAGTTCAACCGTTTAGCTAAAAAAATCGGAACACGGTTACTGACACCAAAATAAATATGTCACCTTTGAATTTATTTATTTATATTACATTAATAATTTGCCAGGCTTATATATGAATTTCCATTAATGATAGTTAAAATTCAGCATCGTCAATATCAAATCATTGAAAATAAATAAATAAATAAATAACTCTTCAGCTTCAAAATTATATCCGCATGTCATCACGTGCATGCTATCATGTATCATCACTAACTTATATTTTAAGTTTGGACAGTGGTTATGGAGATTTAAAAGTATCATCAAACGAAATATACTATCAAAAGAAGAGTTTTGTAAACATTTTAAATTTTTTAGTGCCCGACGATAGTTATTTTTTTTTTATTAATATATTTTCATTGTTATCCATAAAAAAGAAATAACCAAACTGGTACAGGGAAGTTTATATTCTTGATAATACTTTAAAATTCAGTAAATCTGTAGATGTATTAGTACTTTCCAGCACGCATGCAGGTATACACATAGATATTATAATTCTAAGAAAAAAAGACTTCAAATTTGGTGGGAGGCGAACTAACACGTGGTAAAACCAAGGTGAAAGATGTAATTTGAATTTTTTTAATATCGTGCGGAAGACTTAAAAAAAAGAAAAACAGGAAGAAGAAGAAGAATATAAAATCGTAAAAACCCAAAAAGAAGAAGCTGAAAAGGAAAATCAAGACCGCATCGCGCGCTGTTGCTGGAACCAACCGTCGCGGGGCACCGGAGCTGAAGTCCGCGCCACCGCGAGGCACTCATCGCTCACCGGCACCGAGTGGAGGAGTGGTCTGAAACGAATGAAGAAAATACGAGATGTAAAACACGGTGGTAGGGACGAGAGAAGACGGGATGGTTTGCGGAGCAGAGCTCGTGTGAAGGTGAAGCGGCGGAGACCAATCGGCAAGATATTGCATCTTCTCGTTCTTCTCTTGGGAAGCAGCACAAAGGGGAATTCGGATAGCGAGACAAAAGGGATGGCGGGATGATCCTGTCCTATGAGCAAAGCATGCTGCAAGTCTTCTGGCTAGGATGATAGGATAGCGAGACAAAAGAAATGGCGGGATGATCTCTTAGGTATGCACTTTCGATGCTTTAATTTTGAGAATGGATAAGGAAACAGGCTTCCTTTTCTTTCCCCAGCATAATGGATTGCTTAGGGTGATGATGTAAAAGCGTTTTGATTTGGTTCCACTTGACGCCGGTCCGAGAAGTTTAACATAACTCTTGTTAAAGTTGTTGTCATACTATACTCTTGTTATGTCTTTTTTTTTTTTTTTGGTTGTCTTGTACACAATGGAGATGCGAACTACAGGGAAATAACTCCCTCCTGATGATATTTATCCGTAGGAGATGCCTGTGTGTCCAATACCTTTCCGTCTGGTCTTAGCAGTTGCGTCGGTAATTAGAGAACTCCATCTCTCCTTCTGACTTCTTACAAAGAAGTCCAAGCTTCTGGACTTTTTCTGCTGCTTGAGAAAATCTGTATTCCTCGTATTGGATTAAACCACTCATTTTTCGCGAACATAGAAATATAGGAGGTTTATTTTGTGCCAGAACATGGTGGGAAACTTAGTGTGGTCAGTTATAGTGGTCCTGCATAAACCTGCTTGTGGAGGAAGATGCGTAGAACTCATGAGCCATTAACTTTATGAAACTGGTATAAGGTTTGCTTATTTGCGTCTCTTTCTTTGGCTGAAGTCACTTGCAGTTCCTATACCATTTTTCAAAAGGAGAAGAGGATGATCCTTTTGTAGATTTGTATATTCGACTCAAGAATAGACAGAAACCTCAGAAAAGCCAGCTATACTTCATGTTCGCATTTCCACCGTCGGGACATGATAGTATGCACCATGAGTTCAGTGCTTCTTGTCCATTCTTCTTGTCTCTCATTACATATGAAAGTCGTAAATGTCCATCAGCAATTTGAAGCTGACTGAGGTTTTATACAGGCTGACTATTAGAGCAGATCAGGAGGTCAATAAAGCATAATTTTTTTGGAGGGAACCTACAAGGAATTGCTGTTCCTAATGCTCTTGAGTTGGGTATAGATATTGGACATCTTCGCATAATGCTGCATTTGGGATTTCCCGGTAGTATTGCCAGGTATGGCAATCGCGTGTACATCTTTTGGCTCATAATATTGATTTTCCCCTTGTCCAATAACCATTATCCCCTGTCCAAGAGAGTGCTGCTGTATTGATGCCCAAAATCAGTTGGTCATTATCATGGTTTCCTAAGAATTTCCCTGTATAAATGTTTAGCTTGAGTTGTGATCTACAGTGCCTCATGCTTTCCAGTGCTCATTGTTCCGGGTTCTTGAGCAGCATTTGAGCTGTACTGCTGTAGAACACCCATTAAGTTTACACCATGATGAGAAGTTTTTCAGGAATGGTCTGAGAATTGCCATAACAACTCTCAAGAACAGAGGATGTCTTAGTTCCGATCCATCCTGTGATTCTTCAGCTAGAATATGGAATTTTATTGGGCGTGAGGTACAACTCGACCTATCAACAGGAAACAAAAACTCTGAACTCTTTTTGTGTCCAGTTGAGTCATCATGTGGTTCTTTTGTTGGTCTTTTACTTTTATGTTATCATTGATTGTGGATTCTTTTTCATGACTAATCTCAAGAAAAAGCCTTCAGACGCTGTCAACAATCGAGCAATGGAGACTAGTACGTGTTTGGTGATTAATATTAAAATAATGAAGTCCCAGAGAAAATGAGGAACGCAAGGGTTTCTTTCTAGTGCTACTGCCTTACCATAGTCGTTCCTTTCATACTCATGTTTGGGTGCGGTCTTCATTCAAATCTGTTCATGATTACGGTACACTAAAATTGACATAATATATTTTTTTGGTTGGGTCATTTAAAATGCATGCTAACTTTTAAGATGTGAAATATCGGTAAAGTTTAATATATATTCAATGTGGGTGCATGAAGGAGCTGCATATATACAGCAGGGCAAGACCTATCTGGTAAAAGATTTAGATCTGTCAACTAAAACTGCTTGGTGCCAGGAGTTCTTTGGAGGTGATATAGTATGAGTCTCTCTCTCTCTCTCTCTCCCTCCCTCTCTCTTTCTGTGACGTTACAAAAGAAGTCGTCAATAGAAACACGTCCATTAGCCATTTTCAGGTCCCTGAATCACAATCAATTTCAAATCCAAAAATGTCTTTCACATGAGATGGGATGCAGTCTCTAAAGGAACAAAAAATAGTTTAGAAGGGGACTTGAAGAAGAGTGTCAAGCAAAACAATGAGTTGTTTTGTCTCCCTGCGGGCTTATATACTGCTTCACATGCTCTTCTAAATGTTGTGCTGTTGTGTAGTCTTTGATTTGCTGCTTGGCAGCATTACTGAGGCTACTCCCTGTTAGGCATTTGTAAATACATGCAAAGATCATCACATTTTTCTCATCACATAACCATTGGCATTAATATTTAGACTGCTTATTTTGTTTTTCAGTGTGGTAAATGTGACAGCAACCTCTCAATTCTCGGTGGAGGTTGGTAAGGGGTTATCCTCATTTGTAGGATATGAGACTCTCTCTTAAATATACCTTAAGCAAACACATAGATGAATATTTCATGTGAAAGTCTATGTGAACATCTGCTTGTCAAGGGGATTGTAACCACCATCAGCCTCCTGCTGGTTCATCGAGATGGTGAACATAGTATTATGGTTGTATGTGTGTTCCGATATACAAATATAGCATATATAAGTATGTATTTATATATACATATGTGACAATAATCCTTCTTTCGGTATATTAATTGAGTCATGAGGTTGTGATGTACTATGATGACTAGTGCTGCAAGATCATGTTACTTCTCTGGAAGTCACCTTGATGTTCCCTGTACTTAGAAACATGACCACAAGTCAAAGTTTGTGCTTTTAACCTTATCTACATTTTATCTGTCGTTTTATATGTCAATCTCTGGCTTTGATGTCTCTTCAATTTTCATATAGTATTTAATAGATCTATTTTTCTGGATGACAGACATGCATGGATTGAGTGATTGTTTGATCTCAAGGTAATAATGATGGACAAAAGATGATGAATCAAAGTCAATAATCAAACATGATGAGAGTAACTTAAATGGTTTGAGAAGAACTGAGGGTATAAGTGTTTAATGGAGGATGTTATAATTGTCACGCACACCATCTTACTTGTGATGTCTTAAAGTTATGGTTCTGTCCTGCAGATGCATAATATGCAATTTGTCTCACTCGGTTCCAGAGTGTTCAAATCCATATGATTCGCGGTCTTTTCAAGAGCAGGTTCTGTTGGATGACAAGCATCCTGGAGGAACTGCTGTTTCATTGCGAGCGATGGGAAACTCAACCATGTAAATTTAAGGAAAGTAACTTGAGAATTTTAGGTATTTTCACCTTTCTTCAATTGAGCACCCGATCTCTTCTGATGCATGTTCCCTAGGTTACAACCAATCCAAAACATCAGACCATGATCGCATTAGTGATCCAATTTGGTCCCACATTGTTTCCAAAAATAGAAAAGGAAGTCAGAATTTCTTTCTATGACTGGCTATCTCTTTCATAATCTTGCTAAAGGGCTGATCTCCTGCTCAAATGAATATGTCTTCTGTTACAGGTTCGTCCCTATTTCCAATGAAGATCTAGCCTCGATTACTAAATTTCAACTTGACAATGCGCTCTTGCATGATGCAGAGTCTGGCTTGTCACGAGTCCAATGAAGATCTACACAAGGATGCTGGCAGTATCATCATGAAGGTTATTGAGCTCATTGGTTTCAATCTCTATATGCTACTATTTCAGAACACGACTGAGTAGCTAACTGATTGCCTTCGTGTTGTGTAGGGTGCTCTGGATACAGAGAAATCTCACTTTGGTCGTTCTCCAGACTTCCTAAAAACCGCTTGACTAACTAGGGTAGAGTCAGTGGTTTATGGTAGTCGTTTTTACTTGCAGACAGAATGTAGCACTATGCCGAATGGGATGACCTTCCTCTCCAGGGTTGTCCATGACTCAGTTCTCTGACCTTCCTTTTCAGGGATTTACATGAGTCAGTTCTGTAAGTAATATATATGGTTGCCATTTTTGTTATGAATGGATAGGTAAATTGCGTCATATTCATCGGAAATGTTTAAGTTCAGTCATTTCTGGGAAGTTTAGGTTGATCCAAGCAGGTTGAGTCTGGAGAGCAACAAACGATGGGGAAGAGCCATTGCAGAACATACAGGTTGTGTAAGGGACTGTTTATGCATTAATCTTCTTCAGAAGAAGCTCAGAACTCAATTTCGTCCACTACATAATGGGATGATTTAACTATTGTGGCCTGAAGCATGCAAAAGGAATTTGAGGAGACACAAGACTTCAATGAGTGCTGCAACTTGTTTAAAGTCAATCTTCGAAGGACGGGCTAGAAGGCGTCGCGGGCTTCGACAAAGCCTTACCATCGTGTATGGCTGATATTCGACCAAGTTTCCCTACGAGCCAAGCTGATTGCCTTCTGTATAACGTAGCCGGCGGAAAGAGCATCATGTGAGTTGCATGTGGAATTTAGTAAAATCAAAGCTGCGACGCATTGGTTTCACGTGTTCACGGTGCACTTAAGATATTTATCAACAAATTAGGCTTTTTCTATGAGATCAGTATACTAATTTGTTCAAATCAGTAGTAGCACCAATCCTGATGGGATGAACCTTCGTTCAACTAGTTTTCTGATCGATAAATTACAAACCCGAGAAATTTTTACTGTTTTCACTCCAATTTTTTGCCGTCTTTTGTTGTTTCGCCGTAATCCTTAAATTATTTCCCTACAAAATGGGGAAAAGAGAAAAAGAGATGAGCTGGTCGATGTCGAATAAACATGATCTGGCAGTATAATGTTATAATATCCGAAAAACAGCAGGCCAGCTGTGGAGTTTCAATGCTCTCTATTCCAGTAGCAGCTCGCAGTTTCCTTCATCTGCGCTCGCGATGCTGCTGTTATAAGATTAAATTGGCACTAGCTCTTGTGAATTCGCATTTGGTCATCATTTATTTGGGGATCCTGCTGTTGCGGCCGCGGTGGCGTGGGAGGCAGGGAAGCCGTCGTCAGTAGAGAAGGTTGAGGTGGCGCCGCCGCAGGCTAAGGAAGTCCCTTTGAAGATCCTCTTCACTGCCCTTTCTGGGTGGCCAAGGAATTCAGTTTAAGCCTCGCATGATTATTCTTGACACTGGGCTGCCTTAATGTAATCCATCGGTCGACATCAGCTTCGTTACCTGCTTATCGGGATGAAATTCAGGGAGTGCCGCACTTACGCGACAAGGCATCTGCTAACGTGGTGTGCCTTTTTCGGTTGGGTGTTTGTCTGACCAGAGTGACGAGAAATAGATGGTTATCCATCTGCAAAATGATAGTGTGATGTCTTTTTCCAAATGGTTTATCTCGATAGTTTTTCTGATCATTTTATGAAAAAAGGAAGGCTTAAACTTAATTCCTATACCTAGAAAAATGTCCGCGCTATGCACAAAAATGCATAAACACGTGAGGTTAATGAATAATTTGTTGTGTTTGAACTAAAACCATGGATTATTTTCATTTCATAACCTTAAGTTGAAAGTAGTACTAAATTTAGATTTTAGAAATCATGGAATTGATTCTCTCTAAGATGATTTGCTAGAGGTTATCACTACTCTGAGATGATTCGTGTTGCTTTAGATCATCGTATTCATTCTCATATGGCTCTAGCAATCGTAGTGATTAGAATAGCTTGCAATATTCAACTTATCTTTTTTATGCGCAGATGTTTTGAAAATAGGTGGAAATTTTTTGAGAAATGATTAAGTGGTAGTCTTTAATGTACCGTGAGAATAACAATCTGTTCTTGATAATAAAAAATTAAATTGCTAATAATTATAAATTATTGTGGGATCCGCTTTTTCAAGAATTTGTAAGAATTTGTGATACATAATAGACTGTTATTCTCACAGTACCCGAAAGACTATTATGCTAACAAACTCCAATTTTTTTTTAGATTAAAAGCCTAATGGGTTCCATAAATTTCCCATATAGATACCCTTGAACTTTTTCTTATACACCATGAAATTCTAAGGTTTGAACATAACCTAGTTACTTAAAGATCAAATAGAGTGAAAATTGGAAAATTGATCAAATTCATTGGAAAAATCTAGGGAAAATTATCAAGAAAGTGCTGAGGTTATTGCATTTTTATCCATTTCGTCTTTAACATTTCAATTATCCAAATTTAGTCCTGAATCTTTTTGCCAATTTAATCATTCTAACCAATTTTAACTGAAAATTGCTAACGTGACGATTTAGTCAACATTGACCATCCTACATTAAGCTTTCGCTTAACACTAACGTGAATAACTTTTTAAAATTTTTAGAATTTTATTTTTTTTATTTTTGTTCTTTTTTTTTCCCCCGGACACTAGGCTGACGAGGTTGCCGGTTGATCCTCACTAGCCATAGGCAAGGGTCGACAACCCTCGCCTAGTATAGGTGAAAGCATCACATCCCTTGTCAGCCATGAGGGCCTCTCCACACTCGCCTAGATCCAAGTGAGGGATGCGACACATTGCCTAGGGTTATGAAGAAAATAAGGAGCAAAAAGGGAAAATAATAAAAAAATAATAATAAAAAGTACCTCCTTTGTTCAATCCTCTGCCAGTGTCTTTAAATCGATCTTTCTCGATATTACCACCCATTATAGGCGCTCGTTAGCTGAGGAGTTCCTTTGTCGATTATCTGTTTCATTGCATTCGACTTCTTTTTACAATGCTTATAACTGATGATATGCTATACCCAACGGTGCATTTCGTATTCTCCAAATACCCGCAAGCCATCGTTACTTTCAAAACGGGTAAACTGCACATTAAAGATCGTACCTATCTAAACTTCCTCTAATTGGCGGCATTTTCCTAGGTGAGTGGAATACAGCATGTAGGATGACAATGTAGAAAACCATTCAGCTATGGACACATGTTTATCCAAGCCCACAATTCGAATTTACTGTAGACCCTTTCTCTCTTCTCTATCGATCTGGGCCCACTGCAGCAGACCCTCTCTCCTTTCTCTCTCTCCTTTGGAAGAGCTCCCTTCCATTACGGAGAAAAAAAAATGCGGAAGAGTGAGGGAAAAACGTGGAGGCGGAGGCGGCAGCGACGGCATCCTCGTCATCGTCATGGTTCACGAGCAGAGAGGCGCTTTGCGGAGGAAAGAGAGAGAGAAGCAGAGGTCGCGAAGAGTGAGGGAAAAATGCAATGGTGGGGCTTGAGAGGCAACAGCGGAGGCAGAGGCGTTGGCATACATGTGTAGGGGGCGCTTTGCAGAGGGAGGAAAGAGAGAGAATAGAGAGGAGTTTGTGAAGAGTGAGGAAAAGACGCGACAGCGGGGCTCAGGAGGCGACGACAGAGTCAACTGATGAAGGCAGAGGCATCGATGTTGTGGTTTGCTAGCAGATTCAGGGTACGTTCGGTTCAGCATTTTGAAAGTTCATTGAGAAAATACAAAGCAATTTAGCTTAAAAGACTTTAGGAATTTTGAGAGAAATGTTGTTGGTAGAAAACATATTTGAAAAGCTCTTTTGGTAATTAATATTAGTTTTTAAATTTTATTTGTTTAAAATTGAAAAAAATAACATATGCAACTTTTTAAATATAAATTTTGATAATAATACTAAAAAAATCGAATACATATATATATATATATTTTTTATAAAAAAATCAAACCCTTCATCGAATTATTTTAATTTTTATTTGCTTAAAATTGAAAAAAAAAAATGATGTATGCAACTTTTAAATATAAATTTTCACAATAATGCTAAAAAAATAAATTACATATATAATTTTTTTTTAAAAGACCAAATCCTTCGTCGAAATTTTTTAATTTTTATTTGTTTAAAATTGAAAAAATAATGTATGCAACTTTTTAAATATAAATTTGAAAATAATGCTAAAAAATCAAATACATATATATATAATTTTTTTAAAAAAATACCAAACCCTTCATCAGAATTTTAAATTTTAAATTGTTTAAAATTTAAAAAAATAATGTATGCAACTTTTTAAATATAAATTTTCACAATAATGCTAAAAAAATAAATTACATATATAATTTTTTTTTTAAAAGACCAAATCCTTCGTCGAAATTTTTTTAATTTTTATTTGTTTAAAATTGAAAAAATAATGTATGCAACTTTTTAAATATAAATTTGAAAATAATGCTAAAAAATCAAATACATATATATAATTTTTTTTTTAAAAAATACCAAACCCTTCATCAGAATTTTAAATTATAAATTGTTTAAAATTAAAAAAATAATGTATGCAACTTTTTAAATATAAATTTTCACAATAATACTAAAAAAATCAAATACATATATATTTAAAAAAGACCAAATCCTGCGTCAAAATTTTTTAATTTTTTTTTTAATTTGAAAAAATAATGTATGCGACTTTTTAAATTTAAATTTGAAAATAATGCTAAGAAATCAAATACATATATACAATTTTTTTAAAAATACCAAACCCTTCGTTGGAATTTTTTAATTTTTAATTTTTTTTTTAAATTGAAAAAAATATTGTATGCAATTTTTTAAATATAAAGTTTGACAATAATGCTAAAAAGATCAAATATATAAATTTTTTTAAAAGACCAAAATATATTTAATTTTTTTAGCATTATTTTGGCATTTAAAAAAATAATAACGAGGGCAAAATCAGAAATTTGAAAAATGAGTGAGGATAGTTTTGAAAAAAAAAAAAAGTTTCAGCATTTGGTCGAATGTTGAAAGCTCAAAGCTAGTCCCTACTAGCATTGAGCTTTAGCCTTTCCCGTCTTGACTTTCACTGAGAAAAGCCTACTCAAATGGTTGCTAAACAATCTAGCATTCCCTCAAGGGACTTTGAAGGCTGAAAATCTCTTGGGAATGCTCTGCGGAAAGGGGAAGGCGGGGAGAGAGAGAGAGCAAAGCGATTTTGAAGCTAGTTTTAATGAATGGAGTTTTTTTTTTTTTTTTAATCTATAAGGAAACGGGCCTCTTTCAACAGGGAGGGAGGGAGGGAGTGAGTTTGCTGCTATGGGCCCGGATCGATAGAGAGGGGAGAGAGAGGGTCTATAATGCAATAAATTTGAATTGTGGACCCAGGGTAGACAGGTGTCCATCGCTAAATGGTTTTCAACATGATGGAGTATTTCACTCAGCCAATATTTTGTCCATTTTCTGAGCGATTTACCAATCACGTTCTATCTCGAAGCGTAAGATAAGTTACCCAAGATAATCTCTATTTAAACAGCTCATCTTTTGAATTTCTAGTATATGCTCATCACTAATAAAGACACGAGATTTAGTGATCAACCATCGATTTTATTTGACAGATCCATTCTTGCAAAAAGAGTACGTGCTTAATTTTGCCAGTGCTCTGTTGATCTTCCTTGTGCTCTGGATTTGACCTTATTTTTTAATATTCTTTGTTTCAATTTTTTTGTCGTGATACTTATGTATTCTTTTGAGTAACGAATACAATTTTCTTTCTAACCAAAAAAAAAAAAAAAAAAAAACAGCTCATCTTCCTAAGACACCTCCCTCTTTTGTTGGAAAAAAGTGATAAAAAAATAAGAATGCCTAAAACGTGCAAGCACTGTCCTTAAAAATAATTCCGTCCATCAGAATGGAATGTATAACTCAGTGCGACATGCTTTAGCGGTTATTCTCCTAAGATACAACGAGACTCACTTCTCTATTTCGCACCGAATATTAAAAGGAATAAAAATAATGTTATGTGCATAACCCAGTAAGAAAAAAAAAATAATACATTTTTAAGAAAAAAAGGATATTCTCTTTTTAATTCGGTGTATATATCAAGAATTGTTTTTGAATTTTTATTTTTATATTAAGACAAAAGAAGGCTGTTAAGAAACTGTTATAGAACTGTTGTAGAATAGTGGAGGGTTTATAAGAAATAAATTAAACGTTGCACAACTATTGAAAAACGACCATTAAAAAGTTGTTTTATAACCATTAAAAATAATTATGGCCTTCATTGTGGTCATATTTTTATCAAAGCTATTGCTGTAAATATTTTTAAAATACCCAACTCTTCTATTTCCTTGCTTGTGAAATTGCCTTTCCGATTGGCTCCTCAACTCGTTTTTTCCGCCTCCAATTTTCCGTTTTCAAGTTTCACCTGTGGCAGGAAGAACTCGGTCCTCCATGAATTCCATTAGTTGACTCAGTACATTTTTAGGACGCTCGATGGTCTTCGACACTATAAACGCAACGATCGCCTGTGATATTTTTCATGGATAATGACCCTGAAGAAGGTTAGTTGATCCTTGGTCCGTATTTAAAATCACTTCCCTCTCCCTCTGAATTCATCAAATGTTTTCCTCGACTCCCCATCAATCGTGATTTTATTTGTGATCATGTTTGGTCTGCCCCTAAGTAATGGTTCAGTTTTCCAATGGTACTTGAGACTAAAACCTGAAATGTGACCATTTTGGCGACAAGCTAAAATTGAATCAGCCTTGGAGTTCTGTTGCTAGTCTTTGGGTCTGTCGAACTCAGCTTTATCGGTAGCCCTTGCTATTTTGGATTCTCACTGGTCTTTACCCTTTTAGTGAGTATTCCGAATCAAATGTGAATCTTTACCCACATTTCCATACTTTTCTTCCCTTGTCTTTTTCTTTCCCCCCCATTTTTTTTTGTGTCCATCGTGTTTTTTTTTTTTCTTTCTATTCTACTTATCCTATTTGAACCTCATTAAATTGTCGCTCTAGTAAAGCTCATTTCACTACTTTAGAAGATGATCAAACACTTTCATTACTTTTTCTTACTAGGAAAAAAAAAACCCTTAATTTAGTAACTTTTACAAGTATAAATAACTTCTCATTAAAATTCTTACCTTTACCAAAAAAAAAAAAAAAAAAAAATTCTCATTAAAAATTTAAACGAGAGATTTTAAGTGCTCAAAGACTATCAACACGTTTTAATTAATTGCATGGAAATGTAAAGCATTAAGGTAATGAAAAATGATTACAATTGCACGGTCCACATCAATATGTTGTATTGCCTAAAAAACGAGCCTATAGCCCTCGATTAACTGCGAGCTCTCCGAAGCCCATATAACTTCAATGGATTCTTGAGGATATTGTAATGAGGAATCGCCATTAGTCTATTGGGATTGACTAAAACCAAAGTGAGATATGAAAGTATACATCGCTTCCTACAAAACTAGAAAGTGTAAGGCTTGGGACTTAATTACACTAATTAATCAACTAGTGTCATTTCGGTAGATAAACTTGTTAATTTCAAGAAGATATTTGTTAGACAATCTGGATTGATTTTAAACTGGTTCATTAACATGTGAGGTGATTATGTATGTGCATAATCATTAAAATAATAATCAACAACCAAAGAATCATTAAATAAATTGTAAGGAAAGGCAAGAATCCAACATTAAGAAATATGAAAAATGTCATTCCTAACTAGACTTGAGGGAAACAATAATCAACATATTGAAAGTGCGCAGTCCAGCGAAAATCGAAATATAATTGTGCAATGATGACCTTGCATTTGTCTCTAAGAACATTCACACCATATTATAAAATTCTAAGAGCTTGTTCAATTTTGAACACAATTTTTTCAAAGATTTTCACACATTTTAAAAGAAAATGACTCAAAAACTAATATTCGAGCTTCTTCCTAATTTTCAGAAAAATAAAATAAAATTTTCTCACAAATTTTTTATTTTTAGAAATTGTTAAATTTTTTAAATTTTTTTAAAACAATTTTTTAATCTGGAAAATAGTGACTCAGGTTGGGCCTTAAGGCCCGGTCAGAACATGGGCTGAACTTGTACTCACGGCCTAAGCTAAAGGGCACAATTTAGCTAATCCTCAAACCCACCCCAATTCTGACCTTTCTAAGCCCAATTCATTAAAGTTTGACCAAAAAAGCCCAATTCATTAAAGAACAGACCTGGTCCAAATCAAGTCCTACCTAAACAAGGCCGACCACGCCAAGTAAAGCCCAATTAAGCCTAAGCTCAATAAGCCCAAAATCTACCAAACCTCTCTCCCTCTCACCCACTTCATCGCCGACTCCTCACACGCCCGGCTGCTTTCAACGCCTCGCCTGACATTTCCAGAACAACAAGACCCAAACGTCGATCTATATTGAGCCAGAAATCACGCAAATTATCGTTGACCACCACCAATTTTCGGAATAGGACTCGTCGTCGCCGCAGACAGTCACTGGATTCATCGGTCACTGGGTTCGTCGGTCACCATTGATTTAAACAAAGAAACCATTTAGCTAGTTTACCTAATCTACCGCGACCACTGATGATTAATTTTCATGTACAACACTACTTAATTGGCAACAAGCTCAAAATTAGGGAAAAAAAGTTGCTCCAGCAGTTCCATGGTCATTAATTGTTGGTAAAGAAAAGTTCCTCTAACAATCTTGGGTTACGCCAAGAATGGAAGGGGAGGTGAGGTTCAAATCCCCACCTTCTCGGGGGATGGAAGTAAGGACGCGTAAGTTTCGAGTAGGTTGCGACTCCCACCCCGGCAAGTCTGCACAAGTGAGTGTAGAGTAGGAATAGAGTAGGACTGACCAAAAAAAAAAAAATCTCAAGAAGCATGGGAAACTGTCTGTGTGGAAAACCCACACGACAACTAGAAGGACGAGCAAATACTAACAGCTTTCATGGGGTGCACTCTTCAAGCATGGGATGCCAGATTTATCCATGTCCAAGAAAAAAAATTCAGGCTAGTAAATTGAAGGTCAATAAAGCAAGTGAACTTACCAGAAATAATCGTAGTGATTCTCGATGCATGATAAATCGGAGGCAGTTATTGCAACTGAAGCACCACCCCTGCGTGCTTCTTCACATGCTTTTTTTTTTTTTTTTATGGTTTTGATGGTATCAGGAAGTTCAAATAAATAACCTTCAACGATGAGGACATTTGTTTTGGAAACCATGCCAGCCGGGATGTATCATAGTTATGAGAGGACGACCTGCCCTAACCACGTGAAAAGAAAGGTAATAGTAAGGGAGAAATATTACGTACCTAACAGTGCCACCTCATTTTTACTCCGAACCTGTAACAATTGTCTGGGCAGGTCCACGTCGTCCCAATTCAAACCAACGGCGGAAGGCAAAGCATTCTTTCTCCTCTATTTCTCTCTCCTCTTTACTTGCTCTCTCTTCCTCCTCCTCCGATACTTGACGCTTTCTCTGTACTCCACCCCAACGCACTGAATTTGGCCATTGGGAGAGAGTGCGATTTGGGAAGAAAGACGTCACAAGAGTGTGCCAAGAGAATGCAGCCCTGAGGATGAGGGCGTCAAGTGGAGAGAGGAAGGCTGTCGTCGGGAGAGAGTGACCGCTGTCGGAGGAAGCACTAGACAGGAAGGTTCAATGCATTGAGGTAGAGTGCACAGAGAAGCATCGAGTGAGGAGGAAGAGAGAAGGTAAAAAGGAGAGAGAAGACATAGGAGAGAGAATGCCCTGCCCTCCACCCGCACTCAGGTTTGAAGTGGGACGACATGAACCCGCCCGAACAGGTGTCACATGCTGAATGCTTAAGAGTAAAAATGAGATGGCACTGTTAGGATACGTAATATTTTCTCAATAGTAAGGAGTGATTTACCATTAGCAACACACAAAACGAGATCCAAATTCAGGAAATAATAGTTTTTGGTACACATGCAGGATAAATGAGACAACTTTACAAGGCCCTTCTAGAGATCTTATGAGTTAGATTTCTGCCAACTGAAAACCTTAAAAATCCATCTTCTGATGATTCGACAACAAAAGGAAAAGACCTTGCACAAAAAAGAATAGCACTATACTTTGGATGCTCATTGTCTTGCCCAGTGCCCACAATCTCCAGAACAACAAACTGGCTATTCCCTTATGCCTTAGTTACATCATCTCAAAAACAAAGTCATTCTTCTCGAAGCAGCGCTGCATAGTAGATTATGCCTCATCTTAATAGATCTTACAACTAATACTCAATCCATCAGATATTTTGGTACTTCGCCTATGTTTCCTGCACACTCTAAATCTTTTTCCATGTGTAAGCCCAATATCGTTTTGCATTTTAACTTTTCTATCTTGTTTCACTGAACAATGAGAAGAAGCCTACCCCTGATTACTCTCAGTAAAGTGACCTCTACGCTCTCAGCATCTGATGTGTTAGAAGTGACTAAAGTTAAAATTAGTTCTGCAAATTTTCCTTTTCAGCCATAGTGCTTGAGAACAACAGCTCTTGGCTTTTGTCTACCTACGCCAAGCAAAAGATGAGATAGGGTTTGACTAAATTGGATGATAAGGCTTGGCTCATTGATTTGAAGGAAAGAGAACGGAAGTAGGGAAGAATATGTTATCGGGAGAATTACCACAAAATGAAAAATCCCAACTCTAAGTCCTTAGGATAGTTATATGCATCTTTCAAGCAGCCTTCAGTTTTCCGCATTTACTTGGATTTTCATTGTTGAATTAGGAACAGAGTGGGACCAGAGATGAAGATAATATAACCAAAAAATTATGGGAACGAAGCATGAATCCTCCGGAAATTTTATTTTATTTTATTTAAAAATAAAGATTTTGCAATCAATCAACATCTCTGACTGATATCTCCAAGTTTAGGCCAAAACTCCAAAGCCACTGAACCGCTGTATCGGAGACTTATAAACTTTTTGGCTGGCCGGTTAAGATATTGCATTCTCTTGAAGAAGCATCAATCATCAAAGGTGAGAAGGGATGTTTAGGTTTGAATTTGGAAAGAGATGAGGGGGCCAGACCTGTAAAATCTACCCAAAGGGTCGCTCCCGACACTCCCAGCCATATCAATGCTCAAAGGAGGACCTCCAATGGGCCGAGTGCCAAGCCTCGACAAGGCGACCAAGCTATTGGAGAAAGAGAGAGCCACCGGCGGAAGCTTTGTAACTGCAGCCATCCATCCATGGCGCGCAGCACCCGGCCCCCGCTACTCGTGGTTCACCATCTTTCGGCTTACCCTTTTCCAGTCCTAACCTCTCTAAGAAAGCATCATCGACCATTCCCCAAAAAACTCACCTAAGGACGCAATAGAGAAAGCACATAAGCAGATACAAGAGGAGGAGGAAAAGTGAAAGTAGGGTGGGAAGCAGAGAGGGAAGGAACCATGTGTCGGGCACGGCAGAGGGAGAGGTGCTCGTGCTGCCCTCCCTGACGTGGAAAGCCAAGTCTCCTACCTCTTCATCGTCGTCTCCGTCTCCGTCTCCGTCGTCGCCTGCAGCAGCGGAACCCGGCCGGCGTTCCCCCGTCGCCTCGAAAGCTAGAGCAGGCTGGGGAGGAGGAGGATGGAGAAATTCCATGGGGAGAGGGAGCGTCGTAAAAGCTTTTCGTACCGTCATCCTTTTAATATGCATGTGGCGAGCGTGAATAGAGGGAGTAGGTGGAAGGGACCAAAAAGCTAGGCTGGGAAAAGAAAAGAAAATGGGCCGGGATGGCTTGCCGTCGGCCCGGTTTTGCTCTTCTTTTTCTTTTTTCTTTTTAAATTAATTATATTTGATTTTAAAAAAAAATAATAAATCATATTGCTATCAATGCAAATGCTCTCAATACCAATATGCTTATATATATGATAATGATATTTTTTGTTTAAAAGTTAAAAATTAATCCCTAATATTCTATACAATCAAAACTTTAAATGAATAACCAAAACTAAGGTATTAACACACATATAATTCCTTTTGATCAGTCATCATGCAACTAAAACTAAAAGTTGTGTAAGGTTAAACTTTTTTGACTTAACACAATCCCCCAATTAGAAATTTAACACGGACGCAAGCACACACATAGACATATCTTTTCCATATTAGCAAACATATAAGCCATGGACGATGCCAGCGGCAATAATGGCAACGCCACGTCCATGCCGTCGAAAGGGGGACTAGGTTAGCTCAAAGCAACGCTCCGAAAAATCAGATCATACCAGACCGATCGATTTGATCAGGTACTTGTCGGACACTAGTACATTCCTCACCTTAGTACAATTGGAGGTCAAAACCCTAGTTTGACCCGGTTCGGCGGGTTTCGCTTTTGTACTGGGCCTCACATTGAAAAGACGATTTAACCAACTCGCAGCGCATGTGACTCAACTATTGCCCAGTCAAAAAAAAATTCCCATCGTTTCAACCTCTTTGGCAAATGTCCATTGTTCTAAGTTAGGCAAATCATAAAATTCGAATCGGTTCTGAAAATCCGAGAGAGACTGTGAGCGACAAAACTCCACCGTGCAACCTCAATCTCATCAACCCAACGCCCACGCCATGCGAGCTGTGCGATCTCTACACTGAACTACTCCATGCTACCCCTTAATCTTTATCCCAAGACCCTGTTGCAGAATATGTTCAGCTTGAAACATACAGCTTATACACTGCATCCCTGGTGGGAACCTATCCCTATAATCCAAACGCGAAATTACTTTGCAATTGGGCTGCCACGAGCAATGGTAATGAGATATCCAATTTACCGTCCGTTAACTTGGCATATACCAAACTGAATAATGGGGTGAAAACAACTTTTGGACTGATTGCACACAAAGGGGCACAAGGATCTACCCAACTTGATTTAGAGTTTATTAGATAAAATTTAAAGTTCCTAAGATCTAAATACTATAAATCTTAGAATTTCAACTCTTCCTATTTAGATATGGAAATTTAATAAACATGTTTTTGGAGATTTGATACCATTTTGCTTTATCTGTGTATATGTCATTTTCCTCTTGCTTTATTGGTGATTGCAAAAGCTCTAACATCTCGTTGAACCACGAAGAATTGCTCTTCTAAATGTTAAATTGGTGCGTGTTCAACCGGTTTTAGTTGTCTCCTTACAATAGTGGTGAAAAGAAAGTCAAATTTAAGCTTACATCGCCTACTAGTAATGTCAACAATTTAGCTTGATAGATCTATCATTGTGAAACAAGTGTATGTTTAACCATGTTGATCCTCTATTGATCCTCCTTGTTAATGTATTATTCTAAGCTTTGCTCTATTTTGATTCGTTTTGCCATGAAATCTATATACTTCTCATGCATTATTTTGAGCAACAAATACAATTTTCTTTTGATAAATAATACGTATATGGTTCATCGTTGTCATTTCATTTTAAATTCAAACCGTAATAAAAGAAAAACTACGTCAAATAAAATTGAATGTGTCATATTTAAAAGAACAGCCCTTTTGCAGTGACTTTATAGCTTTTATAAATGTTGTGGCGCACTAATTTTAACTTTTCTTCAATGTAAAACGCTCGAACCTTTTAAAATGTATCTTTCCCTGACGGCCGGAACCCTAGCTGGGGTTTTAGGTGGCCAGCACCACCCTCACAACCGGCGCAGCGCGCCGGCGCACCTGCATCTGCCACCCCTCGGCTGAATCCCCCTACCCCAGGGGGACTCCCTTCATTGAGGTACCGGTTGCCGGAGCAGTTTAAGGTCCTACTCAGGACCAAGCCTTGTTCTAATGGGTTTTCTAGGGGTAAGGACTTCACCCCAAACCGGTTTGTTCGGGCCGGAACCCTAGCTGGGGTTTTAGGTGGCCAGCACCACCCTCACAACCGGCGCAGCGCGCCGGCGCACCTGCGTCTGCCACCCCTCGGCTGAACCCCCCTACCCCAGGGGGATTCCTTCATTGAGGTACCGGTTGCCGGAGCAGTTTAAGGTCCTACTCAGGACTTTCCTGACAACTAAGGATATGTAATTTTTTCCTACGATCTTAAAATTTTAATAATATCTTAAATTTTTTATAGGAAAATGATAAAAAAGACATCACTGTTAGAAGTTGCAACTAACAAACCTTGACGAAAGCTTTATCACTATATAGCCAAGGGTAAAATGGATCTAATACCATAACTTCCATCATCCACATCGAAGCAAATAATCCCAAGGAAAACTCCTCGTTGGTTTCACTCTCGTGCTCGGTCAGGGGGCGGAGAGATTAGTCCTTAATTCACGTACTGTCATGCAAGTGCTCATCTACCGTGCTCGCAGGACTTGTTCAAAGCAATGCAACTTCACCTTTAAAAGAGGCGATCCACAGTTCACATGTCAAGAGGACCGATTATATCTACCAGTCATTGCAACTCGCGCTAAGCCAAGAGCAGTAGTACCATAAGAATCTCAACACACCTAATTATTATATCCCATACATACGCATTTAGAATAGATAAATTAGCAGCACTGGAATGCTAAAATTCAAGTGATGCCTACAGCCGCATGCTTCAGCCTGACATCGGCAACAAAATTGTTGGAAGCTGTGAGTTTCTGATGAAGAATAAACATAGCAAAAAGCATACCATCGCCGGTCTACTATAGTAGATGCATGCGCTCCACATAAGACTGAAGCAACCATCTATTGAGTGGTTCCCCACACCCGATGAAACAGCCAGAGTTGCCATTCTCGGTGAAAAAGGGGAAGCTGAATATGTGCAGCAGCTCCTGCACGGCTTTCCTCACCAGAGAAGTCCCTGTCACCCGGCTGCGCCGACCCCACCCAGTAACTATGTCGATCCGGTGTGGGCTCCTTCCTGACATAAGCATCTGCCGACGAAACCAAGCAAGGGTCCTTGAAAGTGCTGTCACAGCAGTGCCATCTGACATTACATGCAAGTTTATAAGCCAATACATTGAGCTTTTCTCTCTGACGACATCTGGATACACATTATTCTCAGCAGCCACTTCCCAAACAGAGCCAGCCTCCTCTTTGAGCCCGGACTTGTGTAGGAAGTCCACGACTGCATCCACAAGTCCCCTCTTGCTCTCTCTATCCTCGCTATGCATCAGTTCCAAGAACCTGCTCATGTGATCCCTCACATTTTGGCCATCTGGTCCAGCTGCTGGCATGGACAGCAAGAACATGTGCGCCGGGTGGCCTGTTATTGCCATGAGCTGGCAACAGGACCCCATGTCCAACGGCGATTCAGCTTCTGTACAGCAACTGAGAAGCAAAGTGTAAGTCTGGAGAGACGGATGTAAACCTAAAGCCAGCATGCTCTCCAGGAGGTGAAAAGCATCTGATAGCCTGTGAAGCCTAAGGAAGGTCCCAAGCAACGAATTGCAAGTGGGTACATTTGGGCGCAGGCCCTCATTCAGCATGGTCTGATACCATTCCCAGGCCTTGTCAATGTTACCAGCCTTCCCCCACAAATCCACCAAGAGACCATATACTGGCTCGTCTGGCACCCAATTCTTCTGCCTCATCTCAACAAAAACTGCTTCTGCTTCCTCAAGATACCCACAATGGCCAAGCACTTCCATAACAATGCTGTAAGTCACTTTGTCAGGTTCATATCCAGCATTTTGCATGTCCCGATAGAGCTGCAAAGAATTCTCATAGTTCCTTGCCTTTGCCTGCAAAGCAATCAAGATGTTATAGGTGACTAGGTTAGGAGCACAACCATGATCAACCATCTCATGGAACAAACGGTTGGCATCAGCCAGATGGCCAGCTTTTCCAAGGCAGTTAATCATCACACTGTAGGTGAATGTGTCAGGAGAAAGACCAGCCATCTGCATTCTTTGATACATTTTCATCGCAATATCAAGAAACCCAGCTTTTGCATGAATGTCAATAAGTGTGCTGTAAGTGACACGATCTGGTTCACAACCCGCTGCTTGCATTTGATTAAAGACATTCATCGCATCATTCAGGTAATTTGCTCGGCCATAACTATGAATAAGCCGATTATAAGTCACCACATTTGGCTGGCATCCATCCCTCACCATTTGCTCAAGCAATTTGTTTATTGCACCAAACTGCTTGGCACGACCAAGGATGCCAATCATCGTGGTATAAGTATGCCCATCATGCTTGTATCCAGGCTGCTGTTTCAACCAGTTGAAAAAGCCAAGGGCAACTTTATGGTCTTGTAGTTTCTTGAGTACTTGGTTTGCTTGATATGCATCCATTGCATAATTTAGCCGTCGCAGAGCCTCCTCCGTGGCAGAACCCCACTCTTTCTGCACCAATATGTGGGAAACACTTTCTACAATATGAGCGGCATTTGAAAAATGCCTTGGAGTCGGAGCAATTCCTGAAAGCACTCTAGTATCTTTTGTTGGTCTATTGAATCCTTCTACAGAGTACTCCACAACCTTCCTTTCAGAAGAATGAATAGAACTAGTAGTTGACGCAGACCTATCTGGATATGCTTTTGGTTTCTGAGAATAATGGGTATTTCTTCTCTTATTGTGAGTATCCGAATATACATTTCTTGTATTTTCAACATTATTTCTAGCCCCAGCATCATAAACACCTCTAAAACCTTCAAAATTAGATCTCCCACCTTTCTCCCCTCTATCATGGGCATAATTATAAGTAGAAGTATCTGAAGCAGCTACTGTGTTGGCTGATGATTTTGGACGAACCTTTGGGAAGTTCTCTCTCTTGACGGATTTCACATTGGATGATTTTACATTCGCAGCCGGCCTGCTTGGATCAACCATACAGCTTTTGGGCAAGTTCAAAATGCCACTATCTGAGCTGGGAACCTTATAATTTACCAGATCAGATAGGATATTTACCGCTGCAATGCCTGCCCTAAAAACCTGATCAGCCATGAGTGGTGCTGAGTTCCCTGCATCCCTTTGGGAAAGGTTCGTATCACTTGCATAACTGACAGACTCAGATTTCTGCAAGATAGGAACAGATGCAGCATTTGGTAAGAGACTCGAGTTCTTAACATTCTCAGCTTTACAAGGGCCCACATATTTAGCAGGATCTCTTGAAGTCAAAGCTCCCACTCTTGCTGAAGTTTTGGACACAAAGGTAGCTGATTCTTGTGGAAAAGGAACATCGGTAGTTGTCTGTTGTCTTCTCGGGATGCAGGTTTCATCTTCTGAGCATGAGCAGGAGCTTCCATCTGTGGTGCCACAACGTGAACCACTGACAAAAAAGGATCTTGCACTATTGGAGAGGTTATATATCTGCTTTGCCCGTAACATAGCTGTATATCTTGTGATCCTTCAGACGAATGTCGAGATGATACAAGTCAGCCCCAAATGTTGAGATGATACAAGTCAGCCCCAACTGACCAAAAAGGACCTTGCACTATTGGGGAGGTGAGAGATCTGCTTTGCCCATAACAGAGCTGTGAATCTGGTGATCCTCTAGAAGAAAATTTTAAGATAATGTAAGTTAGTTACGACTTAAAACATGATGTGATCATCAGCTTTATTGAGCAATACAGGATAATTTTATCAACTTGGATCCCAAGTAAATAGCATTTTTATCTAGAGTTTTACAAGTCGAACAGTGTGAAGGAACTCATGCAGACAAGCATTACTAGATTCACAAAACGGAAAGATAAGAACCTAATATACTGTATGAAGTTGACAATATATGCACGCAGGGAAGTTTTCAAGTTGACCAGAATCCAGATCCAAAAGGAACATTGATAACTATTAGGAAAGTGTCCCTTTAGAAAATTTAAGACTGAGGTAACATCGGAATCTAATGTTCTCAACATTGTATATCTCCCTATATTTCAAAACAATCAGCACTTGACAACCATGTAGTGCATATTTCACTTGTAACATAGCAAAAAAGCAGCAATCAAATTCATGGAAGCAATCAACAAGCATGCTGGAGCAGAATGGTCGTTGACAAGTTATCCCATGAATGTGGGAGCAATTTACTGCCATATGGTCCTCCCTTTAAAATCATGGATAACCGTTATTAAAAGCATGCAAAAGATGCAAAGTTAACTTCATAGTCCACATGGAACATTTCACGGTTCGATGGCAGAAGTGAGCAATTACAAGGTAAGGGCAGCTTTTTCACAGAGCCAAGAAAATTCGGCATATGGGTGAACACACCTACCTAGACTTTCTCACATTCTTGAGATTCAGCTAAAAGCAACTAGTAACTAAAAGTCTTCCGTCCTGACCCAAACATTACGCCCCCCCCCCAAAAAAGCAGCCTCCGCGGTTACAAATTTCCCACTTCCCGTGTATCCTCCACAGCCATGGACATGCAACACGTGAATCCGAAAATCATCTCACCAATTTCCAAAATCGACCTCCACTTCAACGATTGTCAAGTTTGAATCCAAAGCAACTACCTCTAGCGGGGGCAAACAAGAATGACTGGATATCATCTGACCTGCCCTTGCAATTCCAAATTCTTGACATTTTACCGTTACTCATAGACACCAAATTTACAATCCAAGAATCAGACTTTCTTCCAGAAAACTCGCCCAAAGAACCTCGTAAAAACAAAAGATCGGCAATGAACCACTCATATCCCATCGAACCCGCAACCTCGTTCTCCGGACCCGGACAAGCGCCACTAACCAAGAAGCACGGAAGATTCCATTTCTAAACGCGCGCCGCCGACTAAAAAGCACCCAAGAACCGTAAAGTCAACCCGAGACAAGCAAGACGTCGCCGATCAACGGAACAATCACGCGCGCGGACGAACCGAAGCGGGCTAAAATCAGCAGCGGCGTCCAACGACGCGGAGTCCAGTACAGAGAGGAGGAGAAGAGAGAGAGAGACCTGAAAAACGCGCGGCTTCCTCCGGTCAGCGCACGGCGGCGAGCGAGAGCTCCATGGAGAAGGGGGGAGTCCTCTTCCCCGCGCCGTCGGCCGGTGAAAAGCTTCTCTTTTCTTCTCCGAGCAAGCTGGGTCCAAGAAGAGGAGGAGACAGAGAAAGGGAGGGGCTGCGAGGTGAAAAAAGTTTGACGTACTGCTCCACCCACGAATCGGGCTCTTCTTCTGTTTCTCTTTTCTTCGCGTGATTTTATATCGACGGGCGGGGGCGGGGCGGGGGAGCTGACGTTTAACCCTACTTTTTTGGGTGCACGGGCTCGCGCGACCTACTGAGGCCGAGCGATCGACGCGTGGCGGGTCGCGGTCGTGGTTTCCACGTGACCGGCCGGGGGGGCTTTTAGTTTTGCTTTCCCACTGTAGCGGAGCGATCATCCGGTGGGCGGGAGCGCACGGGCGGCCCGGTGGAGCGGCCTGTACGGCAGGTCCTCAGCCGGATGATCGGATTGTCCCCCAAGATTCGCGCGAAGTCAACTCTATCCATTTTCTTTTTCCCCTCTTTGTCGGTTATTTACTCGATTTTCCGGGGATCTTTCTTTTTGAAAACACAATATACATGTATACGTGTGTGTAGTGACTTGAGCAAGTAATTAAATTACTTCGTCTGAACTCCTAAGATAGTGGAGTATTCCATCCTAGGTGGGGAAGATAAATATTTATTTAGAAATTGAATGACCTTAAATAAGAAAGGTAAATAATTGCACATGTTGTCTTCAAATGAGACTACCACCAAGTAAGTTAGTATGTGTGTGTATATATATATAAACAATCGACGTAACAAAAAGTTCATGAGTATTATTACGAAAATTTCATGTCATTTTTTTATGCTTTTTCATAAGAGTTCGCCTTGCAAGTCCACGCTTGTATTCAAACTCCTTATCACAGGGAAAGAAGTCAGTGGACAATTTTGTCACGGCAACACCACTTTCTTTCTATTTATATATATAAGGGATGCATTCCTTGGTATTCTATGCAAAAGTTCCCATGATGAAGTGGTCATAGGCTAATCACTTTACGGGGAAAATCAATTAAGCAAATGAACAAAATAATTGAATAAGCTTTTGAACTTTATTGATGACGCATGTGGACACAAATAATTGAAACCAACAATATATCACAGTACATTATCGATATGTCTGATGGATCAGGTATAATGCACTTAATATATCCGTTAAAGGCTTTTTAAATGTGTTATGTGAAATCTCTCTTTATGCTCACCAGATCCATCACAATCCAACTCAAGGCTCCGTTGTCTGGACTAACCTTGAAGGATGGGAGGGTCGGATTGGCAGAGGACGAGATGGAAGCCGTGGCACAAGTCGCAGGGTGCGGAGAGAGTAAGGAGATCTTTGTTATTTCTTAAAAATGGTCCGACATTTCCACGAACTAATTTTTTTTCTTTATCTTGTGATGAGTGCTATCTACCCTATGGTCTCGGTACAAGAAAGACCAAGTCAAGCTCATTTCTCTTGCTTTTCGACGGAAGAAAACTCCATCTTCCATTCTTTAATTTAACATATATTTTTCACGATAGTCCTTTCCTCCAATGGGATCACGTGATGATTAAGTTAATCCCACCCAATGTTCAAGCAAGGGTTAAAGAGCTTCTTAGAAACTAAGCACCCCTAATCTTCCACGCGTTTTCAGACAACAAAGCCAATCAATCAATCAATCAAAGCTTGAGCAACTACGTTATGCCCTCCACGAAACACTTTTATTTCGCTTTTGCATCTATTCTATTCTATTCAATAAATTTTACATATATTTCCTTTCCCTGGCACAGTCAAATCAGGGCGTCTCTCGTTACTTCGTTCGACCAGGTCGCCCCAGACCCCACCCCCTTCAACGTCACCGCTGATGGCCCTTTCAGCATCCAACGGCTGCGATCTCGCCCGCGCGACGAAGGATTCGGAGAGGATGCCCGCACCGGAGGACTATCACTTGGGGGAGAGCAGCTGTCTACGTGGAGCGAGGGTGGCCTCAAAAAGGGACATCTCGATTCTTGCTCTTCAAGCAAAAGATCCTTCTGGGAATGTTGAGAGGAGGCGCTTCCGCGTTCAGACAAAGAGCCACTTGTCCAGCTCATCGTCCGCCGCGTCCCGCTGGCCCATGTGGGGGCCAGTTAGACCATGGGCCCGTGGTTCTTTTTGGGCCTTCAAGTATCAAAATGGGCAGTATTCGGCCCGGTGCCGTTGTAGGATCTAAGAAACCGGTAATCTTTCTTTTCTGGCTAAAACACTCATTTTTTTCAATTAATTGACAGAAATACCCTCCCCCTTCTCTCTTCAATTTGTTGTTTCTATATTTATCAGGCTAAGGGAAAAAACTGAATTTATTTCTATCACCTCTTTTATTAATATCAATATACAAATGATTCATTACACCCAACAAGATATCATCTTATTTTGCATCGTGTTATCACTTTGTCTAGAGAAAGTTATTAATTTTAATTTAATCTATTTTTTTTATCAGGAAAGCTATGTAGAAGATTAAAAAATTATTTTTATGATGGCTTACAAATACACAATTAATTGCCTAATTTTTATCTAATAGTCTGAGTGAAACTATATATCTAATTATCTAGCTGATCTTGATTAAAAAAAAAGAAAATTTATCAAAATATGAAACGGGTTAATTTGCTAGATGCACGATCAAATGTTAAAGGTACATATTTATATTTAGATCATATTTAAATACTTGCAAAAGACAAGTAGAAAAAGCAAAAAAAAAATGAATTTCTTGTTCTGTTCCTACCATAAAAAAGTAATTAATATTGATTGTAAATTTAATCTCATAACAAGTGGATCAAAACTTTAAAATATACTTAGAATTTTCCTCTAAAATAATCTGAGTTTGAAAGTGGAGAAGGTGTAGCTAGACTTCCAACTCTCATTTTGCAATTAAATTGAAGTGTGAAAAATTCAAACTAAAGTTGATAAAATTAATCCATCTTGCAATTCAACTTTAAAATAAATTTTGGATCAAACCATTTGATAAAAAGTAAGCAATTAATTATGTGGACATAAACCGTTATGACAATCACATGTAGAAATTTCTAGTCTTCTGTGTAGGTTTTGCGATTAAATCTACGATACCCTAAAAAATTAACAACCTCATTTAGGCAAAGTGATAAAAGGAGGTAGGATAAGATGAAAATAAATATTGTTTTGATTTGGAAAAAGAAAAAAAAAGAAAAAATAAATTGAAGAGATGAGGGGAGGGTATTTCGGTCAATTACTCAAAATGGGATAAAAATAGCGCTGCCCCTATTATCATGAAAGATTATGACACACTAAACAAATTATGAAGGAGAAATTACAACCCCCTCTCCTGCCCCCCAACGACTTTTCTATGCCCTCCACGAAACGAAACGCTTTATTTCGCTTTTCCCTGTCTTGTGCTCTATTCAATAAATTTTACATACATTTCCTTTTCTTGCACAGTCAAATCGGGGCCTGTATTTGTCATTTTGTTTGACCAATCCGCCCAGGCCCCACCTCCTCTTAAACGCAGCACCGTCGGCCGTTTCAACGTCCAACCGTCGCGATCTTACGAGCGTACGAGCGCGAGGAGGGGATTCAGGAAGACGCCGCACCAGAGAATTATCACCGGGGAGTGCTGTCGACGTGGAACAAGGGACGGCCTCAATCAAATAAAGACATCTTGATTCTTGCTCTTCAAGCTAAAGATCCCTCTACTGACCAAAAAAAAAAAGCTAAAGATCCCTCTTTTCCAAAAAGAAAAAAGAAAAAAGAAAGAAAAGCTAAAGATCCCTCGGGGAATGTTCGGCGTGGCGTTACTGCCTTAAAGCAAAGAGCCACTTGTCCAGCTCATCATATGCCGCTCCGCTGGCCCATGTCGTAGCCCAGTTATACGATGGGCCGGTGGTTTTGTTTGGGCCTTTAAATTTTCAAAATGATCAGTGTTCGGCCCGATGCCATCGTAGGATCTAAGAAACTGGTAATCCTTCCTTTCCGTTTGATGACTCAGTGGCACAAGCGTGGATACTTGATTATCTTAAAAAATAATACGACGCACCAAATAATTTTTATGAACCGGCGAAGTTGAGACGTTTGAGCCCTAGAATAGTTTCCACGAAGGAAAGTATTAATCTCTACAAGTCCTTGTAAGGACTCTTATTTCGTTCATCATGTAGGAAAAAAAAATATGATTTTGCATAGGATGTACCCAAACAACACCCATGATGTTAGGTAGAGAAATTTACGCCATATATATATATATATATATATGTATGTATAATGTATGGATGTATACATGGTTAAATGTAATGTACGCAAACTTGTTGCGTTACGTGGTTGTGAAGGTAAATGAGTTTGCTATGATTCTGTATTTTTGTCGGGATAGTTATGTTGATGATTTTCTTCTTTTCCAAAATCAAAATCAAGCTGGGCAAGCGTCGAGGTCTATGCACGCGACGTGGATCGAGGCACGGTCCGGGGATAGAAGATCTCCATCCTGTTAAATTGCGAAGAGAGGCTTGAGTTGGGCCAATCCCAGAAAGCAAACAATCATTTGCTTGTTTATGTGCATGTCATGGTGACTTAAAATGATCATTTGACCCTTTAGCTTGTTGGGCTCAAAGCTTCTTCTAGACCCATGATAGTAATGTCTAGTTGTCTACCATATGAAGCCACATCTAATGGTGCACAAATGACCAATATAACGAAGAGAATGAAAGCTAACTTTGAACCTATTTATTTCGCGGAAAATAAATGATTTAATAATAATCACCCACATCGTTCACAAAAATGAATGAAATAAATATTTTTTAGACATAAATTTCTATTGTTGTCAATAATGAAAAAAATGTTGATTGATTATTTCAAATGAAATAAATAATTATTTTTAAGAAAATGCCTTCTTAATCATTTCTTTATCACGAAACAAATGGAGCCTTTATTTTGTTTGCGGTATATAAAAAAAAAATTGACTTCGCATGATCTCCCAATTTGACAGTAATGATATTCTCCGTTCGCATTGCTGCATTAAGTTCTTGCATTTCAATCATACAAAAACCAATAGTCGGACCGTAAGTACCGTCATGAGATTTTATTAGATTTGTCCCCTGATTCAACACGTGTAATACGATCGACAAATCTTACGTTGATGCTAACTTACGATGATATATTGTCAAAAAAAAAAAAAAAAAACTTACGATGATATACACTGGGTTTCCATCAACCAACCCTAATCAAAACCTCTTGTATCGAAGAAAACGATAGCCACTAGCCAGGACATAACGTCCTCTGCGCTTCTTTCCAATTGGACTTCTAGCAATTTACGAGTTTTCATCATTTCAAAAAAAAATGGAGAGGTTCTCTCTCTCTCTCTCTAAATTTTAATAATGCTAATAATAAAATATTACGATTGAATAGATTGCAAATGGTCAGGATAACATTAATGATTATCAATAAGAGTGTCGCATGCAATTTAACATGCTAATTTCGTAGACTATTCTATATCTGACTTGTGTATGAAAGGTGTGTTAAGATATTGCACATCGTTTGTTTATGGGGTTTTTATGTCTTTCTATACATACGATATTCCTTTACTTATGAATTTAAGATTTTCGGCTGAACATTTCAGCAGATATGATTGATTGCTGATAAGAATAACTCAGCATTTTTAAGTTGTAACCTTTGAAAAACGGTGCACAATAAAAAAGGAGTAGCTGATGGGTAGATTTGGATTATGTTCCTGGTTAGTCCATCTGGAAATAATGATTGATTATTTGAGCAATTTCACGAAGAAGTGAAGTTTTAGTAGGCATTGTTTTTGCTTAGGGGACTAAGCAAATTTGTTATGCTTCTCAAACAAAAATGCATGCACTAGATTAATTGAGGGTCTCAGTATCTTTGTCCTAGGTATAATGTCAAATAATAAGTACTTTCACTTAGTCGATTTTGTATCTCTCTCTCTCTACATACGATAAATAGATTAATTTCTTAAGTTTATTGATTTGTGAAAAGAAAAAGGATATATTGATTCTTTCAAAACCAAAAACAAATCCATAAATGTGAAATCTATTTTATAATCTCTAATCTCGTAGTATTGCTCATCCTATACAATCCCTTGACTATGACACTCCATGTATATTAGTAAGCCCTAAATAAGTTACATAAATTCATTTGGTTAGTACCTCCAAACTTCATATTGCAGCCCTCATTCTTTTGTAAGATACAAGATTATTTATGTGATTTCGTGAATTTTAAAAGTTGATCTTTTCATTTAAGTCTACTTGATAATTATCATTTACGTCTCGTGCAATGAGTCATGACCATTCGAGGCTTGTTTGCAGCAACCATTGCAAGAGACCATGGCATTGGATCAAATTGAAAGATAACTCACCTACCTCACGACATCTACTTCACGCCTCAAACTTGCATCACTTTCATAGAATATGTTTCGCTTATTTGTGCCACCGTTGATGAATTCGATTAAATTATTGCAAGTTTTAGGTGATTAGAGATTGCCAGTCCCTTGCTCATTTGATTACAGACACGTTAGGGTTTCACGTGACGTGTCTGCCTTTCTCCTTGGGATACAAGATGCTCGGCATAAAGCGCGAGAGAGTCCACAGATGTCCTTTCATGAGGTACAACATTGTCGCGGAGAAAAAGAAAATTTGGTTGGACTGTTGGTTGGATTGCATCACCGGAAAACGTCAGCATTTGGTAACGAAAGTAGGGCCCGAGTGACGTGTTGGCTGGAATCACGATAGGATTAGACTTTGGTGGAAGCTTCGTGGGATTGCTATTATAATATCATATGCAGTGCATTTTCATCACCCTTACGATGATTTATTTTTTTTATTTTTTATTTTTTGGTCCTTCCATACTCCCCCACATGGACGTTTCGGCCGCTCATGAAAGAAAAAATCTCTGCCTTCATGGACTCTTAAGCCAGCAATGACGCGTCCACCAAAAACTATTGAACACCCCTAGATTTTTTCAGATTGAAACTTACCGTAAATACTCTTTTAGTATCAATCATATTTTATGGTTGACGTTGTAGAAATATTCAATTGCAGTAGAAAAAATTCAAATAAGACATGTCATATAGTATAAGCAAATTTGTTTTGCTTCTCAAATAGAAATGCATGCACTAGATTATTTAAGGGTCACGGTAGCTTTGTCCTAGGTAGAATGTCAAATGATAAGTGCTTTTAGTTAATTGACATGTGCTAAATTTCTTACGTTTATTGATTTGTGAAAAGCAAAATGATAGAATGATTTTTCAAAACTGAAAACACTCATAAATGTGAAATCTATTTTACAATCTCTAATCTTGTGGTATTGCTCGTCCTACATTATCCCTTGACTACGACACTCCACGTATATTGGTAAGCCCTAAATAAGTTACACAGATTCATTGGGTTGGTACCTTTGAACTTTATATTACTGCGCTCATTCTTTAGTGAGATAGATTTCGTGAATCTTAAAAGTTGCTCTTTCGCATTAAAGTCTACTCAATAATTGTCATTCACTTTTCGTGCAACGAATTGTGACCATCCGAGGCTTGTTTGGAGCAACGATTGTAGGAGACCGCGGCGTTAGATTAGATTGAAAGATAAACTCACCCACCTCACAGCATTTAGTTTAGGCCTCAAACTTGCATCACTTTTGTAGAATATGTTTCACCTAATATTTGTGCAACCGTCGTTGATGAATTCGATTAAGTTACTGCAAGTTTTGAGTGATTAGAGATTGCGAGTTTCTCACTCACCGGATTTAAAATACGAAGAGAATTTGCGACAACAGAAGTCGTCCACCATTGCCTTCATCACAACATGCAGTTCATGTTAGACAAGTACATGTATAATAATGTTCATTATCCAATCTTAAGTGACATTCAACTGAAGAAAACTTGTTGGAAAGCAACATTAAAACATGAAAAACAATTGGTTGGATTACATCACACGGAAACTTCGACATCGGCCTAAAAGGCAAGACCCTAGTGACATTTTGGCTCAAATGATTCCAGAATGAAGACTTTCGTGGTGCTTCCTGGGATTGCCATTATCATATCAGATCCAAAGCATATTCGATGATGTGATTGCCATTAAAGTCAACAATGACAACCGGTGACCCACCAATGATAAACCCCAGTCCCACTGACAACTTCATTCATGAATTTCGTAGTAATGACAATACATCATTTCCTTCCTTTTTTGCCCGACTCTTTGTTCTTAAGACTGTCGGCTTCCCCATTGTCCAAGTTCAGAAGTGACCACAACGTCAATGCGTGGGCTTGTCATCGGAGCATACAAAGTTGCTTAAATGACCAATATAGTGAAGAAGATGAAATATATATATATAGCCCAATAATTGTAGCCTACCCAAGGACCGTCTTGAGATTCTATTAAATTTGGTTCCTGATCGACCAATTTCAATTAGCGAAGAAACCAACAGCCAGGGCACAAAGTGCTCTGCGCCTTTTTCCAATTGAAATTTCAACAATTGCGTTGGCAATAAAGTCCTCCCCCCTCTCTTTCTCTCTCATAATGGTAGGCAACAAATATTAAGATTAGGTAGATCACAAATGGTAATGTAAATAAGTGGATAACATTAATGATCATCAATAAAAGCACAATTTAGCGTAGTAATTTTGTAGATAATTCTTAAAATGCCTAACAAAGAAATCAGCTTGAAAAAAGTTCTTGTTTGATGCATCGTACCATTTCGACGCAAGATTATTTATGTAATTTCGTGAATCTTAAAAGTTGCTCTTTTGCATTTACTCTACTCAATAATTATTATTCATGCTTTGTGCCATGACTTCTGACCATCCCGGGCTTGTTTGGAGCAACGATTGCAAGAGGCCATAGCATTCGATCGGATTGAAAGATAACTCATTGACCTCAAAGCATTTTGTTCACGCCTCAAACTTGCATCACTTTCATAGACTATGTTTCGCCTAATGTTTACGCAACTGTTGATTTTGAATTTAATTAAGTTATTGCAAGTTCCTTACTCACCTGATTTAAATAAGAAGATAATTTGCGATAATGAAAGTCATCCACCATTACCTTCATCACAACTTGGGCTGCGTTTGGCAGTCGGGATAAAATTCGGGATGGGATATAATTTATCATATCTTACGTTTGGTACTCGCTTAGGACAGGATAAAAGTCGGATATAAGGGGGATATAAACATTTTAAAATTATCCCATGGGGGAGGTGGGATAAAGGTGGATAGGATTTCTAATGTCCATATTAGGAAAGTTATTTTTCTCAAATAACAAACTTATTAAATTAATAAAATTGAAATTATTTTTCAATATAAATAATATTTGAATCATAATTCAAAAAAATAAAAATTAGAAAATTAGAAATGATTATTTGAATTATAATTTAAGAAATAAAAAAATAAAAAAATAAGAATATTTTTTAATTAATCCTATTTTAATTTATATATTAACTATAATTCAATCTTATAATAAACATTCAATCTATAAATTAAATATTTATAATTTATATAAATTTATAGGCATTTTTATATTTTAGGTATGTTAGTACAATTTACTATTTGATAAAATTTTATTAAAGAATGATGAAAAGGGGAAAAAGAAATAATAAAGAAAATAATATAAAAAAGATGAAAAATAAAATAAAAATAAATTAAGGAATAGTGTTACGAGAGATTTTCATTATCTCCGTTTATGAACATTTAGGTTCATTTATAATGATATGCTGATAAAAAAAATGTGTATGATATGATATAAACATATCCGATTTTAATATTGTGATTTACCAAACAATGGATATAATATAAAAAAATCCCAGGATTTTATATCCTATCCTATCTAGTCCTATTCCGATTAGAAATCCGGACGACCAAACGTAGCCTTGTAGTTTAAGCTAGACATGTATAATAAATTTCAAGACTCCAATCTTAAGCAACATTCAACTGAAACATTGGAAGAGAATAAAATCGGCCCAGCCATAATTCTCGGCATTAAATAGGGTAATCTGAACAATTAAATTAGCAGGAAGAAATCTCTCGGAAAGGAAAGTAAAAAAGTAGGTCTTCAAGCTTTAAAGTGAGAGAAAAACCATAAGGCAATCCGTCCAAACTACAGCTTCACAGGCAAATCAAGGCTCTCCCTTCTCACGTACAACACGTTAGGTTTCGTGTGACGTGAGAAAAGATATCATCTTATTTTGTATCATGTTATCACTTTGCCTAGAGAAAATTATTAATTATAATTTAACTTATCATATTTTTTTTTATCACAAAATATGCAAAGAAGATTAAAAATTTATTTTTATGATGGCTTATGAATACACAATTAATTGCCTATTTTTATCTAATAGTTTGAGTGAAACTATATATCTAATTATCTAGCTTATCTTGATAAAAAAAATTATCAAAATATGAAACGGGTTAATATGTTATACGCACAATCAAATGTCAAACATATTTATATTTAGATCATATATAAATACTAACAAAAGACAAGCACATAAAGCAAAAAAAGGGAATTTCCTGTTGTTCTACTTCTACCGTAAAGAAAGTCATTTATATTGGTTGTAAATTTAGTCTCATAACAAGTGAATCAAAACTTTAAAATATACTTAGAATTTTCCTCTAAAATAATCTGATGTCAATTTGAAAGTGAAGAAGGTGTAGCTAGACTTCCAATTCTCATTTTGCAATTCAAATTAAAGTATGAAAAATTCAAACAAGAGTTTATAAAATTAGACCATCTCACAATTCAACTTTAAAATAAATTTTGGTTTTAACTATATGACAAAAAGTAAGTAATTAATTATGTGGTTGTAAGCCGTTATGACAATCACAAAATAGAAATTTCTAATCTCCTATATAGCTTTAGTGATTACATCTACGATACCTTAAATTAAAAATAACAACTTTCTTTAGGCAAAGTGATCAAATGAGGTAGGACAAGATGATACATTGTTAAGTGTGATTAGACTTTTATATGACGAGAGAGATGATAGAAAGAAGAGTAGTTTTGTTTAAAAAAATTAAATTGAAGAAAGAGGGAAGGGTATTTTGTTCAATTAATCGAAAATATGAGTGTCTTAACTAAAATGACGGTGGAAATAGTGTTGCCCGATTATCATGAAAAATTATGACTCACCAAACAAATCTTATGAATTGGCTAAGTTCAACACCTTTGACCCCTAGAATAGTTTGCACGGAGGAAAAATTACGACACACCCAACGACTTTTCCACGCCCTTCGGGAAACGCTTTATCTTGCCTTTTCCCTCAAATCTGCCGTATTCAATAAATTTTACATATATTTCCTTTTCTTGCACAGTCAAATCGGGGCCTGTACTTGTCATTTTGTTTGACCAAGCCGCCCAGCCCCCCACCCCCTTCTAGACGCACCACCGTCGGCCGTTTCAGCATCCAACGGTCGCGATCTTACGAGGGCGAAGAAGGGATTCAGGAAGACGCCGCACCAGAGAATTACTACCGGGGAGTAGCTGTCGACGTGGAACAAGGGACGGCCTCAAATAAAGACAACTCGATTCTTGCTCTTCAAGCAAAAGATCTTCTCGGAACGTTCGGCCCGGTGCTAAGTCACTATTTGGTAACCTGATTTTGATTTTTTATTCTCAGAATTAGTTTGGAAATAGAATGGCGTTTGGTAAACTTTTTATTTTCGAAAAACAGTTTTGGACAAGAATTGAGGATAAAAAAAATATATATATGATTCTCGATCTGAAAATAAAAAAGAATCAACGGTGAAAAGTCTTTTTCTTCCCTTCCGCTATCCCGCAACCGTCGTCCACCACCGCCCGCCGCTGTCTGCCGCCGCCCGCTATTGTCCGCCACCGATCGCCATCTGCCGGTCCGGCGAGCTCACCGGAGGCTTGCTAGGCCGGTGAGGTCCGGCGAGCTTGTTGGAGGCAAGCCCCACCGGCGAGGCCGAGCCTCGGTGGGGCTGGGGCGAGCCGCGACCGGCCACAAAAAGAAGAAGAAGAATAGGAGAAAAAGGGAAAAAAAGAAGGAAAAAGTAAAAAGTAAAAAAATTATTTAAAAATTAAAAGAAATTGATTTGGAACATAATCAATGAAAGAGCACCAAACGCAATTCTATTTGAATCGAAATTTTGGACGGTTAGCAAATGTGTTCTTTTACTCGTAATTGGTTAAGAACATAATAAAAATAATCATTTTAGTTAGAATGCTTAAGAATAGAATCGTTCAAACGCGCCTAAAAAAACCCACTTGTCCAGCTCATTCTCTACTGCCCCGCTGGCCCATGCGGGCGCCTAGTTAGACCATGGGCCGATGGTTCTGTTTGGCCTTCCGTTATCAAAATGGTCAGGTATTCGGTCCGATGCCATTGCAGGATCTAAGGAGCTGGTAATCTTTCCCTATTTGTTTGATGATTCCGTGGCACAATCGTGGATACTTCATTATCTTGAAAAATTATACGACGCACTAAATAAATTTTATGGACCGGCTAAGTTGAGACATTTGTGCCCTAGAGTAGTTTCCACGAAGGAAAGTAGTAACCTTCACAAGTCTTTTTAAGGACTCTTATTTTGTTCATCCTGTAGAGAAAAAAAATATAATTTTGCATAAGATGTACCAAAACAACAACCATGATGTTAGGTAGAGAAATTTACGCCATATTAATGGTTACATGTAACGTGCGCAAACTTGTTGCATTATGTGGTCACGAAGGCAAATGAGTTTGCTATGATTCTGTATTTTGGTCGGGATAGGCATGTCAATGATTTTCTTCTTTTCGAAAATCAAAATCAAGCTGGGAAAGCGTCGAGATCTATGCATGCGACGTGGATCGAGGCACGGTACGGGGATAGAAGATCTTCATCCCGTTAAATTGCGAAGAGAGTTTTGAGTTGGGCTAATCCTGGAAAATAAACATCATTTGCTTGTTTACGAGCATGTCGTGGTGACTTGATGATCATTTTACCTTTTAGCTTGTTGGGCTCGAAGCTTCTTCTAGACCCCTGATAATAATGGCTTCTGAAGTCACATACAATGAAAACTATTGTGTTTGTTTTGCAAAAAATAAATAATTTGAGAATGATTACTCATATCACTTACAATTTTTTTAAAATACTGTTTAGACATAAATTTTGGTCACTAATGAAAAAAATTATTGATTGATTATTTTAAACGAAACAAGTAATTATATTTAGAAAAAATTTCTAATAATTCATTTATCACGAAACAAAAGGAGCATTTATTTTGTTTATGTATATAAAAAAATTGACTTCGCATGATCTCTCAATTTGACGGTGAATGATATTCTCCATTCACATCGCCACATCAAGTTCTCGCATTTCAATTATACGAAAACAATAGCCGGATAAATTTAAATTACGTAAGGATAGTCATGAGATTTTGTTAGATCTATTCCCTGATTCAACACATGATACGATCGACCAATCTCCAACATTGTTGCTAAATTACGGTGATATAAGTGGCATGTTTCTATCGACCAACCTTATCTAAAACCTCCTGTAGTGAAGAAAACAATGGCCAGGACATAAAGAGCTCTGCGCTTCTTTCCAATTGAACTTTTAGTAATTGCGTGCATGCATTGCCTTGACAATAAAGTCCTCTTCTCAAAAGGTGGCAATTTACGGGTTCTCATAATTTCATTGCCAAAAAAATAGCACGCATCTCTCTCTCCCTCTCCCACTTTTTTTTTTTTTTCCTTTTTAATAATGCTAGGTATCGAATATTAAGATTGGCTAGATCGCAAATGGTTAGGATAACGTTAATGATCATCGATAAGAGTGTCACGTGCAATTTAGCATGCTAATTTCGTAGACCCTTTTTACTATGACTCGCACTAAGAGGGGGTGTTAAAACATCACACATCATTTTTTTTTGGTGGGGTTATACACCTTTATATACATACAATCTTCCTTCACTTATTAATTTAATTTTTTTGGTTAGATATTCTAACAGATGCAATTGATCATTGATGAGAATAATTCGGCATTTTTAAGCTGCAACGTTTGAAATATAGTACATAATTAAAAAAGTAGCTTACATGTAGATTCAGATTATGCTCCTTATTAGTCCATCTTGAAATAATGATTAATTATTTAAGCAATTTTCGCAAATCGCCCGTGGCTCCAAAACTCGGCAACTTTTTCCCTAGGCCAAAAATAATTCACGAAGATGCCCAATTCTAATAGGCCTTTTATTTCTTAGGGGGCTAGGCAAATTTTTTATGTTTCGCAAACAAAAATGCATGCACTAGATTAATTAAGGGTCTCAGTAAGTTTGTACTTCGATAGAAGGTTAAGTGACAGACGCTTTTAGGCTCCGTTTGTTCCATAAAAAGAATAATATAAAAGATATTTTCTTAAAAATAATCTATGATATCACTTACAATAATTTGTCAATAGAATATGTTTTCACTATCAATAAAAATTTATGTTCAAATATTTTTGTAAATGAAGAAAATATTTTTCATTCATTCATTTTTGTAAAAGATAGAAGTAATTATTTTTAGAAAAATGTTTTTAAATCATTCGTTTTTCGCGAAATAAACATAACTTCACTTAATTGATTGTGAATCTCTCCCTCTCTCTCCATTTGATAAATAGATTAATTTTTAAGTTTATTGATTTGTGAAAAGCAAAAGGATAGATTGATTTTTCCAAACCAAAAACAGACTCTTAAATGTGAAATTTAATTTAAAATCTCGTAGTATTGATGGTCCTGCATAATCCCTTGACTACGACACTCCTCATATATACGTCAGCCTTGAATAAGCGACATAATTCATTTTGTTGGTACCTCCCTACTTCAAATTACTATTCCTACTCTTTCGCAAGATACAAGAATATTTATGCGATTTCGCGAATCATAAAAGGTGCTCTTTTGCATTTAAGTCCACTCAAGAATCATCATTCACGTTTTGTGCTATGACTTGTCACCATCCGAGGCTTCTGTGGAGAAACAATTGCAAGAAGCCATGGGGTTGGATCGGATTGAAAGATAACGCACTGACCTCGCAGTATTTAGTATACTTCTCAAACTTTCTCACTTTTACAGAATATGTTTCGCCTGTTACATGTGCGACTGTTGATTATAAATTCAATTAAGTTACTGCAAAGCTTAGGTGATTAGAGATTGCCAAACTCCTTCCTCACTTGATTTAACTCTTCCGCCATTACCTTCATCACAAGGTGCCGTTCAAGTTTGAAATGTACATGTATAACAAATTTCAAGCCTCCGATCTTAAGCAACATTCAACTGAAACCTGTTGGAAGAGAATAAAATCGGCGCCACCATAATTCTCGGCATTAAACAGGGTAATCTAAACAGTTAGCTGAGCATAAAGAAACTTGTTGGAATGAAAAATAAAAAAGTAGGTCTTCAATCAACAGATTCTAGAACTTGACCAAGCTCTTTTAGGTGAAATGAGAGAAGTTTTCCAACTGTAAGACAGTCTGTCCAGACTACCGCTCCACGGACTAAACAAGGCCGTCTCTTTTCACGCACACACGTTAGGTTTCATGTGACGTGTCCGCCTTTTTCTTCTCGGTTTTTAAAGTACGATTAAAGTGACCTGTCGACTGGAAGAAGGATAGGATTTAGACTTTCGCGGCAGCTTCCTGATATTGATGTTATAATATTACATCCAGGGCATCTTCACCACCCTTATGATTTGTCTTTTTTTGGGTCCCACTTGGGCCGTTTCAACCGATCGTGGAAAAAAAAAAAACCGATCGTGGAAAAATAAATTGTCTGCCGTCGTGGACTCTTATGTCAGCAATGACGACTGGTGAAGCTAACAGACGTACATAAATTTGGCAGATTCAAATGAATACTCCTATAGTGTGGGTCATATTTTATTATTGACATTGTAGACAAAACTAATCACAAGAAGACATGTCTTGCAAAATTGTACGGTGACAGAATCTAAGAAGATAAATGAGTTTTATATGATCTAAGAAGATAGGAGCTCAGTATTCTTGTTAAGATTGGCATGTCGTTGAATTTATTCTTTTCGAAAATCAAAATCAAGCTGGGGAAGCATCTAGTATAGTGCATGCATGCGAGATGAATTGAGCATGTCAGAGTGACTTGATGATCATTTGACCTTTGGGCTTGTTGGCCTCAAAGCTTCTATTTTCGGGTCAATCGATATGATGATTGACCAATTTCTTACATTATTGCTAAATGACAATGATGATTTAATTGTTTTTTTGGTCCTTTTATATTCCCCCACCTGGATGTTTCAACCGATTGTGGAAGAAAAGATCTCTCCTTTTCAAAACGGTGTGGTCTCCCAAAAGCTACCGAACACATTTAAATTTTTCAGATTTAAACATACCATAACTATTTTAATTGACACAAATAATTTCTGAATTTTGACACAATGTATAATTTGATTCATGAATATTTAATTTATTTAATGTAGTTCTTGAATTTTTTATATATGTTCAATCCAGTATTTGAACCGATAAAAATGTTCAATGTACAAAAAATTTAAAGATTATATTGAACAAATCAAAAGCTCATGGATCACATTATATATTAAATTAAAATTTATGAATCATTTTAAATAAATTAAAAATTTAGAGAGTCAAAATCTAGAAATTATTTATGCCACTGTCCATAATATTATTATAGGGCGTCGGTGATAAAATCTATCACAGTACAAGAAAGTCATGTCGTCCAGCGCATATTCACCACCATCATGATCATTTATTTGTTTTTCCTTTTTTGGTCCTTTTTACTCCCTCACTTAACCAGACGGGGCCTAGATCTTTCAACTAGGGGTGAGCGGTTCCCGGTTTCGGTTCGGCCCGTCGGAACACCGGAACCTACCCTCGGGTACAGTTCCTCAATTTTGGAACCTGGAACCTACCCGTCGAATCGAGAACTCGGAACCTACCTGTCACGGGTTCCGGTCGGTTCCAGGTTCCAACAGTGTTCTTTTTTTTTTTTTTTTTTTTTTCATTTTCGTAGTGGGCACGAATATCCGGAAGTCTGTCTTCGCAATTTACATATTACTCGGGAAGAGAACGTGAACCCTCAACTGCTCCTTTCTTTTTGGATCGACACGGGAAGGAAAGCAGAGAAGCAAAGGAAATTGAGAACAAGGCGCGTTAACAAAATCACAAACACAAAGAACTAATTACACAAAAATTGAGGAACCTTTTTGGTTCCAATCAATCCCACATCTCAAGCAATGCAGCATGTCAAATGAAAGAGAAGGGTATGGCAACCGGGTTGTGTTAAGTGAACTGATCATCGCCGGAAGACCCCTTTCAAGGGTCGGTTGAACTGACTTCCGAAGTCTCATAGTTTGCAATGCACATAGTCAAGAGTTGTTTGGAGAAGAGATGGGCTCCAAAACTACCATAACCACATCCTATATCCAAGATTGTTCTAACCTGAAAATCAACGCAAGGAAAAGCTCAAAGAGAAGTACCAAAGAAGTGAAAATATATGATCAACATGCTCTCAGGAACATATAACGATTAAACAAAAAGTAGGATGTAGAAGTCAAAGCTTTAACTAAAGTATGAAAATTGTCAATTGGCATATAATATGTCGTCTTTTAACACGAGACGTAATGAATAATTACAATTTCGGATATCCAGCTAATAGCGGTGCCGGCATGCGGTGCAAGACAAAGTTCCTTTTACCATGAGACCTAACAGGAAGAGAAATTAGAAGATGAATATTTCCTTTCTAGTACTCATGGATTATCTCATCTCGGGGCCAGTTATGTTTTGATTTAGCTGCAATGAAATTGCATCACAAGGAAGATGAATTTGGCCGAAACGCCGTATATCTTGAATTTGGTTTTATGCATCTAACATCACCATCATCCCACTGAAACTGGAGAGCATTAAACATGATAATAAGTGCAACAAAAGTATCTATAGGAGGTAAAAGGAAACAATAGATAACACAAATCCATCGATGCAGGTAGTCAATAATCAATGGATGAATAATATCTCCACTTACCCTGAGCTTTGGTAAGTTCATATTCATTGCTAAGACCAATCATTTTTGCTATTTCTTGAGCATAGTCTTCCACGCCATCAAACATTAGAGAAGATGAACGGAAAGAAATATGCTCTTCCTCTAGCATCATCATCCTAGAAAGGCAACGGAAGTGAAATTAATCATATGAAGGGAAATAGAAGTGTGATAAAACTAGCGATATTATTAGCATGTCCACATACCTCTTGATCAAGCTCCCCGAAGAGAGTACCTGCTGGGCAGTAATTTTAGCATTTGCAACCCAGATAATGTCTTTCCCCGTGGGCCACCTCAAAGGGATTTTGTAATTTGTCGGTGGAACAACCAAACAATGTTGTTTGACAGAATGCCCACAATGTCGCTCAAACTCATTTCCATCCGAATAGCCCGAGCAACATTTTCGAAACATTTCGAGAGCCGAGATCTTCAAGCTCTGCGAAGCCGGGCTCCACTCGAGCCTCAAGCACCTCTCTTCCATCGACCCGATGGCCACGCGCTTCGACTCCAGGACCGGCGATTTGGCGGCTTGCAGCTCTCTCTCTTCGCCGCAAAATTTCCAGCACCTCTCATCCGCTACCGATCCAAACCGATCGCCTCGCGAAGAAAAGTTCGAGAGATCGCGTCGCGGTGGAGTAGACCGGGAGGAGAGAGAGGCGCGGTTCTGGTCCGGTCAGCTGTTCCAGCCACTCGCCGAACGCCGCGGAGAGCGACATTTCGAGTACGGACCGGAAGCTAATCTCAAGTGGCGGCGGCAAGAGGTGGTGACGGTGGCTTGGGACGGCGGCGGTGGCTCACGGCGGCGGGCGGCGCGGACGGCGCGACAGCTCGTCGGGCTCAACGGCGAGACGGCTTGTCGGACGAGCGGTGGGTGGTGGTGGTTCGGTGGCCAAGAGGTGGTGGTGAGTAGGGCGTGGGGCGGCGGTGTGGTGGTGGGTGAAGCACTAAGCAGCAGCCAGCAAGAGGAGGAGGAAGAAGAAAAAGAAGAAGAAGAAGAAGAAGGGGTAGGGTTTCGGCCGAGAGAGGAGGAAAGAGAAGAGAGAAAGAGGAGAAAAGAAAAAAGTTGAGGGGGCAGGAAGTGACGTGACGAGGGAAAAGGGGAGAAAAGAAAGAGAGAGAGAGAAAAGAAAGGGAAATGGGGAAAGAATCCGCAGAGGGGGGAAATCTTGCGGGGGTTTTTTTTTTAATTATGACCGGTTCGGTTCCCAGAAAAAGGGAACCGGGAACCGGAACGGTCTCTTTAGAACCGGGAACCGAACCGGACCCTCCTCCGGTTCGGTTCCCGGTTTCCGGTTACCCGGGAACCGTGCTCACCCCTACTTTCAACGACTTGGCGTATTAAATGTCTCTACTACGTGGCCCGGTGTTTGTCCCATAAAGGTTCCGACACCTTCAAAGATTTCAGATTCGATCGTACCATAAATGCTCGTGTAGGAGGTGGAATTGTTGATGTGACAAGACCAATCACGATTCAAAGAAACCAGGTCCTGCAGGAGGCGGAATTAGGAAAGTGGCATGCAAATTTGCTCCCACTCAATTATTTAATGAATTCTCCTGTTCACATCGCCTGTGTTGGCCGTTGGTCAGGCACAACCATATAAAAAGCCCCAGCGGACAGGGAGAGAGAAGGCACATTCAAAAAAGGATGGAGGAGGAGAGGAAGAATGAGAGAGCACAGAACATCCACCCCACCTTTGGTGAAGCCACAGAGAGAGAGCACGAGATTGTCAACGGCAGCAGCGCCATAGAAATGGAGGGGGAGGAAACCATCAACTACAGAGGATGGAAGGCCATGCCCTTCATCATAGGTGACCCCAAAGACAGAAACTTCCTTCTTGTTATTTTTCCTCGTGAATTGGCATTCATATTATTGAAAAAACTTCTCAGGATCTGAGACTTTTGAAAAACTGGGAGCAATTGGGACCTTGACCAACCTCTTGATGTACCTCACCACTGTGTTCAACCTGAAGAGCATCACAGCCACAAACATCATCAACATCTTCAATGGCACCACCAATATCTCCACCTTGGTTGGTGCTTTCTTGTGTGACACGTACTTTGGCCGCTTCAAGACCCTTGGGTTCTGTACAGTCGCTTATTTTCTGGTAAATTCATTCTACTTCCTCTTGATCTCACATGTTGAATCAATTTTGCCAGGACACCAGTGGCTCGAAGCAGTTACTCGTTGATGAAAACCAGATACCTTATCTTCCGGAATATGCAGATTTGTCGTATGCTTGAATTTTTAATTTCCATAGGCATATCACATATTATTTTGGATCCGCTTCCCTTCAATAGGCAGCAGCAACTACTATATGGTTCATAGTACTAGATCTAGGGTTTTGGTTTGAGCAAATTTCTGTCCGAATGCAGCTAATTTACTGCCTTGTTCAATTAGGGCTTGCAAATGATACAACTAACAGCAACCTATATGGTTTTACTAGATTTAGGGTTTTGGTTTGAGCTGTACGAATGCATCCGCCCATTACTGTGGTGAGAAGCTGCCCACTGGTGACGTCGGACCAACAACTGGCCAGATGGCCTTCCTAATTACCAGCTTCGGGCTGCTGATTCTGGGGGCAGGCGGCATCGGCACCTGCAAGTTAGCATTTGGAGATGACCAATTTAATCTGGCGACCGAATCAGGAAAGAGAGGGATCAACAGCTTCTTCAATTGGTACTTCTTCACCTTTACTTTTGCACAGGTGATCTCATTGACGTTTATCGTGTATGTGCAATCGGAGGTGAGCTGGACAGCCGGGTTATTGATCTCTACAATTCTGACGCTCGGATCATGTGTAGTCTTCTTCATGGGTTCAAAAATCTATGTGAAAGTAAAAGCACAAGGTAGTCCATTAACAAGTGTAGCACAGGTCATCCTCGTGGCCATAAAAAAAAGGCGAGTTCCACCACCCATGGAACCCAGGCTCTCTCTTCATGATTATACTCCTCGGGAAGCTCTCAACTCCAGGCTTCATTACACAGATCAATTCAGGTACTGAAAATGAGCCGCTTTTGAGAAGTGCTAGATCTGCAATCGTGTTCAGAGATGAAGCGTAATTAGCTCTTTTTTTTAATCAGGTGCCTCGACAAAGCAGCAATCATGACCCCTGAAGACAAGAAAAGGCCAGATGGATCATCGGCCAATCCATGGAGACTCTGCAGCATGCAGCAAGTGGAGGTTGTGAAGCGCATTATCAGAGTGGCCCCCATTTGGGTGGCGGGCGTGTTCTATTACCTTGTCATCGCACAACAACAAACCTACGCAGTGTTCCAGGCCGCTCAAATGGACAGACGCCTTGGGAACACTAACATCAAGATCCCAGCCGCATCGTACGTCATCTTCATGATGTTGAGTCACACAATCTTTGCATTCGTCCATGACCGACTGATCGTCCCATTCCTCCAGAGGCTCACGGGAAAGAAAGGCAGCATCTCGCTCCTCCAGATGATGGGCATCGGCTTGTGTTTTGGCATGCTGACCATGTTGGTGTCTGCCATAGTGGAAGAGCGCCGAAGATCCATAGCTCTGATGAAGCCAACTCTGGAGGACTATCTGAGGCGAGGTGCAATTTCATCAATGTCAGCCTTGTGGTTAATCCCTCAGTTCACACTTGCAGGCCTCACCCAAGCATTCGCACAGATCAGCCTTCTTGAGTTTTACTACAAGCAGTTCCCCGAGAACATGAGGAGCATCGCAGATTCTCTGTACTATTGTGGCATTGCAGGTCTCGAGTTACTTGAGCAGTCTAATCATAACAATTGTTCACAAGAACACCAAAGGAGCGGAAGGCAGAAATTGGTTGCCAGAGGATCTGAATGAAGGAAGATTGGACTATTTCTATTACCTGATTGCTGCGTTGGAGTTGCTGAACTTGGTGTATTTTCTAGTTTTTGCACGGTGGTACAAGTATAAAGGAACATATTTGCTAGCTCAGAAGCAGGCATAAGAAAGAAGCAACATGAGCAGACTCATGTCCCAATCATAATCTCAGAGGATCGTATCGTCACATTTCATCTCACTAGTAGATATGCCTCTTACTAGGATTGTTGTATTAATTTGACTGTAAACCTTGTGATGCTTTATGTAGTGACGTTGGTTATACACAGCCCTTATGGATTTGACTTCTTTGCACAATGATTTAGCACCAACCAAAGAGTTTCACCCATTAGGCTAACTCCTACAAGATATCAGCTGATTTTTTATCAGATGAGGCCAGAAGCTCAAATATCATCAATGAATATTGTTGAAAGTTTGCAACACATCCAGGTCTTAGTGGCTATGTCCATTGACTGCTGATAGAAACATAAAGAGCCTACTTAGTATTTAGAGTGGTTTTTAGGCTTTTGGCGTTGTAATTTGAGTTCTGATACTGAAATAACATTCATCAAACTATGAGTTTGGGAAGAGATGGCTTGCAATGCCAGTGAGTATGCCTTATGTGAAGACTTGAAAAATCTGCCACTTCCAATCTTAATAGAAACAAAGATAATTCGACTTATTGTGTCACTACATTTTTATCAGTAGATATTTTATATAATTTTGGCATATTTTTAGAGCAATGATGCAAATTGCAAATGTTTGGCAGGGGAGAAGCCAAAGTTTACAGGCTAAGAGACCCCAGAAACACACAAACTGTAATGACTTACGTGCATTCATCACAGTTTTCTTATTTTCAACAGCCATATTACAATTTCTGCCTCACCTCCATTAACCACCATATCTCTCTTTCTATATATATATATATATACCAATATATATAAAATAGAAGAATCACTAGGGTTAAATTTCGTGCATAAGAATGCATGCGACATATGATCCTCATTTTCTATACTTTGCCACGCCTAACCATAGCACCCTTATCGAAGCCCAATCCGTTAGAATAGCACCCATGGAAGCTCATGCTTGTGTTCAATTTTGATAAGATAACCCTTCGTGCGAAGACAACGTAGTGTCAAGTCTGGGAGTTGGAAGATAAATGACCTTAACTGCTTCTAAAATGGCCATTTGCACACGCATCATGTAAAAGACCATGGCATGTAAATTAGATTTGTCAATGCAGAGTCATATAAAAGGACCGATCTCAATGCTCTCTCTCTAAGACATCTTCCTTATTACTGACAACTAACTTTAGGCACAATCCATAATAAATCAGCTGCTATTAGAAGCTGGAGGTCGTTTCAAGCAAACAAAAAAAGCGCAAAATTTGCAGAAGTTCAAAGACAGGAGTTTTGAAAATCAATATAGGCGGCTCATAGCTCATACGAACTTGGATGGACGGAGGTGCGATTTCGCGTACCTGTCACGACTCCTCTGGAAGACTTCTCGACGGGTTTACGAGAAAAGTCCAAGTTTCCTCAACAGGTCAAGCAGAAACCCTAGCCGTCCTTCAAACCCTAAAACGGCCTTTGACTTGAACGCACGAAGCCATATTAGTTGAGTCAGATAATCTATATCTGGTCAACGCATTGAATAGATTTCGAAAAGTCCCTGCGCTTGTCTCTCAATGCAATGATCTAATATCCACTTATCCTATCTAGGTAGCCCATTATTTTATAGAGACCAACTTAGCGGCTGAATCGCCAAAGTCCACAAGAAAAAAAAATAAAAATCTTAATCTTTCTCTTAATTATATTTATGGTAATATGAAGATTAACCAACTCCCAAAATAAAAGCAGCTTAAACTTACCTTCTGTCATTTTGATTATCAAAAAAAGAAGAAAATGTAACTGTTGCTATCGTCTAGCAAGTCATGGAACAATAGTTGGCTTTTACTTCTCTCGGTAACATTGTCATTACTAATTCGATGCTTATAGTAAAAAGAGTCTATTGAAGATCAGCTGTTAGCCAACCGCCAAGGATCCGATCTTTAGAGTCTATTGATAAGCCGAGCTTTGGTGGATGGAGTCGGCGCAAAGGGAGGTGAGGTCGTCAGAGATGGCAGTGGTGGTGGTGGTGGAGAGGAGGAAGGAGTGGTGGATGAGGTGGAGAGGCGGGTGGGAGGGAGAAGGATAAAGGAAAAAGAAAGAAAAAAAAGAAAGAAAAAGAAAGAAATAAAAAAACAATCGAATAATTTGAGAGAAGTAATTCTAAAAAGTGTATTCACCTCTTTAGATTTAGGAATTCAATTTTCTAAATTCATGTGTAAATATTTTTGCTGATCGAAAATTATTTTTGATTAACTAGTCATTTTTCAAAAGTTTGGAAAATCAATTCCTAAAAAATACCTTTTTCGAAACAAAACACATTCTAAGTTAACCAATTTAATACGCAAGGGCAGAGCTTCTTGGAAACCAAACAGCACCCAATAATTCACGCGCTTTCAGACCACAGAGCTTATTAAAGAAGCTTGATCCGCTTTTCTTTTTGCATTTATTTTTACTCAATAAATAAAGACATATTTCCTTTTCTTGCAGGTCAAATCAGGGCCTCTTTGTTATTTAAACCAAATAAGAAGTAAAGAAGGGAGGTTAATTGAATTTCTTGGTCGGTTCAAGTCCAATGAATCATGTGAATCAAAGTTGTTAATTTTGTGAATCTCATACGAATCTTATATGTGTTCTAATGAGATCAATGCCTATGACTTACTTGATCTTCTGAACCTTGATTCAGACGATTATTAATCAAAATTGAGAAATCGGTACTTCAATTTGTACTAACCTGATTGGCAATTAATTCATATAGGGAGCTGTTCGGCTTGATCTTTGTGAAAAAAGGGTTTAAAGGTAAGACATGGAAAGGACAGCCATCAGCCATGCAACGTTCTGGCATAAATCTATCGAATTCAAAACACATCTCCTTGACCGAAGGAGTACTGAAGAAGCTTTCATTTTCTCTTAACGTTAGTGCGAAGATATTAAAGATATTTCTCCATACCTATATTTATCTTCTTTTGTTTTTTATCAAATACCTATTGCCATCAAAGATACACATACATATATGTATCTTTGATGGCAAATAGTGGACGCAAAAGATTAGCAATCCCTATCTCAATAAATTTCATAAGTTAATTGTTAATTAATAAATGCTTATAGAAATCATTACACGAGCCTAATATATACATAATTGCAGTTCTTGATAAGTGGGAGTCGAGCAATTCTGTTGTCGTTTCTGTCTGAGTCACATATGACCAAAGAAACGACATTTGCATCTCTGGGTCCTGGACTTTCTTTTTTTCGGACAAATGGGTCCTGGACTTGTAGAACTAGGGAATCTCAAATTATCAAACCAATCGATCGAAACGGGTGTTCAACGCATTGATTATGGGCTCCAAAAGCCTATAATGCTGGCCTATATTGGGGCCCAGTTTGACATTACAATGGCCCTGTTTGGGCCGTAAATCATCAAAACGGTCGATCTTGGGCCCGATATCAAGTTAAAACGACCGGCCTTGCTTGTAAGATCAATAAAACAGTTATCTTTCCTCTCTTTTTCTTTTTTCTTTTTCCTTTTTGATGATTCGGGAGCGTGGGCGTGGAGACCCGATTTCTCGGAGGCATATGAAACGCCCTACAAATCTCATGAACCAGTTCAGTTCGATCTATTGAACTGTGCCGGTGACAACCCAGAGCACAACTTCACTTGCTTGTTTATGAGCATGTCATGGTGACCTGATCATTTGACCTTTTAGCTTGTTGGACTCGGAGCTTCTTCTAGCCCAATAGTAATATCTTCCGTGAAGCTTCATGCATTGGCTTGTCATCGGAGAATGGCCAAACATAATGATTTAGGGGCACGGTGTAGAAGCTCGATTCGCCAAAAAATTATGATATACCAAATGGATCTAATAAACTGGTTAAGTTCAAATCTTCGAACTGTGTAGGCGGGCCTGACCTGAAATATTTTGCACGAAGGAATGTTGTAACCTTTACTAGTCTTTTTAAGGATCCCCATTTCATTCATCTTGTAGAAAAGAAATACAATTGTGCATATAATGTACCCAAACAACGCATACAGTGTTACATAGAGAAATTTATGCCATGTTAATGAGTTAGATGTAATGCTTGCGAATTTGTTGTAGTATGTGGTCATGAAGGTAAATGAGTTTGATATGATCTAAGAAAATAGTTGCCCAGTATTTTTTGTTAGGATAGGCATGTCGTTAATTTTCTTCTTTTCGAAAATCAAAATCAAGATGGGGAAGAATATAGTTCTGTGCATGCATGCGAGATGGATTGAGCATGTCCGGGTGACTTGATGATCATTTGACCTTTGGGCTTGTTGGGCTCAAAGCTTCTCCTATCCAAATGATGATGTCTTCCATGAAGCTACATGCATTCGCTTGTCATCGGAGAATGACCAAACATAATGAAGGGGATGAAAGCTTACTTTGTTTTGTTTGTGGTACATAAGAAGAATAGACGGCCGATGACACTTCCATTCACATGGCCGCATAAAGTCTTTGCATTTCGATCATGCAAAAAACAATAGCCTGATAATTGTACAGTACCTAAGAACCATCTGAGATCATATTGGATTTGTTTCCGAGTTCGATTGATATGATTAAGTGGATCAATTTCTTACATTGTTGCGAAATTGCAATGACATACACGGCATGTTTCCATAAGCAAACCTTCTTGAAAACCTCCTATAGCAAAGAAATTAGCCACCAAGCGCATTCATGAAAAAGTTTGCAAAGTATTTATCCAATAAATTCGCTACCCATCTACAAGCTTGGTGATACTTATAAACTATTTTAAAACACTATGCTTTCGCCAAATCATATACCTAGCATATTCGTGCTCAAAGATGCTGATTGAAACACTGATTTGACTGATGTTATTAGGGGATGAAACACACAGTGCAATGGACGGGAAAAAGTGGAGGAAAAAGGCTAAGAACTGTTGCTAGGGATGAGGTTCGGTTGGCAGAAATGACATAAGCTTTTAGTATTTAAATGAAGCCGAAAGAATGAGAAAAAGGTTTGCGAATGTTGCTTTTGATGCTAAGAGGAAGGAGGAGGAGGAGGGCACATGATATCTGGCCACGCATCAATCAAGAAAAACACAATGATGGTGTCAAGTTGAAGGGGACTTTTCTCTTTTTCAGTTGAAATGAAAATGATTGCATGCATGCATTGCCAGGGCATAAAGCCTCCACGTAAAAGGTGCCAATGTATTATTTCTCATCATTTCATTTGCCAAGAATCTCTCTCTCCCTCTCTTTTTTCCTTTGGAATAATGCTAGGTATCATATTGTGTGTACAATTAGATTCTAAGTAGATCGCAAATGGTCATCAATAATAGTGTTAGCATACTTATTGGTAGACCATTCCTAGTATACCTAACATTAAGTTTCTTTCTTTAATTTTGTGTTCTTTCATTAAGTTTTACTTTTCTTGTACCACAATTCAGTGCTAACCATTCTAAATATATGGATGAGTTAGTACAGTTTTGGATTGCTTTTACATATAGCTTAATAATTAGATTCTTGATTCCTAATTGACTAAACGCATGAAATAAAGAGAAGTTCCTTTCCTAGAAGAGCGTTGCGAATGCCTTGTAAGTGGGTGATTTTAGCACACTTCGACTGTTCATTCATGATCGAGTTTAAATATAACTCTATACCAGATCATTCGATCAGACGTGAATTAAGTCTCACTTAAATCATGATATAAATAAGGAATTTCATAGTCCTATTTAATATACTTAAGTCGACCTTTATTAATGAAAAAAATTCCACATAATAAAAAAAATAAAAGAACCGACCAAAAAAATCAATAAAATAAAAGCAGAAAGTAGATTATCGCCCGAACAGAATTTGAACTTGGCAATCATAGATAAGAGGTGTTGTCTACGACATGCAAAGCAAAATCAATTATTTCTAGGATCAGTTTTGTCATGGCTTCATTTGCTTAAGTAATCAACACCCACGGTTGTCCTCTCCCATGCCATGTGGAAAGAAAAAGAAGTGTTATTGCTCATAATAATTCGTTTACTTCTACATTACAACTGAAGTTTGATATAATGCCATGTAATAATGCTGGTATGATCATTTCAGATGGCGTAAAAATTGAAAAAGGTCATCTAAAATTTGAGTGCCTATCTTACCATCAGTCACTAAAAGGAATAGAAAAGAAAGAAGTCCTGTTAATGGAGAAAATTATCTACAAATCCTAAACCTACCGTATGACCATCAATTTAGTCACAAATTTTTAATTGTGTCAATTTTAGCCATACACATTTTGACGATTTATCAATTTAATTCTAAATCTTTGGCGATTTACCAAATTAGTGTTTTCAGCTAATTTTGACTGGAAACTACTAACTCGGCAGTCTAATCAGTACCGGTCGCCCTACACGACACGGCCTACATTAACATGGATAACTTTTTTATTTTTAAATATTCTGAATTTTTCTTTTTCTTTTGCCTTTTTTTGCCCTTACCAGCCACCGGCGATGGCCTCGACGCGGTTGACTTGTGTATCTCTACCACTTGACCTGTGTTCCTCGTGTTGGAAGATAATTTGGTCGTCCATTGATGACCCCAATCGAGTGGTCAATCTTGATGCTTTGGGACGAAGGTGCAGAGGTGAGAACTCGTTGGAGAATGATGGAAGACTTGAGCTTATAGCAACAACAATAGGGTCGAGTCTTTCTGGCGAAGGAAGCAATCATTTGCTGTTGACTTCGACAAAGGAAAGTTCTCGGGGCTAAGGTTTTGGACATTTTTTGGCTGCCGCCCCTAGACCAAGTCCTCGCCGGCCTATTCATTCACGAGATATAGCCGTTCCATCAAGCTAACTTTTCTTAATCGATGCCATCTAATTGCTCACAAACACTTGACACGTTGCGCATGCCCCCTGCCCACCCAATGAATTAAGCATGACATCTCAATGCACGATGTAACCTCATGTATATCTTTACCTCGAAAGAATCGACTGATGTGTGACAATATTTTTTTTCATGAGATGCTGTATCTTAGAAAATCATTTCAGAAATGATTAACGTTTGTTCTGGGCAAACAATGACAATTTTCTAACCCTTCTATTCTTGAAATAAATGTAACGTAAATGAAATTTTATTCACGAATTCCCACTACTTCTTCGCTTATAGAGATAGTTTGGCAATTGATCCCCCTCTCTCTATCTCTCTCTATCTCTTTCTCCATGCATGTTGCTCATTCATTGGGTAATGATTGCAAAATTTCTACGTTCTCCACGCACGCTTTTGAAAAGTGAACGATAGAAGATCGCTAGGACATCAGAGGGAAAATGCTTAGGACAGGTTAACCTTCATCTAAGTTGGAGTTAGTAAGAAAGCAATTGGGACAAGCAACATTAGCGTGGATGAGGAAAAGTCAATCGTAGAGGGCTGCCATGTTGACACCTCGTCGAACACCAAAATGTCAACATCAAGTTGGCCGATTTTTTTCTTTCAATTTCACCCACCCAATTTGAGATTCAACATTGTATTGCTTCGATTGAAAGGTATGATTTCCTAGTAGCGATACTTAGCGGGGTGAATTTGAATTTGTATGAACAAAAGCAGGCAAGCGATTAATTCTCCTATTCATCCTTGCCATAAGGATTTTGTTAAAAAGTATCCTTAAGAGACGTAATCAGGAAGAAAATATAACACTTTGAAACTCGTGTATTTATGAACATGCTAAAGAGATAATAAATTTTCAATCTTTAATGTCCTTTGATTTGCTTTAAAAATTCTTAACATGTGATTTTTACTTTTAATTCCTCGATTCGTTTAGGGTTTGAGATTCGACTCTTATTTGATATTTGATGTCAAATGCATCATATCCTTAGAGTATCTATACGTATGGATATATATGGTTATCTATAATTGCGTCAAAATTGTTTCATAAATTCAAAGGTAAAAATTGTTATTATTTAGGAGGTGAAAAAGCTAGTCGAATTGATGGGAGGAAAGCCATCCTTCCAAGCAACAATCCACATTTTTACCAAATCACCAATTTCTTTTTCATTGTTTATATCTTAACTTTTGCATGTATTCCATGAGAAGAGAGAAAGTCAATCGGAGGGGCTACAAATTGTTCGGAAGTGGTTGACAAAAGTCAACGTCAATTTGACCCTTCCGTTTCAACCCCACCAATCGAAACATTGAAAACCTAACACATGGACAAATAATTGTCGGCATTAAAGCCTAATCTATGTCCACTAGGATGGTCCGAGATCACCATATGCACCATTGAATCCTGTGTTCGCACGAGATCTACAATCGAGGTACTCATTATTAAAAATTTGTATAGTTATTTCATGAATTTTAATAACGAAGTTGTCTTATTTTATTAATTTTTTTTTTGGTGGAAAGAAAATTATATTTATTATTATTATTCAAATTGAAACAAAGTATAAATATGTATTGTCGTTTATTGGATCCTGTATTTTTGTCAGTGATGAGCAAATGTCGAAAATTTCTTCTTCAATAATTACGATGTTGCTAGTTAGCAGATTGCACCTAAGTTTGGCTTGCTGTACACCATTGTCATATGGGAATAGCCATAATAGATTAAATAAAAACAAATCTAACATGTGGAGGAGCAAATCTTTGTAATTTAATGAGATGCTAAAATTCCTACGATCATCATTAAGACTTGAGATAGAGAACCTGTACATGAACAGAAAGAGGGGCATCAAATTTCCAAAAGCATTGTTATTAAATTCTCAAATCTAAATTGGGAGAGAAAAACATCCAAATTTAGAACTAAATCAAGAGAATCCAAATTCTCAAATTAAGAATTAGATCAGGAGAAGGGAACTCCCAAATCTAAATTGCGAGAGAAAAAAAAGTAAGAAAAGAACAATAAGCCATAGATAAAATCAACAAAAGAGAGAGGGGAGGGTGAGACTAGCTCAAACCCTTCCCCATGATTGAAGGTTGAAGAAGACAATAGGAAAAGAAAGAGAAGAGAGAAAAAAGTCTTTTCAGCTCCCTCGAGAAGGTATCCAGGTTTATTTCCTTATTCAAAAGTAAATGCGCCGTCGCATAATGTTATGTCCCCCAAATTTGCTTGCCATGTAATGTTTTCGTCAGGCAAGAATAAAGGAAGGTTGAAATCCAACATGAAGGAACACCGTAGATTCCATGTTCCACACGCACGCCGAATGCTTCCCCTCCAAACCATTGACCCCCCCAAAAAAAAAACCGACCTTAAACTAAACGAAATTCCACGTCAGCAGAAGTGGATAGACAGTAAAATACCAAAATGCTCCTTTCCGTCATAGGTAAAAAAAATTTCCAGGATGCTCTCCTTATTATTCCCCTGTAGCTGTTCGTTTGTTTTGCACCCACGGGAAAAATCTGTCGCAGTCAACAGTCAACGGTCAGCACTGGCGACCGGCCTAATGCAAATAAAAATTGTTGGAAAAAAAATGAGTTGACGTAAATAACCTTCAATTCCGACTAATAATTTTTATTTTACTTTAGTTAATTTCCCGCTTATCAATCCGGCTTCCATGGTAACATGAAGGTGAGGCGAGGCGCTTTTAAACTTTTCATCAACTCCTTGGCATCGAAATCTTCCCTACTCAATCACAGCATAAACCTTTCTCTCGCCTTTTGTCACATCAAAAAGAAATCATATTTAGAAAATATTATTTCCTAACAAAATAAATCGTGAAATCATCTTTTTAATTAGTGCTTGATAAAAGATTATAATTTGTGATATCAAGTTTTAATAGAGGTGGAGTGCCCTCATTACAATTTGAATTGGCCCGTGTACAAATCTAATTATGCAAATTTAGTAATACATGGAAAAGTTTGGGCTTGAAAAACATTTCTTGATTTGTCAAGAGATGGAGATAATAGACTCTTTTCATTGCTTCTTTCTTCATTTTTTTTATATGTTTTTTTTTTTGGGTAAATTGTTTCTTTCATTGGCTAATTGTATTCAATGTGAAAAAAAGAAAGTCAAACCGTAGAGCTGGGCCGCTCAACAACCATCATGATGACTCGCAGAGAGTGACCACATTGGAGGATTGACCGAGTCAATCCACTTTCACTAATCGCCAAATCTTTATCTCCACTTCAAAATCGATTTCATCGTTCAGTCGCTAAGTTAAACATGATCTTTCACTAATCCTTTTTATAATCCCGCCGGTAAATTATGCTTTAAATTAAAATTAAAGCACAAACATAACTAAATCATCCCCAATTTATTTTTGAATGAAAAGAATAAAAAGTCTGCTCCTTTTCTCAACCGAACCCGCGTTCTCTCTCTCTCCTCTCCTCTCTCTCTCTCTCTCTCTCTCTCTGCTTCTCCCACTTCTTCCACCCACCAACCACCACCTCCGCCACCACCACCACCACCGCCGTCGCCGCCGCCGTCGTCACCACCAAGAATCGCCGCCGCCGCCTCCGCATCCCCAAAGCGCACCGTTTTCAACTGCGCAAGATCGAGAAAACCAGCGTCGAGAACCTCCATTTTCAGCTTGGAACACTCTTCTCTCTCTCTCTCTCTGTGACAAGAAGTCGCCATGGGCAACTGCAACGCGTGCGTGAGGACGGAGTCGACGGAGGAGTCCAACAGCAAGCACCACAAGGGGAGGAGAAAGGAGCGGAAGCCCAACCCGTACGCGGAGGACCCGGTCCGCTCGCCGGCGCCGATCCGGGTCCTGAAGGACGTGATCCCGCTGAGCCACCGCACCCGGATCGGCGACAAGTACACGCTCGGCCGCGAGCTCGGCCGCGGCGAGTTCGGGATAACGTATCTGTGCACGGACAGAGAGACCCGGGAAGCTCTCGCCTGCAAATCTATCTCCAAGCGGAAGCTCAGGACCGCTATTGATATTGAGGATGTTAGGCGTGAGGTCCGCGTTTCAGTTTCGATCTCAGCTCTTTTTTCGGAAAGATTTTTCCTTTTTGCTCCTTTTTTTTTTTTTTTTTTTCATTTTTATTATCCTGGTTTGGGAACTTCTCTTCTTGAATTCGAGAGTTGGGAGAGGTGGTTTCGTTTTTTTCAGTTCTATTCTTTCTAAATTTTCCTGCTTTTGGTTGTGGGTATTTCGTTTTTTAGTTGTCGGGAGTGCTTTCTTGATTTCGTGAATAGCTGCAACTTCTACTAGTTGGACTGCATGCCAGTATGGAACTGGGGAGTTCAGATTCCATTTTTCTTTCCTTGTATATTCGGCTGAAGTTGTTCTGTTGATGGCATGCTTAATTGTATCTTGCATAAACTAATTTCGTCGAATCTGGGGTTCTTCGTTTATTCAAAACCTCTTTCTCTAACAATTTTTCGGTTTGTGTATCTGGATTTTCGGTTTTTTCACCTGGATTTCGGAGTGTTTCTATTCTGTTGTCTCAAATTGAGAAAATATAATCTGGGTTTAGATAGCGTCGTCAGTGTGTTCTTCGTGTTTTCATATTGTCCTTGTTCTTGTGTTCATAGTGTGTTGGCTTTGCATGTTTTGTCGCATATATCTCGGGTAAGATTGTGCTTTCCATCTCCAAAATGTAGGTTGCTATCATGTCCACACTACCTGAGCACCCAAATATAGTGAAGCTGAAGGCAACTTACGAGGACAGTGATAATGTGCATTTGGTGATGGAGCTGTGCGAGGGAGGAGAACTGTTTGATAGAATTGTTGCGAGGGGGCATTACAGTGAAAGAGCGGCTGCCAGTGTCGCGAGGACCATAGCAGAAGTTGTGAAAATGTGTCACGCGAATGGAGTGATGCACAGAGACCTGAAGCCCGAGAATTTCCTATTTGCAAACAAGAAGGAGAATTCCGCACTCAAGGCCATTGATTTTGGCCTTTCAGTATTCTTTAAGCCTGGTATGCTGGTTATTTGGCCGAAAAGACGAAACTGGGTTTTGGATAGATAATGGGTCGTGAGTTTATTCCAATTTTAATCGGTGAACATATGAGATTGTTTCAGCTCTAGAGCTGAAGTTGGATTGCGATTGATTTCAGGTGAGCGATTTTCAGAAATTGTGGGGAGTCCATACTACATGGCACCTGAGGTATTGAAGCGGAACTATGGGCCAGAGGTTGATGTGTGGAGCGCTGGCGTAATTCTTTACATTTTGTTATGCGGGGTTCCTCCTTTTTGGGCAGGTAATCTTGTCCGTTTCTTCCTTGATGAGAAACTTATTGGTTGTTGATGTAAATTCTTCAAACTAAAAGAATGTAGTAATCGAACACAAGATTAAAGTACGTTTACTGTTTAAAACTTCCTTGTAGAAACGGAGCAGGGTGTTGCTCTTGCCATTTTAAGGGGAAATATTGATTTTAAGAGGGAGCCATGGCCTCAGGTTTCAGACACTGCCAAGAATCTTGTCCGCCAAATGTTGGAACCTGATCCCCGAAAAAGATTAACTGCTCGGGACGTGCTCGGTAAGTCCTATTCAGGCGGTGCAAAAACTGAATTCTTTAAATTTGATCATTTGAGGTGGAGTGCTAGTTTTGAGGGTAGTTTTTCTGATAGACTATGAGAGTGAGCAAAAATTGACTTGTCTATGTCACTTTTGTTGGAAGAGAAACTTTGGGCTTGGGATTAGGAGTATCGCTTGCATCTGGCTATCTGCTTGCCTTTGTTGGAATGAAGGAATTAAAGAAATTATTTGTTTATGCAGATTATAAGCCTATTAAAGGCCTAACACCACTGATAGCGCCATTTTCTTATCCTACTAAGCAGAGTTAGCTAGATGGACCTCTTTGAGAAATTCACCCTTTAAGGTTGTGTCTGTGCAGTACATGTTTTTGAGAGCTTAATAGGCAAGTCAGAGATTGCTTTTCTGTCTGTCTTGGATGAGGGCTTTGTAGGCCATCTTTAAAATGCCTACAATATCTGTTTTCTCCTTTACATGCCTGTAGCCTTGTTATTGTCAGCATAAGTAAATTTCGCTGGCTGGATGTTTTCTGTGCTTGTCACGTTGCCCTACACTCTCTTGTACAGTTTTATGCTTTTAATTTTGTAACAAATGGTCTGCTTTTCAAGGAACTTGGACCCATTATACTTTTTCATTTTTGCTAGACCATCCCTGGATTCAGAATGCCAAGAAAGCTTCAAATGTCCCACTAGGAGATATAGTGAGGACAAGGCTCAAGCAGTTCTCTGTGATGAATAGGTTCAAGAAAAGAGCCCTGCGAGTAAGAATTAGGTTTTATTCACATTAAATCACGGCCTATTCCCACTCCCTCTTTTTTTCTGCAGCAAAAAACCATAGATTATATCAATTAATTTTGAACTTGCAGGTAATTGCAGAACATTTATCCATAGAAGAGGTAGAAGTAATCAGAGAGATGTTTACACTGATGGATACTGATAGCGATGGCAAGGTAACGTATACAGAACTGAAGGCTGGTCTTCAGAAGGTTGGTTCGCAGTTGGCAGAACCAGAGATCAAGATGCTGATGGAAGTGGTAATTATATTTAGTTAATGCCGATAGATGACAATTGTTTTACCTTAAGTGCTGCGTTGCTTGCAAATATCATTCCATTTTTCTAAGATGTTAATGAATCCTCTCTAGAGTCATCTTGAATAACTCTGTTCTTAAATTTAAATAAAAGAGACTGGATTTTCTCCTTTTCATATTTTTTTTCTTAGCAATCAAGCACTATCCAGAGCAAGTTGTCATGCCACCATGCTGCCAACACCTAAGAAGCGATTGTTTTTATTATTTTACATACCAGGAGTCTGTCTCCTCTCGCCCAAACTTATAATTCTTGTCCAGCACTCCATTGCCATATCTAAGACCATCGATATCTGATTCTGAGACCATTAGCAAGCATGTCTCTGATTGAGGTTTTAGCTCAGATTTACTTGTCATCAGCTATGATTAGAGAACAAGAAGTTTGAGAGTTTACTGATAGCATTGAATTGGTTTTAAGCAGTGGAGAGTTTGTGTTTGACCAGGAAGTGAGAGATGGATTATTTGATGTGGTGCTCTAGTGCATGGATAAACATTAAGTTCAGAACTTAATTTTCAATTGGAATTGTTAAGTCATCAAAATTTTCATTGGCCTGACTTTTTTTCATGATATGTGTGATAAATTTCTTTTTAAAATTTAATGTCCTTTAAATAGTGAGGATTGAATCATGTTTCCCCTTCCCCCACCCCCTAAAGAAAGACCTTAGTCCATCATTGCTGGGAGCATATAAGCCAACGTAGCTATTTATTAAAGAAGACAAATAGCTGAGTAAGATTAGTAAGTGATAAAAATTCTCTCTTTAAGATAGATGAGGAGATTTCAGGCTTACTCTCTTCTGATTGTTTGTTTTAGGCCGATGTTGATGGTAATGGAGTGCTGGATTACGGAGAGTTTGCTGCAGTGACTATTCACTTGCAGAGGATGGAGAATGATGAGCATCTTCGCCGAGCTTTTATGTTTTTTGATAAGGATGACAGTGGATACATTGAATTTGGGGAGCTGAGCGAAGCTTTGGCAGATGAATCTGGCGAAATGGATGCTGATGTCGTGAACGAGATCATGCGGGAAGTTGACACAGACAAGGTTTGACTTTGAAACATGAAAATCCTTTCTTTTTTCCATGACGTGGCCATATTGTCTGGTTATACCTAGAACAAAGAATATTACCTTTCCTTCAATTGCCCTTTTCCTCCCATCACCATCACACCCTGAGAAGGGGGGGTGGTGGGTGGGCGCGACATATTTTCACCCAATTTGTTCTTTTCACCAAAAATGTCACTCTGGTCTGAAGGACAGTTTAAGGTCGAAGAAAGTAGATACTCTGTGGAACAATTATAGATTTTGAATTAGCAGGACATATCAGAGAATCCAGATGCATAGGAACTTCTAGTGGCTAACAGGAAGGCAAAATGCCAGAACTTTAAAATTTACCTCAGTGACCATGATCTCTTTTCACTTGTTCTTGCATTTGCAGCATCTTTTGAATAGCACTAATTTCTGTCAAACTCATTACAGGATGGGCGTATCAGCTATGAAGAATTTGTTGCAATGATGAAAACTGGAACAGATTGGCGAAAGGCCTCTCGGCAATATTCACGGGAGAGATTCAAGAGCTTGAGTCTTAACTTGATGAAAGATGGTTCATTGCATCTCCATGATGCTCTTACTGGACAGTCCGTCGTGGTATAATCAAAATGGTTTGCAATCTTCCTTTTTACATGCCCACAGAGTGGTCCTTTTATTCCAAATGTTGAAGGAAAAAGCACGTGTCAACTATAATCTCTTCAGATGATCAAAGTGCGCCTTGTGGGCTTGTACTAACTGGAAATCTTGAGCCTAAAGCACAAGCTTTGGAGAGTGGTTGCCAGTTTTTGTGTTCGACGAGCTCGATTTGCTGGGTTTTGGCTGCTACGGAGTGGAAGGTCTGGGTCGGGTTTTAACTTTCTCAGCAGTCGTGAAGGCTGGCTAGTCAATGCATACGTAAAATCTTTGAAAGAAATTCTCATTTACCTGTATATCTGACTGACAATTGATCATTTATTGTTGTATTTAAGCGTTTCTGTAGTTGTCAGGAAGCAGTAAGAGTTGTTTGTGGGCTATGCCAAAATTTGAGTCATGATAGTTTTTTTTAGTGTTGCAGTAGAATAATTGTTTGATGAATCTTGTGGGGTACCGTGCTTTGGCTTCCCGAGGTTCACACTATAATGTTTCTGTTCCTGGGTCGACGGCCTAATTTGCCTGGAAATGATGTTGCTAGCCCAAATTACGTAGAGAGGGTAAATAGGTGATAATATAAAATCTTGGCACATTAATGTAGAATAGAACAAATTAAAATCAATGTTTGCACAAGGTCCAGATTTAAGAATAAGGTTCAGAATATGTTATGCGGTTAAGCGAATTTTAAGAGCAGCTTGCAAGTGTACAATAGACCTTAATAATAAACAATAAGAGAATAAAGGTAAGAGAAAGTGCACACAAGGTACTATAGTGATTCGGCTTGAATTAAGCCTATGTCCACTTTCCTATGCTGATAGTCTATTGGTTGAATACTACATGATCAGCAAGAGATTATAATTTTGAGTGTAAACACTCGGTGGTAGATCACAATATCTTACTAAGTTATTATTTTGGTAATTTTCTCATTTCATCAAGGATTAATTGAACCATGGGATTCTCAATGGGTTTGTGAAGTAGTCTATGTTAACAAGCAAGTGGAGCAAAACAGAGGAAAAATAAGATTGGCTATTAATCATCAACCTCTCAATCACTTTTTACAAGATGACAAGTTTCTTTTGTGATATCGGAATTCTTTGTTCTCCAATCTCACTCAAGCCAAAGTATATTCTTAAAGCTGGATTTTGGCAATTGAGAATTCATCCTGAAGATAGATACAAAACTGGGTTTTGTATCCCGAATCAACATTTCTAGTTTTTTTTTTTTTTTGGTAAAAAATCAACATTTCAACATTTCTAGTTGATGGTACTCCATTTTGGCCTCAAAACAGCTCCTTCATTGTTCCAGAAGGCTATGTACAAAATTTTCCAACCTATTCTGGCCCAAGCTCAAATTTACATTGACGATATTCTCCCTTACAGTTTAGATGTGGATTCTCATTGTAAATTATTGGCTTAATTTGCAGACCTGATGCAAAAGTATGGCATCATGCTATCTCTGAAGAAGATGATCATTGTCCAGGACAGAATGTGTTCACAGCATCAAAACAGTTTTTCACCCTTAATAATATTCCTTATCATAAATGGCCAGAAAGACTTGAAGAATTTCATATTTGGCTGAACACTCAGGCGATTACCAATCATGATATGAATGATGTTCTTTTAACTTTGTCACAAGATTTACAGGTAGCCTCAAACTTTGGTGGAAATTTGTGTCAGAACAAGACCAGATTCATTTCCTGTGTTCACCTGATTTCAGTCATGCCATTACCCTTATGTATCACTTCTTTGTGGGAAAACCTGCTAATCTTCAAGAGCTGAAAATGAGAGAATACTTCGAAAGAAAATGTTGCTCTCTCCAAAAAAAAACATCTTGATAAGCATTATCGAGAAATGCTTAAGCTCTTTTATGGTATTGGAGCTGATCCAAACCTGAAGCATGTCTTCTTGACATCCATTCCCAAAGAATTATCCCAAATGGTCGAAAGAGCCTTCCTCAACAGGCAAAGAAGAATACATGATGTTCCATTAGGAGAAATCCAACAAGAAATTCATTTGTGCCTTGAAGAATTGTGTCTAAAGCGACAGATGGTCCGGACTTACATCACAGATGATAGAGAACTTGAAATAGTTTGTTCTCGCCAGAAGTTAAAGATCAAATGCTCCAAACGAGACTGTGATGATACTTGTGGAAAAACTTCCTGAAAAAAGAAGCACTTCAGGAAGTTCTGGATAAAGAAATCCAAACATGGCCACAAAAACTTCCGAAGAAAGAAGAAATGGCGATACCTATGCAAAAGGAAAGATCGCACAGGCCATAAAAAATCAAATCGCTGCTTCATCTGCAACCAGAAAGGACATTTTGCCAAAAACTGTCCCCAAGTTAGAAAAGGTCAACATCATTTGATACATCAAATTGAGAATGAAACAGGTATTTCTCTTGAAAATGATGATATCGAATCACTATTCTTTGCTGATGAAGAACCATATGAACAAACTCTTTGTGTCATTCCATGTTATCCCACTTCTAGTGAAACTGAATTAGATTCCGAGTCTGAAGATATTTTTTACATATCACCCACATCTTCTGAACTAAGTTTTGACATATTTTCAAGTCAAACTCATTGTTCCCATTTTCCTGTAAAAATCTTCACCTCAAAATTTGCCAAACTTATCACTGTTATTGCTCTCATTGATACTAGAGCAAGCTGTTCAATTTTGGATACTAAAGTTCTTCCTGAAAAATATTGGACTCCTTATGTCCGATATTTCAACTCTGCTTCAAGAGACACTTTTTCGACAAATGTCAAAACTACCCTTGTAGCTGTTCAGTTCTTCCCCCGGTGTTCCTTAACCATAAAGATTTTTGGATCCAGTCTTCCTAACAAAGACTTGATCATTGGTTGGGATATTATGATTCAGATTTATCAACTTCATATCATTCCTGGAAAATGTCTTAAATATAAAGACCAATTCTCTGAATTCGTTAATATCTAGACTCTTTTCCATTCAAATGAGTATGTTAGACCCAATCATGAAGAAATTGTTGGAATCTTGCTCAGAATCCCACTCTGAATTTGCCCAAAAATGCTCCCATTATTTATGGAAAAATCCAGAGTTCTTTGTCCGCCTTCCATTCAAAAAGAATAAAGACATCAATCCAACAAAGGCGAGTCATATGGGAATGAAACCAGAACATTTGGCTTTAGCTCAAAGGGAATGCTCAGAACTATTGCAACAAGGCCTTATTGAAATCTCCAATTCTCAATGGGCTTATAAAGCCTTCTATGTCAATAAGCGTGCAGAGTAGAACAAAGGAAAAATGAGACCGGTAATTAATTACCAGCCCCTTAATCTTTTCCTTCAGGACGATAAATTCATTCTACCATCCAGAAATTCCCTTTTTACTAGGCTATCCAAGGCCCATATCTACTCCAAATTTGACCTCAAAGCCGGATTTTGGCAATTGGGCATTTATCTTGAAGACAGATCCAAAACAGGGTTCTGTATCCCAAACCAGCACTTCCAATGGAAAGTTCTTCCTTTTGACCTAAAAGTAGCACCATCCCTTTTCCAAAAAGCCATGTATAGAATTTTCCAACCAATCTTGTCAAGTGCAGTAGTATACATTGACGATATCCTACTCTATAGCCTTGATGAGCAGTCGTATTGCCAACTTCTCGAGCAGTTCGCAGAGATCGTGAAGAAGCATGGCATCATGCTTTCTCAAAGAAAGTTGAATATTGCCCAGACAGAAATTGAATTTCTTGGTATGCACCTTAACAAAGGTACATATTATACAGGGCCACATATTGCTCAAGAATTATTGAAGTTTCCTGAAGATAACTTCACCACAAAATAAGTTCAGCAATTTCTTGGGATAATCAATTATCTCAGGGATTTTGTCCCAAACATTGCAAAGCTCCTAATTCCTTTGCAATCTATGCTGAAGAAGAATCCCCCACCTTAGGGAAAATCTCAGACTAAAGTAGTAGCTGAACTTAAGGAGATTATGTAGAATCTCCCACCATTGCAAATACCATCAACAGAAAAAAGAATTTTTCAAATTGACGCCAGTGATGAATACTGGGCAGCCATCTTGCTTGAAGAAATTGATGGTAAGAGACACCTCTGTGCTTATAAGAGTGGAAAGTTTTCTCAAGCTAAAATGCATTACCATTTCACCTTTAAAGAAATTTTGGCAGTGAAAAATGGAATAAAAAAATTTGAATTCCATCTCATTGGCCATCACTTCCTGGTAGAATTAGACTTGACATCTTTCCCTCAGATGACCAAGTTTAAATAGAAGCAGATTCCAAATTCTCAATTGCTTTGATGGGCTGAATGGTTTTCAAAATACTCTTTTGAAACTAAACATATTGTTGGAAAGAAGAACGTGCTTGCTGACTTCTTGTCAAGACCAAAAATACCAACTGAAATCAACATGTACATCAAGAGGCCTGCTTTCCATATATTCAATCATGGAGTAAAATACAAGATTGAGAAGATCAAAGATTTGCCAAACTGGAATATCCCCAGGAGATTGTAGAACAAATTTAGAATGACAACCTCACTGAAAACCTGAAAAATCTCATGTGGCAGTGCCACACAGATTTATTCAGATTTAATTGAGGTTCGATTCTTTATCCTTTCGGGCTAAATTTGAATTATCCATTCATACATCATTTTATTTGGAAGGAAGATGATTTCCCTGATCAGCTCAAGATGTTATTATGATACTTAACCAATAAGTATTTAATAGCTATTGAAATTCCAACCAGAAGATTCATTGCCAACCTCACTAGGATATCCTCACTCGGAAGAAACATCGAAAAGGAAAGTGACAAAAATCTCTTAGACTTTCTCAACTGGTTTTATCCTCTTACTCACTGGAAATATCTTTTGGAGAAAAAACTAAGAACCATGACACCGAATCCTGAAGTCCATACTATCTTGTTTTTCCGACGTCCATGTCATTTTTTCAGAAATAATGGCAATATAATCAATGCCCCACAGGAGATAGGAACCACATCCTATAAACCTCACTTGGACAGTAGAGAAGCTCGAATTCACAAATCTTATCCCAGACCTATTGGATGTTGTGAACACCAGTACCGATAACTCCAGAGAATTTTGTGCTAGGAGAACAAGACCATTCCTGAATATGCATGGAATTATAATGTACCCATTGCATGGAATCATTATGACCTAGCTTCAGAAGCTAAGGAAGCACTCAGGCAATACAGACAGGCTGTGTCATCCCAAGATCATGAAATGACAGGTACAGATGACATTGTCCAATCTACTCAAGATCCCTATGCACGTTGGGAATGTCCTCTTTCCCAAGATCCCTATGATCCAGGACCTTCGTCCTTATCTCAAAGCCTGGACACGTCCTTTTATGCACAGCCGTCTAATTGGCCTCAGCCAAGCATTCTTGCAGACACTACAAGAGATGACACAAACTGGGCCGAAGAAGAAGCATCTCACTGGGCAAATGAGGAAGCCTTCGCATCCACATTTCGTCAGCTCAACCATATTCTATCACTAGAAGACCTTGAAGCACTAGAACAAAAGTATGATGAACATTGTCTAGCGGCAGTACACAGCTCGAATGACTCCGACTATGACTACAATGCTTGTGACGGACGAGACCGCTGAGTCCGTACAATTTCACTATAACAAGCTACTGTTCACTTTTATTATAGCACTAGGCTAGGGAAAGTACTGTTTACAGTACAGTCACTGTTCATAGTGTGCGAATAATTCCCTCTTGGAAGTTTCCGATGCCTCTGTTTATATCTAGACCCATGAGCTTGGTCCTTGTTTGTTTGTGACCTCTTATTGTCTATATAAGGCAAGGAGGATGTAATGTGTTTGGCAGAGTCCCTTGAAGTAAAGTGTGTGCTTTGTGAAAACCTCTCTATGGCTTTCTAAACTCCTCTTATTCTCCAGCCTGGTAGGATCCTCCGAGAAATGCAGCTCGGGTAGGTTAGAAACGTTTCTATCCTGGCATCTCTGAGTGTCTCTAAGCTCTGAACTAAAGGGCTGAGTGGTTTTCTGCTAAAAAGCTTTTCCTGAAGGGCTTGAACGGGAGTTGTTCGCCCACTGTGGGAAGGCATACCTGCAGAAAATTGACTCCATCCTCCTTGGTTCTAAGTCTAGGTCCATTCATGGTATCAGAGCCGTGATTTCGTTTTTAATGTTATCCGTTCCATGCGCTTGGTAGGTGAATCCAGTGCTGAGAAGATCTCTTCACATTATGTCTACATAACCAGAAATTCTCGAAGCACCAGTTTCTCTTGCTGCATCTCCATCATCCTCAACCTTTTCAGATTTTCGAATTTCTAATGCTTTTAAAATAGATTATCTCTATGAAGTCTCTCTTAATGATGAAACCAAGATTTATGAAACCCAACTTCCTCTCATGAACCCTTACTCCGCTTTTGCTAAACCTCACTCATCATTCTCGTCTATCCGCTCTATCCGTCAGCTTATTCACCAAACCCCAAAGCAAGTAAAGGAGTACATCCAGTCCTCTAAATTCGATCAGCACCCCATTCCTGCTACTGAAAAAGAGTATTTTGTTACTCTTTAGATCCCTCCAAAATTTCCCAAACAATGGGCTCAACAGGGATATACTCATGTCCATTATGGAGCTGTTCGTCTTACTCTCACCTTCCATGGTCGTAAAGGTCTGCCAGTTGTGGCAAGAATTGCGTTGTTGGATACCAGGTTTTTACAATACTAGCATGCTTGCATCGGTACTGTTCAAACCACTTTGAATGCTGGAACAGTCTTTGTGACTTTGTATCCAAATTTCAACATCGCTTTTTAGACCCCCAGATACTCTCTTTCTTAAAAGTCCAAGTCCAACTTACTGGAGCCCCTCAAACTGCTGACTCTGTAGCTACAACACTACATTACCAGATGGTTTACCGGGTGCAGAACCATGCTCTTGATCTAAACTTCAACAATGGGAATGAAGATGCTTTGTTTATCTCCATGCAGAATGATTAGGCGTCCTGTATCCATGTTCCTAGACAAATCCCAAAGGACACGTTGGCCAAGCTCCTCCCAGAGACTTGGATCACCAACTATGAAAAGCTACACCAGCATAACAAGCTTTTACAGTTTACGGACTCTAAGTTCATCTGGAAAAAAGATGGAACTGTTTCCATCAAGTTTGGCAAGGAAAAGGAAGAAAATCCTTCTATCTTCCAAACCCTCTTTATGATTGAACCATGTGTTCCTGAATCAATTTCTGAGCCAAATCCAAAAAAGCTTGTTCGACACTTCAACAGTAATGGCCATCCTGTCCATTACTATAAAGTCAACTATGGTAATTGTTTTTGGGATCCTTTTTGCCAATGTTCCTATTGTACAAATTCCCCTAACGAGGTAGATCCTTTTGCAAAACCTCCACCTCGACAAAAAAAAGCCGAAGGATAAGGTGTACCAAAGGTACTTAAACGGAGATCCCTCCGTTGACACTTTTGGTGAATGTGATAAATACCAGTTCATGGTTTCTTATTCACCACCTCCACTACTAGAATTTAGTATTACACCCCGAGATTTACTAGATCCACCAAAATCGCCTCCACCATCTCCTCCTTAGAAAAAATCAGCTCTCTCTCCGTTTTATAAACCAATCTTAAAGTGGGCCAAGAAACACTCCTACCCACTTGAGATTCCAGCAGAAACGCCATCCACTTCTTCCATTGCTATGTTTCATGATACAGACTTTCCTCCTCTTGTCCGAGAAAGTTCCAAACTCTCATTTCCTGCCCGAAGAATTTATAGATCCACAAGGCAGATACCGTCATGTTTCTAAGATACCTGCCCCCACTAATATGGATGAACATGGAAGACAGAGAAGAATTCCTGCTGCTAAAGCTGTCTTGAATTGGCAATCGGAGACTCTTTTAGCACAAAACAATGCATTCAAAGTAATTGATTCCAAGATTGGAAATGTGCAACAAGATCTACGAAAGTATGATGAAACTACCAAGAAGATGCTTTCCAAATTCCAAAAGAGGCTTCATGCCTTGGAATCAGGACAACATCTCGGGTACCATTATCTTGAGAGCCCAAAGCCGGAAATAGAAAAACTCAAAAGACAAATCCAACTCTTTGAAGAAGGAAGGTTTGATCCTTTCAATCCATATCCAACCATTCCAAGAACATGGTATTTACCTCCACCACCTCAGACGTTAATTTTTGCTGCCATTCCAGAAGATCCCTTCAGACAGAAGGAGACAAGTGTAGCAGAAATGCGAAATCGTCTCAAAGAAATAAACCAGGTACGAAAGGAAAGAGGTAAAGAAAAGGAAGACATTTCTTCACATTCAATTGTTAAAAGGGAAAAACCAAAGTAGATGATGCTATCCAATCCACTAGAATCTTTTCTAAAGGATTTAGGCAATCGGGAACAACAACCTGATTTTGCCACCCCAAATGATCAGATTCTATTCCCTGCAGAACAAACTCTTCCTAACATCTCTGATATTGAATTAGACTCGGTATCCCTTTCATCCTCTTCATCCTTCTCCATCCCTGTCATTGATTCCCCTCCCATTGCTCCAGTAACATAATCAATATTCATGGCTGATCCGCCAGATCAAGATATGGAATCAAACCCGTCCGAACCCGAACTTGTGGGATGCATCTTAAAGATAGAACTTATTAGCCTGGTTCTCATATTGCTGAATAATTGCAAAAGTTTCTTGATGAAAATCTTTCTCACAAGCAGATTCAACAATTCCTTGGGATTGGAACTTATCTCAGGGAATTTATCCCAAAAATCACAGAGTTTGTAAGTCCACTATAATAAATGCTCAAAAAAGATATTCCTTCATGGGAACCACAATAAACTAAGTCTATATGTAAACTTAAGGAAATCAGCATTTTCCTCCATTGCAAATCTCTTCCACAGAAAAGAGTATTGCAAACAAATGCCGGTGATGAATATTGGGCTTTTTTTTTTTTTTTTTGAAGAAATTAATGGGAAGCAACGAGTTTGTGGACACATGAGTGAGGGATTTACGCGACCAGAAATGCATTACCACTCCACATTCAAAGAAATTTTGGTGGTAAAATATGACAAAAAGTTTGAATTCAATCTTATATGACATCATTTCCTTGTGGAAATGGACATGTCATCAATCTCTCAAATACTGAAGTTCAAGTGAAAGCAAATTCCACATCCATATCTTCTTAGATGGACATAATAGTTCTCAAAATATTCTTTTGAGACCAAATATATTACAGGAAAATATAAGGGATAAGTGCAATAGAAATTCTAAAACTTGTCATGAAAATGCAATTGAGTCTTAAAACTTGCAAAAAGTGCAATCAAATCCTAAAACTTGTCAAATTGTTTCAATCAAGTCCTAAAGTTAACACCGTCAAACTTAGTAACGGAAAATGCTAACGTAGCGCGGACGTGACATTTTAAATAAATTTTCGTTTTCCACTTGGCTTTTTAATTATTTTTTTATTCAAAAATAGATTTAAAAACTAAAAAGAAAAGCTAAAATTTATTTTTAAAAAATTGTTTTAAAAAATAGAAAAATGGCAGCTCCTCCCCGCCGCCGCGCCCCCATCGCCGAAGGGGCCGGCGGCGGCAGCGGGGAGGAGCTGCCAATTTTTTTAAACAATTTTTAAAATAAATTTTAGCTTTTCCTTTTTAGTTTTTAAATCTATTTTTGAATAAAAATAATTAAAAAGCCACTTGAAAATAAAAATTTATTTAAAATACCACATCCGCGCCACGTCAGCATTTTCCGTTACTAAGTTTGATGGTGTTAATTTTAGGACTCGATTGAAATAATTTGATAAGTTTTAGGATTTGATTGCACTTTTTGTAAGTTTTAAGACTTAATTGCATTTTCGTGACAAGTTTTGGGATTTCTATTACATTTATGCCAAAAAATAATATAATTGTTGATTTTCTGTCCAGACTAAAAAAATTTGCAGCTACAGATTGATAAATATGTATATTTCTCAAGAGGCGGTTTTAAGGTCCTAAATATAAAACCCAAATGGCCTTCGTATTCATACTTGCCAAAAATCCCTAAGCTGATCCAAGACAATATTTTTGTTGAAAATCTTAGAAGACTTATGTAGCAATATCATTTTCATATTTTTAGTGAATATGGTGGTTTTCTCCTTGGACCTGACGGATTGCATCCAGAATGTCCGTTTATTCATCCTCTCACTTTTTTCCTAGAAGAAGAATTTTCAGAAAAACTCAAATGGTTTTATTGGTATTTGTTTAATTTGTATATCATTGCCATTGAGTTTCCTATAGCCAAGATACCTCTTATCATCAGCAAAATTATCCAAGGGAAAGTCAAGCATAAATATTTTGGGAAAATGCTTAATTGGTTCAAACTATTAGGTGCATGGAAAAATATTGTTTAGGCCCAACTTAGAGCATGCAGACCTGACCTAGAACTTTGTACAATTGTTTTATTTTTCGGGCCATAGATATTTGTTCAACCCAATGGAGATATATATAAAACTGCAACAGATGTTAGAAGATTCACATATAAGTCCCAATTCCAAATGAGATTTTTACAATGCTCCTTTGTAGTATCTCGGCTCATTTTGAGAATTGCTGAAGATATTGTGCCAACACCAGCAAGTCATTTCGCCAAGAGCATGGCCAACGGAAGATGATTCGTTTCTTGGGATCATTATGATGACTATCGTGCAACTTGTTCAACGATTGATGCTTTGCCTAAAGAAATATTATGTAATGGATGTATCGGACACTTCTGAGTTTCCAACAAATTCACAAGATCTAACTTCGTCATCACAAGATTAATGGAGATGACCACTGTCACAAGATCCTTTTAATCACAATGAATTGCAACTTGTACTCAGTTTAGGTCTTGACAGAGAAAGTTCATCATTTCAACTTGGCTATCTATCATAAGCCAGCATTCGAGCAAGTTCTATTAATGTACTGTCAAGTTCTCATCAGTCATCCAAAAGACAAAGGCCATCTAAATTAAATATGGAGACTACTCTAGTAATGAAGAAGTAGAGAAGCTCCTCAAAGCAGTTAGATGATAGTATCTCGAAAAAATCACCTTCAATCCTCCTAACATTCCATCCAATTCATACCAACCTCTATATGATACTAGTACCAATCATCTTGAAACTCTCTATAAATCAAAAAAATCCTCAAGGAATATCGAAGATAAAAATATGGAGAAGACTAAGATGATTTAGACAACAGTACTGAAGAGTCTATTGTCATGACCTCTCTTTTTTCGTTCGGGGGAAAAGGAAGAGGTTTAGGGGTATTTGCCTAAAGAGGCGGACTAACGGCCATGGATTAAGCATGGGCTCTCCTAAGCCCATAATTCTCGCAACATTGGATTTTATATTTTAATTATTAATAACCTATGTATGTCTAGGAATCGTCACTAGCCTATTGGGGTCGACTAGAAACCAATCAAGACGCAGAAGTGTTGTCTCGATTCTTACGTAACTAGAGATTTCTAGGAACAGTGACTTGTTTACGCTAATATTTTTATTATTACTCTTGCGATATCGCTAACTTGGAAGGTTATTTATATAAATGGTCACACAATCTTGATTACCACTTATAATCATTATGAAACCACTAGGCGTCAATGCAAATATTTTTGTAGGTTTGTTTTCCTTAATGTCTAGACTAATCCTAACCTAATTTAGAAAATAAATTTACACTCAATTAATGAAAAGCGGTGCGGTAAGTAAATATCCAAAAAACTGAAATGACTTGAAAATAAATGTGGAAAAGGAAAACCCAATACAAGTTAGGCAAATAATATTAGATGGTTTTGTTATCACGCCCCGGAACAGGACCTTCATGAGCAAAATAGGAATTTAAATATGCATGAAATTATTCTAAATGCATGAAACTACTCTAAATAATTTTAATCTACACAACATGGATTATTTACAAAAAGGATTATAAAATACTAAAATAACATTAAATTAGGAAAAATGACCTTATATAATTGGGAAAATCTCCTAGATGTCATTTTTGCCTTAATTTGATACCATCCATAATATATATATATATATATATATATTTGAAATTTTTTTTTGGATTTTCTATTATTATTTATTTGAAAATAATTCCCTAAACCAATCTATGCTTGATTTACACTAATATGGAAGAGCCCGGTACATGAATAACATAAGAATTGAGCTTGAATCGACCGTTTCAAGATCGAAGCTTAGTTTGGGCATTTCGTCGAACACTTGATATGCATTAAACTAGCCCAAGCAGCTTCCTCGAGCCATGTTCGTGGCCTTCAATCTCGACCCATAAACAATCTCATGTGGAACTAAAATATCAATGTTATACTACCACATGCAAAGAGCAAGATTAGATAGAAATCATAGTCTAAAACATACAAGAACTAAGTTGAAATCGATCTCAAATATGCAAGTTTGAGCTGATTTTTCAAATCTGGGTTTGAACCCAAGTCAAGCAAATAGGTTGCATGCCCATATTCAAGCCCCGACACTCATCACATACGAGATCTAAGAGAAACATTACATGATCCAAATGAAAGTAGGTAACATGGACTTTCAAATATAATAAAATCACAGATAATGATCAACCGAACACATCAAAATGATCTCTCCAAGAAGCACACAAGCAAAGTCCACATTGACCAACCATGAATTAATGTGGATAGGCTTGGTTTTTGGCTTAAGTTTTAGACGGTCTCATGATTCACACAGGGATTTAAAGACCAATCCAAGATAATCTCAGCATCATTTGTACTCTCATAGGACATTCATCAAGCTCGTGAAGATAAAAAACACATGCAAAGGGGAGTAGCAAGTCAAACATATATGGCTCTTGAAGAGGCTTCAAACAATTATAAAAATTTCAGCTTCATAAATCATTCTTCCGGGCTGGTTTTCCTCTTGCTTTTTCATGTTTAAAACATATTCAAAATTGACCAAAAATACATTTAGGATTTTTACCTGGCTTCCCAGTTTCTTTTGCAAGTGGCTTTTGGCCGAGAAAACCAAGAAATTATCCTCTAGGGGCATGTGAAAGTTGATGAGATCTGTAGAGAAAAAACTAGCATCAGAGGTTTTGTTGGTCTCCAAAATTAGACTTTGAGACCTATTTTGTTGGCCAAATTAACACTAAGCCAAACACTCACTTTCCCTCATTCGTGACCAACCGGACTCAACACAGAAAAAAAATTTCGGATTTTTTTAGTCCGCCAGGAGGGTACAATTTCGGGGGGTTTTAGGAGGCCTTCATGATCTCCATTTGGAACATATGACCTATGATTGGAAAGAACTTTGAATGAAGTTTCACTCTTTAGTTAAATGTTTTGGCTAATTTTGGCTGCAAGTTTGTGAAAATTTCACTTTTCTCTACAACAGTCAGTTTGGAATTTTTGGGTTTTACCTTTCTGGAGTTGCTTCTGGGGGTGTCTTTAGGGAATGATTGTGAATTCCCTTCTCTCCTTCTTGTCTTCTACCTTTCATGCCATAAAAGAACTTACTTCAATGATCTTATCCCCTGAATTAAGGGATCTTTTGATCAATCTTTTGTCCACCTACCAAGCCTGCCAATAGGGCTATTTCAACAACTTTCTAACTTGGCAGAATTTTCAACTTTTGTAGTTGTTGAGTGTGTGAATTTTGCTATGATTTTCATGTGCTTCCAGCTGCTTATTCCTGGCCAATTTTTGTCCACTTATATTACTAATAATGGTTTTCCATCACGTGCAAAGATCAAGCTGATTGGGCAGCTGAGTGGGATATGGTGGGGCCACCGAATTGCTTACTTAGCAGCTCCGAATTGAGGCCAAATCATAGATTAGGTATTGGTAGCTGATTTGTGTGCTCTAATCCATCACTTTGGCTACAATTTTTGATCGATTAGCAAGCCTATCTATAGTTATTTAAGATCTTGACCAGCTTTTGCAATTGTCCCCACCAAATTTTGTAAGGAAGTCCCTCAAAGTTGGTCATTTTTCTGTTCGAAAATGCTCAATTCAATGCAATTTGATCCTTTTGGCTATACTTGATTAATTCGATCTAGCTCAAATTCAATTTCAACTTAATTAGAGGCCAAGATGATGATTTAAGGGCTTGGACGAATTTTTGCAAAATTTGCGAATTGGTCCCTCGACTTTTGGAAATTACATTTTAGCCCCAACTTGATGTTTTAATTACAATTTGATCTCCTGGGCTTGACTAGTCACATTTAGATCATTGGCCTTAACTTGCTTTTTTTTTTTTCTTCTTCTTTTTTAATTTTTTTCTTTTCTTTCTTTTTTTTTTTTTAAGGAAAAACATCTTCCATTTAAAAAAACTATATTAAATGCCTAGATAATCTATATGCAAGAATTTGACATGAAATATTTTTGTGGAAAAACAAGTTCCCATTTTTCGGAAATGATTTTTGGGCAAAAATTTAGGTGTCAACACCTATTCATAGGCATAATAAGTTATGGAGCTTAAAAAACTACTAAGAGCCTGTCCAAGACAAACCAAAACGAGTAAGAAAATTCATGTGAATGAGCTAAAAAGTTTGGCCTAAGGCACTATTCATGTATTGTTTAGAATATTGTAGTGTACTATTTGGGAGAGAAGTATACTATCAGTGCTATAAGTTGTGTACGGCGCTCACTTTGGTGTCAAAAGTTTCAATCGGATCACTTAAGTGCCAAATCGGAGGAAAAACGATCACTTTGGTGTCATTGGCGAGAGATTCCGGCCAAAATGATGGCGTGGCTTTTATATTAAAAAAAAATCGACATGGCTTGAGAAACGATGTCATTTTCCATCCTCCTTAAGAAAATGATGTCGTTTTGCCGTCCTAAGTGGATGGTTTCACAAAAACGACGCTGCACAACTCATTTTGGGATTTTTTTTATTTATTTATTTGGAGATTGAAATTAGGGTTCCGATCCTCGTCAGCCACCAACCTAGCTCGCTCGGTCGTCGTCGCTTGGCAACGTGAGGTTCGCACTTGAGCGAGATCATGGCCTTCGACTTGGCCGCCGAGTGGCCAAGTCGGGGTCGGGGTCGGGGTCGGAGCTGCAGCCGTCGAGTGCGGGGGTCGTCAAGGACGGCGACTGGCCCATCACCGGTGGAGGCAGAGGCGAGGGATGTGGGCGGTTGAAGGGGGAGGAGGAGGGAAAACCATCAATGCTAGCGATGGTGCGAATGCCGGGGTCGTCGGGGGCGGGGGAGCAGAAGACGTTGGAGTAGCCGCAGACGTCAGGGCCAACCCAGTTGGCGGTGAAGTTGTTGGGGTCGGAGATGATGGCCTGCTTTAGGGCCTGGAGGGTAACGTAGGTGTTGCGGAGGCATGGGTTCTCGAAGGAGGCGGAGGGGTTGATGGCGACTTGCTCGTTGCGGTCACCAAACTCATCGAAGTAGTGGAGGAGGTGGTGGTGCTTGGTGGCGCCATGGGCGGTGGTGAAGAGGATGGCAAGGGAGGAGAAGAGGAGGAAGAGGGCGGTAGTGGCCGAGATTATCCGGCAGATTTAGGATTTAGGGTTTTGAATTGGGGGAGAGACACCAAACGATGTTGTTTTTGTGGTTTACATGCTAACTGTACTCTCCGGCGAGCCACATTAGCATACAAATTTAATAAAAAAGTGCCACGTCGGATTTTCGATCAATCTGATCGGAGTTGGCACCAAAATGATCGTTTTTCAAACTTTTTGGCACTTAAGTGATCCGACGGAAACTTTTGGCATCAAAGTGAGCACCGTACACAACTTATGGCACTGATAATGTACTTCTCCCACAATTTGGTACTGTTCATAATATTGTAACATTGTAGCAGAAGTGAAAAAAACGAGATAATAAGTGAAAAAATTAGTTTGTCTATTCTATCCGGAGGAAACTTGATAGATACAAATAATTGACCTCGGTTGACCAAATGGGGTGTACAAAATTTTAGTATGTTGTCTTATGCCTATATAAGGCAGGGTATGTAAACATTAAGGGGTAGAGAGTGCACCCTCCATAAAATTAATATTGCATAGTTTTGTCATGAATCCCTAAAACAACTCCCTCTCTTCCTTTAAAATTAAAAATATTCTAATCAATCCTGGTAGTATGCTTTGCACTTGCCACAAATGTGGAACTTGTGCATCAAAATTCTGTTACTCTAAAATTTTCTATGATATGAGTTAAAAATTAATAAAAGAATTTGGTGACTAACAAGTAGCTTCTATTCTGCAGCCAAAAAAGGGCCGTGTGTAGGATAACATACTTGCCACAATTTCTGTTTTCATTTTCCCTAACTCATATCAAAGACAAATTTTTGGTTCTACACCTCATCTCTTACTCCTCGGTCCCTTGAACTCTTTATATACTCCTCCACTTCCAAATTAGTCGTTAGATAGCCTCTGGATAATCGTCTTGCACAAGAAGATTTGGTGGCCATTAAGTAACAAAAATAAATTAAGCTTCTCCATTTAGAAATAACATGTCTTTAGGATTGATTTTCCAATCAATTTAATTGAGTCAATCTTTGAAGAGGATGTGAAATCTAACCTAGATTGCCAGCCGTTGTAGAATCTATGGTAATCTCGTTTTAGACTTGTTTCTTTCTGGATGAGCGCATAGTTTAGAGTCTTTATCATTTATATATGGGTCAATACCCTAAAAAATTATAAACCGGTACACTTGTGATAAATTTACCAAGAACTAATTTTTTGACCATCAAAAACCCAAAACTAATACACCTTTGACAAATTTACCCCAAACTGGTATACTTGTGATAAATTTACTCTATGTTAGTTTCCATTAAATTTTACTGTAAAATTACTAAGTTGAATGATACATGACAGTTGACTAGTGTACCAATTTGCGATTTACTCTCTATTTATCACATTAATACAATTTTTGTGATTTTTTTTAGTATTAATCCAATTTAACGAATGGTATATTTACCACAAATATATCAGTTTAGGATTTTTGTCAATTGAATATACCAGCTTAAGGTTTTTTATGGTTAGTTGAGGTAAATTTGACACAGATGTACCAGTTTGAGATTTTTCATTATCAAAAAATTAATTTGAGGTAAATTTGTTACAAGTGTACTAATTGGGGTTTTTCAAAGTATTAACCCTTTATATATTGAACTAACTACATTATGAGGAAGTGAGGATGGGAATAAGAAGTTTTCTCCTTCTCTGACTAAATTTGTATTGATAATATGAGAATGTGCATAAAGCTTTTCAAACATATACTCAAAATATCATTCTTTAAGACAAATATAGTTTATTGGAAAGTTTTGTCAACTTCATAACCTATTGTGAGTTTTCTCTAACGGGACAATGATTAGTCCAACCGACCAATTAAGGTACAAATGATAACCATTTTGTTTTTAAATCAATTTATATTTCAAAAATAGATTTTTTATTTTTATTCTTGGAATGAGTTTCTGAACAAAAATACACGTTAGATAACGACACAAAATTTTTGTTCCCAAAATAAAAATTTGTTTGTTATCGATACAAAATTTCTCTCTCTTGGGTGATGATGGCAGATGGTGACCAAAGGCAATGGGTGGTGGTGGTAGACGGCTACTAGAGGTGGTAGACAACGAGGTGTGATGGCAAATGGCGGGTGCGGCAAGGCAACTGGCTAATAGAGAGAATGAGTAATGAACATAGTTTTCATTTTTCATTTCTATTTTAAAAATAGGGAAGTAGAATTTTTTTTTATTTCTCATTTTTATTTCAAATCTATTTTTGGACTAAAAATTTGTTCTAAAAAAAAATTACGTTATTAAATAGATTTTTGCTCCAAATTTATTTTCAAGAATAGAAAAATAGTATTGATCAGAATCAAATGCTTATGGTGCGTCTTCCTGACGTCAGCCAGTTTCCCAGCGCGCTCCTTTTTCGTTGCGTACACTTTGGCTTGTTGCAGCGTGCAAGGCTTACGGAAGTATTTCTTGGCCTTATCCTGGTTAGTCATCTTCTGACCGACTCCAAAGACGGTGACTTGTTAACTCCACCTTACCGTTTATTATTGAAGATGTTGATGTGTCGCGTTGGTCAGAATCACGACGATCACTACCCTCCATTCTCCACTGGACCGGCCCTTGGAGTTATTCGGAATGATTGCCCCCATTCAAAGATCTTTAGATTTCAGTACCACGGACAAACACAAGACAAGTTGAGCGTGTTACAGCCATTACTTTAAACTTAAAAAGACTTTCTTTAGGCATGTCAGCTGGTCAGCATTTATGACCACGTGGTTTGAAGGTTGGCACGAAACGAAAAGGAAAAAATAAAATAAAATAAAAAAACTACTTTCTCGTTCGTCTAATACGATGTTGGCCACTCGTGTGAAGTATATAACTATCTGTTTCTGAATGACGCTATTGTGCGCTAATTGAGCTTTTCCAGCGTTGAGCTTGAGACACCACAACGAACGGGTTCCAATTGTCGCAACAATGGAGCAGAAGGAGAAGAGCATGGCAACCGATGAGACAGCTAAAGTTCACTACCGTGGATGGAAAGCCATGCCTTTTGTCATAGGTATATATATGAGAATAACTAGCGAGTTCTGTCATATTCATGCATTGCCCAGCGAAAATTTCGGAACCATGAGGTTCTAATCCGGTACAAGCGCAGGAAATGAGACTTTTGAGAAGCTCGGGACGATCGGAACCTTGTCCAACCTATTGGTCTATCTCACTTCTGTCTTCAACATGAAGAGCATCGCTGCTACTAATCTCATCAACATTTTCAATGGCACCGCCAACTTCGCCACGTTGCTCGGAGCTTTCCTCTGCGACACTTACTTTGGGCGCTATAAGACGCTAGTTTTTGCCACCATTTCCTCAGTTCTGGTAACGTTCCTAATTCTCTTTTTCACACATGCAAGCAATCTCTACGTTTATATGACTCGCTCTTTTTAGGTAACAAATACACATTAAGTTCGATGTCAAGCTACGTTAGCGTAATTTAATTCGTTTTTTACTATCTACGATACCCTAAACTCCGCAGCGCACTAGAGTAACCCGAGATAAAAAGAATATGCCTTCTCTGCTCATGAACACTATACAGGAAAATTTCCAAAAGAAAAATAATCAGAATCTGACGTACTTTTTACCTTATTTTCGAAGGGATTGCTTGCACTTGCTCTAACAGCTGCAATTCCGAAGTTGCATCCCCTCCACTGTGGATCAGAGAAGAGCAGTACATGCCCCAGCGCTAATGCGTGGCAAATGGCTTTCCTACTAAGCGCGTTTGGTCTTCTAGTGATTGGTGGTGCTGGTATTAGACCCTGCAATCTAGCATTTGGTGCTGATCAGTTCGATCCCAGTACAGAATCCGGAAGGCTGGGAACTACCAGCTTCTTCAATTGGTACTATTTCACCTACACTTTTGCCGTGTTGATGTCGTTGACCGTTATCGTTTATGTGCAGTCCGACGTGAGTTGGGCTTGGGGGTTAGCCATTCCCGCAATTCTTATGTTCATTTCGCTGCTACTCTTCTTCACGGGTTCAAGAATTTTTGTGAAAGTGAAACCGGAGGGTAGCCCCTTGACAAGCTTGTTGCGGGTGATAGTGGCTTCAATCAAGAAGAGGAAGTTGACGTTACATTCTCAATCTCAACCTTGTCTCTCCCTTTTTCAATACATTCCCCACAGCTCTTTGAACTCCAAGCTCCCCAGCACTAATCAATTCAGGTAATCTCTCTGGATTTCCTGCAGGCTTCCTTTAGCCACGCCCTTCTACAGTCCTTAGCAGCGTTTGCATACGAGCTTGCAAAGTATACTACATCTACATGTTGATCGCTGAGCCTTGAGAATTACTATCTAGAAGCCGAATGATAGGAGCATAGTTACTGAGATGAACCAATTATTAACCCAACTTTTAACAAGGAGAAAAGAAGCCTAAAATTGGAACAAAGTGTTGATCCAGCTCAATTGGTCATCGCTTAGACACTTTGATCGGATCATCATTTTGTTTAGACTTTGACAGTGGATACCCTGCACCTAAGTCACTTATTGTTTCAAGTTGGCATACACTGCAGCTGATTCAATTATTGTTTGAATCTTTCTGGTATGCATATATAAAAAGGGGTATAAATTGCACATTAATTTGGTTTTTAGATTAATATACATTCTGTCCTCACTTGGATGATTGTCTACTAGATATTTATATCAACCCTCACTTGTCAGCAAAAATTTTGGCGTCTTACCTAACAGAAGTCAGAGAGAGAGAACGCCGTCCCGGTTATGAGGAGAATACTAAATGTCATATGATTGCTCTACGGCAGAAAAAAATCATTTCACCACATAAACCCTATCACGGCCTTGACAAATTTGCCATGTCTGACAAGCCCGCTCTCATTCTAACACGCTCTTTGACAAGCGGGCACCGCGAAAAATAAAAAAAGAGGTTTTAACATCCTATGGTTGATTAGCTCTCGTCTCGTTCTCACGTACGTACATAAGGACTTGGTAGGCCCCAGTTTGATGGGTTGAGGTAGCGCCAAAGCCCAAATTGATGATGTATATCGTTCAATCAGTAGGAAAATAATTCAACTTGACAATGTTGCCAACCCGAGTTTGTCCCGCCTTGACGCAAGCCTGACCACATGAGCAGGTCAGCTCACTCGGGATGATCCACTTTAGTGGAGAATGGAGGCAAATGGATAACTGGATTGGCGTGCTCCTACAGTTAAGATTAAACCTCGTGGACTGTGTTTAGGCCACTAAATTTGAGCATCGAATTGTTGATAATTGAAGATGATAGAACCTCTCAAAGGGTTAACAAAAGAAAGAGGATGTATAGTAGCTTTTGTCTTCCATTTTTAATTCAAAAATATGCTTGGATTGGATTCTCACAAGATACAAACAGACGGCGCGTCAAGTTCTAAACTTCTGATGTTTATTGACAAGATATGGTGTTTGACGTTTTATATAGATTCCTCGATAAAGCCGCTATCATCACCGCAGAGGACCAAATCAACCAAGACGGATCAGCAGTCAATCCATGGGGTCTCTGCAGCATTCAACAGGTGGAAGAGGTGAAGTGTGTGGTGAGAATCCTTCCCATTTGGGTATCAGGCATGGTGTACAACATAGTTATAATCCAGCAGCAGACGTACGTCGTTTTCCAAGCACTTCAATCCAACCGGCAACTCGGAAACACAAGCTTCAAGATCCCGGCCGCGTCCTACTCCATTTTCAACATGATTGGCCTCACTATCTGGATCCCCTTCTATGACAGAGTCCTAGTACCACGGCTAAGGAAAATCACCGGCAAAGATGGTGGTATCACAATACTTCAGAAGATGGGCTTTGGCATGGTACTAGGCATTGTCACCATGATTGTGTCGGGCATCGTCGAAACAAACAGGAGAAATTCGGCGCTCGCAAAGCCCATCGGTTTTGACCCAATAAGAGGTGCAGTTTCCTCTATGTCAGGGCTGTGGCTGGCGCCTCAGCTGATACTTGTGGGCATATCGGAAGCATTCACAGTGGTTGCTCTTGTGGAATTCTATTACAAGCAGTTCCCAGAGAACATGAGGAGCGTCGGTGGGTCCTTCACCTTCCTGGGCTTTGCTGGGTCGAGTTACTTGAGCAGTTTCCTCATATCCATTGTTCACCGAACCACTGGTGGAGGAGATGGAGATGGCGGATGGTTGGCTCAAGATCTGAACAAGGGGAAGTTGGATTATTTCTATTACTTGGTTACTGCACTGATGGGCTTGAATCTAGGTTACTTCATTATGTGCGCTAGGTGGTATAAGTACAAGGGCAGTGAAGACACTGTTCTTGCAGGTGACGATGAAAAAGTTGACTCAGAGAAAGTTACCGTGTGATCCCTCTCGAGGGTATTGTATGTATGTTACTACTGACTTTCTTGTATCAACCAATAAGAAATGTAATGCATATCCACTCGATAGGATGTTCTACTTTATGAAAGTCAATTACAATTGGGGAGTACATGCTGTTCCTATGAAAAGCTGATAAATTTGAGATTTAGTTAAATAATGTAAATAAAATTTGGTAAAAAGAAAGTAAAGTAGCTGATAAGCCCAAAACCAGTTGTTAACTTAACCGAAAAAATTGGATAAACACTCTAGTTAAGGTTGGTGATTTCCAAAGGAAAAAAAATCCTTGTAAATCGTAAGAAATATCGGTAAGTAACTCAAATAACAATTGCTCACCCCCAAAACTCTATAAATAATTAGCAATTTAGAGGGGAAAAATTGGCGAGTCATGCTTATTAGTAATCTCCACAAAGTTATTATATTTTAATCGGTAGTCAAGGCAAATAAAAGTTGATACCTAAACAAAAAGATGTTAAATTAACAAAAATTACTAAATGTCGGTAAGTGACTCAAATCTAATTGGAATTTGATCTACAAAAATTGGTAAATCACTCTAATTTAAATTGGTAACTTCATGTAAGGGTTGGTAAATTTAAAATATAGTAAGCAATGTAAAAATTTGATAATAGAGAAGAAAATTTGGTAATTGAAAGGAAAGTAAATTTGGTAAGCAACTAAAATGAGAGCTGATAATCTAGAACTAATCAGTGACTTAATCGAGGAATACTTGGTAAATCGATCTAATAAAGGTTGGTAGTTTCCATTAAAAAAACTAGTGAACCATAAGAAAAGTCAACAAATAAAAAAAAATCAAATAAACACCGGTAAATAAGTCAAATAAGAGTTACTAGCCATTACCATATGGTAACTTAAAAGGGAAAAAAGTTGTCGGTCACGTTAATTTGGGTTAGCAATCTCTAAAAAGAGCTAGTAAGTTCTAATGAGTTGCTAATTAATGCAAATACAAGTTGATAACTCAATATAAAATTGGTAAATTAATACAAATAATAAAAATTTGATAAGTAACTTAAATGAGAATTAATAATCCAAAATTAGTTAGGAATTTAATCTAACAAAAGTTAATTGTATTTAACGATTTACTTGCTTATAGGAAACTTCTCCTTATAAGTGTGCCCTCTCCTTAACGTATTATGTTTATTTTTATTTTTTTTTGCATGTTTCAAGTTCTTTTCTATCACGTATAAACTAATCAACCCCCGCAACTAGAGCCATCATTACGTCAAATATTTATTCCATACTTTGTTGATTTATCTACTTTAATCTTATTTAGGGTAGGCAATAACTAATCAACCCCCGCAACTGGGTGATCTTCTACATACGTATACGCAAGGCAATTATATTAAATCATTCCCCTTGTAGACCGGCATTGATGCTCTCTCACAAGTCAATATATGAAGGCAGATAATATTGATTCGGTATACATGGATGTAGATGGCTTCAAAAATTGACTTCCCCTTGGGAATTTGCATCTTTTTCGTTGTGCATAATGCTCATTAAGTCCTCCGATGGGGCAGCTGCAGAAGATGATGCTGTCGCGTAAGTTCCGGGAGAACTTTCTAATTGGTTAAACTTTGATGATTTTCGTACACGATTTTAGTTCATTTACTCATGTTGGTTATTTAGATGAAGAAGATGGTAGAAGCGAAGAGCGCAGAGGCCGTCTCCGATTAAGAGAGAGAAATTTTGATTGCGAATTTTTTGCCATACACAGGATCCAAAGGAGCGAGCTTGGAGCATATGATCAGATATTGAAGGGAGTTTATTGAGTGTGCAAAGTATGCAGCAGAAGAAAGAAGGCATTTGATGTGGTGAGCATAACAACGGCGGAGGCGGCGAGGCAAGTCATATGGAGTGCCGGCAACATCCTCCTGAGTATTGGCGCTTGGGGAACAATCCTTATCTCAACTGTCTCCCTTGCAGACTCGGTCCACGCCCTGAAGGTTCATTGCTCTCGTTCTCACCTACTCCTCCGTCGCCGTCGCCGTCCTCTCCTTCCAAGGAATTTTCACCACCTACTTCAATGGATCCAGCCCAACCTCCTCCTCATTTTTGCTTATAAAGTCATGTGATCTTGAATATGTATAATCTGTTCGTTTCGCGGAAAATGTGATATATCCAGAAATTATTTTTCAAAAAGCCATTTTCCAAGAAAATAACCATATTTTTTTGTGTTCGACTAAAACCTGAAAATGAACTATACTGTTTAGTAAGGAAAATCTTTTCTTCCATGGACTCCTTTTCAATAATTATATTTAGGGAAAATTCCGAAAAAATGACTCAAAGTGCCCTTGTTTTCTTAAATAAAGCTCGAAGAGGATCTTATTTTAAACAAGGACTTGAAGTGGTCATAATTATTTCAAATAAGATCTTGAAATGGTTATGATTGTTTAAAATAAAGGTCTGAAATAGCTATGATTATTTCAAATAAAAGTCTTACCTTGCTGGTTAACTGGTGGGCTAAATTTTCCAAATGATCAAGGACATTTTCGTCCAAATCTTCTTTTCTTTTTTCTCTTTTCTTCTTTTTTCTTTTTCGGCGTTGGTTGGCTGTCGTTGATAAAGGCCGGCAAGGGCTCGACAACCCTCGCCGACCGCTAAGAAGGGCCGGCTAGGGCTTCGTGACCTTGGTTGACCGCTGGGAAGGGCCAACGAGGGCTTTTAAGCACTTGTTGACTGCGGGTGACACCACCCTCACCAGATTTGACAAGGGTTGATCTCGCTTGGGGCTAGCGAGGGCTTGTAGGCCCTCGAGCCCTCGCTAACCCTTACCAATGGCCGACGGGGTTGTTGAGCCTTCGTTGGTCGCGAGCAAAGCCACTCTTGCCAAATTTGGTGAGGGTCGACCTCACCTAGAATCGACGAGGCCAGCCTCACCGATGGCCTCGTGGAGCGGCCTTCCCCACGGAGAGGGTCGCCTTGCCCAGGTGAGGTCGTCCCTCGCCCAATCCTCTGTAGGCATCTCCTGTGGTTGATCAGCCACCGGCGAAGAAAGAAGAAGGACTAGAAAAAAAGAAAAGACAAAAACAAGAAAAAAAAAAAAAGGTTAAATGACAAAAACACCATTGACTGTTGAAAAATTAGGCTCTTATTTAAAACAGACATAGCACTTTAGGCTTTTATTTGAAATAAACATAACCAGTTCGAGCTCTTATTTAAAACAAGATCCACTTTAAGCCTTTATTTGAGAAAGTGATCTTATTTGAGAAAATGAGGACACTTTAAGCCTTTTTTTTTTGGAATTTTAGCTTATTTTATCATTTTATTTTTTAAAAATCAATTTTTAGTTTTTTAGTTTTTAAAATTTTTGTATTCCTTCTTTTTTTCTTCTTCTTCTTCTTCCTTGGCATTGGCCAATCGCCGGCTATGGCAACGGCCGATGACTAGCCCTAGGCAAACTAGGTGGGGCTCGAGCTTTGCCCAAGGTTGCTAGAGGTCAATGAGGCTCTAGTGAGCTCGTTTTTGCTAGATCCCACCTTGCTAGCCTATGGCAAGGCTGAAGGTTGCCAATGGCTGATCGCCGTGGCCAACAACCGCCCAAGGAAGAAGAAGAAAAAAAATAAAGGAAAAACTTGATTTAAAAAAAAAGAAAACATAAAAATAAAAGGAAAATGTGTTTGGTGAAAGAAAATGAGGTGGAATAAGTTGTGGAAGATGTTTTCCCCATTTTAAAAGTGAAAAATATTTTTCCCACTTTTGAATGTGTTTTTTCCGTTAATGAAAAGCGTTTTCCTTGGTTGATCCATTTTCCGTGAAATGAACAACAAAAAAACTACAATACGTTTTATGTAAGTTATTTTCTATGAAACAAATAGAAAAGCACCATGAGAAATTCAAGTTTTTGTAAAATGAGGGCCCAAAATGAAAGATCTCCACATTTTTGCTCGCCTAATCGTCTTGTCCTCACATTGCCATGACATCAAATAAAATAGTCACCTTCAACCTCCCCTCACGAAGTTACTCAACCCAAGGTAAATCAGAGCATCTAGAAAAATCAACTTCCCGAAAAATATAATTATTTTCTAGTATTTAGTTGAAACCTAAAAAGAAGTAAAAAATATTTCCCGTTGTTTGGTAAGAAAAATCTTTTTCTCCATGCACTCTTTTTCGATAATTTTTATTATTTTATTTTTAAATCTGATTTTTAATTATTAATTATTTTTTAAAATGATTTTAAAAGTATTTTCTATTTTTAATTTTCTTTTCTTTATTTTTGTCTCCTTTCTCTTTGGCGGGTCGCCGGCCATGGCGCTTGGCCAAAGGCGAGCTCGAGCTCACTTGATACTAGCGAGCTAGCTTGCCAAGGTCTTGAGCTCACCCCTTGCTAAATGGACAAGCCTATAGCCCAAGCTTGCCGCTGATCGGGCAAGCCGCAAGTTAGGGCTCGAGCTCATCGCTGATCGAGCGAGCATGGAGCCTAAAGCTCACCGAGGCCGGTGAGCTCGAGGCTCACTTGTGGCCAATCACCGATGGTCATCATGGCCAATGATTGGCCACGACAGATTTTTTTAAAAATAAAAATAAAAACAATAAAAAAATATTTTTTTTAAATAAAAAAGAAAAAGAAAGATGGAAAGGTTAACATAGGTGTCAGGTAAGAGAAAATCAGTGAGGAAAATGTTTTCCTTTTTCTCAAAAATGGAAAATATCTTTTCCTATTTTAGAAGACATTTTTCTCTTCATGAAAAATGTTATATCCAACTTATTTATTATCTATGAAATGAATATTGAAATATTTGGAAAACGTTTTTTTGGAAATTATTTTCCGACGAACGGAGAAGGGAATAAATTTTTCCTCTTTTGCTCCAGAAGCTGTGTTCTCTAAAGTACTACCAGATTTGGAAGAAGGGATGAGCTTCACTTCAATTTCACCAGTTGCCCTAAGCCAGAGTGGTGGATATCTCAAACAGGGTTGATAAATTAAATATGATTTGAGCTTCGGATACTTGAACTAGGGCTGTTTGTTTCTAGTTCGGATCTCGTCGTCAGTGACTTGTTGGAGTCTCTCTCGTTTACTCCAGTCCATAACAACGTTCTAGATAAAAGAACTTTGATTAGATCAACGAGGATACTTATGTACATATTTTCATACGTAGGGACATCACTACTTCTCTTTCCTCTCTTCTCTAATCACTTGTTTTCCTAATTAATCAATATGAAGAAGGTCATTTCCTACTAGTAGATTAGTGTATAAGGAGAAGCCATTCTTTAATGTTCAGGAACAGTAACACTACTGCTCTTCCACACACAAAAATTCTGTCATTCAAAAACTTCTTGACCATGCCTTCTCATGGTTGGGAGGAGTATGTCTAGAAGGACAGGCTAAGGCCCAAGAAGAAAATGGCTTGTTGGCCGGAGTAGCATTTAAGTGATCCGTTTTTCTTTGAATGTGGCACTTAAGTGTACATTTCATAAGTTATGGCACTTAAGTATTCATTTGTGTCAAGTTTTGACACTTGAAGCGTTCTTTTGCAGCATAGAGTCGCTAGACTCGTGATCACCTCTAGCGTGAATCAGGCACATAACATGTGTTCGGCTTGTCATGCTGCCCAAGTTTAAATGATCTCTAGTTTAAGCTGCACACTCCAGTTTTAACTCGACTCTTATTTAAATTGCAAGACTAGATGGATTTTTAATTGGCTTTTGTTATTTTTTCATCAAAAAACCAAAACCTATTTTCAAACATCAATAGCATGATGTTGGATGATACAGATCCAAGATCCGAATGACTTAAATTGATCAGTCCACGGTCAACAATGGCCTGTCAATTACTATGATCAACAAGCCCGCCGTCATTAACCTATTAAACGGATGTTAAACAATCATAAACTTTTCAATTTGGCTAATTTAGTTTTAAACATTTCAACAATTTGCTAATATAGTCATTCTGGCTAATTTGGCCAAAAATCTTTGACGTGAATGTTAGCCATCCAACGTGATAGTTAATGTTGACATAAATAAATTTTATAATTTTTTTTAAAAATTGAATTTTGATTTTTTGATTTTTTTTTTATCATTGGGAGGGTAGGACCTTTCTACAAGCCCTTGCCAGCAATTGAGGCCCTGCTTGTGTTCTATGAGGGGGCAACTCTTGCTAGCCACAATGAACCAAAAAAATGAAAAAAAAATTCAAAATATTCAAAAAAATTGTGAGAGTTGTCTATATCATCACCGGTTGTTCCACAATGTTAACAATTTGCAGCCTAAATTAGGTGGAAGGACTAAATTGTCACAAGGTTTATAAATTAGTAAAAATGAAAAGTTTGAGATCGAATTGATTTCCATATAATAAATTTATGACTTTTTTGGTAATTTTCCCAATAATAAGTAAACCGGTACCTAGATTGAGTATCTATAAGTTAGTCTCTCACAAGTTATCTAAAATAAGACAATGGTCAATTTTTCTAGCAACAATGTGTTTGACGCTTATTAAAACTTATTAAATTTAACCATCTGTCTGGGTGGCGCTGCTGGTGGTGAGCTTATCCCCTTAACGCAAGGGGAGGAGTTTGATTCCCGAGCGTTGCAAGGCGATTTACCCGGGGCACGAGGGGTGGTGGTGACTCACGTGCCTCCCCAGGATTTACTCCACCGCGCTGCCGGCGTACGAGGCTTCCCTAGGTCATTAAAAAAAAAACTTATTAAATTAATCAATACAAAGAAAATTATCCATATATATTATCAAGTAAAAAACATGTAACAAATATGTTAGCTAGGCAGGCTAGCCTCAGGCCCAATCGGGCTAGGCCAGGTCGGCCTTGTAACTAATCGACACTTGTCTAAGCCTGGCCCAAAGTGCCTTCAAGCCTTTGTGGGGCGGCCCAACCCTAAGTAGGCCGTGGATCGCTAGACCCATGAGCATGTGTAGAATTGAGCCAGTCATCAGCTTTATGAAGATATCCTTGGGGGGAAAGGTGTAATCTAAAAGCAATGGGCGACGCTTTCCACTTCTCTTTTGGCTTAGCTACTCTCTTTTTTTCCATCTTTCGACCATATTATTCCTTATGGGACTCATTACTTTTGATACAACTTTTAAAAAAAATGATCTTTTTTTTTTTATTATTTGATGAACGCTTTTTATTTTGTTTCTTTTTTTCTTTTTCTTTTTTTGCGAGTCCCACTTTCCTTCTTCTTTCTTTTCAGGCTTTTAACGTTTGAGTTCTCCATTCTTGTAAATCATCTTAGTATTTTCTCTCTTGCAAGCCATTCTCTTCCTTCTACACCTCCCACTCTTTCTTCTTCCTCTTCCTCCACAAATCTCTCCTACATCTGCAATCTCCAAAAGAACTAGTTACGTCAACATAATCAAATTAAACTATAAATTCGAATCCTACTTCATATTACCTAAAATAACATGAGTCGCTTATTGCCCTTGACTTTTATGCGTGCACATGGTGGAGACACCCTTTCTTTCTCTAGACACTCACATGTTCAAGAAGAGTAGAGAAGTATTTAAAAAAAGGGAAGAGAGAAGCAATACTTCTCAATATTACCTTCCATAGCGCAAGAAGAGTTTGCGTGTGGCGAAGAAAAAGGGCTTGCTAGGGAGGTCACTGGTGAACCCACTGTCGGTGCTAGTGAAAGTGTGGAGGACCACAAGATTGGCATCATAGATTGAAAACATTGGATGACGAGGTTTATGGAAGAAGGAAAGAGTGGAAGGTGTAGAAAGAAAAGACTGGCCTACAAAAGAGAGAATAAAGAGATGAATTGCAAAAATGGAGGCTGAGATGTCAAAGGAGTGGTAAAAGAGAAGAAGGAAAGTAGGATCCGCGAGGAAAAGAAGAAGAAACGGAATAAAAAGTGTTCACCAAATAATAAAAAAAGATGACTTTTATAGGGTTATATTAGAAGTAGCGGGTCCCATAATGGATTTTATGTTCAAAACACAGGAAAAAGGAGTCTCTAAACCAATTGAAGAGTGGAAAAAACATTGTCATTCTTCAAAATTATGAAGCAAATAGCGTTTTTCGTTACTTGACAAGCATTCAAGGATTCTTCAGTGTACAATTTTCACAGAATATAGAGGGTGATAACTACCGACAGCAGAAATCATGATAGGGAGATCTCGCTGGAGTCAAGAGGCGGCAGCGGCATCGGCATCGGCATCGGCATCGGCGGTGGAGGAAGAGGCGGTACGGGATGCCGCCTCCATGGCTGAGTAAGGACTAAAAGAGCGGAGTGAGTAGAAGGACGCTCGTCTTTCGGAAAATGCAATAGGAGAGACGATTCTGAATTGGGCCGTGATATGGAAATGTAGCCCAACTCAGCCGGACCTTCAAAGGGCAAATGAAAAGTTCCCTCTTTGCAAATTTTTCTAAATTCCTTACTCGGATGGCGTGTTGTTATTTTCTTAATCACATCGAAGCAGCGGACTTAGTCACTTCATCACGTCATCACGTATCTCGGAAGGGTCTTTGGTTTGTCTTTAATGGTTCTGATTTTTAGGCCTTGTTGTCGGGCTCATTGAGGATGTCGCCAAACGAAAGAAAAAGCCTACCATTTTCCACATAATTAACGCAAGATGGGACATTGCAATTCACGTCGATGTGTTTGGTTCGTATGGTAGGCGTCAACAAGAACTATATCATGTACCTAAAAGCAGAAATGCTTATTAGAAAGTTATTCAAAAGTATACCAAATTGATTAAACTTAAAAACAATCATGGACATTATCAGAGGGAAATTTTTCTCTCACTAGCGTAACCCATTTAGCCACTTCTCGTTGTCGTCTCTTATGTTTATTGCTATTTTTCTGTTCTATATGCTTATTATTTGTTATTTAGATGGGTTAATGGAACGAAAGAGACAGATCTGAAGAAACCAAATGCCATCTAGAGACATTAATTGTAGCTACTAGCTCCATGAATTGAGACAACTATTGCATTACCCTTTTTCTCTTTGGGCTAATTCTCTTTTTTACCTTGCCGACACATGCACTAATTATTCATTTTGAATGAGGAAGCAATCGAAATTCTCAAGACCCATGATAATTCAAATGAAAACTGCTCTAAATCAGTGCACATGCAATCTTGTTAAAAATAGTATCGCGTTCCGCATGCATGCAAATGTAGATAAACACAGATAGACACATTAATGTCTATTTTCAGCTTTTTCCCATCAACATGCATCTTTTCTTTTCAGTTAGTGGTGTATGACAAGGGCCGTGGTTTTTCACGTTTCTTTATTTTGATTTCATCACGGATATCACATTAGAGTAGTGACAGTCCAACTCACTTTCAAAGACTCATCGCTGTATAATTCTAAAGGGAAAAGCAGGCACTTTTTGTATGCTTTTGGAGAGATCATATCTTTGCTTTAGCTGTTGCAATTGGACTGAAGAAAGCAACCCCAACTAACCCAAAAATACATAATGGCAAAAGCTAAGTTAGAAATAGGAAGAGGAAAGTGAAGGCAGGAGTGGTCCACGAAATATCAAGAATCAGATTCCACTATTGCCAGAAAATGGCCAAAACCAAACAGTCCACTCGCCAGAATATGAAAACGCTCAATTTCAATGCTTTTTTGGATGGTTCGGTCACACATTGACAGCTCTAACTTTAATGTCCTTTTCCCCCTCTTTGATTCTTCTTTATTTCGCTTTGATAGACAAGCTAGGTTGGTGGTGAATTACAGGAGTTTCGTTTTCATACTCAATGCATGTGAGCTCTTGAATTAGATGAGCTTCGTATGAGGATAAGCCTTGTCAGATGAGATGGTAGGATGCACGATTCATTTACTCGTGTTATGCATTTGCGACGGGCTGTGCCTGTAGCTCCTTGCTTTTCAGAAAGTTGACACCGTGGTGAGATTATCTTCCTGAATCATCACCACGCATTGCTTTGCCCAAAGAAAGCGAAATCACCAGTTCCTTTACGGCTCTTTCAACCCCTTTCTTATGGGGAATGCGCCCTTTCAATTCTTTTCTTCGCACATGTTCTCTCATTTCAATTATCAACGAGACCGGATCATCTCAGGCTTCATGAATCGAAAAGGCGAAAGAGAAGACGAAACGCGGAGGGTCGATCCGAGTCAAGATGTGCCCGATCGAACGATGGCCCCGGTCCGGAGCCCATCAAACGATCACCCCCGACAACACGGGGGGGTGGGGTTATGGGGGAGAGGGTGGCATGTGAAGGGCGTAGGGCAAGCATTAAATGGAGTGTTGGAGATAGGGACTAGGAAGCGGTTAAAAACAAGAGGCCCATTTTAAATGTTCTATGCACTTTTTTTTTTTTTTAAATGTTCTATGCTCTTTATAAATCATCAAAGGGTCGCGTTTGGGCAGGGAAAATGGGATTGAATGGACGAGAAGAAACTCTATGGGGTTGGCACAGAAAAATACCGCATTTTTTTTTCCCTGACGGTTTCGCCATCATGAACCGAAGCGGCCCCCAATAATTGAGGACTGATATGGGGCGTCCGTATATCCTTATCCTCTCTGCCTCATGACTCACCCACTCTACCATCATCTTTTCTTTTAAAAGAAAAGAGAGAAAGGAGAAAAGCCCCTCTCTTCGTTTTTTTTTTTTTTTTTTTGTTCGTGTAAATTTTCTAAATAATAACACAAATGATCCATAAATTTTAATTTAATATGTAATATTATCTTTATATTTTTAATTTGCACAATACAGTATTTAAACTTTGGTTAAATGTGCAATATCGTGTATAAAATTTCAATTTGATCAAAATGATCCTTAAATTATTAGTAAATATTTAATGTGATTCATGAACTTTTATATATATATATATATATATATATATATTTGAGGAATAATATTGAACATTAGACTAAAATTTAAAGATAAAATTGAATGAATTAAAAGTTCAATAATGACATTATATATTAAATTAAGATTCAAGAATCATTCATGTTATTTTCTCTAAATTTTCCAAAGTAAGGGATTCTGAAAATTCAATTTGTCTCGATAGTGGTGTTCTTCATGGGTTCGTTAACCGTGATGCAGCGGGGTGTCCTTTACAATTATAACTCGTACATAGAATTAATTTCGGATTTTTGGAAGGCAATGAAGCCCCGTACAAAGAATTAATTTCGGATTTTTGGAAGGCAATGAAGCCCTTGTGCGAAGGACTACCATGCCTGCAAATTTCCCCTCTTCTTTTTTGCCCTTTACGGGCTTCGTACGAAACGACTTCCTCTTGCTTGTCGCGGAATGGAGAAGGGAGGGGTGTCCTTTCTCCAAAAGCTGTATCCTATGTTCAATCGTGTGCATGGTCCGAAGCTTCAAAGTACATTGTAAAGTTGTTCTAGAGAAGATGAATAGGAGATTTGACGCTCACTTGCCGTGACATAAATGGAAAAGTATCTAATTAATATTGATATTATTAAGATGGATGGATGTTTGAAATTCGTGTCGGGTGAATGCGAGGAGGGGGCTCGGTCAAAGGTTGAAGGTTAGGTTCTTGTCGCAGCCCGTGACCTGATTTCCGTTCTCCTCGAATTCATGGCCACGTGGTCATGTCCTCCCTCTCATCGATTGAACGGCTGCTCGATGCAATGCGGAGGGTTTTCCATCGTTCCTCGAAAAATCAAGCCACCATTTTAGAAACGGCGCATCTAAATTACATTTTCTCGCGGTTCTTGCGCAAAATGTCTTACCTCAAGAATATTTAAAAAATTTCAACCGAGTGACTGAAAGATTCGCTCATTTGAGATCCAGTGATCGCGGAACACCAATAATTTTTGTAAAAATGCTCAACGGAGTTCGAAATAAGGGCGTGTGTGACTATTAGATACATTTCGTTATCTTGTCCACACGCGGTATAATTGATTTCGATGTTAGAAATTCTAAGTTGAGCTTTTGTCGACACCTTATATGATCTATGGAATTAGGGAATTGAAAGAATTTATTACCTGTGTGAGCTATTTCGTCGTTAAAAGTGATGAATTTGCAGGGCAATTGGGCACATTCCCGCATATAAGATTTTTCACATCAAATGAGGATGGAGAAATGTCTAAAGAGGGTTGGTAGAGCACTGGTTTAGCCCTGATAAATAAGCTTTGAAAATGTAAAATTCTCTATTCAACGCTAATAGCTCCATCAGAAGATGTGCTTCTCTTATTTCCAAATTGTCTTGAATAAGCGTAATTTCTATTTTTATCTAACTAAACTAGCATCTTAGGGACAATCGTTAACTAGCCCTTGTTAAAAATTGCTGAATTAAGCTTCACTCATCATCCACCGCACGCACAAGCTGGCTAGTTAAATTTGATCAAATTGATGGACGGATCCTGTCTCGGCCCCAAAAATCCCTAATCTAACCCATCTATAATTAAAAGCTGTTTAAATTTCTTGGCCGAACCTAGTCGGGGTCCACCCATCCGTGAGGCCCCATGATCACCCTTCACATCTATAGTTAGGATGGCCCCTCGAACCCGTTAAGCGTGCCTCAAAATTTTCTTTCGCGAATAACCCTTGACGGCACGCGCAAGCTAGCTAGCTAGACTCGATCAAATTGACGGACGAATCCTCCATCGGACCCGAAAATCCTTATTCAAACTCACCCATAATTAGAAGGTGTTTGAATTTTTCTCGACCGAACCTAGTCGGGTGACTCAGGCCCACCCATCCACGAGGTCCCATAATTGCCCTTTGCATCCGTAGTTAAGGTGGCCCCTTGAACCCCGTTGGGCGTGCCCCAAAATTTCTTTCGCGAAGAACTTCACGCGCGTTCGTCCATAAAAGGAAAATTTAAGAACCTTAAACCCTACGTCCATCGCCGCGCCATCTTTTGTCGATTCTACGAAATCACGGAGAGCTCGCGGCAGAAAGGAGAAAGGTCAAGATTCATGACGATCTCAACTTGGACGCAAGCGATCGCGCGTTCCACGAATAGGCGACGGGGATGCGTCGCATCATAGAATCCGCCCCGGGAAAGGGGCAAAAGCGGCAAAGGGCAAAAAAGGTGAGGTACTTACGGAAGAGGGTACGGACGGTACGTCCGTCAAGGCAGCATGCGGGGGACAAGCCCACGTGACGCGATTACTTTTGTCGTCTTTTCTTCGGACAAACAACAATTGCGGGTAAAAAACGTCAAAAAAAAAAAAAAAAGAATTAATTTAATGTTAATGTTTTTTTTTTTTTTAAATTCTTTACGGCGACTCGCGGCGAGCCCTCGCACGCTCTCCGCCGCGGGAGACACGTGCCTGGGTTCCCTCGTTCTTCGAGTCAAAGCAGCGCGGAGGCCGAGATTTTCGTGGACGTGTCGCGCCTGAGCTTTATCGACATGCGTCCGTAAGCAAACAGAGAAAGAGATTGTTGAATGTTTTGTCTTAAGATCTTACCAGAAATCAATCTGTCGAGACTTAATGCGAACGCACCCAGCGGAGCAATTGAAAACTTACGATGGATAGAAAGTGGTGTCGAACTCCATTCACATGTTCATTTTCTAAAGAATACCGTGAGATTTTGATAATAAAATTAACTATTCTAAAAGTTTAAATTATTAAATGAATGTATAATTTAATATTCAATTACTTTACCACTCCTCTTTACACGTAAGTTGAATTTTGGCCTAGGCCTAAAATATGAAAATATATAATTTGGAAGATAAATAAAGGTTTGAAAATATTTAGACTCGAATCTCTTAATTAGATACCATATAAAATTTTATTGATACAACAATTGACTATTCTAAAATTTAAACGATTAAATAAATACGTGATTTAATATTTAATTACTCCAACAAATGCATTGGGTTTCTCGGGATTAAGCTCTCTATATGCATGCAAGTTCACATATTAGATCATAATACACACACATCAAGTGATCCTTTAGAAATTATAGCCTAATGCGTTCGAGGGTTGGTGTGACCTACCTATATTCAACTTCCATATTTGTAACTCACATGTTTATTAGATCATTCACTCTTTTAGACATTGACACGACGAAACATGCATGATATGGTTTGGTCAAGTGAAGCCATTTGAAGTTTGTTAGCTAGCCCGACGAGGACATGATATTTCACATCACTATCATGCATGTACACGCACGGCAAAAGTGGTATCTCATTGTTAGCTACTCCTTTTTTGGAGATTCCATATGCTTGAATTGAAGACTTCAAATCTACCTTGAAATTAAGGTGTTATTAACGTGTAATTTATATGTATAATGGGATCATTTTGTAATTACGTTTCAATCTATACCTTGACTGTAATTAACCATTCCTATTAATACATATCATAAACTTGAAATTGGAGTTGAGTCGCCATAAACATCACATCATTATTTTCTATTGACTTAAATGATATCATAGTAGGAAAACATATCAAATATTCTAAAATCTCTATCTCAAATCAACACTTCCTTTGCTCCAATTTTTATCTCAACAATGTCCATTACATCTCCAAATCTTTCTTCTCCTCTAACATCTCTTTACCTATCATCTTTTCTTTCCATTGATCTCAATTTCTCATCACCTCTCAACAACATTGTGCCCACTTTCACGTCTTCTTATCTTTTCTTTGCTACTCCAATTTCTTCTAATGCTCAAACAAAGATTGTGCAATCAATGTCGTTGTCTCTTATTCTTCCCAACGTCAAGAGTCTCATCTCCATCAAGCTTGATGTAGACAATAATCTTTTATGGAAATCTCAATGTATATCTATCTAGTTTACAATGATCTACTAGGTTATGTGGATGGCTTTTTTCCACATATGTCAAAGCTTATTAGTGATCAATGGCACTATGGTGATCAATACCTTCTATTTGATTTGCATCAAGACAGATCAATGTGTTGTAGTGTGATAAATTTGACTCTTACAATCAAAATATTTCATGAAGTTCATGACCTTCAATCATCTTGGGAGATTTGGCTTACTCTAAAATGATGCTTTATTGATTGTTGCGCAGCTAAGGAAATTGGTCTAAAACTTGACTTTTGATTGTAGTTGAGAAATTTGATCAATCAATGTTTGACTATCTTTGGCATCTAAAGTTAATTGTGGACTCTCTCACTACAACTAATACTTTGTCTCTAATGAGGACTTGGTGATTGAGCCCTTAATAGTTCCCATATGAGCACGATTCTTTTGTCACCATGGTCACTAACGGCCCTAGGATTCTTCCTTGTCTCCTTATGCAAGAAGAATGATATCTCCAAAAGTTGGGTGTCTCATCTTCATCTGATATTTATCATGCTTTGATCAATCATGCCACTTCACCTAATCCACCGTTTTGAGGGTTTCGAGGTGGAAATAATTCTAAGGGTCAAAGATTTGGTCGAGGACAAAGTGGCTGGTTCTTGGATAATCAACCAGGTTGGCAATCCTCCTATGATCAATTCAATTCATAGTCATTCTTGACCCCTCAAACTTGTCACTTTTCCACCTCCTTTGATTAGTCTTGTGATAGTTCGAGACCCTATGTTCCCATTCACCTATGAAGTATTCTCTAAATTATGCCTCATTTTTCTTATCAAATCCATAACAAGACCAGGCATATTGCGCTATAATGTCATCAATGATTCAACCATGCCTTCATTACTACTGATTTCTAAGACTCTTTCTCAACTCTTTTAGTTAGTGAGACCTCTAATCCAATATGGTATCTTAATTGCAAAACATCAACACACATGATTAGTGATATTGGTAAAATCTCAAATCCTAGACCCATTTTATGATTTGACAAAAATCTCGATTTATGATGGTCATTTATTGTCTATTAGGCAAGCTAATAAAGCCTTTTTACATATTGGTTCTTAATCTTTGCAATTATCTTCTATCTATCAAGTCTCTAATCTTGCTTGCAATCTCATCTCAGTTACTCAACTTTGTTGTAAAAAGTCTGGTGCTATTGATTTTAATGGTTTATCCTTTTCTTTGAATGGTCCATGAATTGAGAAGATTCTCCTCCAAGCTATTTCTTCTCAAGATCTTTATTCAATTTTCAACTCATTGGTGTCATCTCACTTATACGCTAACATGCTTGCCTTAACCATCCTAATAAATAAGTTTTGAGTCGTGTTTACAATTTTAATTTCATACCAGTATTTTGTAAGTTTTGTCTTGTGGGCAAATCTCATCAATTGCCTTTTGAGTTTGTTAGTCATTGTGCATATTTTCCTTTAGCTGTAATTCATTTGATGTATGGATGAGTCCACTTTTATCTAATTCCAGTTTTAAATATTTTGTGCTATTCATTTATAAATACTATTGACTTGGGTCTTTCCCATAAAAAATTAATATAAAGTGCCTAAACCTTTATCATTTTCATTGTTTTATCAAAAATCTATGTAATGCCAAATTAAATTTCTATAAAATGATAGAGGAGGTGAATATACCAGTCATTCATTCTCAACATTTTATATGAAAATGGTTTTATTTAATGCTTTTCTTTTTAGCCACCCGATCTCAAAATGGTCTGTTAGAATACAAAATCAAACTCTCGAAATGTCTCAAACCTCATTAATCCATACTCACATACCTCCTTCATATTGGGTTGATGCTCTTTTTGCTATTGTTTACCCTATTAATTTGCTTCCTACTATAGTCTTGTAAAATATTTCTCCTTTTCCACTATTTATTTGGGTTTTGATTTGATTACTCGTTTTTTTGGATTTTTGGATGTGCTTATTATCCTTTTCTTCCATCTCGTATCTCTAAACATTTATAATTCTGGTCCACGAGATGGGCCACCGACCTAACTACGCTAGGCGAGTTTGGACATGAACCAACCCACCAAAGGTGATTTGGCTACGAACCTCAGTTCAAATGAGATAGTCAATCGTGAATGAACACGACAAACTCTCATTTAGCACTTCTAATGGTTTATTTTCCATGTTTGATATATTCTTTGGAAAAGAACAAAATAGAATATTCTAGAGATTGGCTTGGCTTGAAGAACAAGTTTTGATAAGAAACATATGATTAAATCTAAGCTTCATGATGACCAAAATCTAGGCATTTAATGAGAGGAGATGAATCACCCCCTTGGGTGGCTATGGTCATCATTGCACAAAATTTGGTCATGTTGGTAAAATTGGTTTGGAGAACAAGTAGCGCATGTTGTTTAGAAGTCATTCCCTAAATGAAGAGAATTTACTAGAGAACTCTAGAAGGTGTGTCTTGAAGAACAAATTTGTGAAGATATGGTTACATTATAAAAAGATTTGGCTTGGGGAGGAAGTTAATGAAGATGTAGTTATCATTGCCATGAGATCTTTTTGGAGAACTAGTGGATTTGACCTATAAATAGGGAGCCACCCCCTTCATTCTCACTAAACCTTAGCTCATTTTATCCCCTCTCTTCCTCTTGCAAACTTCCCTCTCCCTTTCGGCCTTGCACACCCACCGCCTCCACCGAATGACCATCTTTTTGGAGAAATCATTTTTAGCGCATTAGGTAAGTGGAATCTCTAATCTTGGGCTAAAATAATGTACTATGTTGTTGGATTTGGTTGTGAACATACTAGTCATTTCTTTGCATGAGTAAATGGATCCCCTAACCCTTGATTAGGGCATTGTGATACATTGTTTGAGCTAGTTATATTTTTAATTGTGCTTGTGTGTTTTAGTTGTTCCATGACTTGTTCTTGCAATATTTTCTATAATTTGCTCATGATTATGGATCCACAAGTGGAAGCACACCTCAAGCCACGGATGGGTCTCACTTGGCCTTGGGTTGGCATTGAGGTGTGTCAATCCACACCTCGCTTGATTGAGGGTCGGCACGTCAACGGGTTGATTCAAGCCACAAATCTTGTGTCTTGCCTAACATATTATGTAGTTATGGTATTGTACAACATGACACGCACACATTTATATGAGCATCCCTTCTTGAGCCTTGTATGCATGGGCTAAAAGGAAAAATGATAAATCAGCTTGTGTGTTATACAACGTGTGATTACTAAATGAAAGATAAAACCCATTGTCATATAAAGTTGGTGGCGATGCCTCATTCATAAGAACGGGATGCTTGGTAGATTTTAGATACTTGATGAATTCCAGATGAATTGTAGGAATGGTTAAATTGATGAATGAACTTCTTTGTGTATGCTTCTATGTGCATTGTTTAATGAGTTTTTTTAATAAGTTTGAGATATAGCATACATTGACAGTAAGCTGAAATGGTTCACATGCATATGATGCTTGGCTTAATAGTTGGAAGGTTGAGTTAGGAAGCTCTAAAAGTATGGAATGCTCGGCTTGAGGCTGGATGCCGAGCTTGAAGTTGGAAGCCCCTAAAATTGTGGGAAGAATTGTTAAGATGATTAATGAACCTTTTATACATGTTGTTGTGTGTTGTTTGATTAGTTTGCTTGGTAAGGTAGCTTGTTTAGCAAGTTGAAGATAACTTGCTTAGTAAGTTGAATGTAGAATGCTTGCTTGTTTAATAAGTTGAAGGTAGTTTGTTTAGTAAGTTGAAGAAAACTTATTTTGTAAGGTAGCTTATTTGATAAGTTAAAGGAAACTTGCTTGGTAAGTTGAAAATAACTTGATTAGTTAAGTTGATGATAGTTTGTTTGATAAGTTGAAAATGGGTAATGCATTGAAGGTAAATCGGTATGGATATATACATATAGTTGAGGTAAAGTAATGATTTGTTATGGACTTGCCATAAATGTTGTAGTAAGTGAGATGTCCACATGTTTTGATTTGATGATAAGTCATCCTCCTAGGTGAGGCATTAGTGATTTTACTTAGTGAGTCATTGACTCATTCATTTTATCTTTTAGATTTGTAGGTATGGAAGTTCACACTAGTTTTAGGAATTGAAGTCACACTAAAAGAGATATGAATTCCCTTGGTCTATATGAATATATAAGGATGATGTAAAAAGAAAAAAGATTGTAGAAAAATGGCTTGTAAATGTACTGACATAATATAAAAGTAGTAGTTTATGTTGTGTGTGCTTGTTTGTTGTTTAGGAAATTGATGTTGTACATGTTTTCGCATGCTCATAACAAAAAGGAAAAAGAAATGGGACGATGCAGCACTTGGGATGTCATGACGATAACACTTGGGACCTAGAGTCGGGTTGCTACAAGCACCTCAATTATGTGTCACATGTATTTCTTGGGTACCCATTGAATAACAAAGGCTATTGTTGCCTTGATTGGCCGAGTGGTCATGCCTTTAGTAGTTGTTATGTTCGGTTTAATGAAGAGAATTTTCCATTTTCACAAAATTCTTCTACTCTTAGTCCTATAACTCACCGTTTCAAATCAACCCCTTCATTTGTTGTTTTCTTCAATCAATCTATTTTTCCTTTTACCTCATTTGACTCTGAAGCTCCTCATCTACCTCTTTCCTTTTCCCTAGTCTAACCTCCAGCCTCCCTCCTTCTCTTGGCCGAACCAACCTCTTCCAATTATTTTTCACCTCCATCGCCCCTACCTCCGAATCTAATGATTGTGTCCAAGCCTAACTTCTTTCTCGACCAAATTCCTTTCACAACCATAAACCCTCTCTACATCTCTTTCTATCTCCTCCATTTCTATTTCTTATTTTCCAACTCATATTAGGCAAACTTAGGCCGAATTTAGAATTTCTAAACTTAGAAAATTTGTTAATCTCTCTCTCTTTTCATGAAGAGACATCAACTTTTTACAATAAGGCCATTCTTGACCTACGTTGGAAAAGCATCCATGGCAAATGAGTTTCATGCCTTAGTCACTAATCACACATGAAACTATTGAAACTTCAAAGCTTGCCTCATTTGATAGATATTTAAGGAGTAGGTTGAATTAGAATTTGCTATGAAGGATGTTGGACCACTTCACTATTTTATTGGCATTAGGGCTTATCAACGCTTTGATGATATACTTTGATGTCAAGCCAAGTATGTTAATGGCCATTTACACAAGTTTAACCTTGATAAAGTCAAGCTTGTATCTACTCCCCTAGCTTTGGAAACTATGTTGTCTGCTAATGATGGTAAGTTTCTTGCTTCTCCAACATTGTGTCGGTAGATGGTTGTGTTCTACAATATGTATCCATGACCAGACTCGATATTAGTTTTGCTTTGAATTTGGTTTGTTAGTTCTTGCATCAACCCAAATTGCCTCATCTCTAGACCATCAAATGCTTGTACCAATACTTCGCTAGCACATTCACCACAAAGTACTCATTGAGTGGTGTTCACCCAATTCAATGATAGCTTATGCGAATGCATCCTAGGTTGGTTGCTTCAAAACTTGATGCTTCACTCTAATTTTGTGTTTTTCTATGCACCAATCTTGTTTCATGAAATGCCAAGAATCAACCAACTATAGCCCATTCTAGTATATAGGATGAGTGTTGTACGGTAGTTTACTGTGTTATAAGATAATTTGGACTCATTATTTACTTTGTGAGCTCAAGGCCCCTCATTTAATCCCTTACCATTTATTATGATGATGTCTTTACCATCTACTTGCTCTCAACCTCTTGTTTCATGCTTGCATCAAACACATGGAGTTGGATTTTTTCACTTTGTTCGAGAGCAGGTTGTTTCTAGCGATCTAAATGTCTCACTACATGCCTGCAATGGATCAACTTGCAAACATTTTTACCAAGGGACTATCTAGTTCACCCCACACGCTATTCATATCCAATCTCCTTGATTGTTATACCTATTTCGCATTTAGGAGGAGTATTATTTTATATGTATTGTGTGATTTTTCTATGATTATATTTTAATCTGTACCGTGTATATCATACAATTTTAATTGGGGTTGAGCCAACAATAACACTCTACCGTTATTTTCTCTATAATTCTAAACATCAACATTTGTTGCATTACCAAATTGAAACGTAAATCATGAGAGAATGATTTTGAGTGGAAACAAATCAAAAGAGACAATGTGATAATTCCTCTTGGCGAAATTAATTGAGCAAGGGTGAAATTCCACCATGAATTCGAACAATTTCATTCTTTTGATGAGATTATGTGACACGTTTGTCAAATTACAACACCGTTCAGACAAGCAACCTTGTTCCTTACCAGATTGGAGATTTTGCAAGATAAAAAAAATGATTCTGATGCTTTCAATTTTAAGCGGTGAATAAAAATATTCCACGTTTGTTCGTATTAAACAAAAAGGCATTTTCCCCCTTTCTCATCTAAACTTAAAATATCATTCAAATTTTAGAGAAATTAAAAAAACAATTATACATAAACCCATGAGTCAAGTTAATAATTGAGTGCTATGATAATTTTGGAAATTTACATTAAAAAATCAAAGCACGTGAACTGCAAAAAGTAGAAAATAGAACATAGAAAATCAATTCAGACAGGCTTTCGGCAGATTTGATTTTTGGTCGAAAGTTATCTTCCGCTTTTGCTCGAGTATAGTATATCTTTTATTTAAAAGCAGTTTCCTTTAATTTTTCTAAAGGTCATTAAAGTAACTTTCGGAATCCATTTCCTGGTTCATTTTTTCCCGTCTTTCGGCTTTTTCCTCGGTGGTATCAAATCCTTATCACTATTATCATAAAATCAGAGATCCGGCCAAAAATACAACGGTGGACCGACGATCGAGGAGATGCACGCGTGTCGGATTCTGATATGACCATTTTTGACCTCTCGTAAAAAAAAATAAAAAAATATGTACATAATTTATTCGATATTGCATGATTCAAGCCAGGAACATCTAGCCACGTGCTGGCGCCTGATTTTCCGTGACGAAAATACTTCTAGTCCAAAAAGCAAAAGATCTTCTCTTTTTACTTTTTTTAAATTTTTCGACGTAAATCATGTGGAAAAAAATTAGAAAAATATAATCTTGGTTTCAGCGCAATTATCATCGGTACGCTAAGCCGGTCCATGGGGCCCGTTCATGCTCGAAACTCCACTCGCTGGAAATAACATTTTCTTTTATTCAAATCAGTAAGCATTTTGGACCTACATAAGTCCTTAAAATTATTATCGTGTCAGTTATCCAGTCACCAATAATAATTACGATTTGAGTGGTTTTGTAATAAAATTCTTTTCCACCTGAAAACGTGCAACATATTCAATTTCATTCAATGATGTGGTCTGAACAAATTATCCAAATAAGAAAAAAGCCAAAAAAGAAGAAGGAGGAGAGGTTGGCAACATATTAAAAGGGATCATGTGTTTACACACACACATATATATATATATATATTTGATTCTTATAATTATCTTGCTATTTTACTTCAATTTCATGTCATCAATCAGTCTTCAAGGAATCTAAGCATAGTATAATGAAGGGTTTGATAAGTGTTGTTGTAGAATTGACACTTGGCATTTCATTTGCATAGGTCAAGTGCCGCCATGGAGCCCCTCACCTAATGTGCCATTGTAGAGGCACATGCCAGAGAAAGAGACAAAACTAAGAACGAAGACAAAAAAAAGTATTGACAATGTCCTAAACAATCATACAATTTAAGATTTTTTTTTTCTATTATTCTAAGATTTGCAGTTTTAAAGCTCAGCCTAAAAAAATACTGCCGACTATATACGTGAACTATATGGAAAAAAAAAAAAAAATAAAACTAGCAGAACGTTTTATTCCAAAAAAGGCATTTGACTTTCTAGCGGGAACGATAAAATTATTTCCATATTGAAAAAAAATGATGAAAATAAATTAAATGAGTCGCATTAATTAAAGGAGTTTAATATCAAATTTATAGGTCAAAAAAAAAAAAAGGTTCTAAACAAGTTAAAATCACTTTATACGTGGGATGGTCGCATAAAAATTGTTAATTGCTTGAAATTTAGAAAAGCACAAAGAAACTGACTCAGCCACGGGCAGTTTTATGTGTTCCCACTACTATAACGGAATCTATCCACTTAATTATACGGCATCGTTATATCTTTTATAAGAAAAACAATGGAATTCATATATGTGTGAAAAAGGTAAAAAATAAAATATTTGCGCAAAGTCTGTAAAAGCATTCTTGCCGTGCAAATGCACCGGCCATGTGCACTAGTCTAGCCAACTCCAGACAAAAATCAATCATACATGAACCGACATGAAATTAAATATGACCCCCATCATCATTCATTCAAACTGACATATGAAATTTTGCGCAATTTACGAGTGCAGGCCGATAATTACTAGTACCAATATTTCTTTTTACTAACTCTTTTATAGATATACCGGCACGGAAAATATATCCCTCTTTTTATAATAGAAGAATAGAATCGATCCCAACAATAATTCCATTTGGGTGAAACTACAAATTACTTACAATAGGTAAACAAGCACTTGTTCCAAGAAGATTATTATTTGTTTTGGCTAAGTCAGATGGGGAAGTTTAGGGTGTGCACGATAAAATTTCTAGAACAAAATTGATTTTTGGCAAGAAATTGAAAAGTTAAAAATTTTAACTTATGATTTTTTCTTCAAATCTATTTTAGAATAGAAATATGTTCTAGAAATAGAAAAATCAAATGCGTTACCAAACGGATTGCTCCAAACTTGTTCCTATAACATAAACAAAGAAATAGAGAAATAGAAATTTTATCACGTGTGCTCTTCTTGTTGTGGAACTCATTTAAGTTTTGATAGTTCTAGCATCCATTAAGATATCAATTACCCAATATCAACAAAGCTAATCATTTTTTTTTTTTGGTAGGGGATAAAAGCTAATTATTTATGCATGCAATAATATAGTCACTGTTTCAAGTCAAAATGCCCATTCATTGCTTTGCAGGATGAGAAATAAATTGTGCTTCAAATTTTAAAGAAGGGAAGTAAAATGAGGTTTTCTTACTTGATGTTCCTTTAATTAGCAAAAGCTTGATGATTCATCTATTGATCGTCAAAGACGAAATCATATTTGTTTTGCAAAAAGTGAATGGTTTAAAACATATTTTTTTAAAGATGATTGTTCATATTGTTTAAAATAACTCATAAATAAAAGATATTTCAATCGTTCACGAATATATTTAGATATATATTGTTGTCAATAATAAAAATACTTTTTATTAACTAATTATTTCAAGTGATTATTATTTTTTAATATTTTTTAAATCATTTATCTTTCGTGAAATAAACGAATTCAGACTATATTTTTAAAATGACACTCATATTTAAATCATATTTAGCTAAAAACAAGGTTTAATGAGAATCCGACATGATATGATGATATGCTTGATTTATTTTACTTTTGTTTCGATGAGTTGTCCTAAAGTGTTGTTAGGTCAATGAAATTAAAATTCAACAAAATTCTTAATTAGGGAAAAAAGAAAAGGAGGCCAGCGGTTGTTGGCGAGCCGGTGACCAACGCAGTGGCCATCGCCAGGGGGTAGTCAACAGGAGGTTCACTGCTGATTGAAATTGATCATATTGTAACGTTTTATCAAGTTATTTATTGTTGTTAATTATGTTATTATTATTAGTACATGTGATTAATTATTCCATATAACATGCCGCATTGATTATGGCTCCATTATTGTACTTTTTGCTTTGCTTTGTTGGACCTTTACAGATGTGAGCGATCGGCGAGCTCCATGCGTGTATTCTTCTGCTTTAGCCCATTTTTATTGTCAGATGCGATATCAAAATTTCCATAAAATAATTGGAGGAGGAGATTCATCATATTTTTTTCAGAATATTCGCTGTAAGGTCTGCTTGCAATGATATGATGTATAGCTAAGAGCATATATACTCTAGAATTCTATTAAATTGTAGTCGATTAGATCCTTATTGATTGATAGGAGAACTATTCAATCTTTTTTTTTTTTTTTTTTTTTTGTAGTATCTTAGAGTGTGTTCGACCCTCCGATAAAATCAATCTAAAACCTCTAGCTTAATTTTATGGAAAAAATGATACAAATAGTCTTGCATTATGATTTACGTGTAATGTTATTTCTGAACTTATAATTTGTTCGACGTGATCTTTGAATTAATAGTGCATAATCAATCTGATCTTAAATTATAAAAAATGTTTAATGCCGTCTTTTTGTTAATTCAAATTAACAAAATCCACTAGACTTCCAATCCATTGAGTTTGAAAGGTGGACAACAAAAATAAGTTACATGTGGATTATTAAAGTAAAATATTAATCTCAAATTAAGATATAATAATTAATGCCATCAAATAATAAAAGATATGTGAATGCCCTAATTTTTTTCTTCATTTCCTAAAGTGAGATGGACATGCCGACTCATCATTTTTAAAAATCCCATCAAACATGTCCGATTTGTCATTGAGCAAAGAGAAGGACTACATTGGACATTACCAATAATCATGAACTATACAGAATAAATCAAGAGACAACATTGCATATCGAGCTAAAGTTATGGGATAATTTACATCGTTTTTCCCAGTTTTACAGGGCGCTAAAAATAAATAAATCCTAATTGCAAGAAAATTCATTGGAGGGTTTAGTAAAGAGCAGAGTTGCATGGCCATCCTCGTGTCGTGTTTCGCAATTCCTTTTGTGCGAGTCTTGAAACGTCGGTACGAAGGTTCTCTCCATTTGGTGTTCTCACGAAGGGTCTCCAAAACATTGTTCTCTCCGACGGCAGAGACCCCTTGCGCTTTGATGTCAAGCCACTCGTCATCGGATACACCGAAGAGCATGCAACATCGTTCAAAGAATCAGTCGTGAACAGTGCAAGCTAGGTCGCTCGAAAATTTCTAGGGTTTCAGGCGAAATTCGTGTGATTGTCGGGGTGATTTAGGCATGATTGTTTGATTTCTTACTATGTGGTTCACATCATGCGCATGCACAAATCCGCCTTATCATCTTTGTAGAGTGGGTCGGATGAGTCATATAGAGCGTGAACGTTTTCATAGCGAGCAAAATTGAAAAGTTATAAAAGGCGAGTATAACCACCGTAGATTTTAATGAAAATCGGTGCATTTTTTATTATCAATTTTCACTTCAATTATGGAAATAAATTCCCAACTACAAAATTTTGTAAAGAAGAGACACAAAGAAATAATAGTCATTAATATGAGGAATAAAGTTAATACAATAAAAAAGTTTTCTCAATTATAACAGGGATGTAAGACTTTCTATTGGTTGAAAAATGATGTTGTCATTCAAAATATTTTTACAAATTATGTCATAATTTTGTGTGTGGTGCCTTACTATGTGCTTAAACGTCTATATTTGCATGGACCGGTTGATTTTAGATAAAATAATTACTAACATAATCGGCTTGTGCAATCTTTAAATTACTTATCTTGAAAAGAAAAGAAAAAGAAGAAAGAAATTGTCCGAGAGGAAATTCCCCGACGTTGTAATTATCAATGCAATGCACAGTAAATTGTATATAAAAATTATTAGGTAACGGTAAATAACTAATAAGTCGGTTTAGACTCTGTAGATGTTAGATGACAAAGGAGGGGCTGTTTGGTCAATTGGCCCAGAAATAAAGAAGAACGTTAAAAATGGGAGAGTATTTGTGGACTCCTGCGGATGTTACTTTTGCCACTACTACTCCTAGCGGTTTCATTTCCTCTTCCTCTCCCCCTCTCTCTCTCTCTTGAAGATTTGGTTTGGTGTTGGTGGGCTGTCCTCATTTCTTCTCCAACCCCTCTTTTCACGCCAGGAACGAGTTCCGCCCTCTGGATTTCCGCTCGGTTCCTCTCCCGGGTCGGGGTTCTTGGGGAGCATTTTGGCTGTCTGGCTTCGTCTCTTGATGGGTCTGGGTCTTTAGTTGGTTCTTGCTTCTTTTGAGGAGGACATTTCGAAGGGAGAGAAGGAAGAGCTCGAGAAAGATGGCGGAGCAGCCTGAAGTGTTGGAGGCGGTGCTGAAGGAGACTGTGGATTTGGTAATGGATCTGAGGCCGAAAAGTTGGGGCTTTTGTTGCAGCTCGCTTTGCTGATGTTTCTTTTTTTTTTTTTTTTCCTTCTCTTATGGGGTCGTGTCTGTGGGTTTTTCTGGTTTTGGGGGGTCTGAGGATTTCGTTCTTGCAGGAAAATATACCCATTGAGGAAGTGTTTGAGAATCTGAGATGCAGCAAAGAAGGTCTCACTACTCAGGCAGCCGCGGAGAGGCTCGCCATTTTTGGCCATAATAAACTTGAAGAGAAAAAGGCATTGACATGATCTGTTGCTACATTATACCCAGTTGTTCTCGTTGTCTGGTGATTTCACTCCTGTTTTTCCCTTAAATTTTTGTACTTTACGGTGTGTATCAGGAGAGCAAGTTCTTGAAGTTTCTGGGTTTTATGTGGAATCCTCTGTCGTGGGTCATGGAAGCTGCTGCAATTATGGCCATTGCTCTTGCAAACGGAGGAGTGAGTTGTTGCTTTTGAGTTGCATTATTTGTGCTTCATTGTTCAGTTTCTGGAAATCTTGTCCTATTATCTGTGCTTTGCCTTTTGCAGGGAAAGCCTCCGGATTGGCAAGACTTTGTTGGTATTATCACTCTGCTCGTGATCAACTCAACAATCAGTTTCATAGAGGAAAATAATGCAGGTAATGCCGCAGCTGCTTTGATGGCCCGCCTGGCGCCCAAAGCAAAGGTATATCGCTTCCTTTTTCTTTTTGTTTTTATGTTGATTCTCTTGGTGGAAAGTTGCTGATCGGTGTTTTCAGAATATTCTTAGCTGAATTAATTGAAATTTGAGTGTGTTAAAGGTTCTTCGCGATGGGAGGTGGAATGAGCAAGATGCCGCTGATTTGGTTCCTGGTGATATAGTTAGTGTCAAACTTGGCGATATTATCCCTGCTGACGCCCGTCTACTTGAGGGAGATCCGTTGAAAATTGACCAGGTTGGATATTTCTTCTATTAGTTACAATATAATTATATGAGATGCGTGGCTTTCTTTGATGAAGCGATTTTGCTGTTGAATTTGCAGTCTGCTCTCACTGGCGAATCTCTTCCAGTTACTAAAGGCCCCGGAGATGGTGTCTACTCTGGGTCTACTTGTAAGCAAGGAGAAATTGAAGCAGTAGTTATTGCCACTGGTGTTCATACTTTCTTTGGGAAGGCTGCTCACCTTGTCGACACCACTAACCAAGTGGGACACTTTCAAAAGGCAAGAAGATAAAGACAGAATCCATCTTTTATTACGAATAAATGTGAATTAACTCATCTTGTACCGGTGGTTTTGCAAAGGCGTGCTTTGATGAGTGCATTGAGTTCTTTACTCATAACTAGTATTGATATCTTGTAGGTTTTGACTTCTATTGGGAACTTCTGCATATGCTCGATTGCTTTGGGGATGATTATTGAGATTATTGTCATGTACCCCATTCAAGATAGGCAATATCGTCCTGGAATTGACAATCTTCTTGTGCTTCTTATTGGAGGTATTCCAATTGCCATGCCAACTGTTCTCTCAGTCACAATGGCCATTGGTTCTCATAGACTAGCTCAACAGGTTAGTTAGGGTCTTCAACTCGATTCTATCTCACAGAGGTTAGATAGTTGATGTGGCTATGATGACTCTGGTTTCAGGGAGCTATTACCAAGAGAATGACTGCTATTGAAGAGATGGCTGGTATGGATGTTCTTTGCAGCGACAAAACTGGGACACTGACATTAAACAAGCTCACTGTTGACAAAAGTTTAATTGAGGTTGGTTGAGGATCTTGTTGGATGCTGTTCACTGTGTTGGGGCATTTCATTCAGCTTTGGCCATTTTTGAACCTATTGCTTAAACATGATACTAGGTTTTTGCAAAAGGAGTAGATCCAGATACTGTTGTTGTGATGGCAGCTAGAGCTTCGAGAACGGAAAACCAAGATGCCATAGATGCTGCTATAGTAGGGACGCTGGCAGACCCGAAGGAGGTGAGTTTTAAATGTCAAGCTGCTCATCCAGTTCTACCTTGCTGCCTTTTTTGGTCACCTGACTCTTAATCTTGTTCTCTTTTGCTGCCTACCTACCAATCATAAGGCCCGGGCTGGAATTCAGGAGGTACATTTTCTTCCATTCAATCCCACAGACAAGAGGACTGCATTGACTTACATTGACAGTGAAGGAAGAATGCATAGAGTTAGCAAAGGCGCACCCGAGCAGGCAAGTTTACATATCTGTACAGGTTTTTCTTCTCTCAACTTGATTGGAGAAATTCAAAGCTCATCGTGCTTTAAATTATCCTCAGATTCTAAACATGGCCCACAACAAGTCGGAGATTGAACGTCGCGTCCATGCAGTGATCGATAAGTTTGCTGAGCGTGGCTTACGATCTCTGGCAGTAGCATACCAGGTTCTGCTCCTTGTTGAATTGACATGTTGCACAACAATTTGAAAGGATTTGCTCATATCTTCAGTTTTGTTGATTAGTCCGGTTTGATCCATGTTATCTACTCAGGAAGTTCCAGAAGGAAGGAAGGAGAGTCCTGGAGGCCCATGGCAATTCATTGGTCTCATGCCTCTTTTCGACCCCCAAGGCATGATAGTGCGGAGACAATAAGGAGGGCTTTGAATCTTGGGGTGAATGTCAAAATGATTACAGGTATGTTGGTTATTTTGGAGGCGATATAATGCTCTGGCTTCCTCTGCCAAGAGGAGGTCATGTGAACCTGGCTTAGTGTAAAAGTCGATCCACCTTGTTGAATTGATAACCTTCCACTGTTGCTATAAGATCATGCATGAACTTTGACTATGGGTGCTCTAGCTGACTAAAAATACATGGCATTAATGTGTTTCATCTGCCATTCAGAAGTTCTATGTCTAATATCTTGTGGAAGCCCAAAATTGGACCCTGCGGAAGTCTCTCCTTGGACAGGGGTTCATGCATAGAGTTTGACTTTAGTGCTGGGGCTTTGTGATGATGTCCTTGTTTGAAGTACCATCATGCTTTTGTTTTTGCTATTATGCAATCATTCATTCTTTCATCTGCAATGCTTTTAGTTTATCTGACATAATGCTGTCATGTGTGTGAATCTGGGTTCTTACCGTATTAAAATCCCTGTTGAATTTTTAGTTTCCTCAATGGCCACATATGAACTAGTGGTGCTGAATTTTTGGTTGTTGCCTTGCATCAACTTTCGCTTTGTTCGTCTTTGTTGCTAACCTCTGCATATTTTGTCAGGGGATCAACTGGCAATAGGAAAAGAAACCGGTCGCCGCTTGGGAATGGGAACCAACATGTACCCTTCATCAGCTTTATTGGGCCAGGACAAGGATGAGTCCATTGCAGCGTTACCAATTGATGAGCTCATAGAAAAAGCAGATGGTTTTGCTGGCGTTTTCCCTGGTAAATACTGTGTTTATGTGTCTTGATATAATTGCTTTTTTTTTTTGGGCTTTTGCCATAAGCTATGTGCATATGCTGTACGCTATTGAGTGTGTCGACATTTCATACTTTAGAACACAAATATGAGATTGTGAAAAGACTTCAAGCAAGGAAACATATCTGTGGGATGACTGGAGATGGGGTGAATGATGCTCCTGCTCTTAAGAAGGCTGACATTGGAATAGCTGTTGCTGATGCAACTGATGCCGCCCGCAGTGCTTCTGACATTGTCCTCACTGAACCTGGCCTTAGTGTCATCATCAGTGCTGTTCTCACTAGTCGGGCAATCTTCCAAAGGATGAAAAACTATACTGTAAGCTTCAACCCTAAGAATATGTTTTTTTGACTCAACTATGTGATTTGCGAGATCTCTAGTCTTTAAGTATTTGATCTTTCTTTTCAGTAGTTACACATTAATTTTTGTTTCTTACGTTTTACAGATCTATGCAGTCTCTATTACAATCCGTATAGTGGTGAGTAGTCATAATTTTTCCTTTTGATGTGGAATATATGACAAATCTTTTCATCATCCTAATATCCAGGGTCCCTCTTTGATCTTGTGACAGCTTGGCTTTATGCTGCTGGCCCTCATATGGAAATTCGATTTTCCACCTTTTATGGTGCTGATTATAGCCATTCTGAATGATGGTTAGCTCATTCTTACTCCCTCTGATCATTGTTGAGAATTTTTTTCTGCATTCTTATCCGATCTTTTGTAGATCTATCCATTCTTTTACTGTAATTTACTATAATGGTGAAACCTGATGTGCCCTTTTCATCTCTGTAATTGATTAAACTACTAATCAGACATTTGTGATTCATGTAGAAGCATTCCTACCTTCCTTTCTTTGCTTGATTTTCTAGTTTTGAAATTTATCTTTGAATTTTCAGGTACCATTATGACAATTTCAAAGGATAGGGTGAAACCCTCGCCTCTACCAGACAGCTGGAAGCTATCTGAAATTTTTACAACTGGCGTTGTCCTCGGCAGTTACCTGGCTATGATGACAGTTATATTCTTCTGGGCAGCATACAAAACGGATTTTTTCCCGGTACATTCATCTGAATCTGCAGTCTTGGATCTGAAATCTTTGTGCTTATGGAAGCAAGCTTTGTTGTCAAAATCTCTTTGCCTGATAAACCTAGAAGTACCATGTTTTAGAAGTGGTATCATTTGGAATTCATCCCCTTTCTTCGAATGCAATTTGTTTGACACAAGCATTTAAGGTTTTATGTCCAATGAAAATTTTGTTATCACACTGGAACACGGTTGCTCGGGAGTATGAAGAGTAAAATTTTTTGGACTCTGTCCACCTACAAATTATTTCTTGGAGGGATATTCATTAGCCTGTAATTTGCAGAGAACCTTCGGGGTATCGACTCTGGAGAAGACTGCACACGACGACTTCCGGAAACTTGCCTCTGCAATATATCTGCAAGTAAGCACCATCAGTCAGGCCCTCATATTTGTTACGCGATCCAGGGGCTGGTCTTATGTTGAGCGTCCTGGATTATTGCTTGTAGTGGCTTTTATAATTGCTCAGCTGGTGAGTTATCTCCCGATCATTCTTGAGCTGTTTTTTCAGAAATTTTTTACTCAAGTAGAGAAGCCATTCATATCTTCCACACTGTGCAGATCGCTACTTTGATTGCTGTATATGCAAATTGGAGTTTTGCTGCAATTGAAGGAATTGGATGGGGTTGGGCTGGCGTGATCTGGCTTTATAACATAATTTTCTATATCCCGCTAGATTTAATAAAGTTCTTCACACGCTATGCCTTAAGTGGGCGGGCTTGGGATCTGGTTTTGGAGCAGAGGGTATGAAGTTCAGCAATTGGTTTATGATCTGTTGTCTTTGGGTGTTGCATCCTTATCAGTATGTTTCTTTGTTTGATCTTTCCTCAGATTGCGTTCACGAGGCAAAAGGACTTTGGAAAGGAGCAGCGTGAGCTTCAGTGGGCACATGCGCAAAGAACACTGCATGGATTGCAACCGCCTGACACTAAAATGTTTACTGAACGAGCCCATTTCACTGAACTCAATCATATCGCTGAAGAAGCGAAAAGAAGGGCAGAAATTGCTCGGTAGGTGAATTCTTAGAGATTAGTCTCACAGTGATTTGAAATCTCCTTTGAACTTTTATAGGTTGTTTACTTCGCCTCCTGATATTTTCCCTCTACTTCGCTGCTTCTGCAGGTTAAGAGAACTTCATACCCTGAAAGGTCACGTGGAGTCGGTGTTGAGAATAAAGGGCCTGGACATTGAAACGATCCAGCAAGCTTACACTGTCTGAAGTTGGCTCCCTGGAGGTGCAGTCCATCTTCTGTCCTTCAACGTTTGCACTGAGATAAGGACTTGTAATTAGCATGTCATGAGTAGTTATCATCTTAATTTCTGTTACCATATCCAATCTTCGGCACTTCAGGTGCTTTGCCGAATTTCATCTATTTGTGTCAGTTTTTAGTCAGCAAAATTCCCAAATCATGGGTGGAAATCAACTTGTGTTTTTACGTTCTCATTAGTGATATCTATATCATTCAGTGATATCAACTGCTCATCATGTTATTGTTTCCCTAAAGATTAGGTTCTCGGTGGACGACTAAGGACTGATCTTCGACACTTTTTACTAGTAGCCTCAAATTATCAAATGACCATGTTACAGAAGGAAACAGAAGCTAAATAATTTCCCATTGTTTTCTAGACGAAGGCTACTGTAATATTTTCTTCTTTTTTTCTCCGACAAGTCAAAACGACGGATGGTAATTTCAAGCGGCTGTTATTTCTGGACTTGGTTGATCTTCGTATCACAGAAAATCAAATTCAAAGGAAATTAGAAAATTCGAGATTTTCTATTTCTTTGGAAGTGACAATTTGAGCCGTTGCTTTACTATGAAGATTTGGAACCTGGCAATTATTGCCGATGTTGATTATGAGTATGTAAATGCTGGTGGATGATGCTCAGTTGCGTTATCTGACGTTTGAACTGCTGCAAATTTTGCTCATTTTTTATTTACTCGAAACAACCTGGCAAATTCTAATAGCAGCCGATTTAATCTGAGACTCTACCAACTCCAGGATTTTTTTTTTTTTTTTTTTTTTTTTCAGTTAAAGAAACATCCCATTTGTCTATACAGATATACAATAGACAAACGCTGTCCAATTGCAAACTAAGACAAATTTTAAGAAAATTCATAACAAAATATGTTCTAATGAATCATTGTAATAAGGTTAAGTAAGATTAGATGTCTCACGTTTAAAGAGTAGACATATGATTTTTTCAAACCAAAATCGGCAGCTGATCACCATCTTCAATGATAAGCACACATTGAAATCTCCATCTATTCTTACTGCTTTGACTTTGTGCTCACCTAGGTTTAGAGTAACAAAGTTGAGCGCACACATATTTGATACTTGTGAGAGCAAAATCTTCACGAAGCTTTTCTGATCTCATTCGAAAATGGAGCTGTATGCTAACGAAACCTGAGAGAAGTGAAACCCAAAATCATATGTACAAAAAGCCCAAATCTATACTAGATCGGGATGGAAGCCTCCCCATTTGGAGAGGAAAAATTTATAGATCTAGACTATATTATAAGAGAAACACTTCTCGACACGGGGGCAAAGTAAGCAAAAGAAAATAGAGAACCAAATCAGCCAAAAACAAAAGAAAATTAGGGAGGGTACGGAAAATCTAGCTCAAACCCTCCTCTCCTTGGAGATTGAAGAAGAGAGCTGTGTGAAAATGAGACGAGAGCAGAGAGCCATTTCAAACAGTGGTTCTGGTATCAAATTTGAACCTTAACTCCGGGGACGTGACGTTACATTCTTTTTCGCGTGAATAATTTTCTTGTCAAAATAGAAGACAAGCACGAGCATCCACGTGTGCTGTTCTAACCGATCGAGCTTTGATAAGGGCGTCATTGTTAGGTGTAGCAAAATACAGAAAATGAGGATCATATGTCACATGCATTCTTACGTGCTAAATTTGATTTGGTGATTCTTCTATTTTATGTTATGGTGGTTGAAGTAGGTGAGCGAGACCTTGTAAGACGGCGGTTGAAAATCATAAACTGTGATGAATGGACTTAAACCATTACACTTGCGTGCTTCTGGGGACTCTCAGCCTGTAGACTTTGGCTTCTCTCCTGCCGAACTTTTTAAAGAAAAATTACTTAATTAATTCTAAACTTATTATACGGAGACATCCATATGATAGATTTAAGATTGTTTGGACAATCTCTCCAACCTTTTCAAGTAGCTTCACAGCTCTACAAATATACTAAAGTGGTATAAAATATCTATCGATAAAAATTTAGGCACACAAAAGTCAAATTATCTTTGTATCTATAGATTGGAAGTGGCAGATGTTGAACTTCCTCGCAACAAGGCGTACGCACTGCCGTTACAAGCCATTATTGACCGAACATATAGTTCAATGAAGTTATACTCAGTATCAAAAGTCAATTCTCAATGCCAGAAGTCTAGAAGCTACTCTAAATACTAGATAGGCTCTGTATGTATCTATCAGCAGTCCATTGACTAAACCACTTACACCTACATGAGTTGCAAACTTGCAACAATGTTTTTTTTTGGTGAATAACTTGCAACAATGTTCATTGATGGTATGTGAGGAAAACTCCAAATAAGAGTTCGAAGTATTCTCATTTTTTCCAAATAAGGATTTAAAGTGAACTTTATTTCCAATAAAAGCTTAAAGTAGCCAAATAGTCTCAATTAAGGGTCTTTGGTGGGCTAGCGACTATTTCGGTCATTGGAAATAGGGTATTGTGGTAAGAAAATTGTAACTATATATATATATATATATTTTTTTTTTAAATTCCTTTTTTTTCTTTATTTATTTATTTACTTATTTTTCCTCTTCCGTTCCTCGGCCATTGCCGTCAATGGTTGGTGCAGGTCACTTGCCTCAACGAAGATGAGGCTGGTGAGGGTCACTCTTACCAGCGTATGACAAGGGTCGTCTCGCTTGGGCTAGGTGGGGCAAGGGGCACTCGAGCCAGATTTGCTGAGGGCGGCCCATGCCCTCTTTGGTGTAGGGTGAGCCTCACCCCTACTTGTAGCCCTTACACGATGCTAGTAAGGGCGACCATTGCCGGACGCCAAAGAGGGCCCATCGCCCGATGTCGAAGAGGGCGAGGGTTGCCCTTGCTTGATTTGGCGGAGAGCGCCCTCGCTTAACGCTGGTGGGGGCTGCCCTCACTAGCCCAGGCAAGACCCTCACCCAATGCCGATGAGGGTGGCCCTCGTCGGAGTCTAGTGACCTTCGTCATGGTCGACAGAGGGAAAGAGGAAAAAAAAAAAAAAAAAGGAAAGAAAAAGAAATAAACAGAAAAAATAAATTAAAGGACAAAAAAGTCCTTTGGTTTAAGACAATTTAGGCCATTTTTTGGAATTGATATAACAATTTCAGGCCTTCATTTGAAACAAGCTCTATTTCAGATCCTTATTTGAGATGATTTGACCATTTCAAACTCTTATTTAAAACAAAATTCACTTTGAGTCATTATTTGGAAAAATGAGAGTATTTCAGACTTTTATTTGGAATTTTTCCTGATATATGATCATCTGCCATCATCTGACAAAATCGGCAAATATCTATCTAGTAGGAATTAGCTTAATGGGTGAACTTCTTTGGTTTGGGCTAAATTATTCTGTAAACAATTCATATTCATAATGGTCGCGTGTGTAAACCAAAGTCACTACATAAATAGGTTTTCATTATTTAAAGCATTATTGGAATTCTACATATCTCAGACCGCTTTGCTACTAAAGTCTTTATGAAGGCTAGTTTTCAATGAGATGAATGTGATGATCTGATCCTCTGACACTAACATTCAAACATGATTCTGCTCATGTTGCTCCATTTCTATGTCCGCTTCAGGGCTGACAACATCTGCTACTTTATACTTGTACCACCTTGCACACACTAGAAAGTACACCAGGGTCAGAAACTCCAACGCAGCAATCAGGAAATAGTAATAGTCCAATTTTCCTTTATTCAGATCCTCCGGCAACCAGTTCCCGCCTTCCGCTCCTGTTGTGCTCTTGTGGACAATCGATATGAGTAGACTGCTCAAGTAACTCGAGACTGCCACGCCACAATAGTAAAGAGAACCTGCAATGCTCCTCATGTTCTCGGGGAACTGCTTGTAGTAAAATTCAACAAGGCTGATCGATGCGCATGCTTCGGTGAGGCCTGCAAGTGTGAACTGAGGGATTAACCACAAGGCTGACATTGATGAAATCGCGCCTCGTCTTGGATATTCCCCAAGAGTGGGCTTCGTCAGAGCTATTGATCTCCGGCGCTCTTCCACTATGGCAGACACCAGCATGGTTGGCACGCCAAAAAACAAGCCGATGCCCAGTCTCTGGAGGAGTGTGATGCCGCCTTGTTTCCCGGTAAGCCTCCGGAGGAATGGGACAATCAGTCGGTCGTAGATGGGTATGAAGATTGTCATGCTCAACATCAAGAAGACAACATACGATGCCGCTGGGATCTTGAAGCTGGTGTTCCCGAGGCGTCTGTCCATTTGAGTGGCCTGGAAGACTCCATAGGTGTTTTGTTGGACGATGACGAGGTAATAGAACACACCCGCTACCCAAATTGGCATCCCTCTTATAATACATTTCACTTCCTCCACTTGCTGCAAGCTGCAGAGTCTCCATGGATCAGCCGATGATCCATCCGGCTTTTTTTTGTCTTCAGCTGTCATGATTGCTGCTTTGTCGAGGCACCTGATGACAAAAGAACTAATTAAGCTTCGTCTCTGAACACGATCGTAGATCCAGCACATGTCAATGCAGCTCATTTTCAGTACCTGAATTGATCTGTGTAAGGAAGCTTGGAGTTGATAGTTTTTGGAGGAGTATAATTATGAAGAGAGTGCCAGGGTTGCACGGGCGTTGAAAGTCGGCATTTCTTTATGGCCACAACGATGACCTGCGCTACACTTGTTAGTGGACTACCTTCAGCTTTTACTTTCACATACACGTTCGATCCAAAGAAGAAAACTGATCTCGACAGGCCCATCAGAGTAGTTGGGATCAGAAACCCAACCGCCCAGCCCATGTTCGATTGAACGTACACGATCAGCGTCACCGAGACCATCTGCGCCAAAACCAAAGCGAAGAAATACCAATTGAAGAAGCTGTTGATCCCTCTCTTCCCTGATTCGGTCCCGGGATTGAATTGGTCGGCTCCAAATGCTAAATTGCAGGGGCGGATGCCGGCTGCCCCACAAATCAGCAGCCCGAACCCGGTATATAGGAAGGCCATCTGGCCGGCTGTTGGTCCAACGCATGTGGTGTTGTCGCCACATTCCGGCGGATGCAAATTCTGGGTTGCGGCCGTTAGTTGTATCACTTGCAAGCCCTAATTCAACAAGGCAGTAAATCAGCAGCATTCGGACAGCAACTTGCTTAAATGAAAACCCTAAATCCAGTACCACGAACTGTATAGTAGTTGCTGCTGCCTATTGAGAGTGAATCAGATCAGAAACAACATGCCCAATGGCAATGGAAATTGAAAATTCAAGCATGCCAAATCTGTGTATAGTTCTGACATGAAGTGTCTGCTCTGCACTAAATAACTGCTTGTAGCCCCAGTATCAGTGTGTCCAATATGGATTCGACGTGAGAGAGATCAAGAAGAAGAAGAAACAAATTACCAGATAAGAAAGGACTGTACAGAACGCAAGGGTCTTGAAGCGGCCAAGGTACGTGTCACACAAAAAAGCACCGATCAAGGTGGAGAAATTGGTGGTGCCATTGAGGATGTTGATGATGTTTGCGGCTGTGATGTTCTTCAGGTTGAACACAGTGGTGAGGTAGATCAAGAGGTTAGCCAAGGTCCCGAAGGTCCCGATTGCTCCCAGCTTCTCAAAAGTCTCATTTCCTGGGAAGTTTTTTCAGATTTTTCCCCATGGAAAATATTAAATTACGGCTTACGAGGAGAAATTTTCTATCGCGGGTCTGAACAAGAAGAGACTTTGTGGTCACCTATGATGAAGGGCATGGCCTTCCATCCTCTGTAGTTGATGGTCTCTTCACTTGTGACAGCATCTTCCTCCACTTCCATTTCTTCGGCGCTTCCATTGAGAAGCTGTTGCTCTCTCTCTGTGGCTTCTCCATTGGTGGGGTGGATGGCCTGTGCACTCTCATTCTTCCTCTCGTCCTCCATTCTTTGTTGGATGCTCCTACCGTCTCCCCGTCCCTCTGGGCTTTGTAGTGTCGCATAATTGACCAAATAGTCAATGTGAACGGGAGAATTCTTTTAATAATTGGGAGCAAATTTTCATGCCACTTCCTAATCCCAGCTACCCGAATTTTCTTCCACTCCCTCGAGTCTTGATTGGGAGAATCAATGCCATCTCTCTCTCTCTCTCGTGTGAAAAATATTTATGAAAGCAAGCTTCGTTTTAGGGGATTCTATCACCGTACAATCTTGCGAGGCTTGTCTTCTTGCGATTTGTTATGTCCAAACGTCAACGATAAAGCGTGGCCACCGGTCGTCATTGCTGACATAAGAGCCCATGTTTTTTTTTTTGTTTTTGGACAAGCATAAGAGCCCATGTTGGCAGACAACATTTTACTCCTTGATCGGTTGAAACATCCCCTGTGGTGTAGTACAAAAGGACCCAAAAAAAAGAAAAAATTAAATCATCATGCGGGCGATGAAGGTGGACCGGATTTTATACTATAGCATCAATATCTGGAAGCTGCCGCAAAAGTCTAAACCTCTCATGATTCCAGTCAATAGGTCACTCGGGTCCTACTTTGAAAACCGATGTGGACGTTGACGTAATCCAACCAACAATCGTGTATCCCTAGGAGAAAAAGGCAGACACGTGACATGGAAACCTAACGTATGCGCATGAAAAGAGAGGGCATTGATTTGTGCGTGAGGGTCTAGACTGATTATCTTATGGTTCGAAAGCTTCTCTCTTTTTTCACTTAAAAGCTTGGTCAAGTTCTAGAATATGTTGATTGGAGACCTACTTCTTTATTTTCCTTTCCAAGTAGTTTCTTTGTGCTCAGCTAATTGTTTAGATTACCCTGTTTGATGCCGAGAATTATGGTGCCACAATTTTATTCTCTTCCAACTGGTTTTCAGTTGAATGTTGCTTAAGATTGAGGCTTGATATTTGTTATACATGTACATGTCTAAGTCGACGTGCACGTTGTGATGAAGATAATGGTGGGTGACTTTTATCATCGTAAATTCTCTTCGTACTTAAATTAGGTGAGAAAGGAACTTGCAATCTCTAATCAACTACTTTTAGTAACTTGATCAAATGTTAAGAACATGAACCTTTGAAGAGGAAAAATACAGAAGGAGATAGGCGAATTTTTGTGGAAAACCTTTTTCAAATCAGAAAGTGAAAACTAGGTAATCTCTACATCATGAGTATGAGTATGAGAATTACAAGTACGAAAAATATTGCCATAATATACAACAAGACTTTATGGTATACATAGTTATAATGAAAATTACATGTATGCTATTAATAGTAGTAAAAAGCTCTATTCTTCACTTTAACGTGAAAATTAAATTTATCCCAATAACAGTAAAAGTTATGAGCTTTAATATTAGTTTTCTCTGTGAGACTTCACGACTCCATCAATCTCCCATTAGAGGCTGATCTTCAAAATATCAATAGTCTTTCATAATCTTCACTCATCTTTATAACCCAACTTGTCCTAGTGTGGTGACTTGCCATCACTAACCATGGAGGCCAATTGAGGCAATGCATAACCATAGTTTCTTCATGGTAACAACCTTTGTTAACATATTTGCTAGATGTTCCGCACCTAGAATCTTCTTTAATGACAATGTCCCATCATCTATCAATCGACAAATATGATGATAGTTTAACTCAATGTGCTTTGTTCTTGAATGAATTATTGGATTCCTTGCAAGACAAATAACACACTGATTGTCATTGAGAAAAGCATTGCTATCCTACTCTTTACCCGTCTCATTTAGCAAAATTTTTGACTAAATCATCACATTGCCAACTTCAGATATGTCAACTTACTATGCTTCGGTGGTTGAGAGAGACGTACATTTTTTAAGTCTAGACATCAAGTTGATTGCAATGCCAACTATCGGTAAAAACAAAACCCAAGGTACTATTCCTATTGTCCAAGTCACCACCAAGATTTGCATCCACAAAGTCTTATAAAGTTACACATTTTTTCATAAAACATAGTAATATAGCCAAAGTGCCTTTAGATATCTTAATAGCCACTTTACATCTTCCTAATACTTTGTCCTTGGATTAGCCATATATTTGCTCATAATTCCCATTGTGTGAGTTATGTCTGATATAGTACACACTACAGCATACACCAAATTGCTAACTAGATGACACAAAAGGCACCTTAGTCATATACTTCCGCTCTTCATCTGTCTTTGGCGACTACGTCTTCGAGAGCTTGAAGTGACTTTTCAAGGAGTACTTCTGGTTCTGCATTTTGCACTCTAAATCTGCAACACTTTTATAGTGTACTTTTCTTGAGATAATTTTAGAATTCCTCTAAATCTATCTCGCGTGATCTTCATCCCATGATCCAATTCACTACTCTCAAGCCTTTCATCTCAAACTCTTTTAATAATTGTTGCTTTAGCATGTTGGTCTTACTTATACTAGATCCTACAATAAGCATGTCATCGACATATAACAACAATATAATATAGTAGTCATTACATTTCTTGAAGTACTAACAGTGATCCATTCACTTTTAGTGAACATTGTATCATATACAAAGATGTTTGATTTCTTATACCACCTCCTAGAAGCTTGTTTTAAGTCATATAGACTTTTTCCCAACTTACAAATAGTTATACCATATATCTCCATCTAAGTTATCATGGTGGAATGAAATCTTGCTTTCGACTAATCCAGCTATAAATTCTCAGCAATGACAACACTCAACACTAACTTGATAATAGTTAACGTGACAACTAGAGAGAAAATCTATGTAGTCGGTTTCATTCTTTTTGCTGAAAAGCTTTTACTACTAACCATGCTTTATACCTCTTACTGTCATCAAGTTCTTCTTTAACCTGATACACCCATGCCTTCTTCCCATTTGATAGTTAACACCCAAGCTCTTTTCTTCTTGAGTGGATCCAACTCATCTCATATTACTAACTCCCACCCAACAGCATCTTTAACTTACACTACTTCCAAAAAATTTCACGGTTTGCTAGCATAAGTCAAAAGCAAATAATGCAATGACAGAAAATATCTCTATATAGGTTTAGATGTTTAATTAGATCTTCTTAAAGTTGGTTCAAGTGTATGTGATCCATCTGATTTTTTTTATTAGAGTCTACAACAATAGATTTAAGATTTTTAATCATAACACTCTAAAAACCCCCTCTAATTCAATCTCTCTAATCTTTACCCATTATTCCATCACACTAGACTTTATCATTTATCTATTATTGAACAAGATATTTTCATTGAATGTAACATCTTATTTTTCTATATTGTTCATCCCCCTAATGAAAAAAATATTTTTTAGCTTTTGCATCAAGTTTATTTCTTTTTTCAGAATTTTGGGCAAGCAAAATTTTTCATATGTGGGCTAACTCCCATGCATTAATTCTTTGTACAAAGTTGAGTGAAATGACGCACCTTAGTCTAGAATCCAAGGCTCAATCAAATTGTCAATGCTCAAAATTATAGCATCATTGTCAAGCGTCTCTTCAAGAGTCGCATCCATAAATTTCTCTATCTCTTTATTTTGATCTCCATACCGAATTTTCTTCATTGGGACTCCATAATCTTGTCTCATATGGCATATCTTTTCGCAATTCCAGCAACTTAGTTCACCACGAGATCTCAATTTACTTCTCCCTTTGGACTTTGATGTACCATGGGATTAGTTTCACCTTCATTGATTGCTTCTCCCTCTGTCTTAAATACTTTAGGTAGCACTTGAAAATTCTCTCGGCTCTCTTTTGCAAATTTTCTTGCTAAGAATTAAATCTTGAATTTCTTGAAGCTTCAATTTTTTTTTTTTTTTAAAACCAGATGAATAGCTCACTGCAGTCATAGCTGTACTATAACTTTCAGGTAGAAAAAAAAAACAAAATTAAAGCTTTTATCTCGTGATCACATCGAATTCATCGATGAGATTTATCATAGAAACCTTCGTTCATCTTTTTATTGAAAAGACAACACATTCTTTGTTGGATGCTCCTACCGTCTCCCCGTCCCTCTGGGTTTTGTAGCGTCGCATAATTGACCAAATAGTCAATGTGAACGGGAGAATTCTTTTAATAATTGGGAGCAAATTTTCATGCCACTTCCAAGTCCCAGCTATCCAAATTTTCTTCCAGCCTGGGCGAATCTTCCGTCTGACTTTAAAGACTTGGTCAGGTCCAGAAGTCTTTTAATAATTGGGAGCAAATTTTCATGCCACTCCCTAATCCCGTCTACCCAAATTTTCTTCCACTCCCTCGAGTCTTGATTGGGAGAACCGATGCCATCTCTGTCTCTCTCTCTCTCTCGCATGAAAAATATTTATGAAAGCAAGCTTCGTTTTAGGGGAATCTATCACCGTACAATCTTGCGAGGCATGTCTTCTTGCGATTGGTTTTGTCCAAACGTCAACAATAAAGTATAACCCCTACTACGGGAGTACTCACGGTAGGTTTGAATCTGAAAAATTGCGAATGTGTTTAGTAGCTTTTGGTGGACCCCACCGGCCGCAATGTGTTTAGTAGCTTTTGGTGGACCCCACCGGCCGTCTTGAGAGCTCATGTCGGCCGACAACATTTTCCTACACGATCGGTTGAAACGGCAAAAGCAAGCTTCGTTTTAGGGGATTCTATCACCGTACAATCTTGCGGGGCATGTCTTCTTGCGATTGTTTTTGTCCAAACGTCAACAATAAAGCGTGGCCACCGGTCGTCATTGCTGACATAAGATCCCATGTTTTTTTTTTTTTGGACAAGCATAAGAGCCCCATGTTTTTTTTTTTTTGACAGGCATAAGAGCCCATGTTTTTTTTTTTTTTTTTTACGAAGCATAAGAGCCCATGTTGGCAGACAACATTTTACTCCTCGATCGGTTGAAACATCCCCTGTGGTGTAGTACAAAAGGACCCAAAAAAAAGAAAAAAATTAAATCATCATGCGGGCGATGAAGGTGGACCGGATTTTATACTATAGCATCAATATCTGGAAGCTGCCGCAAAAGTCTAAACCTCTCATTATTCCAGTCAATGGGTCACTCGGGTCCTACTTTGAAAACCGATGTGGACGTTGATGCAATCCAACCAACAATCATGTATCCCTAGGAGAAAAAGGCAGACACGTGACATGGAAACCTAACGTATGTGCATGAAAAGAGAGGGCATTGATTTGTGCATGAGGGTCTAGACTGATTATCTTATGGTTCGAAAACTTCTCTCTTTTTTCACTTAAAAGCTTGGTCAAGTTCTAGAATATGTTGATTGGAGACCTACTTCTTTATTTTCCTTTCCAAGCAGTTTCTTTGTGCTCAGCTAATTGTTTAGATTACCCTGTTTGATGCCGAGAATTATGGTGCCACAATTTTATTCTCTTCCAACTGGTTTTCAGTTGAATGTTGCTTAAGATTGGAGGCTTGATATTTGTTATACATGTACATGTCTAAGTCGACGTGCACGTTGTGATGAAGATAATAGTGGGTGACTTTTATCATCGTAAATTCTCTTCGTACTTAAATTAGGTGAGAAAGGAACTTGCAATCTCTAATCAACTACTTTTAGTAACTTGATCAAATGTTAAGAACATGAACCTTTGAAGAGGAAAAATACAGAAGGAGATAGGCGAATTTTTGTGGAAAACCTTTTTCAAATCAGAAAGTGAAAACTAGGTAATCTCTACATCATGAGTATGAGTATGAGAATTACAAGTACAAAAAATATTGCCATAATATACAACAAGACTTTATGGTATACATAGTTATAATGAAAATTACATGTATGCTATTAATAGTAGTAAAAAGCTCTATTATTCACTTTAACGTGAAAATTAAATTTATCCCAATAACAGTAAAAGTTATGAGCTTTAATATTAGTTTTCTCTGTGAGACTTCACGACTCCATCAATCTCCCATTAGAGGCTGGTCTTCAAAATATCAATAGTCTTTCATAATCTTCACTCACCTTTATAACCCAACTTGTCCTAGTGCGGTGACTTGCCCATCATTAACCATGGAGGCCAATTGAGGCAATGCATAACCTTAGTTTCTTCACGGTAACAACTTTTGTTAACATATTTGCTGGATGTTCCGTGCCTAGAATCTTCTTTAATGACAATGTCCCATCATTTGTCGATTGACAAATATGATGATAGCTTAACTCAATGTGCTTTGTTCTTGAATGAATTATTGGATTCCTTTCAAGACAAATAACACACTGACTGTCATTGAGAAAAACACCGTTATCCTGCTCTTTACCTGTCTCATTTAGCAAATTTTTTGACTAAATCATCACATTGCCAACTTCAGATATGTCAACTTACTATGCTTCGATGGTTGAGAGAGTCATACATTTTTTAAGTCTAGACATCAAGTTGATTGCAATGCCAGCTATTGGTAAAAACAAAACCCAAGGTGCTAATCTTGTTGTCCAAGCCACCACCAAGATTTGCATCCACAAAGTCTTATAAAGTTACACATTTTTTTCATAAAACATAGTAATATAGCCAAAGTGCCTTTTAGATATCTTAATAGCCACTTTACATCTTCCTAATACTTTGCTATTGGATTAGCCATATATTTGCTCATAATTCCCATTGTGTGAGTTATGTTTGATATGCACACTACATCACACACCTAACTGCTAACTAGATGACACAAAAGGCACCTTAGTCATATATTTCCGCTCTTCATTTGTCTTTGGTGATTGCATCTTCGAGAGCTTGAAGTGACTTTTCAAGGAGTACTTCCCGGTTCTGCATTTTGAACTCTAAAGCTGCAACACTTTTGTAGTGTACTTTTCTTGAGATAATTTTAGAAATCCTCTAAATCTATCTCGCATGATCCAATTCACTACTCTCAAGCCTTTCATCTCAAACTCTTTTCACAATTGTTGCTTTAGCATGTTGGTCTTACTTATACTAGATCCTACAATAAGCATGTTTCGACATAAAACAACAAGATAATATAGTAGTCATTACATTTATTGAAGTAATAACAGTGATCCATTCACTTTTAGTGAACATTGTATCATACACAAAGATGTCTAATTTCTTATATTATCGCCTAGAAGCTTGTTTTAAGCCATATAGAATTTTTCCCAATTTACAAACATAATTTTCTTTTTTAGGAACCTAAAAACCTTCTAGTTATACCATGTAAATATCTCCCTCTAAGTTATCATGGTGGAATGAAATCTTTGCTTTTGACTGCTCTAAATATAAATTCTCAGCAACGACAACACTCAACACTAACTTGATAATAGTTAATGTGACAACTAGAGGGAAAATCTATGTACTCAGTTTCTTTCTTTTTGCTGAAAAGCTTTTACTACTAACCGTGCTTTATACGTCTTACTGTCATCAAGTTCTTCTTTAACCCGATACACCCATGCCTTCTTCCCATTTGATAGTTGACACCCAAGCTCTTTTCTTCTCAAGTGGATCCAACTCATCTCATATTACTAACTCCCACCCAACAGAATCTTTAACTTACACTACTTCCAGAAAATTTCATGGTTCACTAGCATCAGTCAGTCAAAAGCAAATAATGTAATGACAGAAAATATCTCTATATAGGTTTAGATGTTTAATTAGATCTTCTTAAAGTTGGTTCAAGTGTATGTGATCCATCTATTTTTTTTTTATTAGACTCTACAACAATAGATTTAAGATTTTTAATCATAACACTCTAAAAACCCCCTCTAATTCAATCTCTCTAGTCTTTACCCATTATTCCTTCACACTAGACTTTATCATTTATCTATCCTTGAACAACATATTTTCACCTTCATTGATTGCTTCTCCCTCTGTCTTAAATACTTAAGGTAGCACTTGAAAATTCACTTGGCTCTCTTTTGCAAATTTTCTTGCTAAGAATCAAATCTTGAATTTCTTGAAGCTTCAATTTTTTATTTTTTTTAAAACCAGATGAGTAGCTCACTGTAGTCATAGTTGTACTATAACTTTCAGGTAGAAAAAATAACAAAATTAAAGCTTTTACCTCGTGATCGCATCAAATTCATCGATGAGATTTATCATAGAAACCTTCATTCATATTTTTATTGAAAAGATGAAGCATCAAATATACATTGCTTAATGCCGAAGGCTTCTTGTGCATGTAGGATAATGTTCTCATAAATTTGCATGTTCTTCTCATTCTCGACGTTTAAGGCAATGAGCTTGCTGATCTAACAAGTCCCACTCTTATTGCTTGATTGAATCTAGTTTATATTTCAACAAAGGCCGACGCAAGTCTTCTGATACAATAGGTCCTTGATTTGTACATTCTAGAAACCAAAGTTCTTGTCATATACCTGATCAATCCTCATCTTCTCATTGTTTATATTCATGGGTCCCACTATCTTGCCAACCTATACCAAGTACTAGAAACGCAAATTTGAAAAGAAAAAGTATAGAAGAAGGCAAGGTTGACTTTGCCTAAATCTGGCGAGGTCGTGCTCGCCTAGCCATTAGCAAGGCTCGGCCTTGCCGGGCCACCTACAGGTCGGCGTCGCTTGGCGATGGCTTGGTGAAGCCGAGCCTCACCGATTGTTGGGTGAGCTTGGCCTCGCACAACCATGGTGAGGCTCGGCCTCGCCGGGCTAGGTGAGGTTGACCTCGCACCGTCTCGCCTAGATCTGGGAGGCCGAGGCTCGCCTTGGCCGGGCGAGCCTCCGGGCGAGCTCACCGAACCTTGCGCAGTTGGTCGCCGGCTACCAAGAAGGAGGAAGAAGAGAAAAAGAAAAAAAAAGAAAAAAATTAAAGTATTAAAATATTAAAAATTTTTTTAAGAATCCTACCAAATGCATTTCTATCTTAGGGACAGTTATTAAGTGCATTTTTTTTTCCAGAAATTATTCTCGGGAATATAATCAGAAAAAATCATTTATGATAAAAAATTATTCCTGAGAACAGAATCATTGCCAAAACGTGCCTTTAATATTTTGTGAAAGTAGACCAAATACTGCACTTTTTAAGTACGCAATTGAGTTTGGCCCAACTTATTATGTTTGGGCCATAATGGGCCTTGCCTAACATGAAGGCTCGATGGCACGGCGATCTATTTGGGTTTATGTACTTCTCAGTACTTCCCATTGGGAGGTGGCCTATATATGTAAAGTATACATATTCCAGTATTTGATTATTCGTATTCATCTGTCCTCTAAAAAGTACATAATTAAACAGAATATGACGGCTGATGCATAATTATTCGTGAGGGCTAATTACATAGGGAAATCCTAATATGGTATTACTTGGACACATTAACCCAAAATATTTTTTCGACACATATAAACCCTCAAAGTGGTACCATTATCCCAAATTTACTCTCCATTGACACTTCGTCCTCTTCTGCTGTGAACTGTCCTTCGTGTTGTCGCATGGCGACGTGCTGGCAAAGTTATTCCTATTCTACTTTTTTTGGTCAGTCTATTCTACTTAAAATACTCGATTTTGCCTAATTTTAGCCATGCGTGATCCAGTGGGGTCGTAACTCTTGATTAAGCTAGCTAAAAATGATGTCATTTCAGCCAAAAAAAATGTTGTTTTCTAGAAGGTCTCATGTAGTAACAATCCATATCGGGTCCGTCCCGTTCTCAATTGCCATCACTTAAGAAAATTAACGTCGAAATTAGATTGCAAGCTAACCGAGAGTAAAATTTGAGGATAGTGGCAAAGCAGAGATGGGTGGTCATTGGTCAAGCCCAAACCTTATCAGGCCTGCCTATATTATTCCTAAGCGCGCGCATCACAGAAAGTGCTACGAACAATTTTTCGGGCTAAGCTACTAGACTGGGCTTATAATTAAATAAATATTGTCCAACCCTCTTTCCGAAAAATGCTTTTCGGGCCATTGTACCCATGAATAGGTCTATCGGCACAGGCCTAATTTAATATGACCTAGAGAATATGAATTGGTCAAGAACATTTAAAAAAGGAAAAAGGTTATATAGAAAATCATTACGAATTATGTCTTTATCTGAGGCAAGTTACATGTGTTTAATAGGAATTAAAAAATGGAGCAAGTTTTCAAGCAACAGAAAGTAAGAACAATTCTGATTGATGGAGAGTACCCCGATGAGAGCGTCGTCAGGTTGGATTCTCGGGCTTATCCCACTCCTAGGTTGGTTGTTGCGGTGGTGGAATGAGATTCGATACGTATCGTCCATCGAGCGAAGAATTTCTGATGCTGGTGAGTAGTTGCCGCCAGGAAACATGGGCACTCCCTTCTTCGGGGAAATCTTCACCTTCCTCTGACACTTCAAGATTCTCTGCCGCCTGGACGAGTTCATAAACTCTAAAAGATGGAAGTGTAGTCACCATTCGACATTGAATTTTTAGATTGAAAATTTGTGACCTGAACTTATGCTGCATCGTATTTGAAACTGTGACAAAAACTAAACCAAGTGATGGAGTAATGATTGTCTGAGGTTTCTACTAATTTCTCTATACAGGTTTCAAGTATGGTGATGGAGTAGGAATGCGCAGGACTCCCCTCTTCGGAACGCCTTCCTTTATAGCATGCTTCCCAATAGTGAACAAGTTTGTGTTTGGAGCTGATGACAAATTCGTCCCGGAATGGTCGAAAGTCGATCTTGTGGGCGCAAATTCTCTAGTGGTGGTTCAAGGAAGGGCACATCGATGTGGGTCGTTTACTGTATTTCCAAGTCACCTTGATGGTCTAAAGAAACTCCTGGTTTGAAAATCATCCGACTTTGTAAAGCTTTATCATCAAAACCTTAACCACTGTTTCATCTGCAATATGTTAATCTCAGACTCAAACTGATGGCCATTAGCAAGAACTAGAAGGGGGAGTTCCTTGGAAGGATGAGATGGTTGTTCAGAAAACTGTTAATAAAACGATCCAAAAATTTCTGAAGCTGACAAATAGAAACATAATACAGGTGGTAGAGGAAACAATAAGTATTACCAGTAGTCGTTTTCATGCTCAAATTAGTAATAAAGGATGTCGATTATAAAGGTATGGGACTATACTTTGTTATAGATGGTTGTCTCTGAGGCCATTTTTAACTGGCGAATTGAGAGAAAATCGTATTGACAAGACGATTTCAGTACCTGGAAGGTGATTCTTTGGATTAGATTTATAGTAACAAATTCCTGAATTTCTGCTGGTTGTAGGATGTCTAAGGGCTGGAAGGTGATTCAACTCTAAGAATATGTTTTCTTGACTCAACAGTGTGATTTGGGAGATCTCTAGTCTTTGTGTATATGCTCCTTCTTTTCAGTAGTTACACATTAATTTTTGTTTCTTACGTTTTACAGATCTATGCAGTCTCTATTACAATCCGTATAGTGGTGGTGAGTAGTCATAATTTTTCCTATTATGTGGAATATATAACAAATCTTTTCATCATCCTAATATCCAGGGTCCCTCTTTGATCTTGTGACAGCTTGGCTTTGTGCTGCTGGCCCTCGTATGGACATTCGATTTTCCACCTTTTATGGTGCTGATTATAGCCATTCTGAATGACGGTTAGGTCACTCTTACTTCCTCTGATCATTGTTGAGAATTTTTTTCAGCATTCTTGTCCGATCTTTTGTAGATCCATCCATTCTTTTACTGTAATTTACTATGATGGTGAAACCTGATGTGCCCTTTTCATCTCTGTTATTGATCAAACTACTAATCAGACTTTTGTGATTCATGTAGAAGCATTCCTACCTTCCTTTGTTTGCTTGATTTTCTAGTTTCTTGAAATTTATCTTTGAATTTTCAGGTACCATCATGACAATTTCAAAGGATAGGGTGAAACCCTCTCCTCTACCAGACAGCTGGAAGCTAGCTGAAATTGTTACAACTGGCATTGTCCTCGGCAGTTACCTGGCAATGATGACAGTTATATTCTGCAGGGCAGCATACAAAACAGATTTTTTCCCGGTACATTCATCTGAATCTGTAGTCTTAAATCTGGAATCTTTGTGCTTATGGAAAAAGCAAGCTTTGTTGTCAAAGTCTCTTTTCCTGATAAACCTGGAAGTACCATGTGCCAGAAGTGGTATCATTTGGAATCCATCCCCTTTCTTCGAATGTAATTTGTTTGACACAAGCATTTAAGGTTTTATGTCCAGTGAAAATTTTGTTATCACACTAGAACGGGGTTACTCGGGAGTATGTGCAGTAAATCCGAATATTGGGTAGCTGTCGTTAAACCAGGGAGAATACTTTATGAATTGGGTGGTGTAGCAGAAAATATAGCCAGAAAGGCTATTTTGGACTCTGTCCACTTACAAATTATTTCTTGAAGGGATATTCATTAGCCTGTAATTTGCAGAGAACCTTCGGGTATCGACTCTGGAGAAGACTGTGCATGATGACTTCCGGAAACTTGCCTCTGCAATATATCTGCAAGTAAGCACCATCAGTCAGGCCCTCATATTTGTTACGCGATCCAGAGGCTGGTCTTATGTTGAGCGTCCCGGATTATTGCTTGTAGTGGCTTTTGTAATTGCTCAGCTGGTGAGTTGTATCACGATCATTCTTGAGCTGTTTTTTCAGAAATTGTTTTACTCAAGTAGAGAAGCCGTTCATATCTTCCACACTGTGCAGATCGCTACTTTGATTGCTGTATATGCAAATTGAAGTTTTGCTGCAATTGAAGGAATTGGATGGGGTTGGGCTGAAGTGATCTGGCTTCGTAACATAATTTTCTATATCCCGCTAGATTTAATAAAGTTCTTCACACGCTATGCCTTAAGTGGGCGGGCTTGGGATCTGGTTTTGGAGCAGAGGGTATGAAGTTCAGCAATTGGTTTATGATCTGTTGTCTTTGGGTGCTGCATCCTTATCAGTATGTTTCTTTGTTTGATCTTTCCTCAGATTGCGTTCACGAGGCAAAAGGACTTTGGAAAGGAGCAGCGTGAGCTTCAGTGGGCACATGCGCAAAGAACACTGCATGGATTGCAACCGCCTGACACGAAAATGTTTACCGAACGAGCCCATTTCACTGAACTCAATCATATCGCTGAAGAAGCAAAAAGAAGGGCTGAAATTGCTCGGTAGGTGAATTCTTAGAGAGATTAGTTTCACAGTGATTCGAAATCTCCTTTGAACTTTTATAGGTTGTTTACTTCGCCTCCTGATATTTTCCCTCAACTTCGCTGCTTCTTCTGCAGGTTGAGAGAACTTCATACCCTGAAAGGTCACGTGGAGTCGGTGCTGAGAATAAAGGGCCTGGACATTGAAACGATCCAGCAAGCTTACACTGTCTGAAGGAGGCTCCCTGGAGGTGCAGTCCATCTTCTGTCCTTCAACGTTTGCACTGCGATAAGGACTTGTAATTAGCATGTCATGAGTAGTTATCATCTTAATTTCTGGTACCATATCCAATCTTCGGCACTTCAGGTGCTTTGCCGAATTTCATCTATTTGTGTGTCAGTTTTTAGTCAGCAAAATTCCCAAATGATGGGAGGAAATCAACTTGTGTTTTTACGCTCTCATTAGTGATATCTATATCATTCAGTGATATTAGCTGCTCATCATGTTATTGTTTCCCTAAAGATTAGGTTCTCGGTGGACGACTAAGGACTGATCTTCGACACTTTTTACTAGTAGCATCAAATTATCAATGACCATGTTACAGAAGGAAACAGAAGCTAAATAATTTCCCATTGTTTTCTAGACGAGGGCTACTGTAATATTTTCTTCTTTTTTTTCTCCGATAAGTCAAAACGACGGATGGTAATTTCAAGCTGCTGTTATTTCCGGACTTGGTTGATCTTCGTATCAAGAAAAACAAATTCAAAGGAAATTAGAAAATTCGAGATTTTCTATTTCTTTGGAAGTGACAATTTGAGCCGTTGCTTTACTATGAAGATTTGGAACCTGGCAATTATTGCCGATGTTGATTATGAGTATGTAAATGCTGGTGGATGATGCTCAATTGCGTTATCTGACGTTTGAACTGCTGCAAATTTTGCTCAATTTTCATTTACTCGAAACAACCTGGCAAATTCTAATAGCAGCCGATTTAATCTGAGGCTCTACCAGCTCCAGGATTTTTTTTTTCAGTTAAAGAAACATCCCATTCTTCTATACAGATATACAATAGAGAAACGCTGTCCAATTGCAAACTAAGACAAATTTTAAGAAAATTCATAACAAAATATGTTCTAAATAAGAAGATGAATCATTGTCATAAGGTTAAGTAAGATTAGATGTCTCACGTTTAAAGAGTAGACATATGATTTTTTCAAACCAAAATCGGCAGCTGATCACCATCTTCAATGATAAGCACACATTGAAATCTCCATCTATTCTTACTGCTTTGACTTTGTGCTCGCCTAGGTTTAGAGTAACAAAGTTGAGCGCACACAGATTTGATACCTGTGAGAGCAAAATCTTCACGAAACTTTTCTGATCTCATTCGAAAATGGAGCTGTATGCTAACGAAATCTGAGAGAAGTGAAACCCAAAATCATATGCACAAAAAGCCCAAATCTATACTAGATCGGGATGGAAGCCTCCCCATTTGGAGAGGAAAAATTTATAGATCTAGACTATATTATAAGAGAAACACTTCTCGACACGGGAGGAAAGTAAGCAAAAGAAAATAGAGAACCAAATCAGCCAAAAACAAAAGAAAATTAGGGAGGGTACGGAAAATCTAGCTCAAACCCTCCTCTCCTTGGAGATTGAAGAAGAGAGCTGTGTGAACATGAGAGGAGAGCAGAGAGCCATTTCAAACAGTGGTTCTGGTATCAAATTTGAACCTTAACTCCGGGGACGTGACGTTACATTCTTTTCGCATGAATAATTTTCTCGTCAAAATAGAAGACAAGCACGAGCATCCACGTGCGCTGTTCTAACCGATCGAGCTTTGATAAGGGCGTGATTGTTAGGTGTAGCAAAACACAGAAAATGAGGATCATATGTCACATGCATTCTTACGTGCTAAATTTGATCTGGTGATTCTTCTATTTTATGTTATGGTGGTTGAAGTAGGTGAGCGAGACCTTGTAAGACGGCGGTTGAAAATCAGAAACTGTGATGAATGGACTTAAAACCATTACACTTGCGTGCTTCTGGGGACTCTCAGCCTGTAGACTTTGGCTTCTCTCCTGCCGAACTTTTTTAAGAAAAATTACTTGATTAATTCTAAACTTATTATACGGAGACATCCATATGATAGATTTAAGATTGTTCGAACAATCTCTTCAACTTTTTCAAGTAGCTTCACAGCTCTACAAATATACTAAAGTGGTATAAAATATCTATCGATAAAAATTTAGGCACACAAAAGTCAAATTTATCTTTGTATTTATAGATTGGAAGTGGCAGATGTTGAACTTCCTCGCAACAAGGCGTACGCACTGCCGTTACAAGCCATTATTGACCGAACATATAGTTCAATGAAGTTATACTCGGTATCAAAAGTCAATTCTCAATGCCAGAAGTCTAGAAGCTACTCTAACTACTAGATAGGCTCTGTATGTATCTATCAGCAGTCCATTGACTAAACCACTTACACCTACATGAGTTGCAAACTTGCAACAATGTTCATTGATGGTATGTGAGGAAAACTCCAAATAAGAGTTCGAAATATTTTCATTTTTTCAAATAATGATTTAAAGTGTAATTTATTTCCAATAAGAGCTTAAAGTAGCCAAATAGTCTTAAATAAGGGTCTTCGGTGGGCTGGTGACTATTTCGGTCATTGAAAATAGAGTACTGTGGTAAGAAAATTGTAACCATATTTTAAAAAAAAAAAAATTCCTTTTTTTTCTTTTATTTATTTATTTACTTATTTTTCCTCTTCCGTCCCTTAGCCATTGCCGTCAATGGTTGGTGCAGGTCACTCGCCTCAACGAAGATGAGGCTGGTGAGGGTCGCTCTTACCAACGTTGGACAAGGGTCGCCTCGCTTGGGCTAAGGTGGGGCAAGGGTCACTCGAGCTAGATTTGGTGAGGGCAGCCCATGCCCTCTCTGGTGTTGGGTGAGGCTCACCCTTACTTGTAGCCCTTACACAATGCCAGTGAGGGCAACCATTGCCGGACGCTGAAGAGGGCCCATCACCCGATGCCGAAGAGGGCAAGGGTTGCCCTTGCTTGATTTGGCGGGGAGTGCCCTCACTTGACGCCGGTGGGGGCTGCCCTCACTAGCCCAGGCAAGGGTGACCCTCGCCCAATGTCGATGAGGGTGGTTCTCGCCTGAGTCTAGTGACCTTCGTCATGGCCGATGGAGGGAAAGAGGAAAAAGAAGAAAGAATAAAAAAGGAAAGAAAAAGAAATAAACAGAAAATAAATTAAAGGACGAAAAATTCCTTTGGTTTGAGAGAGTTTAGGTCATTTTTTGAAATTGATATAACCACTTCAGGCTTTCATTTGAAACAAGCTCAACTTCAGATCCTTATTTGAGATGATTTGGCCATTTCAAACTCTTATTTAAAACAAAATTCACTTTGAGTCATTATTTGGGAAAATGAGAGTACTTCAAACTTCTATTTGGAATTTTGCCTGATATATGATCATTTGCCATCATCTGACAAAATCGGCAAATATCTATCTCGTAGGAATTAGCTTAATGGGTGAACTTCTTTGGTTTGGGCTAAATTATTATGTAAACAATTCATATTCATAATGGTCGCGCGTATAAACCAAAGTCACTGCATAAATAGGTTTCTAATATCTAAAGCATTATTGGAATTCTACATATCTTAAACCAACTTGCTATGAAAATCTTTATGAGCCTAGTTTTCTATGAGATGAATGTGGTGATCTGATCCTCTGACACTAACATTCAAACATGATTCTGCTCATGTTGCTTCATTTCTTTATCCGCTTCAGGACTAACATCTGTTACTTTATACTTGTACCACCTTGCACACACTAGAAAGTACACCAGGGTCAGAAACTCCAACGCAGCGATCAGGAAATAGTAATAGTCCAATTTTCCTTTATTCAGATCCTCTGGCAACCAGTTCCCGCCTTCCGCTCCTGTGTTCTTGTGGACAATCGATATGAGTAGACTGCTCAAGTAACTCGAGCCTGCCATGCCACAATAGTACAAAGAACCTGCAATGCTCCTCATGTTCTCGGGGAACTGCTTGTAGTAAAATTCAACAAGGCTGATCGATGCGCATGCTTCGGTGAGGCCTGCAAGTGTGAACTGAGGGATTAACCACAAGGCTGACATTGATGAAATTGCGCCTCGTCTTGGATATTCCCCAAGAGTGGGCTTCGTCAGAGCTATTGATCTCCGGCGCTCTTCCACTATGGCAGACACCAGCATGGTTAGCACGCCAAAAAACAAGCCGATGCCCAGTCTCTGGAGGAGTGTGATGCCGCCTTCTTTCCCAGTAAGCCTCCGGAGGAATGGGACAATCAGTCGGTCGTAGATGGGTATGAAGATTGTCATGCTCAACATCAAGAAGACAACATACGATGCCGCTGGGACCCTGAAGCCGGTGTTCCCGAGGCGTCTGTCCATTTGAGTGGCCTGGAAGACTCCATAGGTGTTTTGTTGGACGATGACAAGGTAATAGAACACACCCGCTACCCAAATTGGCATCACTCTTATAATACATTTCACTTCCTCCACTTGCTGCAAGCTGCAGAGTCTCCATGGATCAGCCGATGATCCATCCGGCTTTTTTTTGTCTTCAGCTGTCACGATTGCTGCTTTGTCGAGGCACCTGATGACAAAAGAACTAATTAAGCTTCGTCTCTGAACACGATCGTAGATCCAGCACATGTCAATGCAGCTCATTTTCAGTACCTGAATTGATCTGTGTAAGGAAGCTTGGAGTTGATAGTTTTTGGAGGAGTATAATTATGAAGAGAGTGCCAGGGTTGCACGGGCGTTGGAAGTCGGCATTTCTTTATGGCCACAACGATGACCTGCGCTACACTTGTTAGTGGACTACCCTGAGCTTTTACTCTCACATATATCTTCGAACCCATGAAGAAGATTGCACATGATACGAGCATCAGAATTGCTGGGATCAATAGCCCAATCGCCCAGCTCATGTTCGATTGCACGTACACGATAAGCGTCACCGAGACCATCTGTGCGAAAATGAAGGTGAAGAAGTACCAATTGAAGAAGCTGTTGATCCCTCTCTTCCCTGATTCGGTCCTGGGATTGAATTGGTCGGCTCCAAATGCTAAATTGCAGGGGCGGATGCCGGCTGCCCCACAAATCAGCAGCCCGAACCCGGTATATAGGAAGGCCATCTGGCCGGCTGTTGGTCCAACGCATGTGGTGTTGTCGCCACATTCCGGCGGATGCAGATTCTTGAATGCTGCCGTTAGTTGTATCACTTGCAAGCCCTAATTCAACAAGGCAGTAAATCAGCTGCATTCGGACAGCAACTCGCTTAAATGAAGACCCTAAAGCCAGTACCACAAACCATATAGTAGTTGCTGCTGCCGATTGAGAGTGAATCAGATCAGAAACAACATGCCCTATGGCAATGGAAATTGAAAATTCAAGCATGCCAAATCTGTGTATAGTTCTGACATGAGGTGTCTGCTCTGCACTAAATAACTGCTTGTAGCCCCAGTATCAGTGTGTCCAACATGGATTCGACGTGACAGAGATCAAGAAGAAGAAGAAACAAATTACCAGATAAGAAAAGACTGTACAGAACGCAAGGGTCTTGAAGCGGCCAAGGTACGTGTCACACAAAAAAGCACCGATCAAGGTGGATAAATTGGTGGTGCCATTGAAGATGTTGATGATGTTTGCGGCTGTGATGTTCTTCAGGTTGAACACAGTGGTGAGGTAGATCAAGAGGTTAGCCAAGGTCCCGATTGCTCCCAGCTTCTCAAAAGTCTCATTTCCTGGGAAGTTTTTTCAGATTTTTCCGCATGGAAAATATTAAATTACGGCTTACGAGGAGAAATTTTCCCTCGCGGGTCTGAACAAGAAGAGACTTTGTGGTCACCTATGATGAAGGGCATGGCCTTCCATCCTCTGTAGTTGATGGTCTCTTCACTTGTGACAGCTTTTTCCTCCACCTCCATTTCTTGGGCGCTACCATTGACAAGCTTGTGCTCTCTCTCCGTGGCTTCTCCATTGGTGGGGTGGATGGCCTGTGCACTCTCATTCTTCCTCTCGTCCTCCATTCTTTGTTGGATGCTCCTACCGTCTCCCCGTCCATCTGGGCTTTGTAGTATCGCATAATTGACCAAATAGTCAATGTGAACGGGAGAATATTTTTAGTAAGTGGGAGCAACAGCTACCCAAATTTTCTTCCACTCCCTCGAGTCTTGATTGGGAGAACCAAAGCCATCTCTCTCTCTCTCTCTCGTGTGAAAAATATTTATGAAAGCAAGCTTCGTTTTAGGGGATTCTATCGCCGTACAATCTTGCGAGGCTTGTCTTCTTGCGATTTGTTTTGTCCAAACGTCGACAATAAAGTATGGCCCCTACTACGGGAGTACTCATGGTAGGTTTGAATCTGAAAAATTTTGAATGTGTTCAGTAGCTTTTGGTGGACCCCACCGGTCGTCATTGCTGACATAAGAGCCCATGTTGGCAGACAACATTTTCCTCCACGATCGGTTGAAACGTCGCCAGTGGGGTAGTACAAAAGGACCCAAAAAAAAAAAAAAACAATTAAATCATCATGCGGGTGGGGAAGGTGCGCTAAATTTGATATTACAGCATCAATACCAGGAAGCTGCCGCAAAAGTCTAAACCTCTCATTATTCCAGTCAATAGATCACTCGGGTCTTACTTTGAAAACCGATGTGGACGTTGATGCAATCCAACCAACGGTCCAACCAAATGGTTTTGCTCCGCAACATGTTTTTCTCATGAAAGGACAATCTGTGGACTCTCTGACTTTGTGCTTAGTGTCATGTATCCCGAGGAGAAAAAGGCAGACACGTGACATGGAAACCTAACGCGTTTACACGAAAAGAGAGAGCCTTGTTTTGTCCGTGAGGCAGTGGTCTGGACTGATTATCTTATGGTTCAAAAACTTTTTTTTTTTTTCACTTAAAAGCTCAGTCCAGATCAATTGCTTATCATTTTCCTGAACCCATTTTAAGTATCTTTGAAGAAGAGTTTCACTTAAATCAAAATCGGGATCGAATTAAGGGTGGTCAGGGCCTGCGATTATCATTGCCCAATTTTACTGTTGGGGTTGACTCCGAGAACAGAAACAGTTTAAGGACATGCTTAGGTCCGGACTGATTATCTTATGGTTCGAAAACTTTTCTCTTTTTTCACTTAAAAGCTTAGTCAAGTTCTAGAATTGTTGATTGAAGACCTACTTCTTTATTTTCCTTTCCAAGAAGTTTCTTTGTGCTCAGCTAATTGTTTAGATTACCCTGTTTAATGCCGAGAATTATGGTGCCACCAATTTTATTCTCTTCCAACTGGTTTTCAGTTGAATGTTGCTTAAGATCAGAGGCTTGGAATTTTTTATACATGTACATGTCTAAGTCGACGTGCATGTTGTGATTAAGATAATGGTGGGTGACTTTTATCATCGTAAATTCTCTTCTTATTTAAATTAGGTGAGAAAGGAACTTGCAATCTCTAATCAACTACTTTTAGTAACTTGATCAAATGTTAAGAACATGAATCTTTGAAGAGGAAAAATACAGAAGGAGATAGGCGAATTTTTGTCGAAAACTTTTTCAAAATCAGAAAGTGAAAACTAGGTAATCTCTTCATCATGAGTATGAGTATGAGAATTAAAACTACCAAAAATATCTCCATAATATATAACAAGACTTTGTGGTATACATAGTTATAATGAAAATTACATGTATGCTATTAATAGTAGTAAAAAGCTCTATTCTTCACTTTAACGTGAAAATTAATTTTTCCCAATAACAGTAAAAGTTATGAGCTTTAATATTAGTTTTCTCTGTTAGACTTTACAACTCCATCAATCTCCCATTAGAGGATAATCTTCAAAATATCAATAGTCTTTCATAATCTTCACTCATCTTTATAACCCAACTTGTGCTAGTGCGGTGACTTGCCCATCATTAACCATGGAGGCCAATTGAGGCAATGCATAACTTTAGTTTCTTCATAGTAAGAACCTTTGTTAACATATTTGCTGGATGTTCCACACCTAGAATCTTCTTTAATGACAATGTCCCATCATTTGTTGATTGACAAATATGATGATAGTTACACAATTTGCTTTGTTCTTGAATGAATTATTGGATTCCTTGCAAGATGAATAACACACTGACTATCATTGAGAAAAACATTGCTATCCTGCTCTTTACCTATCTCATTTAGCAAAATTTTTGAGTAAATCATCACACTGCCAACTTCAGATATGTCAAGTTACTATGCTTCAGAGGTTCAGAGAGACATATAGTTTTTAAGTCTAGACATCCGGTTGATGCTACAGGCAAAAACAAAACCCAAGGTGCTATTCCTCTTGTCCAAGCCACCACCAAGATTTGCATCCACAAAGTCTTATAAAGTTACACATTTTTTCATAAGACATAGTAATATAGCCATAGTGCCTTTTAGATATCTTAATAGCCACTTTACATCTTCCTATTACTTTGTTCTTGGATTAGCCATATATTTGCTCATACTCCCATTGTGTGAGTTATGTCTGATATAGTACACACTACATCATACACCAAACTGCTAACTAGATGACACAAAAGGCACCTTAGTCATATATTTCCGCTCTTCATCTATCTTTGGTGACTGTGTCTTTGAGAGCTTGAAGTGACTTTTCAAGGAGTACTTCCTAGTTTTGCATTTTGAACTACAAATATGCAACACTTTTATAGCGTACTTTTCTCGAGATAATTTTAGAATTCCTCTAAATCTATCTCGCGTGATCTTCATCCCATGATCCAATTCACTACTCTCAAGCCTTTCATCTCAAACTCTTTTCACAATTGTTGCTTTAGTATGTTGGTCTTACTTATACTAGATCCTACAATAAGCATGTCATCGACATATAACAAAAATATAATATAGTAGTCATTACATTTCTTGAAGTAATAATAGTGATCCATTCACTTTTAGTGAACATTGTATCATACAAAAAGATGTCTAATTTCTTATACCACCACCTAGAAGCTTGTTTCAAGCCATATAGACTTTTTCCCAACTTACAAACATAATTTTCTTTTCTAGGAATCTAGAAACCTTCTAGTTGTACCATATAAATACCTCCCTCTAAGTTATCATGGTGGAATGAAATCTTTGCTTTTGACTACTCTAAATATAAATTCTCAGCAACAACAACACTTAGCACTAACTTGATAATTGTTAACATGACAACGAGAGAGAAAATCTATGTAGTTAGTTTCATTCTTTTTGCTGAAAAGCCTTTACTACTAATTGTACTTTATACCTCTTACTGTCATCAAGTTCTTCTTTAACCCGATACACCCATGCCTTCTTCCTATTTGATAGTGAACACCCAAGCTCTTTTTTCTTGAGTGGATCCATCTCATCTCGTATTACTAACTCCCACCCAACATAATCTTTAACTTACACTAGTTCCAAAAAATTTCATGGTTTGCTAGCATTAGTCAAAATCAAATAATGCAATGACAGAAAATATCTCTATATAGGTTTAGATGTTTAATTAGATCTTCTTAAATTTGGTTCAAGTGTATGTGATCCATCTGATTTTTTTCATTAGAGTCTACAGCAATAGATTTAAGATTTTTAATCGTAACACTCTAAAAAACCCCTCTAATTCAATCTCTCTAGTCTTTACCCATTATTCCTTCACACTAGACCTTATCATTTATCTATCCTTGTACAACATATTTTCATTGAATGTAACATCTTATTTTTCTATATTGTTCATCCCCCTAATGAAAAAAATATCTTTTAGCTTTTGCGTCAAGTTTATTTCTTTTTTTAGAATTTGGGGGCAAGTAGAAATGTTCATATGTGGGATAACTCCCGTGCATTAATTCTTTGTACAAAGTTGAGTGAAATAACGCATATTAGTCTAGAATCCAAGGCTCAATCAAATTGTCAATGCTCAAAATTATAGTATCATTGTCAAGTGTCTCTTCAAGAGTTGCATCCATGAATTTCTCTTTCTCTTGATTTTGATCTCCATACAGAATTTTCTTCATTGGGACTCCATAATCTTGTCTCATATGGCATATCGTTTTGCAATTTCAGCAACTTAGTTCACCACGAGATCTCAATTTACTTCTCCCTTTGGACTTTGATCTTCCATGGGATTAGTTTCACCTTCATTGATTGCTTCTCCCTCTATCTTAAATACTTAAGGTAGCAGTTGAATTCACTCGACTCTCTTTTGCAAATTTTCTTGCTAAGAATCAAATCTTGAATTTCTTGAAGCTTCATTTTTTTTTTTTAAACCAAATGAATAGCTCACTACAATCATAGCTGTACTATAGCTTTCATGTAGAAAAAAATAACAAAATTAAAGCTTTTACCTTGTGATCACATTGAATTCATCGATGAGATTTATCATAGAAACCTTTGTTCATCAAAGGTTTATTTCTAATCTAACAATTCCCACTCTCATTGCTTGATTGAATCTAGTTTATTTCTCAACAAAGGCCAATGTAAGTCTTCTGATACAATAGGTCTTTGATTTGTATATTCTAGGAACCAAAGTTCTTGTCATATACCTGATCAATCTTCATCTTCTCATTGTTCATTTACGTGGGTCCCACCATCTTGCTAACCTATACCAAGTACTAGAAACATAAATTTAAAAAGAAAAAGTATAAAAGAAGACAAGTGACTTTTAAGTGTGAACACCTTTTTAAATTAGTGTACCATTGCTTTCTTTTTCTTTTTCCCCTTTTTGACTTGGTCAAAGTAGGGTTGAAATTTAAAAAAAGAGAGAGAAAAGAAAGCTTTGACTAGTCAAAATGTAAGGAAAAGTGGACTTTTATTATAAAAGGGGAAAAAGTGAGCACGTAGAGCACGCAAGAAAGAGAGGAAAGGAAAGAAAGAAGAAACAAAGAAAGAAATAGGAAAGAAGAAAGAACAAGGAAAGTAGGGTTTTTGTGCGTACACGTCACGGATACCTCGTCAAACTAAATTTACTTCAATTTGCAACGTCCTATAAGGATTCAAGCCCTTTGTTTGTCTAATCAGAATAGTTTTTGGAATTAAGGAATAATTTTGAAGTTTTGTAAAATGTGAACAGTGAGGCATGATTCTTGAGTTGTTAAGCCTAGGGGTGATCGGGTTCAGGGTGGGTAGGGTCTAGACGTGGACCTTGTTTCCCGACCCTGTTATAATCGGTTATCTTTTTTGGCACCTTGTACCCGACCCTATTTGCATAGGACCCCGTTCCCGACCTACCCTGTTTTTCCGGTGCGGGAACAGGGTTAACCCTGTTTATATTAGAACCTATGTTGCATAAAAATTGCTGTACAACACTCATATGTAAGATAAAGCGTTTACAATATCGCCAAGAAGTCAATCGCCGAAGCTGTACATTTAATAGTCGAGACAAGTGATCATTTTAAGATATAATTTTGCTTGAATATTAAAAGGAAGATGCGAGTTTGGGTTTATAAGAGTATATTGAAGAAGAAAACCATAGAGTGAAAGTGAAGTTCACTACACATTCAGTCAGGCAAGTAGCATCACCGTTTCCAACAGAAGATAAGGATGATTAGAAAGTAAACTAAAATACAACATTTCCTTTTGTGCCGTTTCGAGGATAGAAAGCACTCTACAATAGATAAATGACAATAACGTCAATATAAAACCTCTCCTAAGATAGTATTGATTAGGAGATGAATACATTGCAAAGAGAAACGGTAGCACAGCTTTTTACCTGCTTTTGAGCCATCGAACTGATAATAAGAAAAGCCGACAAATCGACCAGAGATATCAGATTCCAGCTGAGTAAAGCAGCTGGAGAGATCGCGAAATGAAAATGAAGTTCCATTAGAATAGCCAAGTAAAAGCATTACAAGAAAACCCATGAGGAATCAAGCCATCATGACAAAGTAAAATGTTAGTGACTCAATCAACCGACGGACGAAACGTTCAGGACTTTTGCTTTTCTTATCCCTCCAATACCGTCTTGATAGCCTACAACAACCTAGCGACACCGAACATATAGACCATCCATCGTCCTCAAACACTATACCTATGCATATGCACACAATGATTAATAACTCATCCCTCGTATCACCTACGACAGTCTCATTGAATCCCTGTTAGTGAACAAAACTACGTCGCGGTAACCCCGACCTTGTCATGCCAGAGCCACCATGCTCCGGCACCATCAAAAGTCTCCGGTAAACTTCGACAAGTAAGACAGGTACCTGTTAAAAGAAGTATTTGCAACACAAATCCGTTCATGATATTCCCCATTGCCAGAACCCTTGTCGGGCTGCTGCCCCTCCGCCTCTCTCACACACACACCCACCCGCATGAGTATTGTATCAAAACCATAATATTTTCATAATAATTGTTGTATAATCTATCGATGAAACTCAAAAGGTAAATGATTTACACACCATAATAGTTTCATAATCAATAGATTCAATACAAAATCAATCGGTGAAACGTGAAAGGAAACGCAACCATTTTAAAACTGGAATCCATTGGTGAAACCGGAAAAGCAAAATATTTAAGAATGAGAGAGCGAGCAGACCAGAAGTAGCGTCAGGGTCGTGTGCGGTGAGGATAGGGACAGCAGTGGAGCTGGGCTGTTGGCGGTAGGGGCGTCACTCGGGAGTAGGCTTGGAGTAGATCTGTCGGGCGTCGGAGCAGATCTATCGAGCATCGAGCAGAGGAGGACCCAGCAGCAGGGGCAGCATCGTCTTCACAGGGGAGGGTAGCGCAGGTGAGGCGCTGCAGCAGGGGGCTCGGCGGGACGTGGCAACGTTGGGTCGACGCGGATCAGCACAGCAGCGGCTTCGACGAGCTGCTGGTATCGCGACTGGTGAGGGCAGCAAGGATCAACGCGGCTTCAGCGGGCGTCAACGAGGGGGCTAGGCTAGATCGCGAGCAGAGCAGGGGGGCGTCGTTTGGGCGGTGGTAGATGGCAGCAGGGGAGCTTAGGAAACAGCGCGTGGTGAGAACAGGATCGGCGGAGGGCTATTGTGGGTTGCTTGAAGATGCGACAAGGTGGGCTTGCAGGCGCGAGATCTACGGGTCAGGGGCGTCGGCGAGGCAATAGCGGGAGGTGGGACGGTGATATCGAACGTAGGCGGCGTCGGCGCTCGGGTGCGAGCTTGGTGGGTGTTAGCGGCTTTGCGAGCAGAACTAGTGGAGCGGAGTTTTAGATGACCGGCGGAATGGCGGCGGTGGTGCGAGTGCGAGGGGTGCGACGAGAGCGGTAGAGGTGGCGACGAGATCGGCGGATGGGCGGAGGTCGCGAGCTCAGGGAACTGGGGAAGACGGCGTCTGTGACTTTGCAGGTGAGAGAGAGAGGTAAAGATAGAAAGTACTGATTAGGGTTTTGCGTTTTGTTTTTTGGGGTAGCTTAACCGGTTCTCCAACCGATTCCCAAACCGGTCCGATCGAACCGGTTCTCGAGTGGGTAATCCCTCGAAACCGGTTCCGGACCGGTTCAAATAGGGTCTGAGTTTTGGGAACCGGTTCCCGGACCGGTTTCAACCGGAACCCGTTCCCGATCCTGTTTTCCGAATGGGCTGATCCGGGAACCGGGTTGACCCGGTCCGGTTGCACACCCCTAGTTAAGCCGATGGATTTCATGGAAATGGTAGATAAGAGTATTGTGGAACTGTGGAATTTGACAAGAGTCAATTTAAAGTAACGATTTAGTTGAAGTGAAATTCAAAATTTTACGCTCAAGGTTTGCATTGCAAATAGCTTTGGATATCAGCTTTGGACGAGAGTTTTGTTAGCGTGTGATAGTTGTTTTATTAGCAAGTAAGCTTTGTATAGCCAATTCATAGGCGAGGTAGTGTTTTACTTGACTTTGATGTTATTTCTCGTTTGTTTGATAGGATTACGAGTTCGACAGTTCGAGTAATCTTTGTTGTTTGGTTGGAGTTCCCTAGTGAGTGGTGCTATCTCTTTTATGAATTTTTAAACTCATAACTTGAAAGTTGTAGAAATTCGATATATTATGAGTTATGAAAGAGCATGTTTATTGCATAAAAATATGGATTAAGTATTTACTACTTTTCAATTATTTGTAAATGATTTGAGAAATGTTTTATGAAAGACATTTTAAGAAACATTTTATGAAAGAAATTCTGAGATGTTATGCAGATTTATTTGTGAATGTGGTTTATAGAATGAATTCTGAAAGGGTTCGAGAAATCTCTTATGAAATGTATTTTGTTTGATGAATGGAGTTGCAAAAGAATATATGTTTTGGATTGTAAAATATTTTCTAATTATGAGATGGCTTTGGATTTGGTATTGTGGTTTATTGAAGGATGATGGTTTGATGCTCAATATGACCGCAAAGTTGGTTAGGGGTTTATGGGTGTGCATACTGGTTTAAAGATGTCCTTCTAGGCTAAATTACTAGTTGATGATAGATGGAGATCTTACCGATAAGGAATCTTAGTCGCATTATCACTAGGCATTGTGTCTTGATTATGGTTCAATAGCAATATATTGGTTTAGTGAATGGACGATTGATGTGCGATTTGACATGAGATAGATCAATGAAAGAGACTATTGATGTGTGGTATGTGATTGATAAATGAAATAGACCTTTGATATATATTTTTATAAGATTGGTCAATGAATCGACCCATTAATGTTTGGTTTGATATTGTTAATTTAAATGAGTATTTCCAATACTTAAAAGACTTCGTTGAATGGTCATAATTTATCTCGATATTGTGTATATATTATCTACTAGATTTGAGATTATTGAGTTTTGGTATTGCTTTCTTATCATGCATTGTGGGTGCTCGAATTGCTTAGAAGAGATATTCATTACTCACTATACTATGGTTGCTCTTCGCTTTCATTCTAATATTTATTAGGTCCTTTAGCTGATGACCGGTAGGATGGGGAACTTTGGTAGTTGAATTGTATGTATGAGTTGAGATATTTTGATACATGTCTAAAATGACATTTGTTTGGTTTAATTAAGTTTAGAGATTATATATATGTATATGTATGTATGTATGTATGTATGTATGTATGTATTCTCTTTCATGGATTTTAAAAACTTCCGATCATGTAATTAACTCCCCATCTTATGAGATACATGGATGTATATATATTTTTATAGTGAGTTTACTGATGCAGCCCGCATTGAAGACCAGCTCTCTCGACCAAGAAGATCGGCCCGCATTCAAGCTTGACGAAACCTCTTATCGATGAAGTTGTCGATTCAACCGAGAAGTCATATTGATATCTTGAGTCCATCCCGGAAGTTTGAAAGAAGACACCTTGGGAGCCATGAAGACGTTATGCTTTTTCCAGTTTTAGTTTCTATGCTCCTTACTATTTTTCTAGTTTCATTGTTCTTTAATGCTTTCAAGTTTTTATGCTCTTTCCTAGTTTTAATGCTCTGTCTTTATTTCTTTAACGATATAAGCCATCCAATTCCTGGTACAAGACAGACGACTTTTGATGAATGAAAACTTTGCTTTCAAGCAAGTATTGTGAACCCTGCAGAGTTCATACCCTTGAAAAACTAGAAGAGTTTTCACTCCGTCCTTGAAGAGTCAGAGATTTTTGAAATCTGCATCCTTGAAGAGTTGCAGTCATCAATCTAGAAGAATTGGTGCCCTTTCAACTTCCTTGGAGGCCTAGAAGAGCAACCAACGAAGTTTCTATCTTTTTCTATTCTGTTCGTTATTTTTCACCCACTTCTAACCCAAATTCGACCATCTTACAGTGCTTATTTCAGAAAACCCAAAACAGAGAAATTGTAGATCCAGAAGTCTTTGTTTTTTGGTTTTGGAATCAGGTCGATCCGATCTGTATCGACAAAGATACGACTGTTCTCCTGAGCTTGCGCAATGCTGAAATTTCTGTTCGTCCTGTTTCCCATGTGCGAGTCACTGTCCCGATCCTACTGTTTGAGAAAGCCTAACCTTGGCTTGCATCATTTACACTGGTTTTGTTTTAGGCTGCATCCTTCACGTAAGAGGACGGCCATCTAATCCCCTTTTTCTAGTTGGAATCGAGGTGTGGCAATTAGAAAAGGAAAAACCAAAATACCACACTAAACAATCTCTTTACATCAATATAAATATCAGAGTTATAAGTTTCAGGTTACATTACAAAAGATATTGCCCCAATATATAATACGAGTTTAGGGCATATATAGTTATCTTAGAAATTATATGTGTGACATTAGCTATAGTAAGAAACTCTATTCTTTGCTTTAACATGAAAGTTACATGTATGCCATTAACATTAGGAGCTTTGCAGTTTGATATTACTTTTCTCCATTAGACTCCACAATTCCATCAGTCAAATACATCGTGGACAAGCACATAGATATTAGGTGAAACAAATTGGAAAAAACTGATGAAAGATTAAGGCACGAACAAGATGCTATGAGGTGGGCAAGTTATCTTCAATCTGATCCGTGGTCGTGCCCTCTTGCAATCGTTGCTCCAGACAAGCCTCACTAGATTTCATTTACTTAGACACTGGACTGGGAATTATAGCCTTTTGATGTTCTTAATGGTGTACAAATGGTGTGAAGAATCAAACAAGTACTTTTTCTGAGTTGATTTTCTCCGTATCGACTTCAACACTAGCGCTAATGTTGCTTCCTTTGTACTTATACCACCTAGCACATGCTATGAAGTAACCTAAGTTTAATGCCTGCAATACACCAACCAGATAATAAAAATAGTCCAACTTTCCCTTGTTAAGATCTTCAGGCAACCAGTCACCATCTGCAACTCCTCCTTTTGTGACCTGGTGAACGATGGATATCAGCAAGCTACTCAAGAAACTTGACATTGCCATCCCCACAAAAGAGAGCGAACCGCCAATGCTTCTCATGTTTTCTGGGAATTGCTTGTAGTAAAATTCAATTTGACCGATGAGTGTAAATGCTTCAGACAATCCTCCCATCACCAGCTGAGGCACCAACCATAATCCTGACATAGAAGAAATTGCACCTCTCCTTGGGTCGACCCCAATGGGCTCAGTCAATCCCAGAGTTTTCCTTTTGTTCTCGACAATGGCTGATATAAGCATTGTGATCACGGCAAGGAACATGCCAATTCCCATCTTCTGGAGAAGTGTGATCCCGCCTTCTTTTCCTGTCAACTTCCTTAGCTGTGGGATGATCATTCTGTCGTAGATAGGAATCCAGATAGTGAGTGCGATCATCGAGAATATAATGTAAGTGGCAGCTGGAATCTTGAAGTTCAAGCTCCCGAGGCGTCGATCAGATTGAAGGGCTTGGAAGACTACGTAGGTTTGCTGTTGGACTAGGGCTATGTAGTAGATCATGGCAGAGATCCAAATGGGTACGACTCTTATCAAACACTTCACTTCTTCGACCTGCTGAATGCTGCAGAGTCTCCATGGATTGGCTGCTGATCCATCACGGTTAATTTGGTCTTGGGGAGTGATGATTGCGGCTTTGTCGATGAATCTGAAATTATCAGCGACTAAGTTAAATGTTAAGAACATTGTTAGCTGTCTGATTCTGGTGTTCTTGTGGACCAAAACCTGTTAGAACACCCATCTTTCATTTAAATGGTTTTCTCAAGTTGCTTTTCCCTAGTGCCAATATATGTGTTCCTGCAACTTTTGCGATTAAAGAAAGTGTGCGCTTTTTTAATCCTCTGGGGGGAAGATTGGTTCCACAATGCCCAAAATCATATTCACATATCACTCATAATCACAGACTGTTTAGTGCAAGCAGATCAGATATAACTCTCTGCAACTAGTTTTAGGGAGTATGAAACATTGCACGTTGATAGGACAAGACATATCATTTTGCTAGCATGGTATGTATGTTCTCTAGAATTTGCTATTAGGCGATAAAATTTTAAGGTGCAGTCATGCTTGTCGTTTCTTGAAAGTTGCTTTTTTGGGGGAACATGGTCAACCAGAGATGTTTGATGCATAGACCAGACAAAGGCTTGATTTGTTACGCCAATAATGAGGACAGCTTACAGCTATATCATCAGAAATATGAAAAAAAAAAAAAAATTATAGACCGAGTTGTCTTATGCTATCTAACTACCATTCATTTTTTAATCGTTACTGTTCTCCCTGGAAGTTCATCAGATAAAGCACTTTGCAGACAATTTCTGATGCTGCTCAACACGGAAACTCATGAAAATGAAAGACAAGATGAGAAAGCACCAGCAAAATACCTGAATTGATCGGTGTGAGGGAGCTTGGAGTTGATAGTACTGCTCGGAACATGGTCATACAAGGAGAGACCAGGCTGGTCCGGTAACTTCAACTTCCTCTTCTTTATTGCTGCCACCATCACCCGTGAGGTACTCGCCAGCGGACTACCATCCGGTTTAACTTTAACGTATATTTTCGTTCCCACGAAGAAGAGAGCGCATGACAAGAACATGAGGAACGTGGGAATGGCCAATCCCCAAGCCCAACTCACATCGGCTTGCACATAGACGATGATTGTCAAAGATACCATCATGGCAAAAGTGAAGGTGAAATAGTACCAATTGAAGAAGCTACTAATTCCCCTCTTCCCAGATTCGGTATTAGGATTGAACTGGTCAGCACCGAATGCCAGGTTACAAGGTCTAATCCCGCCACCTCCAATCACAAGCAGTCCAAACCCACTGAGCAGAAACGCCATTTGCCCAAACGTCGGTCCATGGCACGAGTTGCTCTCCTCTGTCTTGCAAGGAGGAGGATGCATCATCGCTATGGCTGCTGTGAGAGTAAGTACAAGCATCCCCTGGAACATGAAATGGAATGTTAAATAGATCCTAGTCACACTTGCACACTTTCCTGCTCGGAACATATACAAGTGAACCGTGCAACGATGAAATGCTAAATGCAAGTACCAGAAACGAGGACACTGAAGCGAATCCTAGTGTCTTGTAACGCCCGAAGTATGTGTCGCAGAGGAAAGCCCCGATCAAGGTGGCGAAATTGCTGGTCCCATTGAAAATGTTAACGATATTAGTCGCCGTGATGCTCTTCATGTTGAAGACAGTGGTGAGATAGACCAGAAGGTTGGAGGAGGTGCCGAGCGTCCCGAGCTTCTCAAATGTCTCGTTTCCTGCATTTTTTGCACGCTCGTGTCATTTTTCATTTCCTTTGTAATTTAGAGAAGACGTAGACATATACAGAAGAAAACCGCGCTTTGTAGTCACTCTTACCTATCACAAAGGGCATGGCTTTTATGCCCCCATAGCGAATCTCCTCGGTCGAAACACCATCCTTCTTCTTCTCCATGGTTTTGTCCATAGAAGTACTCCTCTTGTCCTCCATCTTTCGGGGATGTTAAAACGCAAAGCAAAGCAATTTATATATCATGCAATTTTGTCGGCATGCTTCTTGCGGTTCCCACGTATTCAATCTCTCCTTCCTGATTGGACAGTTTTTTTTTTCAATGAATTTTACACTTCGAAGTCATTGAGCTGTCACTATTGACCGAGTCTACTTGCCTTAACGAAGGACGTATGTACATCTAATATTCGTCGACTCATAATCCCATCTCTCATCCCTCGTCGGATCAACTTGTGCTGTAACTAGAGTAGAGGGTTAGCTTTCCCTGCTAGAAATTGGCTCTCATAGTTATGTTTAATATACAGATTCCTCGAAAATAATTGTCCGGATAAGGAAATCTAAGAGTGAACCATAGAAAAAGGGGGGCACTTCTAGTCGTGTAGAACTTGTACTAGAGACCAATTACGTGACGAACATGAGAATGGGAATACTCGTCCGCTTCTTACTTAAAACTGACCTCGATCCTTATTGTTGTCCGCTTCATTTTTTATAATACTCTATTCCGGTTTACGTCAAACCGACAAATACAACCTAAGATAACTTTAATATCACAAAAAACATGAAATTCTTCAAGCAATTAAAGAACTAGGATTTGGTCTACGTCTAACCTACGAAATGCAACCTTAGACATATTTAATTTCACAAAAACATGCTTCAGGCAACTAATGAACTAGGATTGGTTGATTCATATTCCAAGAAGGTGACATCCGTCAATTTCCAATTTGATCGGCAGTTTGTGTTGATTTTATAGTAAGACGCACCATGAAAAGACTTATGGGCAACATTGATCTTTTATAGAATTTATATATCTTAAAAAACCAAAAATTATTTTGCTTAGCATGTAAATGACAACAAACGTGTGAATAGCACCGGAAATTAGATTGGATTGATAGGTCTGGTCGGTTCGGTTTCAAGATCAAATGATCAGGTTCCTAGTTCCAAAGAATGGGGACCGGTCCCATTGATCTAGTTTCTGATTTGTGGATGAGAACTTGACTATTCAAAAATTGATTGCCCCAAGAATTTCTAACCATGCATGTGAAAAGGAGAAAAATATGGAAAACGACCAGAGTTCTATTTTTTCGACTTTCGACTAAAAGACAAATCACAATTTGGCGACTAGTTCTGCTAGTAAGCCCACGCGTTCCATTGATAATCAAAGTAAATAACTTGTTTGTTCTCATTGAGAAAAAATCCTGCTTGAGTCGACATAGTGATTGTCGTGCAATGACATGTCTTGTTTTGCCCACCTCCCATCCATCCCAGTCTCAATAATGGTGTCTCATAATGAAATTCACAGTCGACATGATCGAAGGACCCATCATCTGTCATGCTTGATCATTTGAAAGTGAGATGACAGCAAGATGGATACGAATCAAACCCATCATCAAAATTGGATCTAATTATAGTCCAGTCCATTCAAACTCATACCATTTAATGTATTTTGTTCAGGTCGGGACTCGGGACGTGTATTCAAGGACGTCGCAATCTCTCTCTCTATGTCTCGCACGTGCGTGGACTCTGTTGACTGTTAGATGAAGGCTGTTGACAATTTGATTTTGAATACTCACAAGCTTCCAATGCAAGAGAAGAAACCAAACTACACAATTGGGCGGACTGGAGTTTGGCTATATTTAGACATGCCAGCTAAATTGATTCGATGTATCCATTTTTCAAAAAGGACTGTTTTCCAATTAATACTGTCTTCAGCCACTCACCCAATGGTGGGAAAGTAGAGCTCCCTCAGGCTCGGGGGAGGTGTTGGTCAAACACCGTTTAGGTCCCCCGGTGGTTAATCCCTTCCGTTTTTTACCCAGGATTTTTTACCCAGAATGGGAGCTCTCGATAACGTTTTATACGTCAACTTAGTGAATTAATATTTTGTGAAAGTAGACCAAATCTCAATCGTTTTGTACGTCAACTAATAACTTAATATTTTGCGTAAGTTTCGGCGTGGGTTAGACCAAAATACTGCAGTGAGTTTTAAGTAGGACCGAAAAAAAAAAAAAAAAAAAAAAGTACGGAATTGAGTTGGGCCCAACTTATTACGTTTGGGCCATATAGGCCTTGCCTAACGTGAAGGCTCAATGGCACGGCGATCTTTTTGGGTTTATGTACTTCTCAGTACTTCCCATTGGGAGGTGGCCTATATATGTGAAGTATACATTTTCCAGTATTTGATTATTCGTATCCATCGTCCTCTAAAAAGTACATAATTAAGCAGAATATGACGGCTGATGCATAATTATTGGTGAGGGCTAATTACATAGGAAATCCTAATATGGTATTACTTGGACAAATTAACCTAAAAGAGTTTTTTGATGCATAGAAACCCTCAAAGTGGTACTATTATCCCAAATTTACTCTCCATCAACACTTCGTCCTCTTCTGCTGTGAACTGTCCTTTGTGTCGTGGCATGGCGACGCGCTAGCAAAGTCATTCCTATTCTACTTAAAATACTCAATTTTGCCTAATTTTAGCCATGCGTGATCCGATGGCATTGTAACTCTTGATTAAGCTAGCTAAAAATGATGTCATGTCAGCCAAAAAAATATTGTTTTCTAGAAGGTCTCATGTAGTAACAATCCACATTGGATCCGTTCCGTTCTCAATTGCCATCACTTAAGACAATTAATGTCGAAATTAAATTGAAAGCACTGACCAAAAAAAAAAAATTAAATTGAAAGCTAACCGAGAGTAAAATTTGAGGATAGTGGCAAAGCAGAGATGGGTGGTCATTGGTCAAGCCCACACCTTATCAGGCCTGCCTATATTATTCCTAAGCGCGCCCGTCACAGAAAGTACTACGAACAATTTTTCGGGGTAAGCTACTAGACTGGGCTTATAATTAAATAAATATTGTCCAACCCTCTTTCCGAAAAATGCTTTTCGGGCCATTGGACTATGCGCGCGGTTATACCCATGAATAGGTCTACTGGCACAGGCCTAATTTAATTTGACCTAGAGAATATGAATTGGTCAGGAACATTTAAAAAAAGGAAAAAAGCTATAGAAAATCATTTCGAATTATGTGTTTATCTGAGGCAAGTTACATGTGTTTAATAGGAATTAAAAAATGGAGCAAATTTTCAAGCAACAGAAAGTAAGAACAATTCTGATTGATGGAGAGTACTCGATGAGAGCGTGGCTAGGTCGGATTCTCGGGCTCATCCCACTTCTAGGTTGGTTGCTGCGGCGGTGGAATGAGATTCGATATGTATCACCCGTCAAGCGAAGAATTTCCGATGCTGGCGTGTAGTTGCCGCCAGGAAACATGGGCACTCCCTTCTTCGGGGAAATCTTCACCTTCCTTTGGCACTTCAATATTCTCTGTCCCTTGAACGGGTTCATAAACTCTAAAAGACAGAAGTATGGTCACCATTCGACATTGAATTTTAGACTGAAAACTTGTGACCTGAACTTATGTTGCATCATATTTGAAACTGTGACAAAAATTAAACCAAATGATGGAGTAATGATTGTCTCAGGTTTCTACTAATGTCTCTATACGTGTTTCAGGTATGGTGATGGAATAGGAATGCGCAGGACTCACCTCTTCGAACGTCTTCCTTTATAGCATGCTTCCCAACAGTGAACAAGTTTGTGTTCGCAGTTGATGACAAATTTGTCCCAGAATGGTCAAATGTCGATCTTGTGCTCGCAAATTCTCTAGTGGTGGTTTAAGGAAAGGCAAATCGATGGGGGTCGTTTACTGTATTTCCAATTCACCCCGATGCTCTAAAGAAACTCCTGGTTCGAAAATCATCCGACTTGGTAAAGCTTTATCATCAAAACCTTAACCACTGTTTCATCTGCAATATGTTAATCTCAGACTCAAACTGATGGCCCTTAGCCAGAACTAGAAGGGGGAGTTCCTTGGATGGATGAGATGGGTGTTCAGATAACTATTGATAAAACGATCGAAAAATTTCTGAAGCTGACAAATAGAAACATAATACAGGTGGTAGAGGAAACAATAAGGATTGCCAGTAGTCGCTTTTACGCTCAGATTAGTAATAAAGGATGTCGATTTTGGTATGGGATAATTTGTTATAGATGGTAGTCTCTGAGGCCATTTTTAACTGGTGAATCGGGAGGGAATCGTATAGATCAGACGATTTCAGTACCTGGAAGGTGATTCTTTGGATTAGATTTATAGTAACAAATTCCTGAATTTCTGCTGGTTGCAGGACGTCTAAGGGCTGGAAGGTGGTTCTTTGAATTAGATGCCTTCATATGAACTCGGACCACCATCCAGTGTGCTTAAATCCAGACCGATGGAATGTAAGGCTCGACAACCAATTTGCTTATGGACGGAGATTTCTGTCTTCGTTTTTCCTGATTTTTCTTTTGTGCAAATCTATGCAGTATATAATACACGTCGCGTTCTTCACGTATCTATGGGCTGGTGGCGAACGAAGCCTTTGGTGGGGTACCGACAATATACGTGGGAGACATGCTGGCGAGAAGCAAATGGGCGATTTTGCTGCATCAATTATCAGTAAGATACAAGTAAGAAAAGAAGTGAAAACCACAAAGTTCATAACAATGTTTGGCAAAGAAAAGAATGACACTATAAGTGACGTAATTTTTGTATATTGCCTCACTTGAGTGTCATAACTTTTTTATTCAATCACTTAAGTGCTATATGAATTTTCAGTCGATTAGTTAAATGCCGTAACTTTTAAAGACATTCAACACTTAGTGAACATTTTAAAAAAGTTTTGAGACTAAAGTAATCAATTGAAAGTTATGATACTCAAGTGATTGCTTTTTTGAAATTATGGTACTCAAGTAGTTGAAAAAAATGTTACGGCACTCAAGCGAGCATAATTGTTACGACACTTGTGGTGTTCTTCTCTTTAAATTATTACGTGGAATTACTCAACTTGGACATCGGTTTCATCTATCTCCATACCTGATGAATTTGAAGTCACTTTTACAAGCTGTGAGGACTCATCATGGTTACAATTATCACACCTTAATTCCTACTAAAAGGGAATGACATGGCCATTTTTTTTACCCATAGGACCCTGCCTAAACAAATCGTAAACCCGCTATCAAAATATACATACATCCATTTATCTAATAAGATAGGGAGTTGGTTATTGAATTGGGTTTCTACAATCCATCAAAGAGGATGTATATATCTCCAAACTCAATTAAACCCAACATATATTATCTGACATGCACAACTCATACCCAACAATATCCACAGTCCCCATTGATAATGCTCTCATCCTATTTGGTACTAGCTGAAAAATTTGAAAATGATTTAGAATGAATGGAGTGAGCAACCGTAGCCTAATAAGTAGTATCTTCTAAGTAGATCGACTAGCCATTGTGCGTATTTATAAAACAATATCAAAAACTTATTATTTTTATATCTAGTACATAATATACATACAATACCAAAATGAATTATATCTGAAACTCATTTAAATTAACAAGTTCTATGTTGTTGATTAATCTCATGCTGAATATCCAACCATTGTTATAACACAACTCTTTGTCATAAAGCAACCAAGGTTCCCCCTTAGCAAGGTTAGTATGCATACACAAAACTCTCATTGGGTTCTAATCATAGCGACATAAGCATATTTTACTAACATCATTCTTCAATAACCCACAAATCAAATTCATAATCCATCTTAAAACTTAGTTCACTAACAAAAACGTACAACTTTTTGAAATAGAATACATTTCATAAACAAAATTCACAAATTAGTACATATAGCTTTTTTCAATTCCTCACAAACTAAAATGTATAATATTTTACAAATGAATTTTTTTGCAAAAAATTTCTTAAATTATTTCACAATAATCAGCTCATAAGCCATTTCCAGAAATGTTTTTTTTTTTTTGGTAAGGTAAGTAATATATTGACTTTTAACCACAAACAACATGGGGTTCTCGACACCAAAAAACTTACACTCATAATGATAGACATGTCAAAACAAGTGGAAAGGTGTCGAGAAAAGGGAAATAAAAGCAGCCAAACAATGGCAACCAAATAGCCAAACAACGTTAACAAGCAGCCAAACAGCGGCAACAACCAGGAAAGGAACGAGTAAAGGGAGGCCAGACAACAAAACAACGACAACCCTCACAACGGCAACAACATCAAGCAATGGGAACCTCCGAAGAACTGGATCTAGCCCCGATCATTGCTGAGTCCTCCAAACCGCAACATTAACAAGAACCTCTGAATAGTAAAATGCTGGATCCAGCCCCCAACTTCGCTGAGTACACTTACAGGTCCCACCTTGTAAGAGTTCTTCTAATATAAGTCACACTAATTGATATTGTAATTTATTGTTTTATGGGATTAGTCAAATAATGTGAGATAAAAGATTTCTTAATTAGTTCAATGTGACATCTCGAAATTTGGCCTCTGTTTCGAAATATATGAAATGGTTATTACATTGATGCACTGATAGTTAATTTAGTATGAACTGATAACTCATTAGTTAACTAATCTATTAGATGAGACCGTAAATGGGTAAAATGCAAAAGACTAGAGAATTCAGTTAGAGTTCAACCGTTCGACCATAAGGATCTACAAGGGTCAATACTATGTTGTTATAAGTCAATTAGTGATCAAATATAAATTGATTCGACAAAAGTAAGTAGTCGGTTCGCGGGTGGTTCCGCACGATTACGATACTCACGTTGGATGGCGATAAATTGATTTTCTATTGATCTTGTACTCATGATACGTAATTAAATCCTCGAGATTACATAACAACTGACGGTCATCCATGATTCGAAGATGCACAAATATGGATCGAAAATTATTGATCACGGGTCAATTGTGTGAAAACCCTAAAAGCCACCCGATAGTTTAAGTTGTATTAAAGTCGTATTTGATCGATTTTAATCATGAAATTTAATTTGATTTTAGGAATCAAACTTTTGAGGAATTCTAGACCCACATATTGGACGTTGCCTCATTTGCTCGTTAATTTATCGACAAATGTAAAATTTTCGAAAAATGGTTAATTGATCGAGAATTGAACGTTGAGAAGAGAAGCTGAGCCAAGCGATGGTTGTTGGGTTTCACACCCACGTAGATCGATCACGGAGGCCCAAGTGGGCCAAGCAAAGCCACCAAGCCCAATTCAAGCAAATGGACCCAAGGGCAAAATTGGAAAGTTTGGACAAAAAGTATGTGAAATGTCCAAAATGCCCTTGCATTTATAGACTAGAGGACAAAAGAAACAAAGGAAATGATGAAAGGATTTTAGGGGATTTTGTTGGATTTGCAATGATGAAAATTTTGGAAAAATCTTGAGAAATCTCTCTCTCCTCTCTTCCCCCCAGGCACCAAACCTCCTTCCTCCTCCTCTCTCTCTCATTTTGCTTCTTCTTCTTCTTCTTCTTCTCCATTTTCATCTTCTTCATCATCATCTTCTTCTTCTTCTTCTTTTTCCATTTCCTCCTTAGTCACCCCTCCCTTGTCGTGACCATCGCCGCTCACCGCCACTATCACCACCGCTCGTTGCCGCTCGAGCTACCTTTGCTGTTGTTCGTTCGTGTCATCACTGTCCCTCACCTTCACTGCAAGCCACCACCAAACCACCCTTGGTGGCCGTGGGCTTCAAGAGACAAATTGCCGCCGTTTGTGTCCTCGTTCGAGTCGGGAACGACGTATCCTTGACACTATCGCGTCGTTGTCGCCGTAAAATGATGAGTTAACTTCTAATCTTTGATTATGAAGTTAATTACGTTTATAGGTAGTTTAGTTTAGGGCTAATGGTAGTTAGTGACCCTTAATGATGGTCTAGCCCTAACTGAGGTTAAGGATGGATTAGATTAAGGCTAATAGAGATTAGGCTTAATGAAGGATGGTTACTTTAATTAATCGTGTTTAGATTAATTAAGCATGGTTAGTTTAACTAAATGTAATTAGATTAATTAATCTTAATTAATTTTAGTTAGTTTAATTAACTGTAGTTAGTCGTAATTAATCACAGTTAGTGTAATTAACCACCATTAGTTTAATTAATCATGTCTAGTGCTAATTAATCTCGATTAGTGAAAATTAATGACGGTTTAGCCGTTAAGTAAAATTTTATACTCAATTTATTGGGTGAAATCATACATAATTATGACCGTTTGAGTTTGTAATGCCATGTTGTTGATTGCTCAAATCATGAGTTTAAATGCTATTTTCAAAGAAAGTTTATTTGAAAAGAAAATGGCAAACTTTGAGGTGTCGTGCTTGGACACCGTGTTTTATGTGCTAAATGAGGCAATGAGGTTTTAAAATGAAAGCATGCAAATTTTGGCAGGTTGATTTTAAGTACATAACCACGTGTGATTATTTTACTAGAATTTTTAAATGTAAAGATTTTTTTGAGATTTGATATTTAAGCACAAACTTTTTTACAATGGGCTAATTGATGGTAGATAAAAATTGGCTTGAGTGTTGGCATGCTTGTGTGACCCGTCACCTAACAGGAGTTTGGGGACAATACTTAATGTTAAACGGATGCCCGACGGGGGTTCGATTGCCGAGTCGCGATTGAGCCGGATTGATGCTTCTTATGGAATGCCGTCTAGGCAGGGGTTCCAAATGAAACTGTGTTCATAATGCTTGGTCATTTCGGAAGACCGCCAACTCGTGTGTTGGTCGTGGCCCGAGGGGTCGTAATAATTAGAATACTTGTGAATGATTGTGATGCATTGCTCCTAATTATGAAGTAAAACTGTGAGGCATGGTATGGGACGGGCCAAAACGGATTTCGCCTTATAATTAGGACCTATGTTATGCTTGATATATGAAAGTTATTCTTGGAGAAAACTTCTATTAGATTTTGAAGCTGACAAAACTTTTCTAGTTTTATTCTCATTTTCATTTTGAGGAATACGAGACTTTTGTGTCTATCTTACATCAGAAGTTTGCCCCACTCTAACGAAGACCCAGACTGAACAAAAGTGAAGAACGAAGACATAATCGGATTTAGGATTATTTTTCTTCCTTCAGGGCTTCAGTACGGACGGGATATTTATAGCTTTCTGGTTGGAAATATCACTTACCTTTTTGGTTATCATTATTGAAATTAATCACAGAACCGAAAAATCATTTTTGGAAGGAAAATTTATTTGGAAAGAATTTACTTATGGAAACCAAGATTCTGATTGTATGGGCGACTAGGATCATCGGACTTTCATCTCAATCTTTAAACGGCTCGAGATCTCCTTGATTAATTCTGTCCAACGGGTTGATTGGAAGAATTCCTCCGGAAAATGCTAACGGTCGAAAAGGCATAGAGGAGTATTTAAGGAGGTTTTTCAAGTCATTCGATAGAGAGCGTGAATGAATAATTCCAAAGTCTGAAGCTTCCCAAATCACTTATTCTTCCTCATATAGTGCTCAAATTTGTATTCGAAAAAGAGAGAAAACACTAAAGAGTGACTTTGTGAGAGTAGTAGAAACTCTTCACTAATAAGTCAATTTTATAAGGCTGTAACACTCTTTTTCGATTCATAGTGAAAATCAGTGAGAAGGCTGTCAGCATGGGAGAGTGGACGTAGGCTTAATCTAAGCCAAACCACTATAAATTTTGTGTTCATTTTCTCTTCCCTAAACTCCTTTACTTTATTTGTTGTGATATATTTCTGTGTTTCGAAATAATTGTTAAAGTCTGAATTCTTCTTTCAAAATATGTTGTTCATCAGATTCAGTTTAAAAGTAAAGTATTTTTACTGCATTTCGCAAAATTTGTTTTTCACACCTATTCACATGTTTATACTAGCGCTTTCAGTTATGTGTTTTGATTATTGATTATGTTTGTCGTATTAGTGTTGGCATATGTGATGTACTAATATGTAGGAGTGTGCTAATGTGAGGTAAATTTATATGTCATGCATGTTTAGGCTGCCTCTAAGACGAATTTGCTTCTTAATCGAGACTTAGGCTGTTCACATGCTGAGATTATATGTCACCCCAATGTTGTTAAATATTTTTAGATCTGTAATATAAAGAACCATCGCGTGCAGTTTGGGGTCCCGATGGACCAAGACGCGAGTGTGCCTGGTGTCACTTTTAGTCAGCCTCCTCGTTAGTGAAGTTTAGGTTAACCTTGATCCTATAGGTTTTTGAGATGGTCGATAGGAAGTGGCCGTAGAAAGGCTTGTAACTATTAAACTTTACAGGGTTAACAAATTATAAATTAAAGTGCTGTTTTGGAATGTTTTTGTGCTCTTACTATCCCTGTTGTTTGTTGTTTAACTGGGTGGTTGTATAAATTGCTTTCGCATGCGTTTAATCGAAATAGGAAAAAAAAGAAAAAAGAATGGGTCGGCAACGTGTCCTTAGACGTCATAATTTTAATCGACCACTGAGGGATGCTCGCGTGCTCGGGTTTTGGGGCATGACATTTAATATGTGGCTGGTTAGTGTAGGCTTAGTTGAGCTTAACTCGTAATGAGAAGACTTGGCTGAAAACTCTATGAATAGTGCTCAAATATCTCTTTTAATCCTAACATACACAATTATCCTCACAAAGAAGCGTTTACTAAGCACTAAGGGTGATGGGTTGTTTCATTGAATTAGTGATATAGATGACGATAGATGATAATTTTTTGAACTTGGATCGTTGCTATTCTGCATTAATAATGATGCTTCAAAATAAGTGCATAAATCTTTTGACATCATTACATATATGTTCTTGATTTTAATTATGGAGATCTTGGGTTGCGTGTTCACGTCTTACACACCTCAAAACACTAAAAGTGGCTTCACTGCAACATGACTTACCCTCGCTATCATGAATATCAAAGAGAGTAACAAGGAGAGCATGCATAAAGTGGACATTGTTGCATTTATAAGAGACTTGGTCCGTGATATTGAAGTACCATGCTTGGAGTATAACCTCTATGCCACAAGAATTCTGTATGACGGGGGTGAGTCACAAAGCAATGTCTCCACAGATTGGATCCAAGACCAAATCCCAAATGCCTCCCAATCCGCAAGAAGTTGAGAGGCGAGACCACTAGAGGCGAGAGGCAAAGTGATTATGTTTAGACATTAGGAAATGAAAATATATATTTTTAGTCCATTCTGGTTTGAATGGTTTAGTTCCCTCCTAGAATCATGAACTGAATAAAAATCATCTGTTTCTATTTTATGGAATTGGAAATCAAATTGACACTCCCAGGATCCCGATTGAACAGTCTGGTTCAGTTTGGTTTGGGCAATTTTCAATTTGGTTGGTCTATGTTGCTCACCGTTACTCATTTGGAATGCTCAAACTAAACAACAAAAGCCACTCGAGCTAACAAAATCAAACTATCAATAAAGCAAGAAGTGATATCAAAACTCAAGCAAATAACTGTCTTAACTAAAACTCGATTAAGTGACCTCATTTTGGATTCAAATCACTCACTACGGGTCAACAAAAGATCTCAAAACGACCAATCGCAGCAAATAATCATTAATGCGAAGAACAACCACTTACGTGACAAATGATCATTCACACGACAAACTTTCACATGCCATATCTCTCTCTACCAAGTTCCAATTAATGTGTGCTTTCTATATATATAAGCTTTTGAAATACTAAAAGACTTAGCCAACCCAAAATATAGCCATTAACCGGGTCGATTTAATGTAGCAAGGATGTCCAATCGCAATCCATAAAATTCTAAAGTTGCTAGGGACGTGAACGGACCTTATTATCACTATTAGACAACTCGAACTCGGCCAGAGCGTCACTTGAGAAGATAACAAAGTTAGGGCTACGATTTTTACTCCTAAAACAAAAGCCCAACTTGTAAAAGGGAAAGACAGCGAGGAATTTTTTCCATTCAGATACAAAAGGCGTATTCCGGCATCAATCGGTGTTTCCTGATGATCCACCGCGACTTCCTTCTCTTCTTTCTCTTGGTTTCCTCCGAGCTATTCCTCTCTCTTTTCTTCTTTCCTTTTTGTTTTGTTTTCTCTTTCATTCCTTGTTCTCTCTTTTTTTTTTTTTATGCTTTATCTTACTAGTTTTAACTAAAATATTAGGGAAATAGATAAATTTGAAAATCTAACTTTTAATTCAAAAATCTACAATCTCGTGATTTGTGACCTAGCTACCATCTGATACATTTTTCATAAATTAGACTCAAATGTAATTTACAGCGATACACAAAATTTGACTTCATTATGTACTAAATGTTCTGTGTTTTTATATGTTCACCCATTAATAAATTGTGATTATTTTTTGGTGGAATAATAAATTGTGATTAGGTAGATACACTTTATAACACGGCGATTGGAGTGAAAAAGGACAAGAGAAAATCAAATTAAGCCTCCAAGACGAATATGCTTGTCAACTGCTGATCTTAACAAACTGGCCATTACAAATAATACATGTCAACTACATGAAGTGACATTAGAGTACGACACTTTTGGATTCTCTTACTTAACCACCCCCCCTCCCCGGCGGGGCCCCGGAACAACATATGTAGAAGCTAGAGATTGTAAATTGGGACTAAAACCCATATTTAATTGTACAAATCATAAATGAGTTGCCTTTAAGGGTTTGAACCATGCCATTTAATTGTACAAATCAAAATCCATATTTAATTGTACAAATCATAAATGGGTTGCCTTTAATTTTAAAAACCGGCTTAAGTGAGTCTAAGAAATAAGTGTCTAATATTTTAATGGGTTTGAAATGGGTTAGTCTCAACTTATTTAAGATTGGCGAGGATTGTTGGTCGACCCATTTCAAATTCATATGGAAAATAAAGAACTTTATCGCTGGTCTTCTAATAATAAATAAAGCACCCAACTCATTTAAGATTGGTGCAGTTGAAGATGTCATTTTTAATTTTTTGAATTATTTTATTTTATTTTTCATTCTTTTCCTTTTTTTTCTATGAAGTTTGGCGAGGATTGCCTACCAACCCTTACCAGCTACTGGCAAGGGCCATCTCCAAGACCAAGGAAGCAAGTCAAGATATTGATGTGTTAGAAGTTAGAGCTTAATATTTAAATGCATAATGGTTCACTTTCAATTTTATACCAATCAAACTTCATGAGAACTATTCACTTTATATTTGAGGTAGAACCTAACTCTCATACCATGTTATATGACTTATAGGGGTGGATGCACAAGACAAAGGCGCATAATTCAACTTTGATGCTATATTAAAAAGTTCAATCTCCTTCCAACTATGAGAGACATGTGTATATAAATGCCAATGTCAAGGATGTTTTGTCACCCTATCTTATGTGCAAGCCGGATTAGGTGTGACATGTGAAATTAGTTAACATGGGTGGATGCATACAATAAAAAAGAAAAAAAAGAAGGGTGGAATCTTTTCTGATACCATGCTTGGCAGTAGTCCAACAAGATTTGACATGTTTAAAATCCAATAATGCAAAATTTTAAGCTTATAACTGGAGAAGACCATATGTATATAATGGAGAAAATATTAGCTGCACTATCAAGCTATTTGTGATATTTCAACACATGCCAACTTGATTAGAGTGGCATGTGAAAAATTTGACCAGTATGGTGGACACACATGTGGAAGGAAATAAAACTTAACTCTGATATCATGTAAATTTTATAGAATTATTGTCAATTATTTTAAAAATTTAAGCCTTTAATTTGGAGTTTCTAACACTTTCTTGCGTTGCTTTCCTTTACTTTATCTGGAATGCTAGGAATTGTTGTTTACATGACACTTCCTATGTTGTTAGTGTTGACGTGACTCTTTAGAGGATCAAAAAGGCTTTGCAGGGTCGTTTCCTTGATTCCTCAGCTATTGAAACTAAATTTTCTCTCGATATATTTGGGTCTTTGCGTTGGAATTGAGTTGTTGGTGTTGTGCAGTTCATGACCCTGTTTGGGGTCTTGGCGTTTGCGTCGCTCGCGAGCATGTAGCAGGATTGCTCCCCCTGCTTTTGGTTTGTTTATTTCTGACCTATCGAACGAGAAAACATTGTTTTAAGATGGAACATTTTTAATTAAAATTTAAAGAAAAAAATGAAAAACGAGAATTGGGACAAAGTGAGATGGGGCATGGACAGCATGGTTGCTAATACAGCCATAGTGAGGGAGATTTTCCTAACGCGACAAAATTCGGTATCTTTTCGATCTCTGTCAGTTGGAGATGCATAATTTTCCATTTTATAAACTCATCTTTTCATTGTCTTCTTCAATCTTCAACCATGAGAGGATTTGAGCTAGTCTCACCCTCCCCTCCATCTATTTTGATTTTCTTTGAGTTTTTATGTATTTTTCATCTTTTTTTCTCTCCCAATCTAGATCTGGTAGTTGTGCCCTCCTGATCTAGTTCTAAATTTGGGAGTTTTAACTCTCCAAATTCAGTTCTAAATTTAGGAATTTTTTCTCATGATTTAAATTTGGGAGTTTAATAATGTTTTCGGAGATTTGACACTCCCGTACTCTCTCCGTGTGCAGGTCCTATGCTTTCAATTTTAATGTGATTGTAAGAGCTTTGGCATCTTGCTAAGCTATGAAGATTTATTCTTCCAAAGGTTAGATCTGTGTTTATTCAACCAATTTTGATTGTCTCCATACGGTGATGGTATAGATGAAGTCAAACCTAGGCATGCACTACCAAATGACAATGTCATAGTTATTGGAATATGAATTTTTTTGGCATGTGCACATCATTGATGATGATACGAGAACTAGTGATTGGCAATAAATTATTTTGCTTGACAGATTCGTTCTTTTGGAATGAGTGTGTGCTTAATTATGCCGGTGCTTTATTGATCCTCATTATTTTCTGGATTTAGCTTTATTTTGTAGTGTTCTAGCCTTTGCTTTGCTTTGATTTGCTTTATCATGAAAGTTTATGTACTTCTTATGTATCATTTTGAGCTATAAATATAAATTTTTTTGATCGAAAAAAAAAAAAAAACTCGTCTTTGTAGATAAGGAGCATAATATTTGTATTTTTCGAGTCGGGCCATAACTCTGAAGATCTCTTTCTTTCTCGTGCGTTTTAGGGCTGTCGGGACTAGAAAGCGACATCCTCTTATTCACAACTTTGTAAGTTCAAACGCTTGCATGCATGAGAATAGAGAACCCACATTGAAGAAAATGGCCAAAAAGCTCGCTATCTTGTCCGTACCTTCGTGTCTCTCAAACGCTGTTGGGAAGAACCTTCCGGAGAAACAACAGAACATGCGAGGATGAACGGCCAAGCCTATTTTCACTCTTAGAGTGGATTAAAAAAAAAAAAATTGTGAAAATGGAATTTGCCTGATCAAATGTGGAGTCCCAAATTATTTTTTGATGGGTTAATACTATTAAAAATGCTGAATTTTGGTGCTCCTCTATAATGACTTAGTCAACGAGGATGGGGAGTAGTCACTGGAGTTAGAGGGCATGGACAAGAAGTGGCTTGCAATACACTTTTAGGATGACGAATGGGATATGAATGAACCGAACTATATATCAAGGGGATGGCAATTCCAATATATATACACGAGAATTGACTCATAAAGGTGCATTTTGATATAACAGTAAATTTTTCTTTGAAACTCTAAAGTTAAACAAGCCCAAGTTAGAGAATTACCAGGATAATGACTTCCTGAGAAAGTACTTGCCTATATACCAAAAGATAAAATTGTGGGGTTTGGTATGAGACAAAAATACCTTGAGTGAGTTAATCTTAGGGTGTCATGCCATCAAATATTTACCATAAACTAATTTTCATCATGTAAAAAATCCTAAATCCCTGACCAAAATTTACTTTGTTAGTATTCCATCCAATATCCCATTAAAAACACACGTATCAATGCACGTAGATTTTGCACATCATTTTACCGTCATGTATATCAACTCCGTTTTGCAATCGTGTATCACGTGCGTATGTAGACAAAAGCTAAATTTGGGTCACCAGCACCTCTTTGGAATTTTTTTATTAAATTAAAAATGTTTAAAATAAACGTGTCACGGAATATTAATTTGAGTTTTTTTAATAATATTAAATTTTCTGGTTTGAAAAGATTCCGATTCCAAGCTCCAAAAAATTCTTGTACCTCGGACGATGATTTCTAGATCTTAGCCTCAACGTGTAAAAGAAAATGGTTGTTCCATTAAACGTGAAGCTGACAGCGAAACTACTCGTGTTGCTTTCATTGGACGGCGTGGAATATGGTTTGTCTCTTAACAAACAATGGACCAAAAGAATAATCTCAATAGAATCAATGAAACCCCAAAGCAATCGTGTGGCTGTGATGTGTTCATGTCAGGCAGGTTGCATCAGTCAGACCGGGAAGCTGACAGCAAAACTACTCGTGTTGCTTTCATTCGACGCTTGTCTCTTAGCAAACAATGGATCAAAGGAATAATCTCAATAGAATCAACAGATATGTAAGCCAGGTTACTTCACTCTTCCAGAATATATAGAGTGAGCAAGCTTTCAAGAAACAGAAAGCACATACGATTGAATACACCAATGGGAGCGTGGTTGGGTTGTATTCTGGGGCTCATCCCACTTCTAGGTTGGTGCTTGTGGTGGTGGAATGAGATTTGGTACGTGTGGCCAGTCAAGCGAAGATGTTCGGGCACTAATGCGAAGTTGCCGCCAGGACACATGGGATTTCCCTTCTTTGGAGAATTTTCACCTTCCTCTGGTACTACAAGATTCTCCGCCGCCCGGACGAGTTCATAAACTCTAAAAGAAAGAAGTATGATCGCCGTTTGCAATCGAATTCTAGCTTGGATACTTGTGACTGAACTTGTGCAGCATTGTATATGAAACAATAAGAAAAACAAAACCAAGAGACAGGTTAGCTCAGGTTTCTACTAATGTCTCTGTTCATGTTTCAGGTATGGTGATGGATTAGGGATGTACAGGACTCACCTCTTCGGATCGCCTTCCATCATAGCATGCGTCCATCAGTGAACAAGTTTGTCTTCCGAGCTGAGGACACATTTATCGCTCAATGGCCGAATGTCGATATTATGGGCACGAATTCTCTAGGGGCGGTTCACGGAAAGGCACATGCCAGGCTCAGGAGCTTTGTCTTGAATGCCGTTAACCGACCTGATGCTCTTCGTCGTATAGCTGCTTTGGTACAGCCGCGTTTGGTTGCTGCCCTCGAGTTATGGGCCCAAAAAGGAAGAATTGTTGCTTTCCATGAAACTAAGAAGGTGCAGTCCATCCCATAAGCTCCTTATCAGATAACTTCATCGTCCACATGATTAACTTTTTCCCGTTGGATTGTCCTCAATGTTTTACTGGTAATTCTTTAATTTTGTTCATCTTCTATGCTTACAGGTGACCTTTGAGAACATCGGGAAGCTGTTTGTGAGCTTTGAGCCGGGGCCACAATTGGAAAATATCGATGGGTTATTTCATGACATGCTCAAAGGAATGAGAGCTCAGCGGCTCAATTTTCCTGGAACTGCATATCGCTGCGCTCTGCAGGTTCAATCGAATTGGAATCTTAAACTTTCTTCCAATCTAATAAGTTGGATGAATGTAGTAAAATTCAAAATGACAACCTGAGTTCTCATTAATTTGCACAATAACTACTGCTCTGCACGAGAGTTTGAAGTTTTATTCTTGTCCAACAAATTCAATATGACACTACAGCGCAAAATGATCGTAACACCATGAAAGCATTGTCGAGTTGAATGATCCTACCTTTATGACCAAGCTACCCATTTTAAACCCTATATGATGAGAAATATTTCTCCAATCCAATATTGCAGGCCCGGAAGAAGGTTGAGGCTATATTCAGAGTAGAGCTAGAGGAAAGGAAAAGCCGAAGTGAAGAAACTGTGACCGATCTTATGGATGAGTTACGACAAATCAAAGATGAGGAAGGCAGAAAACTATCTGACCAAGAAGTGCTAGATAACATCGTCAGCTTTGTGTTCGCCGGTTATGAGTCCACTTCACTTGCATCGATGTGGGCAATTTACTATCTTGCCAAGTCTCCCAATGTTCTAAAGAAACTCCGGGTACTGACGTCGTCCGAATTTGTAAAGCTTCGTTATCCACTTTTTCATTGCAGCTTGTGAATCTTGACTTGAATGGCAGGAAGAGAACACGTCTGTTAGCCAAAACAAGAAGGGGGAGTTCATCACGAGTGAAGACATCTCGAACATGAAATATACTAAAAAGGTAAAATCATGGGAGAATTCTATAGTTTGCGTGACCACTTTTGAAAGATCTAAAAAGTTTTGGAAGATGACAATTAGTGACGATCAGGTGGTGGAGGAGACACTAAGAATGGCCAATATTTCACATTTTCTTTTCAGATTAGTCACAAAGGACATCGACTACAAAGGTACGAACCATCCAGGTCTTGCAGATAGAAAATCATAGCTTTTGCGTTATGGCCTGCAGCTCTACAACCGGATAGATCTTCAAATTATTGTTATCTTAGGACTGCCTTTTTAAGGCCATTTTGTGCCTATTAAACAGATTTTCCCTGCAATTACATTATTAGTTTGTTCTGACTTAGATAAGTCATACCTACAAGAATTGTTGTCACATGCAATACACGAGTTGGTGCTGATTGGCGAGTCCTGTCCAGAGCAATTAAAGTTGGAGTTTTTGCAGTAATGATCCCCGAAATTTGTGCAGGTTATAGAATACCAAAGGGATGGAAAGTGATTCTGTGGCTCCGATACCTCCACACGAACCCGGAAAACTTTGATGACCCAATGTGCTTTAATCCAGAGAGGTGGAACGTAAGACTCGAATTATGTTCAAGGACAAAGCACTGTTTTCCCTTCTCCCTACTTTGTTCTTTTCGGGCAAACCTATGTAATACTTGGTCACGTTCTTCAGGATTCTGTGAAACCGGAGGCATACCAAGTCTTTGGTGGGGGATCGAGAATCTGTCCAGGAAACATGCTTGCGAGAATTCAGCTGGCTATTTTACTGCATCACTTATCAGTAGGATACAAGTAAGAAAAAAAGTGAAGCTTTTACTGACTAACTTTAGGAGAAGTTTCAATTCTTTGGACCATAAAATTTACACAAATGTTTGGCAATTGAATTTTCAGGTGGGAATTGATCAACTTGGACGCAGACTTTGTCTATCTTCCCCACCCCGCACCAGTTGATGAAGTTGAAGTCAGTTTCAGCAAGTTATGAGGAATGATTCAACTGAAAAATATGTAGACTTGAAAGTCATACTTTCCGATCCTATGCTGTATCCAATTTGTTTCAACCAAAATAATAGAAAGAATTGCTGTTATATTTGTTGGTTCATCTATTATAGGTGCGATTAAGATACACCGGTTCGTCTTGATGTGATATGATGGAGAGACAACTTTTGAAAGGATGTAAATGAAACTATTTTTCGAGAGAAGTTGTGTAAATAACTTTTGGAAAAATAACCACCAATTATTGATGAGAGAACGAAAGGTCTGAAAAGGTTCTCTCTCTTCACCTCCTCTCTCCTTAAAAAAAAAAAATTATTGTATTCGGATCATCATGAAGTTGTATTATCTATTGTTCGCTAGTGATTTAACATACATTTATGGGTAATTCATTTATTGCGCATCAAAAGAGGTTAGTCGTTTCTTTTGCCGACTCTTTTTCCAATAATTGCAAAAGAAAAAGCTCGAAAGGAGCCTTTACATGGGAATCGGGTGATCCCCCAGAAAAAAAAAGGTACATTAGAGCTTAATATTGTGGTTAATGATGGCCTACGAAGGAACAAAACCAACCACTTTATAGTGGGATTAGTAGTCTAAAAGATTTGCTAAGACACTATGGCGTGTGCAGTAATTAAGTCTGTAATATTCCATATTAATACTAACATGCGACGGAGGATGCCGGCAAGGCACCGTAATTATATCTGGTCCTAGTTAATAACCAATATATTTAAGGTTTAATTAGAAAATTTGAGAGAAAAAGATAAACTTTAGTCTCTAGTCACTCCTGAGGAATGTGAATCATGTTTTCAATGTGAGGAGTGACTTTGATTACCTTTGATTAACTCAATTTCAATAATTTTAGCAAAATCATGGTAATGTGACTGAAATGACGAATCGGGACCCACAGGGTCGATTAGGTCAACCCGATTGACCTGACCCGGTGCGGCCCACTTTGGTCGAAGCCCAATTTGACCGATTGGACCTATTCAAGTGTGATGGCCAAAGCCATGTGGCTAATTAGTAATTAGAGATAATCAAGGCCATCGAGAAGCCTTGGCCAACTCGATCAACCCAGGCTAGAATGATTGGACTCAAATCACCTGATCCATCGGGCTGATTCTCAATTGGGCTCATTTAGCCCACTTAGCAAAGACATTAAGCTCAATTAGCAAAATATTAGGGGTGAGCATTAGTTTGGGTCAACCTCGGATCGGCCCAACTAGATCCATCCTAGGTTGGTTCCTAAGGGGACTGGGTCAGTCTTTGGTCTTGGACCATCTAAAACCTGCATTGAACGAGTTGATTCTTGGTCCTTGGATTTAAGGTTGGTTCACAATATATGTTGTATATTTAATATATTATATACTTTTGTCTACTCTAAATTTTAGCACAATCTCATTTGTTCTCTTCACAATTCAATTTGTGTGTAAATTAGAAAGTAGAAAGAAACATAACCCTAATTCAACAAAAAAAGAAGAAGAAAGAAACCATTTTCACTCACCTTAGCCTTGCTTAGCCACCAGCTTTGGCCTTGCTTACCTCATTGCTTGCTGCTTGCCTCTATTCTCTTGCCTCGTGTGTTCATTATTATGGTTTATTGCTTTTAGCAATTGGAGACTTCTATAGTTATCTTATCTTATGTTTATGTTTGATAAGTGTTGGTGTTGTTCAATGTCGCCTTGTTAATGAATATGTAATTTGAATTGGTATGCTTGTTCTTTTAAAGAAAACAAAAAAAAAAATAAAAATCGGTTGGAATCCGACTGGACTCATAGGGCAATCCGATCCTCAATCCAAAAAATTGGAGACCAACATTGTACAAATTAGTCTCTAGGTTAGGTGTTGGACCGGTCAAACTTGAATCATGCTCACCTCTACAAAATATAGTACATTTTAATGATTAGAGGATCTTGTGTCAACCCGAATGGGATTGGCCCATTGGACTGAAGCCAAAGTCCAATCAGACCATTCAGCCCAATGGGCCTAACATACTAGCCCATTGAGAAGCTAAGGTTGGCCCTCTCTCCCGTTGCCCCAGTAAGTACAAATTGCCATTTAGGACTAACTGCCCTTGCCGTATCATCAATCCGTGAGAAAGCTAATCTAAGCCAATCATTAATCCCTTAATCTCCGCCATCTAAAATGCTATGTCATGGACGGGAGATGAAGCTTCGAGCATGATCTGAGAATCCTGGGTTCCTCCATATCTTCATCGTCGGTCTCTCCACCGCCAGCCATCACCATCACGGTCCTCCCCGTTATCATTTCATCATGTGTTACTGGCATCACTCTTAGTGCCAAGCCACGACGTAGCTCAACCTCAGGTGTTTTCACTTTTCAGTGAACATTCAATTGAGGTCATGACCAACTGTGCTACCTCCATTAATGGAGGTGCTCAAGCTCAAATCTAGATCACATGACCTTGGATATGAGTCACATGACCTCAAATATGAGGCCCCTGTTGGAAGATACGCAAGATATCTTCAGATCGCATTGAATATTCCTCAGATCAATCAAGATCAAATCAAAGATCAATTAATATCAAATATAGTTTGTACATTATTTAGTTGCCTTTTTCATTATACATGTCTTGTAATATAAACATTGACATTGTACGTACAAAAATATACAGAGAATATAGAAAACATTTCTCTTCAATTTTCCAATTCATACATGGTATCAGAGCAACATTTCCATTCGGCAATTGCACAATAATGGGACTATCAAGATCTTTATTAATAACAGCAAATAGCTTCTTGTCACAGGCAATATGATCACTAGCTCCAGAATCAATAATCCAAGTACTCCTCGATATTGTATTTATTAGACAATGAGAAATACCTGTAAAGCTGCTCCCCCTTTTTGGAATATCCAATTTTTGCAGTGCTTGCATCAATTGCTGATACTCAGCATGTGTGATGGATTGATCAGTTGATCCTATGAGTTAATAAGTTGCTGCTGTTGATATTTCCTTCTTTTTTTTCTCTAGGTCGGCCATGCAGTTTCCAACAACTGTCAATTGTGTGGTGGGGCCGCTTGCAATAGTTGTAAAATAGCTTTCCTTTATTCTTCAAATTCGATCCATAATTCGGCCCGAGATTCTTCGAAAAAAGAGGACCGTTGGATCTGTTTGATCCGGAGCTATCTCCGCCGTCCAGATCGTCCGCGTAGCACGCCCCTTTAGAGCCGTTAGATTCTTGCCGCGAGAGCCAAGCCCTCCATCGCTTTGTTCTCCGTCGAGGTGAGTCTTTGGCTCTCCTCCTACATGGCAAGTTGGAAGATCCGTCCAATCGGCGGCGGAGGCTCCATGGCCAGGATTTGCGACCTGAAAGTAAGGTAAGAATCGTTGAGTATTAGCAAAAATCTCATCGCCTTCTCTCGGTCCTTCATCCCCTTGTACTGTTGGAGAGTCTTTTCGGGTCCGATGAGTTTTTCTTCGGCGGCCTCTAGCTCGTTCCAGAGAGCTGAGAGCTTGTTGAAGCAGGCCGTCACGGTCATGTTTCCTTGCTTCATTTCGAAGAGGGCTTGATGCAACGAGAAAATCCTCGCCCGATCCAATTTCCCATACATCTCTTTTATACTATCCCAAAAAAAATTTGAGTCCTCTGTCGGAGGCAACCCGGCGACTATTTCTGGGCTGATACAATTTCCTATCCACGTTCTAACGAGCTGGTTGTATTTTTTCCATTATCGCCCTAATTTTTCATCGGTTGGAACGGGAACTATTCCGTCGATAAACCCTTCTTTGTCTTTTGTGATGAGGGCTCGGCGGAATTCCCGCGCCCAACTCGAATAGTTCTCGGATCTGTGAGATGGTTGCCGATGAGCTTCAACTCTGCACGTTGGTCGTGTGGAAACATACAGTGCGTCGCCGGGTTCTAGGCAACCCATGGCGGCCGCAAAAGGAAAAGGTATAAACCCTGTTGGAAACCTCGCATCGATTGTAGTCTGTCCCGGATTCGAATTCCCTGATCCGCCCGTCTGCTCAAGGCCGATGGTTGAGCCTGCCCCAGCGTTGGTTGGTAGGCCTCCATCGGTCTGCACGCTTTGGTAGCCCAACTGTGATGCATCTGGATTTGATCCAAGCATCCATGGGTACGGCATCCATTGATAAGGATAGCCAGAGAAAGGTAACCCTAGATTGAACTGAGCCGGATTGGGTTGCCAGAGCGTGTGTTGTGCTTGACTAGGTTGTTGATTAGCTACTGGATTGACGATGGATGAGTTCGGAGTTGGCGAAGCATGAGGCGTTGCATTCTTTGTCGACTGATCTTCGGTGGCTGAGGTAGGTGTTTATGGATTTGTCATAATGAGGAAAAAATTCTGCAGTACTCTGTTCTGCAGGTTGGCAAAAAAACGAAGGATCAAGAATTCCTGCCGGATGCTGTTTTGGTTTGCAAGTGTAGCAACAACCAAGAACAGAAGATCACGGAAGGCAATTCGAAGACAAGTGTGGAAGCTATGTCAGAACTAGAAGAGCTCGATACCAATAGGGACAGTCAATCTTAGCTCTCAACTTACTCTCACAAATGTCCTCTATGTTCCAGAGTTTCAATTTAACCTTATCTCTGTGGCTAGAGCTTGTGAGGAAAATTCTTGTAAGGTTTCCTTCATTGCTGATAGCTGTCTCTTTTAGGCCCTTTCGACTGGGAAATTGATGGGCTGGGGTAATTTTTCTGAAGGACTATATTTCTGGAGAAATTTAGCAAATCTTGATCAATTTCATTGTAATAAACAATCACTGTATAATTTGACTACCAATGATAAACAATTCATTTTGCATTCCAGAATGGGTCATAGTTCTCTATTTCCTTATCCGCAATGTCATATCTGTCCACTTGCCAAACAGTCCCGTATTCCCTTTCCATTGAGTACAAATCGTGCAAATGATTCGTTTTCCTTACTTCACATTGATGTCCGGGGTCCTTATCATACACAAAACCATGATGGGTCCCGTTTTTTCCTCACCATTGTGGATGACCATTCAAGGGCCACATGGATTTTTCTCATGCAATCGAAGTTTCAAGCTTCCATCCTTGACAATTTTGGGGAGACTGTGTTTTAATTGCAGCTTATTTAATCAATAGAATGCCGACCGAGATTCTCGATGGTCGAAGTCCTTTCGAATTGCTTTTTGGGAAGAAGCCAAATATGAGTCATCTGAAGATCTTTGGCTGTCAATGTTATGCCACTATAGTGGGATCTAGAGATAAGATGGGTCCTCGTGCTTGCCGTTGCACGTTCATGGGATATCCCACTTTACAAAAGGGGTACAGGATTTATGATCCATCTACAGGGGAATTCTTTGTTAGTAGAGATGTTTCGTTCCAGGAGAATATTTTTCCTTTTGCTGCACAGGAACCAAACACAGATAGCCGAGGACATTACTCTTTGCCTCATATTGAAGAAACAACAAATGATCCAGGATATATTCTATTTCCTGCATCAACAGATAGAAGGGAGCCCTCTACATCAGCCATGGAATTAACACCTCTACTGGAACCCAGGCACCAAATCGAGGATGATGAAGCTGTGCTCGACTCCACTTCTATTAATACTGGTACGGATCATCCATCCACTCCTGTTGATACTGGCTCGGGTCAATTATCCCTTGCAAATACCCCACCAAGTCGTTCTTGGCGAGTAACGCGTCCACCAACTTGGACAAAAGACTACGTGTGTGGCGTCAGAAACTCGCCAGGTATTCTTTTTCCCATTTCCTCTTATGTTTCATTTGATCGGCTGTCGGCGAAGCATCGTTGTTGCATTTCTCGCATTTCTGAGGAGCGAGAACCATCCAATTATGATGAGGCGAGCACTGATCCAAGATGGCAGAAAGCTATGCAAGCATAATTGCAAGCTTTAGTGGACAATCAGACATGGGAACTCGTCTCTCTACCCCCAGATCGGAAGGCAATTGGATGCAAATGGGTGTACAAGATCAAATATCGAGCAGATGGATCAATTGAAAGGTACAAGGCTCGATTAGTGGCTAAAGGTTTCACGCAGCGGGAAGGTTTTGACTATCACGAAACCTTCTCTCCCGTCACCAAAGATGTTATGGTATGCTAATTCCTCTCAGTAGAAGCTTTTCAGGACTGGTCGTTGCATTAGATGGATGTCCACAATGCCTTCTTACATGGAGATTTAGACGAAGAGATTTATATGGATGTGCTATAGGGTTTACGGAGACAAGGGGAGAATAGAGTATGTCGTCTCCGCAAATCCCTGTATGGACTTAAATAGGCTTCCAGACAGTGGTATGCCAAATTTGCTGAGTCCCTAATAGCTGCAGGTTTCCAACAGTCCAGATTTGACTATGCTGTTTTTACACGGACTAAAGGTACGTCATCTATATACTTAATGATATATGTAGATGATATACTTATTATGGGAAACGATGAAGTAGCTATTCAAGTTTTCAAGGAATACTTGCATTCTACCTTTCACATAAAAGATTTGGGTACACCCGAATATTTCCTTGGAATAGAAATTGCATGATCAGATCAAGGAATATCTCTCAGCCAGAGAAAATTTGCATTGGAAATCATATCAGAAGCAGGTTTATCAGGATGTAAGCCAACTATGATTCCAATCGAGCAAAATGTTAAATTGACTACAGCAGATTATGATGCTGAAGTGTCTCAACAAGCAGATCTAGTACTCAAAGATCCATTGAGTTATCATAAACTTGTCGGGAAACTCATATATTTGACTATGACCAGGCCAGACGTTAGTTATGCTGTACAGACACTCAGCCAATTCATGCACAAGCCAAAGCAGTCTCACATGAACGCTGCATTGAAAGTTGTGAAGTACTTGACGAAATGTCCTAGACTTGGGATTCTTCTTTCCAGGAAGTGTAATATGAGAATGACAGCGTATTGTGATGCAGATTATGCCACTTGTCCGATGAGCAGGAGATCCATAACCAGTTTCTTCATTAAGTTGGGAGACTCTTTACTTTCATGGAAAACCAAGAAGCAACCGATCGTCTCTTTATCCTTGGCAGAAGCAGAATACCGAGCTATGGCAAAAACGACATGTGAGATAGTATGGCTACGGGGATTACTTCGGGACCTTGGAGTGCGAGTCGAGGGACCAACCAGATTATTTTGTGACAACGATGCAGCTCTCAAACTAGCATCAAATCCCATTGTGCATGAGAGAACGAAACACATAGAAGTGGACTGCCATTTTACTCGAGAGAAAATTCAGGAAGGTATAATCGAGACACAGGGGATTGGAATAGAAGAACAACCTGCAGATGTCTTCACCAAGCCTCTATGTCAAAGTTAGCATGCGTATCTCTTAAGCAAGCTCGGCGTCTTGGATATCTACAAGCCACCATCTTAAGGGGGAGTGTTGGAAGATACGCAAGATATCTTCAGATCGCATTGAATATTCCTCAAATCAATCAAGATCAAATCAAAGATCAATTAATATCAAATCTAGTCTGTACATTATTTAGTTGCCTTTTTCATTATACATGTCTTGTAATATAAACATTGACATTGTACGTACAGAAATATACAGAGAATACAGAAAACCTTTCTCTTCAATTTTCCTATTCATATTCTTACAGTCCCTGACCTCATTTGTTGGTGGAAACTATTGAAGAAGTATCTTGAAGTGATTTTGAAAATTTCCAAACTATCGTGCCTTCTATGTAAATGCATATGTTATGACAATCGTCAAGGACTACATGATATCCATGGTGTGATCCATGGGGTGAAGATCGCAAAGCGTCTTGATGTAATTTTCTGAAAACAACACCAACAAACTAAATGATTAGATGACGACAATATCTGTGTCAATGCTATAGATATCATGTCAATGGTGATGTTAGAGCACCATATCGGATGATTGTTGCAAAAAGTTCAATATAGCTGTTGTCGCTTGGAAAAGTGCACCAGAAGAATTGGAAGGCTTCAGAGAAACGGAAATAAGCTTTCTATCAGACGTTTAGAGCCATCAATGACAGGACAGCAGCAAAAGTTATTTTGAAATAGATTGCAAATATTCAGGAAAAAGGATTGTATGAGCAGTTTTATTTCTGGATAATAGCACCAACGACTCTTTACTTCTTTGAGACATCTCCTGAGACATCTTCAATAGGAAGATTGAGGATATTGATATGCGAGAAGATTATTGAAACCAAAAGTTAGATGCGCATTACATAGAATCCATAAATTTACTTAAAGCTATGTTCTTAATTAAGAGTGTTTCATTCTCTCAAAGATTTTCACTATAGTGCTCTTGTTGGCTTATAATCGTGTAAAAGATCAAGTGTATGGAGTGATAGCAACACTTGATTCCCGATAGTGTGATCTATCATGCAATAGTGGGATCTATCATGAGATTTACAAAGTTGCTCCTCAAAATTATCAAAGTAGTAAAATAACCTATTTACCCCGATTTGTATTGTTCGCCCCCAACGGAAACCTTCTTTAATTGAGGTCATGGCCTTGGAAATGAGGCCGTACCCCTCAAATCTGAGTTCAAGCTAGAGGGGGCTCAAAGGAGGGTTGTGGTGGAAGGCGGCAAAGTGGTGATGGACGAAGGGCTGGGACAACGATGAGGTGGTGGTGGAAGGCGAGAAACGAGGTTGAGTTGATCGCAGGACTGAGTTGATGGTGGTCTGGATGTTGTCCACTGGTCTGGTTGTTGTCCGGATGTGAAAGGAGGAAGAAGAAATGAAAAGGCCAAAAAAGGGGAAAAGATATAGAAAATAAATACATTATTTTGATTTGGAAAAAGAAGATGACCTGGAATTGACACGACATTATTAGTTAGGAAGATAACAAAGCTAAACTTGGGCATCAAATCAAAGTTGGTGATTTTTTACGAGACAAAAAATGGTCATGTCATAAATTGATTCGAGTATAGTTGGTATTTTTTTTTAATGGAATTAGGCCTGTTCTTTTTTTCTGATTTACCCAAAAAAATTATTTTAAGATGAAATTTTTATTAATAATTTAACCAAAAGAAATTATTTGTAGAATAAGAAACGGAGAACTGGTACAGAGGAAGAGAAGAGGCTGTCGGGACTAGACAACAACATCCTTTTATTCAAAACTCTATAATGGCTCTATGTCTTACAAGCTTAACTCTAACTGAAAAAGATGTGATATGCATGATAATTGAGAGCTTTATCTTACACTCGCGTCCCTCAAACACTGTCAGGAGATACTCCAAGGGAAATGACAGAAAGTGCGGAAACTAAATGGTGATGCCCATCTGAAAGATAATGAAAAGAAAAAAGAAATTGTGAAAACTGAATTTGCCTGATAAAATGTGGAGTCCGGTCATTTTGTGCTTAAAAAGATTCCTGTTCTAAGGTCCCAAAAGCTTTCTCATGCCTTTTTGGTCTTGGACGATGATGATTGCCTCGTGAGTGTTCGTACTTCTTTGAAGGGAAAAAAAATTGCGCCATTAAGCATGAACCTAACTCAGCCAAAGCACTTTTGTTGATTTCAATGGAGGGATTATATAGCTTGTCTATTAGCAAGTGGATGAAAGGGGATAATCTCAATGGAATTTGATGGTTTTATGTGATGGGCTTAAGGCCCGTCCGCCCATGTTGGGCCCTAAAAGCCCGGCCCGCAAAATTAGGGCCCATGAATGGAGGGATACGATGAAGGGGTACGTTTCTATTTTTTGAGGGAACGTATATAAGGGAGGATAGAGAAAGACGAAGACACCTTTTGGCATTTTTCAACGTACGTTCGTCACTCCTCTCTCCCTCCAAAAGAAAACCAAAAGCTTAAGGCGACGCCGTCTTCCCTTCAAGGCCAATCGACGTCATCGGATCGAACATGACTGTTTTTCTCTTCCTCTTATCGGCGTCGGTGTTTAATCTGTGGCTAACAAGGTACGCTCGATTCCGTGGTGTGCTTTAGGATCGGTGATACGTGTTTTTCCCGGGCTCGTCTTCCGCATTCGTTTTAGGGGTTCGATTTAGTGTCGAATCCAGTTTTTGGGAATCCGATAATCCCAACATTGGTATCAGAGCCCTAATTCATGTTTTCCCGACCCCTTTCATGTTTTTTGATTGATTTTTTGCGAAAATAATCGGCCGACACGAATCGGGGAGAAAAATCCCGACACCCAAGCACTGTTCATCCATTTTTTCGAGTTTCTGTAAGTCGAAATCGATTTCTGATGGCATAGGGTAAAAGGTCTCATCGAGATGAGTCTGGCGATGGGTCGAATGCCGCCGGGAGACGCCGCACCCGCTCACACGCGCGGCCAGAAGCCGCTGCACGTGGGCGCCACGCGTTTGAAGCGCTGGCTCGGCCAGCGCGTGCGCCACACGCGCCGGTCGGCGAACCGGCACGTGCGCGCCGGTCGGCGAACCGGCACGTGCGTGTCGCCGGCCGGCGAACCGGGCACGCGTCGGTCGGCAAACCGACGCGTGCCGGCGACCATGACGTCACCCAACGGTCGAACCGGCGGGATGCGTCATCGATGACGTTATCGCCAGCTACCGTTGGCTGGCCGGCGACCAGACCCGACCCGGGATCCGACCAGTCGCTCGCACGTGCGTGGCACGTGCCGGGTCGGTTCGTCCGACCCTACCGGTCCGACCGGCCCGTCCGGTCCGACGACCGGCGACCCGACCGACAACCGTTGACCGTTGACGACCGTTGAGCGTTGACCAAAAAAAAAAAGGAGGAAAAGAATGTGTTTCTTTTTCAATTAAGTCTATGTGAATTATATGTGATCACTTATTTGTTCTGCATTTGTTGCAGGAACAATGCCTCCCCTGAGGTTGCGCACACCTATTCGCGCAATTACCGATGAACAAAAGGAAAGGCTTTCTAAGTTGATAGCTGAGCTGACTGATCATCGATGGGAGAGAGGTGACTTAATTGATCACGTTCTTGAAGTCAACGGGAAAATTCAAAAGGTCATATGGAATGGTCGTCCTATGCCACAGTCTGAGATGGTGCGATTTTTCATGAACACCCTTCCACTAGAATGGCAAAGAGTGTTGAATCACATATGGGATGTTAACAGAGCTGCATCATATAGGAAAATTGTGATGGATTTTATAAATGAATATTACTGGATTGTTACAAGGGAAAAGATCAAGAAATTGAACAAAAGAGGATCTTTCCCAGTTCGTGTACTGACTTGGTGTTAGTTGTATTGGCTAATATTTGTTCAAGTGTGCTTTGTGGACATCTTATGTAATGTTTTCTACCTGATTGTTGTTGATGTAGCAACCGATATGTTAATTGAATTATGTGAAAGCATTATTATTCTATTGTATGTCAAATAGTATTTGCTTTCTGTTATTGTTGATTGCTGTGGGTAGTTCATAGAAGTTTTTGTAGCTTCATAGAATTTGTTTTGCATAAGACAATCATATTAATGATAGTTTTAAGTTAGGATTTTTGGAGGATGATTGGAAACATAGTGACCTTTTGATTTTGAAACCTTACTTGAAATTGTTCATTAATATGATGGGCTTGTGCAAAAAGGATGCATAAGTGATAGGTATTAATAATTCGTGCATATATGTCTGATGTGTTCAGATCAATGGCCTCAGCCACAAAGAGCATAGTTGCCGAGCTAAACAAAGGTGAAAAGCTCAATGGTGACAACTATGAAATATGGCGAATGAAAATCCAATATGTGCTGGAAGAGCAAGAGGCACTAGAAGCTCTTAACCTGACCATGGTAGAACCTGAAAAAGGAAACACTGCACAGCACAAGAGAGATAAGGAAGCTTTTGCTGCATGGAAAAGAAAGAACTCTCTTGCTCGCATCACGTTGCTGAGCAGCATGGAAAATGACGTCATGCGAGAGTTTAGGCGTTTTGACAATGCCAAAGAAATGTGGGAAGCATTGGCAACAAGATTTGGTCATACTTCGGTGACCAGACTGAGATAGCTCACTATTAGGTTTGACTCTTATAAGAAGCCTCATGGTCAGACCATGAAGCAACATCTTAGAAAGATGTCAAACATGATAAATGAGCTGAAAGATGCTAGCCATGTCCTGACAGATGAGCAACAAGTGCAAGCAGTGATTCGTTCCTTGCCTCAAAGTTGGGAGCATATGAATGTGCACCTGACTCATAATGAAAATATCAAAACCTTTGAGGATGCAATGTGTCATCTTGAGCTGGAAGAGGACCGCCTCTTGTCGGCTAAGCCGGAAGCTGAACTCTATCATGCTGGTTCTAGCTCACATGGAGCTTCGAGCTCCAAACGCAAACGTCTTAACTGGTTTGATAAAGGGAAAGACAAGGAAGCAGGTCCTTCAGGAAAGAAACCCAAGCTTAACCAACATGGAAGAGGAAAGCGTCCTCGAATGAAGAAGCTTGCAAGGGTGAAGTGTTACAACTATGACCAGAAAGGTCACTATGCTCGCAACTGTCGTGAGCCAAAGAAGGTAAACACCCCTTGTACTTTTCAGAACTTTACTTTTGTGTCGAGTTCTGTATTCTTAACTGAGTCTAATCCTTTGTGGACTGTAGATTCAGGAGCGACAGACAATGTAGCGAAGGATAGAGAATCCTTCGTGGAATTCCGACGAGTACCAACTGGAACTAAGTGGATCTATGTGGGAAACAACTCCAGAGCTAAAGTAAAAGGAATTGGCACCTGCCAACTGAATATGCGTGGTGGACGCACTTTGTTCCTACATGATGTAATGTATGCTCCGGAGATTCGTCGGAATTTAGTGTCTGTTTTAGTGTTGGTTAAACTAGGTTTTAATATGAACTTTCATAATAGAGGTGTGGATTTGTTTTTGGATACAAATTACTATGGTTGTGGTTATTTTCTGGATAGTTTCATTGTATTAGATATTGACTATGTTAATGCAAATGTTTGTTATTCCCTTCTCACGTCTCCTAATTCATATGATAATGATGTGAATGTGTGGCATGCTAGACTTGGTCACATTGGCCAACAACGTATGAATAGATTAGCCAAAGAGGGCTTATTGGGCAACATTGAAAAAGTCGATTTGCCCATATGTAAGCATTGTCTAGAAGGGAAAACGACAAGGAAACCATTTGGAAAAGGTAAAAGAGCTTAATTTCCTCTGCATTTAATCCATTCTGATATCTGTGGTCCAATGAATGTGAGAGGAAGGCATGGGGCTATTTATTTCATCACTTTTATAGATGATTATACTCGATTTAGATATGTCTATTTGATTTCTCATAAATCTGAAGCATTGAGTTGTTTCAAAATGTTTATGAACTTGGTAGAAAATCAATTAGACAAGAAAATAAAAGCATTGAGATCCGATCGAGGTCGAGAATATTTATTTGATGAGTTTAGAAAATTATGTGATGAAAAAGGAATAGAAAGACAGTTGTCTATTCCATATACTCCTCAACAAAATGGTGTTGCGGAGAGAAGAAACAGAACCCTACTGGAAATGGTTAGGTCCATGATGGCGCATGCTAACTTACCTATTACTTTTTGGAGTGATGCATTGTTAAGCTGCTTTGCCTATATACTTAACCAGGTGCCTTCCAAATCAGTTACTTACACTCCATATGAGTTATGGACAGGTAGAAAACCGGACTTAAGTTTTCTTAAGCCATGGGGTTGTGCTGCCTATACTCATGAGTCCTCTCACAAGTTTGGGAAATTGGGTCCCAGAGGAAAGAAGAGTATTTTCATAAGATACTCGGAACACTCAAAAGGGTATGTGTTCATAGGTGAGCAGGAAAGTGGGAGTATAACTGAATTTGAATCACGGGATGTCACATTCATAGAGGATGAATTTCCTAAGAAGGGCGAAATAGGGGAAGATTACTCCCTATTTGAAACCTTGGATCAAGATAATGATATTAGTGGAGTTCGTCCAAGTGGGAGTAATATGAGAAGTGATGAATTGAATTCAACTCATTCTCAATTACAACCATATGATGAGACGACATCATCATTATCTAATCCAAGTGGGAGCATAATGAGGAATGATGTGCAAAGTGTACAATCTCCCATACGACGAACAAGTCGCCAAAGTATTCGCCGTCGACGTTTTGACATTGAAGGGGAAACTTTTATGATTGCTCCACAAGATGAGAATGAGCCAAGAAATATTAATGAGGCTCTGAATTGCCCTAGTAAGGAGAAATGGATTCATGCAATGGAAGAGGAAATGGAGTCAATGAAATCAAACCAAGTCTGGGAACTGGTTGATCTTCCAAAAGGACGCAAAGCTATTGGGAACAAGTGGGTTCTCAAAATAAAGCGAAAAGCTGATGGCTCGATAGAAAGGCATAAGGCTAGCCTTGTGGCAAAGGGGTATAATCAACAGGAATGAATTGATTATGAAGATACATTTTCTCCTGTAGTGAGATTTACCTCGATTCGCATTATTCTGGCAATAGTAGCTAGTATGGATCTTAAGTTACATCAAATGGATGTAAAGACTGCTTTCCTCAATGGAGAATTAGAGGAAGAAATATATATGGAACAACCTGCTGGTTTCATAGTGAAAGGCCAAGAAGAAAAAGTATGTCGACTTTTGAGATCGATATATGGCCTTAAGCAGTCATCAAAACAATGGTATATACGTTTTCATAATACCATAATGGCATATGATTTTACAATGATTGATGAGGATCATTGTGTATATATTAAAAGATCCAAGGATCAATTTGTGATCATATCATTATATGTTGATGATATACTAATTGCCGGAAGCAATATGGAATTTGTTAATACTGTCAAGAGTTGGTTGTCTTCCAACTTTGAGATGAAGGATATGGGTGAGGCTGCATACATTCTTGGAGTTAGGATTTCAAGAGATCGTTCGAAGAGATCGTTGTCTCTTTCGCAAGAAACATATATAAATAAGGTTCTTGAACGTTTTCGTATGCAAGATTGTAAATCCATAGACACTCCTATTGCAAAAGGTGAAGGATTGAGCTATAGACTGTGTCAAAGCACTCCACAAGAGAAGGAACAAATGAAACATGTTCCTTATGCTAGTGCAGTTGGGAGCTTGATGTATGCTATGATGTGTACAAGACCTGACATACGTTTTGTAGTTAGAATGGTGAGTAGATACCAATCCAATCCAGGTCTAGCACATTAGAAAGCCGTTAAGAGAATACTGAGGTATCTGAAGGGAACTGCTGATTACAAGTTGAATTACCAAGGAAAGGATCTACGACTTGAAGGCTATTTAAATGCTGATTGGGGAGGAGATTTAGATGAAAGGAAATCTACCTCGGATTTGCTTTCTTACTCGAACAATGGCGCCATATCATGGAGCAAGAAGAAGCAAACGTGTATAGCCTTGTCCACGATGGAAGCTGAGTTCGTGGCATTATCGCAGCGGTACAAGAAGGAGTTTGGCTTAAGAGATTTTTGGATCATTTAGGTGTTATTGAGAAAGCTGCAAATCCATTATTGGTTAACTGTGATAGCCAAGCAGCTATAGAGTACACCAAGGATCCAAAATATCATAGTAAGACCAAACATATAGATACCAAGTATAACTTTGTCAAAGATATGGTTGCACGAAAGGATGTGAACTTACAGTACATATCTACGCATAGAATGGTAGCAGATCCTATGACAAAGCCAATACCTAGAGATGTGTTTTGTGGTCATGTAAAATCTCTAGGACTGCGTAGAGTCTGATGTACTGGATTGTAATTTCCCTAAGTTGTTCACATTTATGAACTAGTGTTGTTTCATTATTAATGCCTATGAATCTTTGTTTGATCTTTATGCATCTTAATGCTCAGTGCATTATTTTAAGTTGAGAAAGTATGTCTGACAGATATAAGATTAGCCTACTCACACGGGTAATCGCCTCTATTTACTGTGTGATGAATAGAGATGAGACTATTTTTAAGCTTATTATCTTGGTGATAATCGAGAGCTCAAGCTTAAAATAAGTATGTCACCTTAACTGAGTATTAAGATGAGGACATAATACTTACAATGTCCAAAAGTAAAATAACCCACATATTTTACTTTATCTGTCTATGATGCCAGATGTGAGTTCTGATGAATTTTGTGAATGAGTAGATACGTGAACTCAAGTTAGACATTGGGTATGTCTGAACTATCATCTGTACGGTATTGAAAGGTGTAGACATACGCTCCATGGGAAATGAGTTAATACCGTAATACGCATTTCATACTACGTATGCATGAGCCGACCAATAAGAGTGGCAAAAGTTTGATCTCAACTTTTATGCCGTGTGAGACTCTTAAGGAAATGAGTTTCTCAATTTTAATGCTCTCATTACTTTTACTTATTCTCAAGATTTGTATTTAGTGTTTGCTATCTTAGGATGTTGCCAATGGTCATGAGCTGATTCGATCTAATGGGACATTTCTAGAAAACCAAGCTGAACTGAAATTGAGAGTTTGAAGGAAAGAGGAAGATCGATTTTGGAGAATCACATTGTAGTTTTGTATTTACTGGTCGACCAATTATGACTGTCTTTGTGATAATCATAATTGTGAATACAATATATATATATCATTGTTTAAAAGAGATCAAGAGAGATATAAATGTGATCGATCGATCTAGGTACGCATACTAAATCTACTCGAGTGTGATGCCCATTATGAGCTACTATATATTCCTAACAGATGTATAGCAACGAGCTCTCAAAGTATGCTGGTCGCACGGATTATTCACCGGTATGAATGTTGTAGAGAGGTAAAGAGAATCATGTTCGGCTCACCATGTGCGAGTGGGAGATGATGGTTTTATGTGATGGGCTTAAGGCCCGTCCGCCCATGTTGGGCCCTAAAAGCCCGGCCCGCAAAATTAGGGCCCATGAATGGAGGGATACGATGAAGGGGTACGTTTCTATTTTTTGAGGGAACGTATATAAGGGAGGATAGAGAAAGACGAAGACACCTTTTGGCATTTTTCAACGTACGTTCGTCACTCCTCTCTCCCTCCAAAAGAAAACCAAAAGCTTAAGGCGACGCCGTCTTCCCTTCAAGGCCAATCGACGTCATCGGATCGAACATGACTGTTTTCTCTTCCTCTTATCGGCGTCGGTGTTTAATCTATGGCTAACAAGGTACGCTCGATTCCGTGGTGTGCTTTAGGATCGGTGATACGTGTTTTTCCCGGGCTCGTCTTCCGCATTCGTTTTAGGGGTTCAATTTAGTGTCGAATCCGGTTTTTGGGAATCCGATAATCCCAACAGAATCAATCAAACCCAAAACCAATTAGGTGACTGTGACGTGTCTATTTAAGGCAGGTTACATCTGATTGGTAAGGAATTAGTAAGAGTGACTTGAGCAAGTGAAACAGAAAGTAACTATTTTGATTGATGGAGAGGGCCCTAATGGGAGTGTGGTTAGGTTGGATTCTGGGGCTCATTCCACTTCTAGGATGGTTGTTATGGTGGTGGAATGAGATTTAGTATGCATGACCGGTCAAGCGAAGATGTTCCAACGGTGGTGTGAAGTTGCCGCCAGGACAAATGGGGCTTCCCTTCTTCAGGGAAATCTTCACCTTCCTCTACTTCAAGATTCTCCACCGCCCGGATGAGTTCATAAACTCTAAAAGACGGAAGTACGATCGCCATTCCCCATCTAATTTTAGACTGAAAACTTGTGACATGAACTTATGCAGCATTGTATTTGTAACAATAAGAAAACGAAACCAGGAGAGATTAGTGTTTGTCTCAGGTTTCTACTAATGTCTCTGTACATGTTTCAGGTACGGTGATGGAGTAGGGATCTACAGGACTCACCTCTTCGGATCGCTTTCCATCATAGCATGCTTCCCATCATTGAACAAGATTGTCTTCCAAGCTGAGGACACATTCCTCCTGGAATGGCCTAATGTCGATATCGTGGGCAGAAATTGTCTAGTGGCGGTTCACGGAAAGGCACATGCCAGGCTCAGGAGCTTTGTCTTAAATGCTGTTAACTGACCTGATGCTCTTCAAGGAATAGCTGGTACAGCCGCGTTCGGTCACTGCCCTCAAGTTATAGGCCCAAAAAGGCAGAATCGTCGCTTACCATGAAACTAAGAAGGTATAACCCATCGCATAGGCTTACCATCAGATAAATTTATCGTTCAAATTAAACAATTTTTGCCAGTCAAATCGTCCTCAAGGTTTCTTTAGCGGTTCTTAAATTTTATATCTTCCTTGCTTTCAGGTGACCTTTTGAGAATATTGAGAAACTGTTTATGAGCTTTGAGCCGGGGCAACATTTGGAAAAGATCGACTGGTTATTTCATGATATGGTTAAAGGGATAAGAGCTCAGCCGCTCAATTTCCCTGGAACTGCATATCATCGAGCTGTGCAGGTTTGGGCAAATTTACTAAAATTATAAATGGCAACTTGAGTCTCATTCGCTTGCGCAATGACTTGAAGTTATATTCTTGTCTGACGAATAAATATGACACTACACTCAAAATGATCATAACACCAAAAAAAAGCAATGTTGGATTGAATTGTCCTAGTTTTATACCAAGCTGCCCGTTTAAAAGTGCAAATGACCTGACATATTTCTCTAATCCAATTGCAATCCAGGTAGAAAGTCGAGGCGATTTTTAGAGTAGAGCTAGAGAAGAGGAAAGGCCGAAGTGAAGAAACTGTAACTGATCTTATGGATGGGATTTGACAAGTCAAAGATGAAGAAGGCAAAAAACTATCTGACCAAGAAGTGCTAGATAACATCGTTAGCCTTGTGGTCGTTGGTTATGAGTCCACTATTGCATCGGTGTGGGCGATTTACTATCTTGCCAAGTCTCCCAATGTTCTAAAGAAACTCCAGGTACCAACATCGTCTGACTTCAAAAAGCTTAATTATCAGAATCTTATCCACTATTTCAATGCTATTTGGGATCCAGACGTGAATGGCAGGAAGAGAACATGTCCATTAGCCAGAACAAGAAGGGTGAGTTCACTACGAGTGAAGATGTCTCGAATATGAAATATACTAACAAGGTAATATCTTAGGAGGATTTTAGAGTTCGAGTGACCAGTTGCCCAGAAGATCTAAATTTTTTTTTAAGCTGACAATTACTGATATACTGGTGGTGGAGGAGACAATAAGAATGGCCAATATTGTAGCTTTTGTGTTCAGATTAGTCACAAAGGACATCGACTACGAAGGTACAAAACTATCCGAGTCTCGCAGGTAGATACTTTTAGCTCATGCATTATGGCTTGGCAGCACTGCCTTGGGGTAGATCTTCAAATTGTTGTTTTATCAAGATTGCCTCTCTAAGGCCATTTTGTACCTATGAGACAGATATTCTCAGCAATTACTACATTAGTTTTAACCTGCCTAGATACACTATACCTACAAGAACTGTTGTGACTTGCAAGACATTAGAATTGGTGTTGACTGCTGAGTCCTGTCCTAAGCAATTAAAGATAGAATTTTGCGATAATGATCCCTAAAAATTTGCGCAGGTTATAGGATACCGAAAGGATGGAAAGTGATTCTGTGGCTCTGATACCTCCACACCAATCCGGAAAACTTTGATGACCCGATGTGCTTTAATCCAGATAGGTGGAATGTAAGGCTCGGTATCAATTATGTTCATGGAAAAAGCATTTGTTTTCCTTTTTCCATACTTTGTTCTCTTTGGGTAAATCTATGTAATGCTCGGTCACGTTCTTCAGGAATCTGCGAAGCCGGGGACATACCAAGTGCTTGGTGGAGGATCAAGAATCTGTGCCGGAAACATGCTTGCAAGGATTCAACCGGCAATTTTACTGCATCATTTATCTGTAGGATACAAGTAAGAAAAAAAATGAAGCTTTTACTCACTTTAGGAGAAATTTCAATTAGAGGTGTCAAAATGGGTCATAGACCAATTTTTGAACTCATATTTTATTTTTATGGTTTGTATATGGGTCAGAGGCTTTTAAAAACCCAACTAAAAATGGGTCAAAAAAATGAGTCTAATTTAAATGGGTCAAAAATGTGTTAGAACTTGTGACCCATTTAAAATATCAAGTGGGTTAGAACTTTAGAATCCATTTCTTAATTTCCAACCCAAACCCCACACAATCTTTTCCTCTCTAACGTTATAAAAATATTTTTTAATTATAAAAAATCGAAATTATAATTATTTTTCATATTTCAATTTTTTTTTCTTTTCTTTGTTCTTTCTTTTTCTTCTTTCCTTAGTTGGTGGCCAGTAGGGCGACGGTCGGCGACAGGCAAGGTGAGGCTTGAGCTCGCCGGCACACGAGCTCGTGGTCGCCAATGACTGGCGAGGCTCGAGTTTCGCTGGTGTCGGGTAGGGCCTTGGCCTCGCTAGATCGACGAGATCGAGCCCCGCCTGGCATTGGCGAGCTCAAGTCTTGCTAGATCCGACGAGACTCTGCCTCGCCGACGACTGGGGAGGCTCAAGCCTCGTCAAATTTGGTGAGGCTCGAGCTCATTGGTGTCGGGTGGGACCTCGGCCTTGCCAAATCGGTGAGATCGAAACTCGTCGAATCTGGTGAGACTCGAGCTTGCCGACGTCGGCGAGCTCAATCTCGCCTGTGGCCGATTGCCAACCGTTGTCGTGGCCGTCGCGCGGCGTCGAAGAAAAAAAAAAAAAGAAAAGAGAAAAGAGAAAATTAATAATTAAAAATTCAATTTAAAAAAATTAAAAAGAATATAAAAATATTCCATTAAATTTGTATTACATAAATGTGTTTTAGCAATATATATATAAATCATAAAAATGAGCTTTCTTAAGTTTAGTTAAAGATTTTTCATGTTATAATTTTCAGTTACTCAATTGTATATTCACTCCAAACAAGAGAAGCATGTGCATGGTCTAATTCTTTATAAATATTTCAATTTATAGGCTATTTTTTTAACTTTTTATTTTATTTTATTTACTATTTTTAATTTAATTTAAAATTTTAATCCAATTAGCATATAGTAGGTGTGGGTTTTTCTAGAATATTAATAGGTTTTAGCAATACGGATCGGGTTGGGTATGGGTTAGGTATGGGTTGGGTCGAGTATGGGTTACTTGATTTACACTACATTAATATGAGTTAAAACGAGTTAAATAGATCAAATATGGGTCGACCCATTTTTGACCCGACCCAAACCCATCCACTTGATGGATCTAATTTCAATTCATTCAACCACAAAATGATACAACAAAATGCACGCGAATTGTGTCGTGAGTTTTTATATCCAAATTGAGTTGTGTTTGTTTATTTGTACCTACTCTGCGTTTTTGACCAATTTATCCATGAAAACTATTCAAACGCATGAGCCATTACTGCTGTCGACTTTCTTTGTGGATATAAATACCAACAATTAAGTCAATCCGCGTAAGTCTTTAGTAAGCTTTATCATTTTTAGCATTTTTTTTCGGTGATTTTGCATCAAACTCATCATCAAAAAGAATGATGCGGACTCACACCATCCCGTGACTAAACCATTTCAAGCCGAACGACATGCAATGCACAATCTCCACTTCACAGTGCGATCAAACTCATCCTTCTTAAATCAAAAGGATGATTCGAACTCACCCATTACATGCGTCCCATAGAAGAAAAATTTCTCCCGTGACTAAACTATTTCAAGTCGGTCAAATCAGCAGACGAAGGACATGCAGTGCGTCCCTTCGTACTCTGGCCACATAAATTAGCATAAGCAGGAGACTCATTGATCGTCCAGGGAAAATTTGCCCATGAAATGACTAGATACGAAAAAATAGATTATATCTTTTTTTACTAAATTATATCTCAAATTGAAGTCAATACGCAATAAGACTCACCCACAACCCACAATTTTTATTAACATGCCAAAACCGGGAAGCACGCCCGGGAAACAAACAAAGTGAGGATTAAAAAAAAAAAAAAAACTGAAAACGACCGCCGCCCACACCTCATCGGCCACTGCCCCCTCCTGCGGCCGGTGGGTTGTGGGCGACAATCTGCAGCGGCGGTCGACGGCAACGGTTGGCGGTCGTGCGGTGGTCGTGCGGCGGTCATACGGCGGTCGTGCGGCCGTCGTGTGGCGGTCGTGCGGCGGTTGTGCATCGATCGTGTGGCGGTCATGCGGCGGTCGTGCAACCGTCGTGCGGCGGTCGGCAGTCCGTAAGTAAGAAGAAAAAACAAATAAATACAAAAATTTATAAATTTTTACTAAACGCATTTTATTCTTTTTCTATTTCAACAATAGAAATTTTGTATAATTACCAAACATTTTATTTTACTCAGAAATTATTATTATTTTTTTTTGGGAAATTATTTAGTAAAAATAGAAAAAAAACTCTTTCTAAAAAGAAATAGTTTCGAGAATAAAACGTTACACGCGCATCCTATGTCTCTCTCTCCCCTTCCCTTCTTTTGTCTTTGATAAAGGGAAGAATAGAGGGAAAGCAAAAGACAAGCTCATCCTTAGTAGCCACTGTCATGAACGAAGAAGACGATGATTGTCAACGTTGTTCTTGTCCTGATTCGCATTGCGCTCTTCGGGTGTCAAGAACGAAGAAGAGCCACCAGAAGACAAAAAATGACAATTGTCAGCGTTGTTTTTGTCCTGATTCCCTTTGCGTTCTTCGAGTGTCATGCTCTACTCTTGCCCCAAGATGAAGGTACGCCAGAACTTCTTTTTGGCCCTCTGGTTTTTTGGGATAATTGCTCCTCTGTGGAGGTCCGCAAATTGACTCACAAGCTTTAATCGACTCGCACGCATCTCCTAACGTGCTCGTTCAGTTGTTCCTTCTAAGTTACTTTTTTTTTTTCCCTTACTTTCTGGACAATGCTGACTTTTCAAACACAAGGCAAGCCCCCTTGTGGCAGCATGAGATTCTGAGCGAGTCAATAAAGATTTTAATGTTGCAATAATCATCATTCTGAATGAATACGTACACAAACAATTAAAACGCAGGTCCTTGGAAATCCAAATCTCTAGGTGAAAATTTAATCATAAACATAAGCATTGTGAACAGCTAAGCTTGGGAACAAGTTGCTGTAGAGAAAGACAAAATCGACATTCAGTAGAGAAATAGATGCATGCGGGATTATCTTTAATCATAACCGCACATTTGAGGGTATACCTGACTTAGACTGACGGAAGTAGCACATACACATATCGTACTTGACATTCTGAGCCTGCAACAGCGAAGTTGTTGTATGATTGATCACTACATAGAGAAATAGTCAACCGTTTCCAATATATCATCCATTTGAAGAATACACAGAAAGTCTGAAAGTCATTCCATCAAATGAATATTATGTAAAAAAATGCAAACCAGATCTCATTTATCTAATGGGACCAAAACTAAAGCAAATCATAATGTACTAAATAAATCTCCTTCATAACATTTTATTCATAAATAAAGGGATGGCGAAAGTGAATAAAAACTGAAAAATAAAGTGAGGATTAAAAAAAAAAAAAAAAAAAAACAGGAGCATGATTCTGCAGTCTAATATAATTATCGATGGAGAAATTACAACTTAGTCTAACCAAGAGAAAAGGAAATGGACTCTATGACAAGCCACAGCAAATCCACAGAAATTCAGTTACTCAAAATCTCAGAAAACAAAAAATAAGCGTTGCTGGCTGATGATGACAGAATGGCAAAAAATTGTTGTCAAATGTAGCATTAACAAAATTTTACAGAGATGACCAGATGAATAAGAAGACTTGACTAGTATAGAGATGCCCTTGAAGCCATGCTCTCTTTCGAACTAAGAACACTATGGCTGACAACCGTTTGACAGTCAAGCAAAATACTCTAGTTAGATATTTTGGGGCTGAGATTTGAGAATGTAAACGGCCAGAAGGAAGGTTTCTAGACAATTAACCACGATTCTCCATCAATGGACACTAACAAATGATTCTTCACTTTTGGTTTGTGCTTGCAGTTTATACACTAAGGATAATTGCCACGAAAATGCAAAACAAATACCGGAATGTAAACGAAACATCATGTAGTGAGGATATAGGTCTAAACTTGCTGACCTTGCCTTCAGGAATGGGCAGCAATGTGACTTGTAATTGTTCTTTTATGAATGGCACAGTTTGCCATGTCACTAAAATGTATGTATGAACGTTCAGATCTTTTTTTTTTCCCCCTCAGTATCTTTCTCTCATGTGCATCAATTGCAATTTATTGATTCTTCTTCGTTTCACAGCCAGCTGAAAGGACTTGGTTTGACCAGGACTTTTCCCGATGAATTTGGCAACCTCACATACCTAACACAAATGTAAGTTAGACTTTGAGATCTTCCCAACTTTTCCTTTCATTAACAGGATTTTTGCATGCAGAGACCTCTCTCTTAATTACATCAGTGGATCGCTCCCCACAACTCTTAGTCAGATACCACTTACCACTCTATGAGTCAATTTTATCATACGTCAAATATCGTCATCACAATTTACTAGGAATTCTTAAATACATAAGCATAATTTTTTGTTTTCACACATTGCTGCTTCAGGTTGGTACTTGTATAATTTTTTTGTTTCTTTTAACTTTTTAATATTTTTATTTTATTTTATTTTTCCTTTTTCCTTTTTTCTTTTTTCTTTTTTCTTTCTTTTGGTTGGTCGCCGGCCTTGGCCATGGCCGGCGAACCAGCCGACGAGGGCCGATGGCCTCGTCGGGCCACAGCCAAGCGATGCCAACCTAGCGGTGGCCCGGCGAGGCCGAGCCTCACCCGGGGCCAATGACACTCCGGCGAGATCGCCGGCCCTTATCGGCCGGTCGCCGGCCATGGCCGAGGCCGGCAACCGGCCAAAGAAAAAAGAAGAAAAAAATAGGTGAGACAAAATTTGTTTCTTAGAAGTGTTCCAGGAACAAGAAACAAGTCACCACCACTCTTTCTACCCAGGCAAGTCGTGGTTCCTTTCCAACAAATTTGATGCGGGATTCGAACTCCAAACCTCTCCCGAAAGTGGAAGCTCAACCAAAACGGGTGGTATTTTTCTTGTTTCTTGTTTCTGTATCAAATTTGTTCCGGAGAACAAAAAAATAGATTTGGAACAAAAATGCAAACAAACGTGTTTCTGTTCTTTTTTTTTGTTTCCCGGAACAAAAAAACAGAAATTGTGTTCATGACCAGAAGAAAAGAACACAAACAAAGAGGGCCTAACATGCCAAAACTGGGAAGCACGCCCTGGAAACAAACAATAACAAGATCGCGTTTAGCCTCAATAAGTAATTCTTACCCGCCTCAAACACGCAACTTATATAAGTACCCCAAATGAGGAAGCCCGTCCATGGAGCATTTGATGCGAAACGACGCGAGTTCTTCTCATGGCCTTCTCATGGCCGAACGGGCAGCATCAAATGAAGACAAATTTATTAATCATCTCGACTTTTCTTGTGCCTACATGGTAATGTTTCTATTTCTCCTTATTTCTATTCATTTGTTCTCGGAAAAAAAAAAAAAAAAATATAAATCTGTTTGGTAACGCCAACTTATTTTTCTATTCCTCATAATAGAAAAGTGACTTGGAAATAGATTTGGAGCAGAAACAAGAAAAAAAAAAGTAGCTTCTTGTTCCCAGGAACAATTTCTAGAGATAAGTGTTTTTTTTTTCTTTTGTTCTTCTTCCTTATTGCGACTACCGCAGGCTGCCTGCCAACTGTTGGCCACCTCTTGCTGTCCGCGGCCATCGTCAACTACCAACCGCCGAGGATGGTCGCCATTGCCCATAGCCCATCGGCCGATGACCGCCACCATCCGTTGGCAGCCTATCGTCGTCAACTACCGCACGACCACCGCATGACCGCCGATCGCCGTCGCCGTCGTCGACCGCCGCCGCAGACCATCGCCCACACTCACCGGCCACCACCCCCTCCCGCGGCCGGTGGGCTATGGGAGGCAATCCTACAGCGGCAGTTGGTGGCAACGGTCGTGCGGCGGTCGTGCGGCGGTCGTGTGGCAATCGTGCGGCGATCGTGCGGCGGTCGTGCGGCAATCGTGCAGCCGCAGCGGTCATGCGAGGGCGAGCAACAATCGGCGGTTGGTGAGTAAGAAGAAAAATAAATAAATACAAAAATTATAATTTTTTATCAAACACATTTTTATTCTTTTTCTATTTCAAGAATATAAATTTTATATAATTATCAAATACCTTATTTTACTTAGAAAAATTGTTCCCATAGTAGAAATAGAAAGAAAAAAAAAAACTTTCTGAAAAGAAATAATTCCTCGGAATAGAAACGTTGCCATGTGCATCCTACATCTCTCTCCCCTTCCCTTCTTTTGTCTTTAATAAAGGGAAGAACAGAGGGAAAGCAAAAGACAAGCCCATCCTTAGTAGCCACTGTCAAGAATGAGATGATGATTGTCGGCGTTGTTCTTGTCCTGATTCGCATTGCGCTCTTCGGGTGTCAAGAACGAAGAAGTGCCATCGGAAGACAAAAAATGACAATTGTTAGTGTTGTTTTTGTCCTGATTCCCTTTGCGTTCTTCGAGTGTCATGCTCTACTCTTGCCCCAAGATGAAGTACGCGAGAACTTCTCTTTGGCCCTCTGTTTTTTTTTGGATAATTGCTCCTCTGTGGAGGCCCGCAAATTGACTCACAAGCTTTAATCGACTCGCATGCATCTCCTAACGTGCTCGTTCAGTTGTTCCTTCTAAGTTACTTTTTTTTTTCCCTTACTTTCTGGACAGTGCTGACTTTTCAAACACAAGGCAAGCCCGCTTGTGGCAGCATGAGATTCTGAGCGAGTCAATAAAGATTTTAATGTTACAATAATCATCATTCTGAATGAATACGTACACAAACAATTAAAACGCAGTTCCTTGGAAATCCAAATCTCTTGGTGAAAATTTAATCATAAACATAAGCATTGTGAACAACCGAGCTTGGGAACAAGTTGCTGTAGACATAGACGGTCAGCGGTCGTGCAGCAGTCGTGCGATGGTCATGTGACAGTCGTGCGGCGATCGTGCATCGGTCGTGCAGCGGTCGTGCGGGGGCGAGCAACGGCCGTCGATGTCATTTGTGGTGAGCATGCTAAATCTGGCACTACTATGCACCAATCTTTCACCAACTCTCAGGCCGTCGATGTCATCTGTGGTGAGCATGCTCGAAGGAAAAAGAGCAATTCAAGAACCAATAATCAAGTTTACCACAACAAATCCAGATCCTAGATTCAGAGCCTTAATGAGGCCAGCTAGTGATAGCCAAACAAATGTCTTGACATCCTTTCAGGACACTCACCATGTGCCAAAAAGCATGTCCATGGAAGGTCCATGGTTTGATTGTTCAGCTTCTTTCACGAGTAGGGATGAGAACTGCAGCCATTCTTCAGAGAACAACCTTTTTTTCCCAGCTAGCCAAACAAATGTCTTGACTTTCTTTCAGGACAGTCATCAGGTGTTGGGCAGCATTTCTATAGAAGGTCCATGGATTGATTCTTCAGCTTATTTCACTTGTAAGAATGAGACCTGCAGCCATTCTTCAGAGAGCAACCTTTTCCCAGATATCCAAACAAATGTCTCGACATTATCTCAGGACACTCACCAGGTGCCGGGCAGCATGTCCATAGAAGGTCCATGGATCGATTCTTCAGCTTATTTCATGAGTAAGGATGAGACACGCAGCCACTGTTCATAGAGCAACCTTTTCCCAATTTTTTAGGACTCGGATTTGTCCAGTAATCATTATGTGATCATCATTTTTTCTTTCCAATGATGTAAAGAAGTCAGATGGTGGAAATATAGGGAAATAATAATATTGCCGAACGATGTTACATAACCATGTTATTGTCCATCCAAGTCCTCACATGAGAATCGAGTATGTGCTGGCCTTTAGGCACATGGTCTGGCTTCATCTGGACTCAATCATATGTCGTGCTTTGACTATTTTGGTACAGAATATGCATCATAAATTCACCCATTTTCGTCCATAAAAATCCAAGATACTCACAAGAATGCTCTGTTTCCTTTATCGTTTTAATTCGATTTGACATGATAGAAGCATCTAAGATCTAGGGTTAAGTTTCCAGAATGTCTAGTTGCTAAGCTCATGGTTCAGAAACTGTAGATATATTGATTTCAGCCATTGTCTATGGTGTGGCACCAACAGAAGTACACTAAATCAGGTCGACCTCTTAAAAAGACTCACCAGCTGACCTCGTGTAATTTTTAACTCATCTTTATCATTGTCTCGTTGAAAACTTGAAATTCCTCAATTTTCACATATTTTATGAAGCTCAGGAAGAAGGCTCGAAAAAAATCCCGATCTGCATGGTTTCTTGTAGTCAAGAAAGACTTCAATTTTAAGTCTGAACGTCAATGTTAACTTCCATTTATTTCTTTTCCAAATTTGAAGTGCATAATATAGTCTGTCATAGTACTGGTCTTCCTATCTTTTAGTGCGATTCATGTATTATCTGACATTGTGAGCAAACCTATCTACACTAGAGAGAGAGAGTTGAAAAGTGACTTCTTATTGTATGATTACCTTATCCTTGTAACTTGCAAGTGATATTTAACTACTATGATTTCACTTAATAGGAAAGCAATAAATTTCTCTTCTTCTTTTTTCTTTTTTTTTTTTTTTTTTTTGGAAAAGTGATCTCTCATTGTATGATTATCTTATTCTTCTACCTTGTAAGTGATATATAACTACAAGACATATCATTTCACTAAAAAAGAGACGATATTACATGTTTAGAATTTTTGAAAAAATATCAAGTGAGTCTCTCTCGTTATGTCGCCAATAGGACACTTCACTCATTTAATCGCCGAGTATCTAAATGAGGGCCCACGTTTCGCATTTTGTCCGTTAATCTCTCTCCTCCTCTCTCCCCCCTCACCTCCCTCTACTCCTATCTGCTCCTCCTCCTCCTCCTCCTCCACCTCCGTGCAGGCAACGTCTCCTTTGATATCGATTGCGGCTCCGCCACCAACTCCTCTGACACCTTCAACACCACTTGGCTGTCCGATCGCTTCTTCACCGGTGGCTCCTCGTCCATCGCAATTTTACCTCTATATAAACATTTAAAGCTCGCCTTCCAAGGCTTGTATAATTTTTGTTGCCAGTGAACATTACCTGCCCAGAATGAAGGCTTACATTGTAGGTCCCATTCATCGGACAAAAAGCATAATACGTTAGAGAGATAGGAGAAAGCCGTGTATTCATGTAAAGTTGCGCATTATCCACAGATAGTCCGGATATATTGCTAATTATATATGGATCTGAGTCGACATCGTCATCAGGGAAGTGACCAGTGCTACTGTAGGACCAGTAATATCCACTCAGGAAGGATTTTGAAGCTGAAGGCGGCTCTTTATCCTCGGTGTATTTGATGTCCCCTACTGTTACTTCGCTCCCAATGCAATTTATGAAGAGGTTATACCGATCTGTATAGAGTAATGAAACGACCACAAACAGAAAAATCAAGTGTTGTTCTTTTTGATAATAGGGAGTAGACTTTCCAGAGACACTAAGTAAACTAGCATTCCCTCATTATAAATCATATGGAAACTCCCAAGTTTACGAGCAAGTTATTATTTCATGGATGCGGCTTTTAAAATATCTAGAGTAATTATGCATTAACCATCAAATATTGACACAATAGCCCAGAGGAGAGTTGACAAGGAGATCAATTTGATGAGAAAATACAGAGAGTATGATGCAATATCAAAATATGATGATAATTTTAGGATATATGGCAGATCAACTTACTTTCTGGACAATGCTGACTTTTCAAACACAAGGCAAGCCCGCCTGTGGCAGGAATAAGATTCTAAGCAAGTCAATAAAGATTTTAATATTACAATCATCATCATTCTGAATGAATACATAGATAAACAATTAAAATGCAGGTCCTTGGAAATCCAAATCTCTTGGTGAAAATTTAATCATAAACATATGCATTGTCAATGGCTGAGCCTGCAAACAAGTGGTGTAGAGAAAGACAAAATCAACATTCAGTAGAAAAATAGAAATCTTGTATGCATGCAGGATTATCAGTTAATCATAACCGCACATTTGAGGGGATACCTGACTTAGATTGAAGGAAGTAGCACATACACATGCCGTACTTGACATTCTGAGCCTCCAGCAATGAATTTGTTGGATGACAGGTCACTACACAGAGAAATTGTCAACCGTTTCCAATATATCATCAATTTGAAGAATACACCGAAAGTCATTCCATCAAATGAATATTATGTACAAAAATGCAAACCAGTTGCAAAATATGGACAGGTAAGGCAAGTTGAAAGGTGAAAACATCACGGTGTGATGAAAGTAGTATTTTTTCTGTATTGAAGGTGTCTTATCTTAAATAACTAAAAGGAGAAAGACTAATTGGAGTCAATGGGGACTTTAGAACTAGTTGGAGTGCATAAATACATTTTTACCCAGTAACAGTGCAACAGACGTGATGTGTAAGGCAAAGAGACAAAGATGGTACTGTGAGTCCAACGACCACTAAGTTGGATCTTCTTATTAGAAGATATCCAGACCACCATCCTTATTTTTAAACTACCTCATACGAGCTTCATTCTTATCCCCATAAGATAAGATCAACTTTCCGCTAGGCACACTCTGGAGAGTTTCTCAAATACAAAAACCCATAAGCATTGTTATCAGCAAGAAATAGCCCAAGCAACTAATCACACTGCGAGGGTGATGCGTTAGACAAACTTTCAAAGAGGATTTATGGGAAGTAAAAATTTCCCAAGTGTTACTTTTATCATTCCAAGAGGTTTGAAAAAGATCTAGAGATGGGAAGACCTTTTTGTATAGGTAAAGTGGGGCTCACTTGGCACTTCCAAGAAAATCTGCTTTATACTCTTTCATGCGTACCACACAATTCAGCTTCTTGTCTTATATATAACATTCCAATTAACAGACCCAGTAAGGAAAAAAGGTACTCGTGATGTTATCATTTAACTCCATCAGCTACAAACCATAAAGTTGCAGGATGGGAATGCATAATTGCTTACTACAGTGCAAGATTAGCCAGACAGAGCTAGAAGAAAATTTGGGAGTAAACATGACATTTTTCTTCAGGCAGCAAAGCTTACACAAATTCTGCTTTCTCCAGGATCCAATCAGGGACTGTACCAGTCAATTGGTTTCCAGTCAGACAGCCAAACAGGATTAATTGATGCGTGCTTTATGCACTCAAACTGAAAAACTATTTAAGAGTCATACCCCAAAAACGCACTAGTTAGCAGATTGAAAGAATTTGATTATTAGAGGTGTAGAAAAAAAAATCAGTTAACTCATGATATCAAAATAAAGCTTTCAGCTGGAGATAAAAGATAAAGAAAATCAGTGACCGAGGAAAAACTTGATCCTTGCACAGCTTGGACTGCAAGGGTTACCATAACACTAGTACACAAAGTTGAACATAATGAAGAATACTATCATACTAGCTTATTAACTATTTCCTTGCTAAGTGTTCTTGTACTTCTAAGTCATAAAATAAATAATGAGGGAAGATGTGCCAATATCAAACAGTCAATTATTGGGCAGAAAGACGAAAAGATTGTACCGTTGTTTAACAGTCCAAGAAGCTCAGTACTAAATTTCTCATCATTTCAAGACTAGGGGCAAGACATCAAGGTCCTATCTGCAGACCTTCTAAAAAGCATGTAAGAACTGCACTCTCCAAACAATCCAGTGCCATTGTGGTGGAAAGAACCAAATAGAGAGCCTAAGGACTTTGCTGTGTTAAATCTCAATACATCATAAAACAGGCACACAGGACATGCACTAATTACACACACATTTAACTGTCAAATACTTGAGTAACACAGATCCATTTAATCTCTTCCGGCATAAACAAGTAACTCTATTGAAACTTGTGAATCATGCTCTTCAAGCAACAGAATATCATCGATCTATGTCTGCTCCAAGACTAGAGTCCCACCAAAATAAGTAGTTGACAATAATCGTAAATTCAGAACCCAAATCATTGTAAAATTTGGGTGGTGAGATGATAAGCATTCAGACACAAGGACTTTAAGGGTTATAAACTGGACATGTTATTGCAGTCTAAGTTCTATTGATAGCTCAACTACTTTACGGTAAGAGTTGCCTATAGCTTGGCCACTGAAACAATTAGAGATTTTAGATTCTTATACAAAATATGAAAAAGAAGCCTAGGTCTAGCATCGAAGCATTTACATAAAATCTACTCCTGCGAGGTTGCTAAAGGAGCTAGGGATTTCACCACTTAGTCTGTTCAAGCTGAGGTCTCTGCAGAACAATTGAATGGAAAAGAGACAAATATAATTAGAAGATAGTTTAAGCTGACTCATAGTGGACACTCTTTGAATATACTTGGAGGATTGTACAAACACAGGCTACATAAATGAACCTACAGGTCCAGTTCAGAAGTTTAGACATACAGGTCAACTGCCAGGTGCCTATGCTTTCTACTAGACATTCATCGCATAATATCCATGTTCATCAAATTGGTCACACAATATAAATATACAAAAATTCTGCTGTAAATCAAATTTACAACTTGGAAATTTCAATATATCTAACTAGAAATGCTACTTGGGCACCAAATTGAATGCATCCCCTGGAATGCAACACATTATAGTTCAAATCAGGGGATTTCATTTATCTAATGGGACCAAAACTAAAGCAAATCATAATGTACTGAACAGATCTCCCTCATAACATTTTATTCATAAATAAAGGGGTGGCAACTAAATACTAGGGTGCTTAGAAAGTAGATGATCTTGAGTGAATAAAAACTAAAAATAAAGTGAGGATTAAAAAAAAAAACAGGAGCTTGATTCTGTTGTCAAATGTAATTATTGATGGAGAGATTACAACCTAGTCAAACAGAGAAAAAGGAAATGGACTATTTGATAAGCCACAGCAGAACCACAGAAATTCATTTACTCAAAATGTCAGAAAACAAAAATTAAGCGTTGCTGGCAGATGATGACAGAATGGCAAAAAATTCTTGGCAAATGTAGCATTTACAAAATCTTACAGAGATGACTAGATGAACAAGAAGACTTCACTTGTATAGGGATGCACTTGAAGCCATGCTCTCTTTCAAACTAAGGACACTATGGCTGACAACCATATGACAGTCAACCAGAACCAGAACCACCTTTTCCAATCTTATTGGCAGCATCAAAATTGTTTGTGGCAGCATTAATTTGTCGCAAGGTAAATGAACCAATTTGCAATGCTAGACCCTTCAAATCCGCACCATCGTTAGGAACTTCTCAGAATTTGGAGGAGTCAACAGCCAAAGTATGTAATCTACCATCTAACAAAAACGTAGCAATTACTTCTTGATGTACCAGAAAACATTTATTATGACTATTTGGTCTGAGGCTAGGCGGCAGATGTGTGACGTTTGGAGTTGTCGTTTGTGCACCTGTTCCCAATGGAAGAATGAGTGATCCATTCCCCTGCAGATCATGGCCTTACCACTCGGTCCCTGATGGCCAGCGGGGAATTCAGTATAGCAGCTCACGGTCGTTTGCGCTGCACGTTCCCACTGGATTGGACATGTGCTTGCTGTGGGAAGTATGGTTCTGAAAGTGACTCCAGTTCGCCAGTTCAGGCTCAACTCTTCGCTTTGGACAGAAAGCAATTCTGTGGCTCCAATACCTCCACACAAAGCCGGAAAACTTTGATGACCCCATGTGTTTTAATCCAGAGAGATGGAATGTAAGGCTTGATATCAATTATGTTCATGGCCAAAGCCTTAGTTCTCCCTTTTTCCTACTGTATTCTCTTTCAAGCTAATCTAGGTAATATACGGTCACATTCTTCAGGAATCTGTGAAGCCGGGGACATACCAAGTGTTTGGCAGGGATCAAGAATCTGTGCAGGAAACATGGTTGCGAAGATTGAACTGGCGATTTTACTGCATCATATATCAGTAGGATACAAGAAAGAAAAAAGTGAACCTTTTGCTCACTGACTAGAGAAATTCCAGTTCTCTACACCATAAAATTTTCAACATTGTCTGTTTCAGGTGGGAATTGCTCAATTCAGATGTGGGTTTCATCTATTTTCCACGCCCCGCACCTGCGATAAAGTCGAAGTTAGTTTCAGCAATATGTGAGGACTGATCCAGACTAAAACTTGAAAACTGCACTAGGCTTGAATGGTTGCGTCATGTTGGTTTCATCATTTGTATGCTTTATCTTATTTCGTTTCCACCAAGGTACTATGGAAAGAAATAATTTGAAAGTCCAACTTCCAATTTGAAAAGTTACAACATCGTGATGTGTGATCTAACCATCACATGATACACTTTTTTTCGTGAATTACTATACAGATGTAATTTGGGAAAATGCACAGAACTTGACTTTCCTAAGTCCCAAATGTTCTGTGTTATTATATTCACCCATAATAATACAAATTGTGATTAAACGAATTCACCTTGAAACATAACGGTTGGAGTGAAAAAGGATGAGAGCAACGCAACAAAAGCCTCCGCAACGAATATGCTTGTCAAGCGCTGATCATAAACAACTACAAGTAGTCACCCTGGAGTGCAGCAATTTGGGATTCTCTTGCATCATTCAATCCCACGTATATAGAACCAAAAACCCTAATTGACAGAAATTTCAAAAACCTTAGGATAGATAAAATAATTTAACTGATGGGAGGCGCAATAGCTACTATTGTCGAGCACCGTCAATGTTATTCTAACTAGGTGTCAGAACCGAACCGAAAATCGAACCGAACCAAACCGAACTGAAAAATTCGGTTTTTTTGGTTCGGTTCGGTTTTCAGTTCAATTCTCATTAAAAACCGAAATCTTTTTTATCGGTTAACCGAAGTGAACCGAACCACAAATCGATAAAATTTGTCCTCTCCCGTTTCGCCCAGAGCGCTCCATAACTCCACCTCTCCATCTCCTCTCAGCCTCCTGGTCTTGAAGTTCCTCCGGAAGCTGCATTCCTGGGCTCGCTTCTCAAGTGGGTCGCGCTCGAGGAGGCTTGGCTACAATGGCATGGTAGTGAACAACTCCGTGTTTCATGCTTCTCCTGGTCGTGTTGAGGCAGAGGCAGAAGAAGAAAAGGGTCCTGAAATAGAGGTTTCGAGTGTCAAGAGCGAAGGCACTGAGGGAAGGAGAGATGGGTTTTGCGGGAAAGTTGGTGAAGTTGGGATTTTTGCGGATTTGATCGAGGAAGAGAGGCGGGAGAGCAGCTCAAGCTCTGCTTTTTTGACATCAGAAGCGAGGGGGATGAAGAGAAGAGTCAGAACAGCTCCGAGGTGTCGTACTCGCCGCCTCCTGAACTGCATTGGTCGGTGGACAAAGCTCCGGCGTCGGACTGTGCCAGTGGAATGGCGTCGTGGAAGATGCAGAGAAATTCCACTCCAGTGACAAAAAGTTGAAGAAACACGGCTCTGCAATTTCAGGTTTGAACCAAGACAAACCGAAGCTGAAATTTATGTAATAATTTTTGTTTATTTTGATGTTATTACTGATTACTGTTTGGTTGATGGGGCGCGGAGAAGAACGCAAGGAAGAAGAAGATTTAGGGAATAAAATAAATTGAAAATAAAAAGAGAAAGAATTGAAAATAAAAAAAATAAAAAAAAAAAAAAAAAAATCAAAAGCTGAAAACTGAAAAATCGAACCGAATCGAAAATTTTGGCTCGGTTCGGTTCGGTTTTTCAAAAATCAAACCGAACCGAACCGTTGATCCAAGACAAAAAAATTTTTTGACCTCCCAGACGGGAGAGCTTTATTTTTAAAGGCAGATGGGTTCAATTCTCTTAGTTTTCATATTATACCAAGCAAACTCAAGGAGAATTATTCACTTCATATTTGACTGTTTCCAGTCAGAGAGCTATGGCTGAGCACTCATCTCCGGGGAGAAAGCTCGAGGGCAAAGTGGCCATCGTTACCAGCGGTGCGAGCAGCATTGGCACCATCGGCGAACAGGTCGCCACGTCGATCAGGGCTGGCATTTGCACTCACCCACTTGAGCAACCTATCCAGGACACCGTCGAACAGGTCGCCATGTCAATCAGGGCTGGCATTTGCACCCTCGCGCAAGACCAACTCGAGGCCCTCGTCCGGTCCACGGTCCAGGCCCACGGACACCTGAACGTCATGCGCTGCAATGCCGGGATGGTATCAGATCAGAACATCCTCGACCTCGAACTCTCCGAGTTCAATCGCCTGATGGCACTCAACGTGCAGGGCGTGGTGGCATGCGTGAAGCACGCAGCGCGGTCGGTGGTCAAGGGGCGTGTGAGGGGCAGAATCGAGTGCGCAGGCAGCGTTGGGAGGGACTGCGGCGGGGGGCGGACGAACTACCGCACGTTGAAGCACGCAGCAGTGGGGCTCGTGAGGTCGGCGAGCGTCCAGCGTGGGGCACACGGGATCAGGGCGAGCTGCATATCGCCATGCGCAGTGGCGACACAGCTCACGAGCGGCATGGCGTTGAAAGGATAAAGGGGGGCGCTGAAGGTCAGACACGTGACGGAGGCCGTGCTGTTTCTGGCGTCGCATGTGTCGGAGTTCATGACCGGGCATGATTTGGTCGTGGACGGTGGTTACCTTATCCGGCATTAAGCTTTTGATTTCATCACTCTTTCTTTTTGTATTTTTATTTTCTCAATTGATATCTTCTTCGACCAATTTTTAGAATGCATTTGGTTGGACATTTGGGGAAAATCTTTGGAAAAATTCAAAGAATTTTAAGTTAAAAGGGATTTTCTAGAATGCAAATTGTGTTTATTAAATTGTAATTTGAAAATCAATTTTGAAGTACTTTTGAGTAAAACAGTATTTAGAGAAATAATATTCACAAAGACTTTTGTGATTTTTAAAAGAAAAAATTCGTCAAAAGAAAAAAAAAATTAACCAGCGAGGACAAGTGGGCATCAACAATCGAAATTTGTTACTAGCAACCGACATCTAAGGTTGCAAGACCTTAGGCAGCCCTCAAAGATAATTGACGAGGGCTGCTTGGGATCAGGTGAATCTTGAAGACCACTGGTATGACATCCTGGATTTTCAGTTTTTTTTTTTCAATTGAATAAATTGGGCATTTCATCGACACACCTCTAGTGTTATTCTCGCAGCCCAATCATTTGTAAGATAACTGCATTATCCTGGAAAGTCGTTAAGAGATTTTAATGCATAAGACTTGAGAATTCGACCGGGAATCGGCTATTTGACCTTGTTCATCTGCCGAGATCATTACGACACAGTAAGATTGATTAGATTTCAGAAGTAAGTTGATTCGACTGAGATATGTGATTAAACGTGGTGATTCCACTAAATTACAAAATTCTCGTCGATCGGCACTAAATTGATTTTTCTATCGTTTTGGTACATGTGTTTGTATTTGAATCCTCGAGATTTTCACGTCAATCGAGAGTCGCCAATATGTCGAATGGGTTCATTGTGACTCAAGGAAAATCGACCACGAGTCATTTGCACTAAAATTTTTTGAAAGCTACCAAATAGCCTAGATCACGCTAAAATCGCGCCAAATTGAAATTAACCACGAATTTGAATCCGATTTCAGAAATTGAAAGTTTTGTCATGTCACAAATCATTTTAACGCCAACTCATCTTTCGAGAAATTTTCAAAGAGTTCAAGATTTTTACAAAAAATCGTTTCGGACGATTCGGAAATTGAACGGAAATTCGGATTGGCCAATTTAAAGGAACTTTTGGCATCTTGTGTAATTGAATCAGTGAAAGGGAATTTTTATGGGCTTTTTCTTCAACAAATTGGACCTCAATCAAAAAAGTTTGTTCAGAAAATCGGATTCCGAGAAAAATGAATTAGAATTCGGAATTGAAGGAAATGGCCGTTTTTGTTTCCTGAGATTTGTTGTTCGAGAGAATTTGGGTGCAAAAAAGCAAGTGAGGATCAAGTGCTTTAGATGGAAATTTTGGGGATCAAATTAGACTAAACAAGAGCAAGTGGGACCAAGATTTGGATTATAGGACTTTCTTTTGAATTTTCCTTTTATTTTTCTTTTTTTTTCCCTTGGCCGCACGTTTTTCCCCCACTCACTCACACGCTCTCTCTCTCTCTCTCTCTCTCTCTCTCTCTCACTCGCGCGGAACCTTTCCCCCACGCCGAGTCGCCGACGTCCCCTTTTCCCTCTCTTTGCCGTGTCCAACTTTCCTCCCTCACATCTTGACTTTTTCTTTTTATCCTTATCCCCCTCAACTTCTTCTTTCTCTATCTCGCCCGTTCCCCTGCAGTTTCCCTTTCTTTTGTTTCGGTTCTGTGGAAGAACCCAGTAGCTTCGCCGATGCCACCAACCCGCCCTTTTCTGGCCGCAGATCCTTCACGCCGGCGTCCCCTCCGCTAGATTTTGTTGGCTGATTTCGGCAACCCGTTCCCATCGACCCTCCTTGGCCGCGCCACCAACAACCCGACCAACAAAGTTCAGCCATGCAACATCAAATCCAACAGCTCCGTGAGCCTTGCGGGCCATTTTTCGGGCCCGATTTGTGCTGAAAGCCGTCGCCGCTTTGGAGTGGATCATCCCTCGCCACATCCCCGTCATTTCGAACCGAGTGGTTCGTTAAACAAGTGAGTTTAACTCACTAATCCTCGCTTAGTATGTTAATCACACTTAAGGATTGATTAGATTAATTAGGCATGATTTAGGTAGGTAGATAGATTAGATTAGATTAGATTAGTTAATTTAATTATTTGCCAATGCATATTAGGCGGTTAGTTAGTGCAATTAGCGAGTAGACATGTGCTAGTATTTATTTAACGAACCTTGAAATTTTTCCGGGTCCATTTCGGCATCCAATTAGACATTACTAGCCTAAATTAGATTTATTGGCATTTATTTAATATTTTCCGTAATTATTTAATGATTTATTTATTTTCCAGAAATTAGGCTGGGATAGCCGACGACCGAAATTTTATGCTAATTATTGTGGTGCAATCTGTTTATTTATTTGAACTCTAATTTGTGCTTAATTAAATTAATTGTGATTTTAGGATTTTATTCCTAAATGTATTTATTTTCAGTATCTAATTGGAAAATAACATAGTGTCGGTTTACAACGCTAAAAATATTTTGATAGACCATATGAAATTGTGGGATTTATGGAAAAGAAATTATTATATTTTGGCTAAGGTAGACCATATGAAATTGTGGGATTTATGGAAAAGAAATTATTATATTTTGGCTAAGGTAGACCATATGAAATTGTGGGATTTATATTTTGGCTAAGGCTAACCGTGCATCTACACGCGGCTATTTTATCGGGTATGATAAAAAAGTAAGAAATTATTGGAGAACGAACGTCGGCTCGATGACTTGGTACGTCATCTTAGAGAAAGACGTATATTAGTTCGGCTCGGTGACTTGGTACATCATCTCGGAGAAAGAACATTATATTATATTGGCTCGGTGATTTGATATGTTATCTTAGAGAATGCACGTGGGCTCAATGACTAGGTGTGTCACCTTGGAGAATGCACGTGGGCTCGATGACTAGGTATGTCACCATGGAGAATGCACGTGAGCTCGATGACTAGGTATATCATCTTGGAGAATGCACGTGGACTCAGTGACTAGATATATCATCTTGGAGAATGCATAGTATTGATTAGAATGATCGGGGAATGGTTTGATTGACATGTAATCGACTAGATCGATTGATCGATAAGTTGATCTAAGTGAATGATTTGATGCGTTGATGTGACTCGATGAGTTTATGAATTGTGTTGAATCGCAGGGAGAAACTGAGGCCAAGATAAGCCCTCTGATGCCTGTTTGTGCTTAGGCAGCCCTTAGGGCATATTTTCTTCCTAATCAAGTCTTAAGGGGTAGAACTCGTTGAGACATTGTCTCGATGGTTATTTTCAGGTCCTTAGATGGTGTTGGTGAAGGACCAGAAGCCCCAAAATTTATGAGGTGAAACCCGAAGAATTGACGATCCTATTTGACTAGTTAGTTATAGGACAATTCTTTTTGATGGAAATCAATTCCTTTTTGTAGGCTTCAGTGTATAAACGTGTGTGTTTATAAAAAGGTATCTTGTGAAAAAAAAAAAAAAAAAAAAAATCAGCCTCACTTTTCTATCTCATCATATTATTGTCTGAGGATTTATTAATTGTTTCAACATGCATATTAAAATGAATAGGTTGATGATGCGTCCTGGGACGTCACTTTAAATCGACCAAGGAAGGATGGACGCGCGCTTGAGGATCGGAGCATGACAACTAGTGAGGGCCACCTTGAGTTGGGTGACCCCTAACGAGGATCGTGCCACCCAAGTGACCCTAGCGAGGGTCGCATGACTTGGGCAACCTCGGCAAGGGTGGCTTGGTCACGTGACCCTTGCAACCTCACAAGGAGGTCACACAACCCAGATCTGAGTCGTCGCGACTCGTCGGGGGTCGCGCGACCTCCACAAAGGCCGCCTAGTCACGCGACTTTAGGCGACCCTTCACCAAGGTTGCAAGACCCAAATTTGGGTCATGGTGACACGACTCGCAAGGGGTCATCGCATCTAGCCAATGATGGTCATTGGGGTAGCCACAATCACGCCGACCTCTCTAATCCATCATTGACTCATCGAAGCCACACACAATCACACCGGCTGACTCAACAGAGAAGAAGATAAATAGTGAATCATGAGGGCAAAAACGGAAAAACCAAAATTGAGTGAGGATAGTTTTGTAATAAAAATTTTATACTAAACTCTAGAGTGGGCCTTCTGAGATTACCAAAAGCCCAAGGCAACTTAGGATCTACCTTGGATTTTCAACCTTTTAAAGGCAAATTTTCCCTCAACATGGGCTTCAAAAATTTTACCAAACACTCAATATTGGCCAAATGGGCTTTGGACACGCAAAGCACCTTTCAAGGCCATTCCCAAATGCATCTTTAGTGGCATGAGTACATGAATTTCTTAGTTATTGGACATGGTATGATGTCGAAATATCAACGTTCTCAAATTGACTTTGATTTTTTTGAGAGAAAACTTACCTAAAAAGCCTAGCTTGTCACATACGCATCATCACTTAGACTTGCACAGGTTTTGTCCAAAGCAAAGGACAACATACATAAAGATTGGGGAGATGGAGCACGATGAAGTTCCATAGCAAAGTTGGACTTTCTAACCTTCAATTAAAACCTAACACGCGATTCTCATGAAGATTATGCAGTTCGTGACCTTGTGGGGTTTTGGTGCTCTTGCAATTCGTGACCTTGTATGGGGCCTTGGTGTTGTGTAACTCATGAGCACGGAGAAGGATTTTTCCCCTACTTTTTGCCTTTATTCTTTTTGACATATCGAAAAAACACACCATTGTTTTATGATGGAAATTTTGTTGATTAAAAATTAACCGAAAGAGAAAATTTGAAGGAATAAGAAACGAGAATTGGGACGGAGAGAGATGTGATACGGAAAATTACCAAAAAAGTCTTAAACTTATTGTAATTTCACTAATTCAGTTCTAAACTTAATTTTTTGATCAATTGAGTCCTAAACATTTTACAATTATGTCAATTCAAATTCTTCCAAATTAAAAATTGATGGCATTGGCGCCGCGACCATTTTTTAATAATATTTTTATTTTTTTGAATTATTTTATTATTTTATATCTTTTTTTCCTTTTTTTTTTTCTTTCTCTCTTTTTCTCCTCCCTCCTTCCTTAGGCTTCGACGACCAACCAAAGGGGAGGGTTGGTAGGTCGTCAGACGAAGGCGGTCAAGCGAGCTTGCCTCACCGTCATGCCATCATTGGGTGAGGACTTGTCTTGCTGTCGCTGAACGAGGGTGAGCTCCCCCAACCACTAGCGAGGGGGGCCTCACCGTTACTAGGTTTGGCGATGCGAGCTCCACCGAATCTAATGAGGACTTACCTCGCCGTCACTGGGCGAGGGGGGCCTTGCTATCATTGGGTCTAGTGAGGCGAGCCCTAACCATTTTCGGTGCGCGCTTGTCCCGCCCATGGCCTCGCCCAACGACGGCAAGGTGAGCTCGCTCAGCCAGCTTAGTCCGGCGACCAACCAACCCTCCCCTCTGACCAATCGCTGGAGTCAATGGAAGAAGGAGGGAGGAGGAAAACAAAAGAAGAAAAAGATAATAAAATAATTCGAAAATATATATTATTAAAAAAAATTGTGACCAGCGCTGGCTCACCAATTTTGGTCGAAAGGACTAAACTAACACAATTGCAAAAGGTTTAAAACTCAGTTGGACAAAAAAATAAATTTAGAACTGAATTAGTATAATCACAATAGGTTTAGAATTTTTTTTGATAATTTTTCCCAAGTTATAGATACAACAAATAAGGAATATTCGAAGGATAAGATTTCTATGCTATGGTCCAAAAAGCTCTCTCACCCCAAGATGGGTAAGCACATAACAGAAAAAAAGCTTATGTTGCTTTCAGTGGGGAGTGATATGGCTTGTCTATTAGCAACGACGGATCAAAAAGGAATGGTCTCAATAGAATCAATCAATCCCAAAAGTAAACGTGTGGCAACAAACCACTGAGGATAGATTGCTCAAGTGGAATATGCAGATCTGACCTACTTGTTTCTCTGTAACTCAGCTATTGAAGACAGGAATCATTATCTTTTTTTTTACTGTCCAATGTCTTCTCGGGTCAAATGGTTGTGTCACGTCTTCATCCGATTTTGAGAGGTCCTGGTGACTGGGATAGTGAGATTACCTGGACCATCAAGTCTTATAAAGGGAAATCTCTTCCTCAGCTTTTATTCAAACTTTCTTGGGCCGATTTCCTCTACCTGGAATCCTAATTTGTTGTTTAAGTGACTCTTCGCATGTTGCTAGTATTGATGTGATGCTTTCGAGGATAAAAAGGCTGCGCAGGGTCGTTCACTTGAATGTTCTGCTATTGAAAGTAAACTTTCCCTCGATATGTATAAGTCTCTGGGCAGGAATTGGTGGTGTTGTGCAGCTGATGACCTTGTATGGGGTCTTGGTGTTGTGTAACTCATGAGTCATGACCAAGTAGCAGGATTGCTACATGAACAGTGAAGCCCACCATCCATTTTAGAGGTAATGAAAAGAGAATAGAATTTGCCAGATCAAATGTGGAGTCCCAAATCATTATTTGCTTGAAAAGATTCCTGTGCTTGAAAAGATTCTTTTGCCATATCAAGGATCATTTCCGTAACTTAGCCCCGACGTACAAGTACATAATTGCCTCTTAATTGTTGTACTTGTTAAAGAAAAAGAACTCTGCCGATGAACATGAAGCTGACACAGCCAAAACATTTTTGTTGCTTTCAGTGGAGTAAGTGACATGGTTTGTCCATTAGCAAACGAATCAAAGGGAATAATCTCAATCGAATCAATCAAACCCAAAAGCAATTGTGTGACTATGTTGTGTTTATCTAAGGCAGGTTACATTTGTTTGGTATAAATTAAGAAGTGTGAGCAAGTTTTCGAGAAACCCCAAGCAAGTACGATTTTGATTGAGGGAGAGTGCACCAATGGAAGTGTGGCTCGGTTGGATTCTGGGGCTCATTCCAGTTCTAGGTTGGTTGTTATGGTGGTGGAATGAGATTTGGTATGCATTGCCGGTCGAGCGAAGATGTTCTGTTGCCGGTGTGAAGTTGCCGCCAGGAAACATGGGGTTTCCCTTCTTCGGAGAACTCTTCACCTTCCTCTGGTACTTCAAGATTCTTCGCCGCCCGGACAAGTTCATAAATGCTAAAAGACGGAAGTAAGATTGCCATTTGCCATTGAATTTTAGGCTGAAAACTGGTTACGTAAACTTATGTAGCATTGTGTTTAAAATAATAAGAAACATGAAACCAAGAGATAGAGTAGTGCTTGTCTCCAGTTACTACTAATGTCTCTGTACATGTTTTAGGTACGGTGATGGAGTAGGAATGTACAAGACTTACCTCTTCGGATCGCCTTGCATCATAACATGCTTCCCATCAGTGAACAAGTTTGTTTTCCGAGCCGACGATGCATTCATCCTGGAATGGCCGAATGTTGAGCTTATGGGCGCCACCTCTCTAGTGACGGTTAACGGAAAGGCACATGGAAGGCTCAGGAGCTTTGTCTTGAATGCCATTAATCGACCTGATGCTCTTCGCCAAATAGCTGCTTTGGTACAGCCTCGTTTGGTCACTGCCCTTGAGATGTGGGCCCAAAAAGGCAGAATCGTCGCTTACCATGAAACTAAGAAGGTGTAGTCAATGCTCAACATCACGAGTTCCTCGTTCACATGATTAAATTTTGCCCTTCAGATCATCCTCAAGATTTTATTCGGAGTTATTAAATCTTGTATTTCTTGTTTGATTGCAGGTTACCATTGAGAACATTGGGAAACTGTTCGTGAGCTTTGAGCCAGGGCCGCAATTGCATAAGATCGAGCAGTTACTTCATGATATGGTTAAAGGGATGAGAGCTCAGCCGCTCAATTTCCCTGGAACTGCGTATCACCACGCTCGGCAGGTTGAATCGAATTGGAACATTTAATCTTTTTTCCAATCTGATAAGTCGGCGAATGATGCAACTTGAGTTCTCATTAGCTGGCACAATTACTCTTGCTCTGCGTGCGAGTTTGAAGTTATATTCTTATCCAGCAAGTTAAATACAACACTGAAGAGAGTGCAAAATTATCGTTGTGGGGTTAAATTGTCCTAGTTTTTAGCCAAGCTGCCCATTTAAAACCCCAAATGATCTGAAATATTTGCCCAATCCGATATTGCAGTGCCGGAAGAAGGTCGAGGCGATTTTTAGAGTAGAGATAGAGAAGAGAAAAAGCCGAAGCGAAGAAACTATTACCGATCTTTTGGACGGGATAAAACAAATCAAAGATGAGGAAGGCAACAAACTATCTGACCAAGAAGTGCTAGACAACATCATTGCCCTTGTGGTCGGCGGTTATGAGTCCACTACACTTGCATCGATGTGGGCTATTTACTATCTTGCTAAGTATCCCAATGTTCTGAAGAAACTCCGGGTACTGACTTCGTCCATTTTTGTAAAGCTTAGTTATCAGAATCTTATCCACTGTTCCTTTGCAACTTGTGAATCTTGAATTGAATGGCAGGAAGAGAACATGACTATCAGCCAGAACAAGAAGGGTGAGTTCATCACGAGCGAAGACATCTCGAGCATGAAATATACTAACAAGGTAAAAAATGATAGGAGAATTTCAGAGCTTGAGCAGCATTTGACCTCAAATTTTTGAAGCTGACAATTAGTGACACACAGGTGGTGGAGGAGACAATAAGAATGGCCAACATTGCAGCTTTTATATTCAGATTAGCCACTAAGGACGTCGATTACAAAGGTTCGAAATTATCCAAGTCTTGCAGATATATATTATTAGCTTATGCGTTACAGCCCTAAGGATGTCGATTACAAAGGTTCGAAATTATCCAAGTCTTGCAGATATATATTATTAGCTTATGCGTTACAGCCCGCAGCTCTACCACGGCATAGATCTTCAAGTTGTTTTATCAAGACTGCCTTTTTATAACACAGATTTTCTCTGCAACTAGTGCATAACTTTGTACCGACTTAGATACATTATTTTAACAAGAGCTTTTGTGACTAGCAATACATAATTTGGTGCTGACTGCTGAGTCCATTTCACAGCAATTAAAGATAGAATTTTGCAGTAACGATCTCCGAAAACTTGTGCAGGTTATAGGATACCAAAAGGATGGAAAGTGATTCTGTGGCTCCGATACCTCCACACGAATCCAGAAAACTTTGATGACCCCATGTGCTTTAATCCTGATAGGTGGAATGTAAGGCTCGATATCAATTATGTTCATGGTCAAAGCATTCACTTTCCTTTTTCCTTCTTTTCTCTCTTTCGGGCAAACCTGTGTAATACTCAGTCGTGTTCTTCAGGAATCTGTGAAGTCAGGTGCATACCAAGTGTTTGGCGGAGGATCAAGAATCTGCGCAGGAAACATGCTAGCGAGGATTCAACTGGCGATTTTGCTTCATCATTTATCTGTAGGATACAAGTAAGAGGAAGAATGAAGCTTTTACTGACTGAATTTAGTAGAAATTCCAATTCATTGAACATAAAATTTACAACAATGTTTGGCAATTGAATTATCAGGTGGGAATTGCTCAACTCGGATGCTGGTTTCGTCTTTCTTCCGCACCCTGCACCAGCTGATAGAGTCGAAGTTAGTTTCAGCAAGCTATGAGGACTGATCCTGACTACAACTCAAAAAACTGCGCTAGGCTTGAATAATTGAGTCATGTTGTTCTCATCATTTGTATGCTTTTATCTTATTTTGTTTCAACCAAAGTATTGTGGAAAGAAATAATTTGAAAGTCCAACTTCCACTTCGAAGAGCTATAATTTCGTGATGTGTGAACGGAGCTCGATTCCCTTAAGTCCTCAATGTTTTGTCTAATTAAATATTCACCAGTAATAGAAATTGTGATTAAGTAGATACACCTTACAACATTACGGTTGGAGTGAAAAAGGACAGGAGCAACGCAACAAAAGCCTCCAAAACGAATATGCTTGTCAACCGCTGATCACAAAAGACCAGCCAAAACAACTACATGGGAGTGCGGCAATCCGGGATTCTCTTGCATCATTCGATCCACATATATAGAACCAAGAACCCTAATTGATGGAAATTATCCACATATATAGAACCAAGAACCCTAATTGATGGAAATTTAGGATAAATTAATTAATTCAACAAATGGGCGGTGCCATTGCTAATCTTGCTAAGCACCTGAAGAGTCATTCGAACTTTGAACAAGTCAAGATGATAATATTATTTTTTTATTGATCTCTCGGAAGTTAGAGCTTTATATTTAAATGCAGATGGGTTCGCTTGTCTTATATTTTCGGGGTATGCCAAGCAAACTCAACGAGAATGATTAACTTCATATTTGAGTGCTTCCAGTTAGAGAACTATGGCTGATCACTCATCTCCAGAGAGAAACCTCCAGGGCAAAGTCGCCATCATCACCAGCGGAGCGAGCGGCATTGGCGAGAAGATGGGCCGCCAATTCGCTCATCACGGGGCCTACGTTGTGATCGCTGATGTCCAGGATGAGAAGGGAAAAAGCCTAGTATCAGCCCAAAGCGTTGCATGTAAGTCCGTTGCGACATCACGGACGAGTCAAGTCCCTAGTAGAGTCCACGGTCTGATCCCGAGGGCACTTGGACATAATGTTCCGCAACGCTGGTGTGATGAGCTCGTCAAAGCAAGACACCCTCGATTTCGACATGAAGGGCTACGAACGCCTCTTCATAGTCAACGTTGGGGGTGTGGCAGCGAGCCTGAAGCACGCGGCCAATGCCATGGTGGCCAGTGGTGGCAGGAGCATAATTTGCACGGCGAGCATCATGGCCAGCATGGGTGTGGACCGCTACATCGACTACTGCATGTCAAAGCATGCGATGCTGCTATTGGTGCGGTCGGCGAGCAAGCAGCTCGGTGTGAGCAGTGTGCGAGTGAATCATGTGTCCCCAAGCGCGGTTAGGAGCTACTGCTATGGGGGGGTGTTCGGGATGGGGAAGGATGCAGTGGAGGCAATGTTCGCGAGCCGTCCTCATGCATGAGAGGAGTGCTGATGGCGAGGCATGTGGTGGACGCCAGGGTCTTTTTCTCCTCCAATGAATCCCAGTTCATCACCGGCCACAACTCAGTGGTCGATGGTGGCCGACGTTAGAGCGAAGCATGATCCATGCGGGCGCTTTAAACACTTTCAAAAAAGAATCAAATCAAGATTGGGTTTCTTTTCGATAGAAATCAACAATCCACGCGCATTTGGATCAAGAATCTGTGCAGGAAACATGGTTGCGAAGATTGAACTGGCGATTTTACTGCATCATATATCAGTAGGATACAAGAAAGAAAAAAGTGAACCTTTTGCTCACTGACCAGAGAAATTCCAGTTCTCTACACCATAAAATTTTCAACATTGTCTGTTTCAGGTGGGAATTGCTCAATTCAGATGCGGGTTTCATCTATTTTCCATGCCCCGCACCTGCGATAAAGTTGAAGTTAGTTTCAGCAATATGTAAGGACTGATCCAGACTAAAACTTGAAAACTGCACTAGGCTTGAATGGTTGCGTCATGTTGGTCTCATCATTTGTATGTTTTATCTTATTTTGTTTCCACCAAGGTACTATGGAAAGAAATAATTTGAAAGTCCAACTTCCAATTTGAAAAGTTACAACATCGTGATGTGTGATCTAACCATCACATGATACACTTTTTTCGTGAATTACTATACAGATGTAATTTGGGAAACCGCACAGAACTTGACTTCCCTAAGTCCCAAATGTTCTGTGTTATTATATTCACCCATAATAATACAAATTGTGATTAAACGAATACACCTTGCAACATAACGGTTGGAGTGAAAAAGGATGAGAGCAACGCAACAAAAGCCTCCGCAACGAATATGCTTGTCAAGCGCTGATCATAAACAACTACAAGTAGTCACCCTGGAGTGCAGCAATTTGGGATTCTCTTGCATCATTCAATCCCACGTATATAGACCAAAAACCTAATTGACAGAAATTTCAAAAACCTTAGGATAGATAAAATAATTTAACTAATGGGCGGCGCAATAGCTACTATTGTTGAGCACCGTCAGTGTTATTCTAACTTTGAACAAGCCAAGATAAAAATAAAAAAATTATTGATCTCCCTTACGGGAGAGCTTTATATTTAAAGGCAGATGGGTTCAGTTCTCTTAGTTTTCATATTATACCAAGCAAACTCAAGGAGAATTATTCACTCCATATTTGACTGTTTTCAGTCAGAGAGCTATGACTGAGCACTCATCTCCGGAGAGAAAGCTCGAGGGCAAAGTGGCCATCGTTACCAGCGGTGCAAGCGGCATTGGCATCATCGGCGAACAGGTCAGCACGTCGATCACGGCTGGCAATTGCACTCACCCACTTGAGCAACCTATCCAGGACACCATTGGCGAACAGTTCGCCACGTCAATCAGGGCTGGCATTTGCACCTTCGCGCAAAACCAACTCGAGGCCCTCGTCTGGTCCACGGTCCAGGCCCACGGACACCTCAACGTCATGCTCTGCAATGCCGGGATGGTATCCGATCGAATATCCTCGACCTCCAACTCTCCGAGTTCGATCGCCTGATGGCACTCAACGTGCAGGGCGTGGTGGCATGCGTGAAGCACGCAGCGCGGTCGGTGGTCTAGGGGCGTGTGAGGGGCAGCATCGAGTGCGCAGGCAGCGTTGGGAGGGACTGCGGCGGGGGCGGACGAACTACCGCATGATGAAGCACGCAGTAGTGGGGCTCGTGAGGTCGGCGAGCGTCCAGCGTGGGGCACACGGGATCAGCGCGAACTGCATATCGCCATGCGCAGTGGCGACACAGCTCACGAGCGGCATGGCGTTGAAAGGAAAAAGGGGGGCGCTGAAGGTCAGACACGTGACGGAGGCCGTGCTGTTTCTGGCGTCGCATGTGTGGGAGTTCATGACCGGGCATGATTTGGTCGTGGATGGTGGTTACCTTGTCCGGCATTAACCTTTTGATTTCATCACTCCTTTTTGTATTTTTATTTTCTCAATTGGTATCTTCTTCGACCAATTTTTAGAGTGCGTTTGATTGGACATTTTGGGAAAATCTTTGGAAAAATGCAAAGAATTTTAAGCTAAAAGGATTTTCTAGAATGCAAATTGTGTTTATTAAATTGTAATTTGAAAATCCATTTTGAAGTACCTTTGAGTAAAATAGTATTTAGAAAGATAATATTCACAAGGACTTTTGTGATTTTTAAAAGAAAAAATTCATCAAAAGAAAAATAAAAATAAAAAATTAACCGGCGAGGACAAGTGGGCATCGACAATCGAAATTTGTTACTAGAAACCGACATATAAGGTTGCAAGACCTTAGGCAGCCCTCGAAGATAATTGACGAGGGTTGCTTGGGGTTGGGTGAATCTCGGAGACAATTGGTGTGACATCCTGGATTTTCAATTATGTTTTTAATTGAATAAATTGGGCCTTTCATTGACACGCCTCTAGTGTTATTCTTAGAGCCGATCACTCGTAAGATAACTAGATTATCTAGGGAAGTCGTTAAGAGATTTTAATGCAATAAGACTTGAGGATTCGACCAGAAATCGGTTTTCGATTGTGTTTCATCTGCCAAGATCATTACGACACAATAAGATCGATTAGAAATTAGAGGTAAGCCGGTTCGACTAAGATATGTGGTTAAACATGGGTGATTCCACTAAATTGCAAAATTCTCATCAATCGGCACTAGATTTTTTCTATCGTTTTGGTACTTTGTATCCGTATTTGAATACTTGAGATTTTCACGACAATCGAGAGTCGTCAATATGTCAAATGGGTTCATTGTGGCTCGAAGAAAATCAACTACGAGTCATTTGTATTAAAAAATTCTAAAAGCTACCCCAAGCGCTGAAAGTCACTCTAAAATTGCACCTGGATTGAAATTAACCACAAATTTAAATCCGATTTCAAAATTGAAAGTTTTGTCATGTCACAGGTCATTTTAGGAACACCGACTCATCTTTCGAAGAATTTTCAGAGAGTTCAGGATTTTTACGGAAAATCATTTCGGACGATTCGAAAAACGAACGAAAATTCGGATTGGCCAATTTGAATGGACTTTTGGCATCTAGTGTAATTGAATTAGTGAAAGTGAATTTTTATAGGCTTTTTCTTCAACAAATTGGACCTCAATCGAAAAAGTTTGTTAGAAAATCGGATTTCGAGAAAAATGAATTAGAATTCGGAATTGAAGGAAATAGTCGTTTTTGTTGCCTGAGATTTGTTGTTCAAGAGAAATTGGGTGCAAAAAAGCAAGTGAGGATCAAGTCTTTAGCATGGGGATTTTTGGGGCCAAGGTGGACTAAACAAGAGTAAGTGAGACCAAGATTTGGATTATAGGATTTTTTTTTTTTTGAATTTTCCTTTTATTTTTCTTTTTTTCCCTTTTTATGGGATGTCTCCGAAGAGACTTCTTTTTCCCTTGGCCACACGTTTTCCCCCACTCACTCGCACGTTCTCTCTCTCTCTTTGCCATGTCCAACTTTCCTCCCTCGCATCTTGACTTTTTCTTTTTATCCTTATCCCCCTCAACTTCTCTCTCTTCTCTCTCTATCTCGCCCGTTCCCCTGCAATTTCCCTTTCTTTTGTTTCGGTTCTGTGGAAGACCCAGTAGCTTCGTCGACGCCACCAACCCGCCCTTTTCTGGCCGCGGATCCTTCACGCCGGCGTCCCCTCCGCTAAATTTTGTAGGCTGATTTCAGCAACCCGCTCCCATCAACCCTCCTTGGCCGCGCCACCAACAACCCGACCAACAAAGTTCAGCCGTGCAGCATCAAATCCGGCAGCCCCGTGAGCCTTGCGGGCCATTTTTTGGGCCCGATTCATGCTTGAAAGCCATCGCCGCTTTGGAGTAGATCATCTCTTGCCGCGTCCCCATCATTTCGAACCAAGCGATTCATTAAACAAGTGAGTTTAACTCACTAATCATCACTTAGTATGTTAATCACGCTTAGAGGTTGATTAGATTAATTAAGCATAGTTTAGGTAGATAAATTAGATTAGATTAGTTAATTTAATTATCTATCAATGCATGTTAGGTGGTTAGTTAGTGCAATTAACGAATAGACACATGCTAGTATTTATTTAATGAACCTTGAAATTTTTCGGGAGGTCTGTTTTGGCATCCAAGTAGGCATTATGGCCTAAATTGGATTTATTGGCATTTATTTAATATTTTCCGTAATTATTTATTTATTCATTTATTTTTGGAAATTAGCTGGGAGTGGGATATTAACGACCAGAATTTTATCTTGGTTATTGTGGTGCAATCTGTTTATTTATTTGAGCTATAAGTTGTACTGAATTAAATTAATTGTGATTTTAGGATTTTATCCATAAATTTATTTATTTTCAGTATTTAATTAGAAAATAATAGAGCGTTGGTTTACAACGTCAAAAATATTTTGATAGACCATATGAAATGGTGGGATTTATAGAAATGAAATTATTATATTTTGACTAAGGCCAACTGTGTACCTACATGCGGCTATTTTATTGGGTATGATAAAAAAGTGAGAAATTGTTAGAGAACGAATGTCGGCTCGATGACTTGGTACATCATCTTGGAGAAAGACTTATATTAGTTCGGCTTGGTGACTTGGTACGTCATCTCAAAGAAAGAACATTTTATTATATTGGCTCGATGATTTAATATGTCATCTTGGAGAATGCGCGTGGGCTCGATGATTAGGTATGTCACCTTGGAGAATGCCCGTGGGCTCGATGACTAGGTATGTCACCATGGAGAATGCACGTGGGCTCGATGACTAGATATATCATCTTGGAGAATGCATAATATTGATTAGAATAGGTATGTCACCATGGAGAATGCACGTGGGCTCGATGACTATGTATGTCATCTTGGAGAATGCACGTGGACTCGGTGACTAAATATATCATATTGGAGAATGCATAATATTGATTAGAATGATCGGGGAATGGTTTGATTGACATGTAATCGACTAGGTCGATTGATCAATAAATCGATCTAAGTGAATGATTTGATGTGTTGATGTGACTCGATGAGTTTATTGTGTTGAATTGCAGGAAGAAACTGAGGTCAAGGTAAGCCCTCTGACGCATGTTTGTGCTTAGGCAGGGCGTATTTTCTTCCTAATCGAGTCTTAGGGAGTAAACTCGCTGAGACATTGTCTCACTGGTTATTATATAACCATTTTCGGGTCCTTAGATGATGTTGGTGAAGGACCAGAAGCCCCGGAGTTTATGAGGTGAAGCCCGAAGAATTGACGATCTTATTTGACTAGTTAGTCATAAGACAATTCTCTTTTGATGGAAGTCGATTCTTTTTTGTAGGCTTCAATGTATAATCATGTGTGTTTATCAAAAGGTATTTTGTGAAAAAAAAAAAAAAAATCGGCCCGACTTTTCTATCCCATCATGTTGTTGTCTGGGGATTTATTAATTGCTTCCGCATCCGCATGTATATTAAAATGAATGGGTCGGTAATGCGTCCTAGGACGTCACTTTAAATCGACCAATGAGAGATGGACGAGCGATCAAGGATCGGGACGTGACAATTGATGAGGGCCATCTCGAGTTAAGCAACCCCCAACAAGGATCGTGCCACCCAGGCAACCCTAGCGAGGGTCGCATGACCTAGGCAACCTCGGCAAGGGTGGCTTGGTCGCGTGACCCACAAGGGGGTCACACAACCCAGATCTGGGTCGCCGCAACTCGCCGAGGGTCACGCGACCTCCACAAAGGCCACCTAGTCACTCGACCTTAGGCGACCCTTCACCAAGGTTGCAAGACCCAAATTTGGGTCGTGGTGACACAACTCACAAGGGGCCATCGCGTCTAGCCAATGATGGTCATTGGGGTAGCCACAACCACGCCAGCCTCTCTAATCCATCGTTGACTTGTCGAAGCCACGTGCAATCACACTGGCTGACTCAACGGAAAAGAAGATAAATAGTGAATCATGAGGGCAAAAACGGAAAAACAAAAATTGAGTGAGGATAGTTTTGTAATAAAAATTTTATACTAAACCCTAGAGTGGGCCTTCCGAGATTACCGAAAGTCCAAGGCAGCTTGGGACCTACCTTGGATTTTCAGCCTTTCAAAGGCAAATTTTCTCTCAACGTGGGTTTCAAAAATTTTACCAAATACTCAATATTGGCTAAATGGGCTTTGGACACGCAAAGCACCTTTCAAGGCCATTCCCAAATGCATCTTTAGTGGCATGAGTACATGAATTTCTTAGTTATTGGACATGGTATGATGTCGAAATATTAACGTTCTCAAATTGACTTTGATTTTTTTGAGAGAAAACTTACCTAAAAAGCCTAGCTTGTCACAGACGCATCATCACTTAGACTTGCACAGGTTTTGTCCAAAGCAAAGGACAACATACATGAAGATTGGGGAGATGGAGCACGATGAAGTTCTATAGCAAAGTTGGACTCTCTTACCTTCAATTAAAACCTAGCACGCGATTCTCATGAAGATTATGCAGTTCGTGACCTTGTGGGGTCTTGGTGCCCTTGCAGTTCGTGACCTTGTATGGGGCCTTGGTATTGTGTAACTCATGAGCACGGAGAAGGATTTTTCCCCTACTTTTTGCCTTTACTGTTTTTGACATATCGAAAAAACACACCATTGTCTTATGATGGAAATTTTGTTGATTAAAAATTAACCGTAAGAGAAAATTTGAAGGAATAAGAAACGAGAATTGGGCCAGAGAGAGATGTGACACGGATGGCAAGGTTGTAAGGACAATTACCAAAAAAATCCTAAACTTATTATAATTTACTAATTCAGTTCTAAGCTTTATTTTTTGGCCAGTTAAGTCCTAAACATCTTACAATTATGTCAGTTCAATCCTTCCGGCTAAAATTGATCGGCTAACACTGCGACAATTTTTTTAATCATATTTTTATTTTTTTGAATTATTTTATTATTTTTATCTTCTTTTTTTCCTTTTTTTTTCTTTCTCTTTTTCTCCTGCCTCCTTCCTTTGGCTTTAGCGACCAACCAAAGGGGAGGGCTAGTAGGTCGTCGTACCAAGGCGGTCGAGTGAGCTCGCCTCATCGTCACACCATCGCTGGGTGAGGACTCGCCTCACCGTCGCTAAATGAGGGTGAGCTCCCCCAACCACTAGCGAGGGGGCCTTCACCGTCACTAGGTCTGGCAAAGCAAGCCCCTACTGAATCTAGGGAGGACTCACCTTGCCGTCACTGGGCGAGGGGGGCCTTGCTGTCATTGGGTCTAGTGAGGCAAGCCCTCACCGTTTTCAGTAGGCGCTTGTCTCACCAATGGTTGGTCGAGCTTGCCCTCACCCAACAACGGCGAGGTGAGCTCGCTTAGCCACCTTAGTCCGGTGACCAGCCGACCCTCCCCTCTGGCCGGTCGTTGGAGCCAAAGGAAGAAGGAGGGTGGAGGAAAACAAAAAAGAAAAAAATAATAAAAAATTCAAAAAATAATAAAATATTATTAAAAAAATTGTGGCCGACGCTGGCCCGTCGATTTTGGTCGAAATGACTAAACTGATACAATTGCAAAATGTTTAAGATTCAGTTGGATAAAAAAATAAATTTAGAACTGAATTGGTATAATCACAATAGGTTTAGAACTTTTTTTGATAATTTTTTCCAAGGTTATAGATACAGCAAATAAGGAAGATTCGAAGGATAAGATTTCTATGCTAAGGTCCAAAAAGCCCTATCACCCCAAGATGGGTAAGCACATAACAGCCAAAAAGCTTATGTTGCTTTCAGTGGGGAGTGATATGGCTTGTCTATTAGCAACAACGGATCAAAGGAATGGTCTCAATAGAATCAATCAATCCCAAAAGTAAACGTGTGGTAATAAGCCACTGAGGATAGGTTGCTCGAGTGGAATATGCAGATCTCACCTACTTGTTTCTCTGTAACTCAGCTATTGAAGACAGGAATCATTATCTTTTTATGACTGTCCAATGTCTTCTCGGGTCAAATAGTTGTGTCGGGTCTTCATCCGATTTTGAGAGGTCCTGGTGACTGGGATAGTGAGATTACCTGGACCATCAAGTCTTATAAAGGGAAATCTCTTCTTCAGCTTTTATTCAAACTTTCTTGGGCCGATTTCCTCTACCTGGAATCCTAATTTGTTGTTTAAGTGACTCTTCGCATGTTGTTAGTATTGATGTGATGCTTTCGAGTATAAAAAGGCTGCGCAGGGTCGTTCACTTGAATGCTCTGCTATTGAAAGTAAACTTTCCCTCGATATGTATAAGTCTCTGGGCAGGAATTGGTGGTGTTGTGCAGCTCATGACCTTGTATGGGGTCTTGGTGTTGTGTAACTCATGAGTCATGACCAAGTAGCAGGATTGCTACATGAACAGTGAAGCCCACCATCCGTTTTAGAGGTAATGAAAAGAGAATAGAATTTGCCAGATCAAATGTGGAGTCCCAAATCATTATTTGCTTGAAAAGATTCCTGTGCCTAGATTCACAAAGCTCTCTCATACATTTCCTGGATATCAAGGATCATTTCCATAACTTAGCCATGACGTACAAGTACATAATTTTCTCTTAATTGCTGTACTTGTTAAAGAAAAAGAAATCTGCCAATGAACATGAAGCTGACACAGCCAAAAAAATTTTGTTGCTTTCAGTGGAGTGAGTGACATGGCTTGTCTATTAGCAAACGAATCAAAGGGAATAATCTCAATCAAATCAATCAAACCCAAAGGCAATTGTGTGACTATGTTGTGTTTATCGAAGGCAGGTTACATCTGTTTGGTATAAATTAAGAAGTGTGAGCAAGTTTTCAAGAAACCCCAAGCAAGTACGATTTTGATTGAGGGAGAGTGCACCAATGGAAGTGTGGCTCAGTTGGATTCTGGGGCTCATTCCAGTTCTAGGTTGGTTGTTGTGGTGGTGGAATGAGATTTGGTATGCATTGCCGGTCGAGCGAAGATGTTCTGTTGCCGGTGTGAAGTTGCCACCAGGAAACATGGGGTTTCCCCTCTTCGGAGAACTCTTCACCTTCCTCTGGTACTTCAAGATTCTTCGCCGACCGGACGAGTTCATAAATGCTAAAAGACGGAAGTAAGATTGCCATTTGCCATTGAATTTCAGGCTGAAAACTGATTACATGAACTTATGCAGCATTGTGTTTAAAATAATAAGAAACATGAAACCAAGAGATAGAGCAGTGCTTGTCTCCAGTTACTACTAGTGTCTCTGTACATGTTTCAGGTATGGTGATGGAGTAGGAATGTACAGGACTTACCTCTTCGGATCGCCTTGCATCATAACATGCTTCCCATCAGTGAACAAGTTTGTTTTCCGAGCCGACAATGCATTCATCCTGGAATGGCCGAATGCTGAGCTTATGGGTGCCACCTCTCTAGTGATGGTTAACGGAAAGGCACATGCCAGGCTCAGGAGCTTTGTCTTGAATGCCATCAACCGACCTGATGCTCTTCGCCAAATAGCTGCTTTGGTACAGCCTCGTTTGGTCAGTGCCCTTGAGATGTGGGCCCAAAAAGGCAGAATCGTCGCTTACCATGAAACGAAGAAGGTGTAGTCAATGCTCAACATCACGAGTTCCTCGTTCACATGATTAAATTTTGCCCTTCAGATCATCCTCAAGGTTTTATGCGGAGTTATTAAATCTTGTATTTCTTGTTTGATTGCAGGTTACCTTTGAGAACATTGGGAAACTGTTTGTGAGCTTTGAGCCAGGGCCGCAATTGCATAAGGTCGAGCAGTTACTTCATGGTATGGTTAAAGGGGTGAGAGCTCAGCCGCTCAATTTCCCTGGAACTGCGTATCACCACGCTCGGCAGGTTGAATCGAATTGGAACATTTAATCTTTTTTCCAATCTGATAAGTCGGCGAATGATGCAACTTGAGTTCTCATTAGCTGGCACAATTACTCTTGCTCTGCGTGCGAGTTTGAAGTTATATTCTTATCCAGCGAGTTAAATACAACACTGAAGAGAGTGCAAAATTATCGTTGTGGGGTTAAATTGTCCTAGTTTTTAGCCAAGCTGCCCATTTAAAACCCCAAATGATCTGAAATATTTGCCCAATCCGATATTGCAGTGCCGGAAGAAGGTCGAGGCGATTTTTAGAGTAGAGATAGAGAAGAGAAAAAGCCGAAGCGAAGAAACTATTACCGATCTTTTGGACGGGATAAAACAAATCAAAGATGAGGAAGGCAACAAACTATCTGACCAAGAAGTGCTAGACAACATCATTGCCCTTGTGGCCGGCGGTTATGAGTCCACTACACTTGAATCGATGTGGGCTATTTACTATCTTGCTAAGTATCCCATTGTTCTGAAGAAACTCCGGGTACCGACTTCGTCCATTTTTGTAAAGCTTAGTTATCATAATCTTATCCACTATTTCGTTGCAACTTGTGAATCTTGAATTGAATGGCAGGAAGAGAACATGACCATCAGCCAGAACAAGAAGGGTGAGTTCATCACAAGCGAAGACATCTCAAGCATGAAATATACTAACAAGGTAAAATGATAGGAGAATTTCAGAGTTTGAGCGGCATTTGACCGCAAATTTTTGAAGCTGACAATTAGTGACACACAGGTGGTGGAGGAGACAATAAGAATGGCCAACGTTGCAGCTTTTCTATTCAGATTAGCCACTAAGGACGTCGATTACAAAGGTTCGAAATTATCCAAGTCTTGCAGATATATGTTATTAGCTTATGCGTTACAGCCCTAAGGACGTCGATTACAAAGGTTCGAAATTATCCAAGTCTTGCAGATATATATTATTAGCTCATGCATTACAGCCCGCAGCTCTACCATGGCATAGATCTTCAAGTTGTTGTTTTATCAAGACTGCCTTTTTATAACACGGATTTTCTCTGCAACTAGTGCATAACTTTGTACCGACTTAGATACATTATTTTAACAAGAACTTTTGTGACTAGCAATACATAATTTGGTGCTGATTGCTGAGTCCATTTCACAGCAATTAAAGATAGAATTTTGCAGTAACGATCTCCAAAAACTTGTGCAGGTTATAGGATACCAAAAGGATGGAAAGTGATTCTGTGGCTCCGATACCTCCACACGAATCCAGAATACTTTGATGACCCCATGTGCTTTAATCCTGATAGGTGGAATGTAAGGCTCGATATCAATTATGTTCATGGTCAAAGCATTCACTTTCCTTTTTCCTTCTTTTCTCTCTTTCGGGCAAACCTGTGTAATACTCAGTCGTGTTCTTCAGGAATCTGTGAAGTCAGGTGCATACCAAGTGTTTGGCGGAGGATCAAGAATCTGCGCAGGAAACATGCTAGCGAGGATTCAACTGGCGATTTTGCTTCATCATTTATCTGTAGGATACAAGTAAGAGGAAGAATGAAGCTTTTACTGACTGAATTTAGTAGAAATTCCAATTCATTGAACATAAAATTTACAACAATGTTTGGCAATTGAATTATCAGGTGGGAATTGCTCAACTCGGATGCTGGCTTCGTCTTTCTTCCGCACCCTGCACCAGCTGATAGAGTCGAAGTTAGTTTCAGCAAGCTATTAGGACTGATCCTGACTACAACTCAAAACTGCGCTAGGCTTGAATAATTGAGTCATGTTGTTCTCATCATTTGTATGCTTTTATCTTATTTTGTTTCAACCAAAGTATTGTGGAAAGAAATAATCTGAAAGTCCAACTTCCACTTCGAAGAGCTATAATTTCGTGATGTGTGAAAATGCACGGAGCTCGATTCCCTTAAGTCCTCAATGTTTTGTCTAATTATATATTCACCAGTAATAGAAATTGTGATTAAGTAGATACACCTTACAACATTACGGTTGGAGTGAAAAAGGACAGGAGCAACGCAACAAAAGCCTCCAAAACGAATATGCTTGTCAACCGCTGATCACAAAAGACCAGCCAAAACAACTACATGGGAGTGCGGCAATCCGGGATTCTCTTGCATCATTCGATCCACATATATAGAACCAAGAACCCTAATTGATGGAAATTTAGGATAAATTAATTAATTCAACAAATGGGCGGTGCCATTGCTACTCTTGCTAAGCACCTGAAGAGTCATTCGAACTTTGAACAAGTCAAGATGATAATATTATTTTTTTATTGATCTCTCGGAAGTTAGAGCTTTATATTTAAATGCAGATGGGTTCGCTTGTCTTAGATTTTCTGTGTATGCCAAGCAAACTCAACGAGAATGATTAACTTCATATTTGAGTACTTCCAGTTAGAGAACTATGGCTGATCACTCATCTCCAGAGAGAAACCTCTAGGGCAAAGTCGCCATCATCACCAGCAGAGCGAGCGGCATTGGCGAGGAGATGGCCCAGCAATTCGCTCATCACGGGGCCTACGTTGTGATCGCTGATGTCCAGGATGAGAAGGAAAAAGCCTAGTATCAGCCCCAAGCGTTGCATATACATCTGTTGCGACATCACGGACGACGAGCAGGTCAAGTCCCTAGTAGAGATCACGGTCTGATCCCGAGGGCACTTGGACATAATGTTCGGCAACGCTGGTGTGATGAGCTCGTCAAAGCAAGACACCCTCGATTTCGACATGAAGGGCTACGAACGCCTCTTCATAGTCAACGTTGGGGGTGTGGCAGTGAGCCTGAAGCACGCGGCCTAGGCCATGGTGGCCAGTGGTGGCAGGAGCATAATTTGCACGGCGAGCATCATGGCCAGCATGGGTGTGGACCGCTACATCCACTACTGCATGTCAAAGCATGCGATGCTGCTATTGGTGCGGTCGGCGAGCAAGCAGCTCAGTGTGAGTAGTGTGCGAGTGAATCGCGTGTCCCCAAGCGCGGTCAGGAGCCACTGCTATGGGGGGTGTTCGGGATGGGGAAGGATGCAGTGGAGGCAATGTTCGCGAGCCGTCCTCATGCATGAGAGGAGTGCTGATGGCGAGGCATGTGGTGGACGCCGGTGTCTTTTTCTCCTCCAATGAATCCGAGTTCATGACCGGCCATAACTCAGTGGTCGATGGTGGCCGACGTTAGAGCGAAGCATATCCAAGCAGGCGCTTTAAAAACTTTCAAAAAAGAATCAAATCAAGATTGGGTTTCTTTTCGATAGAAATCAACAATCCACGCGCATTTGGATGTGGCACCCCATCAAACTTAAATTGTTTGATGTACAATAAATGATTGGGATCATATAGCCTCTGCTTGTGATCGTTGAAGTCATATGCCTCAAGTTTATGATGGGCCGAATAGTAGTTTCATTAAGTGAGTTCGTGAAGCTTCCCTCCTTGGATGTGGAGGACGACTGATTCTTCCTTCCTTCCTTCTTTCTTTTGTGTCCAACCTTAAGTACTTTGTATATTACGAAGAAATGAACCTTAAAGCAGGGGAAAGCACGTGCGGACCCTACAATCAATAATCGAGTCATTTTCCGATCCTCTATACGCCGGATCCAGTTTGTCGCATGGAAATCAGATATCCCATCGAAAAAAAGTACATTAGAGCTTAATATCGCAATTAGTAATTGTCTATACAGGAATAAAACCAACCGCTCTATATTGGGATTCGTAGTCTGTATTTTCTATCAGAAACTATGGTCTGCACAGTAGTTGAGACTGGCAATACTGCATATTGGATGCCAATATGCTACGGACGATTAATTTCCCCATTCTTTTGGCAACTGAGGTGTTGAGTCTGAGCACACACAACCGAAACTTCTATAATTGGCCAAATCAATCGCAACTCAGCCAAACTGGATTTCACAGGGAAAATAATAGAACGCATATGTTAATTTTATCCACAACACCATTCATAGTAATAAGTCTATTTAACGAAACTCGAGAACATGAAATTCTTTGGTCTCTCTTACCCTAAAAAACTACAACTCAAAGATGAGACTTGGGCATCTTCACTCGCTTCCCTGCTTATCTTTTTGCATACTTAAATGAATGGTTGGAAGACAGAAGCAATAGCATGATAGGAAAAGGAAGTGATTTGAAAATTAGTTTCTTTTTTGATGTGTACAATGGGATATAGTTGAAGAAGAAAAAACAGCCTTAGAAACCCTTGCTCACCAAGAATATATACGAGACCAAATCCGAGTATTGGAGTTTATGTAGCAAGTATAGAAATGACTATACCGGTGCTAAATGGTCTTGGGCATTTCTCATTCAAAAGTTAGCTTAAAATGTGAGACTTTCTTCTATTCCTATAATCTGACTATCAGCCCATTCCACAACCAATATTGAATAACCCAAACAAAAACTTTAATAGTTATTAGAATCCATGGACGCAAAATGCCATCGAGGCACTTCAATCACGTTCTCAATGTGAGATAAATTTTTGCATTATGAAAACTTATTAACCAATCTATAGGATGTCCTTCGAACAGGAGTCCCAAATCTTTTCATTGCAAAAAGATTCCTGTGCTAAACAGTAAACTACAAAAGCTCTCTCAAGTTCTCAACCGCCTCTAGATAATGGACGATGATATGCAACACTCCCTACCTATGAGCAATTAACTGCAACTTAATAGTTGGGGAAAAAAACCGTGCAGTTGCTTTCAGCGGACAACCAATCCGAGTTATACCATCAATAGAATAGAATCCATCCCGAAAGCAATGTGAGACGAGTGTTAAATCGAATAAGAATTGCCAATAATATAGAAAGAGTTAGTAAGTCGGTACAGATTGAGGTACAGTGTACCAATAGGAGTGTGGTTAGATTCGATTCTGGCGCTTGTTCCACTTCTCAGCGGAGTGGTTGTGGCGGTGGAATGAAATTCGGCATGCATTACCAATCGAACAAAAATGTTCTTACGCTGGATTGAAGATCGCACATGGAATAACCTTTCTTCGGTGAAATGTTCACCTTTCTTTGGTACTTCAAGATTCTTCGCCACCCTGACAAGTCTCTAAACATGAAAAGACAGAAGTAATCATCTTTATTTATTTGTAAAAGTATTCGATTAGAGTGGTTTTTTCCTTAAGTTTATTCTTGCCTGTCTGATATAATCTCACTTCAATCTGCATTCGGAACAAGTTTCAGGGAGTATCTTAGCCCTTAGGATTTTGAATGATCTGTACGTTTAATTGCAAATAACCTAGTAGTCAGATAGAAATCACAAGTTAAAAGACCTGAGAAAAACAGAGTAGTTCTGTCCATCTGTTGTGGATCACTGTGGTGTAAGTGCATGGGTTACTTGACAATGCCGAGTTATTTCATGGCCACAGTGGGTTTGAACTAAGCTTTCCCCCCACTTCAATAATCAAGTAAGGCCACGGAGAATGAATGTCCACGGTCACCTTTTGATGGCCTTCCATCAAGCTTCCCATCAGTGAACAAGTTTGTCTTATGAGCCCCACCACATCTTCATCGTAGAATGGCCTAATGGCGATCTTGTCGGCACGACTTTGATGGTGGCGGTCCATGGAAAGGCACACACCCAAACCAGTAGCTTCGTCTCAAATGCAATCAACCGGCCAGCATGTGGTGGTCACACATGTCCAAGTCAATTCCCTAGTAGAGTGAACGGTCCGAACCCGAGGGACCTTGGACATAGTGTTCAGCAACGTGGGCATGGTGAGCTCGTCGAAGCAAGACGTCCTCAACTCTGACATGAAGGGCTACGAACCCTTCTTTGGAGTCAACATTAGAGGCGTGGCTGCGAGCATGAAGCACGCGGCCTGAGACATGCTGGCCGGCAGTGGCAGCGGGAGCATAATATGCTCGGCGAGCATGGTGGCCAGCATGGGCACTGACCACTGCATCGACTACTGCATGTCGCACACAGTGCTGGGACTGGTGCGGTCGACGAGCCAGCCGTTCGGGGCAAGTAGCAAGCAGCATGCGCATGAACTGTATGTCGCCAAGCACGGTCGGGAAGCTGCTGCTGTGCGGGTTATATGCAATAAAAAAGGAGGAGCTCGAGCCGTTGCCTTGTGCATGAGAGGAGTGCTGACGGCGAGGCGTGTGGCAGATGCCGTGGTCTTTCTCGCTTCCGATGGCTTGGTCGTCGATGGAGGTGGGCGTCTCGGCTACGTACATCAGCTAATGAAGATGGACAATGCAAGCACGCTTGGACGTGGCATAAGGTGTTATGGGTTGATATGGCCTCTGCATATGATTGTTGAAGTAAATAATGCCTCGGTTTTTTACGGGTCAAACAGAAGTCCTCATTCATGGAATTTCCCTCCTTGAATGTTGGGGGTGGACTGGTTTTCCTTCGTTCTTTTGTTTGTTTCCAACCTTAAAGCATAGGAAAGTACGTGGCCATCCTACAATCATCCTTGCATCGAACATAAAAAGTAAACTAGAAGTGCCAAAAATTATTATATAACACTTACTCTAATGCTCAAAGTTTTTGTCGGCTCACTTAAATACCTTCAATGAAAAATTCCGACAATTCATCTAATGTGGCATTTTTTTTTATAGAATTTTAATATATGTATGTCTTTTCTTATTAAAAAAAAAATTAATTCCAACTTGAATGGTAACCTAGCCCTTCTTGACAATACGGCGTCATTTCGAATCTTAATCTCATTCTTTCACTATGGTTCTCATTTCTCTCTTCTCTCTCGATTCTACTGGTATTATGAAGCTCCTTCCATGGATAGCACAAAAACCACATGATTTTTTGCTAAGCAAAAAGCAACCATCCCAAAAAAAAAAAAAAAAGTAAGGCCATGTTTGGTAACCGTCAAATAGTAAAAATTTCTGTTCTTTTGTTTCTAAAAGTAGTTTTGGAACATAATCGTATTTGATAAAAAATTTATTCCAAGAATTTCTATTTTTTTTTCCCGGAAGTAGATTTGGAACATAATCAAAAATTAAAAAAAAAAGTTGATTATTATTCTCGGAAACAATTCTAGAATCAAGTTCATATTTTCTTTTTGGGTTAATATCCTAAAAAACCCTAAACCGATATACTTGTGACAAATTTACCCCAAACTATTTTTTTGACCATCAAAAACCCCAAACTAGTATACCTTTGACAAATTTACCCCAAACTGGTACACTTGTGACAAATTTACCCTATGTTAGTTTTCGTTAAATATTAATTAAGTTAAATGACACGTGACAATTGATTAGTATAATTTTATACTTCGTTTGTCACAGTTTACAATTTTTGTGATTTTTTTGTGGTATTACTCCAATTTAGCGGAGGGTATAATTATCACAAATTTACCAATTTGGGGTTTTTTATGATTGAATAAATTATTTTAGGGTAAATTTGTCATAAATGTACAAGTTTAGGGTTTTTTTATGGTAAGTTGAGGTAAATTTGTCACGGGTGTACCAATTCGGGGTTTCTTATGGTCAAAAAAATAGTTTGGGGTAAATTTGTCACAGGTGTACCAATTTAAGGTTTTTCAGGGTATTAACCCTTTCTTTTTTTATTTTCTTTTTTCTTGTTCTTTTTCCATTTTCTTCTTCTTCATCCACCGCCACGATTGCCATCCGCCGTCGTCCGCCGCCCACCGCCACCGGTCAAGCAAGCTCGCCGAAGGCAAGCCTAGCCACCAACAAGGCTCACCCAACCTCGACGAGGCTCGGCCGATGAGGGTTGGTCTCATCGAGGGCCGATGACGCTCCGGTGAGGTTGCCAGGCCTCGTTTGGCCGATCACCAGTCATTCCAAGGCTGGCGACCGGTGACTTGAAGAAGAAGAAGAAGAAGAAGAAGAAGAAGAAGAAGAAGAAGAAGAAGAAGAAGAAGAAGAAGAAGAAGAAGAAGGGAAAGAAAGGAAAAAAGTAATAAAATTATTTAAAAATTAAAAGAAAATGATTTGAAATAAAAAATTTGTACACGATACCAAACACAATTCTATTTTAGAATAAAAAATTTTGTCCAGTTACCAAACGCGTTCTTTTGCTTAGAAATTGTTCTTGGGAATAGAATAAAAAAAGAATCATTTTTGATCAGAATTTGTTCCCAAGAATAAAAGCATTACCAAATGCATCCTAAATATCTAGATGAGGGTTTTGCTTTAGTGGGGTGCGATATTGAAGGGGAAATTAGCAGAAAGGGGAAAACGTGAGGTAGGGAGGTTTGTTTTCTAGTTTTTAGCTCCAAATTTAATTTTTTTGAGAATAAAAGTTCGATTGTGGGAGTTTCACTTCTTCGACTCCCTCGCCTCGTACCTCTCGGCCATGGGCATCCGGAAGGGTGATTGTCCTCCTCCTCCTCTCCTTTTGTTGTTTGCCTCGCTAGCGTGTCCCTCGGCGCTGCCATCATTGTTAGGGCTCCTTGTTCTCTCATCATCAAGAGTTTCAGCTACTAATTTTGCACCAAATCCTCTGTTATCATATTAGGGATTGAAAAAAAAAAAAAACAGTAAAGTTTTCCCCAAATCATCAATTTTGAGGTTAGGGTTTGAAAAGAGGCTGAATTTGGGGCAAATATGTGGGAAACGGCATTGTTCGAGTTAATATTTGCCGTCTCACAATACCGGTGAGTCACGCCAACTAGAGAAAATATTAGAATATTGCCACGTTAAATTTCTAGCGACTGAGAGTTGACACTTAATTGATCTTTTTTTTTTAAGAAAAAAGTGACATTTAAGTGATTCGAAAAAAATTTTAGTACTAAAGTGAGTATCATACACAACTTTTAATACTTCTAGTGTATTTCTCCCTACATCGAACTAATCTTTGTCCATCACCTCACAAATGTTGGATCAAGACAAGTCCTAAATAAGTTGCTGAACTGGGTGTAGAGGATACTAGAAAGCTCGGTCCATGCAACAAAGTTTTGAGGTTGAAGGATAGCCACAGGAAAACAGCAGGATTTCAACAGCCATACTCATTAAATCGCGGGTGAAATTTCCCAACAAAGTTCGCTTTCTGTAAATGAAGTTAAAAAGAAAAAAGAAGAAGATGTCCCTAATCAAGAAAATGGGGCAAATTAGAATGCAGAAAAAATCTCTAGGGCTTGAATAAATTTGCAATTCGGCCAGAATGCACTAAGTTGGGCCCAAAATGTCCATTCAACGTCCCCAGGTTTTGTTTTTTTCCTCTTGGCCCTATACAAACCTTCCTACTAATTCCAAGCAAAAACAATAATCCTTTTAGCACACGCTCATCAGTCGTTCGTTAGAGATGGCCGAAACCATTAGGGGTGAGCATTGGTCCAAGGTCAACCCTGAACTAACCCTGAACCGGCCCAACCCTCTGCCGGTCTTGGTCTGGTTCCTAGAGAGACTAGATTGGTCATTGGTCCTAAAATTCCTAGACCAGCATTGTGCGAATTGATCCTTGGTCTTGAAAGTTCTAGGTTAGTCCAATCTGGACCAACCATAAATATAGATATCTAATATATTATTTATAATTTTTTATATAGAGAAAACCTTAAAATAAACGGCGTCAACAACATTAACAGCTCTTTAGTAAGGAGTTCAAGTAATTTTACGTTATTTTTTAATAACTTAGATTTTTGATGTCATTTATGGCATCAATAGTCATAATTTATGAATGAGGAATATGTTTTTGTAAGGAGTCCTTACGGCTTCCAAAAAGATATAAATAACTCTTATGGCATCCTCCTCTAGTATTCATTCTCTTTTATCTTATTTGTCATCTTAGTTTTCAATTTTCCAAAATTGAAATAAACAAACGGTTCCTCTTACGAAAGATCCGGTGTTCGATCCACGGCCTTGAAGGAAAGGAACCCACGACTTACCCGAGCAGCAAGGGTGGTGGTGACTCTTGGGTCACTCGTGCCTGGGGTTTCCTAGGTAACCAAAAAAAAAAAAAAAAAAAAAAAAACTTCTCGCTTGCCACTCGACACTCGCCTCTCTCACTTTGGGTCATGCTCAATGCTCGTTTGGTTTGTTGCTCCCCACTCAATATTCGATGCTCATTCTGTTTGACGCTCACCCCACTTGACCCTCACCGCTTCCCTTTCTTAGCTAACATTGCTCATCATCGAACCCATTAGGTTAGTACGGTCCTCGGTTGCCCTTTTAAAGAGTACAAAAAATGAAATAAAAAATTATTTGTTAGTTTTAAGTTGACCTTGAAACCAGACCGAACCCATTGGGTTAATCCAATCCTCAATTGCTTTTTAAGAAGTACAAAAAATGAAATAAAAAATTATTAGTTGGTCCCGAGTTGACCTTGGAACCGAATCGAACCCATTGGGTCGGTCCGGTCCTCGGTCCCAAAAATTGAGGACCGTACTTTGCGGGTTGGTCCTAGGGTTAGGAGGTGGACCGGCCCAACCCGAACCATGCTCACCCCTAGAAACCACCAGCGACAGCTCAATAATGAATAAACTCCAAGGCAAAGTGGTCATTGCCTCTGGCGATGCGAGCGACGGCTCGGCTCTTCGCTGCCCATGGCCCTCGCATGGGCATCATCGCCGACATCCAAGAAACAAGCCAAGATGTTGTTGTTGTAAAAATTGATAGAAAAAATAAAATTATCTAAGACTTGCAAGTACTATCTTTAAGGATAATTTCACTTCTCGGAGTGCAAAACTCAGCGTGATAAGTTTTGCCGCTGTCCTCTCAAAATACAATGAACCCTTTTCTATTTTGCATAGAATAAGAGAAGGAACAAGAACGACTTTTTGTGTATAATCCGGTGAGAAATTAAAAGGAAAGATTTTTTAAGAAAAAAGCATATTCTTTTTTTGATTCGGCATATATATCAAGATGGTCTTTTTTAAGTTTTATTTTTATATTCAAACAGCCGCTATAAAATAATCGAGAGTTTATGAAGAATCAAACGTTACAAAACGATTGAAAAGCCATCATGTGACCATTTATGATCCGTAATATAACCATTAAAATAATTATGGACTTTATTGCGGTCATAACTTCTATCAAAGCCATTCCTAAAAGATATTTCAATAATGGTTGAAATAATCAACAATCCACTACATGTTTCCAAAAGCTTTGAAAAGAAAAAGTAGAATAATGATGAGCTATTAGAGCATTATGCATTCGAATTGGTGTTGTTAGGCTATGAATCAACCTTAGAAAGAATGAAGTATAATTTACAAAATCACTGGTGAAGTTTGAAAGTTCTATAAATCAAGTTTTTTTTTTTTTATTATAATTTTCACCAATCACATTACATGCCCACAAATTTAATTGTTCAATGCAATTTTGCACTAATCGGTTATGTGCATGCTTGGTTTTTCATAAGTACTTAGAGATTTTTGCCAAAAATTCTCATAGGAACTACCCACTCCACACTTAAATAGGCAATTCCATCAAAACTTATTCTTCAATTTAATACACCACCAATAATGACTATGGAGTTCACTAAGAGCTTTGCTTAGCCTCTCTTTTTTTTATTGCAGCTTTGCCATATTCTCACATTAGGAGGGACAAACATTTTTGATAGTGCATTGGTTAGGGCTTGGTACCCCAAACGCAGGGGGAAGGGTTCGAACCTTCGTGGAAGCGATGCTTCAATGCATAACGCGCGACTTACCTGCGCTTGGGGGTCGGCGGTGGGGGCCCCGCGCTCCAGGGTTTACTCTCCGAAGCGCATTCGGAGGTTCCCGGGTGCGAAAAAAAAAAAAAAAAAAAAAAAAAACATTTTTGATAGTGCATTACTAGAATCACAAGTAACTTGTTATTATCCATATTAATCAAATTCTTGGAATCACCAATCACATAGGTTAAGTTATTATCATTTTTGTTTTTTACTCATCTGGCTTAACTCTCATTTCCCTCAATGTATCATAAATTAATTTTCTTTCCATAAGTTTAGTCAGAGGATCGACCTTTACATAATCTATAGACATAGTTTCATCTTTAAGCAGCTACTTTACCACATCATACATATATCGGATGTGTCTATTTTTACCATTAAAAGTCTTATTTTTTGCAATGGCTATTGCTCGCAGAATGTGTCGATTTCATTCCCAAAGAAATATTCGCTATAAAGTTCTTCAACCACTCAGCCTCTTTGCTAGCCAATTTTAGAGCCACAAACTTTGACTCCATGGTGGATTTAGCAAATAATTTTTGTTTGGCTAACTTCCAAGTTACAACAGCTCCACCATGGGAAAACACTTATCCTCTAGTGGATTTGGTCTCATCTAAATCCGAAATTCATATAACATCATTGCATCCTTCTAACACAATAGGAAATCCTCTATAAAAAAAATGCCCTAGTTTATGGTTCATCTCAAATACATCATTACTTTGTTCAAGGCAATCCAATTATCACAATTGGGATGTTGTGTATATCTTCTTAGTTTACTTATAGTATAAGCTATATTAGGTTGAATATAAATCATCAAATGCATCATACCCCAATTAGTGTGAGCACACTTCGACTAAACCACACTATCTTATTTATTTGTCACTAATTAGGTATAAGAATCATAAGGAGCACTCACAGGCTTGACATCAAAGTGTCCATATTTTTTAAGTAGCCTCTCCACGTAATGCTCTTAGGTAAGCATTAGGCCATTGTCACTTCTTATGATTCTAACACCCCAAAATAATATTGTTCTTCCGTGTCCTTCAAATCAAATTTAGAAGTCAAGACAAATTTTGTTTCATTCACAATATAAATACATGTACCAAAAATAAGCATGTCATCAATAGATCAGCCAATAATTATAGATTGGCCATCAATAGTTTTCTTGTATACACATTTATCTATTTCAACAAAAAAAAAATCCCTTATTAATTAGAACCTCATCAAGTTTTTAATGGCATTGCTTTGGCACTTGTTCTAAGCCAAATAAAGATTTAACGAGTTTACAAACTTTGTTTTCTTGGTTAAGAAATACAACCCTTAGCAAGACAGATTCTTTGCCTCTATCTTATCTAATCCTTTTTGTCCCTTTATTCAATTGGTTTTCTACCTCAACTTTGTACGATAGAACATATCAAAAGCTTCATCTTTATGCCTAAGCAAATAAATTAGGGCGAATAAAGAGGGAGAGTTTCATGAATTATTCCTTCATTTTCACAAAATTCGTTAAGCAAGATATATTCTCCACTTCTATTTGATCTAATTCTCTTTATCCTTTTATTCAATTGGTTTTTTACCTCAACTTTGTACAATAGAAACATATTAAAAGCTTTATCTTTATACTAAAGCAGATAAATTTTAGTAAATCTAAAATAATCATCAATGAAAATCATGTATTATTGTTTACCTCCTCTATTGATAGTTTGTTTTAAATCTCCTAGATTAGTGTGAACGAAACTCAATAATTTAAATGCTCTATTTATAGAAATATAAGGCTTTTTTGTTAATTTTGTTTCGGCGCGTATTGCACATTTGTTAAAACATGAGTTTTCTATCCTAGAAACTAAACCTTGTTTTTTCATTTTCTTAATATAAGAAATATTAACATGACCTAATCTATCATACCATAAATCAATAAATTCAACCAAGTAAGCAAAAGAAGTACCATTTTCATTGATAACATTGGAAAAGTTAGGAATAAAAATTCCCTAATCAAAATAACCATTTTTCACAAAAACGTCATTTTTTGTTATTATTATACCCCAACATTTTCAAAAAGAGCTACTAAAACTAGGTTTGCTCTTATAGTAGAGACATGCAATACATCATTCAGGGCCAAAATCTTGCCAAACGTGAGCTTGAGAAGAACTTTTCATTTCCCAAGAACTTGAGCCATTTTTTAATCACCAAGAAAAATAATTTCTTCTCCTCCCCCTACTAGTGTGTAGGAGGAAAAGGCAATTTTGACTGCATAAAAATGTAGACTTAGGTACCGTGTCACAATTATTGTATATAATTTATTCTCCTTCTCTTACTAGTGTGTCGTGTCGCGCATCATATGTTGGTGTGAATGCTATTTGGCCTAAGTCTACCTCTCACTCTTTCATATTGGCCACAATATTAGCTTTGGAAATGACGGCAACAATTATATTATTAGGATCATCTGCTTTAACCAAGTTGACATTTACTTTAGCAAGATTGTCATTTTCCATTATTCTCTTTCTACATTGCATTGTATCGTATGATAACCTGGTTTTCCACAAATAAAGTAAGAACCTTTCTTTTTTAACGTGAGGTGAGCAATTTTCGGTTTGTAATCAAGTTTTTTTGTTATTATGACTGTTTTGGCGATGTTAAGGTTTGCCTTGCATCAAATTTGCCTCGGTAGTAATCTCCTTAGCTTTAGCTTTGGCAATTTTAAATTGCGATCTAACTAGAAAAATAAAAACAAATAATAAAAAAAAGGGAGTGAGGACATCACTTAAAATTACGGTCTAAAATTGAGGGTAATTTTTTATCACTTCAGTATAAATGGTGTGGATTTGATTTATTTAAAGGGATGAGAATAGCGCCGGCTAGCTAAAATCCTTGGGTGCCGCTCTCTTCTGTGGCTGGGGAATAACGCCAGCGCCAGCGCCAAGCCAAAAGGGAATCCCATTCCCCTCTCTCTCCTCCACAGCCGCAGCCGCAGCCGCTGTAAAGCCGCATCGCCGCCGCTCGTAGCTGTGGGAAGCCGCCATTGCCGCCGCCGCCGCCGCCGCCGCCGCCGCCGTCGGTTTCCAGATTCCGCTCCAGGTCCTCTCTCTCTCTGTTTTTCTCCTTAAAGCGTTTTTCCAGCCCGGGAACATGTGAAATTAGGTCAAAGGTTGTCCTAAATCAATAGCTGTCGAAGGGAATTCGAGGGAGGACGAGCTCGGTCAAAGCGCCGTCGTTTGTCGCCGTCGGCGGTCGCCCCTCGTCGCGTCGTCATCGCCGATTGGGTTGCTTCCCTTCGCGTCCCATCGCTTTCCCTTGCACCGTTTTGGTCGTCGTCTCCTTAGCCTCCTCTGTTCGAGTTCGTCGTCTACTCGCGTCCTCCTTGCTTCACTCGTTTTCGTCCGTCTCCTTCAACCCCGCCCTTTTCGCAAGTTTACATTTTTCCGAAGAGGGCGCGGAGTATGTGCCCATAAGAATGAAGGATCTACATTGACGTGTCATTTGTGGAGCTTATGAATGTTGTGTTCTCACGCTTCTCTGAGCCGTGGAGATCGTGGTGGTTTTTAATCTCGATGAGAACGGATGTTTGTTTAATTATTAACAAGGAATTCATTTGCTGGTCTTATTGATATCTTTTCTCTGAACCTGATGATAGGATGTCATTTTATCGTTGAATGGAATATGTGGGGGGCGCTATTGAACTATATTTGCGGTTCTTCAGAGTATTATGCATGTAGTTGCGTAAAACAAAGGCTCCAAAGAACAATTAGTCTTTGATGTATGAAATTTGTGGGATCTTAGGATCCTCCATCCGATCATCCGGGACCCCAAAATGACCCTACTTAGGATCCCAATCCTGACAACCTTGCACTTATCTTCGTGCATAAGAGCAAAACATCTAGCGTTTTGGACATCCATTTCGTTGGCATTAATCTTGGTCTGTGGCCTATACTTCAGTTTGTCAGGTACCATGGAGATCGACAAAGCAGTCAGGGAATGTGATGATAGGAGGCTCAAGACTAAGTATGCTAATGCCATTTATGTCATTCAGAGAGCTTTAGCCCTCTACTCGTACGTACTTTCTTGTCCTCTCTTCTGCTGCTTTTAACAGTTTTACATTTGCAATTTCTATTTGGAACATTGGTCTTGCTTTTTTCATTCATGAGATAGGTTTTAATTGCATATGAATAAGTGAAGATGATTGGAAGAATAAGATTTTAATTCTTGATTCTGATGTTCACTACAGATCTGAACTTAGTTGATCCAAGGCAAATAGTTGGAATTCCATTCAGTTCGAATTACTATTTGTCAGCAATTAAGGTTCTCAATGCAAACTCGATGTTTGTTGAGTTTGCACTTCATGTTCATGAAATTGTTTATAATACTAAGCTGGAGACTTTATGTTCTTTCAGTATTCCACTGGTTTCTTGTTGTTTTCTTCCTTAGAGCCCATTGTTCTATTCTGATTGTGATTCCTGATGGGTGTAGATGTATGATATATGTTCTTGATACATCTTGTTGAATGCTAGTGCATGTGCTGTCCCTGATACTTGCTTCAATTGTCCTTAGTCTTTAATGGTATTCACTGATGTCATATCTTTTGGTGTTCTTTTCTTGGATTGGTCTAAAATTTGCTAGAAATCTCCTCTTGCTCGGATTTTTCCTGTTAACTTAACATGAACTATTTTATCATACTTAAAGAATCTATTCGGCAATCTCTTATTTGTGGCTTGCCACACCATCACTGCGTGTTGTGCTTGATGTCTGGGTTTCATGAATGTTATGGTTTTAAGTGGTCGGTTTCTCGCATTTCTGTCCAACCTGAATCATCTGGTCCTATGCTTAGACTTACCCTCGTTGAATTTATTTGTCTTCACTACCCTTGACGCGTCTGATGATTTTGGTTTCGTAGATGTTTACGTTATTGTGGTGAATTTCTCATTTTTCTGAAGACTAAAATTTGAAATCCGAATCATATGTCAAGTTTTGATCTTGCAAAAGATTGTTTATTCTTCCTCTCCTACTGGAATTGGGCCAACAATGTTGAGACAAGAGTGGAGAGTGTTTACTCTTCAAATGGCTAGTAAACTGCAAATGAGGTGCTGTGGCCATTTTTTGGCAGTGGGAAAGATGTATACCTTTTACATGTAGTGAGTTTGCTTCTGGAGAGTTGTTATTTAAAAACGAATTTACTTTTTTTTTTTTTAATTCCTTATGGTACTTTTCATTGAGTTTAATAATTACATGTCTTGGTGTTTGGCCAATTTTAAACCATTGTCCTGGAAAATTGAGATGGGTTCGACATTTAAACTCTTTGTTCCTCAAAAACCTCTTGCATTTAGGTTTTCCTATACCTGAAAGGTTGATTCAATTCATGCTCTCTTACCTTTCTCTAGAAATTAAATAAGTAGCACTTTTCTGGTAGAGAATTCAACTAAGAGAGTTCGACTCCAAATTGTCTTCCGGACCACATGCAGTGCTACCTCTGGCAAGAATTATCATTTTCTACTCATTAGCTTCATTCGTCAATATGGGGCCAGCCACATTCTTAGTCCAGCAATATGTTAATAATTCGCAATTTATACTGGGTTAGTGAGAATTGTTTGAAACTTTATATGCAACTGTTAGAAACTTATTGTAAAAAAGGGCAAGGCATCTTTTTCTCCTAATCAGCGTTAAAAAATTCCTTAATGGAAAATTTTAAATTTGTGCTCTCAAAGGTTTACTACTGTGATGCTTTGTGGGAGTGCCGTATGAAATTGCCTGGTAGATGAGCTTTCATTTAGCATTTTTTAAAATATTTTATTCAATGCGTGACAAGTTGGCATGACTTCATCATATCTTAATAGCTGCAAGAGATCTGAAGGCCTTCTCCCTTAAAAAGCTCTTCTGGGCAAAAGGGAAATACATCCTAAGGAATAAAATGCCCCTTCTTTACATTCGTTTGTATATACCCCTGGGATTTTGTTTCCTTATGTTGCTGAGCATTCTTTCATTCCATCTTATCCATTGAAACTCCTCTGACAATTGGCCCCTGAGGTTATATTGGACTTATCCGGTTCTTGACATTTTACAGTGTTGAAGAGGTTGCTTTCAGTTTCAATGGTGGAAAAGATTCAACTGTAAGTAGTCATATGCTTATGTTATGTTTGAGTTAAGCCTCATTACTTTCTTATTGACGGTTATCCCTTGACTAAATTGTAGGTTTTGTTGCACCTACTTAGAGCAGGACATTATCTTAGTGAAGCGAACCAGAGGTCTCCTAATGGGAATCTAAAAGGTTTTCCATTCAGAACGATATATTTTGAGAGCTCTTCTGCTTTCTCTGAGATCAACTCCTTCACGCATGGAATTGCTACTACGTATGGGACTGAACTTGCTTTTCATTTAAAACCACAAAGATCTATCATTTAATAGTTTTGATAGCAATTTTTAATTCACACTTTTGCTACCTTGACAGGTATGGTTTGCAGATGGAAGCCATTCACACAGATTTTAAGTCTGGTCTGGAAGATTTAATAAAAAGCAAGTCCATTAGAGCTATATTTCTTGGTGTGAGGATTGGTGATCCTACTGCGGTAAAGTTGTCACTGTACCTAAAATGACATGTCTCTGTCTTGGCTACAGTTTTTCTATTGCCTTTCGTAATTCATTTGTGCTTTCTGTTTGAACCTGTGATACCTATGCCTTTATCTTTTTCTTTCTTCTAAATCCTGCAGGTAGGCCAGGAACAGTTCTCACCAAGTTCACCTGGTTGGCCTCCTTTTATGAGAGTGAATCCTATATTGGATTGGTCATACAGGTCAGTCTACTTATTCTGATAAGCAGACTTTCTATAAGTTTTTTCTTGGGTGACTAGCAAGTAGCATTACATTTGCTTGTGCCAAAAAAAGGAAACATGACATGATATTCCATTTCTTCTGTATTGACTGCATTCTGTGGTTTCACTTCCTTCCCAGTCCTCTTTCCGAAGTCTTGCTACTTTAGCTTTGTGAAGTTTTCCTTAACTCTTTAAGGGTTTTAGGGATTGTTGAAGCATATTCTCTGCACTGGTTCGATGTTTCCCTGTTTCGCAAAAACCAGAAATAAGCATATGTTGATTGGATAGTAACCAAGAAAGAGTGCATCATAGAGACCACATACTACCGGCTACCGAGGGAATACTCTTATGTGAACATCTTTGCTTATTCTTGTGCACTATAAGCTTACTAAGCGGAAGCAGCATCAACTCATGTAAATGCATGGTCTAAAACTGTTCCAGGTTCTGTCAACCTAGTTCTAGAATGAGACAATGGAGCCAACATAAATCCTTGTTAAACCGCACTTGGGACCATTATTTTGACTAGATTTTGTTACATTTTATCCTTGTAGTGTCCATGTGGTGCTCAATAGTAACGACATTCTTTTATTTTCTATATTGTCATAAGAGGTGTTCCTGTGCTTCTTTTCAGGGATGTTTGGGCTTTCCTCTTGATAAGCAAAGTTCCCTACTGCTGCCTTTATGATCAAGGGTAAAATGGCAACTGATCAAATTTAGTTGCTTCAGTTTGTTGAGTACAATATTTTTTGGCTTAATTTTGTATAATACGCAATATTTTCTTTAAGTTAATCCAAATTTTAAACTGCCCTTTTGTTTTATTGTGATGTTAATTCTCATGTTGATGTCGTTGTTTTGTTGAATGCACAGTTATACTTCAATTGGAAGCATACACGATACTGTACCAAATGCATTGCTGCGAAGTGGTGATTCTGCTAGCAGTGAAGAGAAGTTTAGGCCTGCCTATATGCTTTCAGATGGTAGGCTTGAAAGAGCAGGGAGAGTAAAAAAGCACTCATCATCAGCTCATGGGGTTTCTCCTTCCAGCGATGGCATGTATAAACTGGATTTTAATAACGGCAGTGTGCTCACTACCTCAATCATTGCTGTTGGGGATGAGATTCTGTAAGCCTCTTTTATGAAACTCTCCAATCGGTTGTTTTCTCGAGCATGACTCACTTTTGTACAATTACCATTGTAGCATTCACAGCGATCAGCTCATACAAAGGCTTCTCAATTGTCTTTGACACTACACATTTCCGTTCTGTTCATCTATCAGGCTTTCACTGTTTTCTATAAACTGTATGTCATTCATTTTGGAGAAAAAACCGAAATTTTTGTCTGAATCAGCTTTGTTTTATTTTGTTTCTTTTAAATTTTTTCTATTTGTTATCTTTATTCAAATTTGCAGTCTACTCAATTTTTGTGATTAGAAGAACTTCACTAATGAGCGCCAGAAGGGTCCCAATCCATGTCTAAAAGGAATCTTTCGGGGGGGGGGTGGGAAAGAGAAAAATTGTGAACAACTTGGGGTTTTGATATCATCAATTAGCTCATGCATACCAACATATAGCCTTCCTAATTCAAGTATGCACAGTCTGTAATATAAGATCTTCAATAGTTGAAGAATTGCTTTTGTATCCCCTAAAATGCTCTATTTTTTGTATCCTTCTGTATAAATAAAAAATTTGAAAGAAGCCTTTGCTTCTCTCTTCAAATTCTTTAAGCCTATGAAGTGTGTTTCCATATTCCCTTTAATATGCAAAGAATTGGAGTGGCCCTTTTATACCATGATTTGCGTTCTGAATTCAGACTTAAAAAGAAATCATCTTACTTCTTCCTTGTCAATATTTTCTTGGTGACTGTTGTTATTAAGTGCATGATTCCGTCTCTTATGTGTTCCATAGCTCAGATCCGGCATTGTTGAGGATCACTTGGGGCCAATCTTGTGTAGAAAGCTTCATTCTATTGGTTGGCTGGTGTCCAAATCTGTGGCTGTACGGAACAATGTAAGGGCTAGCATTCCTCCTAATTTAGTTGTTGCTTACCTAGTTCTTTGTACGAAGTCCAGCTGTCAAGGTTTCACTGATATAACTCAATCTACATGTAATTGTCAAAAGCTCTACATACGTTGTTGCTCGGGATTCACTTTTCAAAATTTGTGTCTAAATTTTTGTTTCCTGTGACACTCATCTTGATCCAGGTTGATTCTGTGGCTGAAGAAGTTGAACGGATGAAATCTGCTAATGATATTGTGAGGCCCGGTGATTTATGAAAATGCCCCTTATCATTTTCCTATTGACTTAAAAAAAAAAAAAAAACTGAATATAATTTTCTATTCCAATTTATGCTTGCTCATGGCTGGACTTGTATATCTGCTATCATTTCTAGGTATTTATATGTGGTGGTGTTGGCCCTCTACATTCAGATGTTACTTTAGCTGGTATTGCAAAGTCATTTGGTGTTCGTCTGGTGAGTTGATAGTTTTTTCTGTATATAGTGAGTTCCATTAAAGACATAGTGCTAAACAGAACAAAGATGAGTGGGATTCATGGAGATTACCCACTTAATTTTGGTGGCCATCATCATCTTCTAAATCAAGCTATAACAAAGAGGAGGAACGCTTTAATGATATTGAGGCTTTACCATAGGTCTGAGTGGATTTATCTTGTTAAATGATTAACTTTTCTTTCATAAGTAGTTTGTTTGTCTTTATAGATCATGTCTTATGGGACCAAATAAGAAGAGAGCATGACTAATTGAGCATTTTATGTTCATAACTACTTGTCAAATTATCGGTACATTGCTTCCCTGACAATATTCTTCTCTTGTCTCTAATCAGGCTCCTGATGAAGAGTTTGAAGAATACCTTTGGCAATTGATTGGCAACCAAGCTAAAGGTGATCGGAATGAGGTATTTTGCAATGAAAATTGTTAGAGGATTTGGCAATTTTCTTTTGTTCATTTTTGCTGTACTTTGAGAATGTTATGGTCTGACTTACTCAACTTGGGTGCTAGCTGGAGTTGTTACTCCATATTTTTTTTAGGAGCTATACTCCTGTCTTACTAAAATTAAGGAAAGCATTAGGACTTGCCAACATTAGTTTCTCAAGTTGGCAGAAATGACTTGCCAGAGTTTGAGAACTATGCTGCATACTTAGTGCCACGTGTTGGCTGCCAATTACCAAATTTTAGGCTGGTAGTGACCAGTTCATTTTAAATAAATACTTAGATTACTCTTCATCTGCATCTTTATGCCAGTTTTCATTACCCTTTAGCGTTGCACTAGGGCCATACCAGTTTTCCCACTTAAATATGCTGACATTTTTTCACCAAATGGCCACTCTGCTCTCATAGGATTTCTATCCTCTCTTTTTCTTACAATTGGTTTGCACTTTTTAGAGTTGTACTCTGCCAGCAAACTCATCAATTTCCAAATATCCTCCTTTACTGCTGTTATGCTTCTAGCCTTCTTGTACTAATTTGACGTGTTATTTTTGTTTTCCATTTTAGATGGCTCTGTTACCTGAAGGTATCACAGAATTGTTGCATCATGACAAGCTTCCTGTACCTTTGGTATGTTTTCAGAAGCTTCCTTTGCGTGAATTATCTTGAATTAATGAGTTGGACGTGTTTCATGTACACTCATCTCATGTGAAATGCTCGAAACCTCAAAGTCACGACTATTGGAGCCTTACTCTGATATACTGCTGGCAAGCTTAAGTTTGTCCAAATTTCTGAGCTTGAAAGTTTTCAATGGATTATCTGAAGCCATTCTAAAAATGAGATTTGGAAGTTTGTCATGGGTTTCATTAGAGGCAGTGAAACTTCTATGCAAAATGTACATGGTGAAATACCTGATTATCTTCATGTCGATGCTCTTATGCGACAGAATGAATTATTGGAGCTTTCCACTGGTAGTAATTGTAGGGATGAAAAGGAAACAGAATTCTTTGCGGGATTATTAATCTTTGACTGGTCCTTATGCAAGTCCAGAGGGTGCTTCAGCATAAATTTTACACGAATCTCTATACAAAGAAGTTTCATTAATGCCCTTTTCATAGAATTTTTTCCTAAATAGTATGTGTACATATATGATAGAATGGATTATAAGCTAGACTTTCGGGCTCAAATGCATGTACAATGAGCCTATCCAGCATATTTCTGCCCATTGGTGTTGTTTCAAGAATGAAATATTTTGTCTCTATCTGTTATAGTTGAAAAGCACCTACTATTAATTTTTGCAGATTAAGTGTCAGAATGTAATCATCCTTACTGCAACAAATGTCACTGAGCTGGACCAGGAATGGGACTGTTTGATTGATTTGATGAGATCAGCTGGCCAGTTAGTGGTGGTGGACCCATTTGTCTCAAAACGCCTGACAGCAAATCTTTCTGATGTACGTTATTCTCTTGCAAATTGTACTGATGTGATGTGATGCAATACTTTCTGCATCCCGAGGACAGGATCTTAAGGAAAGTTAGAATACTTGTACCTTAATTAAGTAGAAAATTCATTCATATAAGGTTTTACATGAGGGTTTGTTTTTCCAATTTCTTTAGCTTGCTAATATATTATACCTGTTTAACATTACCTGATGTCATTTGAACTATTAGGGTACTTTAGAAGCTTCATGACCCAGTAATATTTTGAACATGGTTCCATGTGACGTCATTTTATGCTTAGGATGATTTTGAAGTAAGGTTACTGATGAGGTAAGGTTACTGATGAGGTTCCTGTGTAAAAATCAATTTGTAGTCACTTTAAGCACAACTAAGTGGATATCTTCCTAATAACTCCAAATTCTTAACGCTTGCAAAGGATTGAGGATCATGATTCATGCTGATCGTCATTTCTGGTCATATAATCTTTGTGGTCCTGCGGCATCTTCTGATTGGATCATTATTGGAATATTCAGGCATATAATCTATCATTTTCTAAAACCTACAGGTAGAAGCAGCTGCACCTCTGTCTAAACTTTGTCTTGAATTTCCAGACCTTTGCATTGGTAAGCTTAGAAATTATATGGGTTCTGGACTGCAATGATTTTCTAATTGAGTCTTTACACTTTGCTTTTTACAAGGGTGTTATCGTGAATCACGACATGGGCCTCTTATTATCAGTTTCGAAAGCAAGGTACAAATGACCTCTGGATACTTAGCAAACTATTGCTTTTAAATGTCCTCTTCGACTTTAGATATCGAAGAATTTGGTTGCAGGATACGGCAAGGATTGATTCAGCTATAGGTGCGTTGCGCAATAAGTTCCCCCCAGAAGCATTTTCTGAAATCAAGTGAGATAGTTCAGATACTAGCACTTTGGCGCTGGAGCAACCAAGAAGCTTTCTTCTCAATTGCAGTCTCAAACACCCACAAAAGTGCACGGGCATTGCGCCCTCATCTGAGTTGTAAAAGGAAATGGTGGAATCACCCTTGGGAGGAGACTGCAAATACAGCAATGGAAGGCTAAATTGAATTTTATACAGTATTTTTAGGCAGTGCCTTAATTATTTACAACTCTTGATGCGCTTGTCCTTGCAAACAAGCCAATGAAAAGTAAGAGGATGGGAAGGTGAAATAAATTTTAGCAGGCTGGTTCACTGCTTGTCTTTTCACATTAATCAGCTTTTTTTTCTATCTGAAGTGTGCTAATCTTATATGTTTGACCTTCCTAGAATGGTTACAGAAACCTCCGTTCCGGCTTAGAAAATCCTAATTTTATAGCTTGTGTGTCTTAAGGAGGTTCATCATATCCACACGTTATGGACCTTATGGTTGTACCTTGCTTTGCTTGTGAGCGTTTCAAGGAAGAAGATAGTTCCTTGAAACAATCGCTCTATGGAACATTGCTTGCCGGCACTTCCTAAATTCTAAGCCCTTTGCATTGGTGTAGTTATTGTTTATGCTCGGGTTGGGTATAGGTGTGGTTATTGCATCAAATATAGTAGGATTTCGCTCGCTAGATTTTGCTTGGGATCAGCATTGTAGATTTTAAGGTAGGCTCTATCTGAAAATTCGTTTTCTGTTACTCGCTGCCGAGGTACGCACCTCGGCCATTTTGAAGTTGTTTTCCTTTTTATTTTTATTTTTTCTTTTTTTAACTTTCGTCCTCTTTGACAGTTAGTACTCCAGCTCAATCGACTCCGTTAGGATATTCAACAGTCAATACTCGTCTAGAGCTAAGCACTACTTTTCAAGCTCCAGCTCGGCTCAATATAAATTTAAATGAGATCGAGTTCGATTTGACTCAATTAGTCAACGAGTTCTAGTGGAAGCTTTGAATTTATAGTTCAAGCACGAATTTTGACTATACATTATAATTGAGAGTTTTACAGTCCGAGTAATAAGTTATATTTATAGATGTGCACATACAGCAAAAATGCTCTGCAATCGATTGTTACTTGGTGAGGCTTTTCGGCTACTCGAGTCTATAGGAGCAATTTGCTATTGTAATATAAGAGGAGAGTACGAAGTATTGTAAGAATATTTATATTTATAGAAGCAGAATAATAAGTTGAAGAAAACATTTTTCTAGCGTTACATTTTCTCAATTTTTTATGATGGATTCCAGCTTAAATGAACTAGCAGAGCTAAAAGCGAGGGGGAGGCAGAAGTGAACAAATTAGCATGGTAGAAGTTGTAGCACGCTTAATGTCACCTTTAGCCGGTCTAACTTGGAGGTTGATTTTTTTGGCTAGACCTAACGATGGGGATAATTATCCAAAAAATCCTAAATGGGGATAATTATCCAAAAATCCTAAATCTATCATACGGTGGCTAATTTAGACTTAAACCCTTCAATTACATCAATTTAGTTTTAAACCTTTTGAAGAATTTGTCAATCTAATCCTTTGGATCAATTTTAGGCAGAAATCGCTAATATGGTAGCCCAGTCAACACCAGCCACTTTATGTGACACAGTCAGTGTTAATATTGACAGTTTTCAAAATTTTATAATTTTTATGAATATTTTTTCTTTTTTTCCTTTTTTTTTCCCAACTCAAGGCTGGTGAGAACCATCATACCCTTACTTAGACCACCTGAGGTGGCCAGCGACCTTGCCGGAGTAGAGTTGAAAAAAAAATGAAAACAAAAGAAAAAAATAAATTCGTTAGCAAATTTTATGACTTTTTGGACATATTCCCTTTAAAGATGATAATCAACTTGGTTCACAAAAGTCAGTTTCATAAGAAAAGTCAGAAAATCATTAGCAAGCATAGAGTTTTCTTCGACTAGGACGAAGCTTTGATGAAATTTCAGAGGAGGTCCACATCGATTGATGTTGAAAAATCAGCAAAATTTTAATATATATGAAGTGATTACCATTAGAAAATAAATAGATAGATGAATGTATTTAATATGAAAAAGAAAAACATGAAGTGACACCCAAAAAAAAAAAAAAAAAAAAAAACAGAAGGAAAGAACAAATGCCTAATCAGTAGTCGTTTCTTCCAAGACAGTCTTCCTAAATAGGATGCAATCTTGTTTCATCTTGATTAATTGTGCATTTGTTTCATAAAAAATTGGAAAAATTCCAAACAATGGTCTGAAATGTCATCATTTTCTCAAAATAAGTATTTAAAGTGAATATTGTTTCAAATAATGGCATAAAATGATCACATTAGTCTCAAATAAGGGCTTAAACTCACCAACTGTGAAGAGTAATTTCATCTTTTTAAAATTTTCTTGTTTTCATCATTTTTTTTTCATTAAAAAAACTAAATAAAACTAAAACTTGGAAAACACAGGTGGGGCGGCTGCTTGGGTGAGGGTTGCCGCCCCTCTCCCATCCTTGGGCCTCATCTCTAATCGGCAGGTTCGCTAGCCTTTGCCTAGGCACGGACGACCCTGCTAGTTGTCGCCACTGTCCCATCGGCGATGGGGCAATGGCCACCTGTGTGTTCCTTTTTTTTATTATTTTTTTCTTTTTAAAGTTTTTATATAATTAAACTTAAATTTAAATTGTGTTTGGACAAAAATATATCCCTAATTGGCAGAAATTTCTGCCAATCAATGAGCCAATGAGGTTAAGCTCTTATTTGAAACAGTTATAACCACTTTAGGCCTTTTTTTTAGACTAATATACTTCTGGACCATTTTTTGAAATAAAGTCCACTTTATACTCTTATTTGAAAAAATAAAGATACTTTAAGCTCTTTTTTGAAATTTTTTCTAAAAAATTTCATGACAACAAAAAGTATTTATGATTACATTTCTGAGGCGCACGTTGCCCAAGTGTCATGCATATTTTCTGTGAAGTAACGGGGGCAGAGAGCTCAGCTCTTCTAGGGTAGCACTAGTCCTCCGCCCCGTGGTAGCTCCTCATTTGGGAAACATCTTCCTCTTATTTAGTTGGGGAAGTCCCGCTTTTTATACCGTGGTGATTTCCCTCAATGGAAATGTTTTCTAGTCGGTCATTCATTTTCTATGTACCTAGACCTAAGTAGATCCTTAAAAGGCTCATAGAGAAAATAGGCGGGAAAACCGTCTTGGGGTAAGAAACCCCGTGTTGTTCTCCTATTCCCTCTTTGGTGGAAAAATAAAGATTGACAAGGAATTAGGGGATCTCACAGTGATGAAGGTAGACATCACGTTAGGACTTCGATTCTAGCTACTATTGGATAAGCAGGTATAGTAGTCTCCCTCGTCTGAAATGAGTGAGAATAAGTTAAATGCTCACGGTTGAATTAACACGCCTTACGGCACTATCCTCAATCACAGGTTAACCCAATTTCCCTCGTTACCAAACACTAAAAATTAACGAGAACATTTTCCTTAAAAACACCTTCGCCAAAACATACCCTAAGTACCAAGTGGATAAAAGAAAGTATTTATTCAATAAGGAGTTCGAGCGGGTTGAGGCGTATAGTTAAAGAAGGAAAAGAACTCACTTCGAAGTCACGCAGTCTCGAGATCATTCGCGATAATAATACCAGTAGTTTATGAACCTCTGTTCCACATTCAGAAACCATTCATGTGCTTTTCTTGGTGTCCTCATGTTTTTTGTTGAGGAACAGGAACTTCTGTTACCACAGGACATGCGTGGACCAACCAGAGAAATCCTTTCCTCATATGAGAAGGTGATGTAATGTGACTGAGAATTGAATTTTGTACACAGATATACAACCCGGTTATGTACAATTGCACGAATTGGGTTAAACCACGGTAGGGGACGTCCACATAATTCAACAGAAATCCCACTGCCAATAAACCTTCTCGACGATCCCTCCACCGCTCCGAACTGCAAGGTGAAGCCTCTCAGAAGCGGGAGGAACTCCCCAGAGCAACGGGACCGCGACCGTCATCGTCAATTTCTCATGCAAGCCTCCTTTGATTGCCTTTTCTGCCACGACAACCTGAAGCATATAGACTGACCATTTAAAAACGCAAAAGCCAAAAGCCGCTTTTTAATCTGTGACATATCCAGCAGAGAAGCATGACTAGCAGAAGGATTTCATAGTTTCTAAACATTTTAAAAGAGACCTAAGTCATACAAAAATATCTTTCCATTTCCACACAAATTGTGTGTTGCATGCGCTGTTGAGAAAAAGGGAATGTGCAGGCACAACAGTCGACGTGCGTGAAATTAATGGAAAATGTGGAGAATCTTCACTCTCTCATAGGTGTGTAATGCATCTATTCTGCACATTTCAATTCTACAATTGGATCGGATTGACTTGAAGATAAGGTACAACATTGTCCTGTACTTCATCAATTGTCTGCCGTTGGATGACACTGGTTGACAAAAAACTCAACTAATCAATAAATCAACCATTGGATGACAACAATGTACAGTAAGATTGTTGTACCTAAGAAATATCTGGAGATTTACAAAGATGGACTTAGGTCTTAATCCAAGGAATTCAAAATCATGTTGATCATGTTGTACTAGCAAAAGGTAATGCATTAGCCTGAAAACTAGAAAGCAAGCAACTCTAAGGCATGCTGTGAAAAGCCAAATAAAAATAAAGGAGAAGCTATCTGTTAAATCTACCATAACAGACCATAAAATAAGGGTTAATCCACTATTAAACAAAGAAACCAAGTGGTCCGCTAGAAAGTGGTTGATTATTTTATTTTGCAGATTCTAGGTTATGCCATCAGCTGAGTTTCCGACAAACTTTGCAGTGTAAAACCTCTGCCTAACAAAAGACTCATGAGCTGAAGTTTAGAAAACACAAAAAGGTAAGTGGAAAGCAAAGCGTCAAAAATCCATATATAGTGGTGGTGCAGGAGCTGCAACGCCTTCACATTATTTACATTTTCGTATATCCATTTCTTTCTGTTGGTTTTGTCTACTCAATTGCACCATACTAGTGAGCTCAAACTAAATTCTTAATCTTAAACAACCAATCAGAATTAGGGGTATACCTCTCCACCATGTTCAATAACAGCATCTTCAACAACATCACTTAACATTTCAATGGAACGACAGAACCCCAAGATGCAAAGCCTTCTGCCCATATCAAGACCCTGGTACAAGCAGGTCCTGCATACATCAGATGATGAACAGAGCAAATAATGGATAGGTTATAGAAAAGTCCGTACATTTGTAGCTGCAATATCGAATAAAGCCCCCAGACACAGGCCTTGCTCTGGATCCATGTAATCACTTTCTTGAAAGCGTTGGAATCTCTGAGAAGTATCTGATTTACCTTGCCTCTTCTGTCAAAGGAAATGGCTAATAAAAAGGGAGGTTCTAATATTCAGAGTAATAATCAAGCACAATGCATATGAGACAAAAATCCAAAACGTTGAATGCATGATATGGCTAAATGATTTTGGTGAACTTTATTTCTTAAACTAGATCAACCAGATGTCATTTCCTTTTCTTTTTCTTTTTCTTTTTCCTGTACATTTTATCGTATTTCCTTCCAATTATTTTTATTAAATGTAGTTGCAAGAGGAGGAACTTATAAGTTGGCAAGGAGGAAATTCCAACTAACAGTTTTTTATGGAAACTTAATAGGTATCGCCATTCACACAAACCAAAAAAAAAAAACCACGCCCAAGTCTACCTCGAAATTACAATTGCCTATGAAAAAACCACCACAAAATAACTCTGCAACACGTACTATATATCCACCTTGAAGCTCTCCCTTGAAGGATGCAAATTACAAAGCAAGTATGAAGAGTTTCAGTAGCCAAATTGGATTCACAAGGGATAAAGACCATCATTATCATTCTCAAAAACCACATCCAGGATTTAAAGAAAGAACTTTTGCACCATAATTATTCATTGAGCCCCCCACCTCCCCCAACCTCGGACAAGTACTTGTCATGCAGAAAAAAAAAAAAAAAAAAGGCACAACGAACATGTTTTTCCCATCAAAATGGTTAGTTGGGGCAGATGCAAGGACATATTACTATTCTAAAAGAATCTAGGATGTTATATTAAAAGAATCTGCAATAGGTTGAGTTATTCTTTTGAAAACCATACATCAGAATTAACGCGTCGAGGAACCATAGAACCTCCAATCTGAACGAGTCCATCAGCAGTGAACAATGTAACTCTCTCCTCAGGAACCCATTGAATATCTGGATGGCATGAGATACATCAGCTCATCTTTCTTAAATGTTCATATGACAATCTGAGACATCTTCTAAAGGAACAAGAACAATTGTGAAATCAAATGGCATTTCATAGATTAAGAAGATCAAAATTAACAAGGTCTTATGCTCAGGCCAAAGAAAAAAAAACTAGGTCTTGTCCAAAACACTTACAATGCTTCAGACGTTGATGCTAGTAATCTCAAATATTGAATCATAAGACAATCAAAAGCAACTGATAGCAAGCACACATCAAATTATCCATTTCCATAATGTTCATGTATAAGCAAAAAGCCTCCAGATGTTTCATGTGCAGTTGCGAGATTGCAAGAACCACACAGATGACACTTCAGCTTTCTTTTGCTGAGGGTAAGGGGAAAAAAAAGGAGGGCATAAAAGATCTGGAAAAATTCTGCAAAGTTAAATATAAAAAGCAATCTGCAAAGCCTAGCTATTACAGGCAAAAAATCCTTTGTTTAGTCATCACATTGGCAAATGACTGCATTTTCCATTTCCAATTATGAATGGGTACTAATAACTACAATTGGGAAGATTCATTTTCATTATTGCAGTTTAGTCTCTATCTCATTATGTGCCCTTGAAAAAAATCTGTCGCCCTATACACCTTGAACTATCAACCCTTAATTTGTGCCAATTGCTCCAAAGAAACTGGCTTCTTGGACAAATTTGCGGGCATCATTGACCTTGACATATCATAGAACATTACAGTCAAGCTGAATGTAGCATAACAGGCCTTGGAAAGAATCTTCAACAGTGGAAAATCGTGGTGATAAAAAGATCAAAGGTTGACTGCCAACTCCATTCAAACAGGAAGCTGTGTAAAATAATTGTGCTGAGAAAAGTTAGATAAGGTTCAGCTTAGATTTGGCACAACTTCAATAAGTTCAGGACATGAAACATGAGATCAAGATCAAACTTTAGGTGGTAACAGAATTTTATAACTCTTAGAGTAGAAAGACCAGAGAACCAGAACAAGAAGAAATGCCTTGAACATTGCATATGAGCAGCAATCTTGGTGCAAAATGCTATATCTCTTTCCTTACCACATGAGCTTTCATGAATGGTTTCAACAAAGTTCAACAAATGTCCTCAGTTGTAGACACACTTATATACATATTAATCTCGTCTTGAGATAAAATTTTATGATCCAAATTGCAAGGCACAGGACTTCAATCCCACATCAAACACATGGCACTTCAGTGTGTGGTTAATATGGCATCTGGCTCTGCTTTTCTCACTTGCTTTTGGGTTGTAGTTCTCTCAAGGTCCACACAAAAAAACACTAAGTCAATGATGGCTTGATCATGGCAAGTCAAAGAGACACTTCAGACAAATTACCAGTACCATACTTAGAAAACAGAGCTATCATTTTAATCTTATTCATCAACAAAAGGGGGCAACAGACTACTTGTCCATATGCTATTACATGCCCCAAGAATTCGAATCTTTTTGTCCCCAAATGTATAATTAACTCTCGAAGAGATGGCATAACGGTGTCAAACCAGATGGGATCGAATGCCAAAGGACACGAAAACTAGTACAAGCCAACGCGCTTCTCTCGCTTCCAGCCTCAAGAAAAGTATAATTCAACGTCCGATCAAAGCTACTTCGAAAAATCACAGAACCCGTTCGACAGAAACCGAAACTCTACAGATCACCGACCAACTTCCAATATCCAACGGACTGCCCCGCGAAATTCGCCTCAAAACGATGGGGGCAATCAACGATAATCAAGAAGATTCTCGAAGCCTACCGGAATCGCCGTCGGCCCAGGGGAAGAAACCGAAGGAGTCGTCGCCGAAGAAGTCCCCGGAATCGGAAGACGACGACGACGACGACGAGGAAGAAGCCCTCGGCGGCAACCGGAGGGCGCGGGAGGGATGAGGCGGACTGCGGCGGAGGAAGGGGAGTCTCCGGATGGAAGGCGAAGGGACTTCGTCGGCGCGAGAGACGGACGGGAACGGAGAGAAGGTCGTGAAGCACAGAGCCGCCGCCGAGGCCTCCGCCATCGCAGTTCAGAGAGAAAAAGAGAGAGAGAGAAAGATTCTGAATCTGCGGTGAGAACTATGGCGGATCGGGGAGAGAGAGAGAGAGAGAGAGAGAGGTGGACAGGCACGAGCGGAAGCAATAAAAGAGCGAGCTTTTGCAAATTACCACATTTTCGGTTTAAACGGTTGGTCCCCCCCGTGCGCCCTTCGCTTGGAACAATGTGTTCCATGTGTTGAAGTAAACATCCCTACCCTCCAATTCGATGCAAAACATGATATTTATTCACCTAACATCCCACGGAATCTGATGGTTCAAATCCCATTTTGGTCTTTAAGGAAAAGATACACCAAGGAACTTATCTTTCAAAGACAATAATCTCAAAATCGATAAATTTCTTGATGACTGAAGTGACAAATTGATTATGAATAAGAATTTTTTGACATAGATATTTGAGACTAATTAGGCTAGGATTTTGGTCAAATCTATTGATATAATTATGGATACGTAGTTATTTTACCTAAAACTTTTCATGTTTAACCAACTTTCATTCGAGTAAAATTCTACAATACTCTTTCAAGAGCCATTGACGACGCTTAATTCTGCCAAATCTGATGATCGGTTTATAGGATACCGTGTCCATTTGAAACGTTGACTATGACGTGAGAGATTTCGTTATTTTCCAAAAAATGCAAGTCGGGGAACGATCCGACGCCCCAATAGTCGGGTCGAACATGTGGAAAGATGGCCAGTCAAAGTCGGTGAGTTTGCGCAAGCGCAAGCCTAAACCTGGCAAATCATTCAACCATGTTGGGGGTTGGCTGTGCCATGGGCCAAATTTTCCATATAAAAGATCACTAAAAGGACGAAATAGGGACATGACGAACAAGAGGAGACTTAAAAAAGCGGGCAATTTTCAGACAACCTTCTCAGCTCGATCAGATATCCGAGAAGTCGATGAACTAAAAAGAAAGAGAGGACGATTCAATGATATCAAATACTCCCTTTCGGTACTTTGATTTAGAGTTTCTCGAGCACTGCTTGCAGTTAGCTTGCCTCGGTTGTCATATATGGCCCCGACCTAATGAAATCCCAACCTCAATTTCGCTATTCAAGCACATAACAAGAAAGTAGACATTGCAATGGCAAGCTTTTTGAAACGCCGCATGAATCACACGAGTCCAATATATCTATTGGCGCCCGAATTAGCTTATTGGGTTTCGGAAGCTGAAGAAAGTAAAGCAGGACCAAAAACATTGGAATCCATAGAGAATGGGCTGGGATGCCAACAGTCGATAAATGGGCATCTCGAGCAATAGGACAAGGGGCTTGCCGAAGCCGACAAGATAAGGATGGAAACGGTTACTAGAGTTGGTACTAACGAAAATATCGACAAGGCAGGACGGTTAATGATAAAAGCTGAGACTTCCAAAACATTATAAATATCGAAATGATAATCACAAAAGCAGTTATCTATAAATTACCACTATTGAAGAGGCATCATTGTAAAAGACCTTTTGCCAAATCGACAAACAATTATTCAATTTCAAGTTGTTATCTTTTCCTTTATCATATTTTTACATTCAATCATACCTTTACTTTTTCTCCTGTTTTCCTACTTTGCCATTAGTTTAGATTGATTGCTTCCTTTCCAAAGTGATACAAGACCCATTATAAAGAATAAAGCCAAAGCTTTGCCACTTCTGTGAAAGATTTTTGTCGAGAGAACTTTCTCCGGCAAACATCTTTTGGCACATGCTTGGTGGAACCATTGTGTTTTGCTCTTAGGATGTGTTGATGACAAAAATAAGGAATTAGGGGAATCGCTCTTTTGTTGGAGAGGATAATTCATTCTTGTAGCATGTTGGAGTGAGAACCATCCATTCCGAGATTTCCAATCAAAATCCAGATCTTGTTGATGGTGTCAATACGGGTAATAATTCCGAAGACATTCCACGAGAATTGTCTAAAGACCAAAGAAGAGAGCTGGCCCTGAACCCAACGGTGATGGCCACCATGAGAAGGATGTTTGAAAAGCACCAAAATAATCTGGTCAATCATATGGCTAATCATTTGTCGAGTATTTTGACTCATTTGTTAATCAATTTGGTTACTTTGACTTCGAGAATATTTTGTTTCACAACTCAAGTTCCAGCCCAATTTGTTAATCAATTTGGAATTTTGCAAACTAATCTGACCAGAATCAGATCAACCTGGGTGAACGAGTTGGAGTGCCTAGAATATTGCCCCCATCTGGATCGGTGCCAGAAATCTCCAATGGCGTGAATCCAGCGAGGGTGATTAGAGACACTTCCAACTTTGGGAATGAGGCCCAGGCAGATGTCTCGAGACCAGTGCTTCCTGATGTTAATCGTCCAGGGGACAATAATGTGGTGCTGCCTCCAAGGGTAGTGAATACTGGATCAATTCCCGTGCTGGTGGCAGAGTATCAACCTTATCAGCCGTAGGTTGCTTGTTTAATCATGGAGAGGATGGGATTGGATGGAGACGTCCCAAGGCTGTATATCGCAAACCGTACCTAGAATAGGTTGATAACATTCCATACCCGAGAGAATACAAAATCCCTGAGTTTACTCTCTTTATTGGGGAATGTTATCATTCTAAGATAAATTATTTGATGATTCACAATTCAATGTGGTGATGTTAAAAATGATGGGAAAATGAAGTTACATCCGTTCCCTTTGTCACTGTCGCAGACTGCTTTTACTTGATATATTGATCTTTCCACAAATTCGGCACAAAATAGGGAGGCACACCTAGTTTTTATCATCCGATCCCCAAAGTGACATTATTCAGATTTGGCCACCATCAAGCAATTTAATAATGAGACGATTAACTAGTTTGTTGCCCAATTTAAAAAGATGAGAAATCGGTATTTGTTCATCCTTCCGAAAAAAGAAGTTACCAAGATGGCAAAAAATGGTTTAAAGTTTGCCTTAAAGGAGCATTTGGCTGGGTAGAAAATTCACTTATTTATTCTTATTAGCTGCCATAGCAACTCAATATGAGAACCTTTGAAAGGAAGAAAAAAAAAACAAGAAGCCTTATCGGGATTATGAACAGAATGTGGTAATGTTTGATTCCGAAAAAGATTAAAAAAAAAAAAAGATGATGCTCAAGATGATGCTGCAGATTGCAGTAGCAAAGATGACTATGGATAAACCATACATCTACCAAGCTTTGAAACCCGCCAAAGTGAAGAAATTAGTAATGCTCAGGGCCAAGGACACACAGAGATATTCATTTGATGTTACCAAGCTGGACAAAATCTTCCACCACATGGTACACGATGGAGTGATAAGGTTAACAAAGGATCAAGTCATCCCGAGTAAGGAAGAGATTGGGAATAAAAGGTATTGTAAATGGCACCACTCTTGGAGTCATAGTACCAATTATTGTAATGTTTTCAGGAAAGTTGTTCAAGAGGCAACCTGCCGGGATAAGATTAATTTTGCGAACAAGGGGATAGAATAATGGAAATCGACTCGGATAATTTTCCTCAAATAATCGAGATGGTGTCGGTAGCTTTCGGAGGACACTCAAACCAGAGGAATTTATGTCAAAGGTGACAAAGATAAATCATACATCAATATTTCTTGGATGGAGATGATTATTCGGCAACACCAAGATATCGCCATGATCCGGAAAGAGCTTCGATAAGGCTCAAGAACATGAACTATGATCGGTAGTATCACCAAACTCCCCAGTACTATGCACCTTCCCGCAACCACTTTAATCGCAAACAACAAGTGGTTGAAGATAGAAGAAATCTAAGATTTGGAGGGAGATATTTTAATAAACATAATTTCTAAGAACAGACTCTCGAGAGTATTGTGGCGCCAAGGCGAAAGCGGGCAAACAAAGTACCGTTTAACCGACTTTATGAAGAAGGGCATCCTGACATTAGAACTTTGAGAGAACTGAACAGAAAGTTTGATTATTACATTCGGTACTCAAGGACTCCTTAGCCAAAATAAAAGTCACCTGAAGTGTCAAGTATAAAGATGAATTCCCGCATTTGGTCAATCAACGCTAGAAGCCTTCTCAAACAATAAAGGTACCTCATAACCTCCTCAAAGACAGTGGTTTGTGGGGAAGGAAGTCCTGACTAGTTCGTAAGAAACTTAGCCTTATGAACAAAACTAATATCGAGGACTTGAAGAAGAAGAATGCAGCGAAAGAAAAAGCTGCAAGAATTGCACATGCAAGCTAGTACTTCAGTAAGACCCAAAGTTAAGCGTTATGGTGAGACGAAAAGCCTTGTATGGGTAAAACATGAGGGAGACTCTTCTGAAATGGACGAAAAGTATAGTAAATGCTAGGAGGGTGATGTTAGGGAAATCCCTTATGATATTTTGAAGATGACAAAATAAATTAAAGGCTACTAACGTGTTTAATGATTAAGTAATAGATTATGTAGATGATAGAACATGTAAAAGATATTATCAAAGTATAGCCAGAAGATAGGCTTTATGCTAAAGCTGAACTTATTCAAACTGTATCTAAACCTTAAGACTATATATGTTCAAAAGCAGAATATGTTCAGACTTACTTTCAGATTATAAAGTTTATTTCAAACGGAAGACACTCAGACTTTATTTCTGATAGAACACTCTCAGACTTTACATCCAAAATGAGACACAAGTTCAGAACGTATTAAATTCAAAACGAAACATGTTCAGAATAAGACAAGTTGACGATAGAATGTAACACAAGCCCAAAATATATAACGATTAGTGATCTGGTTTAGATTTCATATCAAGATAGATTTGATTAACTCAATCTAATTGATTGACAATTGAATCTTGAAGATAAGAACTTTCTAAATGGAGAAGCTCTACTTATGGAAACCAAGATTATTTTTTCTCATTTTGTAGGATTCTTAACTTATAAACCCAAAGATATTCATAGAATATCATTATAGCCCTCACAAAATCTTTTTGAATTAGGGCACTTGAAATAACAAAGGAGTTCATGTGTTTATAAGCATCGCTAGAAGAAGTGCATGCAAGATTATTTCTTTCTCATTTTGCAGGATTCTTGACTTATAAACCCAAAGATAATCATGGAATCTCATTTCTTTCAACAGCCTTGACTCAAAAAGTTCTCTTTGTTAAACTGTTGACCAAGCTCACATTATGGTCCTTGTTAAAGACCTCTTAAATTGGTAAGGTCATACCACTTACAATGATACTCGGACCATTGTCGATATGATGATAGTGAGATGGAGTGATACTCATAGAATAGCCATTTTGAATAAGAGTGAATGAAAGTCATTTTAAGCTGAAAGTCTCTCATTTATTATTTTTAAGAAATTCAAGTCATTGTCTTGAACAACAATTCTCTCCTATGGAAATTTGGGTGATGCAAATACAGTAAAGTTATTATGCATAAACCTTAATTGAATTGATAAAACCTCATTGCACTTTGAAATGTGCATTCTAGAGTAGCTCATATTGTCTATCTCTTTGATGAATGCATATCAATTTTTGTTCTAATCATGTCTAACAGATAATATTTCCTTAAAAACTGAATAATACTTGATGTTCAAGTTGCTCTTTGAAACCTCAAGATTCATCCCAAACATTCTTGAATTTTATTTCTACAAGTAATTGACACGGTGTACTTCCATAATTCGAAGTCTACCCATCAACTCGGCAGATGATATTTAGGTTAGATAATATATTTGAATTAAATTGTATGTTGAGATAAGTTTCTAAGTTAAGATAGATTTAGGTTAGTCTATTTCCTAACTTAAAATAAATAATATCTCACTTTAGATAGATTTTTATTTTTAGTAACCCGTTTGTGTCTAACCCAAGTTGCCAAAGCTAAAAGATTGGTTGTTTGGGCGGGTTGAGATGATTGAAAGGGAGTCGAGAAGGACTACTACAAACACAACGAACCGAATTTATCACAATATCCTCATTCAAATATTGAGAAAACCCAATTGAAAAATGTACCTTGAGTTAGTGTATTTAAAAGTATCATGTATGCTCATCACTTTTGTGATGGGATTTGCAAGAGATATTACCTAACTCGGCATAAATAAATGAGACGCAACTAGTTAAAGAAAGAAAAAGGAGATGCAAAGGAACATCATTTCTGTATAAATGAGCTATAAAATCTAGTTCATTATATTATTAGCCAAAGTCCAAAGTCTCCCCATCAACTTGGCATGCTCCGTAACTCAAAATTCCTTTATATTGACCTAACATGCTTCCGTAATCCGGAATCCTTTTCATCAATTTAATGTGCTTTCATAGCTCGATATCCCTTTTAATTAACATGAGATGCTTCAATAGGTCAAAGTCTCCTCATCAACTAGGCGTGCTTCAATAGCTAAAAGTCTCCTCATCATCGACTTCGTCAACCCCCAAATTGTCTTTGTTTGTCGAACTCCACACCCTCGATCACAATCCCTTTCGATTTTGTCGGCAATCCTAAAACCCTAGGCATCGATGATCCCACCTTCTAAAACCCTCTCGCCCGTTTCAGTTTAACTTACCTTTATCTTTTGTTTTCTGCCTCTTCGCTGTCTCCACCTTGGCCCACCATCGCTTTCCCCATATCTTTCCTGTTTGGATTAAATTGTCGAGTAAAATCAAAGATGGTCGAAGGCAGTACAGCTGCGTCTCCAATATTTTCAGAGTTCCCAACCATACTCTGTTCTCGTCAGCAAGAGCCCAAGTTACGCTGACCCGTTGTAAGGTTTTGTGTCCTTTTAATTGTGCTGAAGCTGTTCAGTAGGGAGGTAATAATGTCTGAACAAAATTATGATGATAGTAGAGTAGAAGCTCTGTGCCGAAGCTTGGGTAGTCTTTGGTCTGATGATGATGTCATAGACGTTCAACAAGGAATTTTTGAAGACAAATTAACAGAGTGCCGGTTAACTTTGTTTGGTAAACTTTATTCTCGACCTAATGTAAACTTTCCGGCATTTTTCAACACTATCAAAACAGCATGGAAGACGGAGACAGCATCCTGTACCTTGCTTGCACCAGGTTTTTTCTCTTTCTCCTTCAAGTCTGAAGCTGAAAAACAGAGGGTGTTAGACTCCGGCCCGTGGTCTTTTGCAAGCAACCTCCTTGTTCTCCAACAATGCGAACCGGATATCCCAGAAATTTGCTACGACTTTGATCACTGTCCCTTTTGGGTTAAATTACATGGACTCCCGTTTGGTCGAGTGACGAAGGAGATTGTCAAAGATATAGCCTCCAAGATTGGCGAAGTTATTGAGGTGAAGCTGGAAGGAAAAGGAGATAGTACCTATAAAGTAGGCAAAGCCAGAGTTAATATACACTTGGGATCCCCCCTCAAAACAGGTGTAGTTATCAATTTAGGAAGAAAGAAAGCGTGGATAGAATTCAAGTATGAGCGCCTCCCGCACTTTTGCTACTCCTGTGGACGGTGGGCATTATGCCACGGTATGCAAAGAAATTCCCTATGAAACCACACGGCTGGAGAAGGACTTACCAGGTAATTTCGGAAATTGGTTGCGCGCTGACGTCAGGGATCTCAGCCCTTATGGCAAAGTGTTTTACGGGAAACAAGTTGAACTCCTTGAAGATCCAGAAATGGTGCCGGAGTCCCCTCTTGCTGCACAATTTCAAGAAGATCAGCAGGTGAAAAAAACCCAAGCGCAGACTACCCAAACCCTACAAAGTCAGATTTCGAGGAGTATATGCATCCACAAATGGCCCCTCTCCAACACTCTCTACCCATCACTGTAAGGGAAGAAAAAGGAACACAAAAAAGGGGCAGCAGCTGCCTAGATGACGAATCTATGGTGATTCTTTATAATGAACAGCTTAAAGAAAAAGAACTTGACAGAGCGCATCATCCAGCTACTGAAAGAGTCCTAAACAAGAGTAAATCCAGGTGTACCAAACTTCCTACTTCGAAAAAAGGGAAGAGATTTTGTCCATATGGCGCACAATCCTCAAAGGCCTCATCAAATGATAATTTACAACTAGTGGACATTCTGTTACGAGAGGAGGAGAAGTCAACTCATTGGGCTTTGGTGGCTAGCCCTAATAAGTCACCGGATCCGCCATGAAACTACTTAGCTGGAATTGTCAGGGGTTGGGCTCACCCCTGACAATTCGAGCTCTACGAGCCCTAGTGGCTCAAGAACAGCCCAACTTAATATTTTTAATGGAAACTAAGAACCGGGAGCGGATGGTGCGGCGCTTGCGAAGAAGAATGAAGTATCCAAATAGTTTTTGGTAAATCCGGATGGTATTTCTGGGGGTCTGGCTCTTTTTTGGGATGAAACGCTTACCATAACAGTGGATTCGTCTTCAGATTGCCTTATCAATGTACAATGCCGTCTTCATGACAAAAGGCAGCTCATGAAAATCACCTTCCTCCATGCTCCAAATTATTTTAATGCCAGAGTTCTTTTATGGGAGGATATACAACGACAAAGCTTCATCAATCATCTACCTTGGATGTGTATTGGAGACTTTAATGAAGTTTTGTACCATTGGGAAAAGGCGGGTAAGAGAATGGCCGAAAATTTCCGTCTTACTGCTTTCAGAGACTTTTTACATGCGTGTTCTTTAATGGATTTAGAGTCCAAGGGGTGTGCATTCACATGGACAAATAGAAGGGCTGGTGAATACAATGTTAAAGAAAGGTTGGATAGAGCCTTATGTACCATGGAGTGGCGGATAGCTTATCCAACAGCAGAGGCCATAGCCCTACCAGCGATAGGATCGAGATCACGGTCCTATTCTTGTCACTTTTTCCAAAAACAGGTCGCAAACCTCGAGATTTCAAGTATGAAGCCTATTGGGTAGAAGATGAGGAGTGTAGGCATCTTGTTAAACGATCTTGGGAAGCTTCTGAAGGCAAAAATATGATCGACAAATTGAAGTTAGTGGTTGTACAGCTCGCTGCGTGGAGTAAAAGAAGGTTTCCCAATGCACATAAAAGGATAGATGGGCTAAAAAATGAACTTCAGACCGTGATGAACAGCCAAGATATACCATATGACCAGCAAAGAGTTCAGTTCATTAACGAGAGAGATCGACTCACTTTGTGGCGACAAGAGGAGATGTTAAGGGCATGAGATCAAGAATCAAATGGCTGAAATGGGGCGACAAAAATACAAAGTTTTTCCATGCAACAACTATCCAACGACGGAACAGGAACCGAATATCCATATTGTTGAATGAACAAGGGAATGGGTTAGGAATGAAGAAAATCTTCAGGACTTGATAGTCAACTTTTCGAGACATCTTTATGCTTCGGAAGGACAAAGGAACTTTCAGCCCGTACTAGATTATATCCCAACTTTGGTGGATACAACTATGAATCAATCTTTAATTGCACCCATCACCATGGAAGAAGTTAAAGCTGCTGCTCACCAACTGGGACCTACTAAAGCTCCCGGACCGGACGGGTTAAATGGTTTGTTTTTTCAGCATCATTGGAATGACATAGGAGCAGATATATGTCGAGAGGTGCAACATTTCTTCGAGACTGGAACCCTTAACCCCACCCTTAACCAAACACAAATCACACTCATTCCTAAAACTCAAAACCCGGAAAAAAATAGAACAGTATCGGCCAATAAGCCTGTGTAACTTTGCCTACAAAATCATATCCAAAATCCTTACAAATAGACTGAAACCCCTGTTACCAGGTATCATTGAAGCAGAACAAAGCGCCTTTGTTGGAAACCGACAAATACAGGATAATATCCTCATCGTTCAGGAAGTCCTTCATAGATTAAGAACTCGAGACCGTCATCGAAAGTTCCAAGCAGTCCTTAAATTAGACATGCAGAAAGCATATGATAGGATAGAGTGGGACTTTCTTCAGGAATGCCTAAGAAAGATGGGTTTCTGTGAAGAGTGGGTAAAATGGGTCATGCAGTGTGTTACAACCGTGTCATATAGCATTAAGTTCAATGGAGTCTCCCTGCCGTATTTCAAGCCAACTCGGGGTATTCGCCAGGGCGATCCATTATCTCCTTATCTATTCATCATTGTGGCTAATGTCCTCTCCCACATGATCAAGCAAGCCCTTCAAGCAGGTACACTACGCGGTATCGATTGAACCGAAAGCATGCCCCACTCTTTCACATCTACTTTTTGCGAGACGATTCAATCTTTTTCCTTGAGGGTACAATATTGGAGTGTCAAAATTTGGCGTCTATCCTACATCAATATTGTTACGCATCGGGTCAAGCGATAAATCTAAACAAATCGGGGATATTTTCGTAAGGGCTGTCCCGGAACGTCTACGAAGAAATATGGCATCCGAGCTACGAGTTCCGAAATTATGAAAACGAGGGGAAATATCTAGGAATCCCTTCAGATTGGGGTGCCTCCAAGAAAGAAGTGTTCGCTTGGATTCTCGCTAGAATAAATATGAAGTTTGGAGGGTTGGAAGGAACACTTGTTATCAAGAGCTGGGAAGGAAACACTTCTCAAGTCGGTAGTGCAAGCCATACCTCGTATGCAATGTCCATTTTCGAATCCCGGTTTCTATTGTCAAAGCTATTGAGCAAAAAATCGCTAACTTCTCCGGTGGAGAAATAATAACAAAGCGAAAGGTCTACACGGGAGAAAATGGGACATTCTCAAGCTAAGAAAAGAGGAAGGTGGTCTTGGTTTTAAGGACCTCTTAACCTTTAATATTGCTATGTTAGGCAAGCAAGCCTGGCGCCTTTCTCAGCACCCTGACACATTGTGGAGTCAACTTATGAAAGGTCTCTACTTCCCGAAGCGCGTAACTTTTGGCAAGCGGGGAAAAGGATCGCGCCCATCATGGGGATGGCAAAGTTTGCTGGCCGGGAGAGAAGCTATAGCCCCTCAAGTTATGTGGGCGTGGGGAATGGAAACAAAATTTCAATCGGAAACGAGATAAATGGCTTAAGATGGGCATTATTGGAGGACTGCATCAAGAAATGAACCTCGCAAGGTGGCGGAATTGATAGACTTTGAAAATGCTACATGGAAAGAGGATCTATTGCGCTCAATGTTTGATCATCAAATAGTGTCGGAAATTCTAGCAACCCCTATTGGCCTACCAACTACAGAAGACACATTGGTTTGGATAAGCAATAAATCGGGAAATTATACGGTGAAGAGCGGATATCTGATGAATAGAAAGCGCATAATGAACCCAAGCAATCAAACACCAACAACATCCTACCAGTGTAACCCAGATTTATGGAAACATATCTGGAAGGCAGCTATCCAACCGAAAATAAAGTTCTTTCTTTGGAGTGCATGTCAAAATGCCTTACCTACTTTGGATAATCTGTACAGAAGAAGGGTAGCACCTGCACCTATATGTCCATTATGCGGCATCGAACCAGAGACGATCGAACATACACTTCTTCTTTGCCCTTGGGTAACACAACTTTGGAATGAGCCAAGCCTGCAAGTTCAAGTGAATCGAGTGGGGTTAACCAGATTTGATGAATGGTTGGGTAATATTCACACAAGATCAAGGAATTCACATAATTTTGAATTGATTGCAAATGTATTATGGAGCATATGGAAGGATAGAAATCATTTCATATTCGGGAAGAGCCCCCTCAATTTCCATCGCACCTGTTTAGCGCCGTCAACTTAAAAGACAGCTTTGCCGAGATGGAATCCTAAATCGACAAAACAGAAGCAAGCCGCTGACTTACTTGAAAAATGGCAACCCCCGCAGCCCGGTGTCCTCAAGATTAACATAGATGCATCATTCGGGCCGGCCTTCACGCACAGTACATCGTCAACCTCAAGCAGACAGAATACATTGCACAATATTGATAGCTTTTCAGACTTACCAACGGAGCTAATGTCAACGAGCGACGCGATACCGGTCATGCCTACCTATCCCCCAAATTCCACTTCCCCAAGATCCGATCCAAAGGCGGAGTGAGGCGAGGACGATCTAACCAACGACACAGGGTATACTCCTCGAAGTCGGGGCTGCCCTCACCTGCACGGAACAAGTCAGCAACCCCAATATACCCAAAACACACAACCCCCGGACTCTTCTCCAACGCCGACCATATCAGGAGAAGGCTACGAGTAGTAATGCGAGATCTCCAACAAGAAGTGGCATCCAACAACCCGCATCTACCCACGGGCTCAGATCTAAATCCATGGACGCAAATCAGATACAACGCCAGCCACAGAGGATCACCAGATCTGCGAAGAGGAGAAGCAGATGGAGGACGTCATCAACTTCAAAGCCCAAATCAAAACAGACTGGAAGTAGGGGGATGTTCCGGCACCCTACAACGATACCCACATCACAGTGGAGCAACAAAGCACCTCTGCGAGAGACTCATGCCAAAGATCTTGCTCCAAAAATAAAAAACAGGACATATACTTACTGTTCGTTTCAACATTTCGGGAAGAGGAGCGAATGCAACTGGCGTTGACCCACCCAGCTACAACAACGAAACTCCACATCAGAGTTCTTTGCCCAGAAATTCAGCAGATGACCAGAGGGAAAGTAGAGATCAGCGGAGATGGAAGATGACTCGCAGCCAGGAGCAAAACGAGAACCCAGATCTGGGTTCCGAGAATGAAACTCCACAGCAAAGTTTTTTGCCCAGAAACTCAGCAGACGACCAGAGGGAACGTAGAGATCAGCGGAGAGAGAAGATGATTGGCGGCCAGGAGCAAAACGCGAACCCAGATCTGGGATTCGAGAATGCCGTCTGCTCTTCCCACACCCAACAGAGACCCCTCCCCCTGCACGGATCTATAGCTTGTATCTGCAGAGATGATCTTGGTAGAGTTGTTGATGGATTTACTAAAAATATAGACGCGAGATCAGCTGAGCAAGCAGAGGCAACAGCTCTGGTCGAAACCCTTGATTTTATTTCCTCAAAGCTAGCCCCGAATAGATCTGAAAAAGAGATGCATATCTACTCTGATTGTAGTACACTTGGTAAATGGGGTTTTCACTTCAGATACTACGAGTTGGGAGATTCGGCCTTTAGTGGACCGGGCTAAGTGCAACTCGCAGAGATGTCGGGCCTCTCTTTAGCACATTGTACTCGAAATACGAACAAAGTCGCCGACTGGCTTGCCAAAGCTCATCGTTTGGGTTGTCTTCCTAGAAATTGGGTTAGTAACCCCCCGTATGCTCTTTTGGATTTGTTGTGTGCGGATACTACTGCTGTAACTGCTTTAAAAGTTACTTAGTAATGCAATTCTGTTTCTCTGTTAAAAAAAAAAAAAAAAAAAAAAAAAAAAACTAGGCATGCTTCCGTAGTCCGAAATTCTCTTATATTGACCTCACATGCTCTCGTAATTCAAAGTCCTTTTCTTGCCGACCCCTCGCTCACAATTGCAAATGGGGAGACTAAAAAAAAGTAATGAACCCTAGAAATTGCGGCTGCAGAGACGGCATTCACGAGGTGAGTGAGAGAAGGGGGATAGAGACGAGAGAGAGATCCAACAGCGGGAATGCGTCAAGATAACTCCTCAATAATGCCTAGCCAAAAAAAAAAAAACAAGGAAAGAGAAACCGGACGAGCAAAAGTATTCAGTTTCCTTGGAAAATGTGAGCTGCAGACTGCACCGTTACCCTTCGGTCAACTTCTCATTTCCCATCTCCCATTATAAAAAGGACAGAAAGATACAAAGCCACGGACCGTGACTCACGGTCGCAATTACGTACTATAATCGTTATTATCAGTACGTGCAGTAAAGAAAAACACGTGCATCCTCTTTACGACATGAATTGATTATCTCGATCTTTCATATTCTAGTCCTTCTTGATTGGCAGTGTTCTTGAAAATTCCCGCTTCTCATCATAAGGAATCATCGTCCTCCTCATACCATAATAAAGTCAACCCCCTCCCCCCTCCATCCAAAAACTTTCCCGGAAAACACCAAGAAAACTTTGTCCTCCTCCGAATGGCCATGGCGAATTCCAACTCTTTCGACCCAGAAACCTCCACCTACACGTCTCCCCGCCCGCCGCTCCGTTTTCCCACCGAACCCGACCTCACCCTCACCTCCCATCTCTTCCGGAGCTACTCTTCATGTTCCTCGTCTGCCTCCCCGAAGTCCCCGGCCCTGATCGACGCGGACTCCGGCGAGTCCCTCACCTTCCGCCAGCTCAAGACCCGCGTCTCCACCCTCTCCCACGTCCTCCTCCGCGACCTCCACCTCGGGAAGGGCGACGTCGTCTTGATCTTCTGCCCAAATTCGGTTCATTTCCCTGTCTGCTTCCTCTCCGTCGTCTCCATTGGGGCCGTCGCCACGACATGCAACCCCATGTACACTCTGCCCGAGCTGTCCAAGCAAGTCGACGACTGTAAGCCCAAGCTGGTGATCACCCTGCCCGAGCTCTACGACAAGGTCAGAGGATTCGAATTGCCCACGGTTTTGCTCGGCTCTCTGCAGCCCGGGCAATCCACCGGCTCCAAGATCTGGAATTACTTCGACCTGGTGGAAACGGCGGAGCCGAAATCTGAGTTGCCGCCGAGTTGCGTGGCCCAGGACGACGTTGCCGCCCTTTTATACTCTTCGGGCACGACGGGAACGAGCAAAGGCGTGATCTTGACGCATAGGAACTTCATTTCGGTCTCTCTGATGTTGACTGCTGATCAGGAGCGGTACAAGGAGGGCAAGAATGTGTTCTTGGCCTTCTTGCCCGATGTTCCACATAATGGGCCTGTCGGTAGTCTATTCGCAGCTCACGAGAGGGAACACCGTCGTGACGCTGAGGAAGTTCGAGTTGGAGAAGGTGATGGAGTGCGTGGAGAGGTACCAAGTGAGTTACATGTATGTGGCTCCTCCGGTGATGGTCGTGCTGGCGAAGTGGAGGGCAGGAAAGAAGTATGATCTGTCTTCCTTGAGGCTGATTGGCTCTGGCGCTGCTCCTCTGAGTAAGGATGTTATGGAGGAGTGCGCAAAGAATATCCCCCATGTTGATATCGTTCAGGTAACTGAGCCAGCGGGCTTCATTCCTGTATGCTTCATTGATGTTCTTAGGGAAATTGAGGGTATTGAAATGTCTATATGCTTCTTTGCTCTGTTTGTTTTGCTGAAAGGTGAGGATTTGACTTAGTTTATCATCCAGTAAGAACGGCAATTCCACAGTTACTGTTAAGGATAGCCAACGGGGCTGTAGCTTAGTGAATATTTCAATTCGCCTTGGATAGCATCTCAAGTAGACTAGCGGGTATTTTTGCAATGCCAGTCAAATTCTTCATGTCCTAGGAAAAGTTCAGAGTCACTAGTGAACTGTCTTCCCACTGTCGATGGCAATCTCTACCAAATACTGATATGAATAGATGGCGCAAGCGAGAACAAATAGTCTGTGGCTTTACACCCAGTATGAACTGCCAGGCTCTTTGTGATATGGCATGTCCTAATGTGAATCCTCCATGCTCCGAATTGGCAGGGGTACGGTATGACGGAAGCTTGTGGAATCATATCGATGGAGAATCCCAGAGAAGAACCTAAACTTTCTGGTTCAACCGGAACACTTGCTTCAGGAGTGGAATCTAAAATTGTCTGTGTGGAAACATCGATGCCTCTTCCGCCAAACCAGCTGGGAGAAATTTGGCTTCGAGGACCAAATATGATGAAAGGTAGAAATATGAAATATTTTCTCTGCATTTATTGAAACATCAAATGGGCTAGCAAGACTGTAACTCCATCGTTAGCATGTGTTCACGAAAGTATACACAAATTTGGTTCTCCTCTGGTCAGGACAGAACGTGATTTTTGGGTGTATTAACAGAATTGCCTGGATCAACTTCACAACTTTTGGAAGTCTGAAACTGGAACTCTCGGAGAATAATACTTTCTAGATGGAATTATTACAGGCACAACTTTTGCTGGAGTCAACATTGTTTATGATTGTACCTTCATCTAATGTGCAATACTTTGGAAATCGGGTGCTAAATGTTCATCACCCAGAGAGCTTCTATTAATCAACTGCAGTATTTACATGCAACGTGATAACTCTTTACCAAAATGAGGCTGCTTTTCTCATTTTGACTGGATATCATCCATGATACCTTTTCAGGTTATCTCAACAACCTGGAAGCAACAAAGCTGACCATAGATGACAAAGGATGGGTGCACACGGGAGATCTTGGGTATTTTAATAGAGAGGGCCAATTATTTGTTGTTGACCGATTAAAAGACCTCATCAAGTGTTATGGTTATCAGGTAAGTAGTGAATTCTTGTGACTGATAAATCGAAAGTTTCGCATTTTTTTTTCCTTGTTATAGAATATTTGCTCGTCTTGATTCTTGGAGGGCTGATAAATCTCTTGGCTTCTACAGGGAAATGCTTAGTCAAATAGAGTATTAATCTTGCGCTTGTCTATGATTCGCTTTACTACATAGTTTTGCACTTTTATTCATTTTATGATCGAGTATCTAAACTATTTTTTTTCTTTGTTCAATTAAGTGCGTCAACTTTTTAAATATGAGTCAATGTGAGGCCTCTGCTATAATTGCAGCAAAGCATGCCAACGTGGACACTCACACCATCAAATAGCTATCAGCGTCCAATGTGGCCTATTGAGATGATGCCATGTCAGCATAGACATGTTAGACAGCTAAAATTGTCCCAAGTCGGCAATCTTTATCTGTCCTCATAACCCAACACCTAAACGGAGATGAAACAATTTTTACTAAATGAACGAATCATGTCACCAATTGTCCTTTAGTTTTGCCGAGTAGCAAGCTACATGAGCAAAATCACATTATATATTGTAATTTATTTAAGGCCTTTCATTGAGCTAGATTTAAAAAGTTGAGATAGTTGATCGAGCCCAAAAAAAAAAAAAAGTTCAGGTATTTGATTCTAAAACAAACAAAAGCACAGGTACTTGCGTTATAATCACCCCTAATTTTAAGTTTTTTGTTTGGTTATCATTGAGAGCCTGTGACTTGTTTGTTCCTCATATTCATCTACTTAATTGTTGCACTCCATTTTTTCTATGCCATGACTCATTTTCACAAATCCACCTGGGTTAGATATTGTGGGGACTGTTAGAATATAATTGCTCTAGATGCCTTAATCTTTATGCATATTGAGGATATTCAGATGTTTAGATATGATGACTTGTATGCACTACTCTGATCTGACTCAATCAGTTCGACCCTAACCCTGAATTCATTCCATTGAAACTCAATTTTTCGTTAACATGTACTGTAGTATTCGGTTCATGGATCAGAAAAAACCCGACTTTGGCTATGAATTGTTCTGCTTGCTGCACTCATGAATTTTACTGCTATACTTCTGCTTTCAGGTGGCGCCAGCAGAGCTTGAAGGACTGCTGCTTTCACATCCTGAAATACTAGATGCTGTCATCATCCCGTAAGCCGGGATCATGTGTTAATTGTCAATTATGTCAATATGAAAAATAGAACGGCCAGTGCTGCTTAATTTTATCAGCTCAAGATGCACTGAGATGACTTTTGAATTGTGAGTGTCTCTATTATTAGGTTTCCCGATGCTAAAGCCGGTGAAGTTCCGATTGCATATGTTGTTCGGTCCCCCAACAGCTCACTCACCGAAGTCAGTGTCCAGGAATTCATTGCCAACCAGGTAACGGATTTCCTATGTGATGTCTCCATCTTAACTTGATGTCGGCTTCTTATTCAACTGGCAAATTTATTCGCAAACATAAGAAGCCTCAGCTTACGGTATTCGATGCTGCTTGACATAGTTTCATGGAATGAAATATTCCCGTCTTCAACACTTCACAGGATCCACAGAATTGTCTAATGTTTTCTGTGGAACATCTGATCCGATCCCCTGCTATCCAGAATGCTAAGAAAATTATGGGTCCTTCCATATGTTGGTTATGAAACTCCAATGTCAATGCTTATGTATCGAATGATTGTATCTGGTGCTTTAACCTGAAAATGCTCCTCTGTTCCCCAGATGCTTGTTCAATCATTTTAACCCGTTATGATGATAACTTCCTATGAAGCAATGGTGATGGCAAGACATCTTTTTGCTAGCTATTATCTTCTTTGTCATCCTTGACAGGTTGCCCCGTTCAAAAGGTTGCGGAAAGTGACTTTCATAAACAGTGTGCCAAAAACACCGGCTGGGAAGATTCTGAGACGAGAACTCAAAGAGAAAGCTCGATCCAATATATAAGATGGTAAGATGGCTTAGATTTCTGCCACTGAAAGGGAATATGTGGATGCACTGCACGATCGACCTCTCGATGGTCCACCTTCAGCTGATGAGTATGTAAGTCTTGATGGATTGGTCCATCCTTTAAAAGGTTAGTGAGAGACTGTTTCATATGAACTTCGATTTAAATTTTGTTCTCTTATGAGTTGAATCAGGCAGCAAAAATTTTCCGGTGGGAACTGGAATACCCCATTTATTAGCAATTATGTGGAGATCAGCTTAGCTTCTCTATTAGAAAGTTCATTAAAACACACTTCATTATGGACAGCTAGTAAAACATTGAATTAACTAAGTTTAAAAATTTTCAATGCAAGCATATTCCAATCCTTGTAATTTGCTTGAAATTTCAATTTGGGTCCTCTTCAGTCCTGTTCTGCAATTTGACTTTTAACAACTCGTGAAATATATGGACTATAGCACTTGACAATAATGAGACACTAGCATGGTTGTGATGTGATCTGCAGAATGAACCACGAATGCGTGTGATGAAGCATGCTCGCGTATTATGATCACCAACTGGTATGGGAAATCCAAGCCTACACGCATTGATAATAACGTAAACGAGAGAACCGTGAAGGACAGAAAGTAAATGAAAGAAATGTCTGGAAAATGTGTGGCTTCGAGCGGCTGAGCTAAGCGACCGCTTGAGTGAGCTATCTCATCAAAGACGGCGCGGTTTCAAAATATTCTTTTGTTGACTTTGGGGCGTGTGTGGGTGTGTACATACATGGAGAAAAGGCCAAATACCAAATGAAGATATGTATCCAATACAAAATCGGACGTACTTTTCAACCGACAAAGAGATAAATTCTTTTGCTTGGGGGATAAAAATGGCTATTGCTAAATGTCATATGGTTCGGCCGAGGAAGCTAACTTGTACAGTGATGACGAACCGAACATGTATAATAAAGGTAAAACGGCGTTGTGTCCTTGGCTGAGACCAGAAGGGATGGGTCAGCCAACGTTATAGATAGGGTTCGCGAATTTGCGGGGAATTTGGGGCAAAAGTGAAATTAGGGTTCTTGCACTTTAACAATTCACAAATTAAGGGAACGCATTCGTCAATGTTCGATTGGAAGCGATAGGAAGGGCTTGAACTTGTTTGCTGACTGCCGACGTCCTCGATTCGAAACTTTGATCTAGCTGAAGTAGTTCGGGGAAAACAAACCCTAATTGATCCTCTTCTCCCGTGGCTCAGTCCTAATCAAAACCAAGCCCATATTATTAAGCTCCGGAATTGATTATCTTGAACTCAATGAAAAATTTGAAATCCGATCGATTTGGGGGTAAAACCCTAATCGCACATCTCTCTTCTCTATATTTCCTAATCTTCGTTCTTGAATTTTAAATCCTGAAGTAGGATTGATTTCTCAAATGAGTCTCCAAAGTTGGCATTGTCTCAAATAAGGTCTTTTTTTTTTGTCAGTTATAATCTAATTTTCAACTCACTCTTAGACTTTTTCCTATCTCTCTCTTTGTAAGGCGTGAGACAAATCTCATATTTGAAGCGAATTGTTCTCACCCAACCCTCCTAAAAAAAGGGACAGAAAATACAACTCAACCCATGCTTGGAGAATCTAGAAAGGACCATGAAAACCCCAGAGGTAGGAACACACATGGTAACCAATGAAAAACCAAGGCTGCCATAAAGGGCGGCAAGAGCAAGACGACCCATGGCTATATGTTTACCTCGGGAAAGGTAAAAAGCTAAACCTTTGAGGTCTCGAGTCACTTGAAAGGAGTAGTTGCAAAAAATAAATTTAGACAACCAGTAGAGCAAAAAGGCAACATGCGCCTCATCTTTAACATCCCCTATCCGACAAGCATAGGCTTTTAGGAAATCTGTATAGAAAAATTTTGTGCCTTTTCCATAGAAATCACAAGCCGAAAGATCAATAGCACTAACATCATCACCATCTAGACTCAAACCAATGATGGCAAACGCGTTAAGAAAAGTTACCGACATAGGGCTTAACCCGAAGAAGTAACAGTTAAAGGACGACAACCAAAAGCATGCAAGGCTACCCAAAAGATTGTGATTGAGTTTCCAATCAAAGGTACAAAACTCCATAGCCTTGTCAATTCAAGCCTTGTGCCACATCTCGTGCTTGACTGCCTTCAACCTATAGTAGCAATCAAAGAAAGCGCGATCAACAACAGATGGTCTCTTTGGAATGAGAGAGGTTCTTCCAAGTGCCAAGGGAAACATTCAACAAGAAAGGGAGGAGGAACCGGTGTCCGCAAGCAAAGGCCAAGGATGATTTCATCAGTTGCTTCTTTAGTAGAGCTTTGAGGCAACAGGAGAACATTGTTTGCATGTTCCTGTAACTAGATGGAGCGCTTATCGAATAGAAGATCGGATTTTCAGTCTTGACTTATCAATTCGTGTATTCGTTCCCTTCGGATAAGGGTGATCAAAGGACTTCCATTTCTAGGGATTTCCCTTTGTATTCGATATTTCTCACACTTCTTGTAGGGATAATTTTTCAAGTTAATGTTTCCCATGCTTTTAATGAAATTTCTTGAGCATAATAAACTTGGTGATCTGAATTCGCAAACTTTTTCGTGCTGAAGGCCGATAAGTTCATAAAAGGTCAAATTTCTTGAAAAGGATTTTGCATGATAACTTTTACATGTTTAATTCACCAATTCCACTAAAGATGTCAACGGGTTAATTTAATGGATGATGTAGAATGGATTAAGCTTACTAAATGAGGTGTGTCATGATGATAAAAGACAAATTATATTATATACACAATCCCCTACTTATACGCTTATGAGATGAGTATAGGCAGATCCATATCTACAAGGTAAAGAGTTCTCTTGCAAAAAGTATGACAACCAAAATGATGAGAGACAATTCATTTCTCTATCACAAACACTACATTTTATCTTGCTCAACCCCTTTGAGCCCCATACACTTATGGAGATTTCTTTCAAATTATATCTGTTAAAAACCACCCCACATTGGGTAAACTGGAGGTAAGTCAACATCAGGTGGTGAGAAAAATAGATAGAAGTTTCCTTACTCTCACTCGCATCAATTTTCAGGTATCTTATTGCAGATGAACTCAAACGATAATCCAAGTCCCTTAAGATAATGAAGAGCATTTCTTTCTCTATCTCACACACTTATATCCATGGCATAGCCCACTCAAGCCAAAAAATTCATTTCTATGAACCCAATTGGTGATCATCCCCCACATTGGGGCGAGGCAAACGGTGATCATTCAAACAGCATGTTTAGAGCATCGACAGAAGATGAAGACCCCTAAGAGTCCAAATTTTAAAACATTATGTGGTTATTCAATGTATGTAGTGGGTCAAAAGTAAGAAAAAAAAATAAAGCTAGGGGTATGAAAAAGAAGTGTGTCTAATAAAAGTAAAGTCGATGCGCATAGACATAAAGGAAACAAAAATTAAGGGTTCGAAAAAGGCCGAATGCCCAGAGAAGAAAATGAAAAAAAAAATGTCAAATAGATGATTATCAATAGTAAAAAAAAAAAAATGTTTCCCTAATGGAGCAATATTCAAAGAAGACAAATGCCGAGTTCTTATAGTTAGTGGAGCACATTATGAAGATAATTCCCGATGGTGAAGAAGAAGACCGATGGTAATGCCAATATGATCATCAGCTCTCAACCCTATACACATCTTTAAGCCTATTATATGTTTCGTTTCTCAACTCATGAATCTCGCCTACATTACAACCCTCACAAAATCTTTTTGAATTAAGGCACTTGAAATAACGTAGGAGTTCATGTGTTTATGAGCATCGCTTGAAGAAATGCATGCAAGATTATTTCCTTCTCATTTTGCAAGATTCTTGACTTATAAACTCAAAGATAATTGTGGAGGCAGAAATACTGCCCAAATGCCAAAACTTAACACGAGATAACACTTAAATACTAAAAGTTAGGAAAGTGACAAGTGTCACTTTCTTTCGAAAAGTGGAACACTTAAGTGCCACATCCGGCGAACCTTACCGGGAATCTTAGGTGACAATATTTTATTATTTTTGCTTGCCTACGTGGCTCGCCAGAGAGCTGACTCAACTCTAACTCACTCAAAACGACACCGTTTCCATAATTGGCCAAAATAAAAGCCCTGAATTTGCCAAAACGACATCGTCTCCCAAATTGCCCCAAATCTAAATTCCTAAATCGGCCAAAATCCCTATTGAAGTGCTCAAATCCAAGTCTCGAACCCTAATTTTGATTTGCCCAAAATTCCATCGTCGAATATTAGAAATGGAGAGTAGGACTCTCAGCAACGCCTCAAATTCCTCTCACCGAAGCGAAGGACAAGGCTAGAGTTTCTGTTTTTGTGGGTTACCGAGTCCAAGAAGAACATCGTGGACTCAAATGAATCTTGGGAGAAGATTTTATGGATGCATCCGATATAAAGAAGGGTCGAAGTGCAAATACTTCAAATAGGTTAATGCGAGATTCTCTCACCGAGTCACAGAGGTGATATTGGATCTATTTCATAAAAGACATCAATATCCATCTATGTTCATGGACGACTTGAACGATATTGACTCAATGCAAGCTCAAACGTCTTTGGTTAAACTTTTCAAGAATGAAGTTTCAAGGATGAAAATTAAATGGAAGTGTTACCAAGCGTTTATTATGGTGTTGTTTTGTTGTCTATCATACTTTATGATGAAATGTAAAGCACTTGAAGATGAGAAAAAGTTTCTCCAACTACCATAGTTAAAAATGAGTGAACAAATGTAATTGTTTTGGATTAAATGTAGGTTTTTTTTTTTTTTTTTGAAAGATGAGAAGAAGTTTGTGTTGTTCCACAATATCGTTGTGGCTTTGTTGTTGTTTGTGTTATCATATGTATTATGGGTTACTTCTTGTGTTTGTGGGGAGGTTAAGGAAATGGAATGAGTGAATTAGATGCTGCTTTGTACTATGTTTTTGCTTGTTCTTGAATATAAACTAATAATGATGGATGTGTATTGGGTCAATGTGTTGTGGTGGTTTTTTTTACTTGAACCAAATATAAACATAAACCAGCATCAAATATTGGAATTGAATTAAGTTGCTATAAGTTAAATTACCATCACCTTCTCTATTTTGCTAGAAACCAACATATACACAAGACAAACATGAATGATTACCCAAGTGCCATAAGTTGTATTTAGTAATCACTTAAATGCTAATCGCGATGAAAAAAATGATCACTTAAGTGTCAAGTTATTATTAAAGTGATCACTTAAGTGTCACTCGTAGTTAAAAGTGAACACTTAAGTGCCAAGTTTTTTATAATGTAATCGTTAAGTGCCAATTTTTTGTAGGTTTCTCTAAAAATTGCACTAGTGACCACCACTAGCTGCGCCACCAACCATCACCACTAGCCACATTAGGCACTCTAGCCATCGCCATGCTGGTGGTGTTGCTGCACAATGTACTAGTGCAAACTGAGCCTTGCACTAGCTTGCACCAGTACACTTGGTGTAGGATGTGCAAACTGCACACCTGCACCAGATGCAGCATAAGCCCCCAACCCCCACCACAAACCCATAATTACCAAGCATCACCAACCACTACTGCTAGCCATACCAACACCTTAGTCACCACATTAGCACCCGACCACCACCCAACAGCCAATGTGCTAGCGGTGGGTCTGCTGCAGAAGGTGTTGGTGCAAGCTAAGCCTTGCACCAACACCACTTAGTGCAAGATGTGTACACTACACACTTGAACCAAATGTAGCACAAGCCCTCAACTGAACCCCAACAACAAATTCACTATCACCAAGCATCGCCATCCACCACCACCAGCCACACTAGCATTCCAGCTACCACCACAAACCCAACACTAATAGCAGCAAGTAAAAGCAGAATCCATATCTTACAAAAAGCAAAAGAATTTGACAAGCAACAAGATCATTCCATTGATATTAAAATTAAGTCTCACAAAATCAATGACAAACTAAAGAAAAAAAAAGATAACCATCCATAGCAAGTTATTATAAACGTTTACAAAACTAACTCCCAAACTCCACAAATCCTATCACGTGTCATCTCATCAATCAATATGCACAACACCCCCTGTTTGTGCTCCTTTTGATGGACTTTTCACTTGATTCATAATTTTTGCACTTTTTCTAACTAGACATACGACTTCTTCTTCAACCTTCTCAATATCCACTGACTAAGATGGAGTTGCAAATGTCCTAGATTGAATTGATTCAAAAGGAGCTGCAACTATCTCAGGCTGAATTAATTCAAATTGACCTACAACTGGGTTCTTGCTCTTCTTTCTTGTTGGCGCAACTGATGTTTTTTTCTTTATTAGTGCAGCTGTTGATTCTTGAGTTGGGCCTTAAGAGATAAGAACCTCTAAACTTCTCACAAGATACAAAAAGACAATAAATTATCAGCAAAAGTCTACAGCATAAATTATGCATCCAATCAAACTTATATTCAGAATGACTATTCCAATACGCTCATCCGTGTAAAGGTCATAGCCATATTGTCTTAACCTCTTCCCAGATGCCCCTCTTAATAAGAGGGGCATCATTTTCAAGAACTTGTGATTTGTTGGCTCTTTTTCTTGTATGTGATTTCTTGAGCCCTTCTTTTGGCCCTTCAGCTACAACCGAGGTTTCTTCAACCAATTCTTCAGCTGGACGTCTTCTAAATGGCCTTTATGTAACTGCCCATTCACTTGGCCTTCTTCTAGTTGTCCTTCTATGTAGCCCTTTAGCTTCAGTGACACCTTCTTTTGGTCTTTCTAGTGATACTTGTGGTGACCCTTGTAGTGATTCTTCTGGTGGCCCCTATGGTGGCCCTTGTGGTGGCTCTTATGATGGTCCTTCAATTGGTAATTGAGCTCCAACTTGTGGTGGCTCTTATGATGGCCCTTCAGTTGGTAATTGAGCTCCAACTTGCATTCTTTGAACCTAAGAAAGAGGCAAAAGACACTATAAATATAATATCGAGTTATATAATAACGTAAAAAAAAAAAAAAAACTGAATACAAATTGTTGAATTTATTTGGTATTTCTTTCTCTGCTGAAAAATAGTCGACTAAACTAGTCGTTTAGCTGCTTGGGTCAATCCTTCAGTTGGCCGTCTTCTACCTTGCCTTTTTCGAACAGGCCCTTCAATTTCATGACTTACTAGGGTTCTTCTCGTGACCTGACAAAGACATTACGTAAAAGGCCAAATAGGATATTATGTACATATTTATGATAAACCACAAAGCAACATAAATATGAATTTCATGACTTACGGGAGTTCTACTTGTCGACTAAAGAACAGTCGACTCACTTGGCCCTTCTGTTTGCCTTTTTCCAACTGTCTCTTCACTAAGCGCTTCAACTGGCTTCAACTATTCTTGTTACTTCCTCAATTGACAACCTTTAGTATTGTGCCATTCTACGCAGCAATAAGAGCACATCATCTTTGCACATGTCCTGCTCATTGTTTGCTAACTCGAGACCTCTCCCTCCGCCATTCTTCGTCTTCATTTTGGCCTTCCCATTTTTTTATTTAGTGGCAAAGGTTGAAGTGCTTCATGATTCGTCGGCTCCCAAAACTTACTACTTCTAATTGGCTGCATCATGAACTAGTACGAAGCAAAGTATTTCGATTTTTTGTACCAATCATCGATATAATCCTCTGCATTATGGCCCTTCAACTGAATGACACATATGGCATGTGCACAAGGAATTACACTTAGTTGACATGCTCTACATGAGCACTTCTTCGTATCGAGATGAATAACATACTTATCGGAACCCTTCATTATCTCATATCTATCATCCCCATTCCAAACGGGATGACAATGCCGACTTGTAACCAAGTTCTCACCCAATTTCTTGGCAATCCTAGGATCACATTGTCTGGTCTACTTTGCAGCATCATCTCTTTATTTGTGCAACCGAGTCATGACCATAACTCATATATCTTCAAACATTAAGATGATTAGTTTGCATATGGCATATATTTTCTTCGAATTAAATGCTTCACATATGTTGTTGTCGATGTTATTGCACTTGAATTCCTCATTGAATAATGCCATGCACCAATGCTTCGGTTCTATTTGAAATAGTGCAGCACAACCTTCCTTTGTCAACTGAAGCAGTCCCTCTTTGGCTATCCTAAAATTAGTCATGTTCGTATTCTTTGCTAATTACCAAAATTGCAATTGCAACTTATCCATTTTGTAGGTCTTTGCCAAATTTCCGTATATGTGCCGCGCACACATTCAATGTTCAGCATGGGACAACAATTCGACTACTGCCGGGACCAATCCCTATAATAATTCAAAGTAAGAAATGTAAGCAAATAACATATGAATATCATAAAGCAAAAAATTGACTAAATTTTTCAAAAAGCAAGCATTGCGTTTTGTTAGTCGCTCATGAATGCCTTCCCTTCCCTGTTTGTTATATCTAAGTTAGCCATTAGATTTTTCAAGAACCATAACCAATTGTCATTGTTCTCAATCCTTACAACAGCCCAAGCTAGTGGGAACATTTGGTTATTCGCATATCTTCCAATCGCCGCCAACAATTCTCCCTTACACAAGCCCTTCAAGAAACAGTTGTCCAATCCTATAATCCGTCTACAACAAGCTAAAAATCTCCGTCTGCACGCATCAAAGAACACATAGAACTTATTGAACTTGGTCTCACTATCAGGAAGCGGTCTCTCCACCACCTCTACATACACTCTACTTGAAGGGTTTTGCAGCCTACACTTCTAAGCAAAATCTCACACCTGCCCATATTCCTTGCCATACTGACCAATAAGTATCTTCATCACATTTTGCTTCGATCTTTTACATTGATTCCTGGATACATTGATGCCTACACGCTCCTTCACCAACATCTTAAAGTCAATACTTTTCATCTCGGGCATCAGCTTGATCAGATCGAAGAAGTGATTAGACAACCATGCACTTGTTACCCTTTTTGTTTTGAAAATTAATGAAACAAGTATGTTCCTCTTTGTAGATTCTAATCTGGAAAGACCCACTCCTCCTAACAAACACGCTGTAAATTTTCCCTGAACAATTTTGCTACAAACACCTACCTCTTACAAAGTTATTAGTGTTTTTAATGAAATCAATATTTCTTTATGCAGCAATGGAGTTCTTCAGTATAACTTTCCTAAATTGTTTCGCATCTTAGAATTTCATACCTACTAACAAAGTAGGAGAGGTAACGGATGGATCATAAGAAGAAAACTTATTTTTCCTTCTACGCACAGCTCATTGATCTTCTTCAAGCTCATCCTAGGAAGTGCATTCTCGACGCTTTATTCATAATCCGTCTCCTGGCTAGCAACACAAGCATCTGCAGGGCCTTCATCTCTGTTTGGAACTTCATCAACTACCTGCAAAGTTACAAATCTATCTAACAAAAAGTCCCTTTGTTTTTTCCTTAATTGTGTAAGCTCCTCCTTGTCATCACTTAAGAAATTTTCAGTAAGCAACCATTCATTGTCATTATCACTATTACTAGATTTAGCTACTTCTCAATCTAATTCAATGATTGTGACATCACCTATGTCATCATCACTCTGGTAAACAGCATCTACGCCCTTCTCCTCCCCGTCCTATCTATCATGCCCTCCTTCATCCCTAACCTTAGAACTAGCTTGAATACTATCTCCTCATTCTCCTACTTAAGTGTTATCTCTATCATCATCTTCGTCATCACTATCACTATTGTATTCAATGTATACTTTCGCCTATTTTCCATGAAGATAATGATATAGGACATCCCTAAAACCATTCTCATTTTCTAAATTTCTCAAATCATTTCTTAAGCTTTTCCTAGGAACACAATACAACAACTTTTGTACTTTACAAGGCAAATATGTCACTATATCCCTAACAAATCCAATATAAGATGTCTTATTTATATCTACAAAGATGGTACCCTCATTTCCCCCCTCATACTCCCACCCATTCTCCCCAATCGCAAAATCCCCACCATAGCAAACAATGACAGTAACATAATCCTTATCATAAGCCATTTTTGCAACCAAAGAGGGAAAAAAATAATTAACTTTTGGGATCACATCCATAAAGGACAACAGACAATTGCATTTGGAGGTCCCTACACTCTCATAGACTTTATTAAAAAAAAGAATAAAAAGGGAAGAGATGCACAGGTCAGACGAGATTTATTGGAAAGATGCCCTCAGGACAAATAGAGATCCCCACACGATAGCTACTTTTTTATGTCACATTCCCTTAAAATATTGAGAGGTCCCCCAGATAAGCACAGGTCCTCATGACACTCATTTCGACACTTTAATTTTAAAAAAATGCCCAGAGGTCCCCACGACAACTACTCCGAACCCTAACAGTCACCATCGCACATCACATTTCACATTTAACCCCTAAAAATCACTTTCGCACATCACAATTCCACATTCGAGTCCTAAATCACACATCATAGTAGCATAAGGTTCTAGCACCACATCTGACCCCTAATTTTCCCCCCGTCGAGCCCTACATTTCAAGGCCGAGCCCTAAACTATCAATCCGAACCCCCAATAGGATTCTAGCACCACATCTGAGCCCTAAATCTCACATCAAAATACCAACCAAGCCTTACATTTCCCAACCGACCCCTAAATTTCAAGTTGGAGCCTTACATTCGAGTCGGAATCCTAATTTCACCACAGGGAAGAGGAAGAAGAGAACAAACCTGAGCAAGCAATGACAACAAGCGATGACGGCGAGCGACAACGGCAAGTGACAATGACGAGTGATGACCTGTGAATGGCGACTTATGAATGGCGACCTGTGAACGACGATGGAGAGGACGTCAGATCTGGTATGAACGCGAGTGACGGCCAGATCTAATTAAACCCAAAATAAGCTAAACAGCGTCATTAAGCATTAAGGAAAAACGACGTCATTTAGCTTGGCCAAGCCAGAATGGATGGGGCGACGTCATTTTGCTTGTCCACATGTGCTTCTTTTTTTTAAAATATTTGCCACGTCGGTAAAGCATATCACTGGAAAATGCCACTTATACAATTTGGCCAAATTTTCTCACCATTAGCACTTAATTGATTCATTTTGCACCGATTTTGTCACTTAAGTGTCACTTTTTAAACTTTTGGCACTTAAGTGTCCCTCCATGCCAAGTTTTGGTACTTCAGGTGTCTGACAATCTAATTGTGGAATATCATTTCTTTCAATAGTCTTGACTCGAAAAGTTACATTTGTTAAGTTATTAACCAAGCCCATATTATGGTCATTGTTAAAGATCTTTCAGATTAATAAGGTTATACCACTTATAAGGGTACTCGGACCCTTGTCGATATGATAATAGTAAGATGGAGTGATTCTCATGGAATAGCCATTTTGAATGAGAGTGACTGAAAGTCCTTTTTAGCTAAAAGGCTCTCATTTAATATTTTTAAGAAATCCATGCCATTGTCTTGAACAACAATTTTCTCCTATAGAAATTTGGGTGATGCAAATATGCTCATTATGCATAAACATTAATTGAATTGATGAAATCTCATTGCACTTTGAAATGTGCATTCTAGAGTAGCTCAGATTGTCTACCTCTTTAATGAATGCATATCAATTTTTGCTCTAATCATATATGATAGATAATATTTTCTTGAAAACTGAATAATACTCGATATTCAAGTTGCTCTCTAAAGCCTCGAGATTCGTCCCAAACATTCTTGAATTTTATCTCTACGAGTAATTGACACGGCATACTTCTGTAATCCGAAGTCTCCCCATCAACTCGGCATGCTCCGTAACTCAAAATTCATTTATATTGACCTGGTGTGTTTCCGTAATCTTAAGCCTTTTTATCAACTCAATATGCTTCTATAACTCGATGCCCTTTTTAATTAACAAGGTGTGCTTCAATAATTCAAAGTCTCCTTATCAACATGCGTGCTTCGAAATTCTTTTATATCGGCCTGCCGTATTTTTATAATCCGAAGTCCTTTTGTTGCCCACCCCTACCCACAATCGCAAGTGGGGAGATCAGGGGAAAAAAAAGTAATAAACCCTGGAAATTGCGGTTGCAGAGACGGCATTTACGAGGTCAGAGAGGGGGCGATAGAGACAAGAGAGAGATCCAACAGTGGTAATGCATCTAGATACCTCCTCAATAATGCCTAGTCAAAAATAAATAAATAAATAAAAGGAAAGAGAGACCGGACGAGCAAAATTATTCAGTTTCCTTGGGAATACGTGAGCTGCAGACTGCACCGCTACGCTTCGGTGAACTTCTCAGTTTACGTACTATAATCAATATTATTAGTACGTGCAGTAAAGAAAAACACGCGCATCCTCTTCAGGACATGATTTGATTATCTCGGTCTTTCATATTCCAGTCCTTCTTGATTGGCGGGGTTCTTGAAAATTCCCGCTTCTCATCATAAGGAATCATCGTCCTCGGCGTACCATTCGGCAGACACTCGCTCCGGCAAGAAAGTCAACCCCCTCCCCCCTCCATCCAAAAACTTTCCCGGAAAAACTCCAAGAAAATTTCGTCCTCCTCCTCCGAACGGCCATGGCGAATTCCAACTCTTTCGACCCAGAAACCTCCACCTACAGGTCTCCCCGCCCGCCGCTCCGTTTCCCCTCCGAGCCCGACCTCACCCTCACCTCCCATCTCTTCCGGAGCTACTCTTCATGTTCCTCGTCTGCCTCCCCGCAGTCCCCGGCCCTGATCAACGCGGACTCCGGCGAGTCCCTCACCTTCCGCCAGCTCAAGACCCACGTCTCCACCCTCTCCCACGTCCTCCTCCGCGAGCTCCACCTCGGGAAGGGCGACGTCGTCTTGATCCTCTGCCCCAATTCGGTTCATTACCCTGTCTGCTTCCTCTCCGTCGTCTCCGTCGGGGCCGTCGCCACCACCTGCAACCCCATGTATACTCTGCCTGAGCTGTCCAAGCAAGTCGACGACTGTAAGCCCAAGCTGGTGATCACCCTGCCCGAGCTCTACGACAGGGTCAGAGGATTCGAATTGCCCACGGTTTTGCTCGGCTCTCTGCAGCCCGGGCAATCCGCCGGTTCCAAGATCTGGAATTACTTCGACCTGGTGGAAAAGGCGGAGCCGAAATCTGAGTTGCCGCCGAGTTGCGTGGCCCAGGACGACGTTGCCGCCCTTTTATACTCGTCGGGCACGACGGGAACGAGCAAAGGCGTGATCTTGACGCATAGGAACTTCATTTCGGTCTCTCTGATGGTGACTGCTGACAGGAGAGGTACAGGGAGGGCAAGAATGTGTTCTTGGCCTTCTTGCCCATGTTCCACATAATGGGCCTGACGGTGATAGTCTATTCGCAGCTCACGAGAGGGAACACCGTCGTGACGCTGAGGAAGTTCGAGTTGGGGAAGGTGTTGGAGTGCGTGGAGAGGTACCGAGTGAGTTACATGTATGTTGCTCCTCCGGTGATGGTCGTGCTGGCGAAGTGGAGGGCAGGAAAGAAGTACGATCTGTCTTCCTTGAGGCTGATTGGCTCTGGCGCCGCTCCTCTGAGTAAGGATGTTATGGAGGAGTGCGCAAAGAATATTCCCCATGTTGATATCATTCAGGTAACTGAGCCAGCGGGCTTCATTCCTGTATGCTTCATTGATGTTCTTAGGGAAATTTAGGGTATTGATATGTCTATATGCTTCTTTGCTCCTGTTTGTTTTGCTGAAAGGTGAGGATTTGACATAGTTTATCATCCAGTAAGAATGGCAATTCGACAGTTATTGTTAAGGATAGTCGACGGGGTTGTAGCTTAGTGAATATTTTAATTCGCCTTGGATAGCATCTCAAGTAGACTAGCCGGCATCTTTGGGGTGCTAGTCAAATTCTTCTTGTTCTAGGAAAAGTTGAGAGTCACTGGGGAACTTTCTTCCCACTGTCGATGGCAATCTCTACCAAATACCATTATGACTCGATGGAGCAAGCGAGAACGAATAGTCTGTGGCTTTACACCCAGAATGAACTGCCAGGCTCTTTATGATATGGCATGTCCTAATGTGAATCCTCCATGCTCCGAATTGGCAGGGGTATGGTATGACGGAAACTTGTGGAATCGTATCGCTGGAGAATCCCAGAGAAGAACCTAAACTTTCTGGTTCAACCGGAACACTCGTTTCAGGAGTGGAATCTAAAATTGTCTGTGTGGACACATCCATGCCTCTTCCGCCAAACCAGCTGGGACAGATTTGGCTTCGAGGACCGAATATGATGAAAGGTAGAAATATGCAATATTTTCTCTGCATTTATTGAAACGTCAAATGGGCTAGCGAGACTGTAATTCCATCGTTAGAATGTGTTCACGAAAGTATACACAAATTTCTGATCAGGACAGAACTTGATTTTTGGGTGTATTAACAGGATTGCCCGAATCAACTTCACATATTTTGGAAGTCTGAAACTGGAACTCTCGGAAAATAATACTTTCAAGATGGAATTATTAGAGGCACAACTTTTGCGGGAGTCATCATTGTTTATGATTGTGCCTTCATCTAATGTGCAATACTTTGGAAATTGGGTGCTAAATGTTCATTACCCAGAGAGCTTCTATTAATCAACTGCAATATTTACATGGAACGTGATAGCTCTTTACCAAAATGAGGCTGCTTTTCTCATTTTGACTGGATATCATCCATGATACCTTTTCAGGTTATCTCAACAACCTGGAAGCAACAAAGCTGACCATAGATGACAAAGGATGGGTGCACACGGGAGATCTTGGTTATTTTAATAAAGAGGGCCAATTGTTTGTTGTTGAACGATTAAAAGACCTCATCAAGTGTTATGGTTATCAGGTAAGTAGTGAATTCTTGTGACTGATAAATCGAAATTTTCGCACGTTTTTTCCTTGTTATAGAATATTTCCTCGTCTTGATTCTTGGAGGGCTGATAAATCTCTTGGCTTCTACAGGGAAATGCTTAGTCGGATAGAGTATTAATCTTGCGCTTGTCTATGATTCGCTTTACTATATAGTTTGCACTTTTATTCATTTTATGATCGAGTATCTAAACTATTTTTATTTCTTTGTTCAATTAAGTGCGTCAACTTTTTAAATATGAGTCAATGCGAGGCCTCTGCTATAATTGCAGACAAAGCATGCCAACGTGGACACTCACACCATCAAATAGCTATCAGCGTCCAATGTGGCCTATTGAGATGATGCCATGTCAGCATAGACATGTTAGACAGCTAAAATTGTCCAAGTCGGCAATCTTTGTCTGTCCTCATAACCCAACACCTAAATGGAGATGAAACAATTTTTACTAAATGAACGAGTCATGTCACCAATTGTGCTTTAGTTTTGCCGAGTAAGCAAGCTACATTAGCAAAATCACATGATATTGTAATTTATTTAAGGCCTTTCATTGAGCTAGATTTAAAAAGTTGAGATAGTTGATTGAGCCCCAAAAAAAAAAAAAAAAACGTTCAGGTATTTGATTGTAAAACAAACAAAAGCACAGGTACTTGCGTTATAATCACTCCTAATTTTAAGTTTTTTGTTTGGTTATCATTGAGAGCCTGTGACTTGTTTGTTCCTCACATTCATCTACTTAATTGTTGCACTCCATTTTTTCTATACCATGACTCATTTTCACAAATCCACCTGGGTTAAATATTGTGGGGACTGTTAGAATATAATTGCTCTAGATGCCTTAATCTTTATGCATATTGAGGATATTCAGATGTTTAGATATGATGACTTGTGTGCACTACTCTGATCTGACTCAATCAGTTTGACCCTAACCCCGAATTCGTTCCATTGAAACTCAAAATTTCGTTAACATGTACTGTAGTATTCGGTTCATGGATCAGAAAAAACCCGACTTTGGCTATGAATTGTTCTGCTTGCTGCACTCATGAATTTTACTGCTATACTTCTGCTTTCAGGTGGCGCCAGCAGAGCTTGAAGGACTGCTGCTTTCACATCCTGAAATACTAGATGCTGTCGTCATTCCGTAAGCAGGGATCATGTGTTAATTGTCAATTTTGCCAATATGGAAAAAAGAACGGCCAGTGCTGCTTAATTTTATCAGCTCAAGATGCACTGGGATGACTTTTGAATTCTGAGTGTCTCTATTATTAGGTTTCCTGATGCTAAAGCCGGTGAAGTTCCAATTGCATATGTTGTTCGATCCCCCGACAGCTCACTCACCGAAGTCTGTCCAGGAATTCATTGCCAACCAGGTAACGGATTTCCTATGTGATGTCTCCATCTTAACTTGATGTTGGCTTCTTATTCAACTGGCAAATTTTTTTCTTAAACATAAAAAGCCTCAGCTTACGGTATTCAATGCTGCTTAACATAGTTCCATGGAATGAAATCTTCCCATCTTCAACACTTTCACAGGATCCACAGAATTGTCTACTGTTTTCTGTGGAACATCTTTTTGCTAGCTATTATCTTCTTTGTCATCCTTGACAGGTTGCCCCGTTCAAAAGGTTGCGGAAAGTGACTTTCATAAACAGTGTGCCAAAAACACCGGCTGGGAAGATTCTGAGACGAGAACTCAAAGAGAAAGCTCGATCCAATATATAAGACGGCTTAGATTTCTGCCACTGAAAGGGAATATGTGGATGCACTGCACGATCGACCTCTCGATGGTCCACCTTCAGCTGATGAGTATGTAAGTCTTGACGGATTGGTCCATCCTTTAAAAGGTTAGTGAGAGACCGTTTCATATGAACTTTGATTTAAATTTTGTTCTCTTATGAGTTGAATCGGGCAGTGAAAATTTTCCGGTGTGAACTGGAATACCCCATTTGTCGGCAATTATGTGGAGATCAGCTTAGCGTCTGTATTAGGAAGTTCGTTAAAACACACACTTTCTTCACTATGGACAGCTAGTAAAACATTGACTGAAACAAGTTTAAAAATTTTCAATTCAAGTATATTTCAATCCTTGTAATTTTCTTGAAATTTCAATTTGGGTCCCTTTCAGTCCGGTTCTGCAATTCGACTTTAACAACTCGTGTGAAATATATGGACTATAGCACTTGACAATAATGAGACACTAGCATGGTTGTGATGTGATCTGCAGAATGAACCCAGAATGCGTGTGATGAAGCATGCTCGCGTATTATGATCACCAACTGGTATGTGAAATCCAAGCCTACACGCATTGATAATAACGTAAACGAGAAACCCGTGAAGGACAGAAAGTAAATGAAAGAGATGTCTGGAAAATGTGTGGTTGAGGGTGGCTGAGCTAAGCTACAGCTTGAGTGAGCTCTCTCATTAAAGCCGGCACGGTTTCAAAATATTATTTTGTTGACTTTGGTGTGTGCGGTTGTGTACCTACATGGAGAAAAGGCCAAATACCAAGTGAAGATATATATCCAAGACAAAATCGGACGTACTCTTCAACCGACAAAGAGATAAATTCTTTTGCTTGGGGGATAAAAATGGCTATTGCTACATGTCATATGGTTCGGCCGAGGAAGCTAACTTGTACAGTGATGACGAACCGAACATGTATAATAAAGGTTGTTGACAGCTTGACACCTATTTTTTAAACAAAAAAAAAAAAAAACAGAAAAAAACGCTTAGGGGGTCGGGTCGGGCCGGATCCGGCCTTGGCTCGGCCCGCCGCCCGCCTCTCTTTCTCCCTCCGTTGGGCTCGGCCTTTTTCCCTTCGGCCCGGCCCGCGCCAGCTTGTCTCTTTCCTGACCATCCTCGCACGCGGGGGACCTAGGGAAAGGAAAAAGCAGCAACGGCAGAGCGGCGAGAGCAGAGAGAGCAGCAGCAGAGGAGAGGAGAGGAGACGTGAAGGCAGGAAAAGACAGGAAAAGGAGAAGCAAACGGCACCGCAGAGGGGAGAACCGAGAGAACAGAGAGAGGGAGAGCAGCAACGGAGAGGGAACACACAGAGAGCTGCAGTGGGAGAGAGACGGGAAGAGCTCGGGAGAGTTTAAGCGAGTGAGGGGGAGAGAACCAGACAGTGAGGGAGCTCGAGAGGGTGGTCGATCGTCGCCAGAGTTCTTTCGTCAAGCGCCGTCCTTGCAGTGCTTTCCCCCTAACCAGGTAGGTTTTGTGCGTAGCTTTGTGATTTGGGTCGAGTTGCGTCGCCTTCCCGAGGATCTCGCTTCGGGAACTCCGCGGGACGGCCAGTCATCGCTCGATCCATTTCGAGTTCACCCTCCCGTCGGGATCTCTCATTTTAAACGCCCGTTCCTGTGAACCCCCGCAGCTCTGCCCTGTTTTGGTAGGATAGGGCGTTGAGTTTTGTTCCTCCTGTTAGTCACACGCGTACAGGGCTTCTGGGGGCTAATGTGGTTATTTTCGAATGCCCATTTGATGATTTTTTTTTTAAGTTTGGTGCTGAGTCCGAGTACAAAAAGAGTTGATATCGTTCCTTCGTTCCACGCCCACCACACGTTCGACGATATGTCTAAGCAGGCCTAGGCGCGTGCATTACTGATTCCCATGTGTTCTTGGACGCGGATAAGTACTTTTTTGCATGTTATGAACCTTTTGTTGTGTTGTTTACGAGTTGTCGTTCGCATCACCGGGCCAGGTCTGGGCACGTCCGCTGTGTTTTATTTGTCTCCCGTTGATGTCCTGGGTGTGGTAGTTGTAAGTGGTGCGCGGCTTGGAAGGGCGGGCAATGATGTCACGAAGTGATGGTGGTGAACGTCCCGCTGCTTTATTTATAGTGCTCGGCATGAGAGAATGGGTTGGGCGTTCGGCGATGGAGGCATCGGAAGGAGGGGCCAATTTCGGGCGTGGGAGGAAACTATCGAAGAAGAAGAAGATGGGCAGAAAAAAAAAAGTGTAAAAATGGAAAAAGAAGAAAGGCAAAAGAAGACGCTTGAAGAGGAAAATTCATGGGGAAGAAGACCAAAAGGGATGAAGTAAAGAAAAAAAGAATAAAGAATAAGAAAAAAAGCAAAAAAGAAAAAAGAAAACTATAAAATGGCAAAAAGTGGCTTCTGGAAGGACCGATGAGCAGAAGGTGCAGGGGAAAAAGACTAAGTGAGGAAAAAAATCATTAACAAATATTTTTTAAAAATAGAAAGATTAGAAAATTCAAAAAAATAAAAAAATGTCAAAAAATTCGGAATTTCATTTGAAAAATTTTAAAACCAAACTTTTCAAGCTATTTTCTTAAAAAGTAAAAGTTTCTTAACTCTAAAGTGTGCTAAAAGTTGAATAAGCCCTTAGGACTTTACCTTAGGGCTTCAATTGTCTTCAAAGACAATTACTCGTTTTCATGCTTATACTATTTTGATCCATTTACTCTAGTTAAGATTATCATTTATCTTTTCCTTAATGTTAAATATTTGCTCTCCTATGCAATTTATTTAAACGCTTTTCTTGGTTGCTAACTGTTATTTTAATAATTGCGTACCCGTATGATTACCTCACATGTTAGCGGATAGATATAAAATCAATTCAAACCGCTTGACAAAAATATTTTCTTTTAAAATGAACAAGATTAGGTATCAAAAGAGTACTAATTGGTCAATTAGTGTAATCAAGTTTCCGACTCTAGATTCTCTAGTTGCGTACCTCACTTGATTTCTAAACGGCCCCAATAGGCTAGTAGCGACTTTTTTTTGCAAAATTGTTAAGAAACCCTAACGTCACATGTTGGGGAGAGCCCAAGCCTAATCACGAACCATAGGTCTGTCCTTTGGGCAATACCCCTAAAGATGTTCCCTCCCCCGAGTAGGTCACAACAAAGGTGAAATGGCATTATGTCCTAGGCTAAGACTAGAAGGGATGGGTTGGCCAACGTTATAAATAGGGTTCGAGAATTTGCGAGGAATTTGGGACAAAAGTGAAATTAGGGTTCTTGCACTTTAATAAATCACAAATTAAGGGAACGCATTCGTCAATGTTCGATTGGAAGCAATAGGGAGGGCTTGAACTTGTTTGCTAAACGTCCTCGATTCGAAACTTCGATCTAGCTTAAGTAGTTCGGGGAAAACAAAACCCTAATTGATCCTCTTCTCCTGTGGTTCAGTCCTAATAAAAACCAAGCCCATATTATTAAGCTCCACAATCCATAATCTTGAACTCAATGAAAAATTTGAAATCCGATCGATTTGAGGGTAAAACCCTAATCGCACATCTCTCTTCTCTGTATTTCCTAATCTTCGTTCTTGAATTTTAAATCCTGAAGTAGGATCGATTTCTCAAATGAGTCCCCAAAGTTGGCATTGTCTCAAATAAGGTCTTCTTCTTCTTCTTCTTTTTGTCGGTTATACTCTAATTTTCAACTCACTCGTCCTATCTCTCTCTTTGTAAGGCGTGAGACAAATCTCATACCTGAAGTGAATTGTTCTCACCCAACCCTCCTGAAAAAAGGGACGGAAAATACAACTCAACCCATGCTTGGAGGATCTAGAAAGGACCATGAAAAACCCCAAAGGTAGGAACACACATAGTAACCGATGAAGAACCAAGGCCACCATAAAGCGCAACGAGAGCAACACAACCCATGGCTATATGTTTAGCTCAAGAAAGATAAAAAGCTAAACGTTTAAGGTCTCGAGTCACTTGAAAGGAGTAGTTGCAAAAAAACAAATTTAGACGACCAATAGAGCAAAAAGGCAACATGCTCCTCATCTTCAACATCCCCTATTCGACGAGCGTAGGCTTTTTGGAAATCAATACAGGAAAAGTTTGTACATTTTTCGTAGAAATCACAAGCCAAAAGATCAATAGCACTAACATCATCACCACCTGGACTCAAACTAATGATGGCGAACAGATCAAGAAAAGTTACCAACATAAGGCCTAACCTGAAGAAGTAACAGTTAAAGGACGACAACCAAAAGCATGCAAGGCTACCCAAAAGATTGTGATTGAGTTTCCAATCAATGGTACAAAACTCCACAGCCTTGTCAATTCAAGCCTTGTGCCACATCTCGTGCTTGACTGCCTTCAACCTATAGTAGCAATCAAAGAAAGCGCGATCAACACCAAATGGTCTCTTTGGAATGAGAGAGGTTCTTCCATGTGCCAAGGGAAACATTCAGCAAGAAAGGGAGGAGGAACCGATGTCCACAATGGTCAAGGATGATTTCATCAGTTGCTTCTTTAGTAGAGCTTTGAGGCGACAGGAGAAGATTGTTTGCATGTTCCTGTAACTAGATGGAGCGCTTATCAAATCGAAGATCAGACTTTCAGTCTTGATTGATCAATTCGTGTATTCGTTTCCTTTGGATAAGGGTGATCAAAGGACTTCCATTTCTAAGGATTTGCCTTTGTATTCGATATTTCTCACACTTCTTGCAGGGATAATTTTTCAAGTTAATGTTTCCCATGTTTTTAATGAAATTTGATGAGCATAATAAACTTGGTGATTTGAATTCACAAACTTTTTCGTGCTAAAGGCCGATAAGCTCATAAAAGGTCAAATTTCTTGAAAAGGATTTTGTAAGATAACTTTTACATGTTTAATTCACCAATTCCACTAAAGATGTCAACAGGCTAATTTAATGGACGATGTAGAATGGATTGAGCTTACTAAATGAGGCATGTCAGGATGATAAAAGACAAATTATATTCTATACACAATCCCCTGATTATACACTTATGAGATGAGTATAGGTAGATCCATATCCACAAGGTAAAGAGTTCTCTTACGAAAAATACGACAACCGAAATAATGAGAGACGGTTCATTTCTCCATCACAAACACTACATTTTATCCATTGCTCAACCCCTTTAAGCTCCATACACCTGTGGAGATTTCTTTCAAATTATATCCGTCAAAAACCATCACACATTGGGTAAACCGGAGGTAAGTCAACATCAGGTGGTGAGAAAAATAGATAGAAGTTTCCTTACTCTCAGTCGCATCAATTTTCAGGTGTCTTATTGCGAATTAACTCAAACGATAATCCAAATGCCCTAAGATGACGAAGATCATTTCTTTCTCTATTTCACACTTATATCCATGGCATAGCCCACTCAAGCCTAAAAATTCATTTTTATGGACCCAATTGGTGATCATCCCCCACATTGGGGTGAGGCAAACGATGATCATTCAAATAGCACGTTTAAAGCATCGACAAAAGACGAAGACCCCAAGAATCCAAATGTTAAAACATTATGTGGTTATTTAATGTAAGTAGTGGATCAAAAGTAAGGGAAAAAAAAAATAAAGCTAGGGGTATGAAAAAGTGTGTCTGATAAAAGTAAAGCCGATGCCCATAGACATAAAAGAAATGAAAATTAGGGGTTCAAAAAAGGGCGAATGCCCATAGAAGAAAATGTGAAAAAAAAAAAGTGTCAAACAAATAATTAACGATTGTAAAAAAAAATTGTATCCCTAAAGGAGCAATATTCAAAAAACACAACTGCTAAGTTCTTACAGTCAGTGGAGCACATTATGAAGATAATTCCCAATGGTGAAGAAGAAGACCAGTGGTAATGCCAATATGATCATTAGCTCCCATCCCTATACACATCTTTAAGCGTAATATATGTTTCGTTTCTCAACTCATGAACCTCGCCTACATTACAATTCTCACAAAATATTTTCTAATTAAGACACTTGAAATAATGTAGGAGTTCATGTGTTTATGAGCATCGCTCGAAGAAATGCATACAAGATTATTTCTTTCTCATTTTGCAAGATTCTTGACTTATAAACCCAAAGATAATTGTGGAATATCATTTCTTTTAATAGTCTTGACTCGAAAAGTTTCTTTTGTTAAGTTGTTAACCAAGCCCATATTATGGTCCTTATTAAAGATCTTTCGGATTGATAAGGTCATACCATTTATAAGGGTACTCGAACCCTTGTCGATATGATAATAGTTAGATGGAGTGATTCTCATGGAATAGCCATTTTGAGTGAGAGAGACTAAAAGTCTTTTTTAGCTGAAGATCTCTCGTTTAATATTTTTAAGAAATCCATGTCATTATCTTGAACGACATTTCTCTCTTACGAAAATTTGGGTAATGCAAATACGGTAAAGTTATTATGCATAAACCTCGATTGAATTAATGAAATCTCATTGCTCTTTGAAATGTGCATTCTAGATAGTTCAGATTGTCTATTTCTTTAATGAATGCATATCAATTTTTGCTCTAATCTTGTTTGACAGATAATATTTAGTAATACTTGATGTCCAAGTTTCTCTCTAAAGCCTCAAGATTCGTTCCAAACATTCTTGAATTTTATCTCTACGAGTAATCGACACGGCGTACTTCTGTAGTCCAAAGTCTCCCCATTAACTCGGCATGTTCCGTAACTCAAAGTTCCTTTATTTTGATTCGGTGTACTTCCGTAATCTGGAGTCCTTTTCATCGACTCATTATGCTTTCATAATTCGATGTCCCTTTTAATTAACAAGGCATGCTTCAATAGTTCAAAGTCTCCTTATCAACTAAGCATGCTTCTGCAGTCCGAAATTCTTTTATATTGACTTACCGTACTTTTATAATCCGAAATCCTTTTGTTGCCCACCCCTCACCCACAATCGCAAGTGGGGAGATTGGAAAAAAAAAAAAAAAAAAGGTAATAAATTCTAGAAATTGCGGTTGCAGAGACGGCATTTACGAGGTGAGAGAGGGGCGATAGAGACAAGAGAGAGAGATCCAACAGTGGGAATGCATCTAGATACCTCCTCAATAATGCCTAGCCAAAATAAAAGGAAAGAGAAACCGGACGAGCAAAAGAATTCAGTTTCCTTGGGAAAATGTGAGCTGCAGACTGCACCGCTACCCGTCGGTGAGCTTCTCATCTCCCACTTCCCATTATTAAAAGGACAGAAAGATACAAAGCCAAGGACCGTGACTCACGGGCTACAATTACGTACTATAATCAATATTATTAGTACGTGCAGTAAAGAAAAACACGTGCATCCTCTTTACGACGTGAATTGATCATCTCGATCTTTCATATTCTAGTCCTTCTTGATTGGCAGTGTTCTTGAAAATTCCCGCTTCTCATCATAAGGAATCATCGTCCTCCTCATACTATAAGAAAGTCAACCCCCTCCCCCCTCCATCCAAAAACTTTCCCGGAAAAACTCCAAGAAAAATTTCGTCCTCCTCCTCCGAACGGCCATGGCGAATTCCAACTCTTTCGACCCGGAAACCTCCACCTACACGTCTCCCCGCCCGCCGCTCCGTTTCCCCTCCGAGCCCGACCTCTCCCTCACCTCCCATCTCTTCCGGAGCTACTCTTCCTCTTCCTCGTCTGCCTCCCCGCAGTCCCCGGCCCTGATCGACGCGGACTCCGGCGAGTCCCTCACCTTCCGCCAGCTCAAGACCCGCGTCTCCACCCTCTCCCACGTCCTCCTCCGCGAGCTCCACCTCGGGAAGGGCGACGTCGCCTTGATCCTCTGCCCCAATTCGGTTCATTACCCTGTCTGCTTCCTCTCCGTCGTCTCCGTCGGGGCCGTCGCCACCACCTGCAACCCCATGTATACTCTGCCTGAGCTGTCCAAGCAAGTCGACGACTGTAAGCCCAAGCTGGTGATCACCCTGCCCGAGCTCTACGACAAGGTCAGAGGATTCGAATTGCCCACGGTTTTGCTCGGTTCTCTGCAACCCGGGCAATCCGCCGGTTCAAAGATCTGGAATTACTTCGACCTGGTGGAAACGGCGGAGCCGAAATCTGAGTTGCCGCCGAGTTGCGTGGCCCAGGACGACGTTGCCGCCCTTTTCTACTCTTCGGGCACGACGGGGACGACCAAAGGCGTGGTCTTGACGCATAGGAACTTCATTTCGGTCTCTCTGATGGTGACTGCTGATCAGGAGAGGTACAGGGAGGGCAAGAATGTGTTCTTGGCCTTCTTGCCGATGTTCCACATAATGGGCCTGTCGGTGATAGTCTATTCGCAGCTCACGAGAGGGAACGCCGTCGTGACCCTGAGGAAGTTCGAGTTGGAGAAGGTGTTGGAGTGCGTGGAGAGGTACCAAGTGAGTTACATGTATGTTGCTCCTCCGGTGATGGTCGTGCTGGCGAAGTGGAGGGCAGGAAAGAAGTATGAGCTGTCTTCCTTGAGGCTGATTGGCTCTGGCGCTGCTCCTCTGAGTAAGGATGTTATGGAGGAGTGCGCAAAGAATATCCCCCATGTTGATATCATTCAGGTAACTGAGCCAGCGGGCTTCATTCCTGTATGCTTCATTGATGTTCTTAGGGAAATTTAGGATATTGAAATGTCTATATGCTTCTTTGCACCTGTTTGTTTTGCTGAAAGGTGAGGATTTGACATAGTTTATCATCCAGTAAGAAGGGCAATTCGACAGTTATTGTTAAGGATAGTCGACGGGGTTGCAGCTTAGTGAATATTTCAATTCGCCTTGGATAGCATCTCAAGTAGACTAGCCGGCATCTTTGGGGTGCTAGTCAAATTCTTCTTGTTCTAGGAAAAGTTCAGAGTCACTAGGGAACTTTCTTCCCACTGTCAATGGCAATCTCTACCAAATACCATCATGACTCGATGGAGCAAGCGAGAACGAATAGTCTGTGGCTTTACACCCAGAATGAACTGCCAGGCTCTTTATGATATGGCATGTCCTAATGTGAATCCTCCATGCTCCGAATTGGCAGGGGTATGGTATGACGGAAACTTGTGGAATCGTATCGCTGGAGAATCCCAGAGAAGAACCTAAACTTTCTGGTTCAACCGGAACACTCGTTTCAGGAGTGGAATCTAAAATTGTCTGTGTGGACACATCCATGCCTCTTCCGCCAAACCAGCTGGGAGAGATTTGGCTTCGAGGACCGAATATGATGAAAGGTAGAAATATGCAATCTTTTCTCTGCATTTATTGAAACGTCAAATGGGCTAGCAAGACTGTAATTCCATCGTTAGAATGTGTTCACAAAAGTATACACAAATTTGGTTCTCCTCTGATCAGGACAGAACTTGATTTTTGGGTGTATTAACGGGATTGCCCGAATCAACTTCACATATTTTGGAAGTCTGAAACTGGAACTCTCGGAAAATAATACTTTCAAGATGGAAGTCAACATTGTTTATGATTGTGCCTTCATCTAATGTGCAATACTTTGGAAATTGGGTGCTAAATGTTCATTACCCAGAGAGCTTCTATTAATCAACTGCAATATTTACATGGAACGTGATAACTCTTTACCAAAATGAGGCTGCTTTTCTCATTTTGACTGGATATCATCCATGATACCTTTTCAGGTTATCTCAACAACCTGGAAGCAACAAAGCTGACCATAGATGACAAAGGATGGGTGCACACGGGAGATCTTGGTTATTTTAATAAAGAGGGCCAATTATTTGTTGTTGACCGATTAAAAGACCTCATCAAGTGTTATGGTTATCAGGTAAGTAGTGAATTCTTGTGACTGATAAATCGAAAGTTTGGCACGTTTTTTCCTTCTTATGGAATATTTGCTCATCTTGATGCTTGTAGGGCTGATAAATCTCTTGGTTTCTACAGGGAAATGCTTAGTCAGATAGAGTATTAATCTTGCGCTTGTCTATGATTCGCTTTACTACATAGTTTTGCACTTTTATCCATTTCATGATCAAGCATCTAGACTATTTTTTTTTTCTTTGTCCAATTAAGTGCGTCTACATTTTAAATATGAGTCAATGTGAGGCCTCAATGTGAGGCCTCTGCTATAATTGCAGACAAAGCATGCCAACGTGGACACTCACACCATCAAATAGCTATCAGTGTCCAATGTGGCCTATTGAGATGATGCCATGTCAACGTAGACATGTTAGACAGCTAAAATTGTCCAATCGGCAATCTTTGTCTGTCCTCATAACCCAACACCTAAATGGAGATGAAGCAATTTTTACTAAATGAACGAGTCATGTCACCAATTGTGCTTTAGTTTTGCCGAGTAAGCAAGCTACATTAGCAAAATCACATGATATTGTAATTTATTTAAGGCCTTTCATTGAGCTAGATTTAAAAAGTTGAGCTAGTTGATTGAGCCCCCAAAAAAAAAAAAAAACGTTCAGGTATTTGATTGTAAAACAAACAAAAGCACAGGTACTTGCGTTATAATCACTCCTAATTTTAAGTTTTTTGTTTGGTTATCATTGAGAGCCTGTGACTTGTTTGTTCCTCACATTCATCTACTTAATTGTTGCACTCCATTTTTTCTATGCCATGACTCATTTTCACAAATCCACCTGGGTTAAATATTATGGGGACTGTTAGAATATAATTGCTCTAGATGCCTTAATCTTTATGCATATTGAGGATATTCAGATGTTTAGATATGATGACTTGTGTGCACTACTCTGATCTGACTCAATCAGTTTGACCCTAACCCCGAATTCGTTCCATTGAAACTCAAAATTTCGTTAACATGTACTGTAGTATTCGGTTCATGGATCAGAAAAAACCCGACTTTGGCTATGAATTGTTCCGCTTGCTGCACTCATGAATTTTAATGCTATACTTCTGCTTTCAGGTGGCGCCAGCAGAGCTTGAAGGACTGCTGCTTTCACATCCTGAAATACTAGATGCTGTCGTCATTCCGTAAGCAGGGATCATGTGTTAATTGTCAATTTTGTCAATTTGCAAAGAAGAACGGCCAGTGCTGCTTAATTTTATCAGCTCAAGATGCACTGGGATGACTTTTGAATTCCGAGTGTCTCTATTATTAGGTTTCCTGATGCTAAAGCCGGTGAAGTTCCAATTGCATATGTTGTTCGGTCCCCCAACAGCTCACTCACCGAAGTCAGTGTCCAGGAATTCATTGCCAACCAGGTAACGGATTTCCTATGTGATGTCTCCATCTTAACTTGATGTTGGCTTCTTATTCAACTGGCAAATTTATTCGCAAACATAAAAAGCCTCAGCTTACGGTATTTGATGCTGCTTGACATAGTTTCATGGAATGAAATCTTCCCGTCTTCAACACTTCACAGGATCCACAGAATTGTCTAATGTTTTCTGTGGAACATCTGATCCGATCCCTGCTATCCAGAATGCTAAGAAAATTATGGGTCCTTCCGTACGTAGGTTATGAAACTGCAATGTCAATGCTTATGTATCGAATGATTGTCTCTGGTGCTTTAACCTGAAAATGCTCCTCTGTTCCCCAGATGCTTGTTCAATCATTTTAAGCCGTTATGATGATAACTTCCTATGAAGCAATGGTGATGGCAAGACGTCTTTTTGCTAGCTATTATCTTCTTTGTCATCCTCAACAGGTTGCCCCGTTCAAAAGGTTGCGGAAAGTGACTTTCATAAACAGTGTGCCAAAAACACCGGCTGGGAAGATTCTGAGACGAGAACTCAAAGAGAAAGCTCGATCCAATATATAAGACGGCTTAGATTTCTGTCACTGAAAGGGAATATGTGGATGCACTGCACGATCGACCTCTCGATGGTCCACCTTCAGCTGACAAGTATGTAAGTCTTGACGGATTGGCCCATCCTTTAAAAGGTTAGTGAGAGACCGTTTCATATGAACTTTGATTTAAATTTTGTTCTCTTATGAGTTGAATCAGGCAGCGAAAATTTTCCAGTGTGAACTGGCATTCCCCATTTGTCGGCAATTATGTGGAGATCAGCTTAGCTTCTGTATTAGAAAGTTCATTAAAACACACACTTTCTTCATTATGGACAGCTACATTGAACCAAACAAGTTTAAAAATTTTCAATGCAAGTATATTCCAATCCTTGTAATTTGCTTGAAATTTCAATTTGGGTCCTCTTCAGTCCCGTTCTGCAATTTGACTTTAACAACTCGAGTGAAATATATGGACTATAGCACTTGACAATAATGAGACACTAGCACGGTTGTGGTGTGATCTGCAGAATGAACCCAGAATTCGTGTGATGAAGCATGCTCGCGTATTATGATCACCAACTGGTATGTGAAATCCAAGCCTACACGCATTGATAATAACGTAAACGAGAAACCCGTGAAGGACAGAAAGTAAATGAAAGAGATGTCTGGAAAATGTGTGGTTGAGGGTGGCTGAGCTAAGCTACAGCTTGAGTGAGCTCTCTCATTAAAGCCGGCACGGTTTCAAAATATTATTTTGTTGACTTTGGTGTGTGCGGTTGTGTACCTACATGGAGAAAAGGCCAAATACCAAATGAAGAAACATATCCAAGGCAAAATCGGACGTACTTTTCAACCGACAAGGAGAGATAAATTCTTTTGCTTGGGGGATAAAAATGGCTATTGCTAAATGTCATATGGTTCGGCCGAGGAAGCTAACTTGTGCAGTGATGACAAACCGAACATGTATAATAAAGGTGAAACGGCGTTGTGTCCTTGGCTGAGACCAGAAGGGATGGGTCAACCAACGTTATCGATAGGGTTCGCGAATTTGGGGCAAAAGTGAAATTAGGGTTCTTGCACTTTAGCAAATCACAAATTGAGGGAACGCATTTGTCAATGTTCGACTGGAAGCGATAGGGAGAGCTTGAACTTGTTTGCTGACTGCCGACATCCTCAATTCGAAACTTCGATCTAGCTGAACTGGTTCAGGGAAAACAAAACCCTAATTTAGTCATTTAGTCATCATATTATCAAGCTCCACAATCGATTATCTTGAACTCAATGAACAATTTGAAATCTGATCAATTTGGGGGCAAAACCTTAATCGCACACCTCTCTTTCTATATTTCCTAATCTTCGTTCTTGAATTTAAAATCCTAGAATAGGACCGATTTCTCAAATGAGTTCCCAAAGTTTGCATTGTCTCAAATAAGGTCTTTTTTTTTTTTTTTTAAAAGCCAGTTGTATTATAACTCTAACCCTCAACTTACTCTTAGACTTTTGTCCTACAACTGCATGCTATTTTTTAAGCCTTGTTGGTGGCCAAGCGCACCTCGCCCAGCCTTGGCAAGGCTCACCCAGCCCCGCCGGTGGCCAGGCGAGCCTTGCCCAGCTGCTGGCAAGGCTTGGCCAACGAGGGTCAACAATGCTCCGATAAGGTCGCCGGCCACTTAAAAAAGAAGATTAGGAGAGAAAAAGGAAAAAAGTAATAAAATTATTTAAAAATTAAAAGAAAGTGATTTAAAGTAGAAATTTTAAACACGGTACCAAACGTAATTCTATTTCAGAATCAGAAATTTTGGATAGGTACGAAACAGCTTAAAATGCTTAGAAATTATTCTCGAAAACAGAATCGTTACCAAACGCACCCTTAATCTTAAAACACACCCTCAACTCTCAAGTCAGCCAAATCTTTATCAATTGGCTTGCACTTACAACTGCATGCTATTTTTTAAGCCACAACAAGTGACACTTTCATCCGGGGGCACTTATTTCTTTGCCGTTTTCTCTCTTTTGCTTCTCCCTCCTCCATTCCTATTCGACTTGGCCTTTACTCACCTCACCGCCATCGTCAACAAGTGCACCGTCTTGGGGCTTCAGAAACTCTAACGTGGTCAAGTGGGTCGCCAAGCACAGTCCAGCTCTTGGCATCGATTAGCATCACATGCTTGATGCTCCGTTGGACTCGATCGAGCATAATCGAGTAGCATACCCTATCATCGAGACATGGTCTAGGACCCCGGAAAGCGAATTCTTTGGGTGGAGCTCGCCCACCTCGAAGGCCACCACCTCTCCATACTATTATTGCACTCGCCAATATTAACAAATTCAATAATCTTACGTGCAACTCAAACTTTCTGTGTCAATCTTTGAAATTTTGTGATGGATAAGAAATGTTCATATAACAGACATATGCCATGAATAGCACTAAATTAAGAAGCAAAAGGCAGCATCATCCTATATGTGGCATATCCACTTCATTACCTAAATCCATCAGATCAAGAATCATGGTGCTCTTTGCTTCGCCGAATCATTGCTGACAGAGCCTTCCGAATCAGAACCGAGACTCGTGAGCGAACCCATTCCCCGCTTCATCCAGTCTATAACCATTGGGCCAGGCCAAGTGACCAAGCTCATAAGGCTATCTCCTAAGCCTTTTTATTGGCTTCAGATTAGTAGAAAAGAAAGCCAATGAACGGGGAAGAAAGGGGAACACGATAGCGGCATAAAACAAGGAAACGAGAAAACAGGAAGAAAGAAAGAGCTCGAAGGAGCTGAGAACGAGGAAGAGGGGATCAGCACTAACATATTCTAATGCATTCGAAGTGGTGACATAGATTGCTTTTTCCTATTCCGATCAAGATTGATTTTTTCTATTAGCCAAATTTTGACAGTCGAGAAATTTGCTAGGTTCTGAGCAGATTCGCATGATTCAGAAGTCCTCAGAACCATCGGGCTTTCCAGTCGGTCTAGAACAATTGCCATCGGCTTATTCATCTACGAACTGGGCTCAACTACGAGGCCTAAATGAGCGGTATAGAGATTGTAATCTCGGTGGGTCCTGCCTAGGCCTAACCTACTCCCACCCCTTCTTCCAGAGCCTAGGGACCTCCCTAGGCTTACCCCTTTTTCGTTTAGTGTTGATGGACTGATTGCCTACCGGTTCTCAACAAGAAAGTTTTTGGTTTTTTACCCACTTCATCTCCTTGTGTGAGGTTCAAATCCTTATGCCTCTTGTCACATTGTTTAAGGTGCGCTAGGTAGTAGTCACACGTCAGGGATTTGATGTGCCGTGAATCACTCTTATAAGAAACACAGAAAAGGACTATTTCGGATATAGTAGTTAACATTTTCTAATCAGTTTATGATTCGTTATCTTAAACTTTTAAGTTAAGTTAGATTTAAGTAAATATATTGATGTACTTGGATTACCCTCATTATGATCTCCTCATATGAGATATTGAGTTTCTGACATAGCACCTAACGAACACGGAATAAGTCTATACAACTGATTTATTGAATTCTCATTGTCTAATCTAATAATTTTTCAATTATCTCTCTCTCTCTCTCCCTTTTTTCCCAAGGCACCAAATGCAGTGAGTCCCCTTGACAACTTTAAGGAAGAAATCAATTGGTCGATAGATGCAAGAGGAGGAATGGACTTAATTTGATATGTGCAAACTGATTTCGAGACACTACTTTCACATAATATGAAAATTATATATTGGATAATTTTCACAAGTAGGCAGTAGTCGCATTACCCCATAATTTTTTTGTCAAAGAATGAGTCAGACATTTAGCAATTGTTTGTAGTACGTTGTTGCCTAACTTTTTAGGCAATTTTCTTTTTTCATTGATTCATTATTACCTAACTTTTTAGACGAGAGATGAATCAAGAGAAAAATTTGTTGATATGAAATGATAATTATGACACGAATATGATTAATCCAAAACTAATACAATTTAATGTGCTCCAATGCTTTCTTATGCCGAACTACATCAGTTTCATTACCTTGAGTAGGATTCATACTATTTTAATCAAATAATGAATCTAGACAAAATAAATTATCTATTAAATAATAATTGATATAAAATATCACGACACGACATGAATTATTACTTTAAAGCGACTGCATATGTAATTTCTTGAGATATGGAATGACTTTTTCACGATTAAAATGGCATCAAATGGTCGATGTTAGGTACAAAGTTGATGCCAAGCGTTTGGAGTGGGTCCAAGATGCTTAAATGGTGAGTCGACAGTCCCCCGCCCTTTTAGTTCTACCTATAATAAGGATTTGACATGTTGAGAAGATGCTATGGAATGGCTAGGTGACTATGATCTCCCTTATCTTCAATAATTCAGCTGGCACATGCAGTGCACCACACAATTCCCTCCTTTCTTTTTCTCTCTCTCTCTCTCTTTCTCTTCAATGGTCCCACCACAGTTTATCAACCTTTGTGACACTTTTGACAACAATAGTGTTTTGACGGGTACTGCTGAGCTACATGGGCTGTGATAAGTTTTTACTTGGTGCTTATGCTTTCACTCAAAACTTGTTGACTGCAACAAACCTAATTCAATGGATATTCATTTTTCCCCCTTTTGGAAATCATTGCTTCGTCTCTCTCGCAACTTTACATATGTTTAATCTGATAATTAAGAAAAAAAATTGCACTTCATGTATGTTTAGGTCATAAAAGCCGATCGCTAACGTCATCTCCACTATAATATAGCCAAAGAAGCATATATGGGACTCACAGAAGTCTCTATGTGACTTGACTCTGCAAGAGTTTGGCCTACATTTGATTTAATTACACAGAAAAAGTATGAAAAATTGGTTTCACCTAATAATAAGTCTAATCTTGATGTGAGTCTTATCGATCAACCCATAAAGATTTTGTGGGATTCTTGTTAGGTAATAATTTCCTTTCTCCTGTCATGTTTACATCAAATTATGGATGTCAATATCCTGTCGTGCCTTTTCATTTCTTTCCTTCTTTTTTTCTTTGAAACAAAAATCTTGAAAATGGCAGTGTGTGTGTGTGTGTGTGTGTGTGTGTGTGTGTGTATGTATGTATGTATGTTTGTATGTATGTATGCATGTATTTGATGGGACATAAGTAATTTAAGCCAGAAAATAACCCTAGTAACCTTTATAAGGCATATAAGACGCAAGTGAAAATCAACGTACGAGCAATATGAAACTACATCTCAGCATGGGAAATCAAGATTATGGCATGTCTTTTTATGGTATAGAGAGTTTTATTCCTCTCCTTGTAGTATTGAGTTCTAATTTTGTTAAGAGCACTTCAAAAATAAAATCATGACTAAAACTAGGCCAATATAGAGGAGAGTGCCTTTAAGATTAGTCGAGGTGTGCAAAATCTAATCTTAAAAACCACTTACTACTATAAAAAAAAATAATAATAATAATAACATGAGGATCTTCAACAGTTGGGAAAGTAATTTTCTTTAATAACTAAAATGCCTTAATTATCTATCACCGACTTTCTCGTCCCTCTCCTCATTGTCACAGCGCCTCGCTGCTTACCTCCTTCACTGTTGGTCATTCGTTGTGCCCTATTGTTGCCGCTCATTGCCCGCCATCCACCTTTCTCTCTGAGGATCACGACCTCATAGTGAAGTTTCTAAAATATGACTCAAGTTTGAAGTCATGAACAAAATCTGATTCAAAAGTGCCTGTGTGTGGCGACTCTCACGTATGGCGTTCTCAAAAAAATTGCCAAGAGACTTGAGTTTTCGAAACCGAACGTGTAAAAGAAGGATTTCCTAATTCATGTTGGAGTCACCTCAAGAAAGGGTTTAAAGTTTAAAATATGAATATTCCGTCATGTTATTCGTCTTGCGCGCGTAGTAGAGAGTACTTCTTCCTGAGTTTTGTTGGTTTACACCCAAAGTGTATGTTTTTGTCAAAACAGCAAGCTTGATACGTGGCACTTGTTCTTTGTGAATTTCGTGTATGAAGAACGAGTCTGTGTTTGAAACCGAGCAGATCTAGTGATAAGGTCTGCAATATATTCCTATCAGATTGAATGATTGTTTGCAAGATTCCATAAGACTAAACAAATTGAGATTATTGGGCATAATTAAATATTGATGTATATACTTAAGAGTGTTTGAGTAATTGAAGTGTGATTTTATATCCCTTACATCGCTCGATCAGTAATGAATTCTTATGTTGCTCTCCCATGAAATAGGCCACATCAGTCAAACCACATAAATGAGTACCGATTTATTTCTTTGTTTATTGTGTTCGATCGCTTGTTTTCCTCAAAGTTAGTATCAGATTCGAGGCCGGTTCACTTGAAGCAAATCGATGGCAAAAGAAAAAAGAAGAGTTAAAAATCAATAGATATGATGTGGATTTCTGTTTCTAGAATATGTAAATTGAGGATTATCTACATAAGAGGCATGTGGCCTTACTTTTGCCTAGGAAGAAGCTGGGATCGATGAAATGAGCTGATTAAAATTTGCCGGATTGATAAGCATTAGATGTTATTCAGCTAACATTATGTTGCAATATTGTGTTTAACATCATGAAAGAAAAGATGATTCGAGTTGTCGATGCTAGATCTAGCTCGCTAGTAACCAAATTTAGCCTTGCCAAAGGCTTGCCAACTGTTTGCTGGTCGTTGAGGGGGTACATGACAACCACCTATTTTTGTTCTGGAAACAATTTTTTATTTAGAAACATTTTGAAATAGAAATCCGTTTGATGAACTTATTCTATTTTTCTATTTTTGAAATAAATTCTTGTTTCAGAAATAGGTTTGGAATAGAAATCAGAAGTAGAAACTTTTCTATTTCTAGAATAGAAATGAAAAATAAAAATTCTTTTCATCGTTCGTCAACCGGTTCTTCATCCATTGTCATCGACCACCGTCCGTCGACTGCCGCTGCCGCCGCCGGTCGCCACCACCGCTAGTCGCCAGTCACCGCCGTCCGAAAAGAAAAAAATTTATGTCATTATCAAACGAATTTCTATTTTTAGAGTAGAAATTTTGTGTCGTTATTAAATGGTTATTTTTGCTTATAAACTCTTTTAGAAATAGAAATAGAAAAATCTATTTCTCTTCCAGAACCTATTTTTGGAACATAATGGTTATCATTCACTCCCTGAGTCTTGCCAATTTTGTGTTTAAAAAAAAAAAAAGCTTTTTAAGTGTGATTTTGCCAAACACTATTTAAGCTAAATTTGTTTCTTAATGCACTTTAAAATTACAATTTATCAAACACTATTTACATTTCAGAAAACCCAATTAACCGAAAGACATTTGCATTTCCCTAAAGCCAAACCAAATGAGGCCTCTGTCTACATGATGTCTTTGATGGCTAACATACTCATAAGGATCATTGGATAGCTCACCCTTGGTCATTTCTCACAGATCAACCGTGGACAAGATCAACAAAGTGATGATACAAGGCACATGCTAATAATGAGTAATAGATCGTGTCAATATCAAGCTTCTAGTGATGCTAATAATGTGTTCATCTAAAGATGACAAACACATAGCTCTTTGATTTGTGTTTGTGCTTTTGAGATACATCTCATTATATTCTATGAAAGTGTTTCAAAATCTTGATACGACCTATTCACCCAAGTCATACTTGTTAGCCCAACATAATCCAGGTGTATTTTTTTTCCACCATTTAAACATATTAGCAAATTCGGTTAACTTGAGTTAATGAAATAAAAACATTGAACATTTTCATATAATTTAGGAATGAAATTGAACATGTACAAAAAATTCATAGACCATATTGAACAAATTCAAAGTTCATAAACGGTATTACATATCGAACTAAAGTTTAGAGATCAAATTAAACAAATCAAAAGTACATAGACTATAATTTAAGAACTCTTTGTGTAATTACTCATTTAGTATAAACATTCTAAAAGAGAAAAAGGGGGGAAGTCATTGAATAGCTCTCGAATTTTGAGGCTTTGATGTTTCAACCCCTCAAAAGAGATAAATCAGATATGTTAATTTATCTGATTCTAAATCGAAAGGATCTCAATCCGATTTAATATTTCTGACGAACAACAGCTAAAGGAGTTACAAAAGATCATGTCCAGACGCAAGAAGGATCGGAGGGAGGAAAAAACAAGCGCCGACATTTGCAATAAAACGTATGAACTTAAGAAATGGAAGGATCCGACTTCGTTCGACAAAATCCCGAGTCTGGGCTTCCCTTATCTTTTCTTCAATGAGTCGTCATTTTCGAAAGAGCTCAACTACTTCATGATGCTCATCGCATTATGCAATATCATTATTGTACTTAGGTGACCTTTCGAGCTATCGATAGTAAGGTTATAGTTTGGTCCATTCTTCCTATTCTCACAGGCAATTTATCATAACGGAAAATGAGTTCGACAAAATCAGTTGCGTAAGATGCACAAGCACTTGAATTTTCGGTTCAAGTGATTTTTCTGAGAGAACTTTAGCCCACTCTTTCGTTTCTATGTCTTCTTTTTTGTCCCCTCAAGATGTTAGGTGTATGGTGTGTATTATTGAAAGGTGGCCCCGTGTGTGGTGAACAAAAAACCGTGGTCTCATATGTATTGTCTAGTTCTTCGTCGAAAGCCCATTTCAGCACAAGTGATCCGGAAACCGAATAGAAGTGACACCTTCCTATCAATGTCTTGTGTGCAGTTTTTCTTCGATCTATACTTGCATCCAAATCATGATTGGATGGATTGTCTCCGATCCCTTGGCAGTCATTCATGAGTTTTTCATGAGTTTCTCTCATAACCGACACATATTTTGGAGAAAGATATTAACGGTACTATGAGATTCGCCTAGTACTCATGACTTTTTAATCAATCACTTAAATACTATAATTTTTAAGAAAAGGTTCACTTGAGTAACTCTGGCAACATATATCCTATGACGAATTATACATATGTAGAATTTTCTAAGGAGAGTTAAACCTAAGATTGTTGCCCTGAACAACAATTTCTTTCAATTTCTTTACCTTCAAAAATGCACGGCGATCCTCAATCACAATGAATGGGAGCTCCTCCGTCCTTCCTCCGACCTTCCAAGGAAGCTCAACCCCATTATTGGGCAATCATTGCTTTGGGAGAACGAGGGATACGACCCCAAATGCCTCCTTAGCCTCTTCCGTTATTCATATCCCTTTTTTGGTGTGCCCCTGAACATGCATTCTTTCTCGATTCTTGCCATCATTCTCTACAATACTATACTTTTTCCTCTCACCCATGGCATCACCGACCGGATGACCTGCAAAATGAGGTTAAGGTTTTCAAATGAAACCTAATTTGGCCTCAAACCATCAAGTTAGGGCAAGCTGTTCAAAGGACGCTACTCTATATGCTTTTAATTGGTGCCATATCAAACTTCACTGTAATGAAAATTGCCAACATCACTCTAGTGAACCCTTTTTAAAAGTTATAATACTTGAATGATCGTAAACATATTGTGGTACTAAAGTAAGAACTATATAAAAGTTATTATGCAATTAGTTGCTTTTTTCCTGTAACTTTAACTACATTTCACAAAAAATCCTAAGCCCCTATCACACCGCCTTCGCACCTTATGTTGCTGCCAACTTTGTCGAGGTCGCCATAGTCATCTCTCATGCAACCACCATAAAATGCCCCCTCGTTCAGTTTGGTTGTGCCATGTTTGAGATTTATCTAACAGTCACTTCTCGTCGATATCATGAACCAACTTATAACTATATAGAGGTTGTCAACGACTGTGGATGAGGCCCTCGAGGGTCTCTAAGGCCGTTGTCGACCATGGATGCTTTACAAGGTCGCCACAGACCGTGGTCATCGATGACCTCTCAAAATTTCATGGAATCCCGATGGCCTTCTTGTTGAGGATTACGACATTGACCATTGTCAATTGTCAATGAATGTTGACGCCATCAACCCATAGTCTCTCTATAAGTGCCCCAAGAGAGATATAATTTTGGGAAAAAAGACATTAGAAGTATCATAGTTTTTATCCAATGTTATTTTTAATATCAAAACTCTTCAAACGATCATTTGAACGTCAAATCAATAAAAAAATATATTCCTCTAACCAAAAAAAAAAAAAAAAAGTCCACATTCTGACTATTCATTCAATGTAACTTCCTAAATTGAATTTTGACTATGACATGACTTATTTTAAAAGAAACTCAAGTCCGATATGGACAATCTTTGATTGATGTGGCAAAAAATGGCCAAAACAACTTCTCCCAAATTGATTGCAAAATGAAACCCCAATCCTTGAGTACCATGTCTCAACCAAAGAAGAGATAGATATGGAGGATTCGATGAGCAACACGTTTAGAAGATCTGATCCTATATTTCCAGATTTGTGGATGTTTTATATCTGATTAACCCCCCTCCCTCTTCTTCTTTTTTGATTCTTCTTTTTCTAACTTTACTCTTTGAAAAAATGGAGGGTAGCAAAGGGAAAAAAAAAGTAAAGAAAATAGGCTTTTTTAAAAATTAAGCAAACCTTTCTCAAACTAGTGTGACCAAGCAAAATGTATAGCCGAAAACAAGCGCGCGCGATCAAGAAGGCCCTCCTTTGTGCGTGCCAGAGGCCACTTCGTCGTGTTACGTCGTTGCCATCAATTTCTTGACCCGACCCGGCTTTTGAAATCTTGCTCCACCAAGCCATGGAGCACTCCAATCCCACCCTAAAACGGGTTGATGCCCTGTGCTGAAGAAGAGCTCTACGAATTCTTTTTTAATCCAGCCTTAATTTGTCTATTTCAGCCCTGTTTTTTTTTTCTCATTTTTTTATGGGGCCAGACATCGTTTTTTATATGTTTTTGCTGATTAGATTTTCTAGCAAGCTACATCAACAAATTTGTAATAAATTAATGCCTCGTATGATTTTCCACCCATACAAATTGTGAATAACACTGAAATTGTAATTTTTTTCCCAGAGTGTCATGAAAAATTTTGATACAGAAATGAACATTGTTCAAAAGTTATAATACTTGTTATATCCTATTTTTAAGAGTTTTGTATTTGTTGGAAGTGTGCACTTTATAAGAGAGAGCTGTATATGGGTAACATCAGTGTGAAATAAACCAATCAATAATTGCCTTAGTAATTGCTTTAATTTTACTTACATATGTAGTTGGACTGATAATTTGCTCTTTGTCCATACAATCTATTCTCTTTTGTCATTATCTGTGTTGGATCAATAATGTTTTCCCAAAATTGATTCCAGATCTCTTGCACATCGGCAGGGGTACGAGGATGGGACTCGCCGGCTATATGATCAACACCCGGCCACCTTTAGTACATGAATACTGTGAACCCACATTAGAATTTTTGGCTTTGCGGGGTGGATGTTTGACAAAAGGAGGAAGGTACTGTTCATATAATGGAACTGTAAAAGCTAAGGAGAAAATAATCGAGTTTTGGCCCCCAAAAAGTAGTGAAAATGACAAAAAGAGGACGGATCGTGCGAACACATGCATAATGATCGCTAATGGGAACGCATGGGAACCTACTCCCCACTAGAAAATTGGTTACCATCCATCCTTTCATCATTAAAGCACAAACCCCACGCAGTCCTTTTTGTCATTTGGTACCGAAAATGTCAACTCTTGTGAAGCATATAATCCAGTCCATCCACACTGGCCTTTTCTTTCATTTTCAGATTAGCTACACAACAATGTAGATGGTTATTTAGTTACTTCTATTAAATAAATAAAAAAAAGAGGAAAATTCCACGTTAACTTATCTTTGTTCATTTGAGGTAACATCTATTTTAACTTTGTTACCTTTCGTAGCATGGGATATGTGTATTCCTTTCTAAATCTGACGAAACCAGTGCATTCAATTAAGCTTGTTTTTGGCTCCATTTATGTTGTTTTTAGTTCTTCTATTGTGTCCTTCTTACCCTTTTTGGGTTCTTGAGAAGTGTAACTTGCATTTGTCTTGGAAGACTCAAACACTACCTATGCTTTGTAAGAAGGGTTAGGAGGGAAGAGAATGGGCTCTGAAAATTCAGTCGTGTTTTTGTGGAGGGAAAGAGAAGGAAGAAAAAAAAATTGAAATGCCTACAAGAGATTTATCCGGTCGAATTTTACGTATATATTAAATCTCTTTGAAGCGATCTGAACTTGCGTATTAACAAACAAATTTATTCTTCTTTCTATATTTATAGCATTCTTTTATATCTATTTATAAATGCATAAGAGAATATTTATATAAAAAAAATTCTTTCTTTTTTTGTTAACATACAAATAATATTATGATTAATATTACAAAAAAAATTCCGTGATCGGCCTTTTGGTGGAACCTAATACTTGTTGACATGTATCACATTTATCTCAAACTAAATTTTATCTCAAAAATTCTCAAATTGATACATTTAGCCTTTCCTCTATCTATTTATATATTACATTTACCAAAAAAAAATAATATTATGCCTTATTTATTCTAGACTAATTTTACACGTCTTATTTTTAGATCTAATTTTATAGTTTTAGATAAATCGATTTGGAATTTTTTTGTGACATGAAAATTAATTTGGCTTATATGTAACGTGGATGTATCAATTTTATTTTATTTTTTAATATTAACCCATAATATTGGGACCCAATCCCTCCAAATCCTTTGTCTTCTTTTTCCTTCTAATTATTTAAATCCTTTTTTTACCAATTACTTCATCCAAATTTGAGGGTAAGGGATTGCAGCACGATTTTGAATTTTTTTATTTCTTTTTTTCCCGAAAGGTCCCATTTGACGGTTGAAAAGACACATAACCAAAAGTCAAAATGACATGCCAACTCCTTTCCAAGGGATTTATTAAGCTGGACAGCACGTCATATCGGACTATACTAGCATGACAACTTCTTGTTCGACAGGTAGCTGAAACTAAAAATCTTGATTTAACACTATCAAATGAATAGCCAAGAAATAGGCCATTTTTTTTTTTTAATTTTTTTAAACAGGAGCACATTAACAAGATAAAAGTCTTGAATTTTCAAAAGACGGGTCCACGATAAAGATGAAGTATTCTTTTCAACACAAGAAGACCAAACACATGCGCTTAATCAGCGAAAAGGGCGCGACAAACACAAGAGTTCGTATAACTTTGAGACTCTGTAAAGTCAATGAATAAGCAAGGCTAAATTTTAAGAACTTAATATTGATAATCTTTAGTGCTAAAAATAGGAAAAAGGCTGTTGGTTAATTTTTAAAGGCTGAATACTGAATTTGAACATCTTTAACTACCATAGGGATTTGTTTGGTATAATTGGCAAATTCTTCTCTTTAGGGATAATGATGAGGGTCATTGGACTTCTTCGACATTTGTCTCAGGACTTTCTTACATGCCATTAGGTTTTTGATCTATTTGTTGGTTCATTAAATTTGGTCCTTTTATTAAAACATCCATCGCAAATGATGTGGTTGCTAAGTGCCAAATTTGAACTGTGTGGTCATGGAATGGCACCTACAATGCTATCAAAGACTTAACGGGACAGCGACAATAACTTATTTACTAAATTAATAAATTTACATGTATCGGTTTTAGTAATTGTTCAATGAACACATGCCAAAAATTTTCTGTCAATTAATGTAAAATGGGCTCTAAGCAAGAAAAAAAAAATTGACACAAGTTACTATCATATAAAAGCACAATTAAGGATTCACTTACTTAAAATTTCTAATGAATTATTTACTAAATTAATTTCATCTCTTTAGTCAATATTAATAAGTGCTACTGATATGCTTACTCTTATTTTATTGTTTTTGGTCGGTGGCTTACTCTTATTCAGCGGCCAGGATTTTGATTTTCAGCATTTAATTGTGTGATGAACGAGGTTCTTGGTGTTTGATTATAGTGGAGATCCGAAGCTTGCTGTCATAGTAAGCAAGCGCTCCAAATCCAAAAGTACATTAAATCGAACATAAGAACAACTTCGCATTCATTAGAAACTACAAAAGGAAAAACACTCAAGCAAAGCTGACTCAGGACGATGCCTAAAGCATGTGCAGTGTACTTAAATAGTTAAATATTCCAAAGCAACGGTCTAACGAAAAAAGTAGCTGCAGAGAACGTGGAAACCGCATTGAAGGTGGAATATGCATCCACCCAAAAAATCAAAAAATACAAATAAAAATAAAACTAAGATATAGAGGAAGAAGAAAGAAAATGAAGCAGGGAGAGTAATAAATAATGGGTTTTTCCTTATTTTGCTAATTATTACCGAGTCTATTTTCAAAAAAGATTTTGGCTGAAAATATTCACTTGAAAAGTTATTGCGCCAGTGATAGTAAATTACTTAAGTTAATATTATTGTCCATAATGAGAAAATTGCTATGACATTGAGAATATGAATGTAACTAAATATGATCCCATGTTTATTTTCAGCTTGGACTCTATACGCTATCCATAAATCAATTATTGGTGCCATTGATCTAAAATAGTTAATTAGCTCCAACGGTTGCATACTTGCCACCGTTAAGGATACTCGTGTTCTGTAAAGGAAGAACCTTTTCCTCCTGATTCCCACTAAGTTTCTCCACTAAGCTAACTAAAGAACTTTATTATGTCGAGTAATTAGTGCATTAATCTCTACAAAGAAAAATCAAATTAGGGGCCGATTTCAACAACTACTCACAAGAAAGATGTAATCATTGCGTGATTGATTAGGGTGGGGACACAGGCAAATTGCCTATTTGCGGTGACACTATTTTTGGTTTGTCATTAGCCACTTTTCAAGATCCTATCTTATTGATCTTGAAATGAGATGGCCATGTTGTGAACGCTTTCAAGTTGATTGGACTTTGCTACTATTAGAATAATCATATGTATTGATGAATATTTCCTTTTTGTTAATTTAGAAAGCTGGGGCACCGACGGTTTGGAAAGAAAGCCTAGAAATTCAAGTAAATGGAAGACACGAAATATGATGTTGTCGCCAGCCTCTAGACACTACATTCGAGCATGGCTCGGGCTTAGGAGCAGATAGACTACGGTTTTTCCAATGTAACATGAATCACGAGTGTCTTTTACTTCCGTGAGAACAAGAGGACCCACGATCTCCACTTCTTTGGAGCAAGTGAAAAAAGTCAAATTGTTTTGTGCCAAAGTCGAAGGAAGAAGGATATCAAGGACTAGTCTTAGTTGTTCAGAAAAAAAAGGATTGCTCGGTTATATTGTTTTATAGTGTACCAAAAAAAGAGAGAGAGAAAAGAAAAGGAAAAAGAAAGGACTTCTTAGATCAAACAAAACCCAGTGAAAGGATCAGAGCTTTTATATCTATATGTTTTGTACAGCTTAAGGTGATTTACGTTAAATAAACGACAAATTGCGAGTTCTATATGATCAATCAAAGCTAAAAAGCTAAAAAGTAAAAGTCCCCATAGATGGATCCAACTTTCAAAACAAAGGGAATCCAATAAATGTTTGCATGGGTCATCTATGCATTGTTGATGAAGACTCAAATGTCATCACTGGCGGCGGTGACTTTTTTTGTTAAGTCGTACAACGTAGAATTTGTGCGACACCGCATCATTAGGTTGAAAATATACATACGAGCATAAAAGCATGTGCTCCACAATTTTCATTTGATAAGAGAATTCCAATTTCATTTACTAAACATGGTGTAAAATATGAAAAAAAATGCAGAAAACATTTTGAGAAACCGACCAAGGCACTTAGCATCTAATATAGATCATAATATCGAATTTTAGTTCATGCGTGTGGAAAAAATTACCCAATTAGTCACATACTCATAATACGGATGTTAATCTAATTATATTTTTTAAAATTTCATTAATATATATAGCCTTAAATTTTACGCGAAATTTTAATATAATTTTTTTCAATTAATTTTTGTCGAAATTCGCTAGTTAGCAGTTTAGTCGTCATTGACCGACCTACTGTTGAGATTAAAATTACTTGATTAATTTTTATATGGCTTTGACTATTTTGATGATAGTCAAATAAATCAGAAAAGCGCATTTGACCATGAAAGTCCACACATTGGGAGTCTCACATTAAAATGTGAGGCCCTAAGGAAAGTGGACCCGAGTCTAGTGCCCCAAGCCTCGCCTTTTCATGCACATCATCCAATGAATAACGAGAAAAATAAACATCCCTTCACACTTTCTGTAGCACAATTTCTCATGACCAATGAGTGCACTCCAATTCAATTAAATTAGTCTAATTTTACTGCTAATTAATTATAGCCACCACTGTGGAAGATTGCATTTCGGGTCAAGCGCAATCATGTGAAACAATATAATAATTTCTCCATGCTAACTGCATAATGCATTACCATCCTGGTCAAGGTTTTTGACTATAGAAAAATAAAATGAGTTATAATTAAAAAACATGACTAATATACTCTTAAATTCGTTTCCCAAAATCTGAAATTTCGAGAGAAAGTTACTTCCTCTTTTGATTTTCTGTCTATTATTCTATTTACTGAGTATGGTACCCTCGAAACATCTCAGAAATCTGAAATTTGGCCTTTGGTTTTGTTTGGAAATAAGGGGTAATGGAAGGAATCAAAACTTGGATAGAAATTTAAAAAAAAAAAAGAAAATTTTAAATTTTGCCAGAAAGAAAGAAAAGGGAAAATTTGAAATTCGAGACATTTCTCCTTTCTTCTCTTTTTCACCGAGGTTCTATTTGTTTCGAAAAAAATGAATGATTTAAAAAATCATCGCTTATGTCACTTGTGAAAATAAATGAATTCAACCGAAAAATGAAAAGAAAAAAAAATGAATGAATGAAATATATCTTCATTGCATACTAAAATGTTTAGATAATTATTCCAAACGATACAAATAATCATTTTTAGGAAAAAAATTTAAATTATTTATTTTCTATGAAATAAATAGGAGAGTGATCTTAGAGCAATTTGCCCAATCAAGGGTTTCTATATTCTCTAGAGAGACCAATCATCATCCAAAAGATGGTGCATTGCGACACACGTTCTGCATAAAATGTCATGACTTACAAATACTTAATAAATCTTCAATAAACAACCGAGATTTATTCTTTTACAATCCAAGGATCGAATTCTTGGACATTTGTAGAAGTGCCTGGCCCATCATGAAAAAAGTATTGGAAACATTCAAGAAAAAAATTTGGTAAGATTTATACCCTTTTAGGTTAGCACTCACGATTTTGAACTCTAAAGAGCGCAGATGCGGTTATAATATAATTGCCTACTAAAATAGATAAGACACAATCTCACTTATAGCGTGAATCTTCTCTAGGAGGCAAGGCTATGCCCATAGTGTTCCTGGCGATGGCCTGATGGGCCCTCGAAATCATTAGGGCAATAGCAAAGATCCTAGGACGATGAGCAATAATCAAACTGGGGGTCACCTTTAATTTTTTGAAGCTAGGTATATTATTATAAAATTCAAACTTTGGGAGTGCTCAACGACTGTCACACTTGTCTATCTGTCAGGATGACAACTCACCCCTCCCATCGGTGCGTTCGGCCATACCCTCAGCACCATCTTTACCGAAATCTTACCTTATAATTAAAGATTGCGTAATTGGGATTACTTTATAGCATGATAATGCACACTTCTCCACGAGAAAGACAATCGAATGGCATAATGAGTGTTAACGTGCCCCGCTTTTTCGACAGGGCATTTGAGTGGCATTTGAGTGTTTGGCTTTGGATTTTCTGCCCCATTCTAATTTGCATTGATGACATGGGGAGATCCAATTAGCAACTATCATTGAATTCTTTAATTAAATATCGGAGAAAGTGAGAGTAATCGATAATTAAATCTCGGAGAGAGTGAGAGTAATCGATCAAATCTGATGATTACCATCTGTAAATCTCGTGATGCGATGTGAGAGAGAGAGACCCTTTTTCGTGACCTCTTTAGAGGCGCTTCGGCTTCCCCACAAGTCGGGCAGATCACCTGCCAAGAACCAAACACATTGACTAGGGTTTCAATGTCGTTTCTCAACTGGGCTAATGCGGTCTCTTATTTTCGACCTACTCTCCAACGAACTTTGCCTCATGTTTTGCTTCACTTGGTTCATATTTCTTGGCTAAACTTAAATTATATGAAGGGTTTGCTTGAGTTATTAAAATATTACAAAGTCCTCTATGATAGAGACCCATTTTTTCGTACGTTGTGTTGATTGATCCTAAAAAAAAAAAAAATCTAGAAGTACCGATTATATTCTCTAGAGAGAGAGAGAGAGAAAAAAAGAAGAAAAGAGAGAGAGAGAGAGAGAGAGAGAGGCGGAGACTTCCTTATCAAAATTTCCATGCGAGCCCGGCCCCATTTTGATTCCGCTTTGTTTTTGTTTGGCGAATTGTCGCTATGTTAAGGAATATATATTCTTCTTTCAAAGTGGGATCCACAGAGGAAGTTAGATATGCCTTCGCTAATATGAGAAAATTGAATTCGAGCAACCATTCAGCGATAAGCGTGGTTATTTTACTCATTTGACTTCACCTTGAATTGTTATAATCAGCAATCTCTCGAGGTTGTTAGCCATAGCACGGATCTAAAAGTAACATAGAAATTAGGGGTGATCATGGTTCTGAAGTGGAATCAAGAACTTAAGAACTGAACAAGTTAGTGGGAGCCAGTCCTATTCCAAATTCTAGGATATACAGAGTTGATTTCAAGTTCTAAAATTAGAAAACCTATTCCAATTGTAGGTTCTAGGTTTTAGGTGGACTAGAAACCTAAAATCTAGAATGAATCTTTGTGCTTTTTTTTTTTTTTTAATTTTTATCTTCTTACACAATCGCGTGGCATTCCATAGCATCCAACAATAAATATGTAATTTGAAACCACTCGTTTGAGTTTTCATTTTTGGCAAGAAACATGGCCAAGACTTCACGTTGTTAATATTTCATAATATTTGTGTTTCAAAATATGACTTGTGATTAGTGGATTATGATGAATAGTGGTCATTAGAGGTGATTATTCACTACAATCATTCAATTGATAGTATATGTGAAATTTGGGTAGATTTTGAATTGGCCTTAGAACTTGTGACAAGTTAGGTTCTAGGTTATTGAGTATGCAATATAATTTTCAAGTTCCAAATATTATGAAACTTATTCTAATGGATAGGTTCTAAGTTCTAAGTGAACTTGGACGAAACCGAAATCATTATCCCAATGATAATTAGTTGGTGCATGTTTTGAAGGAAAAAAGTGCACTATAAATCCTAAATTTTGTGTATGCAGTGTCATCAAATCCTAAATTTTTTAGTAGGTTTAGTTAAGTGCTAAAATTTTTTTTAGAAAATACAACCAAATCATTTTAATGAACAATATCTGAAATTGCCCCTATGCCCCTTGAAAATTAGCTTATATGACATCTTAAAATTGCACTTTTCAACACAAGTTTTAATTAAACCAATTGAAAGATTTTTGTCTCATTGCACATTTTGATAAAAAGTTTATGATTTAATTGAACTCAATGAAAGGTGACGGCTTAATTGCATGGAGACTATGATATGACGGATTGGTGTGTTGGAATATAAAGAATCCCAATACCAATTTCCGGTGTCTACTGCTAAAAATCTCTATGCTCACCAAACAAATGTTGAACTTTAAGATCTACTGTCTGTGCTTGAGAACTAAGTTCACGCTTTCCAATGTCCTGGCGAGAACATCGCCAAAAATGTAGTCAAGGGAGTGGGTGAATGTCCCCAGCACATGTTGCTCATGCTCCCTGTCCTTGAGTAGGTGAGTCACAGTCAAGGAAAGAATGCGAGCTCAAAATTGGACTACGTTATTTTCCTTTCCTTTTGTGCGACCCTTGTAATTTACAAGATCGTACCCTAAATGATCGGTTTGATAACTCAATTTTTTTCCTTGGTCGAGGACCACAAGAATTCATTCGTACCCCACACATGATCCTAACAAAATCAACGGTTATGACGGATCCAATTAAGGGAATGCGATCCGAAAGAGAGATTTCCAAATACCAAGGGCTAATACCATAAAAGAGGATGGTCCTACCTATATGATACCCGCGTGAGGAGAGAACGGTACAATCCCATTAATATTACTCTGAGTATATGCATGGACCAAATGAGCCTGAGTGAGAAATGGCTTTCTCCATTGGTTTTTTACCTAATTTCTCACGCTTGCAGGAGGAGTTAATAAGCTTCGTCACCTCCATTATTGCATAGGTCACCATTGGGTCGTATGAAGTCCGCACATGCGGTTTCCTTTCCCTCCCTGTCTCGCCAAACCTGCACACTCTATAATTAATAATAATTACATTCCAAAATTAGAATGCGTGTTATTTTTTCTTTTTTTCCGGAACTATTTTGTCCTATTTTCCAATTAGGTACTCCAAAGTTGTAACTTTAAGGTACACGGCCTTCACAATTACATCCACAAGAAGCTAAAACTTTGCTGCTCCAGCAAGTTAAAAATAAATGCTTGAAATCTTGCACCTCGTACCATCCCCGTGTTCTGCCTTGTATTTGATGTTCTATATTATTTCCATGCTTGATTATAACTATCTTTCCCGACTTTAAGTGGGGATTTAATGGTACATAAGATGCTTTCTCACGCTCGAAGATGGTAGAAGAACTCTCAAATGCAAGTTTAATTGGATTGCATGTTGACCCGTCATGTTATGTTAGTGACTTACTATATATATAAAATACATGTCTACAGTAGCCTAAAAGAGACATTAGATGTATCTTTGATTCATATATGTTGGATTCACATGAATTGGAGGTAAACCAATTTCTTATTTAAGACCAATCTAGAACGTTGAATCGGATGTTCCTAAACAATCCACGTTATTCCATGAAGTCGAGGCCAAGAAAGGAAAATATGGAAAACAGAAATACAAACGTACAAGATCAGTATCTTTGCAAATTTCGCCCGCATGTTGCTTGAGGAAGTGAGCAATTAGTCCTATTCCATGACGACTCCACACTCCTTTTCTGGCGGGTCTTTCTTTAATACGGGTCTGTCTTTCCCTGTGCGATGCCCTGCCACTTCCCTGCAGGGCGTGTGCAAAAGCAAGCTCGCCCTTCTCGCCTTTCTCGTTCAGATTCCAGAGTCGTACTTCTATTTTTTTAATTTCTTATTTGTATTTTACATATTATTCCGGTTTTTTCTTTTATATTTCCGAGAGAAAAGAGATGTATATCTTTAACTAGGATTAGTTAACTGATGCTTTGGCAGTGTACTACGCTGACTTGAATAAAAGATCAAGAGACGTTTGTAATCAAACAAGGTAGGGAGAGATTGGTTGCACCTAATTAAAAGAGTGACATAATTTGCTGTCACTTTCGAATAAAGAATCTTTAATTAGAGGAATCTCAAGATTTGTTCACGATTTGCTGACAAATTTCCCGTTGAACGCATTCAGTCAAGACTCCAGTTAATATATTCCCGTTGAACTCCCACTTGAAATTACGTATCCCTACCCTGGCCAATCAGCGGTTGAAAAAGGTCAAATTATAAAAGTTGCGAGAATTGAAAGAAAAAAATAATGAGGAAATATTAAAAGCTAAGCGCCGGTTTGCATCAAATGACAAAAAAAAAAAGAAAAAAGATGCCTTTATTTTCAAAATTGCAAATTACATATCAAAGCCCCGCTATGATGATCTAACATCCTTCTTTATGTAAAGATTTTGGAGGCTGAGGCCTCACACCACCAACGCGCCCAAACTCTTAACTTTGATTCGCCGCCACCCTCCCCTGTTGCCGGCCACCGCTATCCCCATCTAGGATAGCCCCCTCGACGCCGCTTGTCGCTGTCTCGGTCCATATTCTCTCTCTTCCCCTTAGGTTAGATCCTCCTCTCTTCTATGTGTCCTCAGCAACTTGTGTCTATTTGCACCTCTTGTCGCAACTCTCTCTCTCTCTCTCTCTCTCTCTCTCTCTCTTTCTCTCTTACAAGCCGCCGCGACCTCACAAGGTTGTGATGTGGCTGTGGCACTTGATTTAAGGTCGCCTTGGCCATTAGTAGGGCCATTAAACATGGTGGGTCGGGTCGGGTCGGGGCGGATCGGATTGGGGTAATAAATTCTTTGACTTTTGACCAATTTGATCATTTATATGTAATAGAAATTTATTGAGCTAGACTCGACTCAAATCATATTATTAATATACTTCCATATTTAATTCAACATATAGGAATATGTATCCACCTAATTAACCTACTTTAAGCTCTTTATGTTCTCAATTCTAAGATGCTAAAGAATTGGCTTTCAACATTGCATTGAAAGAGAAAGTACTTGGTAGTGAATTTATAAAATCACGGCAATAAATAACGTGCATGATTTGAAATGTTAATTAAATGAAATGTAAGATACTGAATAAGATGATTTATACTGACCATGGATTGCATTGCGGTGACAATAGCTAATATTAGAATATGACGTAAAAATAACAATACCAAATGCAACCAAGGAAAGATATACTTCAATAAATAAGAGACAAAACTTACAATATTAATATTATAAAAAATGATGGGGGAAGAAGAAGCTGTCTAGATATTTTAATAAGGTGAAATCGAGCCTATATTTTAGGCCCACCAAGACTTCTCTGAACTTAGAATGGACTGAGGAGTCTGTTATTTTGTCATAGAATGTGAAGAAATAATAATAAAGGTGGATTAAGTTTGGGTGAATTGTGAACTCATTTAACACTCATCTATTTTTTAGTTTTCCCATTCTAAACTCATTTCTAGCCCATTTACTAATAACTAACATATACAATAGCTCAGTCCATCAAATATAGGTTAATAAATTGGTTTATGACCATTTCGATAGGTTTAGCCATCAACAACCTTGAACCGAGTCGCCTAAGCATGGTGGTGCTTGAATGTGCAAGACAGAGAGATGAGTGAGGAGAAGATGGAACCACAACAAGGAACCTAGGTCAGGATGCTTTGTTGCGATGCTAGAGTAGTTTGGGTAAGAATTTGGGGTGAGTATGGTTTGGGTTGGTGGGTCAATTCAACACATAATCTAGGAATCAACCTGCAAAGTATTGGTCTCCAATTTTTGAGATCGAGGATTGATTTTATTTAGCTCGGGATCGAGGACTGGACCGACCTTATGAATTCAGTCTAGTCCAAGGTTAACTTAGGACCAATCGATTTTTTTTTTTCATTTTTTGTATTAATTGAAAAGACAAACATATTCTTTGAAATACCATCGTGTCAGCAGCGCGGCTAGCTTGGGCTCTCTCCCCCTCACGAAGGGGAGAAAGTTCGAATCCTAAAGGCGTCGTTAGGGATTCTTACCTGGAGTACTGTGGTGGTGGGTTCCCTAGGTTACAAAAAAAAAGAAAAAATATTCTTTGAAATTATGTATCCATTGACAAAGCGGTATTGAGCAACCAAACGATAAATATCAATACAAATCAAACAAAAATCCGAGGTAAGACAATAATAAAAATCTCCACTTGTTAAAAACAACAAATTACATAGACAAACATGTGAAATAAAATAAATAATAAAAGGTTCAATATATGTAACACGAAACATGAATTATAGAACTTCATATCCTGTTCATTCGTAAAAGTTTGCTTCAAATTTTGCACACCTCCAAACAAAACAAACAACAAACATGGTTAATACTTAACAGTAATTTTAAATTGAAATTACTATTAGCGTAATTGACAAAAAAAGAAGATTGCCACTTATATTCATTCAACTTCAACGTGTAAACTTTATTTATCAATAATAATCTCCTCGGTAAGACAATTCATATCTTAAAAAAAAAAAAGAATTCATTCATTAGATACGCAAAGGGATAAACAAGTTAAAAAGAAATATGCATGACTTAGACTTAACGAATTCAAACTTTTCGACACTCTTAATGTGCTATTCAACATCAATAGGCATACCATCGGTGCAAATTAAAGCTTTCACCACTTAAGGAGTCTGAAAAATATAACCTCATTTTCCAATATAAAAGGCCAACCAACATATGAGTTTTTTAGTGCAGAACAAATTCCACAACTATCGATTCCTGAATTGAAAGTATGTGAATGCTCTAGTCACCGGATCAATCTCAAAATGGGTAACATGAGTAAGAGACGTATGCATTGAGCTAACTCACTTGAGATCAACACAACTCGAGACATTTTGGTTATGGAAAACCTAAACTATCGTAATAAAAGATAAAAGTTGAGCTACTTGTAGAATGACTCTAATTATGGTACAAATACAGATCACTCTCCATTCCTCGTGCTCACGACTCGTTTCTCTCCAATCGAAATAGTTGGAGCATGGCTGCCCATGTGTGCAATTATTTAAATAGAACTCCCGTAAGTACCCGAAAGAAAAGTGGAATTCAATGTGTCCGTGACACTTGTGGCGCACGATCGAATTCTTAAATTCTCTTAAAACTCGAACAGATCTGATCCTTAGCTGTTAGCTTTTTTCTCTCTTTTCTCTTTGTTTTGTTTTGTTTTTTTTTTTCATTTCTTTCTACGGACAAATGGGCAAAATTTGTGGAAATTAAGGTTGGAAATTCAAACCGGTTAATGACAGAGCTGCAGCAGTTATTCAACGGACACAGGTTGTCCCATGGCGGTCTCTGACAACTCATTATCGAAGCCACTGTTCATTAACAGCCGTGTACACTGTACACCTCCCATTCTGCGCATGGAGGGAGCCGGCAGTGCCGCCAGTCAACGCTCGCAATGAATGCAATAGTTCTCTGGTCAAACGAAAATGTTCACTGCCATCGACATGTGGGAAGTTGGAACTTCAAGACTGTCGCAGTTTTCTGACTTTGAAGGCTCTTCAAAATGTGCACGCATAAAACTTCTGGGAGCAATTATCAAGGAAATAATTAAAAAGAGAATTTATGGCTCGTGTTCTTTACAATAATGGCTTTGAAAAAGAATAATTTATTCTTGATTATGCATGCTCGTTGATCCGTGTTGGAAACTTATTCTTTTTGTAATTAAATTTTGTTTCTAAAAAGGTTTTTGTTTAAGAGTGTCCTTAGGCATTTATTGAGTAATTGAATGAGAAAAGTTATAAGACAAATTATTCAAACATTCATAATCACGCGTATCAATAAAACAAAGTTGGCACACTGAAGATTACAAAAATTCCTTTTTGAATACTTAGTAAGCATCCCAAAAATACTTTTCAATAAAAGTTGCACTTATTGACAAGTTTCTTGTACACTCGTTTAGCTTACTTTATTAGAATAATCTCAGTTTTCAAAGCGTCGAATACACATTTTACAAGAATCATGATAATGTATTGATATTTTCTGAATTAGCTACTTAATAATGTCAATAAGACAATCATCAATAAACTCTCTAACCAAAATAACTATAATCTTTCATCTTTGAATTGAAATGCAACAATCTCAACCATTCAATAGATCTTAGTCTGTATATTCTTTGCTTTTTTGTTTTTTGATCCAACGGTGAAAAGGTGAGGACGGAGACATAGTTTTACCCAATCAACCGATAATTTTATATTGAGAAAATGTAGAAGGGCCCTTGAGACACTCCCCATCAATCAATCCTGCCAAACTCAAGGTCTCAAATAAAAGAAGCAAAAGTTAAAAAAAGCAGCTCCAAAGTTCACATTCGGAGCTTATTATATTCCCAATAAGGAAAGAGAAGATTTAGATAATCAGATATGCTTTTGAATATGCCCAAGAAAAATATCAGTTAATTAAAAAGCAATTGACACTTTTTACGTCCTATAGATTTTCTTTTACCGTGAAAGAAAGACTGAGTACTTTTTACCTCATACTTTAACAAATGACACTTAATCCTTTACCTAAATATTGTTGAGACATCTCATCAAATATTAAGGTAACTTTAGTCGTGTGTCCCTTAACCTCCGAAAGCTAAAATGAAAAAAAAAAAAAAAGCAAATATTGTCGGGTGTGTATATACACGCACACCACAATTATTTGCATGTTTTTAAAGGTTTCAAGTTTAACTTAAACTAACGTCAAATTGGGTTAGCCACGTATTTTATCAAAAAAATGAATAGTACTTGGAAAAAGCCTATTGGATAGAGTCAATTAAACAATGTTTGTGATAAAAATGTATAATTCATCTCATCTCTCAATTTTGCGATGACTGCATTGTATAATTAGCATAAAATAGACAAAATGTAAGCCCGGGTTGAAATGGCTTATATATATGGATGATGTGACATCTTCGATGAATATTCAATGCTATTAACTTCTTTTCTGTCCATATTACTTTACTTTTACTTTTTACCTAACCTAACCTACAATTTCTATTACAACACATATTGCAAAAAAAATTCTTTGTAAGATGAAAAGGGGGAATATCTATTGCATTTTGTTGTCGTGGCTTCTTAGAATCATGAGTTGATTTTCTTTCACTTTTGATTTGATGGTTAAAAAAGAACAGTATCATTTTTTCATTGCCAAAAATAAAATAGAAAATGGTGGCATGACTTTGTAGAATTACGAGTTAAAAAAAAAAGACTACTTTTTATCGTTTCATTTCAAATTAGAAAGCATGCAATAAATGATATTTTTTCTTCCGATAGTGATTCTTTGGCTAAATAATTAGTAAGGTAAAAATCAATTATTGTAATGCATAACCCTTTCATATTTTCACGATTTAAGTTGTTTAATTGTTTTTCAGTAGTTACATAAGAACTCTCAATTTTGGCAGTAACTAAATCTTTCTCCTTTTTAATAAAATTTGTTACTCTCTTCACTTCTTGCATTGTTACCTAACTTAAGTCCAACCACTAATGATGTTACCATAGATTTGTTCATTTTTACGATCATCTAGGGTATTAGGGGCTAAGTATTACTCCATTAGCATTGATAATTATCCTCGTATATTGCACAAAAAAAATGCAAAGGTATGATCAATCACAGGTCCTTTTGCACCTAGCACTGATGAGGGGAGCTATTTCTTTCTCCTAGCGAGTACTCGGTGTAAATGCCCAAAACTCCCATACTTTCCATTGATCAACAACCATTTTGTCAATGATAATTTAAACATACTCTAAACAATGAAAGTGGCACCATTTGTTATTAACTTGGGTTACTAAGATTATCAATGACAGGGACAAATTTCGTTTGATTAACTTATGCACAATTTCTTTTGATAAAAATAAAATTGGAAAGATACAAGATGGATTTGACATTCTCTAGACCAATTATTTGGTTAGGTTTCGGGGCAGTATCATTGGACCGATTTTAATGCCTAATCCATCCCATGCATCGAACAAGATATATTATTCTTAACAGTCCAACTCACTTGTACTCACATAGTTTATCTATAACATTTGAAAACCACATCAACTTATTTTTATAACTCGATGGCGAAGAGGAAAATACCCAACACGGTGCTGATAAAACAAGAAACAAACCGGCAATAAACTGCTCCACCTGCCAATCCCCAAAAGTCAATAACAAAGTGAAAAAGGAAAAAAAAACTATTTTTTCCTTTTTTTTTTCTTTTTTCGTTTTCTTCTGCAGAGCGACAGGCAGGGTGAGTGAAGATCGCCGGATTTGAAGGAGACAGACAGAAAGACGACTATCTATGTATGTGCAAGCAGTCAACCAGGAATTTTCATCAGCAAAGCTTTAACTCGCGGCCGTACTGGTTAACTTCCCTACCAAGCCAAGCTTGATTAATCATCATCAACAACTGTCCTGAGTTCCCCCCAAAGAGAAAAAAGATTTCCAAAATTTTTTCACCCTTTTCTTGAAAGAACCAGCGGCGAAAAATCATTTCTTTCGATGTTATTTGGGTTTATTTTTTTCGCCCCACTTTGAATTCGTGGCCACTTAAAGACAAAATGTCTGCCCTAGTCAAAAACCCATCTCCAAGTTTTCACAATCACAGTGTTGCTTGTCGGGGGGGTTCCTCGCTCTCTGTTTCTCCCTGCTCCTGCTTATCTCACGACCCGTCACTTTCTGTGTTAAGCAAAAGACCGAGCACAGCCCACTGAACGTGAAAACACCTCCAAATCAATCTCTCCATTTTTCTTGTACAAGAGCACCACCTCGGAGTAAAAATTAAAGAAACCCCAGAAAGCAAAAAGGAGAAAAGAGAGGAGAGAGAGAGAGAGAGAGAGAGAGAGATAGAGGGAGGGCAGAAAAAAACAAGCACACCTGATCTAAAATAAAAAAGAAAGCCAGGTCGATTGGGGGAGAGTCACCAGTCAATACTCAAAAGAAGAGAAGGGGAAGAAGAAGGAGGGGGAGGTGTTTGCTTTGTCTGTTCACGAAAGAAGCGATTTTTTTCAATTTTCTTTTTCTTATTGGGTTTTGCAAATGTCACAAGATTCTTCTCCTCAAGAGGAGATAAAGGCCACGATTGAGCAGTGGCGATGGTCAGAAATGCAAGGCCTTGAGCTCCTCTCCTCCTCATCTCCTCCTCACTCTCTCCTCTCCCACCACCCTCCAACAGAACCCAATTTGACACTCGAATCAGCTTCGAGTGTGCAGAGCGTACCTAAGAAAGCAGGAGAAATGGACGCCCACGATACAACTGCTAATAGTACCAGTGATGGTGCTGGTGCTAGCGTCACTACTGTTACTTCTTCTTCGCCACCACCTGAGTCCAAAGGGGATGGTGGGAGTACCAGTGTTGGGGGTGGCAACAGCGAAGAGAAGCCGAAAGATCTTCCTGCGGTTGGGTTCGGCGAGCTGTTCAGATTCGCTGATGGGTTGGATTATGTGCTGATGGGGATTGGGTCTCTGGGTGCGCTCGTACATGGGTGTTCCCTGCCTCTCTTCTTGAGGTTCTTCGCCGATCTCGTCAATTCCTTCGGGTCCAATGCCAACAACATGGATAAGATGATGCAGGAAGTCTTGAAGGTAATGCGCTAAAAAAGATATAAAGAAAGAAACGCAGGACTTTCGGTTTCCCACCCATTATCTGCTAATCGCACTATCACTGATCTTTTGTGCTTGTGAAACACTTGGCAGTACGCATTCTACTTTCTGGTGGTGGGTGCTGCAATATGGGCTTCTTCATGGGCAGGTCTCGATTCTCTCTCTCTCTCTCTCCGCCGCTTTGGTTTCTTCCCTTAAATGGGTTTTCCTGAAGTGTAATTCTTGAACTGAAGAGGTATGCAATTTGTGGTTGCAGAGATATCATGCTGGATGTGGACAGGGGAGAGGCAATCGACGAAGATGAGGATCAAGTATCTGGAAGCTGCCCTGAACCAGGACATACAGTACTTCGACACGGAGGTTCGCACCTCCGACGTCGTCTACGCCATCAACACCGACGCCGTCATGGTCCAGGACGCCATTAGCGAGAAGGTCTGAGGCCCAGCAACGGCAACACGTTTTCCAGTCTTCTCGTTACGCATTGAATTCATCTCCTCATCCTCTTGTTTCGATATCTTGTGCTGCAGCTGGGGAATTTCCTACATTACATTGGGACGTTCGTGTCTGGCTTTGTGGTGGGATTCACGGCCGTGTGGCAACTAGCTCTGGTCACCCTCGCCGTGGTCCCTCTGATCGCCGTCATTGGCGGGATCCACACCACCACTCTGGCCAAGCTCTCCTCCAAGAGCCAAGACGCTCTCTCGCAAGCTGGGAATACCGTCGAACAGGTAGACATCATTCCTTGCCCCTCCCCGCCCTTCTGTATGGTTTTTCGTTCCTGGGGCTCGCCGATTTTGATGGTGGCTGAGTATGTTGACAGACGGTGGCGCAAATACGAGTCGTTTTGGGATTCGTGGGTGAGTCAAGGGCACTCCAAGCATATTCCTCTGCTCTGAGGATAGCGCAGAGGATCGGGTATCGAACCGGGTTTGCCAAAGGAATGGGTCTGGGCGCCACCTACTTCGTCGTCTTCTGCTGCTACGCCCTCCTCCTCTGGTACGGTGGTTACCTCGTCCGCCACCACTTCACCAACGGCGGTCTTGCCATATCCACCATGTTCGCCGTCATGATCGGTGGCCTGTAAGTGTCTCTTGAGTCCCCGACTGTGTTATCTAGGATGAAAGTTCTTTCATGGTCTCTCTGCTGATTCTCTGTTAACTGGGGGCAGTGCATTGGGGCAATCGTTGCCGAGCATGGGGGCATTTGTGAAGGCGAGGGTTGCCGCTGCAAAGATTTACCGAATAATTGACCACAAGCCGAGCATCGACAGGAATGGTGAATCGGGTTTGGAGCTCGGCTCGGTGACGGGACTGGTGGAGCTGAAGAATGTGGATTTCTCGTATCCGTCGAGGCCTGATGTTCGGATACTCAATGACTTCTCTCTCACAGTGCCTGCTGGGAAGACCATAGCTTTGGTTGGCAGCAGTGGGTCTGGTAAAAGCACGGTCGTTTCGCTGATTGAGAGATTTTACGATCCCACTTCTGGTAATTTCTTGAAAACCTAACTAAAAATTCAACTTCTTGTGAAAAAAAGTCACTGAAGATGTTTGATGGTTGATTTTTTAATCCCATTGAAGATAATTTCCGTTCTCAGAATGAGTTGATTTATGCATGGTTGAAGAGAGAAATGTCAATGCATTACACTTTGTTGAAAAAAGAAGAAACTGTTTGTGTGTTAATAAACGAATGTGTTTCAGGGCAAGTAATGCTTGATGGGCATGACATAAAGACACTGAAGTTGAGATGGCTAAGGGAGCAAATAGGGCTTGTGAGCCAAGAACCGGCGCTTTTTGCGACCACCATCAAAGAGAACATCTTGTTAGGCCGGCCCAATGCAAGCATGGTTGAGGTCGAAGAAGCGGCCAGAGTTGCCAATGCACATTCCTTCATCGTCAAGCTCCCAGATGGCTTCGATACACAGGTTAGCAAATTATGCAGTCTATTTATTGGTTATGTTTTGCTCTCTTTTTAGGCTGTAATCAATACATGGTATTATTCTTGGGATGCCTTTGTTTTCCACTTTCCTGTTTGAAAGTTTAGGGAGCAAATCGCTGTATAAGAACATTGATTTCTTTAATTTAATTTGCTTTTTAATCTGACTACGGGGGTCATACTGATGATGTTGGTGATTTATAGGCATTTGATAATCTGTCTTTATGTCAGTTTAGAGAGGTGGAGGAGTGGGTGAAGTTGATCATTCCTTAAGCAAACACTTAATCATGGATTTTGACCAGGAAAGGTCCACTTTTTGTGGTAGATTTTTTAAAGAGAATTCATAATTGCTTAATTTTAAATTCAACCATTCATTTGGTCAACATCCGGGACCCAGGATTTCATTTCATTTTAAAATGTCAATGGAGGGAAGTGGTCGGTCTTGTAATGCAATTATAAAGAAGGTAACGTGCCTTATTCAACAGTGCATGTGCAGATATAGACAAAAGTTCTATATAGATTAGGCAGAAACCAAGTACTAAAGAAACATTTGAGGATGGAAGAGAAAATTCCCACGAGCACAGTGGGAAACCAGGAAAATAAGCGCATGAAGGGCATGGTATGAAGACGAACTACTTTAGCGAGGTGTATTGTTTCTATTAGGATGGTTACGTTTTGTTGAGTGGGCTAAATGTAGGAGAATCTGCCCTACCAGCAGGGACAAAGATCAAATAACATTGGTTATGAAGATGAAATTTTTATTATGGACTAAAAAAGGGAGCAATAAAGTAGAGAGAATGGTGGTCAAAGTGCAGAGTTGAGTAAAGTAAAATGCAGAATAAGTTTCGACTATACAAATGGGCTGAATGATGTTAAATTTCAACTTCTCGATGGAATTGCAATAGCAAAGCATTTTGGGACTGATTGCAAATTCCATACTTGAGAATTCCAAACCATACAACCACCCCCCCAGAGGAAAAAATAAAATGATAACTCAGAGGATAGTTGCCATAAACTCCAACATAGAGACTGAATCTTTGAGAGTTAATATCGCATATCTTATCTGAATGGGTCCAGATGGACTAATTATCACTTGAATGCGGTTTCTGTACTTCTCTTAGGGATTCTGTTCTAAAAATAAGGGGACAAGATCACTGAAAACTGATTAGTCATCTCTTAAATGACAGGTTGGAGAAAGAGGGCTACAGCTCTCAGGAGGGCAGAAGCAGAGGATAGCCATAGCGAGAGCAATGCTGAAAAACCCAGCAATATTACTCCTTGATGAGGCTACGAGTGCATTGGACTCGGAGTCAGAGAAGCTAGTGCAGGAAGCCCTTGATAGGTTCATGATAGGAAGGACGACCCTTGTGATTGCCCATCGCCTCTCCACCATTCGCAAGGCTGACCTTGTAGCTGTACTTCAGCAAGGTAGTGTCATTGAGCTCGGAACCCATGATGAGCTCTTCGCCAAAGGAGAAAATGGGCTCTATGCCAAACTTATCCGCATGCAGGAGATGGCACATGAAACCGCCCTTAATAATGCAAGAAAGAGCAGTGCAAGGTAAATTTCACTTCTAGTAGCTGTATTAGTCCTCCAAACATTCCCTTAAAACTTCTGTCCTTAGGGCACTATCCCTTGAGAACTTAAAGATGTGTTTTCAGACAATCAAACGAAACTTTTTCCGTTGCAGGCCCTCCAGTGCAAGAAACTCCGTGAGCTCCCCCATTATTGCACGAAATTCATCATATGGAAGATCACCATATTCTCGTCGCCTATCGGACTTCTCGACCTCTGATTTCAGTCTTTCTCTTGATGCATCTTACCCAAATTATAGGCTTGAGAAGCTTGCTTTCAAGGAGCAAGCCAGTTCCTTTTGGCGTCTTGCTAAAATGAATTCTCCTGAATGGGTTTATGCTTTGGTTGGGTCCATAGGCTCTGTTGTTTGCGGCTCTCTCAGTGCCTTCTTCGCTTATGTTCTAAGTGCCGTCATGAGCGTCTACTACAACCCGGACCATGCTTATATGATTCGGGAGATCGCAAAGTACTGCTATCTACTGATTGGTCTTTCATCAGCCGCGCTTCTCTTCAACACCCTGCAACATTTCTTTTGGGATATTGTCGGGGAGAACCTCACTAAACGGGTGAGGGAGAAAATGCTGGCAGCAGTGCTGAAGAATGAAATGGCATGGTTCGATCAGGAGGAAAATGAGAGCGCAAGGATTGCAGCAAGGCTATCTCTTGATGCCAATAATGTCAGGTCAGCGATTGGAGACCGTATATCAGTGATTGTGCAGAACACAGCCCTCATGCTTGTTGCCTGCACTGCAGGATTTGTCCTGCAGTGGCGCCTTGCCCTTGTCCTTATTGCTGTCTTTCCAGTGGTTGTTGCAGCTACTGTTTTGCAGGTTGGTGTTTTCCTAACCAATGTCATTAATGAGTTTCAGCATGTCTTGTGTTCAAGCTCTGAGAGTTTGCCTTAGTACCCTTACATATACGCAATATTCCCCCTTATTTATTCCTGTTTCTTCACTTTTGACAGAAAATGTTCATGAACGGCTTTTCGGGAGATCTTGAAGCTTCCCATGCTAAGGCCACGCAACTAGCTGGCGAAGCCATAGCCAATGTAAGGACAGTCGCGGCCTTCAATTCTGAAGCGCAAATTGTGGGTCTTTTCTCCTTCAACCTTCAAACTCCGCTTCGGCGCTGTTTCTGGAAGGGACAGATCGCTGGAAGTGGATATGGGGTGGCCCAGTTTGCACTCTATGCTTCGTATGCTCTTGGCCTTTGGTATGCTTCATGGCTTGTGAAGCATGGGATCTCTGATTTTTCGAAGACGATACGCGTCTTCATGGTCCTTATGGTTTCCGCAAATGGAGCGGCAGAAACATTAACTCTTGCTCCTGACTTCATTAAGGGCGGTAGAGCCATGAGATCAGTATTTGAACTTCTTGACCGGAAAACTGAGATTGACCCTGATGAGCCAGATGCCACGCAAGTCCCGGATCGCCTCCGTGGGGAAATCGAGTTCAAGCATGTGGATTTCTCTTATCCATCCCGTGCTGATGTGCCAATCTTCCGTGACTTGACTTTCCGGGCCCGTGCGGGAAAGATCCTTGCACTTGTAGGCCCCAGTGGATGCGGCAAGAGCTCGGTCATTGCACTGATTGAGAGATTCTACGAGCCAAGCTCTGGGCGGATCATGATTGATGGGAAGGACATTAGGAAGTACAATCTCAAGTCACTAAGGCGGCACATTGCAATGGTTCCTCAGGAGCCATGCCTTTTTGCTACCACCATTTACGAGAACATCGCATATGGGCATGAATCGGCTACTGAGGCCGAGATTGTGGAGGCTGCGACCCTAGCCAATGCCCACAAGTTCATATCAGGGCTTCCTGATGGATACAAGACATACGTCGGTGAGAGAGGAGTTCAACTCTCTGGAGGACAGAAGCAGAGGATAGCCATTGCTCGAGCGCTTGTGAGGAAAGCGGACATAATGCTGCTTGATGAGGCGACCAGTGCACTCGATGTTGAGTCGGAGAGATCTGTGCAGGAGGCATTGGACCGGGCTTGTGCTGGGAAGACGACCATTGTGGTGGCCCACCGGCTATCGACCATCAGGAATGCCCATGTCATTGCGGTTATCGATGATGGGAAAGTGGCTGAGCAAGGTTCGCATTCTCAGCTACTGAAAAACTATCCAGATGGAACCTATGCAAGGATGATACAGCTACAGAGATTCAGTCACAGCGAGGTGATCGGAATGACTTCAGGCTCAAGCTCTTCGAGGCCGAAGGAAGATGGGGAAAGAGAGGGCTGATGAGTTTTGATACCCAAGGGGAATTTCCTTATACCCCATCATATGTTTTTGGAACTCTTTTTTTGTTTTTTGTTTTTTGGGGCTGATTACGTATAGTATAGGGATGTGTATTATTATCTAATTGTTCTTAGCTATATATGTTCTCACCAAAATTTGGAAAATGCTCTCTATGAATGATATGAGCTTCTTCGAGTTTGTTTGGGTCAAAAGCACACAAACTTGCAGTTTGCATGACATGAAGGAAGTCAATGAACACATTAAGATAATCGAAAACAGGAAGTCGTAATCTTTTCTGATTTCTGGCATGACCATGCTGGTTTGAACGGCGGAGGCGGTGCCCTTTGTCCCGTCGAGGTGTAGAATCGCGTCATCCCGAGTCGGGACGCCCAATAAATTTGGCAGAAAAATCTTTCCTGTGAACAGGATTGACACAAACCGGTCGCGATCCGCACACACGGAACATCGAAGGCAGGTGCGAACTGCGGATCCTGTCTGAACCAGATCGATCGGCATGCAATTATACACGGCGAACACGAATGATGGGGGGCCTCGTGGGGAGCATAATAATGGAGGTGGTTGCACATGCGCGCGCGCGGAGTCGTGAAGACAAAGATGGCGACACTGAAAGCGAGAGTGAGCAGCAACAAAGGAAAGAGGACAAGGAAGGAAAAGGGCTCTCTCACTCAAAGAGATCGTCCATGCACGCAACGCAAACACGAGCACAGCCAGTGGCTTGGTGTTAGCCTGTGGTGGACAAAAAGCGTAAGAGAGACGGAGAAAAGAACCGATATAGAGAAAATGACAGGTTTGGATGATGGCGTTGCTGTGGTCCCTTCTGGTCCCTTCTTTTTTCGCCCTTTCTCTTCTTTTCCTACAGAATTCATTTTGGCTATCTGAGCTGGGAATTATGAGTTCACGGACGGGGGAAATATTTTGGCAGAGCCTGGGTCCATCGGCGTAAATTTTTCTTTTGCCAGGACCTGATTCCAATGGACTAAATGCATTGCCACCGTCGAGATCTCTGGAGCTCGCTTGTGCGGGCGATAAAATCAATGATCGAGAGTCATTTGGTCCGGTGGGTTCGAGTCGAGAGAAGAAATTCTGAGACCGTCTTTGTTCTTTTTAGCTTTACCCCTTTCTTGGCTTTGTCTTATATTTAAATGTTGGCAATCATACGAAAAACAGCAGTAGAGACAGAACGTCTGAAACACGAATGATCGATTATGGTCCTCGTGACATTTTCTTTTTGGCTGCTCTCTGAGATTATGGGATTTTGTAGCAGTAGAGGAAGAAAGTAGCATTTTAAATTGGCGGGTGCGATCCAGAGTTGTTAAGGACCCCACGATCTAAAGCTGCTGAAGAAAAGTGATGCTCTTTTTCGCTGCGTTCGACCTCTCCTGCAGTGACATTCATCAGGCGTGATCGGATCAATCCTTTTGTTTTGAATGAGCAACAGTGGGGGGAAAGAAGAAGTTGTCCTAACGAGAAGTTGGTGCTTCATCTATAAATCTTGTCATCGAATACCATATAATTACGTGGACCCACGATGCTACCCACCCGAGCAACGATCTAGATAACTCTGCTATGTCGTTCTGGGTCTAGTTTCCTAGAGTATCCCAATTTTGGGTGTGGTTCTAATCTACCTTTTTCTTTTGTTTAAAAAAAATAAAATCTAAATTTAGGCTCCGTCCTAAATTTGTTTCCAACTTTATTTTTGGAATGAATGCACTAAAAATCCTAAAACTTGTTACGGAAGTACCATTGAGTCTTAGAATTTATAAAAAGTGGAATTAAGGGTGCGAATGGTAACGTTTACATTTTTTTTTTGTTAGGGAATGAAAAAAAAAAAGTATTTCATTAACAATTTTTCAACAAAAGAACGCGTTTGGTAACGTTTGTTGGGAATAAAAATGAATAAACACGTTTGGTAAATTTTATTATTTTTTTTTTTTTTTTAATTTTTTAAACATTTTTATTTTATTTTTCATTTTTTTCCTTTCTTTTTATTTTTTTTTTTTCGGCGGTCACCGGCCTCCGGCGATCGGCCGACGGGGCGGCAGCCTCGCCCAGCCACGGCGAGGCTCGGCGGCCCTCGGCGAGGCCGAGCCTTGCCGTGGTTGGGCGAGGCTTGGCGTCGTCGCGGCGGGCGAGGCCGAGCCTCGCCTGGCCGGGCGAGGCCGAGCCTCGCCATGGCTGGGCGAGCTCGGGCTCGCCCAGATCCGGCGAGGCTCCGACGGAGTGAGGAGTCGCCGGAGAGAAGGAGGACGAACGAAGGAGAAACAACAATTTTTTTTTGTTTTTTTGTTCTTTTCATTTTTGTTCCTTTCGGGCGTCCAAGAAGTGTTTCTCAAGGCCAGAAACAACAATTTGTTGTTTTTTTTTTTGTTCTTATTTTGTTAATAAAAAAAAAAAAAAAAAGAATGTAAAACACAACAAACGCGTTTCATTCTTTTTTTGTTCCTAACAAAATCCATGAAGTGTTAAACGTTTCTTTGGAACGTTTCCATGCACGCCCTAAATCTTAAAACTTATCAAATTTGAGCAATCAAGTCTTTCTGTTAACTCCGTCCAACTTGACTAATAGAAAATACCAACAATATTTTTAAATATTTTCTCTCTCCTACGTGCTAATAACATGGCTAAAACATGAAATATGAACATAAAAAAGTCATTTTGGTCTATTAGAACAAATTGTATTTAAATTAAACTTAAAAATAGGCACTTTTCTTTTTTTTTTAAAGGCAAGAAACTAGGTGACTGAGGGCCTGGCCCCTTGTTTGTAGTCGTTGAGGGTCGCTGGCCACATTAGCCCTCCCCCACCCTTGTCGGCCTTTCCTAATGATGATGGTTTGGCGGTGGTGGCAATGAAGGCGATGGCAACGAGGGCTTATAGCCCTCAGGCCTGATATCTCGTTGTATCAAAAATTAAATTTGGATCAAAATGATGGCGTTTTAACCATATTATCACCATGTAGGATAGAGAAAATGATAATAGAAATTATAGCAATATTTTCCGTCAACCAAATTGGATAGAATTAACTAAAAGACTCGATTGACTTGATAAAACAAACACAATTAGATAATAATACACATCATTAACTTGCCTATTGCGATGGGGGTGGAGGAGGTTATCATGTTTAACAACATCAGCTTGATGCAATGAAAACCATTGTGGGGGAGGAGGAGAAACAAATTAGGATTAGAAATGATAGTTAACATTGTTTTGGTTGAAAATCGTCGGAAGAAATCATGATGGAGAGTAAATGTGTCATATAGATATAAATTTGGAATTATTTATGCTATAAGGATAAGTTCAGTATAAATGTGTTACAATAAATATAATTTTAGGTTTTCGATGTCTCACAAAAAATTTAAGATAAATTTATCATAGTGGACATAGTTTAGAATTTTTGGCCACTTTTTTCCATTGCTGTCTGACCTTTCCGGACAAGAAGAAGATATGAACGCTAAGCTATCCCGGCTGTGCAAGGTGACAAGCAGGTGGCAAAAAGAAAAGAAAAGAGTGGCAGAGAATTTAAGAAGGCGAAGGAACGAACGATTGAAAGCAGTACCAAGGTGTGCCAGAGAGAAGAAACAAACAATTTGAGACGTTTAGTCGCAGTATGAACACGACCAAATGGGAACGACAGAAGGGGAAGACTCCAAACTGCATTTCGTGCGTATCTTTCTGACCTTCCTGTGTAATAGAAAATATAATGATATCTAACAAAGTGGTGGGCCGAATACGACCTAATTAATTGAAAAATTGTGGGAAGTGATGGATACCGAAGATTACATAGAATAACTCCAATTTAGATTTATATACGTCTCCCGACAAGTTAGCGTGAGTGCTACGCCACCCTCATGGTGCTTTCGTTCTATATCGAAGACGACATTATGCACTTATCATTTGTATCATCAAACTCTTTTAATAAGGACTAAATAAGATGCCAATCACGACAAATATAAAAGCGGAGGTGTTTTATATAGTGCAAAACACGAAAGGACTGGGAATTTATATAGAAGAGCGAAGATCAATTTGAGCGATCTCACTGCATTAAGAATGGGACTTTTGTATTAATTTAGAGATGTTCTAGCTGATTACAAAAGGATAATCAGAATAGAAATCGAATATTGATACAATGGCGATATCATGGCAACTAACTAAAAATGTTGATTCAAAACTCTGTTAATTCAGCACTTCCTATTACTGCCCCGCAAGGCCAAGGAATGATTAAGATTGACACTGATAGAATCAACCAGGCTCAGAAAGTTCAAATTTTTCAGACTAAAAGAATTATGGACAGCCCTAAAACCAAATTCCAGCAAGAATGTGTTCTTATTTATCTGGCTGAAAGCAACCGACAGAGAATTTATGATTTTTGTATGTGCCTCAAAATGGCGATTGAAATCCAAAATAATACACTGCCAAATTGACTAGCCATATCTGTTCTAAACTATCTGAAGTTTACAAAGAATAAAAATTTCAGGGGGATAAATAAATGGACGAAGGTTGAAACCTACAATTGACCGGCTACAAAGAACCCTGGACATGTAATTAGATTAATGTTTACTCCAGCTCAACTAACTTGACTTCATATTGCTCACCGGATGAGAGTATTTTCACACTAACCATGCCCTTTTGCCACTCATCAAGCCCCACCAATATCAACCTCTGCGCATTTATCCGAGCCGCCCGCTTGAACACCCTTCACCAACACAAGGAGTAATCAGAGGCAACAAACCAAACTTGTTCATTTGGTAGAAAATTGCAAATTACATACCATTTAAGGGGTTTGCTCTCCAAAACCAAGTCAACACTTTGATTTTTCTCCCTGAGTATAGTGGCGACAGCAGCAGCAGCTCCTTGAAGATCACTGTCCAGGGCACATACTATGTTCTCTACTTGATGGTCTAGCTTCGGCAGGAGACCCTTCTCCTTTAACAACTACCAAAGAAGGGGAAGCTCTTCATGAATCATGCAAAATTGGAATATGACATTTCAGATTTTACCTATACTGACTACTCTTGCACCTTTTTCTTTCCTTTAATGTGACATTTAAGCATATAGACACCAGCAGAGCACATATAATCACGTCTAGGTGTATACATCAGCAAAGCACATAAATTTTTCTGCACGTGCACACCCTATTGACCCAGTCATGAGACTCACCACAATGAAGCTCAAACAGCTTGTAACTAACTTATACTTGAGGGGGAGAAAGCTGAATGCCCAGATAAGTAAGGAACAGATAAACGAATACCCACAACTAGAATATATGGTGCATAAAGCTGGAAGAAGGTAAGCCAACGGATTACTAACTGCGCAAATCTAAAAATAGAACCACCAGTCACCAAGCCTTGTTATCGACAGGAAAATGCACTAAGAAAATACTCTTCTTTGATGACCACTCGATTAAATCTTCCATGAATATAAGAACTTGCAAGGTAAATAAACCACTATCAACGAAAGTTTCAGAAGTATCCAGGAACATACTTCCACTATGACAGCATCACCAAATCCAAAGCCACAAGCTGGAAGATCATCACCGCCAAAAGTAGAAAGCAATCTGTCATATCGCCCGCCGCCGCATATCGCTCGCAACTTTCCTTCTCGATCAAAACCCTAGGAAAGATTGACCGTTTTAAAAATGAAAAGACAGCCGGTTATTAACATCAAACTGGTCATTTATTAGCAAGGAATGAGGTATTCTACGAACATGCCTTATGTGAATATTAACCACAGGTTCATAAATATTTGCACACAAATTGCACATTTGCCTTGTTTTTCTCTCAGGTAAGTTTCCCATGATTGACCCATATATGCAATAAACGAGCAGCAATTGCAATAGCAGCACTATGGAATTCATATAACTGACCTTAGAACAGTGCATTTCTTATCATGGATATGCTGACGATAGGACAAACATGCATAGATGCCACAAGGCAAGTACAGACACTGACCAAAAAAAAATGAAAGTACAGATTGACCTTGAAAACATCATGAGAAGAATACCATGGACCACAAATGGAACAGACGTGAAACTACAATTCTCCCCAACAAATTTTCTCTTTCCTCATGTCGTGTTAAAAGGTATCGTGAATAGTCTTCACCTCAAATACGATACCAGTGTAGTAGGCAAGCCCTCGAACAACAGATGCATCAAACTGAATCCACTCTGAATAACCAAACTTTTCAGCAAGGGAGAATAATTGTCTCAGATCGGAAATTGCTTCCCCTGAATCTCCGAGAATCTCTACATCCATAGAAACAAAGTGTTCCCAATCTGATTCAGACAATGCTTTAATGATATCTTCATTGAGTTTCCTTGACAATACTCAAAAGACCCAAGGCATATGGATCTTGTACAAACCTTGTGCAAAGGGATTTGAGTAGCATGTAGAATCCTCAAATTGTTAAGATTTTCAATAAGGCCATCCCACTAAATAAAATGATAGAAAAAGGGGTAGGAAAAGGTCCGAAAGGATAGGTTCTACAAAAACATGCCCTTGTGTATGAAAACTTAATCTCATGACAAACTATTACAGGAATCATTTTGCAAATTCTAGTTATTTGGTCATTACTATGTGAACACCAAAAAACTTCCCAAGAGAAACTGACCTTCCAACTTTTCCAGTGACTTTATGGAGAGAACTTGGAGAAGGTCCTCAATTGCTACCTCGGACATTCCAGCAAGCTTCAAATTTTTCTTGATATCCTCCACTGGAATTTTCCCAATCTGCTTTCATGGCAATGCCCCAAGAGGAGAAAATGGAATAAATTGTTCAGTAAAAATTTATAATGAATTCAAGAATAATGCATCTAATGTTCAGCAGTGATCTTTAGTTTTCCCATCATATGAATACAAAAATCAAAAAATCACACCAGGCAATATAGTATGAACTCTTTTCCTTTTTCCCATCCATGATCTTGTTGCTTCTAAATGTCTGCTATTTAGAATCATTTTCTAGAGATGAGAACAGAATAAAGACTACCACATTGAAGCGAGTAAAAGTACAGGAACCAGAAGAAACTTGTTAGCATATCAAGTTCTAATACAAGGAGTAAATGGGACTAACCTTGTCTATGATTACACAAACCTGGCCAAATGAATCTTCTGGAACAGAATAGGACCTCAAAACTTCCTGCAGAACCTGATCAGACACCAAAAGATATCATTCTTTCACAATTCCTCAAATCATAAGCATGGAATGAGTTAACCATGCAATGGCTGAAATAAGCTTCAACAGAGAACTTTCTATTATATGGTCATATAAATGAAGAAATTAAGAAGTGTGGCCTTAACAACCAATCAAAATCACACAAAGCTCCTCCAAAATGGTGATGGCAATAATAACAAGAACAATGACCAAAGTCAACCAGATAGGAATATGATCCTAACAACTAAATGTGACAAAATTAAGACTAACCATATTTCATCAACTGATTATGAAGACATATTTCAAATTACTGAAGAGAGCAGCACTATCAGAGTGAAATGAATAGCAGTGCACTTAATCTAGTGTTAGTTCCGGTGTTTCCATGGTTATGTCTTGAAGGATGAGGTCCTCTCTATGCAACAGAGCCCCTTACTACATTTAATCAACGCCATTAACAATTTGTACAAATCACATTCATTGGCTCTACACATGAATTATCTAGTAATAGGTCTTTCACAATGGGATCTACCTATCCACTTTAAGGATCCATCACTTCTGCTAGAATTTCCATTCTTCAAATGACCCTCCGAGGTAAAGTTCTTAACCCATTTTTAAAGGAAAAGTACAACTTTAATGCACTTAAAATATAGGAAATAGACTTGCGACTGGTTGGCCCAGATCAACCAAGAACCTAGAAAAATTAAATTATGCCAGAACAATTGCATCAAGGTATGTTCAAAGAGTCTTTATGCATACAAAAAATATGCATACCTTTCGACTGGAGACCTTAAATCCAACGTCAGATGCAGTAACTCCAATTCGCTTAAAGAAAGTAATAATTGAAGATAGAAGTTCTGCTTCAGCCTAGTGAACAAAGATCATAAGGAAGAGTCTTATGAAAAGTTAATTGAGATACAACTGCATCCAACGTATTGAAAAAGAGTAGATAATGGTGAGTTTATTATAACAATTATGAATCATTCTACAAGAGACAGAGAAGAAAAAGAAGAAAGTTGTCCATGTCATGGGCAACGGGGAAAGACAGTTTCTTTCATTAGAGCCAAGAGAATGTTTTTACCCCTCAATTCTTTCTTTCTATGCTTTTCCTTATGTTGAATATCATTATGAGAGGCTTTGAGTCTTCTTTGTCCAAAAAAGTAGGCCAGACGGTCAAGTTGATACAGAGCTTAGCATAACTTACCGTGACCTCAGGTACTCCGATGATGTCCATATTCCATTGATAATGCTCACGACGGCGACCCCTAGTCATTCTTTCATATCGCCAACACTGCCCTATGGCAAACCATTTGAGCGGAAGAGGTGCAGATTTTCTGGACAGAGAAAAACATGGAGATCAAATTCTGGCATCTGTACCTGGATACAAAAATCATAACTAGAATAAATAAGCAATAATAGAGAGACGCGAACTGATCTGGGGAAGATTAAGAATGCGTAAATTATTTATTTTTAATACATTACCCTTTCTGTATCACCAGCCTCGCAAGAGAAGGGGTGAGCTCAGGCCTCAAGGCGACACGGCGATTCCCCCGATCCTCAAAACAGTATAGCTGCATTAGACACGATTCTTCATTTTAAAAGAGCCACGGTCGAAATGCGAAGCTGAATTAGCCGGCAAAACAGAAACTATATGCAAAGCAGTACACTTTCAATCCAACCACAGACCCCCAATGCAAGCACTATATTTTTCTCGCCGTGCGTTAAATTCGATGAAACACATTACATATTTCATCAAAAATACTAACTTGGTCCCTTATCTCCTCTCCTGCTTTTCTGATGAACAAGGCCTCCGACTCCAGCACCGGAAAGTCGACCTCCTCGAACCCAAACAGCCGCGAAACCTGATAACCCCAACATCATCGTAAACAGAAATCGACAGAGCTTCCTCGATCATACTCGGGGGAAGATCAAACCGCTAACCTCTCTGAAGTTGTGGAAGAGCCAGCTCCGGAGGCGCATGTCCTCGGGTGGGAAGTCCCTGGTGCCTTTCGGGGGGTTGACGTCTATCTTCTGGACTTCGTCGGCGAACGGAGGAGGGGCCAGGGCTCCGGTTCTGCCGCCGCCACCGCCGCCGCCGCCTCCGCGGTCAGTGTGGGACTGGGCGGAGGAGAGGGAAGAAAGGGGTCTAGGGCTGGGGGAGAAGAGGGGGAGGTTGAGGGCGGTGGGGCGAGGAGAGAAATGAGGGAAAGATGAGAACATGGGAGGGAGGAATGGTGTGAAGTAGCAGCTGAAGCGGGGTTGGAGGATGAGGAGGGAACATGGCTTCGCCGGCATCGTTGGTCTCTCTCTTCTGTCTCTGATTCTCCGAGAGAGAGAAAGAGAGAAGATAGAATTGCAGTCAGCTCAGTTTCCTCCGATTTTTTATTTTTTATTTTTTACAAAAACTCTAGAAAAGCTTCGATCTAATAATTTTTAGGTTAATGTCTTGAAAAACCCCAAACTGGTACATATACGACAAATTTACCAAAAATTATTTTTTTACCATAAAAATCCCAAACCCAGACACCTACGACAAATTTACCCCGATCGACCTTAAAAACCCTAAACTTATACATTTGACAAATTTAAAGCCCAAATTAATTTATTTAGCCACAAAAACCCGAAACTAAGTAAATTTGTGACAATTATACCCTATGCTAAATTAGATTAATACCACAAAAAAATCACAAAAATTGGAAACTGTGACAAACAGAGTGTAAAATTCCAAATTGATATACCAATCAACTGTCACGTGTCATTTAACTTAATTAAAATTTAACAAAAACTAACAGAGGATAAATTTATCACAAGTGTTCCGGTTTGGGGTAAATTTGTCAAAGATATACCAGTTTGGGGTTTTTGGTGGTCAAAAAAATAGTTTGGAGTAAATTTATCACAAGTGTACCAGTTTGAGATTTTTTAGGGTATTAACCCTAATTTTTATCCCTAGGCCGTTAATTTTGTCCTTTTGTGTTACGTTTAACTGTTCCTTATTTTTTTTTATGAGAATCATCTAAGATTCGAGTATTTTAATAAATTTAATTGTGGGGATTCTAATTTGAAAGAATATTATTGAAATCCATTTATTTGTGATGTCTCTATGAAGTTCAATATCCAATAACTCCTTCAAACATACTATTTTTTTTTTTAGTTCACGTCTTTCTTAAGGAAATTCTTTGGTTAAAATTATGAACTCTTTTACTATTATCATTATACTTAAGGTATGCTAGTTAACAAAGATTACCGACAAGGTTCGAATTGGGAAGTGTCGGAATTGAATTGGGAAATCGAATCGAAATTTCAAAATTAACAAATTTGTCACCACAACCTTATTAGTGTGCACATGATTTAAATCTTAAATGATTTGAAATAAATTGTTTGGAAGGTGTAGGTGAATATATGTTGTCTAGAATATGTTGATATCCTTGTTACCCAAGTGGCAAGGTATTTGAATATGTACTTGAGATGTGGATTCTTGACATAATTATGAATTTATATTATGATGCATAGTCACAAAAGCTAAAAGTGTTAAAATGTCTGTTGACATCTAATTTTTGATAACCCTAAGAAAATAAAAATAAAAATCACAAATAGAAAGAAAAAACAGGGAAAAATCGATCTGATTGATTATGCATGGAAATTTGAAATTCTGATGAATATTCAGATTTTGATAAATGCAGAAGCAATGAAAAATTAGGTGAATAAATGGCAAGGGTTTTGATAAAAGGGAAAGAATCGAAACAAGATCGAATTGATTGCGAAATCACACTCCGATATGCAACCAAATAAATACAATAGAAGATGGAAACTCGGAAAATACCATAAAAAGCGGCTGTCTAGAATCACTATAGAATAAGCCACAATTTTCGTGACAAGGGGGGCGAGAATTAAAAAGAGATTGAAAGAATTCGTGTAAAGAGATAATTTGTGCAAAGAGAGAATTCGGCCCCGTTTGGTTCAAAGATTTCAGAGCGCTTTTAAAGGGGCTTTTTGCAAAGTTCTATGGGAAAAAATTTTGGTGTTTGGTTCAAAGATTTGGAGGTGTCATTGGCCAAATGTTGACATTTGAAATGCTGAAAGCCCAAAGCACGTGGAGACCTGCTTTGGGCATTCAGCATCTGCGGAATGCCAGTCCTCTTATTAATGAATTTCTTTTTTCTAGACATATATGACCATGTTTACTATCATGAAATGACTCTTTTTAGTTAAATTTGTATGAGATGAACTTGGTTTTATTTTTCTTAATGAGGACCTCCTTTTTTATATGTGGCGCTTACTCAAAAAAATTAGCATCCACAATTAGTCACTTCACCATCCATCGAATAAGTTCACCTTTTTTTTTGGTCATTTTTATCTTTTGACAATCAATAACCCAACTTTTTATCAATACATTAGAATGATTATTGATTAACGAAGATGATTAATACTACAATAATTAAAAAAAAATTATTCAAAATTGAAAACAAACCTAAAAGAACCCTAGGCCAAAAGTTGAGCTTTGCATCTAATATATAATCAAATTCTTTTAATATAATTTTTAAATAAATTTACTAATATATATCTTTTACATTATTCTCAACATGAAAATGTAAAAGGTTATATAGTCATTGTTTCTTTTTTGCAATTTTAAAAATACTAAAACTAAAAAAATTAATTTGGTCACACTAAATGGCTTTTCAAATATATGTTTACCAAACAGTCTTGTATTTCCCTAAATCACTTTTCAGTTATAGTTTACCAAACAGTTTAGCATTTTGGAAAACCCCTTTACCTCAAAGGTATTTGCATTTTCCTAAGGGCATTTCCCCAAAACAAAACCAAACAGGCCTTTCGCTTGCAACCTAAGGCTTCGTCCGCTACGCCCCCGCCGTCCGGCCGCCCTTAGCGACGCCCGCGCTTGACCTCCGTCGCTGACTCGTAGCACCGCCACCATGCCGTTGCCGACGCTCGCGCCCGACGCCTCTCTCTGCACCCGCCGTTGTCGTGCCCGCTGTCGCCGCGATCTACTGCCCGCGCCGGACTTCCGCGCTGCACCACCACAGTAACTTGACGCCGTCGCCACTCACCACCGCCCAAACAGCCTCCGTTTGCACACCCAGCGACCTCCGCATCTCCGTGCCTACACCAGCAGCGCCGGATGCCAGAAGGCCCGACGCCGACGCCCCTGCTTCGCCTCCACCGGCAGCGTTTGACGAACCGCGCCACCTCCGCTCCGCTTGACACCACGAGCAGTGACTCGCTCTCCTCCACTTGCGGCGCCGCTCGAACGCCGCGCCCGCTCGTGCCTCGCCCGACAATCGCGCCCAGCTCGCTCGCAATCCGACGCCCCACGCCCAGCCTCCCCCTCTCGTCCTCGGCGACCACCCGACGCCGCACCTCCGTTCGCCGCTTGCAGCCCACGCCACCACTGTCGCCGCCTGTCGGTTCGCCCGACGCCCACCGGTCTGCCTTCGCCCGACGCTGCTCGAACGCCGCGTACACCCCCCGTCGTCTGCATTTTTCCAAATTGCTGTCCCCCTTAGGTAGTTTAGTTTATTTTATTTTTCATTTATTTATTTTAGCTTAGTTATTTAAATTGGGACATTGAATCCCAAGATTTATTTTATGAATCTTGTAGGGATTAACCACAAGGGTTTTGTCCAAAATTATTATAATTATTAATTTGATCCGTAAAAGGTCGATCATTTTTTTTTAATTATATTAATTTTTGGATTTTTTTGATAGTATTTTAATTGTTAAATTATTATAATTATTAATTTGATCCGTAAGACTTCGGATCAGATTTTTAATTATTTTGAACTTTTTTTATGTCGTGATGTTTAGGGTTAAAGTAATTGTTAATTTAACCCGTGAGACAACATGTTATTTTTTCGATTATTTTAATCCTTTATTTGTTGGATATGTTGATTGTTTAGATGTAATGTTTATTTGATAATGGGAAAATCTCAAATAAGGGCCTGAAGTGGGTTCATTTTCTCAAAAAAGGACCCAAAGTGGACACTGTATCAAATAAGGACCCAAAATGGCTAATTTTGTCTCAAATAAGGACCCAAACTTTCAATTTTATTTATAGCTTGGGGTAGTTTTGTCCAAGAACATTTTTCTTTAATTTTTTTTCTTTCTTCATCTTCCTCACACCTCCTCTTTCACTCTACATTGCCTCCTTCTTCAACACCATAATCAGGGCCCCTACCGGTGACCTCGTGAGCTTCATGTCATCACGTAGTTGGTCCTAGACACAAGAAGTCGGATTGGAGTTTTTTGCTACTGGCCACCTTCTCGAATGCTAAAATCCTCAGTTCCTCAAGATACATCAAATCTCGGCTCGCTTGTACTCAGCCTAAAGCTCGGATTGACCTCCATCTGACGACAACAATGTTGGATTTTCAATCAGGGGCAGCGGTCGATGAGGTCAAGAGCTCGAATAGGACTTGTCATGTCAATGGCGACAATGGGGCAATGAAGTACATTAGTTTTTACTGTTAATGATGTCAGATACGACTAATGATCAATCTCAAGATGGGGTATCAATTGAGGAAAAGAGTTGTGTTGATGAGAATGGCAAGAGTGTGAGTGGGTGTCTCCAGACTAGGGATTATTGAAAGGAGCCATTGGCATTGCAAAGAGGAAGGGGGATCTTTGAAAGATTGAATTTACGCAAAAGAGGCAAACCCAAATTTGAAATTGATGAGGCAAACTCTTGCCGAGGTTGAAATAGTTGCCAACTGCAACAAAATTGTTCTTTGGCGTGAAATTGTTGATCACCAAGTTTTAATTGAATAGAGGCATAAGTTAGTCAAACAAGACAATCTGGCGATGCTTGGATATTGCTACTCCGTTGTTGGCAAGCAAGATCGAAAACGGCACAAAAAATTGCAGTTGCTGGGTTAGCCGGAGGCCTGGAATAAGTGGAGTACGTCCCCAAAGGGATTAGTTGCATAGCTTGGGAGTTGGACAAGAAGTTGAGTCTCAGCAAAAGTAGATTCATCTTATGGCTTTGAGATCAAAATTTGCGATGAATGTTGGAATAAAAAGAACTTATTTTTTAAATCTTATTTCGGCTTCATGGAACTGTCTACAAACCATTTTGAGGAGCGAAATTTAAAATTTTCAACGAGTTAGATTAGACTATGTTGGAATGGCTCGTGTTAAAGAAAACCCAATCTTGGTCATACAACGAGATGACACAAAGAGCGATGGAGGGGCTGATAATGGAGGTGGTGTAGAGAGTGAGAAAGATGAAGAAAGAAAAAAGAAGAAAGAGAGACAAAAAATAAACAACAATGTTCTTGGACAAAAGTACCCCTGGCTGTGAATAAGATTAGAAGTTCAGGTTCTTAATTGAGAGTAAGTTAGCCACTCCGGTCCTTATTTGAGACACCGTCCACTTTAGGTCATTTTTTGAAAAAATGGCTCTACTTCAGGTTCTTATTTGAGATTTTCCCTTTGATAATTGCTTGTCTTGAAAAGAACACTAAAAAATATAAAAAAAAAAAAAATCAAAATCTTGCATTGGAATATGTTGATTTCATAAAGTAGGGTTGCGTTTTTAGATTGCATGTTTTGATAAGTTTTGGAATAGATTAGGATTGGTTTTGAATAATTTTTTTTTCATAGATAAAGGCTTAGATATCTTCACCCATTTTAATAATCTCATTTTTCTAAAAAATAGTTTTCTAAGATAAAATAGGGTTTAAGTCAAATTAATCCCTAAAATAAATTAGAAAATTATTCATTTTAGATAGTTTAATTAGGGTTTTTATTAATTCCGAATTTCAATAAAAAATACAAAAATATTAGGTGCATGTCAAATAGTTTGCATAATAGGTTCATTTAATTAGGATTTGCTTGTTAGTAAAATTAGGTCATGTAGTTAAAGTGCATGTTTTAATTTTGAGATAAAAGAAAACCCAAAAAATTGTGTGCTTCGTGTGTTTATTTCTTTTGATGCAATTTGTTTAATTCTGAGTGTTTAATAATAATTAAGCACCAGTGTGATCACCATATTGTATGATAGTAATTTAGGTTAAAATAAATCCAAGCTACCTGCAAAAACATTTTTGAAAATAAAAAGAATGGTATCGAAAGGGCATTAGAGATATCTGGTGTAATCAAGTTCCCGTACCCAAAGTCTCTGGTTCGTAGGAGTAAAATAATTCTCTCATTATTTTACTGAGGTGTCTAATTGACCTACCATAAACTGATTAGTGGCGACTCATGGATAAAATTAACAGAAACCTAAGACATGAATTGGTATGGGCTTGGGAGAGCTCGAGCTAAGTTTAAGATTTAGTAGTCCATTAGCTTGAACTCTAAGTGGTGCACTCGAAATTTAGGTCGCAATAATGTCGTATATGGTTTGGGATGCAATTGCCTGAAACATATAAAATACTATTGACACATAATTTTTTTTTTCCAAACATTGTGTTTATATATTTCTAAAAAAAGGAACTTCTTTTTCTACAAAAATAATTCATGTCAAATTTTCGAATATAAATTACTTAAGCACTTAGTATAATTTTGAAATGAAATTATTTTTCTTGAAATCTACTTTCCACAAAGAAGAATAAGAAGAAAATTGGGTCAAGGAGTTGAATGCGACTAGCCAAGCCTTGGGGGGTTAGATTGCAATTGAAACAACAAATTGGGCCAAAATGAAATTTCAAAAGTTGGGGGGTTAATTCACAAATTTTACAAAATTTGCCCGAGCCTTTAATTCATCATTTTCATCATTTTAATCCCTAATTAAGGTTGACGTTGAGCTTGGGCTGGTTGAATTGATCAAACAAAGCCAAAAGGACCAAATTAAATCAAACTAGTCATTCTTGAGCAAGAAAATAAATGGATTGATTAAAGCACTCAAGCTAGCTGCCAAAACCTAGCCCATAATTTGGCCACAATTAGAAGCTATGAGTAAGCAATTTCATGACCTCACCATATCTTGCTCATCCGCCTAATTGAAATTATCTTTGACCGAGGTGGAACATAATCGCTAGGTGTGTAAACCGACCAAAATTAACTATGGATAAGCTAATGAAGGAGCACGGACATCTTGACAAAATGAGCTAGCTCAGTAGCATTACATGTTTGAGAATCGGATAAGGTTTGAGAGTTGGCAAAACAACTCATTTGGCAGGCTTGGTGTTTGTGCAATGACCGATCAAAAGCTGGCTCAATCTGATGGATAAGCTCTTTGAAGCAAGCTCTTTTGAGGTATAAAAAGTTGGAGACAAATGGCGCATGGGGGAGTTCTCCATGACCACCAAAAACAACTCAAAAACCCAATTTCAACTAAGAAATTTCAAATAGATTGAGAGAGAACGTAATTTTTACAAACTTTCGGCCGAAAAAAGCTTAAAGCTCCAACTTGAGAGTGAAATTAAACTTAAAGATCTTTTCAACCATAGGTGGTAGGTCCCAAATGGAGATCGTGAAGACCTCCTAAACCCCTCGAAAAATGCCCTCTCAGCCTACGAGGAAGTAAGTATAAAATTTTTTCTAAGCATTCGAGGGTCGGTCACGAGAGAAGAAAAAGTAAGATTTTGAAAGAAACGAGAGAATGTTAAACTAAAAATCTTATTGCGGGGTCAAAGTAGAAACGTTCTAGCTTAATCAAAGCTTGGTTTTGTCCCTTGATCAGTTCTAGGATAGTTCGAGTTAAGGTGAGGAGAGTGCATCATAGTAAGCCCACAAACCCAGAAAACCCAGAAATTTTTTTCGTGTGTTGAGCCGATGGGTCGCGGGTAGGGAAAAGTGAAAGTTTTTGAGAAAAAATGTGGGATATTTGAGGAAAACCAAGTCTCGGGAGTTAAACTAGGATACATATAGTTGAGTCGGGTGCCAAAAGAGTAGGCTAAAGAGAAATGGGAGTAGGCTTTTGGATGCTAACCAGACACCTTTGTGGTAAACTTTCTTCCTTGCAGGTCTGCTTTCCTAGAGTTGAGGAGGCCCAGTTTGTGCGATTTCGGGAGGCAATTTCTTGGTTCTTTCGGCCAAGAACCACGTGATACGCCCACTAGGAGTTCTATGAGACATTGACGGGTTAACTTTTGTGAAAATGAATAAAAGATGGGCTATGGGCCAAGGTAGTTTTCTGGGTTTTAGCATGAGTTCCTTTATACTGCGAGTGATGAAGGCTACTTAGAGAGGTTGTTTTGATGTGTGTAGTTAATCATTATCCATGATGCTTGTTGCATTTAAAACCTCACGTTACATATTTGTGAGATGTTCATGAATGTCTCGCATGTAATAAGTATCAAGGCTTCAATCTAGGCAACCAATCTATTTGTAAAATCCGGGTTTGCAAAAACAGGTCGAACCCATACTTTTGAGGCTAATTTTGATCGTGTTATTGTGTGTTTTGGGATCTTAGTCCCAGTTGATATTAATCTATGCATGTTTTTGTATAACATTGATGCTAATTGCATACTGGTCAAGATTAACCACAAACATGAACTTGCAGAAATTGATCTGGCAAGGCTAATGCTCACCAATTATTTGATGAAAAAGCCCAAATTGAGTTTCAATCTTGAAATTGTTTATTTGAGCTTGGTTATTGTAATATTCATGTTCTAAAATCAAGCATAAATCGGTTTAATGAAATTAATTTAAAAAAACACAAAAAAAAGAAAATTAGAAAACACTCGGAAAAAAAAATGTTGATTAGTGCTAAATTAGGTTGGAATGACAATTTCAAAATTTATCTAATTTAGTGCTATTTTTTGTTATTATATAATCATCTTCGTAAATAATCCATCTTGTAGAGATTTGAATTTTTTAGTATAATTTCATGCATATTTAAATTCTCATATAGCTCATGAGAGATCTTGTCCTAGGGCTCTATAACAAGGCTGTGTATTATTTGCCCAACCTATATCAAGTTTTATTCCTCGTAACTTTACTTAGGAGCTTTCAATTCCTAAGTGTTTACTTCAAGTCATTTTAACAGCTCATTTGTTAATTTCTTTTAAAGAATGGTTAGGTCTAGATTAAGATCATAATGAACACCCTTCAATAAAATTTGCATTATCATTTAGTGGCTTTGATACATTTAAGATCGTATTTGATAATCAAAATTGTATTAGCACTTAGATAACAAACTTCCAAGTTAGTCGTATTGAAAGGGTATTAATAGAAATATTAACAAATTCAAGTCCTAAACTAGAATCTTTGATTGGCGTTGAAGAAGAGACATTACTCCTGTATTTTGTTTGGTTTCTAACAGACCTCAAAATGGCTAGTGGTGACTTCTTAAAATTCATAAGATTAGAAGAACTTAAACCAAAATCCAACATTGTTTGAATTATAGGTTTGGGTGAGCTCACGCCTAATCAATTAGCCACTTCGCTCGCCTTTTTTGGGCAATACCCATAAATCCGTTCCCCTGACGAATTGAACCGGTTGGAGGATCATGACAAATACATGTTGTATTCTTAGAGTGATTGAAATATCCTATTTTGTATATGTAATAATTAAGGAATAAGTTCAATCTATATAGTATTTTAACCAAATATATAATTGACATTTCCTAAATTATAGTGCCACCACAAAATGATATGTGATATTATTCATTGGTTATTATTATATTGTTATACTCCGCGGTCAAGTGGTGAGATAATGTCATACCCTAAACTAGAGAGTTTATTTACCGAGTTTGAGTTCACCCCAGTATATTTAACAAATTGGTTGAGTTCGAAGTTAAGAGGCTTTTAGATAAATGCTTCCAAATCTCGCTTTTAATGATTGGATCATAGTGCACAAAAACAGTAGGAGTTTGTAATTGTGTACATGATTTGAGATTAGATTATTTGTCCTCTCGAGGTTTAGAATTGATGAGAAATCAGGTCGTGACACTTGTCACTTGCCATTGCCGCAACCTTCTTGTCACTGCTTACTTGCTGCCTACATTGAAGTGTCTCCCAGCCTCCCTTTACTGCCGGCCATATGAGAGAAGGGGGAGGTGGGGGAGGGTCGAAATAAATATTTCGGGGGCCATTAGCAAAATGATTAAAATCAATTTTGAATTAATTGCGCTTACTTTGTTATTTTCATCTCCCAAAAATGCAAGAAACTAACATACCTAATTCCAAATAAAATTCGAAATGCTAGACACAAATTCAAACTATGACTTAGAGTCTTCAGGGGACAATGTTAATGGATTGAAATTTTTAATGCGGTCAAAGATAAAAGGGAAAGCAAGGTAATATTTTTCAGAAAAAACATACATTAACAATAGAAAAGAAATCTGCTAGTGGGGGCAATGTGGTTGCACTGTCCCTCAATACGACCGATTGTGCGGTAGGAAGTGGTGGGGGCAACGGCCAACGGTGGTGTTAACAATCTGAGAAATTTAAATGTGAAGATTTGACTGTTCAGGCATGTCAATAGTGATTTTGAAACTGATCTTTTGGGTGCTTTTCGTTTGGTGGACATTTTGAGGATAAGCATGCAGTTGCTTTCCATCATTGAGACCTTGGCGAGGGCCGCCAGCCTTGGCAATGGAGAGACGGCAGCCCTCTCTCTCTCTCTCTCACCGATTCATATTACTATTTTTTTTTTTTGGACTCATTTTTCCCTCAAATGTCTCTCAAATTTGGTGGATGTGACTGTGACATATTTATATCAGCGATCGGGAGTCTTATCATCGCTTGGTTGGATCGTCATGGCATATGCAATTGAATCAAATGACTCGAAGGATTGGACTTATTCCATTCAAATGGCACTGGTACCCAGAGGCAAAGAAAAAGACACTCGTACCAAATTGGTCAAAAATATGAAAAGTCAGGATTGGACACTGCAGAAGAGTAGCAGATCATCTTTTTATATTGCCCATTGATAGTGCTCGGACTCGCTAGTCGCTTCTGCTTTCAAAACGCAGGGGCCGTCATTTGGTCGGATGAAGGAACCATTAAGTTTCCGTCACCCCTGAGAACTTGATTTTTGCATGGCGGGCGAGGTTGTTCTCGCTCGCGTCCTTCAAGTTCGTCGTTTTACTCAAGATGGTGTCTTTGAACAAGAATGAACCTGACACTCCTCGCAAGACAATCGAGGTTTGGGTTTCCGAGAGTTCTCACTTTATGCCGCAAAAGCGGAAAACGTTTGGCTCTGTCTTCTGCTTTCTAAGGTCAAACGATTGAAGCTCCTTTTGTCGATGCTGACGACGGAGAAAGAGAACTCGATTTTGAATTCCTCGTTTGGTCGATCGCTTGGCAGGATGTCTCGTGTGAAAATGGAAGTGGCTACCGACCTGAAATGCGGCTGTGAAGTGTTTCCCGTGAAGGCCTTGCACTGTATCGGCTAGAGTAAACCCGTTTCGAGCGATTATGGCTTAGTGATAGAGATAAATGCATGATAACTGCGAATTAGTGATTAATCAGAGTTTTGTCATCAAAAAGAGTGTTATGGGATGCTAATCCATCTCTCATGTAAACGAACTCCAGACCTATCCTCTAGCTATCGCATGTGGACCAATCAATTTGCACATATCATTTACGTGGTTTATTTCCATTCTTAGATATTTTAGATGTCCAATCGACTGGGGTTAAAAAAAATTATTGGTGACGACTCCTCTCTTTTTCAGTTTACGGATATGGAGATGATGCGGTAGCCAATTTGACTCTCAGATTCGGGAAGATCTAGGGACCGAGGCACCTTAATACTACGGTCTTCAAGATTTTGAGGCACAAATAGTCTTTTGCCTTTCTTGATAAAATGTGTTGTTACAGCAATTTCTCTAATGGCTTAAACAAGAAAATAAACAAGATCTTATTCTCACGGATCGTTGTAGAAGAGCACAGATTTAGGTGCTCTTCTTACTCTGCTCCACATTATTATTTATTTTTTTGGAAAGAAGAGCTTTATGCTTGCACTATGCATGTATAATTAATTTTTTAGTTCTGAATATTTGCACTAAATTTCACTGTAATCCTTCCAATCAATCTTCGTCATAACTTGCTCACGTGGTAGGATGGCTAACAATGATTAGACCATCATGTTAGCGATCTCCAGTGAAATTAACTGAAAAGATTATATTGAAATCGCAAGGATTTAGGATTTAGTTGATAAAATTAAAAAGTTTAGAATTGAATTGGTATATGTATAATAAATCTAGGATGAATTGAGTAATTTTTCACTCATTATTGACGGTGGACAATGTCTTCATGACTTGCCCTTGCGTGGGGCAAGAGGAGAGCATAATAGTAGAGCTAAAGACGAAAATAGAACATTCTAGGGACATTAACAATATGATTAGAATCGATTTTGAACTAATCTAGCTTGCTTTTTTTAATTTCATCTAAAAAAAAAATGCATGAGACACTAACAAACACACCGAATTTTAAAGAAAATTCCAATTGCTAGACACAAAGTCAAAGTATAACGTGAGTCTTTAGGAGACAATGTTAATGGACTGAAATTTAGAAAAGCATACTTCAACAAACGAAAAGAAAAAAGTCAGTGAGGGCAATGTAGTTGCACTATCCCTCAATAGGGCCAAATTGGGTGATGGGTCGAGAGTTGTCAAGGGTTGTCGGCCCTCTGTCTAGCACTAGAGGAACGGCGGCACTAGCCCTTTCTTTTTCTCTCTCTCTCTCTCTCTCTCAGATTTATCATTTTAATTATTTCTTGCTCTTTTTTCCCCAAAACTTTTTTTTCAATGTAACTAGCTGTGATGTGTACCGCCACATTGATAATCAAGAGGAATATGACTCGACTAGACTATTACATCATATGTTAATAAAATGAAATTGACCCGAAGGACCAAAATTATTCCATTCTAAAGGCACAACTACCAAATCGGTGGTAAATATCAAACTTCAAGAGTCGGATTGGACATGGTAGAAGAGTGCGGGACCGTGTTTTTAATATTTTCCTCCTTTGTGGTCCTTGGACTCGCTTCTGCTCTCAAAACATAGAGGCCGTTATCCGGTTATTATATAAGAAACCATGGGTTCTTCCACGGCGGGCGAGGTCGTTCTCGCTCGCCAGCTTTGAAATTGTCGCTTCGATGGTGTCTTTGAACAGGACTGAGCCAAACCAAACCCTTCTCGCAAGGCATTCGAGGTTTGGGTTTTCCAAGAGTGTACTCCGAGAATCGTGCGGTGTCGAAGTCGAAGGACATGTGGCTTTGTCTTCTGGTTTCGAAAGTCAAAAAGATTGAAACCCCCTTCGTCGATGATAACGACGGAGGAAGAGAACCCGATTTTGAATTCTTCCTCGCTCGATCTTAGCAGATCTCTCGTGTGAAAATGAACGTGGCCACCGACTTGAAAAGCGGGTGGGAAAAGTTTATCGTGAAGGCCTTCTTGCACTGCATCTGCTGGACTAAACTCGGTTCGGCTAGCCTCTAAGAATCGGCAAACTGAAAGGATCAAGCCTTTGATTTTGAATACAGGGGGTCCTATATTGCAATTGCAAGGTCGTCCATTCAAAGAATGTTTAAGAGTGTTACCGTCGATTCCGTGGTTGAAGCTCGATTCAATACACGTGATCGAAGCACTTTATATGCATTCGTGAATTAATTGAGCCAAAAGTATGGACACCTCATATCATAGAATTAATTGATTTAATTTCTATTTGGCATTAGTTTTCAAGATCGAACCAAAATAATTTTATTTCTAAAGAATTGTCTGGTACTACCTGTCTTGAATAGGACTAAACAAGTATAATTGACGAGACAAGTGATAGTACAAGAAAACTACCCACAACATCACTTAATCTCTATATTAATTTTGACATCTATCTAAAAGTCAAGTTTCAAATTTGGTGTCCCCTTTTTCTATGATTAAAACACCCCTATATCGTCTGATCTCATCTCAAATCTATATAAACTAGTGAGCATAACATTATATATCATTACTAATATCTCTGGACGATAACATAATAAATATATTCTTTTTATGAGTACATATCCTCCCATTTGCTAACTGATCTTTGTATCCTTTTCTAAAAGTTATCCGAATCCATCCTGAATAGGCCCTGTACATAGTGCATGCGAAGGAGATGGTGCTATATAAGATTGCATATTGCGTGTCCGATATCCGCTACACTGTTAAAAGGTTCATAATGAGAGCTTTTAATAAACCATGGAGTAAATGATAAAACTGCGGACCCGAAATTTTGACCTAAGTAAGGCCTATAAGCTTTGCTTTAAGAATTGGGTGTCGACTTGATGGCTTAATACTTCTAAAAACCATTCAGAGGTTTGAACAGTTTTTTCAAATCCACACTTGGAAGTAGGCTGTGGGCACCAGGACCATGTTTTGATATATAGAAAGTTCAACTGGCGATAATTTTCTCGTCCAATCCAATGTCAATTTACCTGATTCTTGTCGCATTGAATGCTTGCGACTTCTAGTTTCATGAAGTGCGTTAGAAAAGAATCACAAACTTTCCAACACTGCGAAAAATAGGTGACTAGTACTGAACGGTCAAAATTTGATTTGTTAGATTAGGATGACAAAATTGTATAAGAAGACTAACTTCGATGGGTAGAACCCATTTATTAAGTTGAAAGTTCGTTTTGGGCCTTGTAGTTTGCTGCTCATACAGCGGTCAACTTTCGGTCAATCCCGGTTCAATTGATTAATTTTTTTGTTAAAATTTTAGGAGATGTCATTATCCCAGATAAAAAAATTAAAAGTTAGAAAGCATGATTTCTTTTCCTTGCTTTTTACATTTTATATTTGGTGTTGACGTTTCAATATGAACGTGTTGAGACTCCTGGTGCTCCAAGCGTCCTCGGCGACGGTTTTGCTTCTTTGACATTTTTGCCTTCGCCTTTGACAAGTATGTCAATTAACTCTTTTATCCGCTCGTCAATCGTTTCACTAAAATATTCTAGTCGTGTCGAGTATTGGGGCTTCAACGTAGGAAAAATTGTCCATAAAATTCTAAACTTATTACATTTTTATCAATTTCGTCTTAAACTTTTTAATTTTGCCAATTTAATCCTTTTTTTTTTTTGCCAATTTGAGTCTATCCAATTAATTTTGGCTGAAAATTACTGATGTGATCGGTCAGTGCTAATGTGACGCTTTTTAATAAATTTTTTTATGTGTTTAATGTTTAATGTTTAATTATTATTTTTTAAACTTTTCTCTTCTTATTTTTTCCCTGGGTATGGGGTTAGGGTTGGCAAAGGTTATTGATTGACCCTCACCGGCCCCGGGCGAGACATTGCCATACTTGCCAGCCCTAGGCAAGGGTTGCAACGCCCTCACTAGCAAAAGCAAGGGCTCGTGAGCATTTGCCTAGAATCGGCGAGGGCCATGCCTTCGTCGGATCGGCCAAGGGAGGGCTTGCCAGCCTTGTCGACCCTAGGTGAGGGCCTCTAGTGAGGTTGCCATTCTCGCTTGGCTAGATTCGGTTGTCATTCTCGCCCGGCCGAGATCCTATTGCCACTCTTGCCTAGCCAAATCGACAAAGGCGTTGTGACCTTAGCCGATTTTGGGTGAGGGCTCATGAGCCCTCACTTTCACCGGCGAGGGTTGCTAGCAACCTCGCCGGCCCTAACCCTAAACCCCCACCCCCCCAAAAAAAAAGAAGAAGAGAAAATTTAAAAAGGAAAATATATTAAAAATTAAAAAAATTATTAAAAGAGCCACGTCGTGTTAGCTGACCATGTTAGCAATTTTCGGCTAAAATTGACTGCACGGACTCAATTGGTAATAAGTGAAATTATTTAGGACCGAATTAGCAAAATTAAAAGACTTAGTACTGCATTGGTAAAAGTGCAATAGGTTTAAGACTTTTTGGACAATTTTCTCGTTGAATTTATTATGGCATAAGTAATCAATAAGGACCTAAACATGCATATACATACTTGTGCTCTTAAGTTCATGGGCACGTATATGAGATCCACCTTTAAGTATAAATAACATACACTTGAAATGTCATAAGTACGAAGCTTCAAATGAATGCACACCATCGATCGGCCTTATATTTCGATGGATACCATCTGATTTGAATGACCGGGAAATCTAAAGATATAGATACAAGGATGACTTTTAGTTTTAAGTTCATTCATTTATTATTGTGATTATACTTTGCCATAGATTAAATATAGGAATGCTTCCAAAACTATCTTTAATTTTGTGAACCCATATCAATTTACATCTCATATTTTGAAAACTATAATTTACAGCTTTAAAATTATCCGAAAATTTATAAGATATTTTTGGCCCCTCATCATTAAGAAACCACAAAAGATCCTAAACACTGACATTTCACTCTCCTCATGTCCCGATAGCCAAATCCAAGACCAACCCCTATGGTATTACTTATATCCATACGAATTCTAGTCTTTTCCATTTCCTTCGGCCTTCTTTTCCTAATTGAGCAAATGCACCTAAATGCCGAATTATCTACAAAGGGGAACCAAAAAGTCTCCTCTTATATATATGTATATGTATGTATGTATGTATATTTGTCTCCTCTTATATTCAACTAGCACCAAACCAGCGCTACGCGAGTGTTCATGGTATTCCAACAGTTACTATATGAAAAAATAATTTTGGTTTTCTTTTGAAACCATGCGGAAAATTATGGATTATGAAGAGAAATAATAGCTGAAGGACTAATAACTTCCGCACTAAAAAGAATGTGAAGTGGATATTTCATATTTAAATTACTCATTTGTCCTTCACTTTACTTATGATAATCATGCATTAAAGGCCATGCTAGTTGCGTTATAAGTCTATCAATCAAATACGCAAGTCGACTTCATCGAAAAGTCTCGCGTGCTTGAGCCCTTCTTTTGTTGCTTCTTTCACGGTTGAAAAAAAAAAGAAATCCTTTTCTCTTTACTGTTTATAAGCACTTTTTATTAAGGATGTCAAAAAAAAAAAAAGGTCTGAATCGAGTAAAGAATTTCGATCTTTGTGGGTGGGATTTTCTTTCGATTCTGATAGTAAGTAAAATAACGATTCCCGATTATTCGATTTGGTTTCGGTTCATAATCCTGAACTAACCCGAAACACGTTATCGTGACAAATTGAGTTTCATTTTTCCATGTTAGCATTTGTCCACTTCTGGCTTCTGGCACTGAATTATTCTTCAAGATGAGCAAAAGCAAACATTTCACGTGCTAAACTTGGTCCTTCGTCTGCGTATTTCCAATGCATCTGCTGTCGGCGTCGGTGAAGTTGTACGAATTGAAGGAATCGTTTGACCATTCGTCATAGATGGTCAGCCGAGATAACTAGGGGTGTGTATGGTCCGAGCGGGTGGTTCCCGACCTAGAACTGGAAACCGCCCGCTAAGGACCGGTTCTGAAAAATTGGAACCGGGATCCACCCGTTTGTTTTATGGATCCACCCGGGAACCGGACCGCCGGTCCGATATGGTTCCTGGGTAGATCCATGGAATCGATCTTGACGCAAAACAATTTTGGTTTTCAACATAAAACGATTACGTGATATCAAAGCAAGCCAAATAAAGAAAAAATCAAATTTAAGTACGTGGAACAAAGATTCATTTGTTGCAACTATAAATGCAACCAATGAAGGAATGGATGTACGTAAGTTGATATAGAGGCGGAAGGAGTAATAAGTGTTTAGGAAAAATGGGTTTCTCTTAGTGTTATGAACTGGACATATCCCTCATCAGGTTCGGTAAAATATCACAAGTCGCACAGACAAATCGAAGGAGGTGAAATGAGGCACTATCCAAACGCAGGAAAACAAATGAAGTGCAACTAAATAAGACTTTATTGAATACATCACCTTCACTATATTAATAAATACACTAAATAATCAAAAAGCATAAGAATTCCTCAATATTCAGTTTTGTATTCATCTGCCACAAAAACAATTGCTTTGTATTCAGTTTTAGTATTTTTTTTTAATATTAAAAGGGAACCGGACTACCGGCCGTGGTGGCTCTGTTGGGTAGGCTCCAGACCTCCAAACGGGAGGTCCAGAGTTCGAAGCCCCTTCAACGCAAGTTGAAGGGAGGCCGATGCACCACCATTAGGTGATTTAAGCGTGGCGCCCGGTGGTGGGTCGGGCTAGCGTCACCAGGGGTTTACGGAGGCACTGTTGTCGGCCAAGGCGGTTCCTCCAAAAAAAAAAAAAAAAAAAAAAGGGAACCGGTCCAGTCCGAGTGGACGGGCATGCGGATCCGCCTATGGAACCGGGAACCGGACCGGTTCCCTCGAGAACCGGCGGTTCCGGGCGGTCCGGGCGGTTTCCGAATATTTTGCACACCCTTAGAGATAACAAGAAATGAGACATTAAAATTTTACTGAAATGCATCAGCGAACCGTGTGAAGAAACTACGAGGAAGTTTCAAGTTTGGTTTTGCATTCTCGATAGAGCAAGGACGTGCTTCGAAGACGACAAACTTTTCAAACCATGAGTCGGATATCATCACCCCATTTTCGCCGTACCTCATTTGGAGGTCCAAAGAATGAAACGGAAGTTACCTTGACTTGCATTGAAAACGTGGGAATGTCATTGGACCGTGTGCATCATCCCCACTAAAATTTGGGTTGAGATAATCATGATGGCCACGCGGTTCAAAAAGAATTTAAAAATAAAAATTGAAAACTTGATAGCCCGACAACTAGATTCGAACCTTTTTTTTTTCTCCGGTTCAGATTCTATGTAGGTTGGGTCACAAGATACTATATAGCCATGCCCCTTGTGTCAGGGTCAGATTGGGTTGAAAACTAATATCTGTTTCTAATCAAAAGTTTATTAGGGTTATCTCACGTCAGTTGTGGAAGTGATTAGTGATCGATTTATAAATATGAGGAAAAATCTTATCCCTTAAATTAGCTTTTGGGGTGGAGATGGAAATGGAAATTTTATTTCATTTGCTTAGAAAGGGACACTAAAGTAGAGCAATTGAATTTCTTATAATATGCCTAATTTCATTTTATTTGCTTAGAAAGAGACACTAAAGTAGAGCAATGAATTTATTATAATATATCCCTAGCCAAAGCGATAAATAAAAAGGAGGAAAAAGGAAATACGTAGGAAGTTCACTTCCTTAACGGGCAAGAGTCGGTGGCCAAGAAAAGGAAAATAAAATAAAATAAAATGAACGGAAAAGGAGAGAAGAGGAAAGTCCAGTTGGACTTTGGGTTGACCGAATATATGGAATTCATAAACCACAATTTCGGCCACTGAACGGCCTATTTTGGCTACATAATAGATTCCTCGTTAAGATTGTTGAGGCGTGGTTTCATCGAGTGCTTGGCAAGTGTTTACCTTCGTCCTGATAAATTCTTGCGGTTAAAACTTGCGTATAATTATTTTGTAAACTTGAGAGATTATTTTATAAAAAAATTGTACACTATGAAAATTATTAGATGTAATTGAAAATTGAGAAATATTAAAAGTATTTGAATGATTAAAATATGATTATAATTCCTGTTGTACTACTCGATTTATAGTGAAGTTCTTTGTTGCTCTCCTATAAACGTAAATTTTTACAATCGAATCACGTAAATCTAGTATCCTGTTCTATCTATTTTGTCATTCAATCCCTTGCTTTTATAACGGGATTCACAATGCAAAAATCACATAAATTGAATAGAAACGGTAGCGTAGGGTATAGAGTTTCCATGGGGTAGGGAAGTGCTCTTCAAAATGAGAATTGAAACACCATCAAACTCCGAAGGACTCTCTCCCTCGTTTTGGAGCTCTCCTCTACCGTCTGTGTAGCTATGGCAACCCCTTTTCTTCCCTTTTCAAACCCTAAACACCCACCATAATCTAGTCTTCAATCACAGAATATTTCTACATGAATCTTCACTATTCCATCTAAATTCCATAAACCCAGCCACGATTTCTCCATCATTCAGCCATCTGACCCAGCACACTTCTCAACGAATCTCCACTGTTCCATCAATTTTCCATAAACCCAGCAACGTTTTCTCCACTATTAAGCCATTTGACCCAGTATTCTTCTCAACGAAACTCCTTGTTCCCTCTATTTCCCATAAACCTAGCGTCATCGCTCCAGGATGAGTGTGCGGAAGAGGGGTTCTGCTTTACCATCAACACAGCACTGATCGCTCGGGAATGAGAGTGCGGAAGTGGGATCCGCTGGAGAAATCTTCGAAGGTGAGTCCTACATTTTGCGGCTTGATAGTGGATACGTGTCCTTCTTGAAAAATCTTCGGTAGAGCGCCCTGCATCTTGCATCGCTGGTAAATTTTCCTTACTCGAAAGGATCGAGAAAACCCTTGCAGCTGTACCCCATATGGCGGGAAAGGAAGAAGCAAAGTGGGACGGCTGGCCAATCTCTCGCAATAAATTGGGTAAGTTGATGTATGAGAATGATATGACAAAGTCCTTGATGAGGAAATTTCAGAAGCAAAAATACAAGAATGCGGGTTCTCATTAGTGGGGCAATTGTATAAGAACCCTAATGTCAACTTTCAAGCACTTACAACAGCACTGAAAAAGTCCTGGAGAATTGACAATGTGGAGGTTAAACCGTTAGAAGATGGGAAAATCGGCTTTACTTTTCGAAATGAAGGAGACAAACACCGAGTTCTTGAGGGAGGTCCCTGGTCTTTCTCTAATCATTTACTGCTTTTGAGAAAGTGGGAGCCGGATACCCCGCCACATTGTTATGTATTTCAAACCTGTGCATTTTGGGTTAGAATCTTCGGCCTACCTTTAGAATGGAATTCGGAATGTATGATTAAGAAAATTGGAAGTTCATTGGGAAAAGTGCTAGAGGTTAAAACAGATGCTAGAGGTCCTGCATTTCAGAGAATTGGTAAAGTAAGAGTGGAGATGGATGTCGAGGCTGAATTAAGGGTGGGACAGTTGATGCGTCATGGGGATAAGAAAATCTGGCTGGATTTTAAGTATGAACGATTGCCCTTTTTCTGTTTCTCATGTGGCAAAATAGGACATTATGCTAACTATTGTCCAGACATACCTTATGAGGAGGAAAAATTTAATACTGAGCTGGGAGGATGTTATGGAGGCTGGCTGAAAGCAGAAGTGTCTGAGCACAGCCCATTCTGGAAGGTGTTCTATCATGAAGTGTCCTATGCATCAAATGTAGAAGAGGTTGTCCCTGAAACTCCTGAACAACAGAGACAAGCAGAAGTTATGGAAGTTGGTCAGCCTATTACTCCAATTATACATCAGAATTTGCAGCAGGGAGGATCTCAACACATCATCGCAAACGAGGTAACTCCGTACACCTCAGGGAAAAGAATACTTATGCTTACAGGTCCAGAGAATGTAAATAACACAGATTACCAGCCAGCAACAACCACTGACAGCAACAGAAAGAAAAACCTACCCCAACACAAAACCCACTCATTCAAGAAACAAAGAAAAAGTAGCACGCAGATGACAACTACTCTGGTTCAACGAGTGCTGGATGAGACTCAACTGATGGAAACTCCTGTTCAGATGACTGAAGAAGTGGCACCATGGGCTTTGGTGGCTAGCCCTAATAAGCCACCAAATGAAAAATGACAATATTAAGTTGGAACTATCAAGGGTTGGGCACACCTTTGACAGTTCGAGAATTGAGAGCCATTACGGCTCAATTTAGGCCCTCGATGGTTTTTCTTATGGAAACAAAAACAAGACCGAAGTAGTGCGAGAGAGTGAAACGAAGACTTCAATTTCAGAACTGTGTAGTAGTTGATCCAGTGGGTACGGCAGGTGGTTTAGCTCTTACGTGGGATGATAAGCTCATAGTGGAGATTGACTCGATGACGGAAAGTTTTATCAACCTGAAATGTGAAGAGGGGGTCATGGGAAAAAAAATGAGAATCACCTTTGTTCACGCGCCCTATACATTCTCCAAGAGGTTACAACTTTGGGACAGATTGCGAGACATAAGCTACACTAACACGCTGCCATGGGTGTGCATGGGAGACTTTAATGAAGTTCGGTTTTATTGGGAAAAAGTGGGGAAGAGGTTGGCTGAAAATTATAGAATGACTGCGTTCGGGATTGCTTGGATGCATGCTCTCTAATGGACATAGATTGTAAGGAATGTGCCTTTACTTGGGCTAAAAACGGGGAAGGGGAGAATATGTGAAAGAGCGACTAGATCGGGTAGTGAGTACCATTGAATGGAGGCGATGTACTCGGAAGCGAAGCTTGTGCTCTTCCCAAAGAGGGTCGAGACCATAGCCCTATAATCCTGTCTCTCCAATCACCTCAACCTAGAAGAAACAGAATTTTCAGGTTTGAGGCTTTTTGGCTTAATAATGCTGAATGCAAGGAAGTGGTGCTAAAGTCATGGGAATGTACAAATCAGTACCAGACAAGACTAGAAGGTAAACTTCAGGAGGTACAAAAAGCACTAACAAAGTGGAGCAAAAAGACATTCGTGAATGCCAAGAAGAAAATCAGCCACTTAAAACAGGAACTTGAAGGCCTAACGAATCATGTTTCTGATAATTTCAGCAAATCACACTTCAAAAAGTTACAAAGTGAAATAGACGAGCTTGGAAGGCAAGAGGAGATGTATTGGGGGTTAAGATCGCGAATCAATTGGCTGAAATGGGGAGACCAGAATACCAAATACATTCATGCAACAACCATACAAAGAAGACAGCGAAACAGAATCTCTATGTTACAACTCACAGAAAACACATGGCTAGTTGAGCATTATCAGCTGAGAGAACACACTGCACAATTCTTCAGGGAGTTATATCAGTCCAACGGACCCCGGAATTTTGAGCCAGTGATCGAACAAATACCTGCAAGAGTAACCGAAGCCATGAACAGACAATTACTTGCTGCAGTTACTATGGCTGAAGTCACAGAAGCTGCATTTCAGCTGGGAGCCACAAAAGCCCCCGGCCCAGATGGTTTTAATGGTTTATTTTATCATAATCACTGGGAAGAAATTAAATGGGACATATACAAGGAGGTGGAGGACTTTTTTGCCACTGCAGCTTTATCACCAGCACTAAACAAAACACATATCTCCCTTGTTCCGAAAGTCCCGCACCCGGAGAAATTGGACCAATATCGTCCAATTAGTCTATGTAATTTCGGATATAAAATTATCTCCAAAGTATTGTCAAATCGACTCAGACCCCTTCTTACAGAAATTATAGCACCAGAACAGAGTGCCTTTGTGGGCGGGAGGCAAATTCAAGATAATGTATTCATTGTCCAGGAAGTATTGCATCAAATCCGAATCAGAAACAGAAAGAAGAAGTTTCAAGCAATCCTGAAATTAGACATGAAGAAGGCATATGATAGAGTGGAGTGGGACTTTTTGGAGGCGTGTCTTCTAAAAACTGGCTTTGATGAGAAATGGGTGAAGTTGGTAATGCAATGTGTAACTACGGTCTCATATAGCGTTAAGTTTAATGGTGAACCACTACCATATTTTCAACCTTCAAGAGGACTCAGGCAAGGGGATCCCTTATCTCCGTATCTTTTCATTATTGTAGCAAATGTTTTATCCTCCCTGATGAAGCAAGCTGAAGAGACTGGTACTATTACAGGAATTAAGCTTAATCGAAATTGTCCTACACTTACTCATTTAATGTTTGCTGATGACTCAATCTTTTTTCTACATGGTACTATACTAGAATGTCAGAACCTGGCTATGATTCTAAACCAGTATTGTCTAGTTGCGGGACAACAGATAAATTTGAACAAATCGGGTATATTTTTCAGCAAGGGTTGTCCTCCATCATTGAAGGATAATATGGCCAGAGAACTGAGGGTTCCTATAATTGATAAAACCGGTAAATATTTGGGAATTCCCTCGGACTGGGGAGAGTCGAAAAAACAGATGTTCGCATGGATCCTCGGGAGAGTTAGTAAAAAATTAGAAAGCTGGAAGGAAAAGTTGCTGTCTAAAGCAGGGAAAGAAGTGTTGCTGAAAACAGTCATCCAAGCACTTCCTCAGTATGCTATGTCAGTATTTAAAATTCCTGTATCAATTTGTAAGGCCATTGAACAGAAAATAGCCTCTTTTTGGTGGAAAACTAATGAAAAGAAAGAAGGTATGCATTGGATGAGATGGGATATTCTGAAAATTAGGAAAGATCGAGGTGGTATGGGTTTCAGAGATCTTCTCTCTTTTAACAGAGCCATGTTAGGAAAGCAGGCATGGAGATTGGCACAACAACCATCTTCTCTTTGGGGCAGTCTATTCAAGGGGTTATACCATCCCAACACGGATTTATGGCATGCAGCAAGCGGAGTAAGACCCTCATGGGGTTGGAGAAGTCTGGTCCTAGGGAGGGATTCTATAGCTCCCAAAGTCATGTGGAAAGTAGGAGATGGAACAAAAATCAAAATCAGGGAGGATAAATGGCTGCATAGAGGTGTTATTGAGGGTCCCGTGCATGTCAATGAACCTTCTCTAGTGTCTGAAATTATAAACAAAGAGCAAGGGAGATGGGATGAACTTAAAATAGCAGCACACTTTGATGAAGAATTAGCCGAAGAAATTCTGATGATACCCATAAAGCCACGTATTTAAACGGATCAACTTGTATGGATTGGCGTGCAGGCAGGCAAATATACAGTGAAGAGTGCATACAACTACATCAAAGAGGCCAAAGCACAAGTTCAGGTGAATCAGCCAACAACTTCTTTCCAACCTTCCCCCTCACTTTGGAAAGACATATGGAATTTGCACACACCGCCCAAGATAAAAATCTTTATGTGGAATCTTTGTAACAATGCTATTCCAACAAAAGATAATCTGTTTGGAAGGAAAGTATTACCTGACCCCATCTGCCCATTATGTAATCTTGAGAGGGAAACGGTTGAACATCTATTTTTCTTTGTGCCCATGGACAAAACAGATTTGGCACAAAGAGCTGCACATTAAAATTTCACGTCGGGATTTGACGAGGATAGAAGAATGGTTCTGTCAACTCAAAAAGAAGACAACGAACCCTCCAAACCTGAATATGGTGGCTGTAACATTGTGGAATATATGGAAGGCCAGAAATCAAGCAGTCTTTTGGGGTAGAAAACCAGAAGTGTCGGCTATTATTGACTCAGCACAAGCGCTCCTAAAGAGTTATCAAAGGTGGAATCAAAGGAAAGGCGGATCCCGAGATAGAGGTGAAACCGAATTTGCAAAAGGAGGACTAAGCACAGCCATCACAGAGAATAATATAGAGATGAGACAGGGGCAAACACAAAGGCAGGAACAGCGAGTGAATGCTGGACTGCGAATCAGGGCACATGAGTTGAGAGATAACAGGAGACCAAGTTTGGGCGGCGAGATGAGTTCATATTGGAGAGAGGTGTTGAGTTCAGCAGGGGACGACAAGTAGAACAAGGGGAAAAGAGAAGCAATCTTGGCCAAGCGCCTCTAACGCGCGCGAGTAGTGCAACGAGAGTGAAACAGAGGAACTACGCACAAGCGTGCGGCGGAATGGCGAGGCGAGAGGAGCCGTAGAGCACGATCGATTCCTTCACGGATCTGGGACTCGACGACCAGATTGCTGGAGGACCCACGAAGAGGGTGGATCTGAAACTCGAGAAAAGGAACCAGCTCAACTTAGCAACGAACATAGTCGCAGAATCAGTAAAGCAGACGGTGAGGTAGAAAATGGATTGACCAGTGGGAGACACGGAGGTCAGCAAATCCGAACCAGACCACCACCGAATCGAGAGGATTAGCAGATCGGGAAGGTACGTACGTGCGAGGGATGGAGAGCGGTGCACGAGGCTACGGGATGAGCAGCAACGCAACCCTCAAACACCGGAATTGGAGGAGTGCGCTGATGCAGGAGGCAAAGCACCCGTAACTCAACCGAAAACCCCTCCAATTGCTAGATTTGTACCTCGCCCAACAAAACCCTCTCAGACATGGATTCCACCGCCCGAAGGAGTTCTGAAGATCAACATAGACGGAGCTTTCTTACCTGGTTCGCTGGAGGGTTCTGTAGCCTACATTTGCCGTGATTCAGAGGGGAGGCTCGTGGGCGGAGAGGCAAAGAAGATCAGAGCATCCTCCCCTCTGATGGCCAAAACCCTAGCACTTTGGGAAGCCCTCACTTTTGCATATCCTAAAAGACACGAAGCACTTCACTTTGAGTCTAACAGCTCACAACTTGTTCAAGCCATGACCAGTTCAGAGCAGTTCAGTTGGGAAGTTCAACCAATTATCAGCAAATGCAAGGAAAAAATGCAGACCTTTACACATGTTCAAATAGCCCATTGCTCTAGAGAGGCCAATTGTGCTGCAGATTGGGTAGCTAAAGCCCATAAGAACAACTACTTATTTCTGAATTGGGTTTCATCACCTCCACAAACTTTATGGGACTTTTTGTGTAATGACGCCCCTTTAATGGGCGCTTTATCTTCTATCACGTAATGAAATACGTCAATTTCAGACCCAAAAAAAAAAAAAAAAATGAGAATTGAAACAACAGAAGGAGTTCTCCTTCTTTATTTGTCTGGCTTAATTGCCCAACTTAATTAGTCTCCTCTTACATTAAACATAGCACTAAATCCGCGTGTCCGTTCATGACCCTCCAACAATTACTATGTGAAAAAAAAAATACTTTATTTCTTTGAAAAATGTGCGAAACATCATGGATCATGAAGAGATGATATAGTTAAAGGACTAATAACTTTCATACTTACAAGAATATTTGAGAAGTTGCGAAAAATACAGGGTATTTCATATATTGAAATTTCTTCGTTCGTTCTTCACTTCACTTATTCTAATGATGCATATAGGTCATACCAGTGATTTGAAGGAAGAGATTACCAAAAATCTCTCTTTTTACAGGGGTAGTATGGATATGGACTATAAGCCTCATATATGAAAAGTTGCAATGTAAGTCCATCAATTTGAATATACAAGCCAGACTTCATCTAAAAGTCGCCCTCTCATGCCCTTCTTCAGTTGTTTCTTTTACACTCGATGATTTGTGAGGATCTTTTTTAAAAAACAATTGCTCGAATCAAAATTCGAACCAAATCGAATCGAATAAGAAATATGAGATTGAATTTCCTTTTTGCTTCGATAGTAAGTAAAACAATGGGCTCCTTACGGTTCGTTGCAGTTTTGGAGTCGGTTCGGAAACCCGAATTGATGGGAAACACATCATGGAGCCAAAATGCATGTCATTTTTCCAATATTTTTTTTCCCATTTTAATTTTGAGCCAAGTGCTTCTCCAGTTTAGCATTTGTCCACTTCTGTCTTGTGGCTCTGAATGATTTCTTCAAAAGATCAAGTGAAGCAATCATTTCACGCGCTGAATTTTGTTCTTTGTGTTGTTTCTCATGCATGTCGGCTCAGCCGGAGGTGTCAGGATTGAAGAGAATATTTGGCTATTCGTCATCGATGGTGGACCGACATAACACGGAACGAGAAATGAAACTTTTAAGGTAAAATTCATCGGCCAGGAGTGAAGAAATTACGAGGAAGTTTCCAATTCTGTTCTGCGTTTGGATTGAGCAAGGACGGGACAGGAGCTTCAAAGGACGACGAACTCGTCATCCCATTTTCGCCGTGCATTATTTGGGTAATTCTAAGCCGAAAGACAGAATTTACATCTGAGTTGAACATGCGAAATTGTTATTGGACGGTATATTAATTGCTAAAATTTGGGTCGACACAAATAAAGATGGTAATGTAGTAACCTGATAACCCGCCACGACTAGATCCAAACATTATTTTCCCTAGTTCGAGTTCCATGCGGATCTAGTCACCAAAAAAAAAATATCGCGTGTGTGGATCAGGTTAGGTCAAATCCGATCGGATATTAACAACAGACTGAATCAAATTTTTTTTTTTTTTGGTACCCAGGAAACCTCCGCACGCCGCTTCGCGGTGGAGAGTAAACCCTGGGGCGTCGGGGACCCCCACCGCTGACCCCCAAGCGCAAATAAGTCGCGCGTTATGCATTGAAGCAACGCGACCACGCTGAGATTCGAACTCCTCCGCCCTCGCAACGCGTACTAAGCCCAAACCAGCGCGGCCACCGCGAGCGGTGGTACTGAATCAATTTATTTATGCTCTCAGAATTGACAAAATGTTTAACTATGTTCACATTAATGATTTTCTATAATAATGGTGTCACGTGATTTGATAGATACCTTTAAATTCTTATGTAACTTGCATTTTTTTCTTTTTTGGGTTTCGTTTGTAGTTGATGTTGGCAAAGGTGCACTATCCTGTAAGTACTTTCCACTATGATTATGGAATCGGCCAAAGATAATAGATGACGCGTCATGGTACTCATTTTGTCCTATGGTATTATATTTTATTCGAAAATTCAACTCAAAAGGATTTATATAAAACTCATAAACTAGCAACGTTGGAACATTCTTTTTTTCACATGTGTGTAAAGGATACACAGAATTGACAAATATAGGGTCACACATGATGTGCAAATTAAAAAATCTAATCCAAATAAAGAACATACAAGAACTCCGTAGATGAATGACACGAGATATTTTTACACATCTCAATTTAGTAAAAATATTTACATTCTGTTTAATTTGCATGTCGTCGTTTTTTTTTTTTTTTTTTTGACAATTCGCGCAAGTCTTTTTCTTCACCGTTTTGGGATATCCTCTTTATCGTATTCCTTTATGTCATATCCTCGAAACTCCATGCAAGACGCGGGAGCTCGTCCCATACGTACAGCGAAAAGCGTAGATGAAAGCAGTCTTTTTCACTTTGGTGCTATTTCGGTCGCCTCATCTGTGGTTTAGTCCAAATAAAAAACGGGTTTCACATTTCTTCAAGGAAACTGAAAGTGCACATTAGTTTTTCCATATTGACTGGACAATATGAGAACTTTCTTATCGACAACATGGACTGAAAATTCCAAAGCAAGAAAGAAAAATCCGCAACCCGTCGGAGGATCCCAATCAAAACGTGCTCGTGACATGAATGAAAGGACGACTTCGGAGTTGCGGATCTCTACGTGAGCCAGAATCGCCGTCATTTCAGACCGGCTTCCCGGCGGCTTCCCCGTCCGGCTTCCGTCGGCACTGACGTCGTCGTTACACCGGGGCCCCACTTCCCACTCACCCCCGATCCACGTGATCGTGAGGGCCCACGGATGCGCACCGAGACTCGCGTCCAACGCGGTGTACCCGATAGTTATCTCCCACCACGCACGTACGCACGCTCTGATGTCCGTCCGTTACATCGCAGTCGGCAAGGCCGGTTATATAATTACCCCCCCGATAACCATCTCCCCAGATACTTCACCAGTTCCCATCCCTCCTCCTCCTCTTCTGACCTCATCTCTCTCTAGTTCACTATCTCCTGTCGTAAGCCAGTCTGCACGATTCCTCTTCCTAGCAGGCCGAGTCCCTATGGGCGAGGTGGGTTCTCTTTGCTCTTCCCCAGTTTGTTGTCGCGGCTCTGTTCTGGCTCTGATTCTCTCTCTTGATTCCCGCTTTCGATTGTCCTCTTGTCGATTTATTGGCAAAAGATGAAACGGGAAGAGGAAGGAAGGGAGAGAGGGAGAGAGAGAGAGAGGGAGACGGGGCTTGGGATTTTTGAATTTCGTTGTCTCGATGAAGTTCCCTTCTTGAGTTCTGACCCCCGTGATTTCTCGGTGATTGTTTTTGCAGAAACAGGACGGCGGCGAGAAGAAGAAGGGCGCCGAGGCCGGCGGCCCCGACACCGTCGTGCTGAAGGCGGACTTGCATTGCGAGGGATGCGCCAAGAAAGTCAAGAAACATGCCAAGCGTGTCGAGGGTAATCTCTCGTAATCTATCATCTTCCCTGGCAAAAAGAAAACCATTTACCGTTGTTTTGTTGAGAATTTGTATACGAAATCGTCCTGCGTAAGGGAATTTTTTCGGATCTTCCGTTTGTCGGTTTCCTCCGGCGGTTTCTTGATTTTATTCGCTGCAATTAATGTGCAACTGGTTTTTGTTAATTTTGTAAATTATACATAAATATATTATATTTTTTTTCACTTTATAAGTTTATTGTACCACTAAATCTTTTCCTTTTAATATTTTAAATGATTTTATAACTTTTTCATTTAATATGAAAAATCAAGGTTTTTTTTTTTTTTTGGTAAAGATGAAAAGGATCAATGTTTCTGCCAATGAATTTCCTTTCTTTTAATAATTTTCATCAGAGCTTTCGAACCTAAACTTCAGCGGACACATTTGGTTGTTGGAGTGCGATAAAATAAACAATCGACATCTTATCCCGATAGTAACAAGACCACCCATCGGCCGATTGGTCGTTACTCGGAATCTGGCGACGTGAGCTGCACTCTAGAACGACGTCGCCACTTTCGCGGATGGTTCCCCGGGAACCGGAAACCTCTCCGAGTGATTTGAGCGGGATTGTCCCTGTTTTGGCGCAGGTGTTGAAGACGTGAAGGTCGATTTCGGGGCCAACAAGATAGTGGCCATCGGGAAGGTGGACCCCGCCAAGCTACGCGAGCACTTGGAGGGGAAGACCCAGAAGAAGTTCGAGCTCGTCTCTCACTCCGCTTCTCCCGCACCGCCGGCGCAGCCCAAGAAGGAGGGCGGCGGCGGCGGCGGCGAGAAGAAACCGGAGAGCAAGAAAGCCGACGAGGGCAAGAAGAAGAAGGCGGAAGACGAGAAGCCCAAAGAGGTCATTTACTGTAATTTCATCTTAAAGCGAATTTAGCGTACATGTTATCAGGATTATCGAAACTGACGGGCATTTTCTTGGTGTTTTCACAGAGCACGGTGGTGCTGAAGATCGGCTTGCACTGTGCCGGGTGCGTCAAGAAGATAAAGAGTGCCTTGCGTAAGGTCAAAGGTTAGAACTTAGTAAAACTCATTCCCTAATAAATTATTTGATGACGCGATCAATCACGCTTAATTTCGGAGAGATTAGTTTAGTGGTTAGAGACCGGCTCTAGAAACGTGTTCCACGGTCAAATCGTGATTTCCCTTTTTCCTCTTTTTTGGGCCGGACCGAAAGTCAAATCTGGAGCCTCATGAGTGGAAATTCTTTTAGTTCTATGAATGCGCTGATAAATTTTTATGCCGTCATTTTACCTAGTAAAACATCCATGGGCAATAAGGTAAATTTGTCTAAATCGAGAGATGACGTCCTTTTTTTTTTTTTTTTTTTGTAGGAGTAAATTCGGTGGACGTAGACGTCCCCAAAGATTTGGTCACACTGAAGGGCACGATGGAGGTGAATGGGCTTGCACCGCACCTTCAAGAGAGGCTCAAGCGGAGCGTGGAAGTGATCCCACCCAAGAAAGAAGAAGCTGCTGCCGACAAGAAGAAGGACAAGCCCGCCGCTGGTGGCGGAGGCGGAGAGAAGGATAGTGGCGACGGTGGAAAGAAAAAGGAAGAAGGCAACGTAGTCAACTTGGATGTGAAGAAAATGGAATACGGCGGATATCCGGCACCGCCGATGATGTCATATCCGCCATATTGGAATTACGCTCCGACATATGGTGCCGGGCCCCCGGCATATGGTGCCGGGCCTAGCTACGCCGTGCAGCCTTATCAGAGTCACCACATGGAGCCATATCACCCTGGAGGAGGATACTCGGGTCAAGCATATGCGACGCCGTACCCGAACTCAGGTCAAGCATATGCGACGCCGTACCCGAACGACGGGTACGTGGTGGATCACCGCGCGTTCAGCGACGAGAATCCTAATGCATGTTCCGTCATGTGAGCAACCATGGCTTTTGGGGAGACAAGACCGAGATCGTTGGCAATAGGGACGATTAGTGTAGAAACGAAAGTTACGAGGGGTGAAGATGTAAATATGGGAAAAAATGTCGTTGGGGGAACGACAAGAGGAAGTAGTGAGTTTCGTTTCGGCTTTTAGGAAGCGACCGATCGACGGACCTGTTTTCGTTGTTAGGGTCGATGATGCATAGTTTTTCTCTTTCAGCGCTCTTGGCGGAAATTGGTTTAGTTAGCTGATTTTGATGTCATAATAAAAGATAAAACTATTTGTTTTATCTAGCGCAATGTACGTCAGAGACTACATATTCCCTTTCCTAAAATTCATGTTCATGTTATTTTCAGAACGAAACTTCCTTCTTTGTCGTTCACTGGACAAGACCTCTAATTCCACATCAGCAGCAAGTTACTGAAAATGTTTAATGCCGTGATAGAATCAGTTATGTAACAGGCGCAATAACATGCATTAAAAAAAAAGAGTAATACATGAGTTGGTGAGTAACTGCAAATACCGTGAGAATAAGTAGTAATGAATGGTGGTAAATAGCATCAGATCTGTTTTGTATATGGCAAATAACCTTCATTACATAGTGAAAATAGAAAAAAAAAAAAAAAAAAAAAAACGTAAAAGCTTAAAATCTGTCTATGAAATTCATGAAACCTTTAAAGGAAGATAAAGCATTAGAATCATGGCCCTCCAAGCGATGTGCATTTCCACAGGGTTACTTCTTAGTAACATTTTTTTTATATACAATTGATTAACTTTCTTTCCTAACTCCCCAAGAAAGTTGCATTTCCGATACCTCCTTGATAAAGAGATGACTTGAACCACTAGACAACGAGGCAATACTTGCTCGATCGCCATCCTGTCATGCCTTGCTCGTGTTGAAGCAAGGACGGATTTTTGAAATTGTCAATATAACGAAATGGTCTAATTAGACTTGAAATATCTTTTTATCTTCATAAGTTTTTGAATTCCTCCCTTGTATTCCTGAATTATTCGTTTGAATCGCCATTCTATAAATGAATCTTTTTGAATTTCATAAAATAGAATGCATATTTAAATGATTCATGTTCATTTAATTTTAGTTAAAACTGAGAATAAGAAACACGAGCATTTTTTAATGAGATGAAAATAAATAAAGTAACAAAGAAAAAATGTAATACAAGTAAGGGACCGAAGTAATAATTTTTATATAAAGTAGTTGAACATTTTGTTGGTCAAATACCTCAGTTACACCAATAAAATGCTAAAGCAACGTCAATTGAAATTTTAAGAATTATTATTGTTATCATAATTAATACAGTTATTTTATTCTCATTATTATTAGGTTCCCCGAGGAGATTTTCACAAACACGTTTGCTCTATTCATACGCAAAAAATTCTTTTTCCCATAACTAATTATTGACACATGTTATCAGATCAACAATGTATATGAATGAAAAGTTAAATGTGACATGATAATACAAATCCCAGTTGAATTTATGCCGATGATCTAATTGCATGTGAGGTTCAAGAAGCCAATCCCCCTTGCGTAACACGACTATCCAAGTTCAAAGTTTATTTCGATTCCCATATAAATGGTAGTGCGCAACAAACACTTGGAAATATTATACGGACAGTTACTTGTGTGGCATGACATTTTATATAGACATTGTGAAAAAAAAAATGAACTTAAAGATAACGCGAAACAGCTGGAAATTGATCTCGAGAAGAACCATTGAAATTTCCATCACATATCGTCCCCCTAAAAGTCAGTCTCTGGTCCGACCCTTGTTAGAAGTTAAGATCGGTCTTCAAGTGACGTATTCAAATATATTTGTTTTAGATTAAAAGTTGTTTTTCCCCCTCAGATAACAAATAAATGGAGAATTTTGAGTTTAACCTCCTCTTGCGACCTATATTTTAAAACAACAGTTGTCTTCGCACCCTCACTTTTCTGATTAGGAACCAGACTGCATCTCACGATAAACAAGAACGTAGAAATATTAACCAAATTGTCCTTTTCTTCCTCGAAAATGCTCCGACATCTTGTGCATGTCCAAACGCCTAGAATCCCTTGACATATTGTCTAAACCCTTGATCACCCTTTGCCGCCAGCGCTGGACCGCTTGTCGCTCGTACCGCTGCCCTACTCAATTCTAAGGCTAGGGTCAATGAGGACCACGGCAACCTCAGATCGATCTAAGGTCATTGATGACCACGACAAGGATATGGCGGTCGTCCGAGCACTGTGAGAGAGAGAGAGAGAGAAAGAGAGAGAGAGAGGGAGGGAGGGAGCGACGCTTGAAGGCGGTTGGCTGGTGGCCGACGACGAGAACAAAGGAGGTGGTGGAGATTGGAATTTAACTGTGAGGGGGTTGGGGTAAGGTATTGATTGAGGATTTTGAGAGGGTTTCTTGAGGGTCCTTTTTTGGAGATGAGCAATTTGATCTTTTCAATCATGGACTTCAGTTTGAAGTCACAAAGTTGTGTTTCGAGATGAAATGTTATAAAGTTGCGAGAACTCATGAAGTCGTGTTTTCTACAAAAAAAAGAAGTTATTTCTAATATGGAAAAATTAGGAAAAATCTAGATCATTGTTTTGGTCAAAATTTTATGTTTGAAATACTATATATCGAGTAGATAACAGAGGTCAGCTCGATTTGATCTCTAAAATTTATGGTGTTTAAAATGGGATGTTGACGAGTGCGTTTGTTTCATTGAAACTTAATGATGACAGAAGATATTTTTCATGAAATTATTTTCAATGAAAATGCTAAATTTTATTTATCTAGCAATCTAGGAAAGTGATTTCTTTTATATTAGATGAAGAAGTTGTTTTCCGGTAATCTTAACCTATTGTTTTTTTGTCTACGAAAAACATTGTCTATAGATCAATTCGTTTTCTGTCATCCAAATAGTAAAAAATTAGGAAGCTTTCCGCGAAAACCTTCTTCTTTAAAACAAACATACTCTAAATTGTGTCGCATATTCAATACACATTGAAAGGAGAAACGGAGGTTTTTTATGTTTATTTTATTGACAATGCTCTATCATGCATGTAGACCATCTTCTGAGGATGTGAATCTAAATCCAACCTTCGTAGGCCTCAACCTGGCTATTTCTTCGTGGGGCATGACTGGAGATTGATCTCTCGAAAAATCATGGAAATTCCGTCGCATAGTCACCCCTAAAAAAATTAGTCTCTAGATCCATCCCTTATTAGAAGTTAAGGTCAGTATTCAAGTAACGGATTCAAATGTATTTGTTTCCGATTAAAAGTTGTTTTTTAATGGATTCCTCCAAAACAGTCTTCTTTCAAACAAATGGACTCTACATTGAGTTGAATATTAATACACACTAAAAGGACAAACTAAGTTTTTTTTATGTTTATTCTTTTTTTTATTAATAATGTCCTGTCATGCATGCAGACCATCCTATAAGAACATGATCCAACCTTCCTAGGCCTCAACCTAAATGTTTCTTGGTGGGGCATGCATGGCCCGACGATTGACCCAATTTACTCGATGTGTTAGAAAACGGTTTGGATTTTGGGATCTTGGGAAAACACGAGTTTGACTTTAGGATAAAAAGTGTCATCCATCTTGCGACTCACTCCACGCCATCTGACGAATGGATGGCTGCTTCAACTTTTGGCCTTTGAATTTACACTGCCGTGTCTATGTCCTTATCCTTTTGAGTCTGGAAACCTCGTCATTCATGACTCCCACCGATTTGTTGTTGACATCCACGTCCAGGACTTTAATGGACGGCAAAAGATTCGTTCCTGAACGCAACGACGTGATAAATTACGCCTAAATATTTCGTATATTTGTAACTTGGTAATTTTCTCATATACGACAAATTCATTTATTGTGAGAATTTACTGACAAGGGTTCTTTCTGAAGTACATATTGCAGGTTCGCTTCACATAACATTGCTCTATAAAAGAATGACTTAGGATTATGGCAAAGTCTTAAATTATCTCTATTCGACTGGGATGTCTTAAAAGAGGCTCTTTAGGGATGATTATGGCTTATTTCGTAATAATTATTAATGGATTTGATGTTAGCTTGTCTCTTTCTGACACGTGACAACCTGATATTGATTCGTATTTTCTTGACGTGTGATAAACTATCATTGGTGTGTGCTCCCCATGACATGCGGCAATTTGATGTTGGCCCGTTTCTTTCTGACATGTGACAACCTGACATTAGTTCGTATCTTCCTGACATGCGGTGAAATATCATTGGCTTGTGTTCCCCATGACATGTGATAACTTACCCACTGTCGGTCCGCTGCCCTATTCAATTCTAAGACTAGGGTCGATGATGACCATGACAACCTCAGATCGATCTAAGGTCATTGATGACCACGACAAGGATTTGGTGGTCGTTTGACTACCAACAGAGAGAGGGGGGGTTAGGCGGCAACAACACTGGGGCCATTGACGAAGCTTAAAGGCGGCGAAGTTAGGTGTTGGAGATTGTGGTTTAATCGTGAGGGATTAGGACTAAGATTTTAATTGAGGATTTGGGAAATTTTAGGGTTTCATGAGGGTCTTTTCAAAGAAGGGCAATTTGGTCGTTTCAATCTTGGGTTCTGATTAAAGGAGCAAAGTTGCATTTGTGAAAACCCAAGATGGAAAGTTGACAAGTTGGAAAAAGCTCAGGAGGTTTCCATGAGTTCTCCCTAAAAAATATATATTTTTAGAACACATGTTTTGTTTCAGCAACACCATCAGCGCAGCCGAAGGGCCTCCACCAGGATTTGTGCCGGAGATGAAATCGAAGCTGTACAAAGGCCAAATCTGTGCCGGGGGAGGTTGTCAGACCTCGGCGGCTGCTGCCCAAGGGACACGACGGTCACCGCAACCCTAGACAAGGGCTGCTGAGGTTACAACATCCCAAGCAAGGAGTGAGGCGACACCAAGGTCATGTGTCTCCGGCAAGCCAGATCTGAACTCTGGCATCACATGAGCCAAGCAACAGATCTGGACTCTGCCGCCATTCATCTAGTTCCTCTATCTTTGTGAACCCCCGATCAGCGAGGACAAGATGGACAATGGCGAGGGCAAAGCATGAATATGAAAATATACGTGGAGGCAATTTAGGAAAAAGAAAGTTCATTTACTGTGGAACTTGCCTTTCGAAAATGCTAAAAGTTCAAGACAAGTCCCTATTTGCCTAAGGCTTTTAGCTTTTCAATATTTGCATTTCCTCAAAGTGGCCCAGAAATATTTGTCAAATGTCTTAAAATTTATCTGAAAAAGATGGGCATTAGGTAAAATTAGTGTAATCAAGTTCCGGACTTAAAAATTCCTAGTTCGCAGGAGTAAGGTAGGCTGCTAAATCTTACTTAGCTCCTGATTGTCCTAGAATATGTTGGTTACGACTGAAGTTCAAATGAATAATTAATGAACAAATCAAGTTATGATCGATGGGGGTACGGTAGATCCCATGCTTAGTGCAAGCACCACCTTGCAAAAGGGCGATGCACACTTATTTAGCAATCTATCTAATTTGCTCGAGATCATCTCGAGAGGGTCGCGAGAGCTTGCGACTCCACTGTGGAGTCACCGTGTAAGGCCCCATGTTTAGCCAGACATTCCCCAGCTATCGACAACCCAACTATCACTGCTTCGTATTCTGCAATATCGTTAGTGGCATTAGATGCTAAGCACAACGCATGCTCCACCAGGGGTATTGCTATCGGCAGTTATCAGAACCACTCTAACCCCACTCTCTGAACCACTACTTGAGCCGTCTACATATATCATTCCAGTCAGCTGGGCGTAGCACGATGGATGGTCTTAGGAACTCAACAATGAAGTCAGCGAGTGCCTGGCCCTTAACCGCAGTTCTAGGGAGAAAGGGAAAGTCAAACTGACTGCGCTCAATTGCCCGCTTAACAAGCCCCCGTTGATACATAATAAGGCTTGTATAATAAGGCACGTACGGGTTGATCCGTTAACGACTGTCGGAGCCGTTTGGATGCTACTGTCAATACGAATACTTCAACAGTCGAGTATCTCACTTCAGCCCCCTCTAGGCGTTTTGCTTGTATGATAGACAGGGCGCTTTTTGTTATCCTGGTCTTGGACTAAAGACAGCACTAGCGGCTTCCTCAGCTGGCGCCTATTATACTTGAAGAGGCCTGGTGGTGTTGAGCTTAGCCAATGTCGGTACTTCTTTAAAATAGGAATTCATTTGATCAGATCCCTTACTCTGCTCCTCTCCCCAGTGAGATCTACTATCACCTCTCAACGATCTGAAGAAAGGGGGACATTTTTTCCGTGGATTTTCCTGTAAAGGGGCTTAACGCGATGATTGGTCCGTCAGTTCCAGCACTTCCTTCACACACTGTGGGAGCTTCGTATCCAGTATTGCCTGCACCATTTCAGGATCGGCTTCTATCGTTCTCTGAGTTACCATTAAACGCAAGAATTTTCACCAGACTCCAGAAACACATTTTGCTGGATTTAGCTTCTGGCCAAGTCTCATATATGATCCTTAGAACAGGCCAGTTTGTTATCATCTCCTCAGTGTATTGAAGGTCTTCCTTAAACCAGACAAATATAGCCCCATCCTTCAAACGAACGGCTAAAAACAAAAAAGCATTGAATTTTCTCATGACCCATCAATACCACTAACATTTTCATAACAGGGCATGATGATGTGTATGTGTGACAAATTATTTGAGCAAGAATTAGGGCGATGCATGCAAAATGATGTCGTTCGTCGTGAATGCAAGTCGTCAGTAAGTTTTGCAACTTCAAAATGACGTTAGTCGTTACGCGTTGAGTTTGTGCCTTCACTTTTGTTAGCTACTCTGTCCGTAGCATCTCCACGTTTTTTCCCAAGCTTACTTGAATGGAAATCTAAAGGAAATGGACACTAAAAGCATTAAAACTTTTGTATAGCATTTATTTTAGTGCCAAATTCAACATGGCTGGCCAGCAATCTGAGTTAGCATTAATGGCTCAAGACGATGTCACTTAACATGTTTGCCCCAAATTATAAAACGTTATTCAGACAAATCAAGCTTCTTCAAGCCCTAATTCTGTAAACCCCTCTTCTTTGATCCCTTTGATGATGTTCTATTGTCCCTGAACAAGTCTTTAAGGTATGGAGAATCTCTTTAATGGGGCATGTGAATTATTTTATTATTGGGCTGCCCATGTTGGGCTAAGCTGGCCCATGGCCCATTGAGCAATTTCTTGAGGATAAAACGGTTGCAGATATTATCTGCTCTTAGTAGTTTAAATTATGATACATATATCAATAAAAAGATATTGTCAATTATCATTGAGAAAAAGAGAGAAAGTGAAATATGACATTTTTCTCTCTAAAATACCGTATCTTCTCAACTCTCCGTCTCTCAAGAACGATCTACTAAGTACTCTCGAATTTGCAAAAGGGAACATTTAATCCGTAGACAAATAAGGTACATCTCATCTTGTGATGTACTTTTTACAATCAGTGATACAAAGTTTTTTCTAGGCATAATTCTAGAATGCATTTCTCCTTTTTTTTGTTTGACACTTCGTCATATATTTAGAAATTCGTTTCCGTCGTATAGAAACTTAGTATTCTTACACTCTTCTTCTTTGCCCTTTTAAAATCTTGCAATTCAGCCGATGGAAAACTTTCATTTGTTTTCACTCTGGTATTTGACTCCGAATGGTTTTCTCTTAAAATTCTCAGGTTCTTGTTAAGATTTCCTTCAACGAATCGATATTGATCCTTGTTCTCAATCTCACTTGCAACAAAGTAGAAAAAACGAAAAATGGAAGCTTGATTCCAAACCAGTGTCTCGCCAGTGACCATCACGAACCGCCGTAGGAGCATACCATGAGCACAGAACAGAGAGAGCCAACAATACACGTGCTACTCTCGGCCATCGTTTAACATAAAAGGAATAAAAGATAAACCAGTGGATGTGTGTATCGCTATGTCAATATGAGATAAATGTCTGTACATTGTATTTTAGGAAAGAAGCTTCCGGATTATACACATAGTCTCACTTAAGCATTTTTACAAACATGTGGTGTCTATTTTAAGACGAAATACAGCAGAAGTCCGATACTTTCATTTGGGGAGTTTTGCAAGAGGAAACCAAAGTCCAGACCCGTCAACATATTCAGTGTGACTCACATTTACTTAAAAGCTTAAGCCAATGATTTATAGTCAATTAAGATATACCAACTACTCAATACCTACCAATTCTCCAATGTGAGACTTTTCTAACATGACTCACATTATATATTCTAACAATTTGCTCCTCGCTTCCAAGTCTTAACTTACATATATATCCTAATAATTTCCCTTTCAAGAATGAGCTCATTTGCCCCTCAATTTAGGTATCTTTCTGCATCAAGATATTTCAACTCGAATCTCCAAGCCATTGCAATGCACCCACAACTATGCACAACAACCAACCAACATCGACTGCCAAGACTTGCATCACCAAACCAACTGTCCAAACCAACGATGCTAAGCACTTTCACGAACTATGCCTTTTTAGATACAACATCTTGAACCCGTTTGAATTAGCATTATGCAAACATAACTTTGTTGAACACTTACTGAAACTGGTACACTTAAAGATAACTGAAGTGAAGAGATGAGAGTTGTTGTTGTTCTTTGAATGAAGAATATTTCAAATTTATTTATAGAGCTTAAAAAGTCAAATCTATTTGTATAGTTTAAGAAGTCATGTACTAAAGAGATACATGAATGCAAGAAATACATGAATTCAAGAGATACACGAATTAATAAAATACATGAACTGAAAAGACGCATCTCGTTTTACTTGCTCTTGTTGATCTATTAACCATAATTACAACACCGACACCATCCGAGCCATTGATTGCGGCTGCTCTCATCCACTGCCGCTTTGAGGCATTGGTCCTCCTCCATTTTTTGCCTAAGTAAGTTGAAGCATGTCTTCGTGAGTTGACGAAGCTTCTTCGCTGGTGCCTATCTCACTGCCCGGACCTTCTTTTGTTAGTTTGACGACGTATTGCGATCAGAGCTCCTCATCGCAAAGGTAAAGCTGAACGCTCTGTCCAACTATGTTTTGATGAAGGAACCGCTGTGGCGCTTTCTTCTCCTTTTAGATCTGTTTTGCTCATGTTCAAGTCTATTTCGTGGGGTGCGAATATCCTGAACTGATTTGTATGGATTTGGCCTCGAATCTGAGTTCATCGATGTTTGGTTTCCAACGCTGTCGGTTTGGCCGGCGAGAGAACGATGTAGAGAGAGAATGACTTTAGCGTGGGCGGTGGGTTTTTTACCCTCAAAGCATGCGTAGACTTCTTTTTGTAGAAAAGACACGTAATATTTAACATTTAATGAAAAATGTCACATGATATCTAATATATAATTATAAAAATCACGTGATTTTTTTTGCCAGATTTTATCGTCCGAGATATTTAAGTGATGTTTTTTCTTCGAAAGTGGTATTAAAATGATTTGAAAAATTTTTTGATATTAAAGTAAGAGTTATATAAAAATTATGACATTTTCAATATCATTTTTTTAATATTTAGTAAAATTTTATGATTCTTTTATATATTTAAAAGTGAGAATATTTTTTTATCGAGGACATAAGTTATTTTGTTGCGAATTGAGTCGAGAAAAATGATTTTCTACCTACAGAACTGTCCACGCGGCACGGAAACGAGTTGGAGTTGGAAAAATTTGAGAGGGCGACGGCGGCCTTATCCAGAGAATACCGACGATTCCGCACGTCATTTCACCTTTGCGCTGGAAACTACTGACTCTTTTCTTTCCTAGAGCACAACCACATAGAACAATCAAGAAGAATCTGCTAGCTTGGGCCACGATCACAGCCAGTGTAGAATCCACCAATTGGGTCCCGACGGTGATTAAAACGCTGGGAAGGATCCTAGTGCATCTGCCTATTTAGTGCTATTACCAGGGAGACTTGCAAAGACAGACCTAGGGAGACGATGCTGTTCTCAGACTCTCCGGCCCTCTTCTTCTTCCAAACCCTCATCTCCCTCGTCCTGTTCGTCATCTTCTTCAAAATCGCCGCCATCTTCGTCTTCCTCATCTTCCTCTTCGCCCTGTGTTCTGACCTCGTCTATGTTATTACGGATCTTATTGTCTATCACCCCTGAAAGGCTGAAAGTAGCGGGTGAAACCATGAGAACTCCTAGCTCTTTCGATTTCCCTTTCGGACTCGCGGAAGTCATCTACGAGGTTTGGGAAGAAAGGAGAAGTCGTTGATTGATTGAGGCCTGATTGATGGCCGGAACACGTCCTTGATCTTCACAAGTCGTGATCGCAAAGGGATGGAGCCGGGTGGCGGAATTGGGAGGAATTCCATATTCAGATGATGTGCTTGAGAGACCGCCACCGATTTTGCATTCCGAAAATCTCCCGGTGTACTAGATCTGCTTAATAAGTAGATAAGTGTGGTATGCAAAAGCAGAATTTCTTCATTTGTATAGCTCCTGAAATAATGTAAATGTCGGAGTTTTTGTATGTATGATTATGTAAAGTCAATGATCAATCTACACCCGTGCTTTCAACACGGCTAGGTGCACGATGACAATGGAAGATCTATAATGATTTTTTAACCAATTTTTTCAAGTATAGATTCATAGTTGTGCATATTATTTTTGAAAACACATAAAAAGGTAGATGAGTAAAAAAATTTCGGAGTTATATCATTTTTTATTGTTTGGAAATCTGACAGAACATATCAATAATGTATACTTCTTGATTCTATCAGCGAGAAGGATGGGTATGCATTAAGCATGTTGTTATTTTTCTTAATTTTTTGATCCAAAATTTTCTAATACTTAAGTCATCTTTAAGAAAAATTAAAACCCCACTTATCATATATAAGGGGGTAAAACTCATGCCTGTTGAGCCATATTGCGAGCTTTATCCAGCAGTTTCCTTTGTATAATCACAAATTCCTAATCCTAACAAATCTATAGTCATGGACCTCTAATTGTTATACAAATTTTGATTATAAATTTATAAAAGTATGCATATATAGATTCTATTTTGAAATATCCATAGGCTAAACTTTTAAAAGGAATGGAATAAATTCCAATATGTAACTTATAAAAAGAAAATTAAATGCTCAAAAAGTCATATTCCATGACTACACATAGAAATGTATAGCTTTTTAGAAAAATATGAAAATAAGAAAAACACGTAGAAAAGTGTGGAAAAGGGGGGCTTAAGGATGGGACTAGGCGGAAATGAATGTAGCATTGAAAGGCCAGTCGCTCTCACGGGTGGAGAGGTAGATGTGCGTGTATCCACTAGGATATCTTAGCTTAGGGTCAAATTCTCCACAATTTTTCTTTAAAAAAAAACACCAATTTTTATTTGCAAGACAATTTTTGGCTCTATTAAAAAAGCACAATCTAGAATTTTGGACAAAACAAAAATTGTTCTGATCCTTGGTTATGCCCTACAACTGGCAGTTTTAAAATTGACCGATTCAATTCTCGGTTCCAATTTTGAAACTAAAGACTTGTTTGGTATTATTTTTGTTTCGATGAATAATTTTTTTTCATAAATAAATTTTTTATTTCTTGTCCCTAGAATAATTTATGAGTAGAGGAACACGTTTGGTAACTGTACAAAATTTATATTCTCAAAATAGAAAAAGAATATGAATGCATTTGGCATAATCCAAAGTATAATTTATTTTAATTATTTTAATAATTTTTTAGATTTTTTTTTTCTCTCTCTTCTTCTTCTTCTTCTTGCTCATCCTCTAGTGAGCTGCGGCTAGCAGTGGCAAGCAGTAGCGAGTGGCGAGGGGCGGCAGATGGCCAGGAAGGAAGAAGAAAAGGAAAAAAAAAAAAAACTTATTTCTAGAAATTATTCTCAAAAATAAGAATTTACTTTTTTTTTTCTATTTCTTGTTTTTATTTTAAATCTATTCTCCGCTATTTTTCTACCATGGTGAATAGAAAAATTAGTTGATATTACCGAATGAATTTTTATTCTTTTTTTATTCTGAGAAACAAATGAACAAAAAAAAAATCAAATAGTAGAAATATTACCATGCATGCCATAAAAGTCCTAGTCTCAATTTTAAACTAGACTCTTAGGGTGCGAATAATAAATATTATGGCTAGAAATTGATTCCTAAAAGGAAAATATATTTTTCTATTTTTATTTCTAAATAAATTTCTAAGCAAAAATATGTGTTTAATAATGATGTAAAATTTCTGTTTCTGGAATAAAGTTTCATTTGATAATGATACAAAATTTCTTTATCCTAGGTACTAGCGGCAATCTGCGACGACCGACGGTGACTAATGACTGTTGGTAGCGGATGGCAACAAATAACTGGCGGCAAGTGGGTGGCCAACTAGTAAAGAGAATGAGTGATGAGAAGAGTTTTTAATTCTCATTTTTGTTTAGAAAATAGAGAAGTTCTCATTTTTATTCTAAACCTATTTATGGACAAAAAATTCATTCAAAAAATTAAAAAAAAATGAAATTTCATTACCAAACATATTTTTGTTCTAGAAATAAGTTTGGAATAAAAAAAATAGTTATGGAAAAAAATAGGATGGTTATCATGCGTGCCCTTATCAACTCGTGAATCAATTACCCAAGTTTGAGATGCCATCCAAAGAAAGATATAATAAGGTAGACCAGTTCACATGTATCGTAACTTTACGTACCCTCAAATCGACCAAAAATAAATAAATAATAGGATCTAAAATCTGCATCCAGTAATCTCTAGACAAAGAAGGGAACGGAATATTACTTCGCCCTTTTTTCTCTTTTTTTTGGGGCTCACGGGACGGATGGGAATAATGGGAAACTAGAAACCCCTTTTGCAAAAAAACAAGAATATTATTTCTTGTCCAGTTGTGCACAGGAAGAAACTCTCTCGCCCGCCCCTTTCGCGTCATCTTCACTCCTCCCCTTTTCCCACTCCAGGCAGTGTGTGAACTGCAAACCACTAGAAGATGACCACACCACAACGCGTAGAGCTTAAAAAAAAAAAGAGGAAACCAAGAAATTTCCCAATCTTCCTGGTCACCCGATATCCCATCAATCACGCCTTATATAAGTCAAACACCTGTTCGAATCGCATGGCTCCAGCGGCTTCCATCGAACCCATCGCCATCGCCAGCCTCAGGCCCCTGCTCCACCGACGCAGCACCCGATTCTTCCTCCTCGGCCGCTGTCGTGGCCGCGACCACCGCCCGGATTCTACATGGAGAGCCTATAGACATGGTCCTGCTTCTCTTCTCAGATTCCCCGATCTCCCTGGCCGTGGGCCTCCTCATCCTCTTCCTCCTCTTCCGCTTCGCCTTCAAGTTCTTCATCCTCCTCCTCCTCTTCCTCGTCTGCTCCAACTTCGTCCTCGTCATTCGATGACCCCCACTCCGCCGCAGCCCACCTCCGATTCCTCCCCCTCCAAGACGGTGCGCGCTTCCTTCACTCTCTGTCCGCTTGTGTGTTTGTGGGTCTGTTTGAATTGATGTTGATGCGGTGAATTGCCACTCTCGAAGTGATTGATCGGCTCCAAGTTCCTACCTTTGGAAGCTTTTCGAGATGGGTTTTTTTTTTTTTTTTCGTAGATTGATTGGCTATGATCGTTCGGCTTGTGGTCTCGCTATTTGCTACACCCACTTTCAAATTATTGATGGTTTCGATACGCGGGTCGTTGTGGTTTTGCGTGTTATAGAGAATTCACCGTTCGCATAGCGAGTCTGATAGTCTGTTGTAGGATTGGGAGCGAGGGTTTAATTGAGTTTTGGGGTCTGCAGGTGAGGGCTGTGATAAAGGGCAGAGTGCAGGGCGTTTTCTATAGGAACTGGACCATTGAGAATGCGACCCAACTGGGTTTGAAAGGTTGGGTTAGGAACCGTAGGGACGGCTCCGTCGAAGCCCTCTTCTCTGGCAAAGCCGAGCTGGTAGAAGAGATGCAGCAGCGGTGTCGGCGGGGGCCGCCCGACGCGGTGGTCACTGGCCTGGAGGTTTTCCCTACGACTGATGATCCGGGCACTGGATTCGAGCGCAGACCAACTGTTTGATCGATTTGTGTAGAGACAGTGAGTTGCCGCCAATATCTTACTTACCATGTAGCAATACCTACTTTTGTTCCTGTAGTAACACTATTACCCTTCTGCATCTAATTGAGGATTTGTGAGAATATTTCTTACGCTGCTTGATTATGGCAATTTTTTCACATCAAGCGTTGTAAGCATCGTTTTCGTAGTTTTCTCAACAATGTGGGAATAAATGGTTACATTACCTCAGTCATGCTGTGCAAGAGAATGCCGTTTTTTTCTGCTGGTTTGGCCGCAAAAGGAAATCAATTTAATTCTTATACCAACACAAGTGCCCTCCTGCTAATTTTAAGTCTGATTTTATAATCACTGATTCTCTAGATTACCCTTTTAATTTTCATTTTTATCAGTGGCTTGAATTGCAATGTAACGCGCGAGATGTCAAGTAAGTGTCAGTTTGATGGTTAAGATGGTTAAGGTGATGCTTTTGAAGCACCGTGTGAGTCTTATTGTGCTAGAGTAACTACAACTCTGACATGACCGGGACTATTAATCCGAGAAACTTGGTGATGTGTTTTCTTGCCCTCGTTTGGTGATGATAGCAGTAAGGAGCAATGTCTTAGGATAGATCTAGATTTTCTCTGCCTTTGTAAGGCCTAAATGGACCTAATTCAGCAATCTGCTCATCTCGAAAACATTCCCTTCAACACTCTTGAATCTTTATGGATGCTGGATAATCTTTTCCTAAGATGCAGTGTCTTTCCTTGTTTTTAGAAAGTTTAATGGGATAAATTTCTGGAGGACTGTTTGATGCACGCTACAGTTTTCTTTTCTATTCCCCCCCAAGGGGGCATCTTACTGTAAGAATCACATTTTGCATTTTAAGGCGTTATTAACTTTAGTCTGGTCTACTTCATTAGTTGGCTGTCGACATAAACTTTCCTCCTTTTCTATTTGGGTTGGAGGATACACCCTCTTTCAGGGGAGACTATCAGGCATTGGTTTTCAGAGAACCTTTTATATCGAAGTTTATTTTTGAAGAGACAAGGAAGAAAATATTTTTTTTGCTTTTGTCTTCTATTTTCTTAATTCTGACTAGTGATGACAATGTGCTTGATTAGTTGCTCTGTGAGCAATTCACTTGCGAAACTGAGCGAACGGTTTGGTCCATAGTCCCCAGTAGAACTATTTTGCTGCATATAAGCACAAAATGCAAACAACAACTAACGTGGATAGTTACATAGCGGATTTCCTCATGTCTAGTATGTTTCCCAGAGAAAGGCTCCCGGATACATTCTAATTGAATCTCTTTACAATGTGCTACAGGTCATAGCTTGACCATAAATTTTCTTCTTGAATAGCTCATTGTGGTCGCTAAGATGGTTCTCTACCGTCTAGACAGAGGTTCAATCCCTGCTCGCTTTTCCACTTTGGGATAGTGCGGGGCTCGCTCGTGTTCGCCTCCGCATTTTTCCAAATGCTTTCAGGAGAGGCGATCAGGTAAAGATGGCTTCGTGAGCAAAGAGACAAGTAACATCTCTGTTTGCGCTGTTGCGCTTCTAATTTATTTTCTCCCTTGAGAAAGGGAGAAAGAAAATCAAATACCTTCCTCCCATTCGGTCTCGATGCAATTTTCCTTCTTTTACTTTCAGAAATATCTCTTTACATCCTCTGGTTTATGAACCGGTCTTCCTCACTCCATGGCTTTTTTAAGATTCACGTCAATGAGCTCATTTCTGACTATGGTCGGGCATTATGCAAAGTTGGTGTAACCAACCAAATATTTCCTTTGGTACCAACTATTGAATATGGTAACCCTAATCGGTTGCTTACCTGTAACAAGCTACTTGTTCGCCGTGATACTGGTGAGTGGTGACGTCAAGAGAGCGACTGTAATAAATAAATTAATACTAATTCATGCCAGTAGAATACTCAAAGAAAATATTTTGTCCTAACAAACAATTGCAAAACGCCATTGCAACATGACTCAACATTTGCCTTTAGTCAAGTCTTTTTTTTCTTCTTATTACCAGAAATTTTACTTTTACGGTGAATACTAGGAGCTTTAGCAGCGACTTCGACTAATGCGACGGAAGGATTTAGAGACGACTACAGTGTTACACCGTCCCTGGTATGCGTCAAAGGCATTTACAACCATAGATGGTGAAAGTGCACTCTAATCACCGGTAGAAGTTCGAACACGTTTATCGTGGCAATTACCATTACTAGCACCCCAGACGATAATTCCACTAAGAACAACAAGTCCAGGCATATCCATTTCAAGGTTGGCTTAAATTAGATCCATGCGATCCATTATTGCACCGATCGTTTGATCTTTAGTCCAATCAATCTCGAGCTCAAATCAAGCTCATGGTCCATGGCCGTGATTTTAGCTGGAAGATGAAGCGTGCTCATGCACTCAAGTCCAATCCAAGTAGATGAACAAACTTTGACACGATCACATTGTTGGCAACATTTCTTTTGCGCTTGGGGAACTTGTGGGAGCGAAACCACAAGTATAATTTAATCGTTCCTAGCATAAAGCAGAAAAACTTGGGTGAAAAAGAAAAACCATGCCTCAAAAAGGACATTAAGATTTGCGAATTGGCTTGGGCGACATTTTTCACTGCAATCTACTTCTTCTCAGACCGCTTTAGCTCTTAATGTCAACAAAAAGATGGGAGGTTGTCTCAACGAACTTAAGAATGAGAAAAAAAACTTTTCGGGATATTTTCCGTATGTTAACTGAAGAACATAGTTCAATAAATTATCCACATGGGCAGATCTACAACGAGCACGTTGGGCGGGGGCGGCGGCAAATACATCACCTACTAGTTTAATTTCCAAAATGTAACATGAAAAGTCCCACTTTTTAAACAGAAAATAATTCATTCTTTTCAATCATTCAAATGTATTCATAGGACAATTTTTGCTGATAGAAAAATGATTACATAAATAGGGTATTCTGCCTATATCCAGCTTTCACAATACCTTACTGATATCCACTCAGTGTTGATATCCAGCTATGGTTGTAACCGGCTTCCCAGTTATATTCGGTTCTTTGGTTATATCAGACTTTATGCTGTTATTCAACTTCACTCTAACTTCTATTCTATGGTCTTTCCAAGCATATTGACAATCGTGACTCTCCTTCACTGTTTACCTATTCAGGGTACTTTCCAAATTTTACCAAACTCCCTATTCTAGGCTTGTTCACCTTGTACTTAGATACCTCCAGCTTGTAAATACCTCTATGCCCATAGCCTTGTTCACCATTGATGGTAGTGTACTCCTCATATTTAGAAGATCCCATTAGGATATCATCTGAATAACAGCTTTTGCATTTTTTGCAGTCTTCTAGGACATGGTAAGTGAGTTGCATTTGATTAGAATACATGAATGAGGAAGTTTAGTAGACTCTCGAGATGACAAACACTGGAGAAGGAAAATATGGGTGCCCACAAAAGTGAAACGAAAATGAAAAACCAAGAACAAATCGCAAAAGGAGAAGGAAAAAGATAAGAAGATGGGTTTAAGTTTATCTTAATAATACGGGCTAGTTTTGTTTCTTAATGGAATCCGGGCTTAAGTGAATATTGATGGATTGGGTATAATTTGGCAGAGGGGGCCTGATTTGTTTTGAAGGAGGCATTTGGTTATTAATAGGCTGGGCTTAGCATGGTGTTGGCTTACTTTATTTTATAAAGGGACCTTGATATAAGAGCCCAACCATATGCCTGACCCAAATCTGCAGTGGCCCAGACACGGGAACCCGAGTTACAGTCCATATTCAGACCGGGCCCAAGGGCCCGGCCCGAGTCTTCACTTTCCAGAAACAATAAAAATTAAAAATTAAAAAAATTCGAAAAAATTTGAAAAATGGTTAGTAACAGAGAGAACTTGATTAGGTCGGTAAGTTTTAGCATTGAATTTAGTTTATTTTTATTTAGTTAGTTTACTTATAGTTTAGGTTTAGATAGATTAATCTTTTAGACCAAGAATTAGACTCATTTTGAATTTAGCTCTTGCGGGTTGCTGTCTAGGGAAAAAAAATAAGGCCATATATTATTTTTGACTAATTCGTATTAGTTTAGTTTATTGCACTTAATCTTTACTCATTCTTGTCTTAATGTTTTTGCCGAATTTGTTGTGATTCTTTTATATTGCTTATGGTTAGGTTACATCTTAGAATCATAATAAACATATTAACATTGTATGGATACTTTGTGGACAAGAACTTTAAAATTCATAATTGGATAAAAGATTGCATGTGACACTTGGTTGTGAACTAATCAAATTTGGGTATTAAAAGGATATTAGTTGAATGACTAGTGTAATCAAATCTCTGTACCTTGATCTTTGGTTGCATAGAAAGTAAGATACCTCCAATATCTCTTGGTTCATAGCCAACAAAAAACGTTAGTGGCGGCTCTTTCAAAGAGAATTCTTTTATGATTAATCAAAACTAAAACGAAAATCTCAAACGTCTTGCAAGATAAGGATTTTGGAAAACCCGCGCCAATTGAGGACTATTGGTCCACCTTTGATATTATTCCTAAACTCGTCTTCCCTTGAGCGGGAATGTCGCAATAGGGAACACAACCCATTATAATCCCAATATATCTTCTTAGTTGCCCGACATGAGACTTTGATTGCATAATCATATCTATAAATGCAAGAACTACTAAGATCAAATTATGGTTGTTCAAAATACTAAAATTTTCTAATTTTTTCATGTGAAAGTATGCATTATGTAGTAAGACAAAATTTTCTTTGGGGTGCATAAAGAAAACTAGAAGATTTAACTAAAGTTATTCCACTTGGTTAAAAACGAACTTCATGTGCATAGAATATCCAAGCAGGAGTTGAGACATATGGCTTCATTGAAATGATTCTTACAAAAGAGAAAATGAAGAAGTATATCTGATATCTGGAAACTCATCGAACATACACCGTATGTCAAAAGCAAACCCTGGCAAGATAGAGATGATATAACCGTAGGAAGAAGGAAAAGTGTGACCCCGTTCCTTGACCCACACGTTTGCACGGAATCATTGACCGATCGAAAGCACTGTAGCTTCATATTTAATCGCACATCACGAACACTACATACAAATGGTCCAGGTCCCCATCGGTGGCAAGACGATGAAAACTATCAAGTCTGCCGCTAGTCGCCAAAACCACTACAATCTCCTCAAAGTCCCAGTAAAAGACAAGCAAGTGCCAATAGATAGACACGGATCGCACGCGAAACCATAGTGATGTTTTGTGGTACGATATCAATAATGCCCTTCTTGAAACGTGAATCAATATAAAAATCGATTAAAAAAATGTTGAGGATTATTTATTAATTCTTGAATAGGAAATGTGGTTGGGTAACCTCAGGCTATCCTTGCTTGAGGTTGCGAAACCTTGGCAAGAGGTTGTCAACACTATATCTGGCTCATTGGCAATCAAATCTAGCATCACCACCAACATCACGCAAGGTGAAAAATGATGAGGGCATTTCGAACTTCATAAGTTTAATGAGGGCAAAATTGGAAGAAAATATATATTAACATTTCGTAAATGCTAAAGTCAAAAGCTTTTACGGACATGCTTTAGGCTAAAGAACTTTAGAAATGTTATGTATATCTCCAAGGCTCTCCAAGAAAATTTCCAAGGCATTTGGCCTAAGGCCTTTGGCAAAGTGATAACCAAATACAGCCTTACTAATAGAGAACTTACTCTAATACCATTTGTAATGATTCAGCTTGTTCTATGAAAGCCAAAACTTATAAAAAGAATACTCGGAATAGTTGGACGTGGGTCATTTACCTGTGGAACAATTCATAGGCCTTTTCCCTACAATCCCATCAAAGACAGATAATGTATTTTAAAGCATTATGAAATAAGCAATTATTTTCTGGTGTTTGTTCTTATCAGTAGTCTATACTTTTTATTCAAGTAAAATAATCGAAACCAAAAAACCTGGGTGATAGTAATACATATCCTGGACGATATCGATTTTTCAAGTCATATCTTCAAAACCAAATGTGTCTCATAATTAGTCATGATTACGTGTGTTGGGAGAGAAATAACATATCATGAATCATGGTATAATGCAGCCCTCGTTTCCAAAGAAACCGTATTATGAAACTGATTTCTTCAGAAGCATTCGAAAACAAACATTCACGAGCCTTGTGAATAAGATGATTGTAATCTCTCAAACCCTTCTATTCCACTTTTGAAGGGAAAAATTTGACCCAAATCTTTTTTCCCCTCCTAGTTGCTTTTCTTTTTGTTCATTTCCTTACTCTCCTGATTTAATTTTAGATTGGAATTTTTGCTCTCCAGATTTTATATTTAGGAGCTTTTGCCTCCAATCTAATTTTAAATGTTGGTGTTTTAATAAATAAGTACTTCGCCTTTAGTATCAATGATGTTCACAGTAGGTTCAATGTAAAATCTATGCTCGTTTGACTTGTTTCAGTTAAAAACTTTGGCGCTTCGTATTATCTATAAGGCCCACTCTCATAAATGTCAGATTTGAACTTTTTCAATATATTTATGTTGTCTCCATATCTTGTAATTTACTATTGCTTCTTCAACATCAGTGCCCATTATGCCATTATGTTGTCCCGAATGGAAATTTCTTTTGAGAGAGAGAGAGAGATGATTGTAATCGAGAGTTGAATTGATTAACATTCAATTTTGTGTTCGTGATATTGAGGAACCATCGTACGCCACTGACTCAATCGTGGATGGAATTAATTACATAGCATGAAACATCATACTTCGACTACCTAATGCTCTGTTTTGCCTGAGAATTTCTATGGAAAATTCAAAGTGGGAGCTTCGATTCTCTCTCTAAATTAGATAGTAGTCACTGATATTTAAAATCAATTGTATATCTTGCAATTACTTATGCCCTCTCAAGTCTTTAAGAACTTGTCACAAATACTTAAACTCTAAATACATCGAGCATAATAAGATATTACTCTGGCAAGTCACATATTGCACACTAAACTCGATGAGCCGACATACAATGGATGTCTAGAGCCTGATTACCGACAAGGGTTCGGTTTAGAATCTCCGATTAAACCATTGCAGTTACATGCGGCATCTCTAAAATGTGTTAGACAGAGGTAATTAACCACAGATGGAATAGTACTGGTTAAAGTTCGAACCTAAATGAAGCAGCGACTACTAATTTCAGCAAGAGATACGATAAGGTCACTAATCACCAATCACCAATGATGTTTCTCATCATTTATCAAAAAGAAAAAAGAAAAAAAAAGGGTATCTTTTTGTCGCCTTGCAAAGATTGACATGAATTTGGGGAGGGTCCTTGAACTCTGATAAGTCACTATAGCCGCGCTCAGGCATATCCGTCTCAAGGTTGGCTCATCGGATAAGATTCATTTTGATCAAATCATTGCACCGACCATTTGAGACGAGTCTGATCGATCTCAAGCTCGAATTGATCTCTACATGTTGCCGACAAAATAATTGCTCGAATCCAGGCATGGTCAAGGCCGTGGTTTTGGCCGGAAGACAAAGTGTCAGTAATTCCATTCAGCTCTATCTTAGGTTTCGTTTTTTTTTTTTTCCCCTCGCGAATTGAATTATTTAGATTGAAAAAAAAAACAATCGTTTATATGATTTACAAAAATGAATGAACAAAAATATTATCATCATCTACAAAAATATTTAAACATAATTTATTACCAATAGTAAAAACATTTTTCATCAATTAATTAGTTTAAGCGATTATTCTTTTAAAAATATATTTTTAAAATTATTTATTTTTAGCTAAACAGATAAATCCTTAGAATATGAATAAATTTTGGCACGATCGCATTATTCGCATCATTTTCTATATGCTGGGATAGTGAGATCCACGTGGAACATCTCTCGAGACCCATCATTTTGAAATATCAAGACTTAATTTGGTATATGTATTTTATCTTCATAATTTGTTAAATGTTTATTGGCATATAGAGTTGAAAGAGAAGGTACAAGAAAAACTGGTACACACATGTTACATTTACCAAAACTAATAATATTACAGAAAAGTAAATATTTTAATGTGATATTAGTGTACCAATTTGGGATTTTTTTTTATGATACACAAATTAGTGTGCAATAAATGTGGCACGAGTGGACCATCTTGAAATCCTTTTATATTATAAAAATTAATTTGGGGTAACTATTGCACAACTATATCAATTTAATATTTCAGTGGTATTAGGTCAAACAAAAACTATGCCTTAAAATTTATCATCGTGTGAAATGGCTGTGTGAACTCGTCACTCCAATCAACTAAATTGGATTTTTTTAGAGTCTTTATTAATTTATTTTTTTGTTATTTGCCCTCACTCCTCTCTAGGGGTGAGCAACGGTCTAGGGTCGACCCTGGACCGACCTTGGACCGGCCCAACCTGCTAGGTCCTGGTCCGGTTCCCAAGGAGATTGGGTCGGTCCTTGGTCCGAAATTCCGGACCAACACCGCTTTGTGCGGAGTTAGTCCTCGGTCCCCAGAGTTTTTGGGTCGGTCCAACCCTGACCAACCCCGTATATTATATTATATTATTTATAATTATTTTATACATTCAAACCTAAATAAAATGTCTGTTATATTATATTATATTGAGACGTTCTATTAATAACACTAATAGTAATTTCAATTTAAAACTTTTGTTAAGTATTAATTATGTGTCGTTTGTTTTGTTTTCGGTGTGTTTAGAAGTTCAAGTGAATTAACAAGATGTGAAGTTATATATTCATGATTTATATTAAGTATTTTGAACTTTTTAATGGTTTAATTGTATTTTACTAATGAATTTCGGTTGCACTTTGCTTTTCAATTTGTGTCAAATGGTAGAAGTTTTTAAAGAGTAGAGTAGTACTGCAGTTGTTACGGTGATTTGCTAGTCAAGTGGTGTGAAGCTCATTTTTTGGTTGAGTGAACTCTACATGATCAAATGCTAGTCAAGTGGTGTGAAGCTCATTTTTTGGTTGAGTGGACTCTATATGATCAAATGCAAGAAAACGCTTTTACATATGGTGTTATGAATATTAAAGATAGATGATTCTCTCTCTTTCTCTCTCTCTGTTCATCCCCAGGCACTATGCTGAACTACCCCTACTCCTCTCTCTCTTTCTCTCTCTCTGTTCATCCCCAGGCACTATGCTGAACTACCTTCCCTGTCCGGTGTTGCTTGTCGTCGCCACCTTCGAGGACACGAGCACTGCTCGCTGACCAAAGGCTGTCGCTGCTACAGGTGATTGCCATTTCCCTTGATCTCGACAGCCACCTCATCTCTGCAATTGCCACCGCCTCCCCATCGCCACTGATCTCCACCACCACCACGCGTCTGCGCTTCTACTTTCCACCCCTTCTCCTTGGATCCTCTTCGTTGTCGGTTTGACGTTCTCTTTCTGTGAAATTCAGTTGAGAGAGAGAGGGGGGGTGGCCTTGGCTATTGGAGAATAGTGGAGGCTTACGCTGCCGGCAGAAGCAGCTGCAGCAGTGGCGGCTTGTACGGTGTTAGGGCATGGTGTGCAGTTAGGGTTTCAATGGTAAATTCCTGTGCAACCTCTTGGCCATCAAAGGTGAAGGAAGATACCGACCTCAAGGCCATCGACCATCGAAGGCGTCTAATTGAGAGAAGAACAATATTATGGCGGCTAGGTTTGCGCCACCCATTCAAGGAATAAATGTTAAATGTAAATTTTTCTTCCTAAAGTTAAGTAAATCCTAAATTATTTAATGGCAATAAAAAAAAATCGAATAGCCATGTTTTCTTCCACCAGTTAGACATACAAATTAATTTGCATCATCGGCATATTTTTAACATGACATTTGCTAAAATTATTAGACTATTCAGTCTGTACTCCAACATATATTTTGTTATTATGTATGGCTAAATAAGGAGAGGTTCCCTTTTGGTATCTTTTAATCTCGACTGGTCAATATAGAGGCACACAAATTCCTGTCCACGTGCTTTAAGGCTGTATCTATAGAGTGACAGATGAAAAGCATTAAGATTAATCTGAGTAGAAAGGCAATTTGAACATAATATATATCGCATTTAAACTATCATCTTAATTACTCAGTCAACTTCTTGTGAGTTCACTTTGTTATCAGGACGTACTTATACGATGCATGGTATAGGTTGATTTCAGGCACCCTACGGTTTTTCATCAAGGTTCCGAATTATCTCTCCCCACCATCATGAGAGGGTGTTTACTTTTCCACTGGTTTTTCCCCTTTTCAACAGCAACAATGGGTGGATAGGGAGATGAGGAGAAGTACATGACTGGAAGGACAGACGGGACTATACTACACAAATATATGATCTATATCTACCTGCGTACATAATTTTAACTATTTCTGTTCCGATTCGTCCTTTTCAAAATCAATCATAGAAAATAACAAGAAGACGAATAAGAACTCTCACGAATTCGCCTTACAAACTTCCCATTCAGCATTTCTTTTTTCCAACGATGGCTGATGACGACAAGATATTTTGTAGAACCCTGGCTTCGCAAGGAATGACCAGCACACCCTTTTGACTGAAACCAAACTCGGCTTCAGCTGCATCGAGCAACTTCACAAATGGAGGATGCGCCAAATACTCAAGCGCAACCGAGAACTTCTTGGGCTTGCTGTTGCCATCTATTGCGACCACAGAGAAGCAACCGTCCTTCACATGCCCTCGTTCTTCCCCAGCAGGTTCCCTCGCAGTGTGGTTGGTTCTTCTAATGGCGATGACCCTGAGAAGATAAAGAACTTCCCTCTGCAAACGCTTCACTACATGCCTTGCCCTCATCTTAGAGATCACACTGTATAAGTTTTGGATCTGCTCGAATATTGGAGAGAGCGATGATCTTTGTTTCTTCCTGGTTTGGGTGATAAAACTTCTAGGGTAGTGGGAGGTTTAGATAAGGAAGCAGGCTAGGCCAGTTGAAGGGAGCTTGTCGGATGATGAATGCACGGGAGGAAGTGTTTCTAGGTATCTTAGGAATTGTCACGTCTACTGTTTCTCGATAGGTTGTTGTTGGTCTCCCAACATGGTCTTTAGTACCATAGGAAAAAATGATTGCATGACAGTTTTTAACCTATTATAAAAATAACTATCTATTCTAGATACCAAATCACAAGCAATTATAGATTATTGTAGGACTCACTCTTTTAAGAATTTGTGGCTCATAACAAATTTCAACTTTACTAAGTCCAAGTTCACTGAACATGCAATGCTGGGGAGTCAAAGGAGGATTGTACAATTTTGTATCTCGGATATGATGAAGCAACTATGTTGGTAGTGCCAAAGTGAAAGGAAAAAACAAGCCATAAATAAATAAATAAATAAATTCAATTTTTTTTAAAGAATTGCAAAAATTTTCACATTGGCATCGGCATTTTGATATAGGATGACCGGCATCCATGTTAGTAATTCTGGTTAAAATTGACCGAGAAGACCTAATTAGCAAATTATTGAAAGGTTTAATACTGAATTGGTCAAATTAAAAGGTTTAGGATTGAATTAGTACAAATGAAATAAATTTAAGTCTTTTTTGGTAATTTTCTCGAGGTTTATGTGGTAACTACTACAACTTTGGCTGAAACAGGGCTTTTGTTGTATTAGCTATTACTATAAACAAAGACTATAATGGACATTCTAGTAATGAACTTATATCGTAATAGTCACTATTGCAACTAAACCGTTGTTAGTAATTTGGGCATAAGTTTATTTAAAAAGACTTATGACATGAAACTAGATTAATGTGACATCAAATGCATATATCTTTCCAATCACGTATAAATTTATTACATAAGAGAACAAAAACCACCCTAACAAGTATTGGAACAAAGTGAACCCTATAATTCTAACGGCAAAGATAACACTTGAACCTTCAAGCGAGTTTTGCATTCGTCGGACAAGATCCTCCATCATTCTCCCCCGGTTGAAAAGGACTTGCCCTAAAACCGACCTCATGCTTACCATATACACAAGGACAAAGACAATAGATAATCAACCACTGAATGTTGTCAAGACTCCTCAATCGTTGGGCAACTACACCTTCCAAGTCTGTTTTCATCAACTCTGTGTAACTTCCGGTGTGATTTTTCGACACACCGACAAGAGACTCGGTCCTTAAGACTCATTCGATAGGCTGCCTTGCTTGAGATAGAACTACCGGACAGAAAATTTATATAATGTCGAACTTCTCTCGTTAGAGAAAAACCAAGTGAGAGTTCATCGAGCATAACATTACTCCTCCAGCGAAGGCTGCAGCACATTTCAAATTCCCGCTTTGCTTCAATCTTTTACACTATGACAAGAGTATAAGTTTTACTAGCATCCTCGGTTGCACTCGAAAAATGAAACTTGGAAAGAAGATTACTTCCCACCCATTGGGTTAGAGATACTTTGAATTCAGTTATAATATCATGTTGCCTTAGATATTCTTCTCATAAAGCCTCTAAATTTTAGTTTTACACACAAAAAAAAAATGTTAAAGTTATTTAAGATATTTCTCTTGATTTTCCCTATCTCTTGTGATAATGCATATATCTCAAAGAATCTTCATATCTCCCTTGGATTGTGCATATAAATAATTAATATGTTACCTATAATTTACATATGCTTAATTGATATATTATCGATAAATAAGCTTATGTGCTATTTATTAGAACACATCAAAATATACGGAAGTTTCACATATCTTTCTTCAACATTAATTCTTATCTTGATAGCAAAGCATATAATTGTCATTGTCAAAGCTAATGTGAGATACTTCAACACTCTCTCATGTGCAAGCCAAATTAGGAGCAACACATAGAAATTTGACTAACGAAGACTTCCACTCACAAAAGGGGCAAAACTTGGCTCTGATACCAAGATAAGAAACAATGCGGATGAGAAAAATGTGAAATTTTTGCATATACTAATGTGTTCTAATAGATAGTATCAAAGTTCTATTAGATGACTATCTATATCAGATATCAATGAAGGATATGCACAATCAAGAGAGATATGAAAAATCTCTTAAATATGGGCACCATCATGAGAGATGTGGAATATAAAATAAAATATTCTAAATCTTATTAGGAAATCTCGACATCCACTCAAATTCAAGGTGATGCAGAAGAAGTGAACTTGAGTTGGTTTAAAATATCCAAAAAATGCCTAGGTGGATTGCTGAAAATAGTTCGGTAAGAAAACCGTCTGACGACGTGGTTGCTTACATGGTTGTTGTGTGTTATCAGGATGCTATGTTCATTAGGAGGCCGCTGTCGCACGGGAGGTTGTCATCGTGGTGGGAGGTTGTCGTGGCCACGTTCATATTACACCACAACAGAACAAGTTGACATGCTATCGGACAAGATGGATAATGTTGAGGATTGGTGTTAAGAGATGGATATTAGCAGTTACTGAAAAAGAAAAAGGCACGAGATAACAGGTTCGTCCGGGTGTGCACTGGGTGAACCTCATAATAAGCTCTAATACCAAGTTAAAAAATAATTCAAAAAAGAGAAATGTGAATTTTTTGTATATTTCAATTTGTTCTAATAAAGAGTGCATGAGTCTATTTATAGATTTTATAAAATAACTATCAACAGAACATATCAATCAAAGATAGGCACAATTAATGGGAGATACGAAGAATTTCCTAAATATATGCACCATCACAAGATATATGAAAAATCAACAGAAATATACTAAATATGTCTAACGCTTTGAATAGCCTTGAGAACTTGCTTCATCTTGCAAGGGCCTAACTTGAGCTTCATACGGATAGGTGCTTTGAAGCTATCATAAATTGCCTTACGATAAAATAACGATGAAACGTGATCTTTATTATTTTTGCCAGCAGAAATAGAAATCAAGCATCGGTTATTTGCTTTTACCCAATTTCCTTTCTTCAAGCCAAGATTGTTTGTAAGAAAGTGCATGCTCCTCCAGCTTGAGATGCAATTTGTCTATCATGTTCGCAGCCATAAGATTCTCTTAACTTCCATTATAAACGATAACGTCACATGCCTTTCCAAGGGAAGTGTATAGAGTCTGGATAATGTTGTTGTAAAGCCAATTGCTGTCATCGAGATGAATAGCGTTCCAGTTTCTGTGAATGACCCGTGCTCTCCTGCATCCCAGAAAGTGAGGACATCTTCACTTCTTGAATCTTCTTGAAATTTGGTGGAATTTCGTAAATGACAGCAAACTTTCATCCCACAGCCCATCCTTATTTAGACTGTGTTTTTGCTGATTTATTCCCAGCCTAGTGCTTGGATTGAGTCGGATTGATGTGGCAAAAAGGCTGGTCATAACACAGTGGAAGTTGTAAGTCTTATACATGGAGTGTAACTGTGTTCAAAACTTTTCAGTTGATATAATCAAGTCTTTAACTTTTTTAAAAGGTGCAACCAAATCCTTTTGATAAATGGCATGAGTAATACTCACTTGAAAACATGGATGGCAACCTTATGGCATTTTTCGTTGTAAAATTAGGATTTGATTGTAATTACAACAATTGATTTGTACAATTGAAAGGTTTAGAGCGCGATTACACCTATCCATAAACATTTAGAACTTGATTAAAATTTGAATTTTTTTTTTAAAAAAATGGATTGGGACAATGCTTTCTCCGCAAGTTATATCCTATGACCTATGCTCATATACAACGTGTGGGTAAACCTTTTCATCTATTGGTCAAAAAAGAAAACCAAGTCACTAATGCTAGCTTCTACCTTAGAAGGATAAGGTGGTTAGCCCAACCTTTTCTTGGGCGGGCTTGTCTTGTGGCCTTCCAGCTCTTGGACCAAACCCATCCAAAAGTCCACTTCTAGAAACATTTGCGCCGGCCACGTTTACGCGTGCTTTTCTTGCTGACGGCTCGCCCGTCGCTGACGACCTGTCTTCCTTCATTTTTCTTACACCTTGTACTCGGCCGTTTGATGCCCACGATCTGATTTTGCTTGTCCTCTTCACGACATCGTCATCGCCTCCGTCGGTCCATCTTCTTTGGCGGTTCGTTCATAGCTAAGAATGGGCCGTCGTCACTAATGAAATGCTATATTACAATTACCCTCTGCATAAAAGATGCATTCCTTCATGTCCTTAACAAAAACAGTACAGGAAGTTGTGATTATCTTCTATAAGACACGACCACAAGTTTTTCCAAAGCTACAAAGATCCCTTCAAACAGGGTTCAGCATCTTTGCTGTTCCAACAAACACGTGAAGAAAACAATTTCTTATCGTTAGAGATTGCTCCACGAGAGAACAACTAGAAGGGAATGAAACCTGCAACAGACGGACCTCCCCTAGATGAAGACATCCTCGGGTTCCTTGTCTGCGATTGTTTTGATTAGAACTCCCGTTTCTTATTTATATTTCAAGTGTTTATATGGCCAATGTACATATGTGTGTATTCTATTCGTTTAAAAGACTTTGCTAGGCTGCAGCCTCTTCACTCCCCCACACCCAACTGCCTCCAATATCGATGGACCCAGTACCCAACTACCTGGAAAACTTCATACCGGTGGAAGCATATTCGCATGTATAGTCTCTTCATCTCGGTCAAAAAGTTACCCCATGAGCGGGCGAATTCAGGTCGCGCCTGGTTTGTCATCTTCGTTATTGTCAGAAGAAAGAAGCCATGTCGTGCCCTCTTACGATAATCTTGATATACCTATGCTGAGATATGCACAATGCTTGTCAGATATGTAGCATCGTTTCTTCGGTGAGATTGAGGGTTCCGGACCACGTCGCCACCGTCACCTCCTAACAATATTTCGAATGTCTAGTGTGGAACAAATAATGTCTCAAATATTGATGCCGAATAGAGGAATGTCTTAAAAGAATGCATTGTAAAATGAATGGTACAGAGACATATTGTAAGGTTAGAGGCATTTCGCTGTAAAATATATATAATATTAAACCGATCTCTCTACTATCAAATTTTGACTCCGTACGATCTGTCGTATTGACTGATTAAATAATTGGACGAGAAGCAATAAAAAAATATATATTACATGAAGTGTTATGGCTGTCTGCCAAACATGTTAACGTCACGCTTGATAAAATCAGAATTCAGTTGACGTCTTTTCAAAAGTAAGTGTTAAGCCACAACAAATTATCATTTCCTAGATACCATGAGAATTGTTTTCATCAAGCGATGCCTATATTAAATTACAAAATGGACTGTCATCAGTGTGAAGAGAAGATTCATGGGGAGAATCAGCAGATGGGACCGCAAAAAGTCAGAACCTACCCCAGGTGGAAGAAGTATCATGCCTATTGATGGTCCAAAACAGCAGCACAATCCGGATCTCTGAGGCTTATAATATGTTCCTCAGTAGTTATGCAGAACAATCTGGATCTTTGAGACTTATAATATGTTCCTAAGTAGTTATGGAGAACACAAGCACATCCAAGGGAAGAGTTCAAGCACAAAGGTTCATCCATTTACAGACTACCTCTTGAATTTTTGAGTACTTAATGCGTCAATGAAACTGCATCGATCAAACTAGGACGACGATCCAATGAGGCCACTGATTCTGTAATCCATCTTGGAATGTGTATCTTTATCTCCTATGTTTCTCTATATCTTTTTGGTAGTGATTGTTATTTTACAAACCACACTGGTATTAACTATTCATGAAAATAAATCCCATAGAAATGGAAGAAAATTGAAAAGAGAAACAAAAAAAAAAATAAAATAAAAATAAATGGGTTCAAGGTGGCTTTGGTACGCATCAGTACCCGACTTTGGATTCTCCCATGACTACTTCAAGTTCCGATGGCAATTTTAGAGGAAAAAGAGCTTCTGCCACGGCCAAACAAAGCCTCCACCAGATGAACTCATCAATCGGATATGGGCTTGCTTAATATTTACTTCAAAATTTAGCAACCGATTGATTCAGGTGGCTCTTCTTCTTCTTCTTTCCTTCAATTATTTTATTTTATTTTTTTCCTATGGGTACGGCTTTATTTTACTGGTTTGCGGAGGTTTATGATACTCGAATACCTCCATCACACGCTAGCGGCCCCAGTATACCACTCAACAATAATAATAATAATAATAATAATAATAATAATAATAATAAAGAAATCCGAGGGCGGCCATCGAAGAAGAGAAATAATCATTTGACCACTTTTAATAATTCGAGCGTACGTGTTTGTCGCACGAGGTCAAGCTAGTACACAGCTCATAATAGTACAATTAGCATCGTTTAGATTGTGGCAGTTCAATGTGAGAAGCTCTCTTGCTGCCTGCAGTAATGTTGACGTTGTCGTATCAATTGGTCACCCAATTTCTTCTCTAGTTGGGAAAGATTCCCTTTTCTTGATAGATAAAGTTATAATCAAAATCAATGCATGCGCATATATTGGTAAACATATTTCTACATGAATTTATTTTCCTTACGTTATTAGTGCCGGCTATTCAAATGTGTTTTTTTTTTCCCTATTAACTATTGAGTGTTGAAAATATTGAATAAATGTGTACCGAAGCCACTAGAGAAATGCAGCCTAAAAAGTTAGAAGCTTCTATTAAGGTACAGCCTGGTTGGATAATTTATTTCGTAGGAAAGAGAACAAGAAAGTGGGTTAGTCGTAACCGTACAGCTTAGGACCGGTGATTGTGGCCCCGGGGGTGCAAAGTTATTCAACTCTTGACATGGTCTTGAGATTTGTGTTTATGACTATTGAAAATTGAGCAGAATAAGATGCAATAAAGTTTTGACCACCTCCTCTTCCTCTTCGATAAGGCGATATTGGATAGTTGATACGGTTGTCCACGACATCTAAATGGACTGGACGTGTCGATCGACTAATATAATGTACATAAAATAACATGTCACCCATAGTGATTCTTCATTATTTTTTCTTTATGGGTCTTGGTTTGTCACAATTTTTTTCATCCACGCCTGTTTGGCTCGAAAGCATCAAGCTCTCATTGCCCTCCCAACCTTCGTGTGAGGGGGAATAGAGTCTTGAGTTACAAAATATATTGAACCCCCTACTCTCTAAGAAACTGTTAGAGAACGACGCAGATTATATCGTGTAACCTAATAATAGCTGAGAAATACTTTTGTTCCCAAATTGACAATTATTCCTCTTTGTTGGCATGTATACCGTATTGGAGATCTAAATAACTTTTGTTCATTAAAGTTGTCTCTCTAAGCTCATATTCCGACTCTATTTGATCTACTAAAATGCTCAAATTGTATGATAAAAATGTAATGTCATAATCATCATAATATATTGACATCAATATCCATACGATTAGATAGCATGATAATTAATTTGAAAAAGATCCAGTGAAAGGAACGTGTGCGGTGACATCTCTCTTTTCAAGAATGTTAATGAAATTATGTGCGAGTATCTTTTCAGAGTGAAGATCATTTGGAGAAGAAAATATTTAACTCTTATTTAGGAAAGAAACTGTGTACCAGATTTAGGAAACGAAGCAACCCGGGGAGGGAATAACTGTGAATAGTTGAAACCTTCCCCAGACAAATGAAACGAAAAACTCTCTGATGGTCCAAGAAAGCGAATAAAAATTTATATAATATTATATATGAATCTTTTTGTCTTTTTGAGTAAAACGACGCGCAATAAGAAGGAGAAAAAGTAAAGCCGAAGGACATCCTTGGGTACTGCAAGTGCAAAATCTAGATAAGTAATTCGAAATAGACCCTCTCAGAAATCCAAGATGCTCCTAGTATTTTTATTTTAGGTCGGGAAAACGACAGATATATAAATTCACATTATTCTGGTTGTCGCTTGATGTGAAAAAGGAAATGTTCGACAAAACACTTGGAATGCTCAATCTTTGATCAACTCTACTCCGTCAATTACAAAGGTTTTTTTTTTTTTTTTCTGACAAACTTAGAAAAGGAAAATTAACATAAGACAGAAAAAAAAAAAAAAAAAGTTGACATTTCTGTTAAAACTATGTTCGTTTCAGAAAAATCAGATATCAAAAAATATTTTTTCCATTGCTCATTGTCTCAATTTATAAGAAAATCGAGTCAATAAAAATACCAGGAGCATCTTGGATTTCTGATGAGGGCTATTTCGAAAATCTTTCTAGATTTTGCTCTTGCAGTACCCGGGATGTCCTTCGGCTTTACTTTCTCTCCTTTTTATTGCGCGTCGCTTCCTCAAAAGGACAAAATTCATATTTAATATTATATATATAAATTCGCTTTCTTGGACCATCAGATTGGGTATTCTTTCATTTGTCTGGGGAAGGTTTCAACTATTCACAGTTATTCCCTCCCCGTGTTGCTTCCTTTCCTAATCTGGCACCCAGTTTCTTTCCTAAGTAATACTTAAATATTTTCTTCCCCAAATGATTTTCGCCCTAAAAAGGTATGTGCACATGATTTCATTAACGTTCTCAAAAAGAGAAATACCATCGCGCATATTCGTTTCAAGGGATCTTTTGTAAATTAATTAGCTATCACGTTGTATGGTTGTATGGATATTGATATCAATATTTTAGAATGATTAGAACGTTATAATTTTATTATAGAATTTGAGTGTTGCATTAGATCACACAGAGTTAGAGCATGAGTTCAGAGAGATGTACTTTATGAACAAAAGTTTATTTAGATCTCCAATTCAATATACGTGCCAACAAAGCAAATTCAATTTTGGAACAAATGCATTTCTTAGTTATTGTTAGGATACATGATATAATTTGCATCATTCTCTAACAATTTCTTAGAGACTAGTGACACGATCCATGAATCCTTCCGTACCCGTGTACCATTGGGAATGAAGCTTGGGGTTATCAAGTGAAGAGTGAGGACGCAGAAAGGATGAACACAACTGGTCCGTGGGAGTGGCGTCAGGACGGTTGATGCTAGGAGTTTTAAGATAGAAGGAATATATTGCTTAGGAGCTCTGAAGGCAGAATTGACCTCTCGTACACAAACTAGTCGGGAGCTGATGCCGCTATCCTGATGAGGCCAAGGCAGGCCGAAACCAGTTGTTAAGCCTAACAAGGGCTACTGTCTCACTCGATGGACTAGATGCCCGAGCAAAACTAGCCGTGATACGATCTCGTATAAAAGGGTTATTCGCCATATTGTTCACTGAAACAACTATAGAAGGAAGGCTGGTCTAGCAAGTTCCGCTCTCCAGGCGTCGCACGGGTTGGGCCACGGCCAAGGAAACTACCGACCCATGACAATTTGGTATCAGAGAGGGGATCCCTCCAGTAGGTGGTTGATTCAGGGAAAAGCCTGTGGTCTTCCTGGTCCTATGAGGGCGGAGAGTGATTGCCGAGGCTAGGGGGCTCGGACAACATGCAGCTCTCGTCTAGCTTCTGGGATGACAATGGGGGCATAGGAATGAATCGAATTGACCGTTGAATGGGGATAACATTCCTGGATTAATGGGCAAATCTGAAGAAGAGGTCTACGATCATATTTCCACCAAGGGGACCCCTCTGTTGGCTTGTTGAGATCAGGAGGAGCTTAGTAGGCGAAAGATGGTACTACCATAGGGGTGCAGTTGGCCATGGGTGCCACACTTGTCGGGAAGCACAAATGACTGGAGATTTGTGAACAGCTTTGATCGGGGGAAGCAAGCAATAGAGTGGTAAGATTGTTCTGTTGGGCGAGCGTTGCCATCTATGTAAGTCTCAGGGAGTGGCCTTGATGGTTAGGGAAACGCAAGGAAGCAATAGAACAGCCCGCAACGAGGGCATTGCGAAATTGAGTGGGGGAGTTTGACACGGTCCGTGAATCCTCCCATACCCGTGTACCCTTGGGAGTGAAACTTGGGGTTATTGAGTGAAGAGTGAGGACACAGAGAGGATGAACACAACTAGTCCGTGGGAGTGGCGTCAGGACGATTGGTGCTAGAAATTCTAGGATATAAGGAGTATATTGCTTAGGAGCTCTGAAGGCGGGGTTGGCCTCCCGTGCACAAACTGATCGGGAGCTGATACCGCTCTCCTGATAAGGCTAGGGCAGGCCGAAACCGGTTATTGAGCCTAACAAGGGCTGTTGTCTTGTTCGATGGACTAGACGCCTGAGTAAAGCTGGGTGTGGTATGATCTTGTATAAAAGGGTTATCCGTCATATTGTTCACTGGAATAATTATAGAATGAAGGCTAGCCTAGTGAGTTCCGCTCGCTAGGCGCCGCACACGTTGGGTTACGTCCAAGGAAAGTACGGACCCGTGACACTAGCATGCAATGAATTTTGTACCTTAAGACTTTATTCTCCCTCCCATGAAGGCTGGGAGGGCAATAAGAGCTTGATGCTTTCAAGCCAAACACATGTGGTGGGATGAAAATATTTGTGACAACGTAGAACCCATAAAAAAAATAATAAAGAATGTATAGAAAGAAATTATAAGCAATCACATATTTTCAACACATCTATCCTCCATCATTTTTTCTATGAGATTGAGGGTTAAGCCATGAACCTCACATCTCCACCATTTCCTCCTAACACTGAGTTGAATGACTAGGGGGGCTAAATAAATGTCTAGTTTTCCAAATAAACAGTAAAGAGACACATTGCAGGGTTGGAGGCATTTGACTAAAGAATTATTAAGCCCTTCTTCTTTCGATTCTTTGTTGAACATATTATCTAGAAAGTCATGTTGTTGCATCTATATAAATAGAGATGTGTATTGTTATGCCATGCTAAGTACTCTATGAATAACTTAACATATAATTACTTATGTTTAAGGATTTTCTCTGTTGCGTCAAATACTAACGTCAAGTATTGACTTTTTCTGGTTGTTTCGCTGTCTGATTAAATAAAGGCACGAGAAGATACAGATACACCAACTACTACTGCTGCTTGCATCACGCTTGATTAAATCAGAATTTACGTTAGGTATTTCCAAAGGAAAGTCCTGATCCATGACCAATTATCTTTTCTTAGACCGTACAAGAATTGTTTTCACCTAGCAATACCTATAGCAAATTACAAAATAGACTCTCATTGGTAATAAAAGAAGAATCATAGGGAGAATAAGCAAATGGAGTCACTAAGCTGCGTTTGGTAACGTTTCTGTTCAAAAATTGTTTCCATGAACAAAAATAGAAAAAACTATTTCTGTTCCGAAGAACAATTTTTTAACGGAAGAACACGTTTGGTAACTGCACAAAATTTATATTCATGGAATAGTAAAAGAACAGAAACAAGTTTGGTAAACTTGTATAATTTTTTTTGTTTCTTTTAATTTTTTAATATTTTTATTTAATATTTTTTTTATTTTTTTTATTTTTTTCTTCCTTTTGGCCGGTCATCCGCCTCGGCCATGGTCAGCGACCGGCCAACAAGGGTTGGCGGCCTCGCCCAACCACAGAGAGGCTCACCGGGGGCCGGCAACGCTATGGTGAGGTTGCCGGCCAAAGAAAAAAGAATAAGAAAAAGGAGAAGAAAAAAAGAAGTGTTTCTCAGAATTGTTCTCGAAAACAAGAAACAATTTTTTTTTTTACTTTTTATTTCTATTCCAAATATGTTTCTAGGAACAAAAGTGTAAACAAACGCGTTTTATTATTTTTTGTTCCCTGGAATAAAAGAACAAAAATTGTGTTATGGGGAATGGAAACAAAAATTTGCCAAACACCCCCTAATAAGTTAGAACCTACCCCAGGTTGGAAAATTATCATGCCTAATGATGGTCCAAAAAAGCACTACAATCTGAATCTCTGAGTTTATAGTATTTTCCTCAGTAAGTACACAGAACACAAGCACATCAGAGACAAGAGTTCAAGTGCAAAGGTTCATACAATTTACGTATTAGCTCTTAATTTCTGAGTGCTTAAAGCATTAATGAATTTGCACAAATCAGATTATATACGACTCTCCGACGAGGTAACTGCTTTTGTAATCCAGCTTGGAACGTGTATCTCATCTCCTACATTTCTCAATTTCTTTTTGGTAGTAATTATTCATGAAAGCAATTCCATATAAATGGAAGAAATGTTGAAGAAAATCAAGAAAAGAGAAAATACATGTATGTATGGTGGCTTCTATTGCATCCTTACGTACCCCCTTACTTTGGATTCTCCCACACCAAATCACTCCCCGAATGTGTTCGAAAAGGCAATTCTGCCAGAAAGCAATTTTTGAGGGGGAAAGCTTCTGCCACAGCCAGACAAATCCTCCACTAGATGAACTGAAAATCATAAATTACTTGCTTAATGTTTATAGTCACCATTGTTTTTTTTTTTTCCTTGTCTTTAATTAGTTTACTTTATTTTTTTCTCATGGGTTTGTCTTGATTTTACTGGTTTGTGGAGGTTTATGCTACTTGGTTACCTCCATCACACCCTAGCTGCCTCAGCATATCACTTCCTTAAAGAAATGGATTTAGTCAGTGGCTAAGTGGAGAAAAAATCATTGGAAATACTCTTTTGTCTTTTCTTTTTGAAATTTAAACTTAATAAGATATAATTGAGATGAAAAATCCATAAACTTATTGGTCAAATTTAGACCACGTGGCGAATTCGTGCCACGATCTTTACGGAAACCAGTTAGCTGCATCCTTATTCATGGAATCTATTATTTAAAGGGAAAAAGCAAATTTTTATATAATACACAAGTCTGTATTCGTTTTTCCTCTTTACACAGTTTGTGTTAAAAAAGAAAAAAAGCGGCAAGTAGACTGTGTATGCAAAATTTTCCAGAAAATTAAAAATGGAAGGAGAGGAGCGGATAAATGTCTATTTGAACCTAAAAAAAGATACAACCTGGCTGAATTTATTTATTGTTTCGTAGGGAAGAGAACAAGAAAGTGGGTTAGTCGTATCCGTACAGCTTGAGACCGGTGATTAGGCCATCTGGGGTACAAAGTTGTTTAACTCTTGACTTTGATTTTCATATTTGTTTGTTTGAATAATACCCGGTGATTGGGCATCGATGTTCTTTTCTTTCTCCCCCACTCCCCCCTTTTTTTTTTGTCTATTTTTGTATTTGTCTATAAAAACTTTGACCAGTATAAGACACCACAAAGTGCCCTGATGAATTCAAAACTCGAAATGACAACCCAAGTCCTAAATAAATCTTGAATGTTTTATGTTATCTGTATTTGTTGATTGATCATTTCAAAAGCATCTGCATTTCATTAGAAGGGTTCAAAATATGTGGTTCCTAAAGACTTTCATATTAATTATTCGTAAATAATTTCACTTTACTTTTAAGCTGTAAAATACTAGAAGTGTAAATTATTATGGAAAATGCCACATATGATTCATAAATTTCCATCTAATGTGCAATGTGGTCTTTAAACTTTTAATTTGTTCAATACGGTCTCTAAACTTTAGCTCAATATGCAACATCATCTCAAAACCTTTAATTTATTTAATATGATCTCAAATTTTTTGTACATATTCATTTTAGTCCATTAATTATTTGAAAATGTTTAATATTATCCCTAAACTTAAATCGGTTGAAGGATAAAATTAAAGTTGACACATGCACGTAATCAATTGCTCTAAAACTTAAAATTGTTAAGCGATGAAATGGTATAAGCGACCGGGGATACTTTAACATTACTCTCACATGCAGATTTGAATGGAATAAGCATTTCTATTATATTCACTATCGGTGTGAGAATAAATTACACTTTCATTGTTGGATTGTGGGTATGTGGACCTAAATAATTCATCAAATAATAGTTGCACACTCAATTTCAATATTATATGGATTTCAAAGATCTCGAGTTTGAGTCCTCACAATTTCCTTCTATAGATTTTTAGGTTTTTTTTTTTTTTTTAATGCATTTTGGCTTTTTACAAATATTTACGTCCACACCACACACACTGGGCTTGAAAGCATCCAGCTCTTATTGCCCTTGCAATCTTCATGTGAGGGGAAGTGTAGTTTTTTTAATGTAAATAACCATTAACAACTGTTAGTGTACAGTTCAAATCACATTACGTATCCTAACAATAGCTAAGCAATACATTTCTTCCATAATCAACAATTGTTACTCTTAGTTGGCACATATATCATATTGGGGACCAAAATAAATTTTTGTTCACTAAAGTCGTCTTTTTGATATCATATTTTGACTCCGTACGATCTACTCCGACATTCAAATTATATAATAAATATATGACGAATAATCATTTTAACATATTAATATCACTGACCGTACAATCCAATAACGTGATACTTAATTAATTCACGAAATATCCTCGAAAGTGATATGTACAGTGACATCTCCCTTTTCGATAACGTTAATGAAATCATGTCCTAAGTGTCTTTTTGGCATGAAATTGTTTATTGGAAGGAAGGATTTATATTTTATTACGGAAAGAAACTAAGCGCCGAACTTGGAAAGGAAGCAACACGGGAAGGGAATAACTGCGAGTAGTTGACACCTTCCCCAGATGAATGAAAACAAAACAAAATCCGATGGTCCAAGAAAGCGAATATACTACGATCAAATCTGACTTTTCTTTCTTGCTGTCTAACCCACGCGGAATAAAAAGAGAATAAAAGTAAAGCTGAAGGACAACCTTGGTACAGCAAGTGCAACCTCAGAAATCGAAGATGCTCCAAGTAGTGTTTTATTTTAGGTCGTGAAAATGACATATATGTAATTCCCACTATTCTGGTTGTCGGTTGACGTGGAAAAAGAAATATTTGACAAAATACTTGGAAAACCCAATCTTGATCAACTCGAGTCCAATAACAAAGTTGGAAAAGGAAAATCAACATAAGGCGTGAAAAAATGATTATTCTGGTAAAATTCTGTTTATTAGTTGAAAAATTAGTCGTCAAAGAATATTTTCTCCGTTGCTCGTTATTTTGAGCTTTAAAAAAAAATAAAGTAACCAAAAAATATTTTATATTTAATAAAGAATTATAATTAAAAATTTTGTTCCTAATAACTTTTTTTTTTCTAGTTTTCGTGAAACAAGTGAATTTAATTCGGAGAAGAATTCGATCTAATTAGTCTTAGTAATTTAGTGATGTTTGGGTGGCACATTGGGTTGATGCGACATCCAGTACAAGATAGAAGTATCACAGGAGAACTAGGCTCCGTGACGATCAACACTTTTGTGTCAACATTACAAGTCAGGAGGATGTGACCATGAAGAAGAGTTTTGCAGAGGAGAATCCTGCGGATACGTAGACTAGGATCATTGCCCTGGACAAGTTTGAGCACTACTTGAACTTGATAGATGTTTGTGGCAATTGAATGAAACATAAAGGGTGTTGTGCAAGAGATGATATCGAGTGCCAATATAAGGCAATGAATGAAGATGGTGACTCGGCTGCAAACTCGTCCCAACTTTTGGCCATGATTTGAGTTAGGATTAGAGCTTAGAGTTATCGACAGAGTCGACGAGTTTTTAACGAGACGTTCGAAGTGAGCCATGGTGGGCCAAGAGCCCGAGCACAAGGCCCTAGGCTACTAGGCTAGTGAACTTGGCATCGGCCAGGTGCTCGGCCAAGTACCTAGATTTGCCAAAGCGCACTGGCATGAAGTGGTGCCCGATTAGACTCGTTCAAATGCCATCAATGCTTGAAAACTTGGATTAAAGCACATTTTGAACTTGTTTAATTGTATTTTACTCTGATATCTCCTCGGAGTGGTTTTGGGAACCTCCTTGAGTTTTGTGAAGGAAACCCTTAGTGAGAGATTGTGTGAAACACTGGTAGAAATTGATTGAGTGTAATCAAGATTTGGTATTGAAAGACATAATTTCAAGTTTGTAATATCCTTATTCATAGTGGATTTACCTCCGCTACACTCCCATGGTCGAAGATCTCAATTTCAAACTGTCCCACATAAATCCTGATGTATTTATTTCTCTATTTCTTGTTTTTTCTGTCAATCTCGCAATTGGAGTGGATTAAACTGTATTATTACATGATATATATATATATATATATATATGGATATACACTTAAAATGATCTCTTTAACAGTAAATTATAATTTAGCACGGTTCACGATCAAACATGCTATCTACTTTATATAACCAAACTGACACAACATATAATACACGAATTTTGATGCACTAATGCCCGACATGATCAAGTCACGCGGATTGTCATTTGTGGATCGCAAATGGAATCACTAAAATTCCGAACCTACCCTAGGTGGCCTTATGGTGTTCCGAAAGCAGTTCAATCTGAATCTTTTTGAGCTTCACAAAATTTCCATTCGCGAGCACATCAAAGATTTTTTGTTTGCATCGTCCGTGTGCCGTATAAAAGTCCAAAAGCAAATGAAGAGATTGAGACAGGTTAACGTGACAATTTTTTTATTTTTATTTTGCTGCGTGTAATAATGTAGACCTGGTCATATCAATTGGTCCTGAAATTTTTTCTCCCGATGATAGGTCATTTTTCTTAATTATTTTCTCTAGTCGGAGGAAATTTCCTTCTCGCTAATTTGAATTTGGCTACTGAGTGAAATCACGTATTACAATCTCCTTTGACAAATTTTAAAAGAATATAACGTTGATCTAATTTATGGAGGGCAATAAGACTAGATGAATCCGTTTTCCATGTAATCCATTGTATAAAAGCAATTAACCCACTGGCTGGTGGCGCATTAGCTTAAGTCGCTTCTACCTTAGTCAAGCTCCAGCGAGCGCGACACGATGCGTCCAGTGTCTTAAGTGAGGGGCCATGAATGCGTCCAGTGTCTTAAGTGGAGAGCTATGGTGATGGAGTCTTGTATTAGTCCCCTTCCAAGTATAGTCAGTGGTCTCCGCAGAGTTAGTGCCTGGCGGAGGCTATGAGCACCCGTAAAGTGTGCCAAGCCGAATCTTAGATATCAAAAAAAAAAAAAAGCAATTAAATAATTAATAGAAATGCAGATACCACCTAACTTCCTCTTTGTACCAAGAAAAGGGTACGACCTGGACCAAATCAATTTAGAAATTAAGCAGGTTTTTTCTATCCGTACCACTTATTTGACTACTGACTTAATTTAATAAACCATGCTAGGAGGGAAAAAAAAGGTGTGAATTACCTACCCACGTATGGTTGCGTTGGTGTTCCCCCCTGAACCAAGAGGTCAGGAGTTCAACTCCCAAGTATGCTCTGTGATTTAAGTGGGGGGCCCCGGCGGTAGGTTACTGGGCTAGTCTCTCCCGAGGTATAGTTGATGCTGTACTCCCATAAGGTGAGTTAGGCCGGATCTTTGGTATATAAAAAAAAAAAAGTGTGAATTCATAAATGAGTTAAATGAGAGTGCGCAAAATTGAATTTTGAGGTGCTTGACTCTAATATAAAAATTACAAGATCATTTGTTTTAAAAATTAAACAGTTGGGTGCTAAATGCATGAATAGAAAGTTATTATGAACCATACAAAAATATAGAAGCGGTGGAAAACGATACTTTGACGCTGCCTCACCCCGCAAATTCGAATAGAACAGACAAATGGCACACTGTGCTTCAACATGACATGAAAGTGTATGTTTCTAGGGTTTTCAACAATGATTCTTTCTCCCATACACATTGAATTTGATCAGAAAGCATCATCAACAGTTCACAATCCTACCAAACTTCATTTGAGGGAAAGTGTCGAGGTTACATAACGAAGATCATGCCATTCTCTAAAAAACTATTAGAGGACTGTGACGAAACACATCATGTATTCTAAGAATAGTTAAAGAAATACATTTCTTCCACAATCAACAATTGGTCCTCGTAGTTGGCATACATATCAAACTATAAATCTAAATAAATATGTGTCTATTAACTTCATTTCTCCAACCTCAGATTTTAACTCGTTATCGCTTATATGATATCCAAACTATATAATAAAATGTATAATGAAAGATTATATCAATACATTTATGTCACTGACCGTACAACACGACAACGCTATATTTGATAAATTCATGGGAGATCTCTTTTCGGTATGAAAATCTTCTGGTGGAGCGAATGTTTGTATTTTATAAAGGAATGAAACTGAGGATCATACGTGGAATGGAAGAAACAGGGAAGGGAATAACTTTGAAGAGTGAGCAGATGGAACCCCAACGGAGTGGCCCTTCCCGGATAATGGACGAAAACAAAATCTGATGGTCCAAGAAATCAACTATATAATCCAAAGGAATAAAAAAAAAAATTAAATAACAAAAAAAGACTAGAGGACAACCTTGGGTACTGCAAGTCCTCACAGGAATCAGAGATACTCCTAGTCCCAGTTGTTTAAGGTCATGAAAGAGACGGATATAGATCGCATTTATTTTGGTTGGTGGGGGAAAAAGGAAATATTTGAGACCACTCCAAAAATGATGCCTTATCTTAATCAAGACTTGGGCCGGTCCAAGGTCGGTCCAGGGTCCTCACCCCTAATCAAGAGTGCATTTATTTTGCAAAAAATGAATGATTCATGATACATTTTCTTATAATCGATCGCTTGCAAAAATGAATAAATAAAAATTATTTTCATGATTTTAGACATAAATTATCGTCGATAATAAAAATATTTTTTATTGATTAATTATTCAAACGATACTATCAATCATTTTTAGAAAAATATTTTTCAAAATCATTTTTTTATCAAAAATAGAAATAGTCTTTATCTCATCAATTTATATCAAAATTAGAAAAGGAAAGTTCACGTATTATCGGAAAAATAACAAAAGGTGAAAATTTCCCCATTTATTTGGCAAACAAAAAAACATAATTGGAAAAATATTCTCCAATATTTTTCTTCTTTTGAATCACTTAGAAAAACAAATCAACAAGAAATATTTTATATGAAATAGATAAAAGCGACGATTGAAAATAAGGAAAATATTTTTCATTTACCAAAAGACCGTTTGGTTATATTTGCATAAACAGATTCTTGTTTTTAAAGCAAAAAAACCAATCTGTAAAATACTGTTCAGATGGTTGTGGATAAAGCATTTACTTTAAAAACAAAAACCCACATAATTTACTATTTTGAAAGCGTAACATTTTTGTTTTTCATGATAAAAAGAAGTGATTCTATTCATACCGTGTTTGTACTGCTTCCTTCAATCTTCTCGTTTTTATCTTTTCCCTTTAAGTATGCATACACAATGAATAACGTATTGTCTATTTTATGAACTTTTTATATTCAAATATTAATATCCTTGTTCGAGTGGTTAATGGTTTTTCCAAATTATAGTCCATGTCGAGGACAATCATTAATTCAAAGAAATTGTAACGGAAGAGATTATTATTATTATTATTAGTAAGAAATTCAAATAAAAACTTGAAGTGGGGCTATTTTATAAAAAGAGTATCTAAAGTTGACATTATATCGATTATTGGTTTGACGTGACAAATTGGGTCATAGTTAAGGGCCTAAGTTCACTAGCTGACTAAATTTTCCTCAGCTAGCTCGGCTGGCATGTTTGGGCGACTAGAGCATGGGCAGTTTAGTTCAATACCTTATGATTTCACCCAAAATTCAAAACTCAATGTCTCGTACTATCGATAATCGTGTAACTTCTCTCTTCTCGACGCTCCTCCCCTCCAAGTCACTCATCTCCTCCTCAATCTTCCCGTCCTGATGGTGCAGCTCTTCGGTAGCACCCTCGCGCCCGGCTTGATGCCTAATAAATTCTTTCTAATCTGTCACAAGACGGCGATAAGGTTTACTGCAGACTATTCGAGGGTTCAGGCAAAGGCGGCTTGGACTAGCTCCCTGAATTTGTTGTCATCGCTGCGATTGTCGTTAAGGTTAGATGAGCCAACACTAAAGTTCGGCGGGAGAGGAGGGCCCTGCACTGCCGAGCAAGCTGCGTGACCTTGGCCAGCGGCATAGTGCAGCTCAAGAGGCTGTGAAGGAACATGTTAGATACCGAACATGTGAAGGCTAACAATACAACCTAAAGAATGTGAATAGGTTGATTTACAAAACTTCATAATTTTTTGCCTAATAACTCAAGTTAAGTTTGATAGATGCAAGAATAGTTTGATAATATTATATGTAAGATGCTTCTTTCGAATAAATATTAGAATATGTAAAGAGATAGAAGATGATGCATATAGATCTTATAGTGGTTTGGATTAAACCAAACTTACATCCACTCTCTCAAAGTAGCAGTCACCAATAAATTGGAATTCACTAGAAATCTTGTGAATAAGACATAAGGAGGAATTTACAGAGGAGGGGGGTCTTCCGGTTGGCTTTGGCTGTGGCGGTGGTGGGTCTCACCGTTGGGTGGTGATGCAAAGTTCCTTTGGTTGGTCGGAATGAGAGGATGGGGATGAAGAGGGAATTCTTCAATAGGTCTGCACGAACCTATCTTCAATTTGGGGCTTCTTTAATTAGAGTAAAATCAGAAAATTTCGGATAGAATTGCCTCTACTTTAGCTGCTGGAACAAGCTGGTTGGTGAAGATTTGGCTGCCCGGGAAACTCAGACCTTGTTTTGAGATTAATTCGTCCATTTTTTGCCATTATTTGAGAAAAAGTTCACTTAGAGCTATCTCTTAAAAAACCTACTCTATTTCAGGTTTTTATTTAAAATTTTCTCTTATTATTATCGTGGTTATGTCAAGTGAAGATAGTGTGCCATGAGTACTATAAAGCTCATGAAATTTCATTTGCAACTGTGTTGAACACGAGCAGATCAAAGGGAAGGGGTGAAATATTCAAAGATTCATCTAGGTGATCATAAAGATTACTAAAAAGCTATAAATTTGGGCGAATCAAATTATATTTGATGCTCGACCAAGTGACCGCCTTTCTAAATTAGACATGGAATTTATATCCATCTCCTACATGTCTCTATTTGCTTTGCTAGTGATTGTTCTTTTTCGACCAAATTGCTTGTAATTACTCATGAGTCATGAACACAATTCTGTATAAATGGAAGAAAAGATAAAATATATGTATGGACTTATATCCACATCTTTAAATCTCTAAGTCAACATAGTAAAAATTTGAAACTTTCACTTTCAGAGATCATCAAGAGAGAGCTTAAATTTGAACTCACCAATGAACTCACCAATATATCCAATTGGATTTGCTTTCCCTCAAAACTCAAATTAATAAGTTATGTGCATATTATGATATATGTCTCAATCTTACATCACATCCCCAATATGTGATTTCTTTCACTCAACACCACCTCGTGGGAGCACCCCAACGTTTTGAAATGATAAATTTTTGTTCGAAAGTACTCCGCGAGAAAGCAACTTTAGATAAACAAATGTTCTGCCACACTACCAAAACCTACACCAGACGAACTTAAAAATCAGAATTTGCTGGGTGGACGATTACTAGTTAATTACTATCGTCGTTTGTTTCAGTTGGCTCTTCTTTTTGTCTTTGTTTTATTTTTTCCTCATTGTTTTTCGTCTTTATCTTACTTACTTGTAGGGTTTATGTGACTTAGTTAGGTCACCTCCATCACTCACTAGCTGCCTCAAATGATTCTTCAGTCCAACTTTATTCTTACAAAACGTATTGGATACAAGGTGAAATTACGTAACGCATTTTCCTTTGACAAATTATAAAAAAATATTATAAATCGATCGATCTAATTTATGGAGGATAAGAAGCCCCTAGCTGAATCCGTTTTCATGCAATCCATTATTTAAAAGAAAAAAGATTATATCGGGAGAGGAGAGCAGGTACTGTCTGCCCCCTTTGACCGTTGACTATGACCAAGAAATTGGGTGAGTTGTATCCATACCGCTTGTAACCGCTGATTCAGTCATCTGGGGGTAACAAAGTTATTTGACTCTTGACTTTATTTAATAAACCATGCTCGGATAAAAATGTTTGAAAAGTGAAACTTGAGCAGTGAAAAAAAGAAAAAAATCTTTAACGAGTTAAAAGAGATCCTGAGGAACTGAATTCGAGATGCTTGGCTTTAAGACCACGTTCGCATCGACTTACATAGTTCTCAAAATCTATCTCGTTCAGTGCTAAGAGGGAGAATACACGAAGTGGAAATTATTGTGGATGATACAAATATAGAAGTGATGGAAGACAATGTTTTGACACTGCCTCTCCATGCAAATTCGAATAGAACAATACACTCTTTCTATCTATGTCTCAAATTTTTTGCTTTATGTGTTTCGGGTTTTAACATCATCCATGCACATTTAATTTGATCCAAAACCATCAATCTTTTACTTTCCTACCAACCTTCATATGAGCGAAAATGTAGGTATAGAACGAATTTCACATTGTCCTCCCAAAAAGCTGTTAGATAACAGCCCGAAATATTGCGAAATACCTTTCTTCGAAAATCAACAATTGTTCCTCAAAGTTGGCACGTACATCAAATTGAAGTTCTAAACAGATGTGTTAATTAACATCATCTTTCTTATCTCAGATTCTAATTCCGTACCATCCATATAATATTCAAAATATGTAACAAAATACCATATGGATATATTGATGTCACTGTCCGTACAATACAATAATATTGTTTTATAAAAATATGTAATAGAATACCATTTGAATACATTAATATCATTGTCCGTACAATACGACAGTACTGTTATATAAAATTGATTCATAGCAAAATCTACCAAAAGGGAGATGCACAATGACACCTCCCTTTTCGAGGATGTAAAACGAAATCGCGTTCAGGTAACTTTTTGGTATGAAAATTTTTGACGAAGCAAAATATCCCTTGTTTTTTAAGGAATGAAACCGCGTATCCTATTTGGAAAGTAAGAAACAGGGGAAGGGAATAACTGTGAAAAGCCAACGGATGGAACACTAAGAGTTATAGCCCTCCCCAGATAATGGAGCGAAACAGAATCTGATGGTTCAAGGAATCGAATATACGATAAAAAGCAACAAAAACGAAAGCTGAAGGACAAGCTTGAGTACTTCAAGTCCTCATGGAAATCCAAGATGCTCCTAGTCCCAGTAGTTTTAGGTCAAGAAAAAGATTTCATTCACATTTATTCTGGTTAGTGGGAAAAAAAAAAAAAGAAATATTACACACCACATAGAAAAGAAAATTCTGCAGATGGGCTTTGTTTACATCAATAGATTCTTTTTTTTTGAAACAAAAAACGGTTTTTAACATGAAACATTGTTTTTATGATTGCGGATCAACGCATTTATGTTAAAAATGAAAACCAGCATAGCCTATTGTGAGTTTTTCCTTAAGTGTTTCTACGAATCTTTTCATCCATGCCATACACATTTGGCTTGAAAGCATCACAATTTCTTACAAGTCTCAACTTCAGTAATATTTGAACGTCAGGGATCTTGAGTTTGATTCCTCACAATCTCTGTCCGTCCATTTTGAGTTTTTTTCTTAATGTTTCTAAGAATCTTTTCATCCACACCACACACATTTGGCTCAAAAGCATCTTCATTGCCCCCAGCCTTCATGTGAGGGAGAGTAGAGTGTTAAGTTACAAATTATATTGCAGGTAATCTCTAAAAAACTATTAGAAAATGACGCAAATTATATCATGGAATATACAACAATTAAGAAATACATTTTCTAACATAATTGATAACTATTCCTCTTGATTGACACATGTATCGTATCGTATATCTAAATAAGTTTTGTTTATTAAGGTACTCTATTTGGCCTCGTATTCCGACTGTGCACGATTTGCTAGAACATTTAAACTTATATAATGAAAAAAAAATGACAAATCATTATTTTAACATATTGATAGCACTATCCGTACCACCCGTCAACATGATGCTTAATTAATTCACGAATTTTTTTTGAAAAAGGAACTTGAACAATGATATCTCCCTTTTCGAGAGTGTTAATGAAGTCATGCATGAGTATCTTTTCGGGTGAAAATCTTTCGTAGAAGCAAATGTTTATATTTTATCAAGGAAAGGAACTGTGTACCCAATTAGGAAAGGAAGCAACGGGGGAAGGGAATAACTGGGAATAGTCGAAACCTTCCCCAGATAGGCGAATAAAAAACTGATGGTCCAAGAAAGCGAACGTGTATAATTAGATCTGAATTGCTTTTTCTTTTTGTCTCGGCCACGCTCAAAAGAGAAGAAAAGTAAAGATGAAGGACAGCCTTGGGTACTGCAAGTGCAAAAGCTGGAAACAAAGTCGATATATCCAAGATGCTCCAATAGCCCCAGTAAGGTCGTGAAAATGACAGAGATATGACTCACATTATTCGGGCTGTCGGTCGATGTGAAAAAAGAAGGATTCGAAAAACCCTAGGAACACCTAATACAGAAAGACTATTGTCCGTCAATAATAAAGTTAGAAAAGGAAAATTAACATAAGGTGGGAAAATTCGAAAATTGTAAATGAAAAATCTGTTAAAATTCAATTTATTTTTTGAAAAATCAGTTATCGAAATCATGTGTCCATTGCTCGTTGTTTCAATCAGTTAAGATAATGAGATGATGAAAAATATTTTATTATCCATAAAAATCAATGATAAAATATTTTTATTGTTTACTATGTTCTTAAGCAATACCAAAAGAAAAAGAAGAAGAAAAAACTACCTTTCAATTGTTGATTTTTTTAATTGGATTCCGTTTTCTCCAAAAGATAAAAAAATTGGTTACCATATAATAAATTTATGGTTTTTCAGACAATTATTACCGCCTAAACCTACACTAGACGAACTTAAAAGTCAGATTGGGCTTGCTTAATGCTTACCAGTCAATTACCATCGTCGTATGTTTCAGTTGGCTCCTCTTTTTGTCTTTGCGGGGTTTGTGCGTCTTTGTTAGTTCACCTCCATTAGTCACTGCCTGCCCCAGTAAATCAATCATCAAAAGGAAAAAAAAAAAAAAAAAACCAGGAATAGGGTAAAGAACCTTGCCTCAATCAACCATCCTAGTACTTGAACCCGAACTGATACTTTCCTTTGTTTTTAATTTTTATTGAGATAGGTTAAGTTGAATGAACTATTTAGTGGGTGGCTAAATAGAGCTATAATTATTTGACCATTCTAGAAGCTGCTTGAATTTACGTCTTTATTATATAATGATTTTTTCTGCACCGTTGGTGTACCATATAAAAGTTTGAAAACAAATGGATTATTTTGTGGCGGTCCAGTGGGACACGTTTTTTTGCTACCTGTAGTAATGTTGACATAGCCCAGATTAGGTCATTTGTCTTAATCGTTTTATCTAAGTTGGGATAGAATTCCTTTTCTTTAATATGGTTTTCTTTCAAAATGAATTGGCTGCCGGGGCAAATTACGCCACACACTTTCCCTTGACAAATTTAAAAAAAAAAATCACAAATTGATCGATCTAATTTATGGCGGGCAATAAGAGTAGCTGAATCCATCTTTATAGAATCCATTATTTAAAATAAAATATATTAAGAAAAAAAAAAAAGGAGAAAAGAGTAGGGTACTGCCTGACTTTCTCTGTGAACCAAGAAAAAAGGGTACGACCTGGACCAAGTCAAGTTAGAAAATTCGTAGGAAGGGAACAAGAAAGTGGGTTAGTCGTATCCGTACCGCTTATGACCGGTGAATGAGTCATCTGGGGGACAAAGTGACTTGACTCTTGACTTTTTTTAACCAGGCACGTTGGAATAAAAAAGGGTGAAAAGTGAGACTTGAGTTGTAAAAAAGAAAAAAAAAATCACAAATTTAGTTAAAAAGAGTGTCAAGAAATTGAAATTTAAATGTTTGGCTCCGATATCACATTAAAACTTAAAAGAGACCACGTAATCATTTGTTTTAAAACTTAAACCGTTGAGTGCTAAAAGAGTACATGAATAGAAAGTTGTTATGAACCATACAAATATAGAAGCCAAGGAAGACTACATTTCTAACATTCCCTCACCATGCAAATTTGAGTAGAACAAATCATTACACATTTAATTTCGACATGATATGAGAGATATGTCTCAAGTTGAATCCTCACACCTTGGTTAATTTCTTAATTTTCCTGCTCTACATGTCTTGGGTTTTAGCAATGAATCTTCACACATTTAAATTGATCCAAAACCACCAACCCGTTCCAATCGTCCTATAAAAAACTATTAGACAATGGTGTGAAATATATCATGTATTTTACCAGTAGCTAAGAAATACACTTCTTCCTTGTAGTTGGTAAGTACATCAAACTGTGGTTCTAAATAAATTTGTGCCCATTAATATAATCTCTCTAGCCTCAAATTTTAACTCTTTACAATCTATTTGACATCCAAACTATACAATAAAATATATTACAAAAGATTATCTTGATAGATTGATGTCACTGTTTATATGATACGCTAGCGTTATATTTAATTTATTCATGAAAATCTACAGAAAAGGACTTGCACCAATGGAAACCATGTACAAATAACCTTTCGGGCATGGAGATTCTTTTGGCAAAGCAAATATCCATATTTTACTAAGCGATGGAACTTTGTATCCTACTTGGAAAGGAAGAAACAGGGGAAGGGAATAACTGTGAAAAGTGAGCAGATGGAACCCTAACAAGAATTAACCCTCCCCAGCTAATGGAGCAAAACAAAATCTCGATGCTTCAAGAAATCGAATATACGATAAAAAGGAATAAAAACGAAAGAAAATCAAAAGAGAAGTAAAGCTGAAGGACAACCTTGGGTACTGCAAGTCCTCGCAGAAATCCAAGATTCTCCAAGTCCCGGTGGCTTGTTAGGTCATGAAAATGACAAATATAATTCACATTATTCTGGTTAGTGGGAGAAAAGGAAATATTTGACACCAGACGTGAAAGAACGCTTCCTCTTCGATCGAATCTTGTCGCTTCATATTAAAACTGGAAAAAGGAAAGTTAACATATTATGGGAATAACTAAAAGGGTGAAAACTCCATTAACCCCACCGCTTATTTGGCGCAAAAAATAAAACGTCACTGGGAGAATATTATTCCTCATAGAGTCAACAAGTAATGTTTAATTACCAAGAAGAATCTATAATTTCACATTTTTATGCAAGACTTATGTTTATTCCATTGACTCATTTTTATAAAAGTCACTAACCAGGAAAAGAAAAAGGAAAATAATTTACCTGTTACTAAGAGGTCGTTCAATTATGTTTACATATTCTTTGTTTTTTAAAGAGCCAAAAAAGAAAAGGAGAAACAATTCCGCACATGAAAATGCCATTTTGAACACTATTTTTAATCAAAGATCGTTTAAATTATCTAAATGCAAATTTAATTATTGTATTGTTTATAAATGAAAATAAAATAAACGAAATTTATTTTGGAATCAAATCCATCCAAAGAGGATTCCAAATTTAGTTGGTATCAATTAGTAACATAAAGAGAAAATCTTTTGGACGAGTGTTCAACACATTGATTTTGCTTCTATGCATCATTATCATCAATAAATATACTCAAACTTTGGTTAGAAGTTAAAAAAAGAAAAAAAAAGTCCTTCCTGAAACTGAAATATATATTCCTAATGTCCTTTTCTTTATCAGTGGATATTCTCCAAAAATATATATTCCATACAACCATATTTTCTTAATAATTATTTCGTCAAAAGGCGTCAATTACTCAAAGAGACAAATAAACTCCAGGTGGAACTTCCCTTGGATAAACCTTCAAGTAACGAGGCGAGTCTCCCATTGGCGACAGTGTGCATTGTAATTCTCGAATTTGGCTGGACGTATGCTCTTCTTTGTTTTACGCTAACCTTCATCAATAAAGCAAAATTGCTGCATCGGTGCTTTTACTATCGAGAACTGAAGTCAAAGAATGTATATAGCGTTAAGCATCTGTTGTTCCCCCTAGGGTTTCTAAGTTTGTATAGTTATTATCAGGACAAGATAACACTCTTGCAACTATTTTGTGTTGAGATCAGAGACTAAGAATGATAACATCCCTTATTTTTGGTTGGAAAACACTTCATTTTGACTCATCAAGATGACTTTTTATTCTTTATATATTTAAGACGGTCTCTCTGATTTCAAATTCTGACTCCGTACGGTCTAATGTGATATCATATTTTAATAATCAAAATCACCATAAAATATAAAATAAAAAGCGAAAACTTTTAATACACTAATGTTGCTGTTTGCCAGACAGAATCGCGTCACACGTAACAAACATTTGGACAGATCTTGATGCGTGTGTCTTCAATCACCAAACTTACTTTTCAGAATGCCCTTTTGTAGCTATATTCTCGGACCTACACTGCGTGAAGGGATTAAGGAATTGAGGTCACTAAAAGGTCATAACCTCCCCCAGGTAAAGAAAGTACGAGGCAGCATAATCTGAATCTTCATGGTTTCGTGATTGTCTAACCGACCGGCAATGAAAAAGCAAAGAGACAAAACCGAATGACAGCCCTAAAAACCAGGATTGTGTCAGTTATCTCTCCATTCTTATTTCGCTTGGATTTCAGATTCATTATTATAGATATACGCGTAGCATTTTCAGTTTTAGTTCTTGCAAACTTACTTTTCTTATTACCCAAAAAAAAAAAAAACAACGTGTATAGGATAAGAGACTAAGTTTCTAGCAGCATGGACCATGAGAAACCCTAGTTAATCCCTCTTGAATCACGTCTATGTGGCAATGAGCGTACGTAGGAAGATATGTCCCCACGGTATATAGAAAAAGCAAAATTATTTCTTAAGACAAGAATGGAGAGGAAAGGCCTGGAGTATACGTCGAGACTTGACTAGACTTCAAGATTTCATAAACCGAATCAATAAATCTTATGGAGTTAGCTCATTGGGCTGTCCATATTCATATTTAAACTATTTAATTACATTAGAAACGGCAGTTGCGTCCCTTGAATCAATTAGCAAAGAAGAAAACACAAATTCCTGGTTGAGAAACATAGCAGATACCAGTGATTGAAGGCAATTGTTTCAAGAATTGGGATGCTTAAAAAAGTTTTGGCTGTTTTAGCGCGCGCTACGCGAATTCTTATCCCGAGCCCGCGTTGTTAGAATTCCACTTATCCCAAACGCTCTAGAAAATCTTTAGCAGCTATGTCCATGTCATCTGGGGTACTCTTAGTCAAACATAAGTGCTAAAAATGACCGAGGAATCAAATTATAGTAGGTGCTTATTAAATAAAAAAAATCAGTCCAATAACATCTACCGGATTTGTAGCTGTATTATATATTCATTTGCTAGGCAAATAAAAGGTTGTATTGATAATCGAAGCTACGTGCAAAAGCAACGTACAGGAATACACTAAAACGTTCAAAGAGCAGAAATCATGAGGCAGGAGAAGACACTCTAACCAGGCAAGCGTAACTAAGCAGCCTAGTATACAGACCGACCAACAAGAAACCTTCTTTTAGTTGTAGCAGTTGTTGTTATTTTTGTTATTGTTGTTGTTGTTGTTATTACCATTACTACTAGGCCAGGAACAAGAAAGCCTAGCTGAAGGAACAGGAAGTGACACCGCTGAATGAAATCAAATCATTCACTTTCTTTGGGTTTCTATATAAAAAATATCTTATGCTACGAATTATGTTAAAGATCCCAATCCAACAAATAGAGGATAACTACATGAATATAAAAAACATTTTGGACTCATTATCAAGCAATGTGAAACAATATTTTAATACCCTCTCTCACATGTAACCTGGAGTCAAGTGGCACGTGAAATTTTGACCACTTCACGTGTAATTTAACTAATGTAGGTGGAGTGGGGACACATCCACAAAAGATATAGCACTGACTTTGATGTATAGGAATTCACTTCTCATGGCATTCCTTTGTATCTTATCCGCTCCACATGTGCAATAGGAAATTAAGTACAGAAGTTGCTCATCCAACGACTAATAGAGAACCAATCACAATATATTTCATTATTTCCAAAATGTATCTTAATAAAGTTCTTTCATTGTGATTCGCTTGGATGGATGTGTGACATATATGATACCGATGCAATACATGAAAATCTCTAAAAGATGACGTGTTTGTTTTCACATATTAAAATCTAATCAAGTTAATTTCATTGTATCACATGATTATTTCAAATATCAAAGATGACAATAATTAAAACCTTTCCTTCGACTCTTCGAACTCCGACTTTTGTCTATATGTCCTAGAGACGGCTCCATCCACATCATAGTGGGCAATAGCCCCTCAAAGTTGTAGTTTGAATGAGATGTGCCATGATTTGAATGATGCGTTTGTTGGATCCGAACTTAGTACTTAATCACTCGGTCGATCGTGTTGACCATTTGATGTGTTCAAAGTTTGAATGCCAAAAGTAAAAACGCAACAAAAAGTTTCTCGTTCAACAAATATTTTCCTCCATCTTTAGTTGAAGCTTCTATCGATGGATTAAACCCATGGACATCGCTCACCCGTAAACAAAACTTAAAGTGAATATGGATAATATCCCTATTCATAACTCATCAATCTGAAGTGTTGGACATCAGCTATGTGTCATGCATGATGTTCAGTTGCTCATAAATTAATAGCCTATGCTTCAAATTGACATTAGTTATATCAGCATTGCTCGTTGAACAGTAAAACTAGTTGATTAATGAGAGGCCTCTATCAGCATCATCTCCCTCTTATGGGTAAACTCTTCCCCTTTTTAATCTCCTTGTCCTTATAAATCTATTTTACGTGATAAATTTGCCACTCAGCATGAAAGGATTGTGAGATATAAGCCCAAGTCGCGTTGATTTCTATTTCACCCATCCTTGAATTTTGTCAATTTGGTACTCCAATTTAACTCTATGAGTCTATAGCTCCCCAAAAGAACTAGATGTATAGAATATATTATTTAATTGAGATTGTAACTTTGACTTCAAATTCTGATTCCGTACGGCCTATTTATATAAAATCCGAATAAAAAGAATCCGAGACAGAGGGTAGGAAAAAACTAAATCGCTTTCGGTGAGTTATAGATAACGCCTGTCGGACGCAACGTCATATTCAACTAATTTAAGAAACATGCGGAAACAAGAAAGTATCTAGTCACTGCACATGCCTTTTTTTCAAGAATGTTACTTGGAGCCATGCGAATCGCCGAGACTAATCTAATGATGGAGCAAAAGACGTTTACATATATATATAAATCAACAACAGGAGCAGACTGCATCAGATAAGGGAAAGAGAGAGGAACCCGGGAAGGGGATAACTGCGGGCAGGTGGAACCCTGGGAAGAGTCGAAGCCTTCCCCAGATGCAAGAAAGGAACGGAACCAAATCCGAGGGTCCGAGAAATCGAACGTGATTTGAACCTGTCCTTGTTCTCATCCTTTGTCCTGAGCGCCACGCGTCCAGGGAAGAGAAGAAAAAGACGAGGAGATAAAAGCAGAAGGACAGGCTGAGGTACCACTGAGTGCAGCAAGAATTCAAACGCACGCTCCCAAAATTCAAAGATGCTGCTTGGAAGGGTTTAGGTCTTGAGTGCGACGTGGAAAAGAAAAACCCACTGGGGGTTGCAAGATCCGGCCAGCCGTAAGTAAAAATATAGTACGAAAATCCCTTTATTATTTGTCGTAACAAAAGTGAATTTTGCACATTCTATGCATCTGGAGATTGGAGGAAAAGAACTCTTGGTAATAATAAGCAAAATTGTGACTTCACGGACGAGAAAGTTTCAAGGGAAAATTTTGTAATTAATAATTGTAATTATATATATTAAATTTGCTAAAACCTGAGTCTAAAACAATATATAGCTTAATTAACTCTATGAGAATGAGAAATTAAGGCCAAAAAGCAAAGTTGAAATATTCGTAGTCAATTCCGTCGTGTGAAATCAAGAGCGGACCCTTCTCCTTGAAATCGGCACCAATCAAACCGATCCATGAGACAAATCTACCTCGACAGCTCAGGACCACCACTTGATTATCCACTAAAATCGGCTCACCAAAAGATAGTGTCATTGAAATTATTTACCCGAGATGCATCTCTTCCTCCGACTTTAAACCTCTCCTTACATAGTGGCATCATGTAGGTCAAATCATCATCATTTGAGATTCCGCCTCGATGGAGGCCACAAAACATAACCGGCGATTTGCACAAATACCCCTCAAATTTATATGGCCGACCCGTGATTTGAAAAATGAATCTAACATGTCGAACACAAGTTGATTTCCTCGATTACTAAGGTGGAATTCATAATTAACTTAAAAGCAAAGATGAAAGGATAAAAAGTAGATGGCATTTCTGCCCACTCGCTAACCTAATCTCCTCTTTTTTTCCCTTCCTTTCTTCCCGAGTCATGATTCCACCAAGTAAGATAAGTCCGTGGTCCTCGACGGCTCCAGAAGCTTCGCTCTGTCAAAAGAGGTGGTTCATCCCCGGGGGGGTGGGGGCCCAACCATACTTTCGTTATTTGCAGAAAAGGGCCCCGCGCATTAAATTTTGCAGACCGGTCCGCGAACGAGCGATGGATGGGAACCCAACGGGAGAAAAAACGGAAGGGACCTGAGCAGTTGGCGAGTTGCTACTTGCTAATTGGGACCCGCACGAGTCCCGACCTTCCCCTGACCAAATACGGAACGGAACTTCTTCTTCCTCCTCTCTTTTTTGACTCTTCTCTCCCGTCGTCGCTTTCGTTCATATCATCTCTCTCTTTCTCTCTCTCTCTCTCTCCATCTTTCTGGCTGGCCGTTCTTATCTGAGTAAGGCTTGTACTATGCAAAGGCCACGTTATAAGTACGGCCACATCCGCCCCCGAATATCTCTCTCTTTTTTTATTTTATTAACTTTTGCAATACGTTTCCCGCCCTCCTAGTCCTAGCAACAGGTACGTACTCCATCGGTTTCGTGTGATCCCGATTGGAATTCCGGTGAAAACGAGCAGGAAAAATATGTTGCACTCAAGTAAGCACCGTGTTGGGTAGGGCCGGCCGGCAGGGCGGGCTGTGTTAAGGGTCAAGTTTCTCTCTATAATTTCGTGACTTATTTGGGTCACATTCTTATATCGTATCTAAATTATTATTTTTTTATTGTATTTTGCTGCAAGCATAAAACGGATCATACTATTCTTGAAGAATGAAATCGTGGTATAAGTCTATTCCAGTAGATCAAATACCTTTTTTTTTTTAATAATACAAATCAATGGAATTAAATTAGTTACATGCCAAGAACTGCAACTCATTGACGTGGGATGGAAGTAGAGATAAGAGAGAAGGCTTAGAGCTCGAGGAGGAGAAAATTCAACTATCAGTGCACTGAATCAACAAAGCTAGATAGAATGAGCTGCCAAGCCCAATAATTAATTATTAGAGTTATCCACAACAAAACCCAAATTCTAAAATAAACAGCAGTTTCGCGAGCAAAAAAAATCATAAATGAGATCAGAAACTCCCTAAATTATAATAAGAAACAAAATAAATGAGATCCCAAATTAGCAGGCGAAGGCCAATTAAGAAAAATATCGAGAAAAACCCCCCCGAGTACCCTCCCACAGAGAATTGGAGCGTACGCAAAATAAAAATAAAAAAAATAAGTAAAAGACAAGAGGGCCAAATCTTTTGGATGGCTATTAAAATAAAGAAGGGAAAAAATTAAAGCAGAAGTGATGGGGGAGGATTTGACAAAGGTGCAGGGAAGGGGGGGAGTAATGTTCGTACCACCTTCACCTTTTCAATCTGTCCTTCCTCGAATACCTCCTTCCCCGAGTAACGTAATCTCTCTCTCTCTCTCTCTCCTCTCTCTGTGCGGCTCGTGAATCGCAAGGCAAAAGGAGGAGAGAGAGAGAGAGGTGGGCTTTTCCTTTCCCGTCGACCTCTCGACCTCTCTTCTCTTCCCCCGAGGACGAAACTGCCCTCCTCGACCGCCCTTATTTGCCGCCCGTCCTTCTTCGTCCTTCCCCGTACGGCACCTATCATTGCCCCTCCGAAATTACCATAATCTCCCCCCCACCCCCGCCCCCACCTTTTCCACCCCCGCTTTTTATAAATTCGAAAATGCCCCCACTTGGTGGTGGTTGACCCTCCTTAATAAATTTCCTTTTCTTCTCTGACTAGTGAAAACTGCCGGCTTCCGAATTTTTATCGAGGATTTGACATCTTCGCCTGTTTTTATTTTTTCCAAGTTCTCGGTGGCTAGTTTCTGTATAGTAAGTTCCCCCGTGATGGATTAGATCATGACTACATCGTTCGGAAGATGACGACTAATAGCCGCCTCGAGCTGCACCTCTTGCGTGGCGATTGCACGCGATGTTCCAAGTTAGCGATATATTGAAATCATTTCATCATTTTCAATTTTTTCGCAAGACCTAAATTTTGAAATTATAACTTCATGTTTGATACGATAATTTGACTTTGAATGATGTCTTTTTTCCCTTTAAACTTTTAGAATAATTATGTTTTTTTTTAGTGACTCGGGAACTGCCGTACAGCCGGCAGCCGGATATTGATAATTCTAGAACTATTAAAAATATCTCCTCATTCTCAATTCTTTTGCAAGATCCAAAATTCGAAGTCCATAAATTTGTACTTCCATATAATTTTCTAGAACAATGAAATCGATGATTCCTGAATTTGCACTGTCAATTCGATCCCTCGAATTTCGATTTTCATTGATTTCAATTTAATTCCTCAACAATCGTAAACGTGCTTTTTATTTTTATTTTATTTATTTTTGCTTAACCATTATGGGGATTCACAAGACCAGCTTTAAAAAGTACGGTGCCATGGCGCGCCATCACAGGTGGACCACTAAGAATCAAACACAACCTTAGCCTAGAGCAGGCCACTCTCCTTTTAGCAGCCTTTGCTATTGTTTGGTGGAGGTTTGATCGATAATCGCGGGGAGGATTAGTTTAATAATTAAGAGAGCGGCGACAGCAGGCAGGCTACGGGAGAAAAAGAAAAAAAAAAAAAGCAACGCGGGGGAGGGGCAGAATCGTCAATGCGCAAGGGAACAAAAACCTGACCAGAGCCCACTTCCAGAAGAGGAACCCCAAGCCCAACAAAGTAATTTCACCCAAAAAACTCCCTTCTTCTCCCTCCCCCTGCACAACAAACAACAACAACAACTGCCCAAACCTCCCCTCAGCATCTCTCTCTCCCCTCATCCCACGTTAACTCTCTGCACTGTCAAGCTGATCACCACCACCACATCTCCTCCTCTGTTATCTTCTCCCATCATGACCACCATCACCATTTCTCCACCCCTCTTCTCGAGGACGATGAAGAGGCAGAAGCCGGCGGTCCCGCCGGCGCCGGAGGGCCCCGCCCTCTTCGACCTCCTGTCCGAGGAGATCGTGTTCATGATCCTCGACTTCCTCGGTGATGACCCGCTCGACCGCAAGGCCTTCTCCCTCGCCTGCCGCTCCTTCCTCGCCCTCGAGTCCCGCCACCGCAAGTCCCTCCGCCCCCTCCGCGCCGAGCACCTCCCCACCGCCCTCGCCCGCTACCCCGGCGCCGCCGCCCTCGACCTCTCCCTCTGCCCCCGCGTCACCGACGCCTCCCTCGCCGTCGTCGCCGCCGCCCGCGGGGACGCCCTCCGCTCCCTCGACCTCTCCAAGTCCCGCTTCTTCACCGCCGCCGGGCTGATGGGCCTCGCCTCCCGCTGCCGGGGCCTCGTCGAGCTGGATCTGTCCAACGCCACGGAGATGCGGGACTCCGCGGCCGCGGCCATCGCCGAGTTCAAGAACCTGGAGAAGCTGCGGCTCGCGCGGTGCAAATCGGTGACGGACATCGGGGTCGGCTGCATCGCGGTGGGCTGCCGGAAGCTGAGGCTGCTGAACCTCAAGTGGTGCTTGGGGGTCGGCGACTTGGGGGTCGGTTTGGTCGCCGTTAAATGCAAGGAGATTCGGAGCTTGGATTTGTCTTACCTTCCGGTAACTATCTTCCATTCCCATCCTCTGTGCAGTTTTGTGATGGTTCTTTCGTGGGTTTTGTTCATTTCCAGTTATAAGATCGATTATGGGTGATTGCTTTATTTTTCCACACTTTTCAAAGAAAGCTTCTTCTTTGATATTTGGGAAATGGGTTATATAAATGTTTTGTATATGGTAACTACATGGGATTCAATTTGTCTTGTTAATTTCTCCACCTGAAAAAAGCTCCGTTTATGTACCTGAATTCATGTTTTAACTTCAATTAAGTAAACCCAGTTTTTTGATCCGTATTGTGCTGTGCAGATCTCGAATAAGTGCCTCCCCTCAATTATGAAATTACAATATCTGGAAGAATTGGTCCTCGAAGGGTGCTTTGGCATTGACGATGAGTTCCCTTTGATTCTCAAAGATGGCTGCAAGTCACTAAAGGTAAACTTCTGATTGAAGATGGATGTATAATATTATGTTTCTTGTAACTGGGAATGTCGCCGTTGCCCTGCTAATTATCATCTTCCATTAGAGTATGAATATTGCTATTGGGCTATATAACTAGCAAAGGAAAAAAAGAAGAAAAAGAAGAAAAAGAAGAGAAATGGACAGGGCTGTCTCACAGTAATCGATATTGATGATCCTTGAAAATTTTTGAGTCTATGTATGATGATAGAGTTGGTGAGATCTGGCAGGTGACTATAATGAAAAATACCTATTTGTTCTTTTCCTATTAATCCTCCTCTTCTAATTTTGAAATTGCACTCCACATATGCGAATTGGAATGTATAGATTATGGTCGACTAGTCTACATAGCTGGAATCAGTTTAGTCTCTCAGTCTTTCGTAAAACAGAGAGCATAATAGTTTTCGATGAATGCAGGAGTTTGGAGGTCTTAAGTTTCACAACATTCTGTGAGAATCCTGTACTTGTTAGAGGGGCATTGCTTTTACATTAGAATGGTCTTAATGACAAGCTAATCTGTGTTTTTAATTCTGTGAGTTTGGCCTAACGTGGTGGTTGCCCTTCTTTAGGTACTTGACATGTCAAGTTGTCAGAATATCACTCATGTTGGATTGTCTTCAATTACTAATGGTGCGGGGTGCCTACAGCACCTTACCTTAGCCTACGGCTCACCAGTAAGTTTCTTCTCATCTATATTCTCCTTCTGGATTTTGGGGGGATTGTTCTTTGCTTACACTTTCAATGCTCTCTCTGGTGCTTCAGGTGACTTTTGCTCTTGCTGCTAGTTTGAAAAGGCTTTCCATGTTAGAATCGGTAAAGTTAGATGGTTGCATGGTGACAACTTCTGGACTGAAGGCCATTGGGAACTGCTGTTTGTCACTGACGGGGCTGAGCCTAAGTAAATGCTCTGGAGTGACAGATGATGGGCTTTCCTTTCTTGTAACCAAACATAAACAGCTCAAGAGGCTTGATATTACGTGCTGTCGCAAGATAACTGATGTTTCAATTGCTCACATTACAAGTTTGTGCGCTGGACTTACGTCGCTAAGGATGGAGTCTTGCAGCCATGTTCCTAAGGAAGCATTTGTTCTGATTGGACAGCGATGCCACGCACTTGAGGAGCTTGACCTTACAGATAATGAAGTTGACGATGAAGGTTAGCTTACCTCTTACACATTGTAAATTGTGCTCTAGATTTGAACACCTTGAGTTATTGTACTCATTTGTCTTTTCTTTTTGCAGGTCTAAAGTCCATTGCCAGGTGTTCGAAGCTTTCTATTTTGAAACTTGGAATTTGCCTGAACATAACTGATGAAGGGCTTTCTCATATTGGCAAATCATGCTCCAAACTTGTAGAGCTTGACTTATACAGGTTAGCAACATCTCCTGTAATATGCTTCTTTACATTTTTTCGTGTTGGTTTGGGCAGAGAACATACACGATTAAGTAATATATGCTCTCTTGTATCGGCTTCATATGAACATGAAAGTAACTCGTTGTGTGAGGCAAATAGGAAGGCAATATGTACATTAGAGTTCATGCATAACTCTAGTAAGAAAAATTTGGAATCATTTGAATGAAAAAAATATAAATCACTTTACTGTCAAGGGGACACAGTTGACTTCGCTTTCTCAATTCATACAAGGATGTGGGCTGATATGATTGACCAAATATATCTACTTTTGTTCAGGTCAGCTGGAATAACAGGATTGGGGATTCAAGAAGTTGCCCGTGGCTGCCCTAGCCTTGAGACGGTCAATGTATCATATTGCAATGACATTACGGACGCCTCCTTGATGTCACTATCAAAATGTAAGAGGCTGAAGACCTTAGAAATCCGAGGGTGTCCACTCATCACATCTTTAGGTCTAGCGGCGATTGCTGTCCACTGCAGGCAACTGAGCAAGCTTGACATAAAGAAGTGCTGCAACATCGACGATGCTGGCATGATTCCACTGGCTCATTTCTCTCAGAACCTCAGACAAGTATGCTCCATTTTCATCTTCTTTTGCTTCTCAGATGACCAACTGATCATTAGTCTGACATTCTCATTCCTCATGCAGATTAATTTGTCTTACACATCTGTCACAGATGTGGGGCTACTGTCCCTTGCCAGCATTAGCTGCCTTCAGAGCATGACCATCTTGCATTTGAAGGGCTTGACCCCCAGTGGACTGGCAGCTGCATTACTAGCATGTGGAGGCTTAACCAAAGTGAAACTCCAAGCCTCCTTTAAAGTGGTGCTACCGCAACCTCTTTTTGAACATTTGGAAGCGAGGGGCTGTTTGTTTCACTGGAGGAATAAGGTGCTTCAGGTAGGTATTGCTCCGTTCACTCCCTTTGTTAGCTTGAATCGGTTGTTCTAGAAACTAATCTAAACATCGCGTGTTCTTTTTCTACGGTAATGTTAGGCTGAACTGGATCCGAAGTGTTGGAAACTACTGTTAGAAGACGTCATGCAGTGAAGTTTGAAGTTTTTGGAAACAAAAATGCTAAGGATTTTCGATCAGGGGACATGTAACTACTGCTCAAGGATGCAAGATACCATGTCTATTGAGAGGATGAGCTATTTGGTCTTCAAGACGAAGGTCGACCAAATTGATAGGAAGTTGCTCTTCCTTGGTGGTAAAACCACCCGGTTCTGAGTCTCAACATTGTCCATTTTCATGTATTTTTACCAAAAAGCAAGTGTATTATTCGTGTCCTTGCAGCTGTCAAGATAAGTGCTGCTCGTTGTGAAAAGGGAAAACCATTACTTAAGCTGGAAAAGCTATCTTGGTTTTCCAAAGGAAGGAAAAGGAATGTCAATTCTTCCAACTTCTACTCCTTAGTCGTATTTCCTTGATGTCCCGTGGCAAAATCATCTGGTCTTTCTGCTTGAAGCGCTTCTTAATGCGACTTTGAAAATCTACAGATTCTTTTCCTAGTCAAGATCGGGTAATTGGATTAACCGGTGCATTAATCCCTGTTAGATTTTGCAAGATTGAGTTATTGGAAATGGTGGTCGGCGACATCCAGCAACGGCGAGGGGCGGTAGCGGAGAATGTAGGGAGGAGGAAGTGATTGGAGTGGGAGGACTAGGGCGCAAGTTTGCCTAGGCTCCCTGTTTCGCAAAAAGAAATAATGAGATAAATATTTTATTAAAAATAATTATTTATATCACTTATAAAAACGAATTATTATAAAATACTTTCAACAGAAGAGATATTTAGGTATAGATTGACATTGACAAGGAAAAAGATTATTCTTTGACAATTTTCTGAGATCGTCTTCAAGAAAATATTTTTGAAATTATTGATTCTTCGTAAAATAATCATGTCAGTAGACAATAACATCGACCGCTATTAATCTTAGTGGTTAACGTTTTGAACTAACTGAAAAATGATTGGGCGTGAGCTATTGATTGATAATTCCAGCTTTCATGTCATGTCCTTTGTTGATATAAAAATATTTCGATGCATTATGTTTTTTTGTCATGTTTGTTGCCATTACAAAAAAATATTTCAATGTGGTTAAGGATTGTTTTTCATAAAACATGGATGACAAACCTGTCGAGTGATGTCAATCGAGACAAGTCGTGACGTTTGAGTCATTGACAAATTCATATTCTCCTAATGGTGTCCTGAATGGTCATTGTATAACAATAATGAATTGACACCTCGGCCCAAGACAGAAGAATGCCTGACCTTCTAGGCTGGGTCAGTCGACTGGAGAACCTTGCTATTGGGCCCAAATTACACCCAGCAGGACTGGAAAGAGGCTGTTGTATGGAGCCCCTGACGAAGAGGTCGGAAAGGGGCCATCAACGCCAGCAATTCCTTGTGTGTTATAACAGGATTATCAGATCGAATGTTTGGATAAAGCTGGTAATCTCCTGGCACAAGTTGTACCAATGCTAGGGACGAGCTAGGATTCTCGGAAATCGGGTGATAGCAGGGGAATTCGAACTTGTGACCAAAGGGACTCTAGACTATATAAGTAAGTCTTAACCAGCTTGACCAGCCACCTCATTGGTTGGGTAAACTAGAACGATGGGTGTGACAAAGATTTTTTTTTTTTTTTTGAACAGGCGTGACAAAGATTTGAGTTGCTCTTTAATGTTGAAGCACATTTCCTGGAAAACAAAACTGATGGTGTGGTTGATAAGTCCAAGATGATGATCCTTTCCAATTGTGACTATACAAAGTTCTTGAACCCAATAAAACAACTAGATTGAAAATAAAAAAAACTGATGAAAAAATCAGTTCTTTGAAAAATAGAGGTGTGCTCTTTAATTTTTTTTTTCACGGCGATGTTCCAAAAGACTTTCCACAAACTACTTGCCTTGAACCGAAAGTAACCTTTGATCAATGAGAAAACTCCTTTTTTTTTTTTTTGATGACCCAGGGAACCCCGCGCACCGTACATGAGAAAACTCCTTTTATTTCTCAAGAATCAAATAAAACTTGAGCCAAGATTTGAACGGATAGCACCTTGTTGTTAGAAATCAAATTTACTTTTACAGAGGAAAATTATTCAATTAGTCATAAATCTATTATACAAATGGGTCAACACCTGATTTTGTCAACCGTTTAGTCCTATAAAAATATAAAATAGCTAAAAGAAAGATAAATAATAAATAAATTAGCAAATGAAAAAAGCAATTAGATAATGAATTAGAAAGATGATCATGTTAAAAGGGGTTTTCGGGTTCTTGGCCCAATTAACTACATAGCTCACAAAATCAATTTCGACCATTCAAGCCCGTCAGCTCCAGCCCGTCTTTTTCACCGGTTAGGCCCTAAGAAGCCACAACCCATTAGACCAACACTTAATTAAGTTACCGGAAGCTGCCTGGCGACACCCCTGCTCGGCCAGCCCTGTTCTTTGGTCGAGCAAGTTGACGAGTCTTCTACTTGATTGAGATTCCATTGCTAGTTCGTATCGACGAAACTCGTAGCCGTCTCAAACCCATTTGTTCATGATCAAAGTTCGATTCCAGCAAGGTAAATTCCTATCTCGGTTTGGTGAACGTACGAGCCGAAGTATCAAAATCTAATCCTTGTTTGAACAAAATAGAGACCGAGCCCGATGTTAAACTGCCGGTTATTAACGTTTTCGCACCTCGGTTTTGGGCTAGATGTGGATTTCCGGTTTGTTTTCGATGTGTGAACACCTCCCAGAAGTTAGTCGTAAAGTTTGATAAAATGCTCAAGTCAAGCTGTTACATACGGTTTATTGATTTCTGTCCAATTTAGGATGCGTCTTGACCACATTAGTACAACTGAAAACCCCTTTTTTTTTGGAGTGTTACTGTTATCATGAGACCAAGACTGAGCATACAATTGTTCCTTTCTTTTACCTCCTTTTGCATGTCTCCTTGTGGTATGTGCTTGCCGATGAGGGAATGTTCGGAGTCTACATCAGTAATGTCAATCCTATAAGATATTTTTTATCAATTTGTCTCTCCAATTTGTACTCTTCATATATTTGCTGTTATGTGTTCTGAATGTGGGACGCCGGTGACCGACAGTGACTAAAGATGTTAATTTTGGGGCGGATAATAACTGGCAAAAGTCTTTGGTGATTGTTGTGATGGTGGTTCCATTCGGTGATGGTGGCTGACAGAAAGTGGCCGACGGCTGGAGATGATGTTGGGTTGTATAATTTCTAGAAATATGTATTTTATTCATATCCTAATCATTTCCTTGAAATTGTGGCTGTAATTAGTGAATGGAGATGGTCGGCGATGGTGTTGTGCGCTGGCTGTGTTGGTTAGTAATGACATTGATCAATGACTTTGGTCGTTGGTAGCAACGTGACTCAGCAATGGATCAGGATGAGCAGTGGAGAAGCTAAGTTGATCTTAATATTGGGTTGGAATAGTTCAGATGTATCTTTGGCTGAAGTTTTGGTAATCTGATTCTTTAGTTTTAGTGATCTGGATATGAGGCTGAAGTAATCCAGTCATTAGGCTTGATGTGAGAAAAGTTTGGGGACAATGAAACCTTAAAAGGAAGGTGCAGACGTCCAAGTGTCACGGGTAATTCTTTCGATCACAAACCGTGCGGCGCTCTCTCTCACACTCGAGGAAGGGAATTTCTAGAGAGAGAAAGTAAAGAGTAAGTTCTGAAGAATACTCTATTACTCAAATGAAGTGGGTAACACAAATGAGAGGGAGGGCTTTGCTATTTATACAAAAGCCCCTGTAATTACAACTATTGATCTTCTACACGATCTAATGGTATAGGATGTCAATTCTCGTTTAATCGATGGTAGAGATCCATTTGATCTAATAGTGGAGGATTTTGATACTGGTCACATTAATCCAATGATGGAAATTAGCTCTATCTAACGGTTGAGGGTGTCAATCTTTGTCAAGAAAAACCGATGGTAGGTATTGAATTTTCTTGAAAGCTAACAGCTTTTATGAGTCCTTATGGATCGATGATGTAGTGACCCTTTGGATTATTGATGTGGTGTTTTTTGGTTTGCGACATTCTCTCCCACTAATGTGGGGGCCAATAATTTCCAACGAAAATTGGTTGAGACTAAATAAGCAAAAATGAAAAGTATATGATTAAATTTACATCTGTAGATAGGTGTGGAACTAATTGGGTAATTTTCTAGTCAAATTGGTGTTGATTTTGTTTTGGTCAAAAGCAAAGCCTTCTTTATTGAAGACTTAAACGAAGAAGCCCGTAAGGGGCATCTAAACACACCAAGTCCTTACGAGGCTGGGTTTTGGGTTAGCCAATTTCGTGGAAGAGAATTCACTTGTTGAGCTTTCACGACTTAATACACTACTCTGTTTGGCTCTCTACTTTTAGATCACAAAAGCAAAGTAACAGATCTTGAGCTTCAGAGATGAGGAGCGCGCTCACCCCACCCGGTGCGATCTGCGGACTTCAAAGAAAGAACTAAACTCAAAAGGGTCATTGTTGAGTTCAAGACTTTGGGATCTTCGAGAAGAGAGAAACTTCAGCGAGTGCACGAGCGCTAGGGTTTCTGCTTGGCTTGCCGAGGAGACTGCGAAGCCGTCCAAGAGAATACCAGAGGAATCACGCACGACGCAAGCTATGGCACCCTCGGTCGAGCCTGGTAAAGTAGGATCCTTCTATGTTTACCTTTAGTTCGTCTTTCCCAAGGGGGTCTCCAAGCTCGATCCGGGGTGTTTCGTGTTCCGGTCTGTGGGCTTCTGTCGGGGTTCTTGCTTCCTCTCTTTCTTGCTCCATCCCGCGTCACTTTCGAGCTGGACATGGGCAGATTTTACTATGTCGGTCGGCCTAGGGTGAAGGCCTCTGAAGATGGCCTTGTTCCGAGACTTCCAAATGAGCCATAAAAACACCTGTGATTAGTTCCAAGGTCGAAACTTGGTGGTGTTGGAACGGCCTCCCGTGAAAAAGGCTGGTTTCCCAACACTTTTTAAGTTGTGCCCGTGTTATAATCGATCTGCAAGGTCCATATTATATGGGAAGAACCAGGAGAGGCCCATGATGGGGCTGTACATTTATCCATTTAAGTGACTTCGGCTAAACATGAAGTTAGTTTCTCGGAACATTTTCATTCTCCCAATCGAGTCCTGTAATTTGCAAGCTCGGAAGCACTCTTATCAGTCAGCTGACGTCGCGACGCTTACATGGCAGAAACTTTGCCAGGTGGTGCTAGTTTACATGCCACGTCAGTGAAGAAAATTAATAGTTTGAAAAGAAAAAGGATGGAGGGAGGGAGGGAGGGTGGGCTTCGTAAAAAATGTGGGACAATCATTTTGTGTGCGTTTCATCTCCGCTTTGTGCCGCAGCCACATAGAGGAGCCTAGAATTTGAGTTCTCTTTGGGCCTAGACTGTCTAGTTCTCTTTGACTGGGTCTCAAGAGGCAGCGCATTGGAGTATATAGAAAATATTTGGCATCTTTAATAATAATAATAGGGCAGTTCATTTCTAATATTACTAAATCCACCCAATTTTCACCAAAAATAACAAAATTACCCTCAATTATTTAATTGCAAGCTAAAGTATTGGCCCTAAATTTGTTTACTTTCCTTCTTTCTTTAGTTTTTTTTTTTTTAAATTTCTATGTAAGATTTATTTGTCATAATTAAGAATTTTACAGGTATAGTTTGTTTATTGTGGGTGCCCATGTATATTAAAACCACTAGTTTTTTTTTTTTAATTTTGGATTTTACTTCTATAAAAATAAGTTTTTTCTGAAAAGAGAAATTTTCCAAAAGCCTAATTTCTTTCAACGTTGCCAAGTAAATTTATGGACTAATTGCCAAGTAGGATATAAAAAAAATTAATATAAATAGTTTTTTAATAACAATCACGCGTTTATAAACTTTTACTTTTGTTGTACATGTCACCATCTCATTGTCTTTTAAAAATAGGTATACATATGATCAGGTGATTAGGTGGAATAACCTCCTCCTTAAAGTCTGTTCTTCATCATTAAAAGGGACTTGATATTTTTTAGACTAATGAAATGAAAAAAATGAAAATTTAAAAGTCTCTTCTTCATCATTATCGATCTTATAACAAATTAAGTATTTTTCGTCCCTCTTATCAAGAGAGCGCTTCTTGGTGCAATTATTGGGAATTTAGCATATGATCTCTAATTATTCGGTTAGAAACCTCCTGGCATGCCAACCCAATCGCACCTATCCAATAAGGACAGTTTGTGTTCAAGAACATGCAATTGGGGACAATTTGACTTAGTCAGAATCAATTTTCGAGGTCGCAAACTCACGTATATTAAATAACAGAGCTATGAAAGTAGTCTTCCGATGAATAGTGATGCATGTTTTCGGTATTTTGGGAACAAAGCTCATATTGAACGGAAGTTCAATGTCTTGTCAATCGTAGCAAATGCCCCGAAAGGGGGTTAAAAGAGGAGCAAACAGGGCAGGCAAACACACTTGCACAGGAAGAAAAGACGCCCGTGATACACACAGACCTAGAGGACGCACCATCCGGTGTCTGTCTCGTCAATGCGTGTTCAGGGCCGGTTTTGTTCGTGTCATTCGCCTTTACTCCGTCTCCCTGGACTGTACCTCATCTACGCACTTTGACTCGCTCAATACGTCATTATCTCCAAGTCAATAAGAAATCTCAAACCCGTCAACCTCTGCTCTGATCCAACGACTCGAAAAAGGCAAACGAAGATTTTGGTCAACCGGGTTCGTTCCGGCTCTCATTTGACGCTCCAATGTTTGAGTTTTGAATGGTTCCAAGAGGTTAGAGTTTAATGGTATTAAATTAAGGCAGGTTGTCGGGTCTTTTAGCTTTCGTCGCACGAAGCTTCGTTAACTTCACGTGGCCATAATCTGACTGAGCAACTAGCACACTTTCTTTATAACGAAAATAGTAAAGAAAGTAGAGATGTTCGATTAACGCCACCCTGCGAACCGTTTGGCAGCTTAGAATCAAACTCAAAACAAGGCACGCATGTATCCTGGAATTGAGAAAACACCTAGGTTGAGGAACAGGTGCGGTTTTAATTGGGACTAGCCTGGGAAATTTGCTTCCGAGATGAATCCGAGAAAAACCAGTTTGGTTTTGGTTTTCGAGAACCAAGAACCAGCTGAGGATCGGTTCAATTCCCGATTCCATGTCAGACTAGATTTTTTAATAGAAATAGTTTTCACCTATATTAAGAGGAAATACATGTTTTTGCGCTGAAAAAGGATTTAAACTGGACAAACACTCTTCCTGATCACTTGAGCGAGAATAGTTTGTGTCTAAAAAAACTGATTTTTGGCATTTTATAATAATCCTTTACACTTTTGCCGTTACTGAAAGGCCAACCAAGAACTATTCAGCTCTTTCTGGTTCCTGTTTTTGAACTGGGGACCGTAGCGTCGGTGTCTAGTTCAGAGTAACAATCTAACCCACCCTGAAAATATCATGAGGTTGCTTCCGGATAAAGAGTTTGAAACTTGGACCAACCAAGAATAGTCCATATTTAAGAGAGTTTTTGCCATTGTAAAAGGCCAACCAAGAACTAGTGGATTGTTCCCGATTCCCATTTTCTAAACCAGGGATCATAAGATTGGTGCCTAGTTCTTAGCCAAAAACCGCACCTTCTGATGAGACGAAATTGAAGCAAAGTAAAGGGTTGAACACAGCTATTGAGATTTGCCCCAGTGGTTACCCTTCCAACATGTAAGGAGAAGATGGGGGGTTCGAATCCCCACCTTCTCAGAGGTTGGGGTGGGGACGATTTCGTTTCAAGAGTAAATTTCGACTCAAGGCAAAAGTCTGAGAGTGAGCGTTAGAGTAGGAATACAATGGGACCAACAAAAAACAAAAAAAGGGTTGAACACCGCCTAATAAGGATGAAAGATTCATATCTTGAATAATAGATCGATGGTTAGTTTTTTTTAAAGCATTTAATATGTTATACTTTATAAAGGTTGGGTATTCTAGCATATTATCAGATTTGTATCACTTTTCTACTTACCTCTAAGACTAATACTTCACCTTATCAAATAATTGTAATTTGGCAATTTTATTGTTAAAGCACATACAATTGAAGTAAATGATGGAACATTTTTCCCAATAATTTTTGTCTAATTTTTTAAAACATTGCATTCTTCCGGAGCTTAAGTTTTTTTTGTGCAATTGAGCCCAAGAAAATCTAATTGCACCCATGAGCGAGATTATTATAGAGTAGAGTAGAACCGACAAAAACAAGGTGATGAAGTCTATTCTATATTATTAACTAGCAATCGGCGTGCCAACTTATTGACATGTAGAGATGATTAAACTTTCGCTAATCGGAAGGAAAACGACATATTTGTAATTAAACTTCTTAAAGATGCTTGTCAATATATCGAAAGCCAAACGAGAGTTACCAATTCAAGAGGGGTTGGTGCATTGTTTTGGCCCATAAGATCTTATAAACCGTCGCATCTTTTTATCATTTAATTTACCTTGGTTTCTCAGCTTGTGCCATGACGGGCAAAACCAGTCAATCGAGAATGCCGATCGAGGTCGCCATCGCTCGACAAGTTACCTTCTCCAAACGTCGACCTGAGCTCTTCAAGAAGGCAAGTGAGCTCTGCATTCTTTGTGCTGTTGAGATGGCCGTTATTGTCTTCTCTCGTGGCGGCAAGCCTTTTTCCTTTGGTCACCCTTCTGGGCAAGCAGTGGTAGATAGGTTGGAGAATCCAAAGACGGCTGGTACTAATGCTACTCAACAGGCTCAAACTGATGTAGACCAAACCGTAGAAGAACTCAACAAACAATATACTAATCTGCTTGAGCGAGTTGAAAAGAAACGAGCTGAAGAGGTTAAGCACGGTAAGCTCCCAAAAATTGAAAATCTTAGCTTCAATGAGTTAATGGTGATGTTGGCTAACGGTATCACCTAGAAGGGGGTGAATAGGTGATCGCAAGAAACTTAACAAATAATGTGTTGAGCGTAATTAGGTAAAACAAAGTGTTTATATTAATACAAACTGGTTTTATCAAGTGATGTAGTGCAATGCATTTCTATCAAGCAATAAATAAGTATGAGCAGAGAAATAGAGAACAATGTCTACAAGCTTATAGTGCTTTTGGCTTGGTGTGAGTCTATCCCTACTCTCCCATACTAATAATCTATTATTTGGATTCCACTAGTATTCTTAAAGAAGTAATAGTAAATCGTGTTGCTTATACTCAAGCACTTCTTCTTGAAGCTGGTGCTACTTATACCTAAGTTGATAGATCTCACTATCTCACACAACAGTGCCGACACTTCTCGAAAGATTAGAATTTGATTGCTCAAAAAGACAACGTAAAAAAATGTCAAACTCTCTCCAATTTTCAATGTAGGAATGCTTGATCAATCTTTTCTCTTTGACGCCTTGATCTTCTTTTAATACTCCTTTATATCCAATCTTCCCATTGGACAATCTTCAAGAGAATCAATCTCCAAGTTAACCATTGGACAATTGTTGATAATTAGCCGTTGAAGTCTATCAATCAGAATTTCATATGGTCGGCCATATAATCATAACTAGGTTTAATTAAATTGGAGTGGTTCATCTATGGAAAGTATCTTATTTTTGGAATGATTGTCAATCAATCAAGATATGTGGCATGATTGAATATTTTGTTAAGATAATCTTTAAAATTGATGGTCAATCAAGATCTTTTAAATAAATAATATATACAAGATCACAAGTGGTCAAGAGATGACATAAAGTATCTCATAATAATTTTGAAGATCGTGACAAAGTTGTTGTTGCAAGTTCTAATATTATGATGATATCAAATTCCTACTTCAAGTATTCTCAACGAAGGTAGTGAAGAAGTTGTTGGAAGATCTCAAGAAAGTGATGGACAAGAGAATGATGGCATTGGGCGATCTTAGGTCACCTCAAAAGTTAGTTCAAAGAATGAGATTTTCCCTCATACTTATAAATCGACCACCAGCCCCTTCCACAACTAATGTGGGACAACCTTAACAATCTCCCCCTCACACATCGAGCCTTGTCGGAGACGCAACAACCCATAACTCTCCCATGTAACTTTTTTGGGTCCAAACTTGTTGGCAACCTGGGTTCTAATACCGATGTTGGGTGGTCTTAGGTCTTTCTCACCAAAAAGCTAGCTCAAAGGATGAGACTTTCCCTTATATTTATAAACCGACCATCAGCTCCTTCAATGGATGGAACTCTTGGCATCGGAAGCATCAAATGCAACTCCATGCCCAAGAATGATTGATAAGGGCTGTGATTTTTGTGGAGCAAAAGCTGGCGATAAGTAATCAGTTTAAGTGAAACTAATGCAAGAGAGAAGTCTAAAGAAAGACTTATTAAGAGCTCTATGAAATAGGAGTCATTTTTTTTTTTTTTAACTTAGTTAAAGTTGCTCTTTCTCAATATGTTATTGTGATATTTCTTCTAACAGAATAACGATTGAAGCTAAAAAAACAAACGCATAAGTGCGGAAGAGACAAACATTGTTGTGTATCTTCGTCTCTTCTTAAATAGGATAAATTAAAAAAGTCTGTTTACAAGAAAATCTCAATCCCAAATCCTTATACTCAGGCAAATCAGCGGCTCACTTTATGTCTTGCCACCAAACAACCTTTTGGCTTTGCGCAGATCCTTGCTTCCTCCACTATGTGCAGACTGCTTTGCCACCTCAGTTCAAGCCCTCTCCACAAACGACAAACACTATAAACTACACGTCACTATGAAGAGAGAAAATGGTGTTGGTGCATCTAGTGTACACAAGTGACTGTTGAGTCTCTTTAACTTCTCATTTATAGACCAACCCTACAAATTATGCATATTGTGCATCACTGGCCGTTGGGTCTATGGGAATTGGAAATTGCGACACCGAACATTTATGTCTAAGAGGTTAAAGTAATCAATGTTATCCATGAGTTTTGCATCTCCTATAAAATCTTCATGTAATCATTGTTAACAACTTTTTAAGTTCAGTCTAGTCACAAGTTTGAATCTCCATGTGCTAGTGTCTTAAGTGGAGAGCCATGATGGTGGGGTCTTGTGCTAGTCTCCCCCGAGGTATAGGGGCACGGCCATTCGATGCTGTCTAGGCATAGGGGCCCGTGATAGAGTTCTCGGTTATCAAAAAAAAAAAAAACAGCTAGATACTATTTGTAATGGGATATTTTTATAATTTATGGTGCATGTGCCACCACATTTACTTGTGCATGCAGAAGATCTCTGCCAGCTTTACCATTTTATGGTGACCGAACATCGATAGGTTTAATTCGTTAGATCCACCCCCACTTGGGGATCCAGCACTGGAGGTCCTCTACATGACACTAGAAAAGAAAGTTGAAAAATTCTCTTTGGATGCAAGAACAAGGTGGAATTTTTGAAGGCATGTGAGGAGATGGGTATGTCGACACTGTACTCCACTAATCATAGCGGAAGTGCCAGTGTCCCACCATTAACACGACAAAATTGAAGGGTTATTGAAGTATTTAGGCATTTTTTGCCAATCTTCAGCGTCGCTACAAATGCTTTGCCATCCAGCAATTATCTGTCAAGCAACCGCATCGTTCCATTTCTATAAAGGATGTTGTTGAATTAGAGAACAAGGAGGATCATTCCTCTACAATGAAGAATTATAGGCCAGTACAGCGAAATTCCTCAAATTTTACGAGGACATTTCACCTTTTTTCGGTGTCTATCATCTTGAATCCGAGGTCAAGTTGAAGACGCTCAAAATTCTCAAGTTCCATATTACAAAAATTTGGGGTTGGGTTAGGAGATCCAAGTGGAGGAAATGTTCTGTGATGGTGTCGATTACGAAGATGGCATCCTTATCAAACAGCGCCCATTGAAATCTAGATAGCTTTTGCTTCGAAAAGAACATTTACAGTCTTATGCGAGATCCTCATCTTCATCTACCAACAAGTTGGAGAGGTACTTGACAACGAACTGTTCCATATACATTGAAAGAGTCAGCGAAAATAGTGTCAGCATCTGAAGTGGTTGAAGAGCTAGCTTAATGTCTTCATACACTTTCAATCCTGCTAGCATGTACGGTGCTGTCGGAGACCATACTTAGCACTAGCCAACAGATTTGCTCAACGTGCCTAACGTAAAGAAGGGGACAACAACGACACTTTATCATCCAAATCAAGATGAGGGATACAACGCCGAAGACATCGTATTATTAAACATTCTCTTGGATGTAAATTGTGTGTAATCATCATAAGACACGAGTACATATAGTTTTATTTTTTATTTTTTTTAAGATGTACTTGTACTTTAATGAGTGTTTATCATTAATTTTTCTTGGTTAAAATTTAAATTATTTTTAGCATTTTTATCCAATCAAACTTTAAATATTATCAAGATACCGGTATGTCGTGTTTTGAATGTACAATGTACTGTCCTGTTTATTCTAAATATGATTTTATTCCCCTTTCTAGCAATATCATGCAATTCATAAACCAAGCTTTATTTTGCTATGAATTTTTACTTTAAAAAGATTATTTTTTTGTTATTAAAAAGGGCCTGGCCTCACCATGTCTAGCCTAGCATATGGTTCGGCAAGAGAAATTCCATGCTTGGCACGATCCAGTAGGCAGAGCTAGCTGGAATAAACCTAGGAAATTTCATATTTTCTCTAAGCCATTGTAACGTCCGTTTTATTTCTTACATTAGTCGATGTCATAATTTTGCAAAATGTTTTCGAAAATTGCAGTTTATCTCTCCAAATATATGTCCAGCCTTCAAAACCCTATATTATATATGGCCAAAAGACGAAAATACCCTTATCTAAGTTGGCAAAATGATAACATGGCTCTGTCCATTTCAAAACTAGCATCCATCCTCCAAATAAACCGTTGTTTAGTCAATTACATGAGCATACACTAAAAAAGGAATCATGCATATTCTGCACGTCACTCACCCTATTTGGAAACACAAACAGAGACAACACATGTAGTTATGCCGGGTCAAAAAGTAATGAAGGATTTTCACCTCATTACATCTTTGGAATAGTCAAAATGGCATTATAATATTAGAACACTATCTTATGGGTTAATATCATAAAAAAATCTAAATTATACCCACTATAACACAAATACTGGAACTTTCTAAACTTACCCAACTTTTTTTTGTCATAAAAAACACTGAACTTATACTAGTGTGACAAATACACCATGAATGAAACTAAAATAGATTTTATATATATTTGTTATATGAACATATAGTGTGACAAATACCATGAATTAAAATAGATTTTATATATATCATATATGTATAAGTTTGGATTTTTTTTGTAACACAAAAAATGGTTGGAGTATTTGTGACAAATTTAGAGTTTTTTATGACACAAAATAAAAATTTTGATATTTGTATAACGGTGGCCATAATTTAGAATTTTTTTAAGGTATTTGCCCTTATTTGGTAATTGCATTTGAGGAATTATTTTAAAATAGGCGGTACAATTGAACAGCCGAACTCCAGTTCTTTGGTTTTGGCAAATGATCAAGACCTTCAACGCAGGTACCTTGGTGTCCAATTAGGGAAAAATAATCAAAAAAATACTAAACCTTTTTATTTGGCCAATTTGTTCTGAAACATTTTGACAATTTGTTAATTTAGTTATAAATTTTTCAATTGTGTTAATTTAGTCATAAACCTTTCAATAATTTGTCAATTTACTTATTCTAGCCAATTTTGGCTTAAAATCACTAACATGACAGTGTAATTAACACCGGCTTATTCTACGTGGTATGGCTAGCATTAATGCAGAAATTTTTTGCATATTTAAAAAAATTTCTAATTTTTTCATTATTTTCCTTTTTTCTTTTTCTTTTTCCAACCTTAAGCTAGTTGGCAAGGTCACTGGCCAACCCTAATCAATCGAATCTAGGCAAGGGCTACCTCCATCACCTCGCTTTAGCAATCCTCTCCTAAGGTTGGTGAGGGCCTGGGTGAGGCAAGGGTTAGTGAACGATCTCACTGGCCCAAGGTTGGAAAAAAATAAGAAAAGAAAAAAGAAAATGAACAGGAAAAAAAGAATAATAAAAAAATAGAAAAAATTTAAAATTGCAAAAATTATCCACGTCATAGTCGAAAGGATTAAATTAGCAAATCGTCTGAAGGTTTAAGATTAAATTAGCACAACTGAAAGGTTTAAGACAAAAGGTTTATGAATAAATTTATCAAATTAAAATATTTATAACTAAATTGGCATAAATGCAATGACTTAAGTCTATTTTAGTAATCTCCCTATGCAATGCCTAGTAAGAGTGATCAATGGTGACTCCATTTAATTTGTTTTGATTTCAAAACCCCGAGTTTTTATGAATATTTTCAAAACCCTTTTTCCAAATCCAACTTTCAAACTTTCCCCTCGTGGTCGGACTCCTCTCGGACAATGATTCCGAGGAGGCATTACTGATATAGCTAATTAATTGTTCAACCAACAAACGATGCGATGCCAACATGCTGGTCCACATCAATTTTCATTTACATGAATAATGAAAGCATTAATTGGAACGAAAAATAATACGGTGGAGGATCTCAACTGAACGGAAAGGTCTTCAGATACTATGGTCAAGATTTGAAAAGAGTTGACCGGTTGCTGGGGGCATCCTCTCCTCGTCTGAAAACTCGTGAGAATGGCACGGTGGTTGTTGAGATGTCATGGTGACCGTGTGACATGGCACGAAAGCGATAGACCGGAGAAGGAAGAGGAAAGGAAGATCCCGAGAATTTTCAGGGGACAACAGAAGAGAGCTTAGAGTAAATTTTCTTTTATAGGGGCAGCACGACCGTCTGACTGACATTACATGTTGTAAGATGAGCCTTTCGCAGGATTTGGTCCGCGGGCTTTTCTATAAAGCATAAATGGAGTGGTCAGGATCTCACTAAGAAAGAGACAAAACTTATCTTGCAAGCATTAAAAGAAGCGAACATAGTCAAGCCGGTCACGATTCCAGCAGGCGGCAGCTCCTCGATTCGCCCCCCACAAATCGACACTTGTGTGAATGTGTATCGTTGCTCTGATCCCACCTTCGAGCGAATATTTATTTTCTCCGAACCCTATAGAAAACGCAAGCTAGCAACCACAAGCGGAAATAGGGAGACTAAAAACAGTAAATGAGGACCAGCCGAAAGAGTTCATTTGAGTCGGCCAAGGATGTAAGAGAGATCTGGCAAGGTGACGAATTTTGGAGATTGGAAACAGCCTCCCACTCGAGAAAATTGTCTAAAAATCTTTAAACGTATTGTACTTTTATCAATTCAATAATAAAATTTTAAATTTTATCAATTAAATCTTAAATATTTTCACATTTTGCTATCTAAGTCCACCCGACCAATTTTGACTTGAAATCATTTACGTAAATACCGACTGTCCTACATGACATAGTTAACACTAATGTAGATAATTTTTTTTTATAATTTTATCTATTTTTTTATTTCTCTTTTTTTCCTTTTCCTTTTCTTCTTTTCTTTAATCTAACCCTAGGCCGGCGCCGTTGCCTAACACAAGCCAAGCGAGCTAGGCGAAGGTTGGCTGGTGACCTCATCGGCTTATGATTAGAGAGAAGGGAAAAGAAATGGAGATATAATAAAAAAAATATTAAAATATTAATAAAAATCGTTCACGTCAGCGATTTCCAAAATATTAGCAAAATGAATTCAATTGAAAAATTAAAAGATTTGGTATTAAATTGATAAAAGTGCCACAGATTTACAACTTTTTGGATAATTTCCCCGAATACTCGCCACAAACTCCTCGACTCACTCGATTTCATGCCGTGCCTAAGGACCCAGATGCTCGTGTTATTTCACGCTCACGGAAGTCCCTACATGTCCAAAAATTCGCAGCAGAGAGAAATAATCGCCCCCGCTCCCCTCCCCCACCCCCAACGTGTTGCATTAGTTCAATCCTTTTCACGGCAAAGGGACAGAGACACGGCAGAAAATTCAAAGTCCCCAATCTTCCGTAAGCCCCAATCAGCTCCACCACATGTGGCGCAAACCGCAGTCACGCGCGCCACCCCCATGCGTTACCGCCAGGCGTCCACCCACACGACCCAAATCGATCCAGCCATCCATCCCGCCTCCAACGTCTTCTTTAAACATAAAACCAAAAGCCAGCCAAGAACGTGTTGAAATAGAGGGCCGGATTTTTTGTAATCATAGCCACGACCTCCGTAAAAAATTATCATTATCCCAAAACACGCACCCGGTGAGACCCAAAAGGGTTAAAAAAGAACAAATAAAGAAAGGAGAAAAGAGAGCAGGGGGAAGACCCTGCAAAGGCAGTGATGCACACGTATGCCCCCCATCTTGACCCGATCAAAGCCGCCTTTTCCATACGCCAGTCAAACCCGCAACCTTTGACCAGCCCCTCTCCCCCCTCCTTCCTTCCCCATTTTTTCCACGGTCAAACTTCTCTTTCATCTTCAAAGAAGAAGCTCCCGCGACCCCCGAACCAAACCACGACACCCCCTCCTTCGCCCCTTCCTGTATATATACACGCATGGCCATCTCCTTTTGTCTCAGTCAAGCCTTCATATCATATACCATCTCCCTCCCCCCTTCTCTCTCTCTCGCGCGCGCTCTCTCTACGTATCTTTCCAGTTCGTTCGTATAATTCAGGGCACGAAAATAGAGCGGAGGAGACGGGGCCCAGATGAAATCTTCGTTCACCGATCTGTTGAACGGCAGCATGGGCATGGACAATAACCACTGGGCGTTCTCCGCGACGGCCCCGACGGCCCCCGGCTCGATGGAGGCCCCCAAGTACAGGTCCACCGCGCCTCCTTCCCTGCCCCTCTCGCCTCCTCCGATCTCGCCTTCTGGCTTCTTGACCTTCCCGCCCGGCTTGAGCCCCAGCGACTTCCTCGACTCGCCGCTCCTCTTCTCGTCTTCCAATGTGAGAGCCTCTCCCTCGCTCTTCGTTATTGCTTTCGCGGCTGTGTTCGACCGTGTTTCGAAGTTTGAATTGAACCCGTTTCCCGGGGGGTTTTCTGTTTGGTGCGTGCAGGTTGAGTCCCCGACCGTGGGAGCTTTTGCTGGGGAAGCTGCCAGCTGGAGGAGCGGCGGCGGCGGCGGCTACGGCGGTGCTTTCAAGGGGGAGGAGAAGTTGTTCTCTGACTTCTCTTTCCAACCCCACCAATCACGCCCCACCGCTGCCGCCACCGCGGCGTCATCCTCCATGCCTCAGTCATCTTCGGCCATGGTTTCTGTGGTACGCTTTCTATCGGAACTGTTTCAATGATCTGCCCGGATTACATGTGATGATCCTTTAGGTCTATCTGTTCTGCTCATTTTTTCAGCTCCTAGCGATTACTGTCATGAATTGTGTCCCTATTTGCGTGCGCGCATCGTGTGTGCATCGATTGTTGTCTATATCAAGTTGGTGGGCGCAGAATTTTACAGGGTGAACTCTGTTTTTAGTTTGTTTAGCCTGTAGGAGTCCCGGATAGATGAAATTTTAGCATAAGCTGAAAGTTTAAATAAGGAAAAAGCTGAGCGAACGTCTCTGAATTTTGGTGAACTCTGCCTAGATTCTCTCTCTAAGGATGGTTCTCGATCTACCTTTGAACAGGAGGTGTCGTCGAAGACTCAAGACTCATGGAATTACTATAAACCCTTGATGCAAACGGATGTGTTGCCAGAGAAGAGAGGACGTGAAACGTCGGAGTTTGCCCCGATCCAGAACTCAGCAATTCCTGCGAGCCAAACAAGCACACAAAGCCTAACACCACCTTCTGAAACATTCCCGGCCAACGCGAATGCTAATCCTCATCCATCCTACCTCATCAGAGAACAGAAGAAATCCGACGATGGGTACAATTGGAGGAAGTACGGTCAGAAGCAAGTGAAAGGGAGCGAGAACCCGCGCAGCTACTACAAGTGCACACACCCAGCTTGCCCAACGAAGAAGAAGGTCGAGAGATCCTTGGAGGGACACATTACCGAGATTGTGTACAAGGGAACTCACAACCACGCCAAGCCACTGTCCACCAGGAGATCGTCTTCCCAATCGATTCAGCCTCAGTCTTCTTCCACTGCATATTTGGGGAATCCCAATCATTTGGCTATGGTCCCGTTCTCCGAAAACGGGCAGCAGGACTCTTCGGCCTCAATGGGGGATGAGGATTTCGAAGAGAACTCTCAGATGAGCAACTCTGCAGGCGATGACGATGGAAGCGAACCTGAAGCGAAGCGATTGTGAGTTCCTTAATATGATGATATCATCACAAGAATTGTGGTTTTTTCTTTTGCGAAAAAGACTGAATGTTGAATGTTTGTTTTCCCTTTGCAGGAGAGGAGAGAATGAATACGAGAGCTATGCAGCTTCTGGCAATAGGACTGTGAGAGAGCCTAGAGTTGTGGTTCAGACAATGAGTGAGATTGATATTCTCGATGATGGATATAGATGGAGAAAGTATGGACAGAAAGTGGTGAAAGGAAACCACAATCCAAGGTACTTGACACTTAAATTTCACATCTTAAACTTATATTCAAATTAAATGGGCGAAAAAAAAAAGAGAGAGAAGAGAAGACCTAGTTGTGGAACCAACCATTGATTGTCCTACTTTTGTTGATCCACAGGAGCTACTATAAATGTACATACGCCGGATGCCCCGTGCGGAAGCACGTCGAGCGAGCATCCAACGATATGCGGGCCGTGATCACGACTTATGAAGGCAAGCACAACCATGATGTCCCCGCACCACGTGGCAGCAGCACTCAATACGTGAACCGGCCTCAGCCTTCTAACAACAGCGGCAGCATCGCGCCGATGCCAATCAGGCCCTCCACTGTGGCAGGCCACCCTAACAACTCGGCCTACCTAAGTTCCCTAGAGAATACGAGGCTCCAACGATCAGGGAACCACGCGCCCTTCACTCTGCAAATGTTGCAGAGTTCAGATAGTTACGGAGCCCCGGGATCAGGGAAGCAGGGGGGATCGTACATGAATCAAACCCTAAACTGGGATGAAATGTTCGCGAGGACTAAGGAAGAGCCAAGAGACAGCTCGGAGTTCGACTCGTTTCTAAACTGAAGCTTCTAACTCCAATATAGAACAGGACGGTGAAAAGTTACCCCCTACACACACGCACAGATACGTCATGTACATTGAAACTACTTCATAGGGTAGGCTTTTTGTCCGTGACGCGATTTCATAGTTAGGATTCGTTCATTTGTTTGTAGAACTAGAAAGAATAACATAGTGTCGAGCAAAATGTATGTCTGCTCAAAGTTTGAATAGGGAAAAACTCATTTGTAACGCTTTTCATTTGGAAATGGTCAAAGTTTCTCAACTTTCCACACATTTCCTATCGCTTTTCTATTCTGCAGCAACCTCGTTCAGTACATTCGACTGAACCTTTGGAACAAGATGACAAAAATCAATGCAAAAGATGGTGGCATCTCTGGCTGAATTATCAACAACAACATTTGAGTCGTGTGTTAATATCTGGCGAAGATACAGAAAAATATATATATGTACATATGCTGGCCCACAAAGCTTTATGGACCATTTCTAGGAGCCAATAGAACCTTCTTCCTTCAACGCTGAACTGACCGGTCAAGTCAAAGCTACGTGGTTTCGTGGAAACTGGTAAGCAACTTGGCTCCATAACCTACTCGATCAGCCCTAAACTATTCAATTAACAAAGCATGCACTGAAGCGAATCTAGACCACTAAAAATGGCGAGCTCCATGGATCTTACCGTTTATTATATTAGCACACATATACTAGGTTCATCGAACTCATTTTCGCGCATATGACAGATTAAATTCACTTTACTTTTAAAAGAATGATTATATTAGACGAGGTGGGGAGGACATGCAAAGTCATGTTTGTATGCAATTGCGAGGATCCTAATTAGAGAATCCTTAGCAAGAAATATTCCAATTTTGTTATTTTTTATTCTTGAAATTAGAGTGAAATCCGCGCTCTCTTAATGATTAATTTACAAATCAATATGTTTCACACCATACAAATGGATTATGTGTCGTTGGTGAAAACATAAATTGAACCGTTCTCTAATGCAGAGAGATCGAAGATTAAATATAAGATTACGTTGACATTTTGTATCCAGAGATAACTGCCGACGGCGCCAAGGACAAGAAGGCCAAGAAAGCCATGGTGATAGCGGCGGCAGATGAGTCCGTTAATGCGTTGTCTGCGCCGTCCCTCATCCCATCTGTCAGGGGAATGGCTGCAGATACCGCCGATATTAGAAGGTATGCCATGACCTAAACCAACACCCGAGCCAAGATGCTCACAGAAATCAGTCAAGACATTTCAGTTGGTACAGCAACTTTATTCAAGCGATCAATTCAGAGGATCAAAGACTCAAAAACAGATGACATAAGCCATCAATCATTGCCAGCAAATCGTCTGACCCTTTCAGCAGACACATTCTTCATAAAGTAGTCATAAAATTTTTCAGGGTCAAACACTGGTTTTCATATGGTGACAACCACCTTGCACTGGATTCTCTGTATTATACTGATTGTTTACTACGTGTTTGTGCTAGATTGGATATGACCAATGACACAGACCAGGAAGACAAAATTACTGGAAAGTTTCTCAGAAAATTGGAGCTATTAATCTAGAATTAATTCCTTCATCAAGTTTCATATCAGTACATTTTCTCCCTCTTTGCTTGCAGTTGCCTCTAGTACCTTCGCGACAATAGAATGGAAAACTCCCACTAGAGTCAAGAGTCGATTGATGTACTTTCCGGTGATCCTGAGGGCAAATTCAGGATCAACATTCAGGTGCGTCCAATGAAAGAGATCGTTTGATGATTCCAATGTAAACAATTAAAGTAACGGATAGGGAAGACTGTTTCGTTAGAAACTGCAGTTTAAACTTTCTCAGGACATAACAGGCCAACTAATGCAGAAGAAGCAGAAACCAAGGGGCAAAATACGAGCACCTGATCGCCGCAAAAATTGATCAAGGCAGACGTCCGTTGTTCAAGGAATTGTCTTCCTGTAGAGATTTGATAAACGTGTCTTAATGCTTGAATCCCTGTGTACAGGGACGATAGGATTGCGATTGCCAACAAATACCTGATAGGATCATGTTCTGCACGATCAGTTTCAAGTTCTCGATACCCAATTGGATCTACCCACTTGAGAGCGATTATGAGTTATTAAAGTCAACACTTGTTCCAGTAGATCGAACAATTCGATCTGCCTGTGTCGAATAAAAGAAAAACACACGTTCCTGTGATTGATTCTGTCTGAATATTATTTTCTTGGCAAAATCACATACCTGTACTCTTCATACTTGTGAAAATCTCTCCAGCCGCCGTGCTCGTTGCTGGCCGTTATAATGAAAGCAAGCAATGAGAACAGGAAAGCCAATCCCCGCAAAGCGAACCTGCTTTTCCTCAGCATATCTTCTCTCCTCCACCACCTCAAAACCGACGACACCCCAAGCCCTGCTGCTGCTGTCTGGTTCTCCGCACCAGGCCCAGGCGAAGCCCTGGCCATCATCGATGGCGGCGCCTGGACATACTTTTTTGGCTTTCCATCCTCAGAGTCCGGCATTTTTTTATTCGATACTGTTCAATCTAACTCCTCTAAACCTGCGCCAGTGTGCAATGGACAGGGAAGGTGAAACTGAAACAGAGCGACCGATTGACAATAAAATGCCCTCGACCTCGTCGTCGTTGTCCCGTTCTTCTTCGTCTGCTTTCTTGTTCCCCGTCCAAACGCTGTGATGCCTACCTAGGAATCACAGGGTTTCTCCTTGTCTTTTGCCAGTCGAAGCAGTGGAAAGACCACAAACTTGTCCCTATGACGAACTTATTCAGTTGACCCGGCTACTTCAAGAACTGTCCGTGGCGGGCAAATCACCTCCGAGGTCATTCAACCTTTTGCTGTTGTTTTGGAACGTACCTCTCAACTTTTTGATATTCATAATCGAATCACCAATTTCACGTTCTCCTTTCACCTTGTCCAGCATTTCGTCGGGACCATATAGCATGTAGAGAACATTTCACATATGGTCGCCTAACTTTAGTCCAATGTTATCGAGGTGGCTGAACTTTGACTTCCAAATAAAGTTATTGGAAAGTGGAAAGAGTAGTCTAATTGAAAGTGAAAGTAAAGCTAAAATTTACTTGCTATAGGGACCGAAAGCAAATGCCAAACCTAACATGGGATACTGGTTCTGACATCATTGGCTCGATTCTATTTGCATTACATCTTGGTTTGATTCACAAACCAAACTGACAAATCAAATGTTCATCTGTTTCCTTTTTGGATGGACCGAGCAGACATGCCGAAACCTAATACAGGATCACCGTTCAGACAATTCCGGGTTCAATTCTGTTCGAAATTCTTGGCTTATGCCGGGCCTGGGCCCTATCGTACCATACTTCTTCTACCCTTGTGCAGCAAATCTAGGGCCTTGCACAAGGCCCCTTATCCAAGGCCCTTATTCCCTTATGCAAGGTTTCTGCTCCTTTCAGGAATTTCACTATAAATAAAGCACGAATTTTCTATTTTTCTCGAGGTAATTCATTCCATCTCTCTTTTTACTTTGAAACTCTCAATTTTCAAGTTACCAATCACTGTTTTGGGGGTAAATTTGGCGTCTTAACGAGGTTCTGATCTGAGGTGACAGAGTCCATGTAAGGTTTCTAAACCATCTTTTGAATAAAATTATAGTCGTCATAATGCTAAAGTAAGATTAGGAATTTGAAAGGATGCTTTCGTTATTCTGCACAATGAAATTTATAATTTTCAAAATTAAATAGGCAAAAATTATGTTAAGAAAATACTGAAAATCCGAAAAGAAAAATATATAATCTTCATTCTGCAAAGCAAAATAACTAGATACTTCCTCTGTTCTAAATACTTGAATTTATGTAATATCGAAAGGATCGGTCCAGGTAGACCTAATGTTAAATATTTAATGGCCACCAGATCACAAATCGAGGCCTCTGTATTCCACGTTTTCTCAATATGTTTCAAAAATTATAGATAATTTCGCAAAGCTATTGATAGAAAATGAAAGAAGAATTTTGAAGAGAAATTGTTATGTATATTCTATCTTGTATTGTGTACATTGATCTATTTGTAATGTAAGAATGAAAGAAATAATTGGGAAAAAATGTACAAAGATTACAATTTGCTATTTAATGGAACAATCACCGATTCACTTAATCAATCAATCCATAATCGAAATTGCTATCACAATCGGAATCTTTGATAAAATCCAATCATATCTTCAACATTCCCTCTCAAGCTGGTGGTCTATATATGTCAAGGACACCTAGCTTGTTTAATAGATACGTATGTTGTTTTTGGCACAATTGTTTAGTAAAGATGTCCACAGGCTGCTCTACTATCCCAATTTCTCTTGTTATAAGGACTCCGTCTTTGATCTTATCCCGAGTGAAGTGACAATCAATTTCTATATGTTTAGTCCTCTCATGAAAGATTGGATGTGCTTACTAATTTGAGTGCAGCATCATTGTCACAGAATAATTCACTTGGTCCATTGACTTGTATTCCAAGATCCAAAAGTAGTCCTTGTATCCAAACTATCTCGCAAGTAGTTTTTGCCATGGTTCAAAACTCTTATTCAGCTAATGATAGTGATATGGTTGATTATTTCTTTGTTTTCCATGAGATTAATGATTTTTCCAACTTGATACAAAAACCAATGATGGATCTTATGGTCATTGGGCAAGTAGCATAATTTATATCACAGTAGGCTGTCATCTTCATGCTACAATCACGAGATAAGAATATACCAAAATCTAGACATCCCTTCAAATATTTTACAACCTTTAAAGCAACATTCATGTGGGATTGTTTCGGACCATGCATGAATTGGTTGAGAATTTGCACTGCATAACATATGTCAGGTCTTATTGTGGTAAGATACATTAACTTTCCAACAAGTCCTTGATATCCCGATGGATCCTTAAGTAATAGATTCTCGACAGATGGAGAAAAGTTCCGATCATACTCATGAATTGTTAGCTTGACATTCTGTTCGATTGGTATGACAATTGGCTTGCAACTTGATAACCCTCCTTCAAAAACAATTTCCAGGACAAATTTTCTCTGATCGAGACTAATTCCTTTGTCAGACCGAGCAATTTCAATGCCAAGAAAATATTTGGGAGATCCCAAATCCTTGATGTGGAAGGTGGAATGCATATACTTTTTGAATTTTGCAATATGAGAATCATTATTTCCCATAATGAGAATATTATCAACATATATCAGCAAGTAAATAAATGAATTTCCAGTAGTCCATGTAAATAGAGCATAATCATGTTTAGAATGATGAAAACCTACATTGTTTAATGCAGTAGTGAACTTGGCGTACCATTGCATGGATGTCTATTTCAATCCATATAGGGATTTGCGCAAACGACACTCGAGCCTCCCATGTCTGCGTAAACCTAATGGAAAATCCATGTAGATTTCTTTCATCCAAATCACCATGAAGAAAAGTATTGTGACATCTAGTTGATGTAATGACCAATTACAAATAGCTACAACTAACAAGAAGGAGAGAACAATTACCTCTTTTGTAATAGAGAGCAAGTTTCATGATAGTCAAAACCTTCTCGTTGAATGAATCCTTTTACAACCAAATGAGCCTTGTAGCATTCAACTGAGCCATCTGCCTTAAACTTGATTTTGTATACCCATTTATGGCCAATCGGTTTCCAATGAGGGGTAAAGGTACAATATCCCAAGTGTGATTTTCCACCCATGAGTGCATTGAGTTCAGATTCCATGGAGCATTGCCATTGAGGTTCACATGCTGCTTCAGAACTAAGGATGGCTCATGCTCTTCTGAAATCCAACTGATGTAACACATGCTCTAGAGATAACTAACCAAAAGAGACATATAAAGAAACATGATATTGTGTGCTTGGGTAGCCTATAGTGGAGTAGATATAATTCTTGGTCCATGTTAGTGGACGAGGATGCCGCTTAAAATGCCAAGGTTGATCCATTACTACTTGTGTAGGCACTAGTGAAGGTTCAAGATCATTCTTTATTGAGACCACTGGGGGAGAAATAAGAGAATTTTCTTTAATTAAAATTGGTAATTCAACCATTGGATTCACAGATTCCTCTTGATTTGGCACTAGTGATTCCGATGCAATAAAAAAATATTGTGGTGCCATGGATACATTCTCATCAAATAGAATTTGTCGGCAATTCTTTGAAGAGGGTAAGGATGATTGTGATGAGGATGTCACCTCCTGGAATGGAAATGGTCTTTGTGAAATATAACATCCCTACTTACAAAGAAATTTCCAGTAGATATCTCCATAACACGGTATCCTTTCTAAAGAGTAGGATATCCCATAAATACACATTGAGTGGCACGAGGTCCCATTTTATCTTGAGGGCCCACGTTTGTCGCATAGCATAAACAACCAAATAGCCTAAGGTGACCATTTTCTAGCTACCTATTATAAAGCATTTCAAAAGGAGTTTCTCCATTAAGAATTCAAGTTGGGATGAAGTTAATTAGATACGCAATCATGACCATACAATCTCCCCAAAAAGCTTTAGGAATAGAAGCCTAAAATTTTAGTGCACAAGCAACTTTTAATGGATGATTTGTGCTTGCGCTCAACAATTCCATTTTGTTGTAGAGTATGAATGCAAGAACTTTCATGAAATATTTTGCAAGAAGACATGAATTTTATGCAATTAGAAGTGAAGAATTCTCGCTCATTATCTGCACAAATTTTTTGTACAGATTTATCAAATTGATTTCTAGTTAGAAAAGGAAATTCGATAGATAATTAAAAGTTTGGCTTTTAGATTGCATAAGAAATAGCCAAGTGGCACACATATAGTCATTAACAATCGTGAGGAAAAAAAGGAGATCCATCACGATGGGGAGTATGATAAAGTCACCATATGTCCATATGAAGTAAAGAAAAGACACTATCAGCTCGAGATAAACTTATTGGAAACAATGCTCGAGATTGTTTCGCCAAATGGCATATTAGACATTTTGGATGAGGAAAACGTGCACTATGATTCAGTTGTTGATGAAAAAGAAGATTTTTATTTTGACTGATGGCATTACAAGAAATATTTCTAATAATCAACTCTAAATCATCTTGGGAATCAAATCAGAAATATAGTCCTTGTGCAACCTTATCCAAACCCATCAATTTGCTAGTCAAATGGTCCTAAAAGAGACAATTATGGGAATTGAATATAGCATGACAAGAATTATCTTCGCAAACTCTTGAGACTAAAAGAAGATTGAATTCAAAGTTAGGGATATATAGGACATTTTAAAGGATAAAATTTGGACCAAAATGCATGATACCAATTGTGGAAACATGAATGATATTTCCGTTTGGGAGACGTACCAATGCAAAGGATTGTGAACCTTTATAAATGTGAGAGAATAAAATTCTCGTTGCATATTATGTGGTCATAGGCCCCGAATCGATTATCCATGCATCAACCGAAATAGAATTATCCTTATGAAGAAATGTGAGATAGCTAGTATAAGCACCTAAAGAGGGGGTGAATAGGTGCAAAAACAATTTCTCATGATATGTGAGCAATATTAGACAATAACAATGAAGCTCACCTTTTTGTTATCACAAGTAATTATGATCAAAGTAAAATAGAGAGTAGGGAAGAGAAATGAACACAAGGTTTATAGTGGTTCGGCTTCTTCCAAGCCTACGTCCACTCTTCTGCACTGACAGCCCACTGGCTGAATTTCACTATGAACAAAAGAGATTTTACAGCAATGTTCTCCCTTGATTCCATAGTGTAGATATTTTACCACACTTCCTCAAGGTTTCTCACGAATATAGACTCTCTTTTGCGTATAAGATTTCGCTAAGCAAATGAATTGACTAAGAACAAGGAGCTTTAGACTTTGGAATTCTTCTATCGTGCACACACTTGAACAACTAGAACGTCTTCCTTTTATACTCCTTTATGCCATCATACCCGTTGGCACTTACCAAAAGAATTCCTCCAATCTACCAGTTGGACGGAATCAATTAGGAAGACCATTCGAGCTATTTAAAGAACATGTCGATAGCCCATCAATCCTATTCGCCCATACAATCAGGATCTCGGTTTCCATAAGTGGAACCTTCCAAGTATACTTCGCCAATCATCGGATCCTTAATCAATCTTGATTCGAATAAAGGATTCCGTTATGTCATATCCAGCCAAGAGATCTTCTCCAGTTGATAAGGTCAAATCCTTAACGAAACACCCGCTTGGATAGCCTTTCTTCAACGGATTAGAAACTGTCAATGAGGATAGACTTTGAGTCTTGAGTGCAGTAGTCGGAGGTCTTCAGACTTTAAATAGTAGAGTCTACAAATCTTCAGACTAGACAGATGGAAACGTTTTGTCAATTTCAAAACACTCCACGAAAATTTCTCCAACAAAATGTACCTAAGAAGCCTGTGCTCTTGTCGCTTGTCTTCAGTTGATTCATAATCTACACAATATGATGGTATTGCTCTTGAGTAATAGTTTGATGTGGGCCATCATTTTTTTGTGCATAGATTTGATATGTCGAAGATTCCATCTTCCTCTTATCTTTCTCAATAGGTTTCTCATGCAACTTCCAGCAGATGTCAACTTTATGGTGTGAGTACTTGTAATATTCACAAAATTTATTTTTGAATTTAGAATTTTGCCCAATAACCTTTCCTGATGATGATGTGGCATCTCTAGAGCCATAGGATCCTTCATAGGCTGGAGCTGATGTGGCCTGATAGTAACTGTCGAATTCAACCGAAAAGATTGACAAACCAAGGTCATCCAATCACGTGCGCATTGATCCCAAGAACAAGGACCGTTTGATCGCACGTGTTGATGGTCGTCTAATCCTCTACGCTGATCCAACAAGCGAGAGTCGTCTGATCCCGAGCGCAAATCTAGGCCATCCATTGGAGAAAACCTAAAATTTCCTTCATTTTGTCTGGCCACCGCAAGCAAATACCCATTTCTCTCTCTCATCTGCTCGACCGAGGCAACACTGGAGGGAACCGCTGTTGCTAGGGAGATGTCGTTGCTCATCCATCCATGCTTCATCGCCGCCAGCTACTGGCTCTCCTCCTGAACAGCCAGTTGGTAGATCCGGTTGATTGGTGGTGTGGGCTCCATCGCCAAGATCTACGACCAAAATGAAGAATACGACTCATTCAAGATAAGTAAAAATTGTGTTGCCATTTCTCTTTCTTTAATGTCTCAGTTTTGTTGGAGAGTGGCTTCGGGACCCTCAAGCCGCTCCTCTGTCACCTTGAACTCGTTCAAGAGGGCTGAGAGCCAATTGAAAAGCAAGCGGTAACCGAGAGGTTCCCTTGCTTCAACTTGGAAATGCTTTGAGTTATCGTGGAAAAGCATGCTCGATTGAGTCGTCCATACATTTCCTTAATATTTTCCCAAAATTTTTGTGAATCTTTGGTCAGTGGTAGTCCGGCCGCAACATCGAGGGCTAAGCAATTCCCAGTCCATGTGCGGACTAATTGATGACATTTTCCCCAATGTCTTTACAAGCGCTCCTTGGCCGGGAAGGGGATGGCTCCATCGAGGAAGTTGTCCTTGTCCTTTATGACAAGTGCTCATCAAAGATCCCAAGCCCAAGCATTATAGGTCTCTAATCCAGTGAGTTGCAAGGCGACGAGTTGAAACTCAAGGTCGTCGGCCGGCAAGGTGTATGGTAGGTAAACTAGGTTCGCGGCAACCGCCGTTGCTAACAGGGAAAACATACGGCGCAAATCTGGGTATAAAAGCCAAGTAGGGATTTGCTCCTTGACCCGGTATGGGTTCGGATCTTTGACTCAGATCTGTCCAACCCGATCCATTATTTGAGTTGATTTTGCGTGGAGGGAAGTTCTGCCCGCCTACACTAGACTAGGCCCGAAAGCCTGGATTCTTGTCTTCTCCGAATGGCCTATACTGGAATGACTGGGCCCACGTTTCCTCTAGCCTAGTGGCCCATTGGCCCTGAATAGGATACCACTGGATCGGTGGCCACTGGATTGGGCCACAAAATTGGGCTGGCGTGGGAGCAGGAGCAGGAGGACCATCAATTTTGCACTGGGCACTGTCGGGATGCCGAATAGGAGGGTGTTCTCCACTAAAATCTAGTCGCTCCGTCAGTGTCAGGTTTTGGTTTTGTGATGATGTAGGTGAGGTAGGTGTTTCCTCCATTGAGGAACTTTCGGTGCTTTTGTTTTTGGCCATGGTTTCAGTAAAAAAAGTGTGAATTCCTATTCGATTTACTGGTCTGTTTTGCAAGAGATGGATCTGCAACAACAAACCAGAGAAAGAACCGAAGGCAACTCAAGAAATGCGGAAGCTAGGCCATGAAGGTCGACTGTAATACCGTGACAGAAAATGAAGAAGAATTTTGGAGAGAAATTGTTCTATATATTCTATCTTGTATCGTGCACATTGATATATTTATAATGTAAAAATGAAAGAAATAATGGGAAAAAAATACTAAGATTACAATTTCCTATTTGCCGGAACAATCATCAATTCACTTGATCAGTCAATCAATAATCAAAAACAGTATCACAGTTGGAATCTTTGATAAAATCCAATCATATCTTCAATAGCTATTTTCAACTTTTAGGAAAACCATTATCAACTGTACGGTCAAAAGAACGACAACATTCTAGTCTAAGTAGGGCAAATAACAATCATTTAGTCAATTGTATCTCGTACACGATACACTTGAAGACTTATGCATGTTTTTGCACATCTTGCATATATTTGAAAAACAAAAGAACACGGAAACACACATGGCACATGGAATCATGCAGGGGCATCAAAGCATGTGAAAGTTTTATCGGATTATGTCTTGACAGCATTAAGAAATATATTTATAATTGCATCCGAGGACTTAACTGAAACATACGAGTTCAAAAGGGCGTTGTGGGAGCGGTAACCTCCTCCAGACCGTAATAGACATCCTGGATGTAGCTGTTTGGTTTTTTCACAATTGACTGCTACCTTGTATTGTGGTGGTGACACCCTCGCGTTGTGTTTGAACCAAATGTTCTAAGTTTGTCTGAAACATTTCCCATCGTAGCGCTTCGCTCTTCCCTTTTGGTGCTTGCGGTTCCGGACGAGTGGGACTTCAATGGGATACTAGAGTTTTGAGATTCTTCTTGCTCTCATATCCATGTTTTGAAAACATGTTTCTTCCTCCACCTAATAATTTGAATTTCTTTTGGATGAATTGTCATTGTTGTCATTGTGAAACGATAATAAAGGTTTATGAAGACTTGTATACTTGACTTGAAACTTGTATCTACTGGAACAATACGTTTTTATCCAAAACAAAACCTGGGTAAAGATTAAAAAGAATGAAGAACAATTTAAAAAGCAAAGAAATTCAAACCAGAGGAAAGAGAGATTGTAAAAAAGAAGACGGGGGCTGCACTTTGTATTCTTCAAATTCGGAGGCCAAAGATCCATGCTTTTTTTTGTTTCGTTTTCTTGGCCAAAAAATAAAGAATGCAAATGGTAGCATGTCTCCTCTAAAGGGTGAACAGTTCTAGGTTCACTTTGGAACTTAGAACATACCCTTTAGAATAAGTTCCCGACATGTCCAAGAATTTGAAATCCATCTGTCATAGGATTTATGGTCAGTTTGATTGTGTAATCAGGTTCCATCTATATTCTTAATTAAACAATCTCTAATGACCATCATTTACTACAATTTATTAATCATAACGCATATTTAGACATGTGAAAAATATAAAATATTAATAAAGTAAAAATCTCAATCATAGATATTGCCGGAAATTAAAATTCAAACTAATGGTTTAAGACTACACAATCATCATTGCACACCAAAGGGAAAGAAATATAACAAGAAAAATACAAAAAATTATTCTAGCTTTCACATTTCCGATTTCACCTTAAACCCATTTGTCAAAACAGATTTTCTAATTTTTGGAATCTGAAACTGTACATATCTTATAACATGAAACCAAATCGATTTTCACTGGTCTGGTTTTCGAGTTCTCTATCTATCCTAAAATGATACTCACCCCTCCTTCTTCACAATTTCTTTTAAGAGTGTGGGGAATCCAGCGAAAACTGATACAAGGGTCTTCAAAATCAATGTGTTCAAGAATCACAAGCCTTCTTAAGCACCTCATCCTGTTCTTCACCTATCTCGACCTTCGCCGTCGAGTCGAGCTCAAAGTGTGCGAAGAGGTTCGGCATCAAACTCTTCCACCCCAAATTTGTGGTCGAGCTTTGCCACGACTCGACCATCAACCACCCACGACGGGGGTTAACAACACTGGTGGGCAAAGTTGGAACGGCAATGGCACACACCCTCAATTATCTGCAATCTCTATCCTTTGGTATGAATTTTTTTTTCTTTGTTCTTTTTAATCTTTATCCAGATTTCGTTTTGGATACAAATGTCTTATTTCAATCACCGGAAAAATGAAGTTAAATTGTTGTCGACTGGCAAGTGCAAGCCTTTATTTTAAACTATTTTGATCAGTTCTTACTTTTATCTGAAACAAAGACTATTTGAAACCCTTATAAAAAGAAAATCTTAGTTCGAGATTTATTTGAAATATTTCCTAAAAAAGCACGAAAAGGTTTTCCCGGCTCAACTGCCAAGTGCCAACCGCTGAACAGACCGTGCCGAACACCAACGGCAAGAATTCACAGGCAAAATCTGCAGAAGCAGCCTTACATTGGTCCGGAAAAGGCGTGCTGTTTTGCCCTTTTTTCACGGCTTGCCTCGAGACTTGAGTGGTTTGGTTTGGTCGTTTTGGCCGTAGGCAAAGCTCACGGGATGACCCAAAGACCCCGTGAGTCCTCTGCATCCTCTTCCTACCACCCTATCATCTCTTTCCTACTTCTAGGATGCGACTACCCAGTTGTCACGCTCAGGTTCCAATTCAATTCGAAGGTACTTTTTCCATCCACCGGATTAGAAGGTATATTAATATAAATGAATATTGCGCTGTGAGATATCAACTAGCTAACAAGATGCACTGATAGCGATTCCTATCTTGAAATAACTCAAACCACAAACGAGACCACACGCCAAAATAATACAGTGCTTGGACAAGTTGACAAGGCAACCCCGCCAAATTGTTTCATGTGGGAATCGACCAATCCGTCCCTAGCTATCTCAAAAACAAGCCTACACAGGGAGAGCCAACCCTTTCACATTTATGAATGGACAACCGTTAAGACATTGACACATCTCTCGTCCCTTTTTTTTCTCTTCAAACCCCCTCTCCACTCCACTCTCTGACTCGACCATCGGAGGGCTTATCCAGGACCACAATAAATGGAGGTTGATCTCTTCTTGAGCGACAATAATTCAAAGGAAAATCGACCTCAGCTGGGGTAGCTTATAATGAAATCACTACCCGACAAGATCCGAAGTCTCGCACATATTCAAATTATCTATAAAATATCTCTCAAAATCATGGACATTTTTAAACTATCCAAACCCCACGCCCTACAAAATCTACTAAAAGACACACGTCCTTTAAGACATATTACGCACTCAAAAAAGTTAAGTGATAAAATGAAATATGTTGTTTCGAAACATGTGTACATGCGTAATCAAATAAAGATTCGAAGCACATAATTATTTGCGCATGCATATATAAGTCAAATTAGGATCCTTGTGTTCATGTTATCAAGAAGAATCATATTTGCCATGTCATTGTCATATATACAGGCATACATGCTTTCAAAACACACGAACACACACAATAGACACGGTCATTTTCAAGGCATAAAGTGATGCCAACCTTTTACCTCGTACGCCTCGATAAAATAAAATTGGATTCATGCTTCAAGCAATCAAATGATAAATGGATTGTGAATTATTTAAATGAAACTGTGGTATTGAAAGGGAATCGTGGTGTGGTAAGGTAACCGTCTCACGTGACTAGACCTCCAAACGAGCAATCTTTGATTATTTTTTGTAAATAGATCATTTTTCTTCAAAAGTGTACCTACTTAGTGCATTTTTCGAAACTTAGGATCTAAGCTACTTTTATAAAATTGATTAGTATTGACTCTATTATTTTTAAAGCCTGAAAATCAAGCATTAAGGAAGATTTTAGGGACCCACAAGGCGCCTACAGAGGGTAGGGCTCTGCAATCAATTGACCTTTCGTAATCTGTGGATCAGACCGGTGGATTTGAGGAAAAGGAGTGGAGCAGGTGGGGACCGAATTGCTATAAATTGAATGACTAGCTTTCTCTTTTCCTACTCTCTTTTATTTTTTTGTGTACTTATTTCATTTTTTTTTTTGGTCGAAACTTATTTCATTTTGTTTGCTTATGTTATTATTTCAATAATATATGTTTGCTTGAATATTTGTTTTTTCCAATTAGATGGCATGGTAATTTTGGGCCAACAGCTTAAACGCAAGGCCATAAGAAGAGAATCGAACTCTCTTACCGTCTAAGCTAATACTTTATCCATTCAACTTTGCAATCAAATACAGCCAGCACGATATAAATGTACATTATAGAAAAAAATTACTCTTCCCACAATTACAGATTGACCAAACCTCTAAAAAGAATTTTTTTCAACGCCATCATATTTCAAATATTATTGATGCTTTTGGTATAATTCTAGTATGTTATTTTACATTAATAAGTTATAAAATATAACTTTTGCAATATAAATAACTATTCACAATTCAAAAACAGTTTGGTGATAATCACATTTACTTTAGTTATTTCATTATAAGGTCTATTGATTATTAACAATTGGTATAGTTTCAAGAAGGATTCATTATATTAATTGGTACATTCATGACACTTGAAAAAAGTTATATTTGTTACATATTCATCAAGAAATTGATTATATATATTTTAAAAACAATGCAATTTTAACCAATGAACCATTATTAGATTCACAATAGTTTTGTTTAAATTACTAACGACTTTTGTAAAGTACATAACATCATACTAAATCTTTTGTGTGTTGGTCTTATCATTGTAAATTATTAACCGCACTTATAAAATTTGAAAGAAGTTGGTAACTTAATTAATGAGATGTTGATGGTATTTTGTAAACCACACTCGCCAAAATTCTAATGAAGTTGGTAATTTAATAATATATCGGAATGTTTGTAAATCCCTTATAAATTCTAAAGGTGTTGTGGTTTATTAACCACATTTGTAAAATGTGAAAGAAGTTGGTAACTTACTAATATATCGGTACGCGTTGTAAGTTTGTCATAAGATTAATATTTTACTAATTGTACTTGTAAAATTTGAAAATGTCGGTTATTTACTAATTTCTTAAAAGGAAAAAGCCACTAAAAACTCTAAATTTTGCCCAAAATGACAAATTGACTCTAATTTTTTTTTTTTGTAATACAAAAAATCGCAAACTTTTCCAGCTGCGATATATTTACCCCAAACTCTATAGCCAATAGCATTTTCGTCTTTAGATTTTTTTTTCTTTCCCTTTTTCTTTTCTTTTTTTATTTTTATTTTTTATTCTCCTCTCTTTCCTCCACTGGCCATGGCGGAGGGAAGCTGGCCTCAGGTGAGAGTTGCTGTCACCGACGTTGGGTGATAGCACTTGCCGACCCAAGCGAGGAGAGCCCTCGCCTGCTTCAGGCAATGGTGGCCCTCGCCTAGGCCGGATCTAGCGACGCCAGTGAGGGCCATCCTTGCCAGCCCAAGCGAGGGCCACTCTTGCCTGCATCAAGTTGCCCTCCCTAAATCTAGCAAAGGATGTAGGCAAGGGTTGCCCTCCACAGATCCGGGGAGGGTTGCCCTCACCCAACGTAGATGTGGGTGGCCCTCGCTTAAGTCCAGCTTCTCAAGATAAGAGAGAAGAAGAAAAGAAAAAAAATCAAAATTTTAAAAAATAAAATACGAAAATATCTTATAATTCATGATAAATATGTTACATATATACGAGTTTTGGATTTTTCATGTCACGAAAAAAAATTCAGGATAAATTTGTCACAATTGGCAAAGTTTTTGATAAATTTATCATATTGGGCAAATTTGGGGTTTTTTGTGACTTTTTTCCTTTTTAAAATTGATTGTAAATTTTCTATAGTAACTATTTTCAAAGAGCGTTGTTACTTTACTATAATACCAAAGAAGTTAGTAACTTACTTATCTATTAGGATGCTGGTAAATTTCCTGTTGGGCAAGTATTTTACTAAGTTTACTTGTAACAATTTAAAGAAGTTGATAAATACCATTTTATTGGAATACTGGTGATTTACTTCAGATTTAAAAATATCTAAGAATTCGCAAATCATGAGATTTAAATTAAGCTAAATAAAAAAATTAAAACCAATTCAAACATGCCCGAAAATACTGGAAAGATGCACGATCGCGTCTCCACGTAAATTCTTAAAACGAAATTAAAATCGGACAAATTTCTTCCCATCTTCCCCAACTAATAATAATCTCTTTCCCAAAAGGGAAATTCCCAAAATTAGAGAATCTCGCACAGCGCAGAAATTCTTACATCGGTTCCATCCGGGCGAGATGATTCGCGTTCCATCCGACCCGACCCGATCGCGGTCCGTTCCTCACCAAAAACCGCCCGACCCCTCCTCCCAGCCCGGGGACGCTTTTTCCCCTCCTTTGCAGACCTCCAACCGGCCGTTCCGGTCTCCGCCGCCGCCGCCGCCGCCAATCATCGTCTTCGTCGCTACTGCTTTTTACTCGAGCAGACCGTCAAAAAAAAAAAAGGAGAGGAGTGAGGCCATACCCCATAACCAACTGCTTTTTCTCCTTCCTCCCTCATCGCTTCCTCCTCAAATCTCCTCCTCCACCACCACCATGCTCCTCCTTCCCCGCTTCCCCCTCCCCTCCGCCTCCCGACCTCCGCCGCCCCCGCCGCCCCCCTCGTCGGAGCCAACCACACCTCCGCCCGCTTCTGCTCCCGTTAATCCCCATCTCCCCCTCTCTCTCTCTCTCCTCATCTCCCTCCATCCCTGTCTCTTCGTGCGTTCCGCTCGCTCTCAGATTTGACTCTAGATCCCGATCTCTCCGATGATGGAGCCGCCTCCGGCCAAACCGAGCTTCCTCCGGAACATCCTCGTGCGCTCCCTCCTCTTCGGCGTCGTCCTCATCGTCCTCCGCTCCGCCTACGTCGTCACCACCGCCGGTGGGTCCTGCAACCTCGGCGACTTCTGCTTCTTCTCCATCCCTGAGAACATCAACCTCGTCATCGCCGGCGCCGGCGGCTCCGGCGCCGTCGTCAACGAGGTCGCCAAGTCCCAATCGGCGGCGGCGGCGGCGGCTCCCAAGCGCCGCGACCCCCGCAAGAGCAAGGCGTGGGTCAGGGCCGTCCGGTTTTACTCCTCGGTGTTCCAGGATCTGATGGTGGACGCGTTCCTGTCGCCCGGCCAGCGGACTGTCTGCGTGGGTTCCGTCGCCGGCGAGGACGTTTTCGCCTTGAGGGACATCGGCGTGATGAACTCGATTGGGATTGCCAAGAAAGCGTCCCCTCCCTTGGTCAAATCCGGGGCGCTGCATCGCCTGCCGTTCGGCGACGACACTTTCGATTTTATCTTCTCCGGTGGTGGCCACTTCGACAGATTCCCGAAGCCGGCGGATGTCGCAGCCGAGCTTGAGAGGACGCTGAAACTCGACGGGTTTCTCGTTGTGCATGTAAGGGCTAATGATACTTACAGTTTCAATTCTTTTCTCGAGATGTTCAAGCAGTGCACGCTGCTAAGGTCGCTTGACATTGATGGTTTTGAGTCCTCGATGCCCCGAATAAGGGAAATCGTTCTGAGGAAAGTCGGGGATTCTGACATTCACAGCCATTTGATTAGGAAGAGTAAAGTCAGCACAGGGAACAAGTGCTCTGTCCCGGAGTATAAGCAAAAATTGGTCCGGAATGCAGAGCCATTGATAGAGGAGGAGCCCTTGAAACCTTGGATTACATTGAAAAGGAATATACAGAACATAAAATATTTGCCATCAATGGTTGATATCAGTTTCAAGAATAGATATGTGTATGTCGACGTTGGAGCTCGGAGTTATGGGTCTAGCATAGGTAGTTGGTTCAGAAAACAGTATCCCAAGCAGAACAAGACTTTTGAAGTGTTTGCAATTGAGGCGGATAAGACCTTTCACGATGAGTATAAGGTGAAGAAGGCAGTCACGTTGTTGCCATATGCAGCATGGGTGAAGAATGAGTCTCTGTTCTTTGAAATAAATCGAGACCCCGACCACAAGGTTGAGGTTGTTAAGGGGAGAGGAATGGGAAGGATCCAGCCTAAACAGTCATCTGCTAAATCTGATGGAGAGGTTGTCAAAATCAAAGGGTTTGACTTTGCAGAATGGTTGAAGAGAACGGTGTCTGCGAAGGATTTTGTGGTGATGAAAATGGATGTAGAAGGGACTGAATTCGACTTGATTCCACGGCTCTTTAAAACTGGAGCTATCTGTTTGATCGATGAGATATTTCTCGAGTGCCATTACAATCGGTGGCAGAGGTGTTGCCCTGGCGAGAGAAGTTCAAAATATGAAAAAACTTACAGTCAGTGCCTGGACCTCTTCAATTCTCTCAGGCAGAGTGGAATCCTTGTTCATCAATGGTGGTAAAAGACACAACCACCATATGTTCTGTATCGACCTTTTTCCTTAACCTCAGTAAATTTTTGTACCTTTTGTTTTTTCACAGGATATGTTCTTTCTTGGTAACTTACATGTTCTTTGGGCATTCTAGTGCATATAATTTTTCTTTTTCTAATGGGAGCAAACAAAGAGAAACAATTGTTCACTTTGTAAGGATTTCTATTGCAAATGAATGAATTCTTTTGTCGTGGAAACTCTCACTTCCTAATGCACTTATTGTTTGTTGTTCTTCCCCTCCGCATCCCCCCAACTTTATTTTCTTTTAATGAGAATCTGGCTGTTTAGCTAGAGAGTAAGGAACTGCATGATCCATTACGAGTTGTTTGGAGACCTCAATTGTCAGGGGAAAGTAGGCTACAGTTGAAGAGGTCAGTTTAGAAAGATTTTGAATTGTCTCTGGTGCATATAATTTGCAAATGCAAAAGCCATGTCGAAGAACTTTGTAGTAAAATACACCCTGTTCTGTGGGCTTCTTTACCATGTCGCAGGAGGAGACATGGAATGGTGAAGAACAAATTTGCAAATGCAAAAGCCATGTCATAAGACGAACAGCATAGCAAAATACACCCAGTTCTTTGGGCTTCTTTAGCATGTCGCAGGAGGAGACCTGGACATGGAATGGTGAAGAACATACTTCCTTGACAGTGGATCCACTTTTATGCAATTTTCTTGGAACTCCTCTCCCATGCCTGCTCTTATTGTTTTCTTGGGCATAACTCTACTTGATTTAAGCAGATTGGAAGGCAATGTCAAAAAAGTGTCCAGCTGTCGAATATCCTGATTGAGAACTGTTTCTATCCGCTGTTTCTTTTTTTGCAGACATGTTGATGAAGTATAATTTTTTATTTTATTTTTTCGGTTTGAGAAATCTCTAGCTGGCAGATGGCTTCATCAAATTCGTTAGGGTGTTCATGTTTACCGAAAGCCTTCGTCTTCTCCAATTTGTCTTAAATAAGCTCAAGCAGTGGATTGAGCAGGAACATTAGACTTCTTTGCCCGTGGACTTATTGGTGAAAAGTGTCTTCAGAACTGGTAATTATTAAAAACAGGGATGCTATTTCTTTTGCCGAAAGAAAGAAGGGGGGAAAAATAAAGCGCGACAGAGAAGTTTGTTTTACTGCTCCCAGGAAGAAAACAAAGTGGACTCCATGGATGTTAAGCTACTGCTGCAGAAGGTTTTGACATTGGCGCATGGACTGAAGCCGAAATCCGTATATGTGCCAGGTAAAAACTCTATTCCTTTAGTGCCTAAGTTGCGACCATCTATAGAAAACTCATCCACTGCCCGAGTTATGCAGACAAACCGAATAGATCCCCGGGCCAGTGCCGAAAATGCAATAATGCGATGGCTTCTATAATTGGGCAGCGAAGCCACGCTCCCCCATGTGTTCTGTCGGTATCGATACTCGTTTTGCCAGTATGGCAAACCCAACACTTAGCTGCTGCAACAAACTGGGAGGCTGAACCTTGTGTGTGTTTCGGTTGGTGGGAGGAATCTGTGGTAGGGCCTCGTGTCTATGGACGTTCTAGTTTTCTTATTTGACTTTTGAGACACTTTAGGTTGGTGTTGGGCACTGGGGGCAGTGGGTTTTCGATTCATTTCTGGCGTCCGGGCCTACAATGGCATGTGTTGTCAATGCTTGATCACGGGCATAACGCAAGCAGGATCTATTTTTCCCACTAACATTCTTTTTAAATGTCGATATTGATCTTGACACATGCTCTTGAAGAATCAAGGCCTCGTTTGGTTTCGTTGACTAGCAATCTGTAAGCAGGTTTTTTTTTTCCTTTTCCATTCCATGCAGATGCAGTCGCATTCCTGAAAACAACGATCCTTTTAATTGTTTGGAGGAATAATACCATAAATGATCCTCAACTTTTGTTCAATGTGTAATGTTGTCCATAAATTTTTAAGTTATGCAATATGGTCCATAAATTTTAGTTCAATATATAATGTCGTCCATAAATTTTCGATATACTTAATATAGTATCCGTACTATTAATAAATATTTAATGTATTAAAAATTCAAGAATCACATTGAATATTGAGCTAATGCTCAAGATTATACCGATAATTGCGTTATATCCTTGCGTAATGATTGTTAAATTCGAGGAGTTTTAGTGTGGGACCTATCCCCATCATTTAGCAGTTTTTTGGTCGACCATTAAGCATTCAACGGCTGAGACAAGTGCCAGGTCTATCCTTTTTCTTTTTCAACATTTCTTCAATTTTTTAATTTGCTAAAAATTTTCTGATCTTTCTTTTATTAAATTTATCGAAATTGCAAATTAGATTCTAACTTGTGGAACCTCACTGTTAGGAAGTTGTTATGCAATCCAATTCCATAGACTTAAAGAATAATGGAAAAATTCCAAAAGGGGACCCAAAATGTCATTATTTTTTCAATTAAGGACCCGAAGTAGACTTTATTTTACGTAGGCATCTGAAGTGATACAACTTTCTCAAATAAGGGTCTAAAGTGGATATTGTTTTAAATAAGAACCTAAAATGATTATGTCTATTTCAAATAAGGACCTGACTTTTCGACAATCAATGGTATTTTCGTCATTTGCTATTGTCCCCTTCTTTTTTTTTTTATGGTTCTTCTTCCTCTTCGCCAGTGGCTAGCCGACCACCAACGATGCCCACAGAGGGCTAAGCGACCTCGCTAGTTGCTGGCAAGGGTGGTCGAGCCCTCGTCAACCGACCCTTGCAAGGATGGCCTCGCCCACAGTCGGTGAGGTCTGGCGAGGGTTAGCCTCACCTAGGGGCTAGCAAGGGCCAACCTCATGGATGGCCCTAGGTGAGGGTCGACTCGCCCAGCCCTTTATCGGCATCACCGGTGGCTGGCCAACCACCGATAAAGAGGAAGAAGAAGAACCGGAAAAAAAAAAAAAAAAAAAGGAAAAGGAAAATGACAAATAACGAAAATACCCACAATCAGTTGGAAAATTTAATCAGCCGGCAACTGGCGAGGTCAGGTCCTAATTTGAAACAACCAAAGTCACTTTTGGTTTTTATTTGAAACAACCAAGGCCACTTCAGGTGAAACAAAGTATACTTTAAATACTTATTTGAGAAAATAAAGGCACTTTAGGTCCTTTTTTGAATTTTTTCTAAAGAATAATTTTCCATGAGTAATTCACATTGAAGTTTTGATTTCATTCCAAATATAAGAAACCTGGAAATTGGAATCTCATTTGTTAAAGTACGATTTCCCAACTAACCAAATGAAGTCTAAAATTTATCATATTGGTAAACACAATTGGTAAATTATAAGATGCGAAGGTCTGCATGAAAGACTTTGTCTAAAACACAAGGAACAACTCATAGTAGGCTTCTAAAATGACAAAATGAGCAATAATAAACCAAATTAACACAAAGCAGGAGGAAAGCACGCTTGGAATATATGTGAAAACTGGAATTAACTTACGAATACGTTTTATGATGTAACAATAATACTTAACTTTGGAACTCCAAAGTTAAGATTACTCAGGTGAGAGCATTACTAGAATGGTATGGGACGAGCCAAAACGAATGATATCTCAAGTGAGTTAATTTAAGAATGTCACAATATGGTATCAAAACAGAACCCTTTCCAGTAGATATGTGTTTGGAGATGAACCACGCAGAAGTGGTGCGCTTGTAATGAGTCGATCCGATGAGGGTGGAGAGTGGTCACCAGAGCTAGAGGGCCAAAACAATGAGCAATTTCTGATAGGCTTTTAGGATAATGAAAGGGACAAGTATGAACCAAATTGCACGTCGAATAGGAGGAGAGCATGCGTGAGATGTGTGTGTGTGAAAAAACTAAAATTAACTCATGGATCCTCCTTTAAGTACTTAACTTGGAACTTCAAAATTAACCGAACTTAGGTGAGAGAACTACTAGGATAAGTGACATTCTAGAAAAGTGTCCTTATGTGCGCTAAAAAGCAAAATCATCAAACTCGACATGGGACAGACCGGAGCGAATATTACCTCGGGTGAGTTACTTTACAGATATCATATGTACGAGTCTCCTAAACTCGGAAAAGCAACAGCCCCAGTTGGTTCATCTTCAACATTTAAATTGGGCAAAAAGAAAAGTGTCTCGAACTCTAGCCCAACAGTGGGCGGTGAATTTGATTTGTCGTCCCATCAGGCCTCGGCACAAAGATTGGCTCCCCAGGTTTGAAGACGCTTCTCGCGATTGAATTCGAACCAGCGCTCTCATCGTCACGTCGTCGGGCTGTGCAGATTTTAGGGTAGGTGGGGATGCACCGATTCAAAATTTCTGAAACCTATAGCCAACCGTAGGGTCTTAGGATGGTCCGAGAATTTGTGTGTGTGTGTATATACACACATTAAATGAAGAATGCCTCATGTCATCTTATTACCATATCAAAGAGACACCTTAAGAGCCCACTCGCGTTCACATTCACGTACATGCCTATATAATAGTAACATAAAACACATCGGAAGTAAAATGCAATCAATACATATGCTTCTTCTCATCTATTCACACATTTAAACATAAACATTATGTAAAGAAAATAGAAAAATTACTAAAATAGTTTAGTATATATTTTTTGAAATACTGTACAGGGTTCCCAAATCTTTCTATACCGTAATCTACAAAGTATCTAACATATAAAGTACTAGTTTGGGTGGATGCCAACTATGTACTTATCCATTTTGAAAGTTTATGACCTGAAACCTTCCCTACACCTCTAAAATTTATTTTGGAGTTTACTTGGTCGTGTTAGTTTTACACCTCTAAAATTTATCTTGAAGTTTACTTGGTCGTGTTAGTTTTACGAGTTCTTTTGCAGACCCCTACTCGTTTCAATATCTATCATCACCAAAATGGTTTATAATAAATCAGTTTGGAAAAAGAGTTTGCATTGCGTTGATTTTTCAATGTGGTCAACCTTATAATTTATTGAGTGAAGTTTTGAATCTTTTCCAATACGTCCTTTAGTCGTCAATTCCCATAAGTTGAAGTTGATTCGTCTTTTGAGGCTGACCAAGCTCCTCCCTTCTTCCGATCTATTCCCAAGAGTAACTCGGCCGATTCAATTACATTCAAACCTCCAATTTTACCATTAGCAAGAACATGTTAAATAAAATTAGTGCCATGGTAGAATGACAAAGAAACGAGTGCACTGAAAGTTTTAGCGAAAGTATTATTGAATTCTAAAATTTTTAATAAGTGTGGTCAAGTCATAATTTTTTTTAATTAGTGTAATTAAGTAATTCTATTAGCTCTATAACTTTTGAGTGACAAAAAATACTCACATGGCATCTATTTCTACTATATTTCAAGCGTACATGGCATCTATTTCTACTATATTTCAAGCGTACATGGCATCGATTGATTGTCACATTAGAAAAACCAAGAAAATTAAAATGAAATTGAAAACGAGAAAAACTTAAAACAAAAAGGAAAATTGGAAATAAGCGAGAGCCCCACCTTCACCTGCGACCTCGCCCTTCCGAAGTACGGTGGTGACAATTGGTGTGGAAGTGTCCTCGGAAAACACTAAAAGAGATGCCATAAAAAAAAACACTAAGCTGACATAAATACTTGATTGCAATTGCATTAATTCAATAGATTCTATAACCTTGTCACACATTTCAAAAGATAAAATTTCACTTTCATGATAAGTTTTATAATTTTGCTTTAGTGAAAATTTGCTTAATCATATTGTTGTGCGTGGACCGCCTTGATTGTCCACAGTGGCATCGCTTTGTTAGCATCATACCTCTGTTTTGATTGGGTTTGAAAGATACGTCAACTTCATTTTGCCAGAATTATAAATTGAAATAGGGCAAAATTCATGAGTTCAAGGCATGATCTAATATGTTACATATCTTGTGACCATATTGAAGAATGATACAAGTTGATGGACATAAATATGTGCTTTTCCAAATTCTTTCTAATCAAAATAGAGTGAAAATTTTCAAATCATGTTAATTTTGAGTTGGTCATTATTTGATCGTATTAAATTCACTTCCCTTTTAATGAAGCTAAAAATAGAGCGTATCCAAAGAATGGCATGCGAGATGCTAATTGCACCAAGGATGCAAGGTTAAGCCCAAATTCTACTATTTGTACATGAAGGGCCGAAAGGTGCAAGCCCTACGCTATAGAATACATAAGGGGAAATTGTCCTATCCATCACAAACATACTTTAGAATGCCAATTCAGTTTTAAATAATTTAATTTTATTAATTCAGTCTTAAATATATACATGAAATTCCAATAACTGATGTAGTGATTTACCACGTGGAACAAGTGAATGACTGAATCGTTACATTGGAGATTTCTAGCGAAAATCGACGAGAAATACTATATTGAAATTTTGTAAAAAAACTTGGCAAAATCAAAATGTTTAAATTAAATTGAAATTCTAAAAAAACATTTAAAATTGATTGGGTACTTTTCTTAATACATAAGAAAGTCTTGTTGTTGAGGTAATCCTAGTAATCTTAGCACGTGCGTATTTCTCTATATTTTTATGTACTTATCTAATTTAGATAAAAGTTAATATCCTGAAAAACCCCAAACTGGTATACTTGTGACAAATTTACCTTAAACTATCTTTTTGACCATGAAAAATCACAAACTAGTACACCTGTGACAAATTTATCATGACTAACCATAAAAAACCCTAAATTGGTATACTTATGACAATTTAACCCAAACTAATTTATTCGACGGCAAAAAACCCCAAACTGATAAATTTATAATAAATATACAATTCGCTAAATTAGATTAATACCACAAAAAAATCATAAAAATTGTAAACTCTGACAAACGGATCATAAAATCCCAAATTGGTGTACTAGTCAATTGTCACGTGTCATTTAACTTAATAATTTGATAATAAAATTTAACGAAAACTAACAGAGGGTAAATTTGTCACAAGTGTACCAGTTTGGGATAAATTTGTCAAAGGTATACCGTTTTAGGGTTTTTGGTGGTCAAAAAAATAATTTGGGGTAAATTTGTTACAAGTATACCAGTCTGGGGTTTTTCAAAGTATTAACCCTTTAGATAATTGAGGGTCTTCTCGAAAGATAACCCTTAAGAATATCATCTCCTTGTGGCACATTAGACCACTAGAGCAAGAGGCACTTGATCCACGAGCACCGGTTTGAGTGGTTAACATTTTTTAACAATTCACACACATACGGCCTTTGTACTCTTTTTTTTGGATTGAAATGCAAGATATTTCAAACGTACGATAGATTTATTGCTTTGAATGGTAAAAAAATTTATTGCTGTTCGATTTGATGGCCAAAAGTTCAGGAAACATGTTATTGACCGGAGACCATCGACTCTATTATACGCGTTCCTCCCGATTCAAACAATTCTGGCTCGCCGCCTGAAAGACCGCAAAATAATTGTGGGAGGCTCGATGGTACACATGTGTATCATGTTGTCGACACGAAATTGTCTTTGAATTTAATTCAACGTGACGTACAACTAAGCCTGCCTAGAAGAAACGGGTCATATTTACTAGGCTTGTCTGAAATCAGAGTACGGAGGAATTTTTTCTTCTTTCTCTATTAAAAGTTTTCGCCTGCAAAACCAGGGGATTGACGAAAATACATCGTGTTCAGATTACCCCGGTTTCCACCTTTTTCGATGGGTAAAATTATTTGTTAACTTTTTCCTTCGAAGCCTAGAATATCGTAAAGTCATATGAGAAATATATGAGAAAACCCGCGTTAACATTTGCATATTTTGAGAGATGTAAAATGTTTCATATCAAAGAAAAACTAAATTACGTGAGTTATAAAATTAAGGACAAGATGAATTATATGAAGTAAAGATCATTCCCCGTCTTTCAAGCTTGCTTGAGACCGTCATTGCGGATGTTATACATGGACGATCAAGCTACATTCTTGTTGCTTGGACCTGCTCAAATGATTATTCGAGATCGACTTCTTTAATTTCAAGTTGAGTTGGAGCTTGAGCTCTAGCTCCTTGAATATTTTTTCCGGTTAAAATTCGAGCTCGCCAATCTTCAAAACGCAAACTGAAACAAGCTTCTATTATTTTGTTAATTATAATAATAGAAGAATGTGCGCGTGTAATTTACACCTATAATTTGAGCCTTTTTAAGTTTACGCTCGAATTTGAGTTCCTTCATAAAATGATTGTAGTTAACTCGAACTCAAGCATTTTGATCTTCTAATCGATTTGAGCTCCAACAAAAATTTTAATACTAGAGCAAGTTCTAGTCAAGCGAGCTTCAGCTACTATTGTATCAGCTCGACTCCACATGATTATACCTCTGCTTAGGACTATTATCATGTTATAAGGTAAATCCATCATGTTTATGAAAGCAAATCTTTATAAATTGAGATAAGTGTGTTATAAGTTTTAAAACTAGTTACGAAAGTGTAATGAAGTCATAAAATTTGCAAAAAATAAAATCGAATTCTTTCACTAACTCTATCCAACTCGTTAGTTTTTTTTTTCTTATCTTCAGGTTAATGAAGCATGAAAACGACGTTGTTTTGATAAAATCTCAATTTTTTAACATAAATTTAGTTAAATTAGATTAAAAATAAGAAAACTACAATTTTTCAAAAAGCCAAAAAAGAAGAACGAAAAAATACAAATAGGAGGGCTAGGGTCGACCCTCTTGTTGTGGCCGCCACCCCATCCCTAATGGGGCGTTAAGCCCTCACCAAAACCTAGAGAGGGTGGCGACCTTAGTTGTGGCCTTGGTTCGAGTTTGGTGAGGTTGGCTCTCACCAAGGCGACAACAACCTCGCTGGCCATCGCCGACGCCCCAATGGTGATGGGCAGTGGGCACTTAATGGTGATGGGCAGGTAGCCACAGGCAAAGAGTTTGCAAATTTTCCTCTCTTTATTTTAAATTCATCATTTTTATAGTTTGTCTTTTATTTTTTCGAAAAAACTTATTTTTAAACCTAGTGTAATTCAAGATTTAGTGCAAGAATTAGAATTCGAATCAAAACGATGTTCTTCTAGTTAACTTTAACACCGCATAGAAAACGCATAGAAGAGAAAATATTTAAAAAAAAAATCTCAATATTTTCCGTTTCTTAAGTTGAACATAGTTACAAAAATACTTGATTGCACCAATTTGATAAATTTTTTACGAGTTGAAAAATTTAATTATATTTTCATAATAAGTTATATTATATTTAATACATTTATCTCTTCTGAATTTAATGATTTGCTCCGCAAAGCCATGTTGTAAGCCAAAAAGTCTCCACGTATACGAACTTTGAAATCTGATAAGGCCATTTGAGTTTTCACACCGTCGATTCGATAGAGAGAGGAAGCTGACTCGCGACCCGTGACCCGCGCGGTTTCCCACATCGACCTAAAAATCACTATTCACTTTTTCCCCAATCAGAAATCATTGAAACCTTCGCAGAGGCGTCTGCACTCTGCAGAAGAGTAAAACAGAGAGTTTGAACGGTTCACGCCACCTCTCCTCCTCCTTCGGGACCAAGGAATTCAATCAGTATTTTCGAAAATTTATAGCTAAAGAACATCCTACCCACCTGCAACGAATCTTCTTCCCCAAGATTTTCTGACCCCCAAAGAGGCAAGCGAAAACAATGGAGAATGGGCTTGCTGACGGAGGGAGGAAAGAAAAAGATAAAAAGGAAAGGAAAGGAAAAGGGAAAGCTCTTCTGATTTTCTGGAGCCATTCAGTGAGCAGTTTCTTTCATATGTCCCACTGCAGAAGCCGACCAAACAACGAGAGCTTTTGCTTTTCTCGCACCTGACAGGCAGGGGCATGCTTCGATTTCTCGGAACAGGTGAACACGACTCGCAACATGATGAAACCCGACCGCATTTGCTTGCGATGTTTAAGTAAAATCTCGCCTCTCTTCGACATAAATCAATACGGCATATGATAAAACCAGTAGCAGCACCATATTTATACATATCACGGCATTCATTCACTCATTACCAGACATGGCTTTCAAGCATATAATTGCCCCCAAGCTCCCTCTTTTAACAAGTAGGTAGGAGAAACAAGATGAAACCAAAAATGGGTGACTGGAAGTTTAAAATGCGGGGGCTTTGCGGACGATGTAGCGGTAGGCAGCCACCTTTTTCCGCCGCGAGGCGGTGTTGTCCACGGAGATGACCATCTTGCCTGCTTCGCGGGCGGTGTAGGAGTTGTGGACCGCTTCCTCGAACGGGGACATCTTCCGGGGCTTCTCGACCGCGACCGTGTAGCTCCCCTCGGCGTTGGGCACGAATTCGGCGCTGTACTCCAAATCCCAGCCTCCCACCACTATATCCCACGTTATCGTCGCATTAGCCTAAACATCAAACACGCCAATTCCCACACAATGTAAGCGAAATCCAATAAAAAAAATGGCTTTGAAAAAGGAAATTCCTGATCTACATGTGCGATGGGACAATAATTTCTGGGTTTCTGAGAAGGTGGAATGAAAGCAAGCGTCGTGAACCTCGATCCCCTCTACTTGGATGTTGACTTTCTCTCCGCCTTTGACGGTGAACTCAGACGCTGGCTTCGGAGGACCATTCTGCAGATCGCTGGGTCGACTCAGCCCTCCATATTGAACAGGAATATCCTCTGGCCTGATGAATCTGACAACAATTGAATTCTACATTGTTAACTTCAATTGTTAACGAAGCGTCAAGTGTATCGAACCAAACCCAGAAGCCAGAAGCCAAAACAGCACGGACAAAAATCAAATTGAAAAAAGCTGTCTAGATCTATATACGGAAACAATGAAATCATCTGCTAGGCGGATGAAATGTCTGAGCTTTTCAAAGGCTTACTTGTAGAGAGTCTCTGCAACATTGCCTTCCTTGGAGATGACGAACTTGCTCTTGGTCCGCTGAGTCAAGAACGGACTGAACACCGAGTACAGCATGCTGAAGTACCAGGGGACGTTGATGAAAATCTGAACCCAGCAAAACCCGGAACCAGAAGAAAAAGATAAGTCACTCCCATTCACAGGAACACCACCACACCATTACTCAAAAACCTTCGCTCACATCAAGATTCAAAAAAACACAGTAACTACCCCCACCCCTTAAAATAATAGTAAAGGTCCCACAAAGAAGAACGACGAAATCTACCTTGCGAGCGACCATTTCGGGATAATTGTCTTGAAACAGGGACAGGATCTGAGTGGAAGCGACCCTCAGCTCCCTCTTGGGCATGTCCTTGAGATCAGTGACCTGGATGAGGGAGTTGACACCCCCGGGCTTGAAATGCAGGGCGCGCATCCCTCTCTCCAGCACTTGGATTCTCCACCTGAGGAACCTCTTCAACTTCTCGTCGTCCCCGAAGATCCTCTCGTACATGTCCTTGTCCTTGAAGACCCCATACGCGTTGTAGCACACCGGGTGCCCTTCCCGGTCCAACCCGCGCATGTAAGCCACCACGCCTTCGAGCTCCTTGAAGCCCAAGTCCTCCTCGCCGATGCCGTCCGCCTTAAACTCGCTCCTCCAAGCCAGGCACTTCTCCAGCATAGCGTGCGCGTCGGCGACGCGGAAGTCTCGCGCCCGCAGGAACTTGAGCAGGACGACGTCGGCCCGCTCGTCGCCGCCCAGGAGAGGGATGCCCCACATGGAAGCGCCAACGCCCTCGCCGTCACCGCCGTCGCCGCCGTCGCCGCCCTCTCCGCCCTCGCCGGAGTCCGAGGAATGGGAGGAGAGAGCTTGAGCTTGAGGTCTTGGAGGGCCTTTTGCTCGGAGGACTTGAGGCGGGAGACGAAGTAGGTGTCCTCCTTGAAGGAAGGGGAGCGGAGGGCGGCGGCTTCCATGAGGGTGGTGACGAAGCTCTTCTTGGAAGAGGGCGGCTGCTGCGGCTGCTGCTGTTGCTGTTGCTGTTGCTGGGAGGAGATGGGTGATGGGGATTCCATTTCTTCTTTTGTTTGTCGCTGGTTGTTTTCTAGTGAAGACAACAATGGAAGAATTTAGAGCTAGAGAGAGAGAAAGAGAGAGAGAAGGAGTGAAATTGGAGGAGGCAGAATTTGGGGGCTTGGAAAGAGGATGATTAGAAGCACGTCTTTTGATTGTCAGAGGCGAACCATGTCTTTTCCTGGTTCGCCGGTTGGGGGGAGAGAGAGGGAGAGATTTTGGAGCTTGCACTGTGGTGGGAGTGTGGACAAGACAAGCGTGACAATCTCGCCCTGCCAGGGTCAGTAGAGCGAGGGACAGTGGAAAAAGTAGAGGAAAAACTAAGAGAGAGAGAGAGAGAAAGAGAGGATAAATTTGAACGAGGGGGGCAGCTTCAAAAGTGGTGCTTTACGGAAAATTTGAACGAGATTGATGTGGAAACGCAACCGTCCGCTTCCGTCTCTCTCCTCTCCTCCTGGGCATCTGGACTTCTCCCTGGCCGTGGGCTAATCTGCTCTCCCCCGGAGTCAAATGAGAACTGCTTACGGTGCGTTTCAAATACCGGCAAATCAAGAATATTTACTGTAGAAATTGTTAAAGGTGGAGAATTTCGCTAACTAAAAGTCCCCTAATTATGGTTCTTGAATTTAGTGCATTTTCTTCTTATCGAGTTCTTGATTTTTTTTCTTAATTTATTAATAATTTAAGTTCTTGAACTTGCGTGATATTGAAATCTCAAAAATGAATATCAAAAACAAATCCCATGTACTCGAGATTTCTATATTGAAAACTTTCTCAGCTCTAACAGACTCGTTGGTTTTGGTTAACTAGATTTAGAGCTACAAAGATATAATTAAGATAAGTTCAAAGACTTGATTAGATAAATTAAAAATTCGAGAATTTGAATGAAAAAAATATACAAATTTAAGGAGCAAAAGTAAAAATTCACCTTGTAATTGTAAGTGCATGCGATTGATCGTTTATAAAAGTTACTTACAATGGATTACTAGTGAAGCAAATGGGCAATTGCACCTTGGGGGTGAACAAGGTGCATTTTGATATAATGTCCACATCAATCCAAGCTAAGATCGTATAAATACGATGGGATTGAAATTGAAACCAATTAAATTTTAAACCCAAACTAGACATGACTTCTTTATAATTTATTAAGATTCGAAAAAAAATATAAGTTTGGCAAGTACTTTTTGCTTTAGCGAACTATAAACAAACATTGTATACTAGCATTTATACATGCCGATGTGATGTGTGGTATGCACAACAAATTTTGGGACATCTCAATTATGAATGTTTTGAAATTTCGCATCAACTCTCTCTCTCTCTCTGTGTTCATGCACATATGGATTTGTGTTATGAAAGAAAGATTACAATTCAAAATATACATGAAACTAAAAGGGAAAATAGAAAAGAAATCAAATTGAAGAGGGAAAGTATAAAGAATATAGTGAGATCTTTCAAGAAAACCATTTCACGAGAGTTATTTCTCATGCATGATGTAAATGATTCATACAGAAATACTAAATTTAGGATACAATGTCTCCAAGCACCGTGACACCCTTCAAAGTAGTATTCTATCGTGAGGTTGAACCCACAAATATGCAGTTCAAATGCATGATGAGAAGAAGAAGTGAGTCATATATATCAATTGTTATTAGCATTTTTCAGTCTTCAAATATCCAACAAAGTGAATGGATTTTCCATTTTATGAAATTTGTAACTCTTCCAATTCAGCATCAAATTTAACATCTTTTCAATAGGTCATAACTAGAATCTCTTGGATGTATCTACTTTTTGAAACAAAATTATTCCTATACGAATTGTACCTTTTGAAATAAAATTGTTCCTCGAACGATTCATTCAGCAATGCCACCACCAAATCATTTAACTAGAAGTGGGTCGATGGTCTATGTTTGATCAATTCGTATTGTTTTTTCTCCTCCTCCAAAATAAAATAGATATACAAATAAAATATGCAAAATATGAAATCCATCATAGTCACTAATAAATCCATATTATATAAAAACAAGTGTGTTTGCTAAGTAGTTTATAAATGGGGGTAGTAAATCAAAGTGTATAACATTTTTAGTTTTTTTTTACTATCAAATCAAAGTGTATAGCTTTTTTAGTTTTACTATTGACCCTTAAGCGACAATGAAGAATTCTAGGCTTCCTTCTTCCCAATAACAACTCGAAGAAGCAATGGTAAATATTGATAGAATGGGAAGAAAGGTAACTCATGCAAAGGAGAAGGGAAAAAGTGCATCTAAACTTCTTAATATTGTCTGCGAAATACGGTTAATTCCTAAATATTTGATTCGATTAAGTCTTGACTTTTCCAAAAAGTGCAATCAACTCCTCTTGATAATATCTAAAATTGCCCAGGTCTCTTCAAAATCTCCTATATATCCTGATGTTCAAAATTTAATTGAACCAAAAGAAAAGTTTAATATTTGTTTGCATTTTTTGGTAAAGTTTTAGAACCTGATCTAACTAATTGAAAATTTTATGATTTGATTGTATTTTAAGAATTAGGATTATGGTGCATTTTTCTCAAGGAGAGGGGTTGCTTTTCACTATACAAAATTAAATTGTCTCGGTCCCAAATGACATCAGAGAGCATGAGATTGAATCTTTCAATTTACTACCCCAAGTTAGGGATGGAAGCTGGAAGAGTTTAGGACGGTTGACATCATTCCAAACTTGTCTCGTTAACTTTATGATGTTTTCAAAGTCTGATGCAAGTTTTGACATATCGTCTTAAACCCATCTCACTAAAATTGTCAAGTATTGCATGATACTAGTAAGCTGCTTTAATCCTATTTTAGTAAACAAATCTCACATTAATTACATTATAAATCACATCAAAATGGCAAACAAAGTTTAATTTCTTGCATTATAGATGTCTAATTAGAAAATCCATAGAATTTCAAAGCATAAAAATTTGGCAAATGATTATCAAGTTTACTCATTAGGTAAACCTCAAAAAATTAGAAGCCCTAATAGGAATAATTAAGATATTGCTACATATAGCCTAACAACTTAATATATATTGAGTTTCCCAATTAGAGAATTCCAAATGGATCCCAAATTCTACAAGGTTTCTAGCGACCGAATCCAAACCCATCCCATTACCCTAAATTCATTACATCGTACTAGAGTTTGGTCAGGTCAAGTACTCGATCATATCTTCCTCTATCTTTAATTGGAGGGAGCTTTCTCCATGGATTTCCCCACGAAATTGCTGTCTATATCAGCACCCCCCTCATTTATTTCCTTATTGTCCATTTGGGTGGGTGATCACTTGTCAATTACAAGTCCAATTGAAAGACGGGGGAAACAGAGATTTTAAAAAGAAATCTTGTAATTTTAATGCATCAACCATTATCGTGATATACATTATGAGATTAGTTTTGCTTAACGTATGCTACAAGTAGACTTTAAACATTGATTATTTTGGAAAAGAGCATATGCATGCAAGTATGGATGACATCACGGTGCACCTCAAGAATCGGAGTTAGGACGGAGATCGATGAATCGGATTTAGCTTGGAGGAGATTGGGCGTTGTCTTTTGAGTGCCAGACCAGGGTTTGTTGCACCCGACAGGGTGGGGACTGGGTTACCCCCATTTAACTTCTTTTGGGCTTCTAATTTCCTCACTTTCGTCCAATCACTCCTTTCTCGCTTCCCAATCTCTCTCACCTTTTTTCGGCTTAACAGCTGGATAAAATTAATCATGTCCCGAAGACAATCAATAAAAGCGGTAACACGTTGCACTACCTTCGTTCACCCCCAACTGTGGTCCTGCAGGCAAACCAAACCCACGAAAATGTCGCATGACCTTTCAGTCCAAAATATCATGATTAACTCGGATTATTATTATTGTTAAAACTAACATACCATATTTATCTTAAACTCATTTTTGTATCATAAAAAATTTCAAAATTACCACATTTATCTCGAATTAATTTTTTTGCAAAATCGATATAACTAAGTGTATCATTTCAAGATTTTTCGTGGCGCGAAATTAGTTTAAGATGACATGATTGTACCAATTCATGATTTTTTGTGACTTTGAGGTGAATGTGGCACAAATGTACTAGTTTATGATTTTTGGTGGTATTAGTCCTTATTTTTTTTAATTAAATTATTAGAGAGCGTGCTGTTAATTGTTTGATTAAAGTGGTTCTTCTCTAAGGTGGTCCTGTGGACTAATTACATGTAAATTACCTTTGCGTGTATGTGCAATTTGCCTCCAAAGCAACTTTCAACCTTGGTACGTATCATGTTCTTGACTATTTCTTTTGCAGCACTCTTCTCAGGAGGACCAATGTCCCGCCAAAATCCTAATATTAAAGATTCTGATTCTTTTCGCAAATGGAACTCGATTACGCATTACGGAAGTGGATTCAACTGCTCTCCTTAATGATAACGCCCGCATTTATGCGGGTTCTGGTTTCGTGTTGCCCGATGTAGAATGTCTCTTTCGTTCGAGTTCTCCTTTTCATTTCCCCATTTTAGAGATCGTCTCATTAAATATTCTTTATGCATCCATTCAAGGAAAACTGACGAATAGAGACAGGCTATTAGTCTCTGCTCCATCCAAAAATTTCGCAGGCAGTAAATGCCAAACGAGCTAGTGATCCCTGCAGGGGTCTGAGTTATACAGGCCGGATCTCGAGAAGTGATGGAATTCATCTCGGCGCTAGCACAATAGCTCCTATAGATTATGAGAAAATGAGCAATTAGGCTATTTGCTAGGTGTAAATCATTAAACAAGATTTTCTTTTTTCTTCTTTTTTTTTGATAATTTGAAGGCACAGGCGTACAAGATCCGCCTATCGGAAGCTCAAGGAACATCCTACAGCTCCATATACTGATTAAGCCTAAAACTTTCATCTATATATGTTAGAGATGGGCAGGAGGAGGTTGATTAGTAATAAATTTAATTATACAATTATCTCTAAGTATATATGTCTCTCCATCCATTTGTAACTGTGTAAAAAGTTCTTTACACCAGCAATCAATGTTACAATAACTCTTGATGTATTCAACGGATTTTTTTTAATCTTTTATTATCTTTTGTTGCTGAATAAAAGGAACCAATTTGAATTCTTTGCTTGGTTTTACACTCCATCTGTTTCATTTTATTTTTTGAAGTTTTTACAAGTTTGATCCTCTCATCCATGAATTAAGGACAGGACCGAGACGATCATCTTCCTGCGTGCAATTCTTCCACGAACCTTTGAGCGAGGCAAAAGAAATCCATGATCGAATTGACTGAAAGCAAGACTGGTTCTACAATGAGTAGATTGATGAAGATCTGGATAAAGTCAAAAGACTCCTCTCCTCTTTACGGAAAGCTTGTCATGGCTTTGGCCATTACCAATGATGCTCCTCTTCCAAAGGACATCACGAACCGGTTATTATGGCTATCTTATGTTTGCCGTAGCTTTTCCTTTTCTGCTTTATGAAAAAGTTTTATGACAATTGAATTGATATTTTGTTGGTGATGTAAAATTATGGGCTGGATATTAGTTTAAACAATAGTGTTGATTGAAGTAAGGAGAGTTGAGTCATCCTTAATCTTGACGTGAAATTCATTGGTGGATCTCGACCGAAGAAGGAAATAGAGACTTTGGCCTATTCAAAATGGGCAGAGAGCAGAACAATTATATTGCAAAATTGGCTCGAATTGGAGAGAACGGTTAATGTAAGATGCACGGTGGCTAGGAAGTTGCTATGATTAGTTAGAGGGGATTGTATGTGAATCCCAATAACCATCGAGGAAAATCTCAAGTATAAATAGAAAGAATATAGATGAAGATGATAAGATCAAGTTATGCCAAAACCCTGCCAAATTTTCCTTCAAAACATTTTCCTTTCAAAGTACTATCTTTCCATTATGTTTAATTTTTAGAGTTAAGCTTGTGATCCATAATGAGCATTGCGAATATCAGTGCAACCTTTGTTCAAAATTTCTATTTGAGCATCAATATGTTTGTAACTTTCAGCTAATTATTTCAATTTAAGTAATATTCCGTGCCAGTGATTTCCTAGTGTCTACTTCAACTTCCCTGTAATTCTGCGTCCCTAGCTGTAATTTGCTTTAATTAGAGCACTTTCCTTTGTTTTCCTTTGATTTGCAGTCATTGCATTTTACTTTTCAAGAAATTTACTTTCCTTATCATTCAAGTCAAATTAGTAATTTCTATCTCGCATTTGACTCTGTGGAGCTGGCGTGTTTTTTTTTTAATTTTTTATTTTTATCACACATACTCACACCAAAATCATCCCTGTAAAACTTGCTTCATAAAAGTTATGCTCACTTTTTGATTCAGCTAAAATCAGAGGACAAGTTTTTTGTTTTTTATTCAATTGCCTATTTGTTAGATTTGCCTTAGGTCTGTTAATCACCAATAGATTCGGCTTGTCCGTGAGGTTACACTTGTCAATTCACAAAGAAACCATCTTTTTGACTCAACACCAATTAAAAAAAATGAGTTTGTCATTTGTGTCATTTTCACTATGACATCATGCAGTGCTTTTCCATTAAAAAAAATCACGTTAAAATCCTTCTGAGGGCTAGTGCATAGTTAATAACATAAACTTGTTCATGTTTGTCCAGAAGACTTATCTGCAGTTCATTAATCAAGGAGGAAAATGCATGCAAGAGCTCCCCTATTTTCACGCCCTGTAAATTCTCTCTCGGTTAAATATGGACGTGTCCCCACTCTTGTTAAGTGCAGCCTACCAAGATGTTCTAACAAAGCGATGAACAACAGATGAACAAGACCTTCACGCGTATTTATACTGGACACGACCCTGGCAATTTATTTGAAATTCCAACTCGGCCTACAAACTTAAGAGCGGAAGAGGCCATCTTCCTCCTAGAGTCGAGGTTTCCACTAGCTGCTCACCGTCGGTGAGCAACTCTGTTAGGCTTTGGAGCACATCTGCGAGCCAGCACAAGGCCCACGGGACAAGCCATACCTCTGCCAAAAGAGGGATCATGACCCGGCCTCGAGTCATCTGCCGCCGCCACCATATTGCAAGACTCATCAGAAAGGATCCCAGCCATGGAGACTCTGTCAACATCATCCTGTACAGTGCTTGCTCCTTCTACTTCTTAGCGCCAGCTTGTGGATGGAGTCGCATTTTGTTCCTCCGCTACTCCTGTATAGCCACCCCCTGAAAAACAATGTGATGAGGACGTAAACACTAGTATTTCCTTAATCATAACGAAGGATAGAAGATAAGGCGAGCTGTGGAAGAAAGCAAACGGACTCACTTACCGTTGGAATTCTATGAAGAAATGGAATTGTTTAGGATTTCAGTAACAATAGTTTGCTTTTCAGAAAAAGTTTTGCAACGATCCGAAATTTTTCGCTGCCTAAAACATTGTAAATGCTTGATTTTAATGAAATAAATACGAATTTCCCTTGATTAAGAGAAGAAAATTTTGTTTGAGATTTGACTAAAATAAAACTAAATTTCAAGCGGGTCTGGCCAAATCTTTCCTAAATTCCACAACCTTTGATTTTGCTATTTAATGGGAATTGACGGTTGATTTAATCCAGAAAAATAATGATCTGTTATACTTGGCTTTCATTGGTCATTTTTGGACAAGTATACGTCATTGTCATGGCATCTTAATCATTGATCTCTTGGTCAATCAACGGATCATTTTGTTCGGTTGCAAATTAGGTCAAGTTAAAAAGAAAAGAACAAATCCTAGCTCTCTCTCCCTCTCTCAACCTCCCGTCTCAACCAACTCTCTCTTGTGTACCTCCAAATCTAAGTGTTCGAGTGGAATTTGAAGTAAAACAAGTGTTGCTCAAGCCTTAAATGACACGCTAGTTTAGGTACGTGTGCATGACGTTCAAATCACGTCTCAGTCGAAGTTATTCAGCTCTTGCAAGGGGCTGGTCATGCAACATAAGGTAAATTCTCGTCCTCTAAAATTGAGTCCTAAGGGTTTTTACTACAATTTTAGTGATCCGTTGCGTTAATCGATCAAACCAAGTTAAATATGTATGATTTACGCTTTGCTTTTTCTTGTTAAGTCTAACTAGTATATTTGATTAATGATTTATGTGCATCTTTGGGCTTCAAATCTATATATTTCAATGAGTTAACCCTACGCTTAGAGTTGGTGAACTTCTGGACTGGAAGTGATAAATGCGATCTGAGATTTAAACTACCCTGATTACGAAATGCTTACGGATCTCATAATGGTATGCTTGTCTTTTCAATTGAAAGCAAAAATTAAAGTTGAGCCAACAGGTGTAGTTGAAATAGATTTCGAGTGCTATTGACTTGATAGGCATCACATGTGGATTTGTCTTTGGTAGCCGCTTATTTAATTTATCTTTGAATGTTTGACATATTTGATACTATCAAAAATTTCTTCAATTAAAGCTGTTATGGGGGATTGATTATATCGGGACATGATTTGTAAATAAGTTTTATTTGATTCTTACTTTTGTCTTCCGTCGTAATTTCCACATGATATTCCATCACCTAACAAAGGGAAAAAAAAAAAAGATTAGCCTCCTCCTTGTTAAAGAATAAATCACCTTTATGAAATAATCGCATTGAACTTTGACTGCATTACAAATTCGGCATTTTCACAATCACGACTAGAAGGATGACAGGAGCTCTCCATCGTGAGTGGATCAAACCATGTTCCTGCCATCATCCGAAGATCAACTTCTCAATGTTTGAATCTGTATTGGAGAATTTGGCCATTGAAATAGGAAAGTCCAACTTTCACTTGGATTTGGATTTTGGATAAAATCGTTTAAGATAGGAAACAGAATCCTATGAGAAGTTGGCAAAAAAATAAGGGTTTCACTTATATATATATATAGACTTGTGGCCAAATTGATCTTGAAGTACACTTTTTCTTGTCGAGTGTTTGGGAGGGATTTTCAAGTCCTTCCAAATAGCAAAGCCAATGAACTTTCCCGTAGGTCTCAACATTGAGGCTCATTAGAGCCTGGTGGATCTTCTCCACATTCTTCTTCTATGCATACATAGAAGTTGCAATACATATATACTGGTGCAGTATTCCACCATTGAGAGTCCTTGCCGCAGAAGCCCAATTTTGACTTTAATTCATTGACATGAGGTCTATTACCTTAAGTGAATCTCTCCTTAACTCATCCCATGTCACCATTGAGAGTTTGCTTCTTTCTCATTGTATGAGGTCTGTTACCTTAAGTGAATCTTCCCATATGGACTTTCTTGTCAAGGGAATTGAAAATCTAAAACTATCATGAAATTACAAATGTCTCAAGCTTAAATTTGGGTGTTGTTGGATGTGGCTTCTCTAGTGATCCATCAATAAGCCCGAGTTTCTTTTTGCCCACAATGTGTCTTGTTGCCTTCAACCATGTTGCGTAGTTAATTGGGGTTGATATGCATGATACTAGTACACTTCTAGGATTGTTGAAGGTGTTGAGATAATATGGTGAAGAAGGGTCAATCACCTTCCACAGCCATATCGCAAATGTTGAGTTGAATCGCCTGGCTTGTTCATGCTTTTGCTTTGATACTATGAGCAAATTTATAATTTGCTTGTGTTGCTCATTGTATAGTACAAATACTTATATAATGTACTACTTAGTGAAAAAGGAAAAGAAAATATCCAACAAATTTCTCTAACTAGTTAAAAGATATATCAAATATTATGCTAACTTAAGGCAAAAAGTAAATATTAACTAATGATAAGAGATACACCAAATATTAGAAAAACAGAAAGTAATTATTTAGCAAATTTTCCGTAATACCAAGTACAGTTAATAATAATTATAACTCAGTGATTAAAAACAAAAAAATATTAAGCAAACCTGTCTTGTCAAAGAGGTTGATCACTCCACTCATTAATCACCGTGTGTTTGAGTGCATTCACATTTCATATTTTTTCTCTCTCATTCGTTACTCTCTTTCTTCTTTAACTATTTTCTTCCATTTTCTTTTTGCCTTTTGAGGCCATGAACGATGATGGCTTGGGGTTATGGATAGCAACGTCACCAGCCAGCCGTGGACAATAGCATCACCAATCATGGACGAGCCAGGCTTGTGAGCAATGCCGACACTTGTCCATGGCCATCTTCATTTTCGTTTGCCCAGATTTAGATAGCTTAGTTAATGACGGCGACTCCATTGGTGCCAACAATGGGGAGGCATGGTGGTCGAGCTCAGAGGGAGGGAAGGGCTGCAGTTGGTGTAGAGTTTTTCGGTGAACTTCTAGGCCATGTAGGTGAGGGAGAGGGCCGGAGGAAGGTGGGGAGAGTAGAGTGACAAGGAGAGGAGGAAAGAGAGATGCCATTGTGGCAAAGAGAGAGCTTAGAGAGGGGGTAACACAGGCGGGAGATGAAGAGAAAAAAATTTGACAAGTGAAGCCATCATAAATATATGACGATCAATGAGTAGAGTGACGAATATTTTACGTGATAAGATAGGTTTGTCTAATAGTCTTTTTTATAAAAAGACTAATCGAACCTTCCAATCAAGAGATGGATGAAAAAAATGTAGGCCATTCACTCACGACAGTTGCACTGATGCCCTTGTTTCGTTACACTCGCTCAATGTGCCAAGTGTTATTACACTTGCTCAACTTGCAAAAATGGGATGGAACTGACAGTACTTCGCACGCCGACAAGAAAATCTCTTATTTTTCTGCCAATGGGTTGAATTTTCCTCAACATAACGTGGAAAGATTGGGCATAATACGACAAAGCATTCTCAGGGAGATGTCACCTTCAAGGCAGTGCAATTTTCTCCGTCAATGATTAGAGCCATCCTGTCCTGTCCAAATCCTGTGGGTGCACGTCTGTAACGTTTCTGAAAAAAGCAGCATCTTGGTAGGGTTTCTTACTAAATTAATTTATAATTTAATTTTAAACCTATTAATATGATATTAATTTAATTCTTCCGATTAATTTTATCTAAATGTTATTGATGCAAACGCTGATTGATCTATATGACATAGCCAGCGTTGATGTAATTAATATTTAATAATATGTTAATATTTTTTAGATTATTTATTTATTTTTTTCTTTTCTTTGTCCTTTTTTTTTTTTTTTTTTTTTTTTTTTAACCCCTTACCTTCTTTCTTCCTCTACTCGGTCGTTGAACTTCAACGATCGACTAGAGACAAGGGCCGACAAAGTTGCCCTTGTAGTGTTTGGCAAGGACCTTTAGCAAGGGCGAGCCTTGTTGGCCCAGCACAAGGTTGCCCTTGCAACCTCTGGCCAGTTATTGAGGTTCGACAACCAACTAAAGGAAGAAAGAATTTAAGGAAAAAAATGGAAAGAGAAAGAAAAAAAAAAGAATAAAATTAAATAAAATTGAAAAAAAAAATATATTATTATGTTATTAAGTTGTTTATATTAGCGCGAGCATGCTATGTAGGTTAGTTGGTGTTCATGTTAGCAATATTTGATCAAAATTAACTGAAATGACTGAATTGATATTAAGTCAAAATATTTATGACTAAATTGGCAATATGTTAACAAGTTTAGAATTGACTTAATACTATTAAAAAGTTTAAGACTAAACTAACACAAATGTAATAAATATAGGACTTTTTCTAACACTTTTACCTGCATTTTGACCTATGGAGTTTTTTCGTGAGATTTTAGTCAAGAGTGATATGTAGAGTCCCAAATATTGAAGATTTCTTATGTGAAATTGATGGATCTTACTTTGCTGCAGATGTGGTTCCCTCGGGGGTTATGGTTCCAATCTAGGGGTGTATTTGGTCATTCAAACTTTTGTCTTTTTTTTTTTTCCCGTTGTTTTGATTGTAGCAGTCAATTGATGTCTAAGACTGATTTCGCACGCCTCAATTGGTCTAGCTTCTTAGGTGACCCTAAGGACATGCTCCCCCATTAAAGGCCTGATCTGGTGCATTCCTGCTCTCATCAGTCCAACTTCAAGTCCTAATACCGAGTTTACTTATTTCAACGTTTGTACTAGCGTTCACGATAAAATGCCACCAATTTTTTTTTTTTTTTGGAAACTACTTCTGCCAACATGTAAAGTAAATCTTGTAACAATGTATATACTGACTTTTTTTTTTTTTTTTACAATAACAAGTTCCTACTTATAGAATTTGAACAATCTCCAAAACCCTCATTCCTAAATGCAGGGATTGAACCTCCCACCTCCTTGTTTCCACGAGAATGGTGGAAAGTATCTTGGAAAAGCCAAGAAAGATATAATTTATCGCATTTTCTACTTCATGTAAAATTAGATTATAAATAAATTTGAGTAAAAAATTCCCGAATTAAAAGGAAAATAGAATAACAGACGGTTGCTGAGAGGGTGTGGAGTTTAAGGAGAGAGAGAGAGAGAGAGAGAGAGAGAGAGAGAGAGAGAGAGAGATCTGATTTGGATAAGATAAGTTCATGGCACCTCACTCAAGATGAAACCTAACTAAAATAAGACACCAAACACTATTGCGATTCTTTATGCAAGCTATTATGAACGCAACCTAATAATTGCAGTTATAAAGAAACTGAAGTTAGAGCTGTATGGTATTTTTATTTAATCAATAAGATATCTGTTACTTTGTTTGGTTTGAAACTTTAATAACAAAAGAATAGGGTAAAATACCTAACATACTGACTATCTAATATATTAGTACTAACTCTTTAATAATCATGTATCTTGTTATATTAAGAAATATATATTGTTCCATTTGTTAATAATTATGTTATTTTATAACTCATATAACACGTTGAAGTATTCTAATTAAATAATAAAAAATGGTGTTAATTCATTAAATAGATTCCTCATTATATTATCCATCAATGTTGAAACCAACCTAATAGGTTCTTAGAAACACATTGAAACTTGGAATTTGTCGATTCTACAGGTTCCAATGTATCATGTACAACCACGTAATTTTTTTAACTTTTTTATTTAGTAAAAAGTACCCAACTCTGATCAGCAACAAGTTCAATGTATATAGTCTTGAGGCAAAGTAGAGGTTTGTCTCGATTATTAAGCCTTCTTTAATTATATTTTTATTAAATGATTGGTAGTGAAAAAATAACGGCATTACTGTAGTTAAACATATTCTTAACAGTTATTCACTTCCTCCTCTTCCAAAAATAACTATCGAATCCTTAATCACCTAACTTCTGCACATGCATGGTGCTTGCGTCAACACTCATTTAACATAAAAGCACAAGTGCATGTGCATTACTGCCATTGCATAAGAAAGTACATCTTTATGTCTAGCGGTGCCATAATCCTATGACATAACGACTGCAAAAGCCTGCTTCTTATAGGCTATAAGGTGGATACGAAGTGGGTAATAGATTGAAATGTATCATGTATTTGCTGCTTATGAAATTTTGGAACATAAGACATATCATGCTATCTTTAATCCCCACCTTGGAACCTACCTAGTTATTCCATAGGTTCTCTTGTTCACTCTTAACTGTAACATTGTAATAATCATTGCCGCAATAAAACATATGTTTGTACTTCTGTGTATTAAAATCGAGCACGGTTATACGTTCATAAGTTCACATCTAGTGATATTTTAGTACTTGGGTGATGTGGTCACTTTGAGAGTTCTTTTTTCAATTAATTTTAAATTTTGGAGTTGGTAAGTTAGTGGGGTCAATGAGTGCTAATATTTAATAGTTCACATTTTCACTTGATCAAAACAACAAAACTCTCTCTCTCTCTCTCTCTCTCTCTCTCTCGTCCTAGGCAGGACCTTAAAAGGCCTTCACAACTCGGAAAGACGGGGTCAGGCTAATGGAGGGATAACCTCCCTAGGGTGGGAGTCCCTTCAGCCCTTGGCTAGAGCTAGGGAGAGGGCTCGATAAATAAGCTCTCCCCACTGGCCAGACTGCCACACCTCTCTCCGAGAGGTAACCTGGCCCCTTTGGATCCAAGCAGGCTTTCCCCTTGAAACACAGGGGCGCGCAGCGCAGGAAGTGAAAAAGGCCGGGGAGGAGACTCCTCGGGTGGATTTGTCAAATAAGTAAATTTACACCTTAATTGTTAATATTCATTCCTAAACTATCATTTTATCTTGACATGTTGGGATGAGGCAAAAACATTTATTACTATGAGATTTTAGCAATTCATATGTGGCTGTGACATCTCTTCATACAGTATGATATAAATTTTCTTTTCACGTGTAAGGATATTAACTTAAAGAACACTTCCTACGAAAAACGCTCCTTGGCAAAACTTGTGAAGATTTACACAAAAAAAAATTAGAAATTAAAAAAATCAATTTACTTTCCTTACAACAGAAACTGCCAATAGTCTTATCTTATTGATTGTGATTAATTAGCAATGCCAACAATATATTAGGCAACTTTTAATTGTTAAAGTCAATGAAAATTAATAATCTGAACAGCCACAATCCAATGTATGCTATATGCAATACAAGTATAATGATCTTTGAATATCTTTTAATGTTCCGACTGTATGTTCTGTCATTTTAATTTCTTTCTGTTCTTCTTGTGGTGAATAAGCAAATTGATTTTCTCTAGAGACTAACCCCAGTTGAAAAAAATTGAGCGTTTCCTCTATGTTTTACTTTTTAAGTTATTTTGAGTTGATGAATGTTATATGCATCTTTTTCCTTCGATCTTCTCAACTATTTAATGGAGTACTTCAAACACTATTTGACCGTATCATGCTAAAAATTTCAAATCTTGAAACATGAGCAATTGACAAATTATTAAAGGATTTAGGATTGAATTAGTAAAAATATAATAGGTTTAAGATGTTTTCCATTTTTTTCCTGCTTATAGAAAAAAATTATTTTCTTCAATTTAGAATCTCCATTTTGAATTTCTTTGTTAGGAACAATTTGAACAATTACAAGTTTGACTTATATATGTTTCCTCAAATTGTCTGGTTTTGTTTGTCCATTCTACAATTAGCTAATTCATCATGAAATCTATGACGTACTTCTTTTCCAAGTTATTTTATGTACTTCTGAAAAAATTCTACGACAAACGTATGTGCTGATGTGTAAACTTTAAAATCAGTCTCGTTTGCATATATACACAGGTTAAATTGTTGTCTCTCCTTAAATTGCCATGTAAGGAACGCGTTATAGAGCAAGAATTGTTCTTCACGTGTTGGAGCAGGACAAGAAGTTCATAGGTCGAATATCCACGATGTTGAATATTTCATGGGTTTCGTATCGAAGTTCGTAAACGCTGGGGCTCACTCACATGCGTCGTGTCCACATATATAGCTCGGAAGCTTCCCAAAACCACAAATTTAGAGAGAGATTTTTTACCACCTTTAACGTTTTCTGTTTTTTCTTTCGTCGGTACACCTATCTTCATGTTTAAGCCAAATAAAATAGAAGTTACTGTTAGAAGTACACAGATTAGGTTGTTTAACAAGGGGATTTGACAACTTCACGTGGATGTTTAAAAGGTTATTCACTAACCAATTTTTTGACATTTATTTGGTAAATTAATTTGTCAACCTTATGATGTCATAAAAGAATGATTGACTATAGTGACATTTGATTCTAGATGAACAAAACTTTTTACAGCATATGAGTAGTAATGAGGAGCCATAAAAATACGGAACAACTATTTCTTGTGGATGGTGGCAAAGCATGAAGGATAGACATCGCGAACAAATCGACTCACAAGCACGCACACAGGCGCAACATGGCGAATTTTTGGAGAAAACTCCCTCAACATAGTTCGAAGATATTTAACTATGAAATTGTTTCACTTTCGGACCTAACTGATGAAACCCCTAAACCTTAGTTAATCCGGATTAATCCTAGGCAGTAAAGATGATAGGAAAAGTAAGTAAATGAAATCAAACAGCGTAGAAAATGGGCCTCAAGCAAAGAAATCGACCTGGAACCCATGAACACGATGGACTTTGAGTCCCCAAAAAGAGACACTCTTTCAACGGGCTCTTTGAATTGGTAATACGAGCCTCGTGACCCCTCGTGGATAAAAAGTTACAAAACTTGTTTATCGAACACTGCATGAGCTTTGATCTTGGCCTGCATCTCGATTTCTTTTGCTTGTCCGATCACTCGGGAAAATCCTCAACAGCCATGCCCTTACCAAAAAGGAATCGGTGAATCATTTAGATTTTGTTACAGCTGAAAGTAGGATAATGTAGATTCGAGGCCGTGGAAATGCATCAGAGGACCTCGTCATGGAGAAATGGGGGGGACCTTTCGGCCCCGTTATTTCAGGGTAAGCGCATTGGATTCTGTGAGAGCAAAAGAAAATGGGGGTAATAAAGTGAACATTGGGGAGAGCACGTAGAATTTCTAGGGATCGCAATAGAAAATTACAAAGTTTTCCAAGCATGGTTTTCGTTCGCCTAATGAGGACACACTAATCATTTAATCCACCGCTGCTTCTGTCTTTGACTCCAATGTCTCTTTCTCTCTTTCTCTCTCTCTCTCTCAACATCATGTAAACCACTTATCTTATTCTCCAATGAAGACAAATTACCTTCACAATAAATTAATCATCGTTAACAAGCTAAATATTACTCATATGGTAGTATAGAAATTAATCCTCTTCTTTTCACTTTCTTATTAATGATCCAAATATCACTTGACTTTCGGAAAATTATGAATATTCTAAATCTACTTTGGTAACGATTGAGAATTATGAGAGTTTTGGAAATTTCAAATTTATTCGAAGATTTGCAAGATTTAGAGTAAATAAAACATAAAAATAAAAAGTCATCACCTATAGAAAAGTTAGAATTTCTCATATGATATTTCAGACACAAAGAGTAACATGTGGGAAACATGAGGGATTTTCAATGTTTATCATCCCATTGTCTCCTAAAATAAAAAAGAGTAGCATCACTTTGATTACGGGTTTGCAATGTGATTACAACAAGTAAGACCATGAGAATCAGATATATAATGTCTCACAAATATGTTTGGTTTCGAGAATATTATTTGTAGAAAAATGAAAAAAATAATTTTTTCTTCAATAATTAGTTAGATTTTTCGCTGTTTCTAGCTTACATCAATAGAAATTTGAGAGAAGTATTGGTGACATAAACTTCAGTCACAACTAATTATTTATAGAGGCAAAATGACATCGGATTCCAAATATTATGTTATTTGTCACTCATATTCATTGACCATCATGGACCAAAAGGCTGATTATGAAAATTAACACTTCAATGGAGATTAACACCTTTCCCCTTCCAATTTGCTAATAAATCAAATCACATAAAATTAATATTTAGAAATATGAACACATATCAGCCCATTATTCATGCTTTAGTGTAATTATCTCCTTCTTATTAGCCGTAGCTAAAATGTTATTATTTTCATAACTTAGTTCAATGCTAAGTAATACATTCCCAATTATTAAGGAAAAATGCACAAATACACCCCTACAGTTTGGTGTAAATTTGTTACGTATATACCAGTTTAGGTTCTTTGTGATATGAACTAGATAGTAAATAATAAAAAAGAAGATGGGAGGAGCAATGGCGTATTGGGAGATAGAACTTGAGAGGAAAAAACATGGTCATTTTAATGATTAGTAGTTAACAAATATAAAAGATCATTTTAGTCGGTTGATAATAAACATAGAAAGTGAAGAGAAGAAATGAGAGAGAAGGTAGGGTGAATTGATGATGGACTCATTTCCAAACATAAAATGCCATGTATCCGGCCAAAGAGAAGGTGAAAATACCCCGATGAAACTTCAATCCATCCTATGTCCATATTCTTTTGCAGATCACCCTTAAATGCTAATTGTAATCTGCCACCATCTTTCATCACCACCGGCCGCCCCGCCCCGGTCATCACCACCCAGCCAACTGGTGGCGGATCTACGTAGTACATACATGAATAAAGTATAATCATATATCTAGTTTTTCAATGCACTTGAGTTTTCCATTTTTTCAAACGGCATTCTCTTGCTCGGTCGCTCCTCATAACGGCATAGGGTAGCATTATATTGGTTATTACATCGGCAAATTTATTGCATGCGGCGGCTGACCGTTCTGGTTTGGCTTCACGCCTGTTTTCTTACTATTCCTTTTCTCCCCCTCGCTTTTATTACTTTATTTTAATTCTTGCGGCCAAATAATGGCGTCTTTCTAATTTGGTACCTGCACTCTAAAAAGATAAGTTTAAGATAAAATAAACATGGAAACTAGGGACAGAAAGTGTAAAATCATGGTTCTCTGTCCCCTTTAACGCTTTTATCGGTTGAATCAAACTTCACTTTTGACTTCTGCAAAGAACCCAAATTTATTAATCCCTCCTTTTATCATCACTGCCTCAAAAGAACGCGAATGCAATTATGCTCCCTGTTAATATCCAAAATATAAACGGACATTATACAGAAGAATTAAAAGAAAGTCGCAAAGTGTTCCTTAAGTCCCGCATTTGAATGTGTTTTTCTTTAGTAGATCGAGAGTTCGTTCTATATTATTGATCGAGCACAATGCAAAATAATATTTGTACTTACATACTTCACTTGTTTCATTATGTCGGATTCCATAATTGGTGAAATCGTATTTTTTTGCTTCCCATGATTAATGATAGTTTTATCGAGACACGCATTACCTAACAGTTAAAGATGCAGTCACAAAATCCAATAATGTCCAAGTCTTTGACAGCCAATTATGCCACTTGATCCCATGATGCACCCAATGCATTGCTCGCCACATAAATTAATCTATGAAGCTATCAATTTGTCGTTCTTTGCTATTTTGCTCTCTCTGATTCGTATATATAAAGAAGAGTCCTCCGTTTTCATTGCAAACCGAGACCCAAACACGGGAGCCAAACCCACTCAATCCATATCAGGGTCTCTTTTCCAGATTTGCACACACTTGTGCATACCTACGAAGAAAAGGGCTAATATTACGAAAAATTTAAAATTAATATAATGTGACAAATTTACTTCAAACTAATTTTTTGATCAAGAAAAATCTCAGATTGGTATATATGTGACAAATTTACCCCAAATTAAGTTTTTAACCATGAAAAACCCCATACTGATACAACTATGATAAATTTACCATAAATTAAATTTTTGACCATGAAAAACCCCATATTGATACACATATAATAAATCTACTCAAAATGACCATAAAAAAATTCAAAATTAATACCATTGTGACAAAATTACCCAAAATTAATCCACAAATTGATATACTTGTGATAAATATACCCTCTATTAAATTAAATTAATACTACAAAAAATCACAAAACTAATATAACTATGACAAATGGAGAGTACTAGTTAATTGTCATGTATCATATAATTTAACAATTTAACGGCAAAATCTAACAAAAACTAACAAATGATAAATTTATCACAAGTATATTGGTTTGGGATAAATTTGTCAAAGGTATACTAGTTTGAAATTTTTTATGGTAAAAAAATTAGTTTTAGATAAATTTATCGTAGGTGTATCAATTTGAGATTTTTTGTGATATTAACCAAAAAAAAAAATAATAATGGGGTAAGCACATTGCAGGCTGGGTTTGGATCGGCCCATCATGGGTGGTCCGGCCTGGCCCAATTTCAAGCCCATATAGCCTTCATAGTTGATGAATGAATGACGAGCCCAAGTCGAGCTGCCCATGTTCAACTGAACATATGGCCTTATGGTCGGGATATGGTATTACGCAAAGGTAGAAATATTTGGTCGATTATTTAGGAAAACGTGAAAAAGTACCCCTCGGGCATTTGTCAACCCTCATTAATATGCTTTAATATTTGAAAATTACTATTTGAAGGGAGTGACTTTATTGAAATGTGCAACTCTTCAATTTTCAAGAAAGTATCTTAAAAATTGTTATTTTCACCTTTTAAAGAACTTAACTAGTGCCTGGGGGCGTTTTTAAGTTTTAACAAGTTCCTTGTATTTATTATTCGTCTTTGTAGATCCACGATTTGTTAGTTTTGTATGGAAACCCTTGCAAATGATAAAAGCTAATTGACTTTCAAATTTCTAGCAATATCTTTCTATGGATGCATGTATGCACAAAAATAGCGGTTGCGACCTCAAAGAATTGCTTTTAGATAATATTTCACAACATTTTGTATGAAAGAAAAAAGCCCATTTGAAGGAGAAGCCCAAACGAATGACCAATGGCCGCGTATAGAGAATCATTTACATATTGGGGAATGAAAAGTTGGTGCATTGTTGATTATGGATTCATACTTCTCAAAGTTAATTTTCGAGTTGTTGATTTGACATGTGCTATGTATTGTTGAAGCTCCTCTCACCCATATCAAGTCGTTGGTTTCCGTAAGTTAATTTTTGAGATCTTTGTCACTCCCAATGCCAAGAGCGACTTTGCAACAGAGGGATATATTAATTGAAAATTTGCGTCTGGTCTTCTATGGAAAGATGATTCCAACAATTCTGAGCCTGATGTACATTGTTGAACCTGAAATTCTTCTTGTCTTGGACAAATTGATGATTGTCGATTTTTTTTCAATGGATAGAGAAGTGATTTGTCGATCAATGAGAAGGAAGTCACGAAAAGAGAATCGAAAGGAAGGAAACTCAATGCAAAGCATATGAGGAAAAAGTCCCCTCTCCAAGTGCATATGATGCTGCAAGAATTGAAAATCATGGAAATATGATCCAACGATTATTCAAATTAGGTCGCGACTAGTAAATTTCATGGGAACTACATATTTTTTTTCTGGATTCTGGTGCCTCTCAGTGACATGTCAAGAGTAATGTAGGAAACGGCAGAACTACATGCAAGGATGAAGCTCCTCCGAAGTCAGATTGCCTTCCGAGTTAGTTGTCTACACTACAGTAGAAATTCATACAAAGAACCCCACGAAGAAAAGCATACCGAGCTCTCTGCCTGCCAAAGAATTGTCTCATGTTGTCAAAGTCAACTCAATTCCTTTGTATTGTCATTTAATATGAAAAAAATTGAAATTGGATTTTGTTAACCTAGTCTACTGAGCCTCGCAACAAAGTGATTTATTTGTAAGATAAATCATTAATCTCCCTCTTTCGGTATTTATAGAACTTATTGGGTTCATCCTGCTTCACTCAATGCAAAAGGAATTTTGAGTATTGCTGTAGAAGAGGAAGGATTTGTTAGGCCCCATCCATAGAACATAGTATTTACCAGAAATGTATCTTTCAACTGACATTGAGAAAATAATATATTTGTGAAACTTTTTCTTCTAGCATTGAAGACCTTCATTGCTCAGGGCTGGAAGTCTAATTCGACCTTGAATCAGGTGCTCTTATACACCTCGCTGAAGTTCACACGAAAACATGTAATTGTCATGGCCCGAAGGAATGCTAATCCAAGAGGGTTCTATGGGACGGACGTGACACATTAATGACCATCGGCTTATATCCCCGAGACTTAGGCTGCGTTTGGCAGTCGAGATAAAATTCGGGATAGGATATGATTTATCCTATCGTTTGGTGCTCGCTCAGGACAGGATAAAGTTGGATATAAGGGGGATATAGACAGGATAAAATTATCCCATGAGGAAGGTGGGATAAATGTGGATAGGATTTCTAATATCCATAATAGGAAAATTATTTTTCTCAAATAACAAACTTATTAAATTAACAAAATTGAAAATATATTTTAATATAAATAATATTTGAATTCTAATTTAAGAAATCAAAAATAAAAAAATTATTTTTAATTAATCTTATTTTAATTTATATATTCAACTTTAATTCTATCTTATAATAAATATTCAATCTATAAATTAAATATTTATATTTATTATATATTTAGGTATGAAATTTTATTAAAGAATGATGAAAGGGGAAAAAAGAAATAATAAAGAAAATAATATTAAAAAAGAGGAAAAATAAAATAAATTAAAATTAAAATAAATTAAGGAATAATGTTACAAGAGATTTTCACCATATCTATTTATAAACATTTAGGTTCGAAGCCCCCGCGAGGAGAGGTGGAGGCCAAGCGCTGTGTGGTGCCTTGCCCGGGGTGCGTGGGTGGTGGTTTCTTGCGTGCCTCTCCAGGGTTTACTCTCCGGCTGCCGACCGTGCGGGGGTTCCCTGGGTCACCAAAAAAAAAAAAAAACATTTAGGTTCATTTATAATGATATGCTGTTTATATATAAAAAAAAAAATACACATGATATGATATGAATATATCCGATTTTAATACTGCGATTCACCAAACAATGGATATGATATAAAAAAATCCCAGGATTTCATATTCTATTTTATCTAGTCCTATTCCGATTAGAAATCCGGACGACCAAACGTAACTTTAGAGTATTCTCCTAAGGGTGGGCGATACTGTATTTGTATGCATACGTTCTAAATGCGAGTAGTTAGTAGTTGGTAATAAATGTGGGTAGTTGATAAATGGGGAGGTGCAATCTCCATCGTTAGATCTAAGAGAGATTTACGGATACGATTTGTCTTGTATTTGTATATATAGGGGTCTCTTCCTTAATTCATTCACAAGTAATACAAAAACCAGAGCTTCTCTCTCTAAGAGTTTTTTTCTCTATACGATCCTTGTGAATCGAGTGTTGAAAGGCTGCTTAAGGTAAAACCTTAAGGCCGCACGGGTCAGTCTACGTGTGATTGAGAATTTGATCGATTGGCCCGTGACATAATTCTCTGAGGAACCATCAGTGCGAGGATAGTAAAAAACAAGAAGTTTTCACCTGTTTCTGAAATGAATGCAAGACCACTTAAAGAAACAGAAAAAAAGTTGTTCCCTAACTCCAAAATTCAATATATTAACCATTCAGATATATCTTCCATGGTCCAGTCATCACTTCTTCTAATCCGAAGTGCATCTTCCAACACCATTCAGCACCAAAAGAAAGCATTACAACTTAAACAAAAGTTCAGCGGAGGTGAAGAGGGTCCAGAGGTTTAGCACGTCCAAAGTTTGGGACATCCATATTCAGCAATTCAACTTCAGCACATCCATAGTTCAGCAAATCCATTCAGCACAACCAACGGCAGCACATCCAACTTCGTCAGTCCAGCTGCAGATTTAGAGTGGAGCATGACTTGTAGAGGTCCAGAAGCTTTAATTGATACATGACTTGTCTTTGTTGCAGAGGGTCCAGAAGCATGACTTGCATTCCCTCTTAAAATTTCATGGATTGGGCCATTACGAGGCATTTGAATTACCGAACAGAAAGCATGTTATGATGAGGTCGGTGCATTGAAAGAATCACAAAATAACTGGCCCAAGTTCAGTTATGAAAATAAAAGATTTTTTTTTTTGAGAATATTAAAATGTCAAATATTAGTTCCTAGTGGGTACTACCGTACTAATACAAAAAGATCATATCTACATCGAAGCTGCAAGTGGCTTCTCGTACAAAGATTCCAATTAAGCATATCAGTCTGGTCATAATGGAAGCAAAATGAACTGCTCACCTTTTTATCTTTCAGATTTAATAACATCAAATTGGGATCTGACAGCTCCAGTTCTTACGTTAGCATCTGCTTTTCTGCTAGATTGACCCTTCCTGGCTGGTCTCAAATGTTTTCTTGGTTTTCTTGGTCTCCCTGTACCGTGCATAGAAGAACATATATAAATTTCAGTGAATATACTCAAGTAACAAACATATTATAATCCTTGCAGTTTTTTTAGGTTCTTCACCTTTGGGATTATTGCACTCTTTTCTGGGTCATCTTGGAAGCTTTCTAAATGGAGGAGGCAATATCAACTCATCAGTGGACACTGGCCACATATTTCTTCACATTCAGTATTGGCAATAAACATTGGTAGCATTTTCTTATGCATCTTTCTTCAAACAATCATCAACATAATGATTAATCTCGTACTACACGTAATTGATGCATTTGGCTACATGGTATATCATGTATAGATTTGCAGTGGACTTGGGAGGGACGACATGGGAGGGAGGACCTCATAATGTTGCCCCGATCAGTGATTGAACAATGTGAACCTCGTAATCAATAAATCAGTCGAATTGAAGCCTTCATTTTAATAAATCCTGGTCCCTCAAGCACGGACAAGGAGACAAATTTTTCGAGCAAAGACTCAGATAAAAACCCTAGCCCTTTGCCCCAATAGTTTGCTAATTCCATCCTTCAGAAACCGAGAGTGAGAGAGTGACGTCATTTTGAGCAGACTTGAAACATGTGCATAGCCACGTCAAATCGTTGCTTGGCATTGTCCACACATGCTGCCATGTCGAATTCCAACGGGCATCATGGAACGGAATGTTGAGAATAAGTACACCAAAAGTATTAAAAGTTATATATGTGCTCAATTACATGACAATTTTTTTTTTTTTTTTTTTGAAAATCAATCACTAAGCACCAACTCTGATTTTGAATGCCAAAAATCCAGCGCGATATTATTTTAATATTTTTCCACTGACATGACTCGTCGGAGGTCTGTGTTAGCATAAAAAGCCCAAAACAAGGCCGTTCAACAAGTTCACCTGGCTGCACGATCCAAAACGACTTCCTTTAGCAAGAAAAATCAATTTCTTGCTGAACGACCAACAAGAAGGGGATGCGGAGGAGGAAAAAGGGAGCACAACGAGAGAGTGAAAGGAGATTTCCCTCCGGCTTCTTGTATGGGCAATTCATCAAAACCACCTTAAAGTCCGCTGCCAACAGAGTCGATTCCTTGAAAATCCCGACCACAAACCGAAGGCTCCTCGTATCCATTCTCGACCATGCATGACCGAATCGCGGTTGGTGTTGCTTCCTTCACCGGCTAAGCCCCTCGAGGCAGTTTCTGGAGCCATTTTGTTCTGAATCCGACATCCTCCTCTAGACTCTAGACTCGCCAGCCAAGTCCCTCTAGACTCCAGACTCGCCCTCTTTCCTCAACCCGTCAATCAGAGGTGTTAAAATGGGTCATTGACCAATTTATGGACCCATTTATAGTTAAATAAGTCATTAATGGGTCAAGCATTATTTTCAAAGCACCCATAATGGGTTTTAAAAACAAAGAGGCTAAGATATTATTTTCAAAGCACCCATAATGGGTTTTAAAAACAAAGAGGCTAAGATATATAGGTCTTAAATGGGTCTGCTCACAGACTCATTTAAGACCCATTTATCAACCCATTAACAATGAACCCATTTACAAAAAGAGACTCTCTTCTTTATTTTTAACTTTACAAAAATGTTTTTTATAAAAACCAAAATTATAATTATTTTTTATTTTAATTTTCTTTTCTTTTTCTTTCTTCTTCCTTCGATTGTCGGCACGGCGATGGCGGCGACTAGCTACGCGAGCCTCGAGCTCGCTTGCGTAGGGCGAGCTCGAGCTCGTTGGATCTAGCGAGGCGAAGGCCTCACCGACGCCCGGTGAGGCGGAGGTCCGGCGAGGACGAGCTCGAGCTCGCCGGATCCGGCGAGGTAGAGGCCTTGTCGACGGTCGGCGAGGCTCGAGCCTCACCGATCTGGCGAGACTCGAGTTCGCCAACGTCGAGTGAGCTCGAGGCTTGCCTGTGGCCGATCGCCAGCCATCGTCGTGGTTGGCGACCGGCCAAAGAAGAAGAAGAACAAAAAAAAAAAAAGAAAATTATATTTAAAAATAAAAAACTAATTAAAAATTTAATTTTTAAAAAATAAAAAAATAATTATTTAAAAAATTATAAAAATTATCCATTAAATTTGTGTTGTATAAAACTATTTTAGCAATACCATTTTTTTAAGTTTAGTTAAATGTTGTAAAAAAAAAGTTTAGTTAAATGGATCGGGTATGAGTCGGAAAATTTACATTATGCATAAATGGGTCATAAATGAGTTAATATGTTAATTTGAGTCGGACCATTAATAACCCGACGCGACCCATCCGTTTAACACCTCTACCGTCAATGAATCCGACATCCTCCTCTAGACTCGCGAGTGGTTCCCTCCTGCCTACACCCTCGTCACTCTGTTTGCCCCTCGCCACACTCGCTTCTCCTACGCTAAGCCTTTCGCCGCCCCCTCCTCCGGTCTCGAACCCTCTTCCACCTCCAACAGCCTCACTGCCTCCAGCAGCCTTGCGACAGGCATAGAAGCCTTGGTTTCCCCTAAAATCGCCCTTGGTGAGAAGGTGGCAGCTTGGCGTTGTTTGCTAAGGTTGTGATGCAGCTCGTATGTATGGGTGGCGACGGGCGAACGTCGATGAAGTGGCAACGGTGCAGTAGGGAGAAAAGAGAAGGAGAAAGACAGCAACAAAGGACGTGGAGGGAGAGGAGGAGAAATTACATGGAAATGCTATGTGGACCAGTTTTTTTCTTTAAAATGCCAACTCATATTAAAATTTTAATTATAAATACCGCGTACTTATTTTGGCATTTAAGTGATCATTTTTTCTCAAATTTGACATTTAAGTGATTCAGCGAAAACTTCTATCACTAAAATGAGAGCCGTACACAACTCTTAACACTGCTGGTATACTTCTCCCTGAAATGTTAGGTCACTGGTACAAATTTTGGTAAGAGGAAAAACAGTTTGGGGTATTGTTGCCTCAATGGAAAAAGTTTAGCATTTGTAAATCAGCAAACCGACAAGTATCTTTGAACTAATCCATCTTTCGACAAAAATAAATGGAGTTCAGAACACCACTGACTTGATGATTAAGAAAGGAGGGCATGTGGATTATAGACAGGGTACTCCTCATGCACATGGGTAGTTGTCTCAAGGCTGAGTTCGATTAAATAGGGTCAATTAGAAATTGCATGCATGTCTAGAAAGATATGTCTCCTGCTACCAAATATGTGTACAACGTAACTCCTACCGCTTTGAAACTCAAACCGAGAAATCCATGGCGTGAAAAGCTGTCCTCCAATGTAAATTAGAACTTAAAAGTTTGCAAAATATGGAGAGACAATGAGCTTCAGAGAATATCAAGGAAGCGAACCAAAACATATACCTGAGAGGCATGGTCAAATAAGTTGGCTTAGACAGGACTCTCCAGAATAGTTTCCTTGGCCAGGATTGCCTCGATTATCCACTTCTCACGCACTAACTCCTTACTGCATAGCCATAGTTGACAATGAAATTGACTGATAAACGGGATCAAATTGTCATATCAAAGCAACCATGCAAGTCAATATGCTGCTAAGGTCAATAACATTTAACGGCAGCCATAGAAAAGAAACCAAGCACCAAACAAACACAGTAGTTGCTCCGTTAATTTTTGTCATTTGTATCACTGGTATGTCAAAGCACAAAAATGAGGGGGAAAAGTTCCATATCCACAGTGAACGCATAATCATAAAAGCTGATAACCAAGTTGAAGGCCAAAAAATAGCAGGATTTTAATGCTCTTACCAAAATTGAGATCTTCTGGTTCCTCTAGCTGCTCTATAGCTGCAAAGTGACCCCCCGGCTCTTTTTCTTTGATGTTATAAGTTCACTATGAGGCACTAAAGGGGTGCCGTCCCACGAATAAAAAGAGCTCATATCCAAAAAGAGGTCCATTCACAAGACAAAAGCCATTTACATCCAAGAGCAGATTCCCCCAATTCCAAAGGTGTAGAAGTTTAAGCCAATTTTGGAATAGGATCTTGAATAGAGGACTCCTCCTCGGAAGCTCTCTTGTTCCACTCTTTCCAAGCTGACCAAAAAATCGTAAGTGGGGCTGATGATACCCACTCCAACTTGTGGCGAGGGATAACCACACCTTGCATGCCCAAAGTTCTTGCTCAATTGATCAGCTCTCACCCAACAAAGCCCCATAAAGGCGTAACGGGTTGCCCAAAGAGCACTCATCCAAGGACAATGAAGAAGGTGCGATATGGTTTCTTCCTCTCTGGCACTTACACCTAGAATATGAATGTCAACTTTCAATATATAGACCAATCTTTAGTGTGTTATTTAAAAAAAAAAAAAAAAAAAAAACAGTAGCTGCAATTGATCAGTCACAAACTGCCAGAATAGACAACTTACAGGAAAGGATCTACAATCTTAGTCTAAAATCTTATTGCTCATTTAGAAGCTTCCCAGAGTCTAAATCTGCTAGCACCGCTTAGTGCTGCTTTTAATGATGAAGATGATACTCACTTGGTGCACACGCTTTGACAATTACGGTCTCACAAAACTTGTCCACCTTGATTGCTCAAGTTAACTTCTGAGATTTAGCAGAAAAGTAGACTTCTCTTTCAGGAGAAAGATATGTCAATTCACGTTTTGGTCCCCCACTGTGCATGCCTGCATAAATTTCCTCAGGGAAACATTCCACTCCAATACAAACTCTCAAGGTGAATGACACTGCTTTTGGAGTTTTGTAATAGGTAGCAAAATAGGTCCCTTTCTTCAAATCATTGGATCCTCCAAACAACTTTAGGTCCAGAAAGATAAACTGCTTCGACTCTTTTCCCATCGTCATCTCTAGCCAGAGTCTATTCTCCCTGGAGATGTTGCACAAAGTAATCTCTAGTTGGATACCAACAGGTAAACCATGAATAAAATGAATTGGGTTTTCTGAATCATTATCAGGAACAGTAATTTCTGCAGATAAGCTCCGGAGTGTTCTTGAGAGCTCAAATTGCTTAAGAGAGAAAGCGTCAAGCATCTTCCTTAAGAAATGAGGAAGGGAAAACATGCCACCTGCAGCAGAATGAATATCAGGCATTGACTTCTTCAGTTCACATACGAAAGAGGATGGCTCGACATCATGTTCTTGTTGAAGGCACTCCACCTGTAACAACACAGCTGCCAGCCTTTTCAAATTAACAATATAGCCGCGGCCTGTCATTAATTTTGATAAATTCAATGTCAAGGAAACACTTGTAAGCTCCAAGAGGTACAACTCATCTTCTTTAGACAACCCTGTGAACCGGCACTTCATATCCCTGAGTGTCCTCTCTAGCTTTGCCAGTAGAATGTCCAGCTGACTAACTACTCTACAACACTGACCAACGGTGGAATGAAAATAGGACCAAACGCTAGCAAGGAACTTCAAAGTCCTCATATATTGTAAAGTGAATGCTAATGCTGGAGAATCGGTGCATTTTGTCTCTAGCGTCTCCAGCTCTTCCTCACAAATCCTATGAAAAGACGAAATTTTAAATCATTGTAGCAGGACCACCTCATACATATGCACAACTAGAAGAATTTGAAACATGCATAGGGCAGAGGGGACAGTAAATGATATGATTCAAGTTACGAGAATCAGGAACTCCAAAAGATTACAAGAACTAGGATTATGAATCAACACTGGGAATTTAAGGCAGCTTAGAAAAAGCGAAAATTAATTTTGAAAACAATGTCAATAGAGCAGAATATATTTAAAAGTTGGCCCCAATCAAAATAACATCTTAGTATTTTAAATAATGGAAAAAGTTCAGAATGACTTTGAAATGAATAGGTATATGTTGGTGAAAATTTGAGTTTCTTGATATTCAACAAAAGTCAAATACAAACATTCTAAGTTAAAGCAGAAAGAAAAAAGTTAGAAGAATAAGTAATACCAAAATACAGACGAAATCAACGTCATTACAGTGGTAGCCAAATAGGACCTGCATCATCACCCAAGGGAAGGCATGCAATCCAACTGCTATGTATTTGACTGAATAATTATATGGAACTTTCGTGCATGATCAATTTGATTGGGCACAGAATAATAAAATTTATTCCGTCATGTTTACAATAAATATCTTTCATTTTGGAAAAGAAAAATGATAAGAGACAAAGATCAACAAGGTTCAATCATTATAATGCCCAGACCTTAGAAAGCAGTTCTACAACAATCCAACTCCCAGCCTCTATCAGTTTCCTAATTAATAATCCTCTTAAACATCAACTGCCAATTGATCTTTTATAAAACTCCATTGGTTTTCATGTGGGAAAATAAACAACGAAATAAGCTTAAACTATGATTTTTTTTTAGACCAGCCAAGTAACAACTTGAGTAAGACAGGGAGATGGACATCACAATAAGTAATGATTATCAAGTATTCATGTTCAAGTTTCATCAGACATCAGCAGTTTTCTTCGGCCAAAATTTTATCAGTAGTATTAACAGGAAAAATTTAATATTGCATCTGAATGCTGGTTGGAGGATATTAATCCAAACAACTTTTGCAGAAACTGCCAACTCAATTTCATAATAGGTGTAAAGAAAGAAAGACCCTGTAATATTACTACCTCAAAATCTTCAGTACTTCATTTGTAAAACCTGCTTTTACCAAAGGCCAGACGGCTTTGACCTTGGTAAAGATACCATTCAGGGACTCGGTTATATCATCATGAATCTGTAGCTGTTTTGCAGTTAACTCTGGTTCCTCATTTGGCTGCCAGAATTTCCGGGCATACATCTTCTTGTGCTCAGAGCTAGCTTCCCCCAGGGGAAACTGATCAAGATCATTTTGGTTGCTAGCTAAACTTGCAGCCCCATCTTTACCCATATTTGCTAATATCTGCTGTCCGAATTCAGAAATGTTATCTTCCATGCAGCTACTGCCCTGAGAAAGATATGTAAAAAGGGCATTTTGACTAGTAATATCCCCAACAGCATGAGAGATCCTCCCCAAAAGGGTAACTGCATAAGAGAAAACTCTCTGAGGAATTTCACCAACATTTTTTTCAGCAAAGGTAGGGGCTGAGATGGATAATACAAGCAAAGCAGCTACTCTGGCACAATCGAAGCTCAACTTGCCATCCGGAGAAGGCTCTATCTGATCCAAGGAACAGAAAAATTAGGTAAAAATTAATAAATCAAGATAGTACAAGGGACTAGAGGATTATATGAAGCTTAAAAGCAGCAAATTAACTGCAAATGAAGATTAAGATTCTTCCAGTTGATGACCAATTCTATCATATGATTTCAACATTTACAAGCCACTCTATTAAGTTGAAGGTTACCTAAAGCTACACACTTCTAATCCAAGCCACAGGAAACTTAAAAAAAAAAAAAAAAATCACATACCAACAGTTTAAATGAATTAAAGCAGTTTTAGATGCACTTGCCAGTTTTAGCCCTCGCTCCTCCCTCCCTCCCTCTCCCTCTCCCTCTCTCACACACACATAGTCACGCCTTTTCAGACCTTTTCCTAGGCTCTAGTGGCCTCATATTGATGTATTCAGAACTCAATAACTGAAAAAAGAAACGCTCCTCAGAGAGAGAGAGAGAGAGAGAGAGAGAGACCCACTAACCTCATGAAAAACTTCATTGATGAAGCAAGCTACGAAGTTCCCATGCCGTTGACCAACATGGAAGAGTACTGAGAATATGTCGACTTCATCCTGGGAGGCATAGAATTTGCAGATTAGAAATTCTTCAAGCCTTAAGTGACAAGAAGATCGAAGCACTAAACTAGAATTAAAAGAATAAATATACAGCACCAACCTTTTCTATTGAAGCTTTGAGATGTAAGATGAAACAAAAGATTTAAAATTCATTTAAGATAACAAACCTGAGGATATGTCTCCAGATTCTTTATAAGGCCATTAACAGATAATTTAAGGAGCTCCCGATCGCGCAACTTCACAAATTTCAGTATTTTCCTTATTGCAGCTCGTACCAGTTCATTTTTATCAACAAGAGCTCCAAGGAACTGCAAAATCAATTGAACTTACAATTCAGAAAATTCCGTATGTATAGATCTCAGCTGGCAATGCCTGCAATAGAAATAAAAAGAATGGATTCAGCTCACCATGTGCATGTGCATTACTTCCAAATTAAGATGATCACAGGTTGCCATATGATGCATCGTTTCCAGAGCTTTTAAGCGGACAATCACTGAATCGTCATTTAGCATATCCATCAGCAAACTTATAGCTCCAATGGCAAACTCAGAAGAAATCATGCACAACCTTTGCATGGAGTGGCATACAGACCTTCGGACCTTTTGCATTCACCACAAACAGATCCCACTCATTAAAGCAATCACAGAAGAATAATGCTAAAATGCCTACAAAAAAGGGACAGATAGAAAAGAAGCAAATAAAGAAAAACCTATTTGGAAGATGAAATTTGGCATATAACAACACGTATACTTGAGTTGGAAGAAGAAAACTACAGGGTGTTTCTAATGCTCACAGCAGCATAAACAAAGTATTATGCATGTTGACCAGCTTTCTTACCAAATTAAACTTTCTTATGGGAAAAACAACCGAGTTGCTTAATCTCAGTGCCCACAAGTCTGGATATTGGATCTGCATATCCATGTCCCCCTTTTTTTTGGTTCTTGCTTTTAATTGTTCTCTTATTTTGTCAGATGTGTTTTATTTACTAAATTACATTAGATTGACATATAGAGCTTGACTACAGCAATATGCATGTTTGCATATCTGGCCTTAAAGGGAATTCTTCCACCAATGTAAATGGTCCCAAATGATCATCCAAACAAAGAAAGATTATTGTTCTTTGATTGCTGTAGAGTTCAATTAAAGAGTTAGATATGCTCTGGATCCATAATATTAGTGTGCACGCATAAGAGACCAATCTCAGAGATCATGCTAGTTAAGACCGTAAGTGAATTTTGCACATCAAAGGCATGAAACAGAAGGCATGGATATAATTACGTTTTCATCAATCATGGAAGCTAATAGTATAAGTCTATAGCATTACCCAAAGGACTTAGACAAATACAACTGAATTGTACAATGCAAGAAGGCAGTTCAATTAACATAAAGTGATTTTACATAGAAAAGATATCATTCCTGTACAAATGAAGTCAACAGATTACCTCATAATATTCATCTTCAAAGCCATGCACTAAAGCACCCGCAGCACTCGATGCAGACAGTTCAACTGGTCCTGTAGATTGACACACAGATCTGTTCTCTTTCATACTACCTAGGACCTTTTTAGATAAGCTTTGCAACAGATTCTTCAAAGAAACAGTTTGGGTCTTCCCAAGGGCATCAAATGCTTCAACCCTAACCTCCATACTCATATCTCTGACCATTGAACAAAGCTGATGACCACATGATCCAGAAAACTAGTTACACAAGCTATCTTAGAGACCATAATCTTTCATGTAAGTAAAGATAAACATACACTTCAAAATGACAACACCACATTTCAGAAAGCTCAAGCTAGAACATTGTAATATGTGCAGATTAGGTCTTAGCAAGTCAAGCAACTTACCTATCTTGAACATAAGTAGTAGTTCATGTGACCACTTGACAAGTTCAATTTTGCTCATACTTGACACCAACCCCATGAACCACATGCCTATTTTGAGTACTCCATCCACTACAGTTTACGCCAAGTATGTTCAGCTGTTGTGTCCAACTCAAGTAAAAATAAACTTCAACAAATCTCCAACTTTTATTAATAAATAATAGTTGTAGCAAGTATCAACTTCTTGAGTCGAGTGAAATTCACCAATTGACGTTGCTTTTTATCGCAGAATAGACAAAATCGGTCAATTTTATTAATTAATTTAAGGAAAACATGAAGAGAATACAAATGTCAGGAAAAGTGTTATATAAACAAATTAATTTTCAGATTATCATAAGACTAAGCATAAACTGGTCGCATCTCCTTGGCGTTCCAACTGACCATCTGATAACGATAGAAATTACGATCACTTATCAGGAACAACCAGATTAGAAGCAAAAACAGATCTGCACAGGGAGAATTTCAATAAAACCGAGTTTCATAATTAGACATGGTCCCACAAGAAGCCAAACTCACGTGGTAAAGCCACTTCTAAATATGCCCAAAATATATATTACTCTCAGGAAACACCAGTGAAACTTGAAATGAAGCTCTGAAATGTTGTTTTTGACATTATCTGGGCAACTAATATGCTCCCTATTTGCATATTTATACGCTTGAAGCATACTAGTGCTAAAATGTATATCCCCATGGGTGGTGTTGACCAAGTACACAAGAATGATTACTGATTGCACAGAAAAGAAACATGAAATCTAGAATAGAAAATCTTGATTGCTTGAAGATATGCTTGATTTTGGTTCAGTGGAACCATGTAAATTAATGCAAATAACTCCTATAAGAACACATCGTCCGTGCAATATCAGAACACTTGAACAGATAACGCTTGAAGTACACATTTTGCAACTAAAATCTAAAAGCTTTAATTTCAGGAACAAAAATAAGTGCCAAATTCCCAACATCCTCCGCCCCACCTCAAATTGGCAAGTTAATTACTTAAACACATGGCTTACTGTTGAGCAAAATTCCTCCAGCCCCTTTTGCCTTAAGGAAACAACAAGAGCAGAGTATTCGCAAGCCTACCCGAATAAATATTGCATCCGACTGCTCTTTCTTTTCTGTCCCCTGCATAAATGCTACAAGAATGTGCCCCCAGTCACAGACCTAAATAAACACCCAACACGGAATCAATGAGTGGCAACTTGTATATAGTGCAGCAACTAGCAAAGTGATATCCCCATGTAAACTGGGAATCAACTATTTAATGGACAACAAATTCTCATAATGTCAGCACCAAATCATATTCTAGTAAAGATTTATTTAGAAGAACAATAATGGCCGAAGGGCGGCAATGCATCTCCAATTGATGACTTTGGTATGATAAAAAAATTCAGAGCACTAACTCAAAGAGAAATAAATGAAAACAAAATGTCCGAACTTGAGTATATAGGTTTGACATAATTCTTTTGATTGGTACTCAGTGTTTACGAAGAATAAGAATGAACTATTTTACTTCCAAAATACATATAAATTCACCATCTAAATCCAGGTCTCAGGTTTCTATCCCAGACGTCTGACAATAAGCACTAAGTTACTCTTATAAACAGTTTTCCAAATAGAACTGTTTTGATCCTTGGAACAAACTACCAAACAGTTAAAGTTTAAATGTCAAGTAGTTTGAGTCTACCTCTTAGTACTGCCATGAAAACTCTGACGATTCCATTACATAGTACTAAACAATCAAAAAGCAAACTTTACACATCCTATTATCTCACCGTTCGAATGGCAGCACACCTTACACAAGCTTCCACATCGCCTAAGAGCTCCACAGCACGATAATAGCATCCTTCAACAAGGCCACGATCCTCAAATGCACTCGACTTGCTTAGATTCACCAATCCGTCCAAAGCAGCTTCCCTAACACATGGATAAGGATCCTTCGTGAACCCTAAGAAAACAGTCACCATCACATGAGGCCGCACGCCGAACCTCTCGGCGTTTCGAAGGAGCCATCGCCGCACAGACACGGAACGATCGAAGCATAGCGAGACGAAGAAACTGTCGAACTGGCCATCCAAGGAAGAAGACAGGGCCTCATCTCGCTCTGCTACCAGCGCGATGGCGTCGAGAGACTCGGCCGCGACGCGCGCCGACTCGGACGAGAGCAGGCGCGAGCGTACGCGGTCGAAGACGACGTGCGAGAGGCCAGGGCGGCGGGAGGCGAGCTCGGAGAGGAGCTTGAGAGCGGGAGGCAGCAGGAGGGAGCCGCGACCGTGCTCGAGATGGCGACTTAGGGCTTCGAAGATGGAGGTGATCAAGGAGACCGGAGTCGAAGGGTTGACGACGAGAGATCTTAGGGAAGCGAGGTTGTGGCGCGAGAGAGGAATACTGGCGAAGCTTGTTAAGGGGTCCACAGAGCATTCGCCGGAGCTGGCCGACGGCGGTTCCATTGGAGTTGGGAGGTGATGCTTGCTTGCTTGCTTTTTGCTCTGCAACTGGGAAGGAGGAGGAAGAAGAACGGCGGGAACCCAAAGGGCTTTTTGCGTGGGCCAGAATTTAATGCGAGCTCTCTGGGCCAATGATCCAGCCCGATTTAGTAAATGGATGGGCGGATCCTTTTCTTGTCGGGTTGAACCGGCCCTTTAGAACGAGCCCGACGATAAATCAAGAGGAAAAAAACATGGCATGCTTGTATCGCTAAAAATAACTAGTCATTGAAAAATATTTTTATTATTGATAATAATTTACGTTTATTCATTTTTATAAGTGATATAAATGATCGTTCTTAGAAAAATATTTTCCAAATTATTACTATTATGTGAAATAAACGGAGCAAAATTTCATTTTGGAATTTTGAGGTGAATATTGGTGGTCTTATGGTCGAGGAGTGAATACTAGATACACGATGTCTTCAGCCTAAGCCAATTAGGTTATTAACACATGTTCAGCCAGCAAGAATGATCCCCTTTAACCCTAATTGCACATTTGGTTTGGAGTTGCCAAATTGCGAAACACATTTACTTGGTTTATTATAACAATGAAAAGGTGGTTGGTGAGTTTTTCCACAATGTAAAATGTGAAGAAGTAATATTCTCGATTTAACCGAGATTAGTGGACTCCGATTGTTAGGATATGGTTCATAGTCCCCATCAACTGTGAAGGGTCAACACCCTATGACTCTAGAGGTTGAGTTTATATTTTATTGGTAGTTTGGACTCGGACTCATGAATAGCTACTTATATATATATATTCTAATTGAATGATGTAATAGAGAGGTGCGAGATATTAATTATAATAGAACCCTCAACTAGATGTAGTCCTAGTCTAAAGGTGAACTAGGATAAAATCTTGTGTCTTAAATTATCTTTCTATTTTTTACTCTTTATTTTTTTTCTTTTTTTGTGATTGTATGCGAATCCCAATATTTATAATTTCTAAATTAAACCAGGTTAGGGAAGGGTGTTCTAGTATTGTGTTTTGACTACAGAAGAAGAACAAGCCGATCATCATTGACGAGCAATTCACTTTTGATTAAGTACATGATCTACGCACTCCTTTAGTAGAAATGACTAATGTATTCTGAGCTTATTTCTTATGAAAAATATTTTTCCTTTGTGTGGCTAAAGAGTATGTTTGAATCTCGATATCAAGAATGCAAATTCTTCTCATGTTCTTGCATTGCTCATCAGGATTGGTTTTGTTTTTAGCTCGTCATCAATTCATAGTACGTGAGGAGTCGAGTGATGATTACTTAAAGGCTCATCATTTCATGGAATAGGATTAAGTGTCTCCTACTTTAGTCTCATTTGTTGTCTCCATCATAGAACCGCAACACTAAATCCATCTAAACTCTAATCCCCACTGCACCTGATACAATCCCGCAAGAAAACCCTAATACCCAAGATGGGATAGACCGCATATCATCGTCCTATGCACCGGGACATACGACCATCGCTCTCCTCTCCTCCCCTCTCTCTATCCAAATTCTCCTCCATGTCCGCCAAGCTTTGGAGTTGTTGTCCTCTAGCCAGCTAAAGAAGGCTCACCGTGGTGTTTTGCTCGGCCATGGCAACGAGCCGGATGTCCATTGAGAGAGAGAGAGAGAGAGCGAGAGAGATCCGAGGGAGACTCGCCATTAGGGAGCTGGAGCAACAGAGATCGAAGATCGGGAGGGTGGCGGAGGCTACGGTGGCGGTGCGACTGATATAAAAAGAGGAGAGAGTGGGGGGGATTTTATAATTTTTGATCATGTTTGGGTGACTATAAAAATGAGGTATCCACCTATCATCATCCGAGGTACTAGATAGCCCATGGAAATAGAGGTGGAGACAAGTATATGTGTGCGAATGATTCATATGTTCGATCGATTCTTCGTGCACTTGAGGTATCACCACTGTCCCATATCACTGAACTTTAGTCTTCATTGATTCTCTCTCCAACATATTCTTCTTGTCTGCGTTTTTTCTTCCTTCTATATTCTTCTCTGGAATTGAACCTTGGACTCCACTACCTCTCTCTCTCTCTCTCTCTAGTTGAAAAATTTTAATTGTTTTAATTGTTATATATATGACTAGCAACTCAAAAGACGTACCTAAACCATGCAACTCCTATGACTAGCAAAACTAAATCCTTCGAATGGTAATTATAAAAACACATATACAAACTCCAGAGTTGATAGAGCCCAAAAGGTCCCTTGTTGACCATTCTCCCCCTACAAGTTGGTAGTTGTAGAACGTGAAAAAGAATAGAAGGTATGGTGTGAGCAAACCATAGCTCATTAGGCACTACAAATGCAAACTAGAGCTACCATTATATATATATGTACGTATGAGTAATGCATTAAAACACACATTTACTCATATCTCATACACTGTGTACATAAGGCAGGCAAAAGATGAGTTTATATCATTTCATTTTAACTTTGCATGTACAAGAAATACTTGTTTAATCAACAATATCAAAACAAATATAGTGGTTCAATCCATCGATTAATTTAGTTGCCAATTGTTAGATCCCTAGCCACACGTAATTTCCCTTAACAAAGTCTACCAAGCTTTCTCTTGTAACATAGTTCTTTACCTACATTGGCCGTTGATGGCCTAAGGAGGCGCCTTGAACATGTCTTAATTTTCAAAAGAGTGTTCTCAAAATCATAGATACTTTCTTAAAAGCTAATTTTGACTTTTCACAACCAAATATTTTATATGAATGAAAGGACGAAAGTACCTATGTTAGTTTCAAAATTGACCATACATCATTAGTTAACTTGTTATCCAGTTAATTGCACATGCATGTACATCAGAATGAGGGCTCATGCATAATTTGCCACACCATAGCATGTAACGCTCAAGGCACACGAAATCATGCTGGGATGTAAAATGATGCGAAATTTTCTTTCGATTACATCTTCGAAAAAATCAACATTGCATTCAATATAGTAGAAAGTTATTTGATAATTGCATTTTGGGCATTCAACTGAAATTTGTGGTTTAGAAAGGGCATTCTCGAGGTGTTAAACCTTCCCCACACGTAACCAAACTTAGGGATCACAGGTTTTTTTGGTGTCTCGTGAAATTACTATTTTGTTCACATGTGCACCTGCGTCTCCCTTCACCCTAGATTTTAAAAGGAATGGTTGATATTGAATCCATTACAATGTTATTAGTCCAAAACCCTGATTTTCAGATTTTCGATTTTTCCCATCAAAACGCTTTAGCGTTTTACCTTTTCTTCTGACCACGGGCTAGCCGATAGGGAGGCTCTACTCTACAACAAAGACTCATTTCTTTCATAGAAATAGGGGGAAATTTCAAATCATCCCCTCATTTTATTAAATAAATGACTGAAATTGACCATGTCCAAATAAAGGTATAAAGTATCATCATTTTCTTAAATAAAATATTAAAGTAGAATTTGTTTCAAATAAGGATTTGAAGTAGTTATATCAGTTTTAAATAAGTGCATGACTTTCCAGTTGGTCGAGGTATTCTCGTCCTTTATGTTTTTTTGAATATTTTTCCTTTCTTTTTCAGGTTTTCCCTTCTTCTTCACTCATGGGTAGTCCCGGCTATTGGCAATGTCCAAAGAGAGCTGAGCAAGGGTCGCCCTCACTAGTCACATGTGAGGGTATGCCTTGCTTGGGCGAGGTGACCTTTGTCCTAGGTGAGGCCATCCTCGTTGGCCATAGGCGAGACCGGCCCTTGCCAAATATGGGTGAGGGTTGCCTTACCAGCACTAGTGAGGGATGGCCTTGCCTCAACGAGTCGACCCTCGCCCTTGAAAGCTACAGGTGAGGTTGACCCTTGCCAAATCTAAGCAAGGGTCACCTTGCTGGCAACTATGAAGCATGGACATGTTGCCCGTGCTTCATTGTCGTGTCCGACACATGTCGGAGCGTGTCGGACACGTCGACACGCGATCAACTTTTGCTTGACACACATGTCCGGAAGACGATGGAGGGTGGAGGTGAGGGCGAGGGAGTAGAGACGAGGCCGTGAGCAACGGCGAGCCCGCGATAGCTAGAGACGGCCAGAGAAAGAGCATAGACTGAGGCAAGGGCCACCACTGTGATGCTACGATGGATCAGCGACGAGGCTGCAGCTACGGGGGAGAAAGGGCCGAAGGCGAGGCGGTAAACGATTGTGATGAGGATTGAGAGCAAGTAGAGATTGAGAGGAAGAGGAGAGGAAGGGTGTCGTGCGGCGAGGAGGAGGAGGAGGAGAAGGATCGAGAGGAAGAGGAAAGGAAGGGGTCGTGCGGCGAGCGGCAAGGAGGAGGAAGTAAAGGAGCTAGGGTTTTTGATAAGAAACTCAAAAAAAAAAAAGGGAGACTCTAATAAGCCAGTAGTGATGGCGTGACTTTTAATTTTGGGGGGAGGGGAAGTGACAACCTGTCTGTTAGGTGGTGGGGAGGGAAATAAAAATAAATTTGGGGGTGAGGGGAAATGGACGAGGGAAAGAAGGGAGTGGGGGTGAACCCCAGTGGAGATTTTTTTTAATCGGAAAAATAAATAAATGAGATTAAAAAATAATTTCGAAAAATAAAAGTACTTAATTTGAATTAAATTAATTAAAAATAAAAATATTCATTTAACATACAATGTGTCCCAACGTATCGGAATTCTTTATTTTGAGAAATGACGTTTCGTGTTGTGTCCTGTCATGTCGCATGTTGGTGCTATTTAGGCTAGCAACCAGCGAGGGTTGCAACCCTCGCCTAGTGGCCGGCAAGGTCATTGAGCCCTCGTTGGGAAAAAAAAAGGGAAGAGAAAAGAGAAAAGAGAAAATAATAATTTAAAATAAAATGGTCTTTTGACAAAAATACCCTTTAACAAATTGGAATACTTAACCAGTCGGTAGCTAATAAGATTAGACCCTTATTTGAAACTACTATAACTACTTCATACACATTTGATACCGATACAGTTATTTCAGATTTATTTGACATAAAGCCCATGTCAAGCTCTTATTTGAAAAAATTGTGGCATTTTAGGTTTTTGTTAATTAACTTGATATAATCAAACGATAAAAGCTATATTCTTCATATTTTCTTTTTTTATATCTTTTTTGACTTAGCAAAAATCACTTATATATATATTCTCCTATGTAAGTTAGACTTCAATTCTCACCCAAAAAAATTTCTGACTAATGATAGTAGAGAGACATTTATATTTCAAACTATGACTCGCACCCTTCAATCTAAGTTCTGGCTCCCTTGTTGTCTGTGACATTTTGCCTACATGAGTCTACAGACCAGACGTGCATTGGCACAGGATGTCTCTCTCAAAACACCACCGGATAGCTAGTGGAAACAGTGGACAAGACTATAGGAAAACTAGCTCCCGTGGAAAACTAGTCCCTGTGCAGTAGTGAAACCTTTCCATGGTTCTTTTTCAGCTGTCCACTAAAACGTGCACCATGCGAAAATTGGAAACATCGAAAAGAAACACCTAATCATTGCAAAACTTTTTCAGTGGTTCTTATTTCATGGATGTTTGAGGTGTTCCTATCCTGAAATCCGATAGAAACGTCTCTTAATTCAAATAGACTGATAAGATTCTATTGTTTATTTTAACATATCGATACTTATATTTCTCGCTCTCCTAATTTTTCTTTATATATTTTTTCTTTTCCGAAAAGAGAAAATACTCTCTAGGTATTTTATGTCTAAAGGTTGCCGAGGTCCGTATATTGTCTCTGATGAAGCAATTTAAAGTCATAATAAAGATCGAGCTGGTGGAAACATTGGATAAGAAAGTAGGAAAACTTGTTCCGGTACAAAAGGAAAACCTTTTTGTGGCTCTTTTTCAGCTGTCATTTCAAAATTGTAGTGGAACAAAACCGTGCAACATGTGAAAATTGGAGACATCGAAAAGAAAGACTTAGGGTGCGTTTGGTAACGTTTCGTTTAAAAATTGTTTCGGGAACGAAATAAAAAAAAAAGTGTTTGCCAGTGGAACAATTTTGAACAAAAAAACGCGTTTGGTAAACTTCCGAAATATAAAAAGAATAGAAACACATTTGGTAAGTTTGTATAATTTTTTTATTTCTTTTAATTTTTTAATATTTTTATTTTTATTTTCTATTTTCTTTCTTATTTTTCTTATTTATTTTTCCTTTTTTTCTTTTTTTCTTATTTATTTTTCTTTTTCCTTTTTTTCTTCTTTTGGCCGGTCGCCGGCCTCGGCCATGGCCGGCGACCGGCCGACGAGGGGCGGCGGCCTCGCCCGGCCACGGCGAGGCTCGCCGCCGCCGGGCGAGCTCGGCCTCGCCGGATCCGGGCGAGATCGAGCTTGCCCGGCCCAGCGCGAGGTCGGCCTCGCCGCGCCGGGCCGACGGTGACCCGAGCCACATTGTCGTCTCCCTCCACCGCATCGGCGACCGCGCTCGACGCCTCCTTGCCGCCACCGCATCGGCGACCGCCCCTCCGCCTCACGCCCGATCGACGCATTGCGGGTCTCGAGCCTCCGTTCACCACCGCCGCATCGATCTCACCGCGCCGTGACCCACGACTTCGAGATCCGCTCGATCGTCGACCCCGCGCCGGCCCACGACTCGACCGGCCGTCCTCGCCGCTCCGCTCCTAGACGTCCGCCGCTCGAGACCCCACGGCCGAGCTCCGCACCGCAGGCCGCCGCCGCCGCCCGGCCGACCCGCGACCCGGCTCCGTCACCCGCTCGCAGTGGAGACGCTCGCGGCGGCCGCTGTCGGCGCGGAGAGGACGACGGTGGAGAAGCCGGATGGTCTCGAGACGAGAGGCGGCTGTCGGCGCCGGAGAGTGGGAGGCGCCGGAGAAGACGACGGTGGAGACGCTTGCGGGGAGGAGAGGCTCGCGGGAGAACACGATTTGTTTCTTTTTTGTTCTTCAAATATGTTTGAAATAAGAAACAAGAATTTCTTGTTTCTTATTTCTGTTCCCTTTTGTTTTGGGAACAAAAAACAAAAAGGAATGTAAACGCACCCAAACGTGTTTCTGTTCCTTTTTTGTTCCCAGGAACAAAAAAACAGAAATTTTTGTTCCTAGGAACAGAAACACGGTGCAAACAAACGCACCCTTAATCATTGCAAAACTCTTTCATTGGTTCTTATTTCTCATCTGATGTCTTTCGCTTTCTATTTCTTAGGAAAATGCTTCTTCGTTGTTTCCAATTCTCACGTGTCAACTCAGCAATGAGCCAGTTTGCCAACAATTTCAGCTTTTTATAAGAGATAGTGGACCAAAAGTTCTGGGCAAATGCGCTAAAGCATGTTCCATCCTTTTTCGAAGAGATGGCATTTCTACTGCGCCCAGATACTTAGGTGACATGCTTTTATGGTTTAATAGAAGAAATTGACTCCACAAATGCTACATCATCCATTTCTTCTATTTCTCAAAAGATTATCTTATAACAAATATGCTTAACTTTGGAGAAGATATGTGTATAATTTTTGTTTTCTGCATTGATCCATTCCATATGACACGAAGGGAACATGTCATACATGCTACGCGGTCCAATCCGAAATTTATAAATCACTTTGACACAAACAAAAACTTTTGCTTTGCACACACATCGATAATTCTAATATCTTTGTGTGTGAACTCATCTGCGTATTAAAATATATAGAATGTTATCATCATAAAATATAGGGTGATTGTTGAGAAAACTTCTTACTTATTTTGAAGGTTATATAATATTCTACGAGAACTAGTATGTATATTTGAGTGTGTAGAAGATAATTTTTTTTACATACGCTAGTTCATACGCCGATAATGTTACAAAAGAGCATCTATGTTAGTGGTAAGCTTCCTTGCTTTGTGAATGGTGAACGAGATGCTTAGTGGAAAGTCTTTGAGTTGAAGGACCTTTGTACTTTGGTAAACAAATGAGGGACATGGACCAACAAGGTGTTGGACGAATTAAATAGAAGTACAACAATTTGGATAGCATGAGTGCATCAATATGAAAGTCGAAAGTGAAGGGTGGCCAACTGTATGAAGAGATTTTGAGATTACCTATTTGGTGAATTGGGGAATTATTATGCGATAAATTTGAAAGCTCCATCACCTTTTTTCTATTTTTTCTTATATTAACAAGTGTTGGGATGGGATTGTTAGACATTTTATATATTAAAAATTGTTAATACCATGAAAAATCCTAAACCGGTACACTAGTGACAAATTTTCTCAAAATAGTACACTTATGATAACTTTACCCTCAGTTAGTTTATATTAAATTTTACCATTAAATTACTTAGTTAGATGGCATGTAACAACCGACATGTGTACTAGCTCGAGAGTTTTATCCTCTATTTATCACGTATGTATTAGTTTTTAATTTAATTTGACGGAAACTAACGAATGATAAATTTGTTATAAATGTACCACAATTTGAGATTTTTTGTTGCTGAAAAATTAGTTTTTTGGTAAATTTGTCCTATGTGTACTAGTTTGGATTTTATAGGTCAAGAAATCAGTTCAAAATAAATTTGTTGCAATTATACAGTTTGAAGATTTTCGTGGTGTTAACCTTATAATGAAAGAAGTTCCAATATTAAAATGCCTATTACTCATCTAGCATAGAATTTAGTACATTGTCATAATATTCTAAATTTAGTTATCTAACAATTACTAGGAAATGACTCGCTATTCTTTTTATAAAAAAAGCAAATGGGGTGAAGAATAAATATATAGTGCTTAGACCGTCCTAGTAGATATGTGGCATGTAGATGATCATTGAACGGACTAAGGAAAAAAAGAGCCGGATCTGACCATCTACATGTTTATGCCTCACAAGTTTGGGCAAGCTAAGATTGTTTGTGTCTGGAAAATTTGTATCAGGAATGAACCAACCGTGGCTAGTCTACTAGCTGAACTCTCAATAAAGCTCCGGTGGAATGTTCATTTTGTCTCGAAGTTACTCGACATAATCGGTGATCTGAAAGCAAGAGGTTGACAATCCAATCACTACTATCACAACGAGGTGTTGGAGTTTCAAAGATTCATCCTCATAAAACCAAGCCTTGGAGTAGTACTTCATACGACTAGCACCACCATGAATCAGCTTAGAATTATTTCAGTAGTTACTTGCGATCCGTCATATCGCTTTATGAGTTAGCTTTTACATGTATTGTTTTGTTCTTGTATGGATAAGTGCGTGCACGTGTTTTGTAATTCTCCTCGTGCGGTGTGCTCGTAAGACCACCAACCTTATGGCTCTGTCCCTAATCATTCCCTTCACAGGATGTACCATGGACACACGATCATTCAAAGTGGAATTTCATGTGACGCACAATTCATCGTCCTCTCGCAATCACGACGTTTTGAATTTAAGCGCACGCGCTACCCTTATCAGAGACATGGTTTCGAAGGGAGCTCCGGACAGAACTATAAAAGAAAACCTCCGGACGGAGCCAAGCATATCTCCGCCGCCAAAGGAGAAGCAAAGCCACAAGAGATCGGAGGGAGAGAAGATGCCTTGCCTTTACATCTCCACCAACGTGTGCCTCGACGGGGTAGACACCAACCCTCTCGTCGCGGAAGCCACCAAAGCTTGCGCTTCAATCATAGGCAAACCCGAAAATGTATGCTCTCTCTACTTCACGGCGTACGCTGTCACTATCAGTGCAACGAAAAATGTTTTGCAAGCGGCTTATCCATTATATTAAGGGGTTGTGATTACTCGCACTTTCATTGAACTCCAAATCAATGGTGGGTGAAACGCCTGTGAAATTTTATGCTTACGTTGGTGGTGTCTCCTTCATCATTGGCACTGACAAATTACTACTGGGTGTTTCACTTTTGACTATTGTTATAAAGATAAGCATTGCTAATTATACTAAATCTGATCTGCAAAAATCATTATACTAATTGATTTGTTAAATTGAAAGTGGGCGTCTAAATACATCATCATATCATGTCAAACCCCCAGTAGTAATTTGTCACTTATCTTAAAGTATCGATTTTATCTAGTGTTCCAGCAAAGCCCTGCAATGACCTAATTATGCAGATGTATTCAGCAAATTGGTGTTGAAAATGATTACTTGTTCAAATATCCACTTGCATCAACTATCTCACTCGGGAAGCTAATTTTGTAGATCAATATTTAAGGGCCCACGTGACGAAATTTCTGTTTTTCTATTTCTTTGTTTTTTTTCCTGGAACAAGTTCAAATTAAAAATCCATTTAATAACATAATTTCATTTTTCTATTTTTGGAATAGATTTCTATTCTAAAAATAGTTTGGAGCAGAAATCAGAAACTAAAACTTTTAGCTTTTCTATTTTTAAAACAAAAGTAAGAAATAAAAACTCTTCTTATCATTCACTCTCATCACCACCCACCGCCCACCCGTTGCCTCTAGAAATAGAAATTTTATTTTGTTATTAAACAAATTTCCATTCCAAGAACAAAAATTTTGAGTGGTTATCAAATACATTTTTTTACTCAGAAACTAGTCCAAAGAATAGAAATTGAGGAATCAATTTATGGCTATAAATTAATTTTGTTCTAGAAATTTTGTCATGCATGTCCTAAGTATACCTAGAATTGCTCTCTGTATGTTTTTCTCATTGTGAAGGGATATAAATTATTATGTAAAGCTTTGACTGCATGCATGCTGTAGTACATAATGGTGATACTCAAGGGATCGTTGGACATTACGCTTGCGGGCAACAGAGAACCAGCTGCATACGGTGAAATCGTATCCATTGGGGGCATAAACTCCCAAGTGAAGAAGAGGCTGATCGATTCAGTCGCCAGCATCCTCCAGACCAATCTATCCATTCCAAGGACTCGTTTCTTCCTCAAAGTCTACGACACCACAGCGGGACGTGTTCCTTCCAAGCTGTGAAATCTTGTAAGGAAATTGTAGCCACATGTACCACTTGGATGGTGCATTATGTCGGAATTATCAAGACTGGTAGAGATGCACTAAGCTCTTGATGAAGGAGCATTAACTATTGGGGCACCACTCTCCTCATTTGTCACAAACCCAAATAAGAAGTGCTGAGTTGTGTTCATCTTCATCTCTGCATTTGAAGTTTTATCGTTGTTAGTCAATCAAATTATTGAGGTCTACCATATGATGATTTAGTTTAATGTCATGGAAATGTGATAGGGATATGTATCTTGAGAATATTAAACTATAACTCCGTCCTATATAAGCACTTGATTTTGATAGCACGGAGAGGGACTCGATGAAACCCTAGTTAGGGTTTTTTTTTTTGGTCGTTTCTACTCTAATCCTACTCTAACACACACTCTCAGACTTTTGCCCTACTTCCTTGCAGGGCGTGGGAGTCGAAACTCACTCCTGAAATGAAATCGTCTTCACCCCAAGCCCCCCTGAGAAGGTGGGGATTTGAACCCCCCACCCCCCTTCCAAGTTGGAAGGGTGGACCCTAGTTAGGGTTTGAAGATGGGCTTTCTCAGGCTTCCAAGTTTAAAACCCTTTTAAAGCTAATACAAGATCGGATAAGGGCACCACGCTAAGTCAACCCAATTTGACTCCTCTACCTAAGTGGAATCAAAGTCGGAGATTACCTTTAGTAGGCGTCCTAAAAGAAGAGAGTATTAGAACATATGTCCCAAGCATGAATTTGTAATAAAAGCTAATCCAAATCGAAGTGTGTGGAAGTCCGGTCCACATCGGCGGACATTGATATATGCTTTGAAAATGGGCTTTTTCAGACATCCAATTTTAATACCCTTTTCGAGCCTGTGACTGGGGTTGGGATGCTCGGCCTGCAATGTTCGGTCTAGGCTACTTTTACAGAAGCTTAGCCTACCGCACCTTTTACACCCTAGCAACAGCATTTCGGACATTATGATTTTGTCTTGTGTGTCCATGAGAATTAGGTTGATTTTATCTCGTTTGTCACTGACATTTTACCGTTTGATAGATGGTTGTTGGATTCTTGAGTTTTTTCTTTGAATAATATAAAATTGATCGTTGGATCGAGCACGTTGGTTACTATATGTAGATTTGATTGTTAGTGTTCTTCAAGGAAGCCTTGATTCATGGTAGGTGCTTGAAGAAGAAATAAAATAAAATAAAAAAGTTGGAAGCATTTAATGAAGAAGAAATTGACATGCAAGATTATGGTGGGCTGTACGAACTGAATGGAAATCTCATCGCTAGCAGATGCGTAGAAAAGAAAGAAGATAGAAGGAAAGTTCGTGGATACTTAGAAATATTCTCTCTATTAAATGCTACGTTTGTCTTGGAGCAAATGGTCATACGGTGCAACAGTTTTTGAATAGTAAAATTTTAGCTATAAATAAAGCATTTGTGATGCATCGTAAGAAAACCACAAAAAACAGAGTCAGCTTAAAAAGTAGAGAGTTGTGGTATGCATAAAAAAGTTCTCTGCCCGGTCTTTATTTGAGCTCTTGTTCCAAATTTACAAAGTTATCATTATTCTTTTGGTTTCAATATTTGGTGTTAGAGCTAGAAATAACATCCATCAAATTCATTCAATTGTAACTTCCAAAATTTACTAAAAGAATTTCATCAACTAATCTGTCCAGATAAAATTTCCTCAAATCGCAAGAGTTGTGAAAAGAGAACCTGATGGAAAAATGCTACAACAAAATGGCCAATGCTGAAGCAATCGAGACTTTAAGAGATGGGGGGAAAGATTCTTCGGTGAAATCCCAAAATAATGATCATAATGCATTGTATGTGATTTTTCAAACTATAGAGGAAATAATATTTCAAAAATTACCAGGTTCGCAGGCCACGAAAGCTCCATTCAAGCTATTCAAATTGTCGGAAACCTCAAGCCAAGCAAGGCCTAAATTGCGCAAGCTCCAATTGACCCAGGAAATGGTTGACTGGGCTTAGCTCTAAAGGATCCAAAGAAGCCAATATGAGACTGAGCAAACCGAACTAAATAGTAGTTCAAGAGGCGCATATCTATAAGTCGCCTCCCGAGCACACGGCGACATGCCATCTTCCGAAGTGCATGCTTACAAGCCGCCTTCACCTCCTAGGGCGCACTTTCGTAAGTCACCAGAGAAATAAACAAGAAATAATAAGGACACAAGAAATTTATGTGGTTCGGTCCGGGTATCGATACATAGGTCCACGGGGAGAGCCAGCAGCAAATAATCCACTATAATCGAAGAATTAGAATTTACAATTGCTCACACGCTTGAGTGTTTCCCACATATAGATTTAAGCCCAAACCTAAAGTGTTTATAAATAAACAACTTACTTGAACATAAACTCACGTTACAAAATCACCACGTGTTCACACTCAAAACAAAATGCTCTACGTATGTCGAAAACAAGAACTCCAGTGTATATTTTTTTTCTCACGTAAGTGATGCTTTGTGTTCTCCTTTTCTTGATCACATGGATGGCTCCTCTTCAACTTGACGTCGTGCCGCTCCTATTTTTCTCTCGTAGGGCTTTAGCAACACACCTCCTGGAGATGTTCTGCTTTATATTTATATGTGCCCAAGGTCAAAAGTTTGACTTGGGCCCACCACCACCACCTTTAGCCTTCAATGTGAAAAAGCTTTTGTAGAAGGAAAAAAAATCTTACTTTATCTTCTATTTATTTCCTCTTTTGTCTTGTAGTGATAGGTGAACTTTCTTCTTTTGTTTCCTTGCTTATTTTGCACGTCCGAAAGAAAGTCCAATAAGAAAGATTTCTTCATCTGATTTGTAATTCGTTTGGGAAAATCTTCCTTAATAAAATTCGATTTAACAAATCGTTATCTGAATTCAAACTCGAGACATTAATTTAACAATTTTCCACATTGGCTCGATATTTGAAGCCAAGTTTAGTGCTCATCATCTATGCTGTTCTTCCAACGCCCCGACGGGCGCTCACTCTCCACAGACGCCAATAAGAGCTTGAGTTTTGCCAAAGGAACAGACTTAGTCATCATGTCTGTCGGGTTATTTGCTGTAATAATCTTTTTAATAATAACATTACCGTTAGTTAAGACATCTTAGATGAAATGATACTTGATGTTGATATGCTTCGTTCGCTTGTGATAAATTGAATTATATACCAAATATATCACACATTGGTTATCATAATGTATATCCACACTTTTATGTTATAATCCAAAATCTGAGAGCAAACTTTGTAATTATATCGCCTCTTTCACTACAAAGATTAGTGCCATATACTCTGCCTCAATTAAAGACAAGGCAATGTGATCTTGTAAGGACACCTTCCAACTAATTGCATCACCTGCTAGCGTAAACACGTACCCTACTAAAGATTTGCGATCATCCAAATCACCGGCGTTATCCGAATCCATAAAACCAGTGGTCTCACTGTCATTGCTGTCCCTCCGGTACACTATACCCACGTTAGTTGTCCCCTTCAAATATCTGAGGATCCACTTCATAGCTTCCTAATGAGCTTTACCAAGATGCTTCATATAGTAACTAACCACGCTCACAACTTGTGAAATATCAGGCCTAGTGTACACTATAGTATACATAATACTACCTATGACATTAGAATAAGGAACACAAGACATATGCTCATTCTCCTTCTCAGTCATTGGTGATAATTTATCTGAAAGTTTAAGGTGCTTCGCTAAAGGTGTACTTACAAATTTTGCCAATGCATATTAAAAAGTGCCACAATCTTTTTAATATATTTTTTATGAGATAAACGTAAAACTCTTGCAACCCTATCACGCAAAATTTCCATACCCAATATTTTTTTTTTTGTAGCACCTAAATCTTTCATCTCAAGTTTAGCATTTAACTACATCTTCAACACATCAATATCATACATATTCTCAGCTGCTATCAGCATATCATCAACATAAAAAAGTAGATAAATCAAAGAACCATTCTACAATCTCCTAAAGTAGACACAACTATCCATATGACTTTTTGAATAATCTTGACTAGCCATGAAAACATTAAAACGTTTATACCACTGCCTAGGAGATTGTCTTAGCCTATACAAAGATTTCTTTAACAAGCAAACATGATATTCCTTACTTGAAATAGCAAATCCCTCTGGTTGCCACATATAAATTTGCTTCTCCAACTCACTGTGAAGAAACATAGTTTTCACGTCTAGCTGCTTTAACTTGAGATCCTGCGAAGCAACTAAGGCAAGTAAAACATGAATAAAAGTATGTCTTACCACAGGAGAAGATACCTCATTGTAGTTAATACCCTCATGCTATGTATACCCCTTCGCCACAAGTCTCGCCTTATACCTTGCTGTCTCGACACTGGGAATGTCCTTTTTCCGTTTAAAGACCCATTTACTTCCGACAATCTTTTGGCTTTTGGGTACTTTAACAAGCTCCTATGTCTGATTTTGATGAAATAATTACATCTCTTCACTCATAGCCCCTAGTCATTGTGACAATTTCAAACTAGCCATCGCCTCAGAGTAAGACGAAGACTCATTTGACTTCACCTCATTACCTACAGTCAATACATAAATAATATTTGTATAACCATAATGTACCAGTAATTTAATTTGTTTTCTCAATATATCTGTGACTATAGTGTGTTTTGGTTTTGCTGGTTGTTCACCATCACTGACTTCAGGAACTACGGCCTCATCTGCAGTCTCAACTTTTGTTACCTTAGAAATCTCCGAAGTCTCCACCTGAAATTCCACCTCACTAATGATACCATGATCTGTCTACTTTGCTGGTTGTGTCTCAAAACTCCTCTGTTGAAGCATTGCAGTCTCGTTGAAGATCACATCTCCGTTGATAAGAAAACCGGGTAATCTGGGATCAGTGCACCACAGCTAGTAACCTTTCACCCCATGTGCATAACTCAGAAATATGCACTTCACCCTCGGCTCAAGCTTACCATCACTTGCATGAACATACGCAGGACATCCGAATATACGTAATCCGAAATAATCAACAAGTTTCCTCAACCATACTTCCTCAGGAGGCTTTCACTTGATAGCAGATGATGGAGATCGATTAACCAAGTAACATGCCATGTTCACTACTTCAGCCCAAAATTCCTTGCCAAGTCATGCATACGAAAGCATGTATCAAGCTCACTCAAGCAAAGTTCTATCCTTCCATTTTGCCATGCCATTATGCTATGGTGTCCCAAGTACTCTGCGGTGTCTCATAATACATTCTTTCTTGCAAAACTCGGTAAAATCTTTACCACGGAATTCTATGCCATTATCAGTTCTCAAGTACTTGCTTTGTTTATATGATTGCTTCTTAATTAATGCCTTAAATTTTTTGAATCGATAAAACACATCATATTTTTGCTTCAGAAAGTATACCCATACCTTCATCGAATAATCATCGATAAACGTCAGCATATATTGGACACCTCCTTTCAAAGGAATTGAAGACGGGCCCTAGATGTCTGAATGAATGTATTCAACTGGTTGCTTGGTTGAATGAACAACTGTAGTAAACTTAACTCGATGCTGCTTCCCAAAGATGCAGTGCTCATATAAGTCTAGCTTCCTTGTCTTCTGACCTTTCAACAACTCTCTTTCACTTAGTATTGTCATACTTGCCTCACTCATGTGCCCCAAACACATATGCTATAATTGAGTCAAGTTAGAGTCTGACTCACCTGATGAAATTGTAGCGGTTCCGATCATAATCTCTTCCAGTAGATGATATAGAGTATTCACTTTATTCCCCTTCATCACTATCATGGTACTTCGAGAGATCTTCAGTACTCCACCTTCAGCGGTGTACCTACACCCGATGTTGTTGAGTGTCCCCAAAGAAATAAGATTCTTCTTGAGCCCTGGTATATGCCTCACATTTGTTAATGTGCGCATCACCCCATCGCGCATCTGAATTCGAATTATCCCTATCCCCACAGCCTTACAGACTGCGCTATTCCCCAAAAGAATTCTACCATCATCTGCAGTCTGGTAAGTAGTAAACCAGTTCTTATGAGGCGTTATATGATAAGAACATCTCGAATTTAGCACCCATTCATCTCTTGACGAAGTAGTAGTCACACATAAGACAACTTCTGCATCACTAGTGTTTCCCTCGGCAACGTTCGCCACATTGCTTGTGGCATTTTGCCTATTATCTTTAATCCTTCGCTTTGGACAATCTCTCATGATATGTCCCTCATCGTGACACTCAAAGCACTTCACACGTCTCTTGGACTTTCTATGGCGTGATTTCATCAGTGCTTGCGCTACTCCTTGCGCCAAACCATCATCTCGCAACTTTCTCTGCCACTCCTTAGAGAATAAGGCGGATTTTACCTCTTCTAAGGTAATTGTAGTACGCCCTGCAACAGTGAATCAGTAAAGTGCTCCTATGACTCTGGTAAAGAGGCTAACGGCATCATGCATTGTTCTTCATCATCAAGTATCTTACCGACGTTTTTTAGATTCATCATGAGTTTATTGAATTCATTTAGGTGGGTTTTGATAGATGTACTGTGACATCCCAATTTTTCTCAATTTTATTTTCAGTCAATTGAGTCGGGCAATTCATCTGTGCATGTAGTTCGTCTCTCAGAGTTGGCCACTTACGAGAGAACTAGTTTATTGAGTGAAGTAATTAAGGAATGTTACCGCGTCAGACTTGGGGACTGATCACCCTCGGGTCGGATGCAAGAAAACTTCCCCAAAAGCTACTCAGTAGATTAGGCGCGCAAAATGCAGAGAGTGAAATTAAGTGAAATGAAATCGATTCGAAATTGGGAGTCAAAGGGTGTTGCAAATCTTATTAGGAACATTGGATTAATTCATGGACTTTAATTTGGACTCGATTAGAAGAGAATTGATGGAAATTGAAATAATTGAATGTCTGAAGCTTGGGCCGGCGGAAAATGAAATTGAACCATTGGAAGATGTTATGGAGGATTTGAATTAGTGGAGAGTGACATCAGAGGTGATGTCATGGTGGAGGCCAAATTTAAGGAGAGCTTGACAAGTGTCACAAGCCAATTGGCTCACCAAAAGTGGGGGTGTCACATCAACTTCTTCTTCAACCTTGGAACCGGTTGGGAGGGAAAGAGGAAGAAAGGAAACCAGCGCCGGATCCCCCTTCGCTCGAGCTGCTCGCACGCCGCGTGGTTGTCGCCTCCGCCGTCGCACGCCGTCGCCGTCGCCGCTCGTCCGCGTGCAAAGCCCCGGGTGCGCGCTCGTCGTGTCCCCGTCGCGCCATCATCTCTTCGTCCGCTGCTGGTCGCCGTCCGCCGAAGCTCCCGTCACCGCCGTCCGTCCGCTCAAGCCTCCGCCGGTTGTTGCACAAGCTGTCGCCGGTTCTCCTCCGCCGTTTCTCCGTCCGTTCAGCCGCCGTTGCGCCACCATTCAAGCCCGGTTAGTTGCTGGAAAGAAAACCAGCAAGATCTAGCCTCTTCCGAGCTCATTTTGGTCCCCTATTAGTGCTCATTTGGTGTTGATCCGTGTAGGTTTGTCGTCGGCGTCGTCGTGCTCTTCGCCGGAGACTCGTCGGAAAGTGATTTCGGTGAGTTTACCTCACTAAACCTTGATTAGAGTGTTAATGACGCCCTAAGTGTGTTTAGTTTAAATTAAGTAAGTTTAGGTGGATAGATTAGTATATTTAATTATAAGTTTGATTAAGAGATTGGTTTATATTAAAGTGTGTTTAGTTAAGGTTAAAAGGAGTTATTTAATGTTAAACCTTGATGGGACATAATAGGATTTTAGTTTTGAATTATTTAATTGCTTCGAAAATTCTGGAAAATATAATATTATATTATAATCCGAAAAATTAAAAAATTAAAAAAATTAAAAAAAAAACTCGAAAATTTATTTTTGATCCTATTTGCTTAGAATTTCGTGCCGATCGTTGTTGTGTATTTAGAATTTGAATTTGATGAGTAAATATTGCCAATTGAATGTTGATTGTGAAAAATAGGAATTTTATTCAAAAATTCCCACGTGTCGGGTTTGACACCGAAATCGAATTTGGAAGGGTTAATATTGAAATTGGAGTATGTGAGTGACATGTAAAGTGTACAGGGGTCGATTTTGAATTGTCGTGTGTTGGTTGAAAGGCTTGGTCGCAGTAGTGGCGAGACCGACTGGACCTTTATTCTTCTAGAAATGCTGTCGATAAAACGACGTGGCTTGGTCGCAGTAGTGGCGAGACCGACTGGACCTTTATTCTTCTAGAAATGCTGTCGATAAAACGACGTGGCTTGGTCGCAGTAGTGGCGAGACCGACTGGACCTTTATTCTTCTAGAAATCTTTGTCGATAAACGACGTGGCTTGGTCGCAGTAGTGGCGAGACCGACCGGACCTTTATTCTTCTAGAAATGCTGTCGATAGAACGACGTGGCTTGGTCGCAGTAGTGGCGAGACCGACTGGACCTTTATTCGTCTAGAAATGCCGTAATGCTAGTAGATAGCCGACCTGTGTGTAGGCTGTACCATTGTGTGGCAGTGGATAATGATGACATGGAACGCTTGCTGTGATTGTGAAATTAAGTGAAATTGATTGTGTTCTGATGGCTTACATTCTTATTATTACTGGTGCTTGAGTGATATGAATTGTACTAACTTGCAGGAAGGCAAGAAGGCGAGGTAAGTTTTCTGTGCTGTGAGGCTAGACCATTTTGGGGTGTATTTGCTTTCTAATAGGGGTTTAGGAGGGGTGAACTTGCTGAGACAAAGTCTCATCCCGGTTTGGGGAAAAATATTACAGAACCGTAGATGGCGATACCCCGGAGATGAATGGCATGCCGACGGAGATGGACCAGACGATAGAGAGTGCTCCTGACCCTTTTTGATTGCACATAAACTCTGACCCATTTTGGTGCATATAGTCTCTGGATTCTGTTGGTGTATGTAAACCCTGGATTGATGATGATGTATGAAAGTATGTTTGATTTTGAATTGATTTTTTCCTGCTGTCCTATCTCGTATATTTTTGTCAGGGGATTTCTTAGCACGTTCCGCATGCGCAAAATAATTTAAAATGAAATTGGGGTCGGCGACACTACCTGGGAATGTCGCATTTACCATGACCATGGCGGGTTGTTCACGTGTCTCGGGGTTCGGGGCGTGACATGTACCTTCAGTATATTTAAATTGAAACATTCTCCTCAACTTGTATAAGCGATTGTTCAAATCTTTCTTCACATAGAGTGCTTGAAGTTTTGCCCATAATGCTGCGGCATCCTTCTCCTCAGCAATCTCTATGAAAACCTCATCCAAAAAATTTAACAGGATTGTGCTCTTTGCTCTTTCCATTAACTCTATCTTCTCTGAGGTTTGCATTATAATTGGCAACTCATCTTCACTATCCAGTGCCTTGGCCAAATCTTGAGTTGTCAATAGTGCCCGCATCTTGATGCTCTATAACCTAAAGTTGTTCCTCCCGTTAAACTTCTTAGTTTCAGATTTCCTCTCAAACATAATTGCAATAATAGAATTTTCAGATAATAATCAGATAAGCAAAAGCTCCAAATCACAATTAAGAAATCCGATCCCAAGCTCTGATACCAATTGTTGGAATATAATATGCAGAAATAACAGAATCTTGCAGTTTACGTCAATGCAAAATCACCAGAAAAATAAATGAGAAATAATAAGGACACCAGAAATTTATGTGGTTCAATCCGAGTATCGATATGTAGGTCCACGGGGAGAGCCAGCAGCAAATAATCCACTACAATCGGAGAATTAGAGTTTACAATTACTCACACACTCGAGTGTTTCCCACACCTAGATTTAAGCCAAAACCCAAAGTGTTTATAAATAAACAACTCACTTGAACGTAAACTCACGTCACAAAATCACCACGCGATCAAACTCAAAACAAAACGCTCTACATATGTCGAAAACAAGAACTCTAGTGTCTATTTTTTTCTCACGTAAGTGCTACTTTGCATTCTCGTTTTCTTGATCGCGTGGGTGGCTCCTCTTCAACTTGATGTCGTGCGGCTCCTATTTTTCTCTCATAGGGTTTTAGCAACACACCTTCTGGAGAAGTTTTGCTTTATATTTATATGTGCCCAAGGTCAAAAATTTGACCTTGGCCCACCACCACCACCACCTTTAGCCTTCAACATGAAAATGCTTTTGCAGAAAGGCAAAAAATCTTACTTTATCTTCTATTTATTTCCTCTTTTGTCTTGTAGTGATAGGTGAACTTTCTTCTTTTGTTTCGTTGCTTATTTTGCACGTTCGAAAGAAAGTCCAATAAGAAAGACTTCTTCATCCGATTTGTAATTCGCTTGGGAAAATCTTCCTCAATAAAATTCGGTTTAACAAATCGTTATTTGAATTCAAATTTGAGACATTAATTTAACCTTCACATATCCCTATGTAAACTGGATATCAACTATTTAATGGACAACAAATTCTCATAATGTCAGCACCAAATCATATTCTAGTAAAGATTTATGTAGAAGAATGATAATGGCTGAAGGGCAGCAATGCATCTCCGATTGATGACTCTGACATGATAAAAATATTCAGAGCACTAACTCAAAGAGAAATAAATTAAAACAAAATGTCCGAACTTGAGTATATAGGTTTGACATAATTCTTTCGATTGGTACTCAATTTTACGAAGAATAAGAATGAACTATTTTACTTCCATTATACATATAGATTCACCATCTAAATCTAGGACTCAGGTTTCTATCCTAAATGTGTGTGATAATAAGCACTAAGTTACTCTTATAACCATTTTTCCAAATAAGACTATTTTGATCCTTGAAACAAACTAGCGAACAGTTAAGTTTAAATGTCAAGTAGTTTGAGTCTACCTCTTAGTACTGCCATGAAAAAAAGAAGAAGAAAAAGACACTGACTCTGACGATTCCATTACATAGTACTAAACAATCAAAAAGCAAACTTTACACATCCTATTATCTCACCGTTCGAATGGCATACACCCTACACAAGCTTCCACATTGGCTAAGACCTCCACAGCACAATAATAGCATCCTTCAACAAGGCCACAATCCTCAAATGCACTCGACTTGCTTAGATTCACTAATCCGTCCAAAGCAACTTCCCTAACACATGGATACGGATCCTTCGTGAACCTTAAAAACACAGTCACCAATTGTTGACACCTAAATTTTACTATTTTATTTATGACTCAATCGCATACAAAATTAGGAATTAGTCATTAAAAAAAAAGAGATGAGAAAAACAGAAAAAAAAAACAACAAAAAAAAGAAAAAAAGAAAAAGAAAAAACGCCTAGAGGTCAGGTCGGGCCGGATCTGACATTGGCCTAGCCCACTGCCCGCCTCTCTTTCCCCTGCACGTCTCAAGCCCGTTTCCCTTTTGGCCCGGCACACGCTAGCCTTCGTCCTCCTCCAGCCTATCTCGCACGAACCTACAGCAACAGAAAAAAAAAAAGGAGAACCCAAAGAGAGGGAGAAGGGAGAGAGGGCTGGCAACAGAGACAGAGACTGCGAGTGAGTGAAGAGAGTTGGAGGGAGAATTTGCCAGCCACCGCACGGCCGACAACCCGCCATTGTGCCTCTTTTCCCGCTCCAAAACTCCAACCACAGGGGAACCAGAGAAACGGGAAATGCAAAGAGAGCTCGAGGGAGAGGGAGAGAAGCGGAGAGAGCCGACAACTCGCTGTCGTGCCTCCTTTCCCGCTCCAAAACTCCAACCACAGGGGAACTAGAGAAACAAGAAACGTGGAGAGAGCTCAAGGGAGAGGGAGAGAAGCGGAGAGAGCCGACAACCCGCCGTCGTGCCTCCTTTCCCGCTCCAAAACTCCAACCGCAGGGGAACTAGAGAAATAGGAGACGCAGAGAGAGCTCGGGGGAGAGGGAGAGAAGCGGAGAGAGCAAGAGAGGCAGGGAGAGCTCGAGGGAGAGAGTGACGAACCCCCTCACCGCTCGATTCGCCGCACCTCTGCAGTGACCGATCCCTTGGGCTGCCGGTCTCCTCGGGCCACCACTGCTCCACTATAGTCGTCTGCCGTCTTGCCAGCCGCTAGAGTTCCTCCTCGCCCACAAGCTCGCACCACCGCTTCACCTGCGAGCTCGCGTCACCACCGTGCTAACGCCACTTAACGTCGGCAACCGAGCCATCGTCTCCACCCGCAGCACTGCTAGTTACGGGCTACCCTCCGCACTGGTCATTGTGTTGGCCACCACCACTCGACCCCTCAAGACACCAGCAACCCACGAAGCCGCCGCTGCCTCGCTGCACCAACTGTGATATGCTCATCTCCTTTTGCGAAGCCGCCGTTGCCTTGCTGCTCCGCCTGAGCTTTGTTGCTGACGCCAGCATTCACGAGCTGCCACCCGCCACATCGCCACCGCCGTCAAGCCCGTCACCGTCGTCGTCAGCACCGCCAAGAAGCCATAGGGTTTCGGTCAAAAACCGAGTTAGGCGTGGGTTGCAAACTGAGTAGGGTTTTGATCTTCGGGCAGCCTGCGTTTGGGCCAAAGCAAGGCCTTTGGGCCGGTTTAATATTAGTTTTTCCTTTTATGTTGGGCCGGGCTTAGTCTACTTAGTTTTTTTTTTAGGTGGGCTCATTTTTTAGCTGGACCGGGCTCGTCGTTCAAGTCCAATTCTATTGGGGCTTGCCAAATTTGGCCCTCCCGACCTGGTTGGGTCAAACCGGACCCGACTCGGTTCGCCCAAAAAAATAAATTTAAAATTTAAAAATTTTAAAAATTCAAAAATTTAAAAATTCAAAAATTTTCGAAAACTAAAAAATGTAAGGGTTGGTTAGGAATTGCCATATCTTGCCTTTTTAATGTAATTTGGTCTTTATTTGCTCGTATTTTGATTATATCGTATATTTAATTTGCATATCTAATTATGTTTAATTGCAAGTGTTTATTTTACTGCAATTAGGATCTTTGTAGCTATGATTGTTACTTTAATGATTGCGCACCCGCATGATCACCTCACATGTTAGTGAATAGATGTGAAATCAATCCAAACTACCTAACAAAAATCTTTTCTTTTAAAATGAATAAGATTAGATACCGAAACGGTACTAATTGGTCAATTAGTGTAATCAAGTCCCCGACCTTAGATTCTCTAGTTGCGTAGGAAGTGAGGTACACTCCCATGCATCACTTGGTTTCTAGCCGATCTCAATAGGCTAGTGGTGACTCCATTTTGCAAAATTTTTAAAAATTCCCCAACGTCACACGAGGTATGGGCTTGGGAGAGCCCACGCCTAATCATGGGCTATAGGCCCGCCCTTTAGGCAACATCCTTAAACCTCTTCCCTCCCCCCGAGGGGTAGGTCGCGACACCAACACATGCCGAACCTCTTGGCATTTTGAAGGAGCCATTGCCACACAAACAAGGAATGATTGAAGCACAGTGATATGAAGAAGCTATCGAACTGGCCATCCAAGGAAGAAGACAGGGTCTCATCTCGCTTTGCTGCAATCGTGATGGCGTCGAGAGACTTGGCCGTGATGCGCGCCGATTCGGAGGAGAATAGGCCCGAGCATACGTGGTTGAAGACGACGTACGAGAGGCCAAAGCAGTGGGAGGCGAGCTTGGAGAGGAGCTTGAGAGCGAGAAGCAGCAGGAGGGAGCCGCGACCATGCTCGAGATGGCGACTTAGGGCTTCGAAGATGGAGGTGATCAACGAGATCGGAGTCGAAGGGTTGATGACAAGAGATTTTAGGGAAGCGATATTGTGGTGCGTGAGAGGAATACTGGTAGGGGTGAGCGGTTCCAGGTTCCGGTTCGGTTCCGTCTGGAACCTGGAACCTACCCTCGGGTACAGGTTCAAAAAAATTTGGAACCTGGAACCTACCCGTCAGAACCAAGAACCTGGAGCCTACCCGGTCATAGGTTCCAGGGTCGGTTCCAGATTCCAACAGGTTCTTTTTTATTTTATTTTATTCATTTTTAGAGTTGAATTATAACATACGCGCATATTATCAGACTCTTCAGCACTGTCGTAATGATCCTCTAACATCAAAATCACGCCATAAATATACTTCCCGAGCTATGAAAACAATAAAACAAAACATAGATTAGTAGCCTTGCGATAAATAGGATCTCCCCCATGAGAAATAAAGACCCATGAACGCCCTTCTCGGACAAAATAGATGACAATGTTGATTTCTCTGCCTTTGGAGCTGTCATAAAACAGAATGTATCAGCAAAAGTACATCATACAACTTTTCCAAGGTTCAACTAACAACCTCCTGACATGCCTACCAAGAGATTCCATAATAGCATTCTGTTGTTGCACCCTACGCAACCATGGTGGGTCAGAAGCCATTCTAGCATTCTCTCCAAATTCGCTTAACGCCGACAAAGTGCTCTTCCTTCCGATTCCACCCATTCTGCCCAAAGCTATTTCTGAAAGAACCAGGCCCACTATAAAATCCAGGTTTTCTGGAATCTCTAGGTCTGGACTGTGAGGAGGAAACTTCTGATGCCTTCTCAGAATTTGGAATCTCTTCGCCCTGCAGAAGCATCTTATAGCCACTATTCCTAAACATGGCTAACCTAACCAAAAACTTGGTTCAAACAGACTACCAGATCATCAGGAAACCACACAAACTATGGCTACATGAAAATTCAGCTAACATCATCTAAACTTACTTAATAGCCTCTATAGCTGCAATGAAGTTCCACTTCTTGGTATCACCATGGTAATGTTGTGCGACGACTTCAACAAGTGTTTCCAAGTCCTTCAATGCAGACATGCATAACGAATAAGGAAATGTAGAAGGTTTAGGATGACCAGTGTGGATCTGAGATGGGGCGGTATCAATTATGTGTTCATTGACGGCAGTTATGACACCCAAGATAGCAGTCACTGCAGTAAAATGACAAACTTTCCCAATAAAATTCCAAATTCTTTCATTTCACATGAGGAAAAAAATGTGGAAAACAATAGTCAAAATTCTATAAGAACAAGCAACCTAAGTTTCAATTAACATGGGCTTGTGTGTACACAGTTTACTCCTTGAATAAAGCCCCACAATTTAAGGAAGTGATGGCCTATTAGTCAATCATGCTATCTTGAGTTTCTGTAAATGTGGAGATTTAAAGCAATAAAAATATGGAAATGTACGGTTTCACTTTGACTAAACAATCTCTCCCATTCTCAATTGATGCAGAAAAGGTCCTTAAAAACCTAAATTGAAAATATGTAGTTTAACGTAACCAAATTCTCGCACTTTTATGTTCAATTCAGCCCAACTATATCTTATAGGGCAAGCATAAAGGCATTTGATGCAGAAAAGGTCTTTCAAACCCTAAGTTGAAACATGTAACTAAAAGTTACCAAATTTTCACAAAACCTGCTTCTGGTCCTATCTTTGAAGAAGAGAATCGCTCGAGCAGCAGCCATGTAAAACCCTGATGCACAATTAAAACGTCCATATGAGATAAGGGCATAAGTAGAGAAGAGTCTGCTTTCATCAGAAATCAGCACTCATGACATTGTAATTCACCTAAAACCGTACATAGAATAGTCCAAACCAATCTTTAAAAATAAAACTAAAAAAAAAAAGCACACAAATAGAGCTTTTGTATGTCAGATCAAGAATATACTATGGAGTGAAGCCAATAGGACTTTTTTTTTCCACCCAGACAGAAAGGTGCCAATACTGATGGATCTAGGGGGGGTTATAGATTGTAAGCAACAAGATGCACATAACTGAAATAGAAGCTAGGCAGCATCCAAGTTAATGCTAGGTTGCGAATGCATAATGCTACCATTTTTCTTGTAAATTTAAATCAAGTTCTGAATATGCTGTAAATGAAAGAGGGTGAGCTGGGAAAAAAAGGCCAAAATGCAAATGTTGGTCAAAGACATATCTTCTCGCTTTTTAACTACTTTTCTGTTGTCCAGCTCAGATAGAGCTTTATGTTAATGCAATTGCAGGCAATAGATCACTACAAGTTAGTCCACTGCGAAATCTTCCAAGTAAAAACTATATTGAGAAAGGAGATACAACAACGTGATAAAAATTTATACAAGAAGAAGATCCACAAGATCCCAAAAGACTCAATAATAGAATTTATCCTCCAAATGATGGTCATTGAGAGCCATCAATTGATAAACTTACGTTAAGATTGCCAAAGATAGTGTGTTGTGCTCTTCGACAAACCATGACCCCTAAAAAAGTACAATAACAAGACAATGGAACTAACTAAATGGCTTCTTATCCTCTTTGCACAATGTTTTTCCATGCATTAAACTTATCAATGGTGAGATCACAACAACCACCTTCCCAGTCAGTAGGGCTTGAATCTGGAAACACAGTGATTTACCTACAAAAAAATTTTACGTTCGAGAAAGCCTACAAGTCCTCTAAGTCATAAACGGGCGAACACGTAAGTAATCTGGACTCACAGAAATAACAGGTGTGCATGGGATAGAAGAATCGTGCCACAGGAGAATCTGTGGAACAGTAACGGACCCAAAAGAAAGGAAGAGACAGTCATTCGATTCTCAAAATTATATCATGGTGAGGGACTCGATCATCTAAGCTTTTGCATAAAAAACCGTTGAAATCCGCAACCAAGCAAGTCCCAATTCCAACAAAAGTGAAACAAACAAGAAAAGAAATAATAAATGACAGGCTTTTGGCATGTTGGGCTATGTTCCTCTCTCAAATGAAAATGAAGCAAAACCCTGCAAAGACATGGATGAAAATCAGTCAAAGTCCTAAGTAAAGACAGAAAAAAAATCAATATCGATAATGCTTCATGAAGCATGAAATTTTGCCCATCTAAAGGCTCATAAACTCTTTGACAACATAGTTAAAGCAACACAAAGTCAACAAAAAACCTTGCTTGAATTCTCAAATGCTAGACCCATTGCAGTTGCGACACCACCAACTCTATTTATCGACAATAGTTTCCGCATTAAGACCAACCATATCTGAAAAAAGAAGAAGAAGAGGTTAAATAAAATATTCACTTATCAAATATACAAAAAAAATTACAATATATAAAGATATAAACATTACTTACCCAATTCAAATTGTTCTGCGTTCTCGATACACTCTTCAACATCAAGTGGTATATGAACGGCTCTCAACCAATCTTGAGTGCAAATCAAAGCTTCCACTACTTTGGGAGTTAAAGAACTTCGAAAGCCATTAAGCACACGACCCGATGTATTAAAAGTTAACTTTGAAGCAACGGTAGTTATAGGAATGGACAAAATATCTCGAGCCATCAAAGAAAAGATCTTATATTTTGAACCATTAGCCTTCCACCAAATCAAAATGTCAAAACCAAGATCCTTTTCATTTTTTTCTTGAAGATACTCATCAAGCTCGGACTTGTTATCATCGCGCCCTTGTTCATTCGAGTATAAAAACATTTTCTTCCAATCTTGGGCGTTATACATCTTTAGTTCTTTAGTACCACCCATATCGGGTTGGGAATTAGAACTACTACTACTTGCACCCAAATTATGGCCACCAAAATCTTGATCACTTGAAATAAGAGAAGATTGCTCATAAAATTCATACAGATGCTCCAATGTATCCTTCACCTTGCAATGCATCTCTTCAATCTTCAATTCATCATTATAAATTTGTCCATACAAGAATCTCACATAATTTAACTTGGCTCTAAGATCTAACACAACCGCAATCAACACCATCATATTCACTTTATCCAAGCTTCCATAATATTTGTCAAATTTTTCTTTCATTTTCAAACCCATAGCTTGAACCTTAGGATCCGAAGCATTGACTGCATCTTTCAAATATCTATACAAAAGAGCTATCCCTTCAAAATGATCATTTGAAGTAACATATGAAGTCCCAGACATATTATTGGTGGCATCATAGAATGCTTTTAGAAAATTCGAAAGAATAATACCATTTTCCCAATCATCATCCCTAGGAGTTTCATGATCTAGCTCACTTACAAAAGATGGATCGTGATCTTCCATCCTTTTAAAAGCTTTTCTGAACTTTATGGCGGTGTCTAACATGAGGTAAGTGGAGTTCCATCTAGTGGCGACGTCAAGAACTACCGAACCCTTATAAGTGATCTTTTCTCTCGCAATGCAAGATTGAAATCCTTGGGCTCTTGTGGGAGAACTCCTTACATACCTAACCACATTTCAGATACGTGCAATGGAGTCACGTACCGTAGTCAAGCCATCTCTCACAATCAAATTTAATATATGAGCTGTACATCTGATGTGCAAAACACTACCATCTAATATCAACGACCTTTGTTTGGAAAGTTTATCCCTCAAATAGCCAATTACAATATCAATCGAGTTAGCATTATCCACGATAATTGTGGACACCTTTTTTTCTATTCCCCACTCCTCAATGCATGTTTCCATCATTTTCCCAATCTCCCTACCCTTGTGACTATGCATCACCACAAAGTTGATGATTTTTTTATGCAACTTCCAATTTTCATCAATAAAATGTGCAGTGAGACACAAATAATTTAGATTTTGATTGGAACTTCATGTATCAGTCGTGAGTGCGATCCTAGAATTAATCTTTCCAAAATAATTCTTCAAAGAAGTTTTTTCACATAAAAACAACTTCATGCAATATTTTGCCATTCTGAAACGTGATATATGTTTGAAGAGAGGTTGTAACTCAGTAACATATTCACGAAATCCAACACGCTCAACCAAGGAAAAAGGTTGCTAATCAAGGATGATAAATCGAGCAAGCATGTGCCTAGCTCGTTCTTGATTAAATGACCATGTCGATAAGACGCTACTAGTACTAGAATCTTCTCCTGCCTTGCCAGCCATGTTGACATTACGTGGTACAAAGAATTTCTACCTCTTATCTAGATTACGGGGAAACCTCTTGCATGTGTTCAAGTGCTTCCCCATTGCAGAAGTATCGTTAGCAACACGGTACTTAAGCATGGACCCATAATGAATGCATTTCACTTGATATATTTTTCCATCATTATCACTGATTTTCGAATAATGATTCCAACATTCGGATGTATATTTCTTATCATGAGAATGATGAGAATCGGATACCTTATTTGTGGCACTCAAGGAAGAGGGTGCATCTTCTTCAATTTCATTGCCAAAAAACTCCAATTCCGTAACCGGAGTCATCACCTCACGTCCCTCCACCTCCATTGACGTGCTATCTTGATACATTAACTTCGCACTACACAATAATAATAGAATATAATTAGAAAATTCAAAACAGAATGTGAATTGAGTTATAGAATGTGCAAGCAGTTGCTAAAAACCAAATCAATACACAACTTTAGGACTATATCAACACAAATGCAAAAGATTTATACTTTTTTGGCACTTTTCCCAAACCCATTACTAGCAAGACAAGATGCATGGAATTATAGAGATTCTCCTTATCCTATAAGCCCACAACAAAGCTTCTAAAAGTTTTCTCATCAACAGCTGTTGCAGCTGCACTAAATGATAGAAATTGAACAGCTTTGGAAAGAGAAATATATGCATCAGTAGTTTGTTTAGCGGAACAATTCCAAAACAGCTGTTGCAGTAGCAAGGAACAATTCCAAAACAAATGCAGCTAGAGAATAAGTTGTCACGTAAGTCAGTTATGGAAGCTAAGATGGTGATTCTAGCAAATGAATTCTCGTCATTGTCATTTGTCAGGATTATTTCTTATCCTTGACATTGTAAATGAATTATTGACATTGCCAGCATTACATTACCTAGTCATCAACAGCTGGAAGAAAAACTATAGTCGAAACAAACACAACAGTAGTTTATATATGCATCAGTCAAAGATAGGATAACAACTGAAAGAATGAACCATTTACACAAAAAAGACTTTAAGAGCACATTAGATTTCGCTTGCGCTAAACTTCTTGTAAGTCAGGTCAAACAGATGAATACCCTATGTACAATCTAATGAACATTCTAATGAGATAAATTAATTTCTATCACATATCTAGCAAACCGTTTTCTCACCAGACATCATACAATTCAAACCATCGAACCGAGCGAGTCTTTCTTGGCCAAAACAGAGATAGAGTAGAGCGTTTGGAGCGAGATTTTGCACCTGGTTTGTTTGGCGGATCAAGGTCTCAATTGACAACGATGAAGAGCGTCTAGTTAGAGCTTTTCCTCTGCTTGCAGAAGAAATCTTAGTATTCAGCTGATCTTCGACACCAAATCTGTGAAGAACAACTTAACAACTTGCGGATTACCCTTGATCGAAGCTCTGAAAATCCACGGTGAGCTCTGGCGATGTGGTTTTCCGTCGCTCCTAAACAGGCGTCGCGACTGTTGGCGTCGGGTCGTTGGAGCAGAGGCGGAGACAGCAGCAACGGCGTCGTGGGTCAGAATTGGAGACCTAGTGGTCAGCAGCTACGATCGGACGGCCTGAGGACAGAATCGCGGCCGAAACAGTGGCTTCTGGCGTCTGGTTACAGCAGCAGTGGAGCAGAGGAGGACCCAGCAGTAGGGGCGTCGGGACTTCTGGCGTGAGCGGCGTGGGTCGCGAGCGGAGACGAGCTCGACTCAGATCTGCCTGCGTCGGGTAGTCAGTGACGAGCGTCGAGGTAGAGCACGGCAGCGACGGGCATCGAGCGGCGTCCGGCGACGGTGGCCGGCGCTGAGCAGTGAGCAGGGACGTCGGTCAGGGTCTTCGGGGCAATGGCATCAGGTGTCGCAAACGCGAGCGTCAAGCAACGTCGGCGACTGGCGTTTAGCGGCGTCCGACGGCGGTGGCCTTGAGGGCGAGCAGCGTCCGGTGGCAAGACTCAAAGCGGCGTCCGGCTGAAAGTGGAACTGTGACAATTGAAATCGGGACTCAGGAGGACTCAGGACAGGAGGCTAGACTGGAGCGTCGAGCGGGGGGGTTCCTTTTGGAACCCTAACTGGTTCCGAAACCGGTTCGGTTCCGGCCCGCGACCGCCTCGTTCTGTTCCGCGAGCGATTCCGGTTCCGATTCCGATTCCCGGTTCCCGGAAAAATTGGAACCGGAACTAGTCTTTTAAGAACCGGGAACTAGAACCGGTCCTTTAAGAACCGAGAACTATGCTCACCCCTAAATACTGGCGAAGCTTGTAAAGGGGTCCACAGAGGATTCGTCGGAGCTGGGAGGTGATGCTTACTTGCTTGCTTTTTGCTCTGCAACTGGGAAGGAGGAGGAAGAAGAACGGCGAGAACCCAAAGGGCTTTTTCGTGGGCCAGAATTAAATGCGGGCTCTTTAGGCCAATGATCCGGCCCAATTTTGTAAATGGATGAGCGGATCATTTTCTTGTCGGGTTGAATCGGCCCTTTAGAATGAGCCTGACAATAAATCAAAAGGAAACAAAAATGGTATGCTTGTATCGCTAAAAATAACTAGTCATTGAAAAATATTTGGGATAAGTGCAATAGAAATCTTAAAACTTGTCACAAAAATGCAATTGAGTTCTAAAACTTGCAAAAAGTGCAATCAAGTCCTAAAATTAACACCGTCAGCCTTTTTAACAGAAAATACCGACGTGGTGTGGACGTGATACTTTAAATAATTTTTCATTTTTCACATGGCTTTTTTTAATTATTTTTATTCAATTTTAAAAATAGATTTAAAAATTAAAAAGAAAAGTTAAAAATTATATTTAAAAATTGTTTTAAAAAAGATAAAATTAGCAGCTCCTCCCCACTACCACCGCCCATCGCCGAGGGGCCGGCGACGGTCGGCCCGGGCGGGGGTGGCCGGCCCTCACCCAACCCGAGGCGGGGCCGGCGACCCTCATCAAGCTCGGGCGAGGGTGCCCAGATCTGGGGCCTGCTTGCCCCAAGCGAGGGCTGACGAGGCCTCGCCCAGGGCAGGCAACGGTCGTCGGCCCCCCGTGAGGGCCGACGTGCCTAGATCTTGGCTCTCTCGCTCGAGCTTGGTGAGAGTCACCGGCCCTCACCTAGGGTTGGCAGGGGCCAGCCACCCCCGCCCAGGGCCGGCAACCGGTGGCAACCCCTCTGGCGATGGGCGGCGGCGAAGGAAGCTGGCCAATTTATTTATTTTTATAATTGTTTTGTTTTTTAAATAAAATTTAGCTTTTCTTTTCTAATTTTTAAATCTAAATTTTAAAAAACAATTTAAAAAAAGCAACATGGAAATAAAAAAAAAATCATTTTAAATGTCATGTCAACACCACATTAGCATTTTCCGTAAAAAAAGCTGACGGTGTTAACTTTAAAACTCGATTGAAACAATTTGACAAGTTTTAGGACTTGATTGCACTTTTTACAAGTTTTAGGACTCAATTGCATTTTCGTGACAAGTTTTAAGATTTCTATTACACTTGTCCCAAAATATTTTTATTGTCGATTCATTTTTGTAAGTAATATAAATGATATTTTTTAGAAAAATATTTTCCAAATCATTACTATCATGTGAAATAAATGGAGCAAAAATTCATTTTGAAATTTTGAGGTGAATATCGATGGTCTATGGTCGAGGAGTGATGATATCTTCACCCTAACCCAATTAGGTCATTAACGCATGTTCTGCCAGCAAGAATGATCCCCTCTAACTCTAATTGCACGTTTGGTTTGGAGGTGTCGAATTTCGAAACAGGTTTAATCCGTCCATGATGGATTGACCTGACCCATTTACTTGGTTTATTATAACACTGAAAATATGGTTGGTGAGTTTTTCCACAATGTAAAATGTGAAGAAGTAACATTCTCAATTTAACCGAGATTAGTGGACTCTGCCTTTATTGTTAAGATATGGTTCATACTCCCCATCAATTATGAAGGGGTAACACCTTGCGACTCTACTGGTTAAGTTTATATTTTATTGATCGTTTTGGTTTGGGCTCATGAATAGCTACTTTTATATATATATTTAATCGAGTGATGTGATAGAGAGGTGCGAGATGTTAATTATAATAGAATCCTCAACTAAACGTAATCCTAGTCTAAAGGTGAACTAGTATAAAACCTTGTGTCTTAATTTCTCTCTCTATTTTCTTACTCTTTATTTTTCTTTGTGACTGTGCAACGAATCCCAATAGTTATAATTTCCGCATTAAGCCAGGTTAAGGATGGGGTTCTAGTATTGTGTTTTGACTCCAAAAGAAGAAGAAGCCAATCATCATTGACCAGCAATTCACTTTTGATTAAGTACATGATCTACGCAGTCCTTTAGTAGGAATGACTAATGTATTCTGAGCTTATTCCTTATGAAAAAGAATTTTTCCTTTGTGTGGTTAAAGAGTATGTCTGAATCTCCATATCAAGAATGCAAATTCTTCTCATGTTCTTGCATTGCTCATCAGGATTGGTTTTGTTTTTAGCTCGACATCAGTTCATAGTACGTGAGGAGTCGAGTGATGATTACTTAAAAGCTCATCGTTTCATGGATGAGGATTCAGTGTCTCCTACTTTAGTCTCATTTGTTGTCTCCATCATAGAATCACAAGAGTTAATCCATCTAAACCCTAATCCCCACCGCACCCAATCCAATCCCGCAAGGAAACCCTAATACCCAAGATGGGATAGACCGCATATCATCGTCCTATGCAATAGGACATATAACCATCGCTCTCCTCTCCTCCCCTCTCTCAATCCAGATTCTCCTCCATGTCCACCAAGCTTTGAATATGTTTGTTGCAAAAATAACAAGCGATCAAACAATTATATAAACAGAAGAAAAAAATAAATCAGACACCGGATTTACGTGGTCCGGATTTATGTGGTTCGGTCGTAAAGACCTACGTCCACGGGGAGAGCAGCGACAATTTCACTATAAATCAAGCGATACAAGGAGGTTACACACTCGAGTCATTCAAACACTCTCTCGGTATTTCCCAAGCCTCAATTACATCCAATAACGCACGCAGTGTTCAGCCCCGAAATTCCTCGAAATTCCTCAGGAAATAATCTCTCAATATCACGAAGGAATTATGCGCAAATCTTACTATAAGATTTAATTGGCTTGAACACTAAATCTTTCTTGGATGTAATTCACGAACAATAACGACAAAGAAAATCCCTCCCAAGCACTCGACGACAATACGTCGCTTCAAGAACACTTCTTCATGATCAACACTCTTCCATCCACGGCCACAAATCTATATATATATATATATATATATATATATATATATATATATATATATATATATATATATATATAAGTGAGACCCTTATTTCTTTGCCGACTTCTCATAAGATTATGTTTCCTATCTTGAACCAAAATATATATCTGTATATTTTAAACAAAATCCAAATCCAAGTGAAAGTTGGACTTTCCTATTTTAGCGGCCAAATTCCCCAACGCTGATTCGAATTTTGGGAAGTTGATTTTCGGATCTTCTTTGCTCGATTTCGAATATCTGTAACATATCCAATTCAAAATATTCAAAACTTTTACATTGGGCTTAAACTAGAGACATGTCATAACAATGTTGTCCTCAAGCCAGCTGAAGAGGGCTCACCGCGGTGTTGCGCTCGGCCATGGCAACGAGCTGGATGTCCATTGAGAGAGAGAGAGAGAGAGAGAGAGAGAGATCCAAGGGAGACTCGCCATTAGGGAGCTGGAGCAACAGAGATCGAAGATCGGGAGGGTGGTGGAGGCTACGGTCGTGGTGCAACTGATATAAAAAGAGGAGAGAGTGGGGGGGATTTTATAATTTTTGATCATGTGTGGGTGACTATAAAAATGAGGTATCCACCTATCATCATCCGAGATAGTAGATAGCCCATGGAAATAGAGGTGGAGACAAGTATATGTGTGCAAATGATTCATATGTTCGATCAATTCTTCGTGCACTTGAAGTATCACCACTGTCCCATATCACTGAACTTTGGTCTTCATTGATTCTCTCTCCAACATATTCTTCTTGTCTGCGTCTTCTCTTCCTTCTATATTCTTCTCTGGAATTGAACCTTGGACTCCACTACTTCTCTCTCTCTCTCTCTCTCTCTCTCTCTCTCTCTCAAGTTGAAAATTTTTAATTGTTTTAATTGGTATAGATATGACTAGCAACTCAAAAGACCTACCTAAACCATGCAACTCCTATGACTGGCAAAACTAAATCCTACGAATAGTAACTATAAAAACACATATACAAACTCCAGTCAGAGTTGATAGAGCCCAAAAGGTCCCTTGTTGACCATTCTCCCCCTCCAAGTTGGTAGTTGTAGAACATGAAAAAGAATAGAAGGTATGATGCGAGCAAATCATAGCTCATTAAGCACTACAAATGCAAATTAGAGCTACCTTTATATATAACACACATTTACTCATATCTCATACATCGTGTACATAAGGCAGGCAAAAGATGAGTTTACATCATTTCATTGTAACTTTGCATGTACAAGAAATACTTGTTTAATCAACAATAGCAAAACAAATATAGTGGTTCAATCCATCGATCAATTTAGTGCTGATTGTTAGATCCCTAGCCACACGTAATTTCCCTTGACAAAGTGTACCAAGCTTTCTCTTGTAGATAGTTCTTTACCTATGTCGGCCGTCGATGGCCTAAGCAGGTGCCTTGAGCATGTCTTAATTTTCTAAAGAATGTTCTCAAAATCATGATACTTTCTTAAAAGCTAATTTTGACTTTTCACAACCACACATTTTATATGAATGAAAGGACGAAAGTACCTATGTTAGTTTCAAAATTGACCATACATCATTAGTTAACTCGTTATCTAGTTAGTTGCACATGCATGTACATCAGAATGAGGGCTCATGCATAATTTGCCACACCATAGCATGTAATGCTCAAGGCACACGAAATCATGTCGGGATGTAAAATGATGCGAAATTTTCTTTCGATTACGTCTTCAAAAAAATCAACATTGCATTCAATATATTAGAAAGTTATTTGATAATTGCATTTTGAGCATTCAACTGAAATTTGTGGTATAGAAAGGGCATTCTCGAGGTGTTAAACCTTCCCCACACGTAACCAAACTTAGGGACCACAGGTTTTTTTGGTGTCTCATGAAATTACTGTTTTGTTCACATGTGCACCTGCATCTCCCTTCATCCTAGATTTTAAAAGGAATGGTTGATATTAAATCCATTACAATGTTGTTAGTCCAAAACCCTGATTTTCAGATTTTCGGTTTTTCCCATTAAAACGCTTTAGCGTTTCACCTTTTCTTCTGACCATGGGCTAGCCGATAGGGAGGCTCTACAACAAAGACTCATTTCTTTCATAGAAATAGGGGGAAAATTTCAAATCATCCCCTCATTTTGTTAAATAAATAACTAAAATTAACCATGTCCAAATAAAGATTTAAAATGTCATCATTTTCTCAAATAAGATATTAAAGTAGAATTTATTTCAAATAAGGATTTGAAGTAGTTATATCAATTTAAAATAAGTGCATGACTTTCTAGTTGGTTGAGGATATTTTCATCCTTTACATTTTTTTGAATATTTTTCCTTTCTTTTTCAGGTTTTCTCTTCTTCTTCACTTATGGGTAGTCCCAACTATTGGTGATGTCCAAAGAGAGTGGAGCAAGGGTCGTCCTCGCCAGTCACATGCGAGGGTTGGCCTCGCTTGGGCGAGGTGAACCTTGTCCTAGGTGAGGTCGTCCTCATTGGCCATAGGCAAGACTACCCTTACCAAATATGGGTGAGGGTTGCCTCATCAGCGCCGGTGAGGAATGGCCTTGCCTCGACGAGTCGACCCTCGCCCTCGAAAGCTACAGGTGAGGTTGACCCTTGCCAAATCTAGGCAAGGTCACTGAGCCATTGTCGGCAAAAAAAAAAACAAGGAAGAGAAAAGAGAAAAAGGAAAATAATAATTTAAAGTCATAATAAAGATCGAGCTAGTGGAAACATTGGATAAGAAGGTAGGAAAACTTGTTCCGGTACAAAAGGAAAACCTTTTCGTGGCTCTTTTTCAGCCGTCATTTCAAAACTGTAGTGGAACAAAACCGTGCAACAAGTGAAAATTGGAGATATCGAAAAGAAAGACCTAATCATTGCAAAACTCTTTCATTGGTTCTTATTTCTCGTCTAGTGTCCTTCGCTTTCTGTTTCTTACGAAAATGCTTGTTCGTTGTTTCCAATTCTCATATGTCGACTCAGCAATGAGCCAGTTTGCCAACAATTTCAGCTTTTTATAAGAGATAGTTATCTTAGTAGAAAGCCAGGACCAAAAAGGAGTTCTGGGCGAATGCGCTAAAGCATATTCCATCCTTTTTCGAAGAGATAGCATTTCTACCGCGCCCAGATACTTAGGTGACATGTTTTTATAGTTTAACAGAAGAAATTGACTCCACAAATGCTACATCATCCATTTCTTCTATTTCTCAAAAGATTATCTTGTAACAAATATGCTTAACTTTGGAGAAGATATGTGTATAATTTTTGTTTTCTACATTGATCCGTTCCATATGACACGAAGGGAACATGTCATACATGCTACGTGGTCCAATCCGAAATTTATGAATCACTTTGACACAAAGACAAACTTTTACTTTGCACACACATCCATAATTCTAATATCTTTGTGTGTGTGAATGCATCTGCATATTAATATATATAAAACGTTATCATCATAAAATATGAGGTGACTGTTGAGAAAATTTCTTGTTTATTTTGAAGGTTACATAATATTCTATGAGAACTAGTATGTATATTTGAGTGTAGAAGATAAATTGTTTACATACGCTAGTTCATACGCCGATAATGTTAACAAAAGAGCATCTATGTTAGTGGTAAGCTTCCTTGCTCTGCAAATGGTGAACAAGATGCTAAGTGGAAAGTATTTGAGTTGAAGGACCTTTGGACTTTGGTAAACAAGTGAGGGACATGGGACCAACAAGGTGTTTGGACGAATTAAATAGAAGGAGAATAACTTGGATAACATGAGTGCATCAATATGAAAGTTGAAAGTGAAGGGTGGCCGACTGTATGAAGAGATTTTGAGATTACCTATTTGGTCAATCGGGGAATTATTATGCGATAAATTTGATAGCTCCATCACTTTTTTTTCTATTTTTTCTTATATTAACAAGTGTTGCGATGCGATTGTTAGACATATTTTATATATAAAAATTGTTAATGCAACGAAAAATCATAAACTGGTACATCAGTGACAATTTTTTCTAAAATAGTACACTTGTAACAAGTTTACTCTCAGTTAATTTACATTAAATTACTAAGTTAAATAACATGTAACAATTGACGTGTGTACTAGTTTGGGAGTTTCCTTTATTTATCACGTGTGTATTGGTTTGCAATTTTTTGTAATATTAATTTAATTTAACGGAAACTAACGAATGGTAAATTTGTTACAAATGTACCACAATTTGAGATTTTTTGTAATTGAAAAATTAGTTTTTGGTAAATTTTTCATATGTGTACTAGTTTGAATTTTATAGGTCAAGAAATTAGTTTATGATAAATTTGACACAATTATACAGTTTGAAAGTTTTCATGGTGCTAACCCTATAATGAAAGAAGTTCCAATATTAAAATGCTGATTACTCATCTAGCATAGAATTTAGTATATTGTCATAATATTCTAAATTTAGTTATTTAACAATTGCTAGGAAATGACTCGCTATTCTTTTTATAAAAAAACAAATGAGGTGAAGAATAAATATATAGTGCTTAGACTGTCCCAGTAGATATGTGGCATGTAGATAATCACTAAACGGATTAAGGAAAAAAACAGTCGGGATCTGACCATCTACATGTTTATACCTCGCAAGTTCGTGCAAGCTAAGATTGTTTGTCTCTTGAAAATTTGTATCAGGAATGAACCAACTGTGGCTAGTCTACTAGCTGAACTCTCAATAAAGCTCCGGTGAAATGTTTATTTTGTCTTTGAGTTACTCAGCGTAATCGGTGATTCGAAAGCAATAGGTTGACGACCCAGTCACTACTATCACAACGAGGTGTTGGAGTTTCAATGATTCATCCTCATAAAACCAAGCCTTGAAGTAGTAGTTCATACAACTAGCACCATCACGAATCAGCTTAGAATTATTTCAATAGCTACTTGCGATCCGTCATATCACTTTACGAATTAGCTTTTACACGTATTGTTTTGTTTGGATAAGTGCGTGCACATGCTTTGTACTTTCTTCTCGTGCGGTGTGCTTGCGAGACCACCAACCTTATGGCTCTGTCTCTAATTATTCCCTTCACGGGATGTCCCATGGACACGCGATCATTCAAAGTGGAATTTCATGGTGACGCACTATTCATCGCCCTCTCCACTATTCATCGTCCTCTCGCTATCACGACGTTTTGAATTTTAGCGCACGCGCTACCCTTATCAGAGGCATGGTTTCTAAGGGAGCTCCGGACAGAACTATAAAAGAAAACCTCCGGACGGAGCCAAGCATATCTCCACCGCCAAAGGAGAAGCAAAGCCACAAGAGATCGGAGGGAGAGAAGATGCCTTGCCTTTACATCTCCACCAACGTGTGCCTCGACGGGGTAGACACCAACCCTCTCGTCGCGGAAGCCACCAAAGCTTGCGCTTCAATCATAGGCAAACCCGAAAATGTATGCTCTCTCTACTTTACGGCGTACGCTGTCACTATCAGTGCAACGAAAAATGTTTTGCAAGCGGCTTATCCATTATATTAAGGGGTTGTGACTACTCGCACTTTCATTGAACTCCAAATCAATGGTGGGTGAAACGCCTGTGAAATTTTATGCTTACGTCGGTGGTGTCTCCTTCATCATTGGCACTGACAAATTACTACTGGGTGTTTCACTTTTGACTATTGTTATAAAGATAAGCATTGCTAAGTACATTAAATCTGATCCGCAAAAATCATTATACTAATTGATTTGTTAAATTGAAAGTGGACGTCTAAATACATCATCATATCTTGTCAAACACCCAGTAGTAATTTGTCACTTATCTTAAAGTATCGATTTTATCTAGTGTTCCAGCAAAGCCCGGCAATGACCTAATTATGCAGATGTATTCAGCAAATTGGTGTTGAAAATGATTACTTGTTCAAATATCCACTTGCATCGATTATCTCACTCGGAAAGCTAATTTTGTAGATCAATATTTAAGGGCCCACGTGACGAAATTTCTGTTTTTCTCTTTCTTTGTTTTTTTTTTCCTGGAACAAGTTCAAAATAAAAATCCATTTAATAACACAATTTCATTTTTCTATTTTTGGAATAGATTTCTATTCTAAAAATAATTTGGTGCAGAAATCAGAAACTAAAACTTTTAGCTTTTCTATTTCTGAAACAAAAATAAGAAATAAAAACTCTTCTTATCATTCACTCTCATCACCACTTGCCGCCCACCCGTTGCCTCTAGAAATAGAAATTTTATTATGTTATTAAACAAATTTCCATTCCAAGAACAAAAATTTTGAGTGGTTATCAAACACATTTTTTTTACTCAGAAACTCGTCCAGAGAATAGAAATTGAGAAATCAATTTATGGCTATAAATTAATTTTTGTTCTAGAAATTTTGTCATGCATGTCCTAAGTATATCTAGAATTGCTCTCTGTATGTTTTTCTCATTGTGAAGGGATATAAATTATTATGTAAAGCTTTGACTGCATGCATGCTGTAGTACATAATGGTGATACTCAAGGGATCGTTGGACATTACGCTCGCGGGCAACAGAGAACCAGCTGCATACGGTGACATCGTATCCATTGGGGGCATAAACTCCCAAGTGAAGAAGAGGCTGATCGATTCAGTCGCCAGCATCCTCCAGACCAATCTATCCATTCCAAGGACTCGTTTCTTCCTCAAAGTCTGCGACACCACAGCGGGACGTGTTCCTTCCAAGCTGTGAAATCTTGTAAGGAAATTGCAGCCATATGTATCACTTAAATCGTGCATTATGTCGGAATTATCAAGACTGGTAGAGATGCACTAAGCTCTTGATGAAGGAGCATTAACTATTGGGGCACCACTCTCCTCATTTGTCACAAACCCAAATAAGAAGTGCTGAGTTGTGTTCATCTTCATCTCTGCATTTGAAGTTTTATCGTTGTTAGTCAATCAAATTATTGAGGTCTACCATATGATGATTTAGTTTAATGTCATGGAAATGTGATAGGGATATGTATCTTGAGAATATTAAACTATAACTCCGTCCTATATAAGCACTTGATTTTGATAGCATGGAAAGGGACTCGATGAAACCCTAGATAGGGTTTGAAGATGGGCTTTCTCAGGCTTCCAATTTTAAAACCCTTTTTAAGCTAATACAAGATCGGATAAGGGCACCACGATAAGTCAACCCAATTTGACTCCTCTTCCTAAGTGGAATCAAAGTCGGAGATTCCCTTTAGTAGGCGTACTAAAAGAAGAGAGCATTAGAACATATGTCCCAAGCATGACTTTGTAAATAAAAGCTAATCCAAATCGAAGTGTGTGGAAGTCTGGTCTACATCGGTGGACATTGAGATATGCTTTGAAAATGGGCTTTTTCAGACGTCCAACTTTAGTGCCCTTTTCGAGCCTGTGACTAGGGGTTGGGATGCTCGGCCTGCAATATTCGGTCTGGGCTACTTTTACAGGACTTAGCCTACCGCACCTTTTACACCCTAGCTACAGCATTTCGGACATTATGATTTTGTCTTGTGTGTCCATGAGAATTCTGTTGATTTTATCTCGTTTGTCACTGACATTTTACCGTTTGATAGATGATTGTTGGATTCTTGTGGTTTTTCTTTGAATAATACAAAATTGATCGTTGGATCGAGCACATTTGTTACTATATGTAGATTTGATTGTTAGTGTTCTTCAAGAAAGCCTTGATTCATGGTAGGTGCTTGAAGAAGAATTAAAAAAAAAAAAAGTTGCAAGCATTTAATGAAGAAGAAATTGACATGCAAGATTATGGTGGGCTGTATGAACTCAAGAATGAAAATCTCATCGCTAGCAGATGCGTAGAGAAGAAAGAAGATAGAAGGAAAGTTCGTGGATGGGCTGTATGAACTCAAGAATGAAAATCTCATCGCTAGCAGATGCGTAGAGAAGAAAGAAGATAGAAGGAAAGTTCGTGGATACTTAGAAATATTTTCTCTCAATTAAATGCTACGTTTGTCTTGGAGCAAAATAGTCATACGGTGCAACAGTTTTTGAATAGTAAAACTTTAGCTATAAATAAAGCATTTGTGATGCATCGTAAGTAAACCACAAAAAGCAGAGTCAGCTTAAAAAGTAGAGAGTTGTGGTATGCATGAGAAAGTTCACTGCCCGGTCTTTATTTGAGCTCTTGTTCCAAATTTACAAAGTTATCATTATTCTTTTGGTTTCAATATTTGGTGTTAGAGCTAGAAATAACATCCATCAAATTCGTTCAATTGCAACTTCCAAAATTTACTAAAAGAATTTCATCAACTGGTCTATCCAAATGAAGATTTCTACAAATCGAAAGATTTGTGAAAAGAGAACATGATGGAAAAATGCTACACCAAAGTGGCTGATGCTGAAGCAATCGGGACTTTAATAAATGGGGGAAAAGATTCTTCGGTGAAATTCCAAAATAATGATCATTATGCATTGTATGTGATTTTTCAGACTATAGAGGAAATAATATTTCAAAAAAAAAAAATTACCCACCCCGTGGTGGACGAGATGGTTCTCGCCTTGCCCCTCAACCAGCAGGGAAGGGATTCGAAACTTCTCGTCCCCATTGTGCGACTCACCTACGGCCCGTGGGAGATGGGTCCCTGCGGGTCGTCCCGAGTTTACGCCACCGGCTGCTGGCTGTACGACGATTCCCGGGTCACCAAAATATATATATATATATTTCTAAAATTACCTTTACCAAAAAAAAAATTCAAAAATTACCAGGTTCGGGGGCCACGAAAGCTCCATTCGAGCTATTCAAATCGTTGGAAACCTCAAGCCAAGCAAGGCCTAAATTGCGCAAGCTCCGATCGAGCCAGAAAATGGTTGACTGGGCTAAGCTCCAAGGGATCCAAAGAAGCCAATATGAGGCCGAGCAAACCGAACTAAATAATAGTTCAGGAAGCGCATATCTATAAGTCGCCTCCCGAGGCACACGGCGACACGCCATCTTCCGAAGTGCATGCTTACAAGCCGCCTTCACCTCCTGGGGCGCACCTTCGTAAGTCGCCTTCCAAGACGAAATTTCTGAGGGGGGTACCTTCTCACGTCGTCTTCTAAGATAGACCACCCAAGCTGCCTTGCGAGGCAGAAATTGTAAGCCGGCCCACTCGAGGCGTGGCCTCGTGATCAGCCTTTCAAAGGCATGACCCCATAAAAAGCGGGAAAAAAAAGTGATGTTACGTTCATAAATACCACAAAGGATGTCTTCGGCGCACAAGGCCGAGAGTCATCGACTAGTGAATAACACCCTAACTACAATGCCAAGGACGTAATATTTAGAGATTAATTCTAAATATTTTAATGATATCAATTTAATCATAAATATTTTCACTTAATGCAATTGAGTCATAAATCTTTTAATAGTACCAATTTAGTCTTAATTTTTTTGAACTTATGCAAATTTAAACTTAGTGTCAATTCAGTATTTACAATTAATTTTGGCCGGATTTTACTGACGTGAATGCCAAGAAAATGCCCAAATCCATATGAGAGCACTTCGCCTATATCATCAAGTGCTTGCAAGCCTATGTGTGTCGGCAAACCAATCCCATCCAAGCTGTCATATCCAATTCCCCCCATGAGGACCTAAAGACCCAAAGGTCACAACAAAGGCTCCAACTCCAACGCCCAAGTCATAACACCGATGGTATTGGGTTCATTGATAGGATGGTCTACATCAATGCAATCAAATATCAATGGCTGATGTCCCTCGTGATAAGGACCCTAGACTTAACTATTTCAAAATAAATTATGACATTATTCTTGATGTGGTCATAAAGGAAGGAGATGTGTTTCTATATAAACATTATCATGATCGAATAGAGCAGAAAGTTTAAAAAAAAAAAAAAAAGAGTCTACCAGTGTAATTTGCACATCTCATATCATTTTTTGTCACTGTGCTATCATATTTTGATTCTTAATTTTTCATGTCGTGTTTGTATCTAAATTATCAAGTTACATCATTATATCATCATATTTTGAAGAGTTAATACCCTAAAAAACTTCAAACCGGTACACGCATCACAAATTTACCTAAAACTATTTTTTTTAACCATGAAAAAACCTCAAACCGGTATACTTGTGATAAATTTATCCTAATTGACAATATAAAAAAAACCTTAAACCAGTACACTTGTGACAAATTTATCACAAACTAATTTATTTGACCGCCAAAAATGCTAAACTAGTACATTCATGACAAATATATCATCCGTTAAATTGGATTAATACCATAAAAAAAATAACAAAATTTTATAACTGTGACAAACAGAAAATAAAATCACAATATACCAGCCAATTGTCACGTATCATTCAATTTAATAATTTGACAGTAAAATTTAACGAAAACTAACAAAGGGTAAATTTATCACAAATGTATTAGTTTATGATAAATTTATCAAAGGTGTACCAGTTTTGGATTTTCGGTGGTCAAAAAATTAATTTTGGATAAATTTGTCATAAATGTACCAATTTTGGGTTTTTTAGGGTATTAACCCTATTTTGAATCATGAGCATTGCTTGCGTGATTGCCATGTCATACCATTTTTCTATTATGTTTTAAAGAAAAATAGTAATTTATATTTATGCCAATTTAAACTTAGTGTCAATTTAGTCTTTCCAGTTAATTTTGGCCAGATTTTACTGACGTGAATGCCAAGAAAATGCCCAATTCCATATGAGAGCACTTTGCCCATATCATCAAGTGCTTGCAAGCCTATGTGCATCGGCAAGCCAATCCCATCCAAGATGTCATGTCTAATCCCCATGCAAGGCCTTAAAGACCCAAAGGTCACAACAAATGCTCCAACTCCAACGCCCAGGTCATAACACTGATGGTATTGGGTTCGTTGATAGGATAGCCTACATCAATGCAATCAAATATCAATGGCTTATGTCCATCGCAATAAGGACCATTGACTTAATATTTTAAAATAAATTATGATATTGTTCTTGATGTGGTCATAAAGGAAGGAGATGTGATTCTACATAAATGTTACCACGACCAAATAGAGCAGAAAGTTAAAATAAAAAGAGTCTACTAGTGTAATTTGCACATCTCATATCGTTTTTTGTCATTGTGCTATCATATTTGGATTCTTAATTTTTCCTGTCATACTTATATCTAAATTGTCAAGTCACATAATTATATTATCATATTTTGAATCATGAGCGTCGTTTGTGTGATTGTCACGTCATACCATTTTTCTGTTATGTTTTGAAGAAAAATAATCATTTAAATTTAGTGTCAATTCAGTTTTTCCAGTTAATTTTAGTCGGATTTTATTGATGTGGCTGCCGAGAAAATGCCCAATTAGCACTTCACCCATATCATCAAGTGCTTGCAAGCCTATGTGTGTCGGTAAACCAATCCCAACCAAGCTGTCATATCCAATCCCTTCATGAGGCCCTAAAGACCCAAAGGTCACAACAAAGGCTCCAACTCCAACGCAGAAAAGATCTATTCTAGTTCTATCATCAGCTATGGGTTCGAATCTAAGAGAAATTCTAGAGAATATTTGCTATCGATGGTGTTAGGTTTGTTAATAGGATAGCCTCCATCAACGCAATTAAATATCAATGGCTGATGTCCATCGCGATATGGACCCTTGACTCAATTATTTCAAAATAAATTATGATATTGTTCTTGATGTGTCATATAGGAAGGAGATGTATTTCTACATAAACATTACCATGACCGAATAAAGCGGAAAGTTAAAATAAAAAGAGTCTACTAGTGTAATTTGCAGATGGGTTAATACCCTAAAAAACCCTAAACTGGTACACCTGTAACAAATTTACCCAAAACTATTTTTTTAACCATGAAAAATCCCAAACTGGTACACCTATGACAAATTTACCCCGATTGACCATAAAAAAACCCTAAACTGGCACATTTATGACAAATTTATCCCAAATTAATTTATTCGACCGCAAAAAATTCTAAACTGGTAAATTTGTGACAAATATACCCTCCCCTAAATTGGATTAATACCACAAAAAATCACAAAAATTGTGAAATTTGACAAACGGAGTGTAAAATCCTAAATTGATATGCCAGTAAACTGTCACGTGTTATTTTACTTAATAATCTAACAATAAAATTTAACGAAAATTAATAGAGGGTAAATTTGTCACAAATGTACCAGTTTGGGGTAAATTTGTCAAAGGTATACCAGTTTGAGGTTTTTGGTGGTCAAAAAAATAGTTTTTGGTAAATTTATCACAAGTGTACCAGTTTGGGGTTTTTCAGAGTATTAACCTTTTGCAAATCTCATATCATTTTTTGCCATTGTGCTATTTTGTCATTGTGCTATCATATTTTGATTCTTAATCTGTCCTATCATGTTTGTATTTGAATTGTCAAGTCACATCATTATATCATCATATTTTGAATCATGAGCGTTAGTTGTGTGATTATGCCATACCATTTTTCTATTTTGTTTTGAAGAAAAATGGCAATTTAAACTTATGCCAATTTAAACTTTTAGTGTCAATTCAATCTTTCTAGTAAATTTTCATTGGATTTTACTAATGTGAATGCCAAGAAAATGCCCAATTCCATATGAGAGCACTTCGCCCACATCATCAAGTACTTGCAAGCCTATGTGTGTTGACAAACCAATCCCATCTAAGTTGTCATATCCAAACCCCTCAGGAGGCCTTAAGGACCCAAAGGTCACAACAAAGGCTCCAACTCCAACACCTAGGTCATAACACCGATGGTTTTCGGTTCATTAATAGGATAGCCTCTGTCAATGCAATTAGATATCAATGGCTAATGTCCATCGCAATAAGGACCCCTGACTTAATTATTTCAAAATAGGTTATGATATTGTTCTTGGTGTGGTCATAAAGGAAGAAGATGTATTTCTACATAAACGTTACCATGACCGAATAAAGCGAAAAGTAAAAATAAAAAGGGTCTACTAGTGTAATTTGCACATCTTATATCATTTTTTGTCATTATCCTATCATATTTTCATTTTTAATTTGTCATGTCATGTTTGTGTCTAAATTGTCAAGTCACATCATTATATCATCATATTTTGAATCATGAATGTTGCTTGCGTGATTGCTGTGTCATACCATTTTTCTATTATGTTTTGAAGAAAAATGGTAATTTAAATTTATGTCAATTTAAACTTAGTGTCAATTCGGTCTTTCCAGTTAATTTTGGCCAAATTTTATTGACGTGAATGCCGAGAAAATGTCCAATTCCATATGAGAGCACTTCGCCCATATCATCAAATGTTTGCAATCCTATGTGCATCGGTAAACCAATCCCATCCAAGCTGTCATATCCAATCCCCCTGCAAGGCCTTAAAGACCCAAATGTCACAACAAAGGCTCCAACTCCAATGCCCAGGTCATAACATCGATGGTATTGGGTTCGTTGATAGGATGGCCTACATCAATGCAATCAAATATCAATGGCTGACGCGATAAGGACCCTTGACTTAATTATTTCAAAATAAATTGTGATATTGTTCTTGATGTGGTCATAAAAGAAGGAGACGCGTTTCTACACAAACGTTATCATGACCAAATAAAGTAGAAAGTCAAAATAAAAAGAGTCTACTAGTGCAATTTGAACATCTCATATTGTTTTCTGTCATTGTACTATTATATTTTGATTTTTAATTTGTCCTGTCATGTTCGTATGTAAATTATCAAGTCACATCATTATATCATCATATTTTGAATAATGACCGTTGCTTGCATGCTAGCCATGTCATACCATTTTTCTATTATGTTTTGAAGAAAAATGGTAATTTAAATTTATGCCAATTTAAACTTAGTGTCAATTCAGTCTTTCCAGTTAATTTTGACTGGATTTTACTAATGTGAATGCCAAGAAAATGCCCAATTCAATATGAGACTTCACCCATGTCATCAAGCGCTTGCAACCCTATGTGCGTTAGCAAGCCAATCCCATCCAAACTATCATATTCAATCCTTTCATGAGGCCTTAAAGGCCCAAAGGTCATAACAAAGGCTCCAACTCCAATGCCTAGGTCATAACACCGATGGTGTTGGATTCATTGATAGGATAGCCTCCGTCAATACAATTAAATATCAATGGCTGATATCCATCGCAATAAGAACCATTGACTTAATATTTCAAAATAAATGATGATATTGTTCTTGATGAGGTCATAAAGGAAGGAGATGTGTTTCTACATAAACATTACCATGACTGAATAAAGCGGAAAGTTAAAATAAAAAGAGTCTACTAGTGTAATTTACACATCTTATATCGTTTTTTGTCACTATGCTATCATACTTTGATTCTTAATTTGTGATGTCATGCCTGTATATGAATTTCAAGTCGCATCATTATATTATCACATTTTGAATCATGAGCGTTGCTGGCATGATTTTCACGTCATACCATTTTTCTATTATGTTTTGAAGAAAAATTGTAATTTAAATTTATGTCAATATTATTTAGTATTAATTCAATCTTTCCAGTTAATTTTGGCCAAATTTTACTGACGTGAATGCAGAGAAAATGCACAATTCCATATGAGAGCACTTGCCCATATCATCAAGTGCTTGTGAGCCTATTTGCGTCGGCAAACCAATCCCATCCAAGTTGTCATATACAATCCCCTCGTGAGGCCTTAAAGACCCAAAGGTCACAACAAAGGCTCCAACTCCAATGCCTAGGTCATAACACCGATGCTGTTGGGTTCGTTAATAGGATAGCCCCCGTCGACACAATTAGATATCGATGGCTAATGTCCATCACGATAAGGACCCTTGACTTAATTATTTCAAAATAAATTATGATATTGTTCTTGATGTGATCATAAAGAAAGGAGAGGTATTTCTACATAAATGTTACCATGACCGAATAAAGCAGAAAGTTAAAATAAAAAGAGTCTACTAGTGTAATTTGCACATCTCATTTCATTTTCTATCATTGTGCTATTTTGTCATCGCGCTATCATATTTTGATTCTTAATTTGTCCTATCATTTTTGTATCTGAATTGTCAAGTCACATCATTATATCATCATATTTTTAATCATGAGCATTGTGTCATACCATTTTTCTATTATGTTTTGAAGAAAAATGGTAATTTAAACTTATGCCAATTTAAACTTTTGTTGTCAATTCAGTCTTTTCATTTAATTTTAGTTGGATTTTACTAATGTGAATGCTAAGAAAATGCCCAATTCCATATGAGAGTACTTCGCACATATCATCAAGTATTTGCAAGCCTATGTGTATCGACAAACCAATCCCATCTAAGCTGTCATATCCAAACCCCTCGTGAGGCCTTAAGGACCCAAAGGTCACAACAAAGGCTTCAACTCCAACACCTAGGTCATAACACCGATGGTTTTGGGTTTATTGATAGAATAGTCTCCGTCACTACAATCAGATATCAATGGCTGATGTCCATCGCGATAAGGACCCTTGACTTAATTATTTCAAAATAAGTTATGGTATTATTCTTGATGTGGTCATAAAGAAAGGAGATGTGTTTCTACATAAACATTACCATAACTGAATAAAGCAAAATGTTTGAATAAAGCAAAATGTTAAAGTAAAAAGAGTCTACTAGTGCAATTGGTACATCGTATATCGTTTTCTGTCATTGTGCCATCATATTTTCATTCTTGATTTGTCCTATGATGTTTGTATCTAAATTGTCAAGTCACGTCATTATATCATCATATTTTGAATCATGAGCATTGCTTGCGTGATTGCCGTGTCATATCATTTTTCTATTATGTTTTGAAGAAAAATGGTAATTTAAATTTATGCCAATTTAAACTTAGTGTCAATTCGGTCTTTCTAGTTAATTTTGGTCAGATTTTACTGACGTGAATGCCGAGAAAATGTCCAATTCCATAGGAGAGCACTTCACCCATATCATCAAATGCTTGCAAGCCTATGTGCGTCATCAAACCAATCCCATCCAAGCTGTCATCTCCAATCCCCTCGTGAGGCCTTAAAGACCCAAAGGTCACAACAAAGGCTCTAACTCCAACACCTAGGTCATAACACTGGTGGTGTTGAGTTCGTTGATAAGATAGCCTCCGTCAATGCAATTAGATATCAATGGTTGATGTCCATCACGATAGGGACCTTTGAATTAATTATTTCAAAATAAATTGTGATATTGTTCTTGATGTGGTCATAAAGGAATGAGATGTGTTTCTACATAAAAGTTACCATGAGATGAAGCGAAAAGTTAAAATAAAAAGAGTAATTTGCACATCTCATATGGTTTTCTAACATTGTGATATCATATTTTGGTTCTTAATTTGTCCTATCATGTTTGTATTTGAATTGTCAAGTCCCATCATTATATCATTATATTTTGAATCATGAGCATTGCTTGCATGCCATTTTTCTATTATGTTTTGAAGAAAAATGGTGATTTAAATTTATGCCAATTTAAACTTAGTATCAATTTAGTCTTTCCAATTAATTTTGGCTGGATTTTACTGATGTGAATGCCGAGAGAATGCCCAATTCCATATGATAGCACTTCATCATATCATCAAGTGCTTGCAAGCCTACATGCATCGCCCAACCAATCCCATCCAAGCTGTCATATCCAATCCCCTCATGAGGCCTTTAAGACCCAACAATAAAGGCTCCAATTCCAAATCCTAGGTCATAACACTGATGGTATTGGGTTCGTTGATAGAATAGCCTACATCAATGGCTGATGTCCATCGCGATAAAGACCCTTGACCTAATTATTTCAAAATAAATTATGATATTGTTTTTTGATGTGATCATAAAAGAAGGAGATGTGTTTCTACATAAACGTTACCATGACTGAATAAAATGGAAAGTTAAAACAAAAGGAGTCTACTAGTGTAATTTGCACATCTCATATCATTTTCTGCCATTGTGCCATCATATTTTCCTTCTTAATTTGTCTCATCATGTTTCTATTTGAATTGTCAAGTCACATCATTATATCATCATATTTTGAATCACAAGCGTTGTTTGTGTGGTTGTCATGTCATACCATTTTTCTATTATATTTCTAATCATGAATTTATTATGTCATGTTCTAAAGCAATATGTCCTTTGGTTTCACACTTTCACACACATACATGAAGTCACGCCTCAAGGCCTCGAAGAAGTGTTTCCATGAAATTCCAATATTTAAAAAAAAAATCATGCATACTTTGTAAAGAAGTTGGAGGATGCTAATCCTATGTGTACGTAATCCAACCCTCAAGTTTCTTTTGACTTGTTCCTTCACACGTTCACTTAGGTAATTCGGCTTCACTAACCCTACCAGCTACTTTAGGTTTTCAATTGACCTAAGTTTTCTTAAATTGGCCGGTGGCAACTCTAATCTTTTTTTAATTGTGCAATCATTTACACATCGTAACTAACCCGAACCTAGAATTCGAAAGGATCCTGAAAATGGAGAGATCCCTGACCGACAACCCTCGGTTTGCGCCACGCGAGGTGTATAGTTAGGAGCGGAGTCATTGGACAAATCAACGGTGCTCCGAACGCGGCACTGTTGACTTCAACACTCGGTAATAAACACGGCCAGCTTCGAATCTCGCACCAACAACAGCTCTTCCTCAGAAGCAGGATCTGGACTACCTTGGTGCTTTTCTGGATTCGAATGGAAAGTTTCGTGCCCATGCTGAGCGCCGATAGTGGACCGTGCATTGCACGGGCATTATCTCAGCCATAGGGTCCGCAAGATGGCCACGGACATGGACAGCCCCACAAAAAAAAGAAAATTATGGTACCCGACAAATCGCAATTATTTGATCATTGCATTTCAGACAGATTGACCTCTCCGCACTCACGCACTCTTCTTTAAAGTTTAGGGTATCTGTAGACCCCGGAGGGAGGGAGGCACAGAGAGAGAGAGAGAAGCGTGCCATTTTTTTCTATTCCGGCCATCAATTCTCTGCTTCTTCCTCTTTCTCCTCTATCTCTGCAGCTATGATTGCGGTAGAAGATGAAAGTGGACTCGTGCCCCCGCGCATGATCTAAAGGCTCAGTCGTCGTCGTCGTCGTCTCCCATGATCCGATCCGAGTTCTCTTCTCTGCAAGTGGAGGCATTCGATATATGTTAAGAATGGCATAGCACACATAGTTCATCAAGGTGATATTGTTTGTGGGAGAGAAAGGACCGATCATCTGAATCAGATATGCCTTGTCTCTACATCTCAACCAATGTGTGCCTGGACGGAGTCGACGCTGATCCCATCTTCAGCGAAGCGACCAAAGCCGTTGCATCCATCATCGGCAGACCCGAAAATGTCAGACTCTCTCTCTCTCTCTCTCTCTCATATTTTTGTTTGATAAATTGCTCGTGATTAAGCTCAGAAAATTATAGTCGTAGTGGCGGTTAAACGAAGAGTGCCGATAATATTTCCGAGGTCATCCTGTGCCTTCTCTTGTCTGTCGCTTAATTTTCCTAGCATAGTCCATGCTTTTGTTTAGTACTCTACGCAGATATATTAAGCCAAAACAATAAGCAAAAAATTGCAGATGAGAATAGAGGAGACTCCACGCGAATAAATGCACAGGAGGCAAAGTGGCCGTTGAGAAAGTTGGAATCACATCATACATACAGCTTTATCTAATGGCCAAATCACTCGAATACCGTAACTAAGTTTCGATAAGCAAGCTTTTCTCAAACAACCACCGGGGTTTGCCTCAGTGGCTACCCTTCCAATTTGGAAGTAGGAGGTGAGGAGTTCGAATCCCCATCTTTTTAGGAGGGTTGGGATGGGGACGATTTAGTTTCAGGAGTATAGCCATCATTCCAACTTGGAAAGGGGAGGTGAGGGGTTTAAATCCCAACATTCTTAGGAGGGTTGAGATGGGGACGATTTAGTTTCAGGAGTAGTTTCGACTCCCGACCCTAGCAACTTGGAAGGGGGGGTGGGGGGTTTGAATCCCCACCTTCTTAGAAGGGTTCAGATAGGGACAATTTAGTTTCAGGAGTAGGTTTCGACTCCCACGCCCTGTAAGGAGACAGGACAAAAGTCTGAGAATGGGTGTTAAAATAGGAATAAAGTAGGACCAACCAAAAAAGAAAAAGCTATTCTCGAACACCCAACAAAAATATTTTCACAAACATTATCTTATTTCAAAAACTAAAGAATTTGAAAGGCGGAAAGAATAGATCAATGGTGATAATTCTATAGCCCAGTGCTGGTCACAAGTTCTCGGATTGAAGAAGGTATGGAGTTTAGTTGTCGGATTGAAGATTCATCAACCGCAAAGACTGTCTACCAAAAAGGCAGAAACAGATGAGAGAGCTCGTAGTTTAGTGGCTATTATTCAAGTGAGAGACCCACCCCTCTTGAAGTTGCCATAATTGTTTTGGCCTCTCTTGAAAGTGACATTTTGCTGGCTCTTCGTACTGACTTAACGCAAATGAGAAGCACATTAATATCCTAATCCTCTCTTTTATTCGGATGCTTGAATCACACTTCAAAGTTTAGTCAGTTCTCAAGAGTTTCAAGGTTGGTAAATTAAAAGAAAGATGATCCGCTTAATCCCCAGCTTCTCTTTAGACTAATGAATTTCTTCGTGCATTCCCACGTCATTTTTTGGAAAAGATTATCATTTAACTTGAACCCTAGAAATTCTAAATGTTACCAAGGGAAAATTAATTGCCCGTACTATGCCATAGACTGACTTGGTACAACATAAATAAATAAATAAGTAGTTAAGCTACCTGTATTATGCCAGAATAGGGTTTGTTATAAGTGGTCATGATTAAGCATCGCGAAAATATTATAGTTTCCTCCATCCTTCCTCTTCGATCTCGGAAGGGAAATCAACCATTTGAATGGATAAAGATGTAATTAGCACAATGGGATTTTACTACATTAACCTTTGCATTTACTATGTTAACCTTTGCATTTTCTCAAAAGCATATAGGCTGCGTACAAGAGTTCATCAATCTAAATAATAACAATATACTCGATAAAGATGTAATTAGCACAATGGGATTTTATTACGTTAACCTTTGCATTTTCTCAAAAGCATATACGCTGCGTACAAGAGTTCATCAATCTAAATTATATCAATATACTTGATAATAAATATCTATTTCTAAATAGTTTAAAGCTTTTTAGACTGATCGATCATCTAAGTAGCCTTTGAATGACAGGACATAAAATATAACCGATCTCTATTACTTTTATTTCGTGTATTAAAATTTAAACTTTATATGAAAGGGTTAATACTACCAAGAATCTCAAACTAATAAACTCATGTTATATTAGTATATTTGTGTCACATTTACTGAAAACTAATTTTTATGTTACAAAAATTTCAAACCGATACACTCATAATACATGTACCCCAAATTAGTACACTCGTGTCACTTTTATCTTGCTCCCAAAAAAAAAAAAAAAAAAAACTCCCACAATTTTGAATAAATGTGACACATAGATATCAACTTGGGTAAATGTAGACGGATGTACTAGTCAGAGTTTTTTTATGACATTAAAATTAGTTCGAGGCAAATATGTTATTAATTTGCCAGTTTGTTAATTTTTTTTTAACATAAAAATTAGTTTGGAGCAAACGTAGCTCGAGTGTATCATTTTAAAGTTTTTGGTGGTATTAACATTAAATGTATGGCCGAAATAGTTCAAATTTTTTGAAAATCAACAATCGAAAATTAATACTGCTAGCGAAATATGTAGATGGAGATAGAGATGGAAGTTGTGAAAACGGCTAACTCCACAGGGTTTCGAATAAAAAGTACGCCAACTTTTAGTTGGTGGACAATTTTGGTCTGAACATTTATCGGTCGTATAAAAGACATCCATTTTTACTGGAGAAAACATTTTGATCCCGACTTTCAAGTGCAGCACAAAAGGGCACCAATTTTTATTAGAGATGGTTTTGGCCAAGGTATTCGTACGTGGCATTTGAGGTAACAAAAAGACACTAACATGACAAACAACGTGTGTTGTGTCGGTGAACGTAGCTTCCATAACGGGGAAAAAAACAAGTTCCATAACCATCAAATCACATTATCTCCCACATCATATCTTATCTTCCCCGACAGCATATCTTATCTTATCTAAATACTAGGGTTTGAAAGCATAGAAAGAGAGAGAGAGAGAGAGAGGAGCACTTGAATGGGGTTTGGGATTCCTAATAAAATCCAAGCACATTCAGCAAAATTTTTAAAGAATTAATATTACAAAAAATCTTAAATGATATATTTCTGATAAATTTATTTTAAATTTATTTTTTAATCACAAAAAATTTTGAACTTGTACACATATGATAAATTTATCCTATGTTAATTTCTATTAACTTTTATGGTCAAATTTTAAAGTTAAATAACAAATGGCAGTTGATCAATGTTCCAGTTTGGGATTTTTCCTTCCATTTGTAATCGATATATTGATATTGTGATTTTTCATTATATTAATTTAATTTAACAAAAACTAATAGAGAGTAGATTTGTCATAAATGTATCAATTTCAGATTTTTTATGGTTAAAAAATTAATTTGAGTTAAATTTATCATAAATGTACTAATTTGAAATTTTTCATTATATTAATCCTTTCTTAAAAGACCAAACTTCATGTGGTAATGTGAAGAACACTAATCCTCAACCTCAAAACGCATAGCTCTCTCTAACTCACTCTCACACTTCATTAATTGGCTCTAGAATTGATGTCATCTGACTTGTTAGCGAGAGCAATATCGTTTCATGCAACTTCAGATTATCCTCTTATTAGTTGGAAACGACGTTATTTTTATTACATGTGGAGAAATGTATTTTTCTAATGAAATCCACATTTATTGATATGACACTCACTTGTCATGTTAGCATCTATTCACTACTTCAAATGCCACGTATGCATATCATGATGGAAATTTTAGCACTAGCCAAAATTGTCGTTCACGTAAGAGTCTGTGTCTTTTTATTTTATACTTAAAAGTTTAGGCCAAAATTATTCCTGGGTGAAAGTTTGTGTCTCCCGACACTAGAAAGTTTGGACTGAAATTGTTTTCGATAAAAGTTGGTGCATTTTGATGCTCTGTGAAAACCCTGAATCCATGTAAAACGATGTAAACCAAAGCTGGGAAAGCCTTCTTGGCCAAAAACGAGGATAGACAACTCCAGTCTAATTTTTTGTGTTGGAATAGGCTTGCTGGTTCTGTGCCGTTATTTGGCCTTTTTCCTTCCCTTGCCCTTGGCTTGGTTTCTTTTACCTTGCCCTCTTTCACTCTCTCTGACTTGTTGTCTACGTGAGTGCAAGTTTCTAGGACCGAGTTTTTGCTGTATAGCTATATATAGCTCTTTGGTTTAAAGTCAATATATTTCTTACCTTCACCAAAAAAAGACAACTCCAGTCTATTAGTCAAATGTATCAAGTTTAGATCGGGAGACCACACATCACCCATGATGTTCATGCAGTCTTCGAACCACCTCACCTGAGGTACACCCCTCGTCCATAACTCGTCATCCAGCCAATTTCATGCATCTCTCTGCATATGCTGCAAAAGATAAACCGCATTTCTTCTTCAACATGATATGATTCTGTGGTTTTTCTGCAGTTCGTGATGGTCATATTGAAGGGTTCATTGGCCATATCATTCGGAGGCAACAAAGAACCAGCTGCGTACGCGGAGATAATCTCCATGGGAGGCATCGATTCGGAAGTGAAGAAGAAGTTGATCGCCACGATCGGTACCATCTTACAGGAGAAGCTGTCGATCCCAAGGACTCGGTTCATCCTCAAAGTGTACGACACGACCGCCGGACGTAAAGTTTCCAAGTTATGAAGTTTAGGATTTAGCCATTTGGAGGGTGACTTGGGGGGATTCCATAACTTGGTATCCTCTACTCTTCCGTTGTTTGGACGCCTGGTATTTATACGTATTATAAAAAAAAAAATTTCTCAAAACACTCATTAAATCCATTTTGTAAAGAAGGTTCAAGTTTTAATGCGACAATCTCTAAAAGTAAAAGGAAAAAGATCTAATGTACTGGACTTTGATATGTTTATATGAGATCTCTAATGGGTTTCAAAGAGTGTTGAGCGAAACCCACTTTCGAAATAACAAGCGTCCAAAAGTTCATTAGCAAGATTTGCTTAATATATAACAGTACTAACGAAATTTGCTTTATGTAGACTAGAGTCCCCGTTAAAAATAAAATTTGCATTTGTTTTACGGAAAATATATAATATAAAAAATAATTCCAAAAAAAATATCGCTTAAATCACTTATAAAAATTATTTTTATCATCCAAGAAATTATTGAGTCATAAATTGTTATCAGAAATAGAAACATTATTTAATGACTAATTATATCACGTGATCATATTTTAAGAAAATGTTTTCCAAATTATTTACTTTCCGTGGATTGAACAAAGCGTAAATAGTGTGCAGTAGATTTGGGACCCTTTAAACTTAGAGGGGGATTTTTTTTTTTTTTGAAAACATATTTTTAATCTTGTGATATAGAAAAATGAATCAAGTGGAAGTATTTTCGGCGTAACAATTTTTATACTTCGATTTTGAGTAAAGATGGACTCTTTCAAAGACCAGCAAACACCATTCCCCTAAAATAGTTAAGTACATAAACCCTTCGTTGAAAGATTACATGGACCAATTGAATTTCAATTTTGCCACATTAGAGCAAAACTGCCCAAGACTTCTTCTCTTCTTGCGCTCCCTTACCGTTCTCTTTAGCCCTCGCCATCGCCATCCGGCATTGTCTGCGCCTCTGGCTAAACGACTAAAGATGATCTAAGACTATCTAAGACTATCTCCCCTGTTCACTATCTTTCTTTCCAGCATCGCCTCTCTCCCTCTCTCCCCGTACAAGTGATAAAGAAGATCAACCGAAGACTTACTGAGGTTGCTCCAGAGCTCTCTTAATGCAGAGAGAGAGAGATCTGGACATACGAGGATGATGAACTGTAACGGCGGAGGTGGAAACGATCAACACAAGTCAAACGAGGACGCAAGCAGTGATGCTGATGGTGATATTGGGCGACGGCTATCGTATCTCAAAACTCCCAAGTCCTTGGCACCAGCCCTCGTGTCCCAACACACAAATTTCCCAAGCAGCCTGAAACTGGACCTTGGTGATGGGACCTAACACCTCAAGCACTAATCCATTTATGAAAAAATGGTTTTAAAATTTTTTCGTTAATAAAATTAAAATCGTTTTCTTTGAAATAGCATTTTTCCGCCCAGGGGGAGGGGGGTAGGAAGCTCGCAATATGAAGTGTTCCCTCTCGTGGTCTTTTTCACCTAATTTCTGTTTTCAAATATCCGCTTAGAAATGCCGATGACAAGGAAGATCAAGTCGAGATTCAAGATTTTGAGTACATTGATTGAAATGACATCTATCCATAGATGACAAGCAACCTACTTTCTATGAGAGCACAGTCCAAATATTCGTTTGGTGAAAGATTAAATCGCTTGTAGGTTCAACCCAAGTGGAAAAGCAACATTGCTAAATTTGTCGTGCACGTTGACGTCAACTAGTCGTTGAAGGATCATGGAGGAAAAAAAATTGTTGATGAAATTCACATGTAGGCTTAATTCCCTAAAAGAAACCTCTAATTTAAGATATCTTCTCAATTCCATCTGGAAAAAAATTTTGTCCAAAAAAATCACACACTTTCACTAAATTTCAAATTCGCCCATCCATCTTAAAATCAACACTCATAGATGGCACTCCATTCTCTTTAGCAAACGGTAGAATTGGACCAAGCGTTCTTTCCAACTCTACCAAATCCACCCTATGAAGAACTTCTTCGTACAATTAAAATTTCTTCATAATTATATACATGAGGGTAGGTAATAGTTATATTATTAGACACCATGTCTTCATCAACTCTCTCATCTTTATATAGAATAAGAAGCCATTCTTGATATTGTCAATTTTGAAGAAACTAACAGTGAGTTTTGAAAAGAAGATATAATAGAACTAGAGTCAAAGTTGATGATTCTTTTAGATAAAAAGTTAAGGGTAAAATTGGAATTGAACCTAAAGCCAGAATTTTTTTTCTTTCTTAGGGAACTAAACCTTCAAATATGAAAGAACTCTTCCTCTTTAACGGGTGCAACTAAAAGTTTGCATCTTCGAACTTGGATTATTCACTAGGGGCGCGTTTGGTAACGTTTCTGTTCAAAAATTGTTCTAGGGAACAGAAATTAAAAAAAAAATGTTTCTGTTCCGAGGAACAAGTTCGATTATTCACTAGGGGCGCATTTGGTAACGTTTCTGTTCAAAAATTGTTCCAGGGAACAGAAATAAAAAAAAATGTTTCTGTTCCAGGGAACAGTTTTTGAACAAAAGAACGTGTTTGGTAAGTGTAAAAAAAAACTGTTCTTGGAATAAAAAAAAAGAACAGAAACACGTTTGCCAGAATCGCACTCAATTTATGTTCCTAGAATAGAAAAAGAACAGAAACACGTTTGGTAAATTGTACAAAATTTCTGTTTTAAATTTTTCAAAAAATGCTTTTTTTTAATAAAGTTTAAACTTGATATTGAATTCTCATTATCATGAAATGCTCATTAATTTTATTTTGTTCATGGTGAGTGAAGACAAACATTTTGAACATGATCATATGGCATACTTGATAGAAAATTTTGTAAGTAAAGTTTGTATCAAATTTTTTTCAAGTACTTTTTTTATTTTTTATTTTTATAACATATAAACTTGATATTGAATTCTCATTATCATGAAAGGCTCATCAATTTAATTTTGATAATGGTGAGTGAAGAAAAATATTTTCAACATGGTCATATGTGCATACTTAAAAGAAAATTTTATAAGTAAAGTCCGTACAATAAGAACTAGCAAAAAGAAGAGTATCTTATACATCTCAACATGAACCCTTCCATACATGACATCACAATAATGAAGCAATATAGTTCATTGTTTAACTTCATCACAGTAAATACTTAAAAACAATATTACAAAAGTCAACAAATCTCATGCATATTATGATCCCTTGCCATTTTATTTGCAAATTGAAAGATTTAGCCAAATACAAGACTGGAGAGCTTGATGAGTACAAAATCCCTTCTAGATTTCTTTTTATTGCGCCCAAATTAGATAAAGTTGCAACCACCAATTATATGAGCTAAGGGTCAAAGCCTCACTCCTTAGGGAAGTTCTCCTCCTTCTTAATGAATTCATAGCATTCCCGGAGCATGTTTTCTGAGTAGTCAAGTGCGACGACAAGGGAAAACAGCCCACTCTTGGCGAAGAGCCTAGTAAATGGACCACTGCCGCAACTAGCATCAATGATATTCCCACCTAGGACGGGCTCAAGATACCCTTTAATCAACTCAAACTGCAATCAAAGTCAGTTGATAAGCAAGTACAGATAAAGAGATTCCAACTAAATGAAACAATTCGCTTGTATTCTTCAAGAAGTATTCGAATAATATGAGCTATAATCAGCAGCAGCAAGACAGTTCACACTCCGTTTTCCGTATCAGATAAGAGTGACATTTGCATTGAGCTAGGCAATTGAAATCAGAAGGCAAGTTATTGGTCATCCTCAACTCATTATGAAGAACATTTTACTGGACCAGAGATGAGATATAGATTAAATTCTACCAGAAAACTCGTTGCTTTTCATGTTCTTTTGGAAATATAGTGATGACAGAATCATGAAATAGGAGATTGTCAATAACCTCCTTTTGAGGACCAGGCCATCCTCCCACTGCAGAAAAGCCTTGACGCCAGCCCCTCTCATAGATATATGAGATCAGCGGTAACCTGCAAAGATCAATATGATATACAACCAGTGCTCTTAGGCATGTAAACATATCATTACTTTCATCCTCAACCAAGAAGAAAATCACTAAGAGCAGAACAGAACTTGCAAGACATGAGATCAATGCACTTTTGAAGGTTATCCTACCCAAGTACACGGGTCAGTGGACTCGACTGTTATACCCCCTGAAAAGGAACAAATACCACAAACCTCAAAAATTCCGTGGCTGGGGCCATGGCTTCAGTATATTCCTTGGCTCCACTTGAGGCCACAAGCTCGAGATGAGTTTTGTTGCCCAAATAAGTCTTCTTACAGGTGCTACATAGCAAAGTAGACTCGGACAAAGTATCCCTGCACAAATAATGAAGTCATATGATGACGGAGCCGAGTCGACCAAAACCAAACTGAGAGCTTAAGATCTCCTGTGACTAATGTAAATGTTAGTCATCCTTTTAGCTTTCATCCTACGGAGGAATCGACGAACTTACATGGATAGTGCAGGACCCGCATGCGTTAGAGGGTGGTAACATATCGGACAAGCCAAAATGCCGTTCTTGGAGGCAACCTTCTCGTCAACTACAATAGGATCCTGCAACACGAACAAATTGCTGAAGCAAACTGGGAGCCAATTTTCTAGCTGCAAAGCGTTGGAATCTGTTGATCCTTGCAGATTCGTTGCGATCAGAGCTGACCATTTTAAGTCGACTAAACGAATTTTTGTTTATCAATGCCTTGGATGATCCTTTATACATCCCCGAATCTCCGACATACACAGGATATCAAAGGATGAGTTCTTGCGCTCGACTTTTCAAGACTCCTCACTACTAAGGCAGAATGCCAGAAAATGCATAAAGGGTAGCACTATATACTCAATTGGGGCTCGAGCACGGTCTGGGCGAGCAACGCTCGCTTGGGGCTCGAGCACGAGGGCTCGCTCGAGCGAGCCTCTCGCAGATCTGGGCAAGCGCTGGCTCGAGCGAGCTGTCGCGCTCGAGCCCCGAGCAGCCGTCGCCCAGATTTGCGAGGGGTGGCTCTCGCCGAAGCCCTCGTCAATCGGTGAAGGAGGAGCGGTGAGCGAGTTTACACTGGTGAAGGAGCAGCGGCTGTCGGCGCTGGAGAGGACGACGGTGGAGAAGCCGGATGGTCTCGAGACAGAGGCGGCTGTCGGCGCCCGAGAGTGGGAGGCGCCGAAGAAGACGACGGTGGAGACGCTCGTAGGAGGAGATGCTCGCAGGAGGAGAGGCGGTGTTCGAAGGGCCGAGGAAGAAATAGAAAAGAAACACGATTTTGTTCCCTTTTTGTTCTTCAAATATGTTTGAGAAATAAGAAACATAAATTTGTTGTTTCTTATTTTGTTCCATTTTTATTTCGAGAATAAAAAATAATTTTGAAACAGAAACGCACCCAAACGCGTTTCGTTTTTTTGTTCCTTAAATAAAAAAATAAAAAAATTATTCAAAAACAGAAAAAATAAGTGCAAACAAACGCACCCTAGGTAGCAATTTGTCGGTTGAGAATTCCAATTGGATGGGATCGTACTTGGTGCACATATAGGTAAAAATAGAAGGAAAAAAGATATGAAACTTAGGGTCTATTTGTTTGTATTTCTTTTTTTTTTTTGTTTTTGAACACTTTTTCTATTTTTTTTGTTCAGGAACAAAAAAGGAAAAACGCACTTGGGTCCGTTTTGCCTTTTTGTTCTTTTTTTTAAAACAAAAAAAAAAGAAATAAGAAACAACAAATTTGTGTTTCTTATTTCAAACAAAACTTAAACACTTTTTTTTTTTATTTTCTTCTTCTTTTTCTTCTTATTTTCTTCTTCTTTTTTTTCTTTCTTTTTCTTTCGCCGGACCGAGGCCGGCCGACGAGGGCCGGCGGCCTCGCCCGGCCACGGCGAGGCTCGCGAGGCTCGCCGACCCCGGCGAGGCCAAGCCTCGCCGTGGCCGGGCGAGGCCGACCTCGCGCCGGGGGCCGGGCGAGCCTCGCCGTGGCCGGGCGAGGCCGCCGGCCCTCGTTGGCCGGTCGCCGGCCATGGCCGAGGCCGGCGACCGGCCAAAAGAAGAAAAAAAAAAAAAAAGGAAAAATAAGAAAAAAATAGAAAAAATAAAATAAAAATATTAAAAAATAAAAGAAATAAAAAAATTATACAAATTTACCAAACGTGTTTTGTTTATTTTTTATTCCCGGAACAAGTTTTACCAAACGCGTTTTTTGTTCAAAAATTGTTCCCCGGAATGAAACACTTTTTTCTATTTCTGTTTCCTAACAATTTTTTAAACGTAAACGCAAACAAACGCACCCTTAATTGACTATATAAATTATGTAGAAATAATAATTCGACCGAATTCACACGAAGACGCGCACTACCCATACTTAATAGGTTTTGGAGCCAACTCGAAGGACATTTCATCACCCTTGCCTGCCTTGATACAATATATCTATTCAGTTAAACCAATATGGATTGGCATGGTTACCTCTATGCTTAGCGCTTGAGAATATCAAACCATGAATAAAGAAATGTTCGAGAGAAAAGCATATCGAATGGCAATGTAAAGACCTCAATTCTTGACCAGTTGGAGCAACAAGGATCTCTGCCCTCCCATCCCTCGAATGAATAGAGAGAATGGCGGACCTTTGGGTTATTTCACATTTTCGAAGACGTGGATGCGTCCTAAGCCAATATTTGTTCTTTCCTTAATCATAAACGTAATCTTCCAAAGTACGTACTCACGCCCTATTGTTTTATTCATTTTTCCATCCCTCACATACACATTCTATGATGTTTCATTCCTAAACTACATTTTAGATGCCTGATTTTTCAAAAATGACTACGTCTATTCGTTTCTTACGTTTTATTATCGTGATAGATATTCGGGTGATGCAAATTTCTTCTGTGACGATGATAATCGTGGACTTTAATCGAGTTTCTCAAGCTCTATTCTCCTCCAATCATAAACCGTATAAGTTCACTTTAAACAAAAATGGCGCAATTGCAATCGTGCAAGCTCATAGCACTTGCCCTGAGGACTTCTTCTTATTCATTCAAGGATAACCATTGTATCTATAATCTGAAAAGTATCACGTCATTAACTGTTGCATTAAGGTTGTAATTTGCCTAATATATATGACAATTTAGTAGCATTAACTTTCAAGGTTAATATCATGAAAAACATAAACTAACACACCACTGACAAATTCACCTAAAATTATTTTTGTTATTATCAAAGATTTCAAATTGATACATTTGTGACCCACAAAAAATCTCAAACCAATACGTTTATAATAAATTCATCATTCATTAGTTTTTGTTAAGTTGTACTAATATTACAAAAAACCATAAACCAATACACTAATGATAATTAGAGGATAAAATCTCAAACTGACACATCCGTGAATTTATACATGTAATTCGACTCAGTAATTTAAAAATAAAATTTAACGAAAATTAATGAAGGATAAATTTGTTATAAATTTTGGTGGTGTTAATCTTTACTTTTGCCTGGCAGAGAGTTTTTTTTTTTTTTTTTTTTTTTTTTCAAAGGGAATGTTGGCAGGGCCACAAGGAACAGGCATTTGGGCCTGGGCTTGGGGCTCGGGCGATGGGAGTAGGTAAGCCTCGCGGAAGGACAAAATCGACACTTCGCTCTGGGATAGGGACAAATTGCGCCTCGGCTCAGAGAGGGGGCACGAGGCAAAAAGGCGAGTCGTCCAAGGGCAGTTTCGGTATCGCGAGAAGCTCTGTACTCCCAGTGTACAAACGCTCTTGGATAGAAGAAGGAGAGGAGCGAGAGAGAGAGAGAGAACGAGGGTTTCATTTCCATCGCTGGTTCTGATAAAGCTCGAAGCAACGAAGTTCCAGAAGACGAAGAAGACGAAGACGAAGACAACGACGACGGCGACATGCCTTGCTTGAACATCTCCACCAACGTCAGCCTCGACGGCGTCGACACCTCCGCCATTCTCTCCGAGGCCACCTCCGGCGTCGCCAAGCTCATCGGCAAGCCCGAGGCCGTACGCTCTCTCTCTCTCTCTCTCTCTCTCTCTGGGTATTGACTGTTGAGGCTAATGGGATCGGTGGGTGCGGTTTTTATCTGGAGATCGATCGATTGCCCATGTCTTGATGCGTCGCCGTAGTGATTTTGGCTCTGCTCCCTGCGATTCTGGTTGTTCCTCCTGGTCCTTACTAGCGGATTATCCCTTCGATGGTCTTCTTGTGAAGGTTCTCTTTTACTAGGTTTCTGATTACCTTTTGCATGTCTTGCTGACTGAATTGGTGTCGGTCGGTCTTGATGTTTAGCTTTTGTATGAGCTGAAGCGACTCCCAAGTGTCGGAACCGGGCCCTGAGCTTTTAATGTGATCCTCGCTCCGAATCGTACTGAGTTCTTTTGATTAGGCTGCGTAATTGATGAAATGACGCGATTTCTAGTGCATGCATTTGCTGGCCTTTAAGCTCGCGGCTCGTACTTAGATGACCTATGTCTCTGCTAGATCGCACGATGGTGGAGCTCCTGGAGTATTGTGGCAGTCGAATGTGCACTTCTGCGTTTTACTATAGGGAGTTAATGGCAGCAACGATTTTCTCTCTTTGCATTTTTTTTGGTTCTTGAAGTGGCCCGCATAAACAGGAATAATAATCTCACATATGGCAAATGCAGCATCTTACTGGTTCACCTAAACCTTTGATAAGCAAACTTTCTAGATCTTGTCGGATGGTGGTCTCCGAGATACATTCTTAGACCAAAGAAAGTTTTATTCTTTTCTTGGGATGTTTATTAACCGAAGCTTATTCTCTTGTATTTTGGTTATGTACCAAAACACGATGCATCATATCTAAGTTTTGATATTTGTAGTTAAGAACATGAATCAACTTCTGTTTTGGATGTGGCAGTATGTGATGATTGTGTTGAAGGGGTCGGTCCCCATGGCTTTTGGTGGGACTGAGCAACCTGCTGCCTATGGCGAGTTGGTGTCAATCGGCGGTTTGAACCCCGACGTGAACAAGAAGCTGAGTGCTGCAATTGCTTCAATCCTCGAAACCAAGCTGTCCATCCCCAAGTCGCGGTTCTTCCTGAAATTTTATGATACCAAGGCAAGTTGACCTTAACTTGATACATGTCAAAAAGATGCTGTTGCAATGCACTTTTTGTTTTCTTCTCATTGCATTCTTCTTAATTTGTTTAGGCCAATCAAAGCCAAGAATATGCACAGTGTTTGCATGCTTTACACCAGCACTAGATCATGTAATTAACTCCTGGGTATTATAAGTCAGTGAGCTTAGCACCGTTAGCTTCTGTTTTGTCGCTCCTCTTCTGTCCAGCATCAGATTTTACAGATGCTTTTTTCTTTTCCAACAGGGTTCCTTCTTCGGATGGAATGGATCCACCTTCTGAGCTGTTGGTCGCATTCTCCTCAGTGTTTACCATGTATTTCGGCCCTAAACTCTACTTCTAGGCCTGTTAAAAGTGTCTTTTTTTAGGTAATTCTGCTATTACCCCTCTTAAGTGCATCTTATCAGTAAACATGGAATATCCTGAACTTTGATTATATGCCGGCTCGTGGCTGTGGAAGCACTTCTTTATGTCACCGCCAGCTTCTCAGGTGAATATAAGCTTTGCCCAGTCTGTTCTCTGGGGGATTTGCTTGATGGGCAATCAGATGGTTTTGTCACTTTTGTGCATATTTAAGTAGTACATGTCCACGACAGCCCAAAGAGTAGCAATCCGGGTGCACTTTGGAAGGGTGCAAAAGGTTATGCTCTGCCTTTACTTGTTGGAAACGGGAAGGATTGTAATGGGTTTGGTAGATCATATGAAAAAATGGGGAGGGGTTTTAATATGAAATACCAAATTCCATTCATTTACTACCAACCTGTGTCAAACCGGCGACAGTATCTTCAATGATGGAACTATCCTTGCGTTCATTGTGAACTGAAATCGGCTTCAAGTAGGACCGTCAAATGAGCGGGCTGAGTTGGGTGGAAAGTGGTCCGACTCAAATTGACCCATTTAATCTATTTTGATGTTCAATATAAATTTAGGTGGAAAGTGGTCCGATCCAAATTGATCCATTTAACCTATTTTGATGCCTAATATAAATTTAAGTATCCATACTCAACCTGCACCCTCGACCCATGTCCGTTAAACACATCCATATTTAATCCAACTTAAAAAACCTCATATCCACTCATTAAGACTCCACTAACTCTGCATTTTGGGAATAGCTTTGGAAATAGGTTTTGGACACCCGAAATCCTTTTGGCCAAATATGTATTCCCAGGAAGGTTAGCCTTCCGAAGGCTGAAAGCCCAAGGCTAGTCTTGGGGTGCTTTGGGCTTTCAGCCTCTTGGGTAGGCCGTTCATCTTCTCCGATCATCTTCTCCGTTGAGGGCAGTCGGCATGTTTGCACAGGGCTGCAAGGGGCCGGCGACGGGCTAGACAATCACAACCTAAGCAACCATCGTCGAGGGGTCGCGGCAACCTCCGCACCACCTGGGTCGCAGCAACCTTTGTGAGGGGCCGCGCAATTTGGGTGTCGTGATCCTCACGAGGGTCGCCCGACCCACTTGAGATTGTGCAACCTCGGCAAGGACCGCACTCTTTTGTAAACATAAATTCTCTAAACACCATTTTGCTCAAAAATACTTCATAATAAACTTTTAAAGGAAAATTTATCAAAGGCTAATTTGCATTTTGAAAAATGTCTTTAACTTAAAGTCATTTGCATTTACCTAAAGGTGTTTCCCAAAAGTTCAACCAAACGCATCCTAATACCTTTATTTACATTGTAGCTACTTACATTTTTCCTATATTTGTTTTACTCTTATGGTGGAAGAGGTGCCGTGAAGATCTAGGAGTGTGAGCAGTACGAGCTTACATTTTCCTTCTTGAAGTTTGGGGAAAAAAAAAAGTTCACATGGTCAAAGTAAATGTAATTTTTATTGTGTCTCATAATTATGATTATTTTCAAAAGTTCACACTATTTTCACTCTTTTTTGGCTTAAAAAATTCTTTATCATATTGAATTGACTACATTATTCCATGGGGTCATCCTCTTTATTTAAGATGATTTTGTACCTTTTTTTTTTTTTCAATTTTATCAGAAACAAAATTTCCTAGGCTCATTTCATACAACATTTATTAAGATTTAATAAAAGATGGGTAAATTGTGTATAATGCAATATTGAATCTTTGCATGAATTCTCATAATTTGTACTAAAAATCGAAGTCAAAAAGTCATGATCGTGAGGATTATTTGGGGAAAGAATTTTAATAATTGGCAAAATAAGTGTAGAATAAGACAAATATGAAGGAAACTTTACATTGTAATGGGTGTGGAAAAACAGATTAAGATGAGAAAAAAGAAGGTTTTTTGAAAGAGATTTGAGTAAATTTTTTAATAAAATTTAAACAAAATAAAAAGAAGAAAAAGGGGAGAATAATCTTAGATCGAAAGTTGGATTTTTAAGGGATAATGTAGTTAATTTAATGTGATTAGGGGTGCCATGATTCAATAGGAGGGTGGACACAGGTCGGGCCATTTCAAAATATAAATCTGATGGGTGTGTGTCATTGAGCCTAACTCAGTAGGCTTGCTTGAAAAGCTCATCCATGTGTTACAAGTATGAAGCTCGTCAAACCTAACACCCAAACATTATCAGAAAGATAATTCCAATGATTGATATTTACATATTTCCAAGGAGGGACAGTAGTTTGTCCAAATAAGTGGAGACGCTTGCATGGTTGAGCATTTTATCACACGGTTGTGGGGGTGTAATGAAGTCCATCCCTACTAACACAATCTCGAACGAAATTAAGGAAACCAGAAACAATTCATGGAGAAAAATCGGACTAGCAAGCATATCAACAGCACTAACATTAAAAGCACATTAACACCATCATCGAGCCCAACCAAAATTAACAGCGATTCCTAAAACACTGCAAAGAGAACACTAGCAACACCAAGCTAAAAAGTCAATTCGTCTTCACCCTTGGAACTTCATCAAACCTTGAATACATCAGAGAACCCCAATAAGATCCCGTCCCAGCCTTTGAACCCATAGAGAGTCAAAGGATAACTCGGTCGGAGAAGGTGGGTACAGCTACGTCTACAAGGGCCGGCTCAAAGATGGTTAGGAGATTGCGGCCAACGTGCGGAAGGGGGGCAACCATGCAAGGGTTCATGGGGTTCATGGAAGCGCATCGGCAAAGAATGCAGCAACAATCAGGAAACGCTTCCTCGACGAAGAAGAAGGAAATGACGACGAATTCCAAGCAAAACGAAGCGAAGATGAAGAGACCCTAATTTGACTTAATGCAGCGTCGGCCTTGGTACAGTGGAGGCGTATCGGCCATGGATACAGTAGCTTCCTCGGCAAAGAAGAAGAAGGAAATGACTACTTGCCAAAGCGAAAGGAAGTGAAGAGAAGAGACCTAATTTGCTAATCCGAACTCTTGGGAAGAAAAAAAAAAAGACGAGTTAAATTATGTGGGATGGGCTTTGGAAAAATGGGTTAAAATACGAGTAATTAAAGTGACCATTTATTTCGACCGAAAAAAAAGTGATCCATTTCTGACCTGTTTTTTGGACTTTGAAAAAAATTGGTTAAAATATGGGTTGCTTGTGGAAAAAAAAAAGTTACCCATACCGAATTGGGCTTATTAAATTTGAGTCACAAAATGGGTTAACTCATTTTTTCAGCCTAGCTTCGAGTCACGGAAAATTCCAAAGTAGCACCTTCCCCCCTCGGGTATTCCACGAAGATTCTCAACTTACCCCTTCGATGTAGTTCTTTCCCAATTTATCTCTTCAAGCCTCTCTCAATTAGCTCTAGATCTCGTGGGATGTCGAAAAGCAAGGTCTTCGGAATTTTCTCTTTCGACGGATGTGGTCTGTATCAATGCCCATCAGACGTGCCATACAATCCGGGAAAGGTTCCAGCCTTTAGGATAGCGAAGATCGATCCGTTGTTTGGTGGAAATCACGTCCGATCATTGTTGAAATGGCACGTAATGTCGATTCTTTTAGAGTTTGAAGGAAACCAGACCCCGAGAGTCATGTTGACAAGTCATCTACGACCCTTTTCCACCTCAAGGAAGAAGCTTTTGCAGGTCAAAGGAAGAAACCCTGTCAGATGCGTTATGATTTATAATTAGACCGTTCGGAAGTGGTTCGTGGTTTCCTTTCGAGGGCGATTGCAATGCGCCTCCCGCTGTGATGGCGATATCCCAGCAAAAAACTCTGTTCTTCTCTGCCAGTGTACATCAAGGTTTACTTAAACAAGGTAAGGACAGGAAGATTATTTTAAAAAATCCTAAATTAATTGCACTTTTTCCGTATTCAATCATTAACTTTTTAATTTTAATTTTTACTAAATGAATCCTAAACTATTTACATATTTTGTCAATTGAATCCGTCTGATCAATTTTGACTGGAAATCGTTAACGTGAACGCTAGTCGTCCTACATAAAGACGGTCGAATTTGACGAGAGTAATTTTAATTTTTTTAAAGTTTTAAAATTTTTCTTTATTTATTATTACTTTTTTCCTTTTCTTTTCTTTTTTTAACCACACTGCCCACATCGAGCCCTCACCCACTATTGATGAGGGCGAGGCTACCTTGCCCACGGCTGCAATGGCCTCAAGGTCCGACGACCCTTGCTGTTTAGAGTTGTGAAAAAAAAAAAACACACACACACACAAAGAAAAAAAAAAAACAAAAGGAAAAAACAAAAGGGAAATTGAAAAATAAAAACATTAGAAAAATATTATTAAAAATTGTTCACGCGTCACCGCCTACGTCACATAAAAGTAAGAAAGATTCATGTCGGTGATTTCCTTTTAAAATTAATCAAGTGAACTTAATTGGTAAAACTTAAAATGATAAACTGAATTAGTAAAATTGCAGTTGGTTTACAATTTTTTGGATAATTTTCTTCAAATGACCCATTGCCCGAGGGTGATGTTTCTAAGAGATCTGCAGAGAGTGTACGATGGGCTGAGATGAATTAAGGTCCCACGTCGAGTACGAATGAAATGAGTTGAGCCCATTTCGTGTTTTGCTCGAGCGAACTCCCGTCAATAAGCTCGCCGCTGCCGTCCTCTCTCATGTCTTACATATCGAATGAAAGGATATGAGCAGCATTGTATGTTTTTTTCTTTTTCTCTTTATTTTGTCCGAGGGCGTATTGGATAATCACATGAAATGCTAAGCTTTTAACAATTCACCAATTAATTGGATTGAGCATGTTTTACATACCTTTTCGGATATTTATCATTGGATCAAAAACAAACTATTACGATCGTTTTTGCTTAAATATGTTGAACGGCATTACATTTCAATCCAATCGTGAAAAATTGTGAAGGCACCCTACTAGGCAAGGTAAATAACGACAAACCTTCTCCGCCTAAGACGGAAATAACACAATTTATAATGTCACGGAAGAAAGCTTTACCTTTGACCCACAAGACAAAAATGACAACCACTATATATGTTATTCATTCTAAACGTTAAATTGCCGCGTGTCACTCTACCTGGCTCACGATGCTAAAAGCAACACCACAAACGGCATAATTCTCAATTCATAATCTTCCTTACAAGATTTAATTTATAGTATTTGTCATCAAATTTCTTGCATTTTCTAGCAAAATAGACGTCATTTTCTTAATTATGCTAAAAACAGTCCGCTGTGAACTCGGTATAGGGGTGACACCTGGCGATTTAACAGAGAGATGGCAAGGCTTTGTATCCTTTCAATAGTGTGAAAGGTTGGTCTTTTCTTTTTGAAAGGTTTGAAAAGTCGTGTTTTGGTTTTTTCTTCCCAGGCAAAAGATTGAGCTCTCCTTTTTGGAATTCGGCCGATAATTAGTCAATTGTTCGCACAATCATCCTACCGGCGAGAGCTTAAATGGACACTTTGTAAAAGGTTATCAAATTGTTTTGTTTTTCATATTCCATACTGTGAATACTTTTTAAACTACATCAATATTAAAATTCCTATTCACGGACAATGAACTGAAGATATACCAAATTTATTAATTCAAATTCCGTCAATAAAAAAAAAAAGTATCCTTAGCCGTAACGACGAAGTAAAATCAGTCAACCCTCAATAAAAAAAAATTAAAAAACTAAAAAAAGTTTTTAAAAACTAAAATAAATAAATAAATAATAAAAAAGGCGAATCCTCACGATTAGTATTCCCCCTCCAGAAAACGCGTCGCTCCTCCTTCCTCTTCGCTTCCCCTCTCTCTCTCTCTCTCTTCTGCAACGCCATATATTGACATCTCTCCAGCCTTGCAATCCGAATCCGAATCCGAAATCCGAATCCGAAGCCCTCGAAGATGTCGTCGCCCGCCGTCCTCCCCATCTCCAACCCCCAGCCCGCCGCCGCCGTCCCCGCCGCCGCCAACTCCGGCCAGCCGCAGCCCCCGATCGCCACCCCGGCCTTCCGCGCCCTCATCAACCACCTCTCCAACTCCCTCAACCACGGCCTCTCCCAGCGCCGCCCCTGGGCCGAGCTCGCCGACCGCTCCGCCTTCTCCAAGCCCGAGTCCCTCTCCGACGCCGCCCTCCGCGTCCGCAAGAACTACTCCTACTTCCGCGTCAACTACCTCACCGTCGTCGCCGCCGTCCTCGCCTTCTCCCTCATCACCAACCCCGTCTCCCTCATCTTCCTCGCCGCCCTCCTCGCCGCCTGGCTCTTCGGCTACCTCTTCCGCCCCGCCGACTCCCCGGTCGTCCTCTTCGGCCGCAACTTCTCCGACCGCGAGACCCTCGGCATCCTCATCGTCCTCAGCGTCGTCGTCATCTTCCTCACCAGCGTCGGATCCGTCCTCATCTCCGCCCTCCTCGCCGGTGTGGCCGTCGTCTGCGTCCACGGTGCCTTTAGGGTTCCCGAGGACCTCTTCCTCGACGAGCAGGAGAACGCCTCCACCGGATTCCTCTCCTTCCTCGGCGGCGCCGCCTCCAATGCCGCCGCCGCTGCCGCCCCCGCGGTCGCATCCCGCGTCTGAGGTCGAGATCGTTCGCGATCGGATCAGATCCGATCGGATCGGATCGGATCGGCTGGGTTTTAGCTTTTACAGTAGATAAAAGAAATAATCGTGTAAGTGAATTTTTTTTTTTTTTTTTTTTTTGTGATTTACATTCGTAGATTTGTAGGATCTGGATACTATGTGCGTGGATCTGTTACTTTCATGTTCAAAGCGATTACGTTTTTGTAGGATATGAACTATGAATACTCTGATTCATTCAATTGATAGGCTCAATGTTGGATGCTCCATTGTTGTCATATTAATGCGTTCTCTGTGGTGCATCCGATGAGTTTGATGTGCGGAGTTCTTCATCCAATTGCAGTTGTTTGCATCTATCAGGGGTCGTATCACATCGCGTAGATATGGCTGCCCGATCTGTTTGTTTATATCGGCCTCGGAATTATGGGCTTGCATAAAAAGGGACGACTACGTTCTACATTACTCATCTGCTCACGATGTATTTGTTCTGTGAATTGTCAAAAATCAGGAATGGAAAGTTTTGCTAAAATGTCTTTTGAAGATGCATTGGGGTCTCCTTTGATGTCATGTAACTATTATACATGGTAGACTATGTCCTGTTCTAGTTTTCTTCTAGATCCTGTTTATGACTGGTATGGGACCACGACCAAATCATGGCTAAGTCCACCTCGAGGCAACTGTCAAGATATATATTCCTTTTATCAACAACTGCTATTTTTTATCCACATGCTTGTGCATGGTGGCTTTGGTGGAAATAAGAATTTCGGGGATTCATTTGTCCAACAGTTATTCTGTGTGATGCTTGTTGTGATGCTTGTTGAAATAAGATCAAGCAAGTTGATGCTAGTCCAAATGTTGATGCTTTATCAAGCTTTGGTGAAGAGGGAATTTCCCCTTGTCTTGAGTTATGATTAGTTGAGTTCTCTTCAAGTTCTCAAACAAATTAGGCTTAGTTTTTAGGACGCACAAGCACTATGTTAATTCTGAAAAGACTGTTTATCGATTTATGACGCATATTTAAGCTGTCAATTGATGATGGTCTTTATTTTCATCAAAGCTTGGTTAAAACATCGATATTTGAATAAGCATCGGCATGTTTGATGTTGTGAGGTGGCATCACCACTGGACATTGGAAATGTCACTGTAGAACAGAGTAGAAGATGATATGTATTAATCAAAAATCATCTTTTGGCATATGCAAAATTTATCTAGGATGCACACAATTTGTTCACTTTGTGCTAAGGGAGGACCGTATGATTCATTGTGCTGGGAATCTCTGTGTGTTCTTGTTAGTTGCTATCATGATGAGAAAGGGTGACTCAGGCGAAAGGTTGAGTTAAGATGATATATATCTTCTTGTCCTTCTTTAGATTAAATGGAGCGATAGCATTCAGGTACATCATTTTGTAGGCTTTTGGTGTCTTCTGACAAGTGTCATGCATAAAAGGTTTAGGCTGTATCTATGTGGTCCATGTGAAGGTACCTCAAGCCATCCAACCTTCTTTTATGATCAAGCTACTGCCTACTTATTGTTCAGATTAAACTCAGTGTTGGAAACGTAGGAAGTCGTGGCAGTGTCTCGTCCATGAGTGCATGAAGAGTACATCTATGGGAGGGAGAGGGAGAGGGAGAGGGAGAGAGTTTATAACAGTAATCTGTCTTGTTGAGGATTGTTCAGTTCATGAACTTGATTAGCTTTGAGTGGAAAATGCCTTTTATAACAGTAATCTGTTTTGTTGAGGGATTGTTCAGTTCATGAACTTGATTAGCTTTAAGTGGAAAATGCCTTCTTGTTCACGTCCCATTTCAAGGAAACTAATGGCGGCAGGATATGGTGGATTCTGATGGTGGGCTGAGATACGTCTGCATGTCAATATAGCTGGAATTCAACGAGCTTTGCCTATCGTGCTGCTTATTCATCTATTAACTTTTGGATGATGCTTTCTGTAAATCATTGGCATTGTCTTTTCGTGTCCTTTGAGTGCATTGACTCGGATCCCCTTCAATTTAGAACAAAGTCTATTTCAACGGTAGTGAAATCTTTATCCTCACAAATGGAGAGCCCTTGATGATTGTGTAGTGTATGAATTCTTCCTTTCGCCCAGTTCTTTCTAGTCGAGGTCCTGATGTTAGAGATAAGTATGTGTCCTTACATCAGAAAAGTGAAGCTAGTTGTGGATCGGCTCTCATATCTTGTAAGATTTGAGGAGTGATTGCGGTCTAATCACACACTGTGCTTTATCTTCGCTTTCTTCAGGGAGTCGTTATTATTCATACAGGATGGAGGGTTCCACCGTGAGGTTATGCATGTCTAAGTATTGGGCAAGTTACTAATCAGAAATAACTTCCGACGTCTACATTGAGTTAGATCCCAACCCTTTGGTGTTTTGGAGGAATTACCATGCGGCGCTCTCCCCCAATCCTATTTGCTTGTCTAAGTATTGGGCACCTTCTAAACAACAGAAATCGAATAATCTGAATGGAGTCAAAGTAGGGTGTCGTATTGGGGCCGACGCTCAGGACAATAGTCAGAATTTTAGCCCGACCGTATGCTTGAACGTCGTGAATGTGGATATCCAGAAAACCACACTCAATTCCATGGCTATGGCTATGGCTATGGCTGTGGCTATGGCCTCGGCCTCAACGTCAGATGCTAGTAATATAGTCTGCAAATCCTAGGCTCCAAATTTCGTTTCAAGAACGTCAGATCCGAAATCCTCCTTTCCTTTTTACCTTCGCCTTTTCCTCTGCACTTAACGCAAGAATTGCAGCATTAGCTTGCAGCGTGTTTCCGAGATTGCTCTTGGAACGGGGAGGCACTCGCAAAATAAGGCTTGCCGACAAATCATCGGATCATCATTGATTTTCCGTGCGGCATCCACGTTCCTATGCACGTAGCAACGCCTTTCAGAACTCCACCGACACCGCGGACGGTTTCGTTCATATTCCCCGTTCTTCTTCTGCGCATGCCAAACCTTAAGAACCCACTCCACGGAAACCATGCCCATTACCGCAGTTGAATCATCGTATCGTGAAAATATTTTGAACTTGGGCCAAGATTGTGTCACGAAAAATTAATCTTACCAAAAAATTAAATTCCAAACTTTCAAAGATTTCTCTTTCTATGATCGGTTTTTCTTTTTGCGCCTTATATGGAAATCTTTTTCTGATATTTGTTACAGGAAAATTGCGACAACATTTCAGAGAAAAGTCTCGAGTACGATCCTCTAGGTCTAGGGTTTGGAAAATGGGGAAAGGGGCACGTCCGCCAGGGTCCCGAGCATTGACGCAACGGTCCTTGAACAGCTAGGCTCCTTGGCCCGCTCTCAAGGTACCGAGACCAAAGTGTAGGAGTCTAATTGCATTTTGCAAAATAATTTCCGATTTTTAAAAGAGAACTCGTGAGTGACATAAATTTCTTGTTGATTATAAAAAGATTTTTGATCAACTCATTTTTTGAAGTAATCCAAATGTCCAAAACTGAAGAAAATAAATTTTCCTTGAAACAAACAAACTCTTAACCTAATGGATTTGGGGAATCGAGACTTTGCATCTCAAGAAACGTGAATTTAGCTTATTGAAATTGGCTCAGTGACACTTTATATCTTAAAAAACGCGAGGTTCAAGTCATAATGAAGTACTTTTTTGTAAATTTTAGAGTCGCAACGTATTATGAAAGGCATGATTGCCTTTGACTGAATTGAGGAATAGATTTAACTTGACACTCGAAATCCAACTCGAAAACTATATGGAACCATAACAACTACAACAAAATATATCGAATATGTTACTTGGGAAAAGCTAAGTCCGTGTCATTTTTAGAATTGGTCCAAAATTCATCCATACATGATGTTTTTGCTTAAGAGACCAAAAGGAGCACAATACCAAAATCTCTTGCAATTATCTTCCCACATTCTATAATGTTAGCATGTGATTACCTTCCCTTTCTCTTTCTATCTTCTTCATTTCTTCATTTTCACTTAAAGTATCACTATTCATTCCGAATGATTCGGGACTTGATTACGCTTAAGTCGCGCCGTGTGAGAAAGTCTACTTGCCGGGAATCTAGCAACTAAACGAAGACACAGGTGGCCCATATAATTTCTCAAGGTGGGGCTCAACGTTACTGTCTGGAAACCCGATCCAAAAATGTTAGTTAAAGACCATGTTTAAGGTCGGGTGGGTCTCGAAGGGACCAGCAACAGCAAGGACCGACCCGGAATATAGCCGTTGATACCATTTGACTCAGCAGCAGCACCAAAGGGGCAAACGACCAGGTCTTCCGAGTCCCAACATGACCGTTCGCATAAACACGCACGCATTTACATGTCTCCCTCTGCCGCCGCAGGTGCGAAAGTAGCCGTTGGGGCCTCCTCAGTTCGGAGAGAAAATAGTTTTTTGTTTCCGGCAAAACCTAGACACGCGCGCGCACCCTCTCTCTCGCCCTCACGTGCTCTGTCAGAGACCTCTCCCCACCCCCAACGACCACTCTTTACTCTCTCTCATATACTCCTTTTGCCCTTGCCCTTCTCTCTACCGTGCTTTCATGTCGTTCTAAAAGAAAAACTCTCGCCTCTCCCTCCCCCCCACCCTTCTTTTCCCATCGAGAAAACTTTGCCAAAAGAGTAAGAAGCAAGAAAAGGGATTGGTGGGGGCTGAAGGAATCTGAAGAAAGATTTATAGACTTCCGCCGTCTCGATCCTCCCCGTTTCTCCTTGCCCCGTTTTCATGGAACGCCACCGCTCCCGACATGATCACGCCCGGCTCTTGCTCTTGCTCTTCTTCCTCCTCCTCGCCGCCGCCGGCCCCTCCCCCGCCCCGCCGCCGCCGCCTCCGCCCTCTCGGGGCGCGTCCAGTGGGACGGCGTGGTCGTGACGCAGGCCGACTACCAGGCCCTCCGGGCCGTCAAGCACGAGCTCGTCGACTCCCTCGGCGTGCTCCGCAGCTGGAACGACAGCGGCTACGGCGCCTGCTCCGGCGGGTGGGCCGGCATCAAGTGCGTCAAGGGCCAGGTCATCGCCCTCCAGCTCCCCTGGAAGGGCCTCGGCGGCCGGATCTCCGAGAAGATCGGGCAGCTCCGGGCGCTCCGGAAGCTCAGCCTCCACGACAACCTCCTCGCCGGCGCCGTCCCTTACTCCCTCGGGTTCCTCCCCGACCTCCGAGGGGTCTACCTGTTCAACAACCGCCTCGCGGGGACTATCCCTCCTTCCCTCGGCAACTGTCCTCTCCTGCAGGCCCTCGACTTGAGCAATAATTTGCTGTCGGGGACCATTCCCCCGAGCCTCGCCAACTCCACCAAGCTGTTGCGGCTCAATTTGAGCTTCAATACCATCTCTGGGCCCATCCCGACCGTCGTCAGCCGGTCCGCTTCGATCGCCATTCTTTCTCTCGACCACAACAACATCTCGGGACCGATCCCGGCCTCCGTCTCCAAGCTGCGCACGCTTCAAATCCTCTCTCTGAGCCACAACCAGATTGGAGGAACCATACCAAGTGACATAGGGGAGCTTTCTCAACTTGAGGAACTGGACTTGTCGTTCAATGCCATCACTGGGAGCTTGCCCTCCAGTCTCTTCAACGTGTCGTCCCTTTCGGTGCTGGACTTAGAGGGAAATCGCCTAGACGGCGAAATCCCCGAGAATTTGGGCGCCATGCGGAACCTTTCTGAGCTCAATTTGAAGAACAATCGCTTGAAGGGCCCGATACCTTCGAGCATCGGTAACATCTCCGGCATTGACCGGCTCGATCTCTCCGAGAATAACTTCACCGGGGAACTCCCGACTTTGCTGGCCAATTTGCCCAAGCTCACCTCTTTCAATGTGTCCTACAACAACCTCTCCGGTGCCGTCCCGACCGATCTCTCCAGGAGGTTCAACTCGAGCTCCTTTGTAGGGAACCTCCAGCTCTGCGGCTTCAGCGGTTCTACTACATGCCCGACCATCTCTCCGCCGCCACAGGGCCCTCCATCTCCATCTCCGGAGCAGTCTAATCGTCACCGAGGCCGCCACCTCAGCACCAAGGACATTGTCCTCATTGCGGCCGGGATCCTCCTAGCGATCCTGCTCATCCTCTGCCTCGTCCTGCTCTGCTGCTTGATCAGGAAAAGGGCGGCGTCCAAGAAGAAGAACGGGAAGCCCGAGAAAGCGGCCGGCGGCGGCGGGATCTCCGAGAAGGCGACCGCGTCCCGGGATGTCGAGGCCGGCGACATCGGCGGGAAGCTGGTGCATTTCGACGGGCCATTCGTGTTCACGGCCGACGACCTGCTGTGCGCGACCGCGGAGATCATGGGGAAGAGCGCGTACGGGACCGCCTACAAGGCGTCGCTGGAGGACGGGAACCAGGTGGCGGTGAAGAGGCTGCGGGAGAAGATGACCAAGGGGCAGAAGGAGTTCGAAGCGGAGGCCGGCGCTCTCGGCCGGATTCGGCACCCGAATCTCCTGGCGCTCCGGGCCTACTACTTGGGTCCCAAAGGAGAGAAGCTTCTCGTGTTCGATTACATGCCCATGGGAAGCCTCGCTTCTTTCCTCCACGGTAAGGAATCAGTAATTACTACAGAGGGTAGAGATTAACTAGCACTCTTGCCTGCTTATTACTAACTTTTGGCATCATCCCTTGGTGCGTGCAGCTCGGGGACCTGAGACCACCGTCGACTGGCCGACGAGAATGAGCATTGCCATCGGGGTGTCGCGGGGGCTGCACCACCTCCACGCCCAGGAGAACATCGTCCACGGCAACCTCACCTCCACCAACATCCTCCTCGACGACCGCACCGTCCCCCACATCGCCGACTTCGGCCTCTCCCGCCTCATGACCTCCTCCGCCTCCACCACCGTCGTCGCCACCGCCGGCGCCATCGGGTACGCCGCGCCGGAGCTCGCCAAGACCAAGAAGCCCACCCCCAAGACCGACGTCTACAGCCTCGGCGTCGTCTTCCTGGAGCTCCTCACCGGAAAGTCCCCCAGCGAGGGCCCCAACGGCGAGGACCTGCCGCAGTGGGTGGCGTCCATCGTGAAGGAGGAGTGGACCAACGAGGTGTTCGATCTGGAGCTCATGAGGGAGACGCCGACCATCGGCGACGAGCTGCTCAACACCCTGAAGCTGGCCCTCCACTGCGTCGACCCGTCCCCGGCGGCGAGGCCAGACGTGGAGCAGGTTCTGCGGCAGTTGGAGGAGATTAAGCCGGAAGTAGCCGCCGGAGCTAAGGACGACGAAGGGAAGGCCGAATCTCCCGATGAATGACAAGTTGGGATTTTTTAGTGTAGAAATATAAAAGAAGGAAAATTAAGAAGGAAAGAGTTTAGTAAAATATTTGGTTTTCTGGGGGTTAAGCATTTTCTGTATTTACGTGATATTTCATTATTCTTTTGTTCTTCGGGTGGACAATAACTTGAGAAGCAGTTATTTATGCTAAATTCTTTAATTTATTAATTTATTAATTGTTGGTGTCTGTAAATGCAGCCAAATGAAATTGAGATTACAGTCGTTTCAACTAGACAGCTCCAAGCCGATTAGCACAAGACCGTTGCGAAATCCTAGTCTCTCCTCACTGATACATCCCTACCTCCCCCCTTCCCATTCTTTCTATTACCTTTATTTGTCTCCTACCAAACCATTCGGTCCAATAATGACGTAATGATTATATTATTTCCTATGTGATAATCCATCTTTCAATATTTCATTCATTATTTGTGTTCTCTCGTAATTTTAGTTATCTCTTTTTAGGAAACTTAAGATTTTTAGATTAAATATCTTTCAATATTTCATTTACTATCTGTGTTCTCTCGTAATTTTAGTTATCTCGTTTTAGGAAACTTAAGATTTTTAGATTAAATATCTCCTTTCATCTGGCAAACACTTGTCCGAAGAGAGCTTTTATGCAAAAAAAAAAAAAAATGCAAGAGGAAAGTAGTTGTTGGACTTCTTTATTCTTCCCTCTTCTCTTTATTTGAGGCATTGAGAGAGCTGCTTAAATCGAATGAAGGATCCATCAAGTTCAACCTCAAACATAGTATGAAGAATATACGGATGCAAAAGGAAACAACTCCGCACCTGCATTGATTCTCTTATCCTTTTGTCGAGGAAGTCCTATTATGTAGTAGTTTCATACAATTAGAAAAAGTTAGAATCTGTTGTCAATTCTTCTCCCTTCTCGTTTTGCTTATGTGATAAATCATACCTTATTTGAGAAAAACCCAATATCAATATACATTAAAGATAAGGGAATACAATTATAAATCCTAAACTTGTATTCATAATACATTTACCACAATTTTTTTTTTTTGATGATCGAGGGAAACTCGTAAGCTAACAACCGATGGGCAAATCTTGGGCCCCACAGAAGAACCCATCATCCCTGTGAAGCGGGTAAGTCCACCTGTAACGTGTTAGGGGTTCGAACTTTTCCCTTCATGAGGAGGAGAAAGCTCAAAGCCAGCAGTCGCCACTCAGTGCGGTGATCACCATAAATTAATTTTCGTAACACAAAAAATCCCAAATTGGTATTCACGATATATTTAGTCTAAACTAATTTTTGTGTCGCGAAACTAATATCCCACAATACATTTATTTCAAAATGAAATTCATCACAATATGCTAACCAAAATTTAGCATTTTGTCCAATGTCCCATTAAAATGCATATGTGACAAACCACTGAAAAATAGACCTGATGTGGAGAATGGTAGATATAACTAGACTCGTTGAAGTGGGTTATAGACACATTTCTTAGCCCATATTTGATGGGTGGGTTATTATATGGGTTAGTTATATTCAATAAATAAATCATAAATGTGTTTAGAATTGTGAAGCCTATAATAATATAAGTATTAAATGGGTTCACAACTCACTTAGAACCAATCCACCCTTGACTCTCCCTTGCCCTTGTTTGATATCATGTTCACCCACTATATGCTCTTAACTCAATTTAAATATAATTTTTCCCATATTAAGTTAAATATAGAAATGTTTTAATAATATGGATTGAGATGGGTACATGTTTAGCAAGAGTCAAGTCAAACGTGAGTCACAAGATTCGTATTAATTAAATGGATCTATTTGGGTTAGATCATTTTTTACCAAATCCACACGTTTGATGGGTTGAGCTCTAATATGGAAAATCGACGTGTGTTGAATCATATAAAGTTAGATTTCCATTAGGGTACTAGTTTGAAACGTGTTGTCGAACAAAAAAAAGTTAGCAGTAAAAATGCCATTGCGTAATAGTTAAGAAATTTCTGTGAGACAAAAATAAGTATGGAGTAAATATTTCGTGACATGTCAATTAGGGGTTTTTCGATGTCATCTAACAATAAAGGTAATCAATCCTACGAAAAATAATAGGCACCGCAGCATTGGTAGCGTAAAGAGAGGCGGGTCGGGTCAAGCCCTTAAAAGGAAGCCACCGCCGGATCCGCCCACCGAGGCCCGCTCGATGGGCGGGCCGCGGTAACCATCGGGCCGTCAGATCGCGTCAAATAGACAAAAGAAAAGAGCGCGCCTTCGTCCCAAAGAAAACGACGTGGAACGTAGTGGCAGGCAGCTACATGGGCTTCCGACACGTGTCCCGATGATGGCAAGGACCACTCGCCCGCCGCCACGTCATGCGAACAGCCACACAGACCAAAACAAACTTGCCACGAAAGTCGTAACTTCCAGCCGGAGAGCCGAGCCGCCGAGTCCACATCGCGTCCTGCCCTGATGCTTCGTCCCCAAGAAAAAGCCAGCTTGTCCCCACCAATCGCCTCGCGTCTGCACCTGCTTCGGCGGCTGATGCATATATTAACAGAGCCGCGACCCCTCTGGAATGCTTTAGATAAACTCTCTCGGGTGGTCCTCTGCTTAAACCCAAAGCCTAAACCCTAGCCGAGCTCAACGTACTTCCAGCAGAAGTCCGAACCCCTTTTGGCCAAGATTTCGCGGAAGATATGAACTTGAACTTCGCGACCAGCATCGGCATGAACCCCGCCAGGCAGGCCTCCTTTTCCATGGGGGAATTCGGGGACAAGCGCCTCAAGAAGCGGCGCAACGGCTGCGACTCCGTCCAGGACACGCTCGCCCGGTGGAAGGACTACTACGACAGCCAGGCTGGCGTCCCGGAAGAGGAGGGCGAGGGCGGAGGTGGCGCCGTCGTCAGGGCGGCGCGCAGGGTGCCGGCGAAGGGCTCGAAGAAAGGCTGCATGCGAGGGAAAGGCGGGCCCGAGAACTCGGTGTGCAGCTACCGGGGCGTGAGGCAGAGGACGTGGGGCAAGTGGGTGGCCGAGATTCGCGAGCCAATCGACAAGGGGTCCGGAGCGGGGCAGGGCAAAGCCAGCAGGCTCTGGCTCGGGACTTTCTCGACGGCGCTCGAGGCGGCTCTTGCTTACGATGCGGCCGCGCGGGCCATGTACGGCCCTCTGGCGCGAGTGAATTTCCCTGGGAATTCGGCTTCCTCGACGCCGTGTCGCAGCGATTCGTCTGCCAGGAGTGCGTTGTCCTCGGTTGAGAATTTCGCCACGTCGAGGGAGGCCGATGCAGATGCCTTTGATCCTTCCAGAGTTTTCGTGGTTGATAGCTCGAGTTTGCAACGTGATGATGTCAAGGAAAGTATGACGACCGAGTGCGATTTCCAGCGTGAAGCTCAAGATCCGAACCCGACAAGAACAGAGGAAAACAGAGGAACGGCGTCCCAAACAGTGGAATGTAAAACAGAGAGACATGAGGATGGGCGTGGATCAGTGCTCCATAGACTAAATCTGAGACCCGGATCTGAAATTTCTGCTCCTGATATTGAGTCCATCGCCACTGGACAAAATTCCCATTCACAGGACAAAATCAGATGTCCACATGATGTTCCGATAATTGCAATTGCCCTGAATCGGTGCAGAGCAACGAGGTCGTTGCCAATGGAACTTCTATTGAAATTGAAACTCCATCGTGCATCGGAGCCAACATGGATGGAGAATTGCTAACACAGATGGAACTTGCCAACGGTAGCTGTACTGGAATTGAATATAATACAGGATTCAATTCGATTATGTACCCTGTCAGGTTGGAAGTTGATCCTGGAACTTGGTTCGAGAACCTGAAGCATCATAAAATGAGTGCCATGAATCAACAAGTGAATGATGAAGTAGTGAGGAGTAGGTCATGCGACACATTTGATGATAATTTTGAAGGAATGTGTAACGAATTGCATTATCAACCCATGAATACGAGCCCAAATGGTAAATCTGACTCCTGGGCTTCGATTCCTGAGGCTGACATGCTCATGCGCATGGCAATGTTACGGGAAACTCAAACAGATAATGCCACAAACTATAGTGGCTGTCCCAGTTTTAATTTCTCGAGAGCGGAGGCACAGAATCTACATTCTTCTCAAGAGATGATTAGCACGGGGACGTGGGACTGGAGAAGACAACCTTTTGAGCCCCTCGCGGTCCACCAGGGATTTCGGGTACCGGCCAGTGGGCGCTGCAGGTTACAGGAGGTGAACAAGATGATGAGTGCGAGCTCGTATCCGATGGAAGAGACGGAAGGAGTTGGCCACAGCTTTGATTTCCTGAAGCCTGATTATGACTTTGGACTGTTGGAAGAGCAGAGCTTGCTCAATTTGTGGTTCCCCGATTAAGTTCTTCAAGTCTAGTTTTGGAAAGAAAGAAACTTTGAAAAACAGAAATCACCATCAGGACATTTTTGTGCTAGGAATAGGTTGATATTGATAGCTACACATTGTATCGTGTCTTGTATCCGCTATTCATGGAAGTTGTGATGGACTTGTTAAATTCCTTTTTCCTTTCAGTTGTTCTATTTCATTATCTTCCTTTCCTTAAAATGGCGATGATCGTAGGGGTCATTGCGCTGTCAAACAAGTTCGTGTCAGCTTCTGGATGTTCGGCGCACTGACGAAGAAGGGTTGATCCATTGCCCATCTGATGGGCTTGCGACCAATTTACGCCGAGAGGATTTTGCATCCATCGATTTGCACATCCACCAAATTAGGCCTGATAAAATGCCGGTTCTGTGGCCGATCTGTTCTGCACCAGTTGAGGCTTGAGAACGGATGTGCCGATCAGAAAGCACGCATGTTAGCAAGGTTAAAATTTCAGGAACGAACCGGCCCAAAAAAGGGGTTAAGCAAAGGACACCTGTTTCGTCCGGGGATAGAGAAACAAAATGCCTCTTCTCATCCTAGACATGATCGTACTATGTTAAAGATTCATATCTATGAACAAATCATTTGGGACCATTTTCCAAAATCGATGAAGACTGTTACAGTGCATCGTGGGCTTGCTATGCGTCATAGTTTTTATCAAAATAGACTTCAGTTTTATGAAGAAAAATTGCTTTTCAACCAGATATCAAGTCCCTCTTCCTCTTCGGAAACTGCGAGGTCACTGAGTCAAGAAAACATCCTATCCCCATCGTGCATACAGAGTAAATGAGGGCTACGTGAGTTCTTATCAACACAAATATTACAGTTTTTTTCTTTCAACAAAAACATCACTGGTAAACAACAGAATTATTCTAAAGATGATGTACGAGCACAATGAACTTTGTAGGCTCCGGCATGGCAGTCGGTGTGCATAATTGATTCAACCGTGTCCAGGCGAGGAGAGGCAATGTCAGCAATACAACACAAACACCATTGAAAGCCATTGCAGCTACCACCATGTCTGTAAACTCGACCGGCATGGATTACAGACGAGAAGTACGCATTTTATCGTAGTGCCCACACATAAGCAAACATGTGCTAACAGCACGAACAACATTGATGAAAGAAGAGCCTTTTCATCATGCAACTATTCAAAAAGAATTCAACACGAACAGCGTAAGCAAACGTTAGGACTATGAGTCAAGGCATGTCACAAGTGCAGAAATCTCTGAACTATTACAGTTCAAATTCAAGATAGTCCAAAACGGGACTCTTCAGATTTCTTGCAGATAGCAAAGTATAGGTGAAATTCACAGCCAGAGAAAGTTATAGACAAATATTTAGATGGAATACTCTGTTTTCATGACGATGTCCCTTTAACTGCTTCCGCGATTTCCCATTTATACCTCAACTGATACTTGGTTCATACTGAAGCAACCACCGCTGTGTTTGACTTTGCTGCATTCGGCTGATTCGTTCTTTGTCCTTTTATAAAGAGTAACAGCGAATCAAAACTATTTCCTATCTAAGGAAAAGTTTATCACTTTTGGGGAACGGATACTCCCCATTTTTATGGTCTTTTATTTCCTGCAGGACCAACATGCTTCGTATTGGTCTTAAGTGAATTGTCGCATGAGATGAATTGATATGCCTAAACAAAAATGTTTAGTGAATTCTTTGATATCAAGAACCTTTCTCACTCTTATATTTAAAAGCAGAGGAAATTCTTTATCATATGTAAAGCAGTCTTTTATGTGCAAACGCTTCTGCATGACCAGTTTAAGCAAATGCTTTGTCATTACAAAGTTGACCAAACACCAGAACGTACTTTGATTTGAAGGTAACACAATGTTCCCTCTGTTGCTAATTCGTTTGTTGACTGATACAGAAATAGCCTTCCCTGCTATAAACAATGAATATGCAGAAAGTGTCAACGACAGGCTTTTCACGAGTAGAAAGTTCGATGATTCTGCCAAGGTAGTTCAAGTTCTTGCGTCTCCCTGGGCGTTGGAAGATCTTATGTCAGGTGAACAAGGCTCCGTTTGAAAGAAGCTTGGAGGTACCGGTTGAAGATAAGGAGAGATTGGATGAATTTGAGAACATTTCACTCTTACCGCATTCGATTTTTTGTGCACAAAGTTGGCAAAAACTCCGTGCGTTTTGATTATATTTCTCAGTAGAGGTTTCATCTTATTCTATTGTATTATTAGAGAAGAATGACAAGTGTGATGAGAGTTACTTCTATGTGTAGAAATAGAAAGCTGCGAGTAGAAGAAAGCATTGTCAAGCATCGTAAATTCTCGAAGATTGAATAGTGGATTCTAGTCTTATTTGGGCTATTAGAGTCAGGAAAATGGAGAAGTTTAAGGTTGCGTTTGGTGATCTGGATTCGGATTGGGACAGGATAAGATAGAATAGAAGGGGAATTGAAATCTTTCAAATATCCTTTGAATTGTAGAAATGCCCTATTATAATTTGGTGCAACCTAAGACAAGATTGAAATCTTTAAAAATCTTCAACATAAAAAATATCCCATCATCTTCAACAAGTGTTGTCAAGCCTCCCACAGTCGTTAACTCTGTTCTTAGCAATCGTTTCCCCCACTAAATTTCTAATGCTCAGTACTCTATCTCTCTGGAAAATTGTCGAACACTTGGTGAGTGTGGACTTGAAGGTGGAGCTATTGTGGAGGGGGAGGGAGGGGGTGGGGTGGCGTGACGAAGGAGGGCGAGATACAAAGGAAATGGAGGAGGGCGACCTCTTCCGTTAAGCAAAATTATGTACTGAAGGCAAGGAGGATCTCTCTTTGGCGTTTCATCAAACACTTGGTGAGCGCCTAGTCCAGAGTCAACCAAGAGAGATTGTAGAACAATAGAGACCGAGAATGAGTAATCAAAGGTCAAGTTATGATTCAGTGATAGTGGAAAACCTGAAAACCGACTGAGAAAGAGAGGGAGTCATGGATGAGGTGCTAAGCCCTAGCCTTCCAAGTGAGCCATGAGTAAAAGCACTAGCAAGGATACTCAAGGATGTTGAAGTGAGGGATGGTCACGGTGGATGGCCGTCGGAGAGGTGGTGGGGTGCTGCCGGTGAGAAACGCCAAGGACGGTGAGTCTCACCTTAGATGGGTTTCCTTGATGCGCGAGAATTGTTAAGTTAATTTTAAAAGTTTATATTTGATCGAGATTTATTCTATCTGTTACATCCGATTTCTTATCCGATTTTATTTGGATATAACCGGATTTATTCGGTTCAAAAAATATCATCAAATACCAAATAAGATAATTTGTCCAAATTTGGATATTTTACTTTATATAGATTCCTCTTCTCCTCTCCTTCTTTTTTACTTGGTAGAAAAACTAGTCTCTGTTTAATCACGCAACTTCTACTGCAATAAGCATAGTGTTCAACATTTATCCGCGAAAAGCTTGCAAAGTTTCAATCAATAACCACTTCACAATTCAAAATATCATCAAATACGTGGCATAAAGAAATAAGATAATGTCATTATGTCAATACTCAAATTTGGACCACTAAATACAAAGTCTAAGCTTTCAACATTTGAAGGTTTGAAGGTTCATGATTTTTTTCCTTTCAAAATTACCCTCAAGTATATTTAATTGTTCCAGTCTTGCCCTCACAACTATTCATTTTCAACCTAATTGGTCTGAAAACTATTCATCTTCAACCTAAAAATCTAAGATGGATGGACATCAGCATGGCTCAGAGGAGCTATATATAACATTCCTCTTCTCCTCTCCTTATGTCAACATGTAGGGTGATGTGGCACGAACATGCATGATGACATGGAAAAATGCTTGCAAATGCTTGCCCTCTCTCCTTTTCTTTTTTTCATGACAACTTAAACCAAAAAGCAAATTCACCTTCGGAATGACACAAGAGCATACATGATAACGAGGCATAGACACGCATGAAGACGTGGCAAATGAGACGACCTAAATTGCATGTAAACAAGTATCATTTGATGGAGAAACATATAAGGTGAATGGAGGCAAGTAAAGATGAAAGTGCACCAAAAACATGTAAATAATGACGTGACAAGTTATGACATGACAACTAATGATATATTCAATGCAGTTTTCATAAAATAGTGCGAAATCGATTTTTAAATGTCGGCTCTAATCGTGCATGGTATCGTTTAAGGGAAAACGCCAATTTGTAGTTGCCTTTCGGCGATTATCAAATGAACAAATAAAAACGGATTTGAACGTGTCTATTTTGACAACGATTCGCACGCATGGGGCCTCCGGTGACGCATTTGGGACGAACGTGTGGCAGTCCGGCTGCATCGTCCTTCTTTCACGTAGAGGGGCCCTTTCGCGTTTGTTCAGCGGGTTTGTCGGAATGATAACGGGGGTCCTACTACTAGGGACAGAATATGAAAGCGGCAATTAAACGGCTTAGATTACGACGACCTAAATTTAGTATTTTTCCTATTCTAAAGTAGAGAGAGAGAGAGAGAGAGCTAAAGAGACTCGTCATTTTGTGAAAATGAGAAGTGGTGGGCATCAGTATCATACAGAGTTTTTTTTTAGCACTCCACGGAATTGAGGCGCCACGCCATAAGCTTGAGGAGCATGTTCCTCGACCCAAGGTTCCGTTTTCTTTCCGAGGTCGATTCCGGGCGTCCGACATCGGAGTTGCATTCTTTTATGCCGCTGCATAGCTTGGCCAGAAATTTCCAACGAGCCCAGTACTGATGGGATAACATCCAAAAGATCGTGGACCCACGAGTCCACGAATCGAGCTTCAATTCGGCAGCCAAAGTTTGTTGAGATCATTAGTTAAAGTAACTAGAAGGTTTAGAAAGTATCGCTCAATTCAAAGACTTCTGATTGTAGTTAAGGATGACCAAGATTTGACGATAGCTTCTTCGTCCGACATCCGTTCGACCCCATCTTCGTTGCGCTAGAATGCTTCTTACCTCTATTGTGTGTTGCAAATTGGATGATCGCAAACTCTCTGATGCTACAAACAGTCCCGAGGGCAATAAATTGACGGTCGAATTTGAGTGGCAATATAAGTCTAAAAAATTTCGAGATCGAAAGCATATCTTGGGCCCTTTCGCTCAACGGTTGAACCCCGGTTCACTTTTGGTCAACCTTGTGTCAACTACTTCACTTTTAGAAAAGTAAGACGTATTTTGATTTGTCGACACGTTTGCACATTACAAGAGAAAATTCGATGCAGTGAAGACTGTATAATTTTCTTAACCGATCGCTTGACAAATTGGCTTGGGACAATCATGAACAAAACTACATAAGTTTGATGATCATTCTTTCCTCTCTTCTTTAGCCTTCACTAGTTTGGACTTGCTCGATTGTAGCCTTCATGCACTAGATATTGTTATAGAAGGTATTATTTGCTAACATGGACTTGGCTATCCATGTATAAATCTAGGTTTTTGGTCTTCAACCATAACTTAAACCTGGCAGGCAATAGTTGCAACGTAATCCATAGAAGGACCTGAACTTTTTTTGTCACACCCCAACTCCACAAGAACAATGGCAATGGAATTTTTATTTTTTCACTCAAAGAACGTAGCCTCAAATGTAACCATAACTCAACTTGATAGTAAAATATATACATCCATATATATTTGATAAAAATGTTATCCGGTTATAAGATAAACTTTTTATGATCTATCAAATAGAATATTTACAACTCCAACCTAATTCAACAACCTCAACTCACCCAAAAACCGTTAACTAAATTCATACCCAAAAAATCCAACCCCAAAAGTTCTCGCCAATGGCACTCTCGTACTATTAGCCACTAGTTGATGAGCTTGAAAAACATTAAAAATGAATGGAAAGAACAACCACAATCTACTAAGTAATATATCTCTTCCAACCAAATCTAACATCCCTTACACACATTTAAAACACAAAAATATTACTCATTTACACCAAATCTAGAATATAACAAACCTTCTAGACCAAATTGAGTTATATATTACTTCAAGATAACTATAGCCATAACATAATACTCTTTTCATCACTAATATCAAAACAAATAATCAATAGTCCAGTCCACTAATCAATCTTGTCAAATCACACATCAATGATCGATCCTATTGATCAATCTTATGTTTAAGTATCTAATCATGATCATGCAAAAAGCCTGAGGTAAAAGTGACCAAGATTCTCCCATTGATTAATTCTCCACCTATATTGCCAATGTCTGGTCCACAAGGATATCCATAAACCTCTCGACGGATTCACAAAGATACTGAACATAATCCATCAACCTTAATATCCAATAACCCACAATCAAAATCAGAAACCATATCAATAGTCTAATTCACAAACCAAATCATATATTTTTTCACTATTCAATATATATCAAAATACCTTTCATAAACCATATTCATAAATCGTGAACCTTTTATGATCCTTTTGTAAAAGGCTTCGCAAAACATTTACATGCAATCAACTCAAATAGGTAATCATCAAATTATTTTCCATTCCAAATAAACAAAATGGTGGTAAATTCTCGACCTACATTTTGTGCAATAAACATGTCATTTTGTAACTTGTAGTATAGCTAATCCATATCACTTTTGAAATATGAGTTCACAAACTTAAAAAAGAGATAGTACTACTCACCTAAGAAAGCCGGAAACCAACCTATGATGGACCAATGGTTACTTGAATTGATACATTCGTATTCATATCAATTATTCAAAAAATGATATTAAAACTGAGTAATACATTACTTTAATGAACATCTTGACTAATTACGCTTATTAATTGATAAGACAACACCTACATGCTAACGAAGAAACTCGTTTATAGCAAACATTTATTTTTATCTAGTACACATATTATATGTTATGCAGAACTCACACAATAAACTTCAGAATTTCATTCTAATCAAACCATAATTCAGAATCAATTTTTGTCAAACCCCAAAACTCCACAACTCTATTATCTACCATTTTCACATAAATATGAAGCTCAAGAGCTCCTCAACTAAACCTTGCATTTCAACTTCCACGTAAATCCAAATATAAAACCTAACTTCATATATTACTCTGATTAAACGAATACTAGGCTTAAAATACTTACCCAGCATTGCAATTTGGAGATGAATTGACCTCATTGCGGTGTTTGGATCATGAATGTACAAAAATTTTCTCTCTTTTCCTCATTTCTTTTCCTTCTCCATGAGCGCACCTCTTCCTCTTGAAATGAAATGTTGGGCTTGGACTTGGGGCTTGTTAGAGAAGTGGGCTGGCCCATTAGGTTTAAGCTAAGGATAACACAAGCAACTAGATACTCGAAGTTTCAAGTAATTTGGACAAGAGTCAAAAAGAAGCTCAAAAGGAGATCTGAGCCTAAAGACCGGAATAGATTGATGTTTTATTAGATACGGAAAATAATATAAATGGTCATTAAACTTTAGCCCGACGTGCAATAGCATCCTTACACTTTTCATTTGTTCGATGCGGTTCATGAACTTTACAATAATGTAGAATATGGTCCTTGAGCTTTTAACTTGTTCAATGCGGTCCATGAACTTTTGGTACATATTCAATGTAGTTACTAGACTATATAAAAATGTTCAATGTTATCCCTAAACTTGAAACAATTGAAGGACAACATTAGATATCTTTAGATAATCTAATGATTAAATTGAACATGCATCAAAAGTTAATGGATCACATTAAACAATTTAAAATTTCAAGGACAATATTTCACATTAGGCTAAAGTTTAGAAGCCACATTGAACAAATTTATAATTTATAAATGACATTACACATCGAGCTAAAGTTTAGAGATCATTTGTGTCCTTATTTCTATTAGTTATGAAATAGCTTGAAAAGCATAAGACTATAATGATAATGGAAGAGGGGCTTCATGAAGTAATGTAAGATTCATTTGGACAACATGCCAATGACAACGCTCCATAGTCCCATAATGTTGGGGTGTAAGTGGAGGTGTTTGAAAATGTGGAATCCCATGAGACGAAACAAATGTTTTTAATATTCGATATTTGCCACCACAATCGAAGTATATTGGATAATGATCCACAAAGATAACATAATAACAAAAACGATATCTTGATTGCACTAGAGGTTGACCCTAAACATCATTGTGAATGAGTTCAAGAGGTTGTCTGCTAGACAATGTCGAAGCACCAAATGGAAGTCTATGACTTTCTTTACATTGACACGATTTGCACAAGGATATAAGACATGACTTCGAAGGACAAGGAATTGAATTTGATTTTATAAGATCTTGTGAAACGGATAACCAAGATGGCAATGCCAATTGCTGGAGGATGCAAGGACACCAATCATGGCGGAAGGTGGTGCTATGAGTCACATGGAGTGAAAATGAAAGTTCATGGACATCATTGCTGTTAAAATATGTCTCGAGTTTGAGCCCAATGTGAAATTACGAATATTCCAAATTGGATATGTTGCGGACATTCGAAATCGAGTAAAGAAGATTCGAAGATCAACTTCCCAAATTTGAATCTGCAGTCGAGAGTCTGGCTGCTAAAATAGGAAAGTCCAACTTTCACTTGGATTTGGATTTTGTTTAAAACATACAAAGATATGTCTTTGATAAAATTATTTAAGATAGGAAACAGAATCCTATAAGAAGTTGGCAAAAGAATAAGGGTCTCACTTATATATAGAGAGACTTGTGGCCGTGGGTGGTAGGTTGTTGATCATGAAGAAGTGTTCTTGAAGCACCATCTTGTCGTCGAGTGCTTGGGAGGGATTTTCTTTGTCGTTATTATCCATGAATTGCATCCAAGAAGATTTAGTGTTCAAGCCAATTAAATCTTGTTGTAAGATTTGCGTGTAATTCCTTTGTGAGATTGAGAGATTATTTCTTGAGGAATTTCGAGGCTAAACACTGCGTGTGTTATTGGGTATAATTGGAGCTTGAGAAACACCGACAGAGTGTTTGAGTGACTCGAGTATGTAATCTCCTTGTATTGCTTGATCTATAGTGAAATTCGTTGCTGCTCTCCCCGTTGACGTAGATCTCTACGATCGAACCACGTAAATCCGATGTCCGATTTATTTTCTTCTTCTGTCTATATTATTATTCGATCGCTCATCCTATCACAACAAGTGATATCAGAGCCAGGTTTGACTAAGTTGAAGCGAATCGATGGCGATAAAAGAAGTAAAAGTGAGAATCAACAGTTTTGATAGGAAGGATTTTAGTTTCTGGAAGAATTGAAGATTATCTTTACCAGATGAAACTGCACTTGCCTTTATCTGGCAAGAAACTAGAAATGATGAAGTAAGCTGATTGAGATTTGCTAGATAGACGAGCTATGGGTGTTATTCGGCTGACGTTGGCTCGTAACGTTGCGTTTAACATTCTGAAGGAGAAGACCACTGCTGATTTAATGTAGGCCCTGTCGGATATGTACTAGAAGCCCTCTGCGATCAACAAGGTCTATTTGATGCGACGTCTGTTTAATTTGAAGATGAGTGAAGATGCATCAGTTGCAAATCATATCAATGAATTCAATGTAATTGTTAGTCGATTGAGTTCAATTGAAATTGACTTTGAAGATGAGGTACATGCTTTGATTTTGTTATCCTCATTGCCTGATAGTTGGAATACTACTATTACTGCTATTAGTAATTCCTCTGGGTCAACAAGTTTGACGTTTGATGGAGTTCGAGATTTGATTATGAGCGAGGACATCCGCATAAGAGAATCTGGCGAACCTGTATCTGCTGCTTTAGTAGGTGAAAATAGAGGAAGATCTAAAACACATGTAGGTAATAGTAGTACTAATATGAACAGGCGTAGCCAGTCTAGGACTTGTGATATTGTCTGTTGGAGTTATGGCAAGAGGGGGCATCTTAAGAGGAATTACCTTAAGCTAAAGAATGAGAATGGTAAGAGAATTATAATTGATTATGCAGATAATGTTGTAGCTGTAGCAGATAATGCCGATTATGTCATGTCTGTCACTGATTATTCATCGTTTGATTGGATGGATTCTGGATTTCGGTTGTTCTTTTCATGTCACACCAAATAGAAAATGGTTTATCACTTATCAGTGCACGGGTAGTGGTAAAGTCCAATTAGGGAACAACGCTGAGTGCGATGTTGTGGGTGTTGGTGATGTTAAAATCAGAATGCGTGATGGCACTGTGAGAACATTGACTGGAGTAAGACACGTTCCAGAATTGAAAAAGAATTTAATTTCCTTGGGTGCCCTAGATTCAGCTGATTGCAGGTATTCTTCAGAAGGTGGAGTTCTAAAGGTTGTTCGAGGTGCCCTAGTGATAATGAAATGAATCAAGCACGGAAGCCTATATAAATTTCAAGGTGAGACAGTGACAGGTTTCGGCCCGAAGACGTTGGATGCATCTGTTCGAGAGTTTATTAAATGCTCAAGGAAGACCTGGGTGTTTGTGCCAATGCACAAGTTTAATGTTGATGTCAGGATCACGCGGTCGAGAGCTTTGATCGAGACGAAGACTAGTAAATCGATCAAGCATGTGCAGACTAATAATGGCATGGAGTTTTGCTCGGAGCTGGCAAATAAATTCTGTATGAAATAGGGCATAGTGAAACACTACACTAGTGCCAGTAAATCACAACTATTTACAGAATTGATGAGCGGAACATTACTAGAGATGGCCCGAAAAATTATCTCTAGTGTCGATATTGCTAGTGCTAGGAGAATCCTAGCTGATGTGCTTAGTACGATAAGCTACATGGTGAATAGATCGTCATCAACTGTTATTGAATGGCGGACTCCTGAAGAAGTATGGTCAGATAACGTTGCTGGTTATTCTATTATTAGAATGTTTGGCTGTCCGTGTTATTTTCAAGTGAGTGATAATAAGGTCGATTGGAGAGCAAGGTGCATATTCTATGGCTATGCACAAGGTGAGTAGGGTGATCGGTTGTGATGCCCATATATAAATTCACTTATTATCAGCAAAAAAGTTACCATTGATGAGTCTCCGGTACTTCTGGCTAGAAGTGTTTGTGGCAGTGTTAATACGGATTTGGACGATGTTCAGCTTGAGATGGAGTTGTGACTAGAAACTCCTAAGGTAGCGAGTACAAGTACTAGTAAAATAATCGACACGGATGATGCTTGTAGCGAGGTGGAGCCATAACTGTTGAAATTAACAAGGTACGTATTCGATCTCCTGATAGATATGGATGCAACAATGGTTTTACTTTGTCTGTGGTTAAGGAGGTTGTGTTGGAAAATCCTTGCGGAGCAGTTAAAGATACATGTGGAGTTGGTATTCTGATGAGGTCCTCGGTTATGGCGAAGTTCAAGCGATGCTTAGACTTGAATAATATTTGTGGCGATTAAGCCCATCGGAGGCTATGGGAAAGTAGTGGTAGAATTTGAATTTTTGCAAAATGATTGTAACTTTGCTCAAACGTCGAGCCAAGGTGGAGATTGTTAAAATCTGTCTCAAGTTTAAGCCTAATGCGAAATTATGAATGTAATATTGGATATGTTGCGGACATTCGAAATCGAGCAAAGAAGATCAGAAGATCAACTTCCCAAATTTGAATCTGCGTTTGAGAGTCTGGCTGCTAAAATAAGAAAGTCCAACTTTCACTTAGATTTGGATTTTGTTTAAAACATATAGAGATATGTCTTGGATAAAATCGTTTAAGATAGGAAACAGAATCCTATGAGAAGTTGGCAAAAGAATAAGGGTCTCACTTATATATATAGAGACTTGTGGTCGTGGGTGGTAGGTTGTTGATCATGAAGAAGTATTCTTGAAGTGCCGTCTTGTCGTCGAGTGCTTGGGAGGGATTTTATTTGTTGTTATTGTCCGTGAATTGCATCCAAGAAGATTTAGTGTTCAAGCCAATTAAATTTTGTAGTAAGATTTGCGTGTAATTCCTTTGTGAGATTGAGAGATTATTTCTTGAGAAATTTCAGGGCTAAACACTGCGTATGTTATTGGGTGTAATTGGGGCTTGGAAAACACCGAGAGAGTGTTTGAGTGACTCAAGTACGTAATATTCTTGTATTACTTGATCTATAGTGAAATTCGCTGCTATTCTTCCCATGGACATAGCTCTCTACTACCGAATCACATAAATCCGATGTCCGATTTATTTTCTTCTTTTGTTTATATTATTGTTCGATTGCTCGTCCTATCGCAACAATTGCTATACATGCCTCATGTTATGGTCACCCCCATGAGTAGATCCTTCACTAGAATGACCGAGAAAGAACTCCACAAACGTTTGGTCAGTCTCACAAAATTTTTCCATCAATATTGAGTATATTTGCTACTATAGGAACACACAAAACATTTTAAAAAGAATAAAAAATAATGAGGAGGAAAGTTTAGTTGAACCCATATATGTTATTTGCAAACCTCAGCCGTCACCATTGACAATTTAATTAGGACCTTTATAGATTTTCCAAACTTGAAGTAACATGATGAGACACTCCAAAGTTCATGAGACATCCTTGCTTGGCTTGGGAAGACATCATTGTGCTGAGTCACCTCGATCCTTGCTTGGCTTGGCGAGACATCATTGTGCTGAGTCACCTGGATTTGAAGTAGGACGTTCATTGGTGCTTTCGTGGAAAAACTCTTTTGGCAAGATTCGTGGTGAAAAAAGTTGATTCACCCTTAGCTTTCTTCATGTTTCAAGTATTGCTCAAAGTTAAACGAGGTTTTCATGGAATTCTCAAAGAAAATGGGTGATTCACTTGCTCTGATGGTGACAGAAATTTCCTTGACTTCAAAATCAAGTCCATTTAGAACATGCAATATCAAATCATTATCATTAATGGGAGAATTGATGGGGCAAGTTTGTCTGCAATTCCTTTGACAACTTGTAGGCAATTGATTGGGCTTTGTGTTTGGTGAAGATTAAACACTACTTGAGACTCATAATGCGCTAACGTGTCTTGTTGCAAGGAGATGAGAAGAGATGAGAGTTTGTTTCAAGCTTAGCATGCTATTTTGGCAAAAGTAATGAGAGGCATGATTGAGTTCGCAAGTGAAAACTATGATGGCATAAAGCAATAGTTAATCTTGGCCTGTACCCAATGAAAGTAAGATGAAATGGAAGTTGTTTGGCCATCAATTGTAATGGTTTTACACAGTCACAAATACAATTCCATCTACGTACTCCATTAAATCGCAAACCCACAAGCAAAGAACAAAACTGAACTAACCATGAAGGATGATTCATTGATATTAATTGAGGGGTAATCGCACAACTACATTAATGGACCCGTGCATGGTGGTGTTAGTTGAAGAGAGGTCGGCGACTATCATAAGTACACTGGTGTTTGAAGATTCTTCTACCATTGAAGAAAAAATTGAATGACATACTTATGCGCAGTAGGCTTCGATACCATAAACAAATTAGACAAGATGATCTTCACTGTTATTTCTTACGTGTATTTATAGCACAGCATAGCTGATGATTGTTGGAAAGATATTAACCGGAATAAAAGTAATAAAATAACTTTTATGAATCACAGGCTCTACACAAAGAAAAAAAATCTGTGTAAATGGAAAGATAAAATAAGTCTGTCATCTTTAGAACATCCCCTACTGCCCCTGCCAAGGACGCGGGAATCGCCCGGCTGATCTTTGATTTGACCAGAGAGCTGTTGATATTTTCTCCGAAAAAGCTTTGCCTGGATCACAGACTTTTTTTTCTACAGTAGTTCACCCTTCCTTTTTTTAAAAGTTGGGAGGGGGAGGGACAAGTAGATGGGGGATTCACGTGCGAAGATAAACGCAAGCATCGTACGGAGTGATCCGGGTCCAATGGTCAGAGGAGGACCTATTATAAACCGAAAGCTCAAAAAGGACTCCTTTGGGAAAGGGAAGGAAGGGAGGGGTAGGGGGCCTCGGACATGATGAGAGCGCTCTTTTCCGTATATCTAAAACGAGCTCAACAGAAAAAAGTCGGAGGGGGGCTCAGGTTTCAGGGGTCCTTTTCTTACCGGGAAATGGCAATACACTTTTGCAGGTTGGCTTTCTGATCGAAAGTCGCGTCCTCATCAATTTCCAAGACGTCCTTCCCCCCCTTTCCTGCGCCAGTGCTCTGGATAATATAAAACATTCATCAAATAGTCGATTATAAACCTTTTTCTGATCCTCAACGCGCTTGTTATCTTACTACCTGTGCATATTTTGTCTTATGAAAATCGAAAAATTTATTAGACATGCTTGATAATCACCTAGAGAGCACTCGATCATCATCACGGCCCTTTCAGGTACATCTGCATCAAGCATTCTTTGTCGTTCATTACGAAAATCTTCTACTTAGAAAGTAGACGATATTCGTTCCAGGGGTGTGTTTTGTGGACTACAAGACCGCCCGTCCACTAGGGATAAAGAGTTGTATTCTTTGAGTTCCGCCGTATCCGATATCACCTGCTAAAGTTCAGCCGCATATATGTCATTCATTTATTAAAAAACTATTTCAGTGGGCAAACTAATGATGCTTCCTGGAAACATTTGTCCATGGTGGAAATATAGCGTGGGGTATTCTTCAATTTCTGCCGTTAAACCCCAAAAGTCTCCTTAATGTAAAATGTGCGAAGCCTAAGAAAAGTCTTTGTGATGACTCACTGCTTTTTGATTCATCCATCTCCATTCCACCAGGCCACAACCCCGTTGGCTCGTAGCAGATTTTGGGTCAAATTCTATTGTTTCTTTTCTATAGTTTCAAATCAAGTTTCTAGTGAATTATCTAAGGGGTAATTAAGCACATCGATTGAAAAGGCCCATATTGGCCAGAAGTTTGACTTCAAATCCACGTTAGCTAAACACAATCATTAGTGGATGGGAGTGTTAGGTAGGTACGGACATTTGGGTTTCCAATTCTTAATTCTCCTTCTCCTTCTTCTTCATTCCATGTCCAATATATTACAAAATTGATTTGTTGACTTTTTGCTAGCAATGCACGAGACCACATTGCGGGAATAGAGGAAATTTCGGGTCATGTTATTATGAAGGTGAGAAGAAAGTTCGCACCATACAAAAGCTAGACAGATACCAAACATTGTCATGAAAGCCGTGATTTGAAAAGAACAAGACAATAGAAGACGATAAAGATTTCACCGAAATGTATAATTTAGATTAGTCACATCTAGACAAGCCATGTTACCAATGATCGGTCACACATAGCTTTAACAACTCAATAATTTTTCCTCATGCAACTCGCAAAATGATAGAAGTTAAGCACCTAGAAATAATAGGAAGATCCTAATTTTATTTCAATAACAAAGTTAAAACAATAATTTTCTTAACATAATTAACATATTTTTTGGCTTAATCTCTTTTTATCAAAGAAATTTTCTTTAATCAGGCTTTTGCTTGATTGATATATATTTTGCAGATTTTATTAGGTCTAACGTCTATGTAAAGAAAATACAAAAATTGATAAATATATTTTGCAGATTTTATTAGGTCTAACGTCAAACTGGTATACATTTGACAAATTTACTCCAAACTCACACACTTGTGACAAATTTACCCTCTGTTAATTTTCGTTAAATTTTACTGTCAAATTATTAAGTTAAATGACACGTGACAATTGAAAGAAAATACAAAAATATAGATAAATAAAAGACGCAGCCCCTCTAAAAAACTTTGGGGTTTTTTATGACACTGTAGGCTTCGCATGTTTACAATATTTTTGTACAACACTAATAATTAGTGTTGAAGATTGATGGAAAAGGTGAAGCAACGATAAAGCAAGGAAGAGATTAATTGACTTTTCATGAAAAAGATACAAATAATTGACAAATAGACATGGTAAAAATAGAAGTTAATGCGGATTAATACAAATATTTAATAGAGAAATGACTAGTGGATAAATTATTGTTTAATATTATTTTATCAAGTCACTTATAAACTTCCGCCATACATTTTTATAGAAGTATGGGAGTTTAACCTTATAATCGAAACTAAACGTTCCTACCCTCAATTTCTTTTGAAAATGAGACAAATCGAACTCCCTACTCCTTCCCACCTTTCTCAAGGGTGGCCATTGGAGCAACACTAGTGGTTGTTTAGTATTAGTCAAGTTGTAACTTTTGCCTATTACCTAACTTAGCCTATGTCGCCATAAATAGCAGCGGCAATGTGTGATGCTAATAATGGAATCCACTTTAACAGACACTTTGCCTATCATGGAGGCTTGTGTCTATATAGTGTATAAGTATTAGTTTTTCTTTTCCCCACCAAGTATAAATATTAGTTCAACTCCCGCCATTTATCATCTCTAATTGGTTACCACACAATTGAGTAAAATTGCAAGAGACATAGACGTGCATCATTCATCGGTTTGTGCCTAGGGTTGACGTCCCAACATTATCACCATTAGGAGAAAAATTAATTGAACGAGTACAAATCTAATGCCTGTGATAGTGAGCCCTTCAACAAGTTTAAAAGGCCATAGCTTTTACAATAGTCGTTGAAATTGGACTTGTACATAGACAAAAGACGGGAAACCCCGAAAGCATACGTGATGTGTCATATTTAATTACCTAGAAAAATGGGTATTATATAACATTGACCTTTTGAAGAAGATTGATTTTACCAAATCGAAAAAGAATTATTTGTTATTTTAATTCTATTGTATATAAAGTGTGACTAAGATTGTTATTTGCAATTTTGAGTAGTATGTTTTTGGAGAGAGATAAAATTTGATTTCTTGAGAATTAAAGACCCTTTGCTAGATTAAATTATAGTCCATCTCGCTTTTATTTTGCTTCAAGTGGTATAGAGCCTCACTACTAATTTGACAATAGTCAGCAATTGTGGTGGCGATAGCCACGATGACAAACATCCTAACGATGTAGACTGCAGGGTGCAGGCCTTTTTGGTGGGGTTGTACAACAAGAGGAGGGTGTGACCCTTGAAATCCGAGCGACTCGTGACATGCTCATGGCCAATCTGTTGATCGCCGTGATCCTACGAATCAAGGAAGATGAAATGCCTATGAGAACAACAACGAAGATGAAGATGAACTGGAGGAGTTCTCGAACAATCGTGGAGGCAGTCAGTTCGAAGGTGGTGTATAAACGAACAGATCCAACCCGCTAATGCCATAGGTTAGTCTACCAAGAAGACTCGGGAGATGAAGAGGATAGAAATAGAGGCTATCATCCAAGAAGAATCGACATAGGAGAAGATTACGCATAAAGGATGGGCTGTTGAGTGGTGGGGTACGCTTCAAAATAATCCACGACGGCAAGGAAAAACTCCCGCAAGGACAAAGAGAAAGACGTAGCAACTACTAAAGTAATATAAGATATGTAGAATGTGACTTTATTTCTTCTGTGGCGGGCTTCCCAGTACACCAATAATCTTTTACCTTGTTCCTTAGTCAAGCTTCACTATTTGTCTTGAAAATCACCATAAACAAAAGAATATACTGTTCAAATTTCGCCATGAATAAAATGATGTTATGCTTATTTTTAAAATTGAAAATTAACCATTGATTCTGAGAAGGCCACTTCTATGAAATGCAATTTATACTTCTCATTCCATCTAAATAAAAATAATCTATTGCCATTTGCGATGGAATAAAAGGTTTAGGTTAGATTTTCAAATAGTGTGAGAGTATGATATAAAATATGGGAAAGTGATTTAAACTTTAAGAAATCCTTATCAAGAGAAAGGATAACCTTATCACTATCCATATCCATCTCATATATAAATCTCCTTCAATAAATAGCAAAACATGGGGGAAATTATTAAATGAGTCATAAATTCATTTTATGGATATCAATTCAGTTTTATTTTTTCAATTTTGTTAGTGTAATTCTAAATATTTTCTTGAAATAAATGAAATTGTTTTGCTTAATCCCTTGAATTTTATGGACTTCTTGTTCTTCTTTTCTTCTTGTTCTTCTTCTTTTATTTATTTTTTTTTTTTTTTTTTTGTCATTGTTAGTCTTCTTTCTCTCTAACCGTCAAATTTCCAATGTAGATCGATGACAGCCTCGACTTGCCAAATTGTTCATTTGTATGAAAAGTGCTTTAAATAGAGCCCGGTTTGTCTCGAGGTTGTATTTCATGGTTGTAGGTATGACATATGGAGAATTGGGAACCACACAGTTCATACGCATCATGTTGAATGACACCAATCAAAGTCGTCGGCTTTCTGTGAACCAAAAAATCCCTCGAGAAGAGTGGCAAAAGTTGGAAGTAATGTTTGAAGATTGTAAAAGCTTATCAGATTCTACTTCTAGTACTATGCAAACAAAAGTAGGATATATTTCAATTCTAAATATTCTCGTGCAAAGCTTGGTATGCCTTTGATGTTAAAGGCTTAGAAAGTATTCCCTCTCTCTAGAAAATAAAAGGATGTAAAGAAAATTTAAAATGTGAGGCGTGCAGGTACTGGCATATAAAAATAAGGAATGCATCCATGAAACCTGTCATCCCTATATATCAAATGGACAAGCCACAGAGGCCCTCATAAGAGCGAAAATTCCCTTCCTTGGTGAGGTAACCCTTTGAACACAACCAAATTTGGAAGTAATGCCAGAATATTGTAAAAGCTTACTAGGTTCTGCTTCAGGTATTGTGCGAAGAAAAGTAGGATATATCCTTAAATCAATGAGAAATTCCAAATCTAATCACAAGCAAAAAAGATCCCCATAAAAATCTCCCAAACAAGCACATCAACCTCATAGCCATGGCTTCATAGAAAGGCATAGTTATCCCAGTCCCTATCTCAATGCTTGGAGCTTGGAGCTTCTACTTTCTGTTCTTCCTCTTTTTCTCTCTCTTTCCTATACTTGTCCCAGCCCCTCCCCTGCCGCTCATGCACCTTTGGCGACCATCAACTAAGGCTAATATGTGGCCATTGACCCTGGTGGTCTCAAATCACCTCGGTTAGAGGTTGCATAGAGAGAGAGAGAGAGAGAGGTGAGCAACAACACTTGATAGAGAGGGAGGGAGACGTGGGGTGGTTATGTAACGGCTCAATTTGACGAGAATGTAGAGTGTTCATAGAGGTCAAAGGGCTCGAACAAGGAGCGACTCTTAACAGACTTTTAAGATAGCAAAAATGGCATGAATAAACTGAATTGTGCACCAAATTGGAAATGAGCCTTCATTTATAAATTTGGAATTAACTCGCAAGATGCACTTTTAACGTGACAATAACATGTAGCATTGAAACTCCAATCTTAAGCATGCTTAGGTAAGAGCATTACCGGGTCTGATAACCTATTGGAAAAGCACCTACTTTTTCCTTAAAGGAAAAAATTATGAGACTTAGTATGGAACAAGTTAAAATGGATATTATATTGAGCAAGTTAATATAGGGCTATCGCAGTATGATATTAGAGCGTGACTCCTCTAGTAGACATGTTTGAAGACAAACCACATAGAAGCTAGTGAGCCTATAATAATCTAATTTAATAAGGGTGGGGGATGTTAGCTAGGACCAAAGGGTTAAGACAGGGAGGGGATCCTAATAGGCTCCTAGGATGGCGAATAGGACAGCAATGAATCGAATTATGCACCAAATAAGGTAGAGTGTTCCTAAGATATATGAGTGAAACTAGAATTAATTCACAAGAGTCGTGTTTGAATGCAATAGCAATGTTTAGCATTGAAACTCCAATGTCAAGCATGTTTAGGTGAGAGCACTACTTGGATGTGTGGCCTCTTAAAAAAAGCCTACCCATATGTCAAATGACAAAACCATAAACCTTGGTATGGGATGGCCCAAAACAACAATATTTCGAGTGAGTTAGTTAGTGAATGTCACGGGATAAGTGGTTCCAAGGGCACCAAAAAAAGGATAAAAAGAAAAAAAATCTGAAAATTTAAGATATCAAACAAAACAACACAATCTTAACCAAATACGTCTATGTCAAATGCTATCCTAGAGATAACTAGACTGCCTTTTCAACATCTCAAGTGAAAATTGACTTAAAAGATTACAATGGAATTTTGCAATGAGACTTAGGACAACATTAGCAAAATAGAAAAATTTTATGATCAAATTGACATTTGCACAATAAATTAGGCCCTAATTTGGTAGTCTTTCCTGAAATGTTTAATGGTACATCTCTAATTAAGAATGTAATAAGTAAAGTGTGATATTAGAAAAAGGAAAAGTGAAAAAAAGTAAAATATCCTCAACATGCCTCATTACTTCTTCGCTATTTAAATGCACTTATTATGTTTTGCAAAAAAAAAAAAATGCACTTATTATATATATTTTAAATATTTTCCCAAAGACAATAGTTTATCCTAGGTCAGGTGAAAGGAACTATGGAATTAAAAAATGAAAAAAATTACTAAATCATTGCAAATTTCTGGAGAAGCTACACCATCATTTCCCTATTCATATCTCCAGTCACTTTAAGATATACAACGTATGTGATGTAACTCACCAGTCAAAAGATTAGTTAGAGAAAATTTTGCTAAGAAAAATTGAAGGTAAAACAATGACCCTGATATGTATAGGGTCACTTTTTCCACTATATCTAATTGGAGGAAACTTCCTCCAACTAGTCTTTTATTAGTTATTATATATATATAAACGTCAGCTACATTTACATTTACTTAAATTTCCTTGTGGATGATGTTCATAACCTTTAATCCTCCAATCAATAATCAAAAGCATGGTCGGAGGATGCTTCCTCCAACTAGAGATGCAAAAAAAGTATAGCCATGAGCTAAATGGCTACATCTTCATTTGGAGAAGATTCATCCAACTAGTTGACGTGCCATAAACTATGACAACACTCAGTTTTAACTCGTTGTAGATTATTTAAATATTTAAACATTTGTCTTACAGTCCTAAATTAGAAGCTGGTGACATCAAAATACATAACATACTAATCTAAGCAATGATTCGAGGGAAACGTGCCCCATTTTCAGGAGCTCACGTTGAAGCACTAATTGAGTAAGAAGAGGGTTGATGCGTGGAGAAGGAAAATACTCGTATTGTACGAGAACGCAGCGTCAAGACGAAGGTTCGCAGGGAAATCTACATCGTAGTCGGCAAGGGCACGAAAATGAGCAGTGATAAGTTAATGACTCCGTGGCTTTTGGGGTTGGCGTGGAGGTGAAAACGACTGGATCCACTCTGTCGTGGTCATATGTCTAACCCATCCCCAGTCAAATCCCCCCTCTTCCTCCCAGCAATTAAGTACTCCTGAATACCTCAGCCCCCCTGCTATTTCCCACGTTCTCTCTCTCTCTCCCTCGCTCTCGCTCTCGCTGCGTCTATAAATACATTTCACTTCCCCAAGCGATTCAAGGAAAAAACCCTCTAACCATTCTTCATAACTCTCCTAAATGCTTCTTTGAGCTTTTTCTCTCCGACTACTAGGCTCTGCACGGAAGAATCTGTCAAGCTCAGGAGGGATAGCGCCTTTAGATTCGGCAGCCGTCGGTCTCAAGCTTCCGGCGCTATCCATCCTGAGTTTTATGGCTTCTTCTTGCTTGCTCGCCCGGCTTTCGCCAGGAGGACAGCGGCTCCGACAGTCAGTGGGGTAAGGATGAGGGATCTCATTTCTGCTTTCGGGATACAAGATCGGTTTATAGGGTTTCATAAACTATGAATTGATATATGCATCAAATCTTTGTTTTCACTCGTTGTTGGCCAGTTAAATCGGGTTGATTTTCGTTTAGATCACTCACAAAACATCGAGCGACACTCACTGCGCGGATCTTAGTCGTTTGTTTGGTCTTTCTTGGCATTTTTCTTCCCTTTTATTTCCACTCGCGTCTTCCAATATCTTCATAAATCTGGGTTGAACGTTCACAGAGGATCGGTTTTAGTATATCGAGGCTTGCGGAAGCGACAGATCAAAAAAGGGACTTAATCCGCCAACGCTTTTTTTACCGGAAAGATGAGTGATTGGTTATCTGCTCCTATATTTGTCACACAAGGTCAAGTGGAATTTCTTGAACTTATATGATGATCGGAATCTGATGGAACGAAAGTTGAGAACCTTTGCTTTCTGCTTCCAAGGACGAAGTTCTGGTCCCTCTTTCTTATGTAAATGAGTAGTTCCACCAGCACCATGGAAAACATACCATGTTTCAGACTTCTTGGTCAAGTGCTAATCCTCCAACAAGCAGAAATTAATTGTATTTCTGTATTCTTGGTTTAGCAAGGATTTGACTTTGCAAGATTCTGGTCTTCCACAAACACTGGAAAATTAACTGAATAAGAAAAATTTTCATTTAAAAAGATGTTATTGTTTATTGTGGTGTGTGCCATTTCTACCTTCTCGGATGGCTGAAGATGTTGTGACGCGTGTTATTAGGGTACTCTTAATCTTGACTTTGACTTCTATTTGATAGAAAACTTCTGGGCCGTGACTATTGTGTTAATTTCAATGAAGTAGCATTCACTGCCAAGGAATTTCCAAGATCTTTTGCAGGGTATAATCAGGTGACCATCCATAGTGGTAGATCAAACCAGTAATGGAGATATGAGATCTCATAAGATCGATTCAAAGATTGATATGAGCCACTTAATGCTTAGTTAAGGGTTCATAGAAGCTCCCTCACGGTTATGGAAACGAATCATGCTACAATTGAGAAAATATTACAATGTTCTTTGCAATAGATTTTTCTTTTTCTTTTTCTTGTAAAATGTATTATGGGTAATTTGTAATGGATGTGACTATTTCCACATATGTTGAAGTTAAGTGAATTAATCGTATTGCCCTTAAAACATAAATTTTGCTACAAGATCTCTCTCTCTCTCTCTCTCTCTCCTTCGACTCAGAAGTGTCCTTTTGAATCACAATGGTATCACTAAAAGGTTAGTAATTTACTTACATGAATTCGAGTCGTGAATCAACTCTCATGGAAGTTAATGTTTTCGAGCAAAACCGCTTTTCAAAGTTGCAAGACTATGCTTATTGTTAATGTTATTTTGTTGGTTTTAATTGTTAGAAAATCGCTTCTTTATGCTTTTATGTAAGCTTTACATGATGTTGATGGAAGTCCAATCCGTAGTGTCCGAATCTTCAAGTTTTATTTCATAATTCTTCAGGAGGAAAATTCCTGGGAATATAGCTCACACTCTATGTATGCCATCACTACAAGATGAGGGATTATAACTATATTGTTGACCATTTTGTAATAGTTTATCTTATCTTGGTGTTTATCTTCTAAAGAATGGAAGAGACAAACAAGTTGAATCCTAGATTGAGTTGCTAGCTAAACACACATTCAATGTTTTCTTTGCGTTAGATGCAAGAAAGGATACAGAGGGAAAAATCTTCAAGTACATGAGATAAAAAGAAAAAATGAAAAAAGTGATAACTCATAAACCATAAGTTTGCCTTAAAAAAAGATGTCAGCAAATGTCAATGCATAGATAAACAATTCTAGGGTTTGGAAGGTAACTTAGAGTAAACTTAAATGGTTTTCTGAAGCCAAAAGGCTAAAAAAGAGTGGAATTAGCTAAGCTGTTTTGCAAATTGCGAATTTCTTTTCAGCTCCTCAGATAGCTTTAAACACCTTAAATTTAAATTATCCAAAATAACCCTTACTGAGAGCTCATTGAAAATAAGATTTGACGAAATAGGAATAATATATCTATAATGTAGATCAATCAATCTAGTAATTTTTATCAACTTTTTGCAAACCGTTTCTTTCTTATTTTTTAATATTCAAATCGGAGAAGTTTACATATTTGTTATTTTTTTGACGAATCATCTAAGATTCAGTTATTTAATAAATATAATAATCAGATTCGATTTTATCTTTTATTTATAAAGTCCATTTATTTAAGTCTCTTCGAAGTTCAATCTCTAATACAGACCCATAGAAAAAAAAAAAAAAAAAAAGGTTCAATCTCTAACAAGTGATGGTAATGTTCAATTCTCTAGTTCAATTTTCTTAGGAGAATTCTTTGATTAAAATTGTGAACTCTTTATGATAATAATTTTGTTAAATTTATCAGAAATGTTATAATTGCCCAAAAAAATTTCTTTATAGAAACTAAAGAATATTAATAAAAGAAGTGGAAATGAAATTTGCATAAAAACAAACGAGAAAGTAACATGACATGGTGGAAAAACATATGATTATTATGATCAATACGGGCAGTCTTGTATTACCATGACGATGTGCAACTTTTGCATTTTCAATAGATAGCAGCTCTTGCTCTTTCCATTCATAATTATGATTAATCAGTTTTCTTGAGATTATTTTCGATAAGTTAATAAGTTAGAAAGTGTAGTTATTTAGAACATGAAAATAGCGTGAACCTTTTTTCTCCAAGTTCTTTTGGCATTACCCTATCGAAATTTGTCCATCTCCCCAGTGTAGTTCCTAAAAGTAAAGGTTTGACATTTGGGTTCCGAAAGCATTTAGCATGCCTCTAATACCAAGCAGCCCTTCTATAGCTTTCTGCCTATTGAGATCCTAAAGCCAGATTTAGGACAACCGGACAACGTCCAATTAGTATATTGTATTTCCTCGTAATTAAAAACAAAAATGCTGTAGTAATATTTTTTTAAATTTTACTAATCCAAGTCAAATGCAAAATTGCATAAAACAGGAGTCTCGTGGTATAGTGCTGAGTTGAACAAAATTCGCGTTTCCTGTATTTTCCTCCATTCATGATTCGAGGAAATTTCTTTCGGCTAAATTTTAAATCAATAAGTTGCGAATGTCGATATCACCTGCATATGACTTTACTAAAAATAAACGGTGGTGCTGGAAGGTAACCAATCGAAGTCTTAGTTGGAGCAGGTTTACATCTAATCCAATCTTGTGTGTCCATCAGACCACCTCACGATTCTTGTCTAGGGCTTTGGTGCAATAGTACGAAAAGCACAGTGCGGGAAAGATTCAGGGCACTTCTGACATTTGACCTTGAAATGTACAGAACATCTCATCCCCACAATCCTTAGTCGGGCCAATCTGTGACCATTATTTCGAGCCCATCCCCTTGATCTGAATCCAGATGAGCCTCTGCCATCGATGCCAGCGATGGGAAGATAACAATGAACAAAAATGGCACGAAGATAGATAAAGATAGGGAAGGAAGGAAGGAAGGATTACGATCATGAATTATTTTATTGATCGATATCAGGTTTATATACCCATCCGATGAATGATGGGAAGGGAAGGGGGCATGTTGTTGACCGGCTTTTGGCACGTGAGTGCGTTACAACTACGTGCAAGTCACGGCCAGCGTCCTTCGGTCATGATTCATGTGTTGCCAAGGTGGTCCATCCCCCTAAATTCATGCAACATGCCGCGCAACCTTGTCGCCCCACCCCAACCGTACGGTTGTTGCTTTTTCTTGATATTTTGTCCTCCCCCCCTCTAATTATATCTCCACGCTTCCCTCTTCCCTTCCTCTAGTTGCTCCATTCGGACCACGGACGGATTTTTCGCCCTGAGTCGGTTGCACGGCAGCGTGTTCATGTCAAATCTAACTGGGGTTTCAATTATCTATTTTTTCAGAAAATAAACTAGGCCGACACAGGAGGAACTGTGGACCTTGGATTCAATCATATGTGGAGAGGGGTTAACGTCTGACAACGCTCTTTTTGTGCTGCTTCTTTTAATCAAGTAATTAGGTGTGATTCTTGAAATGATTTCCTAAAATTATAATGCGATTTTGATTTTCCAGAAAACGTAATTATTGCCAAGTAATTTTTGACCTGAGGTTTCGCCAAAGTTGACTAGGAGTATTGCTAACTTAAAAGTTTTGATTAAATGGTACGATTGGATTAAGCTTATTGATAGCTTTCTAATTACATCTGGTTTGCTCAAATCGGACAGCAAATTTCAAAATATCTCGATTTTTGGTCATGTACATCCAATCATGATGAAGTCGAGGAGTTTTGTGATTTGATTAGATTGTCTAAGTCTACCTCTAAATCAGATGATAAGCTTTTTAATTACACGAGAATCATGACAATTGATATTTAACAAGGAAAATATCATTTTTTTATTAAGACCGTCCCTTTGGTCCAATTCTTGGAAAGCCATGATCGTAAAACTTTCCCGGAGATTGAGTCACGTCATTGAAAATTACCGGTCACGAGCTTTCCATGGGCGCGTGATTTGGATCAGGCGGACACCGAATGAGAGAGAAACAGACGATCAAAGCATTTTTTAATAATAAAAGAAAGGGATGTGCAGCGGTCAAGTCTGGCCAACCTGCAATTGCCACGTGCCAGTCATAGAGTTAGCTAGGCTGTGCGGCATAATTTGACTTGGGCCATGTGACATCCAAAATTTTATATGCTGGGTAATAATATTTAGGTCTATTGTCGTCGAAATATTTAGGTTATAAAGTTAAACATTATTTCACTTGGATAAAATTCGAGTGAGTCATCAATTTTATGAGATTTGAAAGTACAGATGGATTCTTCTGCGGCTCGAAGTTTGATGAGATAGTTATTAACATATATGTCGACGGTGTTGAGTAATAGTAATCATTTTATCACCATATGAGTTGTAATCCTCAAATTATTTATTTGATGATATTCAAGTTTTAAATTTATTAAATTGAAATTCTTTTAGCATTCGATATCTTTCGCTAATAATTTTAGTGAGGTCAATTTTTTTTTTTTTCAGATTTATCAATATTTAAAATGGATATTGGTTTCTTCCTTTTTGTAATGATTTACTAAATATCGTGGTGACTTGACAAGATATTTGCTTTGGAATGAACCTTTAGTTTATTTTTAATTGTTATGCACCACTTTTTATTTTTCTACTTGGTATTTTGAAAATTCATATGTTTTTAGTTGGGGATATTGGACTTAGTCTAATAGTGATGTCATGTATTACATCACCTATTCAACTTTAGCCCATTAATGCTTTGATGACTTGTTCATTCTACTAAGCTAAGAAGCTCTTTCTCATAATATTTTCTTGTTACTACTCTTATCGGTCCACTTTAGGCTTTTGTATTGAAACACCAATGCCTCTACCTACACCTAGCTGAAGGCCATTATTACTTCAACCTTGGTTATTTGCCAAAGCAAAACAGATGTGACCATGTGAGAGATTTTTTTGTCACAATTCCATCTGATCTTCATCATGCGTCTTTTAAACTCAAAGTAATCGCTTCTCTTAGCCTTGGTTACTTGACCTCATCTCTCTCAAAGTCATGTATCTCACTAACTTCCAATTTCCAACTTTCTTTTTCTACTTTCGTTTTTAAATTTTGCAAATAAAACCAGAAGTCCCACACTTGTGTTATTAAAGTTCCCATCTCAAGTCTATCAAGTGTGGACAAGGTGAATTATTGGATTCCATGACTTTCTACCAATGGGTTTTGTCGTTTTAGAGACAAAAATTGTTAACTTTCTATTTTGTTTATTTTTACTTGAAGGTAATTAAGGCTTTGAGATGCTCAAGTCATTATTAAGGCAAGTGAAAACTTTAGAAGTTAAGTTAGATAGATACACTTAGGGTGCGCATGGTAACGCTTTTTGGCCAGGGAGTAGTTTTTTTCAGAAATAGTTATTTTCTATTTTTATTCCGAAGAACAGTTTATGAGTAAAATAACATGTTTGGTAACTACACAAAATTTATATTCTTGAAATAGAAAAATAATAGAAATGTGTTTGGTACAATTTTTTATTTTTTGTATTTATTTATTTTTTATTCTTGCTCACGGATCGTTGATCGCCGCCCGTCGCTTGTTGTCGCCACCACGGGATCGTCGGCCGCTAACCATCGCCGTTGATCGCCGCCCACAACCCACCGGCCGCCACCGACTGGGGCCGCCCATTCGCCTCCAGCGGCCGATGGGCTATGGGCGGCGGCGGTCGGTGGTCGGCGGTCCTGCAGCGATGGGCGGCGGTGACGATGGCGGTCGGGGGCGGTGATGATGGGCGATCAGCGGTGACAAAGACAGTTGGTGGCAATCATCAGAGGTCAGGGGTGGCCAATGGGCTGTGGGCGATAGCAACGACAATCAGATAGCGGTAACGGACAATGGTTGCCACCGGTGGGGCGACAGTCGGTGATGGCTAGCAGTCAGCCGACGATGGCCGTGGCCAGCCGGAGGTGGCCGGCGGTTGGAAAGCGGCTACCCAAGGCCATAGCAAGCAAGAAAAACAAAAGACAAAATTGACTTATTTCTATAAATTATTTCCGGAAACAATAAGCTACTTTTTTTTTTTTTTCTATTCCAAATCTATTTTCGAGAACCAAGTTTTTTGAACGGAGTTTTTTTTTTTTTTTTTTTTTTTTCCGGGGAACAAAAAAACAGAAAATTTGGAGAAACATAAACGTTATCATGCATGCCCTTAGTATTCTTGATTTGGTTGATTGAAATTTGTTAATTTAGTTTTAATTGAAATTGATGGTAAGCATGAGCAAGTCTTAGTAGTGACAAATTGAAATATTGTGTCGATTTGACTAGTTTCAATGAATTTTTGCATGCTTAAAAGTGTTTAATTGATTTTCTTAAGAAGTGATAGCATGTTGTGCGGGAAAATGATGACACTAGACTTGAAAGCGTTATTTTCATAAATTATATTCATCATCCGTTGCTCGTACTCATCCTATAATCATCGGCCTATGATTATATTCACCTTATAATCAGTATCCACTTATTATATTCATCTTATATTCACAACTTGCTGGTGATATTCATCTTATATTACCCTATCGTTCATCATACTCACCTTATAATCATCCGTTGCTGATTATATTCACCTTACACTCTCATATCTACGTTATGAGTATGACCACTCACTGCTTGTATTTATCTTCTGAGTATTACCACAAACTACTCATATCCATTTTTCGAGTATGATCATTTACTACTCATATTTACTTTCTAAACATATTGTTCATATTTATTTGTTGAGTATAACATACTGCCAAGAGGTGCTTGTTATTTTATAATTATCTATTGAGTTTCGTGAAGAGCAACACTATTTACAAACTTTTATGTCTTGACTATTGAGATTATTGTCGATTTCATCTTTTTGTGATCGTTAGTCCGAGAAAGTGAACGTAAATCAAATGAAAGTTGAATTACTATAAATCTACTCGGAATTTCCTCCGTGCCTTTTTTTTCTTTCTATTTGTTAGATAAAAATGCTTGCATTTGTACGATGGATTTTCATTCTACAAAAAAATTTCTGCAAGTCTTCGACCAAAAAAAAAAATAATTAAATTTTGTTACGACAACAAATCAATCCATCCTCAGTTACTATGTTAGCCTTATAAACTCTTATTATCATGAGTTTCATTCAATTAATAATACGATTAGGAATTTATTTCAAGATATTTTTGCACGATGTATCTTTTTCGAATTTCCAATAAGAAAGAGAACATTTCAAATCATATATTAGGCCATTTCATGATGCGCTACGCTTTCCAAGTCCCTCCACTCCTTTTCCTTTCCCGCCACTCCCCAAAAAAAAAAAAAAAAAACCACAAAACGAACAGAGCGAGCTAGCGCGGCGAAAATTCCCCATTTCCATCCTCCGTCGAAACCCCTAAACACCACTTCTCCCGGCAGAAACCGACCTCCGCCGGCGAAATGTCCGCGTGGCAGATACTCCCCAGCGGCGGCGGCGGCGGCGGCGGCGGCGATTACCGGTGGGAGCCGTGCGGCGGCCACTCGGGGGCCGCGCTCGAGAACGAACCGAATGGAGCTCCGACCGATCAGCGTCTGCCCAATTCTCGTCTCCCTTCGATGTCCGATCTCTTGCTTCAAGGTTTGCGCGATTTTCTTTCTCCGTTTTTGACACAGTTTTGGGCTCGTCAATTGGAGTGGTCGCATCTCGAATTGCCTCGTCAACCTCGAAAACAATTGACCCGTAAGTGAGAGAGTGAACGCCCTTTTCGGTGACTTTTTTGGTTGCGTAGGACGTTCGAAGCTTCTGGAGAATGGTGATGCTGCTTCGCGGAGCTTGCCGAAGTTCCAGACTGGGTCGGGCAAATCAGTGGCTCTGAAACAGTCTTCTATAGCCAAAGCTTTGTCTGTTCTGGGCGATGAAGATGGTGATGATTTCCCTGATCCTGGTGAGCACCGAGCAGTCTCTGTTCCGTAATTCTTGCACTAAATTCTTAATTTTAGCTTGGTCACTAGAAGTTAGTGATTATCCGAAATGGCATGTTTTTGTGAACTTTTCTAGTTTTGAGGTGATCCCTTGGATTCTCCCTTGTTCCAAGTATTACTCTAATTGTAGCGTTTGCACCTTGAATTGCTTTGTCAACTTCGAAAACAATTGACCCGTAACTGAGAGACTGAACACCCTTTCTGGTGACTTTCTGGTTATGTAGGATGTTCGAGGCTTCTAGAGAATGGTGATGCTGCTTTGCAAAGCTTGCCGATGTTCCAGACTGGGTCGGGCAAATCAGTGGCTCTGAAACAGTCTTCTATAGCCAAAGCTTTGTCTGTTCTGGGCGATGAAGATGGTGATGATTTCCCTGATCCTGGTGAGCTTTTAGCAGTCTCTGTTCCCAAATTCCCCCACGAAATTCTTGATTTGGTCACTAGAAGCTAGTAATTATCCGAAATGGCATGTTTTTGTAAATTTATCTAGTTTTGAGGTGATCCTTTGGATTCTCCCTCTGTTCCAAATATTACTCTAATTGTAGTGTTCGCATCTTGAATTGCTTTGTCAACCTTGAAAACAATTGACCCGTAATTGAGAGACCGAACACCCTTTCTGGTGACTTTCTGGTTACGTAGGATGTTCGAGGCTTCTAGAGAATGGTGATGCTGCTTTGCAGAGCTTGCCGATGTTCCAGACTGGGTCAGGCAAATCAGTGGCTCTGAAACAGTCTTCTATAGCCAAAGCTTTGTCTGTTCTGGGCGATGAAGATGGTGATGATTTCCCTGATCCTGGTGAGCTTTAGCTGTCTTTGTTCCCAAATTCCCACACAAAATTCTTGATTTGGTCACTAGAAGCTAGTAATTATCCGAAATGGTATGTTTTTGTAAATTTATCTAGTTTTGAGGTGATCCTTTGGATTCTCCCTCTGTTCCAAATATTACTCTAATTGTAGTGTTCGCATCTTGAATTGCTTTGTCAACATTGAAAACAATTGACCCGTAAGTGAGAGACTGAACACTCTTTTTGGTGACTTTTTGGTTATGTAGGATGTTCGAAGCTTCTAGAGAATGGTGATGCTGCTTCGCAGAGCTTGCCAATGTTCCGGACTGGGTTGGGCAAATCAGTGGCTCTGAAAAAGTCTTCTATAGCCAAAGCTTTGTCTGTTCTGGGCGACGAAGATGGTGATGATTTCCCCGATCCTGGTGAGCACCGAGCAGTCTCTGTTCCCAAATTCTCGACAAAATTCTTAATTTGGTCACTAGAAGCTACTAATTATCCGAAATGGCATATTTTTGTAAATTTGTCTAGTTTTGAGGTGATCCCTTGGATTCTCCCTATGTTCCAAATATTACTCCGAGTGACAGCACAATCTTTACTTAAAGAAAAAGGACTGGTCTGTTCTTAACCTTACATAGCTTCAGTCTCCGCTCTAAATTCGTCACAGAAACATTTTGCTGCATCCTTGGCAGCAGCGAACTACCTGCTGCCCAGTTGACTGCAGTCAATCAGCAGCCTGTTCACTATTACTGCACTGCCAATGTTGCTGTGGCTCGATCATGCAGATACTCTACAAAAAACCAGTCAGAATGCATATGATGGGGACTCTATACCAGGGCGTCTGTATGGGATAGAAATGTTTTCTGGTCAATGCATTTATTGGAATATGAAGAAAGAAATACATGTAGAGAAAAGAAGACAGCTTGTTTGGCGATTAATCCAGGCTTAGATTGTGGATTAGTTCATCACTTAATCTCTGAAGAACAAACTTCTAATATGGCTGCTGCCTGGTTTGTAGCTAACTATTTCTGTTTCCCCAACAATTTTTCTGAGGAAAGTTCGAAGAGCAGATCTGAACAAATGAGGTTCTGATAAAGTTTATATTTCTCTTCACAGTTTCCATATGTTTCCGGCTAAATTTGCTCCACATGTATGTAATATTTTGGTTGAGAATGTTGAAAATTGTGTATAACTTCAAAATGCTTGCAGGTAGTATTTATTCCATGAAAAACCTTTCTTTGCATTTATGCCTCAAACACCTCAGTGTTATAATAAATGAAGCCTTGATATTGACATGTCCTTCTTGTGTAGGACAAGCACATGTTCAAGATTTTAGGCCCGACAGATCTAGTTTTCTTTTCCAGACTGGGTCTGGGAAAGTGGTTAGTGTATCTCCTACAGGTATGGAAAGAACCAAGACGTTGTTGGGGCTGGAAGAAGGTACCGATCAACACGATTTCGCAGGCTTACGACCCACAAGAAGGCCACCCATTGTCAATAGCACTAATAGGTGTCAACTTGCATCACATTTGGACAGAAAAGAAGGTTTGGTTCATGCTGATGCCCTGCACTCTATATCTGCTCCGAGCATCTCATTTACTTGTGGAACTAGTTTAGTAGAAACTAAACTGAAGGACTCTGGAAATTGTAGTGATATGCAAACAAAGATGTGTGATATACCTTCTAAACCAGCTCCAATCAAGTTCCAAACAGCTGGTGGGAGATCTATATCAATTTCTGGTGATGCCCTTAAACGTGCCAGGAGTCTTCTTGGTGATCCAGAACTGGGAGACTTCTTGAATGAGGGGAACTTTGACAGCAGGCCATTTTCTTTCTTGAATGAGAGAGAGACTGGGGATAATTCATCAAACAAAGAAAATGATTCTTCGATGTCCTTTCTCTGTCAAGGAACACCGAAGAGGAACCACATTCCCAATGGTTTCATAACTCCTTTGCGATCATCCTCTAATAAAGCGTGTTACTCAAAAGTGTTGGAAAAACCATCTTTTGGGGATAACTTGATCAACAAGTTTGATGCAGCTGTCTGTGACAGCACAGATAGGTCCAGTTTTGATGTGGCTTGTCTGCAGAAGCCCTTAACTACTAGGTCACATTCCTCTAGCCCTGTAATTGGCAAGTCCTTGGCAAATGGAATCGGTCCAGGGATGAATCCACATGTAAGATTGTCAGGTGGTTCACTGATGGACATCTCCAACAGAATTGACATCACTTGTTCAGGCGCTGGAAAAGTTGAAACGAGGAGACTCAAAAAAGCAAGTTTCGTTTCCCCTTTCAAGAGGCCACGAAGTTCTGCATTCTCATCCCCATTGAAAAGTGATCGCTTATTCTCTTCCAGTGGTAACTTCCTAAGCCAACCAACTTGTTTTGCCAAACATAGCATGAGGAGTCTGATATGAAAAATTTCTGTCTTGACAGGCTTATCCACTTCATTGGCTAAGCAATCCCTCCATAAAGGAAAGGTGTCATCTCGATACCCATCTCAGATTCCAAGAGTATATGTGAGTGACTACTTTGCGGGGCCTCCACGAGAGCAGAACATGGTAAATCAACTCTTTCTTTTTTCAGTTTGACTAGCGGCTTTCGTCTTATTCCTGATTGTACTTAGGTGCAGCATATTCCAGACCAGTTGAGAAGGATCAAACCGGATAATGCCCACAAATTTGTGTTTACTAATGAATCTGGCTTGAACGGCATTGGGGCAGAAGCGTTCCATCACATGCTGGTCCAGTCTGGAGCATCTACACAGCATATTTATAAAGGGTACTGTCTTTAACGATTTCTCGTGATTTGCTGTTCTAATCTCAAAGAATAATTTCAGAGGATTTGCGGAATGACAGATACATTATTTGTGCCGGTATCTGATGGTGTTTTTTGAGTTGTAAGAAGTATGTCACTAGATGTATTGGGGCCTGGGAATATCATATTCTCTTCGGCTTTGTAGCATATTAGCTTTAAACATGCGAAATATGCCTGCTCCAATAATGGTAAAGGGGTTCCCCAGATGTTCTGATCATGCTCACTAATTTTTTATCCTTGGATTTAGTATCTTTTGCATCATTCGCTTTCTCAAACAATCCGCTCAGTTCTTTTTACATTGTCCAGATGGGTCACAAATCACTATAGGTGGATTATTTGGAAGCTTGCCTCTTATGAGAGATATTACCCAGCTACAACTGGAAAGTTTCTTACCACCACAAATGTGCTAGAGGAACTGAAGTATAGGTATTTAATTATGTTGATCTCTACGTTTGTTCATGGCTGAGAGAGGCAGGCTTGAAATTTTCATGATAAATTTATTTAGATATGAAAGGGAAATCAATCATGGCCACCGTTCTGCAATTAAGAGAATTCTTGAAGGAGATGCCTCCCCTGCCACAATGCTTGTGCTGTGTGTTTCAGCTATCCATGCCGATGACAACCATAAGACTCCAAGCTCAACCACACCATTAAATGGGACACTAAACAACAGTGCCATGCGATTGGAGCTAACTGATGGCTGGTAAGAGGTGTGTTAATTTGACCATCTGGTCCTTTTTTCCGAGCTGTTGAAAACTAAGGTTGTTTTGCAGGTACTCTGTAGATGCCCTTTTAGATGATTTGCTGTCAAAGCATCTTATGGAAAAGAAAATCTACATTGGCCAAAAAATTCGAGTAATGCATCACAAGCTCAGAATTTTTTTTTTTTTTTTTTTTTTTTAACTTTTTATATTTATTCATGAGAAATTAGGAATCGCACATTAATCATGGTTTAAAATGATCCTCTGAAGATCTGGGGAGCAAGATTAGGTGGCTGGGCTGCACCTGTTTCACCGCTTGAGGTTCCTCTCTTTAACTTATATGTCCTCCTTTCAACAGTTTCCACCACACATTGTACTTATACCATGAGGTGTCAGTTTTTTTTTCCTTACCAATCCTACGGGCCAAATAAAGAACTTCCTTATTCTAGCTTTATTTTCAGGAAACAAGAACGGTTTCTTTATTATTGCATGCAAATGGAACATATAGAGCTCATTGGGCTGATCGACTGGGTTTTTGTAAGCATTATTGGGTTTACCAACTTTCTGACAATAACTTACACAATTAGCATAGCCCTGAAATCATCATTCTGTAGGCAAGGGTGCTGGGGCTCCATTGGCATTCAGATGTATCAAGAGTAATGGAGGTCCAATCCCCATGACTTTAGTTGGAGTTACACGAATATACCCTATTCTCTACAGGGAGAGGTAATCCAACTTTCATTCCATCTTCATGAGTCAGGTGTAGTGGAAATTCTGCTTTATTTGATGGGAGTTATCAATTTTAGGTTTTGTAGTGGAGATTCCCTTGTCAGATCAGAGAGGATGGAGATGAAAATCAGGCAGTTGTACAATCAGAGGTGGGTCCTACAGTACCAGAGAAATTCAACTGTCATTGCTAATATGGACATTACCTGTTGTATTAGTTGATGCATATTTGCTGAAATTCTTCTGGAACAATGCTTGAAACATCCCCATACAAGCTATGTGTTTCATTCTGAAGTTATGATATAATCTTGCTTAGATGGAAGATAATCATTCTGAATGGGGCAACATATAAGTGATCTCCTACTGTGTCTTGTCTCCGAATGCTTAGCTGAATTGCACAAGAAAAGATTTTTTGGAAGAAAGAAGTCTACAACCTGAGTTTCGGTGAAGATGTCCATCCTGATAAGGGTTAAAATGTAATAAGATTGTAAAGATTGTCTAATAGTTATGAAGGGGAAAATGACCTTGGCAATTTTGCAGTTTCACAGGATTGTTAAGTACTGCGGTTATCTTCGAAAATGGCATGTGAATGTTTTCCAATAACTTCAAAAGATGCATTACGAATGTTCTGATGGTCATATGAATAGTGGTCCTGACATTTGAGAATAGTAGAGCTCTAAGGAGAGAACGGCATTAATGTTGTATAATCTTCACAGCAACCTGCATCAAATTCTTAATCCTAGTTCTGGAATTGTCTTTGATCTCACTGACTTGTATGGCTGCAGGCGTTCCTTGGTCATTGAAGGTGCCATTTCAGAATTTCAACGAAGTACCAAAGACTTTCATCTTTCTAATGACAGTGATAGTGAGGAGGGAGCAAAAATATTGAAGTTACTTGAGATGTCTGCTGAACCTGAAGTTCTTATGGCCGAGATGAGTCCTGATCAGCTGAATTCTTTTGCTGCTTATCGATCGAGATTGGAAGTAGGTCTCAGATTCTTGCTTTCCCTATTAGATACTAGCAATAATTATTGATGGTATGTCTGTCTCAGGTGACTAGGCAATCTGACATGGAGAAATCTCTTGAGAAAGCTCTGCAAGATGCTGGTTTAACTGAAAGAGAAGTCACTGCATTTATGAGGGTGAGGGTGGTAGGGCTAAAAAGAACTACCATGGAAAAAGTAGTCATGAAGAGGGATTTATAACAATCTGGAACCCAACTGAGAAGCAGGTCAATTTTAGGTATATATTATGGTGCTTTAGGCAAGCTAGCAGGGTTTGTGTTTTGCATTTTGATTTCATTGCAAGTGAATTTTTGGTTGTTGCCACAGCAAAATGATTTAATTGAGGGGCAGGCATATGCTATCACTGGGCTTGTTCCAGCGAAGTCCAATTCAGATACCATCTACCTACAGGCAAGAGGACCCACTACAAAATGGCAGCGTCTATCTTCTCGAGAAGTTGAAAATTTCGAGTGAGACCCTTTTCTAAATGTTCTGTTCCTTAAGACAGTTTAGAATTCCAACCTCAAAGCTATTCACTGCAGGCCATTCTTCAGTCCTCGCAAAGCCATTTCTCTATCGAATTTGGGTGAAATTCCGCTTTCCAGGTATGTATATCTTATCAAGGTTAAAATTATACAAGCTTAATTTTCCCGCAGATCAACAAGATTGGTCTTTGGATGCTTCAGTGAATTCGATATTGCTGCTTTCGTTCTTTACGTGGGTGAGGTTTACACAACGGCCAACCAAAAAAGGCAGTGGATCTTTGTGACAGATGGTTCTAAAGTTGAGATGCAGGCTGGCGAATATGACACTTCTTTACTTGCCATCAGCTTCTTCTTCCCTCCAACTGATGATAATTCGTTTGTCCCAATCAATTACAACCTTGTGGGATCAACGGTAAGCATCATTCAATTAAGTCTAATGCAATCAACTCCAGATGAAGGTTAAACTTTGGATTTATAACATGCTGTTTTGATAGTGCTTAGGTGAGAAAACCGAGAGAGTAAAGAACGTACTTAATTGCAGTAGACAAGGTCCAAATTTTTTTCTTAAAATACGTTGTCATGACTCCGGACAAAATATTTATTAAGGAGATTTTCATCAAGTACTAGAGATGGCTGACACAAGGTAATCGCACCAATGCAAAATCAACGTTCTAATGGCCACTGGAAAGCATTTTGGCATAACCTAGATGTAGTTACTCTCTTTCAGGTGTTTTTTGTTTTCAATTACGAAATCCAGATAATTTCCTGTCCATTTTGGTATTGTCTATCTTGAATTAAGGGTTTTCATCCTGTATGTGTATGACTTACAATGTTCTTGTCAATATGACAGGTTCCAAGTCAGCAAATCTGTTCCCATAGTTCTACATTCTGATTAGAGTTCTTATTGGTCCTCTTTGCATGGTTTTGCAGGTTGGGTTCTGTAATCTTATTAAAAGAGCAAAAGACCAAATGAATCATCTCTGGGTAGCAGAAGCAACAGAAAATTCAAACTACTTTCTTAGCTTCGACCCTCCCCATTTTTGTCACCTTAAAGAAGCTGCCCTGTCTACTCACGGATGGGCAAAAGTCTCTGAGTTGGTATGGAGTTCAAAATTTCATGGCAACAATTTGGCATTGGTGACAATGATTTCTATAAAATAATCTCTGCATTTACCTTGAAACAGATAATTGATGAGCTAAAGGAGAGGGTGTTATTTATTATTGGGGGTTGCAAAAACTAGATGGTAAAGGTGACGATGCAACCTTGATTGTAAGTTTACTCATTATATAGCCTCTTTCACTCTCACCTTTTGGTTGCAATGGAACCCATGCCACTGGCAATGGTACCAAATGCTTAAGACACAGAATAGCTACTCTAGTTCTACACTTTGCTGCTGCATTCTTAATTGTCATTTTGGTGAGAACTTATGGTGACATTGGGTTCACTCTGTAATCTCATGTTATAGGTGGCAGTTTCAATGTGCTTCACATCATTAAGATTCTATACCGTTTTACGGGGATTGGCAATTCGGGTTAACATGTCATAATCGTGTTTGTAATTCGTGTTAGTTATGCCAAAACATTTAATCATGATGAAAATCGTTTCAATTTGTGTAGAGATATATAGTTAGTGTGTCGCGCTGTGTCATATTCAGGTTCTCTTTGTAATTCATGTTTTGCCTCATCTCATGTCAGCATCCTGCAAACGGGTTGTGTCCAGCATTGTCAGCCCCATTTATATTAATGATCATTATGGATCACTTATGTATATGATGTCAGTAAGTTGCTTTGTCCACATTTCATTAGTAGTTGGCTAATCCTTGGATATGTACTACATCGATTCACTTGCAGAAAGAACGTGCAATTCAAGTTGATGCATGATGCTAGTTCGGGATGGGCAGTGCTTGAAGGAGCAGCATCGATTTCGTTGGTCAGTTGAAAAGCATTCAATGCAACTAAAGTTCTTAGATATTCAGTTTCCATTGGCACAAAGTTGGTGCTGATCTCGGAGTTTGCTTCCATTTTGCAGATGTTTCACTGTACATTGTTCACATCTTCCTGAAGAAAGGATCAACCGCGACACAATCTTCCATTTCTTGTTGTTAAGTAGAGCTCAGTTGTATAGACATTTGTGGTCAAATCTCGAGTTCCTACTAGTGTCGTAAGGTTTTTGGTTACGCGAAGAGTACATTATGACAAAAGTTTAAATTCTCTTCTTTACTGCCTGTGTATATTGGGTGTTAGATTTGCTAGGAGTGATAGACTCCGTGCGCATCCTGTACAATGTATTGATGATAACTAATCTTCAAGTTGCATTTGGCACCGAAACTTTTACAGATTGAGAATAGGAAGTTAAGTTCGTCTTAGGAGGTAAAGTGGATGAACACTTGAGTCTTGCATGGACTCGGTTCATGAGCCCAAAACAATCACAGGGGTTTGCATGGATAATAGTCACGATGCACGCGGGTCCAGGCAAGAATTTGCCATGAAGACCAGCCCTGCACATCTAGATCAACTGTCCCAATCATATAGTGCCAAGTTGTAAGCCTTACCCTTCTCTTTCTTTGTTTCTCTACCATTGCAATCTGAGAACTTGGTCTGATCAAACATGGCATTGTCTTACTTTGAATGAATTCTTCTGTTTGCGGGCTGTTCTCCATGATTTCAAGCATGCCAATCGGTGTCTCTGATTTCACTAAAAAGCATGTTCCCCAGGAGAGTCACACTTCTGGAGTGATTCCAAGCTTTTAATCCAAAAAGCTCCTCTTTACACTCGGTTCCATACTATTCCGACAGGTGTACAGATGGTATTGGAGTCTCAGACTCAGTGGGTGCCTTCCTTGGAAGACAATGACAATCTTTGTTTCCCATCTGCTTTGCCTGGTCGGAATCTCGTGGTCCTCAAACCAAAATCTGCAAGGACTATGACCCGATATCACGGCAAGAGACAACCTGAACCTGCGAAACAAACAAATCCTAACGGTCGCATAAAATCTTTTTTCTTTTTTATTGACACCTCTCGAGCAAAAAAGTAGGTTCCCAGAATATTTTTTAGCTTGAGACCATGCTAAAAAATATTCACGCATAATTCACTGAAAATCATTGTCGGATCATGGAAAAAGCATTGAAGACTGTTGTGCATATCCCCTACTTTTTGTCTACTGCTTCCAACTCTATAAATGGACCAGCTTCTTGCATGAAAGTAGTCCAGTACAAGGGCAAGTTACCATGGCCGAGCAAAAGAAAAGTGAACTAAGAGGGTGCATCAAGACCTCTACAGGCCCTTGGATAGTCCACAAATCTGGGAAAGATGGAAGCCTTGTCACACGATATCGATTCCCTTCGGAGACTGAACGTCAAAACAACAAAAGCAGGGAGTGCAAGCGACGAGCCTTGGCCCGAAAAATATTTGCTGGCCTTCGAGCTCATGGAAATTATAAACTGCCTAAACATGCCGATTCCAATGACTTGCTGAAGGCTCTTTGTGAAGAAGCAGGTTGGCATGTCGAAGAGGATGGAACCATTTCCAGAAAAGTAAGTCTTCTAAACGCTGTCTCAATCACAATGCTCAAGTATTGCTACTAATTTTCTATTCTTTTTATACTTGTTTCGTTTTGTGTTGTTAGAAAAGTAGAAGCTTTGGTTTCTTCATGATGAACAAGCACGATTACATGTGTATTTACAAATGATGCCACAGAATGTTCCCTCGGACAAGTCAAGCTCAAGTTCTCCAATGGCGTCACTTGAAGGTCTTGATTATTGCACTTGTGGTGATCGTGAAAATGTAGATCATGCCAACTGCTTTGCCTTGGAAAAAGTCTCTTCAGCCATGGAGCCTGTTCATCAAGAAAATACTGACCTCACATTGTCATTGTAATAATTAGGGTCATATCATAAATAGTTTTAGATAATAGATCGAGAAGAGTAGCGTACATCTACATCTTTGTGAATATACTATAGCTACATGGAGATATTTAGAATGAACTAAAAAGGTTTTCTCAAGGGCTGGGTTTGTGGTTGAAGGTTACAAAAGTAGTGCCATGTATTAATTACGTTCCTTGCTACTTAGAAATGTTGAAATCATATCCTATATATCCACTTGAAATGAGTATTTTTTTTTTAATCATACTTTTCGTTCACTTTTTATCAATACGATGGGAGATGCGGTTGTCAAACTAGAGAGTGAACCTTTACCAGAATTATAATCCACATTGTTTGTCATCATTGCCAGATATTAATTTGACTAGTGTATGGTTGTTCCTGCTTTTTATATTCGGGGTGGAGGGTTACTCAACTAAAAAATCCCCATCACATTACTGCACATTGAAAAAGATAAAAATGGTGGAAAAAAAGGAAAAAAAGAAAAAGCAACCAAGGCACACTTTGTACATTCTTTCTTCTTTCAAGACAATTTTTGGCTTGTGGTGTGGTGAGGGGGTGAATCCATCCCAGCTTCACTTAATTGTGGTCAAACCTCAAGTTAAGAAAAAGTAAGAAATAAGAAGTTATCTGAATCATAATCCTTCAACTCTATTCTCTAATCTTTGTGTCCGATTATGGAAAATGTGGGCGTAAAGAAGCTCGTTCCACACATCTGGCACTCCGGGCAAGCACCAGTGGAAGCAATCTGCATAGCTAGTTGGCTTTGCCTTCTGCTCTTCGGTTAAGGGTTCCCATTGTCGCCTATGTATGGTCGGGTGTGCTTCCTTCCGGTACTCCGAGAGCTGAGTGATGTTCAGGATTTGAACCCCAAGACCTCTCGCCTTCAACTGGTCGATCACGGACTCGACGGCCCGCATCATTCCTGGGTCTGACCCACTTCCCCAGTACCCTTCTTTGGCGATGGGTTCGGTTTCCGCGTAGCAGTTTTGGCCTTCCTCCCCATCCCATTCCTCGGCTCTACGACATAGAAAAGAGCGTTGTCTTGCTTATTCCTTTGTAAACGAATAGCCAAAAGGGGTGCATCGATGCTATGAAAAGATCATACCTTTCATGAGTTGGAGACATGCTAACAAAGAAGACTTGGGTCTTGGACCTATTCACATGCACTTCCAACCAATCCGACCATGTGTTGAGAGCCATCTCATAGGCCCGTGGCATCATCACATCTTTGTAAATTCCATCTGGACTTCCGAACGAGCCCCACCTAAATTAAGAATAATTGCCACACGAAATTAAGGTTTAATTAGGAGTTTTTTAGCTCCTTTTTATTGAGAAAATGTTGGACATAATTTTCATTTATAGATGAAGTACTTACAAGACTTTCATTCGGGATCTCCTCCACCAAAGATATGAATCGAAAATGAGAATGTCGGCGTCGGACCAATGCCTCGCATGCTTCTCAATGGCTTGAACCCGGACGATCCGATTGGGCACTCGGTGGTTGACTGGGTCGTCCGAGTTGGATTCCACTAGCAATGGTGCCCAATAATACTCAATAGTCGCATTGTATTCCTAATTTTGTTGATACCAAAACCATTAAATTCCTGAAATCGATCCTAAAAGTAGCTAGACATCTCAAATTTTCGAGACTAAAAGGTATTGACATTTAAATAATTTGAATTACATTGTGTGAAAACTTGGATTACAGCGAAAACATCGTAATGATATCAATTTCACAAATGGCCGCTTGAATTCCGTATAAAAGATACGATTTTAGCTTTTGATAGAACTTTATCATCTTGTATTGCATCAATTCAAACTTAATTTGAATGTCACTTGATGCATTGTTTTTGACATAATTCGATATGACAACTCGTTGGATACCATTATTAATGATTTTCGAGGGGTGAGTTCAATTGAGGACAAGGCCAAAATTAAAATTATTGTTCTAGTTTCCAGCGATAAACTGGTTTTTAATTAATGACAGAACTTGTAAACCGGTTGATTTGCATGAATGCCATGTACATTTAAAAGATATGTTTAGGGATGTGGAAGAATCTTGATTCTCCTTTTGCTGCTGCATTATATTCAAAGTCGAAAGCTTTCTTCCTCACCTAAAATGTTGAAAAAAATGTCGTAAATCCGTAGAAAAGTCCATTGTCGTAGATAAAAACAATGTACAATTGCCAACGTTGTTGCGCTGTCTCCCATGAGAAAGAGTTTTAAGAGGGCAAGAAAGAGATGTTGACTTACAGAGGCCTTGAAGATGAGCAAGGAATTGTTGTGCTTGGACGACATGGATTTGAGGTTTGGAGGGATGGCCGACTCGACCAGGCAAACCATGGAGACCCATTGGCCTCGATTCAGCGAGTCACCCGCGTACACGAGCCTCTTGTTCCTCAACCTCTCCAACAATGCTGTGGCATTGAACCTACCCTTGTTACCACCAGACACACAGCCACAACACTCAACTCATAAACCCTAATCAATTTCAGAAGCACATCAAAACTCAACATGGGTATAGTGGACATTCAAATAATGAGTCGGCTTCTCTCTCTCTCTCTCTACATCAAAACACAAGAGTCGTGTTCGATACTTAATGACAATCGTAACATATCACCCAATTTCGTAAATTAGTCTCGATATACCTAAAGTTACTTTCAAGAAAAATCGTTGATGCGTATATATACCTTGGAAGGTCACATCCATGGGGTTGCCACCTCCATTGCTGATACCTGAAGTCCCTCCGGCCGAACTTCTCGCAAGCCAATTGATCCGACATGTACGTGCACTCTTTCTCCTTGTAGAGAGGGTATGACACATTGTCGAACACCCACTGCCCTGAGAACAAGTTGCACTCCCGCTCTGTTGTCGACGTTGATGTGGACGGTGCTGGTGTCGGTGAAGCCGTTTCGGCCGAGTTATGGAGGATTGCTGCTCTATCTTCATCCAGCAGTGGCTGCTCTGCGTCGTGGGTGAGGTAGATGACACCGATGACGACGCCGGTGACGAGGAGAGCCAACAGGGAGTGGAAGCTGGTCTTGATCCCCCACGACGCAGCCGCTATTTGGGCTTTGTTTGCCATTGCCAATAATTTTTTTTTTTTGGGTGTGCTTGGGTAGCTTGCTGCGGGAGTTATATGTGAGTGGTTCGCTTGTCATTGAAGTTGTTCAAGAGGAAGGAGATGATATCTTTTTGAGCGGGTTTGGTTTGGCTTCCCCTGAATTAGAGTAAGTGGAAACAGCTTTCTTGGGTAGTTTGAAGAAAGCAATTGATTGGGAAGGTTTGTCTGCTTCGGTTAGTCAATTGATCCCATTTTTTTACCCTTTCTAAATTATGTTTGCTACATCATCATCATGGACTTGGTTTTATCCACTTCGGATACCGAACCCTATTCAAGAAAATGTCACTTTCCAGGCGCTCCTATCTAACCTATCTAACAAATTTAATTGGTTGCTTTATGGTTTCTTTAACCAATGCTGAGTTCTCGAATCTCTGGCAGTCAATCGGCTTATTGCATACTTTATCGACCAAATCTTTTTCACCTTGCTATTATTGATTGACAAGACTCGTTTTAATATTCTTACGCCAAACTACTCACACCCATAAAAGGGCGGGTGCCACGCGTCATTCCACAAAACTTGCACGCAATTAGCCCATCAGAGAATTTTACGGTGCCAATGAAGAAAGACATTATTGAGAACCTAATGAGAATTAAAATATTTTCAATTATTATTATTATTCGTATCTTGTCATTTGGCCTCAAATAGACCTTATAAACTAATAATTCCAATCGATGCTCTTGAATCTTCCGGTAATTTCATCTCGTGTTAAGGTAAAAAGACGGCTTGAGTTGGTCGGGGGATCAGTTGAGGGGTAATAGCGGTATGTAGCAAAAGGCAGAAAGCTATCTTAACCCAAGAATAAAGAACAGCAAAAAAGCTAGCTGTGTTGCAATTTCTCTGATTCTTTTCAAAACTTCAATATAATCAAAACAAGAAAAGGCGAATTAGGTTTCGGAGTAGTTGGCACTTCCACGTCTCGATTCGGTGTCTTGGAAGTCACCTCAAGAAGAAAACCCTTCCCAGAGGGAATGGCAGGTGGGGAAAATTTTATATTGATTAAAATAAACATTTTTTGTGTTTATAATATGTTTACTTGACTATGGTCGCTGGATATTGAAGTATCAATGCCCAAAGGTACACGGGACTGCTTAATTAATTGGGATGAACATATAGAATCCGTTGCACACCCAATCATCTGTTAATGTTTAAAGAGCAAAGATAGCATTACCAGAATTTATCTCCTCCAAATTGAAAGAGTCATGTCCTTTACAAAGTCAATACTTTTTCACGTGCATGTTTGGATTTCATATTCATATAAGTTGTCCGAGGTTATCTTGTATAGATGTAATCGTAATGATAGCGATTGTTATGAGAGACTATAACCTAGAATAACTTGCAACTAGAAAGTGTAAATTGGGCATGATACTTAGAGCAAAGTTGTTGCGTTTTGCACTAATATAGATACTATCAGTGAATATACAGATATTTGTGGATGACAAAAGTTGAACTGGACCAACCCAGATAATCTCTTGGGCTTGTTAAGGGTCGATTTGAGAAAGAAACTTTATAAGCGATATTTATTAAGTCTTTTGACCTGAACTCTTCTTTACTTTTATACAAGCAGTCCCATTACATTGATTCGTCAATCGGTCATACCTTAATACAAGGTAAACCTCGGCATGCCGGCTCGTGTGGGTAATTTATGAAGAGTATTAAGTACCTTGGGATCCATCACTTCTAATGGTAGAGGAGAATGTCTAAAATTGCATCTTTTGACTAACCAAAAAATCAGCCGGTCTATTCAAACATTTTTTTACTGTAAATTATGCTGCTAGTAAGTTTTTTTTTCCATCTAAACCCTTTCATGGTCAAGAGAATAGAGATGCACATACTCAATGAACCGCAGAGAATTGTGTGATAGACCTCTACGAGTATATATGAACTATTGGTTGATGGAAGGACTTGTATTAATAAATCACTATCGTATATCTCATTTATAATCTCTACCTCGTTGGGTGAAATTACAATTTGTTAAAGTACATAATTACTTACTGTCCACATAAATAGAGATTTATCTTACCAAATATTATATTCATCTAATTGAAAAAAATATGAATGTTCCATTCACAATTAACGGCACCGAGACGATAAAAAGACCTTTTTTTTTTTTTTAAAATCTTTGCAAATCATGTTTTGCAATCTGAACCGCCTGGTCCATTTAACCAATTAATCAATTAATGTCTTAATGTATCATGAATTTAAGCTAGCCATTCGATTTTGCTATCGTCTTGCTCTTCTTTCGACTCAAAGATTCAATTACGAAGAAGGTAGGCATAAAGAAGCTCGTTCCAAACGTAGGCGTCAATGACCGCAATCTGCATAGTTCTTGGGATTAGCTATCTGGGCTTCGTTTAGGGCATGCCATCGTCTTCTGCAAATGGTTGGGTGTGCTTCCTTGCAATACTTGGAGAGCTGCGTAATGTTGAGGTCGTGAACAGTGAGGCCTCTCGCTTTGGGACTGAGCTTTGCAAATACAAACAATGGCGATTAGTAAGTCCCTTGGCATATTGTGTTAGCATTTTTCTTATTATTGTTATCTTTTTTGAATTTTATCATATCATTCTTTGACGGCTTAAAAGAGGGGAAAAGTACTAAAAAAGTCTTCAACCTATTGCATTGATATCAATTTAGTCATAAACCTTTCAATTGGATTAATAAATCTTAAATATTTTTACATTGATACCAATTCAGTTCATATAACTAATTTTGGTTGGCCGGTGCTAATGTGGATATCGGCCGATGCCGGCTCCGGTGCCATTTTTTAGTTTTTTAATTTTTTTCCAATTTTTTATTAAATTTTTTCCTTTTCTTTTTTCTCTTCTTCTTCCTTAGGCTTCTTCTCTTGTAGTGGCTGGCCCGCCTTGCCCAGATCTAGGTGAGGCCAGCCTCGCCATGGCCTTATTGTGGGTGAAGGCGGCCTTGCTTGAGGTTGGTGAGGCCATGGCGGCCTTCACCCCTCGGGAGAGGCCATGTGAGGGTCGCGACCCTTGCTAGCGCCTGGCGAGGGCTTCTTGGCCCTCGCCTAGTGGTCAACGAGCCTTGTTGAAGCCTCACTAGCCACTACGGGAGAAGAAGTGCAAGGAAGAAGAAGAGAAAAAAGAAAAGAAAAAAAAAAAAATTAATAAAAAAATTGAAAAAATAAAATAAATTGTTTGAAAATTGCCATGTTAGCGTCTAGCTACCAGTCGGCATCTATGTCGGCACCGATTGACCAAAATTGATCGAATGGACTGAATTAATATTAATGTAAAAAGATTTAAGACTAAATTGTTTTAATTAAAAAGTTTAAAACTGGATTGATACTAATATAATAAGTTTAGGACTTTTTTGGTACTTTCCCCTCCTAAAAGAGTGCGACCTTTGTACGCTCTTTTCATAGTCATCGGAATGTACATATTTTTGATTTGAAGAGAATCTTTTGTGTGAATATATTTGACATTCGATTTGAATGTAAATCTTTTGAGTAACTGTTGAATATGCCAAAACGTAGATTTCTAGTATTAGTCATTGTATCGCACAAGGATATCATGTAAGTTTTAAATGATTTTGGTATGGTCCATGTGTGTGAATATGCTAATGACCACAAGGAATCATGTGTCCCATAAGTGACATCGATCACATGGAGCAATAGATATATTCAGTCGGCTCATCACTTAATGATTTAAACTATAGAGTAAACATGAATCAATTGTACATGTTAATGGACTCAAATTTAGGTTCACTCTCGGTAATCTCTCTAACTAAGACGAGGTCCCAAACTTTTACTGCATCTCATTCTCAGATTTGTTGATGCTTGGTGTTACCAATGGTAACCAAGTGGAGTAAGGACTTTGGAATCAATTAACTAATGGAGGAGATAATGCTCCTATATGTTCGAAAGAGGGAGTCTACTTTTGGTTATGGCGATGGTGGAGATTCAATGCGAGTTGAAATTCGTCGGGGACTCCTGAATTAAGCGACTGACGGACTGGAAATGCTTCTGTGTATTCAGGATAGAGTTTGTGCTTGCTTGTGGTCACATCAGATAAGTGATGCGGTACGGAGCGTTCCATCGTCGGCTGATAACTAAATGATTTTTTAAGCTTTCGAGTGAAAAATTTAACTGAATAAGCTAACAGGCCATGAATAAATGAATTACTTGTTCATGAAGACGAGGAATGGGACCTTTTTATGTGCACCTCGAACATATTTAGTAAGATATATGGCCTTTAATATATAAAACATTAGATGTCAAAATTTTCAATCTAATCATCTAAGAAATGTCAAAGTCAATAAAAATCTTAAAATGCAGCAATGGGGACTTAGGAAACACTGAATGTGTTTGAGTGATTTGAGTGGTAATTTTCATTATATCGCTTGATTTATAATAAAATATAGTAAAATTCATCGCTATTTTCTCATGTGGACGTAGGCGAATTACGTAAATTTGATGTTTGATTTGTTTTCTTATTTTATCTATTAAATTGTTCTATTGCTAGCTTTCAGTGATGCAACCTCCATCTCTGATACTTCAAGTCCTTCCTCCCGTACGCCTGGCATGTGATCTCCGACGACATGTACTGGCGTTGCTTCTCCTTGTACGGTTGGTACGATACGTTGTCGCACGCCCACCTCCGGGAGAACAAGTCGCATTGACGGGTCGGTAGACTCGGTACCCTTGTGGCCGCGATAGGTAGAAAGCGGAGACGACAAGGACGGCGACGAGCAGTGCCACCAGTGAGTGGAAGCTGCCGGCAACTGAAGATGCCCATGTGGGAGGTGCGATTGCAGCCACCTGGGATCTGTTTGCCGTATTGTTGTTGCTCTCGTTCTCTCTTTCTCTCTCCCCTCTCTTTTCTTCAGCCTTCTTCTTGGCTTGTTGCTGAGGAGGCTGCTACTTTCTTCTGGGGTAGTTAACTTGGGGAGGCGATATTGACCGAGATCGGATTCTGATGCATCTGTACTTCAAACTTTCAAAGAGGAGAGAACAAAGAATACACCCTGGTGCTATGGAAAAAAATATTTAAAAAGATGGACAACTTAAAAAATATGTAACTGCCCCGGAAATTAGGCGTTACTTTTTTTGTGACACGTGAATGCTTCTAATTATTCAATTTGAAGACTCAAAAGTAAATAAATTCAGTTTAGTCTCCCCAGATGATTAGTTTATTTTTCTTTGTTTTTAATGTTCTTGGTCAACAAAAGGAAATAATTGAATGACCACTTGCAAAGCAACCGCATTAAGCCCGACAGTTATTTTTATACATTTTGCAGCAGGAGGCATTAGATATTTCAAAAGTATAGATTCCCTTCTCTCATGTGGTGGTTGCAAGTGGCATTTACAATGGATAAAACTGCACCCTGTTAGCAAGAGGACAAGACGCTATACATGTAATGAGACGTTGTAATCTTTTTAAAAATGATAACTTAATTAGAGTTATTATACTGTTCACAAGACATGAAATCGTTTTCCACCGTCAGGCAATATCTATAAAAACTTCGATTTGAGTTGCTATAATTATTTAAAAATTAATACTAAACATAGATTGCACAATATATTGACTTACAGATTTTCGTGTTTAAGAAAATCATGTCGGCATATTATTGTCCAATTTATAAATTTTCATGCTTTTAGCTCGTTGTGTACTATCAATCTTTATTAGAATTTCAGCGCAACATACGACGTATCCGAATATTATGCTAGAGTTGCGGTGGTCTTTGCCATTACCCGGTAGCATGAAACCATGTGCCATCTAGACTGTCCAACCATCGCCGGCCTACGCTCTTTATGTGAGGTTATTTGTGAATTAGAGTTAGCGAAGAGAGTTAAGCATTGTTTATAGAGTTTTAAGTCACGGGCTCTCTCATCAAAAGTTGGGCTTTACTCGGCTTATACAAGCTAACTTTATATTAGACTAATTGAGAATCTTTATATCTCATCTTATTATAATAATCCTGTAAAACGGTAAATTATAATATCAATTATTAAATTAAGTTAGTACAAGAATTGTATGGAAACTTGTGCTTTTTGGTGGCACTCAGTATAGCCTCACATTATCTTCAAACACAATTTGACTAGGTCTAGTTGATTTAGTTTATGTAATATCTCGTCTAGTAATGGACTCATATCTTGATATCAACGGCGCTTTTTTTAGGAGAAACTAACATGGACATCACTTTTTCTCATGCACCCTAATCAAAATAATTGATAGTGGTATTGTCCATAAACACTAAGAAAATTCACTTTTTTTACCCATTCAGCACCCCAATTCAATTTCAAAATCAATTTTGATTGAAGGTCATTGTGGAAAATGTGCAAGAGGGGTTTATATATCCAAACATAAAACAATAACTGTGACTAGTATGCATAAATCCCTGTAGGCCAGTAATTGAATGAGTAACTTTTACTTAAGAGCCTAGAAAAAGAGAGAGAATCATCGCAATTCGTGTAAGAGGAGAGCACCTAGATGGGCCCCGAAGACCATAAAGGAGCCGTCGTGGCGATACAACTAGGATTCAAGGGTGGGAGGGAAATTAGCCCACCCTTTTTATAGATTGATTTGTCCCCATTCTATCACTATGAATAATATATAGATAAACAAAAAAGGTAAAAGTATAAGCAATGGCATAACTAATATTTGGAATTTGCCCTAGGTGTGTATATAACGGAAAATGTAAGTGTAGAGAAGTTCGTTCCACACATCTGGCAGTCCAGGGAGGCACCAGTGGAGGCAATCCGCATAGCTAATCGGATCTGCAAGCTGTTCTTTAGTTAGGGGATGCCACTGTTTCCTGTAGATGGCGGGGTGCGCTTCCTTGCGATACTCTGAGAGTTGGGTGATATTGAGGACGTGGATTGTGACGCCTCTTGTTTTGAGTTTCTCGATCACGCTCTCTACCACGCGCATCATGGCAGGAACCGATCCATTACCCCAGTACCCTTCTCGGGTAATTGGTTCGGTTTCCCCTAAACAGTTTCTGCCAGGGACCCCGCCCCATTCCTCTGCTCTGCCATATAGAAAAAGACCAACGCCATATGTATCAAGAAATTTGTAGAAGCTGGCTTAAAACACGAGGTGTTGGGCTCGTTTTAATGACCTATAAAGGCCTAGTGCATGATTTGGTACCTCGAGTTTAGTAAATCCTTTTAGTTGGATCGAATTAAATGTAACAGGAAATTGCAAATTTCAAGAAAAACAATGCATTGCATAAAGATGTTTTAGTCAATCAACCTACGAACCTTTTCTGTTGTTTTCGACGTTAGACTTTGTTAATTCATTATCAAGCAGATCGAAGAGCTCTTGGAAAAAAGAAATGTAGGCTTCAATGATCCTAACAATTTGCTTTAAGAAAAAGAGGCATCACCAGACAGAGGCATGTGGTAAAAACTTACTTCTTGTGAGTCGGAGACATGCTAACGAAGATTAATTGAGTCTTTGATTTATTGACATGCATCTCCAACCAGTCTGACCAGGTATTGAGAGCCATCTCATATGCACGAGTCATTTCCACCATTTTGTGTATTGCATCTGGACTTTCGAATGATCCCCACCTGATCGAGATATTAAAAATCACATTCTCATTGAAAGAAGAACAAATCGAAGTAGAAAGATCAGCTTCCATTTGAGAACTATTTACCTTACGGTGAGCTCAGCACTGACCTTAAGAGTTTCTTATGTGTATCCAACTCTCGCGTCTTCAAGAAATTTCAATTGGGACTTATCTTTATATTGAAGTATATAGCTCTCTCATATTATTATAGAATTTACACAAAAGAGTCTCAATTTAGGAGACTGGATTTCTCTAAATTTAGGGGATAAATCCTCAATTATTGAACATTTAATGTGTTGATGTGTCCTCTTCTCGAGGTATTAATTTTACAATTGGAAATTTATATAAGGATGTCTCTATCTTATATTTATTCCCGTAGGAGGTAGCCACGTCGTTGCCAAGTCTCGTGACCACCTCTCAAACTCTAGACATTATGACAAGTTTGTCATTATCATAAAGTGAAAAATCTACTACTTCGTTTTTTGTTCAAAAGTTCTCTCCAAGTGAATGTGTTAGCTTGTATCCTGATGAATCGAAGAAGTCAATTTACTTATAGATAGAGGGATCCATATCCTTTAATTAAGTAATTCAATTTACATTTTTAAGTTTAACATTTTCACGGGCGTCTCTCTATCTTCATTATAATTTTTATTTAGAGTGGGAAATAGGATTTGAAACACCACCTTTTGGACCTCGGATAAAGAAAGTAGAGATAAATAGTCAATCAAGAAGTAGAAATGGATATTTCAAAGTTCTATATTAGCATAATAGTACTATTAAAATAACAGTTTATTGTAAGATACAAATTTTTAAAAAGTGGATTCCATAACAATTTATAATTATTTGTGATTTGATTTTTATTGTTATTCATAATAGATTGTTATCCTCACAGTACATTAAATATTATTATGCAATCATTTCTTTATTTCAAATTACCAATCACTTATACTTAGAAAAGACACTCTTGTCAACATTGGAGGGATCATTGTGCAACTGGAAAAACCTCTAGAATATTAGAAAACCAAAATTAAGGGGGTAAAAGTATATTTTCTTTCTTATAACCGAATTCAGTTAACAAAATTTTTACGGCACTTGTTAAGTAGTTAAATAAAAGCAATGTTATAGTTTTCACAATGGTGATGACTTATTTTTTAAAATGCTAGTATTTAATATTTTTGGAATTGAAACTTTTCTCATTAAATTTATGCTTAATAAATACTCTTGAGACACTTGTAAAACATAATTTCTAATGGTACATACTCACAAGAGTTCAATCTCGGGTGACCTCCACCAGAGGTAGCAGTCGAAGATGAGGAAATCTGCATCATTCCAACGCCTGCCATGTTTTTCAATAGCCTGAGCTCGAGCGATGCGATGATCAGCCGGGTGGGTCACTGCGTTATCGCAATTAGACTCCACAAGCATTGGCGCCCAGTAGTACTCAATCGTGGCATTATATTCCTTCACATCCATGAACCATGGTAATTACCAAAAACCAAATGAATCAAAGTTCAGACATCAAATTATACATCATTTGGCTAGCAAGAAAAAATGATTTATACAAGGTACATCGGCAGTGTAGAATTTTTTTTACACAAGTAGTCGTGAGATGAAAAGCCTCATCTGCTTATGGAATGAATTCATTTGCCAAAATCAAAGAATTGCATAATGTATCAGCGTCAGAACTTTGCTTGCCTAATAATTTTTTTACACTACCGGTGTCCAAAAACAAAAGTACAAATTCTTTTCTACCGGTGACGGGTGGGTTTTCTAACGAGCATTTGAAATAAAAAATAAAATAAAATTGGATGCGTCGGCTACTGCTAAGTTCTCGAAGAAGCATCCATCATTTAATTGTTGATACCGTTATATTTTCATTTGTTTACACCGATTTTCTTCGGCTCGAGGATCCATAGTCATGGGAATCCTCACTTCACGTGCGACTTACGGAAAAGGAGCATTGGAAGCTCCACAATGTTACCTATCTAATTATGAGCAAATATTCAACCAAAAAAAGAAAAAAAAAAAGAGCAAATAAAGAAAGAGTGAAGAATTTTCAATCGTACATTGACAAAAATCTTTGCACAAACACTATGTGTCTTCGAAAAATGTCGGCAATCATGAAACTACTTCGAAGAGAAAACTAAAAGTACTAAGATTAGAGATAACTCCGGCCAATCATGTAAAAACTATTGAAAATGTAAAGATAAATCAGATGATAAAAGTGATAAAAGTGAGCAGCTGGTGTTCCTTTATTGACTGACTGTTTTTTATTCGAATTACGATCGTAATACTTATCGCGCCTACCAATGGATGCAAAAGAAGGCAAACGCATCCTACATGATTCCTAAAATTTATCAACATGTATTTACAAGCAATTATTAAACAAACTTACTACTTCGACATAGTGTCCAACACCTGAAAGTTACTCCTGCGGTTTCACTTCATGACAGTAACAACAACCGCTATTCCCCGGCCACCACAGCGAGTGGCTTCCAAAACTAGTGGCTTCATGATCTGATGATTGTGTTGGTCTAACAATTGTGTTAGTCTTCACTAGTGCTTTCAAGGTTGCCAGCTCCATAACTAATTGACTTATTTCTAATTCACCGCAAATCGCTTTGATCGCGACTCTCTTGTCGGCCACACCCATACCTTAGGAGTTGGTAATTTCTTTTAGCTTTTACAGTCGACAACTATTTAGTTGTTTTGTTGACTGTCTATATTTGCCAACTAAAAGCTCTCGACACTCGGTGAATTTTACTTCTGCAAAGTCTTGTGCTGGGCCTCTTCTAGTTCGAGTCGATGGACAGGGACTTGGGCAATTTTTGGTGTAAACGCACTCTAGAGACCACACGACATCATATTCCTAAGGGATTACTTAATATGGATCTAAATCCTCTGTGTCACATGATGCTTTCTTTGGTGTCTCAAACAGTTCTCAACTATTGATCTACAATATTGTACGTGAATGAGGTACGCATCAACAGTCAGGATATATGGAGACACCATGACATGGAAGATCTATATCCTAGTGGTAGAATGAACCAGTACAAGAATTGTACGAAGACTTGTGTATTTGAGTGACACCCATATGTGAGTCTCAAATATTCTTAAAATGTGATTTGACTAGGTCTAGTGGGTTTGATTTTCGTAATGTCTGGCCGAGTAATAGACTCATGACTTTGATTTGAACAGAGGTTTTTTCTACAAGCGCCTAATAAAAAATAATCTATAGCGGTACTGTTGATAAACACTAAGATATTTCACTTTTTTTTTTTTTTTTTAAACCAATGTCCCTTTGAGGTCATTTTGGTGAATGTGCAAGATGGGTCAGTATATATACATATATATAACTATAAATAAATAACCGTGACTACTAAATGCATAAATGTCAGTAGGAGAGCACAAGAAAAAGAAGAAGAGGAGGAAGAAGAATAATAATCATTTAATGACTGTGTTGGAGGAGAGCACTTACATGGGCCCTGAAGACGACTAAGGAGGCGTTGTAATGATACGACAGGGATTTGAGGTCGGGAGGGATTGCGGACTGGACCATGCAAACCATGGAATCCCATTGGTTTCTATTCAAGGAGTCGCCCACGTACATAAATCTCTTGTTCCTCAGCCTCTCCAGCAACGCCGTGGCATTGAACCTGAACCCCATTTTCAGTGACGGAAGCAGAAATTTCATTCGGGAGATCTCATAAAGAAAAGGGGGTTTCGCGCTGCCTAACTCAGTGAGAAGTAGAAGATGAAGAAGAAAAGCAGAGTGGAGCAGACGTGCATCAACGCCGTGGCATTGAACCTGAACCCCATTTTCAGTGACGGAAGCAGAAATCTCATTCGGGAGATCTCATAAAGAAAAGGGGGTTTTGCGCTGCCGAACTTAGTGAGAAGTAGAGGATGAAGCAGAAAAAGCAGAGTGGAGCAGATGCGCATCATTATACCTGGGAAGATCACAGCCGTGGGGTTGCCACCGCCATTGCTGGTACCTCAAGTCCTTCCTCCCGTACGCCTCGCACGCGTGCTGCTCCGACATGTACGAGCATTCCTTCTCCTTGTACAATGGGTATGATACGTTGTCGTACACCCACCTCCCGGAGAACAAGTCGCATTGGGAGGACCGTCTGGTGGGCGTCGGGCTCCGGAGTTGTGGCTGTTCGCTCGAGAGGTAGACGGCGGAAACGACGAGGGCGGTGACGAGCAAAGCCACGACGAAGTGGAAGCTGCCGGTGACTGAAGATGCCCATGTGGGTGGCGCAACTGCAACCACTTGGGATTTGTTTGCCATCTTATTGATGCTGTCTCTCTCTCTCTCTCTCTTTTTTAGCCTTCTCTCACTTTCTTCTGGGGTAGTTAACTGTGGGGAAGCAGTATTGACCTGGGTTGGATCCTGATGCCTCGTTCTTCAAAGGGGAGAGAAAAAAGCAAAAAGGGAGTCCACCTTGGTGTTATGGGAGGAATATTATAATGGACTGCAGCTCAGCCTGCTTAGCTGCATGCATTTATATATTCAATTTGAAGATTCAAAAGTTAAATAATAGTAGTTGGACTAAAGATGTCAAGTGATGAATTTGCCGTCCCAGACTCCCTTGATTAGTCTCCCAAGAAGATTAGTTTTTCAATGTTCTTGGTATGCAAAATAATTTATCGTAGAAGCGCCATCTGTCTGAATATCAACATGTATTGGCGTCCATGTAGCTTCCAATCACACATGGCCATCTGTTTCGTATTATCTACTCCCAAGAAAGATCAATATAAATATATATATGCAGTGCCCGTGATGATCTGTGGTTTGTCCTAAGATGGGTAGACAACATTAAAGCGAAGAAAAATGTTGTCCTTATGAAGGGAAAGTGCAAAATCAGTCTTTAGACTTATCGTCTGATATCAATTTATCATAAAATTTTTAATTATATTAATTTAGTACCGAACCTTTGCATGAAATCTCATTATAACCATTTTGATTTATTTACGTTGGAAATTGTTGACGTAATGAATTGATTATTGTTAGTCATATTACGCTGCGTGTCATTGCGTTAACAATTTCTGGCGAAAATTGGCTAGAAGGAGTACATTGGGAATTCAATATAAAGGTTTAGAACTAAATCGATAAAATTAGAAAGTTTAAAATTGAATTAGCATCTGTAAAATAGATTTTAGACTGATTGAGTGATATCCGCTAATAAGAGGACTCATCAAGGTTCCTTAAAAAAAAAAAAAATTAAATGAACTTATATGGGAGAGGAGGGACTCAGCTTAAAATTTGACTTAATATTTGTTATTATCATATGAAAGAAAACGCCGCATAATCGAGCAATATAGAAAGGTGTAACAAAAAACAATTTCCTGTTTTTGGCTGAAGATAAAAATGCTAAACAGTTTCATTGGAATATTCTCACTTAGTGTTGCTTCTAAGTTTATTTCATCCCGTTCGAAGACACTAAAAATTAATAGTCACATTTTTATTTGACTGAAAATAAGAGAAGTTTCACCAGTGTCTCGAATTCTACCAGTATAAACTATAAATTATTATATTTTGAGAAATGACTATTACCTATCTTATGACAAGAAGTAAATAAAGTGTTTTTATAGACTTGCCTAAATGTATAAGATGTTCATCTTTCTCCTCTACAATGCCAATATAAATGCCATTAGAAAAGATTTGATTTATCAAATGTGGATTAAGACTATATCCTCTGCAAGGAAAAAGTGAATTGCGTACAATTGATGAGATCGATAGTATCGCTTATGAATAAAGATCCATCATAGAACAAAAAATCATTGTTTTGTGAAGTTATTCACATCACATGAATTTGTATGATATTTATTGATATGTAATAACCAGAGCAGCAATTTGTGTTATTTGACTATTAATTTTTTTGGCCTTCATGTCGTCCATTCATATTGGTAAATTTTAGTTGTTCCTTAAACATGCTTAATGGGTCAATTTATTCTTTCTATATATGGGCAATAGATGTTTTGTCTTTTTTTTTTTTTTGTAAGTATAGTTCACGAACCAAAGTTTCCATTTGTGGTGCCCCTATTGTGGAATTCAGATTCCATCCATGATCGATGGTATAATAACTCAATTAAGAAATGGATTTGTTAGGATAATGACACTACAGGCACTAAAATTAGCGTTGGTTCAAACTCAAGTCTAATTTTTTCTAGTGTATTTAGGTTCTAAAACTTATAAGCTCTGTACATTTTAGAACTTCCCTTAAGTCCATGTCTTCTGGTGGGGAAAATCTCAAGTGGCACATGTTATAAATTATTAATCCGCACCTGTTATAAATTATTAATCCCGTGCGGCAGACCTTTTTTTTATTTGTTTCTCAAAACAAGTTCCATTTCATTCATTCATTCAAAGCAATACAAAACAAGTGTTGTCATAGTAAATCTCAAAGAGGTTGGGATGGCTTAGACAGCTAATTAATGGAAGGCATTGCTTTCCGGATGACCTTGACGGTCCAATTTGCGACTTGGTTGGCTTCCCATGAGGAGTGGGCTAAGGAAACACCTTTTAATTGGGCTAGGAAATCTTTGCAATCCTCAAAGGAGCTCCTCAGGGCCCATGGCCTTTGGCTCGGTTCAGTAGAGAATTCAACAGATTCACTTCCTGGCGGGACTTCCGCGTGCGGTACAGAAATTTGCTTTAGCTGAGTACCTTCCGCCAGCCACGACAAGGCCTCCTTCAGCGCTAGGGCTTCGATCTCAGAGGCGGAAGAATCTGCGATCTTTCTTTGCGAAGCCAGCCGCGATTGCTCCCCAGTGATCTCGACACACTACAACTGCCGACCCCTTCGATGAGCCGTCGATCCAGGATCCATCTACATTGAATCTTCATGCCCCTTTTGCTCGTGACAACCATCACTCATGTGGCGGAGCTTATCTAACACAATACAATATTCTTTCACTGTTACCACTATAGATACCTAATTATTTTATTTTATTTTATTTTATTGAGGTTAACAAAATTCCAATCGAAAATCAGCCCTTGTGAAAATTACGATCGAAGGATATGATTGAATCCTGCTCTCCAAGAGCTTTCCAACGGCATCTAATTTGCCTGAATAGGATTTTTTGATCACCGGATATCCCGGCTTTTAATTGTCGCCATCCGATCTTGACTGGGTTGATAAAAGTTGCAGTTGTCTAGATCAAGTGATGAGATCATGTAGATTTGATCGTAAGATTTTGGATGTCTTGAGAATCATCTCAATCAAAGTTTTCTCAAGAAAGATAGCATTACTTTCTATTTCAACAATCTGTTTGGCCTGATTTGTGAAAATTCTTAGTCCCAACATTTTCTCGAAAATCATATCGTATTTTTGGAAAGTTCAAGTCATGAACTTTCCATGAGCCCTGAAATCAATCAATTGGATGTTGGATGAGAGAAATGAATGATCTAGGATTGGTCAAAGTCTTGAAAAAATTATGTGGACATCTCGTGGCCTATGTTAATGTCATTTGGTAAGCCGTCACTATATTAATGTCATTTGGTAAGCCGTCACGTATCGATGACATGACATGACACGCATCTGAACGTCGTATCAGCACCTCGCTGGTATCCAATGGTGCACGGCTGACACGAAGCCACGTGGTTTCCAGGCTGCGCAGGCATCATTGGGATTAGCTGGAAAAAGGAATTTCTCCTTCTCCCTCCAACTTTCAACTATATGCCAAAATTAACTCACGAAAGTCACAAGTACTTTGTCACTCTCCCACTCCTTCATTTCCTAACATGGACTCCGGTTCCAGAGAATGTAGGCATAGAGGAGCTCGTTCCACACGTCGGAGACTCCCGGGAGACACCAGTGGAAGCAATCGGCGTAGCTTGTCGGATCGGCCAGCTGCTCTCGACTCAGGGGATGCCACTGCCTTTTGTAAATGGAAGGGTGCGCGTCTTTGCGATACTCCGACAGCTGCGTAATGTTCAGGATTCGAACGCCAAGGCCCCTTGCTCGCAGTCTGTCGATAACCGCCTCCACAGCTCGCATCAGCTCGGGCCTTGACCCGCTTCCTGAATACCCCTCTCTGGTGATGGGTTCAGTTTCTTGGTAGCAATTGTGACCGTCGAGTCCACCCCAATCCTCGGCGCTGCATTATAGAAGAGCTACGGATGAACCGATGCAACATAAGATTACGAGTAATTGCTAAAAAAAATAGGCCGTACATTGCGAGGGAATGGTCACCTGTCATGGGTTGGGGACATGCTGACGAAGAACACTTGGGTCTTGGATCTGTTGATGTGAACCTCCAGCCAATCTGACCATGTATTCAGGGCCATTTCATACACACGAGGCGCTTGTTCCATCTTGTGTATTCCATCAGGACTCCCAAATGATCCCCACCTAAATTCAAACATGTAGTGTTTCTTATATTCGGTTCGAGAGAAACCATTCACTAAGAATTGGCTTTCAATGCAGAGAGCAATTGTAGTTAATATTTCAACAGCTAAACTGAAGACTGTTCTTTCTCTTTTAAGAACAAAATGAAGGACTTGATCTTCTTTCTCTTTAAGGGATAGATTGAGTGCTCAAGTGCTTAGTCTAGATTTGATAGATCTTACGATAGAATCGAATTATATGCCACATAAAGTAAACTTGAGGTATGCTCATGATCTTAGGGACTAGTCGAGAAAGAATCATTTAATGATGGTGGTTGAATGTCTAATCAATTTACTTTAATTCTAAATTGAATAGTGACAACTCTAGTTTGGATTTATAGATGAGATCATAATTTTAACAAGTTGCCCAAACCTAGGATTTCAAATGATTTTAGTAATCTAAGGCACTACAAACGGGCGACCTAAGTTTTAAAATGGTGCTCCAATTGCTACCAGATCTCTTTTTCAAACTCACCTCTTTTAGTCCAAAAAATTTTCTTATTTCGTCTGCCTCAACATTTTCATACATAAATGCTTGTATACTCTCCAATGTATATCACTAGTAATGCAATATGCAACTTGTTTATAGGTAATATCCTCAATTGTCCTATATGTATGTTTTTTCTTAACATTTTTAAGTGTTCATGTTACACGAAAGTGAAAAGTTGAAGAAGCGAAAGTTAAAAGTAAATTTCGCTGAAAAAAATTTCGCTGAAAACAGAAAGATAGAGTTTGAAAAGTTCTCAACTTAGAGATGCATTAGAGGTGTCACAAAGCACATGAAGGGACTTACAAAACTTTAATCTCAGGTCTCAGCCACCAGAGGTAGGAATTGAATATGAGAATGTCCGCATCCGACCAAACCCTTGCATGCTTTTCAATGGCCTGAACTCGAACAACTCGCTCGGGTAAACGATGATTATAGGGATGGTCACTATTGGATTCCACTAGCATTGGTGCCCAGTAGAATTCAATCGTCGTGTTGTATTCCTAAGTTCATTCATTAACCCCAACATTATCAACAAATGTCCAAATTAAGGCACTGGGATTGATTAAAGTTAGAATAGAGATTGTTACTCGTTCGCATGCATTGGCTCGCGCCCGACTTCTCTCTCATCACCAATTTAAATTTGTGCCACTTTCTCTTGTAATCGTCTTCCCCTAGCATCCCCCAAAACAAAGCCTAAATAGGTGGATCGACTGCTGCAATCAATTCGAAAGAGACAAGTACTCGTTCCTAGGATCATCTCCTAGCATTGATACTGGCGAAAAACATAAAGAAAGTTGTCGATGCTCGGGGGGGAGAGAGCGTCACCGGTGGCCCGGAAAGAATATGTCCAAAGCCCCCTATCCAATTAAAGCACCTAAAAAAATATTATGGGTAGGCTTAGTCGGGCCAGGCGAAATGTATTTGAAATCTCCGATTTGTGTAAGGCGGACTCCTCAATCTTGTTCGGCTCCTAGCAGATTCAGAATAAGTGATTGGTGGCTCCAATCTCACTTAGTCGATTATGGAAAATCAAGTTATATTCAGCAAAGGTTTGGAAGAGTCCCTGCAAAAGCATAAGGCGCCACTTCGCAAGGGATATTTGCATCCTTGAGGTTCATTGGGAGGGGCACGACCGGTAAGAATAGCGTTCAATTGTAATTCAACACGAGATAGAGAGAACTCTTTGTTTTTCTATGCGCACAGTATCACTGTAATAGGAAGAAAATATCGGAGTGATAGGGCAATACCTATGAACATGGAAGAGAAAGTTATTGGCATAGGAATAGTAACAGGATCAAAACTTTCGTACGGCATTTACTTAAATGTCAAGATTTTTTTTTTCACTCACTTAAGTGTCACATCGCAGAAAAATCAATTATTTGAGTGTCAAATGTCTTACATGAATTTATTTTTATTTATTTATTTTTTTCTTTAGGGTCGCCTCACCTAGATTGGGCGAGGCCCCAATGGCCTTGCCGAGGGCCTTTGTGGCAAGATCTGGGCGATACGACTGCGACCAGCGATGACCCTCGCCGACCCTAAAGAAAAAAAAGCAAAAAATAAAAATAAAATGAAAAATTCAAAAATATAATATTAAATTAAAAATATTAGAAAATATTTTCTGCGGCCACGTCAACTTTTTTGACGAGGAAAATTGGAAATGGTACTCAAGTGATCGATTTTTCAATTTGTGACACTCAAATGAGTGAAAAAAAAGGGATAGGCACTCAAGTGAGCGCCATACAAAAGTATTAGCACTTATATTGTTCTTATCCTAAAAGTTATCAATGAGAGCTTGCAATTAACCATGCGCGTGTTTTATTTTAAGATATTATATATATTTTTAAGCCAAAACACTCTCTTGTCTCACTTTTATTTATCCAATTATTATTGCATCAGAGTTGACTCTACCCACTATGCCACCACTTTCTCTTTCATCAAGTTGCCATCTTATTTACACATAATTAATAATATAATAATAATTACATATTACACATACCAGTAATTAAAAATTACTTGATTCCTTTATAAGTCTTCCTTCGTTTCATGGAAAATAACGTATAAGAAAATGTTTTCAGGATTTTTTGGCATTCAATTTATGGAAATTAAACTAGTCAAAGAAAACATTTTCCTTTATTAGGAAAAATACCTTCAAAGGTAGGGAAAATGTTCTCCATCTTTCAGAAAGAGGAAAACATTTTTCATAACTTTTTTTACCTCATTTTCTTTCACCAAACACATTTTCCTTTTATTTTTATGTTTTCTTTTTCTTTTTTATTCTTTTTAAAAATCGGGCTTTTAATTATTTTTATTTTTTTTCATTTCCTTTCTTTTTTCTTCTTTCTCGGCTGGTTGTCGGGCATGGCGGCGGCTAGCGACTAGTAACCGACCACGGGGTAGCTCGAGCCTCGCTAGATTGGCTAGGCTCAAGCTCATTGACTAGTGGCGAGGCAGGCGAGATCGAGCACGCCTAAGGCTCAGTCTAGCTAGCTATGTGGGGCTCGAGTCTAGCCCAACTCACCAGATTTGGTGAGGCCGCCTTAGGCGAACTCAAGCTTACCGACCTACATTGTGGCTGGTCACTAGGCAATCGGCCATCGCCAAGGAACACGGTGGCAGACAAAGGAGGAGGAAGAAGGAAGAAGGAGGAGGGAAAATAAAAAGAAAAAAATAAAAAGGAAAAAAATTTAAAATGAAAAATCAATTTTTAAAAAACAAAAAAATATTTTAAAATTCAATTTTTAAAAAATATAAAAATTAAATTCATTGTTTTTGGTTGATTAGAAAAATTAAAGTTCAATTTTTTTAGTAATTTTTCCTAGAAAATCAAATTAAATACCGAACAATGGAAAATATTTTCTACTTTATTTTTAAGTTTCAATCAAATACTAGAAAATATCGTCATTTTTTTTTTGGAAAATGGCTTCATAGAAAATATTTTCCGGAAATGTGATATTTTATACAAAATGAACAGAGTCAGAAAATGATTCATTTCTCTTCATGCATAGCCCACGTACGGTCATTCACGCCCTTCAACCCGAGTTCTAATTGTGCCTAGAGTTATGTCATATATGAGGAATGATTTTGTTTGTAAGTTGTAAAAGGGAATTTGGAAAATATACTCTACTTACGATCAATTGAAACTTTGTAATTTTCTGGATTCATAATGGATTTCTTCTTGTTTATGTCTCCTCATAAAGTAAGTACAAATACTTGTTGGGATAGCGCAATAGAAGTCCACCATGTTCACTTGGGATATTGCCAAGAAAGCCCAAACTCGTCCATATATCAAGTTGAATAAATTTTAACTCAAAAGCTTAAATTAATGAGTTATGAGTCAACTTAAATTTAATAACCACTCTTTGTCACACCAATTCTATGACGTAGGACTTTTCTAAAAAATTCACACGTATATCTTCATAGTCTTCCCCTATAAATGTGAGCTTAGTATTAGGTTTGTTCTCTTTTAACTCAAATATCATTCAACATCTGCATGTTCTCTTTTTCCAGACTAAACCTCTTTTTTCTATAGATTGAATTATGCAAGTTGCCATCGAGACTATGTTACTACTCCACAATGCTCACCTTCATCTTAGCCTTTTTCACCGGACCAAACTATTAAGGCTATTAACTACTACGGGAATTGTGTTGCCACATCACAATGCTCACTTTTGCCGTAGGTCTCTTTTGTTAGACCAAACCATGAAGGCTGCCTGAAGGCTGCCTAGAAATTGCGTTGAAAGATATTCATCATACACCAATACACATTTTAAGTGAGCCACCAATCAACCACCAAGTTTGATACTATTTGCTAGGAAAGCACAAAAAAAATTTGATACTTTCACCTGGAAGATTGCCAATGGGGAACCCAAGTTCGACATCGTTAACATATTCAATGGGACTTACTTTCATTTAAAAGTTTAGGTTAATTAGCTATGACTAAGTATGATATATTAATTACTCCACACCACAACGTTACTCTGATAGGAGGCTTTTCTAACACCACTCACAGGCATTTTTATAACACTCAGGTCAAACCATGTAAATCTTCGATGTCTTTATCATTCATTGTTGATTTCTTCGGTAATTTCGTTTTCTCGTATTTGACATTGAATTGCAAGATTCATTAACTTCTGAGTTAATTTCACAGCCCAAGGCGGGTAGTAATTTCAGGTGAAGGTCACAATCATCAAAATAACTATAGTTCACAAAGTACCGGCAATTGGAGCAAAACGCGCAACCAGAAAGGGAATTAATAATATCCGAGGAAAGATTTTCGCGTCACCAGCAATTAACATATTAATACACTTGAAGAGGAAAAAGAAGAAGGAAGGGGATAACTTACCATGGCATTGAAGGCGATTAACGAGTGATTATGGCGATAAGATATCCATTTGAGGTTGGGAGGGATGGCGGACTCCACGAGGCAAATCATGGACACCCATTGTCCTCTGTTCAGAGAGTCCCCAACGTACACCATCCTCTTGTTCCTCAATCTCTCCAGCAACCACGTCGCATTGAACCTGCACCTCATTAGGCCAACATCAATAAGCTTTATATCTATATTCTGGGAAGAAATTCTCTTCAAGAGTGTAATAAATACAGTGGAAAAGACAAATGTTCAATATTGAAGTCTCACGGGAAAGCTTGCTGTGCAGAGGAACTACACAATGAGTAGAGAAATTACACGATGATCTAAATCGCTAGATCTGGTGGGATTTACATTCGATGCGATTTATCGGAGGTAATGGCGAGTTAGGATGGACGCCATCTTATAGCAATTCCTTTCATTGCAGTTAAGCATTAGAACAGCGAGAGATGCATATACCTGGGAATGTCACAGCCATGAGGTTGCCACCTCCAATGGCGATACCCCAAGTCCTTCCGTCCGAACTTCTCGCATGCCACCTGGTCCGACATGAACGCGCATTGCTTCTCCTCGTACAACGGGTAAGACGCGTTGTCGTACACCCACCTTCCCGAGAACAGATCGCACGACGTGGTCGCGCCGGCTGCGCCTTGAAGTGAGGCGCCATCGTCCGGCAGCGGCCGAAACCGAGAGCCGTCGCGCGCGAGGGAGAGGACGGCAACAACGACAGAGGCGACCAGCAAGGCGACGAGGGAGTGGAAGCTGCTCCTGACACCCCATGTGGCTGGAGTTATTTCGGTCTTGTTCACCATTATTGTTCCCTCCTGCGAGCGCTCTATTTAATCTTCTGCATCTTTTTTTGCACTTATATGTACCGAGGGGGACCTCATGGGCTAGACGGGTGACCCACGCCTCGTGTCCTTATCTACTTTCTTGTCTGGAGCAATTATTTTTCTCCATGATTGATTCTATCATGTAAATTTGAAGAAGTAAATAAAAAAAAAAAAAAAACATTCCATGAGTCCATCTTGTATAAGTTCGGGATCTCGATCTCTCGTAGGGTTTATCTTATCTTGTGCTTAAAACGTATAGGATATACATACTTATATACATAGTATTGTTAACCATTTATTAATCAACTAGACTTTCGAATCGATTCGAACCTCTAACTTCTTGTAATATGAAAGAGTCAGAATCTGAAATCTAAGATATTATTTCGGCAAGAAAATTATCGCATCGTCGTAAATCTATTGTAATTGTGCTAATTCAGTCTTAAATTTTATTTTTTTAAAGATAAATTGAGTCCTAAACTTTTGACAATCAAGACAAGTCCCTTCCTTCCATCTAAAACTTTTGGCTTTAGTATTTTTTTTTGGAATGCAAGTTCCGGGGTTTAATGAAATTCTCTTTCCAATCTTGCCTTCAGTTATAAGTATTCATGTTTTACACTTGCTTTGTGGCTACTCTTTCCTTGCTCAATCCCTTCCCTACCAATCTCTTCCATCACAAACTCATCTCTTTCTCTACTCACTCGTCGACCAAATTCCTCGGCCGTCGCTATTGCCATAAATGAGGACAACTGGATGAGACTGAGAGGCGACGGTGACGAGCCGGGGTGTACGTGTCGACCCTTGTAGGGCTTGACTGAGCCTTAGATTTAGAGCTTCGCTCAGTCTCACATCTTCATCGACATGAGGTCGATGGCTTGGGGCATCCTTAATTCGAGATTGAGCGGCAGTGGCGACTTGACTGCGGCTACATGACCCCAGCGAGGAAGCTGCGCCACCAAGACGACGGGCATGAGGGGATTGACGCAAGGGATCAAGTGAACTGAGGACAAAGGAAGGGTTGGCATCACCGCCGAGCTTTGGGTGACGCCACATCGAGTCTCGCTGGAGGCTAATGAGGCTGGTCCACGCTGGATTCGACCTTCCCAACCTTGAGTCGACTGGCTACGTAGACGGAGGTACACACTCAAAGTATGAAGTTCGACTTTCGATCTGTTTTGAACAAGTCAAAACCTCGTGGTGAATTAGAGGAGCTGAAGAGAAAAACTAGAGCAGAGAGGTGTGCTTTCTTCACTTGCTAGTGCATGTTTGATCCTGTCCGTTTTACATGATGAATTCACTGTTTGATCTTCATATCCTCCCCTGTTTCTCAGGTTTGGCACTTCGGTCTCATAATATAGCATCATAATGCCAAAAAACTCCCAAACGCACCGTTTGTCATTTTAATCTGAACTAAGGCGATAAAATCATGATTTTGTCACTTTAGGTCTCACGTAAGGTGATAAAAATCATACTTATTACCTACGGTTCTAAATTGTCCCAACTTTGTTTATATCAATGGCAACAAAGAACAAATTTTGTCGCTTAAAGTTCAACTTAAGTTAACAACACTATTGAATCTGTCACTTTTGGTTGATTCTAACGTGACAAACCTAACAATTTGTCATCTTTGGATAGCCTAGCACGTGGCAAAAATTTCTGTCGGGTGTTTTTCTAGAAGTGATTAGAAACTTACCAGCATTTCAGAAATCTACCAACTATCAAAGATTGGCCAGATTTTTTTTTTTTTTGTTGACTGGGCCGTGGACTGTCGTTACTAATTAATACGTGACCTAGAGTTAATACGTGACCTAGAGTTAAAAGATGGGTTTAGAGATAGGCAATCAGATGACTATGAGCGGGCGCCTAGGCGACAAAGGAGATATCAACTGACTTCTAAGCTGCAAGTTTTAGCCCCTTTATGGCTTTAACGACATCGAGAAACTTAATTTTCGTAATTTTTTCAAAAGAAAAGTCCACGCCAAAGCGCAAGCCCTATCGATTCATTCAGTCAGGACTTGACAAGCATGTAAGCGAATAAACAATGAAAACCATAATCTACAGTTCTCACAGATCGGATGACATGAAATCTTCTGATTTAGGACAACACAGATTGATTATAATGTGGGACAAGGATAGAGTCTTAAAGTAACAGCCTACTGAAGCCAAGTTAATCGAGTAACGTCGACTGGGAGCATATTCAAACTAGTTCACGACCTATTAAATAATTGATCTATTTCTTATGTTTAGGAGTCTAATTATGTAAAATGTAGGCATACAAGAGCTCATTCCACACATCCGGCAGTCCGGGAAGGCACCAATGGAAGCAATCTGCGTAGGTGACAGGGTTTGCTATTTGATGTTGAGTGAGGTTTTTGGTTTGCTCTTTATAAATGGATGAGTGTGCGTCCTTGCGATACTCCGAGAGCTTCGTGATGTCGAGCACGTGTACGTCGAGGCCTCTTTTCTGGAGCTTGTTGACTGCCTTCCGGAGTGTGTGCATCATCCCGCGAGTCGACCTTCTTACCCTATACCCTCCTTCAGTGATCGGTTCTGTTTCTTCGAAGCAGTTGTGATCCGCAATCCCACCCCAATCCTCGGCTCTGCAAAGAGTTGTATGTTTGGAAGATAAACCTTTGAACTGTGCTAAATAAAATAAAATTTGCGCAACAAAGTGTGATTACTATGACCGAGTTTGGTAATCAGTATTAGACGAATAATTCAACATGAGAGAACTGTAGTAGGTTTCTTTCCGTGTGATTATCAACAGATCGGTAAACCTAGATTTAAACAGTTAATATCGAAGTTCGTTTCCAGTTTCTATGAGTTAAGTCTACCTTTCATGAGTTGCAGACATGCCATTGAAGAACACCTGGGTCTTCGAACCGTTTACATGAACTTGGATCCAATCAGACCAAGTGTTTAAAGCGATCTTGTATGCTCGAAGCATTTTCATCATCGCATAATTTTTGTCAGGACTGACAAATGATTCCCATCTGGTTGCCAAAATTCAAGAAAGAAGGATGTTAGCAGACATCCAAAAAACAGATGGGATGATATTTTTCTAATTTTATCACATATTATGTATACATTGATGATCTTCCCTAGTTATAGCGTACAAGACGACAGACTAAAGTATCAAGTCTCTTATGCTTATTAGCATTGCAACATCAAACATTTGAACTTAACAAGAGGATAATTACGTAAATAGCCTTTGCACTTTTCTTAAACATCAAATGACGTCCACCCCAAATCTTTAAAATTGGCCAAATGAAGGGCATCATCTGTCTTACATGTTGTGTTGTTAACGGGCCGCTTAAATTTTATTTTGGTCTCTCTGTGTGTTGCAATTGGAAACTAATAAGTTGCCCCTACATATCATTAGCTCTTTCTACACTATCACTGCGGAGTTTGCATTATGCTTAATCGGAGGCCTGTGTTAAGCCAACTTTTGGAATTAGTGATGTTATTGAACGTTCACCGAAAGTTTAATATGTAAGATGTCATTACCCATTTTAGTGAGTAAGCTAAAAAAGAGAACGAACTAAAGAGTTGTCCCTCTCTCAACATCCATAAACTAGCAACTAGAAACTTGGAGGTCAAATTGCAAACTTTAGATTTTCCAAGATGCATGATTTTCTAATACCGAGGAAAACTTACGAAACTTTGATCTCGGGACTTTCCCTCCACCAAAGATAGGAATTGAAGATGAGGATGTCCACGTCGGACCAATGCCTTGCATGCTTTCCAATGGCCCCAACTCGAACGATCCGGTTGTCTAGGTGATGGTTCATTGGATCGTCACAGTTGGATTCCACCAGCAACGGTGCCCAATAGAATTCAATGGTCGCATTATAGTCCTAATCAATGTCATCCAGTGACCAGTTAATCAGTTCCAAAAGTCAAGCCCAGACATAACTTAATGCACCCAAGAAGAGCACCTAGTCGGTCAACTTCACCATTGCACATGCTCATGTTTTCTAAAGTTCTTATTTAAGCATCTTAAAGATATTTGTTAACAGGATCCATTTGGTATTTGATGAAATCTTTTGCTAGATTATCAATTGAAAACGTGGTTTAGTACTCAAAATTCGACATTCCTCATTAATCGATATAGCTTGCTAGTTTGAAACTGAAAGATATAACTTAGCATTGAGAAAGCATCTCCTTTGGGATATTAGAGGTCGTTGTCTCATATTACTTTCTTATACTAGACCTAGCTTTTCGTCCTTTGCAAACTACATTATAGAACTTTAGGTTACTTTGTATGCAATAATGTGACCGCAACTCAACCAATCACTACGACCGCACGTTTGATTAGGTGAAAGATGCAAACATATTTAAAAATTTGTCCCTTCTTCCAAGTTCAGTGTGCCTAAATCTAATGTTGTTGGGCACGGCATTTTGAGGAAAATATAAGGACTGAATCTCCAAAACTATAAACAAAAAAATAAAAAAATCAAGAAAATGTTGTCATTTCATTGACCAACGGCTATTCTTTTTCCAATCTTCCTAGAGTAGGCACATTTCATGCGGCGGTGAAGGCGCACTGAGAAGAAAACGAAATTAGAAACTTTCGTTTGAAGCACCGTGGTAGATGCGTCTTGTTAAACGGACCCAATGAGGCCTACTGCACATGTATCGGGATAACCAAAGTTTTATATAATTAGGAAACGTGAACAATTTCTTCCTGTTTTTTGGGAAAATATTGAAGGCAGAGAACTCAGAAGAGACTTACAAGGGCATTGAAGACGATGCTGGCAGGGCGACGGCTCGAGAAGGATCTTCGCTTCTTAGGGATAGACGACTCCACCATGCAAACGAGAGAAACCCATTGACCTCGATTGAGAGAGTCCCCCACGAACATCAATCTCTTGTTCCTTAGCCTCTCTAGCAGCGCCGTGGCATTGAACCTTCGGTAATGTCGCCATCCACACTGTCAAAAAACCTAACCAAAATTTCCTCTAAAGAAGACGGCAATGCATTAAAATGCCGCCTCAAATTCTTTAATTATCGATTCTAGAAAGTAAGAACGCAGGAACTTGGTTATGTTCTATGGCGGCGTGATGCATGCTAAAAACAATGCCTTAGAAGAAGGCGCTGCATCTAAGCGGTGATTCAATAACCTGTCGACTCTTCGTCCTCGACGCAGCACGAGTGCTCTCAAAGGTGCGAACGTACTCCAGTGTATCCTAATGGAGAAAGAGAGATCATGGAGAGTCGTAAATGTGTGTGCATATTATTAGCTGGGGAAAATACCTGGGAAGGTCACAACCATGGGGTTGCCACCTCCATTGCTGGTACTTCAAGTCCTTCCGCCCGAACTTCCCGCAAGCCTGTTGGCCCAACATGTATTTGCACTGTCCCTCCTTGTATAGGGGGCGCGACACATTGTCGAATACCCAACTTCCTGAGAACATGTCGCACAGCGACGATGTTGCCGGCGATGGTGCAATGTCGGTCAGGTTCGAGAAGAGCGGCTCTCTATCTCTGCCCAGCAAGAATGATAGCTGCTTCTTGCAAGACGATGTCGCCGGCGATGGTGCAATGTCGGTCAGGTTTGAGAAGAGCGGCTCTCTATCTCTGCCCAGCAAGAATGATAGCTGCTTCTCGCCGTAATGTGCGGGGTATATGGCGGCGAGGATGATGGTGCCGATGAGCAGAGCCACCAGGGAAGGGAAGATGCTCCTGAGTCCCCACCGTGTGGCTGCTGTCTGGGCTTTGTGTGCCATCTGATTTGGTTCTCTTGTGCCATTTGATTTGATTCTCTCTTGATGCATTTTATGTTCTCCGCTTGGAAGATTGAAAAGGAAAGCCGAAGATTGATTGTAACTTGTGCAGAGAAAGTTATGGTGATCGGTTCTTATATGATAGGAAGAGGAGATTCTGCACTGGTATTTTTAAAAAATTATGAAAAATAAAACCTCTACTTCTTTGATTCAAACCGTCCCCAGACACCCTCTCTCTCTTTTTTATTTTTATTTTTTATTAGCTGGATCATTGATGGTCTGACTGTCCGGTAACGAGGTAACCTCGATAGACAGTAGGTATTTTATGTTACCATGTTGGGCCCACTCCGCCAGTTAGGTAATCCTAGTAAACTTAGAGAACCACATTTCTTATTTTAACTCACCGATGCTCGCATGCCCAACACCCCTAAGTTCCCTTCCATATATTTTTCTTTTCCAAGAGGAGGGTTTCTTTTGGAGGAGGGAATATACTCTTGGTACTTTACATCCTGATTGTCTTGAGGTCTAGATTGAATTAGGATGAAGTCTTTTGATGACTTGCTTAGATTCATAGATTTATACCATCCTGAACTTCATCCATATTAAATGGAAAGGATTATCATTATCTGCACCTTTTGTGAACAATGTTTTGCACACAAACTCTAATACATATGGGCTCGTAGTTTGTGCTAGCATGACTTGATCATTTTTGGAATTGTGTCGATCTAAAATATATAATTTTGTTCCTACATGCCAAATAACTTCATCATGATGACAATGTATTAATTCGTGCAAATTCTTATCAACGTATAAATTGAACGTGTTGTGTCATATTCGGATTTCTTTTTATAATTCTTATCTCGTATCATGTTTGTGTTGTGCGAAGACAGGCCGTACATAACATAGATAGCCCCAAATACATGTAGAATTGACCAAAAAGAAAAAAAAGATGATTCAAATTGCTAAACCAAGCAAATCAAATTGTTTTGTAGTTTTGTTCGCCTGAAAAGGTTTTTTTTTTTTTTTTTTTTTTTTAACTGTCCTTATTATTAAATCAAGCTATAGTGAAGGCTTACCGTAGAAAAAGTGGCTATATTTTTAACCGAAAACATCTAATTGGTGGCTTACAAATTAGGGAAAATTGTCCACTAAGTCTTAAATCTATTGCACGGATGTCAATTTAGTCCTAATTTTTTCAATTTTGTCAATTTAGTCATAAATTTTTGCACAAAATTCTAATGTAATCCTTCCTGCAAATTTTACTGAAAATTGCGGATGTGGCAATGTGTTATGTAGGATGACTGGTGATGATTGAATCATCACGTCAACGATTTTCGGCAAATATTGATAAAAACTATATTATAATTTTGCATAAAATTTTATGACTAAATTAGTAAAATTTAAAAATTTTAGAATAGAATTAACATTCGTACAATAGGATCACGAATTATTAACACCATCCACATGTAAACTTAAGTGAAAGTAAAAGTGGTTGATGTCATTTTTGTGATTAATTAATAAAAGGCATGGTTAAGGGAAATATTTCGAACTAGGGACAGAGGGAAACTTTATTCCGGGGACTCAACCAATGGCTAAAATAACCAGTGTAATAACAAGAAAAATGGACTCTATTCAAATTTATTAACTGTCACAAGAGTATTAAAAAAATGAATTTGTCATAGTTGTTTTTAACTATAAATCAAGCATTTATTAAGCATCTCTCACACACATATAACACCACTTTATATTTTTATTTGGAGCAATGTCCATTGTGCATTTTATTTATTTATTTATAAATGAGGGCACTTCAAACTTTTATTTGAAATTTTCTCTTTATTAATTGGTCCAATATCCCATTAAAATGTAAATAAGTCTAACAAATGTGGGTGAAATTTGTCATTTTCTACTTCGGATTAATGGTTCAATCGCATGTGTTAACATGGAAGAATTTTAGCCATCGAAAGATAGATTCAGATCAAATGTATTACTTTAAGATTTTTTATGTGACAAAAATCAACTTGGATTAAATGCATCTGATGGTTCAAATTCGAGATTTTTAATGATATTAATCCTATAGAGTGTGAGATGCGTCTTTAATGTCGATTGTCGAACAATTGTTCCACCTGACAAGAAATCTGAAGTTAGAGGGGTCGACGACTGATTGCGGAGAGAAGGGTGCCAAAAACAGTTTTACGGTGTCGTATAAAAGACAGCAATTAAAAGCAAAGAAAATAGGTGGTCCGAATTTTTGGGGAAAACGAGAAAATTGACATCCTCTCTGTCTCTCCACTCTCTCTCTCTCTCTCTGTCTCTCTTTCTCTCACGCAGGTGGTGTGCTCGAGGAGGAGGTGGAGAGGCGAGATCTGAGGGAGAGAGAGCGATTTAGATTAAAGAAAGAAGGCAAAAAGACGCGGCCTTTAATTCGGTGAAGATGGATCAGGTGCTCAACAAGGTGGGCACGTATTGGTTCAGCAAGAAGGCCAACAAGGAGATCAACTCCGTCGGCGATGACATCAATGTACGTCCCTCTCCTTCTCTCGCATTCGCATTCCTCCGTCTCCACATGATGTTAGTTGGTGTGGTTTCGGTTGAGCGAATGTTGTTCATGAGCCCGATTTCGTGTTAATTTTTCCTTTTTGCGGCGAGATTGGGGTTGGCTCGGTGATGGGTCGGTGCGATGTTGGGAGATGGGTTTCGAATTGATCTTGCGGCGCGGCGCGATGTGGTTTTGATTTGGTGATTGTGACGTTTGAGATGTAGCTTGCGATGGCCAATTTTGTGAGGATTGGGAGAATGACGCTTGTAAGAGGGCGGTCGGTCGTTTTTCTGCATTTTCAAGAACTGGGTTTTCTTCCCACGTGATTTCTGGCAATTTAGTGCCGTTGTTCTTGTTTAACCTGTAAATTGGTATAGCCCATCGAAGTCCAGGACGACGGGCAATGTCTCATTCTATGATCATGTTGATTGGTGTGCTAGGTTGGGCTCTCTCTTTTATGATGGTCGATGATGATTTTGATCTTAGTATTGTGATCATGGTTGTTTGAATGCATTACATGGTTTTTCCTGTGCTGGCGTCATCTCAAATTCTATTTAGGTGCGGTTGTAATTCGGTAAGTGCGCCAGTGTGCCAATAGAGGGAAAGTTCTGACTGTGTACTATAGCATCCATATGTGATGTGCCCTCTTGATATTGGCGAATTTCAGTGTCTGTCTAGGTCAAGGTCAGTTAGTGTATAGAAATTAGAATCCGTGGATCACTTTTGAATGTGAATGGGAACTGGAATAACAGTTTTCATCTATCTAAAGCAAGACATATGTGAGAACCATAAGAGTGCTATTATTTTGCTTAATCTGTGTAAGTCATATTTAAGCAGTCCCTTCCTATCATACTGGAAAATTCTTTTTCTACTATTAGATGTGGTGGCGCTTTTCAATATTTTTCTGGTGCGCATACTGTATACAGATGGGTATGTTGTCAAAGTGGTAGATGTTGACTGATCAATCCGAATGTTGAACTCTCTCAGCAATGTGCAAGGCTAATTTGTTTAGATTACCAACATTTTGCTTCAGATTATTATGACGACTTGGTTTGACCTGCAGCTTGATTTGATTACCCACTGTAGTTTCATAGTCGGGTGTTTGAAACTATATATGCCAAATTCAAAGTGTCCAAATCCTTTGAAGGATATTAAGGACATGGCTTTTGATTAGCATGAAAAAACTTGTGTTATGGTGCCTTATCTTCCTGTTATTTTTGGGTCAGCTAGATGCACTAGATCTTCGATGGCTTTAGGTTCTCTGCTTTCTGATGGTAAACTTTCTTAGAAGTTGAAATTTACATCACTAGAAGACTTGATCTGCAAATCTCAAGGTGACATTGTAAATTAATCTGAAACGTACTCAATGGCTGTATAGATCCCTTGCAACTTCATTTTCAAGAAACATCCATTAAGGGCACCCTTTCTCTTCTAATAAATCCTCATTTCAGATGTACGAATGAGACATATCATGGACTCTATTTATACTTTGTACTTTGGCTTCTTTCATCAAATAATATATCTGGTATGCTGACATATCTATTTATTCTCTGATAGTCATTGTCCAGCAGCATCGAAGGAGGAGCAAAATGGTTGGTTAACAAAATCAAAGGTTTGGTTAAACTGCATTCTGCAACTTATACGTCATATGCTTTGGTTGCTTATTATATGCTTGCTGCTATCCCTATGGCTTAAGTTTTCTAGTATCTTTGGAATTTCCATCTAGCGTGGAGGGTGGTAATCTCTTGAGGATGGATGCACAAGTTTGAAATTATTCTGCAACTTATCATCAAGTTGGTCGTCAATTTGGTGCTATAACTTGCCCAGGTTTTTAAATTGAAAATGTGCCGTAATAGTCTACCTTGATCGAAAGAAAAATTCATGGTGTTCTTAGGGTTCTCTCTTCCCTAGCAAGAATTTTAGAGAGAAATTAAGGATTGTGGATGCTAGTAGAACTTGTTACTGATTTTCTGCAAAAAATGTAGCTATGAGACATAAACTTGTGACTTCTCAGACCCATTGGCATTCTTTAATGCATGAAGTTTTCATCAACTGTGCTAGGCTAATTGCATCCTGGTGCTTGTGGGCGTGGTCAAGTTAATTGCATGGAACTTCTTGGTATGATCTGGGTGCATGACACAGTTGAGATGACAGTCATCATAAATCCATTGAGTATCATAAGTATAGGCAATTAGTGGTCTTGAGAAACATTTACTGCCACTGGGTTGTTTTAAGGCATTTCTCCTTTGTCTTTCTTTCCATTCTTCTATAAATGTCTAAATTACATATCTGATCTGCGGCAGAGTGGGAGATTTCAGCCGTCGTAGTGATGTGGACATTGTCCTTAATAGAGAATAATTGACTTTCCATCGATGCCCTTTTCTGCAGGGAAGATGCAAAAACCACTTCCAGAACTCCTAAAGGAATATGACCTGCCAGTTGGGATATTTCCTCGTGACGCAACAAACTATGAATTTAATGAAGAGACAGGAAAGCTCACAGTCTTCATACCCACAATCTGCGAAGTGGGCTACAAGGACTCTTCAGTTTTACGCTTTTTCACCACAGTTACTGGATATCTTGAGAAAGGGAAACTGGCAGACATAGAAGGGATGAAAACAAAGGTGATGATATGGGTGAAGGTGACAGTGATATCAGCTGAAGGATCAAAGCTTCATTTCACTGCTGGGATGAAGAAAACCCGGAGCAAAGATGCTTACGAGGCTCTCAGAGATGGAGTAATTGTAGATAAGTTCTAAAACACACGAAGCTTGTATCTGTTTACTTGGTACTGTTATGATGAGCTTCTGTGCTTACAATGCTTCGAACCGATGTGGCTTGGTTAACTACTAGTGCGGAAACTTTCAAGTGTATGTAATCTTCATCTGTTCTAAATGTTTCTATCGTGGTGTTAGCCCAATCTCAAGATCTGTTCTTGTCAGAATTCAATGGCTTTTGGGTAATTTGCATGAATTTGCAACCATAAGCAGAGTTCCTTGTTATTGAGGAATCAAAAGCTAGAGAGAGGGGCACATCTAATTGTGGATTGAATATGCCATTAAATTCTTCCGCTGTGAACTGTCAAGTACTTGTTTTTCTGTAGCTTTCTCATCTTGGAAAGCAACGTCGTGCATTTTGTGACGCTTATTGTAACATTTAAGAATAATGTGGAACTTCTGTTCTGTTCAGAAATCAAGTTATGGGACATGCGGATCCTCAAGTGCCATAACTTTGCACAAATGGACACTTAAAGTGCCATAACTTACAAAATGTACACTTAAGTGCCAAAATCGGAGTAAAATGGTTCACTTGAGTTTCAATCCGGCCAAAGTCTGGCCAAAATGCCGACATGGCATTTTTCCGGCGAACCGAGCCCAAAACGACGCCGTTTTGCACGCCGACGTGACCAAATAATGTAAAAAACAAAGATCGTTTTGGGCGATGTGATAAAAAATAATATAAAAATTGAATAAATTAAATTTAAAATTAGATTTAGTTAAAATATTTAAAAAATAATAATTTTAAAATTAAATTTAGTTAAAATATTAAAAAATTAAAAAAAAGAAAAAAAAAAAGGGGGCAGTGGTTGAGGGGCTCAGCCCTCAGCCACCACCACCACCTCCTCGCCGTCGCGGGAAGGGCGGCGACGGAGGGAGGGTCGGCCGAGGTTGCCGGCCGACTAGTGGCGAGGGCGTGCGAGCCCTCGCCCCGGATTGGAGTGAGGGTCGCAGCCCTCGCCCCATCCGGCGAGGGTCGATGGCCCTCGCCCGGCCCACCCCAGCAGACCCTACCCCCTCCATTGCCGGCCCTTCCGGCGATGGCGAGGAGGCGGCGGTGCCCTCAGCCACCACCCCCTTTTTTTTTTTAATTAATTTAATTTTAAAATTATTATTTTTTAATATTTTAACTAAATTTAATTTTAAAATTATTATTTTTTAAATATTTTAACTAAATCTAATTTTAAATTTAATTTATTTAATTTTTATATTATTTTTTTACGTTAGTCCAAAACGACGCCGTTTTTGTATTATTTGGCAACGTCAGCGTGCAAAACGGCATCGTTTTGGGCTCACTTCGCCGGAAATTCGTCGGAAAAATGCCACGTCAGCCTTTTGATCGGACTTTGGCCGAAGTGGCACTTCCGTTTTTCTTCGAATGTGATACTTAAGTGTACCTTTCGTAAGTTATGGCACTTAAGTGTCTCTTTGAGCAAAGTTATGGCACTTGAAGCGTTCTTTTGCCCAAGTTATGGAAACCTCGCCAACTACATTACTGGCAATTGGACTGTCCAGGAAGGAGAAGCAATAGATCCATTCGTTAGCTGGGACCATCTCCTAACTCAAATTTGCACGACCTTTTTTTTATTCTAAATTAGATCAATCTTTAAATTGAATCAAAAACAATAGATCTATCCCAAAACTCTTTTATCAAAGTAAGTGAAAAAACATTTTACAACGATTTAACTTGTGTTAATTTTACTGATGCAACTAATATAGTTGCTTTCGTTCAAAATAAATTTCTTTTAGGGGAACAAATACCATTTGAAGGAATTAATGAATCAAACTACTATAATATGTGCAGAAATTTAATTATGCAATCAACTAATGGAACATAAAAGTGATTGACAGTATAATTGATTTATCATCTTACAGTTTATTTTCCAGTCTTTTTAAAATAAATTTAAAAATGAAGACTTATTAAATAGTTTAGCATAGTCAAATTTGCCATAAATGTTCCCGTGAATTAAAAGGTTTTATTCAAACTCAAAGTTACTTGATGAGCGCTCAACCTGGGTTGGTCCTCCAGCGCAAGCAGATCCTACGAGGGACGACTCCATTTGTGACCCAAGCAGTGAATTGTTATACGGAACACCGATGGATTACAAAATGCAAAACGAGGAAATTCTACCTGCCGATTCTCTTCTATGAAGTTTGTCTGTGCAAAGCAGGCTAAAGATCGCACCACTCGCAGGCGAATTTCCAAACTCCGGTTGCTTGTGCCTGTGTAACCTATACCACAGAGATAATGTATGTAATCTCGGGTTGGATGTCATATATCAGTTCCAGATCAATGGCCTATCCTGGATTGACATGGCCGACCCCGGTGGTGAAGATATCTGCAGGTTGAAATATTTCATCCATGGAAAGCTTTGTTTGTCCATGAAGTTCAATTTTCGAGCAGAAGTCGTGATGGCGGACTTAATAACGGCCTCAGGTGTCCAGCGGGGATAAGGTCTATTTACCAAAGCCGCGACTCCGCAGGGGTGAGGGCAACGCACTGAAGTGCCAGACATCCCATCTTTATCGGTCAAATTCTGATTTTTATCATTGCTGAGAGGAAATTGTGATGCTGATAACATGCTACGACTGAGATCAACAATGTCTGGCTTCAGAAGTCCTGGTCTAGCCAAGCTGGGCCACCTGAGGAGGAGGCAATTGCAGGAGCAGTTGGGTGTTGCAGCACGGTTCCTTTGAGCAGGATCATAACAGGAGGAGTTTTTGCTGAGAAACGTATGCTTTGATCTTCTGACCGCCAAGGACACCAAGATGAGACTAGGAGTTACTGAGCAGAGCAGCTGACGAGGATCCTGATTCTGAATGGCTGCAAATGAGCCTATGGCAATCATGTAACCGAGAAGTTGAGCAAAGCGACTTATGATTGGGACGTAAACATTCGATACTATTCACGATTGCAGTTTCAACCCTGCTAGTGAGTTCGCACAAGAACAAACTTAAAATTTTTCTCACAATCGATAGAGGTGTTCTTCAGGTGCCATGCCAACTGCTGTGCCGATAGCATGCCCAAGCGCATGCGCACGCTCCACAAAAGCACCATCAGTCGTGCCAGCCGTTTGAGTGCCCTACCCGATATCGTTGATTGGCAGAGTATCTTATTTTCCAAGCTGAGAGATGAGAAGAATCAGCACCAGTCAACTAGTCGTTACATTCAGAAATTTTGTAATCGCACCCTGCTTTCCATTCAGCCCCTGGAGGCGTCATCGGGGTACCAAATGCATCGCGGTTGGGCCATCATCCTCGGTCCATCTGCGAGTCGTTTAGAGAAAAAAAAAAAAAAAAAAAAAAAGAGTTCTCCCGGGACAGTACGGTCTGACACAGATCCTAGCTTCTGGTGGCATCGACTTCATTTGGATCCGGTCTTGCTGCATAACGATCATCACGTGTTGGTCAATAATGTAAGTTCGAAGGTTGCTGCTTGCTGGATCATTGGCAAGAGCAAACTGGACGTGGACAATGGGCGACGAGACAATCCGGCAATGGAAGGCAAGCATTTACGGTCGTCTGTGCTACGGTAAATCGAGAGCTCTAGCGTCCGAAATTATGTTCTGTTTTGAAGAGACTGACCAGGGCATCTGCTTTGCTGGTTACAGCACAACCTAGGTTGGTCCTCCACAATAATTTGTTTCTATTAACTTCTGTACTTAAGTTCAGAACTCGCTTCACTTGGTTTAATGATTATCCTAAGATCGCATGAGTCAAAACAAAAGTTTAAAAAAGCGATTTTCAACTGAATATAATACAAATTTCACCTAATATAGCTCTAATATTTGGTTCTTGGAGAAGATTCACATGACTTCGATATACTTGATCGATGAATTTTTTCCTGGGCAAATAATATCCAATAATTTAACAATTGTAGTTGAGCTCTTCACTTTGATTTGCTACTCTTAAATAAAACGAGAAAAATCGTCCTCAATCTTTTGGCTTTTTTATATAATAAAAATTTGAAACTTGCAAAGTGAGCCTCCCTTTTCTTTCTTTCTTTCTTTCTTTTTTTTTTTGGTCGAAAGTGAGCCTCCCTTTTCCGTTGTCAAAATTTGTGGCTGAGGCACGGATATGCAAGCATTTTCTAATTCAGATTGTGGACGACACTCTTTCATATATCGTTTGGACTTTCTTTCTGCCTGAATTCACAGTTGTCAAATCAAAATATAAATTGTAAATCAAAGTATCAAATTTATGATTGGTGAGTAGATAATCCGATTGAAATGTAAGATTCGTCAAAAAAAAAAATAAAGCAACATTAGTTTCCGTTGACTTACACATACGAAAGTTTGAGTAAAGCTGTAGGTTTATAAGTTTCAAATAATATAAACAGTGTTTATGTGTCATTTTATTCTTGTAATACTATGAAATTATCAAAATATTTTATATAACACGGAATTCGACAAAAATTACCCCATTTGAATCGAGAGACTTGAATTCAATTATGGGTCAAGAGATCTGACGACTAAATATTATATCAAATTCAAAACCAGTGTATTTATCAATTAAAACTTAATGAATCAAATCATAAGACACAAAGGCCCTGTTTGTTAACGTTCTTTTTTTCTGTTTATGAACAAAAATCCTTTTTTTTTTCCAGGGAATAAAAAAAAAAGAAACGCGTTTGTTTGCATTTTTATTTCAAATCTATTTTTTTGTTCACGGGAATACATTTGGAATAGAAACGAGAAACACAAAAAACATGTTTCTTGTTTTTGGAACAATTTTTAAGAACAAATTTTCTCTCTTCTCTCTCTTTTTCTTCTTTTTTTTTTCTTTTTCTTTGGCCGGTTGCTGGCCTCGGCCATGGGCCGACGACCGGCTATCGAGGGCCGACGATGCCGTTGAGGCCGAGCGTCGCCGGCCCCGGCGAGGCTTGGCCTTGCCTTGGCCGGGCGAGCTCGGGCTCGCCCGGATCCAGCAAGCTCAAGCTCGCCCAACCACCGACAAGGCTCGCCGGCTTGGCGGTGGCCCGGCGAGGCCGAGCCTCGGTGGCGCGGGGCAAGGCTGAGCAAGCTCGGGCTCGCCGGATCTGCGCAAGCCCGAGCTCGCCTAGCCAAGGCGAGGCTGGGCCTCGCCTAACCACGGCGAGGCTCGGCCTCGACGGGGCCGGCGAGCCTCGCCGTGGGCGGGCGAGGCCACCGGCCCTCATCGGCCGGTCACCGGCCATGGCAGAGGCCAGCAACCGGCCAAAAAGAAAAAAAAAAAACAAAGAAAAAAAATGAAAAAAAATTAAAAAATTAAAAAATTAAAAGAAACAAAAAAAAGATCACAAATTTACCAAACGTGTTTTCATTTTTTATTTCCCGAACAAGTTTACCAAACGCATTCTTCTGTTCAAAAATTATTCCTCGGAGCAGAAAGTTTTTTCTATTTCTGTTTCCTGGAACAATTTTTAAATAGAAACGTTACCAAACGCGCCCAAATCGAATACATAACTATATTGATAACTATACCTGGAATATCAAAGAAGAATACACTCTGAGAGCACCTAGAATCTTTTCACGATAGAAAGCATCTAAAGATTGTCGATGAATTGAGGAAGAAGACATTTTTGGGCTAGAATACGGACCACCTAGGACGATTCTCTACGTAACACCGCAATGTAGACAAAGCATGGAAAGCGGCCATCCACTTCAGTCGAGAGAGAGACCATGTCGACCTCTCCATAATATCTAAAGCTCTTGACATTAATCGAAGAGAGAACGAGAAATGGTAGAGTGGCATCTCCTGCATGCCTTAGCCAAAAGAAAGGAAAAAAGAAGATTAAACATAATTAATTACAGTTCAGGACAAATGTATTGTACGTCGTATGTGAAGGCAGAGTACTTCGTTTCCAATGGTTCCACGAAAGCACAACACCAGTTCTTCGTCATCATCTTTGAACTTGCACCAGAGAGAGGTCGAACACCGATTCGACTGCTCATTCGCTTATCGCAGTATTATATGATACCCACTTATTGCCCTTAATCCTATATTTAGGAGCCACGTGGTCTTTATCTTTAAATTTATGGATAAGTGCACTCAAAATCCTAAAAATTGTTATAAAAGTATAAATTTTTTTTTTTTTGATGACCAGGGAACCCGCGTACCGTACCAACACGGACAGCCTCAGTAGGCCCGGGGTGACGGGGGGTAAACCCTGGGGCCTCATGGGAGGACCCACCACCCCCATGGAACGGGTAAGACGCCAAACGTCTCCGCGGTGAGTCGAACCCTCTCCCTCCTAGAAGGGGTCAGTGGGTCCCCCACGGTGGGGAAGACTTAACCAGTGGAGCCACCGCGGCCGGTGGTGTCATAAAAGTATAATTGAGTCCTAAAATTTTCAATAAATGTCATTGAGTCCTAAAATATGTTACGAAAGTGTAATAAAGTCTTAATACTTTCATGAAGTGTAATCAAATTCTAAAACTTATTAAATTGATCTAATTAAGTTCTTTCGTTAATTGTATATTTTAAAATTTTTAAGACTCGATTGCATCTTCGTGACAAGTTTCAAGACTTCGATTGTACTTTTTGAAAGATTTAAGACTTGATTACATTTTCGTGACAAGTTTTTAAATTCGATTGCAATTTTTGAAAATTTTAGGATTTCATTATACTTTCTTGACAAATTTTAAGACTTTCAGTGCATTTATTCCCTAGATTTAGAATAGTCCAACCTTGAAGTCGCTGATACAACTCTTACTGCGAAATCCAAAATACAGCTGTACGTATTGGCTGGATTCCGTTGGCTCCTGGTGCTTCGCATGCATTAGTAACCTCGGCTTTTACTGTCGTTGAGCCGTTGGAAGAAGGACTTCGAGGTCTCGTAGGTCGACCAACAGATCGCGGCAGCCGGTGCGTGGAAGAGCATCCTCGGAATCCATCCTCTCATTAGCCCACGATACCCGTCTTTGTTCACCACAGCTCGAATGACGTCCCTGATCGAACTGCTTGAGAATCTATCGCAACCGCAGACTCCCTGCACATTCATGGTGAAGAACAATAGTTTTCGTCTTGTCCTAAAACTACCGATATCGCTAAGGCTGTAATAGGAGCTACGTGTAAAACAAACCAGAGCACGGATAACAGTGGTTGTAAATGATATGAACCCAAGATGCTCAGACAGCTGAGGAAACTCAATGAATGTAACTGTCAAACAGAGAGGGACAAGTAATAACCACGAAAGTGATTACGTACTTCACTAGAGAAAACTCAACTGACGACTCACTATTCACTCTCCCCTGACCAAAAATTTCAAAGGAGCATACGAATGGTTCAGGGCCAAAATGGATGGATAACATGTTCTGCTAGCGTTATACAACTAAACATGCTTCTGATCACTGCATCAAGACCAACTAAAAGATCTTCAGGCTTTGTCTAGAGACAGCATTTCCTAATGTCCACATATCAGAAGAAATTTTGTTACTTGTGGCTTTGCTGTATTATGACTCTGTCAACAACTCCTCCGTTTAGCATGATAGAAGATTACCATTCTCCAGGAATCAGGAGAGCAGACCATGACCACTTTTAGGGTATGTTTATTTCACAGAAAATTCAAGATTTGAAAAATATTTTTCGAAAAATGATCGCTTATATCGCTTACAAAAATGAACAAATGCAAAATATTATCGTCATCCATGAAAATAGTTTGACTTAAATTGTTGGTGATAATAAATTTTTTTTGTTAACTAATTTTTCTAAACGATATAACTAATCATTTTTCCTAAATCTCAAGTTTTCCATAAAATAAATGCACTCCTAATTTCTACGCCGAGGTGTAAGCAATTAGCACACTGGCACTAAACAAGAGCACACATTTAACACCATAAAAACAGAACTTTGATAACGATACCGATAGACAATCTTCCTTGGGTTGAGTCATTTGTCATTACCTGGCATTGCAGCTGTGTCTTGACCACGTCGAGCGGAGTCGTGACTGCAGCCGCCAACGCCCCTGCTGCCGCCCCGGCCGTCGCGTGCACCACCAGGCTCTCGTCACTTGCTGATTTCACCAAGAATGCCTCCATCAGACCCCGCTTTGCGGCCTCATATGTTGCGAAGTGCACCGCCGTGAAGGGCGCGTTCATCACGACAGTCGTCCGGTACGATGCATAGAACGCCCCGATCCCTTCCTCCACCAGGACCCGCCTCACGCAATCGCCCACCCCCCGGTACGGGCTCCTCTCCAGCTGCAGCCGCTGCTTCACCATGTCCAATGGGGTGATCACTGCATCGCTCGCCACGGTCGCGCACACCCCGGCCGCGGCGTGGGCCACGGGGTTGTTTGGGTCACCAGAAGAGAGGGACTCCTTGAAGAGCTCGTAGATGGAGAAGTAGACTGCGTGGGCAGGCCCGGCTCCAAGACCCATCGCGCCGATGCCCCTGTAGAGCCCGGCCGGGCCTTCGAGCTTCAGGATGGAGGTGAACGCCTGGCGGACTCCAGGTTGGGTCCGGCACGACCCGGCTAGGGCCTGCATGCGAGTCTTGAGGGTGTCCACGGGGAACATGGCCATATGCTCGACGGAGCCGGCAATGGAGCCGGCGACCATGTATTGCCAGAACAAGAGGCCATCGTGGCGGTAGGTAGAGACGGTAAGTTCAGGCCTGAAGTCCGGTGATTTGGCTACAGGTCGGTATTGGGGAGAGACGTCAGTGGCGACCATGGAGCGGTGATGGAGGTGGTGGTGGTGGTGGTGAGGAGGGAGGTGTGGTTGGGGGGTTTAAAAAGGGGAGAAAATTATTGGCGTTTGGAGATCACTTTCGGGGTGGAATAAGAATGGGCTTTGTCTCCACGCTCAATTATTTTCTTCTTAGTGATACTTTTGGGATGTGGGATGGGATGGAAAGAGACGGCACTGGGCAGTATACACATATGTATAGATTTTTCTGGGCAAGTTAGCATATCCTACAAACTCACATTGCTAGTTTAAGTGCCCTGAACTCCTAAAATCTTCTCAAGTACCTAGGCTCACATAATAGACTAAAGTTAAATGGTCTAACTTTTAAATTCAAGTTCGAGCTCGATAATTTCAAAAAAAATTTAATTAGGCTTTACATTTGAGTGGTTATCCATTTTGAGCAGGTTTCTTATTTTGTATCTAATTTTTTTCTATATATAACAAGTGCCTTTGTTATGAGGAGTATTAAAGAGGCTGATTCTTTAAGAATTACACTTTAAAGCAATTCAAGAGGGTTGAAGCCAGTAAGTCTTAAATTACACCCTATAATAATTAATGTATGAGATTGAAAGATTATTTCATGAGTGATTGTGGAGCAAAACATTGTGTGGATTATTGGGTATAATTAGAGGCTAGAAAATATTGAGAATATTTGAGCGATTGAAGAGTATTTGTAATCTCTATTGTACTGCTTGATCTATAATAGAATCTTGTGCTGCTCTCCTTGTGGATATAAATCACATGATCGAATCACATAAATTTGATATTTGATTATTTTCTTGCTTTGTGCATTTCTTGTTCGAATTGCTTGGTTTTGCCAAATTTTTTTTATTAAAGCAAGGCTTTGACTGAGTTGAAGTGAATCATGGCGATAGATTAAAGGAAAAGTTAAAATCGGAAGATCTAATAGGAAAGATTTTGGTTTTGAAGATGCATATTGAGGATTACCTCTATCAGAGGAGTTTGCATTTACCCTTGTTTAGGAAAAAGCTAGAGTTGATGAAGGAAACTGATTGGAATGTGTTGGATAGACAAACATCAGCTAACATTGACTTGTAAAGTCAAGTTTAACATCGATCGATTAATGAGTAAATGTATTTTATCCCTTCTTTTCTTAGATATGAATTGTCTTCCCAAAAGGCCATCCCAGTAAATAAAGTTTTGAGTTGAGGTGGATAGAATACATATGACAAGGTTTTCTAGTAATTGTTTTAGTTTAAACTATTGCAAAATGATTAACTATGTTTGTTGTTTCTTTTGTTTTCAAGTAGTTAGAATTTAGAAAAATCTTTTATGGATGGATAAGGAATAAGATTTTATAATTCGTGTTTTATTTTATGTATTTAAAACCTTTTATTGTTTATTTCATTTTACATGTTCATCATTTATGGATTGTTACTTTTAATGGGTGGAAATTTCTGTTGTTGCTTTAACTTTAATTTTACTTGACTAGGGGATGAGTTGGACGCTTCCTAATTGCTTTATATTTCTATTTGCTTTGTAACCAGCTTCTTATTGTTTTGTTTCTCTGCTATCTTGTTGTAACAGCTATTTGTCTTGGTTGTAAATAAGGAGATGTAAATAAAAAATGGAAACAAAATAATGAAAAAAAGAGAGGAGAAATTGGCCGGTTACTAATTAGACATTAGAACTAGAATAGATCGGCAGGGTTGGTTCTAAAAATTGGAAATTGGTCCTAGCCGAGTAGGTTTCACGGTTGGAACCTAGAATCTACCCACCTCGGAATCGTTCAATCTTCTATGAAAAAGATTTAAATTCAAAATAGGATATTTAGATTAGAAAACTTATTCAAATTAAAAAATCTACTTGTGTTGATTTCTATTATTGGTTCAAACTTGAGACATATTCCAACACTAACATAGAAAATAAACTATGGAAAAGCAACTAGCACCTGAGCTATTGACTTTAGTCGATTGGAATGCCATGGATGATATATTTTAAAATTGTTGAGGTGCATGTTAATTGTTGAGGGTGTTTCGTGAAGAAGTCTCTCATTAGGAACGTGATGTAAGTATAATAGTTAATATATCTTAATTGACTCATAATCTATTAGTTATGTTTTTGAATGAATGTGGATTCAACTAAAAATATGTTGACGAACTTGAATTTAAGCTTTCCCTTAATATCTCCCTAGTTAAAGGTATCAGACTTTCGTTTTGTCTTCATATGATATCTAAACCGATGGTTTGGATGGGCATGGCCTAACATGTGTGAATTGGGGTCCAATGAATATTTCAAAGTAAAGAATCTCGAATGTGACTCCTGATTGAGGCAGCAAATAGTGCATTCCTACGGAGCTTGGTCGAGCTAAGGCTAAAGAGGAGTCAAGACGGATGTTGTGTCCAGCAGAATTTGGCCAAAGGTGGATATTTAAGTTGAGATTGGCGCGGATGGATGCATGGACATAAGGCTCACATTTTAGGAGGAGATTTATTGAGAATTATTGAGATACACAAGTGAGGGTGTTATGCAAAAGAAGCCCTACATTGGAGATATGATGTAAAGGAAAGCAATGAATATATATTCTTGGTTCATAACCATTGATTTAATATTTTGAGTGGAAAGGAGTCCAACTTCATATGTTGACGGACTGGAATTTGTGCTTTTTCTTGACGATCTCCCTAAGTGAAGGTTTTCGGTTTCCGTAGTACCTCCCAACAAAAGCTAAAGTACGCATTCACAAAATGACAGCGTGCTATTAATAGTACCCTTCATATTTCAGATTTTGTTGAAATTGAACTTCAGAACTACTAAGAGATCAAATTTCGGACATCTTTGAATTTTATTGAGCTTGACAGGACGACAGATTATCTCCACGGAGCACGCCGTGTGCTATCCACAAGACCATATTGCAGCGATAAGTACTACAAGCCAAAGCAACATAACATCGCTCTCAGAATCTGTCACATTCCTCGTGAGAATGAACGAGAGATAAGAGCTTAGACGGAGAGACACGTTTCTGCGGAATCGTGTGGCGTCCACAAGCTTTATTTGCATGGCTGTAAAGATGATAAACCATATACTATCATGATCACTAAAAAGGACCCTCGTGCGAAATCGCATCATCTCAATCGGCCGATGCTGGTGAGCAGCATCGGCATCCATATCGTTATACGGAACTTTATGTGGCATCAATAGTAATTTGTGTGATCGGAGATGAAACGACGAGTGATCATAAGTGTAGCAAATTGTAGGATAGATGGAGAGTTAATTAGGAAATTTTAGTTGATCAAGGACCCAATCGAAAACTCCCTCATCGGTCGGTCCATCGGTCCCATCGAGGCAAAGCACGACACGAATAGCCACCATCCCTGGAACTCGACAAAGATGAGGGGGATTGGTTTGACGCTAAGCACTCCAGCGGTCCCCCAGGCACCAATAGAAGTCAAAGTCACGCTTCGTCCCTTTGCACAAAGTGTTTAAGATTCTTTGCTTCTGGAGTGAGTGCACCTCCTTCGATTCAAGCAAAATTAGGCAAAAATAAGAAAAAAGATAAGAGAGCCAACTAGAGGAATTATTATGTTGTTTATGTTGTCCATCGGGCTTGGCCCAAATTGAGCTCGCCGTCCTCTCGAGTTGTTTCATCTCGCTCCACATTTGAAGTTCCCACCCAAGTCGTCCTTCGGCCTGTGCATCGATTTATGGAGGGCGAAAGAACGAAAAATCCATGAGGAGAAGACCGTGGTTTTCTCCAGCTATGCCTCTCGTTGGCATTATACAATCATTACATCGCTCACTTTTACGATTATATTTCTAAGAGATTGTATTTTGATTTTCCGGTGTTTGAATAACGAAAAATTAATCAATCTATGGAAAAACTTAGTGGGGGAAAACAACTTCCCCTTTTGACAAGAAGTAAACCACTTTATCTGAACCACTGAGTGCATTTGTTTAACTGAAACTTCATGTTTAAATAAATTTCCAAGAAAAATGGTCAATTTTCATTTATTTAATGGTTAAAGGAAAGTCATTTCCTTATTATCCAAAAGATAAGTCATTTTTCTCTTAATCTAAGCTTGTTGTTTTCATTATGTAAAACATTTTCTATAAATTGATTATTTTTCCGTTAGCTAAATACAAAAAAGCCAGCTGTATTGGCTGCTTGTTGTTTCCCCTCCGATTCTCAACTTTTTCGTTGCTCATTTTGAGAAGTCGACACTACCACCAAATTCGCCATCCTCAGAGGAGTCATAGCTTGGAGTCATGCACCTACCACACACCTTCCCATCGCAGATCCGCCAAGGCCAACCACACGAGCAGCCGTTTGAGAAACAAGTTTTTATGGCATCGTCTGGCATTGATTTCGAACTTTTGCTCACTTCTTTGAAGTTACGTTGAGTTTCAGGGGATGTTAACAATATTATAATATCTACTTATTCTCCATATCTCTTAAGATTATGCATATATTTCCTTTGATTGTGCATATCACTGATTAGTTATATTTGGTATTATATTTATCTTATTACTTTAAATAATCATCCAATAAAGTCTATTTTGATCTACTCCTTTTCAAATAGATAAAATATATAGAAATTCCACGATTTCTATCTTTCGTGTTATTTCTCATCTAAAAGGATATATGATGGAAGATTAAATCTTGCTAAAGTATGTTGCTAAACCTACTAATAACATCCACAACCCCATGTCGGGTGCGAAAATATTTGTATTCATCAATTATCAAACAACTTTCTGCTCCTTATTCCACAATTAAAATATCTCCCACGTAAAGTTCAAAACTCAAAATTTTCAGAATCTATTTTTCAATTATATCAAACTAGCCACATATATAATGCCGTGTGAAGTTCTAGCCCGCCACCTGACCCGAACACCCGAGCTCCATTAGTGACTTGACGAGTTAGTTAATGGAATCACTCATTCTTAAGAGGCAACAAAAGAAAAAAATTGCTAAAAATTGAATTTAGATTGGATTAAGTATAAGTCTAGTCAAGTAAGGGTCGCAAATCGTATTGTAGAAAAATTGATCAATATGGATTAAATAGGTCAATTCGAATTTGACCATCTTTGACCCACCCATTTGATGAGTTTATAGATAGATTAGTTTTAAGATGATGCAACTTAAAATGTTGATAGATAGAAAGAAAATGACACAAATAATTTATGAACTTTGGTATAATATGCAATATTGTCAGGAGACTTTTAATTTGTTCAATGTATACCTGAATTATTGGTAAATGTTCAATCTAATTCATAAACTATAAGAAAATATTCAATATCATCATTTCATTAATTCAAGTTAATGGAATCTACCGATATAGATTCCAATTTATTAAGTTTGAATGATGAATAAAGAAAAAGTTACACATGAATTACCCAAGTAAGATATTTATTTCAAATCATGATATAATATCCCGTCATCAACGAATGGAGGAATATATTAAATATATACTAATAATTTACGGATCACATTAAATCAAAAGTTCGGGGACATCGGCACGTTTGTATCATTTTCCCATGTTCACATGCACTGTTCTCTTTTTGGCTTCTAGATGTTCGAGCCATGATTGCTATGGCCACTGGTTTTTCCAATTGCCATTTTCCACGAAGCCGTCGGGCGTCTCGATATGAAACTAGTCAAGTCTTCTGCCGAGAAAATAACAACTCCTTAGCGAATTTTCAAAGCTTACTCGCATTTCGTGGATAAGTATCACTGATCCGACTCTTATTCTCCATCCCATCCCGTATGTCTCGTGTGATATGCAAGTCTTGGAATTAATTAATCTTACTTGTTGCATCTAAATATTTTCTAAAAATTGAGATTAACGCAATTTGAATTTTATTTCACGAGAAACACTCAAGACTCTACGAACATAACAAATGATGATGCAAGGATTTGTTTTTTAATGTTTTCATAACTTTTTAAATGGGTGAGAAAATCAATAGAGCAAATTTTTGCTTATTTAAGCGAAAATGACCTGGTTTACGGGTGAAGCTTCTTTGGGTTTGAACATTCAATAGTTTTAACCTAAAGAAATTACTCAAGTCAAGGAGGTTTGAGCTTAATCAAGTTATCGATTGTTTTTTTTTTGCTTGGTTTGAAAGCATACATTTGAGAATTAGAAACACATACACAATCTTACGATTTAGTTTCAGTCTAAGATTGTGTTAAGAATTCGAGTTCCCACTAAGTATGAGCTTAGATCGAATTTATATTTTGTTTATATGGAATTGAAAAGTCTAAACGATTGTCCTCAAATCGTACCCAAATAACAAATTATCTTGGTTCGACTCCACAAAACTAACGTTTGCACTCAATACCTTCAAGATCACGAAAGTGCTACCATAATTATCCCGCACTTATTAAGGACTGTTTTACTCGAGCGGTAAATATTCGGTTTACTTGGAATTGAAAAGTTTGAGATTAACGAGCTTATAGCTGTAGCCCCGTCGATACGCCAAATGGATGTGACGGACCGCGACGCGTGGAGCGACCTAGCAGCTGCAGCGCGTGAGCTTAAAATCTTCAGCAAGAAAACGACAAAATCTGGAGGCTGCCCTGCCAGCGACCGTGAGAGAAGGGGATAGATGGCTACGTGTCTCGCATATCTGGTCGATAGTCTGGTTTCACATTGGGGTCGGGTCGGGTCGGGTCGGGTCGTCGTGAGCTGGCCACACGCCCCCGCCTCTTCATCCTCCGGATCCTCGCCACGTGGATCCGATCCGACGGCCTCCCCGATCCCCCATCCGTGCGGAACTCTTTGGCTCCCCGTGCTCCTCACCGGCTATAAAACGACAAAAGACGAGCTGCGTTGTCCAACTGCGATCGCGCCTCCTCGCTCATCATCTCCATTTCCTTCTCCATCTGATCCGCTGTGTTTCTCTCTTCTCTCGATCTCGATCGACCGGAGATGATGTCGTCGAGCCTCGTTTCGGCTTTCTCTCCGTCGCCGAGCGATAAGCTTTCGTCCATGTCCATGGCGAGCTCATTTGCGCCTCCTCTGAGTTTTCCTCCGTCGAGTTCGAGACGACAGAACGTCCGTGCGGCGAGGGTGCGGGCCTCCGCGGAAGGCGATGGTCCGGCTCTCACGGGCATCGTCTTCCAGCCTTTCCAGGAGGTCAAGAGAGAAGATCTTGCAGTCCCACTATCGCCTTATCTCTCCCTCGCACGTCAATGCTATGCCGAGGACTGCGAAGCCGCGATCAACGAGCAGATCAAGTAAGAAGGGCATAACAATAGATTTCCTCTTCCTTCCCTCGCTTGTGACAACCTCTGAGTAGAGAAATATATTCATACATGCATTTTTTGAAGAATGGTTTGTGTAACATGTCAGAGCGCATATATCGCGAGTTTTAGTGTCGGTGCTCCTTGTTTTGGTTCTTTCTTTCTCTCCTGCTGCTCTTTTGCCTCCGATTGTCTGTGTGATGTAGTTGTGAATGTTAAGATTTATCCAATATATTTTTTGGAGGCTTGTTTTTTCGGATAGCTTAAGCTTTTCGGAAGAATGGTTTATGTATAACGCAACCATTTCCGTTGGCTAAATCAATTCTTTTTTTTTTTTTGCTCTTGGTCTTGTGACTAGCGTGGAGTACACGGTGTCGTACGTTTACCATGCCATGTACGCGTATTTCGACCGGGACAACGTTGCTCTCAAGGGCCTTGCCAAGTAAGCCAATCGAAAAGATTCATTCCGATGCTGTTCTGATTGCTTTGATACTAATATGTTATTTTAATCGTTCGGATGTCTTTGGATTATGAAAGATTTTATAAGGAGTCGAGTGAAGAGGAAAGAGAGCATGCTGAGAAGTTGATGGAGTATCAGGTAAGACAGAAGAAAATGGAATATGGCTTCATCTTGGTCTTGATTCATGTAGCTGTAGGCACGATAATTTACCGTCGATTCTATATGCTTTTGTTTTGTCAATAGAACAAACGTGGAGGGAAAGTGAAACTGCACTCCATCTTGATGCCGCCTTCGGAGTTCGAACATGTCGAGAAAGGAGATGCTCTTTACTGTAAGCTTCTTTGCTAATTTCTCTGACTTGCTTTGTAAGTTTAAGGTTCTCGATGAAGTGCGGTTTCTTTATTGCGCAATTGGTGTCATTGGATCGGTTCTTTCATAGAAATTTATTTTGATGTGATTCACTGATTCAGCCATGGAACTAGCTTTATCTCTGGAGAAGTTAACAAACGAGAAGCTTCTGAGCCTGCACAGGGTAATGATACTCTTGAACTTAACAATTCATCAAGCACCAACGTGCTATGCTTATGTGCCTCCTCTGTCTATTGTCGGATGTGCTTTTCATAGTGAAACGGAAAGCCTTATTGGATGATTTTTTATTGCATATTTGCAGGTTGCAGCACAAAACAATGACCCGCAGCTGACCGATTTTATAGAAAGCGAGTTCTTGTATGAGCAGGTTAGCTGGAGACCCTTGGTCGGCTACTTTTTCCCACGTGATTGCTTACCTTCTCGAACAAAAATTTCAATTATCAGGAAGATGATTCCATCTGTTGGATAATTTCAACATTTTTGCACTCTCTAAGATTTGATTGTAGTAATTTCGAAGAATCTACCAGTCATAATCTGTTCTGGCATGTCCACAGGTCGAAGCAATCAAGAAGATTGCAGATTTCGTCACGCAGCTGAGGATGGTTGGAAAAGGCCATGGTAGAATCTGAAACTGAAAGAAAAATTAACTTTTTTTTGTATTCCAAATTCCGAGTGAGAAATGCCGTCAGTTTCTGTTTCAAGCCTTCAACAAATCAGACAATAGGCTTCACAATAGGATCTTATCTGTCTTCCTGTCTCTCTCTCTCTCTCTTAATGTTGAGTACTAACTCTGGCCATTTCAATGACTTCCAGGTGTATGGCATTTCGATCAGATGCTGCTCCATGAGGGCGATGCTGCTTAATGTCGCAATTGGGGTGGACGAATCTAATCTCTTCCCGTTAGCAGATTGAACAAATCCCCACCACGGGAAAAATTTCAAGAGCTTGTGTTCTTAGATAGTTCGGATGCTCTCCAGACAGACTGCCGTTTCCTCACTCTATTTTGTACAGTTTACTGAAAGCCTGGGGATAGAAATTTAGTCATCGAAAGCTGCTTGCCAAACATTTCAACTTCCCTTTCCGTTCCCTCAATAAAATGAATCAAGGCTGGTGCGCCGTACCTCCCATCTTTTCTGTCTCTGCATTTTTCTTTTCTTGCACAAAATTTCACTGCTTTTTGACTCGTCCAAAGGAATGTCGAAAGCTATAGCGGAACTTCCTCGTCTTGCCGATTCGAATACGGCTCAAGAAAGATAAAATTGTGCATAGATTCAATGGATCATCAATGCAACTTTTTAACGCTCCCCGTAAGCCTTTTCCTCTTCTACACGAACCTGACTCGTTAATCTAAAGGTTACGTCAAGCAGCAACAGACAGACTGTAACAGATATAATGACCTCAAATTGCCCATAAAATTTAACATGATGATCTAATTCGCAAGAGCAAATTTAGTTAGACGAACAAAAAACAAAATGCCTACTTCCCAGAATCCTCTCGTAGCTAAATAACAATTGCTAGTCTGCTGCTAATCCAACGCGTGCATCAAAAGTAAAATCACGCAGTCGCGGATGCTTGAGCTGCAAGCCTTTTCCTCACCTCCTCGATGATGGACAGCTTGATACCTTTGCCCTTAAGAAGAGAGAGAGACCCAAGGCTTCATTCCCTTTCCGATGATGAACACATCGCCCAAGCGAGCAGCAAACTTGTGGCCCTGCGCATCTTGGATGTGAATGGTCTCAAAAGTTCCCTTATGCTCTTCACGGTTCTGGATAACTCAGAACATGTCCCCTGTTATGCTCTTCACAGTTCTGGATAACTCAGAACATGTCCCCTGTTCCCCCAGTAACCGTGATGACATTCCCGACCGACATCGAATTTTGACAAACTCAGTGATCCTGTTGGACTCCAGATCAAGTTTGATGGTGGCGTTGATCAGATTATTGAATTTTTTTTGCTTGTTTCCAAAGCATCATTTGACAATTAGAAACACAAACACAATGTTATGCTTTAGTTTCACTCTAAGATCGCTGAAGGATTTGAGTTCCAGCTGAACATGAGCTTAGGTTGAAATTTCCATTTCGTTAACCAAGTATCGACAAGTTTGAACGGTTGGCTCGAAGCCTGAATGGTAGGTTATTTTGAAACGACTCGACAAGACTAGATCCTGCACCACTCAGTACATTCTTTGTACGAGTGAAGCAGCAGGTTGATGCTGCCACAATCATCCGACACTTGTAACGGGGGAGGTTTTCATTTGAGCGGTAACAACTCGGTGGGCTCCATATTGGAATGTCCGAGACATAGTACATATGAGCTTGTCACTGCAGCTCTGTCGACACGTCGAATGAAAGTTACAGTGACAGAGCTCGATGCGCGGAGCGCGTGTGTTCTCCACCGAGCAGCTGCAGCGCGTGACCAGCGACGGTGGAGAAGACAAGGATATCTTATCGGGATTCTGGTTTCACATTGGGTCTCGGTCGTCACGTCGTGAGCAGGCCACACGCCCCAAAAACTTCATCCGCCAGATCCTCGCCACGTAAATCCGATCCGACGGCCTCCCCTGATCCCCCATCCGCCTAGAACTCTCTGGCTTCCCCCCGTGCTTCTATCGTCCGCTATGAATTGTCAAAAAGGGGTCGAGTTGTGCAACCGTGATCGCGCCGCCTTTCTTCTCATCGCCATTTCTTTCTCCATCTGATCACCGGAGACGATGTCGTCGAGCCTTGTTTCGGCTTTCGCTCTGTCGCCGAGCGATAAGCTTTCGTCCATGTCCATGGCGAGCTCATTTGCACCTTCTCTGAGTTTTCCACCATCGAGTTCGACACAAAAGAACGTCCGCGTGGCGAGGGTGCGAGCCTCCGCAGAAGACGATGGTCCAGCTCTCTTGGGCATCGTCTTCCAGCCTTTCCAAGAGGTCAAGAGAGAAGATCTTGCGGTCCCAATGTCGCCTCATCTCTCCCTCGCTCGTCAATGCTATTCCGACGAGTGCGAAGCCGCGATCAATGAGCAGATCAAGTAAGAAGGGCAAAACAATAGATTTCCTCTTGCTTCATTTGGTTGTGACAAACTCTCGAGTCAAGAAATATATCCAAACAGGCGTTTGAGAAGAGCCGTTAGCGTAATTCGGCATCTGAGTTTTAACGTTGTTGCTCCTTGTTTTGATTCTATCTTTCACTTTCTGGTGCTAGTTTGCCTCCGATTGTCTGTGTGATGTAGTTGTGAATGTCAAGATGTATCCAGTATATTTATTAGAGGCTTGCTTTTTCGGATAGCTTAAGCTTTTCAGAAGATGTTTTATGTATAACACGACCATTTCCGTCTGTTTGAATCATTATTTTCTGTTCTTGGTCCTCTGTCTAGTGTGGAGTACACTGCGTCGTACGTTTACCACGCCATGTATGCGTATTTCGACCGGGACAACGTTGCTCTCAAGGGCCTTGCCAAGTAAGCCATTTCGATGCCGTTCTGATTGCTTTGGTACTAATATGGTATTTTAATGGTTCCGATGTCTTTGGCTTATCAAAGATTTTATGAGGAGTCGAGTGAAGAGGAAAGAGAGCATGCTGAGAAGTTGATGGAGTATCAGGTAAGAAGAAGAAAATGGAATTTAAATTCATTTTGGTCTTGATTCATGTAGCTGTAGGCATGATGATTACCGACGATTCTATATGCTTTTGTTTTGTTAATACATAGAACAAGCGTGGAGGGAAAGTGAAACTGCACTCCATCTTGATGCCGCATTCGGAGTTCGAACATGTCGAGAAAGGAGATGCCCTTTACTGTAAGCTTTTTTGCTAATTTCTCTAACTTCCTTTGTAGCTTTCAGGTTCTCGATCAAGTGCAGTTTTTTTTTTCTTGTGCGATTAGTGTCATTGGATTGGTTCTTTCATATCTTCTTTTGACATGATTCATTGATTCAGCAATGGAACTAGCGTTATCACTGGAGAAGATAACAAACGAGAAGCTCCTGGGCCTGCACAGGGTAATAATACTCTTAAAACTTTCTGTGCCTACTCTATCTATTCTTGTTTGTTCTTTTCCAATTGAAATGATAAGTGTCATCGGATGATTTTCTCCTGTATATTCACAGGTCGCAGAACAGAACAATGACCCGCAGCTCGCCGATTTTATAGAAAGCGAGTTCTTGTATGAGCAGGTTAACCGGAGATCCCTTAATTTCCTACTTTTTCCCCAGTGATCTCGCTTACTTTATCTAACATACTTTTCAATTATCGAGAGGATGATAGCATCCGTTTGCTGATTTCAAACTTTGCTGCGCTCTCAAAGATTTGAATGTCATTATTCTGGCATGTCCATAGGTCGAAGCAATCAAGAAGATTGCAGATTTTGTCACGCAGCTGAGAATGGTTGGAAAAGGCCATGGTATGAATCCGAAACTGAAAGAAAAATCTAATTTCTTTCGTATTCCATATCGGAATCAGAAATGCCATCGCCCTTCTGCTTCAAGCCTTCGACAAATCAGACAATAGGCTTCACGATAAGACCTTATATTGAGTTCTAACTCGGGCCATTTTGATGACTTCCAGGTGTTTGGCATTTCGATCAGATGCTACTCCATGAAGGCGACACGGTGTAACGTCGCAACCAGGGTGATCGGATCAAATCTGTCCCAGTTTGCAGATTGAACAAATCATCACCAGGAGAAAGCTTTCGAGAGCTTGTGTTTGGAAATGGTTCGGATGCTCTCCAAACAAAGTGCCGTTTCCTCGTTCTATTTCGTGTTTCCTAGCTCTATTTTGTATAGTGAATTGAAAGTCTGGGGATAGAACTTCAGTCATTGAAGGCTGCTTTACTAACATGTCATCTTCCCTTTCCATTACCTCTATAAAATGAATCAAGGCTGGTCTGCTGGACCGTGCCCTGACTCGCCCTCTCTTCTCTCTTTGCGTTTTTTTTTTTATTGCACAGAACTTCCCCTGTTTTTAACTTATCCAAATGTGCAGAGCTACACCGTAACTTCCTTGTTTTGCTAATTTGAATACGCTCAGAAAAAATAAGATTGTGCATAGATTCAATAGATCAACGGTGCAACGTAATTACACTCTCCATAAGCCTTTTCCTCTTCTATACGAGAATAACTCCTCAATCTTTTCGTTACCTCAAACAGGAACAGAAATCAAGCATGCAAAGAAACACACTGTAACAGATACCATGACCTCAAATTGCCCATAAAAATTGACAGGAAAATCTAATTCGAAAGAGCAAAATTAGTCAGAATTGCAATGGAACAAAAAACAAAATGCCCACTTCCCAAAATCCTCTTGTAGCTAAATAACAACTGCCAGTCTGCTGCTAATCCAACACATGCATCAAAAGTAAACTCACGCAGTTGCGGATGCCTGAGCTGCAAGCCTTTTCCTTGCCTCCTCAATGATGGACAGCTTAATACCCTTGCCCTTAGGAAGGGAGACCCAAGGCTTTGTTCCCTTTCCAATGATGAACACATTGCCCAAACGAGTAGCAAACTCGTGGCCCTGTGCATCTTGGATGTGAATGGTCTCAAAAGTTCCCTTATGTTTTTCGCGGTTCTTGATAACTCCAACACGTCCCCTGTTCCTTCCTCCAGTAACCATGACAACATTCCCGACATCAAATTTGATGAAGTCAGTGATCTTGTTGGCCTCAAGGTCAAGTTTGATGGTGTCATTAGCCTTGATCACAGGGTCTGGGTAGCGGATAGTCCGGCCATCATAGGTGTTAAGGTATGGGATGCCTTTCTGCCCAAACTGGATTGAACGAACTTTGCAAAGCTTGAACTGCAATAAATGTATTCCATAAAATCAGTGGATGGAAACAACATAAAATTTTTTATTAAAATCTTTATGCATTCGGTATACTCAATGCAACCAACATAGCCCACAGAGAGAGATGAGTGACCAACCTTTGCCTCGTCATCCCTAATGCTGTGGAGTCGGAATCGGCCCTTAGTGTCATAGAGGAGACGGAAGTTCTCATTTGTCTTGGGAATCGATACCACATCTAATAAATGAGATAATAAAAATATTAACATACATATAGTCAATAACTGTATGACACAAATTGCAATTCACAATAGTCATCTGCAAACAAGATTACCCTCCATATAAACATAGAACTAGCAACCAATGACAAATAAATTATCCTATTAAGTAATACAACATTGGCATATATATTGGGTGCCACTGTTCTCACATAGCTGCCAAAAAGAAACAATTCACTCTACAGTTAACAGTAAATGATAAAACATGTATTGGCAAGCAAAAACACCATCTTGCAGATCGAAAGACAAACATTATACACAAAAATGCTCCCTCCCTGGAAGGGCATTTGTGATATCATCCACTGCTTCCAGTGGAAACCTTGGAAACAGAAAAGAGCACACTGAGGTCTCAAAAAGGAGAAGTGAGGCATCAACATACCCATGAAACCAGCAGGGTAAGTCTTATCTGTCCTGACTTTGTTGTCAACAAGAATGTGGCGCTGCATTAGGATGGCAATGACCTCACGATACGTAAGAGCATATTTCAGCCTGTTACGCAGAATGAGGATCAAGGGTAAACATTCCCTGGATTTGTGAGGTCCAGAGGATGGCTTAGGCGCCTGCACATCCAGAGATGACATTAGAATGCAGAATGAAAGACATCGAAAAGGCAAAGCAACGATTCACGTAAAAGAGAAAAGGGGATTCAACAGGTCACTTACAAATGCACCGCCTAGCTTGTCGAGCATCCAATGCTTGGGAGCATTGAGCCTCTTTAAATGCTTCTTCAATCCACGTGCCTGCAATGTGCAAGAACATTACAATTGATGAGGAAAAAGGTTGAGGGGAAAAAAAAACCAAACTTCCTTGGACTGATAACGGGGAACATCGAATTATCATGTGCCCGATGACTTCGCAGCTGAACAAATTCCAGCTATCCCAAAAAAACCCACAAACTTGCTGCGCCTTCAGGGCTCAGATCATTTCAAACAAAACTCAAAATCAACTAATTGCTTACTCCTCAGCGCAAACACATCCATTAAAAAAACCAACTTGACAAAGCCCACCCACGAAAAATTAGAGCAACAATCAATTCACTCCACAATGAGGCGGGCGTCAGGCATCAACAAAGCCCTCATCCCGTCCAAACACTCCACCAGACACAGAAACAAAGACGCTGGTGCTCGCGAGCTCATCACCACTCTCACGCAACCCTCCAGTAACCCGCAAGTATTTGGCAACACTACTTCCGCACATCAAAAGGGATGTCGTCAACACACCATGCAAAACCTCCGATCTACAAAGCACTAGCGCGGCCAAAAACGCAAACCAAAAGGCTACCCACTCAAAACGAGAAAGAAGATCCGAAGAGACACAGAGAGAGAGAGGGAGGGGAGAGGGTTGCTGACCATTTTGGTTGCTTCAGCTCAGACGAGACGGCGGAAGGAGCTCTTCCCCACCGGTCCTCCTGAAGTAGTAGCACTCGATTTCCGCCGCTTTGAGCAAGTGAGAGAGAGACGGTGGATGGAGGAATGAGAGGGTTCCGTCGAAACCCTAGGGTCGCTTTATTCCATCTCTCGCGTGGTTTTGGGCTTTACGGGCTTCTCCTACGGAAGCCCGAACTGGCCCGCGTCGCCGACGGCCGAGCAGAATCGGCCCAAGAACAACCGTTATGGGCCTTGAACCGAGATGGATCCGTGAAAACGTTTCTCTTCTCTAAATCATCTCATACGTACCAACATCTAATAATTATCCGAGTGCATTGTCGGTTCTGCCACGTAAAAGAAAAACAGAAGAAGATAGCCACCCGTTACTGTCCCTCAAATAGAAGTACGTGCTTTTTTCTTCTTCTTTGCTTCGAGTCATTTGAAAGGTGAGGTCATTGTTGCCCTCGGCTCTAAGTACATGATCTTTTTTTCAAAAAAAAAAAAAAATTTAGCCGACGTAAAATGTAATGTCCGCGAATTCGTGAGCAGTCCTTACTCATGCTTGGCTCATCAAAACGAGTTATATTTCTGCAATTCTTCTTGTTTCTCCTATATTTTGTCCAATTATCGCATTTCTATTGAGCTGTGTATTTTTTCCCCCTCCCTTTTGGGTAGGACTCAATTGGTGATTTTCAACCCCGCAACCAAATCTAAACTAATCTATTATGTAACATAGCATGTCATTTTTTGGGGGGGGGTGGTCAAAACATAACATGTCATTGTAAAAGTAACTTTTAAACATTACAGAAACGTAATGAAAAGATTCTTTCTTTTTCGATTTTTATTATTTGTTTCTAGGAAAGTCTCTTTAAATCTCAATCTAAATATAAAATGTGTAATTCAATTGAGATATTTTATGTATATGATAAAATAGAATATGTATAACCAATTATTGCCACAGCACTACAAAAATAGTGTATTTTCATATAATTTGATTGTGGAAAAGTGGAGAAAGAAAAGTGAGTTTACACTAGTTTTATAGCTAAGAATGAGTCACAGTATCCAGAGCATCCGTTTCAGGGAAAGAGAATCCTCAAGCTGATGCTGTTGCAACCTCATCACCTTCCATCTGTAAACGTCTACAAGAGAGAGAGAGAGAGAGATGCCTTCGGTTTTGACTTCATTCATTGAGATGACACTTGCGTTCAACACCCAACTCTGCAAACTATTGCGTTGACCATTCATTCCCAGATTAGCCTGTTGAGTCTCACTTTTAACTGTTTTAGGGCGGTTTGTTTCAGCCCGGTGAAGTTTCAGCGTCGGAACTGAACCTGATCGACCCTGATCTGGTGTCTGTAGGTGTCCATTTGAAATAGAAGTTGGTCCTTTCTGTCGATCTAACTCGATTCAAGTGCAACTCTACGTGTACCGTCGGTCCTACTGCAAATGGGGCATGAACCTCGGTCATGTGCTCGGTGACATCAGATTCTTTGGTCGAGAATTTAGTGAACATGAAGACCGTCGTCACACTTCCGAGCAAGTCACTAAATGTGCTTGTTTAGAGTGACGTGAATGAATGCGTGTCCTGGCGGATTACGCCTATAAATTGGCTGTCATGCGAGTCGCATTTGCGCTCAGACAATCAACAACACAGACGCAAAATGGCTTCTGGTGGCAGGCTATTCCCCTTCGCTCTTGTGACTCTGTTCCTCTGCCTCATCTCCCCATCTCCATCGCTGTCCTCTGATGACGATAAGGTGAAATTGTCCCTCTACTACGAAAGCCTGTGTCCCGGCAGCGCAGATTTCATAGCCAACCACCTCGTGAAGGCCATCGAGAACGGTCTCATAAACATCATCGACCTCAAAATTGTCCCTTGGGGCAATGCTCAAATCGACAATCGCACCGGAGCATTCATATGCCAGGTTTAGTTTCAAAATTTGAAACTCAAATTTTGTTCTTCTTTGCGTCAATAAGTTCTCTCAGCCGGTGATCTGGCCACTACCTGTTTATGAGTCCTCTGAATATTGTTGCAGCATGGTGAAGATGAATGCTACCTCAACACCATTCAAGCTTGTGCCATCGAGGTCTGGTCTGATCTAGTAAGTGTGGCTTCGAACCACTCTGGCCTTTATCTATGTTTTCAATCTATATACACCACGTGCTGAAAGATTTCTCGCTTTTGGTTTGTATTGACTAAATTTGTTTTCTCTTAATGTATTGTACTCCGGTCCAGAAACCACATTTCAATTTCATTAGTTGCGTGGAGGGTAAGATCTCCAAGGGCGGGCTGCAATCGGGGAAGGTCTCTGCCGCGTATCAGGAAAAGCCCTCCTCAAATGTTGCAGCCTCAAAAGTGTGGGAGTCTTGTGCTGAAGAGCTAAAATTGGAGGAAGCAGGCATCTACAGGTGCTACACCAGCGGACGTGGAAGAGAGGTAAAGCCGAAATGCCGTAGTCATAAGCCAATGCATGCTCGCAGCATATTCTACCACTGTTTCACGATCGATAGATGAAGAAACTGATGCTTGTTTTAAAAGGATTTGCCGCCCTCTCACCAGTCCTCTCTGTTTTTAAACTGTCTGATGCTTACTTCGGCTTCATAGTGGTTCAAATTTTCCTCACATGCAGCTTGAACTACAGTACAAGGCCGAGACCGACCAGCTTATTCCGCCTCACGAGTACACGCCGTGGGTTACCGTGAATGACCAACCGCTCTACGATGTTCGTATCCTAATACCCCTGTCTCTGTCTATGTTTCTCTCTCTGTCTCTCGAGCTTGGATCTGATGCATTGTGGCTTGCAGGAATTCTTGAATTTCATGGACTTCGTGTGCAAGGCTTACAAGGGCGGCCTGGCAAAACCCCCCGCTTGCAACTCGACTCGTTGAGGACCGATGAAGCAAGAGATACCACAGATCCTTTTAAGCACATATACGATCTCTGTTGATTTAGTGTGGCCCCTGTTTTTGGTCCCTTTAGACCAAATCAGCTAAAAATGGAAGGATTAAACCATGTATGGTTGGTTAACACTTAGTTTGTGCTATGTTTCTAAATAAAATTGCATGTTCAGCCAAACGAATCCATTGGCTACTGGTTTATCGAGTTTATGTTGCCGATTAGAGCATGGTCGCGGTTCTTGATTTGGGTGTAGTTTGGCTGTCGATTTTATTGTTGCTTGAAATTACTTTCCAAATTGAGATCGCTTGATTTCGAATCACGACTAGATGGAACCACATCTCGGATCTTATTTTTTAAGTACCTCGGTTTGGAAGGTGCAATTAGCCTCATCTAATAGATGAAACATACAATTAGCATCAACGGGATAATATAGTCCAAGATCTTTGGGAGTGATATACGGGCTATGAACGGGTATATGTTGCTATTTTTTGTAGAAGTACGTGGAAAAAATTTGGCACTCTTATAATCATGATTGAAAATGATGTTGTCATGACTTACGTGGATGGTGCTACATACTAAAAGAGCTTGCAAATTAGAATAGGAGTATTTGGATTGCAATTTACTGTTAAGATATCATATCTAATAATCGCATGCTATCGAAAGAATTTGATATGCATTCACGTGATCATGATATCCTGTAAGCACTTCGAAAATAATAAGTGATGATTAACAGATTACATCATGAACAAGTTAATGAAAAGACATAAACTAATTAAAACATTAAACTTGTTTTACACGCATATAATATGCTGTGTGTTCTATATGTATACTATTTGTTTTGTTCTATAAGAACGAGCATTGTTTATATGTTCAATTACCGCACAAAAGTCGGAAGCTTTACTCTGTTTTAAAAACGATCACAAAGCAGGTCCTTAGTTCCAAAATTAAAAAAAAATCGATAAGTGCAAGATTTCTCAGGGTTTATTAGCGTCATATGACTCATACCCATTCTGTACACCTTACCACATACACTTTTTCAGAAGGACGATGTAAAAAGACACACAGTACCGTGAAAAACTTTTAAGGAAGTGCAAAAATACAGAATTATATACCAAATCTCAACTAGGGCACAGGATGCAAGGATCATCAAATTGTCCCCATCAAATACCATGGAACCGAATCCTATTAACAATTATTAGACAAAATCGAGATTTCTTTTGACATAGATAATGAATCATATCCACAAATATATGCTCTCGCTCTCCGATGCGATTTAAAACAAGGAGAATACAACTTAGAACCTAGATCCTATACAGGTCTTCCGTAAATAGAGGGATTCCCCCAAGCTGAAAATCTGACCAGAGGCACGCTGGAGTCTCTCCGCTCCAACACCATCTCATTCTCGTTCTCTGCAATTGCCACTGAATAAGACCTCTTCCCACTAATCAATCCCATGGCTTCCATCAAACTTGCTTGGCTTATTCTCCAACCATCTACGCCACAAGACCCCAATGGAACATCCAAAAGTTCCCTCGTTTCTTCCTAAGTTAAAAACCAGCCAAGGCAGGAAACAAAGGGCGAGACAAAAAGAGACTCCACGGCTAGCCCTGCCTCTACCAGCTGCTGGCTTGGGAAATCTGACTCCATTGATTCCAAAATTGCGATGGTGGGATTTGCTATCACTTCCTTGGCCAATCTCAAGAACTCACCAACTTGCCTGTTGCTTCTCCTCTTTCCCATGTGTGGAAGACCCTTCATTACATTGAAGACCATCCATTGTGATTTCGCACCATTATTATTACCTCCTCTTTGGCTCAGTCTCTTCATCTCACTCACTAACGCATCGATCCTCATCTCTTCCACCACCAACTCTACACCAAGAGCCTTTACTTGCTCTTGAAGCCTACTCTTTGCTTCCTCGAATTCAATCAAGCCTTTCTCATCGTCCCATTTCATCGAAGTTATCCTCAGAGCTACACGTCTCGTCGCCATTGCCATGGACTCGATCAATGCCCACCATTGGAACGCTTCTCCCATGTCAAAGTCTATAACATGCACGGCATCGATGTGTTTGGGCAAGGATTCGAAAAATTGTTGAATTTGCCGCAAAATGGGCGAATCTCCCATGCGGGGATATTTGGTATATTGCATATGATGCTGGCTTGAAGTTCTTGAAAGCCTCTTGTTTTATGTAATTAAGGTCTTGTTTTCTGTTGAATATGTAGAAGGCGAGGCGATCCATTGCGTTGCCAAGCGGGTTTGCTCTCTCGCCGATGCATCCTGAGATCACATCAAGGAGCTCGCTCTGCTCGTTTTCCATGGCCTCGCCATAAGCCTTAAGGAGATGAGGGAGGCCGAGTTTATTATCGACCTCCATTCCATTCCCTCGGATGGCAGGACTAAAGACGCTTGGACTGATGAGACATCGTTGCTGATCTCCGAGAATAGGGATGGAGTAGGGCTAGGAGTCTACCCCATATCGTTGCAGCTCGAGATCGGCTCGAACCCATCGATCTCCATCAGGATAGTTTCAATAGGGTCCAATTTGCTATTCTTGAAGTGTTGAATCTCACCGAGATTCGGTGAAAACTTGGAGGGCAAATAAGAGGGGGATAGAGACAGAGAGGAGTCCTCAGCATCGGTTAAGGGTGAACAAAATTCATGTCCTCCAACGCAGAATTCCGAATTGGGACAAGGCCCCATAACATGACCAACAGGATTGTTCATGAGTCTCATGACCTCAAAGATTGGCCACGAAGGAACCCCATGGAATTCTGACAGCATCGTCTTGTTGAAGATACTGTGGATTGTTTTTTTTTTTTTGAAGGTTTTTTTTGGCGGGGGGGAGCTTGATCGATGAGACGTCAAAGGTATTGGTACCTGCGATTCATGCAATACAATAATGCAGACGAAGATGATGATAAAAGTAAATAAAAATAATAAAGAGTTTTGTTCCAGCAAATTTCCTAGCTGGGGTCTTCTTCCTTTCTTGGCAGATGCTTTGGAGGATGTTACGTTGCGTGAGCGTTCACTACTGTACCACAATAAGCTTAATTGAATGTTATTTAATTATTTTTTTATCGTGTCTTTTCCAGGTTATTACCTTTCAACTTGTTAAAAATATCCTATAGTTACATTGAGAGAGAGAGAGAGAGAGAGAGTTGAAGAGGGACCATCTTTGGTAGTAAAATCTATACCGTACATTGAGATCCACGTCTTCGTGAAATCCATTTTCTACTACGCTGAAAGGACAAGCAGATGGACCACGAAATGAATGTTGGTTTTGCATGGCTAGTATTCTTATGGTCAAGAGAGGTTCTACTGGTATATTTAGGAGTTCGGTAGAGATCTATCCACAGGACTCGCGACCAACGCTCTAATTCCTTGGTTTGTCTTGCCTTTTGCTTCGTTTTGAATATGGTTAGCTCTTTAGTCTACCAAATTCGGGATTTATGACATCATTGATTCACAAGGGCTGCATGACTCCCACCCTCAGCCAGCGAGGGCATCGCGGCCCTTGCCAATGGCAGTCGGCGAGGGCCCAACCACAATAAAAAATAATAATAAAGTAGGAAAAGAGAAAAAAAAAAACAGAAAAAAAAAAAGAAAAAAATTTAAAAATTGAAAAAATTTAAATATTATTAAAAATTATTTATGTCGTCAATCATGTCACATGAGACACTGATGTCCACGTTCATGAATTCTTATCAAAATTGGTTAGATGGATTTAATTGGTAAAATTGAAAAGTTTATGCTTAATTGATAAAAGCGCAATAGGTTTTAGGTTTTTTAAACAAGTTTTTGGTTGTTGATCAGTATGACCGTGACTTTTCCGATTGAAGATGGCGATCCCAAGAATTCTTTTTTAGCAATCACCCTCTCTATGTTCCTCTCTTCCCCTTTTATGGAGATGCCAGCAAATCCTTTTTTATATTTTGCCCAAGAAATTCCCATGAACGAATGCAGATTTAGTGGAGCAAAATCAAAGAACATTATTTTTGTTTCTGAACATTGTCTTTTCTCTCTCAAATTCTTTTCTTTCTATTTCTCTGTCTTTTCGGCTCTTCCCATGCATGAGGATCCCCACCTTTCTTTTATGGCTCATAATATTGTGCTTTCAATTCCCACAAATCCTAATTTGGATTAAATGAGATATAACTTTAAGAAATAAGGATCTCTTTGCGTCTTGAATCCATATTGGCCGGAATTTTCAGGAAAACTATTTTCTTGCTTTCCAAATTTGATTGAATAATTTAATCTTTCTTAGTTTAGTACTCCCTATGTGCGCCTACATGTTATCTTCGACCACTATAATGGATTGACAGGCCTGGCCAAAGCATCACAATTTTGTGGGCCTAGTCCAGATAATTCAAATAAACTTAGAATTTCCCTGCACCAATCCAATTAGAATGTAATTATATATGTTCATTATTATTAATGTTATTAAATGACAAATACTCCTATTCTGCAATTTAATAACACTTTTGGTTAGCAGTCAAGACCAACTCTGAGTAATCTATGTAATGAATGCTTGGATGGGTTGTCAAAATTTAGGTTTCAACACATTTGATGCTAGTTTCAACTTCTTAAAGGCCTCTTGGGACCTATTTGAGAAATTCATTTGGTAACGTCAGATATTTTTTTTTCCAGGAATAGAATAGTGGCCAGGTAATAGGTTTGAAACAAAAATAATAAGTAAAAAAAATCTACTCCTTTGTTCTCGAGAACAGAGACGAAAAAAGATTTTTTTAAATGGAATTTGTTCCCGATAATAGAAATATTACCAAACACATCATTGGTTTGTATGAAGGTCCTGTTATCATTCAAACATGTGAAAGGCAAGGCGATCCATCAAGTTGCCGTGCAGGTTCGTTCTCTTGCCAATGCATCGTGAGATCACATCTAGCAGCTCGCTCTGCTCGTTTTCCATGGCCTCTCCTCCATATGCCTTAAGGAGATGGGGGAGGCCGAGTTTGTTGTCAACATCATTAGTGATGTCCGAGTTATGACAGCATCATATCGTTGAGGATATTGTTCATTATTTTCCAAATGTTTCGGGGGAAGTTTGATCAATGAGACGTCATGGGTGTTTATATATATGGATTATGCTATATCACATATAGATGAGGATTAAATTGATTAAATTATTTCAATAAATTTTAGAGTTTTATTCCAACAATTGTCCTTGCCGGGTCTTCTTCCTTTCTTGGCAGATATTGTGGAGGTTGTTACGTTGCGTGAGCGTTCAATACGATAACACAATAAGATTAATTAATTGTTACTTAATTGTTAAGGGCCATTATTGTGTCTTTTCTAGCTATTCACCTTTGAATCAGTCAGAAATATCCTCAAACTGAATTAGAAAAAGAGAGGAATGCGATGGACGTCAACGTCAAATTGCAGACATTCGGGGTCTCTCATTGTATTAGGGCCAAAGGTGATATTTTATTATACTCTTGAAAGAGGAGAAAGAGGGTTGGAGTGGGAGCCTCTTCTGCTGTAAAACCTCTACGTGACATAGAGATTCTCGTCTTCGAGAAACATATATGCTGAGAGAATATGCTAAAAAAGTTCTAAATTTTTTGCATTTATGTCAATTTAATCATAAACATTTTTTTATACCAATTTAGTCTTCAATCTTTTTATTTAGTGCCGATTCAGTCATTTCTGATCAATTTTGGTCGAATTTTGCTGACTGAGGTTGGCCGACTAATATGGCCCAATCGGCGTTGATGTGGATAATTTTCAATAATATTTTAATATTTTTGAATTTTTTGAATTTTTTCTTCTTTATTTTTTTATTTTTCTTCTCTCCTCCTTCGTCTAGCTGGCGAGATTGAGGTCGACCTCGCCGTTCACCTTGCCAATGGCCGCAAGCACAAGGCTGCCTAGGCCGGCCTCGTGTCGAGCTAGTGAGGGTCGAGCCTTGCTGGCTCGGCGCGAGGCTTGACTTCGCTAGATCCAGTGAGGGCAAGCCTCCCTAGCTCGGTGTGAGGCTGCCCTCGCGGCTTGGGCGGCCTCAAGCAGGCCTCGTAGCGTGAGGTGGCCCGCGAGGTTGACCTCGCCGGCCAGAGGAAGGGGGAGAGAAGAAAAAAAAAGATAAAAAAATTCAAAAATATTAAAATATTATTAAAAGTTGTCAATGTTAGCGACAATTAAGTCATGTCAACCGATAGACATCCAGTCTACAAAATCCGGCCAAAATTGGCCAAAAAGGACTGAACTGGCATAAAATAAAAATGTTTAGGATTAATTTGGTATTAAAAAAAGGTTTAGGATTAGTACACTGAAAGGACAAGCAGATGTGGCCACAAAATGAATATTAGTTTTGCATGGCTAACAATCTTAAGGTCGGACAGGTTCTTCCAGTTTTATCTGGGAATATCTGCAAGACTGATTTGAAATGGATGAATTCTATCCAAAACGGGAACGCGATAAGCCTAAAAGTCGGGTTTGGTATGGCAGTTTCAAACCCAATCAGATAAGCATATCGGTCTTTGATCCCTGTTCAAACCCGCTTAAATCATTACTACTCTTCTTCCACATTAAATTTCGAATAGAACTATTCTAGCACACAAAATATGTGAAAATCATATCAAGCCATGTCATGATGGCTATCGTAATGTTTGTATGTTTTAGATTCAATAAAACGATGGATATAACCTGGTTTATTTTGAAGAAATTAGGGTCTTTGATAAGATGACTACACACACACAGTGATGATTTGCCCTTCATGGTGATACCTGCTTATTAGGTTGTAAAATATGGAACTGTCTCACTTCGGGAAAAGTGCCAAAAAAGTCTTAAACATTTTGGCTTTGTGCCGATTTAGTCCTAAACCTTTTTTTGGTGCCAATTTAGTCCTAAACCTTTTACGTTGTGCCAATTCAGTCATTTCCGGCCAATTTTGACCGGATTTTGCTTTGACGCCGGCCGGCGACGTGGCTGCTCGGCGGCCGACGTGTACAACTTTTAATAGTATTTTCATATTTTTGAATTTTTTTCTTTTTATTTTTATTCTTTTCTTTTTTCTTTTTCTTTTTTTCTGCTCATCTTCTTCCTCCAGCCGGTCGCCGGAGCTCGGCGACCGGCCAGAGGCGACGGCCGGCGAGGTTGAGACCTCGCTGGCCACCTCGCCAATGGCCCGAGGGCGGCCTCGCGCCGGGCGGGCGAGGCTCACCCTCGCCGGATCTCGGTGAGGGTCGAGCCTCGCCCATGACCGGCGAGGCTCGACCTCGCCCAGATCCGCGCGAGGAGGAGCTGGCGGGGCTCGCCCCGCCGGCCGTGGGCGAGGCTCGAGCCTTGCCGGATCCGGCGAGGGCGAGAGCCTCGCCGCCCAGCCTCGAGGGCGGCCTCGCGCCGGGCGGGCGAGGCTCGCCCTCGCGCCGGCGGGCGAGGCTCGCCCTCGCCGGATCCGGCGAGGCTCGACCTCGCCGATCCGGCGCGAGGAGGAGCTGGCAAGGCTCGCCCTCGCCGGCCGTGGGCGAGGCTTGACCCTCGCCAGATCCGGCGAGGGCGAGCCTCGCCGCCTAGGTCTCGAGGGCGGCCTCCCGCCGGGCGGGCGAGGCTCGCCCTCGCCGGATCCGGCGAGGGTCGAGCCTCACCCACGGCCGGCGAGGCTCGACCTCGCCAGCTCCGGCGCGAGGAGGAGGCTGGCGGGGCTCGCCCTCGCCGCCCGGGCCTCGAGGGCGGCCTCGCCCGCCCGGCGCGAGGCCGCCCTCGCGGCCCTTGGCTCGGTGGCCGGTCGCCAAGCTCCGGCGACCGGCTGGAGGAAGAAGATGAGCAGAAAAAAGAAAAAGAAAAAAGAAAAGAATAAAAATAAAAAGAGAAAAAAATTAAAAAATTTGAAAATATTTAAAAATATTAAAATATTATTAAAAATTGTACACGTCGGCGCCGATTATGCCACGTCGCCCGGCCGGCGTCGTCAGCAAAATTCGGTCAAAATTGGCCGGAAAGGACTGAATTGGCACAACGTAAAAAGGTTTAGGACTAAATCGGCACCAAAAAAAGGTTTAGGACTAAATCGGCACAAAGCCAAAAGATTTAGGACTTTTTTGGCACTTTTCCCGTCTCACTTCCAAAGACTCATCTACTGTCTCCGCCCAATTAACAGTCGAATTTGCAACACATATCTACCGAACATCCCACCAAACTCTCTCTCTCTCTCTCTCTCTCTCACACACACACACACACCATTAATTGCCACCTCCAGCTCCAAGCTCGTGATGCCGTGATCTTGGATCGAGCACGAGGGGTTTTGCGAACGTCTAGCGAGAGAGAGAGAGAGAGAGAGAGAGAGAGATTACTCCGGAAGATAGAGGGAGGACGAGGCCACAGAAGGAGTCGGGAATTAAAAGGAAAATGGTTATCAAACTATTGCTTTTTTATAAAACAGATGTACACCGATAGAGATATCTTAACTAGGTCAAGATTTAACCGGTCTAGTGCTAAAAGCGTGTAAAACTGAGGTGAGATGCCACTTTGTCGCATGCAAAATCAAAGTCGGGGCATAAGTTTCAATGATGATCGAATTGTCCCTCTAATTTTTTCGATCATGGGAGGGAATCATATAAACAATTATTAGAGTGAATTTAGATTTCCTTTCACAAATAAAACGAATCATATACACAACTATTTACTCTTACTCTTGGATGCGTTCTTAAAAGAAAAATAATGTAATTGGAACCTATAATCCTATACAATTGCTTTAAACACAGAGGGAATCCCCCAAGCTGAAAATTTGACCAGAGGCATGTGGGAATCTTTCCATTCCAACACCATCTCGTTCTCATTCTCTCCAATTGCCACTGAATATGACTTCTTCCCACTGATCAGCCTCATGGCTTCCATCAAACTTGCTTGGCTTATTCTCCAACCATCCACGTAACAAGACCCCAGTGGAACATCCAAACGTTCCCTCATTTCTTCCCAAGTTTGGAACCAGTCAAGGCAAGAAACAAAGGGCGAGACAAAAAGAGACTCCACAGCTAGCCTTGCCTCTACAAGCTGCTGACTTGGGAAATCTGACTCAATTGATTCCAAAATTGCATGGTAATACCTGATGTTCTGTTCAAAGAACTCGCCGAAACCGGAGCAATTTCGGGATTCGCAGCTAGTTTCTCCTCGGCCCGAAGTTATTATGCCTCCCATAGCGGGATGTGCAATGACTTCTTTGGCCAATCTCAAGAACTCACCAACTAGCCTCTCGTTTCTCCTCCTTCCCGTGTGTGGAAGACCCTTCATTACATTGAAGACCATCCATTGTGATCTCATATCATTATTATTACCTCCTCTTTGGCTTAGTCTCTTCATCTCACTCGCTAACGCATCAATCCTCGACTCTTCCACCACCAACTCCACACCAACAGCCTTTGCTTGCTCTTGAAGCCTCCTCTTCGCCTCTTCGAATTCGATCAAACCTTTCTCGTCATCCCATTTCATTGAAGTTATCCTGAGAGCTACACGTCTCCTCACCATTGCCATGGACTCAATCAACGCCCACCATTGGAATGCTTCTCCCATGTCGAAGTCTATAACATGCACGGCCTTGATGTGTTTGGGCAAGGATTCAAGAATAACTGAATTAGCTGCAAAATGGGCGAATCTTCCGTGGGGCAATATTTGGTATATTGCATATGATGCTGGCTTAAAGTTCTTGAAAGCCTCTTGTTTTATGTATTTAAGGCCTTGTTTCCTGTCGAACATGTAGAAGGCGAGGCGATCCATCACGTTGCCAAGTGGGTTTGCGCTCTCATCGATGCATCCTGAGATCACATCGAGGAGGTCGCTCTGCTTGTTTTCCATGGCCTCGCCATATGCCTTAAGAAGATGAGGGCGTCTGAGTTTATTATCGACCTCCATTCCCTCGAATGGCAGGACTAAAGACGCTTGGACTGATGAGACATCATTGCTGATCTTCGAGTATAGGGATGGAGTAGGGCTAGGAGTCCTCCCCTTATCATTGCAGCTTGAGATCAGCTCGAACCCATCAATCTCCATCAGGAAAGTTTCAATGGGGTCCAATTCGCTATTCTCGGAGTTATGAATCTCCACGAGATTCGGCGAATACTCAGAGGGCAAATAAGAGGGGGATAGATACAGAGAGGAGCCCTCTGTTTCTGTGAAGGGAGAACAAAATTCATGTTCTCCAACGCAGAATTCTGGATTGGGACAAGGCCCCATAACATGGCCAACTGGATCATTCATGACCTCAAAGATTGGCCATGAAGGAACCCTGTGGAATTCTGACGGCATCATCTTGTTGAAGATTCTGTGGATTGTTTTCTTGAAGGATTTTTTTGGGGGGGAGGGGGAGTTTAATCGACGAGAAGTCGAGGGTATTTATCTGCGGTTCATGCAATACAATAATAGAGATAAAGATGAGGAAGAGTTTCGTTCCAGCAAGTTTCCCGGCCGAGGTCTTCTTCCTTTCTTGGAATATTCTTGGAAGTTGTTACGTTGCGTGATCGTTCTCCACAATACCACAATATGTTTAATTGATTACCACTTAATTTTTTTGGGTCGAAATTATTATGTATTATTTATTTATTAATTGTTAAGGGCCATAATTTTCCATGTCTTTTCAATGTAATTATCTTTTAACTGGTAATTACAACTTTCCATGTGTCTCTTTTGAGTCATAGATAATCTTTTATTATAGGGTCAATGTCATTAAAATCTCAAACTAGTAAATATATGATAAATTTATTCCAAATAAAATTTTTTATTATAAAAAATCCCACAGTATTATAAATCTAACAAATTTATCATTCGTTAAATTTTAATACGAAATCATGAACTAGTACTTTTGTGACAAACTAAGGATAAAATCCTAAATCGGTACATCCATTAACTGTTATGTATTATTCAATTTAGTAGTTTGACGATAAGATTTAACGAAAATTAAGAGATAATAAATTTGTCACAAATATACTAGTTTGGAGTTTAATTTGAGCTAAATTTGTCATAGATATACTAATTTAGGGTTTTTTGTTATATTAATCCTTTATTGTATTATTCAAAGAGTAGAGAGAGAGAGAGAGAGAGAGTTGAAGAGGGACCCTCTTTGTAGCAAAACCTCTAAGTGCATACATTGAGATTCTCGTCTTCGTGAAATCCGTACTCTACTACGCTGAAAGGACAAGCAGATGTGGCCACAAAGTAAATATTAGTTTTGCATGGCTAATATATCTTACGGTCAGAGAGATTCTGACAGCATATGTAGGAGTTTCGTCTCCTGCGAAGTTGGGGACGTCAGTGTCACGGACTAAAAAATGGATGATTTGTGTCCGAAGCATTAACTGGATTAGCCTAATTAAATTTCAAAAGCGGGTTTCTTAATGGCAGTTCCAAACCCAACTCAAATAAGTATATGCGATTTTGATCCCCATCCAGATACCTTGAAATATAACTTTTCTTCCACAATAATTTTCGCATAGAAGTACTCTTAGTACACAAAATAAGTGAAAATCATTTCGAGCCCTATTACGACCACAATGATAATGTTTTGTACGTTTTAGATTCAAGATAAGGAGAGCCGGGTTTATTATAAAGGAATTAGGGTCTTTGATTAGATGACATCATGGATTCGAGACTGATAATACCTGCTTATAAAGATGAAAAATATAGAATGATCGGATTTGCACCTCATATCTGCCAAACATCCCACCGGAAAATATCCCTCCCCGCCATCACTTGCACCCTCCACTTTTGACCACCGTCTACCGCTTCTCCAGCATAACATATGAAGCCCACGGCAAGACACCTAATAGTTTCAAAATAGGTTAGCCAAAAGCAAATAAGAGAGTAAGGTAGATATCCTCATACTATAATATTAACGGAATGTTTAAGAAAATGAAGAACAGATTTTGCCTAAAGGGATGCTCAAGTGGTAAGCTTGTTTATCCTCCTCGTTTAGTTCTAGTTCAAATCACCACACTTTCAAATTCTCTTGAGACTACCCTGGAAGCAGAAAAGTGTGCATTTGTGATAATTACCACATATGGATGGGACGGGAGGACTATTGTATCGGTGGAGATTAATCGGGTGCTAAAAAGGTCCCAGCTATCCTGATATAAATATAACAAAAGAAAAATGAAGTGTAACTTTTTCCTAAGTCCAATGCACCAAGACTCAAATATTTAAATGTGTGAAAGACTATTATTAAATTGGCCTAGAGAATCTTGATTTGGAACTTCTTGATGATTAGAGAGAATGAGGCTCATCTGATAGAGATATTTTCGCGTGACCATGCATATGCATGAAACTTTGCGAGTTTGAAGCAAATACGTCTCCTTTTCTAACTCATGCATTAGGCTTCTCCTGTTGTCGTGAATGGTGGCGAAGAACATTTTCACGCTGCGCGATCGGCCGATGCTAATGGCTGCTGCTCACAAGATGACTTACCACGTTTGGCGGCTCTGGTGTTTTTTCTTCCTGTTTTGGAGGCCACAAAATGGGATCTTTTATATGTCTTCTGGTAATCAAATCCTCCTTGCCCGATTGCTTTTAGCTTTGATCTTTGGGACTCTGCCTGTCATTTACATCTCGAAAGATAAATATAAAATATCAATTATTTCATGAAGTATTTGCTGTCTTTTGAAGGCGTGATGGCAACTGGATTAGTCCATTAATTAATTCCATTTACAGCCTTATTTTACTCAACATATCCACATATGACTATTTACTGGCGATACATTAAATAAGAATGATCTCATTGACATGTCCACCTATGAATGCCTCTAGGTGGATTTTGCAGGTGAAATAAATTAATGGATTACAGCTTAATCCACGCAACGTATCCAAAGGATTAGAACCTTTGAAGTAAAATGACCAAAATGCCCATAATTTTTAAGAGAAATAGCTTAACCCCCCCCACAAAAATCCTCTTTGCCTCCCTTTCCACAACCACTACAAACCAAATACAAGGCTATTAGATTTGGAAGATTTGGAATCTTATCTGTAGAAGTTAAAAGATTTATAATCTTATTGTATGTATCTCTTTTCTTACAAGTAAATCTTTTAGAATGTATTTTTGGGTAAATAAATACCCACCTATGTTTAATGGAAACACAACAACAATTTCTATTTCAACATGGTATTACAGCTATCTAAGGGCTAACACCCCTTTTCAATCCTAGGTTTCTTCTTCTATTTTTTCCCTTCCAAGGGTGGTTGGTATGGCTCTAGATCTTGCCACCGCCACCTTCATAACTCCCATTACAAACCCCTCTTCTACACTTCCTCCATTCAGATCTGCTCACCACTTCTTTTCTCTATGTCTCATAGCATCTAATTACTTGCTATGGAAAGCATAGGTTATCCTGTTTCTCAAGGGACAAAACCTCTATGGCCATGTTGATGGAACCGCAACTTGTCCCTCCGATGCAACCCAAGCAGCTCTCTGGCAATAGCAAGATGCTTCCACCATGAGTCTTCTAATTGTATTCCTCTCAGATTCGGTTTTACCTCTTATTGTTGGTACACAAACTAATAAAGCCATATGGGATGCTCTCAATGCCTGATTTGGCTCAACTTTCGCTATGCATATGCTCTCTCTTCATCTCAGTCTTCAACGTTTGCAATAGAAACATTACAAATTAGTTATTGATTTCCTCCAACATGCTAAATCCATTACTGATGGGATGGGTGTAGTAAAGTCAGATGTTTACTCTATTTTTCTTACTTTCCAAACTCTTGTCGAATGTCACTTTTCCCAAAAAAATAAAGGCTATTCTAGGGTGGGGAATTTTGTGCCCTCCCCTCATTTTTCTCAAAAATTGGTATTGCTCAACATGTTCATTTTGATGAAATGTGTTTTCCTTTCTCGGTCCATCACCTCATTCATCACTTCCTATGCCTATCCCATTATCATGGGCTTCGGCTCCTATTGGTGTTCCTCCTCCTACCAACACAATGAGATCACAGACTCCTCTACCAACTCTCCGAGCGTCCTCTACTACCGAGTCACCCATCTCCCCCGCCCTAAGAGCCAGGCCCCTCCATGACTTTTATCATTCCTGCTCATCATCCTCTCCACCACAACTATCGCCGCCCCCATCTAGGTCAACATGCACCCACATTATGAAACTTTACTCTTGTCCTCCTCAAATTAATACAACCACCGCCCCCCTCACCGAACCAACCTCATTCACCCAAGCCAACAAAATCCCTAAGTGGCGTGCATTTATGACTGATGAATTTAATGGCTTGTTAAAAATGGCTTGTTAAAAAATGGCACACATGATCTTTGGTCCCTCACAATTCCTCCATGAACTTTGTTGGGTATAAGTGGGTTTACAGAGTTAAGCGCAAAGTGGATGGTAGTCTTGAGTGCTATAAATCTCGCTTGGTCACTAAAGGTTTTCATCAGCAACAAGGCTTGGATTATACATAAACCTTTAGTCCAATTGTGAAAATTACCACTACTCGCTTTGTATTATCTCTTGTAGTCTCTTAAGGGTGGCAAGTGCGATGATTAGATGTGGAAAATGTTTTCCTACATGGGGTTCTTTCTGAAGAGGTGTACATGGAGCAGTCCTTTGGATTTGCAGACCCAACTCGTCGTGATTATGTTTGCAAGTTGCACTGTTCTCAATATGGTCTCAAGCAAGCTCCGAGAGCCTGGTTTCAACTACTTTCATAGTTTTTCCTTTACTTGGGAATCTCAGTGTTACAAATAGATCCCTCATTGTTTATCTATTGAAGATGCACTAATATCATTTATTTTTTTTTTATTTATGTTGATAACATTCTAGTTACAAGTAATGTTTCTTCTACTATTAGTGCAAATTTACAGAAATTATTTGCAGATTTCTCAATTAAGGATCTTAGTTCACTCCACTTCTTCCTTGGGATAGAGGTTGTCTCTCACACTAACAAGTTACTTCTCTCTCAAGAACGTTATATTGACGATCTTCTTTACTGGCTTGGGATGTCTAAGTTCAAGCCTATCCAAAATCCTATGGCCATGACTACAAAACCATCTAAGAGAGGGGGTGTTCTAATATATAATCCTACTTTATATGGGTCTATAGTCGGTGCCCTACAATATGTGATATTGACACGACCTGATTTCTCCTTTTTTTATTAATAAAGCTTGTCAATTCATGCATGCATTGACTGAAGACCACTGGCAAATGGTGAAACATATCTTGCGCTATCTCAAGCATACAAGGTTATTTGGTTTGCTTCTTTCTCAATCCAATAATACTTGCTTGCAAGCCTTTTCCGACGCAGATTGGGCTGATAGATCTAATGATAGGAAGTCAATCGGCAGGTATGCTATTTTTCTTGGTCCTAACTTGATCTCTTGGAGTTCCAAAAAACAATGAATTGTAGTGCACTCTTCCACAGAGTCTAAGGCCCCATTTGGTTCGGCATTTAGAAGGGGCTTTTGGCCTCTAAGGGGTTTGGGCAAAAGTGGGTGGTGTTTAGTTCAATATTTTGGGGACTTTGGGGAGATGCAATTGCATCTCCAAGGGGCTTCAAGGGGCTTTAGGGGAATGGAGAGTCCAAGGTGCATTTGAGATTAGCATTTTTGGAATGCTGGGACTTTGTTTAATGAAAATATGTCAGTTGCCAATTTTACCCTCGCTTATTAACCGAAATCCGTTTTTGCCCTTTTCTAAAGAAAACCCTAAAAGCCTCCCGTACCCTCACGCCTCCTCTCCTCTGCACTCTCACGACTCTTCTCCTCTGCACTCTCACACGTCCTCTCCTCTGCACTCTCACGACTCCTCTCCTTTGCACTCTCACGCCTCTCTCAATCGTCCCTCATCGTCTCCTTCGCGAGCTGCTATCCGGTGTCCATCCGAGATCAACCATCCCAACCTTGAAGATCACCTCTCGTCGTTCTGCTCTCACGCTTGCGTCGCGCTTGTAATAGGGCAATTGGGTAAGCTCGGAAGCTTCGATTCCATCGCTCGTTTGTTCGATTCGCGGTCACCACTGAAGATTCCGCCGTCGTCCCTCGCCGTTCTGCTCTCGCACTCGCCTCTCTAGGTAAGATTCCTCAGTGTCGCCGCCTTACGATGCTGCGGCCTCAGGTTGGCTTCGGTTCGCCCTTTGTGTTTCGGTCAATCGCCAACTATCGAGTTTTGTTCGCTTTCGCACTTAGTTCAATCCGAACCTTTCGTTGCTTGTTCGGGGCGGGCTGAACCAAACCGGCTTTGCTTGGTCCCCTCCATCGGCTGAACCAAACCGACTTATTTAGAATTCATCCATTTTCTCCAGTAAGAGTGAAAAGATTCTTGTTAGTTGTAAGTTTGTTTGTAAAAGTATTTGGGGATGAAGAAAGTAACATATTTTTGGCAGGAAAGATGAAATTTCTGTGCCACATATATGAATCAGTCAGCATCTAGACTCACAGGGAATTTGGAATTGGAATATTGAAACAGAAGCACAGTATTTAATGTGCTCCATTTTATGAGGAGGTCCTGCTCTCCACGTTCAAACTGATAAACTCCTTTATCTTCACCGAGAGAAAGTAATTGCTCTCAATTGGTCTATCATGCATAAAGATTAGCACTCTGATTCTCGAGTTTCAATAGATTTCATGAATAGCTAGTGATGTTTGGATGATATTGGCAAAAGGGAATGGATGGAAAACAGTTGTTATTCGGTTTTTATCGATCTCTTATCTATTACCATAAGTTTGTTTATTGAATGTATCTCAAATCTTATTTTACGAATATAATTTCATGTCCTTGCTGCTAATGTTATTGCTTTGGTTTGGAATGCGATTTTATCGTTCAAAGCTCATAAAGAGATTCTTCCTAAATAGGTACATACTTCCTGGCTGCTTATTGCATTTTGTAGGGATCTCTTAAGTTTTGCTATGTATCATCCAAGTTTTATTGTTTTGAGTTTTTAATTAGAAGTTTACATTGGTAGAGGATATCTGGCTTTTGAATAGCAATTCAGCATCTAAGGCCCTGCATGGTAATGTTCTGAAAAGTGTTCTGGAACAGATTTTTTTTTTTCTGTTCGGGAACAAAAAAAAGAAAGAAACGCGTTTGGTTGCGTTTTTTTTTTTTTTTTTTGTTCCCGGAACAAAATTGGAGCATAAAAAGAAACACAAAAAGTTACTTCTTGTTCTAGAAACAATTTTGAAGAAACACTTCCATCTTCTCTCTCCTCTTTTCTTCTTCTTTTCTTCTTTTTCCTTTGGCCGTCGCCGGCCTCGGCCATAGCCGGCGACCGGCCGTCGAGGGCCGGTGACGCCGTCGAGGGTCGGCGACCTCGCCGGAGCGTCGTCGGCCCCCGGCGAGGCCGAGCTCCTCGCGTCGCCGGCTCTGGGAGAGGCCGACCTCGCCCAGCCAAGGCGAGGCTTGGCCTCGCCCAACCACGGCGAGGCTCGGCCTCGCCAGGGGCCGGCGAGCCTCGCCGTGGCTGGGCGAGGCTGCCGGCCCCGTCGGCCGGTCGCCGGAGGCCGGGACCGGCCAAAAGAAGAAAAAATAAAAAAGAAAGGAAAAAATGAAAAATAAAATAAAAGAAACAAAAAAAGAATAAAATTTACCAAACGTGTTTCTATTCATTTTTTATTCCCGGAGCAAACGTTACCAAACGCGTTCTTTTGTTCAAAAACCGTTCCCCGGAACAGAAACACTTTTTTTTTTTTTTATTTCTGTTCCCTAGAACAAAAAAAGAACAAGAACATTACCATGCAGGGCCTAAGACTATTGTTGACACCTAATTTTAGCAAATCTAGGAAAATAAAGAAAATAAAATTGCATTTTGAACAAAATCTTATGTTTAGAAGTTTGAAAGTTTCCAATTTTATGTTTTTCTTTTCTTGCAAGTAAACCTTCTATTATATACTTTTGGGTATATAAATACCCACCTACAATTAATGGAAACACAACAACAATTTCTGTTTCAACAACCACCACACCCCGTCGCGCCTAACATTGAGGCATGACTGCACTCGCTCGCCATGCGACCATCCCTCCCTCTCATCACCATCGCCATCGCTTGGTCGATCATTCTCGTTCTCTCTCCCCCTTCCCTCGGCCATCTAGGTTTGAAGGTTGATAGCTCGCTCGCTGAGCGGCGGCGGCAAGAGAGGTCAAGATCATCGTGCAAAATGGCGATGCCAACCTCATACAACCCCACGCTAGGGCAGCCTTAAATTAGAGGTCACGACCTCCCCTGTGACCTGATTTGGCTGCACACACTTGCATGTGCCGCAAAGATCCAAGGAATCTGGATAAATATGTAGAATATGATTTTTTTTTTTTAAATGTTCGATTGTTTCTCAAGTATAGTACCACAAATTTCAATAAAAATTACGGCTTTATAGAAGATCGATCCCCATTTTCTTCTACAATGCCCTAGAAGCACCCATGAAGAAGCAATCATTAACTTAATTGTTTCTTGAAAAGTGGCTTTAGTACTCGTTTTAATTCACATTTAACTACGCTTTAGAGCTCCTCCACACCAGCAATTTGGACTGATTGGTCCATTAGAAATATGGTTTTGTTAACAGATGCCATCGTAATATTTATCAAACATACTTAATAAGCAAATATTCAAGTTTTTAAATATTAATCGAACATCATGAGAATAGTGAACACATGGGAAAATGCAAATATTTATTTGTATTGACACGTGATTAATGTTTTTCAAGGATATGTAATTGACTTCGATTATGCAACATGTTTTTTCCCCTTACTTAATAATCTTCCTTTCTCTTTTCTTTTGCTTTTTTAACTTATGTCTAATTGTTTAAATAGGTGCATCTGCATGGATGGTGCAAGGGAAAAGATTATCTCCTCCTGGTCTATAAATTCATTCTTCGAAGCGAACAATGGCGACATCTTAAATTGGGACCGGCATTCAAGATCATGAAAGGCGTAGCTTTCGAGCTGCTTTACCTGCACGAAGAGTGGGAACAAGTGGTGGTACGTAGGGACGTGAAGGCGAGCGACATCCCTCTTAATTCCAACACGAACGTGAAACTGGGCGACCTCGGGCTTGCTCTGTTGGACGCAAATTGCGTAACCCCAAGATCTCCATAACTAGAACAAGAACATACATAATTGAGTAGAAAGATTAACGCACCTGTTTTGGGATCCATTGTTCTTGAAGCGGAAGCAGAAACACAATGTTCCATGCGTAAGTCTTTCTCCTCTATTGCCCTCCATATCACTGGCTCAATGAGGCGGCCCCCTCACGTGTAGCATTAGGTAAACGCCCATTAGGTGAGGATACATGTGAGAATTAGAGTTAGAGGAGAGACTTGAGTACTATTTATAGAGTTTCCAACCATGCCCCCTCATTACGGGCTAGGCTCAACTCGGCCCACACTAGCCAGCCCATATTAGACTAATTAAGAAACATTCTATCTCACCTTAGACCAACTCTGTTTTACAGTAACCGTAAAAACAGTAAATTACAATATCAATTAATTTAGTCCACATTAGGAAAACTCTTACATTCTCTCACTTGGACTATATTAATTGAAATCGTACTATATGTGCGCACATTTGGTTCAGAGATAATTCTTAATAGTCAATCATATTCCATAAAGTCTTAAACACCGAATCATGGCGGTAATTGCATGTATACACACAGAGCCTTCAATGGTTACGAATGTTCTCAACTTTATTGACATGGATTCAATATGGTAGTGTGTCAAATGGATAACATCTCTCATAGAGAGATCCCATTTGTCAATTACCATTCTCTTACCTTAGGTGTTACAAAAACTTGTGCCACTAGAGAATACTTTATGGTTCCAATGAACCTACATATGTTTTGTCCTTATGGTTAACCTTTCTTTATGTATCACAAAACATATGCACAAGGCTAATAACCGGATGCCAGGATGCCCCTAGCCTTCACTCAAGGTTTATACAATCCCTTGAGACTTTATCAATATGTATTCAACATAATAACAACACATTCAAAAATATTTTATTAAATGCAAAAGTTGATACATATCAAACCGTTACAAAGTGTAATGAACACAGATGAAACCTTTATCAGAGTAAAGCCAAAATAGCTCCCACTAAACAACAGCATCTCATGATGCTCCTAGGCCCATGCTAATGACATGTCGTTCAAATACACATGGGCGTAGGCCTTTAATCAGTGGATCTGCAACCATATCATCCGTGAAAATATGTTATATTATTACGTCACATTTCTGTATCGTTTCCTTTTGGTCAAAAATTTTGACCACCATATATTTAGACCCATTGAGACCTCTGTTGTAAATAAATAATACTACAACTTTGTTATCTCAATACAACCATATGGATCTATCCATAAAATTAAAACGATCAACTCCATCATGAGGTTTTGGAGCCTAATAGCCCAAGTAACAGCCTAAAAGAATGTTATTAACACTACTTACATAGTAGAAGATAACATAGAATTTTATTTATTGCACTTCCTGCTAACATAAATATGTATTCCGTTATTGATTTTATGTCATCCTAACAGCTAGCAAAGTTTACATCTAAATACCATACTAGCTGCAAGAATTGAACATGTCTGTAAATTAGCATATAATCTCTTATCTTATTTAAGTACCTTAAAATCTTATTAGCAGCAATCCAGTGATCGCATCCTGGATTTGACTGATATCTTCTTAGAAGTCCCGTCACAAAGATGATATTTAGTCTAGTGCAAATTCGAGCATACATTATACTTTTAAGTGCACTGACACAAGGTACACCACTTAATTAGATTTTCTCAATATCTAAATAAGGACAATGTGATGATTCAGTCCATCACACTTAACAACAGGAGCAATTCCTAGCTTGCAATGATGTATATTGAATATTTCCAATATACAATCAACAAATGTCCTCCAAGAAAATCTAATATAATATGGCAAAAACAATCCTTCCAGACCTTAGTACAAAGGATATAAGATGTATCAAGGTTACAACTTGTAAGCAAAATATCATATACAAAGAGTATGAGAAAAAACAAATTTCCTCCCACTGACCTTGCAGTATATTGAATTACTTTGTTCCCAATTGAATAAGATAACAATACTATGAAACTTTAATAATATTGTCTGGAAACTTGCTTAAGGCCATAAATTAGAACTTTTTAGTCTATACACAAGTTTACTTGAATCTGCTGCAAAATCATCTAGTTACACTATATAGATTTTGTATTTATTTGGCGTAACTTCATATCAAAATAAATTATTAATGTCACGTTCACTCTGAAAGAACTTTAAAAATAGTAGAAAGAAATATTTATTTCTTCACTATTAACTATCCACCCCTTTTAGAGTAAAAACTTTAGCTACCAATTTGGCTTTAAATTTCACAATCTTTTTGTGAAATTCTTTCAGTTTTGTACGCCAATTTGCAACTAATGAACTTATGGTCTTTAGGCAAGTAAGTTAGTTTCCAAATACTATGATGTTTCATAGATTGTATATCGTTTTTTATGGCATTTAATCACATACTTGATTGAGAACAAGAAACGACATTTATAAATATGCTACTACATCAACCATATAGTGGATATTGCAGTCATGCTCTCACAAATAGACTATATAATTTAATGGAATAACTGATTGTCTTTCCCTAACAAATCTTCAGAGTAAAGTTACCACCATTTCATTTTATACTTGAGATGTTTGAAAAAATTTCATCATAAATATATCAAAAATAGTAACTTGAACCTCAACAAGTTTAGTTTATGGTATATGAGATTCTACAATTATCTGTACCACAATTGTCTATATAGGCAAAGACAAAGACACGGTGATCTTCCATTGCACTACTATCCTTAATAGTTTGAGAGCAACTATCCTCTACAATTACGTTGAACTGTAAAAACTTTACAGTATGTGATTCTATAATACTTGTACATTTTTTAGGGTCATAAAATTAATACCCCTTCGAACAATCAGAATAAGATACAAAATAATTCCAAGTTGATCTAAATTCCAACATACTTAATATTGAATTAGATAACCTCACTTCTGCATGACACCTCTAAATTTAATATGATTCAAGTAATTTATGTCTAGTCTATAACTCAAAATAAGTTTATGAAATAACTTTGATAAGAAACACCTTTTGTATGTGAAAATGTTGCTTTCAAAATATCAGCCCACAAAAGATCAGATAAATTAGTCTTACTAATCATACTCATCACCATGTTCAATATGATGCATTTACGCCTTTTGGCCAAATCTTTTTATCAGGATTTTCAGGTATAGTAATTAAATTACCACCCTAGAATCTACCAAGTATTTGACAAATGACTCTTTAAGTTATTTCGCATTGTCATACTTGCCAAAATACTCACGGTCACTGTTAAGCCTGACAACTTTTTAAGACTAATTGTAATTGTTTTATTCTTTATCTCAGTCATTTTCCTTAAAAAGAAAACTTTCGAAAATAACTTTTTAATCATATACGAGATGTATATGTCATTAGGACTTAAACACAATCTTTGCAGATGTGTCCTAATTTCAATATCAGACAAGACATAATCTCAAGCAACTAAGGCTTCCATCATCTTATAGTAGTGCAGTCCGCAAGCAAATCTCTTTTCAAGTGCTCCATAATGGAACGCTTCATGGACAGTAAGCAAATTCTATTGCTATTTTCTCAAGCAGCAAATCATATGTCCACTATTTAAAATTTGAAGCAATAAAAACCTCAATAATAATGAAGTTATTAATTACAGAAAATGTGACTGAAAACCAAGCAATATATATAATTAGCATCATGTGAGTACCGTGTAACTTGACGTACAAGCACACATCCAGAGAGTTACACACATAATCATATAATCACCTTTGGGCAGAATACATGACATGCAGTTGTACACTCTCCACATGATAGCGGTTATGAGAATATATTCCAATTCTTCATGAATTCATCACCTTTAGGCATATGAATCACTAGAATTAGTCACTCCTCCACCACACTATCATGTATCCCTCCATGAACTAATACACAATCACCTTCTTTGGGAGTATGACTACGCATTAGACCAGGAGATATCCCAATCATCATATAAGACCGAAATTTCTCAAACCCAACCAAGCGTGCCACTTTGGCGGTCACTACTTAATTGAATCATTAAAATTCTCTCATATCAGGAATATAAACTTTACTCCTCACATACACCATATACATGTGATTTTAACTTTAGTGATAGGGGCATTATATCACCAAAATCACATATCATGCTAATTACATTGCTTTATTCATTAATCCTCTTTGAAGAAATTGATGGTAAGAGACACATCTGTGCTCACAAAAGTGGAAAGTTTTCTCAAGTTGAAATGCATTACCACTCTACTTTTAAAGAAATCTTGGCAGTAAAAAATGGAATAAAAAAGTTCGAGTTTCATCTCATCGGCCATCACTTCCTGATAGAATTAGACATGGCATCTTTTCCTCAGATGACCAAGTTTAAACAAAAACAGATCCTAAATTCTCAACTGCTTCGATGGGCTGAATGGTTCTCAAAATACTCTTTTGAAACCAAACATATTCTTGGAAAGAAGAATGTGCTTGCTAACTTCCTATCAAGACCAAAGGCACCAGCCGAAATCAACATATACATCAAGAGGCCTGCCTTCCACATGCTCAATCATGGCGTAAAATACAAGATTAAGAAGATCAAAGATTTGCAAAGTTAGAAATACCCTCAGGAGATTATTTAGCAAATCCAGAACGACAGTCTTGCTGAGAACCTGGAAGACCTTATGTGGCAATGCCACACAGACCTATTCAGATTTAATGGAGGTTCGATTCTTTATCCTTTTGGATTAAATTCACACATATATATAAATATATATAGCGAACCTGAAAGATAGAATCCTAATGAGATCACTGATGACAACAACACAAGAAACTTCTCATAACATAGAAGCAAGCATCTCTTGTGCACCCCAATTATTGATTACTAGAACAACATTAAAAGAATGCCGATCTAAAATATCTCTAACAAATTAACATTAATAGTAATACATGGTATACCAAATCGACAAGTTTGATAACTGATCCATTATCACTCATGAGTTCATAAGGCAAAAAATAACTCCAAGGCCAACAACTGATTTATTAGCCAATTTTTAAGTAAGAAATTATCATTGTAATCAACCAGTGGCCTATTAATTGAGTCAAACCAGAGAACCAAATATCTAAAATTTAACAGTAGATATTATTGCTCTGCGTAAATGTTGTCATACTCTTTAACCATAAAAATATTTAACTTGATAGACATTAACAAGTGACCAGATGAGTTCATGTACAATATGCAGTAACTTAATTGACATGCATTACCCATATTCAGCAGATATGTTAATCAGTATAATCAGTTTGGTTACAAATTCTTAAGACGTCCATCATTCAAAGAATACCAGTGTGTAAATGAGTATGTTTAAACAACAAAAATTTTATAATCAATACATAGCTCAATAAGTATCCCATAATGGTTGTATCTCATTAAGCCAGCTTCAGTTCACAATAAAGTTTAATTTTTATTGATGAATCACACCATTATAATGTTTATGTGATAACATACCTGTAACCCAACACTTATATTTCCAAAATCACATAAAATATAAGAAAAAATACGCAAAAATATACTAAAAATACACTTATTTAGGGTTCCGTATATATTTTCACATCCATAAAATTATCAAACGTGTAAAATAAATACACCACGACGTTGAGGATGATCATACGAACCTAACGCTACCATCCACGCGCCGAACGGAGGCTCCACGCGCCCACACGCGCCGCCTGAGTGCGCGGTGCGTGGAGCTCACGCGTGGCGCACGTTCGACGCCCAGGCGGCGCGTGGCCACGCATGGGGGCACGTGCGGCCTCCTCTGACGATGCGCCGCCGACCGTCTTGCTCGTCTCATCGAGCCCAATCCGAATTTATGATTTAATTTTATTTTTATTGAACAAAAAATCACGAAAATCACAAATTAGGGCACAAATATTATGCGTTCGAGTTCCAGGGTTATGGTTGCTCTGATACCACATGTTGGACGCAAATTGCGTAACCCCAAGATCTCCATAACTAAAACAATAACATGCATAATTGAGTAGAAAGATTAATGTACCTGTTTTGGGATCTATTATTCTTGAAGCGGAAGCGGAAACACAATGTTCCACGCGTAAGTCCTTCTCCTCTATTGTCCTCCATATCACTGGCTCAATAAGGCGGCCCCCTCACGTGTAGCGTTAGGTAAACGCCCCTTAGGTGATGATACATGTTAGAATTATGGTTAGAGGAGAGACTTAAGCACTATTTATAGAGTTTCCAACCAGGCCCCCTCATTACGGGCCAGGCTCAACTTGGCCCACACTAGCTAGCCCATATTAGATTAATTAAGAAACCTTCTATCTCACCTTAGACCAATCATATTTTACGGTAATCGTAAAAACAGTAAATTACAATATCAATTAATTTAGTCAACATTAGGAAAACTCTTACATGCTCGACTCTATGACTATGGGAAGAACCCCTCCACGACCAACGTCATGGGCAAGTTGGGGTACATGGCATCCGAATTGTCACACACGGGTAAGGCAACAGGCGCAATACGACATGTACTCATTCGGATTTCTGATGCTGGAAGTAGCATGCGGGAGGAGGCCCATCGACCAAACCGCGTCGTCAGATCGGATCCTGTTGGCTGATTGGGTGAAAAAGTGTTGGTCGGATGGTTCTATAGTTGAAGCTGCTGATGGAAAACTGCAAAGATGCTCTGTGGTCGAGGAGGTGGAGTTGGTGCAAAAGCTCGGAGAGTTTTGTGCACAAAAGGCGCCGGAGGCCACGCCGAGTTCGAGGCGAGTGACTGGTCTTCTATACGGAAGGGTTGCTTTCCCCAGCGAAAAAGGTCGGTCAAATGTGTACTTATCTAGAACAGCTGAAAAAGTAAGAACCTCGGCTGTCTGTTCAATTGATGTAACTAAGAACATAAAATAGTTGCACACACGATTTTCAGGGTTTGTGCACCATAGATATGTATGTGATCCCACGTTACCAATTTTCGGATAGCTGTTCTAGTAGATTGGTTTTTTGGCAAATCTCAAATTAGCAACAGTGCATTTTGGTATCCTGTGGATGTGCATGAGCCGCGACCACAGCAAATAATGCCGTGCTGTCGACGGGCTCGGGTGGCACTGCCTGCAACAATGCCGATGTCACGGTGAGCAATGTTGAGCGTCTGATGATGACGTGTTTTTCGCTTTCGATTTGTTGCACATTAATCTTATAGACCAGTTCTAGCGGGCATGATGTTCGATGTTACTGTCTGCACACTTTGGGTTTTTCTCAACCTATTCGTCATGCCCTCGTCTGGGCTCCATCTCACTTTGAGAATGGACTGGGCCTTGCTTCGGTCCCTCTTTCTTTTCCATTCCCGTGATATTAAACTTACCTTGCCATTAGTTAAACATTGGGTCTTATTTTGAATTTTTCAAGCCAAAACTGGTAGCATGTTTCTATAGAGAGATGACATCTTCGTCATTGATGGATGTGAATCCACGGAAGTTTGACATTCCAAAGATTTTATACGTGATTGATCTTGATTTGTGGCTTGATCTCATGTAAAATATAAATCAGGAGAAAAAAAAAAGGAAATTTGAATTTAAAATAGAGCCCTACTAAACATTTTTTTATTTGGTGATAAGGGTGACTTGCAAGTGCACTTGTTTTATGGAAAATGAATGGTCTTAAGAAGAGGACCCTACCCCATTCTCGAACCTTATGTCGAGCTCTCCCTTGCCTGCATTTCCTTTCGACAGGGCCATAGAAATGTCTCCACTTGTTGCCAACAGTCCTTCTTCGGAATTCTACTAAAAACTATCTTCATTATTGACTACAATGCATGTCTAAATATTTTTATGGACAACAACATTTATTTTTGTAAGGGTTTAAGCGATAATTTTTAGAAAATTATGTGTTAAAAAATTATATTTGTCAAACAAATTGAGTTTTAACAAAGTTACCCTTTTTGCCATTTAAAAGTCCTAACATTATCCCAGTGGATAATTTATTGCAAATTGATTACCAAAGCATTTTTATATCTACAACACGAGTTAATTTGGCAGGTCACTTCGTTTAGATTGACTTCCACTTCTTATTTTTTTTGCTTAATCAAAATCTTGCGTCTCACGCACAATTTACATTTTTTATATCTAAAATTTGTGAAACTTTGATAACACACGAATATCAACAAGTAGGGTCACACATAATTTATCATAGTTTTCCTAAACTTGAATAATAATTTGTATTTTGACAGGAAAGTATAAAAAAAAAGTACTTTTTCCTTTTACTTAAGTGTAATTAAGCAGTCTCTTCAGAGAATTCAAAGTACAATTAATCACATATTTTAAGTTAAAAATAATGCTTAACCGTCGAACTTACATTAAATTTGGCATAATAAAAAAAAAATTGTTTTGCCATAATATGTATCTATATGATACATTTGTTTCCACCTCCCAAATATGCGATATGAGGAGAGTCTCCTAGATGACACGGACAAAGCGCATTACATTATCAACAAGTGAAAATAATTTTAAAAACTCCTCAATACTGACAAACAACAACATATCAAAGGTCAATGGTGGTGGAATTGAGGACCTCCGCAATGGTCAAACGGTGTCCGCATGGCTACGACCTTAGACCCTTTCAATGTTTACATTTTCCTTCTTTTTTCCTCGTTTTAACGTCATTTTCCATGATTTTACACATTGATTAGGGAGAGCGCAAGAAAAGGAGAACGACGCGGCACCTAAAATATCTGTCCAAAAAAAACATAAGTCGACTGAGAAGATATGGAACAAGTCAAAGCAATTCCTATAGAATATTGATGACTATTACGTATTTAAAAAATCAAAACCAAAATTGACCCATTTTCTAAGATATGGTATCTTTTGCGTTACCAAGAGATGACAATGCCTGAGGAGAGACAAGTAGAAGGTTTGTATAAGCAATCTCTTGCTGTGGAGGGTCCATGGACATATGTTATTATATGACCCTGGTCCAGGCTGAGCTGTAGACTTCTTATTCTATTTTACTTCTCTTATAGTTTTATATATTCATGGTGTAATCGAGACCTAATCAGGAAAATGTCTTGATGTGCTGCGCGAGGCTAATAAAGTCTTGCGATCTTGAGACGTGCGTGAATCTGGACCACATTTCTCCAAATTTGAGCATTGGGAATAGCTTTTACTCAATTATTTAGTGTTGGCCAAAGATGGCTCCTAATGTTAGGACATGAGAATAAGTTTTTAATCAACCCTAGTCAATTCAGAGAAAGAGAGAAAGAGATGGATTGATTGATTTATGTCACGAAGAGAATTAAGCAAGCTTTCCTCTATAGTGATTGTACGAGATTTCTCTTCAAAAATTATTTTAAGAGATGATGCCGACATAATGCCACTTTTTAATTTTGTATTTCTTTAATGAATATTAACTCATAAAAGTAGGGTTTATATTAGATTGTTGAAATCCCGAGATATACGAAACACGTAACTTAAAAGAAGTGAATGTGATGGAACACAACACAAGCATTTAACCCTAATAAACTAATGATCCTCCCTTAATTGGTAATTAACGGCTCGTGTTCGAAAGAGCTGCGAGCCTCCGAAGCAAGTCCAATGCACGACTTCTTGTGTGAAATGGTACATTGGAAAGCAACGTCAAGATTGAATTCAATAATTTGGGATAGAAAATATGCAAGAGGCAAATAGGTAAGTGGCTACTTCCAAATGGGTCCCACCCTATGTTTGAAGAAGAGACATGTTTATACCTTTGACATGAAAATATATATATTTATATTATCATTATGGGGTTGTCAATTTCAATAATGTGTGCTCTTTCGGCCTTGCATACGTTACCAAGGCTGCCGCTCAATCATTTTTTTATTTTTTGGTGCGGAATTTTCTTCTTCATCCCTCTCTAGGGGCGATAAACGATGCAAATTACCCAAGGGATTAAAGACTGGAAGTTGGACCATGCCACCCTAAAGAAAAACAAATTAAATTTTAAATAAATTTCTTTTTTAGTTCTATTTTTCTCTATCTCCGGTCCCCCCCGGTTTTTAGGGTAAACCATGATGGTATATAAAGATTTTCCAATAAAAAGGTGGGACATTCTTTGTACCTTTGGAAATTTAATAGTATTTTATTCGATTCAATTTCAAATCTTGTTCTTAATCTTAATGGTTCGAATATATTGAAGTGGATAAAAGCCATTCATGTAATTAAGTAGTTGTAGTAAAATAGCATCAAATGAGATTTGAGCAAAAATCATATTGCATCATCAAATTGGATCGAGAATTAGAGCAAATCGGGTTTTATTTTCATAACAAGCCTTCCAACGAAATAACATGGCATCAATGCTATTATGTGCTACTTTGGTGTACAATACTTATATCAACATCATAAGCTCTTTTAGTCTATTTGTATTTAAAAGAAATAGAAAGGCAAGTCAACTTGTAAGTTTCCTTTTTCCATCTAACCGGATCCGGATCTTTTACACCCATTCGTAGTCCCATCATCTGTCTTCATTATGAAATCATGACACGTTCTTTTTTTCACCTGGGCCTAACCATATATGAATAAATCTCTCACCCTCTCTCCTCCCGCCCCCCTAGTCTAAGCTTTTACTAGCCTTTCAACTAGGTGCAATATGTTGACAGCCGGTTGAAAGGCTTAAGTGGAGCTCTGCCAACATAGCAGTGTGCTCTCATTTGAATAAATAACCATAGTTTATTTGTTTTCAATTTATTAGCTCTTGTTATCTTTTACAAATTTTTATTTGTCTCTCTTACAAACCCCTTAAATATATCAATTCTTAAATTGAATTTACTAACCTTTATTTGTGTGACTTACCCGTTTTTCTTCCATTATGTTTCCAACTAAGTCATGGTATGTTGAGTCTCATTTGAGTTACTTACCGAATGTTTATTTGATTTTTCTAAAATAGTTTCCCAATTTTTCTATTGAATTACCAACTTTCATTTGCCTACTTACCAACCCATTGAATTTATCGTCTCTATTAAAAAATTACCAACCTTAATTGGAGTGATTACAAACTCTCATCTGATTGAGTTACAACGAATTTTGCGTTACTAACTCTTAATTGATTGACTGCCGAGCTTTATTTGATTTTTTTATAATAGCAAATTCTCTTACCTTCGATTAAAAAATTCTCATCATTTTCAAATTTACCCAAAAATTCTATGTAAATACCGTTCTTTATTTGAGAGAACTATCATTATTCTCCAGTTTTTTTTTTTTTTTTTTGGTCGGTTATTATTCTCCAGTTGAATTACCGGATTTATGGTTTCGGGTAATCAACTCTCATTTTTGTTGTTTATTACCAAGTTTATCTATTTTTGTTATTAATTTGTCAACATTTTTACTGAGTTACTACTTTAATCTGCTTCTCTTGCCCACCTTTTTAAATTTTAGTAGTCCTTGTAGAAATTATCAGCCTCAATTGTAGGGAATGATAACGATCTTCGATCAAGTTTTCAACTAATTATACATTACCAACTCCTATTAAAGAGTTAAAAATATTTATATGGTTTTCTTTAATACCAATCTTATCTTTGAGTGAATATATATTGAGTGAATATATATATATATATATATATATATATATATATATATATATATATATATATGTATGTATGTATGTATGTATGTATGTATGTTTATCGTTTATCAACTTTTATTTACAAAAGTTAGTATAAGGTTCTAATTTGGAAACTAACAAAAGGTTGTCGGTAAGTGCCAACATGTTATCAGTAAAAGTCACAGGCTAATTCTTTCTCTACCAGATTTTTGCTATTACAAATACTTTTTAAGCTAACCGGTATATAAAACAATCCAGTATTTTTTGACACGACGCGGAAACAGACCGACCTAGCTAACTGATGTCCCCGACATGACAAGTTTTATAGGTTCATCAGTCGTTTCTTTGAAATCCTAACATCCCTGTATCTGAATTTGACTTCACAGATTTGGCCAAAAAACTTTTGTCTTCAAATAAATCTAATCACATCAGTTCGTCTCACAGGGAACACGGCCTAGATTTATGAGCTCTTGCCCTAGTTGGAGGCGAACTGTTTCTATCGGAAATCGTTCTTCTAATGGTCACTTTAGAGTCGGTCTTCAAATTGCCATTTTAATTCGACCGGCAATGCGAGTGTATTTCCAATAGCGGGTGAACTACTTGAAGGGAAATAAAAGTAGGGATTGGCAAAGTTTAGACTTAGTAAGGAGCCATTATTACATGATACTTGCGCATGTAAGTCCAATGCACATGTACCCTTGAATCACATGAGTCGTACGTAATTCATACCTTATATAGCGAAGCATGTGAGTTTAGCTTACATGCATTGGAATCATGCCATAATTATCCCCTAGTAAAACCCATGCTGAAATAGACAGTCACATATGCCCGATGCACGAATCTAGATCAAACTTCTCATTACCTGTATAGGATAACTAAGCTTGATACTCCTATTTCTGCATCAATAGAGATAAATGAGTTAACTAAGAGCAATGTAATATATGTTGATATTGATCTGCAAAATTGATTTATCAAGTGATATGGCAGAATATAAGTGAGTGTTTAAAAACTAATTTGTAAGCCAATCTTAATAAACTTAGCATTTTCCTTAAATGAGTATTGGTTGTGTTTTCTCCAGTTTCAAATGACATAAACACGGATGGACTTAGGTAGTGAAATCCGCCCCCCCCCCTCCGGAACCCACCAACTAAATTTCTAATTCATGGATTAATCAGTTTAAGTTTTACATCCTCTTTAAGTTTGTCTCCATAATTTAAGAGAATAAGGCTGGTATGTTGTACTAGTGCAAGCCTGTTTGATAAAAACTCTATTCATTGTCAAATATAATTTAACTCTCACGCACAACAATATTTTTATATTTATGTAAATAAATTAGTTGCCTTCGTATGCAATTGAGATAGAAATTTCCCCAGGGAGTGAAACTTCAAGAGCCCGAAAAATTTCCCCAGGAGACATAAGTCTTTTTTTTTCCCGGAATATTTTTTTTTCACGTAAATCAATTTAAAATGCGAATGTGGTGAAAATAGAAAACAAAACATCATCATCAAAGCATTATGGATCGGATGGAAAACAATAACACTGAAGATGAGACACGAAAACCTTGTTAGAACTATTGGTATGTTTCATACCTTGGTTGATAAAAGAAAAATATTACCACCTCAACTACCCATTTGCCCTCGAGTCAAGATATTCTTTTAAGTTCAAACTTAGAAATTCTATGCGTGTATGACGCATCTAAGTAGATGGCATGCATCGAAATCATGATGTTATTCCATGGATGGCATGCAATAATGACATGCATAGAGCTATCCGGCAATATAGATGACAAGCGTTTGTCAATAGTTTATGACAAGGAGATGTTCACAAAGGACAGACATACTCATTCTCAAATAAAGGTAGATCCGCAATTATAGCTTCACGTACTCTCATGCAAATAATTAAACTACACTAAACAATTCATTTGCGATAGAAAAGTGGAATGCAGCCACTGTTGGGAGTTGACTTCGCAGGCCTATAAGAGCTGGAGTGAATCTTTTCAGAGAATATTAATTTTCTAATGAGAAAACCCCTTGTGTTGTCGCTAGAAGAATTCCTATTTATTGTGAATGTAAGTGCAGAAGGCCAACAAGGGTTTCAATGTAAAGGAGGTAGTACATTTGACCAAAACAATCAACTTCAAACTACTGAGGAACTAAGGATAACATTTTTATGTAGCAAGAAATATAAAATTTTTAGACTAATATCGGGGACGTGCTTCACGATTATATAAACATATACACTTCTCCATCTGCTACTTTAAGATTTTATATTGGACTTTCTAGTACAATGTCATAATCAAGTTCCACATCATTTACACCCTTGTATGATCGATTTCCAATTTGGTTTCTTTTTTTTTCTCCTCTCGATCCCTTATTTTCTATTCTACATAAAGCACACTTGCCCCATCATTCTTCATTCTTGCACATGAGAGGGGATATCAAGGAATATCTCGACTCGCTCAAATGCACGATTGTGATGAGGCATACTTCCAGTCTCTCTCTATCAAGTAAGTTAAACCTTTGGATTGGATATAATCACAGCAAACATTCAAATGTGCAAGTAAACTTGATATTTCAAGTTAATAGATTATGATCATGAGGGAGAAAAAAAGTCTAGACAAGATAAAGACTATGAATTGTTCTAAGAAATTTCTGCCGGGCTATATAATGTGATAATTAATTGCCTTTTCCATCTTGGTTTTATACAATGGGAGATAGATCTTTCTACGAAATTTATATGATAAAAAATAAAAGAAGAGGAGGAAAGGGCAATTTCCTGCGAACTTGAGCCAAGTGGTAGATGAAGAATGCTAAGGAGCTTGGGATCACACGAGAAACGAGTTCAGATGCATCTGCAAATGGTGAGGCACAATGTCACGATCTCGACAGCGTGAATCGAGTCGACCTATTTATTGTTCTCAAATTGCCGAAATCTCAAATTCAGAAGCAAAAAAGAGAAAAAGAAAAGAGACATTCAAGTGAGGAGAAGTTAGCCGGGACACCTGTGAATGACTTGGATTGAATAAAAGGGATGCAACACGAGTTAAGTGACGGTTTTATCCTGTAAAGCCGCTTTTTCGGTTCATCACTAAATACCAATGCCTCCACACGTGCAAAGAACGGGACAGGTCTCCTACAGCTGGTAAAAAGGCTTCCTTTTTCCTTGCCATAGTTCTAGAAAGTTATCGAATCAAATTATTGCGCACGCAGCATCGAAGGTGAACCTATGCAACATAACGAATAGCACAAATTATTAGGTACATCAAGCATTCTTCTTTCTCTCTCAGCTCTAATAATGTCGACATATTTAACGGTTTTCTGTTCACGTCATGACTTACCGGAAAATAAGTGCATCAGATAATGATTCTGTGATGTCTTATGACTGACGAGATTGTTGCTTAAGTTCGGTTCATAAAATTGACCATTTACACTTATAAAATTCGAAAGAGCTAGACGGAAACAGATCACACATTAACCGGCAATTAATATGCATGTTGGAAATAAACTTTCGACCCATCTTGAGATTGACCGGATGGTAAGGGCATTCCTACGCTTTTGGCTTAGGAATTGATGGTTGTTAGTTCGATTCCAACCTTGGAAAACTAACGATTAAGTGAGAGGTGGATTGTTGCGGTAATTCCCCTCTAGATAGCCGGGTCATTATAAGCATATACCTAGATAATCAAAAAAGAAACTTTCCATCGTCCCATTTAGATGGGTCCCTAAGAGCAATTTCTTGTGACTTTGGTCCCAGAATACATGATTTTCTTTAAAGAGACTAAGGAGTAAGGCTCACAATGTCGACACAATCTGTTTACCCAAAATATATGATTCAAGTTTGCAAATGATGCGGTATCTTGGAAATCAAAGAAGCAAATGTCTATAGCTCATTCAATGATGGAATATGAATTTATATCATTATCAATGACTGGTAAATAGGCTAAATGTTTGCTCAATTTGTAATCAGATATAGAGTTGTGGCCACAACCAATATGAGTCATATCTTTACATTATGATGGTGAGGCAACTATATTTAAGGCATGCAGAAAAATATACAACGAAAAATCTAGACATATTAGTTTGTGACATAAGTATGTTCAATAACTAATTATTGATGGAAAGTAATTTATCATCAGAAAAACAATAACTTAGTCGATCCATTCACTAGGGGACTCTCAAGAGGTTTAATTAGTAGTACTGCCAAATGAATGAATTTTAGACCTATTGATGATAGTCAAGCATAGTGGAAACCCAACTTTATATTATTTAACGAAATTATTAAAGTTCGATAGGTAATAACGAGTTATTCTGTATCTTGATGGTGATCGAGTACAGGACACAAGATTAGTATTCATAAAAAGTTAGGAGGATGAGTGTAAGAAAACGCTCCTAATGAAGTTCAATGTTTTAGTGAGGCAAAGCTAGGGTAATGAGCCAAGAACATTATCTATATGAACATAAGAAGTGGTGCTACTTTTGGCAAAGATTGGATGAACTTTTGTAAATGTTTATAGTAGGAAGGAGCACAAGGCCATACAAGTTTTGAGGCATTTTTAACTGAATATGTGTAAATTCATACATGTGATAATTTAATTAACAAATGGAATCATGGTTCAAAGTTTTATCTACCATTGATTTCGTTAATAGAATTATTTACACAAATTGCAAATTCAAACCTTAACAAATACCTTCTTATATGTATAAATTTATGTAAACTATCACAAATAACACAATAAGTAGAGGATTGTTGAAATAGTTTGTTATCATGAAAATATATGACTCTTGGTGATTAAAAGAGAAGCTCTTGGTTTTGAAAAAAAGAAGAAGTGATTGTTGACATGAAAAATGATGATAGTTTATCATGAAAACTGGTGACAATGGGAATAAGGTATCAATTTATATAAGATATGTTGATCGTTTGTCTATAAATAGCACTAAATCATAAATTGTTCATCACAACTGTTCAAGAATTGCATCTATTTAAAACAACTTCTTCTTTGTAACTCTCTTCTCTTCTCTTTTCCTACACACAACTCTGATAATGCATTCACAATGAAATTCAAAAAGAGAAATTGAGTAATTGCTGAACTCGCTTCTCTGTAGCTTTGATGTATATCTTGGAGGTATATTTATCTTAAACCTAACAACAACAATAATAGGGGCAAATAATACCTTGAGAATAGCGATTATCTTTACACCCCAATGTATAAAAGATCTATAACGTGTGCTCTATCTTCATCAGCAATCAAATTTCCCCAATATTAAGTTATATAGGTAAATATGTTATTCGTGTCAAATGATATGTTTAGATTTATTTGGATAATTTCATGTAGGGTTGAACAAAATGTCCATGCTTATATATAAGTTCTTATTTTAGGCGGATCAAACGTGTTGTGTGGCATGACTCTTTTAACAAGCATATTGGTTTTCAAAGTTTTGAAATGAGTAACAAACATCATGTTGAAGTTAGACCTTAATTAACATAGCATTGATATGATATTATGCTATGATAGTGATGCAAGGATTAGTGAGTAGAATATATATAGGGCAAGAAAGTTGGCCAAGAATATCATCAGAATTATACAACGGACAAAAAATGTTAAAAATATTAAGTTTAATATCACAAAAACCCAAATTTAGTATACTTATGACAAATTTATCTAAAATTAATTTTTGGATCACCAAAAATTTCAAATTGGTATAGATTTAACAAATTTATCCCAAACTGATATGAATTTTCACATGAACTTGTTATGTCAGTTGAGTTATTGTCTAGTGTCATCCAACTCAATAATTTCATGACAAAATTTGACGAAAATTAAAGGATAGTAAATATATCACGATTGCATCCAATTTAGAGTTTTTTATGACCCAAAAATTAGTTTGTGGTTAATTTATCATATATGTACTAGTTTATGGTTTTTTATGATCCACAATTAGTTTTAGATAAATTTGTCAAAGGTGTATTAATTTGGAATTTTTGTGATATTAATTCAAAATATTAAGATTTTCAATAATAAAATAAAAAATTTCATGATATCGAATGTTCTATGTAAACCCTGAATTGTGGCTCAACAACCCCGTGACACTTGATGGGAAGGCTATTTTTGTTTTCCCATTTCGAGCTGAGGTCCCCATTGGCGACCGCATTGCGTCATGCATGCGTGTCGAGCAACTTTATTCTGCAAATGGTTAACCAACAGAATCAATTGCGACATATAAATATCTAAATTTTAGGAATTTATTTAGTAATTCGTCGTATAAAAAATTAGACATCAACCCCAATTCTACACACAATTCATATTCTGTTTTTAATCTGGGTACTTTGGTCCTTCCTACTGCATGTATAAGTGGGTAAAGTCCAAAAAAAAGCTTGTTAAGACCATATAATTTAATATTTTGAATTCTTAGTGGTTAATAATTTTCGGTTAAATTTAGAATTTTACTCTTCTTTCACGATATTTGTTTTTGTAATACAGTTACTATAGTATGATGTTTTAGGGAGCCTCTTCTTTCGAATCTACAAGATAATAATCAATGTTTATAATTTTAATGTATTCAATTTTGTCATATTGTTATTTTTGTTTTGAAATATCTATTAAAAATTGTGTAGTGATGTCATTAAAAATAAATTAAAATTGACCAATTGGATTCACAAAACAAATTGAAAGTTAAGTAGTTAAAATACACTAACTATTATATAATAGAATATAGTAAAGTCTAATTAAATCAAATGTATGCATTAAAACTAGTTGATGATTCTCTTCTCCCTTACCAATTATTTTTAGAATAACGGCTTTCTAGTACAAATCACAAGAAAATTCAACTCAATAACATAATAACAAGTTAACTATTTGCCAAACAAACTATTTTTTCTTGGAAAAAAGGGCCCCTACTTTCGTCCCAAACGGACAAAAAAAAAAAAAAAAAAAAAGGGAAGAAACCAAACAAAAAGAAGAGGAAAAAAAAAGGCAAGAAATAAGCTTACACTAAGAATGGACTCAACATTTAACCTTATCCTTTATTTTGCAGGTAGAACTATAATTGAGATTTTAAAGTTCCAACCACGTGCTCCAGTGAGATTTGTAAGGAATAATAATGTCCATTCAAAATGGTAGGGTGTCTCCAGCCATATTTGAGATGGAAAAAAAATGCAAGCCGAGCCTTTCAAAAATAGAGTATAAAGTGCCGACAGTGTAAATGTGAGGATGGTTAATATCGGGAACTGCGAAACTCTTCTCAAGGGCGTTACTGAGGAGACCTTTTAAAATTGATCAGGTAAGGAGCTGAAGGGGGAGGCAGAAGAGTTCCAAAGCATCTTCTTACCAAAGGAGAGATAAAATTCTTTAAAATGCAAGCCACCATCCAACCAAAAACAAAAACAAACTGATACAACAGATAAAATATTAAACTTTCTCACTCAGTTGCTGAAAGTGGAGAATGGTATATCCTAAAATAATGTATTTTCTTTTATTTTTTACCTAACTATTCTATTTCAAGGCTTTCGAATATATAAATCTAAGGTTGATTTTGGTCTTCTTCTAAATAGTATAGATGGAATGGAGGGTTTACAATTCTCAACCAATTATTAATAGCGTTGGCTTATTAAGAAATGCTTATTAAATATTGAAGTTGGAGCTTTGAAAGCTTTGGACTCTTCCTACTAGTTATGCATTTCCTCGCATCACATGCATGGCATGACATGTACCCATGCGCATGAACGGTATGCATGCATGCGTATATACTGGGTCAAGTCGTGTCTCCGATTAATTATTTAGGTCAGCAGTTGTTTACTCGCCCCTAGAGATGAAGGGATAGACGACACAGGTCATTTCTATCTCCCCCTGTCAAGATCTACAAACTCTAGGGTTTCCATCTGTCTTCTTCTTCTTCTTCTCCTTCTTCACAGAGCTAATAAGCTGATCTTCAAGGTCATTCTTGAAGCTAGATATTTGCATCTCCCAAATTTCTCCATATTGAATTGAAGGTTTCTCTTCGTTTTTGTGTTTCTGCTCCCAAGAACAGTGATGATCAATGCTGCAAGAAACAGTTTTGAGATCTGATTGACTCCGAGCTTTGAACAGGGTCACACAGAGACCAAAAGATGAAGGAGATAGAGGGAGAGAGCCGTACGGAGTGTTCGGAGGAGTGTCAGTCATCCTACCAGAACAAGGAGGAGGAGGAGGAGAGCGACGAGAATGAAGACGAAAGTAAGGCCGCGAACGGTGGGAGCTCCAGCAACAGCACCGTGGAAGAGATGAGTCATGATGGTCGTCATCATCATCAGAAGAAGCCATCCGTGCGTCCGTACGTCAGATCCAAGATGCCGAGGCTTCGCTGGACACCCGATCTTCACCTCCGCTTTATTCATGCTATCGAAAGGCTTGGTGGCCAAGACAGTGAGCTTCTTCTCTTTTTCCAACTGTCTTTTTTCTTTTTATGGCTAAATCATTACGGAGACCATGCATAGGCAGAATTGTAATTGATTTTGTCTTTGTTTTTTTTTTCCTTTCGAATCCTTTACCAAATGAAGATCTTTATGTTTCTAACTTGTTGTCTGTATCCGTATTGAAACATAGAGCAGTAAATGGATTGATCTAATTGAATTTTTATTTCTACTCGCGTTCATAGGAGCAACGCCAAAGCTGGTTCTTCAGTTGATGAACATTAAAGGCCTTAGCATTGCTCATGTCAAGAGTCATCTTCAGGTTATTTTCTTTCCCCAGGTCTTCGATTTAGCATCAATTTATATGTCTTGATCTTCACACGCGCATAACTTTATTCAGTTAGATTTTACGTGCACGTTCCAGCAACCTATCTAGCTAATTTAGTTTCAGTTTCAATTCCTGCTTTGATAATTCATTTTTCATTAACCTTTCTCATTTGAATGTTTGATCAGATGTATAGAAACAAAAAGATTGATGATAACGGTCAAGGTAATATTCAATTTCACCTATAGTCCTTTCTTTTGCATTGTGAGAGACGAGATTAGGGTTTCTCCTCTTTAAGATATCCTGAATTCTGCTTTTCCTTTTCAGTGCTGGCGGATCATAGGCATCATGTGGAATGTGGAGAGAACAATAATGTCTATAAACTCAGTCAACTGCCAATGCTTCAAGGATATAGCGGCCAAACTTCAAATTTCAGGTAATCAAACCCTTCTCCATTTATGTGTCAAGATATTACAAAATTTTTAGTGTGGAATTACCACCATTATTCTTCTAAATATCTAAGATTTATTAAAATCAAACCGAGGTATAATCCATGTATTCAAAGTTCTTATTTTATATTGATTAAAAAAAGTTTTTATTTGATTATATCCCTGGATTAGCGGGATGGGAGAAAATTACTGTCATAAATTGGTAATGGAATTGTCAATCAATTTAGCCATTTTAATTCGAGTATTATGGTGCTTAAACCTACAATTTAAGAACCTCTTCAATTGAGGAAAAACTCCCCTAGAACTGCGGGTGCCTTGCACAACAACCAACGCAAGGGCATGCGCTAGACTATGAAAATGTAACTTTCTTACAATGGCATTTACAAATTCTTTTGGAAATTTTGGGGGAAAATACTCACTAATAGTGAAGTTCAGATGCTTACCCAAATCAAGTGGAATTAGACCTCACTACTTGCTAAATGAAATATAACACTGCTATTTTTCCTATTCAATAAGCAATGCAGGGTGACAATCTTATTGTAAAGATTTAGATACCTATTTATGGATACTTTAAGCACATAATATCCATCGATTTTCACCACTAACGGAAATATTCTTCACGACTGACTCCATACATTATGAAGCTCCTTCATTATCTATTTCTCAATTAAGCTAAACATTAACGATATAATTTGCGACAATGATATATATGTACGAGGACCTCTCTGCTAATCTGATCTCTCTATCATGTGCTTGTTTCGTACTTCTAAAAGATATGGAGATCCCTGTTGGAGAGCTGGTGAATACCAAATGCATAACAATCCCTTCTCAGGCTGGAGATCAAGGGACGAAACCAGACCCGGATTATATGGGAGAGTTACTGAAAAATTATTTGGTAACAAAAATGGCATTTGGTCTAATTTCTTGCTGGGTGCTTCCTCCTTTAACCGCCAACCCAACTGGACCAACCAACAACAAGTCAAGTATCCATACATATCTTCCCGCAATCAAGGAACCTGGAAAAATATCGAAAGCAGAATGAGCCAAATTGAGCATCAGCGCACCACACAACTAAGAGCCGAAGGTGGAGAAAATGGAAATTTCGACAAGAGTATCGCTTCAGAATTAAAGAGGAAGGTTGATGGTTGCGACATCGACCTAAATCTCTCTCTTCAGGTGAATCAAGACTATGACGAGGGACATGGGAGTTCAGAGGAGGCGAATGATGTCGATAGTAGTTTGTCTTTGTCTTTATTTTCTGCAAAAGCATCAAAACATAGGAAATTGAATGAAGAAAGTAATGAAATTAAAGAACATGGTATTGGAAGGGCAAGTACTCTTGATCTGACTCTATGAATGAAACCATTCTAAGTGAGATCTCGAGGTACTTATCCGGAGTAATGATGAAGTAATTCATGTTTGTCTCTATAAATTTGTACTTTTAGCGACTATATATTTGAGGTGATATAGTTTTCTCTTGATTTCCATGTTGCTCCTCTACATGAACCAGCTGTTTCGTCCTTTTCTTTTTCTTTCGTTTCTACCTCGTGGGGTTGTCTTGCGAGAATAACCTAGCAGGATCACTGGAAAAGCCTGACTAGCTCTCTAAACACGTACAATCACTTGGTTCAATGCACATAGATTATTTAGAAAGCAATTTAGCCAATATTGACATTTCAAACCAGACACCTACGTTATATACTTCAAAGGCATCAAATTTCAGCTGTGAAATTCAATCTTATCCCTATTAAACACCTCATGCCCTTGGTTGAATACTAAGAATGAACAGTTAGCCAGAGTAGAAGGCCAAATGAATAAGATGATAGTCTTGGAACGTGTATTTTTGGATGATTTAGACTTAGATGTACAGAGGCATCAAAACAACTTGCAAATAAATAAATAAATAAATAAGACAAATCTGGATACTCTTCAGACAGAAAATATCAGATCGGTCAGCTTCCAGAGAACCATGGTTACACGAGAAGCACGAGGACAAGCTCAAAAAAGAGGTTTGGTGGATCTGTCGAAAGTAAACTTTTAGATGCCAGTTAACCATCAGAGTAATTTAGCCACTAGTCCATGATTCAGATGTTGGACACTTGCTAGAGACTGGATTATTAATTGCAGTAAAAACAGATGGGGAGAGTTGTTGGTACCAAGGCTTTATCCACTTCACGTGATATATTGTTTTCCTGGTTTTTTCTTCCTCTACTGCTTTTTTTTTTTTTTTAGCCAAGTCCTAGTTAGATTTGAAAAACAATATTCTGTCCCCAACCCTATTACCTAGATAAATTTGTCAAGAGAAACGTAATAAAGTACGACTCACCCTCTGAGAATCAAGACAGTTTGACACACAACTACGTAAGAATTCATTGTGTTTGTACATATGTATGTCGTGGGTGTAGCTCTTGATGCATCCTGTAGCGACTGGCATAATGCCAATGATACAATAGGAATGATTTAGACATAGATCCACTGGTTAAAGGTTTCTTTTGGAAACTTGTATGTTTTTTCCCCGTATTTAAACCAACATACATCCGCAGCACAAACGATCATCACAAGAAATAACTTTGCATTGAGTCAATTAAAGAAGTTGATTATATAAAATTTTATTGTGATAGTAATCCACACATATCTCGTATGCGTCTTTAGTTTGTGTGAAAATGATGTTTCATTTTGTTAAATTTTACTTCGAATGGCTATATGATGATGTGATGATTGAAACAAGAAATCCTGTGTAGCAGGATTAAGAGATAATTTTTGGTACGCTGGGCACATGTAAGCTTAGGGCATCTCAATCACTAAATTATATAGGTTTCAATTGGGACCTGCCAATATCAAGGGCATAAATATATCACAAACATCCAGATTATATTAAAAAAAATTCCAAAGATTATTGGCAGGTCAGGACAAAGTTGTCACGTGGTCTTCGTTTCCCATACAACAAAAGAGGACATCAGAGTCCCTGCCAACCAGACATAAAAAATTATATTTTTGTCAAGCCAAACCATACATGCCTAATCTATCTTCTCTCTGTACGCATGCACCAGTGCGTGGAGTGAGGTGACAAGAATATATTCCCTTTTCCCCACAACAATAGTCTTCCTCGATGAATATTTTATTAACCCCAATCAGCGAAATTGATGACGGCCTTTGGAAATTTTCAATGTACGAATTGAAGGTCATCATTTCGAATCTCATTATATATACTCTTCTAGATTAGAGCCACCCGCATAGGTCAAAAGCCTGAATTTAATCAATATATGAATCTTACATATAATCAGAGTTTCATGCTTATGCTCTTAGATTATAAGAATATATTTATTTCATCGAACTTGACTATGGTATCATTGTTAGACAAATTGGTGTTCAGATTTATGCCTACAAGACTAACCATTCTGCACTGAGTTGCATCCACACGAGAACATGTAAATTGACTCTATTTTAATTTGGAACTGCTTGTTTTCAAAAGTAGAAAGTCTAGCTAGTAATGTTACATTCATTCAAGCAAAAGATGATCGAGCAATTCTTAATTTGTTCATTCTAACTTTGAGAAATATGTAAGTTTAGAGAAGATACCATCAACAAAATAATAGGATCATTGCATTGATAGTTTCTTTCTGCATCTCTTCTAAGTTTAAACCAAAAAAAAGTAACTAGTCGCAAGATGTCCCCTAAATCATTTACACCATGGTCTCATAAATCTTTTGAACACTTTCATGTTTTTCCCAGGAGGATGTATTTTCCTCATGGTTAGGATTCGCTCTTTGAGTTCGTAATAACGTTCCACAATCGGTAAAGAAGCGACAAGTATGAAAAGTCCCCAAAATCATTTGACTTTTCCACAAGGACGCTTGGGAGAGCTGCTTTTTCCCAAAGTTCTTTAACCTAAAACAATGGCGATTGGATAATTGACTTTTGATGTCTTTTTTGTAAAGCAATTTTAAAGTAAAAGAAAACAAGAAGACAGGGCTACCGTGGATCTAGCGAGCCTCATGCAAGCTAAAGGCTGGAGGCGAGAATCAACGAGCCTTGCGCGAGCATCAACTAACTGACCAGAGGCAGCCAGGTGACCAGGCAAGCGTTAGCGAGCCTCTTGCAACCCTCAACGACCCTCAACCTGAGACAAGCATGCGACCCTTCAGATCATCAATTGAGACAGCCTCGCAACCATTGACAGCCGACCCCAGATTGATCGTTGAGCCCCGACGACTGTTGACTAGAGGCAACCTAGATATGGAGCTACAGTCAGAGAGAGAGAGAGAGAGAGAGAGAGAGAGAGAGAGAGAGACTATGAACAATGGAGACAAGACAGGAATACATAAATATTAGTGAGAGTGAAGTGGGAAGAAAAAAAATTCATTCACCTATGAAGTAGCATTTTGGAAATGCTAAAAGTTGATGTTAGGTGGGAGTTGCATTGGGTCGGAATTCTTTGAAAATGCTTGACCTTTGCTCAAGGGTATTTGAAATTATGTCACCAAATGCCTCAATTTTTGCACAAGGTCCTTTGGAGGCCTAAAAGACTTTGGAAATTCTCTCCCAACGCCCCCAAAATCCATGTCCCCAATGCCCGTGGAACTATTCGAATGCAACGACGGTGTCAAACTCTAGATCGAGCCTCCAAATCGACAAATAAGAATTTCACTCGATTATAGTGCACCTTTGCTTCTGAGTTCATATGATATGGTCCGAACACTCTCGGCCAAATATGGAACTTCCAGCAAGAGTCTTGCCTATCTCACACTGACATGCACACTGACCTTTAGATTTGAATTTTCTCTCTAGATTCTTCATTAGAGCACATCAGTCATGCTCTAAAGTCCTACATGCATGTTGGAAGCATGGGAAACCAGGCTGAGCTACGTCTTGCAGCTGAAACAGTGCTTGAACGCAGTTCAGTAAGTTGTCGCCCAAGCCTAAGTGCATGGCATGACTCCGTAAAGCTCAAGTACCAGCAATGGAAAGCGGCAATGGAAAGCAGTCTATCCTCTTCGGAAGATGGCAAAGATCAAAGCCCCCATGAACGAACCGTCCAAAATGGGTCTGAGATGAGAATCCAGCACACAGGAATTCATAGTATCTGGCCTATTCTTTCTTCTAGAACCAATATTCTCTTCATGCTGCTGATGCGGTTACACACGCATCAACCGGTGAAGCAAGGCCTCAATGGGAAAATATGCACCTTTAACAGCTGAAAATTCCCGTGGGTCATTGAAACATTAGATGTGACGACCCAAAACTGTCTGTGACTCAGGGAGGACAATGAAACTTGGTATGGCCAGTGATGGCCTATTCACGGCGTCATCTCCTTTTGTCCCCTTTGGGAGCAAAATAGGACTTTGCCGCTCTCTTTGACCTGTCAATACACCATTAGCTTTCCCCTGGCGCACTTGTAAGAATCAACCGGAGCAACCACTCAACCTTCCAGCCCATGGCCATTGTTGTTAATACTGCTATGTTTATTTTGCAGTTCTTGAAAATCACCTGTGACATGATGGGCACGTTGGACGAACTTAGCTGGGGTGTGCTCTTCCACCTGTAAGCCCGTAAAGGTTGAAATACTAGGTAGGTCCAAGCATTGACCAACTCGATAGGGTCTTGAAGCTCCTGGATAATGTCAGAGAAAGGGAATATAATCAGAGGCTGATGCAGCTCCAAGATAATCAGCCTATGCCTCCACCAAACAGTGATGCAGCAAAAAACATAGATAGAACAAGATCATGCTCGCAGCAAGCAATATGCTTAAGTCAGTGTGCAAGGAATGTAACATACGTGAAAAATGAATAATCTATTAACTAAATAAGTACAAATATCATAAATTTAGAAACATATAATGCAGATCCCAATTATTGATCCAGCAGAGAGAGTTTCCGTTTTTAAGTATGAAGACACCACCACAAGAGGAGCAACTTAAGACACCCCAAAAAAGAAAAGTAACTAAAGTCTAAAACAAATCTAGATGGTTCTACATGCAACATAACTTCTGCCCCCCCTTGCTGCATTAACCAATTAGGATATCTTAATCGAACTGCTCCCAATCACTAGTAACTGCTGTTGAAGATGACACAGGAGGAGGAGCATTCAAGCTTCCTACTCCAGACTCGAATGTCTCCCAATTTGTAGTTACGGAAACCGCATTACTTCTGCTGCTAAATGGATTGACATTTCTCGCCTTCAAACTGTCCAATTGATCCACTAGACCCTGCACCCGACGCACCTGTCCAAGGAAATTGAAATCAGAAAAGACGCGATTGTCATTGATGTACAAATATTTTTTGGCTTCATTAACTTCAAATATGATGTAAAGTAAAATATGGACTGAACATGTATGCAAATCTGACAAATGCTAGCACAGCCTTGGAACCACAACGCATGACTACAGGACACGAACTCCACTTCGCAGTAATGTTAATTAAGAATATGTCAATCTCAAATAAAGTAGTTTATTTGCAACGAAAGCTGTATATTGCGCCACATACAAAATGGTAACAGCGATCGCCTAATGGGACCACCTGAGATCAATTGTGCACCTATTACACTAGATGGACTATGATATTCATGAAAACCCCTCCCTCTCCAAATCTCTCCACTACCAATCTGGTGGTGGGACTCCCACCTGCAACTACCACTGCACCTCTGTCGGAGACCAGCAACTGCCTTCCACTGCCCACTGGCAAGCCACCATCGCTGCCACCCCTTCGCTGGCAAATGCCAACCCACCTTTTGGCATCCCACTACACTGCCACAAGTGACCCCAAATTGACAACTGCCATTGATGGCAACATGTGGCAGCAACAGTGGTGGAGACAATCGAGAATAATACAGCATTTTGGCTATACCTTATCTCTATCCCTAGTAAAAGACCCCTCTACTCTATCACAATAGAATAATAAACATTTCAGCCTGTTCCCCAACCAAACACATATAACAGATTGTGAAGATAAAAAGACTTAGAAGAATACTACACAAAACATCACCCTGAAAGAACAATTAAATTACTAGAAGCATGATGAAATCCTGCACAGCTTAAGAAAGGAGGACATTTATTTCCGGATCAGCTTAAACCGTCCAGCATGCATGTGTGCTCCCCTCAACCCTATCAGAACCCCAAGGGAGCAAGTAGGGTATGTCAGCACAGCAACATAGACAACATTCAAATTACTAATAGAATAATTAGAAGCTTTTTAGGTTAAGAATACTGCACGATGTAAAGTCCATCTTAATTCAAGTTTCCTCATTACTTTTTATATACTAGGGGAAAAGAGAGGCAGATAATTACGATTTCTCATCAGGGAGAAGACAAACTTATTATCAGGAAACCTCAATTGACATTTTATTCACTTGTCCTATCCAATATTTTTCCCCATCTTTTACATTACCTTGAGAATGCAAAATGATAAAATTAAGAAGCAAACTAGTTTCAGGTCCACTTCATTATGATTTCTACTATGAAGAAAAAGGAAATAAGACAATAATATCCTGGCAATGGAAATAAAGGAAAAGGGAAAGGTTTTTCTGAAGATCAGCAAAAACAATTCATGAAGGTGCTTCATTCAGATACGATGACACCAGGTGACATGCTCTTTTAATAGGAGAAAGATTCAAATGGGATATCCATATAATAGATATTTCAGTTAAAAGTTGCAACGCAAGCTCATCCCTAATCACTACACTACATGTATAAATAGCAACTTTGATTAGACATTACAATGGTTTAACAGTTCTTGGCCCTCATATAGAGGAACAAAAATCAATTCATTAAATGCAACCATAAAATCCAAGTAAATGCACTATAGCAGCCACTCACATTAAATAAACATATGTTTACTCTCCCCACTCTTAAATAAAACCCAAGAAAAAGCTGACAGCTTAAAAAGCTAAACAATTACCTCCCCAATTGACCAAGAACTGAAATATGATGAAATGACATCTAGCACCTTTTGCAAAATGAGGAACAAGAAGTTTTGGTTTGGCTTGAAGGAGAAATTTCCAGCCAAAAACAAAAATTAATCAGAAGTATAAGGAAATATAAGAGTTAAGGTCGCTTAAAATGATGTTATATACATATCTCTAAAGATTTGTGGTGCTCAACATTAAATAGCAGAGTGATTTGAAACTCGAAGTCAGGAAAAAAAATTTATGTTAAAAGCAAAAGCAACACCAAACACCCATGGGGCCACATTTAAACAAATTTCGATCCCTTTACTCAGTACTTTTTAGATCTCTTTTCTGTACAGCTTGCTTGCCAAGCAAAAGTACATTTTATTTTCTCCAAACATCCACTTGATGTTGCCATTCACATAGGTCAAACTGATGAATGATGATTTTAATTTAACTAGGTTCTCAATTAATAAAAGTCTAGTTTCGATTGCAAAGATACTAATGATCCTTAAAGGAAGTCTATCACATTGACATCTATGTATGGCCATCAAATAGACCAAAAGTGATACATTAGTGGTATGGTTCAGCATCTATGCCTTCTCAAGAACCCTATATCACCTTTTTTCACAATATCATCTCTTTACCTGGACCCTTATCTCTTGTTAGAGTAAACTAATAAATGCACCACAAACAATGATTTGCTTATTTAAAATATTGAAAACAAAAAAGGCAGAATTTTAACTTGAACCCATAAACAATCTCCTGTTTTAAATGACATTCTTAGCAACACTACCTCTTCCGCATGTCAATTTCATATATGGACAAAACAAGCAGTTAATTTCCCAATTGACACCAAGCAAATAAAGCTCTCTGGCTATCCCTATAAAAAGAACTGAACATGAAGCAGGGCCTAACATCCCCATACCTATGTTTCCAAGTAAATTCTACTACTTCACAGCTGCAAGTTGCTCATAGAAATATTAATCAGTTGGTCCAGCAAAAACAATTAAGGCACGCAAAAAAACAGTCCAAGGTAATCTATTGCACAATTTAGTTTTCACATTTGATGTACAAAACACTGCGAGTCAGAATTAGTGATCATACTAGTATTGCTTACAGAAGACTATCATCAACATGGTTTCCATGCAACGCGATGCTCGATGCTAGTACAGAAGCAAATTTTAAAGACATGAACCTCTAAACTGACAATTCATTGAATACAAACCTCAGCCTTCCTCTGCACCCTAGCCTCTCCCTGAGCCTCAATACCATCCAATTTCAGCAACTGCCTCATGAGCAACTCTGTAGGCTCCACAATTTTCTTCTCTTCTACTTTTGTGCCATCATGCACAAGCACTTCAAGCTCAGCTACCTGAAATTACCGAAAACATCAACTGAATCTCCACTTAATTAGCCAAGCAACTAGACTGATCAACCAAGAGAAGAACAAAGCAAGCAATTAGAAAGGTGGGAGAAGTTACCCTTTTCGAGAGTTTATCAACTTCTGCTCTGACGCCAGCAACAGCTTCAGATGCTCTGGAGACCTCTTCACTCTCCTGGGACTGCTCAAGCTTCTTCTCTTTACTAGCTGGATTCTCCAAAACCACAACCTTGGAGTTATCCTTTATGCCTGCAAGGTGCAAATGCTCTTCATCCTCCTGCTCTTTACCCCTAAACAAAAGTCTCTGCTCTGCAGGGTCCAAGCCAATTCTTTTAGCAACAATATGTTTCATTTCCCCTGCATTGAAGAGCCAACCGGAGCATAAGTTAAAGCATAAAAGCAGGGTTGCAAATTGGTCATGCAGATATAGTTTTCCTAAAATAAACCTCCAACAGCACCTACTCAGTAGGGAAGGATTATAAGAAAGCTATAACAGTGAAACACATGGAATGCCACCAATGTTCCATGTTCAGCTATTATTATACTAGTGAAGTAACATTAAGTAACCGACAAAAACAAAAAAAGCAACATTAAGTTCAACATATAATATAGGCAAAGTTCTAGTTTTTGTTCTTGTACTTTCACATTCTTTCTTATCAAGTGTTTGGACCTTTAATTTGTCAAATCAAGTCCCACTTTCATAAATTTTCTTAATCAAGTCCCTCCAACACCAAACCCAACCAAATTCAATTGATGTGGCCGTCAAACAATGTCATAATGTAATATGGATAAATTTTTTTCAATGTGGATGTCCACATTGACTAAACTTTATTCAAATCATACTATGACATTGTCTGCATTGGCTATTTTTTCCACATGTCCACATGGGAATCTGCATATTTCACGCGCATCATCCTTCAGCATTGTCCAACAATCACATCAACTAAATTTAATTGGATTTGGTGTCAGAGAACTTGATTGGAAAATTTGTGAAAGTCGATGGACTTTATTAGATAAATTAAAAGTTCAGGGACTTGATTAGAAAAGGAGAGAAGTAACAGGACAAAAAGTTGAATTTTTCCTATAATATATTAACTGTTGTATGCAAAGATGATTGCCCCTAAGGCACCGATGGACCAAGGCCTCAGAATCAATGCATTCCAATTTATGGCCTTAAACTCTGAGTGTCGTAAAATTGGTCATACAGATATGGTTTTCCTAAAATAAAGCTATAACCGTATCTACTCTATAGAGAATGATCGTGAGAGTGCTTTAACAGTGGCTCAATTCGAATGACACCAAAGTCCTATGTTCAGCTATCATTATACTAGTTTGAAGGAAGAGTTGTTTTAAGAAGATCATTCATATCATCGACTGTATGAAAAGAGACTTCACTTTTGTCACCATGGATAACTTGATATACAGGCATTGGGATTTCTCATGTAAAGATGCCTATCAATTTTAACCTAGGATCCTAATAGCAATAAGTTCAATCATAACCCAGGCTCATCATTGTAACATAAAGGGGTTGGGATTACAATTTCTCCTATTTTTTTTCCTCCGCTTTTGCAATCACAACTGTATTGTCCCTTTCAACAAATGCACTGTAACTTCTTTAATAGAAAAAAAATACACATAAGCCAGTGGTGGAAAATCTGACTTGTACATCCGGCTCGGTCTAAGCGGCGAGCTCATCTTATCAATTTCATACATATTATGCCGGAAATACACAATCTGCACAGCCACAAGAAAGACAGGGAAGCATTTAACATACAAATTTGCCCAGGTACCATCTAACGGAATGAAAGAAGATTAGAACCGATTACAGGCAGCAAACACAACATAACCTACCAAGAAAAAAGCATATGAAAGCTGCCCTCCTGCATTGACTACTTAGACACCCATTCGGACCAACATCAATACAGCAGAACCCAATACAAAATACATGAGTGGAAGGACACCCGAAAAAACCCAAAACCTAAGACTCTCATAACATCAGTAAATCACCACAGCATTGCCAAGATTTTGAGAACAGAACCCAATAATCAAGAAACTCAAGCCTCAAGAACCCAACCCAGATAGAGCAAAAGAAAAAGAAAACCGCGACGCAAGAAGAGATGGAATACCGAAGGTGGAGCGAGATGGCACAAAGATCTCGTGCTGAGACGACCCATAAGAGACGTTGATCTTAACCGGCGGCCCATTTCCGCCGGCCCCGTCACAGCCGGCAGCGTCCCCCTCCTCCTCCTCTTCCCTCCTCTGCACGAGCATGCCACAAGGCCTCATCTCCCAATCTATCTCGTTCCTCTCCTTCTTCTCCGAACCCACCTCCCCCGCTCCTCTCTGAGGCCGACCCGACTTCATTCTCGCTTCGATATTGCCCCCCCACCCACCCGCGACTTCGAATTTTTCTCCCCTTTCGGACCCGTCGACCGTGTACGAAGCGAGCGACGGTGGCGTCCGGGAGTCGAACGAGGAGCAGTCGCGATCGAATCGCTGCGGAACCAAAAGCTAGCTGAAGCGAGGGAAAAGGGTAGGCCGGCCTATCGAGAGATCGCACGCTTTTGTTCACGTACACGACAACGACAGGCTAACCCCAAAACCCAGAAGCTCCTCCACCAAAAGTCAAAGACAACGGTGATGAAAGGGAGAAAAAACGAAGACGAGGCGGGGATTTTGGAAAATAGGGATAAAGCTAATATTACGAAAAATTTTAAATCGATATATTTTAATTTTTTAATTATTAAAAATTTCAAATTAATTATTAAATTATCAAAAATATCAAACTGATATATTTGTGATATATATTCTCTGTTATTTTTTTGTTAGATTAAATTAATACCACGAAAAACTATAAGTTAACACACTGGTAATATATAGAGATAAAATTTTAAACTGGTATATATGTCAATTGTTACGTGTCTAAATAGAGATAAAATTTTAAACTGGTACATATGTCAATTGTTACGTGTCTTTAAACTCAGCAATTTAATGATAAATTTTAATAGAAACTAACATGAAGTAAAATTTGTTATGGGTGTATTAATTTAAGATTTTTTGTGATATTTCTTTTGAATAACTAAAGAAAATAAATAGAAATGATCTTTCTTTCTTGTAATTGAAAGCTTTAGATCTTGATTATATTACATAAAACGAAATCTAAGAATTATTTTTCCATGCCATTGGGACAGGGGATGCCACTGTGATTGTCGAACTGAGGCGCCTTAAATTTCTTAGGGACCTTGACTTTGGTGAAGTGAGAAAGGCCTTCTTAGAAGGCTCAATCCTCATAGCTTCTCCTCAAAGCTTGGTAATTTGTTTGCCTTCGTCAGTCTTCGGTGTAATCGAAAGCGCGGCTTGCACTCCCTCATTGATCATGGCTTGCCGGGTGCCATCTGATTGCGTCGCGTTGCTAGCAATTGAGGAACCACCAATGGACGCATTCTTGCCCTTATCCTTTGAATCGGCATTAGGGGGTGCGGCGGTAATGGAATTTCGGCCCGTTGTTAAGCAGACATAGAAGACGAATTAATGCCTGAAAGTGGGATATATTTAGGGGTATGCAAAGGAATCGGTACTACCTGAACTAAATCGAATCGATTAATTTTGGGCGATTTCCATGAAACTGATTTAATTCCCAATTCTGGGTGTGGAATGGCCCAGCCATTCAAACAAATACATATATATTGACTTTTATATTTTCAAAATCAAAACCATAATTCTCTCACCTAATCTCGCTCAATCGCCTCCTTATACACAATCATGGTCTCACGTCCCTCTCTCACTCTCGCTCTTGGTCGCCTTCGACCTCTCGCCTTACCGCTCGCTCTCAACCCTATGGAAGTATACATGGATAATGGTACCTCTCTACACTTCCACGAATTAAAACTTTCATGTGAAGTTTATGTCAGAATACCTTATCCACCACGGAGAATCTATGAAGGAGAAAGATGTTGCCTAACCTACTACGCTGGTTTTGCCACTAGCTCTTGGAAATTACAGAGCACATCTTCCTACTCTATAACTAGACAAAAGCTATCTGGTTTCCGATTATGAAATCACTAGTCTTGACAAGTCCTTTCTGGATCAAGCTCAACAACACACGAACTCACTTTGCTTGGAAGAAATCGATAGGATCTCGCGGAATTCATGAAAAGCACATAATTCCTTCATTTTCCAAAATCCAAAACCAGATCGGAACGCAATTATTGAAAGTGCTTGCGCTCTGGACAAGAACTTTAAACACCGGGATTCTATTTCTTCTAAACTAGCGAAGGGACAAGGAAACCTGCCAGTACAGTGAACTCCTCCGTTTCGAGGGAATCTGAAATTTAACGTTGACAGCGCCGTACTTACATGAGAGCAGGAGGGAGCAATCGCTGGGATTTCTCGACTCCTCTGGCTGTGTGGTTGCTGGATTCGCTGATCGGGTGGGGGCCTCCTCTGCAGTTGCGGTCGGGGCCCTAGCGGTGAGAACTGCACTTCTATATTTGGAAGAAAGATGTGATCTATGGAGTAAGAATGGGACGCACGTGACTTTGCAAACCGATAGCTTATCGGGTCGTGAGTTTATTGAGGGCTCTCTCCCTAGCCCATCGGAGCTACAGGCCACGATTGAAGATTGCAAGCAAAGCCTAGCTCGGTCCAAATCGATTAAAGCAACCCACCGTCCGAGAGAGGTTAATCAGGTTGCGAATTGGATTCAAAAATCCAATGTCAAAAAGCCCTTCTATCTAATTGGTTATCCAAACCACTTCTACTTTTATGGGAACTTTAGACTCTCGTATGTTTTGTCTCAATTGTGATGTTAGTTGAATGAAATGGCCTTTTTCCCCCAAAAAAAAAAAAAGGCATAGTGATTTTTCATTAGCAAAATCAAACGGGCTGAAAATCTCCTAAACATGTGAACATTATATTCGTTATTTTATGTGGAATAGATCACAAGTTTCATGAAGGGGTATATGCGGAAATGAAGAGTTCCATGATTTCTTGGATTCTTGAAAAGTAGGGGCGTCAGAATGGGATGCACGTGACTTTGCAAACCGATAGCTTATCAGGTCGTGAGTTTATTGAGGGCTCTCTCCCTAGCCCATGGGAGCTACAGGCCACGATTGAAGATTGCAAGCAAAGCCTAGCTCGGTCCAAGTCAATTAAAGCAACCCACCTTCCGAGAGAGGTTAATCAAGTTGCAAATTGGATTGCAAAAATCCAATGTCAAAAAGCCCTTCTATCTAATTGGTTATCCAAACCACTTCTACTTTTATGGGAACTTTAGACTCTCGTATGTTTTGTCTCAATTGTGATGTTAGTTGAATGAAATGGCATTTTTCTCAAAAAAAAAAAAGGCATAGTAATTTTTCATTAGCAAAATCAAACGGGCTGAAAATCTCCTAAACATGTGAACATTATATTCGTTATTTTATGTGGAATAGATCACAAGTTTCATGAAAGGGTATATGCGGAAATGAAGAGTTCCATGATTTCTTGGATTCTTGAAAAGTAGGGGCGTCAGAATGGGATGCACGTGATTTTGCAAACCGATAGCTTATCAGGTCGTGAGTTTATTGAGGGCTCTCTCCCTAGCCCATGGGAGCTACGGGCCACGATTGAAGATTGCAAGCAAAGCCTAGCTCGGTCCAAGTCGATTAAAGCAACCCACCTTCCGAGAGAGGTTAATCAAGTTGCAAATTGGATTGCAAAAATCCAATGTCAAAAAGCCCTTCTATCTAATTGGTTATCCAAACCACTTCTACTTTTATGGGAACTTTAGACTCTCGTATGTTTTGTCTCAATTGTGATGTTAGTTGAATGAAATGGCATTTTTTCAAAAAAAAAAAAAAAAAGGCATAGTAATTTTTCATTAGCAAAATCAAACGGGCTGAAAATCTCCTAAACATGTGAACATTATATTCGTTATTTTATGTGGAATAGATCACAAGTTTCATGAAGGGGTATATGCGGAAATGAAGAGTTCCATGATTTCTTGGATTCTTGAAAAGTAGGAAGAATCAAACCAAACCGATAGAACCGAACCAAATTTTCGTGCATTTTCAATTTGGTTTGGATTTCGGTTCGGATTATGAAAAAAAGAGTCTTTTCACACAATGTGCTTTTTAATATCATAATTCACACAATTTCTCTTCTTTTTCACTAAATCTCTTTTTAATATTATAGAAAAGAAAACTGAAAAAAAAAATGAAGTAATTCTTCGGTTCAGGTTATATTCAGTTCAAGGGTACAATTTGGTTCGAAGTTGATGCACATCCAAATGGTTCGGTTCGGATTTCTTAGAAACCCAAGCAAAACCGAATCATCAATACCCCTACTTGGAAGAGAAATTGATGATTAACTTCATTCGAATGTTTCAAATTTTTTTTTTTTTGTTGGTCATATAGGAATGATCATTTTCTTTGTACACCAAGGTTGCATTTGACAATTAGGATAAAATTTAGGATAAGACAAAATTTATCCTATTATGCATTTGGTATCTACTCAAGATAGAATAAAGTTGAATACAAATGGGATATAAACTAGATAAAATTATTCCATGAGAGATGTGGAATAAAGGTGAATATGATTTCTAATATTCATAATATGAAGTTTTTTCTCAAATAAAAAATTCCTTGAATTAACAAACTAAAATTATATTTCCATATTAATAATATTTGAATTCTAATATAAGAAATTCAAAATAAAAAAAAAAATTAGTTTTTTAATTTAATCTCATTTTTATTTATATATTCAAATCTAATTCTATCTCATAATATAAATTCAATATAAAAATATATTTACTACATATTTTAGGTGTTTTAGTATTTTAGGTATATTAGCACACTTTTCTATTTAAAGAGAATGATGGAAGGGGAAGAAAGAAATAAAAAAGAAATTAATTAAAAAAGAGAGGAAAAAAATGAAAATAAAGTAGACAAGAGTGTCGCGATAGGTTTTTACTATATCCATTTGTAAAATTTGTGATTCATATAGGCATTTATACCAACTAATATATATAATATGATATGAATATATCTGACTTTATTATTGTAATTACCAAACGGTGGATATGATATAATAAAATCCCATTGATTTCATATCTTATCATATCCAGTTCTATTCTGATTAGAAATCCGAACAACCAAACATAAGCCAAGTGATAATGACCTATCTATCATTGCATCCCATAATCTCATAGGCTGGAACTGCATTAGCGATTTTTCAGAAATTAAGGCCAAGAGAGGTTAAAAGATACTTAGAAGAACCAACTTGCATCACAAACATGACATTACTAACTGGAAAATGTGCAAGCCCATGATACTAAATTATAGGGCAATTTCCAGTGCAAGCATAGAAGGAGATCAAGCGGTTCAGCGAGGAATGGGTGCGCGGCTATTGGCGGCTGCAAGTCTACAGCCAAATGGGAGCAACTCTTTGCTCGTGTCGTCCCTGTGTACAATCACCTCGATGAAGCACAAGCAATCTTTCTTGGGCCCAGTCGCAGTCTCAATCGCCTCGGCAAGTTCCTCCTCGCAACAAACCTGCAAGACGAGAGCAATGAGGTTCTTCGTTTTATCAATGATCTCCTGACGGGCGGATGTGGTAACGGAAATGGAGTCGAGTGGTGTAATAACAAGCTCATCACCTTCGTTGTCCAGCACTTGCCCTCCCCGTTGTGGATAGCGTCCACCAAGCCGGTGTAATTCCAGTTCTTGATTAGGTTGTAAGGTCCGTCGTGAATCTCAGCCTCAGTGGTGTATCCGCCGTCGTTTATTAGGAAGATGATGCTGTTCTGTCTGCATCGCAGCATCGTCGAGACATCCTGAGCAGTCATCTATTCGACATAAAAATAACGAACATCAGCGTATTGAATAATGATATTGAAGGTTGTACAAATAGTCCCTGACCCGATTAGCCTATTAACAACACGATTGCCGAGGACCGATGGAAAAACAAAAGGAGTATTGATTCATTAGTAGATGATGACATATGAAGAATGTCTTACAAAACTTGAATTGGATAAAGCTTTCAATCAATAACTTCCGACGAGATGATATCTCAAGCCTTGGTTGCACATGAACAATCACCACAACGATTAAGAAAGTGGTATTATTATACCTGGAAGTTCCCATCGCCGATGCAAGCAATCACCCGCTTGTTAGGCGCACCCGCCGCATATCCAAGAGTCGCTCCGACGGACCAACCAATTGATCCATACTGCATTTGTTGCTCGTAACTGCAAAGTGCGGACGCAATAAAAGCCATTGCCCTAGTATATAACACATTAAAGGCTTAAAGTTTCATAGCGAAAGAATGCTTGCTTTGCTTACCCACAGCCTGTGGGCAATTTAAGTTTCTGGCAATTGAACCAACTATCTCCTGCCTCAGCGATCACGGTAGTCTTGCTCGACAGCATGTTCTGAATATGTTGGAACAGAACATTGACCCTCAGTGGCTCCTTAGGGTCACGCTTGACAGGACGCCCGTCAGGAACGTATATTCGGTGGTAGTTCTCATAAGCCGTCGTATTGCGGTTAAGTCGCTTGGCAAGTGCCTTTAGGAAATCATTCATCTGGACAAACCCGAACTTGGGGCCGTTCCCGATCACGACCTGATCGGGCTGCACTATGATCGCCTTCTCCTTCTTGATAAGGTGGGAGTAACCAACGGAGCTAAGGTCATTGAAGATGGGCCCTGCGAACAAGTACGCATCGGCGGACTCCACGATCTCCGCGCAGAACGCGGTGCTCAGTGTACCCCAGTACGTCCCAATGAAGTGGGCGTGGTGCTCGGTGGAGACAAGACCTTTGGCAGAGGCCATCAATGCGTGGGCATAACCAGACACATCGGCCAATTCGACAAAGGTATCGCATGCCTTTGTGATGCGAAGATTGGGCCCCACAACCATGACGGGCTTCACCGCCTTGTTCAGGAACTCGGCAGCTGCCTCCACCGGAGCCTCCAAAGCCATTTGATCGCTCAACCTGGGAGAGAGCGAAAAGGTGATGGGCTTGCGGCTGAAAGTAGGGTGAAGGATCGAAGTTAAGTTACAGCTGATGCTGATGTACACAGGCTTGCTCTCTTTCAGTGCCGTAAAGATTGCAGTGTCGATTTGCTCTTGTGCATCTTCAAGGTTATTCACCACCGCCTATAGATTCAAAGAAAAAGAACTTAACATATTATTCACGTTGAGAAGAACGTATTCAATCCTGTGCACAATGCAATCTGCACTGACCCTTCAAAACGATAATGGACCCACTAAAATCTGAAATTAAGTGCAGTGATTTGTAAGAAAAAAAGAGCATGGGCAATGCGAGTGGGCGAGTGCTTGATTCCAACGAATGAACCTGATGGCAAGTGACAGTCTGAAAACACCGCAGTTCTTGGGTGAAATCGGGCAAGCCGATGGTGTGATGGAGGAGCCGGTTGCTGCCGTAGTCGTTGGAGTTAGGACCACCGACGATGCAGATAAGCGGCAGGTTCTCACTGTATGCGCCCGCTATCGCATTTATGATGCTGAGCCCGCCCACGGTGAACGTCACCACACAGGCGCCCACACCTCGGGACCGGGCATAGCCATCGGCAGCGTACCCGGCATTCAGCTCATTGCAACAGCCGATGAGGTTGAGGCCCGGCTCGGCGAGGAGGTGATCAAGGAGTGATAGGTTGAAGTCCCCTGGGACAGAGAACACGTCACCCACGCCAATCTCAACGAGCCGACGAGCCAGATGGCTGCCGAGGGAGGCCTCCGAAGGGCCAAGGACCGCGATGGAGCAGGAGGGCTGGACGATGGAGGCGACGCCATTGTGGGGCCTGGCCACCTTGGACGAGAGCGCGCTCGTCTCCAGCGAGCCAACATGGGCGTCCAGGTTTATTGCACTATGAATCTTCGCTGACTTCGCGATCAGGTGGTTGGTTTTCCGGTGGGGTCGGCTTGAGTCCGTGATCCAGAGGGAACAAGGCGCGCTTAACGACGACGTTGCCATCTCAGTAGCAACTATTGCTACCAGTAGAAAGATCATCGCGCAAGTTCGAAAAAGGGAATGCCTGCTTCCCTTAAAAATGAACAAGATCTCCAGTTAACTATAATCGTGGGTGAGGTAATCTAAACTCGAGCCCACCAATACATAAACGATTAGCATAGTGCCCTGAGAAATTTTCACGCGTGTCGATAGAGTGCTGCACCCAATGGATCTACAGAACTTGGATCTAAGTAGCCCTTACATGGACAAGGATCCTCTACCCTACTTGATTTCCGAATCAGTAAAAATCAGCCATCGTACATTAGTAGTACAATTTACCGTTCTAATTAATATACATACAATGTATGTATGTGGTTTGGATGGAATGGACACCAAACAAGCACACCGATAGGGTAAAGGATCTCATCCCCTCACGCACTGTCTAATGGTTAATAGCAATAAAAGCATTAGGTGCACTTAATATATGAACTTGAAGTGGCCTTCAACTTCACTATAAGTTTACCTAATTGTCCTAACAGTTATTTTAGGGTAATCAAGTTCATTAGTGGGTTTAATTTGTGGCTAAAATCAAGATCCCAACAAATCACCTCTGAGTTTTAGGTTTCTAAGCCAATATCGTACTCCTCAGTTAGTTGATTCTAGGCTAGTTCTAGTTTTTTCTTTTCTTTTTTCAGGGAAATGACCTCAAGTCAATTGTCTCAATGAAGAATCAAAAGCGGCCACTTTGTTTTAAACAAGGGCTGAGTTTGCCGGCCAGTCAAATCTTCACTGACTGGCAACCACTTGATTTTCCGCACCCAAAATAGAGGTTGCACGCGCGGAATATGGACAAGCGAATCGGATAAAATAGTCGGAATGAAGGAAAGGAAATTTTATACCGGATTTACGTGGTTTGGTCAGAATATCGGAACCTACATCAACGGGAAGAGCAGCTCGGAATTCCATTATAGAAACAAGCGATACACCAGAGATTATAAGCAATCAAGTACTCAAACACACTCAGTGTTTCCCAGCCTCAAATTATACCCAAATAATTCACACAGTGTTTAGCCCCTCACAATTCCTAGTGAAACCACACTCAAGGAATTAAACAAATCCTACTCACAAGAATTTAACTGGCTAAAACACTCGGGTATAATTACAACAAGAAAATTCCTCACATAAGAGAACTCTCTACACTCTTCTTCAGAGCTCTCTCTTGGCCACCAAAACTTGGTGCGCACTTCTCCGTTGGACATCTCTCTCTCTTTTATAATATAAAATAGAGTCTCCATTATTTATTGCAACGTGAGGAAGTCTTCTTCAGAGAAAGAAAGGACAAAGCAAGCCCACCATAATCCATGGGCGTCCATGCATGTGCATGCATTAAAGGAGAGGAGAAAATGGGCGTATGAAGCTTTCTTTCTTCTTTCTTTGACCCATGCAATGAATGCCATCATTTCACTTTTCTTCATGCACGCCAACTCCCCAAGCTTTCTCGAAGAAGTCCAACTCGAGCACTATTCTCCCTTGCACTTCAGTCGAATAACAAAAGACACGGTTTCTATTTGCATTAAATACAAGCAGCAATTTTGGACTTTCCCTCTCGTAGCTGCACGCTCCCTTTTGGCCTCATTCTTCACACTTGCGGCTCATAGATCCGCATGCAATCTTCTTCTGACAATTTCGGCTAGTCAATTCACATGCATTACTTTTACTCGCACGTGGTTGAGTTCACGTATTCTCGTTAGTCCGGTTTCATTACGGGCTCAAACTCGAGACATATTCACAACAATCTTCACATTGGCTTGACGTTTGAGTCAAGTCATAATCGCTTCAGTGGACACCTCGCTACTACTCTCCCATAGCCCCAACGGGCTCAACCGCCTCAGAGTACTTTAGCCTGCATGATTAGCTACTCCACAAGGATTTTCTGACATAACCTCCTGTATCACAGATAAAGCAAAACCATCATTGCTTCCATATCTGACAGAAAGTCGAACACGCACCTTGTCAAATTTAGCAGCTACAGCAACCGTTGGCTTTATCGACTCCACCTCACTACAAGTATCATCCGTGTCGATTATTCCGTTAGTACCCGCTACCTAAGGAGTTTCTGGTTGCAACTCCACCTTGAGCTTAACACCGTCCAAATCCATATCAACACTGCCACAAACACTCCTAGCCAGAAGTACCGGAGACTCGTCAAGGGTAACTTCTCTGCTGTCAACAAGTGAATTTATATCCGGGCACAACAACTGATCGCCCCACTCACCTTGTGCATAGCCATGAAATATGCACCTTACCCTCCCATCGAGCTTACCATCACTCACTCGAAAATAACACGGGCAACCAAACATTCTAAAAATATAATAATCAACAACGTTACCTAACCACACTTTTTTAGGAATCCGCCATTCAAGAGCAGTTGATGGGGATCTATTCATCGGGTAGCTTACTGTACTAAGCACATCAGCTAGGATTCTCCTAGTAACACCAGCACTAGAGATCATTTTACGGGCCCTCTAGTAATGTTCTGCTCATCAATTCTGCAAATTGTTGTAATTTACTGGCACTAGTGCGATGTTTCACTATGCCCTCTTTTATGCAGAATTTATTTGCCAACTCCAAGCAGAACTCCATGCTATTGTCAGTCCACACATGCTTGATCGACTTACCAGTCTCCATCTTGATCAAAACTCTTGACCGCATGATCCTGACACCAGCATCAAACTTGTGCATCGGCACAAACACCCAGGTCTTCCTCGAGCAGTTAATAGACTCTCGAACGGATGCATCCAATGTCTCTGGGGCGAAACCTATCACTGTCTCACCTTGAAGTTTATACAGGCCTCCATGCTTGATTCCTTTCATTATCACCAAGGCACCTCGAACAACCTTCAGAACTCCACCTTCTGAAGAATACTTGCAACCAGCTGAATCTAGGGCACCCAAGGAAATTAAGTTCTTTTTCAATTCTGGAATGTGTCTTACTCCAGTCAATGTCCTTACAATACCATCATGCATTTTAATTTTAACATCACCAACACCCACAGTATCGCACTCAGCGTTGTTTCCTAACTAGACTTTATCACTACCTGTGCACTGATAAGTGATAAACCAGTTCCTATTTGGTGTAATATGAAATGAACAACCAGAATCCATTATCCACCCATCAAATGACGAATCCTCAGTGACAGACAATACACAATCGACACCATTAGAATCATTCTCAACTATAGCTACAACATTATATGTAGACTCAACTTTAATTCCCTTACCATTTTCATTTTTCAGCTTAAAACAGTCTCTTATACGATACCCACTATTGCTACAATTCCAACAGACAACTCTACTAGTCCTAGACTGACTACGTTTGTTCATGTTCCCGCTAACACGCGTGCTAGTTCTTCCTCTACTTTCACCTACTAAAGCAATAGACACGTGTTCACCAGATTCTTTCCTACGAATGTCTTCACTCAGAATCAAATCGTGAACCTCATCAAATGTCAAACTTCTTGACCCAGAGAAATTACTAATAGCAGTAACAGTAGTATTCCAACTATCAGGCAATGAGGATAATAAAATTAACGCACGTACCTCATCTTCAAAGTTAATCTCAACCGAACTCAATAGGTTAACGACCTCATTGAATACCTTCACCCATCTTTAAGTGAAACAGACGTCACATCAAATAGATCTTATTAATCGCAGAGGGCTTCTCGTATATATTCGACAGGGCTTTCATCAGTTCCGTAGTGGTTTTCTCCTTCACAATGTTAAATGCGACATTATGAGCCAATGTCAACCGAATAACACCCATCGCTTGTCTATCTAGCAATTCCCACTCGGCATCCTTCATCGAGTCTGGTTTCTCCCCAGATAAGGGTAAGTACAAATTTCTCTGGTACAAACAATCTTCAATCTGCATCTTCCAGAAAGCAAAATCCTTCCCATCAAATCGGTAGATTCTCACCTTTCCTTCTTCCATCGTTACTATTTCGCTTCACGTCAGCCAAACCAAGCTCTGATATCACTTGTTGCGCGCGCGCGAATATGGACAAGCGAATCGGATAAAATAGTCGGAATGAAGGAAAGGAAATCGGACACCGAATTTACGTGGTTTGGTCCGAATATCGGAACCTACATCCACGAGGAGAGCAGCACGGAATTCTACTATAGAAACAATCAATACACCGGAGATTACAATCACTCGAGTGCTCAAACATACTCAGTGTTTCCTAACCCCAAATTACACCCAAATAACTCACACAGTGTTTAGCTCCTCACAATTCCTAGTGAAACCTCACTAAATGAATTAAACAAATCCTACTCACAAGAATTTAACTGGCTAAAACACTCGGGGTACAATTATAACGAGAAAATTCCTCACATAAGAGAACTCTCTGCACTCTTCTTCAGAGCTCTCTCTCGGCCACCGAAACTTGGTGCGCACTTCTCCGTTGGACATCTCTCTCTTTTATAATATAAAAGAGAGTCTCCATTATTTATTGCAACGTGAGGAAGTCTTCTTTAGAGAAAGAAAGGACAAAGCAAGCCCACCATAATCCATGGGCGTCCATGCATGTGCATGCATTAAAGGAGAGGAGAAAATGGGCTTATGAACCTTTCTTTCTTCTTTCTTTGACCCATGCAATGAATGCCATCATTTCACTTTTCTTCATGCACGCCAACTCCCCAAGCTTTCTCGAAGAAGTCCAACTCGAGCACTATTCTCCCTTGCACTTCAGCCAAATAACAAAAGACACAGCTTCTATTTGCATTAAATACAATCAGTGATTTTGGACTTTCCCTCTCGCGGCTGCACGCTCCCTTCTAGCCTCATTCTTCACGCTTGCGGCTCAGAGATCCGCATGCAACCTTCTTCTGACAATTTCGGCTGATCAATTCACATGCGCTGCTTTTACTTGCACGTGGTCGAGTTCACGTATTCTCGTTAGTCCAATTTCATTACGGGCTCAAACTCGAGACATATTCACAACAATGTTTGTGTCATAAACATTTATTTTCTTTTTTTTTTCCTTCTTTTTCTTTCCTCTTGCTCATCTATTGAATATCAGAGTCGCAAACTCTAATAACACTCTCACAAGAGAAGCTATTAAGGAAGGAGATGAATACACTACTTTACTTGCAGAAAAGTCTTTTTACTCTTCATTATTTGAAACAATTACAAGACTCATTTATATGTAGGCTTAAAACAAGACTCTTGACATACCTTAGATATATGAAAAGACATGTCTAAATAAATAGTAATAAAGACACTTTAATATGTGTGCCGAAACGGCTTCCATTGGATACTTAACAGCTTTTCGACCAAAACACGAAGAGTCACGAGAGATAGACGGTGATATCTTCAATACTCCCCCTCATCGACTACTCTCTTTAAGGATAGTCCTCGCAACCATACCAAGTTGAGCTCGAAACTCTTCAAACTTTGCAGCTCCAAGACCTTTGGTGAAGATATCAACAACTTGATAACCTGTCTTGATGTACTTCATCTTGATCTCGCCCTCCAACACTTTCTCTCGCAGAAAGTGATAGTGGACTTCCACATGCTTAGTCCTAGCATGGAAAATTGGATTCTCTGCCAAGCTTATAGTGCCCGCGTCAGGCGAGGGTCGCCGGCCCTCACTTGGGGCTGGTGAGCCCTCGCCAATGCCAGGCGAGGATCGCCGACCCTCGCCCTGGTTGAGCGGCGGCAGGCGACCGTCACCAGCCCCTCCAGTGATTGGTGGCCAGCTCCTCCCGCCCTTTTCTTTTTTTAACAGTTTTTTAAAAATTGAATTTTAGTTTTTAAATAATTTTTTTTTTAAAATTGAATAAAAATTATTTTGAAAAGCCAGCTAGAAAATAAAAAATAATTTAAAATGCCACATCAATATTTTCCGTCAATAAAACTGACGGCGTTGATTTTAGAACTCAAATGAAACATTTTGACAAGTTTCAGAACTTATTTGCACTTTCTGCAAGTTTTAGGATTCAAATGCATTTTTATGACAAATTTTAGAACTTCTGCAGCACTTATCCCTTGCATTTTTGCAAGTGCATTCCCCAAAAACCAAACCAAACAGGCCCTAAGTCGTGAATTGGTGGGCTTGGGAGAGCCGGGGTTAAGCCTAATAGACCTAGCCAAACCATTAACCTCCGCAAGCGCCCGCCCTAATTGGATGTTGAAAAAAAAAGGTAGCGACAAGGTTTTGACAGATTGGTTACACTTCCCCAGTATCTTGCAAGTTGCTTTTTTGGTAAAAAAAACGGGACAGTTCCTCCCACTACTAGTCACCGGACGATCCCTTGTTAGTCACCGCGCCTTGTCACCATCGATCACCCATTTTTTTGTTCGAGTTCTAATATAGGAAATTGCTCAAATTATGTCCGATTCATATATTCAGTTATTCAAATTTTCACCAAGCTGAGAGCCAATTGAAGCAAATGACAATCGCAACGTTGCCTTGCTTAAGTTTGGACATGGCTTGGGTGAGGGAAAATATCTTTACTTTATCGAGTTTCCCATACATTTCTTTGATATTTTCCCACATACCATTTGCGTCTTTTGTTGGAGAAAGTCCAAAGTGGCCTCCAAGAGTGATATAGTATTCGATCTAGGTTTCAACAAGTGGGTTACACTTCCCTAGTATCTCGCAAGTCACTCATTGGTTAAAAAACAAGACGGTTCCGTCAAGGGAATCATCTTTATCTTTGGTTATAAAGGCTCACCAAAACTCTTAGGAAGAGATCAAGTAATTCTTCGGTCTACAGAGCTACTATGCAACAAGGTGTAGCTTGGATCCATTAATCGTTGAAGTGTATAGTGGGTCGCTAGGCTCCGGGCGATTGCTGACGATAGCTAAGCAAGGAATATAGTCATCTTGAAAGATTAGGTAGGAATTTGCTCCCAAACCCGACATGCATGACTTAGGCATGTGACTCGAAAAAGCTCAACCTGACTTAGGGCTTGGGTTGAATCCAAAAATAGGAAATGGGCCTCCTTTTGATTGTGCGGGCTCTACATAGGCCTAATCCACTAAGTCATGAACATTCTAGGCTTGGCTAGATTGGGCCTAGCTAGTTAGCTTAGATGGCCTACCAAAAGTTGAGCTAGGCTGGGCCTGCCAGACAACCACTGAGTAGGCTGAGCCTGAATAAGCTACCCTTGGTTGGGCTAGGCTTAAACAAGCAACTACTAGATGGGCTGGGCTAGAATAGGTAGGCTTAGACAGATAGCCACTAGATGGGCTAGAGCAAGATAGACGGCCGCTAAATAAGCCAAGCCATAACAAATTGCTCAGAAGTGGTCTGAGCTGGACAAGGTAGATGAATTGTAGTTAAGTTTTTTCAGGTCAGGTTAGCATGCTTTGAACCCAAACTCAAAGGTGAGTTAGGCGCTTCTTCCAAAATTGGTGCATCTGGATGCTAACTCTTTCCAAATGTGGAAATCTAAGTTTTCGACATGATATCAGTAAGGAAAAGAAGCAAGTAGTTCTGTTTGGAATTTCTTGATTGCCAATTCCTACACCAAAAGTGCTAACTTTGTTTTGCAAATCAGTGTGATTCTACAACAACAAAGTTGAAGAAGAAAAAAAGGGAGCCAATCAAAATAAGGTTGCCGAAGCTAGGCCAAGAAAATGCCAACTTGGACACCATGACCTGAAATAGAAAAGGATGGACAGCTAAAAGATTAAGAAATCGTATCTATATATTACTTTCTCATAAAAAGCTTGTATGTATGTAGGCTTTGTTTATAATACAATTGTATGGATAATAAAAGGAAAAATGTATTGAATAAATAAAGAAAAAATTGTGCTATATATATACTATAATATAATTCTCTACATAGCTTGATTCTGACTATTGATGGCCACTTTGTATGTTAAGAATTCTTCACCGTTATAATTTGCTAGTATGATTAGAGAATAGATTTCACACTCATCTAGCAAATGAATCCATCATCTTGAGAGAAATCTAGAAGAGTTCGGGGTATCCATGGCTCATGGATTTTTCTAATTCTTTTCCTCAGACTAAATCTAAGACTCCGTTTGTTTATAATGATTTGGAATATATTTTCCAAAACTTGATTGTTTGCTTCGCTTGAAATAGCTAGCGAGTTAAAAATATTTCGGTTATCAATAACAATTTATATCTAAACATTTTCATGAATAATAAAAAAAATAAGTATATTCATTTTAGTAAACGATATGAACGATTATTTTTAGGAAAATATTTTTCAAATTATTCATTTTCTACGAAATAAATGAATCCTAAAATCATGTGGTGGATATAGTTGACCTAAGTTGGAATCCAAGTGTTTTGCCCCATTTTGACCAAGTAGACCCATCAGGGCCAAGTCCATAGCCAAATTTGACCACGATTCATTTATTGCGTTTGATTTTTTAATGCTTTTCTCGTGATTTCTAATTAACATATTTTCTCGTGATTTCTGATTGACATCTTTCATCACATGCAATGGTTATCTTCCTAATCTTTTTTTTTTTTCCATATAGTTGCCTATTATTCATATCTCATTTATTGAGTTTACTACATTGATCCTTTAAAGGAGTTTAGAGATTAATTCATCTCTATCATTCTTATGCTTGAGAATACTAACACTAGCCATGCCAAGCCCACCCCAAACAAGGGGCCATGCCAAGCATGGGCACTGGCTCAATTTCTTTATAAAATTCAACTCTTGAGGCCGAATCTAATGATTGGGCCCATGTGGCCTTTTGGACCATTGGGCCCAATCTAAAAAATATAAAAATGGGGCCTCCAAGGGCTTGGCTACTTGGGGGATTCCACTTAAAAGATGTTTAAAGAAGGCATGCTAGGATATGGGCATTGTCACATCATACTCCGCCGATCATGGTGCGGCCGCCATTAACACAATGTGACGCTTAGGTAATGATAAGTTTGAATGTTTGGACGTTGCGAATGGGTTAGTTGGATTGGTAATTAAGATGTCTAAGACTTTAGAACTCAAAAAGCCGACGAGCTCTTTTTATATAAGATTCTAGTTAGGTGTTTGGCATAGAGTATGATAAAAGTATCGAAAAAGTCATAAATCTATTAGTATTAGTACCAATTTGGTCTTAAACTTTTTAATTTAACTAATTCATCCCTAAACATTTTCACATTGGTACAAATTGAATTCATCCAGCCAATTTATGCCGAAAATTGCTGATATAGATGTCGGTCATTCTACATGGCACGACTGGTGCCGAAATGGATATTTTTATATAATTTTTAATTATGTTTTTTGATTTTTTATTAAGTTTTTCCTTCTCTTTTTCTTTTTTTCTTTTTGCCCTTTCCTTTATTTTATTTTTTTCATTTCTTCTTCTTCCTCCACCCATCTCCGGCAGGCGGAGGTTGGGCGAGGGTCCCCTTTTTGGATTTGGTGAGGGGCAGCGTCACCCAGCCCTTGTCAAAGGTCAGCGAGGGCCAGTTCGATGACCTCCACTAGTCAAAGGTGGGTGGAGGAAGAGGAAGAAAGAAAAAAAAAACAAGTGAAGGAAAAGAGAAGGAAAAAAAAGAAGGAAAAAATTAATAAAAAAATCAGAAAATTAATTAAAAATTATATAAAAACATCTACATCAACATCGATCATGCCATGTAGGACGACCGGCGTCCATGTCAACAATTTTTGGCATAAATTGACTAGATAGTTTCAATTGATACTAATGTGAAAGGTTTATGACTGAATTGATCCAATTGAAAAAATTATAATTGAATTAATACAAATGTTATAGGTTTAGGACTTTATTGGTACTTTTTCCGATTGAGCAGATTTGGTGACATCGGATGCTAGCCTCAACATGATGTTGTGTGCGGAGGTCAATTGGAAGATGTATATGGCAACAGCCAAGGCCCTTTCTTACAACAAGTCAACACACGGTGGAGCAAATGAAGCAGACTCTCTCTCCTTCTCAATGTTTTTGGAGGAGGGTTTTGGAGTAGTACTAGTGCATAAAACCCTTCTGAGGAAGCATTTTGGGTGCTCCAATCGGGTAATGTAGATCTAAGAATAAATATGTCTGTCTGCAAGTTTAACCCAAACTCAAAACCCGAGTCCATTTTCATGAAGCGTAATCCAAATGGTGGAATTGCGAGCTCCAACTAGGAGTGAGTATTGTCCGGGTTGGTTCGGTCCACCCTCTAACCTTAGGATCAACCCACACAGTGTTGGTCCTTAATTTTAGAATTGATGACCAACCATATTAAGTCTACGACCGAGGACTAGATCGACCCAATGGGTTCGATCCGGCTCTAGGGTTAACCTAAGACCAATCGATAATTTTTTCTTTTGTTTTATTTTTTTTGTACTCCCCGAAAAGACAAACCTACCATTTCAAATTACAAATCCATCGACAATTGTGCAACTAAACTATAAATACCGGTACATATTTAACAAATTTAAGATAAGACAACAATAGAAATTTCGCACCTACTAAAAGTAAAAAACCATAAAAATGATTAAGACCGATCATAGAAATATGGGACAAGATGGGAAATTGAGCAGCAAGCGGGGAAGTTAGATGAAAATGACTGCTGGAAGTTGTTTCTTTCAATTTTGGCAAAATAAAAACTAAGAGGACAAAGAAGATAGATGAGAACGACTACTGGAATAGGATGTCGTGAGGAGCCATTTAAGGTTGTTTACGCTGTTTTGGACTCTGTGAGAAGCCATTTAATGTCGTTGACGCCGTTTGACTTAGGATTTTCTTTTAGAATATATAAAAAAAATTATAAATAATATATTAGATATATAATATAATATATTTTAGATATATTATATATAATATATACAGTTAGGGTTGATCTGACTTGGACTGATTCTAAATTCTTAGAACCGAAGACCAACCCACATAGTATTGGTCCAGGGATCCTAAGACCAAGGATTGACCTAGTCTCATTGAGAACCGGACCATGACTAAAAAAGTTGGGCCAGTTCGAGGTCAATTCAGGGTTAGCCCTAAATTGATGTTCACCTCTAGCTCCAACTGTGAAAAACCAAGCTAAGGGTAATAAATATGGGTTGGGTCGGTTTTTGCCCTAATATGGGTTGGACATGACCCATGTACTGTTTGTGGAATTAGGAATTGGACCGGTCTAGTTTGGTTGTAGGATTGGCTATAGCGTGGTGATTTCTTTTCCTTTTCTTTTTTTTAAGTGAGAGTTTCCTAACATTAAAGAAAAAAATAATTTGTTAATTAGGATTTGTTTTAGAATTAAAAAAAAAAAGTAAAAATCTTGACTAGTTCATAGGTCCTGTTTGATTCCTTATGTAAAATTGGATCAATTCCAGAAAACCCTCCAGATTTGGTTGATTCAACCCAATCCAATCTGGTTCCCATAAAATCGGATTGATGCACACCCCTAACCAAAACAACATCATGTATCTCTATCTTGAGGTCACATCTCTCTCGCTCTCTCTCCACACCCTTTACCTGGAGGTCATCACCAAAACACTAGATTCCTCTTTTCATCCTTTGTCCATGACTTATTTCTTTCAATCTTGAATTTCCCAAGTGGACAATCCTACCATACGTTTACAAATTCAATTTATGTGAAATCTTCATCTTACAAACTATGCTGATTGGATCGATCTATCTTTTTCAGGTCTCATCATTATCTTCACTTAAATCAAATGAAGCAAATCACTAGCACGATTGGCAAAGTGAGTTGCTTGCTCAATAATGGATAGAATTGTCGATGGCAGAAAGATAAGTGAAACCATTCCCTCTAGAGAAATCCGCAAGAGCGCATGGAATTCATTTAGGTTGTTAGACAAATTTAATTGATTGGTATGCATATTGACTCAAGGGTACCATGATTGAGAAAGATTTAATTTGTATCAACTTACCCTCTTGAAGGAAATTTTCCTTAATCTCCTCGGCGAGAGATGAGTATAAAACATCACCAAAATTCAATGCTAGCTCAATACGTATGCTAGACGTCAATACTTCATGCAATCATCTCTCATGGGTCGCGATTGTAAATCGAAATTCCTCAATTTGATCCTTGGCCTTCACAATAAATTTAATTTGATCTAGAATTCCTTAAGCTAATAGTTCCAAGGTATCCTGAGGTCCATCTACAGATTCGAATTCATGTAAAACCTTCAACGTACTAACTATACTGGCCGTGTCGATGGATCTTTGTCCGTTCGCTTCATTGTTTTCGCGAGATCAAATCGAGCAAATTAGTTTGTATGACCGGCCGGTGGGTTGTCTACGAGTAATTGGACCGAAATCGTGGGCCAAAGAAAGAAAAGCGAAACCAATAAATTCGATTCCCCTGGAGGGCGGGTTGTTAAAGACATAAATATCCTGAATTTGCTGATACACAATGCCACGCTGGCGCATGTACCGCTCGTGTCACGAGCACGGACCCCAAGTGCCAAGCGGAACACGTTATGCATGTGTGACGACTGACCCACCTTGTTCCCGATTCTAGTATAATGGGAAATTTCTGAGGCACGGCAGATTATCGCTTATGAGCCTTTTAGACGTGTTATAATGTTTTTGTACTTAATTGTAACGATTTATCGTAATGCTATACGATACATCTAGAGTGCCGTAGAAATGTCCCCTTGAATTTAAATATCAAGAGTGAGAAACCCCACGAATAATTAGGTTCTTCATTCTTAGCGAAGGACCGTCAGGGAGAAAAACACCAAGTCTAAACTCGGTTGATGTACATGCGATTAGAGATGGCAATCCTAACATTGTCATTTGAGTCCTATTGACAAAAAAATTAGTTTAAAGGAAAACTATTTTGGGAAAAATATTTTCTACCTTTGGATGTTTGGATAATGAAAAATTAATTGGTATACTGAAAATGTTTTCTAAGGACCGAAAGATAACAAGTTTAGATTGGATGAAAACGACTTTTCATGCTATTGAAAACGAAATCATTTTTTTCTAAAAATTAACAGTTTTTATGGAAAATATTTTTCTTTATCATGAAATTTGTAGCAAAACAAACGCGTTGGCGAAAGTGTTTTCTAAAAAAAAGTTTTTTTTTGTACTTTCACCCATTTAATTCGTCAAAAAATGAATAGTCTATCGAAAACGCTTTCCGGTCAACAAAAATATTCATGTACAAAATTAGTAAGCAAATTCCTAATCTAAAAAAGTGAAAAAACTTTCTTGAATCTTCTTCACCTTTTTCTTTTCTTCTCAAGTCTCTCGCTTTTTATCGTTCGATTGCAAGCAGAGAGAAAGAGGACATGGGCAAAACTACATTAGCAAGGCGAAGGCAGCGACCGAGCTTGCCATCATGGAGGCCACGCAGTCCTCCCTTGGCGTCCGCTCTCGAGCCAAAACTCTAGCCTCCTAGTGCCTCCAAAAATATACCCTAGCCGCTGCCTCCTGACGCCGCGTCGCCTCCTTAACATTCGTCGTTGCTGCCTCCTGCAATGGTCAGCTTGGGCCACTACTCGAAGTGGCAGAGGAAGGTCGATTGCGTAGCCTTCTCAGCCAAAACCCTAGCTCCAGCTCTAGCCCTAACCTAGAGCGCGCTGAAGGTCTAGAGTCGGCTTGGTGGAGTTGGTCGGTTCTTACTTGAGCAATGACAAGGGTAAGAAGAGCGGCGAGGAAGCCAGGGATGAGACTCCTAGGGAGGAAAATGCGGTGGAGAACAATAACGAGTGTAGCAGTAATGCTGATTTACCGTTCTCTCAATTTTGATTCAACAACTTTTTCTTTTCAATTTTTTTTTTACATCAGAAATCTTTGCTATTTATAAAATTGAAATCATTTTTCAAATAATATACAAACACCAAAAAACATTTCTAGTTACATATCACCAAACAAAGAGAAACTAATTATTTTTCTGAAAAATTATTTTTTGGAAAACATTTTCCTTCCCCCATATATGCACACTCTTATGTTTCACAAAAAAATGTACAATTTTCCTGGAAAATGTTTTCCAAGAAGTTAGGAAAATAAGTTTATTTTCTAGTGTTTGGATAAAACTTGAATCTATAAAGTATTTTTCATCATTTGGTAAGGAAAAGATGATGGGGGAAAATTATAAAATAAAATAAAAATTCAGAGTTTTGAATTATTTAAAATTATTTATATACATATTATTTAAAATTATTTATATACATATTATTTTAAATTATTTATATACATATTCTTTGCTCTCTTCCTTAGCTAGTTGCTGGCCACAACAAGGGGTTGGTGACTAGCCACAAGCAAGTTCAAGCCTCGCCCAAGGTTGATGAGCTTGCTTGATTTGGTGATGCCCAAACTTGCCAATCTTAGGTGAGCTCGAGTCTTGCCACCGAAGGTTGCAAACTCTGCGGCCTCGAGCAAACTCGAGTCTTGCCGCCAACTCACCCATTCTAGCGTCACCTAAGCTCGTTTGCCTTAGGCGAGCTCAAGCCTCACCACCAGAGCTGTGGCCAAGGCAAATTGAGGAAGAAGCAAAAGGAAAAGGAAAGAAAGAAGAAAATAAAAGAAAAATAATAATATAATAAAAATCAAATTTAATATAAAAATAATTGAATATGAACTAAAAAAATAAAATTTCGAATTTTAAAAATACATTTTTATAGAAACAAACTTTTCATTAACTAAGGATCCGAGATCAAGCATCGAAGACTAGTGCATAGCCTTTGTGGACCTAGGCAAGAGGGTCAGAACTAGAGCTCCAATTCTTGGGACTTGAGCACAACCTTAATGGACCCAAGTTTGGGTGTTGAAGACTTGGGTACAAGCACTAGGGATTCAAGCCCAACCTCGATGGAATTGGGAATGGCGCCAAGTGGCCCAGGCTAGAGCACCCCAAGCCTAGCCCTGATGGACCGAGGCCTAGCCGCCAAAGACCTAGGAAGCATCGATACTCTCCGGAGGCTTTCGTGTCGTGTCGGACACTCCGACACGTGTCCAACACTCTCTGACACTCAGTTAATACGTATTGGAAAATTCGATACCTAGTCAACTTTTCTGATACTCTCCAGTCAGAATTCTCACGTGTGAGTTTTCAACACATGATTCCGACACGCAAGGTCAATTTTAAAAATATTCAATAAATAAGGGATCAAAATGTATATATGTGAAAAATAAAAAATAATAATAAAAATAATGAATGGGTAAAGAAGAAAACCTAATTTTGTCTTCTCTTTTGACTCTCACTTCCCAAGATCTCGTGATACACAATTCATCCCTCAAGTTTTTTTTCTCCTCTTTCGATATGTTTGACATGCAAGTCTAGAATATGAATTGCTTGTTTTTTTCCTCCAAATTTTATAAATTATTGGAATGGAGTTGAATTTATTAAATTGAAACAATGAATGATATTAATAAATGGTAAATTAATGTTTTTAGTGTAAATTTATTCTAGGCTTTTTTATTATTTATTTATATGCTAATCAAATTAATTTATTGAAATGATCATAGTATATATAAAAATATACATTTAATATACGACGTGTTGGCGTGTCGTGTCGTGTCGCGTGTCAATGTCGATGCTACTTAGCCAAATACCTCATCTTGAACATCTAAATGCAGAAACCAATGTTAGGGTTTCCATACACAAATTGGGTCCAAGTACCGATTACGATACCTACTCATATTTTAAAAAACGTTTTTTAGTTTTTTCACAGAGAAAATCATTTTCTAGAATTTAAGTTTTAATTGAAAAACACTTTCCGTGGACTTGGAAAAACATTTTCCATGAATTCATTTTCCTAAGTGAACAAAAAAGACAAAAAATCAGGAAAATTTTTTCTCATAAAATGTTTTTCGCGAAACAAATAGACCCTTAATATACATCGACACTTCATCCTTATGCCGACTAATGCAATGAGTTAAGAAGCCACGAATTTTAGGGAGGAGGTGAATTATCTCAAATTTAGTAAATCAGTGAAGTATGAAACTAAAAGGTTAAGCAACTCGTCAAAATAGGATATTCAATCAAAATGTAGTACAACAAATAAAATGTTGTACCCCGTGGAGGATCAAGTGGAAACAACTCACAGTAGCACTCTTGCTATTACAAGCAAGAGACACTTAACGCGCTCGTACAAGCACACTGCTTCGCTTCTTTCTTTGTTAACAAAAAATCCCTCTCACGGCACACACTGCACTCACTGCACACGCCACTCTCTCAACAACACTACACTGTACTCTTTCTTTTCCTCTGTACGCTCAAGTTAAGATGGTGGGCTGCCAATGGGCACTGGGCCAATTTCTTTATCTAATTCAACCCTTGAGGCCCATGTGGCCTTTTGGACCATAGGGGCCCGATCTCAAAAATAAATAAATAAAATGGGGCCTCCTAGGGCTTGGCTACTTAAGGAATTTCACCCAGAAGATTTTTAAAGAGAGCATGCTAGGACATGGGCATCGTCACGTCATATTCCGCTAATCATGGCGCGGCTGCCGTTAACACAACTCGATTGGAAGGTTATTGAAGTCTTGATGGACTTCTTGAAACTAGAAAAGTCCCATATGACTTCTCTTAGCGCATCAGTTACTGGACATTCTTCCTTAATGAAATAGCTGATACAACGTTGCTTATTTCAACATATTTTACCAAGTCTTTTAGCATAGAAAGAATGTGGTTCATGTCATAATTTTATCTGGCTACCCACATTTTCCCCCATCTCTTCACATTTTATTTTTTGCAAATGCCGCCAAAAACCCTAAGTTGTGCCCGATGTGACACAAATAGTAAAATACCTCTAATTTTTTTGTGTTGTTAAAAAATTTAAATGATTTATCATAGTTCCATCTATGGCATATCTGTATACACTAGTATACATTTAGAGTTATTTTATTATACAAAAAAAAAAAATCAGGACATTTGTGTCACAATGACCAAATTTAGGGTTTTTAGCGACACAAAAAAAAGTTTAGGATTTTTAGCTATACAAAAAAAAAAAAAAACAAAATGAGATATTTGTATCACAGTGATTATAATTTTAAAGTATTTTTTAGCATTGATACTTTTTTTTTTTTTCTTTTTTAAACTGAGTCCCACACCATTTCCTACTCCTAGTATCAAGTGTCCTTTCTGTCTTTGATTTTATACTGATTAAGAACTCTTTTCAGTATAGTGATATTTCATTACCGAATCAAATGGGCTGAAAATCTCCGGGACATGTGGACATTGCATTTGTTATTTTATGTGGAGTTGATCCCGAGTTTTATGAAGGTGGGGTGTTTTTTGGGTTGGGGGGGGTGTTGGGGGTTGGAAGTAGGACGAGGACATGAAGAGTTCTATAATTTCTTGGAATCTTTGAAGAGAAAATGATGATTAACTTCGTCTGAATTTTTTTTTTTTTTTGCTGGTCATATAGGAATGGTCATCATCTTCGTACACGAAGTTCTAATAACCTATCTATCATTGCATCCGAAAATCTCCTAGGCTGAAACCGCACGACTTTTTCAGGAATTAATGCCAAGAGAGGATAAAAGATAATCTGAAGAACCAACTTGCACCATGAAGATGAAGATAAGATTGCTATATGGAAAATGTGCAAATCAATGATAATAAATAATAGGCAATTTTCCCTTTACCAAAAAAAAAAAAATAATAGGCAATTTTCCAGTGCGAACATAGGAGATCAAATGGTTTAGCGAGGAACGGGTGCGCGGCTATTGACGGCTGCAAGTCTACAGCCAAATGGGAGCAACTCTTTGCACGTGTCGTCCTTGTGCACAATCACCTCGATGAAGCACAAGCAATCTTTCTTGGGCCCAGTCGCAGTCTCGATCGCCTCGGAAAGTTCCTCCTCGCAACAAACCTGCAAGACGAGAGCAATGAGGTTCTTCGTTCTATCAATGATCTCTTGATGGGCCGATGTGGTAACGAAAATGGAGTCGAGTGGTGTAATAACAAGCTCATCACCTTCGTTGTCCAGCACTTGCCCTCCCCGTTGTGGATAGCGTCCACCAAGCCGGTGTAATTCCAGTTCTTGATTAGGTTGTAAGGTCCGTCGTGAATCTCAGCCTCAACGGTGTATCCACCGTTGTTTATTAGGAAGATGATGCTGTTCTGTCCGCATCGCAGCATTGTCGAGACATCCTGAGCAGTCATCTATTCGACATAAAAATAACGAACATCAGCGTATTGAATAATGATATTGAAGGTTGTACAAATGGTCCCTGACCCGATTAGCCTATTAACAACACGATTGCCGAGGATCGATGGAAAAACAAAAGGAGTATTGATTTGTTAGTAGATGATGACATATGAAGAATGTCTTCAAAACTTGTATTAGATAAAGCTTTCAATCAATAACTTTTTGAAGAGATGATAACTCAAGCCTTGGCTGAACATGAACCTACACCACAACGACTAAGAAAAGGGGTATTAGGAGTGAGCATGATTTTAGGGTAGAATCGAAAACCTAAGAATCAGACTAGTTTCCACCAATCAGGTTCTAGGTTCCAAAAATTGCAAAACCTGTTCCGACGGGTCCTGAAATAATTATTTGTGTTTTTCTTATTTTATGTCTTAGTGCGAACCTACGGCATTCGATGGGAGTGTGTAATTTAAAACCACTAATCTGAGCTTCCATTTTCAAGGAAATCTATGACTAAAATTTTTAATATATTAACATTTCATAATTCTCGTATGTCTAAATATGAGTTGCGATAAGTGAATTGTAACAAATGACGGTCATTAGAAGTGATAATTTATTGCAATCGTTCAATTGAGAATATAGGTGGAACCTGGATAGATCCTGGAACTAATCTTAGAACTCGTGACAAAATAGGTTCTAAGTTTCGCTTGAAATCTAAAACCGCTCATCCCTATAAGATATTATACCTGAAAGCTCCCATCGCCGATGCAAGCAATTACTCGCTTATTAGGTGCACCCGCTGCGTATCCAAGAGTTGCTCCGACGGACCAACCAATCGATGCATAATGCATTTGCTGCTCGTAACTGCAAAATGCAAACACAATAAAAGCCATTGAACTAGTAATGTAACACAATGAAGACTTGGAAGAATCATAGCGAAAAGAATGCTTGCTTTGCTTACCCACAACCGCTGGGCAATTTAAGTTTCTGGCAATTGAACCACATATCTCCTGTCTCGGCGATCACAGTAGTTTTGCTCGACAGCATGTTCTGAATGTGTTGGACCAGAACATTGACCCTCAGTGGCTCCTTAGGGTCACGCTTGAGAGGACGCCCGTCAGGAATGTATATTCGGTGGTAGTTCTCATAAGCCGTTGTGTTGCGGTTAAGTCGCTTGGCAAGTGCCTTGAGGAAATCATTCATCTCGACAAACCCAAAGGTGGGGCCGTTCCCGATCACGACCCGATCGGGCTGCACTATGATCGCTTTCTCCTTCTTGATAAGGAGGGAGTAACCAACGGAGCTAACGTCATTGAAGATGGGCCCTGCGAACAAGTACGCATCGGCGGACTCCACGATCTCAGCGCAGAATGCGGTGCTCACTGTACCCCAGTACGTCCCGATGAAGTGGGCGTGGTGCTCGGTGGAGACAAGACCTTTGGCAGAGGCCATCACTGCGTGGGCATAACCAGAGACATCGGCCAATTCGACAAAGGTATCGCATGCCTTTGCGATGCGGAGATTGGGCCCGGCAACCATGACGGGCTTCACCGCCTTGTTCAGGAACTCGGCAGCTGCCTCCACCGCAGCCTCCAAAACCATTTGATCGCTCAACCTGGGATAGAGCGAAAAGGTGATGGGCTTGCGGCTGAAAGTAGGGTGAGGGATCGAAGTTAAGTTACAGCTGATGCTGATGTACACAGGCTTGCTCTCTCTCAGTGCCGTAAAGATTGCAGTGTCGATTTGCTCTTGTGCATCTTCAAGGTTATTCACCACCGCCTATAGATTCAAAGGAAAAGAACTTGACATATTATTCACGTTGACGAAGAACGTATTCAACCCTGTGAACAATGCAATCTGCACTGACCCTTCAAAACGATAATGGACGCACTAAAATCTGAAATTGAGTGCAGTGATTTGTAAGAAAAGAGCATGGGCAATGCGAGTGGCCGAGTGCTTGATTCCAACGAACGAACCTGATGGCAAGTGACAGTCTGAAAACACCGCAGTTCTTGGGTGAAATCGGGCAAGCCGATGGTGTGATGGAGGACCTGGTTTCTACCGTAGTCGTTGGAGTTAGGACCACCGACGATGCAGATAAGCGGCAGGTTCTCGCTGTATGCGCCCGCTATCGCATTTATGACGCTGAGCCCGCCCACGGTGAATGTCACCACACAGGCGCCCACACCTCGGGACCGGGCATAGCCGTCAGCAGCGTACCCAGCGTTCAGCTCATTGCAGCAGCCGATGAGGTTGAGGCCCGGCTCGGTGACGAGGTGATCGAGAAGCGATAGGTTGAAGTCCCCCGGGACAGAGAACACGTCACCCACGCCAATCTCAACGAGCCGGCGAGCCAGATGGTAGCCGAGGGTGGCCTCTGAGGGGCCAAGGGCCGCGATGGAGTAGGAGGGCTGGACGATGGAGGCGACGCCATTGTGGGGCCTGGCCACCTTGGACGGGAGCGTGCTCGTCTCCAGCGAGCCAACATGGGCGTCCAGGTTTATTGCACTATGAATCTTCGCTGACTTCGTGATCAGGTGGTTGGTTTTCCGATAGGGTCGGCTTGAGTCCGTGATCCAATGGGAAAAAGGCGCGCTTAACGACGACGTTGCCATCTCAGGAGCAACTACTGCTGCCAGTGGAAAGATCGTCGCGCAAGTTAGAAAAAGGGAATGCCCGCTTCCCTTAAAAATGAACAAGATCTCCTGTTAACTATACTCGTGGGTGGGGAGGTAATCTAAACTCAAGCCGACCTATACATAAACAATTAGCATAGTGCCCTGAGAAATTTTCACGTGCGTCGATAGAGTGTTGCACTCAATGGATCTACAGACCTTGGATCTAAGTAGCCCTTACATGGACAAGGATCCTCTACCCTACTTGATTTCCGAATCAGTAAAACCAGCCATCGTACATTAGCAGTAAAATTCACCGTTCTAATTAATATATATACATTATGTATGTATGTGGTTTGGATGGAATGGACACCAAACAAATACACCGATAGGGTAAAGGATCTCATCCCTCTCACGCGCTGCCTAATGGCTAATAGCAATAAAAGCATTAGGTGCACTTAGTCAATGAACCTGAAGTAGCCTTCAACTTCACTATAGGTTTACCTAATTGTCCTAGCAGCTATTTTAGGGTAATCAAGTTCCTTAGTGGGTTTAATTCGTGGCTAATATCAGGATCCCAACAAATCACCTATGAGTTTTAGGTTTCTAAGCCAATATCGTACTCCTCAGTTAGTTGATTCTAGGCTAGTTCTAGTTCTTTCTTTTCTTTTATTAGGGAAATGGCCTCAAGTCACTTTGTTTTAAATAAGGGCTGAGTTTGCTGGTCAAATCTTCACTGACTTGCGACCACTTGATTTTCCGCACCCAAAATAGAGGTGTTTGTGTCATAAACATTTCTTTTCTTCTTTTTTTCCTTCTTTTTCTTTCCTCCTGCTCATCTTCTTCTTCGTCCAAGCCATTCCAGTATTGCTCACAGCGGCATCCTTTTTTAAGTCCTCACGTGGACTTTGCTCTCTTCATACCCCAGCTTCTCCCTCGTTCTGTCATCACCTCAAGCCCCAGAGCCATACATGTAACTCCAGAAACCCCAAACCGCGAATTCCACAAACAACTAGGGTTCGGCTCGCGCTCATAAATCGAAGAAACAGAGACAATTGGGACTTACCCAACATGCCAACAAACGAATTAGCGCTACGAAATCGCTGCCTCGCTTCAGCTTTGATCGGATCTTCGACTCTCTCTCTCTCTCACCTATTTTTTTTTCTCGACCGTTCTTTATTTCTCAATCGATGTTTCGGCTCAATCGAAGTGAAGATGAAGCGCAAATTTCAGTTCCTGATCTGCAGTCATGGGGATGGCTGCAAACTAGGGAACTCACAGTTTGGGTCCGCCGGAAATGACGCCGGCGACTACCCGTGTTCATGTGGAGATGAATGGGTTGGTAGATACCCGTGGGTAGTTGTGGGGAGCAAAAGCGAGAGGTCGAGGAACTTGAGCTTGCGTTTTTCTCTCTGCTCTACATCCTTCTTCATTTATGTCCATGGAAATGCGTGCGTCCTTACGTTGATATTAGTCAAGGTGCAGAGGAAGTAATGGACGGGATGATGCCAAAAACAGAGCTGGGTCTCTCTATTCACTTTTGCCCGAGCTGAATTTGAATGGTTTTAGAGGATTATGCATGAACTTTTTAAAATTCGGGCATGCTTCTCTAGAAATTCAAGAAGTAATCCCATGTAAGATGAATACCAAAAAAAAAAAAAAAAAAACAAAACAAAAGAGAGAGAGAGAGAGAGAGAGAGAGAGAGAGAGAGGGAGAGAAGCAAGAGAACCCTACCAATATCAACAACTTATTTCGTGAATTTGATTAATTGGACCTACGTGGCATTGAAGGAAGGACCTAAAAACGAAGCAATTTGAGAGTGTGCTGGAGATGGTGCCGATCTCAGATTTATTTTTGTCCTTTTTCCTTTTAATCTTTATCCAAATTTTGTTATAGATAGAAATGCCCCGACTTCAGCCTCTGAAAAAATCAAATGCTTGCCAGCCAACGAAGATTCAATGGGCTCAAACCCTTATTTGAGACAAAATAATCACTTCAGTTTCTTATTTGAAACAAAATACTTCGGACACTCATTTAAGAAAATGACCTCATTTCAGGTCATTATTTGTAATTTTCTCCTTTTTATATAAAATATAAATTTAATTTCGATCAAACACAAATCTTGCTAGACTAAACTGATTCCTAGCCCCTGATTGCTCCTTTAAACACCGACTACTAGATGACAAATTATCTAATGAATCGCCTTACGCTTGAATCTAAACTTGATTATAAATTTTTTGATAAAGATTAAATTCGGTCCATCTAACGTAGTGAGATATAAGATTTGACCCGCATGAAACCCATCACACATTCAATTTAGTACGACGTATACTCCATCCACCCATGTAGTAATTTCTCAAAGTTGATAAGGAATATCGCTACGACAGGGCCGACACATCACCCGAGTACACCATGTTCGGTTTAGTTTGGATCCAGACCAAGTCGATCACTGCATGAAGTGAGTTTCGCAATTTTCACACCTTTGCACCTACTCATTAACATCTCTGTTCGACTCGCGATGCTAATCTAGTTTTGAACCTCGTATTTAGGTTTAAGCTCATCGACCAAATGGAAATGCTACTCTAAGAAAAAGGGCAAGAACTACATTGTCGTTGGGCTTTGGTTACAGAGGAAATAAAAAATAACAAGATGGACGGAGACCTATTTGGTTGGAATAGAGAATAGTCACGTCTTACATTAGTAACTAGATATTTTGATTAAGCACTGTACAGTGTACACCCTAATAACAATATAATGAGAGTAGTTTTTCCAGCATTCCTGATTGAATGGCCTTCCTGTGATGGGTAAGTTACAAATATAGACATTGCCAAATTTAGTTCTAGTTAAATTTATATGGCAGCGATATCTACTATTCATGAGGTGATTTCCTCATGGGGATGACCATGATTTAAGGTTCCACTTGAAATCTGAAATCTATCATACATTCTTAGAAATATGGAACTTACAATGTCATAAGTTCCAGGTTTACCCAATTTCCATCTATACTATTAATTCACCGATTATAGTGAATCATCATCTTTAATAATCATAATATGCTACAATCCATTGATTATAATTTATTAACAAAATAAAATTCTTAGTCACGTATATCGCCAGATATGGAAGCTCAAACTCATGGTTTCAGATTATATACTCATCATTGGATTTTTAAAATGCCTCAGGATTGTGCGAAGACATAAAACAAGAAAAATATAAAGATCGGTTCCAAATTACAGGTTCCCGATTTTAACTAGAATTTGAAACATATCCGTTGGAACATGTTCCCCACTTTTTTAGAATCTAGAACGTACTACATATTCAAGGACCTAGAATAAGAGTGACTCTCAAGCTTTCGATTTTATTTTGGAACCATGCTCATCTCTACTTACAAGTCGCCCTTGAAACGCCAAATTTCCCTATTCATCATTGGTCCACAACAAATTTCGTTCAATCTTGAATGTCGTGAATGGGTAATGCAAAATTATCCTGAGACCCATTTACAAATTCGATTTATGTGAAATTTTCATTTTACCTACCACGTTGATCGATCGACTGGTCTCATCATTATTTTCACTAAATCAAATTAAGCAAATCGCTTGTACGACCAGAGAGGTGGTTGCTCACCTAATAATTAGACAGAATGGTCAGCTGAAGAAAGACTTGCGAGTGGAACACGTCTTCTGTAACACAAAATTATTTTTGCATCGGCAGTACCAAAAATTATTCTTGCTCGCCTAATGGACAGAATGCTCGGCTGAAGAATTTAGGCTGTCGAACAAAATCGACCTTGCATTGCGGAGATGCAACGTGACGCTGTCGCATCGGCAGGACCGTTCGTGCCACGAGCACGGACTTGCGAGTGGAACACGTTTTGCATGTGTGACTGCTGACCACGTTGTTCGTGATTCTAGTTTTGCATGTGTGACTGCTGACCTCAATTAAGATGATTTGTTGTAACGTTGTAGGATACATTTAGAGTACCGTATAATTGCCCCTCGAATTTAAACATTGAGAGTGAGAAACCCCAGGCATAAGTAGGTTTTTCATTCTTAGCGAATGACTGTCAGGGAAAAAAACAAGTTTGAACTTGATTAATGCACATGCCATTGGAGATGACACTCCTAACGTTGTCGTTAGAGTCCTATTAATAAAAAATAAAAATAAAAAGATTATTTTTGAAAAATATTTTCTACCTTTTCGGTATTTAGATAACAAAAAATGTTTTTCCATAAACTGAAAATAACAAGTTAGATTGGAGAAAAATGGCTTTTGGAATTGGTGCATCCAGATCTAAACTATTTCCAGATGTGAAAATCTGATTTTTTGGCATGATACCGATAAGGATTAAATTTTTTTAATATAAAAAATAAATGTAAATGTCGATCAAAGACAGATCCTACTAGACTAAACCGATTCCTAGCCCCCAATTGCTCTACTAGATGACAGACTATCTAACGAACAACCTTACGCTTGAACCTAATCTTGACGTAAAATTGTTAGGGAAAGATTAATTTGGTCTGCCAAATGAAGTGAAATACAAGGTTTGACCCACATGAAATCCATCGCTTATTCAATTTAGTACGTATACTCCATCTATGCAGTAATTTCTCAAAGGTTGAAGGGCAATATGACTAATACGAGTGAGGTTAAATATCATAAATACAACGGAGCTGACACGTGTACTCCATGTTTGCTTTTATTTGAATCTAAACCAAGTCGATCACTACATGAAGTGAGGATCGCAATTTTGAACTTTTCACCTACTCATTAACATCCCGGTCCGACTCATGATGCTAATCTAGTTAATCAGGTTTTAGTTAATGGACCAAATGGATATGCTACTCAAGCACAGTGACAGTGAAAAAAGCAGGAACTGCATTGTTATTGGGCTCTAGCTACAGAAGAAATAAAAAGCACAAGATGGACGGAGACCGATTTGGTTGGCACAGTAACGTCTTTACATTAATAACAAGATAGTCTGATTAAGCAATTAACACTGTACTGTGTACACCTTAATAACAATATAATGAGAGTAGCTTTTCCTGCGTTCCTGATTGAATGGCGTTCCAATGATGGGCAAGTTACAAACATAGGTATCGCTGAATTTATTTCTAGTTAAATTTATATGGCAGTAATATCTACAATTCATCAGATAATTTCCTAATAAGTAAACTCGTCAAAATGAAGCAAGCCGTTTCAGCCCAGTCTTACCTTGAATGGCAAGACAGGGAATAGTTCCTAGGGGTGAGCGGTTCCCGGTTTCGGTTCAGTTCCGTTTGGAACTTGGAACCTACCGGAACCTGGAACCTACCCTCGGGTACAGGTTTCTCATTTTTTAGAACGTGGAAACTACCCGTCAGAACCAGGAACCTGGAACCTATCCTGTCATAGGTTCCGAGGTCGGTTCCAAGTTCCAACAGGTTCTTTTTTTTTTTTTTTTTTTGGCACCTAATCAATGAATTAGACCATAGGATGAAATAGGCAACTAGTAATATTCTTAGCCAATTCAGAAACTACAGGACTTCCTTTCTTGCGTACTTCATGCACCACTTCAACTTACTTGGATGATTTGGTGGAAATGTAATCCTTAAGGTTGCGGACAGCATCAGCATCATTTACAAATGTCATTGCAATGAAGTCTATGCCTTCATCAATTCCAAAGTTTATGTCAGCCCAGTCCTGCAAATCAATCATCTAATACGGTGAAGTAACAAACTTGGACGTGTGGACCCCTCAAGTGCCTTAACTTTGCCCAAAAGAACAATTCAGTGCCAAAATCGGAGCAAAAGGGATCACTTGAGTGCCAATTCGGCCAAAATCCAGCCAAATTGCATACGTGGCATTTTCCGGCGATTTTCGGCGACTTCTTTTACTGATGTGGCAAATGTTTTTTTTTTAAAAAAGCCGACGTGGACGACAAAAACGACGTCGTCCATCCACATTGAGTGCGCTGAACTAAACGACATCGTTTAGGTCATTGTGCGATGACCTAAACGCCGTTCCTCCCCGTCCCCGTTGACAGTCGATCTCATGCCCTTCTCTCCGTCGCCGTTCACGCCCAAAGCTGGTCATCGGTCGCCGTCATCAGTCGCCACTGTTGGTTGCCGTCACCGCTCACCACTCACCGCTCATCATCGTTGGTCGTCGTCACCGCTCACCATCGTCGCTCGTCCAGGTTCGGCCCCTTCTCCCCCTCCCCTGTGATGAAATTAGGGCTCAATTATTTAATTAGTGCTCGCTCGATTATTTAATTAGGGCTTGCTGACCTAAACGTTGTTCCTCACTGTCCGCGCTCACAGTAGATCTCAGGCCCTTCTCTCCGTCACCGTTCACGCCCAGAGCTGGTCATCAGTCGCCGTCGTCAGTCGCCGTTGTTGGCCGTCGTCGCCACTCACCGCTCACCATCCTTGGTCGTCGTCACTGCTCACCATCGTCGATTGTCCAGGTTTGGCCTCTTCTCCCCCTCTCTTGTGATGAAATTATGGCTCGATTATTTTATTACAGCTCCGATGGAATTTGTGTTGATACACTTCAACTGAAACTTGCTGACATTACACAAAGAGACCAGATTTCTCATTATTTTGGTGAATTTGTCTTTCAAGCCAATGTCAGAGTATGTTTTGATTGTTAGATCACTGTCTATGCATCTCCTTAAGAGCATCCTAGTAAAGCAGATGACCAATGCCATTCTGAGAAGAAAACTAAGTTCTTAAGCCACCCTGCTTGTGAGAGTGTATAAGGTATGTCCTTGAACCACCCTGTTTGTGAGGCTGTATAGGGTATGTCCTTGAACTACCCTGCTGTGATTGCTGTATAGGGTATGTTTATCAATCCAAAAATGTTTATCAATCCAAAACCCTGCTATGATTGCTGTATAGGGTATGTTTATCAATCCAAAATTATGAATGAGAATATAATCCTGCTGTGATTTCTCTTTGTTTTTCTTTAGCTTTAGCGACATAAAATGCTTCCAAGTTTAGTTGTTCTAATTTTAGTTTAAACTTTTAAAGGAATTTGTAGGAGTCAGCGGCTGTGATTTGATTAAGTTGATATCAGAGTATGTTATGCTTTGATTTGCTTAAGTTGATGTACATTCTCTCACATCGCACGTTTAGTACAGTAGACAAAATTGCTTGGGCTATGATTGCTGTGGGGACCTGTGCTTGTTGTGGGGACCTCTATTTTTTGTTAATATTTTAAGGGAAGGGAAGGCAAATAATTAAAGTGCCGACCTCTTTTTTGGCTGTCATGTAGAGGCATATTGTCAATGTGGGGACCTCTATTTACTGTCCATGAGAGTGGGGGGACTCCCATGTGCAATTGTTTAGTGGTCCCAAAAACTAATGATTCTTTTTCTTGTTCTTGGTGTAGTAATGGCGCATGACAAGGATTATGTCGTTGTCATAATTTGCTACGATGGGGAATTTGTGATTGGGGAGGATGAGTGGGAATATGAGGGTGGAAATGAGGGCACCATCTTTATGGATATAAAGAATGCATCTTATATAAGATTTCTTAAGGATATAAATACTTATTTGCCTTGTAAAGTTCAAAAGCTGTTGTATTGTATTCTTGGAAAAGACTTAAGAGATGGTTTGAGATGCTTAGAAGATGATAATGGTCTTAGGGATGTTCTATGCTATTATCTTCATGGTAAAGAGGTAAAAATATTTGTTGAGTACAATAGTGAAAGTGAGGATGAAGATGATGATGGAGAGAGCGCCGAAGTAGGACAAGAAGGAGATGGTATTCAAGGTAATACTGATGTTAGGGTCAAAGGAGGGCAGGATAGATATGATGGACATGAGAGAAGCGCAGATGCAATTCACCAAAGTGATGATGACATAGATGATGTCACAATCTTTGGATTAGATTGGGAAGTAGTTGAATCAACTGATGATGATGATGGAGGGTTGCTTGCTGAAAATTTTATAAGTGATGACGACGACGAGGAGCTTGTATAGTCAAGAATACAGTGAAGGGATTTTTTGACAGCTAAGTTTGCAGCTTTGCAAGTAGCCGATGAAGTTCCAAACAGACCCGAAGGCCCTACAGATGTTGGTGCTGCTGGCGAGAAGACTGACTATGAAGAAAGCGTCGAGAATGCTACTTCCCAGGATGAGCTTGAAAAAGATGAAAGACCTGTGCATAGAAGGAAAAGGAAAAGTAAGTTTCCTTCTTATGATCCATCCGTTGCCTCTCCTACTTTGTCGGTAGGCATGAAATTTCATGATGCAAAATAATTTAGGGAAGCTATACTGAAGATCTCCATTACTGCACAAAGGAACATTGACTTCATTAGAAACACTAAGACTCTTGTAAGAGTTAGGTGTTCGCAGCAAAATTGTCCATGGAAGATCTATGACGCATTTGTTAGGAGAACTGGATCTTTCCAAATTAGAGCCTACCAAGAGGAACATACTTGTTCCATTAATTTTGAGAATAAAAGGGTAACAAGTGCATGGTTATCGAAGCACTTCTTTGAATTGATTAAGCTGATGCCTCAGATGAATACTACTCAGTTCAGGATGCTGGTGAAGGAGCAGGTAGGCATCAATATATCCAGAAATCAATATAAAAGATCAAAGCAAAAGGTGATGAAGATACTCATTGGTCAGTACAGCGGTGAATACGGACAGTTGTGGGACTATGCTTGGGAGTGTAGGCTGCAAAATCCTGAAAATAGAGTATATATAGAGGTCGTGGAGAGACCACTTCCTGATATTGGGACGAAGTTCGATAAATTCTATGTTTGTTTCGATGCATGCAAACGAGGTTTTTTATCTGGTTGTAGACGGATTATAGAATTGAACAGGTGTTTTTTGAAGGGCTTGTGCAAAGGAGAATTGCTGGCCGCAATTGGAAGAGATGCAAATAACCAAATGTTTCCCCTGGCTTGGGCTGTTGTGAAGGTAGAGAACAAGGACAAGTGGTCCTGGTTCCTCAAAAATTCAATGACTGATTTGGAGATAACAAATGGGGCTCATGAGCGACCAACAAAAGGTAATGTTTGCTTTTTAAAAAATTTGGTCACTTGTTTGTTTTTTGATATCGACATGTCATTTGCTTACATTTTTTATATTTTCAATTATTGCAGGGACTTGTTCCAGCAATAGCTAAGCTGTTGCCTTATACTGAACATCAATTGTGTGCGCGGCACATATACGCAAATTGGATAAAGACCTATAAAGGGGATAAGTTGCAGTCGCAATTTTGGCAGCTAGCAAAGAGCACAAATATGGCTGATTTTAGGATGACCAAAAAAGAGATGCTTCAATTGACAAAGGATGGTTATGATGCACTGTTCCAAACAGACCCGAAGCATTGGTGTAGGGCATTCTTCAGTGAGGAATTCAAGTGCGATAACATTGATAACAACATTTGCGAAGCATTCAATGGGAGAATAATAGATGCCAGATGTAAACCAATTATCTCGATACTTGAAGAGATACGGGTTTTGGTCATGACTCGGCTGCACAGACAAAGAGATGACACTGCAAAGTGGACTAAGCAATATGGTCCTAGGATTGCTAAGAAATTGGATGACAACTTGACTGTAAGTAGGTATTGTCATCCCATTTGGAATGGAGATGAAGGATATGAGATAATGAAGGGTTCCGATAAGTATGTTGTCCATTTAGGTACGATGAAGTGTTCATGTAGAGCATGACAACTCAGTGGAATTTCTTGTGCACATGCCATATGTGCAATTCAATTGAAGGGCCACAACACAAAAGACTACCTTGACGATTGGTACAAGAAACAGAAATATCTTGCTTCGTATCAATTCATGTTGCAGCCAATTAGAAGTAGCAAGTTCTAGGAGCCAACAGATCGCGAAGCACCTCAACATTTGCCACTAAAGAAGAGAATGGGAAGACCAAAGAAAAAAAGAAAAATGACGGAGGGAGAGGACTCATGTCACCGTAGGATGAATAGGATGGGTGTACCGATAAAGTGCTCTTTTTGCCACATAGCAGGGCACAATATTAAGGGTTGTCAATTAAAGAAGCAGCAGGAACAATTGAAGCCAGCCGAAGGGCCTAGTGAAGGGACAATTGGAGAAGGAAAAATAGAAAGGCGAAGTGAGTCGACTATTCTTCAGTCGACGACAATAAACCTAGTAAGTCATGATAATTGTGTTTATGTTACTTTATGGTTTATTATGAATATGTACATAGATATAAGTGACATGTATGTAATGTTTTTGTCTTTGTCAGGTCACGATGACACGTGAAGAATTGGCTGAAGCCCCTGCTATACCTGAAAATGAAGGGCCTGTTCAAAGAACCGAAGGTGGAAGACAACCAGCTGCAGGATTGGCTAAAGCAACTGGAGGGCCAGTTAAGTCGACTGTTCTTTAGCAACAACAAAGAAAAAAATACCCAATCAGTTAAATGATTTGAGTTTATTTTTCATTTACGTTCTAATATGGTCTGATATTATATTTGTGATGTCCTTTGCCTTTTTCTCAGGTTCGAAGAAGGCAAGCTAGAGCTCAGCTGTTAATAAAGGGCCCAACTGAAGGGCCACCACAAGATCCATCAACAAGGTCATCACAAAGGCCACTAGAAGGGTCATCACAAGAGCCACCACCAAAGCCTACCGAAGGTGTCACTGAAGCTGAAGGCGTAACTAGAAAAACAACCAGAAGAAAGCCAAATCAAGAGCCACCTATAAGAAGACCATCTACAAGATGCCTAGCTGAAGAATTGGCCGAAGAAGCCCCTTCTGTAGCTGAACAGCCACAAGAGCCGAAGAAATCACATGCGAGAAGAAAAGGCAACCAATCACAAGTACCTGAAAGTGACGCTCCCCTTCGAACAAGAGGGGCTCTTAGGAAGAAGCTAAAACAATATGGTTATGGTCTTTATACAGATGACCGTTCTGGAACAGTTATTCTTAATGTAAGTTTTATAGACTGCATTTAATTTAATTATAGTGCAAACTTTTGTTGATAATTGAGTTTTCTTTTTGAAGCCTGAGAGAAGTTCAAAGGTTCTTATCTCTCAAGGCCGAACTCAAAAATCAACGGCTGCACCAACAAAGAAGAAGACATTGCCTGCGCCAACAAGAAAGAAGAGTAAGAAGAACCCAGTTGCAGGTCCATCCGAATCAGTTCAGCCTACAACAGTTGCAGCTCCTTCTAAATCAGTTCAACCTAGGACAATTGCAACTCCATCAGACTCAACGCATCCCAAGACAGTTGAAGAAGAAATCTCACGTCCGGTTAGAAAAAGTGCAAGGATTATGAATCAAGTGCGAAGTCCATCAAAACAAGCACGAACATGAGGCATTGTGCATATTGATTGATGAAATGGGATGTGATATGGTTTGTGGGGCTGAGGAGTCAATTGTAAACATTTGTGAATGTTTGTTTTTCTTTTTTGTTATAATAGTTTGTCATTGAGTTAGTTGAGTTTGTGAGACTTCATTTGTCATTGAGTTTGTGAGACAGATGTTCAAAATCAATGGAACGGTTGTTGCTTATCATTTTTGGCATGCCTCTTTCTTTTTTTCTTTTTTCTTTTTTGATTTTGTTTTTTCTTTTACTTATTGCTACTTCTGGTGGTGGATATGTGGTGGTGATTGAGGTGCTTATGTATCTGGTGGTGGTGGCTGGTGAAGCCTGGTGGTGGTGGGTTGGGTTGGAGGTTTTTACTGCACCTGGTGCAAGATGTATGTGCAATATGCACAGCTTGCACCAGGTAGTGCTGGTGCAAACTGGTGTAAGACACCTTATACTTGCAACTTATGCAGCAACATACCACCAGCATAGTGGTGGCTGGTGGTGGCTCAAGTGGATGCTTGGGATGCCTGGTGGTGATGATGGCTAGAGATGGTGGCCAGTGGTGGGCGGTGGTGGTGGCTAGTAGTAGCCGATGTGTACAAAAAAATGGCACTTAACTGATCACATTCTAAAAAACCTAGCACTTAAGTGTTCACTTTTAACAACAAGTGGCATTTAAATGATCATTTTAATAATAACTTGACACTTAAATGACTCTTTTTCTATCACGACTGACACTTAAGTGATCACTAGATACAACTTATAGCACTCGAGTAATCACTCGTGTCTGTTCTATGTATGTGGTGGTTTGTAACAAAACAGAAAAGCTGCTGGTTTACACATTTGCTGCCAGTTTACACATTTGCTGCTGGTTTACATTTAATTCAAGTAAAATAGTCACCACAACACATCGATCTAATATACATTCCATCATCACTGATTTATATTTGAGAATAAGCAAAAACTGTCGAAATCATTCATTCATTCATTCAAAACAAGTACATTTCTCCACACATTTATAACTATGGCAGTCGGAGAAACTTCTTCTTATCTTCTAGTACTTTACATTTCATCATAAAGTAGGATAGACAAAGAAACGGTAACACAATAAACGCTTGGTAACACTTCCGTTCAATTTTCATTTTTGAAACTTCGTTCTTCAAATGTTTAACAGAATATGCTTGAGCTTGAGCTTGCATTGAGTCAACATCGTCCAAGTCGTCCACAAGCGTAGATGGAGGTTGATGACATCCATCAAGTAGGTCCAATATCACCTCTATGATTCGGTGAGAGAATTTCGCATCGACCCATTTGAAGTATTTGCACTTCGAGCCTTCTCTGTATCGGGCACATCTATAGAATCTTCTCCTGGGATTCGTTCGAGTCCACGATGTTCTTCTTGGACTTGGTAACCCACAAAAACAGAAACGCTCGCCTTCTCTTTCACTTCGGCGAGAGAAATTTGAGCCGCTGCTGAAAGTCCTGCTCTCCATTTCCAATATTCGGTGGTAGAATTTGGGGCAAATCGAATTAGGGTGCGGAATTAGGGCTCCAGCGCTTCAATGGCATTTTGCCCGATTTAGGGTTTTAAATTTAGGGCAAATGGGGAAGACGACGGCGTTTTCGCTGATTTAAGAACTTTATTTTGGGCGAACACCCGAAACGACGTCGTTTTGAGTGAATTCGAGCTGACTCAGCTCTCCGGTGAGACACATCGGCGACAGATATTAATATTTTAATGCCACGTATGATTTCCGGCCAGCTTCACCGAAGATGGCACTCTAGTGTCCAACTTTTCTTAAAATGTGGCACTTAAGTGTACCTTTCGTAAGTTATGGCACTTAAGCGTCCATTTGGGCAAAATTATGGCACTTGAAGCGTTCTTTTGCCAACAAACTTGAAAGGAATTCATGGATTTCTTGTATTTGAAATCATCAATTGTAGGCTTGCAGTGCAATTTCTCTATCTACGCACACCAATCAGATTACTTTTTTTTTTTTTTTTTTTTGGTCAGTCCTACTCTATTCCTATTCTACACTCACTCTCAGACTTTTGTCTTGCCTCTTGCAGGGCGTGGGAGTCGAAACCCACTCCTAAAACTTACGCGGCCCCACCCCATCCCCCTCTCAGAAGGTGGGGATTTGAACCCCTCACCTCCCCCTTCCATGTTGAAAGGGTGGCCAATCAGATTACTTAATGACAATGAGAGGATCGAGGATCATCAAATTAGAATTTATGACATATGCACTCTGTTGTTTAATTAGTGGGAATCAAGCAGAGAGAACACCAGCTTGGTAATCCTCTCATCTCCAGTCATATACTTCCCAGCATATGAGTCCCTTTTCGTATCCATCCTTGTAAAACAAAGCTTACTACTCAGTTCTATATTCACCACTGTTTCCATCAAATGTGAAGGTATCAATAATTTAGATGGTAACGGCATCAATACATTACTATGAAGTGCTGAGGGCATGTGGTAAGTCTTCAGCCCCATCTCATGCAATAGAAATACTGATATAATATGTGTAACCCATGGATAACTCTTCAATTGACAATATTATGAATCACCTACTTTAGAAGAAAGGAAATAAGGGGCCGTAGCAAGATTTTATAAATGAAGCTGCGAGGTTTAGGTCTATTAATAGTTTGCCAGAACCAACTTTTGTCCCTTATTTCTTGCAAATTTTAGCACAAATGGAAATGCATGTGGATCTAGGATTTCTCCTTTTCTCATGTTTTCTTATGGTCGACTATAAAATTCAATGACCCAGCAATGAATGAACACCACGCAGAATGTCCACATTGAAGCAAGAACAAGACACTTAAAGCGTCAAAGAACTACCAAAAGCAGTGATGTCCGAGAAATATAAACAAGAAACCTGGATTATGAAATCCACCTTTCTTGACAGAGTAGGCAATTTGTAATTCCTCTTAACAAGCTTCCCATCTCACCAAAAGCTGAACTTTGCGCAAGGTAGAAACAAACCAGAATCTATGCACTTGCACTTCAAATCATTCCCAATCTTTTCAATGACTTCAAAACTTGCCATGCCTCCATCAATAATGAGCTCATCACCAACCTCGATACCTGCAGTTCAGGTTTAATATAAAGAGGGATGGTTAGACAGCAAATTATGTCAATTACATTAAAAGACTCTATTGTCTATGCAGTAACTTGTACCTTCAGAAAAACCGGAGTGGTTTGCTTGGACAGTGAAAGGGCGGGAACCCTCGAACCCTTTCATAGTAAATAACTAGATTGATCCTTCCTCTCATAGCAAAACAAAGCCACATGAGAATAGCAGTAAGCAAATTAATGTATCCTCCATTAAGATGAAGCTTAAACATCAATGCAGACTAGACTAGATAAAATTTCACAAAAAAGAAGTCCGGAACTATTGACACTTCCTAAACTATGAAGCATTAAGTGATCCTTTTGTCACACACTGACCTCTACTTTAACAGAGGAAGGAGCACCATGATCAACGACATAAATCTGACTACCCTCGGTATCAATCAACGGGGATATGTTGACACGGAAAGGAGTGGCGAGCAGCGTCAGGGGGTGACTAGGCAAGCGGCGTCGGGGGGCGCCTGGGCAAGCGACATCAGGGCGAGTGGCAAGTGATGTCCACCAGGGGGACAAGAGGCGTCCAACGGCGGCGTCAAGGGCGAGCAGTGTCCAGTAGCTGAGCGGCGAGCGGCGTTCAGTGGCGAAGCAGTGGAGCAAGCAGGGGTGACGGCATCGAGGGAGGCAAGGGCAGGGCAAACGGGGGGCGAGTGGCATCTAGCAGAGGGACGAGTGGTGTCCAATGGCAACATCCAGGGAGAGTGGTGTCTGGTGGCAGCGTCGAGGGCGAGCGGCGTCCGCCAACGACGTCAAGGGCGAGCGGCGTCGGGGACAAGGCAGAGGCAGAGGTAGAGGCAGAAGCAAAGAACGACGGGAGAGGAGAGCTGAGGCCGGACAACGTCGAGGGTGAGCGGTGTCCGACGGCAACGTCGAGGAAGAGCGGCGTCGGGGATGGGGCAGAGGCAGAGGCGGAGAACAACGGAAGAGGAGAATTGAGGGTAAAGATTTTGGGGCTTTTTAGGAACCCTAATCGGTTCCGATTTCGGTTGTGGTTCCGGTTTCGGTTTTCACCGGGAACTAGAACTAGCCTTGTTAGAACCGGGAACCGAACCGGACCCTCCGATTTGGTTCTCCAGTTCCCAATTCTATCCGGGAACCGCACTCACCCCTAATAGTTCCTACGTTTCAGGGGGTAGTTTTGGACTTTGGGTTGATCCCAGCAACTGCAGGATTGTCTTCACTCCCATCATGGTTGGTTTGTTCAATTTGACCACCGATGAGAACAGTTTCAAAGTGATGGATTCATCCCTCCATTTCCAAGTTTGTCCCAGTAACGAAGATTGAGACTTTCTTTAGATTATTTCATAATACTAAGCGGAATGAAAAAAAAAAAAAAAAGTCGGGAAGCTCAACGTTCATGTGTCTCTCTCTTGCAACATCTTGGCGACACCAGAGCGTTGAACCATGGTAGGTCACTTCACTCAGTCATCATAAGAGCAGGGTTGGATCAGGAAGTGTTCTTACAGAACAATATGATGATGTTTTATTCTCTCTATGGCATCTGGATATGTACGACATGGCCAGGGTAGAGAGGCCTTTGTGCGTGAAGAAGATATTTGGGTGAAGAAGATACTATCTTGGACATTAAAGCTTAAAAAAAAAAAACAATGGAGATTATTTTTTAGCCTAAGTAATTATGTTGAAAAAATGTTAAATAAATTTAAATATCTTGGTTGCAAAGAAATAAGTACTCCATTCAATTCCAATATTAAGTTGAATTATAATATTGGCAAAGCAATATTACAACTTGAATATGCAAGTGTTATAGGTCTTTAATATATGCAATGCATTGTACGAGACCATATATTACTTTTTCCGTATGTAAGTTGAGTTGATATATTAGTAATCCAAGTATAAAACATTGGAAAGCTAATATTGCAATTTTTGGTTTCCATATTAAGTGGATACGCTATATCTTGAGCAAGCAAAAAACAAACACGCATAACCCACTCAACAATGAAATCTAAATTCATTACTTTAGTAACAATTGTGAAAGAGGCTAAATGGATTAGAAATTTATTATTGGATATCAAATTATGGCCTAGTCCTATACCTCGTATTTTTATCAATGTGATAGTTACGCTACTTTAACAAGAGTGTATAATAGTAAGTTTAGACATATCAGTCTAAGAAATGAGTGCATAAAATAATTGATTTAAGATGGTACCATAAAAATTATCTACGTTAGGTCAAGTAGAATCCGGCCGATCTCTTTATAAAGGCTTTACTAAGAGACATGATAAAGATGACCTCAAAAGAAATCAAGCCAAAACTCTTTGATTAAAATCACTAGTAATAGTATTTCTACTTGATACCAGTGAATCACTAGTTATAAGGTTTAATGGGTAAAAACAAGTTATCAAAAATGATTATTTGATACTAACATTAGTCCAGACATAACAAGTCAATGTGGTCTGTTATATTTGTCGGTTGAATTAAATCCTAAATAAAGTATAATACAAATTAGTAATATATTACCAGTAACAAAAACACAAGATAGATACTTTACTTATATGAGCTTAGAAGTGATTTTTTTTATTTTATGAAAAATAGGGTTACTTTCTGTAAAGCTCATGAAATAGGTACAAGCACAAGACCATAATAATACTAAGTAAATTATAGGATTTCTTGTTGAAGCAAGAGATTAGTATATGTGCAATATATCTGATTTTATTATAAAAGCGGCAAGTGGAAAGCATAACTACTTGAAACTTTTATAGAATTTTAAGCTTGCACTAAGTTAAGGTTTAACTCTAAAGAGACTTTTATGTATGCATATTAATCTTATGAAAATTTTGGTTGTATATTTTTTAAATTTTTTTTAATGTAGAAAATTTTATTTTACAAACAAAGTGAGGGATTGTTGGTACTTTATTTGTAAAATAAATTAAAAGATGTCTTGTCCCACATCAAAAAGATGTTAGGGTGCATGTGAACGAGAATTAATACTAATCAAAATTTATTATTTATTATTTATTAAAATTTAAATTTATTATTATAAAATAACTGTTTTGTCCTATAGGCTATGTAGCACAGACACTCTCCGGAAGCCTTCGTGTCGTGTCCGACACTCCGACACGTGTCCGACACGCGCCAACACGTCCCGACACGCTCCGACACACGGTCAACGAGTGTCGAAAAATCCGACACGTGGTCAACTCTCTCCGACATGCTCCGACACGCGAGTCCAGAATTCCGACACGCAATTCCGACACGCACGTGGTCAATTTTAAAAATTTCTAATACTTGAGGGGTCAAAATATAAATATACACAAAAGAAGTAATAAAATTGCTATAAATATACATGCACGGGGTCAATTTTTTTTTCAGTTTTGTTTTTTTAGAATTGTTTTATTTTTTTTAAAAGTCCTTTACTATGAAAGAAGTAATAAAAAATGCGATATATGATAAATAAATAATTAAAAATATCATTTCAGCATTTTTCTTTAAACAATTTTTTTTTCCTCTAAGTTTTGTGTATTATTGTAACAAATTAAAATAATGAATGATATTATTTAATATTTTTCATGTAAATTAATTCTAGGCTATTTTTATTATTATTTATTTATGTATTTATATATAAACGTGTCGGAACGTATCGAAATTTTCTATTTTTAAGAAATGACGTGTCGGCGTGTCGTGTCGTGTCGTGTTGCATGTCGCGTGTCCGTGTCGGTGCTACATAGCCTATAGGAACAATGCAACTATTAAAAAAGAAGCTACAATTATTTTATTATTTAATTTTGATTTTTTGATTTTTTTTTGATTTTTTTATGGTTATTAGGCGCTCTTAATGTTTGGAAGATTGTATCTATTTAAACATAGCTTCTCCTCCTTGAAAGATTGTATTTTTTTTTATAGGTGTTTTGAGAACGTATTTGTTCACAATGTAAACGACAAAGCCATTGATCTAATTCTCACAAACTCTTAAGGACCTTGCAGGTTTTGCTATAGATTCTCCCAGTACTAGAATTTCTAACAAGTCTTGGACAATCAACGAGCTATCCCGATGAGATCTCGACATACCCATCAACCTTTGTCTCGCTTGTGGCTCCTTTGCCAATCTTGTCCAGTCTATAAACACTCCATCTATCGACCAAGTCCTGCTGTTCATTGTGAATTTCCCACTACTAGTCATCAAATGATCACTTGTCGGTCACTGCGCCGCCTCACCGTCGATCACTCATTTTTTGTTTGAGTTCTAATATAGGAAATTGCCCAAATTATATTCGATTTGTATATTCAATTGTTCAAATTTTCACTAAGCCAAGAGCCAATTGAAGCAAATGATGATCATGAGATTGCCTTGCTTAAGTTTGGACATGGTTTAGGTGAAGGAAAACATCTTTGCCTGATCGAGTTTCCCATACATTTCTTTGATTTTTTTCCCATTGAACATTTGCTGTCCTTTGTTGGAGAAAGTCCAATAGTGACCTTCGGGGATGATATGGTTTTCGATCTAAGTTTCGACAAGTTAGTTACACTTCCCTAGTATCTTGCAGGCCACTCATTGGTGAAAAAAAAAAGGGATGATTCCTCCTCCTATCAGTCACCGGACAGTCCTTTGCCGGTCACCGCACCCCTTCATTGCCAATCACCCATTTTTTGTTCAAGTTCTAATCTAGGAAATTGCTCAAATTATATCCGATTCGTATATTCAATTGTTCAGATTTTCACTGAGTTGAGAGCCAATTGAAGATCATGAGGTTGCCTTGCTTAAGTTGGGATATGGTTTGGGTGAGGGAAAATATCTTTACTTGATTGAGTTTCCCATACATTTCTTTGATATTTTCCCATATAACATTTGCGTCTTTTGTTGGAGAAAGTCCAACGGTGACCTCCACAGGTGATATAGTTTTCAATCCAGGTTTCGACAAGTTGGTTACACTTCCTCAGCATCTTGCAAGTCACTTGTTGGTAAAAAAATGAGATGGCTCCTCCCACTACTAGTCACCGGATTATCCCTTGTCGATCACCGTGCCTTGTCACCATCGATCACCCATTTTTTGTCTGAGTTCTAATCTAGGAAATTGCTCAAATTATATCTAATTTGTATATTCAATTGTTTAGATTCTCACTGAACTGAGAGCCAATTGAAGCAAATGATGATCACGACATTGCCTTGCTTAAGTTTGGACATGCTTTGGGTGAGGGAAAATATCTTTAACTGATCGAGTTTCCCATATATTTCTTTGATATTTTCCCATATAAAATTTGTGTCTTTTGTTGGAAAAAGTCCAACATTGGCCTCTGGGAGTGATATAGTTTTTGATCTAGGTTTTGACATGTGGGTTACACTTCCCCAGTATCTTGCAAGTCACTCTTTGGTCAAAAAACGAGACAATTCCGTCAAGGGAACCATCTTTTTCTTTGGTTAGAAGGGCTCATCAAAACTCTTAGGACTAGATCAAGTAATTCTTCAGTGTAAAGAGCTAATATGTGACAAAGCATAGCTCGGATCCATCAACCATTAAAGTGTATAATGGGTCACTAGGCTCCGGGCGACTACTAATGACAGCTAAGTAAGGAACATAGTCATCTAGAAAAATTAGGTAGGGATTTGCTCCCAAACCCGACTTGCTTGGCTTGGGCATGTGGCTTGAAAAAGTTCAACTTGACCTAGGGCTTGGGTTGAATCCAAAAATAGTAAATGGGCCTCCTTTTGATAGTGCGAGCTCCACATGGGCCTAATCCACTAAGTCCTGAACATTCTAGGCTTGGTTAGGTTGGGCCTAGCTAGTCAACTTGGATGGCCTGCCAAAAGTTGGGCTAGGTCAGGCCAGCCAGACAACCACTGAGTGGGTTAAGCCTGAATAGGCTACCTTGGGCTAGGCCTAAACAAACAATCACTAGATGGGCTGGGCTAGAATGGGTTACCCATGGTTAGACTAGGCCTAGACAAACAGCCACTAGATGGGCTGGAGCAAGATAGACGGCCACTCAATAAGCCGGGCCATAACAAATTGCTCGAAAGTGGTCTAAGCTAGGTAAGGCAGATGAATTGGAGTTAGGTTTTTTCAAGTCCTATTAGCATGCTCCAAACCCATACTCAAAGGTGAGTTGGACACTTCTTCCATAATTGGTTTATCTTTTCTTTTTTTTGGTCAGTCCTACTCTATTCCTACTCTACACTCACTCTCAGACTTTTGCCCTGCCTCTTGCAGGGCGTGGGAGTCGAAACCCACTCCTGAAACTTATGCGTCCCCACCCCCATCCCCCTTGAGAAGGTAGGGATTTGAACCCCTCACCTCCCCCTTCCATGTTGAAAGGGTGGCCACTGGGGCGAAATAATTGGTTTATCTGGATCCTGACTTTTTCCAAATGTGGAAATCTAAGTTTTCGACTTGATATTGATAAGGAAAAGAAGCAAGTAGTTATGTTTGGAATTTCTTACTTGCCAATTCCTACACCAAAGTGCTAACTTTGTTTAGCAAATCAGTGTGATTCTACAATAGCAAAGTCGAAGAAGAAAAAAGGGAGGCAATCAAAACAAGGTTGCCGAAGCCAAGCCAAGAAAATGCAAACTTGGACACCGTGACCCGAAATAGAAAAGAATGGAAAGCTAAAAGATTAAGAAATTGTATCTATATTTTACTTTCTCATAAAAAAGCTTGCAAGTACATAGGCTTTTTTTATAATACAACTGTATGGATAATAAAAGAAAAAATGTACTGAATAAATAAAGAAAATATTGTGCTATATATATACAATAATCTAATTCTCTACATAGCTTGATTCTGACTATTGATGGCCACTTTGTATGTTAAGAATTCTTCACTGTTATAACTTGTTAGTACGACTAGAGAATAGATTTCACACTCGTCTAGCAAATGAATCCACCATTTTGAGAGAAACCTAGAAGAGTTTGCGGTATCCATGGCTCATGGATTTTTCTAGTTCTTTTCCTAAAACTAAATCTAAGACTCCGTTTCTTTTTAGTGATTTGGAAAATATTTTTCAAAACTTGATTATTTGCTTCGCTTGAAATAGCTAGCAAGTTAAAAATATATTCCTTATCAACAATAATTTGTGTCTAAACATTTTCGTGGATAATGAGAAAAATTTAAGTATATTCATTTTAGTAAACGATATGAGCGATTATTTTTAATAAAAATATTTTTCAAATTATTCATTTTCTGCGAAATAAATGGAGCCTAAAATCATGTGGCAAATATAGTTGACCCAAGCTAGAATCCAAGTGTTTTCCCATTTTGACCAAGTAGACCCAACAGGGCCAAGTCCATAGCCAAATTTGACCATGACTCATTTATTGCATTTGATTTTTTTGAATGTTTTTCTCGTAATTTCTAATTGACATTTTTCATCACATCCAATAGTTATCTTATATATATCATTGCCTGTTATTCATATCTCTTTTTTTGAGTTTACTACATTGATCCTTTAAAGGAGTTTATAGATTAAATTCATCTTCGTCAATCTTATGTGCGAGAATACTAATGCCAGCCATGCCAGGCCCACCCTAAACATGGGGCCATGCTAAGCATGGGAACTAGCCCAATTTCTTTATGGAATTCAACCCTTGAGGCCAAATCCAATTATTAGGCCCATGTGGCCTTTTGGATCATAGGGGCCCAATCTAAAAAATATAAAAATGCGACTTCCAAGGGCTTAGCTACCTAGGGAATTTCACCTAAAAGATGTTTAAAGAGGGGATGCAAGGACATGGGCATCGTCACATCATATTCCACCAATCATGGTGTGGCCGCTGTTAACACAACTCAATTGGAAGGTTATTGAAGTCTTGGAGACTTCTTGAAACTAGAAAAGTACAATACGACTTCTCTCAGCGTATCCATGCTTTCTTTGTTTTGCTCTTAGTGACATTCTTCATTATTGAAAATAGCTAATACAACGTTGCTTATTTTAACATATTTTGCTTTGTACATGCCACAGGCAATCTTTTAACATAGAAAGAATGTGGTTTATGTCGTAATTTTATCTTACCATTCACATTGTTCTCCATCACTAGTAATGGAGGGACTTATGCTTAAAACCAGGGAAAATGGAGTAAGTTGCTGCAGGTATGCCTTCCCACAGTGGGCGAACCTCTTATTCAAGCCTTTCAAAGATATATTTTTAGCAGCAAACTACCTGGAGTTTTAGTTTAGAGCATAGAGACACTCAAGGGTGCCAGAATGGTAACCTTTTTAACTAGCTGGGCTATATTTCTTAGAGAATTCTACCTGGCCAGAGAAGAAGAAGTGTTTAGAGAGACATTGAGAAATTTTCGCAAATACACACTTTACTTTGAGGGACTTTGTCCAATACATTACATCATCTTTACCTATTACAGGCATTAAGAGATCACAAATAAATATAGACCATGCTCAGGGGTCTAAAACAAACAAAGGCTCTGGAAAATCCTGTCGGGAATTACTTTGGGCAAAATGAACAGTGACTATGAACAGTGATTTTCCTAGCCTATTTCTATATGACCTAGCAATAGGCTTATCTTTTGTCATGGGAATTGTAATCATAGTCTGAGTCGTCAGAGTTATGTATTACAAGCTGTTATTTGCGTCTTTGTTTAAGTTCTGCAAGTCTGATGTCAGTGGGGGTGACTTCTCTTTGTGCTATCTGGGCATTCCACATGCTTATTCTACTTGAAGAGGATGCTTCTTCATAAGTCCTAAAGGATCTTGGATGTTGGCAGGCATGTTTGGTTGGGGCCAATTTGCTAGTTGAGCATAGTAAGATGTGTCTAGTCTAAGGGATAAGGATAAAGGTCCTTGATTGTAGGGGTCTTGAGAGAGAGGGCCCCATCAGGCATAGGATGCCTCGTAGGGGTCTCGAGATGATTGTGCAAGATCGTTTGTGTCTGTCATTTCTTGTTTTTGTGATGAAGGTGTCCTTACTTGGTCCTATGCTTGTTTGAATTCCTTGAGTACTTCTTTGGCTTCTAGTGCGAGACTATAATGATTCCATACTTATTCAAGGATGATATTGTAATCCCGGCATAAAGCTCTCTAGAGTTCTTCGTAATTGTATTCAACAGATCCAACATAATTAGGGAAAGATTTGTAAATACAAGCTTCCGTAAGGTGTGATTGAGATTTGTAGGATGTGGTTCTTATACCTTCTGGTGCATTGGCAATGATGCCATTATTTTGTACAAAAGCTCATAGAAATCGAAGAAACACAACAGTGTGTATTTTTGGTTCGGGCCAGATAGTTCTTATTTCTTATTGGAAGAAAAGCTTCCAATGAGTGGGAGAATAGAACCAATTGAGCATAGTCAGGAGGTTCCTATCACTTTCATTTTTAATGTTATGACCTAGCGCAAATGTCTTGGTTAAGTTGGCAATAAACTTTCTAATCGAAAACTCAATAACTATTAAGTACTTATTAATTAAATACCATAATAACCATCAGAGTTTATCAAGAAAATCATCTTTCTTCCAAATTAAAGAATGTATGAATGTATACTTGGAGTTTAATCCAAAAGGATAAAGAATTGAGCATCCATAAAGTTTGAATAAATCCATGTGGCACTGCCATATGAGGTTCTCTAGATTTTTGGTAAAGCTGTTATTCTGGATTTGTTTAATGATTTCCTGGGGGTAATCCAAATTTGGCTAGTCTCATATTCTCTCGATCTTATACTTTTAGTTATGATGAAAAGTATGGAAAGCATGCCTCATATCGTACATATTAATTTATGTGGATCCCACACCATTTCCTTCTCCTAGTATCAAGAGTCCTTTCTTTTTTTCATTTTTTCTTTTTTTAAAATTCTATAGTAATTAAGAACTCACTTCAGTATGGTGATATCTCATTACCGGAATCAAACGGGCTGAAAATCTCCGACACATGTGGACATTACATTTGTTATTTTATGTGGAATAGATCCCAAGTTTGATGGAAGTGTGAGTAGGCCCCCAGGGGGGGTGGGTCGGGGAGGAAGGAGGATGGAGTACAACGAGGAAATGATGCCAAATAATAATGAACTTTCTATCAATGCATCCCAAAATTTCAGAGGCTGAAACCGCACTACTGTTTTTTTTTCGGGAATTGATGCCAAGAGAGGATAAAAGATAATCTGAAGAACCAACTTGAATCACGAAGATAACATTACCAACTGGAAAATGTGCAAATCCATGATAATAAATAACAGGGCAATTTTCCAGTGCAAGCATAGAAGGAGATCCATTGGTTCAGCGAGGAACGGGCGCACGGCTATTGGCAGCTGCGAATCTGGAGCTAAATAGGAGCAACTCTTTGCTCGCGTCCTCCCTGTCCACAATCACCTCGATGAAGCACAAGCAATCTTTCTTGGGCCCGGTCGCAGTCTCGATCGCCTTGGCGAGTTCCTCCTCGCAACAGACCTGCAAGACAAGAGCAATGAGATTCTTTGTTCTTTCCTCCTGACAGGCCGATGTGGTATGGCAAATGGAGTCGAGTGGTGTAATAACAAGCTCATCACCTTCGCTGTCCAGCACTTGCCCTCCCCGTTGTGGATGGCATCCACCAAACCGGTGTAGCTCCAGTTCTTGATTACGTTGTAGGGTCCCTTGTGAATCCCGGCCTCAGTAGTGTATCCGCCGTTGTTTATCAGGAAGATGATGCTGTTCTGTCCACATCGTAGCATTGTCGAGACATCCTGAGCAGTCATCTATTTGACATTTAAATAACGAACATCAGCGTATTGAATAATGATACTGAAGGTTGTACGAATGGTCCCTGACCCCATTAGTCTATTGACTACGTGATTGCCGTGGATCGATGGTTATAAAAAACGGAAAAGGAGTATTGATTCATTAGTAGATGATGATTATATGAAGAATGTCTTCAAAATTTGAATTAGATAAAGCTTTCAATCAATAACTTCTGAAGAGATGATATCTCAAGCCTTGGCTGAATATGAACCTACACCACAACGACTAAGGAAGGGGGGTATTAGGGGTGAGCATGATTTTAGGATAGAATCGGAACCTAAGAATTAGACTGGTTTCCACCAATCAGGTTCTAGGTTCCAAAAATTGCGAAACCTATTCCGACAGGTCCTAGAATAATTCTGTGTTTTTCTTGTTCTATGTCTTAGCACGATCCTATGGCATTCCATGAGAGTGTGTAATTTGAAACCACTAATCTGAGCTTCCATTTTCGAGGATATTCATGACTAAAAATTTTACTTTATTAATATTTCATAATTTTCGTATGTCTAAATATGAGTTGTAATAAGTCAATTGTAACAAATGGTGATTATCAGAAGTGATGATTTACTGCGATCATTTAATTAAGAATATAAGTGGAATATGGATAGACTTTGGAGCCAATCTTAGAACCTACGACAAAGTAGATTCCAAGTTTCGCTTGAAACCTGAAATCGCTCATCCCTATGGGATATTATACCTGGAAGCTCCCATCGCCGATGCAAGCAATTACTCGCTTATTAGGTGCACCCACTGCGTATCCAAGAGTCGCTCCGACTGACCAACCAATCGATGCATACTGCATTTGGTGCTCGTAACTGCATAGTAATGTAACACAATGAAGACTTGGGAGAATCATAGAGAAAAGAATCCTTGCTTTGCTTACCCACAACCGCTGGGCAATTTAAGTTTCTGGCAATTGAACCAAATATCTCCTGCCTCGACAATCACAGTAGTTTTGCTCGACAGCATGTTCTGAATATGTTGGAACAGAACATTGACCCTTAGTGGCTCCTTAGGGTCATGCATGAGAGGATGCCCGTCAGGAACGTATATTCGGTGGTAGTTCTCATAAGCCGTTGTGTTGCGATTCAGTCGCTTGGCAAGTGCCTTGAGGAAATCATTCATCCCGACAAACCCGAACGTGGGGCCGTTCCCGATCACGACCCGATCGGGCTGCACTATGATCGCCTTTTCCTTCTTGATAAGGAGGGAGTAACCAACGGAGCTAAGGTCATTGAAGATGGGCCCTGCGAACAAGTACGCATCAGCAGACTCCACGATCTCAGCGCAAAATGCGGTGCTCACGGTACCCCAGTACGTCCCGATGAAGTGGGGGTGTTGCTCGGGGACGAGACCTTTGGCCGAGGGCATCTCTGCGAGGGCATAACCACAGACATTGGCCAATTCGACAAAGGTGTCCCAAGCCTTCGCAGTGCGGAGATTGGGCCCGGCGACCATGACGGGCTTCACCGCCTTGTTCAGGAACTCGGCGGCTGCCTCCACTGCAGCCTCCAAAACCATTTGATCGCTCGACCTGGGAGAGATTGAAAAGGGGATGGGCTTGTGGCTGAAAGTAGGGTGAGGGATCGCAGCTAAGTTACAGCTGATGCTGACGTACACGGGCTTGCTCTCTTTCAGAGCCGTAAAGATTGCAGTGTCGATTTGCTCTTGTGCATCTTCAAGGTTATTCACCACCGCCTATAGATTGAAAGAAATATAACTGGAAATATTATAATCTGCACTCCTGACGATAATGGACACACTATAATCTGAAATTGAGTGCAACGATTTGGAAGGAAAAAAAAACAAGAGAATGGGCAATGCGAGTGCCCGAGTGCTTGATTCCAACGAACGAACCTGATGGCAAGTGACAGTCTGAAAACATCGCAGTTCTTGGGTGAAATCGGGCAAGCCGATGGTGTGATGGAGGACCCGGTTGCTGCCGTAGTCGTTGGAATTAGGCCCACCGACGATGCAGATGAGCGGCAGGTTCTCACTGTACGCGCCGGCTATCGCGTTCACAACGCTGAGACTGCCGACGGTGAACGTCACCACGCATGCGCCCACACCCCGGGACCGCGCGTATCCATCGGCAGCATACCCGGCATTCAGCTCATTGCAGCAGCCGACGAGGTTGAGGCCTGGCTCGGAAAGGAGGTGATCGAGGAGTGTCAGGTTGAAGTCCCCCGGGACAGAGAATACGTCGTCCACGCCGATCTGAAGGAGCCGACGAGCCAGGTGGCGGCCGAGGGTAGACTCCGAGGGGGCAAGGGCCGCCGTGCAGCGGGAGGAGGGCTGGATGATGGAGGAGACGCCATTGGGGGGCCCGGCCACGTTGCATGGGAGCACGCTCGTCTCCAGCGAGCCAACAGTGGCGTCATGGTTTATTGCACTACGAATTTTGGCTGACTTGGCAATCCGGTGGGGGGTCTTCCTCTGGTAGTAGGGGAATGAGTGGGCGATAGAGAGTAAACAAGGCGCGCTCAACGACGCCATTGCCATCTCAGTGGCGGCTACTGCAACCAATGGAAAGATCGTTGCGCAAGTTTGTAAAAGGGATGCCCGGTTCTCTTTAAAAGGAACTAGGAACTCATGTCGAAAGAGTATATATATATATATATATATATGAACGTCGATTTGTCCTAAATAAACAACCACCGCAACATGAACGTCAACAATTCCAAAAGCATCAATCAAATTGAGGACATGTTTTATGTGATTTTAACGTGCGGAGCGCGGATGGGACCTATGACCTTATGGGGAGTCTCTGTCTTCGATTTGTCCTAAATAAACAACCACCGCGACATGTATGTCAACGATTCCAGAAACATCAATCAAATTGAGGACATGTTTTATATGATTTTAACTTGTGGAGCGCGGATGGGACCTATGACCTTATGGGGGTCTTTGTCTTCGATTTGTCCTAAATAAACACCGACATGTACGTCAACAATTCCAGGAGCATCAACCAAATCGAGGACATGTTTTATGCGATTTTAATGTTCCCAATTCCCTAGCTCGTTGTTCACAAGTAGAGTTTGGTTTTTGAGGAGATGTCTTCTTCAGTATAAATGCCTCATCGGAATAGGGTTCTCGAGTGGGACTATAAAGATGCAATTATAGTCTATGAAGCACGGACACGTTGCCCGTGCTTCCGTGTCGTGTCCGACACGTGTTGGAACGTGTCGGACACATTGACACGCTCGGACACACGGTCAACACGTGTCGGATTTTCCGACACGTGGTCAAACACGTTTTGACACACGTCCGGAAGATGGAGGGTGGAGGCGAGGGCAAGGGAGCAGACACGAGGCTGCGAGCGACAGCGAGCCTGCGACGGCAAGAGACGGCAAGAGACGGAAGAGGAGAGGAAGAAGGTGGTGTGGAGAGGAAGGGGGTCGTGCGGCAAAGAGGAGAAGGAGAAGGATCGAGAGGAAGAGGAGAGGGAAGCGGGTCGTGCGGCGAGGAAGAGGAGGAAAAGGAGGGCTGGCTAGGGTTTTTGATAAGAAAACTCAAAAATAAATAAAAAAATAAAAAAAGGAATCTTATGGCATGACTTTTAATTTTGGGGGAGGGGAAGTGACAGCCTATCAATTGAATCCATCCAGCCAATTTATGTCGAAAATTTCCGACATTGACACCGATCACCCTATATGGCAAGACCAATGCCGACATGGATATTTTTATATAATTTTAATTATGGTTTTTATTTTTATTAAGTTTTTATTCTTTTTCTTTTTCTTTTTCTTTTTTCTTTTTTTTTTTTTTCCTTCTCTTTTTCTTCATTTATTTTTTCCCTTTCCTTTTTTTTTTTTCTTTCTTCCTCTTCCTCCACCCACCTCCGGCAGGCAAAGGCTAGGTGAGGGTCCCCTTATTGGATTTGGCGAGGGGTGGCCAATCCGACGACCTTTGCTAGTCAAAGGTGGGTGGAGGAAGAGGAAGAAAGAAAAAAAAAAAAAATGAAAAAAATGAAGGAAAAGAGAAGAAAAAAATTAATAAAAAATCCAAAAAATAATTAAAAATTATATAAAAATATCCATGTTAACACAAAGGTTGTACCATATAGGATGACCGGCATTCATGTCAGAAATTTCTGGCATAAATTAACTAGATATATTTAATTAATACTAATGTGAAAATATTTAGAACTGAACTGATCCAATTAAGAAGTTTATGATTAAATTGGCACCAATATTATAGATTTAGAATTTTTTTGGTACTTTTCCCGATTGAGCAGATTTGGCGGCACTAGATGCTAGCCTCAACGTGACGTTGCGTGCAGAGGTCAATTGGAAGATATATATGGTAGCAACCGAGGCCCTTTTTTGTGGCAAGTCAACACACGATGGAGCAAATGAAGCAAACTCTCTCTCTCTCTCAAGGTTTTCGAAGGAGGGTTTTGGAGCAGTGCTAGTGCATAAAACCCTTTTAAGGAAGTGTTTGGGGTGCTCCAATAGGGTAACATGGATCCAGGAATAGAAATGTTTGTCAATAGGTTTAACCTAAACTCAAAACCCTAGTCTGTTTTCATGAACTGTAATCCAAATGGTGGACTTGTGTGCTCCAACTAGAGGTGAGTATAGTTCGAGTTGGGCCGATCCACTTCTTAACCTTAGGATCAACCGTACAGTATTAGTCCTCAATTTTTAGGACCGATGACCGACCATATTGAGCCTAGGACTAAGGACTTGACCGACCCAATGGGCTCGGTCCGGTTCCAGAATTAACCCGGGACCAATTGATAAATTTTTTTTTTTCATTTTTTTTACTCCCTAAAAAAATAAACCTATCATTTCAAATTATAAATTCATCAACAATACAGTATTGTACAACCAAATTATAAATACCAGTACATATTCAACAAATTTAATATAAGACAACAACAGAAATTTCACACCTACTAAAAACAAGAAACCATAAAAACGATTAAGATTGCTCATAGAGATATGGGACAAGATGGGAAGTTGAGCAGCAAGTAGGGAAGTTGAGCAAGGCAAGTGTCGAGCGACAAGCAAGGAAGTTATTTCTTTCAATTTTGGTAAATTGAAGACTAAGAAGACAAAAAAGACAGAATTTAACTATTACTGGATAAGGATGCCGTGAGGAGCCATTTAATGTTGTTTACGCTATTTTGGACTCTGTGAGAAGCCATTTAATGTCGTTAACGCTGTTTGACTTAGGGTTTTCTCTTTAGAATATATAAAAAAAATTATAAATAATATATTAGATATATATTATATATAATATATACAGTTAGGGTTTGTCCAACTTTAACAGACTTTAAACTCTTAGAACCAAAGACCAACCCACACAATGTTGGTCCAAGGATCCCAGGACCAAGGACCAATCTAATCTCCTTGAGAACCGGATCAGAACTAATGGGGTTGGGCCGGTTCGGGGTCGGTTCAAGATTAACCCTAAACTAATGTTCACCTCTAGCTCCAACCATGAAAAACCAAAGCTAAGGGTAATGAATAGGGGTTGGGTCTGTTTTTGCCCTAATATGGATCAGACATGATCCATGTACGGTTTGTGAAATTAGGAATTGGACTGGTCTAGTTCGGTTGTAGGATCGGCTCTAGCATGGTGATATCTTTTTCTTTTCTTGTCTTTTCTTTTTTTAAGTGAGATTTTCCTAACATTAAAGAAAAAATAATTTGTTAATTAGGATTTGTTATAGAATAAAAAAATTAAAATATCTTGACTAGTTCATGGGTCCGGTTTGATTCCTTATGTAAAACCGGATCAATTCCAGAAACCCCTCGAGATTTGGTTGATTCAACCCAATCCGATCTAGTTCCCATAAAATCGGATTGATGCACACCCCGATCAAAACATCATGTCTCTCTATCTTGAGGTCATATCTCTCTCCCTCTCTATCCAAACCCTTTGCCTGGAGGTTGTCGCCAAAACGCCAGATTCCCGTTTTCATCCTTTGTCCACGACGAATTTCGTTCAATCTTGAATTTCACGAATGGACAATCCTACCATACGTTTACAAATTTAATTTATGTGAAATCTTCATCTTACTAACTATGTTGATTGGATCGATCTATCTTTTTTAGGTCTCATCATTTTCTTCACTTAAATCAAATGAAGCAAATCGCTAGCACGTTTGGCAAAGCGAGTTGCTTGCTTAATAATCGCATAGAATTGTTGACAGAAGAAAGATAGGCGAAACCATTGGAGTCCAATCCCTCTAGAGAAATCCACAAGAGCGCATGGAATTCATTTAGGTTGTTAGACAAATTTCTGTAAGTGATCGGTATGCATATTGACTCAAGGGTACCATGATTGAGAAAGATTTAATTTGTATGAACTTACCATCTTGAAAGATTTCCTCAATCTCCTCGGCAAGTGATAAGTATAGACATCACAAAAATTCAATCCTAGCTCGATACATATGCTAGGCATCGATACTTCATGCAATCATCTCTCATGGGTCATGCTTGTAAAGCGAAATTCCTCAATTTGATCCTCGGCTTTCACAATAAATTTAATTTGATCTAGAATTCCTTAAGCTAATAGTTCCAAGGTATCCTGAGGTCCACTTACAGATTCAAATCCATGTAAAACCTTCAACGTACTAACTATACTGGCCGTGTCGATGGGTTTTTGTCCGTTCGCATCATTATTTTCGCAAGATCAGATCAAGCAAATTAGCTTGTACAACCGACCGGTGGGTTGTCTACCAGTAATTGGACCGAAATCGTGGGCCAAAGAAAGAAAAGCGAGACCAATGACTATGCCGATTGGATCCATCCATCTTTCTCAGGTCTCATCATTTTCATCACTTAAATCAAATGAAGCAAATTGCTAGCACGATTGGCAAAGCGAGTTGCTTGCTTAATAATTGGATAGAATTGTCGACGGAAAAAAGATAAGTGAAACCGTTGGAGTCCAATCCCTCTAGAGAAATCCGCAAGAGCACATGGAATTTATTTAGGTTGTTAGACAAATTTCTGTGAGTGATTGGTATGCATATTGACTCAAGGGTACCATGATTGAGAAAGATTTAATTTGTATCAACTTACCTTCTTGAATGAAGTTTTCCTCAATCTCCTCGGCGAGTGATAGGTATAAATATCACCAAAACTCAGTCCTAGCTCGATGCATATGCTAGACGTCGATACTTCATGCAATCATCTCTCATGGGTCGTGCGTGTAAAGCGAAATTTCTCAATTTGATCCTCGGCTTTCACAATAAATTTAATTTGATCTAGAATTCCTTAAGCTAATAGTTCCAAGGTATCCTGAGGTCCATTTACAGATTCAAATCCATGTAAAACCTTCAATGTATTAACTATACTGGCCGTGTCGATGGGTTTTTGTCCGTTCGCATCATTATTTTCGCGAGATCAAATCAAGCAAATTAGCTTGTACAACCGACCGGTGGGTTGTCTACCAGTAATTGGACCGAAATCGTGGGCCAAAGAAAGAAAAGCGAAACTAATAACTATGCTCGTTGTGAAATCTCTTCCTTGTGGTCGTCTGACGGGGAGGGTAGTTCGTCCTCCCCTGACTGGCCATTGTTTTCTTCCGACGACAACGAACATTTTTCGTCATCGCTATTGTCGAACTTGGCAACAAGAGGTTGCTGAGCCGCGAGAGCATTGCTCTCTCGGGGATCTGAGGGCCGATAGCTTGACGACTCGGTGGATTAGCGTGCTGAAGCAAGCAAGCGTCGCGAGGAAGATGGCGCTCCATTCGTAGAGTTCAAAGGCTTGCGCAATGAATGCTTCCTTAGACCACGATGGAGATAAAATCTGAGAAAAAAAAGGTGGGTTTTGCAGAAGATTCATCAGCTGAAAATGCGAGGCTTTGAGGAGAAGGAAAAAAATGAAGTTTTTTACTCCCGATTTAGGTTAACAGTATTACTCTTTAAGAAATTAAACATATATATATAATCGCTCTACTCCGTGTCTCACCATGGAAACGGGAACGGACCAGCGCCCCCTTGAAATAGCTCAAAACCAGCCGGTTCGGTCCAATTTGGGCAGTCCTCTATGTTTGCCTCTAGAAGTGGGGATCGCAATTTTGGCCTTTCCCCCTGCTCATTAACACCCCCCGTCCGACTCATGATGCTAATCTAGTTTTTAGCGTCGTAGTTATATTTAGTTAAAGTACCAAATAAAAATGCTAATCTAAGCACAGTGACATTGAAAAAAGCAGGAACTGCATGTCATTGGGCTCTGGCTACGGAGGAGATAGAAAGAACGAGATGGACGGAAACCTAATAGGTTGGAATAGTAACGTCCTACATTAATGACTAGATATTTTGATTAAGGAACGTACACCTTAATTACAACATGATGAGAGTAGCTTTTCCGCCACTTCTGATGAATGGCATTCCTATGACCGGTAAATCATAAATATAGACATTGCCGAATTTAATTTTGATTAAATTTATAGGGCGGTAATAATTACGGACCTTATTTCTTCACGAGTCACTCTCAAAATGCTAGGTTCTCCTATGTTAAATTCCCCTAGTCATCTTTGGTCCAACACACATTTTGTCCTATCTTGAATTTCGTGTATGGACGTTTTGGAAGTATCCCGTCATTGGATTGATCAATGGTGTTCTATCTTGAATTTCGTGTATGGACGGCTTGCAAGTATCGCGTAATTGGATTGATCAATCTTCTTTTTCGGGTCTCATCATTATCTTCACTAAATCATATTTAGCAAATTCCTAACTAGAGTGGTCGAGTGGATTGCGTACTTAATAATTGACGAAAATGGTGGGCCAAAGAAACGAAAGTGAAACCCCTAAAATCCAATTTCTCCCAAGAAACCTGCAAGAGTGTGTGGAATTCATTTAGGTTGTTTGGCAAATGTGGATCAATGATTGGTATACATAATTACATCAAGGTACCATGATTGAGAAAGATTTTATCAGCTTACCCTCTCAAATAAAGTTTTCCTTCATTCCTGATCGAAGGAAGTTGTTCAACATGGTGGATTACAAGTATATGCATCATCTAAATTCAATTCTAGTTTGATACATATATGCTAGCAGTCTCGATAATTCATGCAATTATCTCTCTAGAGTCATGCTCGTGAAGCGAGATTCCTCAACTCGATCCTCGACTGCAAGAACTAGTAGTTTTAAATTATCCAGAGATCCATTTACGAATTTGAATTCATGTAAAGCCTCTAACGTGCTGATCGCGTTGGTTGGGTCGGATGGATCTTATCCGGTCGCATCATTATTTTGGCGAAATTTAATGAAGCCAAAATTTGCTAGCGGGTGTCGTCTGCCTAAATTTGGACCGGAATCGGGGGCCGAAGAAAGAAACGTGAAACCACCAAAGCCCATCCCACTAGCGTGCAAAAGTTCATTTAGGTCTCTGGGCCGAAATCGTCTAGATTGCTGAGATGCCCACGTGACGCTGTGCTGTCGCATCCGCAATGTCCTACTTGCGTCAAGAGCACGGATAGCAAGTGGAACAAGTCCTAACGTAAAGAAAAGAAGTAGTTCTGTTTGGAATTTCTGGATTGCCGATTTCTACACCAGAGTGCTAAATTTGTTTTGCGAATCGGTGTGATTCCACAACAGCAAAGTCGGAGAGGAAGGAAAAAAAAAAGAGAGGCAATCTGAACAAGATAATGTAAACTTTGATACCGCGACAAAATAGAAAAAGATGTGGAACCTAGTTGTACTTTCACATCCAGTTTGGTTGGCCAAATTACGCCACACCTTCTCAATCTTATTCCCCATTATTGTTTCATTAAAAAAAAATTATATGAATAGCTAATTATAATCCCCTGGTAGGCAACCTTCTAATCGTTTCTCAGTAGCTTGAAATTCCTTTCATATTGAACAATGCCGTAATGCCATTGATTTGGAAAGTTAAATTATCATCATTGTAGGCAACATTCAAAGCATTCAAACCTCACTGAAACAATACAGCTTCGCCGCATCATCTTGCAACGGCAGAATAGGATTTGGGAAAGACTGACTAGATAGCATTAGGCATCGTCACTCCCTTTATAAAGATGGATGACAGTCGAAAAGAGTATCAAGATGAACATGTTGAATTCGACAATCCATAAACAGCTCGACCGCATGCTATTATAAGTCACAAATACACAATCATGCTAACATGGTTTAGGGTATCAAAATTGGAGAAAAGGAATAACCAAAAAAAGGGATCATTCTTGAGATTCGGCACCGTTTGTTGTTGCATCCATTGGCTCGGTCTCCGCTGATTCTGTACCTTTCTTCCCTTTCTTCTTCTTCCCTCCACCTTTCTTCTTGGTTTTGGTCCCCAGAGCCAACCAAGCCTTGATCTCAGGATCATCTATCGTCTTTGTCGGCTGAGGCTCCTGCAACGAATGCGATGTAATCCTATCGGACCCATTTGGCATTAATAAGACAGTGAACTTGATATGGGCAACATAATCACCTGCAAAACAGACAATTTAGTGACTGAATGGGCAATGTAAAATGGGCAGGAATACATTACATTAAGATTTTACGCCAATCTCTCAATGAACTGAAATTATTAGACAAGCTTAGCGTTTCCCTCTTGAGGTTATATCAACCTGGCATCTGCTAGTAGCAAATAATCTCTAGAAATATACAGGAATGCCTCTGGAATTATGGATATCATACCAGGCTTCTCATGAAGTACAGGATAAGGCTGCAAGAGCTCGTGATTTACACATTCAACTAATCCCAGCCGGGCCCTTTTCTCTTCCAGTGCCCTGAGGAATTAAGAAAAACACTGATTATAATAATACTGGCAAAACTTCCAACACTGATTATAATATACCACCAAAACTTTCGTGGCACGTCAAAAAATGCATTCTAGAGCATAAACAACCTTGCACTGAATGGTAGGATGGGAAATTTCTGGTTTATTTCACTGAAAATAAACCTAGAGGCCTTCATCTTTAAGTGATAATTCTTGTCCACAGCTCTCTTATATACAGTTGTCTGCTTCTCATCCAACAGTTTAGGCTGCATAAATGACATATAATCAGGTGAAGCTACTCAGCAGAAGATTATATACAGCAACCTTTCATGTTTCCATAAATTGCAGATGGCAAAATTACCTTCCCCTCGCCCGTACTTGTGACAATATCTATTGCATAAACTTCATTCTCCTCAAATTCAAACTCATCAACTTCTGTGTCTGGATTTGAAACGCTGATGATAACCTTGTTGCCATCTATCACAAACTGCTTCAGTTGGTGGCTAAGCACACCTTCGACAATTTTGCAGTCATATGCAGCTGCAACTTTATTGATTGCTTCTGTTACATCTTTGTTCTGCCATAAGAAAGAAAAAAGAATTCACTAAAAAATTCCAATATGAATCTAAATGTAGACTGAAATATAGATACAGAAAAACAACGGGAACAAAATTTTGCTTCAATTAAAAAATCTGGGATTGCTTCCTTGATAAATGCTGTTGCAACTTCCTCGAGAATAATATGACAAATGAAGCTCCTGGTGTTCAAACTCCATAAAGCCTACTATTTTGGGTGCTCTAGTTTAATAATAGTTGAATATGAAAGAGCAGTACTTCTTATCAAATCTAAAATTAGATGCTGATTGTAAAATATTCTGCAGCACCAGCATGGAGGGAATAAAAGCCATGGTCCAGCACAACACCTCTCTCCACTTGAATAAAATTAAAATCTAAGCTTATAATTAGGTCCCTGAACAAAATTTCCCCATCTCGGTCTCTATTAACATTCTAGAGAACATGCAAAAAACGTCCATCGTTACAGAAGCAACTCCAAACAAACTATCATGGCTCTTGAACGGTAATTATTAAAATCAAATTGTCCACCCAACACTATCTATCATCTATGGAACCTGTCTTAATGAAAATGTATCTCATGCATCTGCCTCTTTGCTAATTCTAAAGGCAAACAGCTTCTTACAATATGTGCCAAGTTAGTCCATACATACCTCACAGTATGAAATCCAGGTTTAAGAGAGACTAGCATGGAGGAGACCATACAGATGATTTCCTCAACTTGAACTGAATGAGACATGAAAGAGCGAACTTTACTTGTAACATAGATCCCATGTCCATTATGACTTTCTTTCGAATTTCTTCTCTAGAAGATAGAGCTACATGATTATCACCCATACTAATATATCATGCCCCGCAATTATACTCCCATAACACAGAATTAGAAATTACATCATCATCATACTGTTGACATTAAATTTATCTCTTTCAAGGGATTTAAAATTCCAGCACAAGAAGCAAGCTAAAAGGATTAAAAAGGATTATCTTGCGAAAGAAACAACAAGATTCGTCTCACTACTCCAAAACCTAAAATAGAAGTATGCAAGGGGCTGGTCAAAGAATGGATTATAAAGAGCAGGCGCCCAACAAATTTGGATAACTAACAACTCTGCTTTTTATAAAATAGACACATGCAGACTAGTGAACAGTGTTCATGACTAACAACTAAGAAATAACTATCCCTACAAAAGAAAGTTGCTGCGGCAGAGCAGACTAGAGAGAATAACTAGCAACTAAAGGATGACATGAAATACACTATTGTCTTGCATTCTTCCCCATTTTGGTTGCGAGGGAGAGAGAGGCATTCAGGGGTTGCTGCAGATTGCCCGTCAGAGTAACTTTGACAAAAGCCTCATGTGGATATTTGGTCCATAGCTTTTGAAATTATTCATCACGCAGGGGCACCGCCAACACAATGCATGCCCGAGATTTTCCATGCTTCTTCCGAAAAAGTAGACACTTTGACGGACTAGCAGAAAATGAAAAGAACATATACCAAAAACTAGGAGAGAAAAAATGGCATCCACTATACAGGGAGAGCTCAAAATGCTATGCTCCAATTGTCAGCTTCCGTCAACATTTAGAATTTAAAGCTGCCAAATATACATTGCGATGTTGGGACACCGTAACAACATGAGAGAGAATAAAGCAAGCAACTCTTTTAAAGGCAACTATCTACCCGAAAGAAAAACACCCCTTGCAGGGAATTTAGGGACATGATCTCCGATTCCTTGTACTCATCATCAAGTGGAGACCATTTCAGCCACACTTGTGTCCCATTAAAGGACCACTTCCCTCCATTTTCACCGCATGAACTCCACCATATATAAGACTTGTAAAATAAAATACATAGATAATATGTTACATAGTTGCACAAAATGCCAGGCATGTATTGCCTACCGTAATTTTGACCTAAACCAGGATGCAGTTACATTCAGCATTCACCGAGCAAAACTGAATGACAAAGTGCAAGGAATAACTACATGCGCACACAGAAAAATTACCCAACTTGAAAATATACTCATGTCATGAAAAGCAGCTGACTTACATTTTTTCCCGGTCTCACAAGCCTCAAAGCAACTTCTGCAGCATTCCGTGGGCCATGTCACTAAGACATGGGCATCGTCACGTCATATTCTGCCGATCATGGCGCGGCTGCTGTTAACACAACTTGATTGGAAGGTTATTGAAGTCTTGAGGGACTTCTTGAAACTAGAAAAGTCCCTTACGATTTCTCTTAGTGCACCGATTGCTGGACATTCTTCATTAACGAAAATAGCCGATACAGCGTTACTTATTTCTAATAAGGCTAGTAAGGACACCTAGAGGGGGTGAATAGGTGTTCTAGCAAGTTTTCGCAAGACTTAACAAATTAACTTGTCTTTCAAGAATATTGAATATGTAAAAGACTATAAGCAATTAGATAAAGCTACGAATTAAAGCAAGGAGTATAGGGAAAGAGAATTGAAACACAAGGTTTATAGCAGTTCGGCTTAGACCAAGCCTACGTCCACTCTCCCGCACTGACAGCCTATTGGCTGGATTTCACTATGAATCAAAAGAGATTTTTACAGTCTCACGTCCTTGATTCCACAGTGTAGAAACTCTACTACACTTGAGGTCTCACAAGTATTTAATCTATCTTTTGAGTACAACTTAAGCTCAGCGATTGAGAAAGCAAAGAACTAAGAGCTTCAGACTTTGGAATTTTTCTTTCACGCACACACTCAAACAACTTGAGCATCTTCCTTATATACTCCTTCATGCCTCTATATTCGTTGGCACTTTCCAAAGAAGTTCTTCCAATCTACTCGTTGGACAGAATCAATTAAGGAGATCTCGAGTCGTTTAAGGAATGTGATGATAGCCCACCAATCTTGCTCACCCATACAATCAGGATATAGGTTTCCATAAATAGAATCTTCCAAGTAGACTTCACCTTTCACAAGATATTAATTATCTGAATTGATTCCAATAAGAATAATTGATCACAATGTGCTATCTCCAGCCGTAAGATCTTCTTCAAACCATACGAACCGATTCCTTAAAGATAAACTCGCCTCTGGATAAGTCTTCTCTTCGTTAGTCAAGAAACTACCAGTGTGGGTTGACTTTAAGTCTTGAGTCTTACAGTCTTCAGACTTTGACGACAAAGTTTGGAGTTCATCAGACTTTAATAATTGAGTCTTAAAGTCTTTAGACTAGACTGATGGAAACGTTTTGTCAACTTCAAAATGAGAGAGTTTTCTCCAACAATCTCTCTCTTTTTTATGATGACAAAACTTTCCTATAGATTTGAATGCTTTTGACCTACAAAACAAAACTTAAGCAGAACAAAATATCTCATAAAATGTGAGTAGATTAGGACAAGAATAGTAACTATTCTGCAACCACAGAAAACACGTTAGTCCTACAAAATAACTATCCTTCCATAATCATTGTCACGGCCTAAGTTACTATAAGCATCAAAAGATCAAATCAAACAGTCAAAAAATCCAATCCACAACCAAACCAAACAAAAGATAAGTCCAAAAATCCAAACCAATAGTCAAATTTGCACAAACTTTCTCCCCCATTTAGTCAACAGCAAAAAGTGGAGAACATAAAAAGAATTTGGATAAAATCAAGGTTGCTTGAGAATGCAAACAAGCTGGAAATCCCCCGTAGACTTGACAGTCTCCTCCAGCTTCCTCAGATCCTCCTTTAGTCATTCTAAATCATCACCCTTTGCATTTTCTTGAACTTGAAGATTAAGGGCTTGTACTTAGTCGTGCAAAGAAACTGAAGTGGCTTTATGAGCATTCTGCATGGTCTGAAATTCACATCCCAACCCATAAATCTGAGCTTTAATCTCCAGAAGAAGCTTGAGTAGTCTTTTAAAGTCTGCGATGTTGTCAGTTTGAGTACTTGCTTCAGCACGATCAGATTGTAGAGTATGAATTGATGATGGATCTTCAGCATGTACATTCAAACTTGGAGATGAAGCCTCATTACCATATTCAGAAAATTGAGAGGCGTTTCTGGATCGGCAGGAGAACGACTAACATCATCACTAGTAAAAGCAAATGAAGAAGTGCCTCTTTTATCAGTAGCTCCCCCTGTTTCAGTGCCTTCAGGTGGAAAAAAGTACTCTTCTTGCTCTTGCTCTTCTTCTTGTCCTTCTTCCTCTACACAAGAATCACCATGATCCTCTTCTTCTGCTTGTTCTCTTCCTCTCTCTTCTTCTTTTGTTCTTCCTTCTTCTTCTTCTTCTTCTTCTTCTCTCATCGCTTCTTTCTCTACATCTCGTTACTCTGTCTCTTCTCTGTCTCGATTCTCACGATCCTTTGTCTTTGTAACAACACTCTATAAGTTCTTCAAAGCAAGAGCAGAAATAGTGATGTCATCCTCATCTTCTTCATCCTCCAAGATGAGTGATCTCCTCTTCTTAGATGGTGCTATCATGGGCTCTTTGCCTTTCATTTTTCCAGCCGCAGAGTTTCATCGTGCCTTGACAGGGGTCTTCACCTTAAAGCGCTCTAAAACCTTGTTTAGCTCCTTTAGACGCATCTTGGAAACCATCTTCAATTCCACTACCATTGGATTAATGGTTTGAACACACAGAATTTTGGGAGGCTGAATTTTAAGATGTCTGAACAAACGAGTGACAAGAGCAGAATAAGGGAGTTGTCTCTTGTCCTTTACCACTGTCCTATACATGTGCAAAAGGATAGTGTGAGGCAGAGAGAACTTAAAACCAATGTGAATGGCGTACATTAGCTTTGCTTCAGAGTTTGAGACATGAGTCTTTGATGTAGATTTTGGTCTGAGACAGTTAATGACAATCTTGTGAAGTAAGATATTGAAGGCATTCATCCTGGAGTAAGAAATTCGGCCTTTAGCAATTCTATCTCGAACAAGCACCAAGGAAGCACGAGCAATAGACACATTGATTGGTTGGAAACTCCCTCTTTCCACCCCAATCACATCAGCCAAAGTGTTCACATCAACCACAAATCCTGGTCTCTAACACTAAATGAAAATCTATTCACATCTAAAAAGGATAGATTGGAATAGAAATAAGCTGTAAGTTCTGGATGAGCACCAATTGTTTCAAAGCAAAACCGTTCGAGTTGAAGCAATGTAAACTTCTCCCATAACTTCACGTTTAATGAATCGAAAAAATCAAAATCCACACTCCTAGGGTTCATCACCCCTCGCTTCAGCAATTTACAATAAGCTTGCTTGTGCCCTTTAGAACGAAAAAGATCCGTTCTTGTACCACGAATGTTCACAGCGACACCCATCCTAGGCTTAAAATGTGTGAACATCCTCTCATCATCATCTTTTCCTTCAAGTTGATTAAATGATCTAAATCGTGGATCACTTGGGAAATTTGCAAAAGCCCTTTTTGTTGAACCAGCAGTAGTAATGCCCAAACTTTCTGTTGTCCTTAAAAAATGAGTTTCATTTATATACCTTTTTTCGCTCAAAAACTCATCAATAAGGGTCATTGGAGAACCACCTTCCTTCAAAGCGGTGTAGAGTTTGAAAAGAAATGCGGGCTTAAGAGTCCTTACAAGTTCTACATTCTGGATGATTTCTTCCTCTGCTTGTTGTTGCAAAGGCACTTGAGTTCTAGCCTGAGAAGAATGGCGCGGTTGAGAATGTTATTGTTGACTTTGCTGATGCCTTGGAGAGTCTTCTTCATCGGTTAGATCAAAGTGCATAGGACCCTCACGCATATGCTGTGGTCCCCTGCTTGCGATCCTAGAGGACTTTCTTTGGGAAAACATTGTCACAGTCTTTGAGAGATTTCTCGAACTCAATTCATGAAAAAGATGAGAACTTTAAGGATTAAACTAGTGAGAAAAAGTGAGAAAGTGAGGTTCTGTGATCTAAGGTTTGTGAGTGAAAATGAAGAAGAAAAACAACTGTATATAAAGCAAACAAAACAAGGTATATGAATTGTCACAAAGGAATAAATAAAACTGTCTTTTTGAAAAAGAAAAACTGCCATAAATTCAAAGGCTCGGAAAAGATAATTTCTAAAATATAACAATCAATTAGCGATTAGAAGGTAACCGTACCCTTTTAAAAATTTAAAATACTGAAATTGAAATAACTTACAGTCGCAACTTTTAGTTATTCTGAATCTAAATAACTTTAGACTTTACCTCTAAGTCTAAGCACCTTCAGACTTTACTGGATTAAGGTTGTGATATCCAGTCTGGTGCGAATAGACTCAAATAGGCTTTTTTCCAGAGGCTTTGTAAATATGTCTGCCAGTTGATTCTTTGAATCAATGAACTGTATCATAACTTCTCCATTCTGAACATGATCTCTAATGAAATGATGTCGAATCTCTATGTGTTTTGCTCTTGAATGGAGAATTGGATTCTTTGTAAGATTGATTGCGCTGGTGTTGTCACATTTGATCTCGGTGCACAAGTCTTCGATTCCAAAGTCTCTTAGTTGTTGTTTTATCCATAAGATTTGAGAACAGCAACTTCCAAAAGCCACATACTCTGCTTCTATTGTTGAAAGAGTTATAGTGCTTTGCTTCCTTGAGAACCAAGATACTGTCCTATTTCCGAGCAATTGACACATACTAGAAGTACTCTTTTTATCAACTCTACAACATGCTAAATCTGCGTCTGAATATCCAATGAAGGTAAATTATCATTCTTTGGGATACCATAGATCTAAATTTGAAGTAATTGCAACGTATTTGATGATGTGTTTTGCAGCACTTAGATGAGATTCTTTGGGATCAAATTGAAATCTAGCACAAATGCAAACATTAAACAAAATATCAAGTCTAAAAGCAGTAAGATAAAGAAGTGAACTAATAATGCTCCTGTATAGCTTTTGGTCAACTTTTTTTCCTCCTTCGTCTTTGTCCAACTTCGAAGAACTTAACATTGGTATTTCAGTATTTTTGCAATTCTCCAATCCGAACTTTTTAACAAGATCTTTTGCATATTTTTCTTGGTGAATGAAAATTCCTTCCTTCAATTGCTTTACTTGTAATCCGAGAAAGAAAGATAGTTCACCCATCATGCTCATCAAATTCATCCTGCATAGACTCAGAAAACTTCTTTCACAAGTTTTCGTTAGATGATCCAAATATGATATCATCAACATAGATTTAAACGAGTAAGAAATCTTTACCTTCTCTTTTAATAAATAAAGTAGTATCCACTTTACCTTTAACAAAACCATTCTGAATTAGAAACTTACTTAACTTGTCGTACCAAGCTCGAGGTGCTTGTTTTAATCCATATACAGCCTTCTTCAGTCTAAATACTGAGTCGGTCTCTTTGGATCTTCAAATCCAAGAGGTTGTTCCACATAAACTTCTTCTTGGATAAATCCATTTAGAAATGTTCTTTTGACGTCCATTTTGAATAACCTGAAATTTTTATAGCAAGCAAAAGCGAGTAATAATCTAATTGCTTCTAACCTTGCTACTGGTGCATAGGTCTCATCATTGTCTATCCCTTCTTCTTGCGTATATCCTTTAGCCACGAGTTTTGCTTTGTTTCTAACACTTTTCCTTTTTCGTCCGTCTTGTTCCTGAAAACCCATTTAGCTCCGATAATGGATTTACCTTTTGGTTTAGGAGTTAATTCCCAGACATCATTGATACTAAACTATCTGAGTTCTTCTTGCATAGTTTCAATCCAGCTTTCGTCAGCTAAGGCCTCTTCTATGCTTTTGGGCTCTATTTCATAAATAAGTGCCAGAGCACTAGACTCTTCTAGCATTTTGGATCTAGTGCAAATTCATTCATCAATGTTGCCGATGATGAGTTCCTTAGGATGACTAGACTTATGCTTCTAGTTACTAGCCGGTCTGACAAATTGCTGATTTTCTACTTTAATTGATTCTTCCATTCGTTATTGATCTTCAGAAGTCTGAGCTACTTCAACGAAGGTAGACTTTGTAAAGTCTGGAGCAGGTTCAGTTTCTTCAGGTTGAGTCTGAATCAATTGATTTTGCAAAGAGTCTTGGAATTTGACGTTCATAGATTCTTCTACAGACTGAGTCTTCTTGTTGAATACTCTGTAGGCTTTGCTTGTGATTGAGTAGCCAAGAAAAATTCCTTCGTTTGATTTCTCTTCAAACTTACTAGTTCGATCATTTATATTTTTCAAAATAAAACATTCGAAACCAAACACATGAAAATAAGAAAGAATTGGCTTCTTTCCTTTGAATAACTCATAGGGAGTTTTCTCCAGATTAGGCCTTAAGAATACTCTGTTAATAATATAACAAGCTGTAGAAACTGCTTTAGCCCAAAAACGAGAAGAAATATTACTTTCAATTAAAATAGTACTTGCCATTTCTTACAAAGATCGATTTTTTCTTTCCACAACTCCATTCTGTTCTTGAGTGTATAGAGAAGAGAAAACATGTTGAAAACCAGATTCATCACATAATTTGGCAAAGTCTTGATTTTCAAACTCACTTTTGTGATCTGTCTGTATGCTTGAAATATCATATCCTTTCTCATTCTGAACTTTCTTGACAAACTTTGAAAAGTAAGAAAATGTTTCAGACTTACTTGCCAGAAAGTAAACCCAAGTAAATCGTAAATAATCATCCACAATTACTAGGCAATATCTCTTTCCACCAATGCTTGGAGTTCTGGTTGATCCAAAGAGATCCATATGCAGAAGCTGCAAAACACAATTAGTAGAAATCGGATTTATTAGTTTAAAAGAGCTTCTAACATGTTTTCCTAACACACATGGTGTGCATAAGTCAGACTTTTCATACTTCAGGTTGAGCAGTCCACGAACAAGATTCTTGGATGAGATCTTCGTCTCGTAAAAGATTGAGAAAGATCTTTACTAGTTCCAGAACATATTCCTTCTTGGAAGTTGATTTTGAATCCAATATCACACAATTGGCTAATGCTAAGTAGATTGTAATTTAGTCCTTCCACCAAGGAAACACTGTTGATTATGAGACTTCCAATTTTTACAGTTCCACACCCAACAATTCTTCATTTGTTGTTTCCACCGAAATAGACTTTTCCACCATTTATTTGCACAAATTTTATAAAACAACTTGAATCTCCAGTCATGTGTCTCGAACAACCACTATCCAAATACCATTTAACCTTTTTCTTGATAGCGACCTGCAATTACAAAAAGAACTCAAGCTTTCTTTGGTACCTAGATCTTTTTGGGTCTAGAGAAGTTAGTTTTAAATACAGTCTTTCCACAATCCTTCTTAACAGGTCTCCAAACCATAGGACAATCTTTCTCAAAATGTTTTAAGCTGTTGCACTTTGAACATTTGAGAGCACTTCGGCCAATAGGTTTTATAAAGACTCTTTGAAATTGATTTCTGTAAAAAGTTTTTGTAGGTCTTTGTTTGATTCTTTCCTTTACCTTTGGAAAATCAATTAAAGAAATGGTTTCTGAGGTCATTCACAATCCTGATTTGTTGAAATAAGGTCTTTGTACTGAAAGAATCTTTTCCAACTTCTCAGATCCTATTGAAAATCATTTTGAAATATTTGAGATGTCTTGTTTCAAAAATATATTTTCTTTTAAAAGAGAGTCTGCATTTTCTTTTAAAACCACAAAGCTTTTGTCTAGATTTTCAAACTTTTCTTTCCAAGAAATTTCCTGTTGCTTAAGTGTAGAATTCTCCCTTTTTAGCTCGGAAATCCTCTTAAGAGAGGTTTTGAGGCGAGACAAAGTTCATCAATGTATTTTGAGACTTTAGTATGAATTTTTAAATTGCTTACCTCGATTTCACTGTTTGAGTCTGAGTCTGAATCTGTCTCAGAGTCTGAGTCTGATATTGATTTTATCATTAGACATATATTGGCATAATCTTCGTCACTTTCTTCACATTCAGTATCACTACATGTCTCTACTTTGAGAGCCTTTCTATATTTCTCAGCTTTTCCCTTCTTTTTCTTCAACAGATGACAATTGTGTCTGATGTATCCATTTTTCTTGCATTCAAAACAAATTACATCTTTGTTGACTTCATCATCCTCAGTTGATTTGTTTTGAAACTTTTGAGTGCTTTATTTCTTCCAATTGAATCTTCTTCCCTTTTTATTCAGTTTTCTGAATCATAAGTGCTAACTCTTCATCGTCCATATCATCTTCAAAATCTGTAACATCAGAGTCATCGTTAGATTTTAAAGCAATTGACTTCTTACCCTTGGGATCTTCTTCCTCGTTGGTTTGCTCCACTTCATAAGATTAAAGTGTGCCAACTAGTTCGTCTACAGAAAGCGGCATGATCCTTTGAGTTTCCCTTATTGAAGTCTTCACGTAATTCCAGTCTTTGGAGAGTCCACGCAGCAATTTGTTAACCTTAATTGGTCCTAAGATTGGCTGTCCCTGATACTCCAGACCATTTACAATCTCTGTAAAACGATTAAACATGTCAGTGATAGATTCTCATGGCTTCATCTTAAAGGCTTCATACTATCCGAGTAGAATATTGATCCTTGTTTCTTTCACTCGATCAGTGCCTTCATAGGTAATGTGCAACCTTTCCTAAACTTCTTTGGCTGTTTCACAAGAAAAAATTCTGTTATACTCAATAGGAGATAAGGCACAACATAAAGAGTAAATTGCTTTAGCATCAAGAGCTTGTCTCTTGGATATTTCTTCTTATGTCATCTCGCTAGCATCTGCAACTTCTTTTCCTCTTTCTGAAATTGATGCAGCTTTTGAAATGATTCATTTTTCTACCACATCCCATTCCAAAGGATCTTTCGATCTTAGAAATGCCTTTATCTTGTTTTTCCATATGATGTATTCATTTCCATCAAAGTAAGAAGGTCTGGTGTTGCTTTGGCCTTCAACCAAACCTGGAATCAATATACTAGCCATAAATCTTTAACTCAGAAGTAAAAACGCTTCAATTAAATGAGCACGCAAGCTCTGATACCAATTGATAGGGCTAGTAAGGACACCTAGAGGGGGGTGAATAGGTGTTCTAGCAAGTTTTCGCAAGACTTAACAAATTAACTTGTCTTTCAAGAATATTGAATATGTAAAAGAATATAAGCAGTTAGATAAAGCTACGAATTAAAGCAAGGAGTATAGGGAAAGAGAATTGAAACACAAGGTTTATAGTGGTTCGGCTTAGACCAAGCCTACGTCCACTCTCCTGCACTGACAGCCCACCGGTTGGATTTCACTATGAATCAAAAGAAATTTTTACAGTCTCACATCCTTGATTTCTCAGTGTAGAAACTCTACTACACTTCTTCAAGGTCTCACAAGTATTTAATCTCTCTTTTGAGTACAACTTAAGCTCAGCAATTGAGAAAGCAAAGAACTAAGAGCTTCAAACTTTGGAATTTTTTTTTCACGCACACACTCGAACAACTTGAGCGTCTTCCTTATATACTCCTTCATGCCTCTATATCCATTGGCACTTTCCAAAGAAATTCTTCCAATCTACCCGTTGAACAGAATCAATTAAGGAGATTTCGAGTCGTTTAAGGAATATGATGATAGCCCATCAATCCTGCTCGCTCATACAATCAGGATCTAGGTTTCCATAAGTAGAACCTTCCAAGTATACTTTGCCTTTCAAAAGATCTTGATTATCCAAATTGATTCCAATAAAAATAATTGATCATAAGGTGCTATCTTCAGCCGTAAGATCTTCTTCAAACCGTACGAACCGATTTATTTAAAGATAAACTCGCATCTAGATAAGTCTTCTCTTCGTTGGTCAAAAAACTGCCAGTGTGGATTGACTTTGAGTCTTGAGTCTTGCAATCTTCAGACTTTGACAACAGAGTCTAGAGTTCATCAAACTTTAATAATTGAGTCTTGAAGCCAACAAACTAGATTGATGGAAACATTTTATCAACTTTAAAATAAGAGAATTTTCTCCAACAATTTCAACATATTTTACCAAGTCTTTTAGCATAGAAAGAATGTGGTTCATGTTGTAATTTTATCTGACTACTCACATTTTTCCCCATCTCTTCACATTTTATTTTTGGCAAATGCTACCAAAAACCCTAAGTTGTGCTCCACGTGACACAAATAGTAAAATACCTCTAATTTTTTTTGTGTCGTTAAAAAATTTAAATGATTTATTATAGTTCCATCTATGGCATATCTATATACACGTATAGATTTAGAGTTATTTTATTATACAAAAAAAAAAATTCAAGACATTTGTGTCACAATGATCAAATTTAGGATTTTTAGCGACAAAAAAAGTTCAGGATTTTAGCTATACCAAAAAAGAGATATTTGTATCACAATGATTATAAATTTAAAGTATTTTTTAGCAATAATACTTTTTTTTCTTTTTTTTAACTGGGTCCCACACCATTTCCTACTCCTAGTATCAAGAGTCCTCTGAGTCTTTAATTCTATACCGATTAAGAACTCTCTTCAGTACAGTGATATTTCATTACCGAATCAAACAGGCTGAAAATCTCCGGCACATGTGGACATTGCATTTGTTATTTTATGTGGAGTAGATTCCAAGTTTTAGGAAAGTGTGGGTTGGTCTTTATTTTTATTTTTTATTTTTTTGGGGGGGAACGAGGACATGAAGAGTTCTATAATTTCTTGGAATCTTGGAAGAGAAAATGATTATTAACTTCGTCTGAATGTTTCATTTTTTTTCTTTTTTTGTTGGTCATATAGCAATGGCCATCATCTTCGTACACGAAGTTCTAATAACCTATCTATCATTGCATCCCAAAATCTCCTAGGCTGAAACCGCACTACCGATTTTTTCAGGAATTAATGCCAAGAGAGGATAAAAGATAATCTGAAGAACCAACTTGCATCACGAAGATAACATTACTATATGGAAAATATGCAAATCCATGATAATAAATAATAGGGCAATTTTCCAGTGCGAACATAGGAGATCAAATGGTTCAGCAAGGAACGGGCGCACGGCTATTGGCAGCTGCCGCTTTGGAGCCAAATGAGAGCAATTCTTTGCTCGCGTCGTCCCTGTGCACAATCACCTCAATGAAGCACAAGCAATCTTTCTTGGGCCCGGTTGCAGTCTCGATCGCCTCGGTGAGTTCCTCCTCGCAACAGACCTGCAAGACGAGAGCAATGAGGTTCTTTCTTTCTTTCCATGATCTCCTAATAGGCCGATGTGGTACTGGAAATGGAGTCAAGTGGTGTAATAACAAGCTCATCATCTTCGTTGTCCAGCACTTGCCCTCCCCGTTGTGGATGGCGTCCATCAAGCCGGTGTAGTTCCAGTTCTTGATTACGTTGTAGGGTCCGTCATGAATCCCGGCCTCAGTGCTGTATCCGCCATTGTTTATCAGGAAGATGATGTTGTTCTGTCCGCATCGCAGCATCGTCGAGACATCTTGAGCAGTCACCTATTCAACATAAAAATAACGAACATCAGCATACTGAATAATGGTATTGAAGGTTATACAAATGGTCCCTGACCCCATTAGCCTATTAACAACATGGTTGCCGAGGATCGATGGAAAAACAAAAGGAGTATTGATTCATTAGTAGATGATGACATATGAAGAATGTCTTCAAAACTTGTATTAGATAAAGCTTTCAATCAATAACTTCTGAAGAGATGATATCTTAAGCCTTGGCTGAACATGAACCTACACCACAACGACTAAGGAAAGGGGGTATCAAGAGTGAGCATGGTTTTAGAGCAGAATCGAAAACCTAAGAATCAGACCAGTTTTCACCAATCAGATTCTAGGTTCCAAAAATTGTGAAACTTGTTCTGACGGGTCCTAAAATAATTTTGTGTTTTTCTTATTCTATGTCTTAGCATGATCCTATGACATTCCATGGGAGTTTGCAACTTGAAACCACTAGTCTGAGCTTCCATTTTTGAAAATATTTATGACTAAAACTTTTACTTTATTAATGTTTCGTAACTTTCGTATGTTTAAATATGAGTTGTGATGAGTGAATTGTAGCAAACGGTGGTCATTAGAAGTGATGATTTACTGCAATTGTTCAATTAAGAATATAGATGAAACCTAGATAAACCCTGGAACTAATCCTAGAACCCATGACAAAATAGGTTCCAAGTTTTGCTTGGAGCCTGAAACCACTCACCCCTATGGGATATTATACCTAGAAGCTCCCGTCACCGATGCAAGCAATTACTCGCTTATTAGGTGCACCCGCTGCATATCCAAGAGTTGCTCCGACGGACCAACCAATCGATGCATAATGCATTTGGTGCTCGTAACTGCAAAATGCAAACACAACAAAAGCCATTGAACTAGTAATGTAACACAATGAAGACTTGGAAGAATCATAGCGAAAAGAATGCTTGCTTTGCTTACCCACAACCGCTGGGCAATTTAAGTTTTTGGCAATTGACCACGTATCTCCTGTCTCGGCGATCACAGTAGTTTTGCTCGACAGCATGTTCTGAATGTGTTGGACCAGAACATTGACCCTCAGTAGCTCCTTAGGGTCACGCTTGAGAGGACGCCCGTCAGGAACGTATATTCGGTGGTAGTTCTCATAAGCCGTTGTGTTGCAGTTAAGTCGCTTGGCAAGTGCCTTGAGGAAATCATTCATCTCGACAAACCCAAAGGTGGGGCCGTTCCCGATCACGACCCGATCGGGCTGCACTATGATCGCCTTCTCCTTCTTGATAAGGAGGGAGTAACCAACGGAGCTAACGTCATTGAAGATGGGCCCTGCGAACAAGTACGCATCGGCAGACTCCACGATCTCAGCGCAGAATGCGGTGCTCACTGTACCCCAGTACATCCCGATGAAGTGGGGGTGTTGCTCGGGGACGAGACCTTTGGCCGAGGGCATCTCTACGAGGGCGTAACCGCAGACATTGGCCAATTCGACAAAGGTGTCACAAGCCTTCGCGGCGCGGAGATTGGGCCCACCTACCATGACGGGCTTCACCGCCTTGTTCAGGAACTCGGCAGCCGCCTCCACTGCAGCCTCCAAAACCATTTGATTGCTCGACATGGGAGAGATCGAAAAGGGGATGGGCTTGCGGCTGAAAGTAGGGTGAGGGATCGCAGCTAAGTTACAGCTGATGCTGATGTACACGGGCTTGCTCTCTTTCAGAGCCGTAAAGATTGCAGTGTCGATTTGCTCTTGTGCATCTCCAAGGTTGTTCACCACCGCCTATAGATTGAAAGAAAAAGAACTTAGCATATTATAATGTTGAGTGCCCAAGTGCTTGAATCCACCGAGCGAACCTGATGACAAGTGACAGTCTGAAAACACCGCAGTTCTTGGGTGAAATCGGGCAAGCCAATGGTGTGATGGAGGACCCGGTTGCTGCCGTAGTCGTTGGAGTTAGGCCCACCGACGATGCAGATGAGCGGCAGGTTCTCGCTGTACGCGCTGGCTATCGCATTCACGACGCTGAGCCCACCGACGGTGAACGTCACCACGCAGGCGCCCACACCCCGGGACCGCGCATAGCCGTCGGCGGCATACCCAGCGTTCAGCTCATTGCAGCAGCCAACGAGGTTGAGGCCCAGCTCGGCAAGGAGGAGATCGAGGAGCGTCAGGTTGAAGTCCCCCGGGACGGAGAACACGTCACCCACGCCGATCTGAAGGAGGCGACGAGCCAGGTGGCGGCCAAGGGTGGACTCCGAGGGGGCGAGGGCCACGGTGGAGCGGGAGGGCTGGATGATGGAGGCGACGCCTTTGGGGGGCCCGGCCACGTTGCATGGGAGTGCGCTCGTCTCCAGCGAGCTAATACTGGCGTCGAGGTTCATTGCACTACGAATTTTGGCTGGCTTGGCAATCGGGTGGGGGGTTTTCCTCCGGTAGTGTGGGAATGAGTTTGTGATCTAGAGGGAACAAGGCGCGCTCAACGACGACATTGCCATCTCAGTGGCAGCTACCGCAACCGATAGGAAGATCGTCGCGCAAGTTTGTAAAAGGGGTGCCTGGTTCTCTTTCAAAGGAAGTAGGAACTCATGGGATGGAATATGTAATTGAGCCAGACCTATATATATAGCCGACTTATATAAATGATTAGCATGATGTCGTCAAACCTTTTCATGTGCGTCACTGGAGTGCAGCGCCGTATAAATTTACAGCCTTTTGATTCGTTAGCCCAAACATGGACGAGAATCCTCTACTTGATTCCCGATTCAATAACTGGTGGCCGTCATACATTAGTAATAAAATTCACCGTTATAATTGGTACAAGATTTGAATTGTACAAGATTTGGATGGAATGGACGCCAAATGAACACAACGATAGGGTAGATTATCTCATCCCCCTCACACATTGTCTAAAGGCAATAAAAGCGTAAGGTGCACTTAGTCAATGAACCTAAAGTATCTTCGACTTTGGTATAAGTTTAGCTAATTATGCTAACAGCATTTTAGGGTAGTCTGTTCCTAAGTATGCTAACAGCTTTTACCTATGAGTTTTCCGTTTCTAAGCCAACATCGGAACAGCTAAGCTAGTTGAATTCAGGCCAATTCAAGGTATATCAAATATATATAAAGGTCTATTAAACACAAATCCTGCAAGAAACGAATCGACTAGACCAATTCCTAACTCCTAATTGCTCCTTTAAACACTGACTACTAGACGACAAATTATTTTACGAACAGCCTTACACTAGGACTTAAATTCGAATTCGATGGTCAATTGTTCGGCAAAAGGTTAGATCTGGTCCATCAAGTGTAGCGAGGTACAAGATCTGACCCACAACCATCACTTTCAATGGTACAGATTCAATTTAGTACATATACTCCACTATGCAATTATTTCTCGAAGCTTGATGGGCAATATCACTATTGCAAACGAGGTTAAATACCATATATATAACAAAGCCAACACGTGTACTCCACATTTTTTTTATTTGAATCGAATTCAAGTTGATCACTGCATGAAATGAGTTGAGATGAATTGTTCTCAGTCCGATTCAGTTCTACTCAAGAACCGGGTCCCACCATGGAACCGGAAATAAACCAGCGCCTTTTGGAATAGCTCAAAACCAGCCGGTTCGGTCCAATTTAGGCAGTCCCCTATGTTTGCCTCTAGAAGTGGGGATTGCAATTTTGGCCTTTCCACCTGCTCATTAACAACCCCCCGCCCGACTCATGATGCTAATCTAGTTTTTAGCTTCGTAGTTAGATTTAGTTAAAGGACCAAATAAAAATGCTAATTTAAGCACAGTAACAGTGAAAAAAGCAGGAACTGCATGTCGTTGGGCTCTAGCTACGGAGGAGATAGAAAGAACGAGATGGACGGAAACCTATTAGGTTGGAATAGTAACGTCCTACATTATTGACTAGTTATTTTGATTAAGGAACGTGCACCTTAATTACAACATAATGAGAGTAGCTTTTCCGGCACTATTGAATGGCATTCCTATGACCAGTAAATCATAACTATAGACACTGCCGAATTTAATTCTGATTAAATTTATAGGACGGTAATAGTTACGGTTTATAAGGTAATTTCTTCACAAGTCACTCACAAAACGCTAGATTCTCTTATGTTAAATTCCCCTAGTCATCTTTGGTCCACAACAATTTTCCTATCTTGAATTTCGTGTATGGATGGCACGGAAGTATCCCGTAATTGGATCGATCAATCTTCTTTTCCGGGTCTCATCATTGTCTTCGTTAAATCATATTTAGCAAATTTCTAGCTAGAGTGGTCCAGTGGATTGCCTGCTTAATAATTGACAAAAATGGTTGGCCGAAGAAACGAAAGTGAAACCCCTAAAATCCAATTCCTCCCAAGAAACCTGCAAGAGTGTGGAATTCATTTAGGTTGTCTGGCGGATGTGGATCAATGATTGGTATGCATAATTACATCAAGGTACCATGATTGAGAATGATTTTAATTTGGTATCAGCTTATCCTCTTGATGGAAGTTTTCCTTCATTTTTGATCGAAGGAAGTTGTTCAACACAATGAATTACAAGTATAGGCATCACCTGAATTCAATTCTAGTTCGATACATATATGTTAGCGGTATCAATAATTCATGATTATCTCTCACAAGTCACCCTTGTGAAGCGAGATTCCTCAACTCGATCCTCGGTTGCAAGAACTAGTAGTTTCGAATTATCCAGAGATCCATTTACGAATTCAAATTCATGTAAAACCTCCAACGTGCTGATCGCGTTGGTTGGGTCGGATGGGTCTTATCCGGTCGCATCATTATTTTGGCGAAATTAAATGAAGCCAAAATTTGCTAGTGGGTGTTGTCTACCTAAATTGGACCGGAATCGGGGACCGAAGAAAGAAACGCGAAACCACCATAGCCAATCCCACTAGCGTGCAAAAGTTCATTTAGGTCTGTGGGCCGAAATCGTCTGGATTGCTGAGATGCCCACGTGACGCTGTAATGTCGCATCGGCAATGTCCTACTTGCGTCACGAGCACGGATAGCAAGTGGAACAAGTCCTAACGTAAAGAAAAGAAGTAGTTCTGTTTGGAATTTCTCGATTGCCAATTTCTACACCGGAGTGCTAAATTGGTTTTGCGAATCAGTGTGATTCCACAACAGCAACGTTGGGGAGGAAGGAAAAAAAAAAGGGGGGCAATCTGAACAACATAATGTAAACTTTGATACCGCGACACAAAATAGAAAAAGATGGAAAGTTAAAAGATTGAGAAATTATATCCATATATTACTTTCTCATAAAAAGCTTGTAGGCATATAGGCTTTAGTTATAATATAATTTTTTGGACAATAAAAGGATAAATAAACAGGATAAATAAACAGAATAAATAAAGAAATTAATGTGCTACTTGTAAAATAATCAAATTCCCAACATAGCTTGATTCGGACTTTAATAGCCACTCTGCATGACAAGAATTCCTCAAGTTGATTTGCAACCTCACAAACGGCAGTACCACATTTTTTAAGGGCAATCGATTGCCTTAATTATATTTTTTTATTATTTTATCTTTGCTTATCATAATAGTTGTACAGACAAAATAGGAATGAATCCTCTGTATTAGTTGTTACAACTAGTCGAGCTATTGTGCACCTTTAACATAATTGATAGGGACATCAAAAGATTTCCAACTTGAGACTATATAAAAGTTCTAAAAAAACCGAGTGTAAATAGCCATTAGACCGAATCACCAGCATAAGGCAAAAGCGTGAATTTAGCCGGTCTATAAAGTTCGCATAATGTAATATGGACCTCCAAGTAACCGGTCATTGACGGCTCTGATCTTTAGATTATGACGAAAAGGGTCAACGATCAAAACAATGCCTCGATTTTCTGCCAATGACGAAATTCATGATTGTCCTTTCCAAACTACAAGCATGTCATCTCACCTCAGCAAAGTCGTGCACGTACCTCACCCAATTCGGTGGAACCTAGTTGTACTTTTTTCGATTAAAAAAAAAATCTAGTTGTACTTTCACATCCAGTTTGCTTGGCCAAATTACGCCACACCTTCTCAATCTTATTCCCCATTTTTGTTTCATTAAAAAAAATATTATACGAATAGCTAATTATAATCACCTGGTAGGCAACCTTCTAATCGTTGCTCAGTAGCTTGAGATTTCTTCCATACTGAACAATGCCATAATGCCATTGATTGGGATAGTTATATTATCATCATTGTAGGCAACATTCAAAGTATTCAAAGTATTCAACCTCACTGAAACAGTACAGCTTCGCCGCATCATCTTGCAACGGCAGAATGAGATTTGGGAAAGACTGACTAGATAGCATTAGGCGTCGTCACTTCCTTTATAAAGATGGATGACAGTCGAAAAGAGTATCAAGATGAACATGTTGAATTCGACAATCCATAAACAGCTCGACCGCATGCTATTATAAGTCACAAATACACAATCATGCTAACATGGTTTAGGGTATCAAAATTGGAGAAAAGGAATAACCAAAAAAAGGGATCATTCTTGAGATTCGGCACCGTTTGTTGTTGCATCCATTGGCTCGGTCTCCGCTGATTCAGTACCTTTCTTCCCTTTCTTCTTCTTCCCTCCACCTTTCTTCTTGGTTTTGGTCCCCAGAGCCAACCAAGCCTTGATCTCAGGATCATCTATCGTCTTTGTCGGCTGAAGCTCCTGCAACGAATGCGATGTAATCCTATCTGACCCATTTGGCATTAATAAGACAGTGAACTTGATATGTGCAGCATAATCACCTGCAAAACAGACAATTTAGTGACTGAATGGGCAATGTAAAATGGGTAGGAACACATTCCATTAAGATTTACGTCAATCTCTCAATGAACTGAAATTATTGGACAAGCTTAGCGTTTCCCTCTTGAGGTTATATCAACCTGGCATCCGCTAGTAGGAAATAATCTCTAGAAATATACAGGAATGCCTCCGGAATTATGGGTATCATACCAGGCTTCTCATGAAGTACAGGGTAAGGCTGCAAGAGCTCGTGATTTACACATTCAACTAATCCCAGCCGGGCCCTTTTCTCTTCCAATGCCCTGAGGAATTAAGAAAAACACTTATTATGGTAAAACTTCCAGCACTGATTATAATAATACCACCAAAACTTTCATGGCACGTCAAAAAATGCGTTCTAGAGCATAAACAACCTTGCACTGAATGGTAGGATGGGAAATTTCTGGTTTATTTCACTGAAAATAAACCTAGAGGCCTTCATCTTTAAGTGATAATTCTTGTCCACAGCTCTCTTATATACAGTTGTCTGCTTCTCATCCAACAGTTTAGGCTGCATAAATGACATATAATCAGGTGAAGCTACTCAGCAGAAGATTATATACAGCAACCTTTCATGTTTCCATATATCGCAGATGACAAAATTACCTTCCCCTCGCCCGTACTTGTGACAATATCTATTGCATAAACTTCGTTCTCCTCAAATTCAAATTCATCAACTTTTGTGTCTGGATTTGAAACGCTGATGATAACCTTGTTGCCATCTATCACAAACTGCTTCAGTTGGTGGCTAAGCACACCTTCGACAATTTTGCAGTCATATGCAGCTGCAACTTTATTGATTGCTTCTGTTACATCTTTGTTCTGCCATAAGAAAGAAAAAAGAATTCACTAAAAAATTCCAACATGAATCTAAATGTAGACTGAAATATAGATACAGAAAAACAACGGGAACAAAATTTTGCTTCAATTAAAAAATCTTGGATTGCTTCCTTGATAAATGCTGTTGCAACTTCCTCGAGAATAATATGACAAATGAAGCTCCTGGTGTTCAAACTCCATAAAGCCTACTATTTTGGGTGCTCTAGTTTAATAATAGTTGAATATGAAAGAGCAGTACTTCTTATCAAATCTAAAAGTAGATGCTGATTGTAGAATATTCTGCAGCACCAGCATGGAGCAAATAAAAGCCATGGTCCAGCATAACACCTCTCCACTTGAATAAATTAAAATCTAAGCTTATAATTAGGTCCCTGAACAAAATTTCCCCATCTCGGTCTCTATTAACATTCTAGAGAACATGCAAAAAACGTGCATCGTTACAGAAGCAACTCCAAACAAACTATCATGGCTCTTGAACGGTAATTATTAAAATCAAATTGTCCACCCAACACTATCTATCATCTATGGAACCTGTCTTAATGAAAATGTATCTCATGCATCTGCCTCTTTGCTAATTCTAAAGGCAAACAGCTTCTTACAATATGTGTCAAGTTAGTACATACATGCTTCACAGTATGAAATCCAGGCTTAAGAGAGACTAGCATGGAGGAGACCATTACAGATGATTTCCTCAACTTGAACCGAATGAGACATGAAAGAGCAAACTTTACTGGTAACATAGATCCCATGTCCATTATGACTTTCTTTCTAATTTCTTCTCTAGAAGATATAGCTACATGATTATCACCCATACTAATATATCATGCCCTGCAATTATGCTCCCATAACACAGAATTAGAAATTACATCATCATCAAACTGTTGACATTAAATTTATCTCTTTCAAGGGATTTAAAATTCTAGCACAAGAAGCAAGCTAAAAGGATTAAAAGGGATTATCTTGCAAAAGAAACAACAAGATGCGTCTCACTACTCCAAAACCTAAAATAGAAGTATGCAAAGGGCTGGTCAAAGAATGGATTATAAAGAGCAGGTGCCCAACAAATTTGGATAACTAAAAACTCTGCTTTTCACATGCAGACTAGTGAACAGTGTTCACGACTAACAACTAAGAAATAACTATCCCTACAAAAGAAAGTTGCTGCTGCAGAGCAGACTAGAAAGAATAACTAGCAACTAAAGGATGACATCAAATACACTATTGTCTTGCATTCTTCCCATTTTGGTTGCGAGGGAGAGAGGCATTCAGGGGTTGCTGCAGATTGCCCATCAGAGTAACTATGACAAAAGCCTCATGTGGATATTTGGTCCATAGCTTTTGAAATTATTCATCACACAGGGGCACTGCCAACACAATGCATACCCAGGATTTTCCATGCTTCTCCCGAAAAAGTAGACACTTTGACGGGCTAGCAGAAAATGAAAAGAACATATACCAAAAACTAGGAGAGAAAAAATGGCATCCACTATACAGGGAGAGCTCAAAATGCTATGCAACAATTGTCAGCATCCAACAACATTTAGAATTTAAAGCTGCCAAATATACATTGCGATGTTGGGACACCGTAACAACATGAGAGAATAAAGCAAGCAACTCTTTTAAAGGCAACTATCAACCCAAAAAAAAACCCTTGCAGGGAATTTAAGGACATGATCTCCGATTCCTTGTACTCATCATCAAGTAGGGACCATTTCAGCCACACATGTGTCCCATTAAAGGTATGATCACACCAAAAAGGAGAACAGAATGGCAGCCACTAACTGTCATCCCAACTGGAAAAGAAAAAGAAAAAAAAAAAAAAAGCATAATCCAAATGCAACCCATACTAATTAATCAATGAAAAAATGTTGGCCTAGAGGGTTATGGATCAATCTACATCATTCCAATCAATCTCAAATATCCCAGATATGGCCAAACATAATATTGGCAACAGGGAAAAGAGGAAATCAACAATAATTGATCACCTCGGCAAAGTTGCCACAAAAATTCAATTAACAAAGTTATGTGGTCCACACTATATATAATATATATATATAAGCAAAATCCAAATTCAACCCAAAGTAATTAATCGATGAAAAAATGTCAGCTCAGAGGGGTGCGGATCAATCTGCATCATTCCAATCAATCTCAAATGTCCCACCTATGGCCAAACATAATATTGGCAACAGGGAAAAGAGGAAATCAACAATAATTGATCACCTCGGCAAAGTCGCCACAAAAATACAATTAACAAAGTTATGTGGTCCACCCTATATATAATATATATATATAAGCAAAATCCAAATTCAACCCAAAGTAATTAATCAATGAAAAAATGTCAGCTCAGAGGGGTGCGGATCAATCTGCATCATTCCAATCAATCTCAAATGTCCCACCTATGGCCAAACATAATATTGGCAACAGGGAAAAGAGGAAATCAACAAATCATTGATCACCTCGGCAAAGTCGCCATAAAAATTCAATCAACAAAGCTACGTAGTCCACATTATCTATCTATACACACAAATTTCCTCATACACCTGTAAGCTGTCAACAGATTATTCAACAGTCTTACAACAGATAGACTTCCACTAAGAATGAAAAGTAAATTCTAGCTAAGCCAGAACAAGAAAATACATACTTGAGGTGCACAGAAATTCCCCTATCAGAGTAACTATGACAATAGCTTCATCTGGATGTTAGTCCATAGCTTATTAAAAAGATTCATCCTTTAGGGGGCAACACATTTGACAAAAAAGAATATAAAGTTGACATCCAATCATAATTCATTCTAATAAAAGAAGAGATATGAGAAAACCAATTGTGCAAAGAATTATCACATAAAATATTTTGCATTTCAAAGAATTCAAACATCCAGGAGGCATCGTAAGCCTACTTCTTTTTTTTTAAAAAGTACGACAAGCCCGGGTAGACATTGAGTAGGTTTCAAAACCGTATGAATAATCCTAAAAGTGCAAACAAAAAGATCGAATTTAATTCAACCTGGCCTGGAAACAAAACTACGCTAATATATTGAAACATTTCAATATATCAACATGTGAAGATCCAAGCCAAGAGTTGTAAAGCTGCCAGGTCATTGAAAAATGATACTTGTCAATGGCAATCTTTTAGTACTTGTATATTCAAGACAAACAAATAATACAGAGCCAAGATCCTACTCTCAATCAATCATCATAAAACCACCATGCCTGCCCTTAGCAGAGAAGGCAAAATATATGAGGGGAAAACAGCCATATAAGCATCACATAGACCACTTCCCTCCATTTTCACCGCATGAACTCCACCATTTATAAGACTTGTAAAATAAAAAACATAGATAATATACTACATAGTTGCATAAATGCCAGGCATGCCTACCGTAATTTTGACCTAAACCAGGATGCAGTTACATTCAGCATTCACAGAGCAAAACTGAATAACAAAGTGCAAGGAATAACTTCGTGCACACATAGAAAAATCACCCAACTTGATAATTACTCATGTCATGAAAAGCAGCTGACTTACATTTTTTCCCGGTCTCACAAGCCTCAAAGCAACTTCTGCAGCGGTATTTGCTGCAGCAATTACATCTGCTGCTCTACCCGTTACTGGTCCTTCTTGAAGAACATGTGTGTGTGCCACTACAGCAATGAACCCATCTATATGGCATCCCATATCACTGAGTCAACATCAAAACCAACACGAATTAGTTAAACAACTCAAGCCCATTTTTCGATTCAACAATTCGAGGGTTCATCAATATATATTAGAAAAAAAAATGTAAAATTATAAGAACTCCAAAGCTTGAAGAAGATTAGATAGAGCTTACATTTTCAATATATCACCTTCTTCCAAAACCGTCTCATCACTTGCCAAGGGAGAAAAATGGCAGACGGTGTTGTTAACAGAAACACAAGTTGGAAACGCAACACCCCTCTCGATCTTTTTCTTGACATTCTTGTACATGTTCCCTGTTTGCCTGTATAGAAGAAAGCGCTCATTGAGAACCCATTTGTACATTTTCGGAAAGGAGGCAGAGCAAGTGAAATGAAACCAAGGGCAATACATGACAAGCGAATTCGGCGAAACCCTCAAGCAGATAGACTTACTCTCTGATAAAGGAGTCGCCTTTTTCACAAACGTCCACGACCTTAGCCTTTGGTTTACATTCCGAGATGACTAACTGCAAGGCCTCTGCAAGCATCGAGCGCAACATAGGAAATTCCCACAAGGGTAAGTCATCAAAAACAGAAAGCAAATCAAACACGGTCGTCGACCCTCGTCACGGGCTCCTCTCATCAGCCACATCAAAAAAAAAAAAATCCCTCCCGGGTACACAGGCCATCTCATCGCCGTCCTCGACCCACTTTTGCATACATACACACAATCCGACACGACAAAGAGAGAGTGAGAAAGAGAGAAACTAACTGTTGACGATCTCAGCAGCGCTCTTGTACTTGGTGACGACATCGGGGGAGGTGAGATCCAACTCCTTCTCCTCTCTCTCGTCGTCCGACATCGCTGCTCAGCTCGACGGCCACGGGAGCCCCTCAACGCCTCCTGAAAAAAAAAAACCGCAAAACACGAGCTCCGCAGATGAGCAAAACCGAAAGCAAGCGCGCGAATCGAGAATCGAGGTCTCAGACAAAGCCGAATCCAGAGGAAAGAAACGGAAGACGATCGAGGCGACCGGAGGGCGGCGAGCTCACCCGATTGAGATTCCGCAGAAGCGAAGCAGAAGGAAGGAAGGAAGGAAGGAGCCGAGAGAGGGGATTAGGGTTTTCGGCGGGGGCTAGTGGAGAGAGGAGGCGGAGAGATCAGCTGCGTTTATATAGAGCGAGAAAGGGAGGCATGGGGGGGTGCCCAAGCAGTAGAGGGAGTGATGTTTAGGGTTTTGTTCTGTTTTCAATGCTCCACCTTCCGGCCGCTCGTCCCGACCCAATCGTTGTTGCCTTTGTTTTTTTTCTATTCTTTTCCCCCTTTTCGTGAGCAAGAGTAGTCATGGTGTTTGAAATTTGGTTCCTTGTACTAAGACCAATCAAGTTCGTGAAGTCTCAAAATTTTGATATTTTTTTTTTATTAGGCTCACGGTCGGTGGGTTCGCCGTATGTCGTGCGTTTGCCATCGGATATTTGGCAATTTGGGAAAAAAAAATTATTTAGAAGAATAATTCCAAATGCACGTGTCATTTGTTCGAATGGTGAACGTGTAACTAGTTTTTGTTTCTAAGCTGGTGTCATACCTTGTCATATTTCGATTTGGAAATGTCAATGGTTATCCTTATTGTATAGGCAAACTGGAGGATCACAATTTGGATTCATTAAAATTGAGATACGTTTGACTTTAAGGCTATTTTGTTGCGAGGCATGTAGAGAAGGAAATTTATTAATAGGATGGTCCTAATCCATCATGTGTAAATAGAGAGAGAGAAAAAAATATGCTTTAGCATATGAGTGAGAAGCAAGCCGTTTTACTAAATTTCTATTTCGACCTCTCAGGTTTTTCCTATTTTGGAATGTTCAAGTTTGGATCACATTACAGCACAGCAGAATTTAGTAGGTTAATGTTGCGGGGCGTTACAATCTATCCTTAACCTTTTTTGGCTCAAGTCCTCATGACGCGTGGTATGACAAGAGATAATTAACCAATGGTCAATTTTGACTAACCGTGAATTTCCACGTGGTGAGATCTTGTTTGATAACTAAATAGTGTTCTTACTACAAATACCTTTTTGGAAATCATTCATGTGAGAGCTTGTAGAATTAAAGGAGGCCTTAAAAGTTACAACAACTTGGGTACTGTTTACACACATTTTTTGTCAACCTAACAATTTTTTTGCTTTCATGTTTGTTGCAATGTTCGATATTCCATGCATGTGCTCTCAACTTTTTTCTGCTTATTGATAGTACTTGTGTGCAATACCAACTCTCCCTCGTAGCAACAGATCACCTGTGTATCAGGAAATTGTCTTCAACAGAAGTTTTACTCCTAATGATTTGACAATTCCATGTGAGATTGTAGAACAACTTTTCTCAAGTTGGCCTTGCAAGATGCAAAAGCATAATCCCTTGATCTCCATAGTTAGAAATAAGAAAACATGTAATCAAGTAAAAAGATTAATGCACATATATTGGAATCCATTGTTCTTGATACAGAAAAGCGACAATCTAAAGCACGAGTACTTCTCATCTATTGCCATCTATATCACTAGCTCATTGAGACATTCTCTAACCCTTATCGTTTAGTAAACGCTCCTTATGTAAGGATAATTGTGTGTCAGGGTTAGACAATAGACTTGAGTATTATTTATAGAGTTTTTAATCAAACCTTCTCATTATGAAACGAGCTCAACTCAATCCATACTTATCAAGAAACTTTTTATCTCATTTTATTAGACCAATCATATTAAACGGTAAATTATAATATCAATTAATATAGCCCACTAAGAAAAAACTCTTACAGGCCTAAGTGGATATGTTTGTAGATCAATAGCGTGGTGCATTACAACTACTCAATTCTAGCTACATTTGAAGAGATTTCCCTTCTATGGAACAGACCATCTTGCATTGGATGGGTATATTTTCATGTCTTTCCCTCCACCATGCTTGGTTGAGATTTGGGTTGAGGTCCAAGTGAGGTGTTTGACATCACACGTAGGAAAAGACGAGTCAATACCCATGAAAAGAGACAGGTTCTCTAAACTCTTGGGGTAGGTCCACTTTACAAATCTTCAAGTCAACGGAAAAATAAACTAAGTTAAAATGTCCGTGCCTAGTCTTGACTAACAGCTACATTGGCTCCCATATCATACTTTAAATATACACTAGATTGAGTGCCATTTGGCATCCCTGCTCATGTTCAAAAGGATTCCTTTCTCATTTCTCCTCCCTCTTAATAACTTATAAAACCTTACCAATGTAGTATTATTTGTGTACGGTCTCTTAAATATCATGATTTAGATGTGTAAGACGGATAATCACAAACCATGCATAAGTGATTGTTACATTGACTTTTCATTTAATACCTCATGGAGTAATCTTGTTTTTCAGAATTTACATTTAAAATAAATCATATTCTTTATAATTTTTGGCCTGTCAAAGTGCTTTTAAATGCCTTGGCACGCAAGGTTAGTGAGATGCACGAGCAGATGTTGCCTGCCTTTATGTAGGGGACCTCAATTCCATTCACCGTTACCCTAATGTCCATGCCCACAATATAACACATTTTGTTGAAATTGCAATAAAAAATTTAGGATTAAATTGACCAAATTGAAGAGTTTGTGATTAAATTAGCTGTTGTACAATAGGTTAAAGTCTTTTTAGACAATTATCTCCATGTGAATCCTAAAAGGATGTAAATGGATATCAGGTTTCAGGTAGCAGAATGGATTGAAGTCAATTGTCAAGAACCCTATAAGGTAGGATTGTTTTAAAATTATATAGTTGGGAAACCCAACGTCCAAAACTAATATTTTTTAGGTACTAAAATGACTTTATTTCTCTTATGGTCTTTAGTTATTTAGTAAATGTACATAGTTATTCTAATCCAACTAGCATTTAGGACGTTTATTTACATTTACTACTTACTTAAGGTTACCTATATAATTTTGTGAACTCCCAAAGAAAATTAATGACATTTGATTTTTTTTAAGTAACTACCATCGTTGCCTATTGAACCTTGTAAATTGCATGAAAGGAGGATACTCAAATTCAAGAGTACAAGAGTTTTGTAAAATCCAACGGAATTGAATTGGGTCAAAAAAAAAAAAAAATAGTGAGTCTTGCAAGCTACCAGGCTACTCTATCCCATGATGAAGATAAGAAGGAGCACTAATAAAAAATAAAAATAAAAACAAGTTAAACGCTTGAATGTGCCTCTCTTCCATATATGTATAAACAAAATAAGCCATTTATATAGAATAGGCAAAGGGCCTAATAAATGGCCTCAATGACCATAGAAAATGACAAGAAAAATAAAGGGATTTTTTAGTCCTTACCAACTTGATATAGTTGCCCCTGGCAACAATATACATGAACCATTCCCCGAATTAGGGATAATCGAGTCCAAGGTGGGTAGGGTCTAGATATAGACCTTATACCTGACCATATTATAACCGGTTCCCCTTTTTTGGATCATATACCTAACCTTGTTTGTATTAGACCCTATATCCAACTCACATTGTTTTTCCGATCCAATTCTAGGGTCTACCTTGTTTCTACTAGAATCTGTTTTGCAATCGCTAGATATTCTATACGGTTTCAAATTTTACATTAATATGCGAGAAAATAACGTAATCCTCCTAATTTGTATTGAAACATTAAACACTTGTAATGAATAAGTACATGAAGTTTTTGACTAAATGAAAAATTAAGGATCCACAAGGCTAATTATCATAAATAAAATCATAAGGCAAAGTAAAGATCATAACATTTTATAACATTAGTAACAAACATAGGTCCAATATTGGTCTCATTCCCACAATTACTACATGGAACTGTTCATTTATCTAAAACGGTTAACAAATCTCAACTGCAAGCATAACTCCTCCTCCAAAAGAGAAATTAGGCGAGCCAATCGACGTGGTACATAGGTATTTGGCGATGACGAATGCCGTTTGTTCGTCGAACAGTGCGAGAGGGAGCCACTAAGGGAGGGAAACAAGCGAGGAAAAGGAACAATGAAGGAGGAGTGCCGTGTGTGTCTAAGAGAGCTAAGAGGAAAAACGTCATGCGATTGCGGTAATGAGAATAGAAATCAGGGGGAAAAATAGGGTTTTGGACCTCTATTTCCAAAATCAGTTCCAAAACCGATTCGAGAATTGGTTCCCGGGAGGGTAATCACTTGGAACCGAGTCTGAATTTTAGGAACCAGTTCCCGACCCTATTTTTCGGGTGGGCCAGTCCGATTCTCAGGTATACCCGGTCCAATTGCACACCCTTACCCCCGAATTGTGTACAGAAAGCCATCTTGATAGTGTTAACTTTTGGTCTTCCAATCAAGAAACCACCTCAATGAAGATGTCTAGGTGCCTATTATGTGGTAAGAATTGTAACTTTTCATGAAAACTTTGCTTATTCCTCTTTTTGAAAATCGATGAGTCAAATGATATTTTTGTTTTAGTTAGTTCTCTTCATGTCCCTCTAAATCAAACTTTTCCTTACTATAACGGTTCGGTTCCAATTAGTATCAATAATCCAAGTTAGATCATAGATGTAGAAATATAATATGGCATAGCCTCTTTCTTTATCAAAAGAAGTCATATTCTCACATATGCTGCCATTTTTTGAAACAATTTAAACTTATGGAAGTAATGTCTAAACCCAATGATTTAAAGCAAAGATAAAATATCTTGGAACAAGGAAATTTCTTTTTCCTAATAGTCTCTAAAACTAGATCAAGAACCGAAACCTTTTGTTAAGTTATTGTTCTCTTGTTTTGTTTACTAAACCTTATGGAGTAAGACATGGATTTCTTAATAAAAAAAGTTCTTTTGATTACATGATATGATGGATTCCTCTAAAAACATTGGTGCACATGGAAACGAGATGCTCTACTTAACGAAGCTATAGCCATTGTGTTTGTGTTTCATTTTTATCGTATTATGTAGATAATTTCTTGTCAAGATGACTTTTACATGTTTCAACACATTTTAGGCTATAATTGGGAGAAGGAAGAGTTGGGCAAGTCATTCCTATCAATTCCACCTTTTTCTCACTTCTTAATGGACAGGTAAATGGCCCCATTCTTGATCAATGTCCCATCAATTTTTTGAAAAAAGATATAGCTTCCTTAATGACATGGATGCCTCATTCACCAGTGTGGATACATTTGATTTGTTGATTTTCGAAAGCTTGATTTCCCATTTTAGGATTGTTAAATTTTAGCATTTTGTGATTTTCAGTCTTGAAGTATTTTCAACTCTTATGATTTTTTTTATTCAATATGTTTTCTAATTGGAGTTGCAATGGATGAGTCTTGGATAAATTTTGGTGCCTGCAAATTTGATATGGTTTACTATGTGTTTAATGTGAGATATATGTTTACTAGAATAGTAATATGCAGAGATTATTTTAATGAGATGGATTTAATATCTTCTATCAGAACACTTAACAATGATTTAATATCTTCTATCAAAACACTTAACGGGTATGAAAAATGACAAAAAGGTAGCAGGACAAATTTGGACAGCTTTGGGATGAGGTTAACCGTCTCAAACCCATCTCATCTCCATTCCCATCAATAAATGGACTCGCATTCCATTTGCATGATTGCAACATTGACCACATGTACCATCCTTTAGATTATTCATTCCAGTTAACTCTAAAAACACCAACTTGCAATGATCAACATGAAACTAGAAGGAAAAGTTTATATCTAAAGAATGAAATGAGATCCTTATAAAAACCTTTCGTGCATGCCCTACCCTAATATGCAATGTCAATTTTTAATATTTGAGTCTCGATCTACAAAACCATTGAACAGAGAATCACTTACATTTGGTGGAAACAAAGTAATCCAAATCAAGAACGCATTGGAAGATATTAGAGATACTAAAAACTATAAAAGACAATGGAGGACGTGGCTTTAGAGACATTATACATTCAAGCCAAGTGGGGAAAGTAGGCATGAAGATTATCACAATTACCTTCAACTCTTTGGAGTAAATTGCCAAAAAGAATGTATCATCATAGGGTTGATTTTTGTAGGCAGGAAAATGGTCTCACCCCTCTTGGGGATGGCAAAACTTGATTATGATTAGAGATGCTATCTCTCAAGAAGTTAAATGGTCTATGGGTTATGGAAACACTTCAATATCCATGAGGATACGTGGCTTGAAAATGATTTGGTAAGAGGTTTTGTGAACCAAGAAGATCATTAGAAAGTAGTGGAGCTTATTAATTATGAGGACAAGGTTTGGAATGAACAAAGGTCGAATGGTTTATTTGATGAGAAAATTGTGAATGAATTTTGACTATTCCCTTTAGCCCTAACTCTAGGAAAGATAAGGTAGTGTGGACAAGCGACAAACCAGCATACCTAATGAAGATTGGGTATAATTGGATGTGAGAAAAAGATCACTAGCAAAATGTAAATCATTATCATCCTTTTAGACACCTAAGACTTTATGGATGAAGATATGAAAATTAAGTTCTCAAACAAAAGTCTGACACTTCATGTGGAGTTTAGGTCAAAATGTGCTTTCGACATGAGAGAATTTGTTTAAAGAAAGGCCTTTTTGGACCACTTAATACATTACGTTGTAAAAACCCATAAGCCACAAAGCATCTCTTCTTTTAACGTAGTAGGACAAAGGAGATATGGTCAGATCTGAACCTAAATCTTCAAGTCTTAAGCCAAAAAGTCACTGGAATGGATACTGTTAATGCAACTTCTCAATTTAAAGGTTACTTCACCATCTTAGGCAAAGCTAGCAAGAGCCTTGTGGCAATTGTGGAAAACCATAAATTCCCTCAAGCAACATGGTTTGAGCTTAGTCATCGAGACTGGCCTCGCCACGAGAGGTGTGCAAAAGAATTAAGAACTGGCCAGACTACTTGGAACCGGATTGGATAGGTCTAGTCCCTGGTTCCAATTTTTTGAAACCAATGAATACCGGTCTAGTTTTTGGTTCAAGATGTGGAATCGCCCGCCTAACCACTCGAACCGATACATATACATATAAATATATTTATTTTCATGCAAACTATCTATGAGCTCTTAAGTTTGACATATTTGAGTTTGGAGATGACCAAAGTGAGTTCAATTCCGGCTTTAGGGACTCTTTTAGCGAGTTTGATTCTAAGGGCTAGATGAAAAACAACGGAACCTCCGATGGGTGTTTCCCATGACTAGGCAAATAACCTAGGGGCTAGAGGCACCTCTGGTCCAACATTCTTCAAACCCTAAATGAGATGATGGCTCTAAGGATTTGTTCACTATAGGTGTTGAGGAGGATCGGTTCGTGTTTCGAAGCAATTGTAGTGAAGTGAGTGACAGTGGCTTTCGGAAGCTAATGACGTTAGTCTAGGTTGGAACTGCACCCATTAACTATTTAGAATACCCAAGAATGAATTCATTATGAATATTACAACCAATTTCATGGACCCACCCAAGAGCCAAATCAGGTGGTTTAGTTCCCAGGGTGGATCCATGGAACCAATGAGCAAGTACGAATTCTAATTTTTCGAAATCAATCCTTAGTGACAATTCTCAATTCCGAGATAGGAACCACCCACCTTGAAACTGATCACCCTTACTCATCACGCATAAAAACACCATGAGATGGAGCTCAACAATTGGTAATCAAGGCAAGTAGAGAATAGACTAGCCTGTTTGTGTAGACCACTAGAAAGAGGTTTACTAAAGTGGAATATTGATGGATCTATGGCCGAGGGATCATCGGAAGGTGCAGTAGCAGGAGTTTGTCGGGATCATGAAGGAAATCTAGCATATGGGTTTGCAAGAATTATGTGAGCTTCCACCATTGCTATTGTGGGAATTATTGTTGTGGAAACTAAGGGTAAGCACTAGCCTAGTTCTAACCCAAAAATCAGATTGAACTGGCTGACATGGGACAATTCTTGATTGCAATTTTTTTTGGAATTGACAATATTCGGTCCAACTCCTAGATTTGGGGTGGAACCAGACCAAAACATTTGTTTTTTATTTTTTTATTTATTAAAAAGACTTTATTATGTAATAATAATCCATAAACTATAAGAAACTCTCACTAATAATGTGGGGTCTCCCACTTGGGTTCTATTTTTTCAGAAAAAGTAAAAAGGCAACTTGTCTCCTTCCTTGTGTATGATGTGGAATTTCACACTTGGGCTTTATTTTTTTTTTTTTTTTTTTTTTCACTTTTAGTCATCCTAAAAAGGTGTCCCACATTGATCTATAAGGAAAAAAACATCCTACCTTCTTACTATTAAACCATTTAGAGAATAAATCGTGGACATCTATGCATAGTCTCGATCCCAAGAACAGGACCGGTTCCGATTCGTGATTACTTTGGAACTGGGAGCCATAGCTGAGAACATAAAGTGAGTTGAAGATAATGATTGAAACTGACAATTTTTCACTCTGAGTTTATTTCACGTACAGAGCATAATTGAACCTGGCCTGGTTCGGTTTTTTTCAGGTGGTACGCCAGGCCAACCAATTAGCCGACTAGATCATTAAGACCCCACACCTTAGCCCTTAGTCTCTATGGAATATTTTATATTCGGAAGCCCATTAATTTTGTTCTAAAAGAGCTGAATAATGAAATGAGAATGAGTTCTTTGATTAAAAAAAGAAAACCTCTGCAAACATTGAACTATAAAACATTGTAAATGAAGCTTGCCGGAAGCGGATTACATTATCTAAATTTTGTATGAAAAAAAGTCGCAACATCGAGAATTACTTTTTAGAAGTAGATCTTTTAGTGACAGTGATGGAGAACAAAAATTGCCACCAAAGCATAAATACCATCATCCCACCTGTAATATTAATGTCGTCGAATGCTTTACCTAAGCTATATAATATGCCTGAGAGAATATTAGTAGCATATCACTATCGGTATTTCCCACAAAAGTATCTCCAAGTTATATTCTTCATTAACCTTGGCCTAGCACCTTTTCTTCGTTTGATCTTCCAGAAGGGAATCAAAATAAAGAATGATCAAAGTGGGTGATCTGGTCTTTATTACAGCGATCGAATCTTCGAAATTTTCATTCTAACTACATGTTATCAGCATATTCCCCTAGATTCAACCTAACATTAGCATAATGTGTACTATTAAGTTTGCTCCTCTACTCATATTGTTGCATCGCCAACCCAATAACTTGATTTGTTGGATTATTCAATAGCAATCAAAGATTATTATAATGTACTAGTCGAATAACCATTGCATTTCGGCTTAGAATACATTATTTGTTTAAATTTTGGCAATCGAAAGAGCAATGTAATATGCATTACTGGAGGGGTCAAGATGCGATTTGTTGGCGTGCATAGTGGAGATGAAGCACATTATTAATCATCCCATCTATCACAGTTAACTTGGTAGGTATATGATCCATAATTTTGAATGCAATGTCTTACCTGATTAGAGGATCTGGCCCAATCCACCTGGAAAACTGACACCACCCAATCCAAGTTAACTAAAAAATGCATTCACCCGAAATGATATCCAATCTAAATGAAGAGACAACCTGCGATTGCAAACTCATTAGTAGTAGAAATCGATCCTGACTGTTTAAGCTTGATATGAATGTGATAAATTACGTACGGTATAAAAAGGTCATGTCGAAAATTGTCAATATTACTTGCTGCAAGCCAAGATAAGCTCAATTGTTGATTTTTAATTACCTTTGATTATCCCTTTGATATCCTCTATCCCTTACCTTAGATGGAAGTAAGCATGTGATTTGGATGAGGTGTGTCCATTGGTAAGAGACCGATTACATGGGCCCTTGTCAATGGCCACACCAACTACAAGGATTCTTGTCGATGGGTATGTTTATATGACCATGATCAGCTATTGACATACGATAAAGGTTGGTTGACGATTGACAAAATCGGTTGAGGAAGACATCAATTGAAAGGAATGTATAATCAAATGAAGAAACATTTTAAAGTTAACCGCTTAGCAAGTGTGGGTATGAAATCCAAGCGTATTGTTATTTGAGCCTAAAACTACTTGTGGATAAGACGATGGAGTTAAAAGCAAATTGTGGATAGAGAGTGAATTTGAAAATATAATTGATTCAGATGAGATCCAAAGTGGCAACGAATAAGCGTGGAAGATTGAGGCACAATTTTATGGGAGAAACCGCTTGGAGATAAGATATCGTGGCGAAATGAAGGCACAATACTGAATACTTTGAAGATTTGAAGGCATGGCTAAAACTACTGAAGAACTATTCAGGGCTGTCACATTGTAAATACTATAAATACAAGTGCTTATGCACTGTAGAACCCTCCCCCCTCCAAAAACTTCCTTCCTGATGCATAAACAAACAAATCTCATTATCTTTCAAAATCCTTATCAATTCCTGTATCTAAATTGTGGCATATATCATAGCTATAACTCTTTCTTGGACCATCATCGTCATTTAAATTCTGTCGTCATATTTTATTAATTCATATTATGTCGTCGATTAAATTCCGACAAAGTTTTGTGTTCTTTAACATTGATTAAATTCAATTGATATTTCCTATTTGGAGTCATCACATTTATCTCCTCTTATAAAAAAAAATTGAAAAGCGACTTTGGATAAAAGGAGTTTCGGCATCGAGTCGAATTCCAGCGAAACACGGCAAAAAAAAACCTTTAATCAGCATGTAGACGCTGAGCTCTTTCGGTTTCAGTTCTATTGACATGGTTGGCCTACAGAAAGGAAAAGTTGATTGCTGAGACGACGACAACCTTTATGCCGATTCTATGTTGAATTTTCTTAAAATTAACTCTACCCCAGATACAATAAGGCACCATCCAAGTAAAGAGGAACCTTGGCAAGTACAGATGCGCCGTCCACTAATTGATGAAATATTCTGTGGATCTTCGCCATTTGTTCACTAGTTCTTTCACAACTTCCATGCTTTCGTGATGGTTATATTCCCACATGATTCGAGAGAATTAGATGCTTTCCGCCATTCAAAATAGTTGCACGTTGGCCTCAATGTCCACCAGATTACTAGATGGACTCTTGCTTGACAAGCTGTCTCTGGTGAAGTTTGAGTTTAAGCACAGACTATGATGGGTGTAGGTTATGTCATATCTAGATTCTATGCTAAAGATTACTTAAAGAAGTAAAATTACCATTGATAGTAGAACACCGATTTCTTTTTCGTGGAGATCTAATTCGATTTTCTTAGTTTTTCTAGCTATCTTCTCCTCAAAGTTAGCATCTATAACTGCCTCCGATTAGCCAAACAGTAGATTCATGTGATCTTATCAAAATCCTTAGTGGGCACTCTAATTGCATGCTGGAAAGGACAATGAGATATTACCCGAAGATTGTATTGATTTTGCTCCCAGTTATAAACTTACATTAGCGACTTGCCAGCATCATAAACGGTAAATCCGAAGAAAAGCATTCTTTTGCATACTCACTCTCATAGCTGACGTGGGGAATCACTAATCTATATTTCGAGTGGGTACATCTTACTTTATATTATGTGATTCACTTGACATAAAGCATGTTTGGGTTATAGCATTTCCAACGTAAAAAATTCCAACTTCTTGAGTGATATTTTTTTTTCTCTCTCTCCTATGGTAAGTACACCATTTTTTGTATGTAAATCCTCAGGCCATCAACTACGCTACTGATTCGATGAATTGGGGAAGACGCTAGCTAAAATCAGAAGAGTAACTCAAATATGAAATCTTTTGTACTTGGTGACTTGGGAAATTGAATATGCGACGTATGCCCGATTACGTCCATAAAGTTCATGCCTTATCCACTAAACCAATTTCATGGGATGAACTCCCGAGTAGTCTAACGGCTAAAAGTGACGCAAATTTATAGTATAATCACGTAAGAATCGATAAATAATCAAAGTAAATAATAAACAGAGATTCACAAATTAGCACACGCTTGCCAAAGGAAAAATTCACAAAGCGCACATGTAGCTGCATAAGTATCGGTGCGTTCAAGCGTGCGAAAGAATAAGTTCCCGTACAACAAGAGAGGAATCCATTCTTCCCTCAGCTTTTGTGGCTTTAAATACCGAAGCAAGCCCATGTTGTCCAGTTAAAATAGAGCGCTATTTAGACACACATACCTAGACATAGTACAGCTCCCCACATGGCTACATACAGACTTCATCTGGCCATGGCAGCCCTGGCGGGCGCATCGGTCGTGGCCGTCTCGACCTATTACATGCACCAGAAGACGGTGATCGAGTTCCTGGGCTTCATCAACACCGTGGGGAGAGAGAAGTACAAGCAGGTTGCTGGCTCGGAGACAGGCTTGCCGGCACGGCCGAAGAGGCGTAGAAGCAACGGCCGCCGCAAGCTCAAGGAGCTGAGGCGCACCATGTCGTCGCCGCCTATCGTGGACGCCCACGAAATTGACGACAGGGTGGGGAAGCCGAAAAGCTCAGATCGGGTCGAGGGTATACCCATCAAGAATTCTAAGTTCCACGCGCTCTCTGAAGGCATGGCGATGTCGGACTTTTCACCCGAGTGAGAATTAAGTTAGATCAATCAATTTGATTATCTTTAGGTTTTTACGGTGCTTGATCTAATGATTCTAGTATATGTATCGGAAGGTCTAATAGTTATGGGCTACACCACATCACAATGATTTCTGGTTCTTGTAGGTAAAGTCATGCTATAAACTGTAAAAAGAAAAAATAAAAGCTGTGTCAAGAACCCGTATCCATGTAGATGCTCCAGAACCCAAATTTGCCAAGATTTCTAATTTGTTGAAGGAGCGGTCTATTATCGATATTTTACTGTAAATTCATCTCTTGCCCACTAGGCTACCAAGTATGTTCCCAAATCCTTCGATGATTGAATTTTCATATATCAGTTATCAGTAGCATTTAAGCATTCGATTCAGATATGAGGAGACTCTGTGTTTGTGAATCACAATATTTTTCGCTTAGAGTAACATTAGGTTCTATCTATCAGATGGAATCTCTCTTGTTGCACATGGATTAAATGATTCATGTATGTTAAAGTCTTCCATAACGCTTGTCAAGAAAATTTATATACTCTTTTATACATGTGCTTTCCTTTCATTTATAAATTTAAATTTGTAAGTTAAACATTATAACATAATAGTTAGAGTCAGATTTACCCTAGGTAGCTTATTTTTATAATAAAAAAATATAAAAATTGTGCCAATTCAATAGAGACCCACGGGTTAGTTAAGTGCTTAAATTGTGCCAATTCAATTTTTATGGGTGCTGAAGTTTTTTTTTTTTTCCTAAAAGAGGTTTCAAAATTGGTTTAGAGTCAATTCAACTTCGTAACCAAACTAATTGAACTGATTTTTGATAAAATCAATGATTCCATCCTTAGAAAAGGGAACCAAACTGAACCTAAGCCAATTCTAGTCTCACAAAACTAAGAACTGGTTCTCTTTAGAACTTGCCATAGATTGAACCGTCCAAAATAGTTCGGTCCGGTTTCTTAGTTGAAGCGAACCCGGTGCTTACCCCTTGATGCCATTGCAGACCGCTGCCAACCCCAATTTTGCATGACACGGCTATCTCACTTGTTGCAACCCTATCATTCACCTTCATCAACTCTCTCCTCTCCCTCGCTTAGATCAAATCTAAGCATTTCTCTCTCCATCCTCGATTGTTTTACCCCTTTCACCATCTGTTACTACTCCTTACTGCTTCTAGCCTCAATAACGTGCTGCTACGTCCTCAAATCAAGCTTGACCTGAATTTGTGAGGGCTTGAGGATGGACACACGGGTGAGGAGAGAGAGAAAATCGATTGTGATTGTAATTTATGTTGTATCACTTGATTTATGGTGGAGTTCTATGTTACTTTTCCCATGGAATAGTTCACACTGATTAAATGCTACCCGATTTATTTTCTCATTCTATCTATTTTATTGTTCGATCTCTTACTTTTCACAACAATTGGCACGACTTGTGGACAAAGGCAAGATTAGGCAAGCAAAGGGAGAGGAGAGATTTTTTTTTTACTTATTTGATAGAATTGCCACGTACACAATTTTAAAGGGGTGTAACGAGTCGATTGTGATTGTAATTTATATTATATCACTTTATTTATAGTGGAGTTCTATGTGGGGTGCAACGAGTCGATAGTGATTGTAATTTATGTTGTATTGCTTGATTTATAGTGAAGTTCTATGTTAGCTTCTCCATGGATTAGGTAACATCGACTAAGTACATAAATATGATACTTGATTTATTTTCTTGTCATATCTATTTTATTGTTCGATCTTTTGTTTTCTGCAACAATTAGTGCAACTGGTGAGCAGAGGCGAGACTAGGCAATGCAGGGGGAAAGGAGAGATTTTCTTTACTTATTTGATAGAATTGCCACATAACACAATTTTAAAGGAGTCTAACGATAGTTTCTCTATAATATATCATACCTATAAGCATGTATTGAAATTTCAAGGAAAATATTGGGTACACATCCTGTATAACCTTTTTTTTTCCTACATATCTCACTTCTATCACCCTCAATTTGGGTAGCCAGTACTTGGTAATAATAAAACTATCAATACCATCAGTAATGAATATGAGATTTGTTTAAAAAAAGAAAAGTACAGATGCTGTATAGTTATTATCAATCCAAAAGCGAATATATACTGCCTAATTATTAGCTTTTTAGAGAGTTTGCTTTCTCTATTCTTTGCTCGTAGCAATAGGAACTAGTTTCCTAGCCAACGCTTTCTGTAGCATATTCATATTCGTAGCTTTGAGTCATTAATAATGTTCATTGCATCAGATGTGGTATCAAAGAGAAGGCGAGATTTTGTATGATTATATATCTAATTTAGTGAAAAAATGTTTTGTCATTTTAGACATAGGGCAGAACAGTCATATTATTGCATTCCATAAGCAGGCTAAAACATGTTTCTAGTACAGATAATATTAACATATGATAAAATGCAGCTATAACAGCAATTTAATAAATGCAAAAAAATAGAAAAATTTCCAGTGCAGCTTTCTTTCCTCATTCATGAACGTTGATTCGTATTTTCTTCCACGTGTTCTGCAAGGCCTAGTTTTTTTTCTGAGTTACTTTAGTCTCTTCTCCTCCAGGGTGCCAAATCTGCTGTAGTCTTCATCTTCACATGGTAAGGACGCAAGTCAATCTTCCTCTTGTGGTTAGTGATTTGGTATGCCGTTCCTCAAGAAAGTGTACTACAATAAGCACTACGGTAAAAGTAGTAACAACAACGTTTTACAGCAGTCAATGTTTCCTGTCAAAACAACTGCTATTCTCTCCTGCAACATGTTGCAACGTATGAAATTTCGACAAACAAAGGAGTAAAGTTCACCTCGTTAATTCGGCGTTTCCTTGCATCGCCCTCTGAGAAAAATTAATAGGAATAGCGCTTGTGTAATGGCATAATTTTCCCATCCATCAATGTATTGTAGTTTATTAAAATAGTCTAGGAATAAGTGCAGTGAAAATTTTAAAACTTATCACAAAAGTGCAATTGAGTCTCAAAACTTATAAAAAGCGTAATCAAGTCTTAAAACTGTCAAATTAATGCAATCATGTCATCCCCTTAACTCCATCCAACTTGAATAACATAAAAATGCTAGCGTGGTATGAGAGAGAAAAATGCTAGGCGGTGAGCACTAAGCCCTTGTTGTCACTACCCCACCATCGCTAAGAAGGGCCGAGAACGATGGTGGAAGGTTAGCAACCCTCATCGACCATAGATAAGGGCTTGCGATCTCTCACCCAAATTAGATTAGGGACGTAAGCACTCACCAATGGTAAGCAAAGGTTGCCCCCCGCTACTGACTGGGGTTTGTCAACCCCCACTGGCCACTAGCCTAGGCCCAATAACCCTCGCTGGCCATTCCTCACCCTTGCTAGCCCTTCCAAACGATATTGGGGCAGCAATAAGAAGGGCTTTGCCGCCTGGTTTCTCACCTCTCTTTCTCTTGAATTTACTCTAGTAAAAAAATTGTATTAAAATTAGATTTGAACCAAAATGACATCGTTTTAGTCAAGTCATTGCCACGTATGATAGAGAAAACAATAAATAAAGTTACATTAGCATTTTTCATTAGCCAAGTTAGACGGATTTAATGGAATGAATCGATCACATTAATTCAATAAATTTTAGAACTTGATTGCACTATTTACAAAGTTTAGTACTCAATTGCACTTAAATAATAAGTTTTAGAATTTCTAATGCACTTATTCCAAAAATCAATCTTTGTCCATTATTCGATTTAAATAGAGTATCTTAACCGAGTCATAACTAGAGACTATATCTCTTCATCAATTATCTAAATATTTTTTGCCTTTACTTATTTTTGTTTAGGTTTTAATTAATGAAAGTCATTCATTTAACGAAATCATCTTAATTTGCTGAATTAAAATTGCTCAAATGAATTGAAGACGTTTCGCAACTTGGGAGAAAATCCGTATTACGGGAGATGTGAGTCTCATGTGGGAAACAACTTTACATGTTGTAAGGGATTGTCCAATTGTTCATAGGATATGCCTTGAGTTTGTCCCGTATTAATAGTTAGGAGAATTCTTCTTTGTGAATTTGTCTCAATGGTTGAATTTAATTCCCGCTTGTAAAGAGCAATCGAATTTTCATCATGATTAGAACATGATTTTAGGAGTAGGTGTATGGTTTTTTAGCAATGGAGAAATAAATCACTTTTCCAAGACAACTTTGTTTTCCCTTCGAATCCAATGCAAGTAATTTGGTCATACACAAAGGAATTGCTAAAGCTTCATATGTGAATAACTCGACGTTAAGTAGATCATACATCTCTTCAATTTTGGTAAGATACGATCCTTCCTTCACCTTTCGAGTGGATTAAACTAATTACTAATAGGACCTCTAAAGGCAATCCAAGACTTGCTGGTGCAAGGGTTTATTCAAAAACATATGGAGTGATTAGCTTGGTAGTTTTGCCGCACTTGCAGGAATACGTTCGTCGACTCATACAGAGTTTTGGGCTTTGTGGTTGGAACTAGCCTTCACAAACAACTTAGTTTCTTAATATCATTATTGAAATTGACTCTAAAGTCATCATTGATCTTGTTAGTTTAGAATTTATTTTATTGATAATACTGGCCTGCTTTGCTAAAAAATATTAGAAAATTATTGCACCCTCACTTCGAGTTCAAAGTGCAACATAATTTTCATGGAGGAGATTGCTCCATTGGCTTGCTAATCTTAGAATGAAAAGTGCTTAGATACTTGATTCTTGTAATTTCCTCCCAAAGATTTACTTTGCGTTTTATTAGGTGATAAAATAGGGACAATATATTAATTACTCAAATAAAATTGGTTCAAATTTTATCATGGAAAAATTTTCATTAAGGGGGAATTATAAAAAAAATTATATTGTTTTTATTTTTGTGTAGAAAAATTTGTAAGAAACTCTGTTTAAAATAGTCCATATCAATTAAAGTATTTTAGAAATCGAAAGCATATCTCTTTATCCATTGTTTACAGATATTTAAAAGTCGACGTTACGTATCTTGAATCATTAGTTAAGGTTTTTTTTTTCTTTTGTGATGTAGATGTTATTCATTGTAGTGCAACATATTAAAACTCGGGAACTCTATCTTTAATAGTACTCTTGGAACCTATTTCTGTTAAACAAATTTATCATTATGGTCGAATTATATAAAATTAGTTAAGAAATGCAATTTTTTTTTAATTTTTATAAAGGGTATTTGGCAATAGCCTATGTTATGCAATACTTTAAATTTATTAAGATTAAGGAGATAATAGAAAATAGGTTATATATAGTCTATTATATGTGTGTCCGTACTAAAAAAATTGCCAAAAATCTATTGACGAGCCGGCCCCAAACCCTCTCACGAAAGCCCGACCACCTCGCCAATCAAGCGTGGAAATAGCAACCCTCCCTGCCCGTTGTCGCGTACCTTCTCCGTTTAGCCTGAGTCCCTTTCATTTTGGTCCCGAATCTTGAATTCATTTCCATGGTTGGTTCATGTTACCCTCATGTTTTTTTTTTTTTTTTTCGGTGAAAGGTAAGAATTCTATTGAAAGGTAAGAATTATATTAACTTTAGACCAAAAAAGCTATATAGCTATACAGCAAGAACTCTCGATCCCAGAAACTTACACTCACGAAGACAACAAATCAGTTGAAGGAGGCCAAGTAAGAGGAAACAAAGCAAGGGCAAGGAAAAGAAAAAAAGCCAAACAACGGTACAAAACCAGCAAGTCTAAACCAATACAATACAGACAGGAAGCAGTACCAACAAAAGAAACCAAGCACGGCTCTAAGATCCAAAAACTTCTGACCACAAAAAAAAAAAAAAAAAAATCCAGGAACTTCACAAAATGTAACGTCAGGAAATACAAAATAAAATATCATTTAGCTTGAGTCCATTTCATTTTGGTCCCGAATCTTGAATCCATTTCCATCGCTTGTTCATGTAAACCTCATGTTTGTGCCTGTTTACTTGAAAGTCCTAACAATTAGCGTTGATTTCTTGGAGAATCGGTAATCGCTGGAGAGGAGCCTGGATATCCTCCATCAAATCATATCATTTCAACATCCAGAACTTCTGACCACCAGAAAAAAATAAAAATAAAAATAAAATCCAGGAACTTCACAAATTATAATGTCAGGAAAATACAAAAAAAAAAAAATATCAGACTGGATGACATAAACCACAAAAATAAAAAATAGGAGCAGAAATTTGAAAAAAAAAAAAACCAAGCTCGCTCGCTCTTCGCATCATCGCATGTACTTTTCACCAAGAACACGCTTTGCAAGCACACTGCTTTCGATACCAGATCGTCAGCCACTCACTCGCAGTCGACACCGTGTAGACATTCTCGGCGAAACGGATCGCACGATCGCGCCAGAGAAGACAGGGTTAACCCGATTCTACCAAGAAAAAGATGAGATAAAAGTGAAGACGGAACAGATCAATGAAAAAGCTAAAGACTTTGTGAATCTCTTGAAGGAAAAAGAGTTGGCGGGGGCCAAACAGGGGCAAAATTTCTCTCGATCTTCCCTCCAGACAGCGCATCGACAACGTTTCACGCTGCGGAGAAGGTGGAAGACGTGAGATGTCCATGTCGCTTCTTGGTAACGAACCGATCAGGCACTGCGACAAAACATCAGGTCCTGACGGCAAGACAGTCGAAGCCGCGACGCCCGAAACAAAAACCTAACAACAATCGCATCATCGACAAACAAAAGAAACCACGAAACAACTGAACGGAGCAGGAAATGGTGCAAGAAAGAGGAGGAGGTTTCAGGAAGAAGACCAGGAGGAGGCGGAGGCGGATGGATCACGGATGCAATGGGGGCCTTTAAAAGGAGGCTGGCCGAGTCCTTGCAGTGGCAAATAGGGAGAGTTCGGAGGACTCGGGAGGTAAAAAGCGAAGAGTGGCACCAGTTCATCGACGTATACGTGGCGGGAGCTGATTTCCTAGTCCGTCCCGATCTTTTACGCTGGTTTGACTGCTACGCCCCCAGATTCCTCCTTTTTCTTTGCAATTTTTCCTTTGCCTTTTCAAATTAAAGGATGCCGTCTTCTTGGGCTTGGGTTACTCGAACTTTAGCTGGCCCATTCGCATTTGCCTGTACGATACTTGATGAGGCAATAATCCTTATAGGCACTGGACACTCGATAATGTCGGATTAGGGCTTCTAAGGACAAACAATTTGGTTCTGAATTTCACAAATTTAGAACCGGCCCAAGATCAGCTCGGTTCCCAGTTCCGGTTCTAACTCCAAAGCCAAAATCGGGAATCGCTCAGCAAGGGACGATTTCACAAATTGGGAACTAGGAGCTGTCCATTGATCGATGGTTCGGTTTTCCAAGTGAGTCAATGAAACCGGTTCCACGGAGCATCAGTAGAAAAGAATGCCCCTGATTTCATCCAATTCCATAGCTCCTTAACTTCATCGTCCAATTCAACGACCCGTTTGAATAACTCGCTTCTTTTCCTGAATATGTTGCTTTCATGAATTGAACAGGAGCAGACCGCCCATGTACATGCCATGTGCACTGCAGTGAGACACAAATAGTGAAAAAAAAGACTCCCTAAGCATCAATGGCTCACACGCTCTGGCATCAATTGAAAAGAGACTCACGCAAGAGGGAGTCTGCTCCTATTCCATTGAAAAAAGACTTTCTTGTTAGTTTGTAAAAATTATTGCCTTGGTATCAACTGAACTATATTTGTTGCGGACACTAACGACTCATTGGTTTGCAATAACACTACGATATCAAGCTTATCAGCACATTCGACAATAGAGGTGGTTTCTTTAATGGCCCTGCCTTCGGACCAAAACCCAAGTACATGGAATAAACTCATCCAAGATGGTGAATTAGACAACCTTACAATGACACCAAATTAAAAATAAGCACTGTCAATTTCATTTAGGACGTTGGTACTGCAAGAGAGAGGCATGAGACATGAGTTAAGAAATAAAAAGGGGGCAAATGGAAGGTAACCTATAGCAGATAGAGGCAACCGGGAACAATATTATATAAATATCGTTTAACCGTCCCACTCTTGAAATCGATAACCCTAGTTTAAACAAGCCAATCACCTTTATATAAGTCTTACAAATAATGAAGTAATTCGATGTATCCTTGTCTAGTCATTTGAACAAAATCTAGTAAGGAAACTTTAGCACCTTAACATCACTCTTCATTAATTACTCATGGAGGAGAGAGATGTTTGTAAAACAATTTATCAAAAAATATGCATATTTGCAAAACAATGACACCAAATTGCCCTCTTTTAAAAAAAAAAAAATCAAGCACTCAAACCCTGGCACCACTCAAATCCTCTGCTCTCTTGTTCCCAATGGCCCCCGACACCCACAGAGCCCAACTCCCTCCACTCACCACCACCCACTGCCACCGGGCGCCGCCCCGCAATCTCCGAACCCCTTCTATGGCGGTCGAGCACATACAATATCTGGTCACAGCAGCACATGCCCGTTGGGCCATGGATCCCATGCTCTTGCCTACAAATGCGCGTACAATATTTGATTCCAAGTGTCCGGGACGCCGGGCAAGCACCAGTGTATGCAATCCGCGTGATGGAGCGGGTCGGCCTTTTCCTCGTCCGTCAACAACCTGCCTCCCGTCTCGGTGTAGATCGACGAGTGGGCGTCGATCCTGTACTCGGAGAGCTGCGTGACGTTGATGAAAGTGACGGGGACCTTCATCTTCTCCACCACGCTGGACACCACCTTCATTACCCGCTTGTCGGAGCCGGTTCCCCAGTGGTTCTTCTTCATCACCGGTTTTGTTTCGTTGAAGCACTTGATGCCATCCTTGTTATTCCAATCCGCGCTCCTGTATCGAGCCATGACAATGTGCTGTTAGCTATCGATGCAATCGTAAGCGAATTTGGAAATGAATATGCGCGTGCTTGAGAGGCTGAGAGACCTCATGTGTGTTGGGGACATGGTGGTGAACAAGACCCGGGTTTCGTTCGGATTGATGGTGGAATCAACCCAGTTTGCCCATGTTTTCAAAGCGATTCTGTAAGCGACCGGCAGGTCCAGCTCTTCATACCCTTCTTCGCCGTTCGCGAATGAACCCCATCTGCATCAGCTCATGAAAAGGACAAGAACCGTGTGAGGCCCTTCTTTTGCCTATCTTTGAACAGAGGATAAAGAGTCAGATTCGAAAGGTGATCAGTTCGAAACAGAGGAATTAGTTCATTACAGAGACTTGATCCTGAGTCCGCTCATCCACCAAACGTAGCTGTTGAAGACGAGGATGTCGACCCCGGTCCAGTGCTTCGCGTGCCTCATGATCGAGTCCACCTTCAGAATTCTCTTCCTTGGATCGCCTACGATATGCAGATCGGAATTGGACTCCACCAGAAATGGTGACCAGTAGAACTCGATTGAAGCATTGTACTCCTATTGGAAGAGATTGGAGCATGCCATCGTCATCCATATGTCATTATTCTTGAATTATACTCAGCAATGCTACACTGAAGTTTAGATAATAATCCAAGAAATCCCGTGCCAGACTCTTCTTAACTTACGTTGAAGGGAACATTGTCTTTCAAGCAAAGCATGCTCACAAATCACAAATAATGAGCCAAATTAGTCTATTCTTTTAGCAACATTACTTTCGACATTACTTGGGTAAAAGTGAGTTTATATATAGATTGTATTGATTTGCATGAAAAATGTCCTTGAAAATTCCCTTTTGCCATAACTTTCAAACAAGTCTGAAATTTAAGCCGTGAAGTGTAGGGTATCAAAGTAAGCCCGATACTAAGTGTGCTGAGATTAGCTTACCAACTTGTAACGAACAGGATTGATTTAGTAAAATGCCAACTTAAAATCTGTCTCTTAGCGTAAACCAAGCAGGTGGACCAATCGTCATATACTCTACCTAACGTAAGTCATCAACCTAATACCTTAGCCTTGAAGACTGAATGCGCCCGACCTCGCTTCATGGACTTCTGTTTTTCTGGTATGATGGACTCCACCAAACACACGAAGGATTGCCATTGCCCTCTTTGAAGTGAATCTCCTACGAACATCAATCTCTTCCCACGAAGTTTCTTCAGTGCTTTCTCTGGGTCGAATCTGCGAACATTACATTAGACCTCAGACTGCAAACTCTGGCTTCAAAAATAAGGTCGCATGCATGTACCAATGAATTGCTTACAGAGGCAACAGACAGTCATCGGGCTGCCATCGCCAGCGCTGATAATCGGTATCGGGCCGGCCGTTCTTGACGCATTCGACTTGCCGGTCGAGATATGGGCAGCTTATGTCCGTGTAGGGAGGCTCGTACGAGCTGTTGAACACCCACTTTCCGCTCATGACGCTGCACTCCTCAGGGTCATACTCAAACCTGTCATCCATTTCCGGGTCGATAATGCTGTCTACTCCATCCCTGTCACCTGCAATTTTGCCCACAAAATGACACGAGAGAACTCCGGTTATTTTCATGGACGTCGCAAGCCGAAGAAAGTATAACAATGGGTAAAATTCGGTTCACGGGATTTACCGGTGCTTGAAATTGCAGAGTCTTTCTTAGAGCAGGACTTGAGCTTAGAAGTGAAGGGGCCGATCGTTTCGGAGTACATAAGGCCGATGAACGCGAGAGTGCAGATCAAGACGGTCGTTATAGAAAGAGGGAGCTTCCCTCTGTAGTGCAAGTGTTTCGCTATGGCCAGAGGAGGGAGTGTCGTCGGGGTGCCCATCGGACTCGGGGCAGAGAGCGGGAGAGGGGGTCTGAAATCAAGGACGAGGAAGAAACCAGAGAATGACGAGAGAAACAACAGAATGACGAGGACTTTAATCAGCTGATCAAGAAGACAGGCGAGTAACGTTGGGGTCTTTTTCTTTTGGGAGACGTCATTATTTAATTGGTCATTGAGTAGCAGTAAAGCTAAAGCGACGTGAGGTTGGGTCGAGGATTGAAAATCGAGGGCAACGGTGGTTAGTAGAGGTAGGTTGCAAGGATCACATCCTGGGATTTGCACCATGTTTTTCCCCCCATCTCTCTCTTTCCGCGCAAATGGAGGGAGGAAGCTACATGATGATCCCAACCACTGTGCAATGCCACTGATGTCAAGGCCATCCTTTTGGAGAATTTTCTATAGGTGGGAGATAGTTTTCCGTAGAGAGGATACGCAACCGAAGCTCGCTCTCTCTCTCTCTCTCTGCCGTCCAATACTAGGTCTACAAAGTACATTCCGTGATCGATGTACCATAATCATGCATGATACTAGGTCTACTTTTTGAACAACTCATATACCTCTTGGGGTAGATGTGTATGGGTGATGTCACTTTGATCCGTTCTTTTCTCAATGTTTGAAACTTGTCCAAGCGGAATGTGGCAGGTCGAGCATGTGCCGTATGATTTTGACTTGTCTGAAGAGGTTGATCGGCCGCGGTATGCTTGGACTAAGTCAATATATACAATCAAAATTGGAACATAACAGAAAGCTATGCGGAGGCTAAGAAGAGTAAATGTTAGCAATTGTCGCAGGTATGTCGTTAAGGGTGGTAATCTAATAGTAAATAGGAACCCTATCCACCAAAGAATTTGGCAACACCTGTTTTTATATTTGATCAAGATGTAATCACGGGTTTGTACTTCTTCTTTTTTTTTTGGATCTGTGGATCAGGAAAGAAAAGGTGATTTCTACCTTTTGTGAGACTCTAGGATTGCCGAGAAAATATCTGGCCTTAAGAGAAACAAAATTCGGAAAAAAAAAAAAAAAAAAAAAAAGGGGGGAAGAGGGAAAAAGAGAGAGAGAGAGAGATCTCGTGGAACAGAGGATACTATGCAGTCGTGCGAAAATGGCAATTTTCATCCGATAATTGCAGGAAAGCATGTTAAGAAAAGAAAATTGAGTGTGCAAAAAGGAGAGATCAAAAGAACATCAGGAAGTATCGATTTGAGAGCAAAAACAGAACAGATCGGTTTGCCGGACGGAACAGAGGATTTTGCCTAACACAGTTGCACAAATCGGGTTGCGCTAGTGTGTGTACTTGTTATCAATCTATGGGCACGCGCTGTTGGAAATTAGACCTAAAGATAATCGCTAGGGTGTCTATTCGGTCATTTTTCGAGTCGGTATCAATCCCAAAGCATTGGAGACACGTCGGACCAGAAATCTGCTTTACCCAACTAGTGAACTGGCTGGCTACTTGTACAATTCGGGTATAAAAGAGGTGCTTTCGAACCATCATTCGTTTGTTCAAAAAAAAAAAAAAAACCATCATTCGTGTCCCGAGGGCCCCCCAAGTCGAGCACTCGAAGTCCTACACCGTGCTTGAAGCCTTCTACGTATCACCTTCGCTCCAGTTGCTCGAGGAAAGGTAAAAATCCCAAAACTATTACAATTATCCATCCCAATTTTCTTGGTTTTTTTCGCCGGATTGGAGATGGTATTTCATCGAGACCCATGATAAATGATCCACATTTAAATCCTCTAGAATGCTATTCTATGTCTTGTGAATTCGAGTGTGGGCTTGTTTGGCTCATACATTGATCCAATCGTCGATTTATATGTGGGATTGATTCTCAAGTTAGTGTGATTGTTCATGTTCGAATGACCCACTTGTGATGTAAGAACATAGAGGGGATCAACCCTCGAACCTAGAGGTTGGAGCGCGGTCTAGAAGTCGCTGGTTTGCCCTTGTACAAAGTGCCTTTTTTGGCATGGCAGAAAACGACAAGCTTGTGCTGTAATATATCTCAGAAATGCTAACGATCTCGTCATTAAATTGATGCAAAATATTAGAGAAAAAATTATGAACATTAAAGAATATAAGAGATTTACATGATTCGATTCAAGCGTCATTACCTACTTCATAGGAGAGCCAATAACACATAATTTACTTAGTAATCGGAGTTTTTTGCCAACTAGGTTAAGCCTAAAGTAAACCCATAAATATTATCCAACAACCTCTCACATAGAGCTCACTTAAAACTTACAAAGATAAAATTTGATAATCCTCTTGTTTGCTTTGCTGTTATTGATATTAGAATAGAATAAATATATGTGTGTGCATTATTCCTATCCAAAATAGCAAACCTTTTTGGGAAAATGCTCAAACTAGGAAACATTCTCAAATTAGAGACATATTCTCCGCAATCTCCATTTTGGCTTGACGTTCAAGTCAAGTCATAGTGTTCACCATTCACGTTAACTCTCCCATTGCCCCGATGGGCGCTCAGCCATCACAAACATTTATCAAGCTCAAGCAAAACTTGAACTTGTTTAGAAGAATGAAGTCAGTCCACATGTCCACAAGATCCTCCACCCCAAGAAGCTTCTTTATGACCATATCCTCTTCCAACATGCTATTTCTAACAAAAAAATTTCGGTCATCAATGAACTCGATTCTTCAGCGATATCTCTATCTTCTACCAAACATCACATCAACTAGATGTCCTATGCTAATATCACTAATTACGTCATTAAACGACACCGTCTCTTCAGCTCCTACCATAGTCACCATTTTTTCATTCTCAGTCATAGACAAGACCATAATGAATCCCAACAACACCCTCCAACTCATAGCACAACTAATAAAAGTAAAGACATAATTGCTCAATAATCGACCATCTTTCAAATTCCCTACATGACTCGGGTTCACAAGCCTAGTTACTACCACACTGCCTGAACTAAAACATTCAAAAATTATCCCAACCTTTGTCATGGCATCACAATGTAGACTTGGATTAATTGTATGCATTTTCCTAACTACAAGTGATAGATCAAGTTTGGTACAATCCATGGCATAACTCAAACAATTAACTATACTAGCATGTGAAACATTAGACAAGTGCTCCTCCTTTATCAAAATAGAGTGACAAACTAGACAATTTATACAATGTAGCAAGCGGGGTGACAAAATTTCTTAATCACATGTTGAAGCACCTTGACGCTTTTCTGACGTAACTCTTTTGAGTGGCTTGCAACATTCCAACAGTCCCTCTACATCTCCATACTTGAAGTTGTCTCTACTACAACCAAATTATCTATTTCATTATCCACATACAATTGTCTCTCGATCTTATCCATCTCTGCTGACCACCCCGAAGTTTCATCAATTGTAATATTGGAACAACTGTCAATTGTTATGGAATCTAACGACTCTATAGGTGCTGTCACATCTAGTACCCTCTGAACATCTTTAGGCTCTCCCTAAAGCTCCACTTGTTTCTGAACATCGTTGAGATCTTTCTTCACAATTGATTTTTCAGTCCTCTTTTAAACATAGTAAATTCGTCAAAGGTAACATCTCTGTTGAACATAATTGTCGTCAACAAAGAGAGCCTCCTAGCGAGCCCTCTCCCCAATAGGGAAATGTCGGCAGCCCTTGTTGTCGCAATTGACACCTTGCAAGGACCAATCGCAAGGATCGAAAGGTACTTGCCTTGTGGCTTGCTTTCTGATCTAGATTGGCTTTCGTGTCCAAAATAGCTCTCAACTCTGCACTTGTTGTGGAGATAAACATGTTGCTTTGGCACTCGAGGAAATGAAGACCCAAAAGACCCAGAAGAAGAGACGCTTTGAGGAAGAGAAACCCCTCCCCCCGGGGCGCCGCCAACCCCCCTCTTTCTCCCAAACCCAGATCCAACGAGGGCGTCCTTGCCCTCGCCTATAGCTAGCAAGGGTCTATTGGCAACCCTTGCCGGCCCTGATGGAAAAAAAGAATAAAGAAAAAATAAAAACAAAATTATAGAAAAAACTCTACAAAATTACTTAAAATGTCAATATCAGCGCTGTTGTGCCACGTAAAACGATCAACATTCACGTCAGCAATTTTCAATTTAAATTAGCCAGACGGACTGAATTAGTCAACGTGGAAAGGTTTAGAAATAAATTAGTCAAATTGAAATGTTCAGTACCAAATTGATATCAATACAATCGGTGTAGAACCTTTTTTTTTAGTACTTTTCCCAATATCCTGCATAATTGCCCGTCTTGCACGCACTTATGTGTTCTTGTATGACCTGTCTTCACATTTATAAAATTAATATTTATTATTGTCAATCATGCATCATATAGCGAAGGAACCATTTAGATCTTGGAAATCGAATGGCATTTTAGGATATTTCCTTCCATTAAAAATATATATACGTAATACTACATTATCTGGTTTTCTTTTTTGATTTTATTTCTAGAAAGACAGTTATAAACCTTAATCCTCCATTTTATCCAGTCAAAGGAAGGAAGTCGTTAAAACTTCATAATTGCATCAAATTATATTGATGATAGTTAGCCTATTGGTGTTACGTGTGGAGCATATAAATAACAGGAATAAATCTATTGGAGATCTTTGAACGTTTTCAAATTATTTGACACCAAATAATGATATGGCAATCCGCATTGGTTAGAGCCATATGACTGCTGACCTAGCTTGCCAATTGCTGATGTAGATTACAAACCCGAGAGAGAGAGAGAGAGAGAGAGGGGAGGGGGGAGGGGTGACAAAGGCTATTGAGGTGTTAGGATATTTAAATAATAAATCAGGCCTTTATCTAACCGTTTAGGTTTTTAGAATAATTGGCAGTAGTCCAATGTAATATTACATGATATCAGAGCTGGAAGTCTTGAGTTTTAAATCTTACCAGATCCCATTTGCCTCATTAATTAAATTTCCACGCTTAATACTAGGCAAAATACCAGATTAAGTGTAAGGGGGCGTGTTAGAATTTAAATAATACATTACGTGTTTATCTAATAATTTAAATTTTTAGAACAGTTGGCATTGGTCTCATGTAATCTCATAGGGGGTAATGACCCGTTGCTGTTGTCTTTGATAAGCATAACATGTGCGCATAAAGAGAACTTGGCTATCGCTTGCAAGCACGTTCCCTTGGTCTTGCATGCACATGGATCTATGCGAGACTTGCAATCGTGCAACTCTGCATTGGCATTGGTCCCATGTAATCTCACAGGGACAATGGCCCATTGCCGTTGTCTTTGATAAGCATAACATACGTGTGCAAAGAGACCCCGGCTATCGCTTGCAAGCACGTTCCCTTGGCCTTGCACGCGCATGGATCCATGCGAGGCTTGCACTCGTGCAGCTCTGCCTCATATATGGGCATGGTCAATCTGAAGCGAGGTTCTGACCAAAAAAACACAAAAGAAAAATCTGAAGCGAGGTTAATTCACATGTCTCGGCCGTTGTCGACAAGGGACATGGCCTCGCCTTTCGTTGATCTGCAATTATGTATCACTTATTGAGAAAGAAATTCTCTTGGTAAATCATTATCACAAATCAAACAATATAGCACATTCGCATATTATAACTCATTCTTAATTGATGCTACCTACTGACATTCGTATTCCTCTTTCCAACTACCGACTAAATATCGATGCACTCGCTCCAACAAACAAAGGGAAACTTAATCCCGCAAGCATTCATTCGAATAAGAATGATAGAGTTGATCTCTTGAAGGATGTGCATCCTCATTCTAGTCATGGACAATTTCAATTACTTTTCTCATTCAGAAGAAATTCAATCCTAATTCGGGTCGGACCCAACAACCACAGAAGTATAAGATATAATGCACCTGATCAACGAGTCGAGAAGTAAGGAGGGAAAATAATGCCACGTGAATGATGGGCAATTAGAAAAATAGCGCCTTTGGTTTGAGTTAGCTATGATTATGAACGCCGCCTATACAAGACTTGTCTGAATTAGCAACTGAAGGCTTATAAAATGTCAGCATCGTACCGTAACTGAAAAAAGTCAGAACTTGTTATAATAGGGTCAAAGTGAGAGCAAGCGTCGATGTCCATTTCTTTCTCATTAGATGTTGTGACTTTGAAATCTTAACTGGGATATAATCAAATGTGAATTAATTAAAAAAGTTACTCCAACAGTCTTAGAACAATTAAATGGGATACCGATTCAATTCTTTTTCAATTTTACCAATATAAACTTAAATTTTTGCACGAAATTCCAATGTCATTATTCTAGCTAATTGCTGTTGAAAATCGCTGATTAGACGATTTATAAGTTGTCTATGTCAACATCTTATGTATGGTGGTCGGTGATGATTGAGCGTCACATCGGTAATTTTTTGAAGCAATTGGCCAAAATGACTATATTGAAATTTCGAATAAGGTTTAGGACTACATTGATAAAATTAAAAAAATTTAGGAATGAATTGATAGCCATGCTTAAAAAATTTTGTGGTTGGAATTTCTTGACAACATATGACGAGATTAGAGAATCTGCATCCTTGATTCATCCTTAATTAATACATATAGTGGATTTCTTTTTTTCCTCACGAACTCTTTTGTGGTTTGAAATTTGTGGAACACAAAGTTTGAGTAGATTCTGTCTTATTGACAGCTACTTGAGTTTTTTTTTTTTTTTTTTTTTTTTGGTCGAAAATATCATCCGATACTTGCATTAAACGGAACGAGCTTTACAAGATAAGTTGGAGTCATAACATAATATAGACATCAAAGGGGCAGGTGGTTCGCTGTTTGCCAATTGGAAGGAGGGTTTTTTCGAAAAGCCTTTGCAACCCAATCGGCGCTTGATTTGCTTCTCTCGGACAAAAGGATATTGTTACTAAAGGTAATTGGGCCAGGATGTTTTTGCACTCCTGTACCTGAAGCTGGACGGCCCAAGACGCTTCCTCGCGGCCCAAGACGAAGTCAACTAGTTGTCGACAATCACTTTCGCAGGTAAGTGTTCGGTTCAGTTCTGGAGTTTGCCCCACGTGCGTCGTCTTCCACTCCTCCAGCTTCTTCAACCCGTGAAACAGGGCTAGGGTTTCCGCCTGCAAAGGTGAGGCCGCGTGGACCTCTTCGGCGAAGCCGTCAATTACGCTTCCGTTGGAGTCGCGAAGCAGACCAGCAACCGAGCAGGCCGAATCAGTGGCTATCCACGAGCTGTCGACGTTCAATTTCAGATCTGGCGTTTTCGGTGCTTTCCATGTTACGGGTAAGTGTTCGTTGCCCTTCGATTTTGAGGACTTCGTCGGTATCCATCTACGAGAGACTCTATTCTGTGCAAGGGCTGTGTCGATTAAAGCTTGAGGTTGGCCGTGGGTCTTCCGGAAGATGAAGTTGTTTCGATTTTTCCAGATTTGCCAGAGGACCTCGACAATCAGTTCCGGATCTGAGGCTTGCGTCTTGGCTAGGAGGTATTCCGCGACCCATTTGTCCATTCGAGTAGCCGAGGTTGTGACGTGGCTGATATTTAGCCGGGGTCGACCGGACTTTCTTGACTTCTTTGGCGGTGAAGGAATATGTGCTCGACGGTCTCGGGATATTTGGAGCAAAGGGGACACAATGGGTCGAGTAAAATTTTCCTCTGGTGCAGCTTTTCTTTGGTTGGTAAAGCATCTTGTGGAGACTCCATAAAAATATTCTCAGTTTGGGGGGATTGACATATGCCACGGTTTTGTCCGAGGCTTCGAGGGGTTGGTAGGAAGAGGAGGCCCTGTTGCGAGTCTGCGGTAAGGAAACATCATTGATCATATTATAACCACTCTTTCTTTTGTGTATTGTCCGTTGTTGTGGTTGCCTGTCCAGATCAATTTGTCATCTTTTCGTTGGTGCACGATAGGAATAGCGAGAATCTCATTGACTATCTTCTGATCAAATAATTGGTTTAACAGGGGCACATTCCACTCTTTCGTTTCTTGATCTATTAAATCAGCCACTAGATGAGGATCGTTTCTGTTTTCTGGTCCCCCAAGAATTCCTTGTGATAGCCAATGATCTTGACGGATATGAATGGATTTCCCATCACCCACGGTCCACTTTAGATCTGGTAGTATAGCATCCCTTCCCCTAAGGACACTTTGCCAGCCCCAAGAAGGTCGGGGTCCTCTGTTGGCTTTCCAAAGATCTCCTTGAGGAAAATATAGTCCTTTCAGTAGTTGGCTCCATAAAAATTTGAGGGGATTGGGACAGTCGCCAGGCCTGTTTTCCCAGCATAGCCACATTAAAAGAAATTAAATCTTTAAAACCTAGCCCTCCTCGATCTTTTCTACTCTTTAGAGTCTCCCAATTTTTCCAATGCATGCTTTTCTTTGCATCATTTTGCCTCCACCAGAAAGCTGCAATTCGTTTCTCAATTGCTTTGCAAATGGATACAGGGATCTTGAAGATGGACATGGCATACTGCGGCAAGGCTTGTACCACTGTTTTGACCAGGATCTCTTTTCCAGCTTTCGACAGGTATTTCTCTTTCCACCCCGCCAATTTCATATTCACCGTGCTAAAATCCATGCGAACATGTCTTTTTGGTTTTTCCCAGTCGGATGGTAGCCCTAGATATTTCCTAGTTCTGTCCATGATTGGCACTCTCATTGCATGGGTCATATTCCTTTTTAGATCCTATGGACAACCCTTACTGAAGAACATTCCCGACTTATTTAGGTTAATTGCTTGGCCCGTCGCATAACAATATTGATTAAGTATAGCTGCCAAGCTCTGACATTCTCGAACTGACCCATCCATAAAGAAAATGGCGTCATCTGCAAACAATAGATGGGTTAGGGTGGGGCAATACCTGTTTGGCTTTATCCCTTTAATGCTGCCATCTGCCAAAGCGTTGTGCATCATCCATGAGAGCACATTTGCCATCACAATAAACAAGTAGGGGGATAGGGGTCGCCTTGCCGTATACCACGTGTAGGCCGAAAAAACTCGGTTTGTTCTCCATTAACCTTCACATTTAGGGAGGTTGAAGTGACACATTGCATAATCAAATTAACCCATTGGGGTGAAAATCCCATCTTCAGCATACTCATACTCAGAAAGTCCCACTCCACTCTATCGTATGCTTTTTGCATGTCAAGTTTCAAAATGGCACTGGAATTTTCTTTTCCTCTTTTTATCCTCATTTGATGCAGCATTTCTTGTACAATTATAATGTTGTCTTGGATTTGACGTCCCTGTACGAAAGCACTTTGTTCTTGTGAAATTATCTGTGGTAGCCACTGTTTCAAGCGATTGGCCAGGATCTTTGAGATGATTTTATAGCTGAAATTGCATAGGCTAATTGGTCGAAATTGGCTGATATGTTCTGGGTTTTTAATCTTTGGTATGAGGACAATGCATGTTTGGTTAAGAGTGGGATCGAACTGACCTGACTGAAAGAATTGTTGAACCATATTCATGACATCCGATTTGATTTCTTCCCAGAAATGCTGATAGAATTGCCCACTTAGACCATCCGGTCCTGGGGCCTTTAGGGATCCAAGCTGGAAGACAGCTTCTTTGACCTCCTCCTCAGCAACATCAGCCATCAAGATCTGATTGATCTCCGCTGTTACTACTTTTGGGCAGTGATTCAGGATGGGCTGGAGGTTCCTTGGACCTGCCGATTGATAGAGAGCTCGGAAATAAGCCGTTACGTGCTTTGCTTAATTGCGAGTGGGGTCCCCGATCCAGTCTCTTCATGTCTTCAGCATGGTAAGTCTATTCCGTTGTCTCCTTTGAATTGTAGTCGCATGGAAAAACTTCGTATTTTTATCACCCCATTTGAGCCATGTGATATGGGACCGTAGTCCCCAATACATCTCCTCCTGCCTCCATAGATGATCAATTTTCGCCTTGATCAACTGAATTTCTGCTTTAGCGGATGTTGTAGGTTGGCCATTTGTGATCTCCATTAGGCGATGCTTGAGCTCTTTAATTTGGGTAGAAGCATTAGAAAACTTGTTTTTGCTCCAAACCAGTAGCTCCTCTGTTACTTGATGGAGTTTTTGTGGTAAGCTGCTGCTTTGGAGATAGGGTTTAGCCCAAGCTTTTTTGACTATATCTCTACAGTCCTCTTCATCTAACCAGTAGCTTTCAAATCTAAACTCCTTTGTCCTTTTGCTGGTACCAGGATATAAAGAGAGAAGGAGGGGACTGTGGTCCGACCCTACCGCTGGTAAAGCATAGATTTCAGCAGACGGGAAGGTAATGCGCCATTCCATTGTGCAAACTCCTCTATCTAGACGCTTTTTAACTAAATGCCCCGTCTCTATTGTTGGACCATGTAAACATGCAGCCTTTGCTATCAATCTCCATAAGTGAGCAATCATTAAGCATGTCTCTAAAAGCTGCCATACGATAGTAATCAGTCTCCCGTTTGCCTTCCTTCTCCCGGGTATAGAGAGTGTCGTTGAAATCGCCCATACACGGCCACGGTAAGCTATTGTTTGTATGAAAGTCTCTTAATTGTTGCCATAGTTGGAGTCGATCAGGGTAGCTTGTTGGAGCATGAAGAAAGGTTATCCTCATTAATTTGCCACTTCGGGGTCATCACATTCCATATCAATAAAGTAGTTTGAAGCGCCCCTCACTTTTACCGAATCTCTTCGTTCCACAGAGAGCGAGTCCACCTGCAAGACCTGTTGGCTGTACCAAACAAGATTGCTGAAAGTTAAGTCTCCTTCTTACCTTTTCCACTATAACTTCTTTATTTTTAGTTTCCATCAAGAACACCACGGTGGGCCTTTCCAGAGCCACTAAGGCTCTGAGCTCTTGGAACGTCAGGGGGTTGCCCAGCCCCACGACAGGTTCGGCTCAAAATTCTCATGATGTCACTTTGGTGGCTTATTAGGGCTAGCCACCAAAGCCCAATCATTCCCCTCTGTCATCATCTGAATGGGAGTCTCTAGCAACTCCATATCTTCTATCAGTTGCACCCTTGAGTCGTCGTTCTTCTTCTGTTTTTTAGCTCGAAAAAGCTTCGGCCCCTTTCTATTTGAAACCCCTGTGTCATGGCGTTCTGCTCCATTTGAGTCTAATAAATATAAGGGCTGCTTTCCTTTAGCCGACTTGGCTGCTGTGGTGCCCATGTCTGCTGCTCTATTTTCATCTGCTGATGGATTTTCTGCTCTTTTTTTGCTTCGATTAGGTCCAGCTGTAACTCCAGGGTCTCCCACAATCTCAGGATTAGACTGAAGAGGAGTTTCAGGTACATACTCCTCATGCTCTTGGACTGGTTTAACTGTTCCATAGAATGCTTCCCAGTGCGGACTTTTCTCTCTTGCCTCTGCTTTGAGCCACGGTCCATATCTCCCCACTCTGTTTGCTGCCCACTCTGATTGTTCGTAGGGTATTTCTTCGCAGTTGGTAGCATAATGCCCCATCCTGCCGCAGGAATAGCAATAGTGGGGAAGGCGTTCATACTTGAATTCAACCCACATCTTTTTGGCACCCATCTGCACAAGTGTCCCAGTTTTCAGGGGGGCTGATAGGTCTAATTCAACACGTACTTTCCCAGGTTTAGTGAAGGAGTTACCTTGTAATTCTAACTGAATATCCTTTACTTTGCCAATTTTGCCAGCCACATCAGCATAAACTTCCTCTAGAATCCACCCCGGAGGCAAACCCAGAATGCGGACCCAGAAGTCGTAAGTGGAGAAATCATAGCAATGGTCTGGAATATCAGGTACACACTGCTTCAACACCAATAAGTTACTTGAAAAAGACCAGGGACCCGTATTTAGCACTCGCTCTTTGTCTTCATCTGATTCGAACATGAATGAGAAAAACCCAGGCTCTTTTTGGGTGATGAGCACTGTGGTGACTTTCCAGGCCGTCTTCATCGTCGTGCAGAAAGCTGGAAAGTTAACATTCGGGCGCGATAGCAGTTTCCCAAATAGGGTATGTTGGCATTCTATGATTTTATCAGTGGGGACTTCCTCCCTGACAGTAACAACATCTGTTTCGGACCATAAGTGACCCAAACTCCTACATAGAGCTGCAACACGTAGCTGATTCTCTTCCTCATTCTCCATTGTTCCACTTATTTTGCAGGATTTGAGCACAGGGGATTCGTACCTGGTTTGGAGAAGAAACGGTGTTCTCGATTGAAGGGAGCTCAGGACAGAGTCTTGGATGATCGCTCACTGTGGAGATCGACTCACTGATTCTTCCAGCAGCCGAGAAACGAGCGCGGATCGAAGATTAGGAGAACTAATATTGCTATCCATCTTTTAGGGTTTTGTTGGGTTTTGATCTCGGGGATTACGGGATTTCGGTTTTGGGGGCGGAGGGGCCATGCGTATGGGTTATCGATGGGGTCTTCACAGGTGGAAGAGACGATTTAGGGTTTTTGGGATTAGGGTTTGGGGAAGCTATCACCCGTTGGGGATAGGGGGGGACTCCATGGAAGGAGAGAGAGCTCTACCAGCGAGAGAGTGAAAGAATATATATTAAAATACAGCTACTTGAGTTGATAAGCAAACAAAACGTTCTCGACCATCTTTGTACTTTCATTTCACCATAATCGAAAGAAGCTTTCAAATTAGCAAATATCAAACCAAGAGAAGCACTAGAGGTCCCTCCAAGAGTTCACCAAGGATCATCTTATGTAACCACTAGAGGCATTAAAAATCGAACCAAAAATCGAACCGAACCAAAAGTTCGGTTTTCATTAAAACCGAAACTTTTTAACTAGTTTGGTTTTTATCAATTCGGTTAGCCGAACCAAACCGATAAAATCTAAAAAAAAAAAATTATTTTTTTCTTTTATATTTTTAAAAAAAATCTTTTTTTATTTTTTATCTTTCCTTTTCTTTTTCTTTCTTTTTTTCTCCTTCTTCATTGGCCGATTGTCGGCAATGGTGGCGGCCAATGATCGGCCAAAGGCAAGCCGAGCCTCACCACAGGCCGGCGAGGCTCCAGCTCGCCAAATTTCGGCGAGGTCAAAACTTGCCAAAATGTGGCAAGACTCTGCCTCCCTTGGTCAAGCGAGACCAAGCTCGCCCAACTCCAGCGAGTTCAAGCCCCACCAGATCCGGCCACCTCTCGAGCCTCGCCTAACTCACTGGATTTGGTGAGGTCGAACTTGCCAGCTCGCCAACATTAGGCAAGCTCAGCCTCACCACAGGCCAACAAGGCTTGACCTCGTTGGAATCTAGCGAGCTGGAGTCTCACCGGCCTATGGTGAGGCTCCAGCTCACCTCTGGTCAATTGCTGGTTGCCGCCATGGCCAGCGACTGGCCAATGAAGAATGAGAAGAAAAGGAAAGAAAAAGAATAATTAAAATATCGATTTCTGAAAAAATAAAAAATTTATTAAAAGGGGTGCATGTAGAAAAAAAAAAGTAAAAGTAAAAACCGAAAAATCGAACCGAAGTCAATTAGGATTTTGTTTGGATCGGATTTCGATTTGATTCAATAAATTTACTTATCGGTTTAGTTCGATTCGGTTTTCCAAAAAAATCGAACCATTTACACCCCTAGTCACCACCAAGACCACACGATCTTTCAATGTCGTACTTTTCGAAATATGGGGAATTCTTTAGGCGATGACTATCTGTTTTTGACTTGTTTGAAGAGGTTGATTAATTGAAATACACTCAAACTAATTCGTACACCATGAAAACGCCACGTGAGAAAAGGAGGGGACCAATGTGGAGGCTAAGAGAAGTACAAATTAGCAGCGGCAGTAATTTACTAACGGATAGGGATCCTATCCGCTAAAGAATTGTTGGAAATGCTCGAGCTACTTAAGATTGGCTAAATTGCCTGCGTACTTTAGGGAAAATTATTGCAATAACCTAAACAGTGGCATCTCTCCACTCTTACTCTCTCCCCCACTTCCCTTCACCTCCATCTTCGTTGCGATCACATCGCCGCCACGCTGCACCGTGCAGTCATTGCCACTCACTTCTCGCCGTGGAGGAGGGCGGTGCGCCAGTGGCATCAGGGATGTACGGCTAAAAGAGAAAGAGGAAAAGGGAAAAAGGAGGAGGAAAGGACAAATTTCGGACATCTTATTTCCACTTATATCGGTGTGTGAACTTTTCGAGATGGTAAGTTGAAAATGTTCTGACCCCCCACGCACCCCATATTTTTTTATCAGTACGTTATTTGGTTAAAAACAAAAGACATCCTTTACCGGTGGAGTCCCAAACCAATCACACACGAATTTACAAGAAACACTTAAATTGGTTGGCTGGTAACCCATCTTTCATGGCCAGGATGTTAGGGATTAGCTTTAGCTAGTCGACAAAATGATGAAAGCACCGTGGAACATCGTCCCAGAAAAATCACATCCGAGGGGTCAGCAAATGTTGGGTCGTCATCAGTTTGCTATTTTGCCATTTCAAGCTATTCCAGATCTCTCGACCCCACCCCACAAAAGGCTTACGTTCTCCTCTTGATCTGAACGTGGTAACCCACGCACTCGCGGAATCGTTGTCAGCCCAAAGTGGGGACGTGCCTTGCAAATACAGTCTTCAATATTGTGTCCAAACATTTGAACTTTCATGTCGGCTCAAGGTCGATTAAATCGGATGTGCTGACGTCGAGAAAGTAATTAGAGATTTGAATAAATTCGGAAATGACAGTTGTAAATCTAAGTTGAAAGCCACCACTGAACAATGGAAAAGGAAATTCAAGGGAATGTTGGTCTAACATCTCTAATGTTAAAGCTCAGGTTTCCATCCCATTCCCTTCCCAAACTTGATTTAGCTCCAAACGAATTAATTCCTACGTTCGCCACCATCTCCAAAAGCATATCCCTTTGTATTTTAAATATTCCTTATTACTTAAAATGCGTAGAGCATAAGATCTTATCATATAATGCTGAGAAAATCTTAAGTGCTATCGAAATATCACGTGATTGTCTACCTAATAATCATAAGTTAATAAGTTCATATAAAAATATGTTTTTTGGAAGGAAGCTAATGAAATTCATAGCAATCAGTCTCCGTCCTCCATCTTTGTTGCGCTCGCGTCAATCCACAGTGTTTGGTCACCGTTGCTCGCTTCTCGACATCATCACCACTCTCTCTCTCTCTCTCTCTCTTTCTCTTCTCTCATGCATCGGACAAGGTTAGGGTTGGAGCATCGACAGATGGGAGAATTACCAAAAAATTTCTAAACCTATTACAATTGTGCCAATTCAGTCCTAAACCTTTTTTTTTTTTTGATAATTTAGTCCTAAATCTTTTATAATTGTGTCAATTCAGTCCATCCGGCCAAAATTGACTTGGCCGGCGCTGACATGGACGCCGCCGAAGACAAACAGTGGCCGATGAACAATTTTTTAATAATTTTTTTCGAATTTTTATTTTTATTTTAATTTTTTTAAATTTTTTTTACCTTCTTCTTTGCGCCGGCTAGAGGCGAGGGCCGGCGAGGTCAGCCTCGTCGGCCACTGGCGAGGCTCGCCCCAGCCGACCACTAGTGAAGGCAAGCCTCACCCAGCGATGGTGAGGCTCGCCCCCATCGGCCACCGGCGAAGGTGAGCCTCACCGGCGACGTCGAGGCCGCCGTCGCCAGATCTAGCGAGACTAGCTGGGTGAGGTCGAGCCTCGCCTTGGTTGGGCGACGGTGGCCTCGCCTTCGCCAGTGGCCGACGGGGGCAAGCCTCACCGGCCCTCGCCTTTGACCGGCCAGAGGAAGAAGAAGGTAAAAAAAAAATTAAAAAATTATTAAAAAATTGTTCGGCGTGATTGTCTCGGCCGGCATCTACGTCGGCACCGGCCGGCCAATTTTGACTGGATGGACTAAATTGGCACAATTATAAAATGTTTAGGACTAAATTGGCAAAAAAAAATGTTTAGGACTGAATTGGCATAATTGCAATAGGTTTAGGACTTTTTTTGGTAATTCTCCCTCGACAAATTGAGCAAGATGGTGGACTAGTGGTGGGATCAGGGAAGACGGCTAAATAGGAAAGAAGTAAAAAAGAAAAAAGAAGAGAGAAGAATGATTTTGGGACATCTAATCTTACTTGCATTGGTGTGTCATCTTCTCAAGATGGTAAATTGAAATTATCAACAAATCCTGAAATTAAAAATACTCATTCCTTTTCAAGCCGATGCAATTATGGAATTAGTCAATACTCGCGTCAGATGTTTTGATTTGCACAAGAGCAAGAGATTAGCCACAACACCTGGTGCATTTTTTCAAGGGTGCCCTAAAGTCCCTCCACTGAATCGTAGTAACTAATCATCTTCAAAGATCTCAGTCAAAGCAGGCATACGTCAAAGGTGAATAACTTTGGGGTTGAAAAAGACCTCCTTTACCAATCAAATTCCCAACAATCGCACAAGAACATACAAGAAGACACTTCAATCTTTGGCTAGTAACTCATCTTTCCTAGGCAAGCTATCGGGAATTAGCTTAGCTAGTCGACAAGGTATTTGGTTCAATTTTTGGAGGAAAGTTTTTGGGAAAATACAAAAACCTTAAGGTTAAATGGATTTTTTGAAATACAAGTAATGTTTGATAAAGTGTATTTTAAAAGCACATTAGAGATAAACTTTGGCAATTTTTTTTTTTAAAATCTCAAATTATTTGCCGAGGGAACTCAGCCATCGACGGGCCAAATTGGCCGCTGGCCAACCACCACCAGCCAAATCTAGCTTACAACCAACATCTCTTGAGGTCACTCGGGGTCGCACAACCTCAAGCATGGCTAGCCGACACCAGATTGGTTTGCCAACAACCAAATCTAGCCTTGCCAATGAGGTAGCTAAGGTGGTGACATTATTAGAATTATGAAAGTTGAGTGAGGCCAAAGTTGAAAGGGAAAAAAAAAATTGTATTGGCATCTTGAAAATGCAGCATTCCAAAACACCTTTAGATTTGCTTGGGGCTAAAAGTTTTTGGAAATGCAATTATATTTTCTCAAAACTATTCAAAAAATTTGGCAAACACCATTTATTTTTGTCCAAGGGTTTTGACAATACTAAATCAAACGCACCCGACATCTTTGGAGTCATCATTGGTTACTAGCTTACCATTTGCTTATCCAAGCTATTCCAGCTCTCTAGACCCCACTCCCCACGCAAGATGTTCTCCCTTGATCTAAACGTTTTGAGTCACGCATTCGCGGAATCTTGCCTTCTAAATGACCAAACCAAGGCACAATCCGTGCAATTGATGAAGAATTAAGAGATGAGATTCCTAACCCGGATTTAACTCCAAACCAATTGATTCCTACGTTCATCTCTAAAAGCAAACTCCTTTGTACTCTTATCGTTACTTTACTCAAAGTGCATAGAGTTGAAGAGTTTATCAAGTCAAGAAAAGTTTTTAAGTGCTATTGAAACATTATGTGACTATCCATTTAATTGTCACAAGAAAATGAGCGCCATGAAAACATATATTTTTTGGAAAAATTACCCAATTAGTCATAAACATTATTATACATATATCAATTCAATCCTAAATCTTTTAAAATTGCTAATTTAATTCTTAATCTTTGTACAAAATTTCAATATAGTTTTTTTGGCCAATTTCACTAGAAATCATTAACATAATAGTCTAGTCATTGCCGGCTCTCCTACGCAACACACTTTGCCACATCAGCGATTTCTAATTAAAATTGATTAGATAACTACTTAAAATTTAATGTGAAAGTTTATAACTAAATTGCAAAATTTAAAAAATTATAATTGAAATGATATCCATATAATAAGTGTAAAACTTATTGAACTATTTCTCCTATATTTCTTGGAAGGAAGTTGGTAAAATTCATAACACTTAAAGGGCTTCGTAGTGGATGGCGGCTGCCTTATTAGAAGATCGCGTCTTGATCTGCAAGCACCTAAAGTTACTTTTATCCAAAATGATTAATAAGGTAAAAGAGAGGTCCGATAACCTAAAGTTACTTTTATCCAAAACGATTAATAAGGTAAAAGAGAGGTCCGATAACCTAAAGTTACTTTTATCCAAACGATTGATAAGGTAAAAGAGAGGTCCGATAATGTCCGATAACCTAAAATTACTTTTATCCAAAATGATTGATAAGGTAAAAGAGAGGTCCCATAACCTCGGTAAAAATCTGAATAAGGACTCGAGGAGATCAGCATAGTTTAGTCAAAGTCAAAGTAGAACGGCCAATGTGATGCATGGGTTTCCAAATCCTTACTATGTTTTGTTTTAAAGATACATATATATATATATATATATATATATATATATATATATATATATTATGTATTTTACTTTGCTTTACGTGAATAATACCAATTATTTTAATTTTACTCTTTGTTGAAAAAAAAAAAAACTACTTCATGGACATAATTTATGCCATTACCCTCAAAACCTACTCTATTAGGGTTGGTTTCATTTTGGGAATGTGGAACTGACTGTGTTCCCAACCGAACTTTTTTTTCTTTTTCGTTTTCTTCATTTTGTTATACACACACATAGTACATGCATATGTCAAACATCAACACAGAGTACATGCTAGAAGATAATATGTTTAACATATTCAATTTCAACAAATATTTTCTATTTTGAAAAGATAGTAAAAGAACTTATTTAAAGCTACAAGTAAGCTTATTCATAACAAGTTCGGTTCCGAATTTTACCAAGGAACTTGCAAGGTTCCGAATTTTACCAAGGAACTAGCCTTGCAAGTTTTAAGTTCCAAATTTCTGAGGTAGAACTTGCCAATACAAAGTATAGAATCTAGAAGGAACTTGTCAAGACCGATTCCCGATTTTTGGAATTGAGAACCGAACCAATTCCTTTATGAACTAGTATTAAACCGATCAGGTAAGGTTAGTTTCCTAATGAGTTTTACATCCGACTATATATCAGACTTTTTGGCACTCCACAAAGATCACTCATCATGTTTTTCAGGAGTAAAAATTCCTTTATTTCTACATCATCAATATACTTCTTAATAATCTTACAAAAAAAACACGCATTAGGCTACAATGTCGGGGAGACGACCAAAATCTCTAACCGGTGCGATCCAAGACCACCATCTGACCGACAGGAGCGCATATCTTGGGCCACATTTTTATCCTCGGCCCAATCCCAAGTGGGCTTGGGCCCAACAAAAGATTGCAAATCCGAGAAAGCTCGTATTTCCTGCACTTCCTCCTCTCTCTCAAGACTGTCCGTTTGCAGCAGTTCCTTCCGGCAACCACTTCCTCCGGCGACAATGGCCACCAGCACCGTCGGCCTCCCTCCCTCGCCTCTCCGTTCGCTCACTTCAAGCCCGTCGCTTCCTCCTCGGACCCGAATCGCTCTTGCCCTCCCCTTCGCCTCCCTCCTCAAACCCCGCCTCGCCCTCTCCCCGCTCCCCGCGGCGCCGCGCCGCCCCGCCGGGCCCCGCCGCCCCCGCGTCTCCGCCGTGCTGACGAGCCTCTCCGAGACCGAGCCCGTGTCGGTGCCTGCCGATTCCGGGGAGCTCGCGGGGAGGTTTCCCTCCGCTTCCGGTGTCTACGCCGTCCACGACGGGGCGGGCGAGCTTCAGTTCGTCGGGATCTCGCGGAACATCGCGGCCAGCATCGCCGGTCACCGGAGGTCCGTCCCCGAGCTATGCTGCTCCGTCAAGGTATAGTCTTAACGGAGAATAATGAAATTGCAATGGGTGGATTGAAATTATTATACAATTGGGCAACGCATTTGTGAGTCTGCTTCTCGCGTAACAATGAAGTGTGCTGAAAAGTGACTATTTGCTTTGGGCATGGATGTGATGGGAGGTTGATCTTTTATCAACTCTATGAATTGGAGCTGAACCTTTTTGGTTTCTTGCTTCTGAAGTTGTGTTGAAACGCAAGATTGACACCTTTCCTTTTTGGGAGTAGAGCTTTCGCCTTTAGTTAAATTCCAAGAGGCTCGACTGCATCATGTCCAGATGGCTGAAAGTTGTGAAATCTTGATAACTTTGGATCACGTGAAACCGGACTTTCTGCAGTCAGACGGTGCTTTAGTACACCAACTTGAACTGATTCTAGCAGGTCTAAGACGGAGTCATGGAGTTACATGGTTAAAGAATTTTTAGGTGGTTATGTTGGATTAGATGGATTTGGCATAGTCTAACGGGATGATATAATCATTTAGTCATTAGTCCTTTAAAAACTTTGTTTGGATTTTGGGCCGTGAGATACAATTAATCTCGATGCTAGAACATATTAGGAGGGAAAAGGTGGTATGTCTTGTAGGGCACATCGATCTTGGTAAATTGTGCATTGGAAGGAAATGGTTGATTTTCATTAGTATCAGACGGACAATGCAACATGTCCAAGTCGGTATACTGTGTATGGAGCAGAGAATATGCATCAGATACAAAAACATGATGTGAGAAGAAACTAGTCCTAACATAACTCTGATGATTAGATAAAGAGAAGTGCATGCCTACTTCTAGACATGTGGTGAAATGTCACATGGTGCATTGGTGTGGATCTCCTGCAATTCTTAGCGTTCTTGTCGGGGCTTCCTTCTGTTTCTTTACAAATCCCAGATTTTATGTGGTTTCAGGGATTAGCATGGAGACATGGCAATAATTAATAGTCTTACAACTTTTAAGAAAAAAGGATTAAATCCATATTCACTGAGCTCCATGCAGAGAGATGAGAGGGAGGACATGAACTTTTTCAGCATAATGGGCTCACCTATCCCTGAATTTGTTAGATGATCTTCAATACAACTTATGGGGTGACACTATTATTCTAGCTCAATAGAGCAGAATCAGAGAATAAGAAGCATAAAAATTGTTTGAGCTTGGCAACAAGAGTACTTAGCCTAGTCAACTAAAGTTCATAAACGTTGAAGATTTTATTTTGGGATACCGCTTTTTTGTCTCCATATTTGGGTATAATTGTGAGCTTCTTTCTTTTGATTGGATAATATTAGTCAATTCTGAATCTTTTGATATACCTTTTCAGGTTGGTGTTGTTGATGAACCTGATAGAGTGGCTCTCACTCAAGCATGGAAATCATGGATGGAGGAACACATGACAGCCACTGGGAAGGTGCCACCTGGAAATGAATCGGGAAATACCACATGGATCAGGCAGCCGCCCAAGAAGAAGCCCGATCTTCGCCTCACACCTGGCCGCCACATGCAGTTAACCGTCCCTCTGGAGGAACTGATTGATCGGTTGGTCAAGGAGAGCAAGGTGGTGGCCTTTATCAAAGGATCAAGAAGTGCTCCGATGTGTGGGTTCTCGCAGAGGGTTATCGGCATCCTAGAAAGCGAAGGGGTGGATTACGAGAGTGTCGATGTGCTCGATGAAGAGTATAACTATGGTTTGAGGGAGACACTTAAGAAATATAGTAATTGGCCCACATTTCCACAGGTCTTTGTGGATGGTGAATTGGTAGGGGGCTGTGACATCTTGACCTCCATGTATGAGAAGGGTGAGCTCTCTGGCTTGTCTAAAAAGTAAAGCATAGGATTTTGTGACTGCTTTCATGTTGAGATATAGAGCGAATACTCAGAGAGCTCATCATGGGTCAACTTGAGTAAATTGTTTTGCCAATTTTTTATGTCAGTTGGCCAAATGTAACCATTACTGAAGCAGATTGAAAAGAAGTTCTCTGTCAATGAGTTGTCTGGGTATGGTTCATTTTCTCTTCTCGTCTACTTCAGCTGGATCTTGTTAAGGTTTCTCACTACATATTGCTACTATTCCTATGAGTCAATTCTCTGACAATATGGAAGAGGATTCTCACAGACTAGGATGCATGCTATTTTTTGCACTGCTGGAAGGGTCACTCAGGATGCTGTTTCATCTTGTGGTAATGTTTTTGCCTGATGAGAATTCATTGTATATTTGATTGATCTTTGCAAGCGCCATGACCTTGTAAGTGCAGTTCTTGTAAGCGCAGTCTGTATAGAAGTGTAGCGCTTTGCAGTTTACATGAAGCTCTTCCAAGCAATGGAGGAAGACCTAGTTAAATCCTTCGGACTATCTTGCTTTTTGCCTTTTACGTTGGCTCCATTCTTCATCTGATTTGTATACCCGATGATTGATCAGAGGATTAGCTAAAGCATACCTTGCCTTTGGGACATAACACTTCACGGGGTTCATCGGCTATTGCATTTTGGTAAATCATATAGAATCTTTTAACCGTGGTGGTTAGCCTAGTAGATAAAAATCAATGATCTCTCTCCCCTCTATTCTTTGTCGGTTTCGACTTTGAACCCTTTTACAGGAGTAGTTCTCGCGAACCTAGGTGCCGATGTTGGTGAAGAGGAGGACTTTATTTAGCTAGCATTTGGTGAGGTTGCTGTGAGGGGCTCTCTCTCATTTAAGGTATAGGCTGCAGGGCTGCCCGTCTGAGATGTAGACCTCACAAGCGGTAGCTATAGCTCAAGTTGAATAATCCAGAATAGGCATGGAACTTAACACCAAGGAGGTTTGTTGCCACCTATTGCCCCTTTCCGTCTTTTAGCTAATTTAAGGTAAAAAAAAATTAATCATGCTACTGAGTGAGAAGCAATTTACTACTGTGTCTTTTAATGGGATCATTCACTTAAATATTTTAGCTACCAGAGAACCGATCAGGAGCATTTTATGGAATTTCTAAGATGAACACATTGAAGCAAGTTGATAAGAAGTACAAGAAAAGCGTTTGCGTGAACGTGAATTTCCTAAAACTTTGGGTGTCGGCAAAGTATCATGTATGCCTCCATCAAATCTCAAAGGTGGGGCTGTTTCCACACTCTTTACATGTTAATTGACCAAACTATCCTTTAAATTTGTTAAGCATGCATTAACATCTAATAACACTTTTATAGGCTAACTGATTATTCATGAGTTTCGATTTTCCTACCTTGATATAAATTTAAAAATTTCTTTCGTTTTTTCCCTTACACCTAGCTTGAAGAGATCAACTTCATCAAAATGGCAAAGGTGTATTTACATTGAGCTACAAACTTGTTTGGGAATTTCTATTCGTTTGTTCATTCTAGTCTTAAAAAGACGAAAAAAGATTGAAGAAGAAAGAAAAAAAAATCAAAATTTTACTTTTTTTTCAATGTTGAACCATGAAGAAAAAGTCATTAATACTGCTTGTAATCCCATATTTTGGGATGATTACATTTATGTAGAGTGACTGAACCATGCCCTCAAATTTTTTTCTATAAATGGTATATGAAGGAGAGAGATGGTGTGATTAACTTCATTAACAGTGAGGGATAGAGAGGGATACTGTTAGAATATTGAACCAAATCTTTATAATTGGAGGGTAAGTGGATTAGTTAAAACTAGAAGAGTGTGTTTTAAGCCAAAAGGGTGGTGAAAATAGACTCACAAGCCTCAAATTAGCAAATTCAATTGTAATTTGACTCTCTTAAAAAATCCTCTTACAATTTTTACTCGATAGAAAACCTCAAGTGAGAGAAAAACTCTTTATCTTTCAAGGTTATGTTTGGTGGTCAAGATGAAATTCAAAATATGATAAAAATTTATCATATCTTGCATTTGGTATCTGCTCAAAAAAGATAAAATTGGATATAAACAAGATATAAACTGGATAAAATTATCTTATGAGAAATTGGGGATAAAGGTAGATAGGATTTCCAATATCCATAATATTAAAGTTTTTCTCAAATAACAAATTTCTTAAATTAACAAATTAAAACTATATTTCAATATAAACAATATTTGAATTCTATTATAAGAAATTCAAAATAACAAAAAACAAGACTTTAGTTTTCTAAATTTATTTTATTTTTATTTATATATTCGAATTTAATTCTATATTATAATATAAATTCAATATAACAAGGTGGAATTGTGGTCAAAATTTAAGTGTACATTTGTCTCTTTGTGGCGACGTTGGAGTCTAAGTTGGTGGCTGCCCATATGTGCTAAATGCCACTTGCAATTACATAAATCAGACTTTCCGTGCATGAATTCATACAAATATGGATAAAATCTTGGAAAACTCACCAACACAATTATAGCACAATACAATCCATGGATCTCCCGTTCCAATCATGCGCAATCTCACCATTGAGTCCATTGTAATCTAGCTCGAGATCCCGCTCGAAAGTTCAATTTGAAATGTCAAGTCCCCTAATTGCTCTAATTGGAGTCGCAATTTCACATTCGCATCTCCTAAGCGTGATATAGGGTTCATCCGGTCAAGTAAATCAGGAACTTTCGAAGGTTCTCGTTTCGGGAGTTTCAATTAGGGTGGGGAAACGTCCTTTCGGGACAAATCGGAACACGGCGGACTACCGTGGCGACTCGTTCATTTTCACGCACGGGGGGGTCCCCTTATCCGAAAACGCCAAAGAAATTTCTCATCTGGTCATCCACACCTGCCGAAGGCGTGACGACTCGTTGTTGCGACCGTTCTCCATCGTTCCGGGGCGCGCCCTCTCTCTCCTCCTCGCACGACAAACGGACGACGCCAGAAATCCAAATCTCTCTCCGGCGCGATAAATCTGTTCGATTATTCGTCCGCGATGGAAGGCGAATCGTCTTCGTCTTCGTCTTCGTGCTCGGGCGGGTTCAAGCTGCACGAGGAGCTGGAGCTGCGGGAGTTCCGCGACAGGTTCGTGATCAGGTCCAAGGAGTCCCCCGGCGACGGCTTCTCCATCGATCGCCGCGACGGGACCGTCGAGTCGCTCGGCGACGGTGAGTTCTCGAGTCTTCTCTTCCCGTCGGATCTTCTGGTCGACGGTACGGTTTTGAGTTTTTCGCCTCTCGCTGCGATGGCTAGGATGGAATTTGGATGTGAAGGACGTGATTCTTGCTAAGCATTGATGGTTATTGTTGTTGTTGTTGTTGTATGCCTTTGGACATGTTTAGAGCTCAGTGGAATGACTGATAGCCAGTAGGAATGCTCTTGTGTTTACGATGGATTTCGTTATTACTGATGATCTGCGGAACAGGAGATGATTGCGCTGCTGGCCCTTCGAAGGCTTCGACGATCTTCGGCGTGGTGGGGACGATCAGATTGCTTGCAGGTGCTCTTGCTCTCGGCTTGAGAATGTCTTTCTGTTTTCGCATTCTTCACATGTGTGCGTTTGAATGCTTCCGAGCGGATTGCGTCTGTCTCTCAATCAATTGATCAGCCTCCACATAGTTGAAAGGATAAGCATCTCTGTCCATGAGGTCGTTTCTGATGGCACAGTTGTTGGCTAATCATCTATGTGTTAGAGCTTCTTCTTCTTTTTTTTGGGGGACCATAGACTTAGAGCTGATTTAATTCTAGCTCAGAAGATTAAAGTAATCACTCTCAATCATAACTGCTTGGTCACTAGTTGTTTGTCTGCATTGCTTTTTAGCAATTTAATATTCTTTTTGCAGGGACATACATGCTTGTCATCTCTTCCAGAAAGGAAGTTGGAAGATTTTATGGTTTCCCAGTTTATAGGGTGATGTCAATGAGATTTCTTCACTGCAATGAGGGTTTGAAGTTTTCATCTTTCCAAGAAGTAAAGTTTTCAACCTTAGGACCCTGGTGAATTAAAAGTCCATATTTGCCCTATCGTAATCATAATCTATTTGCGTGCAGAAAAAAGATGAGGCTTATTTCATGACATTGCTGAAATTAGTAGAATCAACGCCAGGGTTGTACTATTCATATGAAACGGATATCACATTGAAGTAAGTCTACAAATCTCAACCATCCTTTGCACTTGATTGTTGCTTTCGTGGAATGAAATACAGTGCATTTTTGGATTCGATTTCTTCAGCTGACATTGTGTAACCTATTGCTATTTTCATTAGCTTACAAAGAAGATTTAAGTTAGCAGATGGTTGGATGAAGAAACCAATTTGGAAACAGGTTAGTTTGCATATTGGCCTCATTTTCAATAACTTGCTGTTAAAACATGTTAAATCATGCTATGAGGATGTAACTTGCATGGTTACTTCAACTTGCATTATAAATTTCAGTCTATCGGGACTAAGCTACTTTTCACTCCTTATTTTGCTGTGACCAATCTTTTGTATTGATGTCAAGTCTGTAAATCCATTTGCTTTCAAATACTTTAGGCAAATTTTAAAGAGGAGAAGAAGTAACTCTTGATACTTAATTTTAGATAGTTTGACAACTTCAGGAAAAAAAAAAAAAAACTTTCATTTCAATTTCAGCAAGCTTGATTTCCTGGCACAAGCACTGTACGATCCATGGTTCAAGAAACATGCAAACTAGCTGGATCATGGTGTCCTCAAACTTCAATTTTATCATGAATCTACTGTGATGAGCCCTTTCCTATTATTGAATTCCCTTAGGTTGAACTTTGCATATGTGTTGACCAGCCTTTTCAGTTCTCATTGAATTTGATTTACTCATGCATAAAGATAGGAGATCGTTTAGGTTTGTGTGAGATTCTGATTTCAAGATGCATTTCAGGCTGACCCCAGATTTGTATGGAACAAGAATCTTTTAGAGGAACTTATTGAGCACAAGGTAAGCTGGACATTGAGTGTTTGTTGTGCCATTTAAGGCACTTTTCACATGCCCTAAGAAGTGAGGAAAATTGTAATTCCAAATTATCTATTAATGCGTTTCTATAATTATACTTAACAGTCTGATAAAATTAAATTTTCCACGTGCAGCTTGATAGGTTCATTCTTCCTCTTGTTCAAGGAAATATCCTTCATAGTCTGTTGCTTCTTTCTCCCCTGCATATTTATGAGCTTTGAGATGAGGGTTTGTGTGTTCACGTGTGTTTTGGCTGTAATTTGCAGCCAGTTGTACTGCCTGTTCGTTTGATAGGTAATGAGATTTAAACCTCTTCATCTGGAAGTTAGAAACGACGGTGATTGCTAGAAATAGGAATGAGAAATTCAGTCATTTTATTATATTTTTGAAAGACACAATGTTTTCATTTGACTAGATTTAAGCTTTCAAGTTGCACAGTTAACGCTCAAAAGTTCACCTGCCACAATGTCATTAATTTCAAGAAGGTGTACCAGGCGATTAGGTAAGTCTGATGTGGTTATATTATTTGCTATTTCCATGTGTGGTGGGATGCATGACCGGGGACTGAATTATGGTGTTTCAGGAACAAGAATGTGGAGAAGAGGTGCCAATCTAGAAGGAGATGTTGCTAATTTTATTGAAACTGAGCAAATTTTAGATGTTGAGGGTTTCAGGTCTTCCTTATTGCAGGTAATTCTTCTAGATCTGCTGGATTGTAAATGGGAAAAAAGAGTCTAATACCTTGATATTTCATGAATCTGGAAATTATCAATTTGTGCTCAGCCATCAATGACAAACTTTTCCATGTGCAGTTCTGTCTGTCTCTGTACCACTTTGTGATGCGACTAGGAGACATCTGTCAAAAGCTTCCTAGTATTTTTAAAAAAAAGAAAAAGAAATTGGTGAATGTCTTTCTGTAGGTTTCTTGCAGAATACACCTTATGGAGATTAATGCATCTATAGAACATCCTCTGAACTTCATAACCTCTGAATAGAATCTCCTCGAAGTAAAACTTGAGCATGGACATCACCAAAGTTCTTTTCTGTTTAACTGAACATAATTATGGTGCTAGAGGAGGCAAAAAGAATTCTTCACTCCTTAGGACGACTATGTCGACAGGTTTAAGGTTGTGCTGGTTGCTTGTTGAATATGATATGTCCTGCATGGTACTTGTCTTTCCTTTGGTATTTAGCCAAAGAGGTTCCAGAAATTCATAATTGGATCATATATGGATCCATTAAATTGGATGTCTAGGGTAGCTGTTGTCACGTTGAAGTGAGAAAAGCAACTTCATGTTTCAGCTTTTATATCCAGTTGTTAGTTAATGTCCATTTGTTTCCGTTCACAGGTTCGAGGATCAATTCCACTTCTTTGGGAGCAGATTGTGGATTTGAGCTATAAACCACAGCTTAGACTCATAGATCATGAGCAAACGGTACGTTCAAAGGGATTAAGTTTTCGCCTAAAAAAGGAGAGTGATATCTACAAGAACAAAGAAAGGATCACGATGCTGTACTGTTATTTTCTGCATTTGCAAGTATAAAACACAGTTATTTACATCTTTATATGACATCACACAGTCGAAAGTTGTGGAGCGCCATTTTAATGATCTTTTCCAAAGATATGGAGAGACGATTGCAGTTGACTTGACTGATAAGGTGAGTAGTTTGTTCTCTTTAATTCTGCAAAGCATAAATTAATTTCATGAATAGTGTCACAGAAGGAATGAGACTATACAACTAAATTGGCTATTGGTTTAGGAGGTGTGGTCAAAATTTCAGTAAATGCCATAGCCAGTAAATTTCACTCCACTGACCCCAGTGCTAGTTTTGATGATCTTTATGATAAGTGGATTTTTGATCACAACTCATTTTCACTAGGCTTTGATCTCAATGCCAGGCTGCTATCCACCACTTTGTAATATAGTTGTAATATAAATCTGTTTATCTCATTGCTGTAGCATGGTGGCGAAGGTGAACTGAGTGCAGCTTATGCTGCTGAAATGCAGAAGCTGCCCAACGTGAGGTGACATTCTATTTATGTCTTTGTACTCTCAGTCATTCCTATTTTTCTGCCAAGCTGCTAAGTCATATGTATTCTGCTTTATCAGAAGGTATTTGTACCTAATATATACTTCCTCTGCACGTTATCCTGTGCTTTCCATGCCTCATTTCCCATCAAAAATGGACTCAGCCAGTGAAATATATGAATTCTTCTGGCTAGTTCTGAAAACTCATGCCCGTACCTTGCCTTACCTTTTTTTCTTGCACCTGGAAGTACCATTATTTTAAGGGTATTGTTAACAAGTGCCCCCAGGTGGCACTTTTTGGTACACTTTATTTGCAATAATTCTTTTTTCAAGGCACTGACTGTGTATAACGCAGCGCAATTAGTACATTGAAAACTATAAAGCATCCTTAATTAGTTGCTTAACAAGTGCCCTTAGGGCACTTAACGAAGTCTTTATTTTAATAATCACATTTTGTTCAATTATGGAACAAAGAACACCATGACTAGTCTTTGAAGAAAATGGAAAAAGAGCAGCACGAGTTCTTAGACGAAGTGTTGAATACCTGTTTATTCTGAAGATGGCGCTTAGCTCATCACGTTCTCTATCAGTTTCATTTTTCATGGATGGTCTGTAGCAAGGTTGGAATGTATCTCCTACCATACCTGAAATGCTGCTTAAATTTGTTCCTTACGATTTGGAGATCGAATCTAGAAAGAATCTTCTAGCAGCATTGAATGAGCTTTTGTTTGTAATCTTTCACGATAAGTTTGTTTTGATACATCAAGTTATTGGTGAAGCTCCATTTAGAATCATCACTGAAGAACTTAAAGTGCTTTGTTTTAACACTACATTCGTTTCTTTTTCCAAGAACTTCTCAAATGACTAAAGCATTATTTGGACTCTATTAAGCTTTTTCCTGATATTTTGCATGGGAAAGATGAGGTACAAGATGGAACTTTTTTTGTATTTGGTCAACTAAGCTTTTCCTCCTGTGCAATTGCAGATACATATCTTTTGACTTTCACGGGGTCTGTGGCAGCTCCAACTTTGAGAACCTGGAAATTCTCTATGAACAAATCTCTGAGGACTTTGAAAAGCAAGGGTAAAAGCAAATCTTCATACCTAGAGTCTTCCTGATTAATTTCGCAGAGCACGGGTATGCTTGCTGGCTATATATACTACTGGTTTTAATTATCATTGTTCCAGCTGAGCAGATACTTCCTCATTGATGTGGGAGGAAAGATACTAGAGGAGCAGAAAGGAATTATCAGATCCAACTGTATTGATTGCCTTGATCGAACTAACGTAACCCAGGTTAGGTCATTTGTTTGGCAATGTGCACTAAATCATAGTACCGACAGCATCTGTATAAATCAATGACTATGCTTCTGGGAAATAAAGTCGACAGTTTATAATACAATATAATAGGATCATCTGCATCTCTTCCTCGTGAATACTTTTGTATGTGAGATAATTTCTTTGTCTGCTGAGTAGCTTAACTAAGTGACAACACTGTAGTGCTAAGTGTCTTGCATATTCTGTTCCCTACAGAGTTTTTTGGCCCAGAGGTCTCTGGATCACCAGCTGCGGCAGATTGGAGTGCTCACTTCAAGCGAGTGCATTTCCATGTTCAACGAAGACTACAGGAAATTTAGAACATGTAGGACTTAGTTCTTTTTTAGTTTTTCCCCTTTGCAATGAGCTTACGAGTTGATGATGTGGTTGATTGTCCTGATCCATCGCCTTTGTCAGTGTGGGCAGAGCAAGGTGATGACATAAGTCTTGAGTACGCTGGGACTCATGCGCTAAAAGGAGATTTGGTTAGGTAGTTGATGACAGACTTTGTAGTTATGAAGATTTCTTTTCTGGGCAGTCTGATTCTACAATGCTGCAATGCAGATACGGAAGACAGACTCTAGCTGGAGCAATCAAGGATGGGATGAGTGCTCTGTCGAGATACTACTTGAACAATTTCCATGATGGCATCCGGCAGGCACGACTTCTTTTCCTTCCCTCCATTCTTTATATAGTTAACACTGATTCCTTGTCTCAAATTAATTCGGATTTCGAATACGTCTGGGGTTTTGCCTGAGGAAGTTCATTGTCTTCTTCACAGGACGCAATAGATCTTGTGAGCGGGCACTATACAGTTAACAGGAACGGTCTTTCTCCTTTCCAGCTTAATGGATTCGACTCATTATCGGTAAGTGATCGCATTTTTTCCTCTTGATATATTGTTTGCTGTTAACAAGTTAACCGCTGAAATACGGAGTAGGATGGCGTCTCACGGTCAAAATAGCATTTGATTAAACGATGCTCGCAGAAATTGATATTTCTAAGAAAGTGCATAAAAAAACTTTCGGCCTATATTTTTCCCACCGTTTGGCGGACTAAATGCTGGTTCCTTCATATGGATGAAAAGGTATGGTCGGTTGCTGCAGGCTTTGTAGCTTCATATGGAAAATGTGAAAAACAACAACAGGAATAAAAGCAGTGCCCATTATTTCCAATATCAACTCCGTTGCTGTCAATCGCTAACCCGATTACTAATTAATATAATCAACTAGTGGCTCCTGCAATCACGATCTAATGAATCTTTGCCGTGTCGATTGAATCGTGTAGTATCTGCCTATAGCTTCAGCTTTGCTCGTTGGGGGTTTGACGATGACAACCTTAACATTGAGCCAAGGTACTTGTGGTTTTTGTCATCGCTTTCATTTCAAGAGAAGCTCACGGACAGCTTCTCGATCACTTTATTCTCTATCGTTTTCTTAAATTTTGTCTCTCTGGCACAGCTGGACGGAACTCACAGCAGTTCTTGACTTCCGTTGTCTGCGCCGGAGTGGCTGCTGGAGTAATGGCAATGGTCAAAGTAAACGGGAGAGAATTCTGTTCTAGACCTCGCTTGTGCGGGCTATTGTAAGTCCTACGCTGTCTCACACGGATTAGAAGAATTGTACAGCGCCGTAACTTAGGATTTGCTTGCTCATTATCATCATACTTGCCTCTCAATATAAATTGACAATTCCACCATCCCATAGATCGAAGTCTTAGAACGATTATTTTACCTCGTACGGCTGCGGCAACGGTCGACAGCACGGTCTTAGAAACCAAGTGTGCTTGCTTTCATCTGTTGAATCGTTTGAGGTCTCTAGATGAGGTTGCCTCGTAAGCTCCTTGCCTACCGAGTTACAAGTATGCATCTGTTTCAACACGCTCGTCTCCGTTAGGAACAACTTGGGCTGTGTTGTTCGTCGGAAACCCGTCGAGTATCGTCTTTATAAGATCGCAATTGAAAAAGCACAGAGCACTTTTGCCTCTTTAAGTATCTCCCGAACTTTTGTCGGCCTTGTTAAAGTGTCGGTTTTGCTGTTGCACACAAAGCAACGCACCAGCTCGATAGTCAGTTTGGCGTTTTATCAGGATAGGGACACATGCCCTTCATCAATCTGTTCATGTTGCATGTCGGCCACGTGTCGGTCCCTAGGACTTGACTAGAAAGTATCCGACCCAGCCTTTACCTTGGCTCGTCCTTTTTGGGTTTCAACCACGGCCACCCTCCACGCAGGGATTCCTCTACCTAACGTGCTCGAAATCACAGTAATGAATGGTACTCCGAATTACAAAGATTATCGGACGCCGACAGATTGAGAAAAACAAATTGCACCGAAGCCTCTCTCATCTTCAATTCTCTCCCTCCGCCACATATTCTCTCTTTCCACTTGTCGAATAACACCACAGACCACCACCGGTCACCTCGCGCCGCCCGCTTTCTCTGAATTCGCTCGCAAGTGAGCCGTCGTGTGGTCACCGTCTATAGTATATGTTCTTTGTCCGCTGTGACCTGACAGATCAGAGCGAGAGCAGACTCTAACGCGATAAACCTACCTTCCTTTGCAAGGTTTCTATTTCAGCTCTTCCTTTCCCGCTAAGAAAAAGAGAGATCCCTTCAGCCTCTTCTCCACCTCGCTTCTATAAATCCTCCCATCGCCCCTCTTCTCAGATCGACACCATTCCTTTGGCCCTCTCAAGAACTAGGCAAGACCTAGAAAGAAGAAAAGATCTCTCTCAATATCTTTCTATCTGTGTGTGTGTCTCTCTCTCTCTCTCAGTGTTTATGTACCCCTCTGGGTCAAGAAGGAACCACACCAATGAAGACCCCAAATCTCTATCCTTCGAGTCCTTTCTTGAAGCTTGGTTGATCCGTCAAAAACGCTACCTGGAAGAGCTCCTCTCGGCTCAACACAGCTCCTGCGAAGTGCGCCAAGACGATCATCTCGAGCTGATCCACCGGGTCCTCTACCATTATCAGCAGTATTACGAGGAGAAGTCGAGGGTTGCGAACTGGGACGTGTTCCTCGTGTTCTCTCCCCCCTGGCTCACCAACCTCGAGCGCGCCCTCTTGTGGATCGCGGGCTTCAGGCCAACCCTCTTGTTCCGCCTCGTCTCGTCCTCCGTCAATGACATGACCGAGGACCAGAGTCGGAGAATGGATAGGCTGGTCGCGGAGACAAGAATGGAAGAGAAAGCGCTCAACGACGAGCTGGCAAAGATCCAGGAGAGAGTGGGCGCTCCTCCTCTGGCCAATGCGATCAGGCGGTACGGAAGGACGGCTCGGGACGGCGAGAAGGTGGACGGCAGCGGCGACGACTCAGCACTCGGCGGGTTGAGGAAGGCGTTGGAGAAGGTGGTGGCGAATGCGGACATGCTGAGGGCGACCACGGGGGAGAAGGTGGCGTTAGTATTGACCCCTCCTCAGATGGTCAAAGTTTTGGCGGCGGTCGCGCAGCTCCAGCTCAAGGTCAGGGGCTTGGGATTGCAGAGAGATGCTGAGAAAGGGCAAAATGGTGGGAATTGACGTCGTGAGCATGGGAAGCGAGATTGGCTGTGCATCACCGTTCTCTTCTTTTTGTTTTTTCCTAATTCTTGATTTGGGGATGTTAAGTTCTCAAAGATGGTTTGGTTCGGGTGTTTGTTCTCGTCGAATAATTTAGCAAGGATTTTTGTTAACGAATAATCTGGAGTACTTCTTAACTAAAATGTAAGAAAATGGGAATGGTTTTATTTTAATCGCTGATTACACATAATAATTGTGCGGGTTTAGTTGGTCAATCTGCATAGGCAATGAAGAGGGTATCAGTCTATATAGCAATTAGGGAAAGGTGAATCTGTGCAAACCTTCTACGTGCTGTGGAAGTATAGGTCGTTAAAAGATACGACGAGAGCTCCAGTGATGGATAAGTGATGACGCCGTCTCGTGATGAAAAAGATAAAGATGCTCTGAAATGATTGCAGCCCATGAACCAATTCAATGGGCATCCTTTCATATTGAAATCTGGGCTTTTGCCCATCTCTTCCATCCCCACCTCAGGGCACCCTAGGGATGGAGCTGGACTTGGCCCAAGTACTACTGTTTCGGCATGCGTTGCTTCAACAGCAACAAAAGTCTGACCAAAAAAAAAAAAAAAAAAAAACCAGCAACAAAAGAATAGAAAGAACATGGGAATGCATTTCTAGGCCGGATACGTTATTGCTTAACTTAAATACTACATGGGTTCTAATCTTCCCCATGGTAGTGGATGTCTTCCTTTTACACAAACGGTCCTATATGTTAGTTTCTGATCGGACGTGTCTAATTATGTCGCTTGGGTAAATAGGGAAGAAAAATGTATCATCACGCTAGAAGGAAACTAACTGAAAATTGCTTTGCTCCTAGTATATAACCTTTGTCAAGGCCGGAATTAACAAAATCGTAACGCCTATGTATAGACGATAGTTACAGAGAGTATAATGCTTGAGGAGGAAATGTCACTATAACTTGTTTATCATGTGATGTGTTTGTTTAGACGAGCTAATCATTCGACAAATGATTCCCACTTATTTCAACAACCAATTAAGGTTTGTCGGATCACATGACATGTTTTAAGTTTGAATAAGCTCGTTTAATGTTTCTTTGAGTGCTTATTCACGTTCATACGTGCAACAACTTTACATCATGCACACGATTGTGAGGAGTGTGTGAACAAGAAGATTCCTCCATGGTTGGAAACAACTCACCGTCGAGCATTAAAGTGCTGAATATTTACGTATGTCAGCTTTTGTCCTCGTTACATAATGAACTTCGCCACGACGACTCCGAGATCAAATTCATAATTGTTCGATTGAAAAAAATTTGCAGTCATAATTGTTGCAAGAATAATCAAGCAAATTGCTCGAATTCACAGTGTCAGTGTTCCCGATTCTGCTTGCTTGATGTTTGTTTGTGCACGATCCAATCCTTCGGAATCCATCAAAGCTTACATTAAGAAATGGACCTGCACATGAACACGGGTTGGGCCATTCGAGATTTCGATCAAGAATGACTCTCTAAGTTAGTACATAGAGGAGAGTGTGTGATTCAAGTTTCTGAAAGGAAGAAGAGAGGTTAAATCCTAAATATGGAGCTTACTATATATAGCTTGAGTCTCATGTGAATGTTAAAATGGTAAATCGCGTCATCATTTAATGGTTTAAATTTTTAGAATAAAAAAATCTTACAAATTTATCCCTATCTAATGGATTATTGTCGACAGATGGCGGCATGATCTAAACAAGTGACAGCGGGTCACAACAAGTGATGGTCAAACCGATTCGAGGACATGTGGGACCGCCACTACCAGGTTTAAGTGGAGGCTTTTTCAGTGCACCATCCATCGGGTAGGCCAATCTGAAATCATTTGAGAGTCGCTCTTTCTTAGTCAAACCTATCGCGTGGGAGTCACTCATCCCGTGGGGTAATGAGGATATGTGGGGTGCGCTTAGTGGCTACCCCAGTCCTCCATTATTAATATTCACGCTTTCTGTCTCACTTGGTTTATCTCTAGTTTCTTCACAATTTCCTCATGATTATCTCTGTTACATAAACACATGCAAGCAGGATTGTTTTCCAGCTCCAAGAGGTTCGTCACTTCCAATTAAATTAATCTAGATATAAGCTCCTCGGTTGTTAAATCTGAAAAATTTAGTGGGATGATTGTGACTTAAAGTTATTACATGAAGATGAGATTTAATATTTAAATATTATATCAAAATCAGCTTCTATAATATAGGAAAATTGTCTAAAAAGTTTTAAATTTATTGCATTTTTGCCAATTCAGTTCTAAACTTTTTAACTTTGTAAATTGAGTTCTAAACATTTTCACTTCTTGCCAATTCAGTCTATCCGGCCAATTTTAGCCGGAAAATGCTAACATGGATAATTTTTAATAATATTTTAATATTTTTTTGAATTTTTTTATTATTTTATGTTTTTTTCCTTTTTCCTTTTTTTTTCTTTCTTGGCCTTTTCCGGTGGCCGGCCACCGGCCATCGGCCACAGCCAGCCGGCTGGCCTCGCCCGCCACAGGCGAGGCCCGGTCGGGCGAGGAGGAGCCCCGACGAGGGGAGCCCTCGCCCAAGCACGGCCCCCCCAAGGTCGCCTGGGCGAGGCCGACCCTCCCCCAGGCTAGGGCGGCCTTGCTAGGCTGGGCAAGGCTGCCTTGGCCTCGGCGAGGGCCAACCTCCCTAGATCTAGCGAGGCTCGCCCTCGCCCGGATCAAATCTAGCAAGGCCGGCCCTCGCCCCCGGCCGGGCAAGCTTGTGGGCGGTGGTTGATGCCCGCCCAACTAGGGGCGAGGGGGCCGGCCTTACTAGATCCTGGTGCAGGCAAGGGTGGCCTAGCTTGGGGGAGGGTCGGCCTTCCCCGGGCGACCCTGGCTGGGCCGCGCCTAGGCGAGGGCTCCCCTCGCTAGGCCGGGCCTCGCCTGTGGCGAGCGAGGCCAGCCAACTAGCTGTGGCCGGTGGTTGGCCATCACTTGTGGCCAATGATCGGCCACTAGAAAAGGCCAAGAAAAAAAACAGAAAAAAATAATAAAAAATAATAAAAATATTAAAATATTATTTAAAATTGTCCACGTCAACACTGGCGAGTCCTACATGGCACCGTCGGTGTCCACGTCAGCATTTTCCTGCCAAAATTGGCCAAATGGACTAAATCGACAAGAAGTGAAAAGGTTTAGGACTCAATTGGCAAAGTTAAAATTTTTAAGACTGAATTGGCAAAAGTGCAATAGGTTTAGGACTTTTTAGACAATTTTCCCCTATAATGAGCTTTCGGTAAAACTAGTGGACCAGATCTTCAAACATCAATTCCCTATCAATTGTTGAGAGGAACATTGAGTTAGCGGCTGTTTTTTTTTTTGTTTCCTGTTTTTTTTTTTATAACTACGTTCAAATCAATGACTCCACTATTCTCGTAAGACTAATTGGGATTATGACATACCAAACTTGAATGGGCAAATAGAAATTTCTCGATGTCGACTAACCAAGACAAAAGTTATATTACAAAGAGAACGAGATGTACATGCATGAAAAACCTTTAAAACATCACCACGTCAAGCTAGAGACGTAAAATTAGGAAACCAACTTAGACAAGTATCGATGAAAAGTAAGTGACTTTGCAACCTGCAATTTTAGAAACCTCAATAACAAAAGAAATATATCGAATCACGCTGTTGAAAATCAGTTGGCCCCACATCACAAATGGAGACAATAAACTTTCTATCCCCTGTCGGGTGTATCTTATCCATCATGGATTACCCCAAAGCAGCAGCTAGCTACTGCCTACCTCCAAAGGCAAAATATCCATGCCATTCTGAATATAATAGCTTAGAAAACAATAATGAATTTAGGGCTCCACTCTCGTGGGAAGTTACTTGTACTACTTGTCTACGAGCTCCCGACCACTCAATAAACAATGCGCCAACGAAAAGCAAGCAGCTTCGGAAAGAACAGAGAGAGATGATAAACATTACCAATGCATCATAGATGACATAGATATGAACATATAGCTCTAGGGTCTTCTTGTTTGTTGGGTGGTTCCACTTAGAAGGACGGCCGCTTTTGTCAACAAAGATCGGCCAATCACTATATCCACGTGTTTCATAGGGACTTTGGATCTATGTCTCATGCTGATAAAGTTCTCATTGTTTAAATAGGATCGACCACCACTTTCTGGCTACCGAGTTTTTGGACTGTTATGTTCTTACTGAGCCTCATGATCACTAGGAATATTCCGTCGTATGATGACAAAAGTTAGCACGAAAGAACGTCAAAACCTTGAACCGACTCTAACCTCATTGACTCATGCATATGTTTAGCTTCATGCTTATCGATAATGCAAAACTTTATAAAGGAGTATCATCCCTCGTGGATTCGGATCGTAAGTGAAGTCCCTTCCGAAACATAAATCACAAAAATCAAAGGTAGCTGCTGAATTGACTGCCCCTTTTCATTGGTCGATTTCTCACTCAATCTCACTCATATGTCTCTAATGTACCCAAAAAAAAAAAAAAAAAACAGCTTGAGAGAGAGAGAGAGAGGATAGTCGCTTGAGGTCGTGGTTGCCAGTGGCATTGGGTATTGGCCATTTTGATGATGGCGGTGGCTGGCCTTTGCTCTAGAGGTGGCAACACTGCAGGAGAGGGACTAGGTGGAACGGTGTTTTTAAACCCACATAAGACAAGCCGTTTCAACCAATTGGACTGACAATCGAACTAATCAAAAATCGATCAAACTGCACATAGAAAAATGCCTTCACCACTAGTATGGATGTTCATGTGGTGCTAATGGCCATAATTAGTTTGTATTGCATATTTATCAATAAAATTCTTCTGGTGACCAGTTTAAATAAGTTATTGAATCGCTATATAAGACTCAGATGAGTTGAGACACTTGTGAAATTAAAATTAGTTATTTTAAAATAGTCAGAGATCTAAGTTATCACTTGTAAAATCGTAGGACCGAGTTATGTACCGTACAATAAATTTGGAATAATTAGCAACCTTACCCTATAATTTGGGTGTGTTTATATGCTCGGATGCAGTCATCTTGGCTTCAGCTTTTGTGGGCGCATTAGGCCAGGCCTAATCCGAGCTGAACTTATCGATATATCACAGTATTGAATAGGGCGTATCTCTTGCATTTTGTGGAGAATCTCTTTAACATTTTCTTTGTTTGACTCAGAAAGCAATTCAAACAAAAGAAGGGAGCAATTTTCTAGATGTCATTTTCTTTTAGCATTTTTAAGACTACAAGTTCACCTAACAAGAAAACCTCTCTAAAAGCATCTTCACATGTGAACAATGCTGCAAAAACACAACCCAAAATTCTAAATCTTTTACCTAGAAGGCAAATGCAGAGCTTGAACATATTGTTAGTTGGAGCAACATCTTAAGCAAAGACGTAATCCTAAATCCATATTTTTTTATGTAGTCCATGTGTCCTGCTACTATGAGGCAAGTAAACAACATGCACTGGCTTTGACCAAAAAAAAAAAAAAATGCACCGACTGATTGGCGGAATTAAAAAATAATATCTAGGTTTTTGGGCTTCCTTTGGAGTAATATGAGCTTTTTAAATTCCAACAGGCTCAAGTTTTTAGCTTCAAAAGACTATGACAAACATCACAACATAACACAGTTAAGTATATTGAACGTGCAATATCATAAAGATTATAGTCGAATTAAAATATTCAAGATCTAGTAAAGGACAGGCCATCCATGTAAATTTGTGCAATGTGTAGCCTAACTCACTGTGAACATCCACTGGATCTTGAAAAAATATTGGGTAAAACTATTTTGTCATTGAAGTAATGCACCGCTTCACTCATGAATCGTCATGTGCTCAAGTGGGGGTCACTTTTCCTTCTTTTTATTTTTTATTTTTTTCTCTCTCTCTCCTTCGTTACTCACTATATTCTCTCTTTTCTTCGGCTTTCTTTTTGTTTTTTGAGGTCATGAGCGATAATGGATTGCGACAATGGACAGAAGCGTCAACCGGCCGTGGGACGAGCCAGGCTTGCAAGCAACTAGATTTGGTCGGCATTTGGAGACTGAGATGAGCAAGGCCAGATTTGGATGAGTGGCTCGCAAGTGACGCCGACTTTTGTCAATGGCCATCATCGGTGTCGTTTGGCTAGACCTAGTTGGCTCTGTCAATGCCCGCGACTCTACCGATGGCGTCGGTGGGTTTTTCGAGCAAGAGGGATCACAGGCTAATGCCGAAGAACATGGTGTCAAAGTTAGACAACTCCTCAGTGCATCGGAGGGACAAACAAGAGGCGGTAGTGGCTCGAGGGTGACAATGGAGAGGGAGGAGTTGGAGGCATTGTATGCGTAGTGGAGGTATGCGCTGCGCTGGAGGAGGTTGGTGCATTTGGCGTATAGCTTTCTGGCGAATTTCTGCGACGTGCAGGCGAGGGAGAGGGGCCAGAGAGAGAAGGGGAGAGAGAGAGAGAGAGAGAAGCAATAGGGAAAGGAAGAAAGAGGGAGACGCCATTGTTGTTGCGGGGATCGAGTTTGGAGAGAGGGTAACGGTGGAGAGAGATTAAGAGAAAAAAATCTGACAAGTGTGCCCATTATTAATACGTGGTGATCAATGAGTGGTATATTACCTACATAGCAAAACAAATCTACTCAATATTTTTTTCGATGATATCTAGTCTCATCATACTTTTACAAATACTTTTAAGATACATAATGCAAGATAAGCACACAATTTCAGCTGATTCAGCTCCCCAATTTTCTGTTTAGCCTTCGTGATGGATTTGAAAGAATGACTCCACTGAGGCTGATATATTAAAGTTGAAAGATAGTGAAAACGAATAGTTTGGTGGGCTAGAGAAGACACTTCACCACATTTCCGACTAAAGTAACCGATGGATTGCAATGTCGGCAAATTTCTTTGTCGGACCTAGATGCATTAATGTTATCAGAGCATCAGTTACTATTTTAAGTATAGACAACAGCACGTGTTGGAACATTGTCAAATTTGTTCTCATCGCAGATAGCTGAGCTTTAATTGGAGTGATCCTATGGATTCATGCAAATTGCTATGTCAAGGGAATCCACAACATGTATGGCCTCTAAAATAACTTTCGAGTGTGAGAGATGTTTTTCTTTTAAATTAACTCTCACCTCTCCATCTATCTCTGAGATGTCTGGTTATCGTCACTAAATTAAGTATTGACCAACTAATTCTTTACGCTCCTCATAGTAACTTATGCTCATCACATGAATTTTCGCCATTCCAATGCATTAATGATGATAAAATATATAAATATTAAACTACACATTCATCTAATTGTTTAAACTTTTAAAATACTTGACAGTAATCTATCAAATCTCACACACTATTAGAGTATGAGGTTCCAAATTCAAATATATCCATATCCCATTTGCCTCCCCAATTTAATGTGTCCACACTTAATATTAGGCAAAAATATCAGGCTAAGCGTAAGGATGAGTAATAGAATATTTATATATTAAATCACATCTAACAGTCTATGCATATTATAAAGTTGAAAGATAATAAAAAAATTATAACATTTATCCCATGGTGACTGACTTAGATTTATGGACATAGAAGTCATGTTCCTCAGAAATGATAAATTATTCCCCAATTTAAAACCAAATTGGCAGATTTCTATCGTTTCGTGAAACAAAAAAACATACAGACTCTTTTTTGCGATGGTACATAAACTTCAACAAGTATTGGTGAGCGTTAAGAAATTGTTCGTAGGAAAAATAACTGATGATCTTTTTTTCAAGTAACTTGTTAGTAATTTATCAACAATTTTTATAGTTTAAAATTAGCAATTTTTTGTACTAACTAATTACTAACTTTGGTTTGCATAACTTACCAATATCTTAAATTTACTAATTCTTATATGGGGATCAACCTAAGTTACCAACTTTTATCAAGTTAAATTACCATGTAGTTTTGTATTATCGACTATCTTTTGAGTGATCAACATCTAGGTTTTGTTTGTTTCACAAAAATTGAAATCGATTTGGAAAATATTTCCTAAAAATGATTGTTTCTATTGCCCTAAATAACCAGTTAATTGAAAATGTTTTCATTATTGACAACAATTTATATCAAAATATTTTTTGTGGATAATAAAAAATCTTTCATTTATTCATTTTTGTAAGCAAGATAAGCAATCATTTTTAGGAAAATATTTTTTAAATAATTCATTTTTGTGAAACAAACAAACAAAGCCTTAAGTCGCGTAGTTACAAACAAACAACGCTCGTCATAGTATTTGGCCATTTGCACTTTCTCGGGTTACTGTTCATCCTTCTCTTTCAAAGCTTGGGTGCACAATTAGGGTGCGCATGGTAAAATTTCTGTTTCTCAATTTTCTATTTTCTCGTTTAGAACAGGTTTGGAGCAAACAGTTTGGTAACGCAAATTGATTTTCTCATTTCAAACAGATTGTTTCGAGGGTAAATTGTTTTGGAGGAGAAATCGGAAGCTAAAAATTTTAGCTTCTCTATTTCAAGTAGAAATAGAAATTATTTCTCGGACCCAACCCGCGGATCCGGCCGGGTCGGTTTTATTTTGTTATTTTAATATAAAATAATATTCTAATAAATAAAAAATAAATATTTTATATCAAAAAATCAGAAATGTTTTATTTTCAAAAAAATATTTAAAAAAATGTTTAAAAAAGGTTTTATTTTCCAAAAGATCGAGAAAAATAAAAAATAATTTATTTTCCAAAAATATTAAAAAATATTTTATTTTCACAAAAAATCAAAAAATCAAAAATATTTCATATTTTCAAAAATGCCAAAAATCCAAAAAAAGCCAAAAATTCATGAAAAAGCCAAAAAATTCAGAAAAAGCCAAAAAGACTTGTATTTTTCCAAAAATACCAAAAAAGGTAAAAAAAAATCCCTTTTATATCCAAAAATTAGAAAAATACTCAAAAATGATTTTCCTCCCAAAAATGCATGAAAAATCCCTCAAAAATACATTATTGTAGGCAAATACTATGTCATGGATTCTGGTTATGCAACTCCGGGATTTTTAACTCCTTTTAGAGGTGACCGGTATCATTTAAATGAGCATAGGGGTAGAGCGAGACGGCCAACAATTGCAAGAGAATTGTTCAACTATAGGCATTTTTCTTTAAGGAATGTCATTGAAAGATCATTTGGGGCATTGAAGAATCGCTTTTTCATTTTGAGGCACATGCCCTCATTTGCACTTCGAAAGCAAGCACATATCGTAATTGCATGTTGTGCCATCCATAATTACATCCGTGATCAAGATAAGATGGATATGAACTTTTCCTTATATGGAGATCCGATGTACTTGGCTGAACCTACGCAGGATGACCTTGCAAACATTCAGTTGACCGAGGAGGGAAACCAAATAAATACGCTTAGGAAAACCATTGTCAATAAAATGGCAAGGGATAATAATATGCCGGAAATTCCATGAAATTGTATTTTCAACTTTTGTAATGCATTAGTGTTATTTCGACTATTATTTTGTATTTGAGGATTTCCTATGTTGTTATCTAATCAATTTCTATTTCTAGCACAATTTCCATTTTATTAATTTCAAATCTCTCGCAAATTGCGCCTACCTCCATGTCAACTAGTACCTACCATAAAATCACTTCGTGGTCTCAAAAGAATGCAAAAAAATGTAGTGACTTAAACCCGAATCTTGAATGAGGAGAATAAATACATTAACTATTTGCATATTAGCATTTGAAACTACCAAATCTTTTATAGTTTGCATATTAGCATTTTTATACTAATTACTAGCTTTTATTTACATAAATTGCTAATGTTTTGAAGTTCTTAACTACTCTATCGAATTACCAATATAAATTAAAGTGATTTACCAACTTTTATCAAATTAAATTACCATCACAAGCACCAAGAAGAGTGAGGTAAAAGGATGGGGACAACATGATTCATAGAAATAGAAATTTTTCTGTTATCAAACGGATTTGTTTCAGAAATAGAAATTTTGAGTCGTTATCAAACGGGTTTCTTTGCTCGAAACTTGTCCGGGGAATAGAAATTGAGAAATTGATTTCTGGGCAGAAATCAATTTATGTTTCAGAAATTTTACCATGCGCACCCTTAATATTCATTTGCTGCAGGATTTGCTGATTCCAAGCGATTCGATCGTCCGTTGGCGCTGTCCTTTGGAGGCCGACACGTTCTGAGCTATTCTACCTCTTCACCGAAGCTTTTCCCTTGGTACGCCCCCTTCGAACACCAATGTTCCTTTTCGCTTAGGGTTTTGTGGGTATCTCCATGGATTCTTCCACAAAGAACCCGGCCCCTTCATCTGGTGCAAGCGAAGGCTAGAAGGGCAAGGTCCATCAAGTTGTTGAGGCTAGTAGAGGACAAAGCCGGAGTAGGCCCTCCACTTTGGTTCCTCAAGCCCCTTCGTCTGCTGTGGAGGTAGGCCAGGCGAGTTCTCCCAAGGTTCCTTTGTTTGCTGCAAGTGAAGGCCCGTTTGCTATGGATGAAGGCCAGGTGGGCGCTATCCAAGCTCCTCAAGGTGTTGATACTCGATGAGGTCGTAGCCGAGTTAATCCGCCCTCCAATCATTCCCATACCCAAGGTCAACAAGCAAGGGGCTCTAAACCACCCCCCAATTGCTCTTGGGAAAATATTGCCAAATCAGCCATGAAAGGTTACAATCTTTCTTTCATACCCTCTACTGTTGTTGATGACAAAGTTGTGATAAACCTTTCTGAGGGAATCCTTGAAGCAACAGACCCGAAATGGCATGAATGCCTAGTCGAGTACTATGTGGATAAAAAGCTCCCGTTCAAGCTTACCGAAGTTGCTCTGAAGCATGCTTGGGGAGCTAAACTTGCTGAAGTCTTGGTGAACGATGAAGGATTTTATTTCTTCCATGTTCCTGACACGGAATTTTGAAGGAAAATATTGGATGATGGGCCTTTGACAGTGGCCAAGGTCCCTTTAATTTTGCAACAATGGCATCCGTTACTGGAGTTGAAGAAGGATCGCCAAGCTTCTGTCCTCGTCTGGGTCAAGCTTAAGAATTTCCCCAATACCTTATGGTCAGCTCCAGGGATCAATGTGATGGCAAGCGCCATCGGGAAGCCGCTCTATGTTGATCACAGAATGAAACAAATGAAAATGATCTCTTTTGTTAGAGTATGCGTGGAAATATCCGCCAAACAACCTTGTTGTGACTTAGTGGATCTTATTCTTAATGGGGAAACTCGCTCGGTGGCTGTGGAATACGAATGGAGGCCAATATTATGCCCAAGTTGTGGCACTTTCGGCCACAAATGCCCGCTCAAGTAAGCCCCTCTAGTTTAGCCAAGATGTCTCAGATAGCGTTAGTCCCTACTGCTCCCCCCTCTTAAAGCCTTGTTCCTGCCCATATTCCAGGGTCGGTCCTGATTGCAGGTGCCTTTGTGGAAGGTTGGGAATAGGCTCGGTATAAAAAAAGAAGAAGCAGGCTTACAAACCAAAGGAAACATATCCCTCCCCTTCTATGAAAACTGGTGAAGTTGCTCCTAGTGCTATGCTGCCTTCTGCTTCTAGGATGGAACAGAAGAAACAAATGCTATCTCAGCAAAGTGTTGGCTTGGCTCCATCCTCTCCCGCTGGTACTGCTCGTCTTTTGGACCCTAACTCCTTGGTCCCTTCATCTAGCTCGAATGTAGATATAGATGATGATGCAAGTAATTTAAGTAGCTCAAACGAGGAGGACCGTATGTTGGAAAGCTCCTTTGCTCCTCAAGATGTCACGTCGAAGGATATTAAGCTTGCTGCTCCAAAGCCTGCTTCCCAGTAGGTCAAGCCACTGCAGGATCCTGACCTAGATCCAGCTCCCTCTGCTCCTATGTCTTCTACTCAGCCCAAGCCGGTGGCCAATCGGCAGCGTGTGGGCAAACGGCGGTGATGTTCTTGCCTCTCTATCTAGTTTTATATTTATGAATATAGGTGTATGGAATATTAGGGATCTTGTAAATCCCATTAGGCAAGCATAAGTTAGAAACTTTATTAGCTCTAATAATATATGTTGTGTTGGACTTTTAGAGACCAAAGTTCCAGAGTCCTGTTTCCCCTCCATCTCTTCGGGACTCATGTCAAGCTGGAAATGGTGTTCTAACTATGATTATTCCCCTAAAGGGAGAATTTGACTTGGATGGAATCCTTTCTTTGTGGAGTTTGTTGAGTCTTCTTCTAATGCCCAAGCAATCCATGACAAGCTCATGTCCCTTGATAGATGAATTGAATTTTGCCTCTCGGTAATATATGCAGAGCTCACCTTCATTTCTCAGTGGCCATTATAGGAGGAACTTACTCTTCTCAACACTAGCCTTTTGGATTTTCCTTGGCTATTGGCGGGGGATTTCAATGCCATTCGAGACCCGTCGGATCGAATAGGTAACTTGGACACTTGGCTCCCCTCTTATGAAGAGTTTGGACATTGCCTAGCCCAGGCAGAATTAGAAGACCTAAGATACGTTGGCTATCGCTTCACTTGGTCTACTTCTTTGGATGCCAAACAAAGACTGATGAAGATTGATAGGGTACTGGTAAATACAAAATGGTGCCACAACTTCTCTTTCTCGAAAGCCTCCTTCCTTGCCCCGGGCAATCCGACCATACTCCAATGGTTGTTAAAGTTTTGGCTGCTACTACTTACAGAAAACCTTTCAAGTTTTTTAACTTCTGGATGAAGCACCCAGATTTTCACACAATACATTTTCAAGTGTGGGAAAATTCGATAGTTGGAACTCCCAGACTATCTTATAAACTAAAGGCCCTCAAGCACTGCCTCAAGCAGCTCAACAGGGAGTCCTTCTCGAATATATCGATCAGAATAGCAATTGCTAGGAATGCTCTCTGGTGCACTCAGGATGCCCTTCAGCAAGACCCGAGTAATCTGTGGCTTGCGGAACTAGAGAGGGATCACTTTCGAACATTCTCGGATCTCCGTCTACAGGAGGTAGGGGTGAGCGGGTCCAGGGTGGGTAGGGTCTAGACCTGGACCCTGTTCCCTACCCTATTATAACCGGTTCTCCTTTTTTAGACCCTGTTCCCTACCCTGTTTTCATTGGACCCTGTTCCCGGCCCACCCTATTTTTCCGGTCCGGGAATAGGGTTGACCCTGTTTATATTAGCCAGTATTACAGGTAGAGTGGCATAAAAAGAGTTTTTCTTCAGCCTTTTCCTTTTCCTCCTCAATTATCAAATTCTCAGGGTGTCTCTCAATGGATCATCATCCTCATAATCCAAAATCAAGAACTAAGATACTTCTAACCAATACAAACTTACAAGGGGAATTGTCCCAAGGTATGCGAAGGCTCAAAATGAAATATTTGCGAGATGGAAAGATGAAAACTTTTCGATATCCTAGGCAAAAAAACTATTTCTTTCCAATGCATCACAAAAAAAAAAAAAAAAAAATCAAATCTTTGCGGTGTAAAAGAACAACGGTGAACAATGCCACTATAAAAGGGCAGAACACGAGACAATACCATTATAAAAAGAGCGAGAACACGAAAGGGCGGGACATAATGCCTACCCCGAGAAGCAACACTTGACAATCTTGAGACTTTATATAAAATTCAATCTCATGCCAACTTCAAGACCCAGAAAAAGAGACTCCAAAAGTAGAACCATCTCTATAATTCTATAATTATTAATCAAGTATACTGAGCAATTGAAAACAGAGATCCCAACCTTTAGTGCTCCGCTTAAAATTGCACAAAAGGCACTTGGCAAACTTGACCGAACTTAGCGTAAGCATCGTCCCACAGAAGTCGCAAAACAAGAAATCACGATCTCGGGAACGCGCCATGAGTTAGCCTGCAGAGGACAACTCAAAATCAGATTTTTTTCCCCTCCTCTGTTTCCCTTACAAAGGGCCGAAAGCACACAAATTCATACAAGGGTGTCGCCTGCAAAGAACCATTCTAGAAAAAATCGAAATGTCTACAAGCTACTCTACTTCTTAGAACCCAACCCATTCGATAGCTTCCAAGGGAAGACAAGACTCACCCCAGCATCGACGTTGAATCAGCGAGCCAGGCGTGGGCGTCGGAGCAGATCTGTTGGGCGTCGAGCAGAGGAGGACCCAGTAGCAGGGAGGTGGTGGTGCAGGGGGCTCGGACGAACGGGCTGAGGACGGAATCGCGGCAGGAATGGCGGCTTTTGGCTTCTGGTCACAGCGGCGGTGGCACCCAGAGGTGGTGAGTGAACCAGCAGACGTCGGCAACGGGGCTCGGGCGAATCAGCGAGGCAGCGGCAGCTTCGCGAAGGGGGGGCGGCGGTAGATCGGCAGCAGGGGAGCTTGGGAAACAGCGCGCGGTGAGATCTGCGGGTCAGGGGCGTCGGCGAGGCAACAGCAGCAGGTGGAACGGCGAGATCGAACGGAGGCAGCGTCGGCGCTCGGGTGCGAGCTTGGCGGGGGTCAGCAGCTTCGCGATTTCAGGAGGGGAACGGCGGCGGTGGTGCGAGCGCAAGGGGTGCGAAGAGAGCGGTAGAGGCGGCGTTGGCTTCGCGATTTCGAGAGAGGAGCTCAGGGAAGTCTCTGGTTCTCTGCGTCTGCGGGTAAAGATAGAAAGTAAGAATAAAATTAGGGTTTTTGGATGGCATAAAAACCGGTTCTCCAACCGGTTCCCAAACCGGTCCGGTCGATCCAGTTCCCAGGTGGGTAATCCCTCGAACCGGATCCCGGACCGGTTTAAACAGGGTCTGAGTTTTGGGAACCGGTTCCTGGACCGGTTTTAACCGAAACCGGTTCCCGACCCTGTCTTCCAGGTGGGCCGGACCGGGAACCGGGTAAATCCGGTCCAATTGCACACCCCTAACAGGAGGAATCCTTTTATAGACAGAAATCTAGGATTAGGTGGATAAAGGAAGGTGATCATAACAATAAGTTTTTTTTATCACTCTGTCAACAGAAGGCATCTGAGAAATAAAGTTCTATCAGTTGCGGATACTTAGGGTAATATTGTGACTGGTCCTGGTGGGGTACAGCAGCTTATTGTTTCTCACTTTCAGGAACTCCTGGCACCAATAGACACTCCATCCAAGCCAACCCTGCAAGAGATCTAGGTGGTTCTTTGGCACTCCCTCAACCCGGAACAGGTTCGTAGCCTATCTCATCCTGTGACGGATATGAAAATTCATGATACATTGTTCTCTTTAGCTAGGGGCAAAGCTCTTGGACTGGATGGGTTCAATGTTGAATTTTTTTAAAAACAACTAGGACGTTGTAGGTCCTTCGATTATTGAAGCGGTCAAGGACTTCTTTATCTCTGGGAACTTGTTGCGTGAGATAAACAATACAATTTTAGCCTTGGTGCCTAAAATTTCTAATGTGTCCACAGTCTCCAATTATAGACCCATTACTTGTTATAATACAATTTACAAATGCATCACGAAGATTATAGCTAATTGCATGGCGGCTGTTCTTTGCTCCATCATTAGTCTACCTTAGAATGCATTTGTCAAAGGCCGGAGAATCAGTGGCAACATCTTGCTGGCTCAAGAATTATTCAGTGGATTCCATCTTGATCCTTACTTGCCAAAATGTGCTATTAAGGTAGATTTTCAGAAGGCGTATGATACCATTGATTGGGATTTCTTAGAATTAACTCTCCTTGCGTTTGGCTTTCCTAATCACTTGGTTGGGCTCATCATAACTTGCGTTCGTTCCCCAAAATTCTCCATTTCCATCAATGGGGAGCTTCACAGCTTCTTCTCTAGTGGCCGTGGATTATGCCAAGGGGACCTCGTGTCCCCTTACCTCTTCACTTTAGCCATTGAGGTATTTTCTGGGATCCTACTTCTGAAATCTAGACAACTGGGCTTCAAGTTCTTCTGGAGGTGCAAATTAACTTGCCTTTCACATCTTTTCTTTACAGATAATGTCTTCCTCTTTAGTGAAGCAAATATAGCCTTTATTTCTCTCCTTAAGGATGGGCTGGATATCTTCTCTTCTTGGGGCGGTCTGAAACCCAATATGAGTAAGAGTGAAGTCTTTCTAGCGGGAGGGTCCAAGATTTCTCAGAATCAAGTTCTTCAAGTTCTCGGCTTCCAGGAGGGCAAGTTGCTGGTTTGGTATCTTGGTGTCCCCATCATCTCTTCGCGACTTGGCAAGTCTGATTGCAATGCCCTTGTCAACCTCATTATAGCAAGAGTGCAATCTTGGGTACAACGTTTCCTCTCTTTTGTGAGCCGCCTATAGCTTATTAGGTCAGTCCTCCACTTTATACAAGTCTTTTGGGCTAGTATCTTCATGTTACCTAGAGCTGTACTGGACTGTATTGAGCAAATCTTCAGAAAATTTCTATGGAAAGGCCCAGGCCTTGGTAGTGGGGGTACAAAAATAGCCTGAGAAGAGGTATGCCTTCCAAAAAAAGGACGACTTGGAATTTGTACTCTTCGTGAATGCAACACGGCTACTATGCTTAAACACATTTGGATTCTTTTTACGGACAAGGAATCCCTTTGGTGTAAGTAAATCAATTCTACTTACTTAAAAATGAAGAATTTCTAGATAATTCCTAAGCCCACATTTTGCTCCTGCGCTTAGAGGAAACTTCTTGCTCTAAGGAAGGATTTCCAGCGTTTTTTTAAGTGGCGAGTGGAAGATGGCCGTTCGATATCCCTATGGTTTGATCCTTGGCACCCTTGGGGACCCCTCAACTTGTTCTTCACGGACACTTACATTTATCGATTAGATTTATCCAGGCAGGCTACGGTTGTGGATTTTTTTTCCTCACCGGGCCAAGCTACCAAGATCATCCTAGAGGCGTGGATGCATCATCTCCCTATTCTTTCGCAAAACCTTGATTGGTTTATTTGGCTGGAGAATACCTCAGGTATTTTTTCGATTGCATCGGCCTGGGAAGCCATTCGACCGAAGCGAAATTTCATCCCTTAGTTCTCTTTTGTTTGGAACAAAACTCTTACCCCCGCAGTACCAGTTCCATCTTTGGCTCATCACTAGGAATCGGCTACCTACTCATGTTCTTTTACTATCCTACAGTAGGATTGTGGATGGTTCTTGTGTCTTTTGTAATTCAAGACCGAATTCTATCGATCATCTTTTCTTTGGTTGTCGAATTACTGCTAGACTTGCTTCGTTTTTGGGTAGCGAAATGCAATGTTATTTGGCAAAATAGGCTGTGGCAAGACACTATACTTTGGGCCCCAGGTTATCTCTTTGGTGATGATTTTACTCAATGTATTGCGAGGTATTCTTTTGTTGCTTTGTGCCACATAATTTGGAAGATGAAGAACAACATCTTATTCCGAGGCAAAGTTCTTTTTGTGCCTGCATTGAAAAATCATCTCATTAAAGTCGTAAGGGACAAGGCTATCACCTTCAACTAAGTTGCGGATACTCCAAGGAATAGAAGAACTCAGCAAAGTTGGGGGCTAGACCCAACCATTTTCTCTCCGTAGGTGTTTTAAGCCTTTCCCGTATCTTTTCTTGAGGGTTGCCGCTGTTTTGGCTTCCCTTTTATTTTTTGAACCTCGGCACCCTTCCACTCCTTGTGACTTGTTGTCACCGTGAGAGCAAGTTTTTGGTGCCAAGGTTGCCCTGCTGTGTAGCTTCTTTTGGTTAAAAGTCAATACATAATATCTTACCTTACCAAAAAAAAACAAACAAAGCCTTAATTGTTTTTTTCAATTACTAACTTTTCTATTGAGTTACCAACTATTACTTGTCTAGCTTAGCAACCCCTTAAATTTGTCAAAGTTCTCTAAGTTGTTACCAACCTAAATTAATTTGACTCGCCAATTTTTCTTCCACTAGATTACCACCTATTATCGTGTTACCAACTCTCATTTAAGTTATTTTTCGACTTTTATTTGTATTATTCTTGATTTGCCGAAATTTTCATATGTTTTACAGACTTTTATTTTCATCTTAAGCATCCCCTTAGATCCAAAGTGTGTTTTTAGAGGGCACAAAGTGTGTTTTTAGAGGGCACCGATCATAATTAGAGTAACTTGTCAACTTTTCTCTCATTGAACTTATTAACGAAGTTTATTGAATTTGACCAATTTCTCTTATATTTTGCCAAATTTTTATCTTTCTTAGTTACTGCTTTATGCATTAATTCTTATATAAAATTGCTCCCTCTAATTTAAGTGACTTATCAACTTTTTTCTGATATCTTCTAAATAAAGGGGAGGGAATGGGTGATCATCATTAGTAACCCTTTGTAGGCATTGCCATTCCACACCCGTCATGGAATGTTCCATTTGAACCATAACTACTTCACATTACTTGCAATCCCAAATTCCAACGGTGACAAGCCCATCACTAAAACCCCACCAAGATTTAAAGTCAGAAAGTCTTTCCATGCGAGATAATTCATAATTACGCTACACAACAAGAGTTGCTCGATGTTCACTCATAAACGTGAATTACACACATTACCTTGTGGAAGACAAGCGGCCCTTTTATCACTAGATTAACCACCTTGGTAGTTTCTCTTAATTGAGATATCAACTAGTTAATAATTATCATCTCTCATTTGAGTTAGTTACGAACATTCATTTCATGTTTTTTTTTTTTTTTTTTTTTGTTTTTTTTTTTTAACTTTTATATTAGGTTACTTTATGGGGAGTAAAATTGGTGAGTCATTAAATAAAGGTTGTTAATTTTCTATAATACTTGTTAAATTTAAGGTGTTTGTAAGAAATTTAAAAAGAGAAGGTTTTTTTTTTTTTTTTCATTGTTAGAGATAAGAGATTCTAGTAATTTTAATATGACAAATAAACAATGGCAAATAACTCAAATAGGAGTTAGTAACATAAAATTAATTGATAATTTAATTGTAGAAAACGTAGATAATTAAAGCAAAGAAAAGTGGTAAGTTAATAAAAAGGATAGTTGGTAAATGAAATCAACCAAAATAAACGGCGGTAAACAATTGAAATGAGAGTTGATAACCCAAAATTTGTTGGTAACTTAATCTGAGAGATGTTTATGAGTCACATTAAAAAGGTTGGTAGGTTCATTTACTAATCTATAATAATAAGGCATTGCAAAGAAAGGTAAATAAAAGCTGGTAAAAAATAGGAGAATCTTTTTTGTTAGAGATTAGACTAATTGGTACAATAAAAATAAAACACCACATACACATTGGTGACTTCAACACTAAGAGTTGGTAAAGAAAAATTAATCGGTATCTTGATTGAAGAAAAGTTTATAATTACTAAAATTAAAGTTGGTAATTTTAAATAGTTGGTAAGAAACATAAATAAAAGTTGTAACTCAATAGAAGAGTTATTAAATTTAAAAAGAAATAAACAAATCAAGTAAATAGCTCAAATGAGATTTGGTAATCCAAAACTAATTAGTAATTTAATCATACAAAAGTTTGTAAGTCACGCAAATAAAGGCTAACAATTTTATATAATAGTTGGTAGATTTGAAATTCCTTTAATAGAGGCAAACAAAAAGTGGTAAATGATAATAAAAGTTGATAAATTGAAAAAAAAAAAAAAAAACAATGGTAACTTAAGGAGAGTTGGCAATGCAAAACTAGTTAATGACTTAAAAAGAAAATTAGTAAATCACTGAAATAAGAATTGGTAAATTTATAGAAGAGTTGAGAAATTTATGACACTGGTAAGAAAGACAAGTAAAAGTTAGTAAATGATAAAAATAAATCGATAACTAGTAAATTGTCAAAAAGAGTTCTTTTCATGAAATTTAGGTGTCAATAAGGGCGCTCTTGCTAACTATTTCGTTCCCGTGAACAATTTTTACTTAGAAAAAAAAAAATTGTTCTGTTCCCGAGAATAATTTCTAAGTTTTTAAAAGCATTTGTAATTGTCCAAAATTTATATTCTTGAGATAAAAATATATTTGGTAGAATTCTTAATTTTTTTTGTTTCTTTTAATTTGTAAATACTTTTATTATTTTTTTTTCTTTTTCATTTTCCTTTTCTCTTCTTAATCCTCCTTCTTTGTGGCTAGCGACCAGTTGGACGAGGTCTAGCGAGCTTGCTGGAGTCTCACCAGTGGCTAGGCGAGCCTTGTGATGGCCTAGGAAGGCCTAGCCTCGCGCTGACTAGCAAGGACGAGCCTCATCATGGTTGGGTGAGGCTCGATCTTGCCTTGGCTGGGTGAGGTCGCCAGACATGACCGAGGTTGGCAACCAGCCAAAAGTAAGAAGAAGAAAAGGAAATAGAAGAGAAAAGAAGAGAAAAGAAAAAAAAAATTAAACTTGATTCTATGAATTGTTCTTGGGAATAAGAAGCAATTGTGTTATGCTTTTTGATTATGTTCCCTTTTTTATTCTGTTCCAAATCTATTCTTGGGAACAAAAAAAAAAAATAGATTTTTGTTATTCTCAGACAGATTTTTATTCTTTTTTTGTTTTCGAAAATAATAGAATTAGTTATTCTCAAGAGTGTTACCAAACAGGCCCTAAGTCACCTATGAGCCATCAAGAAATGAGATGGCTGGTAACGTTTTCCACCAACAATTCTTTTATAAACTTATCGACTATTTCAGGAATCTATTAGCACTAAAAGAAGAGAATCCAATTTTATTGGAAACGAAATAGTTGAATTGTCCCTAAACTCGAGGAGAAGAGCCGACTTGCAGTTATTGTTAGCTTCATTATTGCGTTTAATGGTGACCCAAAAATTGTATAGGTGATCCTCCTCATACAATTCGCAATGACGCTCTTAACGGGTTAGTTTGAAATCTTTTTTTTTTTTTTGTGGGGGGGGGAGGGGGTCATGGCTGAGTCAGGAAATGAGTATATTAGATTGGACAAAACCTGCTCTATTAATATGATTAAAATTAGCATTCTTCCTAAATAGTTAGGTTTAGTATACCCTAGAAATGAAATATTGCCAACTCAACCAAGTCGCAAGCACTTTACCAAAAAAAACAAAACCAAGTCGCAAGCAATTCAGTCTCTTTCTCTCGATTTATGGCCACGTGATACAAACGATAGGCATGGCCCTTATAAAAATGGGAATCCTGTCATGTCGGCTGATGCGCCCATCCTTCGCATCCTTTTAAACAACGCTTTCCAGCTGCTCAGTCGACATGCCATCGATTGAGCACCGAGCCTCGGTTTTGCTAATGAAGGAAGACGGTGACTGCACCGGCATGGGACCATGCCGTCCCACCACATTAAAAAAGGGAAAGAGGAGTTGAGTGACCATTCCCCCAACCAAGCACACACCGAGCTGACGCAAGCCAGCGTTGATTTCCCCACATTCTCTTTCTTTCCCCCTCAGGGCATTAACAATCTGCACGTGTTGCAAACGTCCCGTCAAGGCTTGTGCTAACGCGAGGGTCTGCAAGAGTGGGCCGCCGTCGTGGTCGATTTTAAGCCATTGGTTAATCATATAATGTCACTGGGGGGGGGGCAAGACAAGCTAATGTAGCCTTGCCAAACCTTAGTGTAGCCTTTTCTTTGGGTGAGAGCGGCGTTGCCTCTTATATTTTCATGTTTTTCGCTAATTCGAGTGGTGTTGTAAAAGTAAGTAATTGAATAACAAAATAAATAATAAATTTAATATTGGATTTACGTCGTTGGATTTGCTCCAATAAAAGATCAACATAAAATTTTCCAAAACTATATATCATTCAAACATTTTTAGTAATTTTTAGTTCTAATCTCTTGAGAAATCTATTCGAATTAGAAATCCAACCATAACTAGAAACTACTCTATTCAGAAAGCTATTCAATTTTTTTTTTATCAAAAAAAGCTATTCAAATTAAAAAATCCTATTTAGATCGGATTTCTTTCACAGTGAAATATATTATCAACGGATGTTATTATTTAGAGTGGAGGCAGAATTGAAACTATCTTATAATGTTCATTAAGAGTGAACTTATCAATATTCGTGCTTTAAAAGTTTCGTTATCTTCATTGGTAGGATTCCATTCTTGTCCAACATGTTATATCGGCAAGTTTCATGATCCTCACCAGGATGGCTACATCTACGAGTAGAGACGAGATTCTGTTAGGAACAAATTTCAAGTAGCTTCCAAATTTAACAGCGGCAAAGCCTCACTATAGGGTTTTCAAGCCATCCGTGAAGGGCTTGTTTGGTAATCGGCCAAATGGTTTTTATTTTTATTTTCTTGTTTCCAAGAGTAGTTTTGGAACATAATCGCATTTGGTAAAAATTTTATTCCCGGGAACAGATTTGGAGTAAAATCAAGAATAAAAAAAAAAATTGATTCTTTGTTCTCATGAACAATTCTAGAATCAAGTCTACCTATTTTTTTTTCTTTTTTCTCCTCTTTCTTCTTGTTCTTCTTCCCTCTCTCTTGTTCTTCAAGTGTTGCTACTGCCGCCATTGCTGTTTGCTGCCACCGCCACCTCCCGCTAAACGTCGTCGTTCGCCACCGGCAAGTCGGGCCTCGCCCAGCTGCTGGCTCGGCTCGGCCGGCGACGCTCCGATGAAGTCGTCGGCCCTCATCTGGCCGATCACCAGTCGTCCCAAGGCCGGCGACCGACCACCTTGAAGAAGAAGAAGAAGTGGAGAAAGAAAGGAAAAAAATAAAAAAATAAAAAAATGATATGAAGTAGGAATTGAAATTTTGCTATATATATAATACATATTTAATTTTGTATTTTAATTTATTATTTAGAATTTATATTTATAGTTTATACTATAGTTTATTATTTACTATTTATTAAAAATTTGATTAGTTAATATTTTTATTACTTAGTTTAGATATAATTAATCAATAGAATTTCTATGATTTGATAAAATTTTAGAATGGAATAGAAATATAAATTCGAATTCTTTTGAAATTGAAAATATAATAAAATATAATATGATTTCTTCACTCATAAGAAGATAATTATATTGGTGAGTGATCCATGAGAATTCAATATCAAATTTACACATCTAAAAAAAAATAATTGAAAAAGAATTAGAATGAAAATTTTATATAATTACCAAATGTATTTACGTTTTTTTCTATTCCGAATTAAAAAATTTGTACGATTATCAAACGCGTTTTTTTGGTCAAAAATTATTTTTAGAAATAAAATAAAAAAATTATTTTTATTAGAAATTATTTCTAAAAATATAATGATTACCAAACGCGTCCGAAGGGTTCGAAGAAGCTTCCTTTTTCCTTCTCCCTTCCGGGAGATGTTACGCTCGCCACCTATGGAAGCTGCTTAAATGCCTTCGTACCTTTGCTAATTGTGGCTCCTGATCGACGAGATAGTTAATGATTACTCCTGAAAAAGCAGGAACCCTAATTCTTTCCTGAATCAAGAACCCCTAATCTTTTAACCCTAAATCTGTACGGCAAACCCTCTCTCTCTCTCTCTCTCTCTCGTGGCATTATTCTAGTTCAGGAGAAAGGAACGTGGTCTCCTGCCCAACAGCGCACGTCAACAAGGCAGTGAGGTGCGCCGTGCATCTCGGATGACTTGTCAGCATTTTAACGTACAAAGTGGACGACTGTTTAACTTGGGCTGGTCTCGGATCACGATCAAGAAATAACATGATCGAGAGTGCTGTTTTCGCACATTTGGAAAAAAAGAAATAAACTTTGACCCTCGTTCTCCATGTGGCGAGTGAACACTTGAACCTATTCAATTTCTTCACGGCGCCACAATTGTTTGCTAAACTTCACTTCCCCGATTATATATTCCACAACCCCCCCTCACTCCACTTCACACACAAACACTGCTCTTTTATTCGTAAAAGGCGACTAGTTCCCTCTCTCTCTCTCTCTCTCTCTCACCCCCCCCCCTTCTCCATCCCAAAAGACAAGAATGATGACGAGCAGCTTGCAAAGTTGGCCCGAGCCGATCGTCCGGGTCCAAGCCTTATCGGAGAGCGGCATCCCGCGGATCCCTGAGCGCTTCGTGAAGCCGCCCTCCGAGCGGCCCTCGCCGATTCCCAACTTCGCCCCTCGAGATCGCGACCGCACCCGCGATGGCATTAATATACCCGTTATCGACCTCGCCGGCATAATGTCGAGCGCCGACGGGTCCACCCTCCTCCTCGAGCGCATCTCCTACGCATGCCGGGAGTGGGGGTTCTTCCAGGTGGTGAACCACGGGGTGAGCGAAGAGCTGATGGGGGCGGCGAGGGAGGCGTGGAGGGAGTTCTTCAGGCTGCCGGTGGAGGCGAAGCAGGAGTACGCGAACAACCCGAGCACGTACGAAGGGTACGGGAGTCGGATCGGGGTGGAGAGGGAGGCCACGCTCGATTGGTCCGACTACTTTTTTCTTTACTACTCGCCTCGCTCGGCCAGGAACCCTAGCAAATGGCCGGCAATCCCACTCTCGTGCAGGTTTTCCTTCCGCTATGTTCATGCCTTTATTGGTTCTCATAGATTGACAGTTTTCTTTTGGGTTCTTACATAGTTTGTGCACAATATTAGGTATATCAAGATTGATACGCTAAACTCAATATATTGAGTTATAAGTAAGAGTTTTATGGGATATTGGTTAGGACTCGTTCACATGTTTAAATACAGTATACCATAATTTCAAATACAATATAACACATCATTTAATAATAACTCGATTTTAACATAACGATAGTCCCTTTTTGAGTAAGAATTTTATTGTTCAAACAAGAATGAAACCAAAGTCCAAATCATATGTCAATTGTTATGTATTATCGACACTGGGTTATTTTTTCTGTACTCTTCACGAGTGTCAACACATAGGGTTTTCTCTGAAACCCAATCCGATCCGATCAATTCAAGGATAAGTTCTTCTGATCCGATCTGGAAGTCAGATCGAAAGAAATTCGAAACCAAAACACCTAATGGATTCTATGTAGTGTGGTCACTATACTATACGATGACGATCATCTTCCCTGAGGATGAAAATAAGGTCACGGGACCCAACATGATGTGATGTGAAATTGTGGACGTAGATAACAATAACAATACACTATATCCACGAGTAGTTTTATCAATCATTTAATTTTGTGATTCTAACTATTCCACTCTTTCATCCGCCGCAAAGTCAATGGTGGATGACGCCGCCTACAGAACTTTTCATGTTTGAGTGATGATGGAGTTCTCCTGTGTTTATACCTTTTTAAGGAAATCTTTACAACTAGGAAAATCAGCCGTGTTTCTTCAAGTTTTATGCATTATCTGGGAAGAGCGGTGCAGCGGTTTGGCTGCATTTTTTCTTTTTTCTTTTTATCTTTTCTGAAGAATCATCACAATTTTCTATCTTTTGGAAAACTAGTAGACGCACGCCCAAGATCCGCCTGATCCAACGGTGGATATGCATCGAATCACGTGATTTGAGTGCAGGCAATAATTGCTCATATCCCTTTGGCCCGAAAATCTAGAAGATTCCCCAGCAGGAGCGACGGTAGAAAGTGGACATCATGTCATATCCAGCTCAAAGGCATTTAAACGGCGCCGACATTTCCCTCAAATTAGACCCGCCTTTCCTTGTCGGCAGGTCGCCGACCTCGTTAATCTCGTTGAACATAATTTAGTAACTTGGCTTCTTAAGCCACATAATAACAGGACAAATTAAACCTCCATTGTGATCAGAGAGGACAAAGGCTGATGAGCATGAACGGAAGGATATAGGAACCAGGATTTGTTGACATCTTTAGTATGATCCATTTACTAAAATACTTCTCTATTAAGTATATCACGTCATTTGTAGATCATTTATGCGTTGATGCCGTTTCTTAATAGAAGACCTTTGTAAAGTTGCGTAGGATCATAGCTAACTATTATTATATCATTTATAAAGTAGATGAACTATAGTTGATTATTTTGAGAATTTAAACAGTTAAAAAGATCATATAATATTCAAATATTATGATAAGTATTTAACAAGTATATTGGTTGATTCAACGCAGGGAGCTCATATCAGAGTATGGGAAGGAAGTTACGGAACTATGCAAAAGATTATTGAGCTTAATATCAAGAAGCTTGGGATTTGAAGGAGACTACTTCGAGAGAGCGTTTGGAGGAGAGGAGTTTGGGGCATGCCTGAGGGCCAACTTCTACCCAAAATGCCCTCAGCCTGACCTCACTCTCGGCCTCTCCGCACATTCCGACCCGGGCTTCTTGACCTTTCTCCTCCCCGACCCGCACGTGGCAGGTCTTCAGGTGCGACGAGGAGACCAGTGGGTCACGGTCGAGCCCATCCCTAATGCTTTCATCGTCAACCTAGGTGACCAGATGCAGGTGCATCCCTCTGGTTCCCTCTCTATATATGTGGCGAAACGATACTTGTACATATATTCCGTACAATATTAACTTCAGAACATTAAATTCAATGCATGACCCGAGACGCATGTGGGCTCACCGCCTTCAAAAACCTCCTCCCTTATTCTTGAACAGCAAGCAACATAGAAGTGCTAACTCTCTTTGCTTCTGCGTGAACGTTTAGGTGGTGACAAATGCAATTTACAGGAGCGTGGAGCATAGGGTGATCGTGAATTCGGCGAAAGAGCGAGTCTCGTTGGCATTCTTTTACAACCCCAAGAGCGACCTCCTGATTCAACCCGCCGAGGAGCTCGTGACCGAGGACCGGCCCGCCCTCTACTCTCCGATGACTTACGAGGAGTACAGAACTTACATCAGAACAAAAGGTCCTTGTGGCAAGTCACAGCTCCAATCTTTAATGCGGTTACCCACCAAAAAGTTGACACCATAAGAAACTTCTGAGGTGCAATAAGTATGATCCGACGAGGAGCACTTCTGTCCCACCTCGCAGCATCTATGTACGTGAAGTTTGGCACCGTCGTGGCAGTCGATTTTAAGTCCTGAATGTCAAGTTGTGTGTGTGTATGTTTTTAGTAGTGTGTAATGTGTTCTTCTAAGATCGATGTTGTTAGAAAAAACCTATTTTAAATGGGTTAGTTCTTCGATAATCAATCACTTATTTTAGGTATTCATGAGGATCGTAGAATTCTGAAATCCTTAGTTACGAGAAAATATTCAGTGGTTGCTTCTCACTATGTCATAATCCCACGTGGAGTGCATTTTTTTTATTTTAAATTTGGCCAATCATCACTTGACGAGTGTATTCCGATATGGAAATAAATAAAATAAATTAAAAATCTTTTTTTCTCTATTTTCCTCCTCCTTCGTAGCCACTGCTCCAGCTGCTCTTATCAAGTTCCAGCCCTCGCTCCAACGCAACCTCCATCCACAAGCCCTCCACCTTGCCGCGGTGGCTGTGCCAGCCGTGATCTGAGTTCCCTCCCTTCGCCAGAGCCCAACAACAATTGGGATCTCGACCTTGCTTGTCGCAGCGATGTACGAGGCTTTGTTTCAAATTTGGAAGTTGGCCATCGGAAAGACGAAAAGAGAGGGAATCGCGAGCAAATTGTGAATTTCTTAGTCAACTTTAGCATTCAAGTTTGGGTTTCTTTTGTTTTCCTATTCTGGTGATGAGTTGCAATGAAAAAAAGGATACCTTTAGCATTCAAGTTTCTGGGTTTTCTTTATTCTTTTGCCCCAGCTTCCACAAATTTCCCATAACCCAGCTTCCATAGATTCCCCATAACTTAAGTTGTTTGCAGCCGTGTCTTCTACGCTTGGCCAAAAGGACAAGCCAAGAGACCTACCGATTTTTTACTCGCGTTGCTCTATAAACCTCTCCAAATGTCAGATCTTTTGGCTAAAAAGACAAGCCGAGAGACCCACTGCTCCTGCCTTGTCTCAAAGATTTTTCCCCAGATTTTTGTTCTCAAGAGATTTCTATTTTTCCAGATTTTTTGCCATTTGCTCAGGCCAAAAACAGATAAAGATGATCACAAAGACGATGGAGATGAAGGAATCCTGCCGGCAAAGACGAAGCTAACAACAAGGATGATGGAGGGATGGCTTGGTTTGAACGCGCAAAATGTTGGCCCGGACTGGCGTCGGCGGTGGACGCGCGAAGGTGACTGTAGCTGGAGGAGGACGAAGAGAGAGAAAGAACTGATGAGCAGATTTTCAATTTTTGTGATTCCACGTCAGAATACACGTGTTAAGTGGTGATTGGCTAAACTCAAAAAAATGCACTCCACATAGGATAATGAAGTAGTGAGAAGCAACCACCGAATATTTTCTCCTCAATTACGTATGCAGCATGTTCTATGCAGTTTTACACTGTGGTTGACAATATAGAGATATATACATGTATACAGTAATATAATGTGTTTTTAAGTATTTTGTAACAATTAAAACTTTCAGAGCAAGCGGTGTAAATTTTCTACACGATCAACTTCAATCTAACACTAAAGTTAATTATCTTAGTTCAATTCCACATTTATGTCCCCAATCTCCACTTTCACATAGAATTGCAATCATGAGCATGACACACCACACGCTTGTACACAAACTCGAAGTTAATTTTCTTGGTACTTTACATGTGATTTGAACCCTTCAATTTAAAATTGTGTGATTCCAATATCGTCTTTCTTTGAAATCGATGGCTGTTATTGCGTCTTTGAATACCAAAAAAATTTACTCCGAGAGTACACAATTTTTTGCTCAAACTTCTCGGGATTGTACCAGAGGCTACAATTGTGAATCGTATGGACCACTAGGGCTAACAATTGAATGAGCGATGTTTTAGAAATATTTATTTAACCGAGGGCCTGAGAATATGAGATGTCCCCTATCACAGGCCCATAGCATGAAAGCAGCTTCTATCATGCATCCCACGCAAGCTTAAATTTTTCACTTCGAAAAATCACATAAAATTCTTACGGTAAAATTTATCTAAACTGAGTTGCAATTACATGTCGTATTTAGTGGCCAAAGATGTAAATTGATAAAATCAGAGTGACATTTCTCAACCCACAACATTTTTTCTCATCTATAAAGTGTAAAACCCAAAAGTTTTGGATTTTCTTCATCTAAATAGATGCACAAATTTTGTTTACTTCTTTCCTTTAGTTTTCTTATTGTACATTTAGAAAATGTACCCTTTATTCTAGCTAGTTTCAAATGGATTAAACTAGTAATATTAAGAATAAAAACGATCAATATTTGATGTTCATAAAATTGACTTAGGAGTTGAAGACAACATACTTTTAGCTTATTTGAAAGCTGCAAATCAATTAATGAAATCAATCTATGTTTGTCGTTGTCTTGGTAAAGTGTTCGATTAATATTATATGCTCTTAGATCTTATCTTATATGTATCGACAATTATATAATAATATCTTTCTCTGTACTATTTTTCTTGTAAAAAATCGTGATTTATTTTTTATTGACACATTCTGCTTTCATAGGGTTGCTTGTTTCAAGTATGGGTGAGAAACCACTATAACTGTGTAGCTGAGTTTTGTTTGGCCAAATTCCTCTCTCTTCAAAATTGGAGAAGGGAAAGATTAGATTGTCACTCGCCTATTCTCTTGTGATATGTTCCCTCTTCTCCTTCCAAACAAAAGAAACTGTCCATCGTATTCATCTCCCTTTCTCTTCCCCTCCCGATTCATTCTGCTCTCACAACTTTCCCTCCGGCGGAAGCTGTATTTCCGATGTCCATCTCATGTGAATCTTTCCTAGGCACTTAAGTTATAATAAACGCAAATTTTATTTCCCAAGTCTCAAGATGGAAGAGATGCATCTCTCGCCATGATCCATACTTAAATACAGACTGGTCATATTGAACTTAGCTTCGACTCACTTAGATAGCTCTCAATTTCAAACGCTTTCATCAATTACATCCATGGCTGCTCCAAGGTTCCAGACGAGATCATGACCGGAAGATCTCCAGTCCAATCCAGAGTGACGTTAACCATTTGGCCATCAGACAATGCCTTCTTCATGTCATCTCCCAAAGCTTTCTTGATGAATGCTGATGGGATGACGATCTCTTGAACATACTCAGAAACAGGATTATATTCTTCAGGAGACTCCATGTTGAACAATGGCTCGTATATGTCATCAGCGATGAGAATGGCAGCCACTCCGGCATTCTGTGCGTTCCATGCCTTCACCGAGAAGAAGCAATCTGCCACCAATAGCTAACTCATTCGTGAGTTTGGATGGGGAAAAACGTATCATCAATGTGTTTGTTCTTCGAACTCCAGAAAAATTGCAGCAGTGGTCTGTAAAGCGTGGATATCTTTAGAATATATTAGTCCTTGACGTTTAAACACTGAATAGTTGCTCTTTCTTCGCTGCCCTCAAATGTTTGGTTGCCTAAGAACTGAGCCTGAAATTGAGGTTTCTAAAGAGAGAGAAACTCTCGATCGTCTTTGTATATGATAAAAAAACATTGAACTCCCACTTTGAGTAATAAAAATAGAATTTTGTCAAAAAGTGCCATTAGCACTTGTTAAATATTCAAATAAAGAAAGTTTGTCATTTCTGATGCATCATCTCTCTCATATTATGTGTAATCAATGCATTGAAAATGAAAATATATCTTTAAGAAATATGATTAACAAGTGTCTTGAGAGCACCTGTTGATAAAATCCATACGAATATAGAGCATTTGATCATATTCAACAATAGAAAATGTTCAATATTCATCATAATTTTCTCGACCATAAAATCATATACCACCACCATCGAAAACACAATAACAAAGAAAGATAAAATATTGATGTACCCCACGTCGGAGAAAGTGGTTTAGGCAAAGGCACAATCATGTTTTAAATTTGCAGCAAAGTAGGTTCAAACTTTTAGTCATAATTATTCATGAGTGAGCATTAAAAATGATGCACTGAGGATGCCTTTGATTGATCAATCTACGAACAACCACACATGAATCACTCTATTTGATATGATACTTAGTGTCTTCTTGTTTCTACCTCAAATTCTAAAAGTCATAGATTGATACGGCATCACCAGCATAATTAGATGCTGGACTAGGGAATCCAATCACATCGGTTCACGTGAAACTGGTTAATGTCTCCACCATCAGGAGATCATTGGCATACTTAATCTATAACTTCTTGTAGATCGAGTCTGGACATTTACTGTCACGAGGCTCAATATCACCCTCTTGATATAGTCATAGCTCATGATGAAGATGATGTTGATGATGTTGATGATGATGATGATGATGATGATGATGATGAGATGCTTGCACGGTACCTCCTCGATCAGCAAGTAGAAAAGTAGGTAGTCCTCCGGAATTGGAATTGAAAGAGAGACCAAAGTCGCCAAAGCTCTTGCATGCCTTGCGGTTGGATTTCGGATCAACTATGGTGCCAGCCATCGTTCCTCCACGCTTTGGGACTCCAAAGCTTCCGATCGAACTGTCATAAAATCCCTTCATCGATTCTGGTGAAGTCACCTCCAAGCTGTTCTTTGCCACTGTGAACCTTCCAAAGCAAGACTCGTAAAAGATGCACCAAACCCAGACCGAAATCATCAGCTTTTCCCACATCTTGAATGACCCACTCAATTTTCTCCGACTCAGGCCTTGGACAGATCAAGAAGAGGCACTGTATTTATCTTTTTCATCGGGGCATAAGGCCGAGGAGATTTCGACAAAATCAGTGACATTATCAAGGTTAATCAGTAGATTCAGAGATTAGGACTTCTCAGCCAATAACAACAAGGGAATCTCCGGGGAAAACAATGATGACCCTTCACTACAGGAAAGCTTAAATGGATTCTAGCGCATGTACCATGTAAAAATCGTGACACTTGGTACGTGGAATTCACGTTTCATCGACTCATAAGAGTCTGAGGAGATTCCGACAAGTATCAGAATGATATCATCGAGGTCAATCATTTGACTCAGACTCGAGGAACTCTTGGCTGTTGACGATATGGGTTCTTCAGGAGAAAACAAAGATGACCTTTCATTTGGGGAATGCTTAAAGGATTCTAGTGCCCATTCATGTATCATATGAAATCGTGACAGCTAATACGTGGAATTCACATGACGGATGTATTAGAATTCATCCATGTCCCTCCTGATTTAGATAGGTACTTCCCCATGCCCTAGATATATGCAACTCTTATTATGTTTAACATGAAAACATCAACTACTATTTGAGGGTTCCGTTTGTTTTACTAAAAATAAATATTTTTAAAAATATTTTTTTCTAAAAATAATCATATATATCACTTGAAACAATTAATTGATGGAAAAAGTTTTTATTATTGACAACAATTTATTTCTCAACCTTTTCGGGATGATGTGAATAATTTTTTCAATTATTTTTGTAAGTAATACAAGTAATCATTCTTAAGAAAGAGTGTCTTTAAATCATTTATTTTCTGTGAAATAAATAAAGTCTAAATAAAATAGTTTCTTGGGACAATTGGCTTCATCCAGTGACCCAGCCAATACTTTAGTGGTGGATGCAAAATTTTGCAATATCCTTAACTTAGAGGTTCAATCAATAAATACTGTGCAATAAATCAATGTGAAAAAAATGAAATAATATTAATAATTTCTTTTTTGACTAACATAAATTGCTAAAGAAGATTATTGAAATGATTTAGTCAGGGAAGTGTTTTAAGTTTGCTTCTCAAGTTCTATACCAAAGTCTAATTATCACATTCGTATTTCTCGTAAAATAAAATATCTATATCTCATAAAAGTCTTTGAGTTCTTAATTGTGTCAATTGTAAACGATGTTATTTACATTTCATTTGTTTCGTCAAAAAGTGATATCTTCATAAACAAATTTCAAGAAGTCAATTTTTCAGAAAGTGACAATACTTTCCGGTTTTTTATTGAAACTTGAAATTGAATTGGAAAATATTTTCTGTCATTTGGTATAAAAAAAAAAATTGAATTATTTTTCCTAATTAGACATACAATACTCGAGCGTTTGTGACTTGTGCATGAGTAGTCAGAGCCCAAGCATTGGCATTGGATCCTTGGCCAGGCTATGCCTCAATGAACTTGGGCCTGGACATCCAAGTGCTGATCTTAGGAGTAGAGTCTCGACCCCAGCCATTGGGCTCAATGGACTGGCTCGGCCTCAAGGTACTAGGTGCAGGCAACAAGGTCCCAAGTTCAACCTCAATGGACATGACTTGGGCACTAAGGACCCAAACACAAGTGTCGAGGTCTCAAACCTTGCTTCAATGGACTTGGTCTCAAGCATAAGGACATGGACACAAGCACTAAGGACTCAAGCCCAAGAGTAAGGCCACAAGCCAAGGCGCTAAGGACCCAAGCATGACCGTCAGGGTCCCAAGCCCGACCTTGATGGACATAGGCCCAAGTGTTGAGGACCCAATCTCGAGCCTTGGCCTCAAGGGACCAAGGTTCAAGCTGGAGGCATCCGAGCATGGGTATTGGGGTCTAGAGCTCGAGCATCAGGGACTTAGGCATAGTCACTAAGGTCCTAGGCTTGGCCTTGATGGACTTGAACCCAATGCCATAACCCTCCCAAACGGGTCTTAGGGGAAAAACTAGTTTAGAGGTTATGTTGAGTTGAGGACTAGTGGTCCTCAATCAGCTTAGATTCTTCCAAACTTTTAACTTGGGTGATGTTAGGATTTTTATTTAAATTTAATTAGCCCTATGAACTTTTACATGAGAAGTTGGCACTAGCTTATTAGGGTCTGTTAGAAATCAAGTGAGATATGAGAATATATCTCAATTTCTATACAACAATAAATCTAGAGTTTGGGATTTTATTACACTAGTTATCTAACCAGTCCCTGTCGTTACCTAAACTTGATTATTTGTCAACTAAGTGTCATGTGCAATTTTCAAATTCCACTTTGAGCCCCAAGTTCATGTTCGCTAAGTGTCTATATAATACTATCGTATTTATTATGGTCCTAGAATGTTACCTAACCATTCAACTAAGAAAATGAATTACAACACAAAAATTATATAAAAGAAATTTAAAAAAAAAACAAATAAAAAACAATGATGCAAAGTGAATAAAATAGTGAAGTGTAGTAAAAATAACTGGATACAAATCGGGCAAAAAATGTAATGTGGCATTTTTATTAAGCCCTAGGACAACAACACCATGAGCTAATTTTAAGCTAATTCTAGTACTAAAATCTAACAACTTAATCAAGCCAATTGTTCTAACCAGTTTTCCATTTTTTTTACTTTTTAGAATTTTATTTTTTTATTTTTCTGGAACAGGGACTCGGGCGGGCCATGGGGGCCTAGTCTGGGTGTACGGTCAAACATAAACTCGGCCCACATGCAAAGGTCACATTTGGATCACTCAAGGACATCAATGGGCTTATTAAAGTAAGCCCATACCACTGTCAAAAAAAAAAAATTAAACTCACATCAATAAACTTGAACCCGACTTCCAAGAACTCAGCTCAGACCCTTTTTTAGCCTTTTCAAGCCCATTTACACCAAGACCATTCTAGGCTTTCTTTTATTAAATCTAACGTAAGTCATTCTATGACAAGATCAATGTTGAGCCCAGATTTTATTTCATTAATCACACTAAACCCATTTTTATTTTCTTATCTCTATGTTTTCTTCATCTAGATTATTAGTGCTCTTCATCAAGTTCATTATCTTCTCTAGGTTATTGAAAACACACAAATTTACTAAGCTACATACTCTTTTATCAATCAAGCATACTATTCCAGCTCTTCATCATCGTCCATGCCCAACTATCAGGCAACCAACCTCATTCATTCGCAATTTGCTGAGCCACTATCGATCTTCATTTACCATTGTTCACTACTCTTTTAACTCAAAACCACAATCAACCAAAAAAAAAAAACTCAAAATCGAGACATAGGAAAAATTGAGTTTCCGTGAATTTCCAAAACATGACGAAGCTCTTGTCTAGAAGGGAAGCTATGGAGATGGCAATAAAGGTGATGAGCTGTTGCCTGTGGCCATCAAGAGGGTGCTCGATGGAGATAGAGTGAGGGAGAATGTGTGAGGTTTCATAGATTCGTTGATTAAGAATCAGTATCCTTTAGAATTGAAATTTTTTATGGCAATGTTTGCCAATACATACGTTGCCAACTCTCTAAATGCTCACTCTTAACCACTGGGGGTTCGCCCCAGTGGCCACCCTTCCAACATGGAAGGGGAGGTGAGGTTCAAATCCCCACCTCGGGGGATGGGGTAGGGACGCGTAAGTTTCGAGTGGGTGCGGCGACTCCCACGCCCGGCAAGAGGTAGGGCACAAGTCTGCAGTGAGTGTAGAGTAGGAATAGAGTAGGCCCCGACCAAAAAAAAAAAAAAAAAAAAAAAATGCTCACTCTTGTAACCGAAGTTTGGTGATTCTTTCCTAAATCTTTTCTTCCCCATAGAATTGGGATCCATCGAGCGAATTTGAAATTCTAAGATGATGTCATTTCTAAGAACCATTTATGCTGAATTTCTATGTTGGATCCATGTCAAACAAGTCGATTGCCATGTACATTTTTATGTTAGTAATTTAACGGGTATATTGGATGGAAACTGATGTACTAGTTTAGATTTTCGTAACGCAAAAATTAGTTCGGAACAAATATATCGGGAGTATAGCCATTTAAGGCTTTTGGTGTTATCATCCGGAATATTTTGGTCAATTGTCATGTGTGATTTTCGATGGCTGAGTTTATATTGTTGATGAATTCGAGATTTTATTGGGACATTTTTTTAAGACCGTTTAAGTTCTCGACTGATCAATGGCGGTCTTGTTTTTCCCTTAATGCCTTAGTCCTAGACAAAATAAATAGTACTCCCAAAGGGGACACTTGTTTTATCGCCACTACCATTCAATTTTCAAAGACATAAAAATAAAAAATAAAAAAACAAAGCAAAAAAAAAGAAAGAAGAATATATGCCCTGGAGAAGTCTACATGAACGGCTTTATCCATGTTTCACTTGAAAATTATAATTAGCCAGTCTCTCAAATTAATACCGTTTTTGCAATTTTTTTAATGGAAATATCCATTATAATTTCTCCCAAAAAAAAAAAAAAACAAAAACAAAAACAAAACGTTGTCCCTGGATGGGACCTCATAAACCTTCGTAACAAAACAATGTCAATTTGACAAAATCTTTCAGGATAAGAGAGAGAGAGAGAGAGAGAGAGAGAGAGATGGCTATTCGATGGAACCACCTCTCGACAGCGTGCAGGCTTCCTGGGACTCATGGACGGCATGAATCATCGCACCAGCAGCACTTCCTCGCCCCTCCAAGACGCCCCAATCCTCATCATCCACTAACACCAAATGCGGTCCCATCGAGCAGCGCCCGGCAGCTCATCGAGTCCGGGGCCATCCGCCCCATACCGCCGAGGGAGGCGGCGTCCTCCGTCGTGGACGGCGGCTACGTGATGCTGGACATCAGGCCGGAGTGGGAGAGGGAGAAGGCGCGGGTGGCCAGGTCACTGCACGTGCCGCTCTTCGTGGAGGACAGGGACAACGGTCCCCTGACGCTGCTCAAGAAGTGGGTGCACTTCGGCTACATCGGGCTGTGGACGGGCCAGAACTTCACGACCCTGAACTCCGATTTCGTCGAGCAAGTGGAGGCGGTGGTTCCTGATAAGGATGCTAGGATCCTCGTAGCATGTGGCGAGGGACTCAGGTGAGGCAACTGATGGGCCCAATCTGGTCTCGCTACCTTACTTGTTTTTGTGGCTATGCTTGCCTCCGATTTTCCTCGTTTCAAGTTTAAATATCTCTCCGCTTTTGACGAACAACGATTAGCAGATACCTGTTCAATGTGTGGTTGATGGTTGAACTTGTAGTCAACCTTACTAGAGGCATTGTTAGTTAAAATTAGGAGTGAGCATGATTTCAAGATAAAATCGAAAATTGGAGTATTGAACCAATAGACACCAGTCCGATTCTAAGTTCTAAAATATGCAAACTAATCACATATTTCAAAAATTAGGAAACACGTGTTGACGGATAGATTATATGTTTTAGGTGTGAAACCTAAAACAAGCATTTCTGTTTTTCTTGTTCTATATTTTAACGTGATTGTATAGAATTTCATGGCGTCCAATAATGAGTTTGTAATCCAAAACCACTTATCCGAGCTTCTATTTTCAGCAATATGCATGATTGGGACTTTTAATTTGTTAATATCTCATAATTTTCGTATGTTTAAATATGAGTTGTGATTAGCATATTGTCGCAAATGTTAGTCATTAGGGTTGATGATTCACCTCAATCATTCAATTAAGGGTACAAGTAGAAATTTAGATAAACCCTAAAATTAATCTTGAAAACTATGACATGGTAGGTCTTATGTTCCAAAAATTAAGGAACCTGTTTCGATGGCATGTTTCTAGCTTTAAGTGGAACCTGAACAAAACCTAAAACGGGTCATCCCTAGTTAAAATCTTGTCATGATTGGACCAATCAAGATGGGTTTTGAACCCATATATGACCCATTTAAAACATAAATGAGTCATATATGAATAACTCAATTTTGAAAAGTCTAGCTTATATGAGTTTTAAATTTAAAGGCTAAAATAAATGGGTTGAGTTGAGAACCCATTTTCAATCCACTAAGGTCACCCACACTCTCTCTCCCTCTTCATCCTTATAAAATAATTTTACTTTTCTTTTCTTTTTCCTTTGTTCTTCCCTTTTTTTTTCCTTTCTTCTTCCTCCTTCCATCTTCCTTGGATGATGGTCGACCATGGCCATGGTAATGACCAACCAAGCGAGGGAAGAGCCCGGAGAAGGTCAGCGAAGCTCGAGCTCGTTGATCTAGCAAGGTTCGAGACCTCACCAATGTCTAGCGAGGTCAAGACCTTGCCTAGTGTAGTGAGGCCAAGACCTTGTCAATCTGCTCGTCAATCATTGGCGAGCTCGACCTCACTAGATCTCACAAATTGGAGCCTTGCTTGAGGCTAGCAAGGTTGGATTCACCGGAGTGGAACAAGCTCGAGCTCACCAAACAACAAACAAGGCTAAAGAAAAAAACAAATAAGAAATTGTTTTTTAAAATAAAATAAAATTTATTTAAAAAATTGATTTTTGAAAAAAATATTAAAAGAATGCACAAAGGAAAATCAAAAAGATTTTTCATACCAATAGGTGGAAAATAATTTTTAATTAATTTTCAAATTTTAGGAAAACAACCAAAAAAAAAAAATTGTTATTTTCCAAGATGATAACTTCCTAAAAAGCATTTTTCAAAAAAATGGAGCATCAATTTTTTTAGAAATTACAAAATTATCCACTAGATTTGTATTAAATGAAAGTGTTTTAGCAATACATTTTTTTAATATAAGAAACAAGCTTTTCTAGATTTGGAAGTATTTTAACAATATAATCTATAAATAATATATAAAAATAAGTTTTCTTTAACTGAGTTAAATATAAAAGTGTTTTAACAATATAGGTCAGGTCAGATATGGGTCCAAAATTTACATTATGCATAAATGGGTTATAAAAAGATTAACGAATCAATTTGGGTTAGAATCTTTATAAACCCGACCCACCCATTTGGTAAGTCTTGTCATGCCTAGGGGTGAGTGGTTCCAAATTCCACACATGTTCCATACGGAATCTAAAATTTATCCATTAGAAAAGGTTCTTCATTTTTTTGAAACCTAGAACCTACCGTACATATCCTAAAACTTGGAACCTACCATAATCAGTTCTAAGGTCTACCAAAGTCCCACTTATATTATTAATTAAACAGTTGCAATGAATTAAAACTTTTAATGATTACCACTTGTTGCTACAATTCACTAATCATAAAAACACATAGAAAATATGAACATTAATAAGGTAAAAGTTTCAGTCATAAAATGGAAGCTCAAACTAATGCTTCTAGATTATATATTCATCATCGAATGATATGGAATATCGTAAAATTGCACGAATACATGAATCAAGAAAAATATTAAAACTTATTTCAGATTCTAGATTATAGGTTATAGGCTCCAGGTTTCAAGTTCCTCCAACTAAGAACTTAAAACTCATCTATCAAAATAAGTCCCTCATTTTTTTTAAATTTGTTACTTATCGTACATACCCTGGAACCATGCTCACCTCTAATCATAACATAAATTTAGATGGTAAACTCTCTTGTTGCCATTTGGATGATAGTACTCTTAGATGAAAGTCAAATCCTTGGATACTGTTATGTGAAAGAGAGCTTAAGAGGACACTACATCGGATGTAGGGGGGATGGTAGATCATTGGTGCAATAACGTCATCTTTTGTGTTGTTGCTCCACAGATCGATGATGGCGGCGTCAAAGCTCTACGATCATGGCTACCGGAACCTGGGATGGTTGGCTGGAGGATTCAATCGTTCCAAGGACAGCGATTTCCCAGATGTTGAAGGTGCCGAGAAGTTGCAGTATGCCATAATCGGGGGTGCGTCGTACTTCTTTCTTCAATTGCTTATTCTCTTGCAAGCTGTTGGGAAAGAATAGCTACTGAAGATAAACTCTTTGTGGTTGTTCTCGAACCACATGTCTCTGTTACTTCCGCTGAACATTCGGAAAATGAAATGGAGGAACCCACAAATTCGTGTATCGCTCTTTGATTATTCTTTCATTGGCAAAGGGATCTGCTGTCAAAATGAACTACAAGCCTCTATATGCTGTTACAAATGTCGAAGATTAGCGATGTTCACAAACTGCATCATGAACTCATCAGCAGTTACTCGAGAACACAAACGCGACATAATGAGAAGCCCCCCGGCCTTCACTGTTTCGAGTACATGGAAAGACTATTGCTCGGTTATTAGATGTAGAGTTACCAACTCAAGATGGAATATTATCTAGCCGGAGAACACTTTCAGATGACATGATTTTTTCAAAGACAATGAGTTCAGGCCACGGTGAAGATGATGCAAACCTCTTGCCGTCTCCGATATTTTATTGCAGAAGTCCTCCAAATGCATCTTACAAGACGGAAGGGAAGCGAGGGAGAGGGACAGTGGACTTATGTTTATCATTTGCTAAATGAGAATATTATCTAGCCAAGGCACAATCAGAGCCCACTTTCAAATGACATGATTTTTTCATAGACTATGAGTTCAGGCCACAGTGCAGATGCAAACCTCTTGCTGTCTCCGGTATTTTATTGCAGAAGTCCTCCCAAATGTATCTTACAAGACGGAAGGGAAGCAAGAAAGAGGGAGAGGGACAGTCAACAACAAATCGAACAGGCAAAAAAGAAAATACCTTCTTTACTTAGGCAGGACAAGAGAACTGGAACAAATAACATAAACAAATCGAGCCACTGCTGTCCTAGTAAAAAAAAGAAAAAAAAAATGTGAATTGACGCGATTCATAAAAATGAATTGGTAGCGAAATTCAATCAATCCACACAATATTTGACCATATACACATGCAGAGACTGCATAACAAAATCTAGCACTACCAAAAAAATCACATGCCGGCTTAGGAATGCACGAACCACTAGTAGTCAAAACGCCTGCTGTTAAAAGTGAAGCAGCACCAACAGCACAGATGTCGAAGCCTTTCAATAGCACCATAACTACCGTTGAACATCTTAGCAAATATGCAATTTTAATCAGAACTCGGCATAAAAAGGAGGAAGAAGAAGAAGAAGAGGCAGATCTTGAAACTTTCAATAGCTCCAAAGGACCAGCTTTCAGGTGAAGTCCTTCAATTCCATCCACCGTGAGACACGCACCTTATTCCAGCATATCAACAACAATCTATCCACGGTATCAAAATCAGCAGCCGGCCCAATCCCAATCCCCACAGAAACAAGGAACTGTTTTTTGACCCATCTAAATCTGCCGAGCTAGGCAGGTTGGTGTGGCAAGCACGAGAACCTACTCATCCACGTAATGCTTAGACCAGTTGGGCTGATCAAAACAAGGAACTTTTTTTTGACCCATCTAAATCTGCCGAGCTAGGTGGGTTGGTGTGGCAAGCACGAGAACCTACTCATTTACGTAATGCTTAGACCAGTTGGGCTGATCAAAACAATGGATCTACGTGAATCAGCCAAGAGAATCGGATGGTCAGGGGACCGTAGACCCCTTGACAAGTAAACACTGCTCTAACTCATACCATCCATTCTTCAGCACGAGACTTTAAATAATCCTCCGCACTAAACTCTCATAATCCTATTAATGCACATGTCAAATCCCACATAAAGAGCAACGGCAGAGAGCAGACAAGTCAAAACAATACACCAGATCGATGCAATGCAACAGTTTCATACATACTTCATTTTCCTAAGCAAAGCACAGCTTAAAACAGAGAACTTGAGCAGCAATTAACGTTCTTGGCCTAAAAAGAACATATTATCACTTTGGTACAACATGTCCAGACCCAGACAGAAATGACAACCACGCAAACCCAATAAACAATCCCAAGGAACCCCCGTTGAATCACCAAGTATAATCACTCCCATGACAAATCCTCCCAACATTTAACCTTGTTATTCCCAAAGAACAGAGTAGCTCTGAGCTAAACGCCTTACATGTCCCCTGACCAATCCTGCCATCAATCCGACCGGCTGGCGAACCTCTCCACCTTGGAATCCGTCAAATTTAACCCCACCATGGCCTCCCCTAATCCGCAGCTCACCTCGGCCAACATCTCCGGGTCGCTGTAGTGCGTCACCGCCTGCACGATTGCCCGCGCTCTCTTGGCCGGGTCGCCGCTCTTGAACACCCCCGAGCCGACGAACACCCCGTCGCAGCCCAGCTGCATCATCAGCGCGGCGTCGGCCGGGGTCGCCACCCCTCCGGCGGCGAACTGCACCACGGGCAGCCTGCCGAGCTGCTTGGTCTGCATGACCAGGTCGTAGGGGGCGGCGATCTTCTTGGCGAAGGTGAACACCTCGTCGTCGTCCATGTTGCGGAGCACCCGGATGTCGCCCATCACGGAGCGCACGTGGCGCACGGCCTCGACGATGTTGCCGGTGCCGGCCTCGCCCTTGGTGCGGATCATGGCGGCGCCCTCGCGGATGCGGCGGAGGGCCTCGCCGAGGTTGCGGCAGCCGCAGACGAAGGGGACGCGGAAGTTGTGCTTGTTGATGTGGTTGTCCTCGTCGGCGAGGGTGAGGACCTCGCTCTCGTCCACGTAGTCGACGCCGATGGCCTCGAGGATCTGGGCCTCCACGAAGTGGCCAATCCGGGCCTTGGCCATGACGGGGATGGTCACGGCCTGCTTGATCTCCTTGATGAGCTGGGGGTCGCTCATGCGGGCGACGCCGCCCTGGGAGCGGATGTCCGCGGGGACGCGCTCGAGGGCCATGACGGCGCACGCGCCGGCCTCCTCGGCGACGCGGGCCTGGTCGGCGTTGACCACGTCCATGATGACGCCGCCGCGCAGCATCTGGGCGAGCCCCACCTTGACGGAGAAGGTCGACTTCTTCGCCTCCGTCAGGGCCCCGTTCCCGTACACCGCCACCACTCCGGTCCCGGCCATTTCGCTCGCCGCGGGCGTCTAGAGAGAGAAAGAGATAGAGAGAGAGGGGATGGAGAAGATGGTTAATGGCTATGGAGAAGGTGGCGAGGGATTGAGGTGGGAGGGGCGGCTTTTGAATGGTTCGAGGAGAGGAAGGAGGGTGGTGTCGCTTCGAGGTGCGTGGTGCGACGACAGCCGTCGGATTTGGGGGAAATGGTGGGATGGGTGCGGGACGACGATGGTTGGCTGATATGGAGCGGCCGCTGAAATGTGATCGGACGGTGGTGACGGCACTGACGAGCGAGCGAGGGAGGGGAGCGCGGTTGGATCTGCAGAGCGGCTTCGAGTATTTAAAGGGGTGGCATTTGGAGCTGACTAGGAAAATAGGGGAAAGTGGATCCACTTGGCGGTTCCGATGTGGCCGTGGCGGCTTTCGCATTATTTTATAAAAAAAATTAATATCACGAAAAATCTTAAATAAATACTTTTAAATTAATTTTTCGACCACCAAAAATTTCAATCAAACTAATCAGACATAGTTATAATGTATGTACCCCAAACTAATTTTTTTATCATCAAAACGCCCAAACATATGTATTTATAGCAAATTTATCCTCCACTAATTTGTTAAATTGGATTAAACAAAAAAACCACAAATTGATGTATATATGACAGTTGAAAGTAAAACTCAAAATTAATATACACATCAATTATCACATATCATCTAATTCAGTAATTTAACAGTGAAATCTAAAGGAAACTAACGAACGGTTAATTATTAATTCTAAGTAAATTTGTCACGAAATATACCAGTTTATGATTTTTCATCATATTAATCCTTACAAAAACAAACTACACAATCTACTTATAAAAATATTATGTACTTCTAATGAAACTCAATCTTTTTTTCCCTCTTCAATTATTTTACTTTACACAATAAAAAAAAACAAATCTTAAAATATCTTTTTCCTATGCAATTTATTTAAATTGTGCAATTTTATCAATTAATCATTTCATTATTTCATGAATAAAATATTTCATAAACTAATTTTCTTTATCTTTTAAATATCAATTTTTTCACATATACATAATGGCTGTGCACATCTGATACTTGTATATAGATTATGCTAAAGATCTAGGTGGATTCAATTGGAAACATGATGCATTTATTCAAATTTTGATTGGTAAGTCATCGCATCATTACAAGTACATCGATTTTATGCATCAATTTTAACGTGGTTACACCTAACATTCTTCAATAATGAAATCATCATTGATTTTGTGGTGCTTATCATTCCTTAATAATTTCTCTGATAATTTTTTTTCTTACATTAGATTTGAATTGCAAAATCCATTAATTTCTGCATCATATTACGACAGGTTTCGTATTAATGTTGCTTTATGATTTTGAGCAAATCATGTTTGTCGAAGACCACCCTAGAGAACTTGTAGAGACATGGCAAGCCCATTGTTACAGTCCCACCAACACTCAGAGACTTTTTTTTTTCTTTTTGGGTCAAGCAACACTTGAGAAGTTAGAAAGGCCTCTTCATATGATGATTTTTTCTAAGAGTACTTTTAATCTTTTATCTCATATTTTTCTTTAGGGGCATATCTACTGCTATATATATAATTTTCAATTGTGACCGTATTACGTGTCACAACCAAATATATAGAAGTTCTAATACTCATTTCATAAAAAGAAAACCTTCTGGATTTCTTTATTCCATCAACTTCCAATTCATCGCATTTGTAATTTGATCTCTTCCGCTTATATGTATCAACGAAGTATTGGATTCACTGTTTATAATTTTTTTCTTTTTTTCTTTTTATATCACAAATACAATCTACTTATCTCTTAGTCAAGGGAAACTTAAAGTTTATGTATCCATCGTTTGATCATTTGAACCAAAAGCTCAATCATGAAATGTTCTGGCCTTGTACTATATCAAAGTATTTGATTATTGATTTCGTTTTGAGACATTACTTTTTTAACTGGTTCTTTTCTATTATGAACAATACCGAAAAATGAGTATATGCAAGAAAAGCCACAAAATAGACTCAATGGGTATCTGAATTTGGTTCGATAATAAATGATAATAATTTCATACCATTTCAATTTACTCGAAATAGAGGGTTAGCTCGATGTTAAAAGTCAAAAAAAGAAAACGAATCAATATTTTCTTGTCATGCAAGAAAAACATGGGAAACATGATGTCAGGGCTTACATGATTTTGCGAAATTGGGGCTAAGAAAACGAAGGCGGGTGTTTTTTAATTATTATTTTTTGTTTAATTTTACTTCATGGAAGGACGCACTTTTCGTGGCTCTGTAATTATCTGGCGTGGAATCGAAATAAAGCACGTCGAATAGCGACGAAGAAAAAGGAAAAATTATGATTTTAAGAGGCACCAGTGCGGTCAGGATTGGGAACCGCTTGTTTATTTATCTTTTCAGGACAAACCATTTTCGGCCCTTCGCATGGCATCCATAGAAAATGGAGAAGAAGTGTTCAACTTGTCTTCTTTTGCTACATTCATTTCTCCCACCTCTTTTGCATTTTTTTAATGTAAAAAGTGGGCATTACCTTTGACGGTCCGAGGTTTGTCCCCTTCTTTACTTTTTTGGTCAAAGTCTGCTTCTTTTCTTACTGAATTAAAGTCTCTTTCTCCCACTTTTCGTGAACCGTGACCGTGCTTCCCAAGGAACTCCATAATTGCGATTATTACTAATACCGAGCAAAATCTGTCCCATCGGAATCGATTTTCTAATTTTCATAACCTAAAACTTATACTGTTAATCGAATTCGGGTCTCATTTGAAAACGGAGCGATTTATTTTTCTTTTTTCTCTTACATTTTTTTCATTTTTATTTATGTAATATAAAAGTAAAGAAAACAACAAAACCCCTCATTTTGCCAATTCATAATAAATGAACACGTAAAATGAAATAAATATTAAAAAGAGCAAAATATGCTACTGTGATTTATTAGTTTCAATCCAATTCTTTGATTCTCAATTCATTTCTCGTTAGGAACCGGCAATTAAATCACACAATACTAATTCCACTTCTTTTTTGAAGTTGGTAACCGCGAGAACTTGATATCGGATCAATTCGGTCCGATTTTTAATTATACCCTAAACTCATGCTTTCCCTCAATTATTACATTCATTTGTCATCACCCTCCATTGTAATGCCTGTTCTAGTTGGGTGTCCTTCCTAGCATCTTCCCAAAGGAGTGTTTAATCATCTTTGTATTCTAGTTGGGTGTCCTTCCTGGCATCTTCCCAAAAGGAGTGTTTAATCATGACCCTCCTAGCATTTTCCCAAAAGGAGTGCTAAACTTCTATCTCAGTGGAAAAGTTGATTCACAATTCTTATATCTAGAGATAAAAAAACAGAAAATTGATAATTGATTTCCATGTTTGTGAATTCCTGTTCATCCAAATCATATTAAGATGTAAGCCATCATATGAGCATGAACACATCGATCATTTCATTTTTTACATTCATTATTGCATATTTAAAGAGATGCACTTCCATGGACCTAGATCGATCCTTCAAAAAAACCTATAGGAAAACAGAGGGAAGAACCCTCCTGGGAAGACTGACCCTTTATGCCCCTCTTGCAAAATGATGGGGCTCTTCCCCATTCTTCACAAGATTCACTGCAATGTAACAAGTTGTTTACACATTTGCCCTTAGATTATTCATATGAAGGCTACTTTTATGTACACACGTCAATTGCACAATGGTCAAATGTAAGTACTCTTTTTAAGATGACAGCAAATCAATGATACTGCCGTAATTAGAGTAAGCTCATCTATACATGTTGAGCTATGTGTGTCGGTATCAGAATATCATCCGTAGCTGGGGATTTTGCATGTGGATTAAGTCCCGGCGCATGAGGTTAGGATCCATTTTGGTTCAAAAGATGGGTGTTGATAAGTTCTATTCCAATTTGAAGATCAAATCAAAACATTACTTTTGTCTGATTTCTGCTTAGTGTAATCAGTTTAGCCGTCTAAGAATCAAACAGGGGACTAATATGTTCCTGCCTATGGATAACCTACTTGAGCTGTCCATATTTCAAAGGTGGTTCTCCTTTCCCAAGCTAAGAACCAAGGGAAAAACATTTGGCACTGCTTTATAAGAGTAGTGAGAATGATGCAGCAGTTAACTCAGACAAGCTTTGCGGTGATAACAATGGGTGCAAGATTCAACGCTACATCTCAGAGTCATCTCAAAGGAAGCATGTGCAGAAGGGGCTTCGGCTCAGTCGACTGGATAAGCTCAAAAGTGCAACAAGGTATGATGAAACTAACCTCATAGCAATTGCCATGGCTCTTGTTGATGACTGTTTTCCAATACAGGATTAGGCCCGCCCTGTAGCATAATCCTTGCTATGCACAGGAGAGAAGGTGCCAACTTTGTTTCAAAAAAACAAAAAATATGTATTCGGTAACAAAATCTTTCCGAGGTTACAGAGCCTACATTATGATATCTTCACATTGCTATAACAAGAAACAGCTTTACAAGTCAATAAAGCCACTGGAACAAATGGGGACATGGTCACATCTATTGTCAAGAATCGCTCAACAACAATTAATTGATCAGTGCCATTCACCAGAAAGAAATCACTGGAGGCAGCGCCAAGGATCTGCTTGCCGGTGATTTGGCCAAGGCTTTGGTAATCCATCGAAAAAACTGGATCTTCCTCAATGTTCTCAAACTGTAAAAATTTTCCTCACCTTCTTCATGTTCCTCCGACAGATAGGGCATGTACCAGCTGCCTCAGCTATCCTGTTGCAATTAGTTTAAATTCATGTGTTAAGGTCCTTATATTTTACTACAATTGCATTGCCATAACGTCAACTAAATCTAGAGGAGTAAGTAAGAAAAGACCAACTGAACAGCGTTTTCCATCTAATTTATTCAGAACTTGAGGAAGGTGATATGCTAAGCGTTACAGCCTATTATCCAGTGGAAACAGCTTCTGACCCCAAAAAAAAAAAAAAAAAAATCCAGTGTAAACAGCTTATTATATTCATATACTCCCAATTGGCCGATACCCAAACGTTTCAACATCTACTGAAGAGAAGCTTAAGCCATTTCTTCCACCCATCTTGAACAAGATGTGACACTCCAGCAAATTCAAATAACAGAAGGAGGATGGAAAACAGTTGAAAATATGCATCCCTCTCCTCTCATTCATCTTTACTCCTTGTGTTTCTTTTACGCACAGCAGAACTTAGATCTTCATGGAGTGCGTAAAGCCCTATTGACAACCTTGATTTCCTTTTATCTACTAAACCAAATAGGTTGCTAGTGTAAATGGGAAACATTTTGGAACTTCAAAAATAAGATCAGTTTAGAGTGCAGTTACCTTTGTCCACATTCAAAACAAGCCACACAGTGTCCACAAGGAAGAAAGAAGCAGTCCCTGGGAGCATCGAAGCAAATTCCACACAAGCGCCGTGTATTATTGCCATTTTCACCATCTCGCAATAGCTTTCCTTCAGGAGCTCCTGCCGCCAAAAGTTCTTCTATATCCTCTTCATCATGTGAATTGGAATCATAGGATGACCCCCAACTAGAGAGATCATCATCTTTGTATGATAGAAGAGGTGCTCTCTGAGCTTCCATTTGCCCATATGGTGCTCCAGTTGCCTCTTCACGACTCCACCGAAATTTGTTCAAGAAATTGAAGGCTAGTAGCATGAGCACCGTCATTCCACCTACAAAAATCAATTTCCCAGAGAAGTGTCAGCAAAGTTTAAAGGCGATGATAGGAAAGGATAGAAAGTGAAAATCACTCATACCAATTCCAACAACATATGTAATCCATCGCGGCCCATAGGACAGTCTTACATACCAGTCATCGCTGGGTGTTCCCTGCAGAAAAAGACAGCCAATTATAGATCTTGATATATAGGGTGTAAGAGACAATCAAGTAATTCAAGATCCTCATTTAACAAAAACCTAGCAGGGCCTCCATATGGGCAACCCCTTTCAAAATGATCTATACAATAAGTTAAAAGAACACAAAACGATACTAGTCAAGATTTAGTAAGTTCTTACCTGTCCTAGACCAGGTGAAGCTATGACAGCAGCATTTCCTTCGGGGAAAAGAACATTTATACTACATTCGCCATGGGAGAATGTACACTTGTAATAGGCTGAGGTCGTGTTATAGAGGTAAGCCTTCACTCCAAGGTTCAATTGAACCTGTTGAACATAGCAGAAGATGAAAAGTGAGCGACAAGGATAAATTGGAACAAATAAATATGAAAAATTCAAGTATCCTAGCAAACATCACATGTGAAGGGTACAAATATCTATGATTTAGATAGATCCTTTTTACGGCACTCATCTATGTATTGTTATTACTGCCATGAGCTTGAATTCTAAACTGTGCCCAATAACGGTATTTTCTCCCACCAGACTTAAACTAATTTTGAACCGGGAAGTTTGAATGGTTAAGCCATTACTCTGCAGTACTCACTTCCACATAGGTGGTAAGTTGTCCCAAGGACTAGATTGTGCCATCTCCTAGTCCATTCAATTTTCTCATCCTTTTCTCCTTGGTTGATATCATTATTAAACTTAACATCACAATGCACAAATATATAGAGGAGAGCTGCCCCCATGTCACCACGTGGGAGGGGCATTGGGACGTCGAAATGGGGATTCTATCGACTTGTTCCGACCTAGGATGATAAACTCATGACTAGGTCTTACTTCACTACCCAGAAACAGAAGATAACTTCCTTCGTAAATGCATGAATGTGATGTGCTAAATTAACCAAGCAAAATCACATGTCTCTCTTTTATCTAGCTGCATTAGTTTTCTGTGAACTTCATGATGAAATCTTAATACGGTGGTATTTATCCTTTCTAAGAAAATAAAGTTGCATTCTGCAGCTATTGTAATCACAAACTCAGCAGAGACCGACACATGACAGATCAAGAGCAGTGTCATTATATCTGTATGCAAATCCAATTGAGTCAGGAACTTGTCTTGCTGTAGTCAATTATATAGTAATGAACATATTCTGTGCAAAAGAATGACAGTTACATTATAATTAATTGAAAGTCTAGTTTGTTTTTTTTGTGCAGTTATGGTTTAGAGGCTATATCTCACTTCAACCTCTTTCTGCAAGTGTTTAGATGTTGCTGAGATCGGATTGTCTCCTTAATTTCAATCTCTTTCAGAAGAAAGTTGACCAGTGGGGATATACGAATGGCAGACAATAACCTCATCTACCAATCAGTAGAAATAAGTAAAGGATCTCTTTCACTTATTATGCTTCGCCAATATTTATACAGCTCAGAGCTCAATCAAATCATCATTCATGAGAGAAATTTCTACCATCTCCAACTTTAGAACCGACTGTCCATATCCCATGACATGGAGATTATACTCTGTGTATCACTAAACACATACAACTATCACCATTTTCCTCGTAATGAATTTCCTTTAGTCTCATTTAATAGGAAATGGTGACAATTTGACAATTACAACTGTCCGCTTTTTCAAAAATTAAAGGGAATCAAGGGCCCGTTCTGTTTAAAGTGATCACACAACATGCACCAGCAGAAGCTGGAGACGCAAGGAAGTAGTAAAAAGATCAGATATATGGATTTCATTATGTTATTCAGAGTTCATTTTGCTGAAGCTTTTAAAAAGAAGAAAACAAAAGATAAAAAAGTCACATTAAAACTGTACTTGATCTGAACTGTGATATTCTGAACTTAATCATCTTTTGGAGAATGCAAAAAGAGTGATGATGTAATACTAGATTATGCTTGGAAGGCGAAACTAAAGAGAGAGAGAGCCTGATAGCTGCACAGGGATTAGATGAACTCAGCTGCTCTAGAAAAGTGCAACTAGCATAGATTTCCGAGCATCACATCATACAATAGTTATCAACTGAATAGCAAAAGATGAGGGTTACATTCCTCTCATCAAACAAGTGGATCTGTTTTAGAGTGCTAGATCTAGAAGAATAGAGATATATAATATTCAGGGAACAAATAATCTCCAGTTGGAGAATGTTCAGCTTTGGAAGAAAAACTAGAATTTAGCTAAGGAATGAACTATGTAACTCGCAGTGAACTTAGCACAAAAGTTGTCCACCTCCCCATTATGTAACATCTCCATTAAGTAGGTAATGGGGTCCATATATGGAGGAACTGTTTTTATTATTAAGTGGAACTCTAATACCAGCACCTTCAGAAGAGACAATGGCCTAAATGTACAATAACAACTGTATTCATGTCTGTACAGGCTTAAGCAAAATAACTACATAATCTGATTGAATCATGAGCATCCAGATAAAAATGTACTTCATTACCTGATAGGCAAGTGTACTAATGTGAAGGTATGACAAGATACAGAAGAAACAGGCATCAACAGTACTAATCAATTAGTTAAAACGAGGTTTATGGTTGCTCCAGGCAACTTCCAGCTAAATATCTTATGAAGCAAAAGGTTTTCTGTCCAGTCTGGCAGTTAAGTCTTAAGGAAGTGTGAAGTCTGAACGAAGTCAATGCAAATCAGTCTCATAAACAACACAATATAGCAAGTATTCATTCATGGGTAAAATAAACATTTTCCACCTCAAGGTTATCTATGCTTGACAAACTCACAGCTGGGAACGTAGAATTTCATGAATCATTCCACAATTACCTCCACTGCTTCCGTGTTCAAGTTGCCAACTGCAATATAGTAACTGGAGGATTGATATATGTCTTGCTGTATCATGCCAACCCCTGAGAAAAGTTTATAGAAGACATTTAGTATGCAGTAGACAAAGCAAAATTTAACAAACTCTCAAAACCTTTCTAACCATGAATAACATTCCACGATAAAGTGGTGTTAGGATATGTTGGGTCCTCACGCCATTGGGCAAGGCCTTCTTCGCCTGCAGTTGAAAGATTAATAGTGTTATTGTCAATGGAGTTCACAAAAAGAGATAAGGAAGTCAGTGTATATGGCAGACAAATGATGGTTTACTGTCATATGAGATGTATGAGAATTTTGAAGGAAAAGAATCCTCTGACTGACGCAACAATTAATCAATTAGGAGAATGTCAAAAAATTGTGTTGGCACAAGGAAGGCAGCAAATTCTAAAAGGCCAAAAAAAAAAAAAAAAAAAAAAAAGAAGAAGAAGAAAAGAAAGCACGATGACATAGTTAACAATGCTTGCAAGTGTTAAGTTTTGGAAGCTAACAACGGGATATGTTGATACTCCGAATTTACTAATAATTTTGTCCTCGCATTGGACACAAAAAACTATCAGAACTCACAACACATGGATGCCTGATTCATGTTTTGGGGAAAAAAAACTCCAACGAGCATTCATTCACGCTTGTGTTCAGGGATCTATTTAAGCACATTCTGGTAGCATTCACCTACATCTAATGAGTAGTGGCTAGTTGACACAAAGCTTCCCCTTATGAAAGCACGACAACCTGCAATTTAAGTAGTTTCTGTTTAAGGCTCAAAATTTAGGGAATCAATTGGAATATTTTCTCATAGACTCTAATTTCACCTTGTATTGGCTCCTTATGCTATGCAATGATGAAAGTAGGGAGGTACGTATCAATCTAACAAACCATCACAGGAAACAATAAGAATGTTAACACGATGCAAATAAATCCGTTCATCAATGTGAAGTTCTAATTCACTCTTTCTCTGTAACATCTTGTCACTGACACTGACGATCACCATACTGAAAATTTCACTTGATTGTGAGCAGAGCTTCCATGATTAATCTAAGTCATCGAATTGCAGATGAATGACGACAAAAGTTAGGGCAACAACATTGCAAGGTGGGTGAATTCCTTCAAGTTTACCTTGAGCAATCACAAAGAATACCGAGGAACCTGCAGCGCTCACGTTGTAGGTAACATTAATTTGAGACCCTTCATTCAAGTAATATATCCACTCCTGAAAAAGAAGACATAGGAAATTGATGGCCTGAAGCAAGAAATGAACAATCTAAGTGACATCCATTTTGGAATGTGAAAAAGCCCTGCCTTGCTCGAGTCAGCCGGAACAGAAGCATTTTGAGTTTTGGACCAAGTGGCAGTAACATCCAGAGGAGGAGCTTTCAAAAACCCATATAGAAGTGGCCCAGGCTTGGTATCATCCAACTCCTCCACCTAAATGGAAACAAGCTATATGAAGGGCAACACGAAAAGTCAACAATTCGACGCTGCAACGAGAGAAACAGTCCATTACCTTCATGGACTGCACAAAAATGGGATTTGGCTGTACGAGAATCGAGCTGTTTGGACCGAGCCTTATGCTCACGGAACCATAAACTCCCAATATCAGAGTCATAGACACTGCAATAATTCGAAGTACGATCATACACCAAGGGAGGTAAATGCAAACGACAGTAGAAATCAAACCAAAAATAAAAAAATAAAAATGGCGAAGCATTTGAATGGCCAGTCGCGCAATCCGAAATGCGAACCGATTACAGGAGCCGATACGCACCGAAGAACCAGAAGGTGAGGACCACGATGATGCAGGACCAAGTATCGTCCCGGATCGCCGCGGCGCCATCGTCGAATAAGGCGAAATTCCCCCGGTACGTAATCCCGATGTGTTGCTGCTGCTCCACCTCAGGGATCCGGTACGGAAGCTCGTCGATTCGCTCATGCTCGTCGTCCTCTTCGCGGACCGGCGCCGTCGAGGACGAAGCAGCGCCCGAGGCTTCCCTACTGGACGTGGAAGGAGCGGACGACGAAGAAGAAGAAGAGGAAGAAGTCGGATTCGAGCTCTGTCCCTGATCTTCCATTCTATAAAAAAAAAAAAAAAGAACGCGAGCTGAAACAGAGGATCGGAGAATCGGTTCCTCCGGAGTCGATCGGAACCTAATTCTAAGAGCGAGAACGGATTTTGGGGGATTAAAAGCGACGCACCTGCTGCGGCTGGATGTCCGCGTCTAGAAGAGGCCATCGGAAAATGCAGGTGGGCGGGGGAATGTGGGCAACCGCCACCAATCGGTCGTCTCTTCTCCGCGGGGGACTGGTAGTTGAGGAAGAGGGGCGGTTATAGGAGGCGTCGGTCTCTGACCAATGGGAAGTGAACGAGATGTTCCCGCTCGCCCCAGCCCCAGTGGCGGATCGGTAAATATGAGAGCCCCCTCTGCTGGCGTGGCGGGGGATGGTTGGTGGGATTAAGGGAAAGCTGAGGGTTAGTTAGGTGACGTGGATGGTTATGAGACTGGGAGCGTCTTTGACTTTCCTAATTTGGTTCCAACGAGCTGAAGAGCTCTTTCACATTTCACGACAATGAAAGAGAGTACGGAATTTTCGCCCCAAAAATTTTTAAAGAAAAAGACCCGTCATAAATAGAGATTTTGTTTAAGTATTTTAAAATTTTAAATTATTAAATCAAGACTATATTTATTATTTAATATTCCCACAGTGATATATTTCGGTTGTTAACTAGGAGGTAGATAATTTTGCATAATTTCGGATGTGAGTATGAAAAGGAAAGGGTGGAACTAGGTGGAGAGATGAGGAAGTACATAATTTGGATTAATTTAATATTTTTTTGCTCAAATTTTTAAAGTTGAAAATGTTATTATTTTTATGATTCTTATATTGTGGTTAGTATGTTTTCTTCGCCGCCCTGTCCAAAGGATAACATACAACGGTCTTCCGCATGCACCGACCGACGCGTAAAAATCAGCACAAATCACCTAACCACTTTTTTGTTTTCTTTACTGGTGTTTCCTTTTTTCTCTCTATGGATAACCATTTAGGTTGTTGGTTCTGACAATTGCCGTAAGCGTCACGGGTTCCATGTGCTTCTTCCATCTTCTGTGCATCCGAGCTCCGTTATTCGCTGCATTAAAGAAACCGTGAAAGCTTCCCTGACATTATTGGGTGCACGCGATGATAAATAACAGGATTGACTAGTTTCTGTCTTTAAGAGCAATGCGTTTTTCTCCCTATTTCTAGAAGAAGGAAGGTCGGGAAGATCATTGTAGTGGCGCGAGACGCAATAATCTTCGAGATTACCGTCTTAAGGATTTGGGTAATTTTATTAACTATTTGTTTAGATTTTACATAATGTTTTGTGAGATTTGCCGTACTTTTTGAATAGTTTCCGATATGAGTCTGATCTAGATTTCTCTAGGATTTTTAGGATGCTATGTTGGTACTTTGTTCTTTTTGTCAAGCAGCTTACCTCTTTGATCGATTAACGAACTAAGGGAATTTTCTAAGTTGTGCTTTTGATGCGATTGCAACTATGATTTTGTGATTCTATTGTAAGTTAAATTCCCCCTTCCCCGTTTCCATGACATTAGGCGGTGTTTGAGAAAAGTTAGTCGTAGGAAGGCAAAGCTTGACGCTACCTACTTTGAGGACAATTCTCTCACTAACAAAGATCGCGGGATTAGGGTAACGAAGTGGCACCGTAGATCGCACCCATGGCCAATCATTTTGTAAACTTGTTTTGACGGTGAAGTAACTCACATCCAGCTTAGCTACCCTGAGGAACACAATTCATATGGATATTGATAGGATTTTGGTTGGAGAAATATTCATGTTGATTATGATAGCTGCAACGATCATGTGGTCGTGATGGTTGATGTAGACACCCCATTTAAGGTTTTATCAAAGTGGAATGGAAATAAGACATCATTAAAAAATTCACTAAATAGTATAAATTGGTCGTGCTTCTCAAGAGCTTTACCCAATCTCCTCAGATTGGATGGTTAGGTATAAAATTACCGATATTTTCAACCAAGGCCATGCAATCATGAGGTGTCAAGAATTTTGTGATTTAACTCGATTTATTAATTCCATTTTAAAGATCAAGTCTCAAGCTTTACAATACAAAGACGATCGGATTTTTTTTGCTTGAAATATTATAATTTTTTTACTACAAATATCAATATATTCATCGTCCATAAAATTATTTAGACTATAAATTTTTTATCGATAACGAAAATATTTTTCATTAATTGATTCTTTTAAGCAATATAAATAATTATTTTAATATGAATTTTTTCAAATAGTTAATTTTCACAAAGTAAACGAAACTTTTGGATAATTTAATATTGAAAAGTCCAATCTTATTTAAAATTCTAGAGTGCCGCCACATCTCACTTTAGGTAGAATACTTCTAATTTGTGTCTCACATATGTTCTACAATCCACCATATTTCTTTTCTTTTGTTTTATTTCTTCTATCTAATTGCTTTCCCATTTGCTTCTTATGTGCACGTGGATTTAGGCATGTGTAATATTGTCTATAACGGTTTGTAGTCTCCTCATTTTCATCTAATAAAGTCACGGCAAGTGATTATTTTCAATCATTCATTCAAGTTATATTCTATAGCTTTTTCTTTTTTCTTTTTTTTTTCTTTTTTGGTAAACAAACATCTTGTGAAAAAAACTCTGAAAACTTAAAGTCTTTATTAATGCAAACAGATGTAAAGTAGCGAATAAATTTTAGTCAATATCGACATTTTAATACTATATAGCGTTTTCTATGTTACTCATGTTACATTTTTTAAAAAATATTTCTCAAGAAGCTATGAAGTTCTATTAGTAAATTAAATACCCCCTTTTATCATTTAATTTTATTGATTTGTTTCTGCCGTGGTCATCTTCCCAATTACTTTTTTGTATATATTGAAATCTCCATTAAACTATGTCTATTCCTCAAACAAATGTGATATATGCATGTTAATGAAAATACCAAGCGGAAATATGAGAATGAAATCCTTTAAGGTTTTACTTTTATTTGCTGGGAAAATTACACTTAATAAAATAGAACAAAGAGTCTTTGAGCGTTATTTTCTTTCGTCAACATGATAGTTGTACTTTAGTCTCAGTTTCAAAAATATATTATTCTTGTCTTTTGAGAACCCATTGTACAACACTATAATATAGTTTTTATAGCTTATTCAAAGAGTCAAAACATCTTAATTTAACTTGCGCTAGATTATGGTTTTAATCCATAAGTACTGTAAAAAAAGTTTAGTGGATTGGATTTAACTAAAAAATAACAACTTTTACAACATCTTCTAGTACTCTCACACATGCTTCATGCTGATTATCGTTAGAAAATTTGTTAAAATCTTCTTTAATTACGGAAAATTCTTTTCTCCTCTCACACATTCAATTTTGCATAAATATCACTATAAATACCACTAAGTATGAATAAAAATTACAGCCCTATGAATTAGCTCAGCGGTTGGACAACAGAGTATGCGGGAGGGTGAATAGGGCACGTGATAAGTAGCGCAAAATAATTTTCTCTAAACTTTTTCATCAAGACTTTGATTTTGATTGGAAAAGATTTCTCTCACAAATGCATTTAAGCTCGAAAATCTTGTTTTTCGATGTGTGTGTGTGTGTCTATAAGTTGTCAATTACAGGCAAGCTATGCTTTTGTTTGTTGAAAGTATCTTAAAAAGTTGCAAAGTTGTTTCAGGTCAGTATGCCACCTAAACAAAACCCACGGCGTCCACAAAAAACAGGTCATCTCCGGTTGTGTTCCGACATGATGCGACTAAATTAAGGTTTTGCGCTTCCGCATGCTTTATGGGTTTCCGCAAAGCTGTAATTTACCAGACGACAGATTGGAAATGAAACAGAATCGACAGAAGGGCTTGCCGCTCGACCCCCATATATAGATGGGTCTCTTGTGGAAGGGCCATTTGACATCATTCTCTCTTCGCCACAGCAAAGGCTTAGAGAAGAATGGCGGAGTTAAAGAAGCAAGTGAAGGAGAAGGCCAAGGACTTGAAGGAGAAGGCCAAGGACCTGAAGAAGCACCTGATCAAACATGGCCGGAAGGCGGTGGGCGCTTGTAAGAAAGGATGGGACAAGCTTCGAAAGAAGATCAATGTCTGATGATCAGGATGGGGCAAGCTTCGAAAGAAGCGCAGTGTCTGAAGATCCCGCACGGGTCTGAGTCGTGTCTTTGTCCCTAGAGAACACTGATCGACTTTTAAATTTGCCATGAGTTGCACTTTTTTTCGGTTTCGTTGCGGAGGTCATTATCTAGCCTTTCCATCTGTTTCCAATGATTACATGTAATCGTTTGAACAATGGATTGCGTCAGTTTTTCACTTGCATAATAATGTATTTTATTGATGGCCATGGATTTGTTTATTAATTAAATTATGTTTCTCTTTCCATTAATTTAGCTTTACATCGTGTGGCAAGGAAAAATGATAAAGATACAACACCAGTGACATGAAAGGACCGCTATGTCTAAAAGCCCTCCGAATGAAATTGGACATATCATAGGAAGTAAAAATATATGCTATTTCCATATAAAGATTCATCGACATGGGAAATGATCTTTGATTGCACCGATTTAATACGACTTGAATTCGTTATGATTTGCTCAATCAGAGCAAGACGACAAGCCTTGTGAATTCTTCATGGATTCTTCGACTTAAAATTCCTTTTTTCTTATGATTGATGGTAGGTTGCTATGGTAATTGCACTGATCAAATTTCGCCCTTTAGATCTCGTAAGTCCATATTAGCTGCGTTTCTTCATAGTGAGGGACTAGGAAATTTGGGCATCATGTGCTTAGCTTAAAGTGTTTCTCGATACAATGAATGTAGTTCCTTGTTGCTCGATTTCACCTTTGCCTCCGTTGCATTTGTGCTTGACATTATGGCTCCGGCCAAAAGCTGGGTTGGGTGTTCTTCCCTCACAAATTCTTGGCCCGAGGCCCTTTCGATAGAAAAATGGCCAAGGTTAGTTCTATTTTCCAAATTAATTTGATGATCGTTGCATCAAATCAATCATATGTATGTTGACAATTAAAGTATAATATTCTTATCCCCTCATTCAAAAATGAAATAAAAAGAAGGCTCTTCATTTTCATCTATGGATGTACAAAAGAAGAATCGTTAATCAAACGTCAATAGCTTTTCTTTTATTTCCAACAAACATAAGATGTCATGTATCTTAATTTATTCTGCACTTCTTTTTCCCTATTTACTATATTAATCTTTAAATCTAGTTAGTGAAAAATCATCTTGATTTTCAACTAATTTTCTAAATATAGAAGTCTACTCTTAACTACTTTTTCATTTAAATTGATCGATTACTATACCGTTTATGAGTTCATTATATAAAAATCAAATTCCCGAGAAGAGATAGAAATATTATGATATTATTGTCACGTGGTGTGGTTAATCCTGATCTTGATGGTATCCAATCAACTTTTGATAGAAATGATCATATCCTAGTTAAAAAAAAGATAATGATATCAAATAATATGTTAACCGAAAAGTTGCTACATAAAAAATTTGTCGCATGAACGCGGCGAGTATTCTAGTCGTCTCATGACGATTCACCCCGATATCTCATCCATTCCTATTAGACTTGTGGGGCCCATCGCTTGATCAAAGCTGAGAGAAAGCTACAAAAGATTTTCTCCCAGCCTCGACCTCAGCCACATAGATCGCCATTTTTCAGCGGAGAGAGAGTAATTTAAGAAGGTCTCTTTTCTTTTCAGTATTGCCGGGGCCCACATGCAGATAAGGAAAGATAAGCCCGAAACTCCCTTCGCCGTCAGATGGATATGCACTCCCATCTGACGTCCCATAACCTCCACCGTAGATTATCAGAATTCTTCTTCGAATCCCAAATAAAACCACCGAAAAAACGTACTGCGATGATCACACCGCCACATCCTGAGCCTCTGGGTCTCCTCCTCCTCTTCTCCTTCTTCTTCCCCACAACCGCCGATGGCCGCCGTGACGACCGCCGCCGCCGCGTCCTCATTCATCGGGACCCGCCTGCCGGAGGTCCCGAGCTCGGGCCGGGTCCAGGCCCGGTTTGGGTTTGGAGCCAAGAAGGCCGCGCCCAAGAAGGCGGCGAAGCGGAGCTCGGACAGGCCGCTGTGGTACCCGGGGGCGACGGCGCCGGAGTGGCTTGACGGGAGCCTGGTCGGCGACTACGGGTTCGACCCGTTCGGGCTGGGGAAGCCGGCGGAGTACCTGCAGTTCGACCTGGACTCGCTGGACCAGAACCTGGCCAAGAACGAGGCCGGCGACATCATCGGCACCCGCTTCGAGAACTCCGACGTGAAGTCGACCCCCTTCCAGCCGTACACCGAGGTGTTCGGGCTCCAGAGGTTCCGCGAGTGCGAGCTTATCCACGGCAGGTGGGCCATGCTCGCCACCCTCGGCGCCCTCTCCGTCGAGTGGCTCACCGGCGTCACCTGGCAAGACGCTGGCAAGGTCAAATTCCTTTTCCCTTTCTTCGTTCCTTCTGGAATTAGATGATGCAAAAAGGAAAACGATAGAAGATCGTGTAGATGCTTAGATCTGGCATTTTCATCTGTGTAAAGCCCTCTGTTAACCAATTCGTGTCAGCATAACCTCGGGTTCGTGAGCTTTATTATAAGACTCCAGCTCTGCATTTCCTTGCCGGGTGAGAAATCTGTAGAAGCTCATTATCTGTGGCCTTTCTGTATCAGGTAGAGCTTGTTGAAGGGTCGTCTTACCTCGGGCAACCTCTTCCATTCTCCATCACTGCGCTGATCTGGATCGAGGTCGTGGTGATCGGGTACATCGAGTTCCAGAGGAACAGCGAGCTCGACCCCGAGAAGCGGCTCTACCCGGGAGGCAAGTTCTTCGACCCGCTCGGCCTGGCAGCCGACCCCGAGAAGAAGGCCACCCTCCAGCTGGCGGAGATCAAGCACGCCCGCCTCGCCATGGTCGCGTTCCTTGGCTTCGCCGTCCAGGCCGCCGCCACCGGGAAGGGGCCCCTCAACAACTGGGCCACCCACTTGAGCGACCCCCTCCACACGACCATCATCGACACCTTCACCTCCTAGAGTCCGAGCTTCAACTTGTCCAGAATCTGTCAGCGATTTGAAGATGAAATGTTTAATGCTATGGTCTTTAACCCTGTAAAAAGAAAATGAGTTTCATCACCCTTTACCCTGTTAAAGTAGAATGCGATGTTAAATAGCTAAATTATTTGGAAGCCAAACCGGAAGATCTCTTAACTAATCCGATCCTATCCATGATTCACTGGGCGGTGCAGCATCAATTTCTATTGACTCCTCCTATGCTGGGAGCGTCACTGGCCCTGGGCAAAGAATACGTTGGCTGCTAAATTGAAACGTCACTTGCGCGACGGTATTGCGAGAATCTATTGAGTGAAAATGACTTCATTATTTTTGTTTTTCTATCAGAAAATTATTGCGATAAACTCGCGGGAGTGAGGGAGGGAATGGAAGTGATCGCTCGAGTCAAATTTCGAGACATGCGGTTAAATCGGTAGTGTGAGTCCCTCTCAGACCAAATGACTTTCTCAAATTCAACTACCGGAGGATCCAAAGAGTTATTAACGATCAACATGGCCAATTTATAACTTTACCAAAAAAAAAAAATGGCCAATTTATAATCGTGGGAGCCTTAATCCACCCCCCACCCCCACCCCGCGCGGGGCTCTCCCATCGTCGTTCTATTTTTTCTTTTCAATAATTCTCTTTGATTCATTAAATTAATTATTGTATATTTTTCCTAGAATGCTGAAATATCTACATTGAGTGATGCCACTTAGCTATTTCAATTACCCACTATGTTGAACGGAGATTACCATCCGTCAACATATGTATGCCAAAATTGACAGGAAATCAATCCTTTTAGGCCCTAAGACTGGGCAACGGGCCATGCTGGCCCGCATTAGGTTGCTGGCTATGCTTAGGTCGTGCCCAGGTTCACTTAGTAAGTGACGTGTGTCGTATTTAGCCTCATCCGTTAGAGACTTTTAAATACTTTAACGTCTGCCTCTCTCTCTCTCTCTCTCTCAATGTGCCATGAGAAAAATCCTAAAACCACTAAGCAAAATTCCCTCGCGATGGTTTTCTTGTAATTTCATCCTCCGTTATCCCTCTTCTCCAATGACCTGTCTATCTCTAGCTATTGTCTCAGTCCGGTTAGGTTTTCATTTTCCTCAAGTCCTTGCATTTGCTCGAGGTCTCCATCTCCTATTCCCGCCACACGATTTTGATTCGTAGTTTTGTTGTGTCCTCGATTATCAACTAGCTTTAGGGTTTTGCCCTGGGGGGCCTTCATGGTTTCCACCATGACCAAGTTCTCGCTCTCCGTCGCTCTCTCATCCCTTGGAGAAAATGTTGTATAGGAAAGAACAGAAAGAGAAAGAGTGCTCCGTTCTTTGCAGTGCATGTGGGACCTTCTCATGCACATTGGATGAAGAGAGAGAAGGAGGCATACATGTTGAGGCATTTCAAAGTCTTTGATGGATGGGGCCAAATATGACCTGTATTGCTTACTCAATGGACTTGTGTAAAAATGTTGTGTCATCACTGGTGTACCCAATATTTTCTCATAGGCGGCTAGCTTTTGAGACCAGAGCAAAGAATTCCCAGTTTTTATAGATTCATCCCCTTCCTTTCTCTTTTTTACATTTCTTAATATTCACTCACATATCACTTCTAAAAGCTCTTTTCTCAATAACCTTGTTTTTCATTTTTTACCTTTTCTTTACAAAGATTTAATCACATTCACAGTTCTACAATGAAGGACCACAACAACAACCATGTTCAATTATCCCAACAAAATGCGGACTTTACCTTGCAATTATCGTGGGTTTTGCTTCATGAGTACAAAGACAACAACGTATACATGCCACCTCCAATACCGGCAATAAGCCAAATTCTTTATAGTAAGCCACAATGATCGATAATTGGGAAGAATCGCAGGGGCGAACATCAGAAGGTAGTCTCCGCCAAGACGTTTTCCTGGATGACACCCCTACCTCCAAATAGCCCCAAGCAATAGGGGCGCCGACTTCGCAAAGAAAAAGGTCCTGTGTTTGAGGACATTCAGACTTGAGGTCGACACCGATGATAACGGGAAGGCCATTTACCTCGCTTATTGCAAGTATTTAGTTGGCGAATCGGCAAGTGGGACAGGCCATTTGAGGCACCGATGCAGACATGAGAAATAGATGTCTAGTGCCGACGGGAGCTTTTCAACAACGACACATATCGGAAGTCCGTTCAATTAAGACGAGGCAAGAAATCAATGGAAGCTTGCATATTATGTTCTTGTTGCCAATCAACCTTCCGCTTCATCCACTATGTGCAGACAGCTCTACAATATCAATTTAAGCCCATTTGGAACAAAACACCAGAAACTACAAAATTATTTTACGAAGAGTAAGGGCGCGTTTGGTAACGATTACATTTAACCGAATCGACCATAAATGATTATTTTTAATTCTTAGAACCGATTTTGAGTAAAAAACGCGTTCAGAATCGTCCAAAATTTTTTATTTTGGAATAGAATTGCATTTGATACCGTACTCATTAATTATGTTCCAAATCAATTTCTTTTAATTTTTAAATAATTTTTTTACTTTTTACTTTTTTTTTTTTTCTTTTTTTCCCCTTTCTCCTATTCTTCTTCTTCTTCTTCATGTGGCCGGCGACGCTCACCGAACGTCGTCGCCCTTGTCGGCCGAGCCTCACCGGCGCCGGGCGAGGCCGGCCTGCCGCCACCGCCGGGTGAGCCTCGGGTGGGCCGGGCGAGGCCCCACCGGCGAGGCTTGCCCGGCCGAACCTAGGCGCCCTAGCCCGGCGAGCCTTCAACAAGCTCACCGAACCGGCAGACGGCGGACCGGTGGCGGCGGGCGGTGGCGGTGGGCGGTGGACGGCGGCGGGCGGTGGTGGACGCAATCGCGGGATGATGGAAGGAAAGAATGAGACTTTCACCGTTTTGATTCTTTTTTTTTTATTCTCAAATGGAGAATCACATTTTTTTTATTCTCAATTCTCTTCCCAACTCATTAGTAACAAATTTGTTCAGGAATAAAAATTTTTACCAAACGCGATTCTCGTCCCAAATGATTCTGAGAACAAAAAATCAGAATCAAGCACGGTTACCAAACAGTGCCTAAAAGGCCAAGTTGGTGCATATGCTGTAAGTTTACAAACTAGCCCTACCACGCGCGAGTCGCGATCGGCCACATCGGTTATGAGCCACGATATTTTGATTATTTTGTCTTTGGTTGTGTTTTTGACTTGTGGCGCCTTTCTATTGGTCTTAAAAATGAGAGAAGAGGTAACCACGAATATTAGAAGAACCTAACTATTCGTTATGAGATGGTGAAGCTACTGAGTTTAGGTCTATTCAAATCGATGTGATATATCAAATGATAACTCTCGGATTTCTTTAAGTAGTACTTTGAAAGTACTTGCTATTTGTGCATTGAAAGCGAAATTCTTTTCTTATTAGATTTGGTCTTTCAAAGGCTTGAAGTGAAAGAATAAAGTCCTCACAAGAAATTGAATAAAAAGTAAAAGCATTAAAGTGGGATAAATCATGTGGGGAAAATTAAGGATCATTTTCCTCTAATTTTTGGAAAAAAAATACTAAAATGCAAAGGAGAAAAAAAAAACCTCGAAACTTGGCCCGATCCAATGCACTAACTTGGGATAAATATGGTTTAGGTATTGGGTGTGCTTTCATTCCGAGTTGGGTATCAAGATTTAACCCATTGACATCCTTATAAATTTAAGGTTTGTTTGATAATCATTTTGTTTTTGGAAATAATTTATACTCAAAAATAATTTTTTAATTTTATTCGTTGAATGAGTTTCTGACCATTTGAAGGCATTTGATAATTATCCAAAATTCCTATTCCCGATAGAAATGCGTTTAATAAAACCTCAAATTCTTTTGTGTTTAGAACTTCTTTTAGTTTTTTAATAATCTTATTATATTTTTGTCATTATATTTCTTTTATCTCTTCCTTCTTTCTTTGGCCGGTGACCTAATCGTGGGTCGACGACGCTCTCATGAGATCGTCGGCCAGAGGAAGAAGAAGAAGAAAAAGAAAAAAAAAAAAGAAAATGAACTTAATTTTTGGAGTTATTCCCATTAACAAAAAAAAATGATTTTATTTTTACTTTCAAATTTATTTCTGAAACAAATTTATTTCTGAAAAAAAAAAAAAAAGTTATAATTTTTTTAAAAAATTTTTTATTCAAAAATAAAAGAATAGAATCCGTTTCGCAACATGACGTTGACAGATGAAACTCACGTCCCAACTGAAAAATCTTCCTGCCCCTCTCCCGTTAAATTCCTTTCAGAATTCGGAGAAAACCCACTCTCTCTATGAACCAGAGGGAGGGAGGGAGAGAGAGCAGACGACGACTACGACGGCGAGCCAAGAGAGAAACCGCCGCAATCCGTCGAAACCCTAGCTACGCGGGCTCGATTTCTCCGGCGCGCGCTTGAAATTCCGCGATTCCCTTCACCGCTCGGCGGCGATTTCGGTCGGAGCGAGCGAGAGAGCTTCTATGAGCCGTTTCCCGTCCAAGGCCGTGGTGTACCACGGCTTTCTCCGGCTGGGGGAGCTGGACGTGGTCCCGGCGAACGGCCACGGCTTCCGGTTCCCCAACAACGAGATTCGGATCCACCGCATCTCCCCGGTCAGCGAGAGGTGTCCCCCTCTCGCGATCCTCCACACGGTGTCCTCTTCCTCGGTCCGGTGCAAGCTCGAGTCGTCCTCTCCGGTCGAGCAGGCGAATCTGAACAGCCTGCATGCCTCTTGCTTGTACGAACTCAAGGTCTCTGTTCGCGTCGAATCGTCCGATTTTAGATGCTCAAAAACCACGCTGCTTCCTCTTAGTCTTGATTGATGATACGAATACTGTTCTAGGTCTTTTGTGTTGTAGAGAGGGCTTGGTTATGGTCAGGTCTTGCATTGTCTCTGCTGCGTGTTGTGTTTCTGTTGGTGTTGGATTGCGTGAGTGAGAGCTCTGATGGATGAATCTGTTTTGGCAGACTGCTGTAGTGTTGCTTGGCGAAGAAGAAATGCACTTGGTGGCAATGCGTAGTAGGCAGAAGAAGTCCCCATGCTTTTGGTGCTTCTCGGTTCCTTTAGGTCTTTATGAATCCTCTCTGGGATTGCTCAATCTACGGTGCCTCACAATTGTGTTTGATCTTGATGAGACGCTCATTGTTGCCAACACGTTGAAGTCGTTTGAGGACAGAATTGAGGCTCTCCGAGGCCGGATTGCGAGGGAGACTGATTCGGTGAGGATGTCAGGAATGTCAGCTGAACTAAAGCGGTATGTAGATGATAGAGTGCTATTGAAGCAGTATGCAGACAGCAATTGCGTGGTGGACAATGGAAAGATGTACAATGCTCAGGTTGAGGAGGTCCCTCAGCTTTCAGATAGCCATGAGAAAGTTGTTAGACCTGTAATTAGATTGCAGGAAAAGAATATCATCCTCACTCGCATCAATCCTAAGGTTAGAAGATACTTTTGCTGCTATTCTTGTTTAGGTTTTTTACGTGTTGTTTCATCTTTTTATGTGTCATAGCATAAGCTGTCTCTACCGGATGGAACACTGGCTCTGTGGAGGCTAATTACTCTTTCAATCGATGTCCTCATGCACCATAGGCGTGTGTGTTGTGGCAAATCAGAATTTGGACTTTTCTCTTGCATCAAGGATAACTGTTTTGAATGGGTCAAGGGGTTTGAAGTAGGAAAAAATTGACTGCCGACTCATTTACTCATAGAAAGAATGTTGGCTTCCCTTGTTTAGTTCATTTATCTACAGTAGTGGCTCTTGCCATGATGTTTTCTTTTTTAATTTGCTGGCATCTGTCAAAAGTTGGGAGTTCTCATGGGCCTTTCTAGTGAGCAAAGACATACTGAGTTCAAATGGTTATGAGCAAGGCATGTTTTATATTCAAGTGTATGCTACAATCTAGGTTATGGCTTTCAACAGAAGTTGCTGATTAAATGCTTTTGCACATTGAGAACGTGATGTACATAATAGTGGGCTAACTTCTTCTGTCATCAAATTCAATTCGCCTGTCCATTATTCAGTATTATGCTCTAGTAGGCAGGTTTTGATTTGTAGAGGTTCCATTTCTTGTTTCTATTTGCAATGTCTTGTTCACCCAACTGAAAAATCGTGCTTACCAGATAATGTCCACTGATGATATTTTTAGCTGAATTATACGTTTCAAGATATAGAAAGCCATGTGTATGTTTCTTGTCGGCATCTTTATTTCCTTTATGCAGATCCGTGACACCAGTGTGCTAGTGAGATTACGACCTGCATGGGACCACTTGAAGAGTTACTTAACAGCTAAAGGACGTAAGAGGTTTGAAGTTTATGTGTGCACGATGGCTGAAAGAGACTATGCTTTGGAGATGTGGAGGCTTCTTGACCCCGAAGCACACCTAATTGATAGAAAGCAAGTCTCAAACCGTGTTGTTTGTGTCAAATCAGGCAAGTTGTCTGCTAATGTACAAACTAAGATGCTTGTAGGAGATGGTTTTGCAGAGTTTGCAAGTTGATTACTATATTATGAATAAAAAATTTGATGGTTCGTGCTCGTGCAGTAATTTCTCCTTTCAGTAGAACCTCACATGCTAATCTGGTTATATGTGGAGTTACCAACAGGAGAACGAATATGCTAATGGCAATAGTGTGAGTCAATGGGATGTGTTACATGTACACAGACTGACTGACACTTGTTTCAGACATTTATTGGGTTTTATGATACTACCTCCCGTAGTCCCACTAACTTTAGTCCTCCTGGCTTTGCAACCCTATTATTAGATTTTTTTTTCTTGTTTTGTAAAATTCCATATATAAAATTCTTGAGTGATGATTCACATATGCGAGCTTTTGATTGCCTATCTCCTCTAACTATATGTTCCTCATTTTCACATTACAGCTTAGCTGTCTTCGTTCCCAGTAGTGTCTATGCCTAAAATGTTATGAATGGCAGGTTCAAGGAAATCATTGCTAAATGTGTTTCGGGATGGTAGTTGCCATTCCAAGATGGCAATGGTGATTGATGACCACTCAAAAGTTTGGGAAGATAGGGATCAACCACGAGTGCATGTAGTTCCTCCTTTTGCTCCATATCATGCTCCTAAAGCGGAGGTATTAGATCATGAATTCATTATGTCTGTTCCAGGTAGTCCTTTTATCGTTTTGTGAAAGAAAATTCCATTGAGCCTCTTTTTGTGCCAAAATGTCATCATGTCAGTTGGGCTGATATGCATGAGAAATGGGAAGACAGTCACTCAAACAATTAAGGGTTATTATTTTATAATTTCTACACCTTGTTTGGTACTGTGATGCTAGCTAAGAAATTGGAATGAAGTTGACATTGCCATAAAGGTAACATCATAGAAAGACCATTAAGTAGGGCTCGCATTTGCCAATAGAACAGTAATTTGCTTATATATTTGCATTAGTTTTTAACCATAAAATTCAAACTGCAAGAAGGTATAACCATGTATGTAACTGTCGCAAAATGCAGTATTATCTGCATCATTCACCATTTTTTACGAACATTATTTACCATTTTCCAATTCCTTTTATCTAATTTTTGATAGCCTTGTTCTTATTATTGAAAAGGGGTCCTAAGTGATATATGAACGAGGATAAAGGCCACTTCTATATTCATTGTTCATGTTTTTTTATTGTTTATTTTTGGTTTTTTTGGGCATGTTGTTGAGGTTTCATTTATGCTTATGAATAATATAGATGAGAGTTTGAACACACATATTTTCTTTTGGGGATTTGTCAGACTGCAAATGCCATTCCGGTCCTTTGTGTGGCAAGAAATGTGATATGCAATGTCAGGGGTTACTTTTTCAAGTGAGTATCTAGATTTCACTTAAAGTTTATAAAGCCATCTACAACAAAAGATTGGATTTGAGTTGCATTCTGATCTCTATGGTGTATATGATTGAGTTGTGATATTTCTTATCCAGGGAATTTGATGAAAACCTATTACGCAAAACCTTTGAACTATTTTATGAAGATGAGGTGGTTGCATTACCCCCTGCCCCTGATGTGAGCAATTACTTAATGTCAGAGGTATTTGAAACTGATGTTTTCAACATGGAGTCATTAGAGAAATCTGAAGGTTTGTTAAAGTGCTCATCTATTGTTGTCATCTATCCTTAATGTCAGGACTCTGGTTTTGTTCCAAATGGTGCTGCAAATTCTCTACTTGCCAATGGAGCTTGTGGTGCAGAATTTGATAAAAGACTTAATTTTCCGGTAACCTTTGATATAGGCTCTGGTCACTTTTCTACTTATACAGTCATTTGAATTGGGAGTTCTGGGGTCCTGATTTTACCATGAACGAGTCCAGATTACTTTTTTTCCTTTGTTTTCCTTTTAAGGGTGAAAAGCATGCTGTTGATGTGTCTAATATCCCTGTAAGAGAAACTTCCGACGGAAAATCCGGAACATCCCAGCCAACCATTACATTAGTTCCATACACCATTGGTCCCCATGCTTCAAGGACACTCATGCCATCTCAGAGTATGATTCTCCACCGTTATGAACATGCATGTCTCCAAGAGTTTGTACCTAATATGGGGTTTATAAGCGTACAATCTTCTGATAAATTTATTTTTATTTTATTTTTTTTGTTGAAGCTGGTTTGCTTGGTAATCCTGCCAGACAAGATTTCAGCTTTTCGAATCACGAACATGACTTGAAAAGGAGGATTCTCACTATGAAGCATGGTCTTGACAAGAAGAATAACGGCTCTAGTGAGGCCGCTCTCCTGTCTAGACCACCAATGCAGTTAACTACTGCCAATATGCAACCACATGGAGGATGTCTTGAAGAAGACTCAAACGAAGGCCATATAAACTCTGGAAGTTTTGGCTTTTCTCAAGAAGCTGATTCACTGAACTTAGATAAGGAGGGCTCATCAGAATCAGCTCGGTCAAAAACTTTGAAATTTTAGTACCTCTTGTTTCCTCCCTAAATCATCTCAGGTGAAGGTAGAAGAGGTTTGCTTTTAACTTATGTATAATGTTTAGTTTTCAAGTTACTTCTATTTTTGACCTAGGTTTCCTTTTCACCAGGTGTGGTCTGGACATGATAAAAAAGAAGCAGAATTTTCTTTTGGGAGCCAGCAATATGGTATACATTTTTCCTTTTCCTTTTCACTCGGTAATAAGTCTGACTATCTCAGGATCACCTTGGCCTTGGCTTGCGTTTGACAGTTAAGATAAAATCCATGATAGGATAAATTTTTTTTTATCTCGTGTTTGGTATTTGCTCGAGATAAAATAAAGTCGGATATAAGGAAAATAGAGCGATAAAATTATCGAATGGAGAAGGTGAGATAAAGGTAAATAGGATTTGTAACATCAATAATAGTAAAATTATTTTTTCAAATAGCAAACTTATTAAATTAACAAAATTAAAATTATATTTCAATATAATAATATTTAATATAGTAATATTAAAATAAAAATAACAATTTAGTTATTTTAGTTTTATTTAATTTTTATTTATATATACGAATTTAATTCTATTTTATAATATAAATTCAATATATAAATATAAATATGTTTATATATACTACATATTTTATTTATATTTATTGCATATTTTAGCTATTTTAGTATTTTATATATATTAGTATAGTTTACTATTTAATAAAATTTCATTAGAAAATGATGGATAGGGAAGAAAAAAATAAAAAAATAATTAAATGAAAAAGAGGAAAAAAAAAAAAATTAAATAAACATAAAATAGGCAGGAGTGTTGCAAGAGATTTTTATCATTTCCTTTGTAAAATTTTGGTTTATATATACCGATGTCATTTATACAAAAAAATATACATAATATAATGTGGATATATATGACTTTATTAGTGCAATCTAGGATTGTCAAATGGTTAGGCCAAGTCGAGTTTGGATCGGGTCATAAATGGTTTGGTCAAATTGACTCATTTAACCCGTTTGACCCATATGTTGTAATGCAAATTTTTTTACTCATACTTGACCTCGACCAATTTAATTAAACCTAAGAAAATTTATTTTTTATGATTTTTTAAATGGTATTGCTAAAATATTTTCATGCAATAAAAATCTAGTGGATAATTTTATAATATTTTATGAAAAAATAAGCCTTCATTTTTTTGTAGGAAAATATTTTTAGTAAGTATTTTTTTAGAAAATTACAATATTTTCTTGTTTTTGCCTGAAATTTGAAAATAAATTAGAGATTTTTTTTTTTTTTCCATTTAGTATGAAAAATTTGATTAATTTTTTTCTATGTGCACTCCTTTTAATATTTTTTATTTTTATTTTTAAATATATTTATAATTATAGTTATTTTTTTAAAAAATATATTTTTATTTTTATTTTTTTTATTTTTTTAAATAGAATTTTTATTTTTCTTTCTTCTTTGGCCAGATGTCGGTCACGACAATGACTAGTGACCGACCATGGCGAGCTCTTAGCCTCGCTAACCTTAAGTAAGGCTTGGCTCTGGCCTCGTTAGATTCGGTAAGGTGGAGCTCACTCGAGACCAGGGAGGCTTGAGCCTCGCCCACTTGAGTGAGGCTCAAGCCTTGCCAAATGTTAGTGAGGGTTGAGCCTTGTTGATCTCACCAGATTGGTGAGGCTCGAGCCTCACTAGTAGTTGGTGATCTCACGCTTATCGACCTCCAATGAGCTTGTCCCCCCTTGTTTGGTCAATCACTATGTTGGCCACTGGCTGAGAAAGATGGAAGATAAAAAAAAAAAAAAAAAAAAGGGAAAGAAAACGAAAAAAGGAAAAGAAAAGGAAATATAAAAAATAATTATAACTTTGATTTTTATATAAAAAAAAATTATAAGGCTAAAGAGGGGAAGAGTGTGTGAGCTTTAAGTTGAAAATGGGTTCTAAGTCCAACCCATTTAGACCCATTTATTTTAGGATTTCAATTTTTAAACACATGTAAGTAGACTCTTTAAGATTTAAGTAATTCATTTATGACCCATTTAAATAAATTGTATTATTTAGGAACGAAAATCCGTTTGATAAATTTTTTTGTTTTTGAGAATAGATTTAGAAGGGAATCAAAAAATAAAAATAAGTTACTTTTTTGTTCCTGGAAATAATTCAAGAATCAAGCCTAGCTTTTTCTCTTATTTTTTTTTCCTTCTTTTTTATTCGTCACTAGCCACTGTTGGTCACTGCCACTAACACCCGCTATAGCTGGTGATTGATTGGGTGAGGTTTGGCGAGCTCGTTGGAACCTCGCTTGGCCATCACAAGCCTCGGCCTCGCAAATTTTGGCGAGGCTCGACCTGGCCCATGTGGCGCGAGGTCCACCTTGCCCAGCCATTGGGGAGGCTTGGCCTCATGCTAGGGTGAGGTTGACCTTGCGCGACTTGCCACTATTGTGGCCAGTAACAGACCACAAAAGAGGAGAAAGGAGAAAGGAGAAAGAAGAAAAGGAAAAAGAAAAAAGAGAAAAAGAGAAAATATAATAAAAGTATTAGAAAAATTTAAAAAAATTAAGAATCCTACCAAACGTATTTCTATTTCTAGAATAAAAATTTTGAAGCGATTCAAACGCATTTAAATGCTCAAAAATTGGCCACGGGAACAAAATAAAAAAAAAATATTTGAGTAGAAATTGTTTTCGGAAACAAAATAGTTATCAAACGAACCCAAATAGTGAATATGATATATTCATGTTAAAAATCCAGACAAGCAAAACATCCACCTCATAAGGATATGACAGTTTCACAACTCCATTAGGGACCGGTTAAAATCTATAAAAAAAACTTAGGTCCGGTTAAAATCTATAAAAAACTTAGGTCTGAGTTTCTCTTTTTGAAGCATTTTTGTGTGATCTCATCATTGCCCATGAAGTACCAGGTATGCCCCCAATTGCCATTTGGATATTTTTACTGGTTGGATTTATAAGTGAACGAGGGTTTGCTAACCTTTGTTTTGTAGGGAGGAATGAGGATAAATGCTTTAATTCCGAAAAGTTATTATAAGCGGTGTATGCATGATAAATCATATCTTGTCGTGCAAGTTCCATATGTTATACTACATTTTTACACCTTCAATGATCCAATCCAAAACCTTGAGTTAACCTCTAAGAAGCCAAATATGAGGCAAAAAGAATTGCACAAGTAATATAACTTTCATATAATGTTGACTAAGTGCCATAATTTGTTTTCCAATTGCTTGAGTTCATATAATTTTTTAATCAATCACTTGAATATCATTGATTTTTAAAATGTTTACCATAAGTGTCATGACGTTTTTTTTTTTTTTTTTTTGAACAGATGACACGTTAGATTTCTAACACTTGGATGATTTTTTTTTTTTTTTGGGAAGTTATCACATTCAAATGAACTTTTTTTAAAAGTCATGGCAACCAAGTGATTGAAAAAAAAAATTGAATGACACTTAAGTGAACATCGTACATAAATTATTATATTCGTGAGATCTTTACCCCTAGATAGGATGATTTTGACAAAGGCAGAGCCCGGTTGCAAGTAGTAGGTGGTAGTGAACCGGCTCAGCCTCACTCATCCGCCTGGACTCATTTTTTCTGTTCGAATGGGAGTCTCAAGTATCCCAATGTGTCTCACCCGGTAGGCGTCGGACCTCACAAGTTATGCCATGTCTTTATATTTTCGCTAACCTTTACCCTCTTCATGATTTTTCATCAGTCTTTATCTCTTTGTATTTGTTTAAATTTGTTCCTACTTCAAATAATTTGCGATAATCGACCAAACATCCTTCGTGATTTAGGTACAAAGCAGAGGTGCAACATACGGATTATTCCCACTCCCAGTAGCATACTCTTGAAATGGTGGAAGAGACTAGATCAGAGTGGCCGCAATTACACTGACTCAAAAATTGGAAAAGTTGTGTCCTTGCTTCACCTCGTGACCCACATCAATCTAGTCCAAGCGTTGGCTTCACTTTTGGAATCTCGTGACGTTTACATTCATGTTCGGTAAACATGAATCGGTCCCGAACATAGAGTACAATGTTGTCATAGGAGTTACCTTGATCGCTAAACTTATTAAGGGCTCGTTTGGTAACATTTTTGTTCCGAGGAACAATTTTTGAATAGAAATAATTTTTTTTTTTTCGTAAGGGAATAATTTCGAGTAAAGAACGCGCTTGGTAATTGGAATAGAAAAACTGTAAAAAATTTTATTCCAGGAATGAAAATGCATTTGGTAAACTTGTATAATTTTGTTATGTCTTTTTAATTTTTTAATATTTTTATTATATATATATATTTTTTTTTTTTCCTTTTTTCTCTTTGTGGCCAATCGCTGGCCACAATGGCGGTCAGCAACTAGCTGGGCGAGCTAGTCGGAGCCTCGCCAGGCCACCGCAAGGCTCAACCTTGCTAGATTTGGGCGAGGTCGAGCCTCACCGGTGGCCTCGGTGGCCGGTGCAAGGTCGACCTGCCTAGTCACGCGAGGCTCGGGAGGCGTAGGCGTATCCGGGGGTCGATGACGCTCCGGTGAGGTTGTTAGCCCTTATCTAGCTAGTGGCTGGCGCTGGCCATGGCCAAGGCCGGCGACCGGCCAAAAGGAAGAAGAAGAAGAAGAAAAGAAAAAGAAGAAAAAAAAAGGAGAGAAAAATTGTTTCTCAGAATTGTTCCCGGGAATAAGAAATAACTTTTTATACTATTGTTTATATTCTAAATTTGTTCCCGAGAACAAAAGTTTTACCAAACGCGTTTCTGTTCTTTTTTTGTTTCTCGAAACAAAAGAGCAAAAAAATTTGTTCCGAGGAACAAAAACAAAATTTGCCAAACAAGCCCTAAGCCTCCAATCAGTTTAGAGCCTACAGTCGTCTTAGCTGAATTTTTTTGGAAGGTAAAATCGATGAGATAAAGAAGTTTTTGAAACCTTATAACAATAGTTGTCCACTCATCTTTTTCGTCGAACATCATGCATATCCGACAAAGCAACCTATGTCTCAGCCCTCTAGGGTGTTTCTTTTAGCATTCTTTGGTTTGGTAGCTTTTCCTCATGCTAGGGATGCCATGAATCCATCGGTTGCACATCTAGTTAGGCAAGTTTGTGGTGGAATGAATTTCACCAACATGATTGGCAGAAACTTTCTTATCTCTCACACGATTTAAGAAAAATAAAGGAGGAAGCTTCCATGCACTGGTTGCTTTGGAAATATGGTTTCTTAACCACATCAAAAAGTTCATTGTTAACACGGATCTACATGAGATTAGCGACCACACTTTTCCAATCAAAATTTTTTGACAAATGTGAAAGTCGTTCCAAAAGAACTTGATCCAAATGGATAAATTTTTTTGAAAAACATCTCCCCTGGAGAATTCCTATGGCATGTTAGGTGGGCTCAATTACATATTACATGTCTTACCCACCAATCAGATAATCCGATCCCCTTGATGGGATTCACGGGGTGAACATTCTACTATCCCTTCTAGGTTATTCGACAGTACGGCGCTCTTCAGAAAATTCCACCTCCTCTAAGGTCGAATCTATTCAATTGGACCTCACCCAAAAGGATCTAAGTGAATCTTAGCCATGCTTCTCTCGGAAGAAAGTGGATTACATTGAAAGTGCATGGCACGACTGTTGCTCGCAAGAGATTACCTATGTTGGAGTAGAAAATATTGAGTGCATATTGTGTGCACCATGATAACGCGATGTATGTCCAAGTGGTCAAACCATTTTGAACTGAGCCTCTTCTCTTTCTCTCTCTCTCTCTCTCTCTCTCTCACTGCCCCCTCTTTCCCCCCACTGAGCTTTTGGCCGATCAACAAACCACTGCTCCGACCGATGAACTTTATGACAGCGTAGGCGAAGGTGGAGGCAGTACGGTAGCTCATTGGACGAGGGCTTGATAGTGACTTGGAGAGAGAAAGAGAGAGAGGGCATAGCTAGGACCTCTCTGGAGAACCCATTGTATGACGAGTTTAGTGTCACGAAGAGGCTCTCGAGCTCCATGAGCACTTTGGGGAGCGACTTGAGTGAGTTGGAGGACAAGTCCAAGTGGGCAAGGATGCGGACGTTCTTGATTTGGGTTGGGATCGGATTGGAGAGTGAGTTTAGGGAGAGTTAAAGAGAGATGAGTGAGGTCGCTTTGAAGAGGAGGGAGGGGATGGGCTTGGAGAAGTCACTGCCGGCAAGGTTAAGCCGTCTGAGCGAGTTGAGGAGGCCAAGCTCGGAGGGGATGTAGTCGAAGAGGTTTTTGCCAGCAAGGAAGAGGTATGTGACCTGGCCACGAGTGCAGGCAATGCCAGAGCCTGAGGGGTGGCCCGGTGGTTCGTCGGTCAGCCGAAGGCTTGGTGGAAGAGAGGGGCTGCGAAGAGAGAGTTGGGCAACAGAAGAGAGAGAGGAGAGAAGAAAGAGGACTCTCAGTTCAAAATTTAGCCTGATAAGTTGGGCTTCACTTTGACTTGTGTCACATTATCACAACACTTTTTGTTTGCCACGCTGGTATAGAAGATGTACCAATATTTTCTCACGCTGGAGAGTTGGAAGGACAAGGGAAGGAGTACCACGCATCCCTAGACTACATCAATCGCCAGATCCTGAGTTCTTGCCCTTCGTACCAAAGAAACTTGTGAAGCCTACTCATAATGCTCTCCAAGCACAAATTGATCAACTCGAGCGGGAGCGGGATGAGGCCCAAGCTAAAGTCTCTAATCTGGCCTCGCTGGATAAGCGGCTTCGTGAAACTTGTCAATAGCCTAATTTGATCTAAATCAGATTTCATGTATAACTTACTCCAAATTCAATAAACAAGACTTTTTTATAATTCATATGGGCGTGAGATTGATTGTCACAGATTATTCTTTCAATGGTGCCTTTTCTTGTAGCGAAATCTTGTCAAATGACTTAATTTTTAGTAAATAGGGATGTGAGGAAAGGTCCCGTTGCCTTGCTTTGGTCAAAAGAGACGGCTTCATTGAAAGTATCCATTTATTCGTGTGCTTATTTCCATCTGGTTCACTTTTAAAGGTAAGACTATCAACACGGTTGCTCAAAGATCTCCATTACACGATCATTTGAGAATGGCAAAGATGGACTCAAAGAGTAGACTAACCAAATTGTCGACCTTGAGAATTGGACGGATGAGATTGCCACTTTGTCGGCACAACTTGCCCTACGCTTCGACTAGGACAGAACATTTTCGCCCCATAAGCGCATGCTACGGCATGAGCATGAAGCCACCTACCGGTGCTAATCCAAAGGGTAAAGCGGTCTTGATCGATGACTTTTCTCCTATGCTGAAGATCGAGGGAGTTCACAAAGCTAGCTACATTGAAGGAGGAGGACAGGCGGATTGCTAAAGCTTGAAGAAACTCTGTTGTTGGAAGGTTTTAAGGATGAAGTTTCCAAGAATCTTTCGCTCTCTGCTAAGCTCAAAGTATATGACAAATTCGAAATACTTGAGTTCGACAGGTTTGAAGGCACCACCAATCTTAAGACCCTACATGGAGTATTACTCAATAAAGAAGACACGTTATGTTGAAAAAAGCGTTGCTTATGATTCAGACTTGCTAAGAGTCTGACCGGACTCGCACTGAGTGGTTGGTCATGGTCATAGCCAATACGATGGTGACGTTGGAGGAGCTATTTGATGCCTTATTGTAGCAATACAAATTCAGTATTGACATTACTTCGCCCCTCAATGACGTGGCATGTGTAGAGAAGAAGAATACCACGTCATTCAAAGCCTAAGCTCAAAGATAAAGAGGATTGGCGGCACAGATTCGCCCTACATCGACTTAGAAAGAAATTATTGATCTTCTTTTCAAGATACCGCCATTTGATTTCGTTAGTCATATGGCTGCAACATTTTTGCTATGTTGGTGCCGGCGGGAGAATGCATCGAGGGAGTTATCCCTGATGGTGTATTGACAAAGCCAAGCGGAACCGGCAAAAGACATGCTGCGAAGAAGGATAAAGATTTAGTTGCTGGAGTGAACGAGCGTATATAAGCCAGCTTGACTAGCTTCCATGATTCGCCCCACGACGAACCAGGGACGGCCTTTGTTGAGCCAATAGAAAAACTTGAGGACATGACAGTATACGCCATTTCCTAGGCCTTTCTCCCAGCTTCTGCTTATGCTTCTGAAAACCGACTAGTCACCGAGGGTGCAAATAATAAACATTTTGTTTCTCTATTTTTCTCTTCCTGAGAATAAGAATGGAACAAAAAACGCAATTTCATTTTCTATTTCCAGGATAAATTTTTAACCTAGAAATCAATTTGTAATAGCAATGAGAAGTAGATTCTACTTCTTTAAGTCTAGAATAAAAATAAAAATAAAAATTCTTCTTATTGCTCACTCCCTCGATCTCATGTGCATTCTCCTTTTTTCTTGTATCCCTGTCTCTCTCGTGCACAAACTCGGCCAAACTTCTCACCACCACTGTCAAACGTTTGTCACTGCAACCGTAGCTTTGCCTCTCATCGCAGCTTTGACTTTATCGCAACCCTAGCCTCCATTGCAACAACGTGAGTCTCTCTCTCCCTCTTTGTTGTCATGATCTAGCACCGCCTCTCTTTGTTGTCCAATTTGCAACCAATTTCTGTAATTTTTTTGTTTTGTTTTTGGAGTCAATCCGTTTTTATGTGCTTGCAAACCATGATTTTGGAGTCAACCCTTGCTCATTCGCAACCCTAGTGTTCATTGGCATTTTTCACGTATTGCTTGAATTGGGTTGAATTTAGTTTATTTTGTCTCGATGTTTATTTGTTTCAATGCATACATGGGTACTATTTAGAACTCGAAGCTATGGCATTCGCAAAACAAACACTTGCGAACCTCAATCCTTGAATAAGATATTATGCTTGCGGTTACATTTTGATTTATTGCAATTTCACATGATGATAGGGTCACTATTCTCCGTTCACTTGAAATGAAAAGGATCCAATCATCCACCAAAGTTGCTTATGCTTTTAGTGATGGTTTTACATATTTACCCCTATCATGGAGTTTATGTAACTCTCCCCCAACCTGATATTTCGTTTGCAATCTTGGATTGTATGACTCTTTGGGCATTTTTCCTCTTTTTTTCAAATTTGATAGTGATTAACTCGGATTGTATGACTCTTTGGGCATTTTTCCAGTTTTTTTCCGCTTTTTTTCAAATTTGATATTGATTAACCGGGTTTTTCCGGTCACTGTCGACTTTCGAGGTTTCCTGGGTTATCAAAAAAAAAAAAACTTTAAAAACATTAGTGTTCCTCTTTTTGAGATTTTTACTATCAATTGTTGTCTTCAACAGCTTATACAATCTGATTGGGGTTGTTCTCTTTCAATTTTCTTCACTTATTTTCTTTTATAAATAATCATAGAATATTATATTGATGTGATCTTGACATCAAAATTTCTACATTTGAATTGGTGCACCATCTCTAGATGTTTAGTGCCATGTGTACTTTTTGCTAATTGGTTAATTGTGCTAATTGGTGACAATTTTTCTATTCATTTCAACATGTTGGTCTATGATTTATATGATCAAGAGTGGGTTATTCATGCCTATATTCATTGTATTGGAGGTTGACATTTGTTAATTACAGATGAATTCAATATACCTTGGTGATACTTTGTAATCATTTTAATTGCCTTTGATGTTATTGCAATTGCAGTTGATGAGTTAGCTCATTTGATACTCAACTAATTAAGGTTAAATGGCATCCCACATAGAGGCATTTATGATAGAGTGGACCAAGCCTTTGACCAATCTATTTGTAAACTTGTTAGTATAAGAGGTAAAAAAAGGAAAATCACACCACCCGTACCTACAATAAAGTAGGGTGGAACAACATACATGCGAATTCAAAAAAGGTACAAGATTCCACTTCAATTTAATTCAATTAAAGAGCATGGTAAACAAAAAAATAATGATATTTTTAAAATATTTATTTCACAAAAAAATTAATTAATGGGATAATGTAAACAAAAAAATTTGCAGGAAAAAATTCGAAAGTCCAAAAATGGTATCATTTATTTAAATCATTTTGTTTTTGTTTGGAGCTAGCTTTTTATGTGTAATTATGTTACTATTTGAAAATTTGGGATAATGAGGAATTATATCATGAATGGGTTTAATTACTAATATGTTATTTTATGTTTAATTGCACATGTCTATGTTTTAGAAATGTAAAAGACTTGGTGATGTTGGATGGAGATGATACGATAGGTGATAGGGAGGAACACAATGAATGTTCCATATTAATGGGGGAATCTTTACACCTGACGTGGTTGCTATGCTAAACCACTAATTCTTGAGAAGTACAAGATGGATAGGACTCCAAATTCCAAGAAGAGGAGAAAGAGTAGCACATTTGATGTTAGTAGCACTTGCAAAGTCATTCAAGAAATAATTAAATTCAAAACCAGTTAATCAACAAGTGGCTCCATCACCTCACATGCCCCATCACTTGTGGACCCCAACTACATAGGAGTAGTGATTGTTGTCCTAATGGCATGCTTGACTTGAAGTTGAATCTTGAGACCAAACATCCTTATTGTTACCAGAAGATAGGCTTTCATCATATCTCTATCTAAAAGGAGACTTGGATTTCTTAAATTTCTTTAAGTAGATGTTGGGGAATATGCTACATATTTACTTATGCATTTGAGATACTATGATTTTTTTTATGATGAAACTATAATAATGTTGTGACTATTGTTGATTATTATTGGATTCCTCACTTATCTATTGTGTTCATGTTCTTTTTTTGTGTGATGGCATTGGAAATATGGATGGAAATGTAAGTATCATGTATAATAATTAGAATCAACTCTCTTTATTTTACTATCATAAAGAATGTATCTTCTTTTCATTATTGACAAGATACTTTTACACGAAGCATGTAAAGCATTATAGGAATATCTAAGAATGTATTAAAAAATTCTTTAATATACTAAAAAAATATGGGGAATGTTTAGTTATGGCAACTTGATCCTAATTGGAAATAGAAAAAATAAAAGGAGGAGGAGAAGGAGGAGTAGGATGGGGAATGAGACCATTATTTTGAATTGCAATTGAATTATGATAAGGCAGACTTATCTTTCTGGTATGGGAAAAAGTCACTAAAAATCCCAAACTTTGTTAAGAATGATAAATTTATCCTAATTTTTTTGTGAAATAAAAAATCAAAAATTTGCTTGCGACCGTAACAAATTTATCCCAAACTCTATGGATAATGGAATTTTTGTCTTTTTTCCTTTTTTATGTATTTTCTTTTTTCTTCTTCTTTCTTCCCTTTGTCGGCCATGGTGGAGGGAAGTCGGACTTAGGTGAGGGCCGTCCTCGCTAAGTCGCAAATCTAATGAAGGCAACCTTTGCCCAATGCCAAATCTTGCCCAGGTGAGATGAGGGCCGAGGGCCGCCCTCACCTAGCATCATGTGAGGGTTGCCCTCCTCGAATCTGGCGAAGGTTGCCCTCGCCCACCCAAGCCAAGGCAACCCTCGCCCAATGCTAACGAGGGCAACTATTGTCTGAGATCGGCTTCCCTCCATTGGCCACGGCGAAGGAAAGAGAGAAGAAGAAAAAGTAAAAAAAAAAATAAAATAGAATAAAAATATGAAAATACCTTATAATTTAGGATAAATGTGTCATATGGATATAAATTTAGGGTTTTTTATGTCACAAAAAATTTTTTTGAGGTAAATTTGTCATTTTGGGTAAAAATTTGAGATTTTTTGTGTTTTTTTTTTCTTTTAGTATAAATAGGATAAATTTAGTCATTTAAGGTGGAATTGGCGGCACTCTAAATTAATCATTCTTTTGTACGGAAGACTTTTAGGAAAAATTTGTCGTTATACGGATTCGCCGCCCAAGAGGCAAATCGTCCGTACTGACAAAGGCATTTTCGTAAAATCAGTTGAAACACGAGCCCTCCAACGTAAATTCGTTTCCGATTTCGGAGCGAATCCCCGCAGTTAAGAGAGAGAGAGAGAAAGCGCGCGCACGCGTCGACGAACCAGAGAGAAACCACCGCAATCCGTCGAAGCCCCAGCGACGCAAGCTCGATTTCTCCGACGCACATTGGCGATTCTTCTCTCCGTCCGACGCTCGCCGGCGATTTCGGTCGGCGCGATCCAGGAGAGAGCTTGCATGAGCCGTTTGGCGTTCAAGGCCGTGGTGTATCACGGCTTCTTGCGGCTGGGGGAGCTGGACGTGGTCCCGGCGAACGGCCACGGCTTCCGGTTCCCCAACAATGAGATTCGGATCCACCACATCTCCCCGGTCAGCGGGAGGTGCTCCCCCTCTCGCGATCCTCCACACGGTGTCCTCTGCCTCGGTCCGGTGCAAGCTCGAGTCGTCCTCTCCGGTCGAGCAGGCGAATCTGATCAGCCTGCACGCCTCTTGCTTGCACGAACTCAAGGTCTCTGTTCACGACGGATCGTCCGATTTCGAATGCTCGGAAGTCACTCTGTTTCCTTTTAGCCTTTAATGCTGTTGAACGTCTCGTGTTGTACGGAGTGCTTGGTTATGATCAGGTCTTGCATTGTCTCCGCTGCGCATAGTGCCTCTGTTGGTGTTAGATCGCGTGAGTGAGAGCTCTGATGGATGACTCTGTTTTGGCAGACTGCTGTAGTGTTGCTTGGCGAAGAAGAAATACACTTGGTGGCAATGCCTAGTAAGCAGAAGAAGTCCCCGTGCTTTTGGTGCTTCTCGGTTCCTTTAGGTCTTTATGAATCCTCTCTGGGATTGCTCAATCTACGGTGCCTCGCGATGGTGTTTGATCTTGATGAGACGCTCATTGTTGCCAACACATTGAAGTCGTTTGAGGACAGAATTGAGGCTCTCCGAGGCCGGATTGCAAGGGAGACTGATTCGGTGAGGATGTCAGGAATGTCAGCTGAACTGAAGCGGTACACAGATGATGGAGCGCTATTGAAGCAGTATGCAGGCAGTAATTGTGTTGTGTATAACGGAAAATGTACAAGGTTCAGGTTAAGGAAGTTCCTCAGCTTTCAGATAGCTGCGGGAGAGTTGTTAGACCAGTAATTAGACTGCAGGAAAAGAATATCATCCTCACTCGCATCAATCCTGAGGTTAGAGGATACTTTTGCTGCTATTATTGTTTAGTTTTTTTATGTGTCATAGCATCAGCTGTCTCTAACGGATGGAGCACTGGCTCTGTGGGAAATAATCACTCTCTAAATTGATGTTTTCATGCACCATAGGCATGTGTTTTGTGGCAAATCAGAACTAGGATTTTTTTCTCTCATCTGGGAGAACATATTAAAAATTAGCAAGGGGTTCGAAGCAGGAAATAGATGACTATTGACTCGTTTGCCTCCAGAAAGATTGTTGGCTTCCATTATTTAATTCATTTATCTAAAGTTGTGGCTTGTGCCATAATTATTATTATTATTATTTTTTTTTAATTTGCTGGCATCTGACAAAAGCTGGGAGTTGTCATGGGAAATGAGCAAGGCACGTTTTATATTCAAGTATAAGCTACAACCTAAGTTATGGCTTTCAACAGAAGACACTGATCAAATGTTTTTGTAGATTGAGAAAGTGATGTGCATGATGGTGCGCTAACTTTTCTTGTCCTCAAAATCAATTCCTTTGTCCATTTTTCACTATTGTGTTATTGCAGGCTGGTTTTCGATTAGAGAGGTTCCACCTCTTGTTTCTATTAGCAATGCCTTGTTCACCCAATTAAGAAAAAGTCATACTTACCAGATAATGTCGAATGATGGTATTTTTAAGGTTAATGCTGAATTATACACTTCAAGATATAGAAAGCCTTGTGTATATCTCCTGTCAGCATCTTATTCCCTTTATGCAGATCCGCAAAACCAGTGTGCTTGTGAGACTACGACCTGCATGGGACAAATTAAGGAGTTACTTAATAGCTAACGGGCGTAAAAGGTTTGAAGTTTATGTTTGCACAATGGCTGAAAAAGACTATGCTTTGGAGATGTGGAGGCTTCTTGACCCTGAAGCATGCCTAATTAATAAAAAACAACTCTTGAACCAGGTCGTTTGTGTCAAATCAGGCAAGTTGTCTGCCTATATACAAAATAAGATGCTTGCAGGAGATGGGATGTACGGAGTATGCGAGTTGATTACCATCTTATTTGTTAATAGTTTGATGGTTTTTCCCTGTGCAGTAATTACTTATGTCATTAGAAGCTCACATGCTGATCTGGTTATATGTGCAGTAACCAACAGGAGAACGAATATGCTAAGTTGGGGGGAGGGGTGTGATTTACCAATTTGCATATAGTGTCCACTTCGGTTTTTATGGAAGAACTGTGTGAAAAGGACTAAAGCCTTTCATTTAGTTGCACATTATCCCATCTCTCTCCAGATCTAACGTGGTAGTTTCCCTTTAGTCCAGATTCATGCCTGGGGGAGATGGGTGCTCTTTCTTACAAGTTGCGTGTTTGTACATGTGGGCCTATGCATATGCTTAAGCGCTGGTGTAAGAAGGCAAGCAAACTGATGATTTGGCATTTTTGTTGTTCTTAACTCTTAGTACTCACTACACCACATCGATGTATCATGCCATAATTCATATAATTGAGCCATTGCCAAATTCTTAAGGAGATCAAATTGGTGAAATTTCTAGTGAATTACTTCAAAAGCTGGATAGCTATTGAATCAGTCGTACCACAATAGACATTCCATTTTCTTTTTATTCTAATGCAAACAATATAGTAATCTTAATAGAAATCGTCTAAACGACCAGTAAGGTATAGTTGCTTTCCTTTTAGTCTCGGTTCCAACCTTGAATACTTTGTTGTTGCCCAGCATGTCTCTTTTTGGCATGCTCCTTAAAGATATGAACACTGGCGTACTAATGCGACATGCTTGGCCAATTTATTGCTTTTCATTTTTATTATAACATCAAAGTTTATCCACTCCTAACCTCATGTGTGTACTTTTAAGTCAATTCTTGCATTATTGCTCACTTGACAAATGCATTTTTATGGGGCTGCTATCTTCAAAGTTCACTAGGATAGATTGACAACATAGCTAATAGAACAGGTTTGATCCATTGCATCATATAACTTGCTTGTGCAAAACACCTCCTCCAAAAAAAAAAAAAAAAAAAAAGAAAAAGAAAAAGAAAAACTCACACACATGAAGAGAAAGTACTGTGAAATTTTTATGTGATTAGCATATCCTGCCCTTTTATGAGCAATGTGCTCACTTGTGAAAGTTTTATGTGATTATTCAACATTTTTCTCTGAAGAGGTGGAACAATCTATGTAGTGCACATGGAATGAGATCCTAATATTGAATGCATGTGTTCCTTTGTACTGACTTTAAATGATGTGAACTTTCTTATTGCATGAATTATGTTGCTTGTGGAAAGTTTATTTGACCGATCAGAGAGTCGCTTTAGATTCAGTGGAGTTCATCAAATGGCATTGGCGTTAGTTAATGGGATTTGTTACCTGAATACAGACTTACTGACATTTGTTTTGGATATTTATTGGATTTTATGATACCACCTCTGCCAATCCCACTAAGTTCAGTCCACCTGTATTTGCAACCTTTCCATTAGATTTTCTTTCTTGTTTCATTAAATTACATAGTCACATCTTCATTAATGATTCAAGTATACCACCTTTTGATTTCTATTTCTTCTAACTACTAGGATGCTAGTTCTTTTACTTAGGCAAATTATAGTGAGCAATTGTTCCTCATTTTCACATTGCTACTCAACCTTCTTCTTTCTCAGCAGTATATTGTTATGAATGCCAGGTTCAAGGAAATCATTGCTAAATGTGTTTCAGGATGGTAACTGCCATCCTAAGATGGCAATGGTGATTGATGACCGCTCAAAGGTCTGGGAAGAGAGGGATCAAACATGAGTGCATGTAGTTCCTCCATTTGCTCCGTATTATGCTCCTCAGGCAGAGGTATTAGATTATTAATTCATTATGTTGTTCCGGATAGTCTTTCATTATTTTAGTAAAAGAAAATTCCACTGAACTTTTTTTGGTGTCTAAATGTCATTATGTCAGTCATTCTATACTGATTTGCAAGAAAAATGGGAAGACAGTCACGCAAACAATTAAGGATTGTTACTTTTAATAACTTCTAGACCTTTTTGGGTACTGGAAAACTAGCTGAAAAATGGGAACAAATTGCCATTGCCTTTCTTGGTGCCTTAGGTCAATTTGAATGAGGTGGATGAAAATCAAAACTTGGAAGGAAAAATTCTTTGTTATTATGTTTCATCAACAGGGGGGAAAAGAGGTAACGTCATAGGTAGACCATTAAATAGGGCTTGCATTGGGTGACTTTTGCTTGGAGAATATTTGGAACAGTATCTGCTTATATGCTTGTAATAGTTTGAAACCGTATAATTCAAACTGTAAGAAGGTATGTTCAAACATGTAAGTTTTGCCAAATGCAGTAATATTCAGATTTTACGTTTTTGATTCACTATATAATTCATCTGAACTCCTTTTATCTTATTTCAATTGCTTCATTCTTATTAATGAAATGGATCCTAAGTCATATATGGACGAGGATAAAGGCCACTTGTCCAAATGACCTTAGCCATATTCATTATTTAGATTTTTTGAATTTTTTAACTTTTTTGGTCATGTTGAGGTTTCACTATGAATAATAGAAATTAAAGGATGAACACACATTTCTTTTTGTGTATTTATCAGACTGCAAATGCTGTTCCAGTCCTTTATATGGCAAGAAATGTAGCATGCAAGGTCAGGGGTTACTTTTTCAAGTAAGTATCTAAATTTCAGTCAATGTATGTAAAGCCATCTTCATCGGAAGATTGGATTTGAGTTGCATTTTGATGTCTGTAGTGTCTGATCGAGATATGATTTTTCTCATCCAGTGATTTTGATAAAAACCTATTAAGGAAAATCTCTGAAGTATTTTATGAAGATGAGGTGGTTACTTTGCCCCATGCCCCTGATGTGAGCAATTACTTGACGTCAGAGGTATTTGAAACTGACTTTTTCAATATGGTCAAATTTGAGAAATTTGAAGGTCTGCTTAAAGTTCTCATCTATAGTTATCATTTGTCCTTGATGTCAGGACTCTGGTTGTGTAACAAATGGTGCGGCAAACGCTCCATTTGCTGATGGAATACATGGTTCTGAAACCGATGAAATACTTAATCCTCTGGTAACCTTTGATATTGGCTCTGGCCACTTTTTTACTTGTAATTTATTTAAATCAGGATTTTTAGGCTCCTGATTTTATCATGAATGGGTCCAAATTACTTTTCTTCATTTGTTTTCTTTGTAGGGTGAAAAGCATGCTGTTGATGTGGCTGGCATCCCTGTAAAAGAAACTCCTGATGTAAAATCGGAAACATCCCAGCCAACCATTGGAATAATTCCAAACATTGTTGGTCCCAATGCTTCAAGAACGCCCATGCCGTCTCAGAGTATGATTTTCCACTGATAGGAACAAACGTATATAGTTGATATGGGGTGCGCAAGCATGCGATTTTCTGTTATGTTACAGACTTTCTTTTTTTTTTCCCTTTTTGTAGAAACCGGTTTGCTTGGTAATCTTGCTAGACAAGATTTCAGCTTATCGGATCAGGAACATGACATGGATAGGAATATTCTTACTACTCATGGTCCAGATTTGAATAAACAGGGCTCTGGTGAGTCCCTTGCGCTATCCAGACCACCGGTGCAGTTACCTTCTGCCAACATCCAACCGCAAGGAGGAAGGCCTGTGGAAGAAGGTTCAAACATAGGACATGTAAATTCCAGAAGTCCTAGCTCTGGAAGTCAGCAATCTGGTATGAAACATTCTTTTTCTATCGTTTGCAAGAGGGATCATTTGCACTTGCTTAGTAATTCATCTGACCACCTCGGGAGGGTCGCGATAGTTTGGCGACTCCACTAGGGACTAGTTAAAAGATGAAGGACTTAGGCTTGGTTTTCACTTTTTGAAAATGTTTTTGTGTGATCTTATCATTGCACATGGAATCTCATGTATGTCCCTAACTGTCGTTGAGATGTTTTTATAGGTATGAGTTCTAAGGAGAGGAGTGTTTGCTAACCGTTATTTTGCAGGGAAGTGCATGGATGAATGCTTTAAGAGGAAAAAATTTCTGAGGCAGTTTATGGATGATATACAATGTCATGCATGTTTTATACGATTTAGCACGAGACATTTGTGCACACATCCCGCGATCTAAAATCCTGAGTTGCACATTAGGAAGCCAACTAGGATTGTATTGAGAAGGCCGAGCCCGTCTATAAGTCATAGGCAGTAGTGAGCCAGCTCAACCCTGTTATCTCATGGGACCTCATTTTTCCGTTAGGATATGGGCCTCAAGCCTCCTAGTCTATCCCAACCAGTAGGCGTTAAATCTCAGAAGACATGCGCATGTCTCTATGCTTTCGCTAATCACTGTTCTCTATGAGTTTTCATTGTTCTTTATCTCTTAGTATTTGTTTACTTTTGTCATTAATTAAATTTCTATTTCAAATAATATGTTATGATCAATCAAATGCCCTTCATGATTCAGATAAAAAGAGGAGGTTCGACATCAAGATCATCCTCGCTCCCAGTGGCATACTCTTGGAATGGTGGAACAGACTAAATTAAAGTGGTCACCATTACATCAATACAAAATTTGGAAAACTTGTGTCCTTCCTTCATGTCGAGACCACACTTCAGTAGACATGAATTGGTTCCGACTATTGAGGAATATAATGTTGCCATAGGAGTTACCCCGATCACTAAGCTCATTAGACCTCCCATCAGTTTAAAGCCCGGAAGTGTCTTGGCTTCATTTTTGAATATTAAAGCCAATGAGATAGAGAAGCTTTTGAAATCTAATGGCCATAGTTGTCCACTCACCTTTTTAGTTGAACATTATGCATATCCGACCAAGCAATCCATGCGTCAGTCCTCTAGGGTGTTTCTTCTAGCTATTTTTGGTTTTGTAGTTTTTCCTCATGATAAGAAAGCCATGAATCCATTAGTTGCACATCTAGTTAGGCAAGTACTAATGAATTTCACAAATATGATTTTGGCTAGAACTTTCTTATCTCTCACCCGTTCTAGGAAAATAAAAGAGGAAGCTTGCATGCACCAGTTGCACTTTTGCAGATATGGTTTCTTTCCCACATCAAAGAATTTGGTCTCAACATGGACGTACATGAGATTAATGACCACATTTACCCAATCAAAAAGTTTTTGGAAGAATCAAAACGCATTCCAAATTGGTCTTATTCCGAATGGATGAACTTTCTCAAGAACATTGCTCCTGAAGAAATCCTTTGGCATGTTAGGTGGACCCAATTCCGTGTTGCCCGTCTAACTCACCAATTGGATAATCCAATCCCCTTAATGGGATTCACGGGGTGTACATCCTATCATCCCCTCAGGGTTATTAGACAGTACGCTCTTTAGGGAATCCCTCCTCCTATAAGGTCGGACCTTTTCCAATTAGAACTCCCCCAGATAGTTCTTAATGTTCCTCTGTCAAGCATCTACCAAAAGAAAGTGGACTACATCGAAAGTGCTTGGCGTGATTGTTGCCTGCAGGAGATTACATATGTCGAAGAGTTGCAAGGATAAATGAAGGAACACCACGCGTCCCTAGAGTACATTAACCGTCCAGTGGATCCCGAGTGCACGCTCTCCATACTGGAGATACCAGTGAAGCCCTACCGAGGCTCTTCTCCAAGCACAAATTGAGCAGCTCAAGTGGGAGGGTGAAGAGGCAGAATCTACTGCCTTTAATTTGGCCATGCAGAATAAGCGATTGCGATAGACCGATCAATGGCCTCATTGTGTCTAATTACATTTCGTTGTACAAAGTATGTTGAAATCAATGAAGATGATCATCTTTGATGATTCATATGGGTGTTGGATTGATTTACGCAATTATTCTTTCAACGATGCCTTTTCTTATAATGAAATCTTGGCAAAGGATTAATTTCCTCCTGAACAAGTATGTGGGGGAATGGTACCGTTTCTTTGCTTTTGTAATAAGAGAGGACGTCAATGACAGTACATTCTTTATTCATGTGATTATTTCTATCCGGTTCATTTTCGAAGGTAAGACTTTATCATCACGGCTGCTTGAAGATCTCCAATCCGCACTTGTTCAAGAGTGGACACGGACGAACTCTGAAGAACAGACTAACCGAATCGCCAACCTGGGAAGTTTAATGGATGAGATCAACCATCTATTGGCACGATTCGTTCACCGCTTCGATTAGGACAGAACACCTCGCCCCCTCAACCCGATGTTGTGGCATCAGCATCACGGCAACCTGTCGATGCTAATTCGAAAGGTAAGGCAATCCTGATCAATGACTCCACCAGTGCTAATGATATGCGGAGTTCACACAGCTAGCTGCATGTCACGACCCTCCCTCGCGGGGCTCACCTTGAGGGGGGCGGGTTTAGTGGTATGTCGAACAAGAAATGGGCGATTTCTCTATATTAAGGTGTTGGCGCTTATTCGGCGCTTGTTTTTCTAAAATCCTTACTGTTACGCAAGGTTGAAAGTTTTGATGTGATTAGACAAAAAGATTCCAACCTATATGGAGTTGCCACCAGCTTAGTTGGGGCTAATTAGGGGTTGCGTTCCACTTCCTACAAACCAACAATCTAAGATCATGGCCTTGGTCACCCTATCGTCTAATTAAAGCCATTTCGGTGTTTCATTAACGACAACGTAATTCAAACAATCATGTAAATTTTTAAGTCCCTATGTACACTCCACTCTGTGTTCATGCATGGTTGTTTGCCAAATTGGTAATAATTCAAAGGCATATAAATCATGATAGACAAACCAATGCATCAAATGATATAAGGAAATCAACACATCAAAACGACATAGCAAACGATAATAAAGTATGATAAGAGAGATGCAAGAAAGTAAACTCAATACAAGCCTGGTAAAGAACATGTTTTTGATATTTGAGCCCTGGGATATGATTCCCATGAGCTTGATTTGAAATTAAATTTAAGCCAAGACTTAAAAGAGACTAATCTTCTAAGATACTCTCACGGCTACTGGGATATGTGAGACCTTGCGATAGATTTCCCCGTTTATCCGCCAAAACTAGAACCGCCATGAATCGATGATGAAATCCGTCCATCCATGGTTCGGTGATCAATTCCAAATTAACCGGGGCCCCATTTTGACAAGAGACCCGATCTTATCCCGAGAGTACCAAATCTCTGTCTCTCTTTTTATTGCCTGACTTTAGACTAACCAAGGATATTCCTGGCATATGAACCTACCAATTACTCTAGAGAAACTATTCTAAATCATATTGAGATAACATGAAAGAGATCCTATACTTAACTTTTAACGTTTCCATTTATTTAAAGTGAAATTACTGGATATTCGAAGGAACTTCACTAAAGCATGAAACGGAATCTATGCCTAAGTGAGTCTAAAGACTAATGAACTACTCCCTAAATTGGCCCAAGATCCCCAAGATTATATCAAACCAGCCATTCCAGGTTCGCCTTGTCATCAATAAGCATCAAAAGGCGCAAATCAAGCAAATTTCGGCAAGAGTAGAAATAAATTCGACTCCTCAACACCCTTGCGAAAAATCGGGCCTGCCCCCAATCACCTAGACTGATGGTTATGTTTGCCAATCTTAGCATAACCTCGGACAATAAATTTTAATGATTCAATCATTATTAGAAAGCTATAAGGTTACGTTTCATCATCTGAATTTGAATTAAGATAGGATAGAAAAAAGTTGGATTAGAAATCCTTCAAAGATCCATTAAATTGTAAAAAATCTAATCACATATTTTCTGCAATTCAAGATAATAAAAAAAATTGAAAATCACTCGCTTGCCTAGCATAATCTCTCTCAATATCCAGATCTCACTACTTGAGCTTGCTCACTAGCATCTCAAATACGCTCTCTCTAGCTCCCTCCGATTCTTCTCTTTCACTTTCAATTTCACTAGATCCACTGCAATCTCCACCTTCAGACGATTCAGACACGGGTGAAGATGAGTCTTGAGTTGTGAAGAGCCTTGTGAAGCCACTGGGGAGGTAGAGATTGCAACGATCTAGCAGACGAGGTGGCAAAGGCCAATGAAGAGTTGAAGGCCGGCGATGTGGTGGTCGACACTATGCGCGAAGCTTGGGTGCCACTTAACGTCGAAGCCGGCAATTTGGGTTAGCGAGGGGTGGAGAGGAGGCGGACAAAAATCACTATTGGATGGCATTGGGGCAACAAGTAATGAGAGCGGACAAACCTTTGTTGTGGATGCTGAGGTCCTTCAGTTGCATGCGTGACAGGACTTGAATTTTTCAATAGTGCTCGGCATGCAACATATAACTTATGCCTTTCACCCTAAGTCATTGGAGCATGATTGGCTAGACCGCAATGATAATTTGCAGCTGATTGCATGGCGGTCAAAAGTGCATGTGCTAGTTTATTTGGTGCAAAGGGCATCGCCAGACATTGAATATGATATTTTGTTATCTTATTTAGATTCAAATATGAACTTTAAACGCAGCTTAAGAGTCTACTTCTATTTCATGAGCCGTTGACTTTTTCTCCATAAATTCATGAAATTGGCAATTTTAGCCTAACCAGTCACTTAAAACTCTGATGTAGGCCCTATCTAGAAACTGGTGAATAGAAGCTCAATTTGATCCGCCAAATGATCTTCAAAATTTACGAGCCACCTTGAATTGAAGCCCATTAATCCTCTTTAACTTGCTAGGTTATGAATTTACCGCGATGGGTCACTGCAGTTTATGAACCCAGTTATTGATTATGACCTGAATTACAGGGGACCTTGCCTGACCTAATGAGTTACAATTTAGGTCCACGACCTATTAAATTAAAGCATTTTAAGTCCTCTTCAATTCATTAGTTCAAGGTTTTCCTTAATTTTACCCTCAACTATATGAAATTTTCCAACAAGCATTTCATCTAACACTAGATGCTCTAAAGCCTTAATCCAACCATAGTGGTTCCAAGTCAAGCTCAGTCAGCCCTATTCAACACGCCTTCAACTATTTCCAGCAATATCAAGCGTGGCAACGACACTATAGTATTTAAAATCCACGTAATCATCAGAACAATCCATCATTTGATCAATGCCTTTTAATATGAGTAAATCTCATATATGCGGAGTAAATCAAAAACATCAAATTAGACACAATCAACTGATCAAGTACTGTCAGCATACTTAATTTCAGTTCCAGCAAGATGGAAGTTCAGCCAATGCATGATTCCTTTCTTAATTGACATGAATTTCGTCTTAGCACTTCCTCTTATAAGAATATATACATGGATAGTCAAAATAACATCTAATTGGTGCCAAATCCTCATCACGGATGATCAACTCCATTGGTCGAGATTTTCATAATTGGGCCTGAGGTCCCTAAACCTTATTGTTCCTAGATCATATGTGTAGAGAAATGGAACGGAGAAAATAATGACACGACAATGAAAGAATGATATTTTTCTCATCAAATGTCAAATTTCTTGGTTTGACCGAAAAAGTCAGTCTGACCAATGCATGAAAATATGACCGAAGGGCAGAGACATCTGTATACAATGCTATGATATCATCATTTATGAAATAAAGGGTTGACTTTCTCAATTTGACTAAAAAGTCAACTTCCAATTTATGCGTGAAATGCTACCTACATCTGGGTAAAATGTCATGAACCTAGTCTCTATATGTAAGTGGGATGTACTGAATGCAAATATAAACTATTTTGGGTTGAGGATTGGGTTCCATCATGATTAGGGATCTTGAGCATCAGGTGTGATGCATGTTTGACTTATTGGCGAAATTCAGATATAAACATTACAGAGAAGAAAGAAGGAGGCAAGTGGATTGCTAAGCTTGAAGAAAAGCTCAGGCTGTTGCACGGATTTCAGTATGAGGTTCCCTTGGATCTTTCGCACTATGCTAAGCTCAAGGTACATGATACATTCTAAGTGCCTCAGTTTGATAAGTATGACAACACCGCCTGCCCTAATATCCACATGCAGTATTACTTGATAAAGATGATATGTTAACTTGAAAAGGTGTTGCGCTGCTAACGTTTCAGACCCACGCTTCAGAGGTTCGTCATGGTCAAAGCAAGAACAATGGAGATGTGGGAGCAGCTATCTGACATCTTTCCTATCGCAATACAAATTCAATATCGACATTACTCCGTCCCACGATGATTTAGCACATGCTGAGAAGAAGAAGACTAAGTCATTCAAAGCCTTATGCTCCAAGGTCAAGAGGATTGGCAACACAGGTTTACCCTGGATTGATTAAGAAAGAGATGATAGATTTTGTTTTAGACGCTGTCATTCAATTTCCATTGTCGTAGGATCGGATCGGGCAGATTCATGAGTCCCTGGACTCGTGAATATCTTATTTGCGCCCATTTAGTAATATGGTCAACCATCTCGAGAGGCTCGTGACGAGTTGGAGGGCTTGAAACTCTCCTTATTCCATATTAGGAGAACTTGAGACTAGATGATGCGGTCCAAGTGCAACAGAAAACGGCGCGATGATGACAAGTTGGCTCCAAAACACATATGCTGCACCTGCCGGTCAATTCGATATGATGAGTTCCGCACCTTGGATGAAGAACGTGCCTCCATTGGGTAGCGTCTAGAAACTTGCAATCTTTTCTTCGTTAGGAAAAAAGCAACCCATTGCCTTCCGCTAAATCTTTAGACCAATGAGCTGGAGACGTATTTGGGAACAAACTAATCCGAACACATCAATAGAGTAGGTCAAGGCTACATTGATCTGAAATGGTGGGAGAGGCAAGCAAACGCTTTTCCCATTTTCTCCACCATTGCTTGTGACTTACTCATCCCACAGATGTCAGATATTCGGAATCCATGTTCAGACTAGCCAATGCATCATAAAAAATAATAATGTCAACTTGCCTGCGAAAAATTTAGAAATGTTTGTTGCACGACATGATTGGTTTTTGCAAGAATTGACTTTAAGTGAATGTGTCCAATACAAACATAGAGGTAGTGATGACACCATATGATCGGAACCATGGTTTTTCACCATAATCATGGTAAGGGATACCATCATTTTTATGTAATTACTATTAGGACGCCACCAAAACGTAACTTTTGTTCCAAATTTATTTCGAGATGTCTACGTATTGCAATTTGATTTAATTGAATGAGTTTTCTTTTCATTAATTTCCCTCACTTAATTTCTCTATTATTTGTTTATATTTGGAAAAAGATTCAATCCTTTTATACTTTTTTGGAAAACAATTATTTAAAAGAAAATTTTAAGTAATCGGACTCGGGCCAACCTTGCCCGAGCCCCGCATGTGGGCCGTTATGGGCCTAAAAAAGAGAAAACTAAAGGCTTTCGACTACAAATGGGCCATGATGTGGATAAGTTCGGCCCATGTCCGTCTCATAAGTAAACGTCCGAAACGCCTTCATGACCACCGGTTCAACAAAGCCCCGCATTTCGTAAAAGCCACGTCGTCCAAAGTCGCCGGACCTGATTCTCTGCACAATAGATATGTCGTTGTCACAATATAAGGCGTCAATCTTTTTATCTGTAACACTGAATTACCGTACTTCAATAAATTTTCCGTCAAATTGTATTATACTTCACGTAAATCTTTCTTTTTTTTGGGTAACTAAGCATCCGCCCGAGCCCCCTTTCACTTACGCTATTCGGGGTCTCAAGAGCATTAGTAACTTGGGGAGACTGACCCAGCAACCCTACAGCCGGGGCCCCACGCTTAAGTCATGAAACCGTTTTGAGAATTCGAACCTTTGACCTCGAATGATCTTGAGTAATTCTCAACCAGCACAGCTATATGTGATGGGATTTTACGTAGATCTTCATTTTCAATAAGTTTTAAAAAATGAATTTTTTGTTTATATCGCTAGCAGATGTATAATACGAGACTCGCTAACGGTTAAGAAATAATTAAAAGGAAGAATTAAAAAAAAAAAAGTTATAATTTTCACATTCATTAATTTGGGAAAGTTGACTTTTTTTGCTATATAAAACTCATGGTATTGAATGGACATGTATAAATCCTGCTAAGAAGCTACATATACTTCTTGCAAAAAAAAATTATCAATCACTTATGATTTATAGTTTTGTGCGACTCAATTATAGGCAAATCTTGAGGAAGAGTTTTGGAATTGTATCCCTTAATACATAAGTAGTCGCGCAAAACGAAAAAAATTGTCCGTACAGACAATGGCATTCTCGTTATATCCGCCGACTCCAAGCCCCATTATGCACGCTTTCTCCCCCAATCCCCTATAAATTCCGTTTCCGAGTTCGGAGAAAACCCACTTCATGCGTCCCATCATTTGAATCCCGCAGTTGGAGAGGGAGCTTAGAGAGAGAGAGAGAGAGAGGGAGGGAGAGAGAAAGAGAGAGAGAGACGACGGCGGCGGCGACGACGACGACGGCCGACGGCGGAGGGACCACCGCAATCCGTCGCGACCTCAGTTGCGCGACCTCGATTTCTTCGACGCGCATTTGCGATTGTGCTGTTCTCCTCTCAGTCCGGCGCTCGCCGCGATTTCAGTCGGAGCGAGCGGGGCAGGAGGTTCTATGAGCCGTTTGGCGTTCAAGTCCGTGGTGTACCACGGCGATGTGCGGCTGGGGGAGCTGGACGCGGTCCCGGCGAACGGCCACAGCTTCCAGTTCCCCAACAATGAGATTCGGATCCACCGCATCTCGCCGATCAGCGAGAGGTGCCCCCCGCTGTCGATCCTCCAGACGGTGTCCTCGTTCTCGGTCCGATGCAAGCTCGAGTCGTCGTCCCCGGTCGAGCAGGCGAATTTGATCAACCTGCACGCCTCGTGCTTCTACGAATTCAAGGTCTCTGTGTGGGGCGACGAATCGCTCCGTTTTTATATGTGCTCGAGAAGCCACTCTGTTTCCTTTTAAGTCTTAATTGCTGATAAGAATGCTTTCGTGCGTCTTTCATGCTGTCGAGAGTGCTTGGTTATGATCATGTCTTGCATTGTCTCTGCTGCGTGTAGTGTTTCTGTTGGTTTTAAGAGTGTTGTGTGAGTGAGAGCTCTGATGAAATGAATCTGTTTCGGCAGACTGCTGTAGTGTTGCTAGGCGAAGAGGAAATACACTTGGTGGCAATGCCTAGTAAGCAGAAGAAGTTCCCGTGCTTTTGGTGCTTCTCCGTTCCTTTAGGTCTCTACGAATCCTCTCTGGGATTGCTTAATCTACGGTGCCTCTCGATTGTGTTTGATCTCGATGAGACGCTCATTGTTGCCAACACAATGAAGTCTTTTGAGGACAGAATCGAGGCTCTTCGAAGCTGGATTGCTCGGGAGACTGATTCGGTGAGGATGGCAGGAATGTCTACTGAAATGAAGCGGTATATAGATGACAGAGCGCTACTGAAGCAGTATGCAGACAATGATTGTGTCGTGGATAATGGAAAGATGTACAAGGTTCAGATGGAGGAGGTCCCTCAGCTTTCAGATAGCCATGAGAAAATTGTTAGACCAGTAATTAGATTGCAGGAAAGAAATACTGTCCTCACTCGCATCAATCCTGAGGTTAGAAGATGCTTTTGCTGCTATTCTTGTTTAGTTTTTTAATTCGTTTTTCCTTTTTGTGTTATAACATAAGCTGTCTCTAATGATGGTACAATGGCTTTACGGGGATAATAACTCTTTCAATTGATATAGTCATGCACCATAGTCATGTGTTTTTTTTTTTTTTTTTTTTTTTTGGCAAATCTGAACCGGAACCTTTTCTCGTGTCAAGGAGAACATATCTAGAATTGATCAAGGGGTTTGAAGCAGGAAAACGTTGACCATCAACTCATTACCCTTAGGAAGAACGCTGGCTCATGTTATTTAATTCAACTTAAACAATGGCTCGTGCAATAATGTTTTTTTCCTTAAAATTGTTGTCATCTGACAAAAGCTGGGATTCTCGTGGATCTTTCCAGTGAGCAAAGACAGACTAAGTTCAAATGGAGATGAGCAAGGCATGTTTTATATTCATGTGTAAACTACAATCTAGGTTATGGCTTTTAACAGAAGTTGCTGATCAAATGTTTTTGCACATTGAGAAAGTGATGGGTTTGATGGTGGGCTAGCTTTTCTTGTCATCAAAATCAATTCTTCTGTCCATGATTCACTATTTTGTTATTGCAGACAGGTTTTGATTGAAGAGGTTCCACTTCTTGTTCCTATTAGCAATGCCTTGTTCACGCAATTAAGAAAAATGATATCACCAGATATTGTCGAATGATGTTTTTTTAAGGTTAATTCTGAATTATACATTTCAAGAAATAGAAAGCCATGTGTGTGTTCTTTTTTGTCAGCATCTTTATTTTCTCCTTATGCAGATCCGTGACACCAGTGTGCTGGTGAGATTACGACCTGCATGGGATGACTTGAGGAGTTACTTAACAGCTAGAGGACGTAAGAGGTTTGAAGTTTATGTGTGCACAATGGCTGAAAGAGACTATGCTTTAGAGATGTGGAGGCTTCTTGACCCCGAAGCACACTTAATTAATTCAAAACAACTCTTGAACCGTGTTGTTTGTGTCAAATCAGGCAAGTTGTCCGCTTATGTACAAAATAAGATGCTTGCAGAAGATGTAATTGAGGATTTTGCGAGTTGATTACTCTCTAATGAATTAATAGTTTGATGGTTCGTCCTTGTTTCATTAGGAATTCACATGCTTTTATCCGGTTATATGTGGAGTAATCAACAGGAGAATGAATGAACTAAGTTTCTCGGTTAGGGTTTTTTTTTTTTTTTTTTTTTTGGGGGGGAGGGGGGTTGGGGGGAACGATTTACTGCTTTGCATTTGGTGTCTGTGTGGGTACTAATGGAAGAACTGTGTGAAAAGGACTAAAGCAGGTCATTTAAGTTCCACATTATGATCCAAATTAATGTCTGAGGAAGATGGGTGCTCTTTCTTATGAGTTGTGTTTGTATGTATGGGTTTATGCATATGCTTAAATGTTGGCGTAAGAAGGCAAGAAAGGTGAAGATCCGACATCTTTGTTGTTATTAACTAATATTACCCAAAATGAAATATTGATGTATCATGCCATGATTCATATAATTGAGCCGTTGCCAAATGCTTAAGGAGATTGAATTGGTGAAAATGCCAGTGACTTACTTTGAAAGGTAGATACCTATTGAATTTGTCATACAACCATAGACATTCCATTTTGTTTTTATCCTACTACAAACGATAGCTATCTCATATGAAATCATTTAATGACCAATGAGGTGTAGTTGCTTTCCTTTTTTTTTTTTTTTTTTTTTTTTCCCTTTTCAAAGCTTGAACACCACGCTGTTTCCTAGCATGCCTCTTTTCTGCACACTTCTTAAAGATTTGAACAGTGGCCAACTGATTCGAAATGCTTGGAGATTTATTGCCTTTCATTTTCATGGTAACATTAAAGGTTATTGACTCCTAACATTTGTGGTTGTATCTTCTAAGCCAATTTTTGCTCTATGGCTCACCTGATGAATGCATTTTCATTGGATTGCCATCTTAAAAAAATCCCTAGCATCGATTGACTTCATAGCTAGTAGAAAGAGGTTTGATCCATTGCATCATATAACTTGCTTGTGCTACTCGCCTCCACACCCCATGCGGGGTGACTTAGCTTTCTTTTTTCCCCCTTACCTAGCCCATGTGAAGTTATGCTCAGGTTCTTTACAATAATTTAAAGTTTAATGGAATAACCTTGTCTATTTTACCCAGAGAGGTCATAACTGGAATCAGTGATTAATGCATGCCTCGGCCTTCTGTTCCTGTGTTGAAAATCTAATTAAGAACTTAGGAGAGAAAGTATTGTGCGAATAGGATTAGTATATACCAGCTTTATAGGAGCAATGTCCTCACATGTGAAAGTTTTATGTAATTATTCAGCAGCTTTTGCTGAAAATGTGGGCCAATCTATATAGTACACATGAGATGAGATAATTATATTGAATACCTGTATTCCTAATTACAGAGTATGTACAACGAGAACTTTTTTATTGTCATGGATTTTGTAGCGCGTGGAAAGTATATCTAATTATTAAAGCATGGCTTTAGATTCAATGAAATTCATCTAATGGTGTTCGTGCCGGTCAATGGATGTGTGCATATAGTCAGACTTAATAACACCTGTTTCGGATATTTATGGGGTTTATGATATCACCTCCCACGGTCCCACTTAACTTTAGTCCACCTGGCTTTGCAACCTTTTTGTTAGGTCTTTCGTTCTTGTTTCATGAAGTTACATAGATAAATCTTGGTTAATGTTTCAAGTGCCACATTTTGATTGCATATCACTTCTAACTACTACATTGTTAGTTCTATTACTCAGGCAAATTCTAGTGAACTACTGTCCCTCATTTTTACGTTTCTACTCCACCTTCTTCTTTTCCCAGCAGTATCCTAATCATGCTTAATATGTTATGAATGGCAGGTTCAAGGAAATCATTGCTAAATGTGTTTCAGGATGGTAACTGCCATCCCAAGATGGCAATGGTGATTGATGACCGCTTAAAGGTCTGGGAAGACAGGGATCAACCACGAGTGCATGTAGTTCCTCCATTTGCCCCATATTTTGCTCCTCAGGCTGAGGTATTACATCATTAATTCATTATTCTCTTCCGGATAGTCATTCGTTATTTTTGTAAAATATTAGTAAAGTAAAATTCCACTGAACTTCTTTTGGTGTCTAAATGTCATTACGTCAGTCAGACTGATTTGCATGAGTAATGGGAAGACAGTCAATCAATTAATGTTTGTTATTTTATATGACGTCCAGACCTTCTTTGCTACCGGTAATCTCACCAATAAAATGGGAATCAAATTGTCATTGCCTTTCTTGGCACATCTGGTCAATTTGAATGAGGTGGATGGAAATCAAAACTTGAAAGGAAAATTTCTACGTATTATGTTTTAATAGCAGGAGGGAAAAAAAGTAAAGTCATAAATAGACCATTAAATAGGGCTCGCATTTGGCAACATTTTCATGGAGAAAATTTGGAAGGGTAACTTGCTTATATGTTTACACTAATATGTACTGTAAAAAGATATATTCAAATATGTAAGTGTTGCCAAATGCAGTGATATTCAAATTATTTACCATTTTGATTTGTATAATTCATACCGATTCCTTTTGTCTTATTTCAATTGCTTCATTCGTATTAACGGAAGGAGTCTGAAGTGATGTATGAACGATGATAAAGGCCAGTGGCCTTAGTTATATAGATTGTTCAAAAATTTCAATTTATTGGCTTTTTTGGGCATATTGTTGAGGTTTCATTTATGAAATAGGGTTCCCTATGAATAACATTGATGAAAGTATGAATACACATTTCTTTTTGGGTTTTTATCAGACTGCACATGCTGTCCCAGTCCTTTGTGTGGCGAGAAATGTAGCGTGCAATGTCAGGGGTTACTTTTTCAAGTAAGTTTCTAGATTTCGGTCAAACTGTATAAAGCCGTTCACAGCAAAAGATTAGATTTAAGTTGCATTCTGATCTCGTGTCTGATTGAGATATGATATTTCTTGTCTAGGGAGTTTGATGAAAACCTATTAAGGAAAATCTCTGAAGTATTTTATGAAGATGAGGTGGTCACTTTACCCCATGCCCCTGATGTGAGCAATTACTTGATGTCAGAGGTATTTAAAAATGACGTTTTCAGTATGGACTATTGGAGAAACCTGAAGGTCTGTTTAAAGTTCTCATCAATCCTGATCATCTGTCCTTAATGTCAGGACTCTGGATTTGTACCTAATGGCGCTGCAAATGCTCCATTTGCTGATGGAATGCATGGGGCAGAAATTGATAAAAGACTTAATCCTCCGGTAACTTGTGATATATGCTCTGTTCAACTTTTCTGCTTATTCATTCAGCCGATTCTGGATTTTTGCTGTGCTGATTTTATTATGAACAAGGCCGACTTACCTTTATAATTTGTTTATTTTAGGGTGAAAAGCATGCTGTTGATGTGGGTGGCATCCCTGTAAAAGACATTCCTGATGTTAAATCTGAAACATCCCAGCCAACAATTACTATAATTCCAAACACCGTTGGTCCCAATGCTTCAAGATCACTCATGCCATCTCAGAGTATGATCTTCCACTGTTAGGAATATACGTGTCCCCAGGAGTCTGTACATGATATGGGTGTACAAGCATGCAATCTTCCTTGATGATACGGATTTTTATGTTACCATTTTTTTTTTTTTTTTCCTTTTTTGTAGAACCTGGTTTGCTTGGTAATCCTGCTAGACAAGATTTCAGCCTTCCGGATCGGGAACATGACTTGAAAAGGAGAATTCTTACTATGAAGCTTGGTCCAGACTTGAAGAGCCAGGGCTCAGGTGAGCCCCCCCTCCTAACTAGACCACCAATGCAGTTACCTACTACCAATATCCAACCACATGGAGGATTGCCTGTGGAAGAAGACTCAAGCAAAGGACTTATAAACTGTAGAAGTTCTGGCTTTTCTCAAGAATCTGATTCACTGAAGTTCGACAAGCAGAGAGCTCATCAAAATCAGCTTGGTCACAATCTTCCAAATGTTAGTACCTCTGGTGTGCTCTCTAACACATCTCAAGTGAAGGCAGAAGAGGTTTGTTTGTAACTTATGTCTAGAGTTTAAGATTACAAGTTGCTTCTAGTCTTGACCTTAGTTCCCATTTCACCAGGGGTGGTCTGGATCTGATCAGAAAAAACTAAAATTGTCTTCTGGAAGTCAGCAATCTGGTATAGAACTTTTTCCAACTTCCTTTCTGGTTAATAGTAATATGCTAGTTTTTCTGTTGAGTTTCTTTTTATTTTATATCAAGTTGTCTAATTTGCCATGTAACTGTATTTTGTATCTATAAAGAGGTCTAGATGTTTCTTTTTTGGCCATTGGTCTAGATGTTATGTTTAAGTTAGCCTTTCCAGCATCCCTTCATGTCACTCATGATTTAGGCAGAAATGCTGTAAGGTGTGTCATGGTTTAAACATACGTTGTACATTTCTTAAAATTTTGTTAATTTAGACCATTATTATTGTCACTGATGGATTGGGATGAAACTTCGAAAGGCTACCAAGGGTGATATTTCTGTTTTCTCATTTCCAAGCGGTATTATTGACTGGGTGATATCTGGTGCAGAGATTGGTTTACCTCAAAATCGGAGTGGTCCTAATGACAGAGATATTCATGCTGATGCTGGAAAAGAGAACTTGCTACAATTGTCATTGTCTATTGCAGTGCTACAAGAGATTGGACGGAGATGCAGTTCAAAGGTGAGCTTAATTTGTATCCATCTTCCTTGATAGTTGATCTCAATCCTCTTTTTTTGGGATTTCAACATAGTTTCCCCTTCAGGTAGAGTTCAGGTCGATCTTGAGCACCAGTAAGGATTTGCAGTTTTCTGTTGAGGTCAGTGATTTTGTAATCCTATCTTTTTCTCGGAACAATATCCTTTACTATATACATTATTTATTTGCTCCCACATTTGTGCGATGCATTCTATGGATCTATCTTACCTTATTTTAGCAAAAAGAATCAGCATTTGGATGTTTATATGGCAAGCACTTGAAATATATGCTCTCTTGTGTGCTTGGACAGATATGTATTTTCCTGTGACATTGCCCCGATTGTTTTAACGTAGTTCTGGAGCTTGACAAACTCATTGCAGTCGTCTATGTCGCTTCTTTCTCACAGGTCTTATTTACTGGTGAGAAGATAGGTGTTGGAATGGGTAAAACGAGGAAGGATGCTCAACAACAAGCTGCCCTAAATGCTCTTCAAAGCTTGGCAGGTAGCTAGCTTCTTTATTGGGCCTTCAATATATGATTAGTAGATAATTCTATTGTTTTTCTTAGGGCAATAGGAGTATGGATATTGTTGCCTTGGAGGATGAATTTGAAATGAGAGACTCGCTGCTATACATTACTACTTTGGTGTGTTTTTGTTGTCTATGTAGAAGGTTTCTGGGGCTATGGGGCTATCTTGCTAATGCTGTGTAAGTTTAAACTGACTATGTTGTAACTAGATTGTCTATAATACTTGATCAAATTGCAGAGAAGTATGTCACTTATGCCAGGGGCCATTCACAAGAAGTTGACAAAAATCTCAATAAGATCTCTCAAGGGAAAGAAAATGGTTTTCTGTGGGATGTCGTCAGTCCTGGGTCGCATGAACCACCAAGAGAAGACGAGTTTGCTAAAGAGGGCGATACTGAAGCGCGATCATCTTGATGCTTAGAAATGTTAATTGCTCTCTCTCTTTAAAAGGAGTTGGTGATGCTTGTAATTAGATAAGGTTACCTGGGCAGGAAACTGAGAAATTTTAACCTGAGGATCAGTGTTCATCTTTTCCTGATTATGGAGCTAAGATCTGAAAGAAAGCAAGCTGGCTTCATGCCTCCCAATGTTGACCTGGCTATGTTTACTGCTGGTTCTGTGGTAAGTCCGTGTTCTGTCTCTAGACACTAGTCTCTACTTTTAATGATCCGTTTAATGCTGCTGTCCTGTTATCCGGGCATGCTGCATTTGATTTCCATGGTGCTACCGTGTCCTTTTACTTTTCCCCCCTGCTGAAGTAGAAAAATGGCTGTGCATTTTCTCCACTTATAAAACTGTTCTGGTGGCTAGGACTGGCAATTTCAGACAGGATCTGTAATGTGAAAGGTTGCCGAACTATTGCCAGTCCTAACTATCAAAGCAGGTATGAGAACTTTGAAGAGCAGGACCTCATTCATTCTCCTGCAAATATTCCCATCTCTGTAAGGTGCATGTTGCGGTTTTGCAAAGGGGTGTACTATGGGTGAGTTGTCATGGTTCACGTTGACAACCGATTGAATGTTTTTTTTTCTCCAGTCATGAGAATCATGTTGACTAGTTTTCCGCAGATTGATTTGTGCTCATTGTTGCTCCTTTCTACTCTGCTTAGGCATGGTCCATCATGATTCTCCTTGTTGCTCCTTTCACTGAAACTCAACCATTTGTGAAGATATTCTCCTTAAATTGAGGGCTCAAACGAATTGATGGAAAATATTTTTACTAACAAAAATGTTTTATAAGTTATTAAGAATGAAAACTATTTCCAATGACTAATTTCTTTAAGCGATACATGTAACCATTTTCAGGAAAATGTTTTTGAAATGCCTTCCTTCACTTTATTGGACAACATAGTTCTTTTTGTTGATAAATCTGATTTGCTTCAGTTTTCTTGATCTTGTCCAGGCTGCATGATTCCTTCCAACACCAAGCATATACCCAGGGACTGGGAGCTCCCGAGTGGGGCAAAGCTATCCCTCTTGTGGCAACAGCTGCAATAATAGCATATCACAATGTGATCGGGAGAGGCGGAACTGATGCTGGGTGCAAAGCCTAATACTTGACATGTCTACTTGTCGCAGCAGCCTGGATCTTTCAGAAGCCTTGCAAAATTGGATAAGGTCGCCATCCAAATGCGGATCCTTGTGGAATCATCCTGCGATATCTTGATTCTCGGTTTAAGTGAGGAAAACGGCAGTAACTCAATTGTACTGGGCAAATTCTTTTTGTATTATGGTCTTAGGAAAGGTGGCTCTATATTCCTTTATTTTGTCACTTTGCTGTATATAAGATGGAATACAATTTTCAAGTTCTTCAATATGCTGTCTAGATATTTCCATCTCTGTTTTATCTGCTACGCGGACTTCTCGCTGGTCCAACTGATTGTGGTGTCGCATTTATCGAGAATTCATGTTCCGCTTGTTATTTTCTCTTTTGACACTACTCCTGAGACATTTTAAGCGCATGATCGAACCGGAGTTTTTGATCGTGGTCTTAGTAGAGATCCTACCATGATAGCAATTGACTCGCGGCAAGCAGTGAGGAGCTTTACCGCGCTTGCTGAAGTGGCCTCTTATGGATTCAGGCTTTCCTTTTCAGCGAAAACGGACCCGTGATCTTTGTTTTTAGGGGTCAAACTTCTTCCTGCTCATCTTCTTCCAAGCTGGCCATTGCGACAGGGGCTTGGGTATGTTTAGCCACCGTAACGAATTTGGAGAAGGCTTTGAGTTAATTAAAGTCTCCTATCTTTATTTGTTGATGGACCACTCTAATCAAAGTATATGAACTCTTAGGTCTACCTTAAAATTACGTTTGATAGACAGGATAAAAGTCAAGATATTTAATGATTTTTGCTCAAAATATAACAAGGTCGGATTCTATGAAGAAAGTTAGATAAAGATAAATGAATTCAGATAAAGATAAATGAATTCCTAATATTTAAACAACGAAATGCACAATTTTGTGAGCTATATATAATTGATACAGATACCTATTTCAGAACCATTTCATTTGTGCCATGTAGTGATTTTCTCGAACTAGGAAAAAGAAATCCCAGTGACACTCATCATTCTCTCTCCCTTCTATCTCACATTGCACTGCTTGCATGCCTTAGCCTATGATGCCACTTGATCCTGCTACCTCTGGCATGCCAATCGCTTGACTTTGCTTAGGGTTAGTGATGACCCATTTATTGATATAATTTCTTACAAAATTGATCCCCTTGGGCAATTTTAATAATATCAAGTGTTATTCTATTTTGACATTTTAATTTCTCGAAATTTAGCTATGATTAGCAAAAGACCAGGGAATTTTCAAATTATGAATCAGTTATAGAACAAATGGCCTAGGACTGCCTCAAATTGCGACTAACCTTGATAGACCTGTAATTGAGGCAGATCAAAGGTCTTTGAGCTTGAAACAATTTGATGAAGTACTTGAGAGAGAGCCCTTGATCAAGATCTAAAGCTGCGATAAACCCTAAAGTTACGTCATTACTTTTCTAGGAAAATTTGATTTTGTTTCTTGGCGATGATAACAAAATAGAAAATTAAATGAATGCGAAACTGCCTAAATTTCAAAATGAGTATATACTACGATCAAAGTGTAGGGAGAAGTTTTCCATAATTTTCTAAAGGTGAAATTTGTTAACTATTAAGTTGCTTCCAAATATCGACCAAAAAAAGTTGCTTTCAATATGGAATGAAGAGATCAAGGGTTCGAATCCTCTTATTCTTAAAGAAATGAGGATGAGCAAACGATTTAATTTCAAATGTCACGTTTTATAAGGTTCGAAAAAAATTTAAATGTAAGAGTTAAAAGTTTAAGAATTAGAGTAAGAAGAAAAAATGTTGCAATCAATTTTTCTTTTGCGAAAGCCAAATATTTCCACTGACAATTTATCCGGCACGGGATACATACCTCCATAACTAATAGTAATATCGTATGGAAGGGAAAAAGAAGAAGATATTTTTCACGACACAAAATACAAAATTGAGGGCGGGGTTTTCAGCTCGAGCCATCGAACACAAACCCCGGTTCCGATCCTCGGTAAGGTTTAAGCATCGCCGGCGGCGGCGGCGGCGACGACTGCAAGTATGGGCGGCGCCACCAGGTTCCTGATGCTCCTCGCCACTCCGATCCCTCCGCGCTGCCCCTCCCTCCTCCGCCTCGCTCGCCTCCACCACCACCGCCGCCATCTCCGCCACCTGTCCCCTCTCGCTTCGCTCTCTCTCCACCACCGCATCCTCAACGCTTCTACCGACCAGTCCCTTCCACTGCGAATCACGTCCCTCTCGCGACATTTTCATGCCCAGACGAACGCCGTCATAGACGATCATTTCTCCGGCTCCGCTCATCCGTGGCCGGAGTGGCTCCGTTTCGTCAGGAGCTTGTCCGCCGGTGGCTATTTCGGTGTGGAGGGATTCGCTGCAGCGGCGGCGCGGGGGATCGGTGGCGAGGCCGAGTTCTTGGCGGGCGCGGATTTGCAGGAGGAGTTCGTCCGTGCGGCTGAGGCTGGCTTGGCCTTCGCGCGCGATCGGCCTCATCTTTTGAGGTATCGTCTGTATTAAGATTATCATATTCTTGATAGTTACGTTTTGTCTAGCGATGCGTTGTATTCATGCCTGACGTTGTTCGTATAGGGCACTCTCGAAGAGAGATATAGACGTGTTGGTCGAAAATGGTGCTCCTTTCTTGTTCAAGAACGCAGACGATTCCATCAGGAAAATGAGGGCGTTCGTGAGTGGCGACGAAGTTGGTGTAAGAACTCATTTCCACCAATTCTTTTGCTTGAAATTTTGTTGTGCTGTTAGTTTAATTGCTCTTTTGTTGTTAAATATGCGGACAACATCTAAATTTATGATACCGATTTCTGCTTGCATGCTTGGTAATTATGTTGTTGCGGTTAACGTTGGCATCTGATTTTTGGTATGCTTTTTTCTTGTTTTTTTGTTGCATAGACTGCTGATGACAATAAGGCGCAGACAATTGATTTGATGAGGTTTATATTGAGCTATGCCTGCAGTCCCCTTACACCAGAAAAAGTTACTTCAGTAATCAAATTTTAATTGCATCTGTACGGAATCTGCTCCAAGAGATGGCAAATTTAAGTCATACTTCTCCATCAAACTTTGCTGGTTCTCTTGAGAGCCAGTTCTCTGGTGGATATGGACAAGTTCCTAGGCCTCGTGGGCCTAAAATTGAGATGAAAAGAGGTGACTGGATCTGCCCCAGGCAAGTGCTTTACTTCTCTTTGTCACTGATGAATTCTATTCTTGTCTTTCACCAATCTGTATATTCTTGTAATGATATGACATGCAAATTGAATCTCTCTCTTTGACATTTATGAGCAGGTGTAATTTTATGAATTTTGCAAGAAATATGAAGTGCCTTGAATGTGAAGAGGCACGACCAAAGGGGCATTTGACAGGCAGAGAGTGGGAGTGTCCTCAGTGAGTATTTGCCTATTATTTTTAATGAAAGGTTTTGTGGATAGATATCATTAGTATGAGTCCAAAGTACTGAAAGTAGTGTTTTGTTTTTTCAAATGGTGGTAGATGTGACTTCTTCAATCATGGGGGGAATCAAGAATGCTTGAGATGTGAATGCAAGCGTCCCGGACAGATGTCATCCACAGTCCCCTCTGGATTTGGTTCAGGTCACGGTACTGTCGATGATGCTAATAACGTCAACATTGAGAAGAGGTTAGCTGCCAACGAAGAGAAGGCACAAAGGTGGTTCAAAAAAGTTTCACAGCTAGATAGCACTTCAGCTGTGAACAGTGCTATGACAGATGAAGATTTCCCTGAGATTATGCCACTGAGAAAAGAAGTGAATAGATTTGTTGTGAGCATGAAGAAGACGCCTCTGGATAGGAGGCTGGCCAACACTCAAAACAGAATTAACTTGACTCCTGAGGTTACTCCAAATGTTGATGGTAACCAAATTTCAGATGCAAACAAGAGACTTGATTCACCTTTTTCCAACTCACCATCTCCACAGCAAGGACAGCCTGGAGGAAACAATTCTGGTTATGTTGCTTTTAGGCCTTTACCTGATGATATGTTTGCCAAGAAACCTGGAATTTCTGAAACTGAGGCAGACAACACGGTGACAGGTGGGGCTGCTTCTCTTGCTTCAAATGCTGGAGATTCGGGTTCTTCTGCTTCTGAAGTCAACATCACAGGTAAATCAGGAGCTGGTATACTGCCGTATCATGGGCCAGTGATCAAGACTGAGAGCCAGGATAAAGAAAGAGGAGGAGAAGAAAAATCTGAGAGATGGTTTAGGCGAATTGCAGAATTACATGATGCCCAAGATTTGCCATCTGCAGTTTCTGACCAAGACTTATCTGAGACGATGCCCGTGCATAAGGGAGAGAACCGATTTGCAGCTGGAAGGATGAAAGATCGTTCTTTAACTTCTCAGACATATAAAAGACGTGCCTCAATGGAGCGAGCGAGCAATACCAACTTTGTTCCCTTTGTCCCATTCCCACCTGGGTATTTTGCTAAAACGGAAAACCAGCAGCCTGATGGGGAAAATGCTACTGCTAAAGCCTCTTTGGAAATGACATCAACTCTTGCATCTCCCCGGAAGTCTCCACTGGAGACAAATGATTCAAGTTCAATGCCTCCTAATGGCAATGTTCAACCAAGGGAAAACCGGCGAATTGATAGTGGGAACTGGAATACGAAACCTCCTGTAGAGAACTTAACTCAAAATAGTTCAACCATGACAAAAGGGACACATAAGGTTGGGATGCTGCAGGACTTGAATAATCCTCAGACAAGTAGCGTGAGTAGTGGAGGTGCTGGATCATTTCAAGATGGTAAAAATACAAAAGAGACAACAAATCAGGTGAGCAGTTCACGCCAACCATCAGAAAGTTTCAATGTGAGAGAGCAGTGGAAAGGTAGGAGCTTGGAGGGTTCAGCAGTGAAAGAACCTGATCCTCTGGACATGTCAGAGGAGGCAAAGGCAGAAAGGTGGTTCCGACGCGTTGCCCAGATTAAGGATATTTCAGAGCTGAGCCAAATACCAGATGAGGATTTCCCATCAATAATGCCAATGCGGAAAGGAGTGAACAGGTTTGTGGTGAGCAAGAGGAAGACACCATTAGAGAGGAGGCTGACTTCTTCTCAGTATCGAAGGAACCTCCCTGTTGTGACCTCTGATCCTGTGAAAAATGAAGAATAAGTGACATCGAGATTGTCCAATTGTTGTAATGCTTCATTAAATCATTACTTGACAAATTTTTTTAGCTCAATAGTTTTTGGGAAAGTAATTCTTTAGATCAACAAAGTGAGCAAAAAAACAACCAGAGGCCTCAGGTCTTCTTTGTACCTCTTGAACCTTTGCCTGAAGGCACGAAGACCAGTGATGAAAGAAAGCTGCACGTGGAGAAAATAGAAAGATTGAGGTCTTGGCAACTTCATCTGGCAGGAGGAACTTTTTTGGGAAGATGGAGGGTACATGTTGATGCAGAGGTGGTGTCATTGAGGTTGCAACTCCTATGTGCCTTCGTCATGGACCTGTGAGCTGAAGCTTTGCATTGTTGTGAAGAAACCTGTTGAAGGTGATCTCAAGCAGTGCACTCTTTCTTTGTAGTCACATGGTGCTTAACCGTGATTTGGTGTTATGTTCCTCCTATGGTTTTAGGAACTATTTGATACGACAATAGGATGAGGATAGGACATCATTAACAATAAAAAGTAATTTAAATTTTTTTTACAGGTGAAAGTACTTTTTTTCCATGGATAATAGGAAGCATTTTGATGGTTCTTTACTTAATATGTTGTAATTCAGAGATTTTATTTCGCCTGATCCTCTTGGATGATGATTATAATCAAATGGAGATTATAGCCTGCCCAATAGTAAGGTTGGGAGAGAGTGACCTTTTAATTAGATAAGAGTAATGCTAAAATGTTTAGGCAAATTAACAGAAATGCCATTTTTTCCTTAAACCCCCGTTTGGATAAAACTTCCTCGAATCACTCTTCTAATTCGTGAATTACAATCATGGACATCAGCCATATTTACTCAAGTTAATTTTGCATGTGGGTGACGTCCACAACTAGTAACCCACCAAAATTTGTATACATAATTACAAAATTGGTGTACTTAATGATGTGGCACACAGCAAGTTAATATTTATCAGGTTGACCATGTTCCACCAACATAAGTCCACTACTTTGCTTAATAAAGTAAAATTTTGAATTGACTAAACATAGACCTGAGGCATAACTTTAAAATCTGTTCTATGGCAAAAATTGCAAATTCGTTTTATTAATGGAGTACATTCTGTGCGCAAGAGATTCGTCTTTCAATTTATATCTTAAGAAGAAGATTTTTAAGAGGAAGATCATAGCCAGGTACTTTATTTGTTAGAAATCAAATGTTATTGTTGTTGCACTTGTTTGACATGTTGCTATCTTTCACTTTTGAATGTGGCTTGCTGGAAATCTTCATCAGTTAAGGCTGGTGCATATATGTGAAGCCACATTGACAAACCAAGCGGTTGAATTTGATAAGAGAAGTCCGGTGGTAGCCCAACGGTATGCTTCTGTAGCGTCAAGTGAATATAGCCAGTAATTCAGAATTCTCTCTCTCTCTCTTTTTTTTTTTTTTTTTTTTTTTTTGGGGGGTTCAGGTGCGGCTCGGTGGTGTGCTGTGCTTCTGGGGAGGGAGAGTTGGGCATGACTTTGAGAGTGCTAATACAGGTGACATAACATCTATGAAACGTAACTACTATTTACTTCTAACCAACAATGGTTGTAAGCAATTGCATTTTCTTAGAACACATAATGCTTCCTTCCCTTAGGTTTTAGTATCTGGCAGTTTAAAATGTTCTCGTTTTATTTCATTGCATTTAGTTCTTAGTGGATTTGTTTATGCCAATGGCAACAGCTGTCAACGGCACCCCCTGACTAAGTCTAGCAGTGAACTGATTAATACTGCATTGTACATGAGCAGATATGAAGCTTATTGTTCTTGAACCAGTGAGGGGGACTAAATTTAGGCTTATATGGTTCTGGCCTAATTACTTCAATTAATTAAATGACTCTCTATAAGCCTTGTGATGTAGTCGTCCTCACTGGTCAAAGGTCAGTTTAACCAAACTTTTTTTTTTTTTTTAAGTCTAAGTTTTTTCCAAGTTGAATTCATTGTCAAGGTCGAGAGATGCATTTTACACAAGCTGTGCTGGAGAGAGGGAGCTTGAAGTTTAGCAAGCTTCTTCAATTAACTGAAGGATGAACTCTAGCTGGCTGCTTAAAGTACTTGCCTTGCTGACCGACGAAGAGGCTTTGGTTGACAGTCTTTACTAACCTAAGGTTATGTATGACTGCTCAGAGTGTCAGGCATAGAAGGACCAGCTACTTGTTTTGTCCAAAAGTGTGGAGACCATTACACTTTCATGATTTTCAAATTCCCGATTAACACACGGAAAATTTATGCCCAATCCTCCTTCTCTGCCCCTTGTGCCCTTAATATGTAATTGTAATAGGAGTTTCCTGATTTTCTTTTCATTAATAGATCGAGGAGTAGATAAAAAGCCAAGCTCAGAAAAAGTTCGGCAAAACAACCCAATATGGAATTGAATATATCATTGGACTTTATCGATCTTGTTGAAACAAAGTGAGTTATGCTTTCTTTTTTCTAGTCCCATGCTTCTTGATTCAACTTGAGGTCCAAGCACCTGTGTTTTTCAGCTTCGTTGCATTTTTGTGGAATTTCCGGGTGGTCTTGACGGAGGCTCAGATCCTCCAGCTTTCCAACACGATGAGAAGGAAAGATTGGCTCACTCATCTATTGCAGAAGAAACAAGTGAAACAACTTTGGTTAATGCGGTATTACTTATTCAGTAGCAATGTTCTAGAGGATGATCAGATGCATCATAAACAAGTTATTACTAGCAAATGTAGCTAGGTTGATTAGATGCTAATCAATATTTTCTGTTGATTTTTCAATTCAATTTTATCATTTCATAATCTTCTTTTATTTGATAAAATTTGTGCTGACTGAAGTATACTTTATTGTGAGAAACTCTTCAAGACTTAGTATAGTGTTTGATTCAATATAATCCTGAAGCTCCTTCAAAAGCATATTCAAAAACTTAATATAGTGTTTGATTCAGAAGTTATTCTCACCAATTATAAGGTGATAGGAATCATCTTCAACTATAAATGGGTTTGAATAATCGCTGTAATTCGTTTAAACATATACGAATAATTTAAAATTTAAAGCAACAGGCCCTTTTGTTTTGCGTGTTTGTTAATCCGTACTTTATATATAGTAATAATTTCGATCATAACATTCATCATTAATTATGCATCTAGTCTTATTTATTTGTGAAGTGTGAGAAATTGTGTACCATATTAGGTATATACTTTTCACTCCATAAATATGATGTAGTTATTATTTTTATATTTGCTAAATTTTATTCATATTTATTTGCTAATATTAATTTATTTTTAAAAATAACTTGTAATAAAGTCATTGATTTATCAAGTAGATGGTGTTATAACTTTTGTTATGATCGTCTAACATCATATATTGATAAAATATGTGCAATCATGTGGAATTTAATCCTCAGCCTATATATAGATATTTCATAATAGAATCTTTATATAAATAAACATTTATTTTTGAAATATTTATTACCAAAACATTCAACCTATATATACATATAATATCAAATCAGTATATGCATAATAATTGATTTTGCAGAACTAGAGATACTCTAAAATATGCGCAATATAAGTTGTCAAACGTTTAATATCTACTTTTAGTTTTTCCTTTCTTTCTATAGTTTAGTGCAAGAAAGAGTAGTTAACATTTAGTTTTTCTACTTTAAATTTTCGTTTTCTTTTTTATATTATAATTGCAGGAAAGCCTTATTTTATTTTTTATTTTTTTTAAATCAGCTTTACTTTTACATAGATACTTCAAAATAAATAAATAAAAAAATACATATACACATATACAATTATCTTATAACGTTTATTACCAAAACATTTGCGATCAGGGATGACTTTTGTTATCTAATTTTATGCAAAGTAAAGGAAAATTTATGTGGTAGGATTAACTATATCCCAGAGACACGACTTTAAAAAAAAAAAAAAAATTGCCCTTACCTTTTTTTTTTTTTTTGGTTTCTACTATATTCTACTCTACACTCACTCTCAGATTTTTACCTTACCTCTTGCATAGCGTGGGAATCGAAACCCACTCCTGAAATTTACGCGTCCCCACCCCATCCCCCTTGAAAAGATGGGGATTTGAACCTGTGGCATCCCGAAATTCAAAATCAAATTAAGGTGTGTTAAAGTCTCTAATTGGGTAATGAAATTACCTATGATCTATGCTTTAGCCATTAGTCTTTTTAAGATTTGATGATTTGTGCATATGTTTGTGAGATTTTAAATTAAATAGATTAATGATGATAATCTATGCTTGGCCATGCACTTTATAGACTAAATTTCTATAAATAAAATGTCACAAGACTTTGGCCATGTGGAAAATTAAAATTTAAAAATTTATAGAAGAAATTATAATAAATAAATAAAAATTGGTTGCGCCTTAAGCCCAAGAGTTGATCTTTAATGGGCCAAGTTGGCCGGCCCATTGAAGCCCACAAGTGGGCTGCCATCGACCAAGAGGAAGCCCAAGAGTGGCCGGCCCAAGCCCAAGTCCAAGCCCAAAGCCCATGCATGTGTAGTGACAAGTGGCAAGAAGAATGGCATGCATTGGCCATTGATAAGGCAACCTAATCATTACTAATGATGAGGATTAGGGGGGATAAAAGGGGAGAGAGAGAGAGGGGTGGCCGGTTACCTCATTCGGCCAAGAGAGTGAGAGAGAGAGAGAGAGTTTGTGCGAGAGAGAGAGGGAGAGCGGCCGAGAGGGAGGAGGAGCCGAGGAGGAGCTGCCGTCCGTCCGCCGTGCTCACCGCCGTGTGCCGTCGTCCGTCTGGTTTAGAGGCAAGTGGGAGTCCTCTACCTGCTCTTGCATGTGTGTGTGTTGATGTATGTCGAATTTTGGGTGATTAGGAGAGGAAAACCGAAGCTTGGACGGCTTGTTCTTGAGTGGTGTTGCTGTTTTCGCTTGAACAGTTTGAGTCAGAATGTTGTGTGAGCTTGCGTGCATGTTTAGAGTCCGATTTTGGCTTCGATTTCTTCATGAAAGTTGTAGCTAGCATCTTAAACTACAACATATTGAAATTTCGTGGAAAATAATGGAGATTTGAGGGGTTAAACTCTCATCCTACGGAGACATCAGATCTGGAACGATTTCACTGACCTCTTGTTGGATTTGTGGTTGCATGTTGATTTGTGCTAAGAATCTCTCTTCGATTTCTTCATGAAAGTTGTAGGGTACATTTTAAACTACAACATACTTAAATTTGAAGTGAAATGAACAAGTATAGCCTAGTAAATCGACTAGATCTTGAAGACGGTAATTCTGGAGATGTATTTCGGGACACCCGAGACTTCATGGACTTAAATGACGACTATACTCTGGTTATTTGACTTATATCTCTTCATGAAACTTGTAGAGGACATCTTTATGTAGAACATATCCAAATTTCAGAGAAAACGAAATATAATAGGTAGGTGAAAACTCAGTATTTCGGAGAAGCATGTACTGGACGATTCGGTAATGGATCCAGAAGCTTCGTGAGACTGTAGAAAATAATGTAGAAATAATCTGGCTTGGAAGTCTTCATGAAAGATGTACGAAAATGTCTTGGATATAACTCGGTAAAATTTCGTAAATTTTGGAGGTCGTATGGATATTTTAATCGAATTTCTTCGGAAACTGTGCATTCTGATTTCATCCGAAAATTACATGCTGTTTGTGTGAATTATGGAATTGTGTGAAATTCTAATTGGCCATGTATTTTGCATGTAATTATTATCCTATAGTCTTGTTTATCACTTGCCTTAATTTTTATAATTTTTGGGAATTTATAGATATTAAATTTAATATTTTTGAAAATGACAAAAGCTGGAATTTAAATAAATGAAAAAGGGCATGAAAAATGGATTATTTTATTGACCATAAATTCCATTAAATTTTATTTCATAAATAATTATATCATGTAGCATGTATGATGAGGTCTTGATGTATGCATGACATTGAATTGAGATGCATGTATGAATACCATGCCGAATATGACTTGTTTGACATCACATCATATGCCATGCTAAATTAAGACGAAATTGGTAAACATGGATAATGTTAAATGAGGAGATGGTTGTGGTGGAGGATGATGCCCGGAATGTATAGAGATACATTGCCGGATGGCCCTGGGAGATTCGGGATGCCGGAATGTGGGGGCCGGAAGCCCTGTCGAAGGTCTTTGCCCGAGGGGAATGCCTCGCGATGCCGTTGGGGTGCGGGATGCCCGGCCGGGGAGTGTAAATGCCGGAATGTCGGAGGTCTTTGCCCGAGGGGAATGCCTCGTGATGCCGGTTGGGATGCGAGATGCCCCGAATGTGGGGGCCGGATGCCGGTGGCCGGAATGGCCTCGGAGATTTTTCTCGCATGGGATGCGAGTGTAAAATATGAGATGAAATTGATGAATCGAGGAAGGGCGATGTGGTGATCAAATTGAAAAGTTAAAAGTGGAAATTGAACCATGGCATGATGATGATATGTTGTGATATGATGATGATCACCCATGGCATGATGAAATGCATGATGATGATATGATGTGATATGATGATGATCACCCATGGCATGATGATATGCATGATGATGATATGATGTGATATGATGATGATCACCCATGGCATGATGAAATGCATGATGATGATATGATGTAATATGATGATGATCACCCATGGCATGATGATATGATGATGATGATGACATGTGAAATGATATGATGATGCCATGATAATGATGACATGTGTGATGTGATGATGATGATGATGATATATGATATGATGATGATGACATGTATATGATGTCATGATGTCATGATGTCATGATGATGATGACATGTATATGATTATGAAGATGATGCATGATAGTATGCGCATGGCTTCAAGGTAAATAACGCTGAAATGCATGTATGATTTGTATGATGCATGGAGTGGTTGTTGGATTCCTTTTCTCTTTGAGTGGTTGTACTCACCCTTCTTGGGGACCAACATTTCAGATTAGCAGCATGCCGCTCCTGCCGTCCGTCACGCGGGTGCATTTTATGGTTTACCATCCGATGTCGAGGTTGAGTGCGAGGAGTTCGGCTGTCCTTACGTGCTGGATTGACGTATATACGAGTGCGCTGTTTTGTCATGTACGATATAGGCCTGGCTGGGGGCCCGATTGTCCAGGAGTTCGTCTCCGTCCACGTTCGTCGCGACGGGGTGATGAGAGGGATGTTGCCACCGCCATTGCCTGATGCACCGGATTGGGTGTGAGGCCCGTGCGTGACAGTAGGAGCTGTTTTTTTTTTTTGGGATAGTTAGCCGACACGATGATGGAGGTTGTGCACGTGAGATTAGAGGGTCGAGGGTTCTTTTTGGGGTTTTAGGCTGGACATGGCTGAGTCCTAGCTTTTCCTTTTGATGTATCGACCTAAAAGAAGTCCCATCTTGAAAATATATGTAAATAAAGTGTCGTGACTTGTCTATAAAATCATGGTGATTAGTGGTGTGTATTTGTATCATGGTTTGGTAGGGAGAGATGGTGATGTTTTGCTTCCACTAATGAGTTGCGCTAGGACCGTTTTAAAAAAAAAAAAAAAAAAAAATGTGTCTATCAATAACGACGCCTCTTCTAAGAAGTAAAAAGGTATAAGGTGTAGCATTGGCGCTTGTGGCGACCTACGAAGGGTTCGGGGTGCCACGAGGCTGTGGCCGAACCCTTCGAAGGTCGCCACAAGCGCCAATGCTACACCTTAATACCTTTCTTCTTAGAAGAGGCGTCGTAATTCATAGACACATTTTTTTTTTTTTAAAAGCGGTCCCAGCGCGACTCATTAGCGGAAGCAAAATAAAACATCACCATCTCTCCCTACCAAACCGTGATACAAATACACACCACTAATCGCCATGATTTTATAGACAAGCCCTCGACACTTTATTTACATATATTTTCAAGATGGGACTTCTTTTTGGTCGATACATCAAAAAGGAAAAGCTAGGACTCAGCCATGTCCAGCCTAAAACCCCAAAAAGAACCCTCGACCCTCTATATCTCACGTGCACAATCCCCATCATAAGTGTCGGCTAACTATCCCAAAAAAACCAGCTCCTACTCGTCACGCACGGGCCTCACACCCAATCCGGTGCATCGGCGGTGGCGGTGGCAACATCCTCTCATCACCCCGTCGCGACGAACGTGGACGGAGACGAACTCCCTGGACATTGGGCCCCAGTCAGCCTATGTCGTACATGACAAAACAGCGCACTCGTATATACGTCAATCTAGGCACAGAAGGACAGCCGAACTCCTCGCACTCTCAACTCGACGTCGGATGGTAAACCATAAAACACCCGCGTGACGGCAAGGCGGCATGTTGCTAATCTGAAATGTTGGTCCCCGAAGAGGGTGAGTACAACCACTCGCAGGTAAAGGAATCCAACAACCACTCAATGAATCATACAAATCATACATGCATTTCAGCGTTATTTACCTTGAAGCCATGCGCATACTATCATGCATCATTATCAAAATCATATACATGTCATCATCATCATGACATCATCACATTATATACATGTCATCATCATCATGACATCATCACATCATATACATGTCATCATCATCATATCATATATCATCATCATCATCATCATCATCATCATCATGCATCATCATGCCATGGGTGATTATCATCATTTCACATCACATATTATCATCATCATCATGCATATCATCATCATCATGGCATCATCATATCACACATGTCATCATCATCATGCATATCATCATGTCATGGTGATCATCATCATATTACATCATCATCATCATCATGCATTTCATCATGCCATGGGTGATCATCATCATATCATCATATCATCATCATGCATATCATCATGCCATGGGTGATCATCATCATATCACATCATATCATCATCATGCATATCATCATGCCATGGTTCAATTTCCACTTTTAACTTTTCAATTTGATCACCACATCACCCATCGATTCATCAGATCATCTATTTTACACTCGCATCCCATGCAAAACCTCCGAGGCTCCGGCATTCAGCCATTCCAGCCACGGGCATCCGGCCCCCCACATTCCGGGCATCTCGCATCCCAGCGGCATCACGAGGCATTCCCCTCGGGCAAAGACCTCCGACGGGGCTTCCGGCATTTACACTCCCTGGCCGGGCATCCCGCACCCCAATCCTGGCATCGCGAGGCATTCCCCTCGGGCAAAGACCTCCGAATGGGCTTCCGGCCCCCCACATTCCGGGCATCCTGAATCTCCCAGGGCCATCCGGCAATGTATCTCTATACATTCAAGGCATCATCCTCCACCACAACCATCTCCTCATTTAACATTATCCATGTTTACCAATTTCGGTCTTAATTTAGCATGGCATATCATGTGATGTCAAACAAGTCATATTTGGCATGGTATTCATACATGCATCTCAATTCAATGTCATGCATACATCAAAACCTCATCATACATGCTACATGATATAATTATTTATGAAATAAAATTTAATGGAATTTATGGTCAATAAAATAATCCATTTTTCATGCCCTTTTTCATTTATTTAAATTCCAGCTTTTGTCATTTTCAAAAATATTAAATTTAATATCTATAAATTCCCAAAAATTATAAAAATTAAGGCAAGTGATAAACAAGACAATAGGATAATAATTACATGCAAAATACATGGCCAATTAGAATTTCACACAATTCCATAATTCACACAAACAGCATGTAATTTTCGGATGAAATCAGAATGCACAGTTTCCGAAGAAATTCGATTAAAATATCCATACGACCTCCAAAATTTACGAAATTTTACCGAGTTATAGCCAAGACATTTTCGTACATCTTTCATGAAGACTTCCAAGCCAGATTATTTCTACATTATTTTCTACAGTCTCACGAAGCTTCTGGATCCATTACCGAATCGTCCAGTACATGCTTCTCCGAAATACTGAGTTTTCACCTACCTATTCTATTTCGTTTTCTCTGAAATTTGGATATATTCTACATCAAGATGTCCTCTACAAGTTTCATGAAGAGATCTAAGTCAAATAACCAGAGTATAGTCGTCATTTAAGTCCATGAAGTCTCGGGTGTCCCGAAATACATCTCCAGAATTACCGTCTTCAAGATCTAGTCGATTTACTCGGCTATACTTGTTCATTTCACTTCAAATTTAAGTATGTTGTAGTTTAAAATGTACCCTACAACTTTCATGAAGAAATCGAAGAGATATTCTTAGCACAAATCAACATGCAACCACAAATCCAACAAGAGGTCAGTGAAATCGTTCCAGATCTGAGGTCTCCGTAGGATGAGAGTTTAACCCCTCAAATCTCCATCATTTTCCACGAAATTTCAATATGTTGTAGTTTAAGATGCTAGCTACAACTTTCATGAAGAAATCGAAGCCAAAATCGGACTCTAAACATGCATGCAAGCTCACACAACATTCTGACTCAAACTGTTCAAGCGAAAACAGCAACACCACTCAAGAACAAGCCATCCAAGCTTCGGTTTTCCTCTCCTAATCACCCAAAATTCGACATACATGTAACAAACACACATGCAAGAGCAGCTAGAGGACTCCCAACTTGCCTCTAAACCAGACGGACGACGGCACACGGCGGCGAGCACAGCGGTCGGACGGCGGCTCCTCCTCGGCTCCTCCTCTCTCTCGGCCACTCTCCCTCTCCCTCGAAATCTCTCTTCTCTCTCTCTCTCTCTCTCAATCTCTTGGCCGAATGAGGTAACCGGCCACCCCTCTCTCTCTCTTCCCTTTTATCCCCCCTAATCCTCATCATTAGTAATGATTAGGTTGCCTTATCAATGGCCAATGCATGCCATTCTTCTTGCCACTTGTTACAACACATGCATGATGGGCTTTGAATTTGGGCTTGGGCTTGGGCCTCCTTTGTGGCCGGTCGACCACTCCTTCTTGGGCCTAATTGGGCCGACTAGCTTGGCCCATCAAGGCTTCGGCCAATGGGCCTAAGGCCCAACCAAAAAATTTGACTTTTCCCCTCTTTTTTTTTTTTTTTTTTTTTGAATTTCTTCTATAATTTTTTTTTAAAATTTTAATTTTCAACATGGCCAAAGTCTTGTGACATTTTATTTATTAAAATTTAGTTTATAAAGTGCATGGCCAAGCATAGATTATCATCATTAATCTATTTAATTTAAAATCTCACAAACATATGCACAAATCATCAAATCTTAAAAAGACTAATGGTTAAAGCATAGACCATAGGTAATTTCATTACCCAATTAGAGACTTTAACACACCTTATAATTTGATTTTGAATTTTGGGATGCCACAATTCTCCCCTCCTTAGAGAATTTCGTCCTCGAAATTAGACACCACTCGTGCCTTCTTGAAACAAATAGGGGTACTTTTCCTTCATCTGATCCTCACTTTCCCATGTGGCTTCCTCCATAACATGTATATGTTACTTATGTAGATGACATGTATGATATGATGATGCCATGATAATGATGACATGTGTGATGTGATGATGTCGTAATGATGATGACATATATATGATATGATGATGCCATGATGATGATGACATGTGTGACGTGATGATGTCATGATGATGATGACATGTATATGATTATGAAGATGATGCATGATAGTATGCGCATGGCTTCAAGGTAAGTAACGCCTGAAATGCATGTATGATTTGTATGATGCATTGAGTGATTGTTGGATTCCTTTACCTGCTGAGTGGTTGTACTCACCCTAGGGGTGTGCATGGTCCGGGCGGGCGGTTCCCGACCTAGAACCGGAACCGCCCGCTAAGGACCGGTTAGAAAAATCGGAACCGGGATCCACCCGTTTGTTGGGTGGATCCACCGGGAACCGGACCGCCGGTCCGGTCCGGTTCCAGGTGGATCCATGGAACCGATTTTGACGCCAAAAATTCTGATTTTCAAGAGCGAAACAATTTTGGTTTCGCCGGCTCGGTCAAGTGTTCTTGCAGGGCGGAGGAGCAGCGGTTGGCGGCGCCGGGCGAGTGGTGACCGGCGCGACGGGGCGGAGTGGCGGAGGAGGAGCGGCGGCGGCGCGTGGATACTCGGGGTGGACCGTGGAACCGTGAGTGGCGCCGGCGCGAGGGGGCGGGCAGTGGCGGAGGAGGAGCGGCGGCGGCGGCGTGAATGCTTGGTGAGGAATCGAAGACGAGGAAAAGAGATTGAGGAAGAAACGAGAGAGATAATCAAAAGCGAGGAAGAAATCGGAAGAGAATCAAGAGATGAGAAGCAAATTAGGGCTTCTTACCTTGTTGAGTGACGGAAAAGGGGCTCGCCGGCTCGGTCAAGTGTTCTTGCAGAGGCGGAGGAGCTGTTGGCCGGGCGAGTGGTGACCGGCGCGACGGGGCGGACAAAGTGGCGGAGGAGGAGCGGCGGCGGCGTGGATACTCGGGGTGGACCGTGGAACCGTGGAATCGAAGACGAAGAGAAGGAAAGGAAGTTAGAGAGAGTCGGAGGTTGAAGAAGAAGAAACGCAATTAGGGCTTCGCGAATTAGGGGCGGGGGGGCTTCGTTCGCGACTTTTTTTTTTATTTATTTTTAATTATAAATAGTACCGGTCCGGTCCGGGTGGGCGGGCGGGTGGATCCGCCCACGGAAAGGGAACCGGACCGGTTCTCACCGGTTCTCAACAATTGGACCCGGAACCGGACCGGTTCCCTCAAGAACCGCCGGTTCCGGGCGGTTCGGTCCGGTTCCGGGCGGTTCCGGTCCGGTTCGGGCGGTCCGGGCGGTTCCGGGTCCAATGCACACCCCTAACTCACCCCTTCGGGGACCAACATTTCAGATTAGCAGCATGCCGCTTCCCCGCCGTCGCGGGGTGCATTTTATGGTTTACCATCCGACGTCGAGGTTGAGTGCGAGGAGTTCGGCTGTCCTTCGTGCTGGATTGACGTATATACAAGTGCGATGTTTTGTCATGTATGACATAGGCTGTTGGGGACCCGATTGTCCAGAGTTCGTCTCCATCCACGTTCGTCGCGACAGGGTGATGAGAGGGATGTTGCCACCGCCACCGCCTGATGCACCGGATTGGGTGTGAGGCCCGTGCGTGACGAGTAGGAGCTGGTTTTTTTTTTTTTTTTGGATAGTTAGCCGACACTGATGATGGGGGTTGTGCACGTGAGATATAGAGGGTCGAGGGTTCTTTTTGGGGTTTTAGGCCGGACATGGCTGAGTCCACGGCTTTTCCTTTTGATGTATCGATCCAAAGAAGTCCCATCTTGAAAATATATGTAAATAAAGTGTCGAGGCTTGTCTATAAAATCATGGCGATTAGTGGTGTGTATTTGTATCATGGTTTGGTAGGGGGAGAGATGGTGATGTTTTATTTTGCTTCCGCTAACGAGTCGCGCTGGGACCGTTTTAAAAAAAAAAAAAAATGTGTCTATAAATTACGACGCCTCTTCTAAGAAGAAAGGTGTAGCATTGGCACTTGTGGCGACCTACGAAGGGTTCAGGGTACCACAGAACCCCTCACCTCCCCCTTCCATATTGGAAGAGTGGCCACTGGCCCTTACCTATTGTAGGGCATAGATTATAAAGTATTGGCTGAAGATGTAATGGCGTGATTTCTTCTCAGACCATTAACATTATAAATCCATCTTCAAAAAAAAAGGGAAGTGCGCCGCATTAACTGCGGGAAAGGATTCGAGGAAGAAAACGATTGAAAACCCCACAACGTACGCCATGTGCATAAGGAAAAAGCTTATCGTGGTTATCTCATAGTAAGGCTTCTAGTTCCCAGGTACACCTCGTAACAAGTACAACGTTCTACTCCTTGTTCCCTAATCATGTCAAAATAACGATGCCTTCTTGTTTTTTAGCCCCAAAAAAAAAAAAAAAAAACAGATGCCTTCTTGCTCACAGAATCCACATTGATCCTCAAAATCTTGAAACCCTGCGAGGCTTCTTCAATGCAAACCGAACCCGGCGGCCTTCACGAGCCTGTATCACAGATTACAAGGATCCTTTAAATGACGCATGTGCAAAGCTCTTTTTGAGCGTTCGCAGTGCATTTACTGCAGAGTAAAATGTAGCGAAAGTTCAGAGAAAGGTGTCGCGTTGACGGGTACTCCAATGACACTCATTAAGCATATTAATAAGGGGAAGTTTTCGTTTACGAAGTGTCTAACTACATATCATATAAGGAAGGTTCCGTGCATAGAAAACCGTACATTTTCCTTACAGGAGGATTTGAAAGACTTCTAGCAAATTCCCATTCGTATTGGAGAATTTTGCAGGATTGGCTATAGCATCCAGGATCGATTATTCTACAGAAGACGAGCTTTCGGTTGGTGATACATAAGGGCAGAGATGATTGTTGGCCAAACCGTAACCGTATGATGGAAGGACGGGTTAGCATCCAAAATTTCGACATAACTCCAAAAATGATGGGTATCACTACTTCCATATACACATGTAGTAATACAACAAGCATTTCAGCTAGTTCTCGTCTGCGGCACCACAATAAAACTATTGCTAGAGAATATAGCACACTCGATTATGCCGCAACACAGTTGTACAAATACATGCACGCTACTCCATCTATAGTACAAAAATCCAAAGCGCACTCAAAGGACAGGTAACGATAGCATGCGTCGCGAAGTTGCCTCATCCATCTGCACAACGAACAGCAACACATTTCCGGTATATTCTTCGATGCCAATTGCCCGCTATAGCAACCCCAAAGTTGCTAGAAACTTCTGCAATGTCCTACGGCCCCATCGTATATCATTCCTCAATACATTATTTAAATTCTCAGGGTCGGTCTTCCCTTCTTTGCTGTCTATGTGGATAATCTGTTTGTGTTTATTATCAAGCTGTCCTTCCGCCAAAGTCAGTGCCGTTTCTTCTTGGGATGGACTGCATCCAGGCTCTTGCTTTAAACGCAAATGAAGTCCTCATTAGAGAATCTTCCGAAAAAGAGAAGCACACAGGTATTAATGCACGCACCACAGAAGAAAGCACAACTCACATACCCAAGTGTGCTTGTGCGCACCCGTGCACACACGTGTGAGAGAGTTGAGAGAGAGAGAGAGAGAGTCACACACATCAAAATCATAGATGAGCAATGTCATCTATGTCATAGACATCAAATTTATAGATGAACAATATCGTCTATGTTGTGTGATAACAACAACCCAAGTTTTCCGTTAGGGCCTTGCCTTGTACATGGCAGATGATCTGAACGTACAGATGCATTTATTATACTGGATATGTCAGTTCATCATCCGTGCAAATGGTTCGAGAATTCAACACTAGTGCTTGTGGCAATTACATAAGTTGGGACAGTTGGTTCGGCAAAATAAGCTTTCTATGCGGCGTAGTGATACAATATAACTGTTAACAGTTCCACTAGGATAGAAGCCATTGAAATATATTTTAAAATTTGACCAATACAGAGACCATGTATTCCGAAAATTCAGCTTTGCTCCCGATTATTAAGAACAGGGTTCTTATCATTTATGAAGCATTTTCTCTTCCAATTAGTGGAGATGATTGCTAGATTCAGCTGCCCCTGCTTTCAATCATGTGGAAGAAAACATCCTTATGGAACTTATTTTTCATGAGAATACAAGCAAACCACAGAACACTTCCAATGCCTAGTAAAATCTTCAAACCCTAGCTGGTTGCGGTCAATTGACAGGAGATGGGGTAACTTTTCTGCCCAACGCAAACTGATAAAGTGGGAAGCAATAAAGCAGAGAATGCTCACACACTCGTCAAGCAGTTACCTCTGGTAATTTTGAACTTATAGCTTCATCAGGTTCACCAGAGGCATCACCTGCATTGCTTCGCCCTTCTTCACATCGATTTGACTCTTCTGTTAGCACCATTGATAAGGAAGTCAAGCCAGGAACCAGTACAGGAACTTCATCAACTGTAACTAGGTCACTATGGAAATTCAAGTTTGTCGAGTTATCGACTGTGGCTCTGCCATTGTTTCCGAGAACTTCGTGCGACATGGTCAGGTCCTCACCGGGGTAACCACTTCTCTTTTCGCAGTGCACATTGTTAGTTGCATCATTTGAAGACTGCTCCTGCTTTTGGAGGATATTATCTGCATAAAGAGCCACGGGCATCTCTTCTACCGGAGCAGCAGTGTCAGAAAAAATTAAGTCATCATGTGCTTCCACCAGTGGATTCTCCTCGGGAGCATCATTTATACCAGCGAAAGCTGATCCATTGCTGGCTTCTAGCATCACTTTTTCTCTCGATGGATTTGAGTTCTCTACTATTATCAAGCTTTCTGAACCATGAGTAGGCTCCTCAACCTGAGAGAGGCCGTCTGCCAGTTCTTCCTCCATAATCTTTTGTAAATCAGCATTTTCCCAATCTTCATAGATACTGATTGTTTTATCAGTATCCCAGATTTGTAAAATCCGATCAGGATCCGGTTGCCACTGTATCTCGCCATCTCTTTGTCTTAATATGAGCTTGAACTGAATATCTCTCCCAATGGGTATGTCCTATCCAAACACATTGTGGATATGAATAAAGCCCTGACAATCTACTATTGTTAGTTGAAAGAAAGAAAACTCAAGTTTGTCTAAAATAGAAACTTACCAGCTCTACTGACCATATGTGTCCATCTGACCAGTCCAATGGTACTGCACTTGATGGGTCCCATGATCCCAAGGCCGGATCATCCCCTATTACAAGAAATTGTTCTCCAAATTGACACTCTCTCTGCACCTGAAATCTGACGTGCACTTTCCTCGAAGAATCTAAAAAATGGAGACAGAATTAACGAAATCTGGAATTTATAATATATCTGATTAGTTATGCGAAAACCTACATATCTCTGTAGTCTCATCTTCTGCTGTCTCTAGTTCTGCTTGCAGTAGTGGATGCTGCAAATATCAAACATAAGTTCCAACCGTGAGACATTACCATTTCAACAACATAAGAACCGTAGCAACACTTTTTTTCTCACAAGACCTAATATGGCTGTTTTACACATCCCATCTTGTACCATTCCTTCAATATTCTACAGAATGTCAAGGACACCAGCTTGAGTAATCAACGTAGATATTATGGAAGAGAGCCTCTCGAGTCCATTCGAGAAACATTTCGTGCTCTTTCCATCGACTGCTTTACTAGAGATAAGTTGGAAATACTAAAAGCGAAAGTAAGATATCTGCTGAGTTTATCCGACTTGCGCTACCAAACCTCTAGGAGCCACTAAATTTACTAGCTTTCGCATTTCAATACGAAAGATATGCACTGATATATGCTGACATGGGCATGTAGGAAGTTTTTACCCGATTAAAAAGGTTATCGTTTAGTATATTGTAACAATTCCCAGAAGAGCAACATACGTAATGAAATGAACAGGGTCAAAGCAGAATTCTGTCGAGCTCTGCTTCCATGTCGCTCTTATATTGACTTTTCCTTTCTTTGTTTTGTCATATCTAAGGTGGAATTATCGGCTCCGGAGAAGTGATCCAAGTTTTAAAAAGGAAGCCTCCATAAACGACAAACGCACAAGCGACACCATTTCGCTATAATTTAATCTTTTATCTTGTCATCCATTGACCTTAACTCAACCGTGTTTGCCACTAAAATCTAAGCGGAGTAGTAAAAAGTGCCTTGCCTGCTTTGATTGCGAAGAAAAGGAAAAAACGAGAAACATATAAGCAACAACTTTCCACTTCTCGTTGCCTGTAAGCAAGCTAATTTTTCGCCACAAAATGCCATAAATCATGTTCAAAATCAAACAGATTAGCAAATGATCCAAATAAATAGATAGAGAGAGAGAGAGAGACCCCGATGTTGGACGAGAGAGAAGGAATCCGACCGACGAGCCTGTGCTGAGCTGCGGCCAAACGGAGGGATCCGAAGTCGGCGAGCTTCTGAACTCGCGCGAAGCGAACGTCTGCTCTGGCAACGACGTTTTCGCCGACCGGCGACAAGCACGCGCCGGCTCCGTCTCCGAACTTGTTGAGCAGAATCTTCGAGCCGCGACCAGCGAGAGCGTCCATCACTCTGCTCGCTCCGCTCGCTCGGCTCGGCTCGGCTCGCTCGCAAGGCTAGTGCGCGAGGTCAGGGAGGAAGGGGGAAGCGAGAGAGAAGGAGAGGCGGAGGAAGAACAGGTGGAGCCGAGCTTCGTCGGTACGTGGCGCTCGGGCTTGTGGAGGGAGTAAATCGTAATCCGATTCTGCTGGTCGCAGTCGGCAGAGAAGCAGGGGAGGTTTATATAGCGGTGGGGCCCCTCCTGAGAGACGATTGGGGACGGCAAGCAACGGATCTGATTCCACGTGGCGTGTCGAACGCATCAACGACGTCCGAATCTCTAACAGACTCCGGAGCTTCTCCATCGAGAGGGAAGGGGGGAAGAGATTATAGAATGCGGAGGGGGAGGGGTTTCGATCGTTAACAGCCTCGAATCTGCGCCCTCCATTTAAAATCGGGACCTTGGGAAGCACGGGCGCAGTGGCGCCACGTGTCTCCTGTCCCCTTCAGGATCTAAAGGCGCTGAAATTTTGGGGGGGAGCCGCCCAGGACCGACGAGCCACGTGGAACAGTCACGAGGACGATGATGTTGACTTCACTCATTGTTCTCCCTTTTTTTTTTTTTTTTTTTTTTTTTTTTTTTTTTCATTTTGGACCTAAAAATCGATTAGACTCTTTCACTTATGGAGAGTCAAGAAGATTATGACACTTTTAAAATCCGTTTTCGACAAAATATTTTCTAGCATTTGATTCGTTTAAATAAAGGGAAAATGTTTTCCTTTTAAAGAAATCGGAAAACATTTTCGAATCGGAAAACATTTTCCAAGATATAATGAGGACCCAAAACTTTATACCTAGACACGAAAATCCTAGTGTTGTTTCCAAAGGCCTCCCAAGACCTCAATCCTCATGCCTAGGCCACTAATGCCTAGTCCATCGAGGCTTGGCTCAAACCCTTGGTGTCTATACATTATTTTTAACTTTTTATATATTCTTTTCTTTTTTTTTCTTTTTTACATTTCATTTTCTTTCCTTAATGCCTCGAGTGTCACTAACATGCTCAAAGCTTGCCAATCGACAAGGCTCAAGCTTACTTATCAAAAAAGGAGCAAGAAGTATAGAATAAGAAAGTGAGGGCCTCGAGCCTCGTTGGCCCGTGGCAAGTTAGATGCTCGCTAGTATGGCGAGACTCGAGCTCACCCAAAGAACCAAAGCTAAAGAAGAAGTAAAAATAAAATAATATATAAAATTAAAAAACTATCTTAAAATAAAAATAATTAATTTTTAATTTTTTTAATAATTTTCCCACCAAATTTTCTTTACCAAATGACAAAAATTACTTTTGAGAAAGTATACATTTTTTGCAAAACAAACGGACCCTTAATGTCCTTTTCTCATGCTTAACAAAAGCAAAGCTCGCGTCATGGAACTAGTGAAAAAATCACTCCACTTACTGAAAATAAGCCATCAAATAAGGAGTGGTTTCTTTATTGTTCATAAACATTTTTTTCGACCTTATTTAGTAATATAATTTCAATTTAATTAGGCTTAGATATGACTTTTGCTACAACTTTTCCCGACCTAGAAACATGCTGACGGTGAGTCATGAGCAAATGATGCTAAATTCCAATGCGCGATATTCACTATACTTCATTCTACTTTGAGGGAGAGATCTTTAAGGAGATGGGAACCCATTTGATGCTAAAAAAGATTATTTACAAGAAGGTTGGCTAGAGATTTCTTGTAAAAACACTAGTCTAGCTCAGTCAATAATGAGAATATTTCAATTTTTTTCAATTCCATGTATTATTCTTATCATGCACATAAAGGAGGTGGAATCTTATCAAGGTATGGAATGTATCGTCAAATATTCAATATGATTTTACAAGATCTGAAGTAATGGGTTCTAGCCAATTGAAAGGATCTTCTAATCGATCCAGAGGTCATTCCGATTCCATTAATAATAAAGATTTGAAATATCACACATCAATCACGTTGGTAAATAAAATATCTGCCCATAAGATGACTATTAAATTGTTGGACGGTGGGAAACAACACTCTAAATCATTTTTTATGTTACTTTGAAGGATTTATATATCGTTATTTTGGGAAATGACGAAACCTATACTGTTGGGGATTAATTAGAACGAAATTGAACTACATAAGTTAATGTAAAAAAGTGCAGATGTTGACACTCTTTTGCAAAAGAAAGGCCAACACGAGGCCCGACAGAGTTTCATCTAATCATTACACATCAAGCCAAATAGAATTCAAAAGATAAGCTAAGAAAGATAGGCGGAACCAATGATCTAATGCCCTAAAAAACAAAAACCTTCAATTTTAGGTTAAGTATCAATTCTAACCCTAAATTTCCGTTGTCCCATAAAAACCTTCAACTTTAGGTCAAATTCAAATTCTACCCTAAACATTAAAAATAAAAAAATAAAAAAAGACCTCAACTTTTTTTTCATCTTAAAAAACTACTAATTTTTACTTAAGTTCCAAATCTGCCCTTGTTGACCCTTCGTACAAAGTTTCTCTTGATAGCCAAGAGATTAAAAACTTTCGAGTGAGTCGTTTAAGCGTTTTGTGCCGAGTGTCTTGAGCGGGAGTTCTCTGATTTCAAAAGATGAAAAACTCCTGAGCATGAGAGGTTGAAGACTAAGCGCAAAATCGAAGATGCCAAAGCAACATGGAAGGGAGACTCTCTCAAGAGTAAGAGCAATTGAAGAAAGCTAACCCTAATCTAATAAGACATTGTTTGGGCTGGCATAGAAATTCATCTTCAAAAGACATTTTCTTAAATATGAAATTTGGAAAAAAAAATTATAGCAATGACATGAAAATGTAACGTCACTAAGAACGATTATGGATAGAGGGTTAATGAGGGCAAATATGGGACTCAAGTAAAAAGTTAATTTTTTTGTGAGATAAAAAAAAATTAGGTTAGAATTATGATTGAACTTAAAGTTGGTAGTCTTCAATAAGACAAAAAAATATTTATAGTAAAATTGGAATTGGACCAAAATTTGACAGTTTTTTACAAGACCAAAAAAGCTTATGGTAATATTAGCAATTGAGCTAAAATTGGGTTTTTTTAAGAATATTAGGTCGAGAAACAACAGGTTAAACTTTTGATTGAAGTTGATTTCACATTCTTTGCTTGTGCTTGTATAGGTGATATGGTTTAACTATCAGGGATTTTCTTTCTTTCTTTTCTCTTTCTTTTTCAACAAGAAATCACATTATCATTATTTTAATTCTTCCTGATCGATACCCTCATGGGCTAAATCCGATCAATTTCCTAGCCAAATTGCTGTCCCAGAAGACATGCGACTTTCACAAGGCATCAAATCAGGAGTCATGTCGAATCTAACAAAAAAAAAAAAATCTTAAATTTCGGAGAAGAAAAAAAAAAAGAAGGTCATCAACCCTCCCTCAGCTACCTAGCCTTCTAGCTGTAGAAACCAAAGAGTCATTGAGTCCATCTTATTTTCCCTTATGTGGAACTAGAGATACAGTAATTCAAATAATCACACCTAAACATGCGGAACTTCAGTTGCGGAAAAAAGGGCGTTGTTTTCTTTCGATCAAGGATAGGCATCCGTCGTTCACAAGTGTCATTAATGCTCAATGCGTGATTTTAGCCAACAAATATATTTAATGACCAGAAAGGGATAATCATAGAACAAGTTAGGAAACTTGTAACATTCATGCACTTGAGTCCTTAACCTTTTTTGTGTCATTCATTTAACTCCTACAACTTGTCGTTTTGGATACACTCCCGTCTTTTCATTAACTCGATCGGTTTTGAATAGATTGAAAACTTACGTGGCACGTTCTTATTGACGGTTCCTTATGGGGAAGGGGAGGGGAGGTTCAGCAAGGGCCCGCGGCCCTCACAGCAAGGGCCATGGGCCTTGTGGGATTGGCCCACCCAATTGCAACCGTTCCCCTCTTGTTAATTTTAATTTATTTTACTTTTCGAATTCGATATTTATTTTCGGTGGTTGTAATTTATTTTTTTTTCATTTTTTCAAAAAATCGAGGCGTTTTACGCAGAAAAAAGAGAAGCCACACAATTGATGCACGCGGTCATATTGAGTCAAAAAATTCACAATTCCAACGCATGCATGGAGAGAGAGAAGGAGAAGGAAAGGAGTTCACAAGATGAAAGAGGTACCCTTGAGTTCACGGTCTTTTTCTTCACGGTGTTCGCTCGTAAAATATGCAAGGCCACGCCCTCAAGTTGACTTGAAGTCTTGTTGCTGGGTTTCCATGATCTGCACGTAGAAAGGTCAAGGAAGAAAGAGAGAAGGGTGGCCAGAAGAAGACAGAGGAGGGAGGTTCGCTCATTGAAAATCGTGAGCGTGGGGTTCTCTTCTGGCTCTCTCTTGGGGCCTCAGGATTAGAGAGATCCGCAGCAAAAAGAAAGGAGGAAAGAAAGCCAAAGATTCACAGCGATCTGCTTGGTGGCGCTTCCTCATCTCGCCTGGTCCTCCTGCATGCATGCCAAGGTAGAGTCGACCTTGATCCGACCCGTTTGCTGCTTTGATCTGTGCCGCGCGCGACGAGCTGCTGTCCTGTTATAATTATGGTTAATGGATCAACGAAAGCCAATAAATTAAGATACGTCTTTTCTGTTCACATATCTATTGAATTCATGAATTTTTTATTTTTAATTCATATATTTATTAAATTCACGAATCTCACGTGTCTCTGAATTCATGAATATCTTAGATTCATGAATTCATTGGATACATGTGTCTATTTAATTCATGTATCTGTTCTATACATGAACTTTAGAGGATAAAGGTTTTTCGATAGGATAATTCGAGGCAACAATTCCAAAAGAGATTTGAAATACTACTTTACTCTTTTGATTTTTCTAGGTGTGCTAATTTAATTGAATAGTTCAACTGAGTCATGTTTGCATAGTGCTAATTTAAACAAGTTTGAGGCATAGTTCGTAAATCTACGAGCACCATTAGCAAGAATTAATCGCCTTAAGGAGATTTGGATATCCGTACCTCACCTCCTATTTTATATATTTTTCTAGTGATATCTTATTTTCTTCTTCTCCAAGATTTGTAAGTTTACATAAAAAGAATGATATTATAAAGTTATTATCGTTTTCTTTACATTGATGTTCTATTTACAACACACAGTTTGCTTTCTCTGGATTATATTCCAACATGTCCATCTAGGGCGTGACCCCACAGTGCCGATCCGTCCCTATTGTTCCGCAGTCCGTGAGTTGCCGCCATGCCCTGTCTTGAACCGAGTGATCCCCGCAAAGTTTCTTTTTTGTAGGTCCATTGGCACGATCGCCGTCGACGACCAGCTACGAGTTGCCCACCGTTTGCAGCGAATCGCCACCACGAGCCACCGCTAGTCGCCACCACCTGTCTGTTGTTGCCGTTCATCGTCTAAGCGCCTATTGCAATCTCAGTCCAATTGAGTTTGGTCAAAATTTGGAAAGTATATTCTCAAGTTAGGTAATGTGCTATCTTTAGTACATTCCGCATATTCTACTATTTTATTTGAATGATTCAGTATATTTTGATATATCATGTTAGATATTAGACATATTCTATTGAATACTAAAATATTCTATTAGATATTTACTTGAGTAATGTAATATCCACAAAATCCTAAGATACCCCCTCAAGTTAAGAAATTTTCCTAACCTAACAATGTACCTAAACGACCTTCCGAACTCTAACTACAAGATACGATGCTCAGGGTACAGAAAATCTTTCATCCTATCCATAACCATTTGGATATGGTAGTTGATTTACCCATTTTCAAATTTGAATGGATAACTTTCCATTAATATTCATAACCACTTGGATATGATCATCGGTTTATTTCAATCCTTATTGAGATAGACAACATAAGATTGTGGATTGTATTTGTATCTATCCATTGTTTGATTGCTTTACTTAAAAGAAAACCCAAAAATAGAATACATTTGAATTAATTTCAATCCTCGCTAGAATATTAATTATTTTATGCTAGATAGCACATTAGGTAATTTATTTATTAGGAATTTTTAAAATTTAAAAAAAAAAAAAAAAACATTACTTTGGGATGTTAGATTTCATTTTCTTTAATTAAAATTGCATGTTTAATTATTGGGTAATTTTAATTTCGAATTCAATAAAAAAGAAAAGAAAACATGAAAAAATATTTTTCACCTAAAATTAGGTCATCCCTTGCACATCATTTAGTCATTGCATGTTTAAAATCATTTAAACATGTGACATATTAGGATAGTTGTATTTATATTTGCTTATCATTTGATTTAGTCATGAAAGTAACGTCGCATGACATATAATTTGCATATTAGATTGCACGTTGCATGTCATGTTAGTATATATAGTTTTTTTTTATTGCATTGCACCTAGATTAGATTTCATTAAATAAGAGAAAATCCTAAAAGATTGAGTAACTGTGTGTTAATTATAAATCATATCTAGCACTAGTGATGTAAATTCTAAGCTAACATTACAAATGATTTCATTATCAGGAGATAAGTCTTATAATTTATTTATTATTTTATTGAGTGTTAAATTGCTATATTACACATCTGCATGGTCACCTCACATGTTAGGAAAGTAATAAAATAAATTCAAACTGCCTAATAAATATTTTTTCATGAAAAGAACTGTACCAAAAGAGCGATAGAGGAATCTAATGAAACCAAATCTTCGTACCCAAATTTTTTGGTTCGTATGAATAAAATTATTCTCTTGTTATTTACTTAAATGTCTAATCGACCTACCATGAATTGATTAGTGGTGACTCTTAGATAAAATTCATTTGCATGGAAAAAAATTGAACCTAAGTTGCGAATTAATATAAGATTGGGAGAACCCGAGCTAAGTTTAGATTTAGTAATCCATTAGCCTAACTTTAAGTGGTGCACTCGAGGTTGGGTGATGACAAATTTGCATATCCAAAAGATGACCATTTTGCTAGTTTTGCTAACCAATCGCATGCCATCCATTACGTTCCCAAAAATAACATAATTTGGTATCATGGTGTTATTGGATATTAAAAGATGGGCGCACCATCAAGTTTCGTCGTTCCAAGTTTCATTGATTGATTGATTTATTCCGAATAGAGTGAAGGCACCTTGATCGGGTCTAATATAAAGATTAGATTTAATTATTTAATTATATTGCAAGTATTGGAACATTGCCTTAATTCCAATCAAGTATCTAAACTTTATTTATTTATTTAAGTAGCTATACTTCCAAAATAAATGCGGCGCTTGCATTAAACGAAATGCTTTAATCATATCTTTTTATCTTATCCTAGTTTAACAAAACCTTAGTCATAGGTAACACCATACCAGACAGCATCAATTTGATATTATATGCTCCACTTATCCGCAGACTAGAAGTTTACTGATTGGCAAAACAATCATGCCATTGCTTTCGAATCCTATTCCGTGAACAAAGTAGGTAAACGAAGGTTGTCATCAATTTTTCAATTAATAGTGTTAAAATTTAACCAGCAGATTGTCAACCTCATTCGATCTTACAACATGTTGACAATTATGTCTTCTGGTTCCTAAATAAGTAAGATATAGCTTGTTCGTTTAATCACATTATAAAGAAAACATTAGAGAAGGAAATTATATTAGGGGCCGATGATTCTTTCCAAGTATGGAATTGGGGATAGTCTTTGTATTCAACGAGAAGTAATGGCCTGAACATGCACGCATAATATAATGAATTAGTAGGTACTAATGGACATACAATCCATGTCATACCAATAATGGATCAAAATGGAAGGAGTATGGTGGGGTATGCTCCTATGATTAACTTCATATTATCTAATCACGCGCTACCTACCAAGCTGACAAACCATCGAGTATGATCTAATAATAGTAATTTGACCATTGAAGATATATATAACAAGTGCCCAATGGAGTGAATACACTTTTGTTGCCTAAACTAATTTCCAATTCGGAACGAGTCAATCGGTGAATGAACAACGATGTGGCTCTTTTGTTCTTTTGTCGAAATAAAGTTTATTGGATTCAATTAGGTAAATCAGAAGGGTACATAAAAGATTTCAAAGTGCTTAGGGCTGAAGAGAGACCTAATTTTGTGGCCGTGAATTTCTCCCATGGGCATTTGCGATTCACTCTGCGATGGAGTTGGCCTCCCTAGGGGATGAGCCACCTCAAATTTTGAAAAGTGAACTAACATATCACAAAATTCAGCGGAAAGTGTTAGATAATTCATATAATACTTTGATGCGGAAATTCAAAGTAAAAACAAGGATCTTTGATCTTTATGATTTTCACAAATAGATGAAGACATACCTTTATCCATACAGCTATGCTTGATGATGATCGTTGTAGAAAACCCAATGATCTCGAACCAAAAGAAGAAATCTGATTTCTCTCCCTTAACCCTCTAAACCTTAATGTATTCAATTGATGGAAGAGAGAATACCAAATTGTTTCTGTTATTGTTGTTCGTTGTGAGTGGAGAGAGGACCGGACTCTATTTATACGTTCATTGAAAATGTGCCTACCATCAAAGCGATATACCATTTCGTTTTATTAGAGTCGTACCTTCTCGTAACCAATAATTATTTATAGCATTTCAATAATTATTAAATCATATAATAAATCACATAATATGGGCCACAATAATTCTTACAGAAAGTACACAAACTTCCCAAGGGACCTGATCAGAGCTATGAACTGCGTTGACTACCTCTAAGATGCATGACTCAACTACCATCGTTTATTGCTTGGGGGACAGAAGGAAAGTTAGGCTTTGAAGCAGAGCACAAGCCTCCACTTTAATTTTTAGTAAATTCAGGTCCATGCGTTTAATATATATATTGTTGTTGGTTTTAAGCGCAAATGGATTTAATTCTTTGTCTACATCCCAACTCATCTTTTGCTTGAAATGGCTGAGAATTTCAGCTAATGTGGCCCTATTTATTTCGTGAAAAAATGAATGATTTGAAAAATATTTTCCTAAAAATGATTACTTGTATAACTTGAAATAATTAATTAATGAAAAAAAATTCATTATCAACAACAATTTTCATAAATGATGAAAAATTTCGTTTATTTATTTTTGTAAGAGATACAAACAATCATTTTTAGAAAAATATCTTTCGAATCATTCATTTTTTGCCAAACAAAATAAGCCTAGGTAATTGATTTTTACTATGCTCCAACTTTTCTTGGCAAGGAACTTTGAGGCTTCCATTATAATCTAAGTTTGAACTTGTGAGTTGTGAAAGAGAAGTATCAAATTTTTTTTTTCTTTTCATTTTATGAAGTCCCTAATTGTGGTCGAATTCTTAGGGAAATTGTTGGACCTAATTGTTGCTTCTGCTCTGTGTTTCTGTTTGACGCGAAGGGGCTTCATTCAGTGTGCCAAGGAAGAAGAAAAGAAAAGAAAATGAAGAAGAAGAAGATGAACTAGGGACTCAACCGGAGGAAGAAAGAAAGAAAGATTAATTGCCTTTGGACAAAAATGCCCCCGATCATATCTTAAAAAGTGGCTTATGAGACACGTGCTCACCAGGGCCTTGGCTCTTTATTTAACACTACATTGGTTACTTCAGACTCTTATTTAAAATAAATTTCACTTTAATCCTCTTTCGAAAAAAATGGCTATACCTCAAACCTTTATTATTATTTTTTTTTAATATTTTGTTTCGTAAATAACCTTTTGTAAACCAAATACAAGTATACCCAATTTGATTTAGTGTTAGGTGTGTATTAATGCAAATAAGGGGAAACACTTAGGAATGATGATAATGATTTTTGAATTTGGAAACAACAAAGGAAAAAGAAAAGCCAAACATGTTCATGGCCCTTAAAGAGAGAGACGAAAAAGAGAGAAGAGTTTGCAAAGAAGGTGGTCGCCTCAAGATACCTTTACCTAACATAGAGATGATCAATTAGTTTGTCATAAACAAAACTCGTCAAGTGGCGTCTGCCAAAATTGACATGCGAAGAAGATGACCATTGTGTCCTTTTATGATATTAATAATTGTATAGATGGCATGTCATAATTCTGGGACCATTGCGTATACACATTTAGAAGTTAATGATTTTTATGTATGTTGATGTGATGAATAAGATTGCTAAGCACATCAAGAGCAATAATCAAATAATTTGTCGGTTTTTTTATTATTTTGTAATTGAATATATATTTTTAAATTTTTTATTTTTCCTAAATTTCTAGAAGGCGAGGAAATATAGTAAAAAACATGGGTCACGCCAAAGACGCGTCTCCGTCAAAATTGCTTCATCTACGTGCGACAAAGTCGTTTTGGGGGACTTTCGGGCAGCTCGTGACGGCTTCACGCACTTTGGTCATCGTCAATGGCAAAACGGTCAATTCGATCCGATGCGACGTCGTTGCTGGGCTGGTGCTGCCCACGTGGAAGGCGATGAGACTCATGTAAACTGTGAAATTCTAAACATCGCTTTCGCCTTACGTATATAATGGCCGCCGGATTAGTAAATTATCGTATAAAATAAAGAATTTCTTTGCTCTTGAACTTCCAGCCAACTTTCGCCGGAGAAAAAATCTTAAGGACATGACGCAATAATTTGAAAATATGGAAATGATTACATACAACCGGTCAAAGAATATATACAAGGTAAATAAATAAATTTAAAAAAAATCAGATAAATATAAGTCCATATAATACGGCGCTAATCATTTTTCCAAAGTTACTATAAGTGGTGTCCATGGGTTCGAATCAAGCTAGAATCAGTGACGACTCAACCTGAACACAAAGATTTCTGTATGAGTGAGTGTGATTTCAGGATAGAACTGAGAACCGAAGAGTCAGACCGATGGGAACCAATCAAGTTCTAAGTTCTATGGAGAAATGGTTCAGGCCCCGATTCCAAAAAAAATCGAAATAGAACTGGGAATTGAAACTAGAACCATAACCGAGCCGAGAACCTAAACTAAAATCCCCAATTTTTCTCCCGAACCGAAACATAAAGTGACATTTATATTTTTACATATTGTAATTTCTTTTATATATATAATAAGTGAATGTTCAATTTATTATCTTTTCTTTTTTTTTTATATGGATTGTCTTAATGAAGAAATTATCATTGATCAATAAGTTTACCGGTTGAAGCGGAATGCATATATATAGTGAGGCTTCTAATAATTATCTTAGTTTAATTAATAGTAATTTTAAATTTAAAACTATTATTATGTAATTAATTATGATAGTTGTTTCTTTTGATTTCAAGTGGTTAGAATTTGGAACAATTTTTCATGGATAAAGTATTGAAGTTTTATAATTGAGGTTTTATGTTACGTGTTTTGAACATTCTATTATTTATTTTGCGTATTCATCTTTTATGGATTGTTGATATTGACAAATGAGGAGCTTTTATTTTGTTGTTGTGTTTACTTTCATTTTGCTAACATAAAAATGAAATATTAAAAAAAAAAAAAACATAAAAATGAAAAAAAAAAAAAAATTATTAGACTTTAGAACCTATGACAAAATAAGTTTCAGGTTCTAGGTTTCGATAAGTAAGTTTCAGGTGCCAAAAATGAGAAATTGTAAGAAATCCCGAACTGTCCACGCCAAATTCTATGGCCGCTATAGACCTGAACCAAAAAAAAAAAAAAAAAGGTTGATTTGAGTTCGTTCCTGGCATTTTTGACACCCCTTGTCAATGCGTACTCCAGAGTCTTAATCGGGGTGGTCATCTGTAATCAAACTGAGTGACTTAACGATCCAATAAATTACATGAATCACCTCATAAATGAAAATCAAGAACCTCACCCCATAGAAAAGCGATTTCATCAGGGATTTTGTTAAATTCGTGCGTATCACGGCATTATGTTGCCATGGTTCTCAAGCAATGGAACAGTAGGTCAAATGTACATGAAATTTGTAGTATGTCTTAATTAAATTAACATGACTAATGAACTCACCCAATTATTCGGACGACTTTGCCATGGCTGAGTTCCGACAAAGCAATATCCCAATATATATAGACACACACACACATACATACACATTTTTATTTACATTCTCGTGAGGGCCACCAGCTTTGTTCATACTTCGCTGTCCCAAAATTAATTTATTTCCATCCGCGTCATCGGCTTCTCCGTATATTCGACCGATTAGATATAGTTCTAAGAAGTTTCCCAAACTCGTAAAGACAGTTTCAAAGCTTTGGATATAGACTAAGCGAAGAGGAGACTTGTTCAAAGTTCTCTGCCTCGGTACCTTATTTTGAATCCGGGTAAACGATCAAACACGATAAAGCCTGGGCCATCTCGTTCCGACCGTCCCCTCTACTTCATCTCTCCACAGCCGCCATGAAACTTCCTAAGTTGTCCCGAAAGCTACTCGATCACCGGGCCGCCGGCGGCGCCAAACCATTCGCCCTCACCGTCATAACGCTAGCCGGTGTTTTCTTCATCGTCTCCTCGGACACCGCCATTTCCGATGTCTCCCTGCGTTCGCTTCCCTTCAACAACTCGGCCTCCGACCAGCAAGAGGCCCGGAGGCCTGAATTCGTGATCCTCCCATCGGCGGTCCGCTCCTTGCAGCTCCAGTCCATCACCGAAGAGTTCGGCGAAGCCGACGAGGAGGATGATCCTGATGATCATTCGCCGTACCCTCTTGTCCCTCCGGTCAATGTCACGGAGGAGGAGAGGATCCGGTGGCTGCGCGAAAACCTGGTGAATTTCGACATACTCAAGTCCGACAACACGGCCAGGAAGTTCCATTCCCGGGTCGCGAGGTTCTTCGGCCAGGGATGCTCATCGCAGTTCTTCATGACGTGGATTTCGCCGGCGAGCTCCTTCGGGAGCAGGGAGCTCCTCGGTGTAGAGAGCCTCTTCCGAGCCCATCCGAAGGGATGCCTAGTGATCGTGTCGAGGACGATGGACTCAAGAAGAGGGCGCAAGATCCTGAAACCTGTGACTGACCTCGGGTTCAAGGTCCTGGCGGCGACTCCGGACCTAGCCCAGCTGCTCAGGAGGACCCCGGCCGAAGCCTGGTTCGACGAGCTGAGGAAAGGCGACAAAGACCCGGGCGAAATCCCGTTAGCCCAGAACCTCTCCAACCTCATAAGGCTCGCCGTCCTGTACAGATACGGCGGCGTCTACTTGGACACAGACTTCATAATCCTGAAAGATATAAGTCCACTGAGGAATTGCATCGGAGCGCAGAGTATCGACCCCGTCTCGGGGAATTGGACGAGGCTGAACAATGCGGCGATGGTGTTTGACCGACACCATCCGCTCTTGCGCAAGTTCATGCAGGAGTTCGCTTTGACGTTCGACGGGAGCAAGTGGGGTCACAACGGGCCTTATTTGGTGTCCCGGGTCGTGGAGCGAGTGGGATCGAGAGTCGGATACAGGGGCAGGTTCAGCGTGATGCCCCCGATGGCGTTCTATCCGGTCGGGTGGACCCATATCGGCAGCCTATTCGGGAGCCCCAAGAGCAAAGGCGACGCGAGGTGGGTCGAGGCCAAGATCGCGCAGCTGAGCGAGGGCACCTACGGGGTTCATCTGTGGAACAAGCAGAGCAGGGGATTGAGGATTGAAGAGGGAAGCGTGATGGCGAGGTTGATCACAGTCAACTGCGTGAATTGCGAACGCATTTATAGTTCTTGATCCATCATCATCAGGGTCTAAAGCATAGCAAATTCAGTCGAATTGATTGATTCCCCATCGATCGTCATAGACGCCAAACTAAAGGGTAAAGCTTCTTGGTGCCCTCTAGCAAATGCAATCAGCAGCACCAGAATTTTTTTCTTTCTTCCCCCTCTTTTTGACTTTCTTGGTTTGCTTTGCTTTCTTTATTTCTTTTCATGATTCTTCCTTCCCTTTCCGACAAAAATCTCTTCGGTTCTTGCCCCACATGGGCCACGTGTAAATGATGCAACAGTTTCATCTGATAATCTTGTAGATGAGAAACAATAAATGTAATGGAATATGAGATAATCATTTACTGTTCTTTCTTCCTTTCTGTCAGCTATCATAACTACTCCCAACTCTAATCTTCTAACACTGCACATCTGAGACTGTTATTCAAGTTTGCTTCCTAAGTTTTCAGAATTTCCGGCCACAGATCATGATCCTGAGCCTTCTCAGCCGCCGTCGGAACCTGAAACCTCTCCCCCGCCACGTCCTGGAACCGGGCAACCTCCTGAACGACCTCTTCCTCTTCAACTTCCTCTCGCTGCTCACCGCTCTCGTCCTCGTCGCGTTCGTCTTCTTCCCTTCTTCCACGAAACTGGTGCCGCGTGACGCGAACTCGCTTAGTCCGCAACTCCTGGACTCATTCCTCCTCGCACTTTCGTAATGCCTGGTGGCTTTAAAGGAATCCCAGGGATCGGGAAACCGGTCGGCGTCAGAGTCGCTGCTACCCCACAGCGGGACGGTCTTCACGACCGGCGCGGCGCTGTACTCGTCCAGGTAGTCGGCCAAGCTCGTGTGCTGCATGTCGAACAGCCTCTGCAGCGACGTGCTTCCCGACTTCATGAGCTCCATCAGACTGCTGCTCCTGCGAGAGGAAGAGAGCGACGAATGTGATGCGGCGGCGGTGGCGGCGGCGGCGGCAGAAGAGGAACTAGACAGAGAAGATGATGAAGACCAGTACAGGGACTTCTGGAACTCGATGATCTTCCTGATCCTTCTCGTTTGAGTCTCGGCGTCGACAGGCAAGCTCGGAGTTTCTTGTTCCTGCTCTTCTGCTCCGCCATCGCCGTCGTCCTTCTCTTCTGTTATTTCTGAGATCACCATAGTTTTTGTGTCGTGATGGAATGAGGTGAATTGTTCTGTTCGGTGACGAAGGGAATTTGCAGCGAGTTCGAGACGTCTGAAATCTCTTTAAAGAAAATTATTTTTGCCGGCGAGAGGATGTGATCTGTTTTGTACTTCTCTTCGTTCTCTAGCAACTTCAGCGTCATGCTTCAGACAAGGCAAGACCGTACTCAAAGGCACGATGACGAATCGTATCCTTCCAAAAAAGGCATATATATTAGATTAGATTGGGAGCCGCCATGTATTGATGGGATGGATCTCAAGAATGTGAAAATGGTCCAGCTAGACCAGTACTAGATTAGCATGGCGGACTCCGAGGATTCCGCCCTCTTTCTACTGTCGTTCACTGTACTCGTTGTATTCGATTGTCGCCAGTTCTAAGTATTGAAGAAAGAATTGATTTTATTTTTGATTCTGACTTTTAATTGATTCAGTCGTGGGTATTCGAAAATAGAATAGGAAAATGTAATCATATTTATTATTTCCTTAATTCTCTTTTGTACTATAAATACAAGCATACTCATAGAAAGAATATATAATGAAAATTACATTTTTCCTCCAAACACATATCGTCTTCACTTCCTTTCACTAAAAGTATTTAACTTACGGCTTACGTGACACCGACACGAACACATGACACGACACGACATGTCGACACGTTATTTTCTAAAAAATAGATAATTCTGACACGTTATGATACGTTATAAATGCACAAATAAAAATAATAATAATAAGAGCCTAAAATTAAATATTAATCCAATAGTTGTTAATAGCATTCATTGTTTTAATTTAATAAATTCAATTGCATTCCATAAAATTGGAGGAAAAAAACAAGCAGTCCATATTCCGCTATTAAATTTAGAGATATGTGCATTACAAGTCCTAAAACTTGTCACGGAAATATAATTTAGTCCTAAAACTTATCAAATTGATACAATCGAGTCATTCCATTAACACTGTCGATTCGTTTAACGTAAAATGCTAAAATGGTATTTTTAAATTTAATTATTTATTCTATGTTACTTTTTTAATTGTAAAAAACTTTTAAAAAGCTAAAATAATTCTAAAAAAACAAAACTAAAAAAAAGAGGCACAGTTAGGGCTGGGCACGCCACTGACGACATCGGTGAGGTCGTCGGCCCTAGACAACCAACCCTCGCTGCCCAGGCGAGGCCCAAGTATGGCTCGCCCAGATTTGAGCAATGCCAACCCTCACTTGTGGCTGACGAGCCTCCCTAGCCCTAAACGAGGCCTCACCAGCCCCAAGCGAGGGTTGGTGACGCTCACTAGGCCCAAGCAAGAATATGATATCACCTAGATATGGGCGAGTCTCACCAAGGCCTCAATCAAAGCGTCACCTAGGTTAGCGAGGGCCACCCCCCCCCCTCTACCACCTAGGGCAACAAGGTCGTCGGGCCCCTCCGACGATGGCAGCAATAATGGTGCCTGGCTACCATCCCTACCTTTTTTTTTTTTTTTCCTTTTTTTATATATTTACATTTTGACCCCTCAATTATTGAAAATTTTTAAAATTGACCATGTGCGTGTCAGAATTCTGGATTCACATGTTGGAGCATGTCGGAGAAAAATTGACTACGTGTCGAGAAGAGTTGACCACGTGTCTGAATATGTCGGAACGTGTCAGAGCATATCAAACACGTATCGTAGTACCGAACACAACACGAAAACTTCCAGAAAGTATTGGTACTTCTTAGCTTACGGCTTGCTCAATACATCAAGGAAAAACGATCACTTAAATTTCTTGACAAATTTCTACTAGAAATTCGATGATCCAAACTTCGATTTCCATGATCAACTTCTTCATCTTCTACTTCTTATTACTGATCGAGAGATTGATCTTCTTTTTCCTCGTCTCCATGTTCTGCAGAGAGAATTCGAATCAAAGCTTCTTTGGAGCGGCAAAGTAGTTGGAATTGATGAGGAAGTGGGACTGAGGGAAGGAGCAATGACCAAATGGAGCATTGCATTGCGAGCAGTCGAAACCGAAGGACCAGTTGTCCGGGAACTTTTGGAGGAGGTCTCGTGACATCACTGGCTCCAAATACTCCACCACCTTGGGGGCATTTGCCAAGAGACCGAGGCTTTCTTCTTCGTCTCTGTGAGCTTCTTTCATGACGTTCTCTGCTGCGAATTGCAATTCGATTTGCCCAAAACACCTCTGGGTTAAAGATTTTTCGACATTTTATCCTATGAAGACTTGATAATTACATGTACACACCAATTGATCCTGTCTGCATTGATACAACGCTTACACGTTCGTCCACGTCCGAATTTCTATTTTTATTTTAGCAAAAGGACTAATTCAAACAAAAGAACATATATTTTCAGAACCCAATTGCCCAAATAAAAAGTAATTGCGCGACCTAATTTGACAGATTGACAATATTCGAAGACTTGTGCTGCCTTTACGCCATTGTCAATGATAAATACAACGTTTCTAAGGCTGCTCCTAGAAGATATATAACAAGTACCATCCCTCCCTCACTGTAAGGTCATACCCGTTCCAGACAAAGGTACAAATTGGTATCCATTTTTCAACTTTAGTGGAGTTCTGATTGGGCGTCCAATTGGATGATGATATAGAATACCCATGAAACGTCAAGAAAGGTTAGCGTCCACCAACCTTCAGATAAAGATAAACTACAAATATATTCAATAGCCATTGAGAATTCTTTTTTCCTTTTGCTGTTTTGGCTGCATTGATATGTAATACTTTACCTTAAAAGTGCCAATCATTGTAGCCTTCTTTCCTTTAACCATTACGCAGCTGGGGACACTGCCATGACAGGCCTTTAATAAAGTTCAGAAAGTTTCATGTCCTTTACTAGCATTGCATTTGCCTCCTATTAAACAGCTGATGAGATTATCAACTAATCATGTCTTAATCAACTTTTAATCCATGCACATTGGCTCTTCTTTACCTCTAACATTTGTGAAACCCAAACCGATCCAATGGGCATAATTAAAGTTGAAAAAACGTCGAATTGAAAGAGTCAAGCTCCATCATCATCTAGCCCTTAATGATAACAGCCGTGGCCTGGGGCATGGAACTTTTAACCTTTCCAGCCCACATGACTTGAAAAGCCACCAAGAAAAACTACCTCACCCCCACAAATGATGAAAGGGCGGTGCGCAGATGGACCGTACCCACCATCGAACCAACCAGCCATCAATGAAACTACCCAGAAAAAGAATCACATGGATGAATGCTCATTGTCAAATTCAGCACTAATCTCTATCTTCACCTCTTGCAAAGACTTGATTCCAATCTAATTAAGATCAGCATTGACATTGATCACTCGGCCCCTTCGGGTAAATTCTTTTCAAATTCCGAAACAAACAAATTCAAACCCAGAAACGAAAACACAATAAGACATTTAGATTAAACCCAAAATGGTTTTTGGGAATCCCAGCACATAAACAAGCATTGCTCTGTATGCCCCAACTGCCCTACAACAACACCAGCCTAATTCCCCACCGGCACAGATTTACAAAAGCAACCCACCCCTCATCTAAGACGATGAGAAAATCCACCGAGAAGACAATGGCTCAGCCGCCGAAGCCGTACAGGGTCCTGCCCTGCCTCTTGAGGGCGTACACGACGTCCATGGCGGTGACGGTCTTCCGGCGGGCGTGCTCGGTGTAGGTCACGGCGTCGCGGATCACGTTCTCCAGGAAGATCTTGAGCACCCCGCGGGTCTCCTCGTAGATGAGCCCGCTGATGCGCTTCACGCCGCCCCGGCGGGCCAGGCGCCGGATCGCCGGCTTCGTGATGCCCTGGATGTTGTCGCGCAGCACCTTCCTGTGCCGCTTCGCGCCGCCCTTGCCCAGCCCCTTGCCTCCCTTCCCGCGGCCCGACATCTCCTCCTTTCCTTCCTTTTTTTTTCTCGAGAAAGCGAGGGAAAATTCCCTGACTCTAGGGTTTTCGAGGAAGATGAACTTGTTCTTCGATTTCAAAGATGGAGTCTTGGACTGAGATGGAAGGAAAGGAGGAGAGAGGGAGTTTATATAGTGGCCGGATGGCTCGGCCCGCGTGGCAAGTTGCGTCTCGACTTGAGCGTGGTGAGGCAGGGGGAGCGTTGGATCTGATTGTCTTGGACGGTTCAGATTGCGATCTCCGTTCCCGACCTCTTCAGACGTTGCTCGGGTTTCCATTGGTCCAATGTGGGATGGCGCGGATCGATGACGTGTCATCCCGATGGAATACTTTTCATTTTATTTATTTGACTGGCGCCACCGGCTTTCCCTCGCTCTCTAATTTGCGGTTCGGTCTTTTTCATACTTTGAAGTTTGAATGATTTTAGTTACAAAGTTAATTTCAACTATACCCGGCACTCATTCAATGGTGTGTGTGAACGATATTTTTCCACCGAGAGTGGGCCTAATAATAATAATCCCTAAAGTTAAATAAGTTTGAAAGGACCAAGTTTCAATTCTCATTTCTATAAAATCAATTTAAAATTCAGATATTGTAAGTCAAATTAGATAATCAAACAAACTATAAAGTCATTTCGCAAAATCAAAAAAGAAAAATTCGTCGAAAAAATCTTAACCTATTGTGTGGCAGTTAATTCAATCTTAAATTTTTCAATTTTGCCAATTTAGTTATTAATCTTTTAACATTTTCTAATATGGTCCTTTCAGTGTCCATTTCGGCGATTTCTTATCAAAAATTGTTAAAAACACCACAACAAAATATTTAGGTTGGCAAGCTTAACACTATATTGCCCATCATATAATAGGTAAAAAAAAAATTAGATGATTATCCCGACTAAAAACACAGACAAAGTACAATATTGAGAATGAATAATCCAATTTTTAGTCCATTTTAGGTCAATTGTGTATTGAATTCTCCAATTCTTAATTTGTTCAATCGAACTTCTTCAATTATGTGATGCGGAAATCAACTTCTATTGTAAACATATATAATCATATGTTGATGGCAAGCTAGACCTCGCCGACCTATAGTGACCTCGCCAACCTCACTAGTCATGGGCAAGGTTGTCACCTTTGGCTAGTCACCAATCATGGTCAACCATCAATCGAGGAAGAAGGAAAAAAAAAATTAATTGAAAATTCAATTTTTGTAAATAAAATTTTCGTAAGAACAGAAGTGTCATTAACTAAGGACTGAAGCCCGAGTGTCAAGGACCCACACACGGCCTTTGTGTGCTCAAGCCCGAGGGTCGAGACCAAAGCTCAAGCATTGGGGACCCACGTTCGAGTGCTAGAGCATTGGAAAGGGGCACCAGGGGTTCCAACCTAGCCTTGATGAACCCAAGCATGCATGTTAGGGGCTCAACTCTAAGCACTAGAGTCTCAGGCCCCATAGCCAAAAGACCTAGTCTTGAACACCGAGACTCGAGAACCATCATTGGGGTTTTCGTGTCCAAGTGTGAAGTTTTTTTTTGGTAAGGAAGTGTGAAGTTTTGATTTAGTCATATTTTGGTAAACGTTTTCCATTTCTTTTAAAAATAAATCATCTTCATAAATTTAAGCTTTGGCAGGAAAACTTTTTTCATTAACTAGGAAAACATTTTTTGTTAGCTCATTTCTCTAAGCAAATCAAACGCTAGAAAATGAAAAAAGCGTTTTCCGCAAGCATCTCTAAGGTTATCAAATATATCGATCCAATTTATTGATTGAAATTTTTTTACACTTCTCTAAGCTATACCGATCTAAAAATTTAGTGCAACAATCTATACCTAGAGTTTTAGCCCTCAAATATAATTTTGGCTTAAGTTCTAGCTTTTGCGCAACGATTTGGTTATTATAAGAAGCCCGCGATTAGTCCGCTGCAAATGTGTTCGGAAATCCTCACTTCTACAAGCAATATTTGTCTAAGGCTTATGCATTTCAACCGTCGGATCATACCTGTGTGGAGGGCCACCCGCATAGTTCAATTGGATGAGAATTTGATTTGGGATCATTCAGGAAAAGTACCATTGCTCCCCAAGCGTTTAACATGTACCTTTTGCTTTCGAAGAAATAATATATTTAAAAAAAAATGTCAAATCTACATGTTGAATGAGGAGATAAATGTTATAAATTTTGAATGCAATTATAATTTCCACATCTTGTTAGTTGATGAGTGGCTTTTGTTTTGGACTTTAAGTTGGAATCGAAAATCAAATAATTCTGGAGTCACTCAAAAAAAAAAAAAATATTATTTTGCTGGCGGTTGAAAAAGGCCTTTTCTGTTAACTGAAAAGCTAACAGTCAATAGACATGCCTGTTTAACAAATTACAAAGTTTTTACGATCTCAAATGGAAGTCTTTAGAAAATCCTGCACTTACGTACATGAAAGACTCAAAAACTCAGCATCCTACCTTTAAGTTTCACTCCACTACACTTTGCATCAAAGCGAAGGGTATTTCATGACTTGAACTCCGCCTTACATCAATCCGTGACTCATCCCCACTAAATAGATTGGCTATCCGAAAAACGAAATTCAATAAGTTACTTGATAATCTGCCAAACAGGTCGCTGCTTAACGTACATATGCAGAATCCAAACTCCATCAAGGAATTCCAGTAGGAAAAAGTAAACTCTTCCTTCAAATTCGTGACCTTTCACGTAAGTGTTTTGTACATAATCGCCATCAATTCAGAAGGGCAAGCCTGGCAATTTCCAGTCATTAAACCAACTCAACAGACCAAACGCAAGTAAAATCCAACACGGTCGTCGTGGATCCCCCTTAGAAAATACGCTCATACCAATGCAGTGGTAACAATAGTAAGACCATTGGTGATTGTATAGTCGGCATGCTGTTTTGGGGTGTACACTGTCTCATTAGATATCTAAACTTTATGCAAGTGCACATACGTACCAAAAGATAAATGATTCGCGATGAACATTCTTATGTCAGTGCCAGTCACGAAGCTAGTCCTGATGATGGTCCAGGTATTGAACTAACAGGTAAAACTTCCAGATCGAATCACTGTCCACGACTAGTAGACAAGTTCAACAACTTCCTCATGTAATCCATTCTGATTCGAGTCAAAAAGCTTCTCTTATTGGCAATAGCAGTGATTATCATCTACTGTGATTCGTTGCGGTATCCAGTTCCTTTCGGGAGTAAAACATTAGGACCAAGGAAGCGGCTGCTTCAATTTCACCTTTACCAATTTTCACATGAAATGCCTATTAACAGCAAGGTGATATAAGAGGTTGAGTTGGAGGGTGGTAACTACTTCCTTCCGGCAGCTTCCTGAGTCCCAGCAGAAAACAAAGGCTGCACTAGCGGAACAACCGACATGCAGGATGACTCAAGTAAACGGCAAACTTGCAACAAACTAGCTAAAGGGTGGTCGGAACGAAAGAAAAGAAATAACATAAATCTCTGTGCGATTTCAATTCAACATTAGAACTTTCTGATTCAGAAAACTGAGGTCCAAAAGCTCAACTTTGTCAGATTTTTTGCTCTGACAAACAAGGGAAAGCGCAAAGAAGCCCCACGATCAAACCACGCTTACTACAGGCAGGGTTGCTGAAAGGAAAAGCAGAGAATAAGAATCTTTGGAACATTGGACACAGAAGGCCTCCCGAAAACTCCCTTCAAATTTCTGTTTTACAGAAGCCACATGATTATCACCGGCATAGATTCAGAATCATTTTGAAACCACTATGTGGCCTCCAAAATTCTCTGATAGTAAAGCATAATGAGAATCTCATCCTAGGAAATTTAAGTTAAACCCACAGAAAGATAGCATTCTTTCTCTATTGTCATAGAGGATTTTTTCCAAGTAAGATGGTAGAACCCATTCTAACCTTTTGCCCCAACACATGTCCGGGTGAAACGGACCGCTCATCCAAAATTTATTTCTGCATAAGCTAACCCCATAAAAACTTTCCTTAGCATCTAATATGCTACATAGTGACTGACCCAAGTTTTAATGAACTAAGTCCAACTAAATTACCGCGACTAATTCATCAAAAACCTCCCGCTGATTGTCAGCCTCCGGTGGTTTCAGCTATTCTGGGACGATGAAGTTTGACAACTTCAAAAATCAAGACGAAGAAGAACAAAATCAGAGCACATATGAACCGCATTGAGATCGAGAAATTTCAAATAAGCATGTATCGACGAAACAGTAGCGCCAACGAACGCATTTCGATGGGAAAAGAGATTACATCGACGTGGAAAAATCAACAAGCATTCGCCCGGAATCAATTAGCGAAGAGGGACTCATCGATTTCGATCTTGATAACCTCGTTGTCCTCGAACCGGTCCTTCCTCGGAGGGGCGGGAGGAGCAGCCACGCGCGGCGGGCCTCTCCCTTTCTTCTTGTTCCGCGGCCTCGCCTGCACCACAAATCCCCAACGATTCCGACGAAGGGCAAACGATGAGTTTCAAAATTTCGCATGAAAAATCGACAAGAAGGGCCGAATCGACTCTTAATTCCTCGACGACAGGAGGGACGAGAGCGCACTCACGTTGCCGAAGGAGTGATTGAAGCGCTTCCCCTTGGCGGTCTTCTTGTCGCCTCTGCCGCAGTACACTGAAAGAGAGAGAGCCGGAAGAGTGAGAAACGCGAAGAGGGATTAGGCGAACGCGAGACCGAGAATCGCCCCCGCGTGGGGGCGGAGTCTTGCTTACCGAGAGGGACGGACGGAGCGGAGGCGGCGGCGCCGGGGAGAGAGAGAACCCCGGCGGCGGCGGCGGCGGGAGTGGAGAGAGAAACGCCTAGGGTCTGGGAGCGAGAGAAGGCGACGCGAGGAAAGACGGCGAGCGGCGACGGAGAGGCGACGGAGGGAGCTCCGAGCAGGAGGGAAGCCATTGTTGGAAGCGGATAAGGTGGCCTGCGAACGTTGGTACTTCTCTTTATCCCCAAATTTTATCGGCCTACTTCATTACCCTCGTGGTCTCGTCAATAAGGGCAGGTTCATTTTTACTTCAAATAGTATTTGATTTTATTCTTTTATTTTATAAAAAAAAAAAACCAGAAATTCATTTGATTTATTTTTCATTTCTAAGAACAAAAATCTATTTTTTTATTCTCAAAAATAAATTTGAAATAGAATCAAGAAGTAGAAAAAGTAACTTATTGTTCATGAGAACAATTCCTATAATCAATTCATATTTTTTCTTTTTTTTTCTTCTCTTTGGCCGATTGCCGGCCTCAGCCATGGCCAGTGACCCGGCAGACAAGGGCCGACAACCTCACCGGTAGCTAAGCGAGCTTGGCCTTGTCGAATCTAGGCGAGATCGAGCCTAGTCGGTGGCCAGGCAATAATCAACCTCGCTGGATCTAGGCTAGGCTCGACCTTCCCCAAATCTTGCAAGTTTGCCAGACCTCGCCCGGCCTGGTGAGGCTCCAATGAGCTACGAGCTCATCAAACCTCGCCCACCCGATCGTTGGTCACACTGGTGGCCGGCAACCAACTACAAAGAAGAAGGAGGAAGAAGAGAAAAAGGAAAAAAAAAAAAATACAATAAAAGTATTAAAAATTAAAAGAATTTAAAATTTTTACCAAACGCATTTCTATCCCGGGAATATAAATTTTGGACAGTTATTAAGTGCGTTATTTTACTAAGAAATTGTTCCTAAGAATAGAATATGAAAAAATCATTTTTGATAAAAAAAATTGTTCCCCATAACAGAATGGTTACCAAACGCGCCCTAAATGAATCTTGGTTTTAGAAAAATAAATAATTTAAAATTTATTTTTTAAAAAAGCAATAACTTCTATCGTTAAAAATAATTAATTAATGAAAAAATTATTTTTGACACAAATTTATGTCTAAATATTTGCATAAACGACGGAAATATTCTTCATTCAATTGTTTTAATAAGTGGCACTGTTGACACCCAAGAGTGCTCGATATTAATTATTATCGATATGTGATGATCATTCAAATGCAACAAAAGTGGACTCGACAACCTCATATGCAACTATCAAAATTAACGAAGAAAAAGGGAAAATAGTGGAGAATATATTATTTGGGCATATTTGATCATCCATGGAGGAAGCCAATTTAATGAATTGAAGATTGATCGATAACTTAGGTATAAAAAGTGGTAAATGATTGCAGATTATTTTGCCCAAGTTGTCAATGAGTATCTTAACTGAGGAATGTCGATGGGCATCTTAACTGAGGAGAATTGCACCAAGGCTTGGGCATGTGAAGATCCAATTAAGGAGAACATGGAAAATATATTTAGGTGAAAATAGAGATTGAAGTTGTTCTTTTTAAGGGATTTGACAATGTGGAAAATGAACAATAAGTTGCCATTTTGAAGGGAAAATGCGCAACCTCCTTTGAGATAAGGCTGCTATTTTTTTCCAAAGGAAATTGATAATGTGAGAAATGAACAACTCATTGGAGATAAAACTACTATTTTGAAGGGAGTTGACAACATGAGAATATAAGGCCATTATTTTCGGAAGCATCAAATTATAGTTTAACCATGAAGAAATTGCTCTCGGACAGTTATGATAGAAGGTTTATAAATACCAAGTTCTATCAATTGGAAGAAGCCCCCCTCGACAATCAAAACATAATATTTTATTATCTTTACTTTCTTGCACTTTAGTTTTTCTTAGTTATAGCTTTCTGATTCATGTGTTGATTAAATTTCAACGCGTATCTTTATCTTGATGCTTCGTTGTCGATTTAATTTAGTGTGCATCTCTATTATGGATGTCACGTTGTCGATTAAATTTTGGCGTTACATCTTTGCACGTTCTCAAGCTTTGTTTTCAATTAAATTCCGGCATAGTTTGTGTACGTGTATTGCCGTGGAAATTGTTATATTTTCAAGCCTTGTTATTTATTGAATTCGGCACAATTTGTATGTAAAATTTAGGTTGGAGTTTGAAATAAAAAATTTGCCGTTATTTCTTGTCTGTCTAGATATTTTTGTCCGAAGTTGATACAGAATCCATCCGCTCGCATTAAAAGCCGAAGAGTGATTTCCGGAAAAGATGTTTCGTAATTGATTAAATTCCGGCAAAACAGGCACAAACGATCTTTTTAATCTTTCATTATGGTCAGATTTTATGATCCAATGAAGCTAATTTGAGTTCAACTCAAATTTAATGACTAATCGAGTCGTGCTCGAGTATTAATCCACGTGGAGTTGACCCGACTTAGTTACATTGTTAAGTTGGTTTTTTATATTTTTTGAAAGATATGATATCCTTGATTCCCATATTTTCAAGAGAGTTCATCTTTGTTGCTTACCCCTTTTTGTCACTATTTTAGTCTTTTTTTTTTTTTATGACCCAGAGAAACCCGTAAGCCGACAGTAGGTGGATAAATCCTGGGGCCCACGGAGGAACCCACTACCCCCGTGAAGCGGGTAAGTCCACCTGCAACATGCTAGGGATTCGAATTTCTCTCCTTCATGAGGGGGGAGAAAGTCCGAAACCAGCAGTGCATGGTGTCACTATTTTAGTCTTTGTATCAAGCTTCGGCCATAATTTTTAAGTCAACACTAGACATCAACACGCGTCGATCACATGTACGTGCCTCTCGATGAAAAATACACTTTTGGTCCTTATATTCGAAAGTGTCGCTTTACTCTTTTTTATCAATGAGAGCAGTCCTCATGACATACCTTACTTCCTTTATTGTTTCCTATTGCTCATTTACAATACTGACGAAATTTTTAAAAAAGAAAAATTAAGCAAGGTGATACGGGATTTCATGCGTTGATATTATCTTTCTCTTTCTCAATTATTTTATATTATCCGTGGGAGTTAAACATAGTTTCAACTCTCTTAATTTTATAATTTGTTTTATCTAGTCCTTTTACTTATTTTTTGCGCGACCAAGCCCCGTAATTTTCACAAATTGTGCAATCAAACCTTCGTCTATTAACCAATAGTCACTCAATTAATTCAATGAATTCACATGGCAAAAATTGACATGCTGGAACTCTCGAGTCTGGACAGGCCCATCGGGGCCGTTCATCAGTTGACCGGATCCATGTGGTCAAGCGGACCTGGATACGGGTTAAGGGCCGGTAGCTTCTAAACACGTGGATTGCCAAATAAGTGGGTTGAGAATGGGCCAGCTACTTCAACCCATTTAGAAACGAATCAAGTTTATAAATTTTGAGACGGGGCCCTATAAGTCAGTTACTGAACAGGGTCCAAAAGTCCATGATCCGCATTGCCACCCCTAGCCATGTCCTAACGAAGACGTGAAGAGTTGAGGGCGAAGCCCAAGTACAAAATGATGATAGACGGAAAGTAGAGGGTTTTCGAATTTGTGTCCACGGCACCATTTAAGAACTTATCCGATTCATATGCTTGCAAGTAATGGCCGAGGAAAAAAATTATCAGGTTTGTTCAGTAACCATGCTTTTCCTTGGCACTTTCCATTTGACTTTGGAAAACTTTAGAATTAATTTGTAGGGATGGGGGAGAAAGCTCGTGAAATTATTTATAAGTTGACATCCGCCACAAAGGTCGCCCTTTTAAGTGATCTCTATGGGGGCCTAATGTTTGACATACACGGATTTAATCGTATTGCTTAATGATGTCAAAGTATGATCCTTTTGATAGATGAGTAGTTTGGAATGGACTAGACAGTTGGACTAGGAAAATGTACTTGTCTTGAGGAAGTTTCGAGGATGGCAAAGTGGGAAGGACATGAAATAGGTGAGACAGTATCACCTAGCATCGCATTGCAGCTCGTTGATAAGGATGTTGTACCATAAGCAACAAAACTTTTGCCCACTTTGAAATTTCGAATGGAGAGAGAGAGAGAGAGAGTGCTTACGAAGTGACTTTTAAATTATACTCTCGAAGTTCACCACCCGTGAAAGTTCGGCTCACACGAATCAAATCAAATAGAAAATATGGAGACAACAAAGGCGAATAGCAGGCATGATAGAGAGCTTATGAAGTGACTTTTAAATTATATTCTTGAAGTTCACCACCTGTGAGAGTTCGGCTCACACGAATCTGATCAAATAGAAAATATGGAGACGACAAGGGCAAATCACAGGCATGAGATGTGAAGAAGTAATTGTTAATGAATCAGGTCGTACGGGGTAAGTACATTCTATTAATACAATATTACAATGAGACGAACAATGTATATTTAATATTAAAAAGTAAAAATATTCTTTTGCTTTCCCATCAAAATTTATAACACTATTCAAAATTTAAAATATTATCACAGGAGTAACATATGAATCTCCCCGTATCGAACATTTGTGTATTATGAAAATTTGCGTGCCTAGAGCTAGACGAAGTCCCGCCGCGAATTTTAAATTAAGTGGAATCTACACATGCACGTTATAAGCCATATGATCAAAGGCCGGTCCATCCTCCTACAGAATCTAGGGTCGTAAGGGCTACGAAAAACTTGTTCCCCCGCCATACATCCACTAGGGTCGTGCCACGTGGCAAGAGCACGGTGAAGTGATAAGTATTGAAGTAATAGCAATGATATATGTTTCATTTATGAAATGATCCTGTTGTCCGATGCACTACGGGAACATGCTATTCGATGCACTACGGGAACATGCCATTAATCATTAGTAGCGTGCAGGTATATTTTAATTAATTCGTACCACAAGGACAAAGCGAAATTCAAAAAGCAGCTGCCCCAAATTGAAGACTATTATCTAAATTTTTAAATTAATACCAAAAGGAATCTCCATCATTCAGCACACTCTCTCTCTCTCTCTCTATATATATTACCACCTAAATTAACAAATAAAAAATAAACGCCATTAGAAAAGCGCCAAAAAAAAAAAAAAAAAAAGCAGACTACTCAACCACACACACAACGTAGGGAAGCATTGCTACCTCCCCATGTATATTACAATCTATGGACTCGCGGGGACTGAAGAGAAATCGAGGCCACTGACTCCGGCGGAGGCGGGGCGAGGCGGGCTCAGCGATGGTGGGTCGCAGCCGCCCCCGCCGCTGCGGGGGGAGCGGGAGGCTTGCACTGGTAGCACTTGGCGAAGAGCCCGAACGTGTCGACCTGCTTGACGAAGTTGCTCATGCTGGCCCACCCGCCGAACCCGAATCCCACGACGAGGACCCACCCGACCACGAAGGCGTTGAACACGTACATCGCCGTCCAGCTCGGCAGGAAGAAGGGCGGCTTCTCCACCGCATTCTGCAGATCACGACGGGGCGAAAGAAAGATCAGAGGCCAACCCTCGAAACCCGGTCGATCACGTATCAGCTACATCGCCATCGAACAGATAATCTCGATTCTATCACAACCAATCGCAGCTCGGTAATTACTACCAGATTCCAAACCAGGGTCTCCGGGATCTAACGTTGGTCGAAATTCTATCACTGGTGCTTCGGATGCTCCAATGGGAATTTAGTTAGATGACCTACTCCGAGGTTGAAATTTAAAAGGTTGGAGACTAAGAAAAGCTTTGACAAAAAGAGTCTGGCAACGGTCAATTTTTCGCGTAGTGGGTTTGGTTTGGGATTTGATTGATTAATGAGTTCAGCGGAGGCCCCTCTCGGCCGCAGTCCAGCTCATCTAAGCAGAGAGGGACACGTAGGACGACAGTCCACCTCGTAAAATAAAAAAAATTATCATTTATAACGAACTTCGTTTCATGGGAAAATCAGAAAAATTCGAGATATTTTTTTTTTATAAAAGAATTCTTCGTCCTGAAAAGGACGTCCCACCTATCTAGGGTGCATTTCCTAAATGTATCCCTCAGGTCCGTTTCTTAAATGCTCGCTTTGTACTCGAGTGGTCCCTCTCCCGCTCGATGTTTGCACTTTGATGCTGCCAGTCATCGACTTTGAGAGACCACCTAACCCTTACTCAAAGCTGGACTTTGGGTAATCTGAAGTTAATCATGACTAATCTGTTCTAAAGGTCCATGCACCGTTCTTGATGAAATGATTGCGCGTTGGATCGAGAATCCGAGACGAATTGGAGGGCGGTGGGAGAGGGCTTCGTGTTTTTTTACCTGGCGAGCGGAGGCCGTTCGGAAGGTGAGCATGTGGGCGAGGGAAGGGATGATGTAGACGGTGAAGCTGACCAGGAGGGCGCCGACGGCGGAGTTGATGGGGCCGAAGAAGGGGAAGATGATGGCCAGGAACCAGATGGGTATGACCACCGGCAGCCGGGCGAGCGCCCTCAGGCATATGCTCTTCGTGTCGTGCATCCCGATCACTTTCTCCCACACGAAGTAGAGCGGCGTGCACGCGAACCCGAACGTGATGAACTGCCCAAGAAAAGCACACCAGCTAATGCTCACATCGAAGCAGTTATAAACCTACAGCCTTACAATCACGAAAGATGCTGCAGACTGGCGTGTGTGCGCATGTATACCTGATGAATGAGCATTAGGATGACGGCGGCGTCGCGGAACCCAGTCTTCGGCATGAGAGCGAAGGCGTTGGAGTGGTCGAGGAGCCGGTCGCCGAAGGCCCAGTAGACGGCGGTGGCCGACGGAATGGTAAGCGTGAAGACGTAGAGCGTGGCGATCAGATATATGTACTTAAACTTCTGGGGCTTCCACATTGCATGCATGATCTCCCTGCGAACCCAATTTTCGTTCACCATAAAAATTTCACCAACATATATATATATATATATCCTATAATAATAATAATAAGTCCCGTTTTATTTCAAAAAAGGACGCTTTTCTTTTTACTGTTACATTCACCACCGTGGCCAAGACCAGGACTGGGCTAAAAGACGAAGACAAATTTCCTTTTACCGCTCAGTGAAAAGGACAAAAAAAGAAAATGGAGAGAGACTAATGATTCGTGTTGGGTTAGAGCGAACCAAAAGTTGGATTTTTGCATGATTACTGACTCTCTTTTCTTCTCTTTTTTTTTTTTCTTTTTTTTTTTTGGGGGGAGGGGAGTTGGGTTGGGGGATTTCAATTCCGGATTAGCCGGCAAAAGCTGCAAAGAGAAGCCGCGTAGAAACGATTGCATCAGAGATGCAAGATTTTTCTGATTTTCTGATATGTAATTATTTTTCTTCTGGGTACCGACAGCGGATAGAATATTCGCAGTTGCCAAGATAAATAAATAAATTCAGAAATAAAATGGAGAGTCTTCTTACACAGTGACAGCATGTCCGCCGAAGGTGTAGAGTATGTTGGTGGCTCCGGTGAAGTAGAGCACCAGCTTCGACGGCGCCGTGTGCATCACCCCCTTCTCCTGCAAAAACCCCACCACAACAAAAAAGAGGAAATCTCGTCTCACAACCTTATCATCATCATGTCCGGATTCGTTTAGCTAGCGCACAAGGGCTCGTGCGGCGGGGGCGGTGGGTGAGTTGGCGGTGGCGAACCTGGCCGTGGAGGACGGCGGCGATGGTGAGGTACCAGGCGGTGTAGGTGGTCATGCCGAGGCCGAGGAACGACCAAATCCGGTAGTTGTGGAAGGAAGGGATGAAGACGGTGGTGGCGCAGCAGGCGCCGAAGATGTAGGTCCACGTCCGCTTGTCCAGATGATCGTTGATGTAGTATATGTTGCTGCGAACCCCAAGACGGGCAGTGGGGTGAAAAAGGGCGGAAAATCAGACGAAATCTGGAAAACGGCCATTTTCTCCACCGGTCTTTTTCACGCTCCTCATCCTCCTCCTCTAGGGGGGGTAGCGTGAGGGAAGAGAACAAAAGAAAAAAGACCGAGTCACGAGTTGGTCGCTATTAGTCTTGTCAGTTTTTTTTTTTTTACCTGGCACAAGCGATGAGCTGAATAACGGAACCGAACAGGAGGAAAGTACAGTTGAAGGCGAGTCCCACCGCTTTCCAGTAAGGACCCAGTAATCCATCCAGCACTTCGAACCACTGCTCATCAAACCCACCGCACATACGCAGCAAACCGACGAATTCAATCGTTTGTTTATTCAGTGAAATACTGTGTAAATCGATGTCTTGTTTAATGTAGACCGTAGAAAAGAGCGACTGTAGAGCGGTGGGTGTTGTGTGCGGGATCGAGATCAAGTCGGATCATGGATATTAATACAGAGAGAGAGAGAGAGAGAGAGAAAGAGAGAGAGTAGATTGGGGAAGCAGTGGGGGAGGATGTGAGCAAGAATTCATCCCGAAAAACAAGAGAAATAAGGAGAGAGACCTGAATGACATGGTTCTTGAAGCTGACATTCTCTTTTTCCTTGCGGGTTCGGTACTCAATGTAGAGGACACTGATGAGGTAGGCCGTCCAGCTTCCCATGAGCCCGTAGAATATCTGGAACAGTATCCCCGACAGGATCCCCAGCTGCGAGAACGAGTACGGCAGCGTCAGCAGCACTTGCGCCACCTGATGAACAAATTTTTGCACATATAATCCCAGAATTTATGGGAAAAAGATGAAGAAAACAGTGAAGAGAGCTTGCGGAAATTAATGGGTCTTCTTCGTTTACGCTTTTGGTGGGGGGATCTTTACCTGATTGGAGGCGCAGCTGAACCAGGCGTCCCAGGCGGATCCGCCGTGCCAGAGGATACTCTTGACGTTGAAGATGGAGGAGCCGGGGGAGCGCTCGCCCAGCTGCTTCTCGGCGCCGCCGTCTTCATCCAGCTTGACGGCGTCATGCTCCACCGACTCGCTCAGGTTGGAGGCCACGATGGCTTCTTCTGCTTGCTTCTGACCCAACATTGTGCGTGCGTTTCCGCGCGTCTTCGTTTCCGTCGCCCCTCTCCGAAAGTTCGCGCTTCGATCTGAAGGGGGGGACCAAAAGAAAAGGAGAACCAAGTCCGTCAAGACTTCAGATCCGAAGAAAACAAAGGGCTCCGAGCAAAATGAAAACTGGAAAGACCTCGAAAGAATGGATCGGACCAAAGGGACCCAAAAAAATAAGTACCCCTTTGGGTTTCGACAGGTCTCTTGGTTCGAAAACGGAGAGGAACCGAACAGAATCAACTCAGACTCGAGTCCGCTGTTGAAGAGCTCTCGTGGATTTCTATGTAGTGAGCAGCTGTCCGTATCAGCACGGCCGAAGCAAGAGGGAGGGAAGGGGGGGAGGGGCAGCGAGACTTGAATGCTCGAAATAATTGCGCGAGCTTCTTCCCCGCGGCTCCAAGGCAGGCTGCCTCTCCTTTGTCGCTCGGGTGTGCGAACGAGAATTAAATGAGCCACCAATCTGCAGCAGCGGGGTGCGAAAAGCGACGGCCGAAGACGGCGATCCTCGAAAGCAAAAACAAAGCGGCCCGTCTCAGTGGAACGCCAGTAGACAGTAGAGAGCGAGCGACCTCAGTACGACCTCGCAGTGTCAGGGGGGGCAGGTCGGGAGGGGAGGGGAGGCTGCTGCGTGGGGAGAAGGAAAGCAAAAGAGACCACCTTTTCCAGTTTCGGCTCTCTGGTGAAACGTGCTTTATATTTATAGCAAAACAACAAAAGGGAAGCCATACAATACTTCACATACTACTCCTATTCCTCCTTTTTCTGTTCTTCTTTTTTTGCCCTTCTCTCTCTATCTGTGGGCTTTGAAATTCCCCTTTCTCTCTCTCTCTCTCTCTCTCTCTTCCCTTGGCAAAAGGATGAGAGGGACGAGCCCAAATTCGATTCTTGGGTCTTCGTTTGGTGAGTGAGTGAGATAGATAGAGAGAGAGAGAGAGAGAAGGGGGAATTTTTGGGAGAGATAAAAATGTGAGTGGGACGTTGTTCTCATCTAATCACTCATGGAAATGGGACCGAGTCTTCCCTTTCAAGCCCTCCTTACGGGGTCCTAAATTATCAGTAAATATTCAATGTAGTCTATTTATTTACATCATTTTATATAATTTACGAACTAAATTAAACATCTACCAATTATTCATCGATCATATCGAACAAATTAATAAAATTCATAAATCATTTATGTCTTGTCTTAAGAAAAAATTATCTAACACGTGGGCATTCAGCTCAAATGCACCATTCAAGTAAGTATTGCATGAAATTCACATAATCTAACAATGCATATGAATTTAGCTTACGTCAAGTTACAAACACCCATAGAATTTTACAACGAGTGTCTATTAGTCAATAGACAATTCTTTTTTTTTTTTTTTCTCTCAATTCCTTTTTTTTTTTTTTTTTTATGATGGCATGTTAGAATGACCTAAAAATCAATTGGATCATGGCTATAAAAAAAATAAATTCGGGACTTACCTCATGAAATATTGATATTGGATTAGTACAATAAAACATGGGTTCAACGCGCGGCGCGTGACTCCCACGACCCGCAGGCGAGTGGGGTGGTGGAGGCACGTACGAATGGATTCCTCAGCCGTGGGCCGTTTGATTCAACCAATCGCCGAAATTTGGAGGCCCGGGATATCATAGGAAATTACCAATTAAACTAAAATTAAAATTTTTCCGGAGCCGCGTCGGTTGGGATTTCCGACGGGGCGTGGCTCGCTCCCGGAATAATAAGGTGTTGGCTCGAGCCGAGCCCTAATGATAGGGCTCGAGACACACGCTCGCACGCGTGAAAAGGACGGACACGCGCGCAATAAGAGCGCCTCGCACGCACGACCGAAGCCCCCACACGTACCGCGAAACACGAGCGACTGGCCTCTCGATCTTCGGACATCGAACGGCTCGGATTTTGGCCCGTCCCCGGAAGGTGGGACCCGGGCGCCCCACATCACTGCCCCATTATCACAGGAATCAAGGCCTTGTTCCTTTTTTGACCAAAACACGAAGCCCATTAAATTGTTTTTTTCCGAATTTAAAAAGAATACTTAATTAGGTCATTAGTATTCTCATGGCTTTTTTTTTTAGTTAAATGGGAGAACCCTAGACACAATCTAGTGGATGGCGCGATTTGTTTAGTCCTATGATTTATTTGAAGCTACGACATGCCACACATCTTGAGGGATTTAGATATTGATTCTTTCTAGTGTTTATACTCGGGGCATTTGTAAAGTTTGGAATTTTGTTAGGTCAATTATCATGGTCCGGGATAACAATGAGATGGATGGCATGTTAAATAATTAAGCTCCAAGACTAATAGCACACGAATGATGACTAGAAAAATGATTTTTTGTACATTGATGGTGGAATTGATAGCATATATCGTGGAGTTTTTACCATGAATATGTACATCGGCACTACTTAGTTCTATGACGAGGAAACCCATCTTAGTTAGGTTAATTTCAAACCCCTCAAAGATCTTATTGATCTGTGAACAAGGTGAGACATGGGCCTAAGTTGAAGCGAGTGGCCTAAACATGAAACTATTTGCATTTGGTGCTCGAAGGAATCAAGCCCGTGTAGCCTACTCCACATAAGTCATATGTTCAACAGTGAGCTAACCCATGGGTGTAACCAACACTTATCATTCTAGATATTCACCTTTCTTTTTCAACATTGCAATTGAGGTACGAGTGGCCTTCACCTACTTACTAAATAATGTTAGGATTAGACACATAACTACAACGCAATAAAGAGTAAAGATAAGAAAAAGAAATCAAAACACAAGATTTATCCTATTTTGCCCTTAAATTAGGGCCACAACCAACATAGGATTCCACTAAAATTAATATCTCAAACTCTCTATTATAATTCTCAATTACAAGAGAAATAAATTGTACATACTCATTAGTTATTTATGGGTCAAAGCGTAAATTATCAATAAAATATGAGTCCAAACTATAAAAATCCTCTAGTGTCTTGAGTGTGTTGTCCCCTAAGACACCCATCAGGGCTACCCCTTGGGAGCCTTGCTAACTCACTAGGAGCAGGATCTTTGTGCATTCCTATCAATAGAGAGTATAAATTACACCCTAACAAATTGCCTAGCTTGATCTTCAAGAAAGCCAACTAATATATTGTTGGAATAAGTTAGATTAAGTGAATCTCATTTTTTTTTTGTTAGTGTTATTTATTATAGGAAAAAGTTCCACCAAAAACCCCAAACTTCGCTGCTCAGTGTGACACATTTACCCCGAACTTTATTTTGTGACGTGAAAAACCCCGAAGTTTCGCTAACTGTGACACATTTACCCCAAACTTTTATTTGTGACATAAAAACCCCGAACTTTCGTTTGTGTGACACATTTACCCTAAATCATAAGGGCATTTTGGTCTTTTTACTTTTAAAAGCTTTTTTTCTTTTTTTTCTTCCCTCCGCCGGCCATGGCGGAGGGAAGCCGGCGTCCGGCGAGGACTGCCCTCGCCGGCGTCGGGCGAGGGTCGCCCTCGCCGGTGTCCGGCCCTCGCCGGCGTCGGGCGAGGGTGCCCTCGCCAGATCTGGCGAGGGAGGCCCTCGCCTGCGTCTGGCGAGGGCAGGGCCCCCTCGCAGGCGTCGGGCGAGGGCAGGGGCCCCCTCGCCGGCGTCGGGCGAGGGTGCCCTCGCCAGATCTGGCGAGGGAGGCCCTCGCCCGACTCCGACGAGGGCCGCCCTCGCCAGATCTGGCGAGGGAGGCCCTCGCCTGCGTCTGGCGAGGGCAGGGCCCCTCGCCGGCGTCGGGCGAGGGTGCCCTCGCCAGATCTGGCGAGGGCAGGGGCCCCCTCGCCGGCGTCGGGCGAGGGTGCCCTCGCCAGATCTGGCGAGGGAGGCCCTCGCCTGCGTCTGGCGAGGGCAGGGCCCCTCGCAGGCGTCGGGCGAGGGCAGGGGCCCCCTCGCCGGCGTCGGGCGAGGGTGCCCTCGCCAGATCTGGCGAGGGAGGCCCTCGCCTGCGTCTGGCGAGGGCAGGGCCCCCCTCGCCGGCGTCGGGCGAGGGTGCCCTCGCCAGATCTGGCGAGGGCAGGGGCCCCCTCGTCGGCGTCGGGCGAGGGCCTCCCTCGCCAGATCTGGCGAGGGAGGCCCTCGCCCGACGCCGACGAGGGCCGCCCTCGCCTGCGTCTGCACCCTCGCCCGACGCCGGCGAGGGCAGTCCTCGCCGGACGCCGGCTTCCCTCCGCCATGGCCGGCGGAGGGAAGAAAGAAGAAGAAGAAAAAAAAAAAAAAAAAAAAGAAAAAGAATAAGACGAAAATACCCTTAATGGGGTAAATGTGTCGCGATTGTTATGGAAACTTCGGGGTTGCCACGTCACAAAACAAAGTTCGGGGTAAATGTGCCACACCACGCAAAGTTTGGGGTTTTTGGTTTTCCCTTTATTATATATTGTTAAAGCTGTAATCGAGAGAATATTACTTTATATGCTCGCCATGTTGCGTACTTCACTTTGTCATTGTGATTGCCACGTGATGCGACACATGACACAACTCTACTACTTTGGCTCACATTTGACCAATAAAAATTAATCTATCACTCTGTTATTTCCAAATTTCATTTGCTTATTGAGTTTAAATTATAGAAAGTAGATCAATAAAGAAAAAATATCTCAAAATGTGATCATAAATAATATTTATTTTTGAATATATTCATTATATTCTTGAATGATAGAATCCAATGAATAAATAAGATAGTTGATCTAATTCAACAAAACCTATCCAAACCCATGAATCTAAATTTTTTAAATTAAAAAAAAATAACTAACCAAAACATCTAAACTTATGAAAATGAAAATATAGAAAGGTCTGTTCTAATTTTACGTGGCACTTCACTTTGCATGTCAATTACCACGAGGCATAGGTTTGCCGCTTGGCCCACGTTCGATCAATAGGTATTATTGCATTACCTTATTGCTTTGTCATCTCCAAATTTCTTTTGCTTATCAATTTAAATTTTAAAAAATTGATAACTTCTGCCTCTTATGCTAGAGGATAAAAAATATCTTCAAATATATTCTTTAATGATAGACTTTATTTCGAACATACCATATATATATATATATATATATATATGTGTGTGTTTACATGATTATAGTTCCCACTCCCCAAGCACAACTTTATATATATCTTTCATGATTCAAGAAAGCCTATCAATGTAGAATTGTACATATAAGATATTAAATAAAATGTTGATAACGATAAAGGTCACGAGCTTTAGTTTCTAGGATTGCAACTTTCTTTCTTTCTTTCTTTTTTAATCTTTTATGTTGCATTTCCTAAAATCACTTAAATAACTTTATCTCTTAGCTTGTCAATTGTACATGACATTATATGGCTCCTTCTTCCCCATATCAATTTTAGAATTCCTCGTTTATTTATTAAGATTATCATACAATCGCCGTCTCTACTCTTATTACCATTCAATCCTAGGATTATGTGACTGATATTACTAATGATTCGAAATCAAGAATGCATACAAGACGATGCAAAGCGCGGGGCGAGTAACTAATTACTAATTAATTTTTTTAATGACGATTATAAGGATCATTAACAGTAAGGTCATTTGGGACTCTCATGAAACACGAGATCTCGTATTCGGCTCCTGCTTTTCCCAAAATAATCATAACCTCTTCAAGGAAGAGTTCCCAATGAAGGTGAAACTCAAAATTGACAAAATATAAAAATACGTAATCCTTGTTTTATCGATCAAACAATTTTCAACTTAGGAAGGAATATGAACAAAGCTTATGGGTGACCCGGTATTAAAACCGTCAACACAAACTCAAATCAAACTAACAAGAGCAAGAGTTTGGTAAAATGAAGGAAAAAGGAACGAAAAACTTGGACACAATAAGCAAAATCCTGCTATTTGGTCCAGTACGAGTGTCCTTTTTCATGTAAGACGTTCTAATTTTAGCCATGGAGTTTTTGGGATGTCAAGTTCCACTTTCTAAGGCATGTTCTCCAAATTCTAGATGTGTCCTCCATGTTGTGAACGTGTCCTCGACGTTTGGAGCTCATTCAAGAGTTTTGGACGTGGCTGGTATCAATTTCTAATGACACATTCACGGCAATCACTTCACCACGTAGGCCAATCTATTACTACCATGTGTCGAACCACGATCTCCATCACTCTTTATGTTCTAGGGACGACATTTGATAAGAAAGTAATTGTTCATGCACTTTCTCAAACTTTTAACCATTGAGGCATGATGCTAGTTACCTTTGCCTTGTTATGCTAACTGCCCCCACCATGTGTATGCCAATTGCTTGTACTAAGTGTATGTCAACTGTTTCTAATGTATCGATTTTGATTCCCTCTTTGATGTCAACCATTCATGCCGGATATGTCAAACCTTGGTGCCAATATTAGCCAATGCCATTCTTGCACATGCTAATCCTCTAGTTAGTCAAACCTATGCCAATCACAATCTGACTACAATAAGTCACACGGCATCTTATGATTATAACGCCGATCTTACTTAATACATGTGATACCTCACGACGTTAATGTTTTGACCAATACTTATTTTAGTCAATTTTTAGGGACCAACAACGATTCCTACTCAAGGTAAAGTTTGAGGATCTGGTCATGTGTCAACCTTACATGTCTTAAATCTCTCCGCCCCCATCTGCAATATCTCATTCGACATCGACTAGGCCGAAGGGAAACACATGAGGTCGACACGTGACCTGCTTTGACCAGATTGAAGCAAGACATACCGAAGTATTTCCAGAAAATATGCCCCGAAATCACCTGATCACGATACAACAAAAGGAATCGAGAAGCTTTCTGTATTGCCACTCTCTTCTTTATCTCGCGGCTTTCGTGCTACAGCCAGAAGCCGTTTCCAAAGGCGCACACGTGAAAAGCTCCCCCTACGCAACGCTCGTGGAGAAGTATATAATTTTTTTTTGCGTCGAGTGCGGTACAGAGGCGACGACGGGTGGGTCAACGGCGCTGACCCGGAGATGGTGGCGGCCACCAGGTGGCGGTGGAGCCACCGCGGTTTGGGGGGCGGAAGCGGGCGAGGCGAGGAGTCCCCGCGCGACACGTGCTGAGGTGGAGGGAGAAGCGTGTTGCTCCGATGCTTTACAAGGCACCCCGCGAAGACGGGATTTGTCGGCTGGGTGAGGGGTTCGGTACCGACGCACTCGCTCTCCTCCTCCGAGCAATTCATTATTTCTCCCACTTCCGAAGAGAAATTTCAAGGCACTTTTTCCCCCGTTCGCTTTTCTTCTTTTGGCAATATAAGATTGGACATGACGTGCGCCCTTGGGCCATCCCTCAAAGCAGTAAAAGAAAGATAGACCTATATTCGAAGACTTATGGACATCGCCCGCATGCAAATCCAATCAAATACAAACGTGGGTGGTGTCCACGCGTGTAGCTTGCTGATCATGTCGCCGGTCGGGGGAAATTTCCTCCGATCGGGCGTGGCCAAGTCACCGTATCTTGAATTATCTAACCCTTTGAAGTTTCGGGCTGTTTCAAAAGACGTCGATTCGGATTTCGACCACTGCAACTGACCGCACAGTTTCGCGCCTCGGGCAAATCGATTCTTTCCTACGCCCTTTTCCACCCACGATGGTTGTGGTTAAGTGACTAAGCAAAATTTGACTGAGAAAGGAGCCAATTAGAGGGGTCGCGACTGAAAGGTGTTGTGGAACGAAATTTAGTGGGGGGAGTAATGATGAGGGAGTGAAGATGGGGTTTTCTTTGAGGCCACAAAAAAGGGATCAAAGTTCGGAGAATGTTCCCATCCCTGCCCCTCCCTTGGGCCCCACTCCCCCCAAAGAAATCTCGGGCCCACGAAGAATTTCAGGGCCCATTACCACCACCATCACCACCCCCTTCATCCGATCATCGTCAGCTCCTGCTCCTCCTCAAAATTCCTAAATATCCCATTCTCCCAAATTATGCGTTTTTTTTTTTTTTTTTTCGATTTCATGAGGCTTTCGGTATGCCCGGATTTTCCTAGAAATTCGAAAGAAGATACTATGATTCGATTCGGAAAATTGAAACAGCTTTAAGTGGCACAGTTTATGTTTTTGGATAGGAAAATAGTGATTCGATTTCCGAAAAACTCGAAATGAGTTTGGATATTATAGTTTAGATTTGGTCATGGGAATTTGAAATGTTCTAGGGATCGAGATAGAATCTAATTTAAAAAAAGGAAAAAGCTATATAGAGATAACCCACTCAAACTCGTGACCCGCAGCCCCATTGCATCCGGCTATTGTTTGCAATTTTTCCATCCTTAAAACATGGAAACACCGAAAATAAAATACTAAAGATTGCATCGGCAGCCATAATTTCGATCAGTTTCCACTGTCGAAAAATCAATTATGTAACATTATTGAGATGGCGCCTTGCATGCTGAAAGCAATTGATTGCAGAGTGGAGAGAACACATCGCGACGCACTCCACGACAGAACATCATATAATTGAGACTTCTGCTCCTAGTTTCATATATTTTATTTTCATTAAATTTACCAATTACGAGGGAAGTCTTTATGAATAAATTAGAATTTAATCCAAACTCGTCATCGTTTCGCAGTAGACATGAGTTTTTTGGTCGTTTACTTTTTTTTTTCTTTTTCCGGAAAAGGCTTGGTTAATTACCCTAGATTATATTTATCAAAAAGCATGATATTCAAACAAGTCGAAGATAAAGTAACGATTCTCATTAGTAACTGACTAATACATTAATGTGTTTCTTCTAGCAAAAAGCATAACGATGATATGTACAAAGTGCACGGAAAAGGGAAAGGAAGTGTTACGGTAGAGAATGGATATTACTATGAATAACCTCTAATTAATTACATCGGAGCGCGTCATTTGATAAATAAAATTGGTGATAAAATCTTTCCACGTAAAGAGATTAATCGAGTTGATAATTGAAATATCTATAAAGTAAAGTTAAAGGTTCGCTTTCGGGTTTCCTTAATTTACCCCCATTTAAAGATTAGGAAGTTAAAAAAAGAGGGGGCTCATAATTAGGCGCGATCATTTTCAGGGCAGATCAGATCCTGACCTAGAATTTCATATTAATTGCCTTAGAAGTTGATTTTCTAGGCTGGTTAGTGGTTACATCCATCAATTTTATATTGATTGTCTTCAATTTAACGTAAAATTTAACGTAATTTGCACCCATTAAAAGCTGAAGATGAATCCATCATATCCCATCATAATACTTGTTACGGCTGGAATCGAATGAGATGTGGTGGATATTACACAGTTTGATTTAAGTAATAAAGTAGCTATCACTTGCTTGGTTTGAAAATTACCATAATACGAAAATATCAGTAAATTATCTAAAATGCCATCACTGTAAGATTAAATAATAATTATATTGATGTAATAATTATATCTCGTAATTTTTTTATTACAATTGATTTCAATAAAGTATGAACCAATTGATAATCATCTCAAATGTCATATAACGAATAATACTTGATTGCATAATTCATATTTTATTGTTTTGCTATGTAATTGACAGCAACAAATGAACTAGATAATAATATGTCAAAAGTTATTTTATGGTTAATATAAAGGTAACATAACATACTTTTATTTTTAACTATGTTATTTATGTGTACCAGACAAGTATCTACTTAGTAGCCAACGACTAATTTCACTATTCCCAATCATGTGATGTTAGATTAGTTATATTTCTACGTTATTAATCCTCCACGGCATAGTTGGTTGGTTACAGATCATTACTGCTATTGCACTCTGAGTTGCAAGTGAGACAACTTACTAATTGATTTCTGGCCCACTCCAAATGGTTATCACTTGAGAACCCTTTTTGAAAATTTAATTCCTAAAATTTAACTTCGAGTAGTTAACCATAGTGACTCATGATGAACTTAGCCCGATTTGATGAGGGCCAGCTTCAAGGACAGAGATGTCGAAGAGTCAAATAACGAAAATCACGGGTTTCTACAGGGTGACATTACAGATGACATCAATGCTTAAAGTCAGAAGTCCATGACCCTTCTTTGATATGTTTAAAACAGTCATATTCATAGTCCCGACAAATGCCGTCCATGATTTTAAGTCTCAAAGAGTCACCGAGATTTGTTGTTATTCGACACATGTGAACACGGCGATAGCATAATGGGATTAAAAAAAGAAAAAAAGGTCTTTACTATAGTTTTACTGACCCTATAGAGGAGAATATTACGCTTCAATAATTGATGACAAATGACTGGACGGATAAAAGGGGGTATTCGGATAAGAGAACCTGTGCTTCAAATCTGATAATTGATGCATCATGAGGCCCCCATCTCATTAAATTTTCTCAATTTCGTACCAAACTGTCTAGTCATGTGTCCCTACCCAACACAAAGCCCAAAAGGAGTCCTATCCTCTCAAAGCTATAAATGGCTACTTACCAGAATGCCTCCTCTTAAATTATGGAATTTCACTATCTCTCTCTCTTTCTTCTTATTATTATTTTTTTGGCATTGGAATATTTATGTGGTCTTACCTAGGGATGCTTTTAATTGTTCTGCCTCTTTCTTGTGATGCTTTTGGGGCCAAAAATCGAATTAAGGAAGATGCTTGGTCCTTGATTCACTTTATTGTTGTTATTCCAATAGTGTGGTCGAACTTGATCTCGAAAGATGACTCATTGTTTTTCTTTTCCCGTGTTAGAAGCTGGACTACTCTGGAAAATGGGAAAAATACAAACAAAACATTCATCACTTTTCACTAACATGCCACTTGCACGTTTCTATTTTCAAAAGTACATTTCACTTATCTATAAACGATACCCTCAATGTCTCCACCACCCACCACCTCTACCTTCTATCGTGCCCATCCACTTCAATTGCTGTCCCTCCTTGTGAAGTCTCCAAATGACGTTGCCATCACCATCCTTCTTATTGGGAGCAAGCAATTGAACTCACATTCACTCAAAAGTTTAAATTAAAGAGTTATAAGTTAATTATGATATATTAATTGTTCCACACCACATCAAGTCTTCGATGTGGGACTTCTCTTAACATAATTCACATATGTATATCGACAATCCCCTCCTCACATATAAGCTCGGTTTAATTTTGCTTTCATCTCACTCTAAATATTGTTATGCATTGGGATCTTAACTTGAATCTCTGTCAACAATCAACTTCATCCCTAGTCTCTTTCTCCAGACCAAATAATGAAATTTATTAGGCCTGCATTGCTACACCACAACGTCCAGTGCCCAAAAATTGTGTTGTGCCAATCAATCATCGGCTTTTATATCATCTGTTGGGAGCTCGCGGTAAACGTCTGATGCCTTCACCTAGGGATATCGCCAAGTCCGAGCCCATTAATATATCTAGTTGTATCTACCTCTACTTAAGAGATTAAGCCAATGAGATATGAGTCAATTAGAATATATTAACTACTCCATACTACACTAATTCTTTGATGTGAGACTTCTCTAATGTAACTCATACATGATATGTAAACTCAGTATTAGGTTTGTTCCTCCCCAATTCAAGTATCCTTATACACCAACATATCTCAACTTGAATCTTCAATATCCACTTTCAGTCCTAATCTCTTCATCTAGACCGAACCATGGAGGTTGCCATTATGATTGTGATACTATTCACAACACCCACAGCCTAGAACGAAACACCAATACATATTGGGAGTGTCTACCAATCAACAATCGACTTTGATACCTTTAGTTGAAAGTGTGCATTGGAAGCTCGATACCTTCACCAGATTCCTTCTTCAGATAAATTTCTTTCAAACTTTATAAATAGAATTCAATTATTCTTCATTTGAAAGCAAATTACACAATATCTCTAAGTGTACCAGTTCAAGGAAAAGTTCGATTGACTCATGTTTACATAGTGTTAGTACAAATAGGTTCGAGTGTTGTATCTTAGGCGGTATAGTTCGTGAATTTGCAAAGTATCGTTAGTAGGAATTAATCCACCTAAGGAGATTCGGTAATCCATGCCTCACTTTCTATTTAATTTTGTTATAATTTTATAGCAATCAAGTAAGTTTATATGTTATCCCTTTCTTAGACTGTTTAATTTTACTAATTGCAAAAGACAATATTGTATTATGTTCGCAATGGAGTGTCTGTTTGGTACAACTTTCTCACAACAAATTCAGTTGTGAAAATGGATGCTACAACTTTTTATGGGGTGTTTGGCAATCACCTCGTGATAGCAGTACCTCTATAGTCACAATAGTTTCTAACAGCTTTTATGAAATTGCCACACCTAGTTCTTAGATTCTACAACTTTACAACATGTGCTAGTATTACCAAATACAAAAGTCACGGTGCTTTACAATGCACCTACGTCCTAGCGCAATTATAGTTCAGCGACATCTATATCAAATGGGTTTTTAGTCTTTTCAAGACTAGTATGACGTCTATTTCGACTAGAATTGCGGTTGACGATTTGAGGAGAATTATCAGTGAATTGAGAAGACTTAGTGCAGGAATTTGGATGTACTAGCTGTTGATTCTTCAGCTAATCGGTTGACGATTTGAGGGAATTAGCAGTGAATTGAGAAGACTTGGTGCAGGAATTTTGGATGTACTAGCTGTTGATTCTTCGGCTAATTGCTGTGCAATACTTATTCATAGAGATGGCCTTTCACGCTACACGCCATCGTCATCGTGCCTATCATTGACCTAAATTCTCCTTCAAGATTATCTCTTTTTTAAAGATTCCTCGACAGAGAACTTTTCGTTTCGTGTATAACAATCTTTCATTTTTCAAAGACGAAATTAACTTCCCCATTTTTGATGTGGCTGACCTACCTAATTATATAAAGATCCCTATTTTATAATCTCAAGCTATAATGATAATACGGACGAATATAGTTATATGTGAGCACAAACACCAACTAACAAAAAGACTACACTGCTGTTTGAGTGGAATGCAAAAGGTAAAGCTTGTGGGTTTCCCATGAAAATCTTGTTTGAAAGGATTGTCATGCCATGGTTTGGATAAGCTAGTGCACAAAAAAATTTCGGCACTAAGTAGATAAGTTTATAGATAATTAAGGTGGCGCAAAAGGGAAGTTTGTGACCCTACACTCACGTCAATCTTCCCCCTTTGTTTTCTTTCGAATCTCAACTCAATTACTAGAAATGATATAAATAGAGAGAGCTTTATTACAATAAAATAAATGCCTGAAAAAATAGGAAGTAGATTTTAGATGCGAGTAGAATTATAAGATATAACTAATTATAGAGAGATTGGTTTATGAAATCGACATTGAAAACGTTTGACAATCTCTACGCAACTAATTAAAAACCTGAGCCACGTTGAGACTATTACAATGCATCGCCTCATCTTGTAAGTCGGTATCCATATATCTAGAACGATTCATATTCCTCCTGGGCGGTATTGATCGAGGATGATGACATGCAAAGCAAAAGCATATCGCTTTGTGTCATTTAAAATGTTTAGGGTGCAATTAGTACAATTAAAATGTTTAGAACTAAATTGACAAAAGTATAATAGGTTTACATTTTTTTGGACAATTTTCTCAAAAAAGGCAATCCTTGTTATCTCCACGCGCTAGAATATTAATGTGGGATTTTAGTGCTCAAATTCACAGGCGTGTTTTATATTGATGATTGTTAGGCGCACAAATCGTCACAAAATTAGTAGTTAAAATTAAATTATTTGGAATCATTATCTCTGGCAATCCTTATGCTGGAATAATGTTGTCGGTACATAATCCTTATCAAGTTCAACAGCACGTTTTACATTAACTGCCGACGTAGAGTGTAAACTTGTCACGCAATTACTGGTCGAAACCAAATTATTGCCAAGCTAAAATATTCGAGTCCCACTTTTTTAAATTGGTGATAGTAATCATAAATAAAAAAAAAAAAAAAAAAAAAAAAAAAAAAAAAAAAAAAAAACGTGTAATAGGGCGATGGAGAAGCATCTTCTCGTGGTACAAAGAACAAGAAACCTAACATGGAATTTTCGGGCCCGAGAAGTAAGTCGAATGCTATGAACATGGAAAGAAAAACAAGAACATGGAAGGTCCCAGTTGACCTGGAACAGTCCCAACTTAGCGACCCCTGTGATCTACGGTGTGGAAGCAGCTGGAACCCTCGCGGCATTATTAGTCATCATCGATGATATGCCCTAGAACTAGGAAGAAGAAAAACTCCAACCTGGTGCCGTCCCATCTCCATGATCTTCTCCCCGTTCGGTGCGTTGGGCACCCGTGGAGAGAAGCCATTGAGTCCTTCCAGAGCTTGATTGGCGATGGGAGGGCTTGCACCGAAAGAGTTGCTTATTAGATTGATTGCGACAAGAACGGGCTATGAAAATCCGATACTTTTATCTAGGGAGATCACTACAGGAGGGCCTAAGTCCGAGCTTATCAATATGTCCAATTAGAATAACACCTTTTGACAAAATTGCCAATTGTATCATTCCGACCAATTGTGCCTAATTTGATTTTAAATCTTCGATTTTGTTAATTTTAAACCTTTTGATAATTTGCTAATTACGTCCTCCTAAACACTTCCGATCACAAATTGAAAACATGAACGTTAGTTGTTCTAGGTGGTACAACCGATACTAATGTAAACAATTTTTATAATTTTTTTGTTATTTTTATATTATTTTTTTCATTGTGGCTAACAAGGCTATCTTGCTTGCCATGAAAGCCTCACCATAGCCGGCGAGGTCACTGGTGAGAGTGCAAAGAGCCCTTGCTAGTGGCCAATAAGGGCTTGTGGGTCTAGGGGAGGTCTTCAGCAGTCTTCCCTAGCTAAAATGAAAAATAAAATATTTATTTTTTAAAAAATTATAAAAATTATTTATGTCGGCACTCAGTCGTGTCACGTAGGACGTCCACATCGATTTCCGTTCAAAATTAGTTAGAAAGACTAAATCGATAAATTATTTAAAGTTTTATGACTAAATTAATTAAATTAAAAAACTTAGTTGGGAATTGACATAAACACAATAATTTCAAATATCTCTCTCAAATAATTTTCCCTAAACTTTTATAATACCTTGCTCACTAAGCCCCAAGCGACGTCTAGGAGTTACCCGGGCTATCCTTTAGTAGCACATGAACCATATGGCACGTGGCATCTTTCTCTACTTCCGCCGAAAGATGGATTTTGATTCGCTACTCCTACTTTCTCTCCACTATACTTCTTTTCATTTTGACTTTTTATGTCCAAAACAGCGCGATGAGAAAAACTTTCTTTCCACCTCACGTTCGTTCCACTTACTTTCGCTCCTTTTGTTTTTTCCTTTCCTCCTAAAAACGCAAAACTCCGATTCTTCTTATGAGATAGCTTTTCCTAATTACGTTATCTTAAGGTTTATTACCTCTAAAAAAAAAACAAGAGTAAATTCCGCTAATGGTCATCGAATATGGTATATTTCTCGATTAGATTACTTGAATCTCTTTTAACTAATTGAATACACTGAATGCCGACGGCACTTTAGCATTTTTTCCAGTTGTGTTTCTTTATCGAAACCTACGCGATGCCCATGGGGGGACTATAAATGGTATTGATGTGACGCCGCTTAATTAATAAACTAATCGTTATGCCATCCCAACAAAATTGATGATTACATCGAAACATAAAGTAAGTTTCAAAAAATAAAGCACGAATTGTTGGAATCCTTCGGTTCCCTCAGAAATAGTGCGGGGAGAGTCGCACGTGGTCGCTAGCCCTCGCCTGAGCTTCTCTCCGCTCGTGCCTCGACTCCCCTACTTCTCTTGTTTCTTTTATTTTGTGCGTGGTTCTTTTCTCATATTTGTTGAAATGGCACCTCTATGGCCCTACAATCAGCATTATGGGTACGCAAAAGATTACATCGATATGGATCGATTAACGAAAAAAATCGAAATCGAGAGCATTTCGTTCAAATGACGTGCTCGCTGCCAAGTGCACCATACTTTACTGATCATCTTCCCAAGATTACCCAAGTATAACGTTGACGTTGTTCCCTAGGTGCTTACGCTACGCGACATCCGCTTACCTACTCCCCCAATCTGACATCGTAAACAACGCTGAAGTTGACAATTACCTTAAGAGAGATCAGCACTCAAATGGCTGAAGCATGATGATGCCGACTTATAGAGGTCGTATGGTGGTAATTTCAATCAATTTGACAATGCCAACCTTCGGCATTTTGTCCATATACACATACACATGTATTGTCAAAGTCACGGGCATCCAATGGACAACAAACACTCCATATCCCGAGAAAAAGACATTACAATTATCATAATTTTTGTACAGTACTTATTTGAGTGCCATAATTTTTTTGATCATTTAAGTATAATAATTCATGTATCGTACTCACTTGAGTATTTTTTTTTCGATTATTTGAGTGTCATAATTTTTTAATAACGTTTACCACAAGCACTATGTCATGTCGGATTTTTAGCATTTGGATGAACATTTTTTAAAAATTTTGACACTTCAGTAATTGATTAAAAGTTATGGTATTCAAAGGAATGTCGTACAAAAATTATAATACTTATGATGTTTTTTTTTTTGATGATCTAGAAAATTCTGTACAGCTGGTAGTCGGGTTACAAACGGTAGCCGGCTAGCAAATCCTGAGGTGACGGCACCACACTTAAGACATCAAATGCCTCTATTGAGTTTCGAACTCCTCAACTTTAAGGAAGGATCAATGGAGCTCTTATCCAGCGAAGCCATCACGGCCGGTGATCTTATGATGTTTTTATCACCGTCAAATGTAAAAGTTGCAGGTGATTGTTAGGAGGGGTAGGTAGAAGGTGAATTGCCTGGCTTTAAAGATGCATGGACAGGTGATCGATGTCCGGCTTTGCTCCGTCACCAACTCGTGTACCTCTTCCTCAATAACACATGAGAGAGAGAGAGAGAGAGAGAGAGAGAGAGTCTGGCATAATGCGATTGACGGGGGCCTCCTCGGAGGCCAGGAAAGGGTGCAGTGTCCAGCAAAGCTTCGGACGCTTTTTTTTTTTGACAGCATCGGTCAGAGGGGTGTCGCGCCGAGGCTCGTCTTCCCATGCCTTCGAAACAAAGAAAATATGTGGGTCAAAAAGCCAAGGCCCTCTCTCCGCACGACATGCATGCAATGCAATGCATGCTTCCCGATCCAATCTTGTCAGCCTTAAAGAAAGGACAGCCTAAATTCAATTATTTCTCATCTCGGTCACGTTAGGATGACCGCAGGACGCACGGCGTATAGGGCAGAATCAGATCCTCCTTTAAGAACTTTCCTCCTCGTCGAGCGATGGGGGGCCACGCGGGAAAAGTCCCAACATCTTAACTTCAACCGTTGGTCAAGAAAGCGTCTTGATCCGAATTCCATCGATATATTTGGTTAGATCGCCTTTATTCAAAAATATAAGTCAATATATTATGATAAAATCAATGTATATTAATTATTCATACTCTATTGAATTTCCAATGTGAGATTTTTCTGTTTAATATACTTTTCAGATGTACATTCAAATAAATCTTCCCTTCGGGCATGAGTCTTGTATATCTTACTCCTCTTAATTCGGTTTCCCTTCCACACCATTATGTCTCAAGTAAAATCTCTATCTTGATTCGGGCAAGTTTGGCAAGGATTGCCCTAGAGACTCCTCCTTGATCTCCTTAGTCCAACCGAGTTTGATAGAAACAATTCATTAGCCACTCGATTTGGGAGTTGCATTTGAGATTCGTTCTTTGAGATAGTCACCAAACACCGAGGAGACGTTGGGAGACTGCCAAATCAACCATCGATTTTGATATGGCCACTTGTTGGAACACACAACAAAAGGTAGATACCTTATCCTAGGAAGACCATCAAGAGAGAAGACAAGGACAAGCTCATTAATATATTCAGATATATTCAGTTATACTCACCTAAACTCAAAACTTAAACTTATGAGTTTAACAAGTGGCTATTGACGTATATTTATCGCTTCGCACCAAGTGGTGGCACGCTCCATGGCTGCTCATGCACTGATAGGATCGGGGCAACGCGACCCACGCCCATCAGGCCCATGGGCCCAATGTGGCCCACCGTGCAATGGCTGCTGTTAAGTGAGCCTGTTGCCCGGCCCAACGTCCTCGTTTCCCTGTGCAAGGCCCGAGTGGCCTTTTCTCGCATTTTGGCGTCCTTTTGCAAGGCCTTTTGCTTAAAAAATTCTTGTAAAAGTAGAGATCGATGTCTCATTTCCAAGCAAGGTAAGCTCATTCCCTACTCTCTAACTTGTGATTTGTCTCTTATTTTTAAGTTATTAACTTCTTGATCTTCTGTTTGGAGGAAATCCCGATAATGTTCTTGATCCCTCTTTCAAATAAAGTTATAGACTATTATTATAATAGTAAAATCTTGATTTTTTTTTAATAAAAAAACACAGTAGTTATTCTAGTGAGTCAAATCTAACAAAATTATACTTTCGTAGATCGTTACTGTCTATCCCACGTTTAAGCCAACCCATAGGTCGTAATTTTGACGGATTTGGTCCAGTTGGACTTATTAATGCTGGGCAGCTAATGGCCACCTGATCGTGAATCAAGGTCCCGCCCATCTCACGTTTTCTCATACAGAGTTCTCAAATTATAGAGTATTTCCTCTTAAAAATACTTTTTTTTTTCAAATTTCAATAGTTAGTATTAGATATATGGCGGAAAGGACAAAAATACCCTGCCTAAACGATAAATAGGGTTCGCCTCAATGGCCACCCTTCCAATTTGGAAGGGGAAGTTGGGGGTTCAAATCCCCACATTCTCAGGGAGGCTTGGGGTGGGGACGATTTCATTTTAGGAGTGAGTTTCGACTCTCACGCCTGCAAGGAGGCAATGGCAAAAGTCTGAGAGTAAGTGTTAGAGTAGGATTAGAGTAGGACCGACAAAAAAAAAAAAAAGGGTAAATAGGGCAAATGATAACATCACTCCATTGATTGTCAATATTATTTCGTCCACCAATAAATAAATGCCACTTAGTTAATTGCGCATGCAAACTCAAAATTAGGTTTCATGCGTATTTGCCCCGTCATCAAGCATATTTTCAAGAATACAAACACATATCACGCAGAGTCATGCTAGGGTGTATAATGATGAGACATTTTCATCTAATTATGTCCTCAGTAAAGTCAAAATTGCACTCATATTTTAGAAAATTGTTTCATCTGTGGCATCTATTCTTGCAAGTAGTGGTGGTGATGGTGTTGAGTTTGTCTTGTTTAAGAAGTGGAGGTCGCGTTTCACGTTGTTGTTGGTGGCCGAGTCGGCAATGGTAACATTCAAGTACGGTGGCGGCGGTGGATTGCAGCAGCGAGTGCGGCCGATCGTCGAAGTGCTTTTTGTTTGGGGGGAGAGAGATAGGGGTCGTTGTGGGGTGGGGGGCGATGGCACTTGGGCAGCAAGGTGTATAAATTGAAGAAACGGAATGAGTATATGGATAAAATTTGGCAAGATGAGGCAATAAACCAATAAAAAAAGTTCAAGGACGATGTTGAACGTCGAGTAAAAGTTCAAAACCTACTCATAACATTGACATTTAAGTAGTAAGCTCTTCTTATGATGCATTTAGTACCTACAATAGCTATTGTTTCAAGCAAATTGATTGGATTAAGACAAGTTATGGATAGGAATTAAGGTGAAGTCAAGTCTCAGGAAATGAGAAATTTATCATCGTCGGTAGTGGAAATGCATAGCCTTGTCATCAAGGATAACAATGCATCGTGGAGTATACTGTGTATATACTTTGTGACATATGTTCTCTCCACTAAAAGATAGGTGCCAGTTGCAGAGGGGCAAATCATCCAATTAGTAGATGTCAATGCATAAAGACTAAAATTTTCAATAGTAGAGCACGAAGACAAACACAGGAACCACGACAACTCCTGGAAAAATATCCATACAAATTTCGAAGGGTTCTCTCCATTCAACTTATCCAAATTTCTAACTCGTAATGATGTTACGTACATACTCATAAGCTGCCCAACCCACGTGCCTCTCATTGAGGCTAAGCTCCACCCCACATTGGGCGGTGGATGTGAAACTTAAGATTACTCTAAGTTCATAAGTGATGAACAGTGTCAATCACAATTATCATGATCGTGATAATCCTACTTGTCCGAGTACAACTGATATTATGTACACATACATAAGTTGCCTCTCTCACGTGCCTTTCATTGAGGCTAGGCTCTACCCCCACATTGGGTGGTGGGCATGAGCCTTCAGATTACTCTGAGTTTATTGAGTGATGGACGGTGTCAATCACAATCATCATGATTGCGATAATCTTGCTTGTCTAAGCACAAATTCCCCATTCTCTAGCATGTTCTTCCCACGATAATCTTTCAAATCGTCTCTAGTTTCATCAAACCGTGGGAAGAAATAATGGGGGCAGGATTGCTTCCACTACCCCAGGTGTGCAGCACCAGCCGCAAGTTGGAGGGGGCAATGGTGGCTGTCGCCGGCCTGTCTCCCTGTGAAGAGACTCGAATGCCCCCGTCGTTCATCTCTCCAAGGGACGAAAATCGAGCGATGTGCACGTCCGGTGCAGGGCACATATGGAGTGTGAACGAAGGGTGGTACAGGATTCTCCAAGCCCCAATTGATGGAGGGATGGGGCGCGTCCCATCGCCCCTTTCCCCCACATGCTGCGAGATCCTGCCTTTGTCTTGTCCATTCCGTCACCCCCCCTCTATAAGATTGTGAGCACAATTGCGATTCACGTATCTCTCTAAGATTTCGAGAATGTGGACGTCGATTCCGTGAGATTGTTAATGGGATTGGGATTCGCAAAATGATTGAGGTCTTTGACTCAATCTCGTGACTTTCTAATAAATTTATTTTGTTTTAAATTAGGGTCGCCTATACAGGTCAAAAGTCTGAACTTAATCGGTTCATGAGACTTACAGGGTGTTTCATGATCCTTTAAATAACCGAGTCTCTATACCTGAGCCTCTGGGTGTAAAAAGAAATTATAGTCAAGTTGTAGAGAAGCAATTCTTTGCTTAAATCTCGCTGAATTTCCTAAATTTTTTGAGGAGTTGGATTTAGTTTATTATCCATTTTTTGCCCAAAGACCTTCTAGTTAGATCTTAAATCAGACTGCAACCTAAGGGTAACAAAAGAAAATCATTATATTCACATGTTATCGTGGTGATTGTCGTCACCTCTAATCTTGATCCCTTAAAAAAGTTAGTGGGAAGAGCAACATAAAAAGCAAATTGAAATTTTATAGATCAACTCGGGCCGGTAGTTGGTTGAACTTGTCACTTGTCAGTGTTCTTCACTCAAAAACGCGTTTATGCAAGAAACTGGTTGAATCGAGTTTTTTGGTTTACTAGGGGTCAAATTGAAGTGATTAACCGAGATTCAATTACAAGCAGCGTCCAGATATGACTAACAAACACATTGGGAACTAAGGTGCACGCCCTTGACAATGAGACGCACACCCTGGGCTGAAAAGGAGGGCATCCTCGACTTCAAGGAGCACGCCCTTGATCATAAGGAGTATGCACCAGACCCTTCAAAGGCATGTTCCTCACCATCAACAGCCGGCTCGTCGGCTTCTATGCGAAATCACAGAGGAGAAGCCTCCATTTGAGACGAGAGTTTTGCCCAAAGCAACCGAGAATAGAGCACACCCTCTCTTGGTTTTGCTCCCATACTAAGATTAGAAAGATCAAGTACGCATGTCGTTTAGGTTTTTTTCTCTTACTCAGCAAAGAGAAACGGATTGTGCGAGTGCTCGAAAGCTAGTGATAACTAAAGGGAGATTACATATGTGCAGAAGTCAGAAAATGCACTAATCGCTTCAGGCGAAAGGACATTCCTGGGGAACACTAGCCAAAGGCCCGTTTAGCGGACAAACATGCCATTGATCGGGCTGAACCAGGACGCTTACAGATCATGCGAGAGATAGAGATTCAATTGACCATATGATATCAGTCCAAAGCAAGCCCATGTAGGTGAAGTATCAGTGCCCTTTGAAAAGCCCGCCCTCCATGAAGCGAGTGCACAGTTGAAAAGAAGTGGGCTTCAGTTAACAGAGGCCGAGTCTGATACTGCTCCTGGACCGACGGTGCTGGTGATCTGCTTTCTTTCTTCTGGTTGTTTATACTGAGGGAAAATTTTGTCCTCTTAACAAAATGTCTATGGCAGCGAGGTTGTCTCTTCTGCTACATTGACGGAGAGTCTGATGTTTTTGTCTCAGTTTACATTAATGAAGCTCCAACGATGAATATATGAATTCGGATGTGCATGTAAGATTACGGGTGCATTTGGTTAAGCTTTTTCAAGGAGTTTCGACCTTAAAAGCCCCTTGGGGAAATGATGGGTGTTTGGCAAGTTTTCCCGAAAGGCTTTCAGCCAAATGCTAACGTTGAAAAAGCCGAAAGCCTAATGCTATTGGGCTTACAGCATTCGGCCAAATAGCCAAACTAGATTTCTTCCTCTACAATTGTCCTCACCAATTCTTTAATTTTCCAAATTTATCCTTGTTAATGTTCATCTTTTTAGAGAAAGGGTAGTCGATGAGGCTAGATCGGGTCGGCAAGGGTCGGTGCGAGGCTGACAAAGTCGTGTGACAGCCGCTCGGGTTGCACAACCTTTGGCGTCAAAATCGAGGCAACCCTCACCTGAGTTGCATGACCCCAAGCAATGAGGCTTGAGGTTGCGTGACCTTGGCTAGCTGCTTGGGTCGCACGACCCTTGTTGGGGGTTGCATGACCTTGGATGATGGCTGTTGGTGCCAGATTTGGGCTGCTAGCACCCTTAGCCCTTCACCGGAGGATTTTGACTAAAAAAAAAAAAAAAAAAAGGCCCAAAAGCCCTTTGCAAAAAAGAATAAAAATTGCCAAAGACTATTTATGACAAAGTAGCTTTGTTAAGTAATTTTTATCAAATGCAATTTGCATTTCACTAAAACTCATTTGTAAAGTTGAATCAAGTATATCATGTGGTTCTAAAATAGATGGTATTATATACCTTTTCCTACTGGCTAACCCCCTCACTAGTCAACATGATCCATTAGGCTCTTGCCCGCATAGGTGTGCACCTTCCGTGGTCAGTTTTCGGAATTCTTGACGTATGCATATATGTGTGAGATTGCAAGGGAGACAAAATAACATGTACTCCGATTCCGTTCAAGTTGAGATCAACCGTCATCTCACGGGTACTTTCAACCGGATCAAAGAAAAGAAAAGTCGCGCTGCTCCACTTTCTCATCGTTATGTCACGGGAATAAGTTTTGCTATTCTAAAAATTGTTCTAACAAGAGCAATTTTTTTTTTTCTTTTTTACTTGAGCGAGAAGGACGCTTATTCCATGGTGTTTCTGTAACCTTTTCACTGTCATTTTCTGAAAATGATTTGCACTTTTATTTGAAGGGAAGGATGACTGCAAGCCAAGTAATTAAAATCCTTACGACAAGCGAACGTGACAACTGATCCACGTCGATTGCATCTACGAAATCCAATTGAGGTAAGAGATCGAGATGGAATCTGTACTTGAGCGCGACAAATGGATTGAGTCTCTGGGAAACCTGGAAAAGAGTGAACTCAATTTCTGCCATTGGGGTTTCGCGTATTGATGTGATTTTAGTTGCGACACTTGGGGGAGAGATCGTGATGGTCTTCGAGCCAGCCTAAGAAATCATTTAACTGGTAAACCCTATTGGCACCTACTCCTGAAAATAGCCAATTGTAATTGAGGCCATATGATAATGTCCTCTATCCCTCAGAGTTGCAAGCTATGCCTGACTGTTTATCTAGACCTTCTTTCAAATTAGAGTATTCAATTTAAAAGGGCCTTTGATCGGGCTCATTCTCACATTTGCCTCAGCGTACATATTGGAGGTTTGCATGTAATTCCGATTCTACGAAAGATAAGACTGTATAAATCTCTCCTCTTTTGACGTATTGGGTTTTTGTACGCATTCTTTTTGTCGCTTAAGAATAGTCCAATGACACATTCATTTCAATTTCAAGCAAGGCGAACGCGTTCTTTTTTTTCCAATACACTACGGTAGCATTAGTGTTTTCTTCTCCGGCACTCTCCTTGTGCAAATGGTACTCTCTACATTGATGGTGTCTTATATATCATCATTTATTAATACAACGGAATCACCTCAAATTAGCAGATGATTGGGCGGTGTATGAGAATTCTTGCATGAGGCTAGACTCAATTGCGACCAAAATTAGATAACACAGAGACTACTTTTGAGATCCATAACTATTAGTAGTCGTGATTTACTTCGTTCATGATAGACTAGGCCTCTACCTCAAATGATCAATAAAACAAATTGTAATTTAATTATCATTTTAAGATTAATTCCATCCACTACATCATTCATAACATAAATCTACGTGAAATATTATTTTCGTCATATCAACAAACGTTCTAAGTATACTCCACAAAATAACTTTGATTCCTTTAATATTGAAAATATGAATTATGAATATCACTAAGAATAAGTTGGTGCATAACAAGGACCTTTTTCCATCAAATATTAAGACTTCATTCGTTTCACGGAAAATGTGACATTTCTGGAAAATATTTTTCAGGATGCCATTTCGTAAGAAAATGTAATTATTTTTTGGTCTACAGCCAAAACTTGAAAAGAAGTAGAAAATATTTTCCACCATTTGGTAAGAAATTATTTTGCTTTCATGCACTCTTTTTCAATTTTTTATTATTTTATTTTTAAATTATATTTTTAATTAATTTTTATGTTTAAAAAATCAAAAATTTAAATTATTTTATATTATATTATATTTTCTTTTCTTTGTTTTTGTCTTCCTCTTCCTCGATCGGTTGTCGGCCACACTAGCAATGGTCGGCGATCGATCAAAGGCAAGCTCAAGTTCGCTTGACGTCAACGAGCGAGCTCAAGCTCACCGCTCGCAGAGGCTCACGCTTGCCGATCTAGCAAGGCTCGAGCTCCTCGCTTGCTTGGCTTGCTACCAATCTAGCGAGTGGGATCGGTGGCCGGTGACCGGCTAAGACAGAATTAAAGAAAAAAAAAGTAAAGAAAGAAAGAAAGAAAATAAAATAAAATAAAAAGAATAAAAAAAATTCAATTTAAAAAAAAAAGGATAAAAAGGTTAATATGAGTACGAAATAAGAGAAATTGAATGAGGAAATCGTTTTCCTCTTTCTCAAAAGTAGAAAACATTTTCCTTATCTTAAAAGACTTTTTTTCCCTTCATGGAAAATATTTTTTCCAATCATTCATTTTCCGTTAATGGAATACTCAAAAATCCGAAAATGTGAAACAAACGAAGTTTAAGTCTCTACTTACCAATGAAAACGAAAAGGAGCAGAACCTTTCGGCTAAGGAATCCCACGCCATTTCTCCAAATCTCACGCCACTCCATGTCTCCAACCCCCCACAGGCGCATCCCTCACTTCACTTGCGATTCACGAGACGATCGATCCTTTTGATGGATCCGATTTTGGTTCTATAAAAAGCATTCAATGTTAACCACGTTACTGCATCCCATTCTCTCCTTCACAGTCTCATATCCATTCGAGCAAACCCCGAGACAACCGCGAAGGAAGAGGAGGAAACAATGGAGGGCGGAGAAGAAGACGTGAGGATGGGAGCGCATCGCTACGGGGAGGGCCAAGCCATCGGGACGGCCGCCCCGACCCTCAGAGAAGGCAAGGACTACGAAGAGCCGCCGCCCGCCCCACTGTTCGAGACGGCGGAGCTATCCTCGTGGTCGTTCTTCCGGGCGGGGATAGCAGAGTTCGTGGCGACCTTCCTGTTCCTCTACGTGACGGTGCTCACGGTGATGGGCGTGGAGCGATCTAGCAACAAGTGCGCGACCGTGGGTCCCCAGGGCATCGCCTGGGCCTTTGGTGGCATGATCTTCGCTCTCGTGTATTGTACTGCAGGCATTTCAGGTTTGGCACGTTCTGCTTGCCTGGTTTTCCAGTTTAAAGAAAAGTTTCTAATCACATTTCTTTAGCGATAGATAGTATTCAACAGTTGACAGTTGACGGTTAATGATGAATGGTATTGTATCGTATACAGGGGGTCACATTAATCCGGCCGTGACCTTCGGGCTGCTGCTGGCGAGGAAGCTGTCGCTGGTCAGGGCGGTGTGGTACATACTGATGCAGTGCATGGGAGCTGCGTGCGGCGCCCTGGTGGTGAAGAGCTTCCAGAAGAGCCAGTTCGAGACGCTCGGCGGTGCCGCCAACACCGTGAGCTCCGGTTACTCCAGGGGCGTCGCCCTCGGGGCGGAGATCCTCGGCACCTTCTTCCTCGTCTACACCGTCTTCTCCGCCACCGACGCCAAGCGCATCGTGCGCGACTCCCACGTCCCCGTAAGAACACAAACCTGCTCTTGAAAACAAAACTTGTGTGCCTCCATTTTATCGGCAATGCTCATCGAGATCATGTTGACATCTTGCTCTTGTGATGTGGTTTAGGTATTGGCACCGTTGCCCATTGGATTTGCAGTGTTCGTGGTGCACTTGGCCACGATTCCCATAACCGGGACTGGCATTAACCCGGCCAGGAGCTTTGGAGCAGCCCTCGTCTATGACAGGGCCCAAGCCTGGGATGACCATGTAAGCTTCTCCTTTCCATCATTTTTGAATTTTTTTATTTGACAAAAATATACATAAAAAGATTATTTCGGACTTTAGTCACTTATTAAAAAGATTAAACAAGATCAAAGTAAGTCGAGACTAAGGGTTTAGAGTGCAAATGGCGTGTAGACCGCTCAACTGATCTGTGATATTTTATTGGATGCAGTGGATATTTTGGGTGGGCCCATTCACCGGAGCGGCACTTGCGGCAATGTACCATCAGCTGGTGATCAGGGCTGTTTTTGTCAAATCCAATTTTTTCAGATCCAAGTACATCGTTTGAAATTAAAAAAAAAAGGGTGCTTTTTTTTCTTCGAAAAAATAAGGGTGGTTTTGGATGGTGTCTTAATGTATATGAATTATTGTATTCTTAACTAAGTGTATGTATGTTTGTATTGGGCGGGCGAGATGTGAGGAGTGTTGTTGCATGCCCTCCTTAAGTTCAATAAAATTCGTGGATGATTATATTGTTAAGAAAATTTGATTGTTGATAAAGATACAAGTAGTAATATATAGTTTTTTTTTTTTTTATGTTTAATGCGTGATGAAGATCACTATCCTTAAGTTATTATCTACATTCTCACTATTGTTTTTATTGGGTTTAAAGCAAATAAACATCCAAGATATACATTACATAAAAACAAGTTCAACAATACTCACTTTCTCTCCACTTTGAATGTGTTATCAAATTTATGTTAAAAAAGAGAAGAAGAAAAAGTTGTTTTGAAGAGAAAGCTACGAAGAAGAGAAAGTTGTTAAGAATAATGTGTGATATGGTCTCATTTACAAATAACTAAATAATACACCTCTCGAGAATAGGTGCTTATCATAACATTGATGGCACTATAGCCTTAACTTGATAAGGAATCCGATTTACTCACCAATCTTCCAAATTCGAGATAGAAGATTCGCAGTAATTCATTGGAGTTCCTATCTTTGCTGAAAACCACCATAAGATCCCGTAAAATACACAAGTTTTCACGTGTTGTTTTCCGATGACAGTTGATTCTCTGGGAAACGCACTCAAGCACAAAAATTTCCCGGTTTCCTTCTCTTTCTCCCTATCTCCCCCTTCATCTTTTCTTCTTCCTCCCGTATGCTCTGTTTGCCTTTTCTTGCCCCTTACGTGCTTCCTTTCAACCTCTGTTGATTACATGTTTGTAACTCATTCTACTAATTATTTTACCTGTTATCTTCCTTGAATTATTGCTATTGAAGAATGGAGATTTTTATTATTGTGGTCACTTTCATTTTACTTAATTAAAAGGAAACAAAAAAAATAGGAGCCGATGTCTAAGTAAACCCTAAAATCTACTGACAAGGTAGGTTAGGACATGCAAGGAATGTTTCAAATTCCAAAAACTAAGGAGCAAGTCTTGATAAGGTAAGTTCTGAATTTCGGGTGGAACCTAAACCAATCATGAAATCTCTCATTCCTAAGCACAAGTATCAAGTACCTTTTACTCAAGCGGCAAGTTTTTATTTCAAGCATCGAGATTTTATCGTTGTTTTAAGTATCGAGGTTTAGTCATGTTTCAAAAAATAATTTTTGATTTTCAAAACAGAAAATCATTTTCTCGAAAAAAATTTCAGTTAACTCATATTCCTAAGTATTTCAAATACCAGAATTGAAGAAAATATTCTCTGGCGAGAAATTCTTTGTAAAGCAAACGGAGCCTTTATAAAAATAATGGGGCCTAAATGTATATCCCAGAAGTTAATGGGGACACAATTGTCATTTCGCCGATCTCCAGCCTTCCTTCCTCCGCAATTTCCTTCTCGGAAGCTCAGTCGCAGTTCTCGTTCATCGCCATCGCAATCGCAGAAATTCATAATCGTCCCGGCATGGAGAACGGCGATTCCAACGCCGCCGCGCCGCCGCCGCCGCCCAATCCCGACCGCATCAAGCTCAACGTCGGCGGCAAGCTCTTCGAGACGACGGCCTCCACCCTCCGGTCCGCCGGCCCCGACTCCCTCCTCTTCGCCCTCTCCAGCCGAGCCGCTCAGGACCCCGACCCCAACCCCAGCCCCATCTTCATCGACCGCGACCCGGACGTCTTCTCCGCCATCCTCTCCCTCCTCCGCACCGACCGCCTCCCCTCCACCGCCCTCCGCTTCTCCAAGCAGGACCTCGCCGACGAGGCCGTCTACTACGGCGTCGAATCCCGCCTCCGCTCCGCCATGTCCCCGCCTCCCTCGACGGCATCGACGCCTCCGTCGTCGCCACCGTCCGCCCCGCCTCCGAGGGCCTCCCCTCCGCCCTCTCCGCCCACCCCGACGGCTCCGTCTGGATCGCCCACGGCGGCCAGATCTCCAGCTACGACTGGAACCTCGCCCACTCCGCCACCGTCCGCACGCACCTGGATGACGTCACCTCGATCCGCCGCGTCTGGCCGGAGATAGCCGCCGCGGGGTCGGAATCGGCCGCCGGCCTCCACTTCTACGACTTCTCCAGCGGTCTCCACGTCGGCGCCGCCCACTGGAACGACCCGACGGACCCGCGGATCCACAAGGCCTGGGTCACGGCCGTCGCCGACTCGCCGGGCTCGGTGTACGCCGCGTTCGAGTGCCCGCACAGGGAGAACTGCGTCCTCGAGGTCGACAAGTCCACGCTCCAGATCGCGTCCGAGCTGGGCCGGCAGCCGGGCAGCTCGACCAAGCACATGGCCCCCGGGAAGCTCGCCTGGCTGCCGGAGATGGACCTCCTCGCGGGGAGCGCCGTCACGTGCGGCGCGTTCGGGTACTCGGGCTACATCCGGCTGTGGGACCCGAGGTCCGGGAAGGTGGCGTGGGAGACGAACGAGCCCGGGTCGGGGCGGAGCAGCCGGTTCGGGGACTCGTTCGCCGACGTGGACGCCGACGCCGAGTCGTCGAGGCTCTTCAAGGTGTGCTCCAAGTCGGGGGACCTCGGGATGGCGGACCTGCGCAAGCTGGGGAACGACCCGTGGGTGTACCTGAGGGAGAAGAACCCGGGCATGGGGAGCACGGTGAGGAGCGGCGGCGGGACGAGCGTCGTGCGGTGCTACCGGGGGCAGGTGTTCGTGGGGAGGGAAGGGGATCTGGAGGTGTGGTCGAGGGCGGCGGCGGCGGCGGCGGCGGGCGGCGGAGGAGGCGGAGGGGGAGGATGAGGGGGAGGAAATGTATAGGAGGAATTATGTGAATAGAGCGGAGGCGGCGGCGGTGGCGGCGGAGGGGGAGGAGGAGGAGAGGGAGAGGGGAGTGATACGGCGGATAGACGGCGGCGGGAATCGGTTGTTCGTGAGTAGGGACGGGGTGGAGGGGGTGGAGGTGTGGGAGAGCTCTAGATTTGCTGTCGTCGTTCCGGTCTCGTGACCTCTCTTTGATTTTTTTGGCACTTGAATCTCTGCTAGTTTAGAGAACATTTTTGCAGCGGTTCCTATCTTGTATACTCGAGATCGAGACCGTGCAATGCTCGCTCGCTCGCTCGCTCGGCCTGGTTGCAACGCTTGATTCGCTCGCCCTTTGGTTGAGCTGTGTGTGTCCGATCCGATCCGGTCTGGCCTTATTTGGGCATTTCTTGGCGGTGAAGATGTGAATGAGGAATTATCTTGTATATGCAATTTGATGATTTCTCGATCTGATGGTGAATACATGTTCGCATTTTCCTCTTATTATTTATCATTTTTCAAACAAGAATTTCAGTTCTCAATCTTTCAACTTTCTTAACTAAACGAATTCTCATGTCTCAATCAACCTATTGATGTAAAATACAAAAACATGATCCCTAGTCATATCCACGGCTAAGGCTAGTTCCGGTCTATCGAACCTATTCAGTTACAACTTTGTTAAAAGTGATATTTACGACTTCCACTTTACATTGCTGATACAATTTTCAGTGGCAGTATCAACGGCAATTTCAATCGATTGTGTATGACATCCAATGTCAAATGGCCCAGCAGCAACTGTCTTAAAGATAGAAGAGCCCAGAGACAATCGTTAGTCCTCCAGTGACCGACGTTGGATTTGATTAAGGAAAAAAAAACTTAATAATCGTGACATATTTCAGAAAATAAGTATCTTTATACTCTTCATCTTCTTTTTGCCAACAAATAATGCAGAAATTAACAATCGTGCAATTCAATATCAAACGCAAGAGGACCGTGCTTGCTATATAAATTTGAGCCATCACATAACATTACACGCCACAAAAATTTCTTCCTCAAAAGATCTTTAAGAAATCATCGTCGCCTTAAAAGAATCTACACCGATGCCAATTTCAATATTTGTGGGGGAGATTTGGAAAGTCTAAATCCCCAATAGGGGATCTATTGATTTTTGTGGAAAAAAAAAACCCTAATTCCTGTGTTTTTATTATATAAAAAAGAATAGATGACGAAACAGCTCGATTTCGATCGTTTGAATTTTCCCTTTACTTTTGTTTTGGTCAAAGAATTTTCCCTTTACTTATTTTTTTGTCTAAGAATTTTCCCTTTATGCGTTATGTAATAAAACGCCACTTGCTATACACGTCAACAAAATGAGTACCACGTAGGCTGAAACTTTGGCACGTGTTTTTTTAGCTAAAATATCCTTTGAGTAGCTAAAACCCACGTGCAGTAAAGTTACATAGAATTAAATGTAATTAGATTTTTGGTATCTATCGGTGGTGTGTAACAGGAACTGTCTAAGACCGATAAGAGCGCTTGTCTAGTTTTTGATTCCATAAAAATGGACCAGTAATGAGTAATCCAGCTTCAGATTTCAAAGTGTGAACTAAGCCGATCAAATTATTCAGACTGAATAGATAATTTTTTTATACCTTTAAAATTGAAATCACACACTCACAACATTAGTGGGTTTTCTCTCTTCCCAATTAGATCTTCAACTACACACCAGCGCTCCTCTTTCGCCGTCGAGAGGAATCTGGTCCGATCTAGTTCTAGGTTCGGTTCTGCATGGATTTAATTTCAGGAATCACCTCATATATTGAGTCGAACTTTGTAGGTCTATTATTATATTATAATATTATAAGTGCAAAATTTCCTCTCTTTTTTTTTGGCTTTTTTACGTAGGCAAAGGCACTCGCTCCCCTGGTGTCGGAACATATTCTGCGACCCCGTGCCCGCCGCCGCCAGTTCCGCCGCCGCCGCCCCCGGCCCAGAAACAGCAAATCATCCACTCGTCTCCGCCGTTCTGCAACCCCCCGAGTGCTCCGTCGAAAGCGTCCTTCTCTCTCTCTCTCTCGCCTTCAACGCCTTCCGTCGCTTGATTGAGGTATTGCTTCTCCGTCACTCTGCAATTTCGCTCTTTCTCTTTCGATTTTGTCCTTGTATCTGCTTTCTCGCTCCGAAGCTGCGTGCTTTCATTAGCCTCTTCTGCCAAGTTACCTTAGCTTGCGCGTGGTTCGTGATGTTCTGTTTGACGCGATTTGCTCCATAACCTCGAAATGCCCTCCACCTGTTCGATGTAATAAGCCAATGTCGGCCTTGTCCTTGTTGAAGAAAATGGTCTTTCGAGGCGTCTAGAAGTCCTTGAATTGGATAGCTATGGAGTATCTGTTTATTTCGATATAAAAAGTTTAAAGCTCGGCCTTTAGCTAAGAAAGGCGATACATGGTTAGACTTTGTTCTGTGGAGATGCCGGTGCCACTCACTTTCAGCTCGGAACAGATGGTTATGGATGCTCCTTTTAGTGATACCCTGCAATGAAAAGCTGATGTGGACTATCGAAAGCCTTAGATTGTGATGAGCTGACCGAGGTGTTGGGACTTTTGTTAGTTGTTGAAGGAAAGGGGATGACTTGCTCAAAGCATCTGATTCTGGACAAGCGTGCTTTATGTCCTTGACTGTTACAAGAATTGTGTTGAAACGTCATTTTAACTAGTTTTGGTAATTAGAATTTCCTCTCAATATTTCATAGCATAATGGGGTGCCTTCGACATCATGCATTCTGAAATACGGGTTTGCTGAGAAAATTGCTGTATGCATAATCTTTGACATTTATGGTGATGTTATGCTATGTGGTTACATAATCATCTACTCATGTTGGTGGTCAATGTATGCAAGCTATTTTAGTATGTTCCAAGTCAAAGTTGAACCACCTTTCATGAATAACTTTTGATTGAAGCAACGGCCGCTGAACCAACTTTTATTGGCCAATAGCCTTAGGCCGTATTCCTTTTCTTGATGAGGTTTCATGTTGTTTGAATCTCGTGGCTCTTCAGTTTGACGATGATGACTTTGGAATGTCATTATGAGTAACTGGCAGTAAAATCGAGAGATTTGTTGTTAAATTGATGTAGAAAACCCTGAAGTTTATTCCTCATGAAGCTGCTTTGTCAAAATTTAGTTTCTGTACTTGATATCACTCCTTTGTCCAATTTATTGATGTTGTTTTCATTCTTTGAATATGGTGCATTGTGGGGTTCTCTTACAGGAGCATTATAAGACATGGGCAAAGCTTCAAGGGACAAAAGGGTAAGTCAACATTTTGCAGGATATCCGTTTGATGGGATTATCCTATTCCATCCATATTGAACTCAGAGTAAATTTCTTTGTAGGATATCTACTATCGGAAAGCAAAAGAAGAAGGTTGGCGCGCTCGAAGTGCTTTTAAACTTCTTCAAATAGACGAGGAGTTCAATATATTTGAGGGTAGGGGCCTCTCTCTCTCTCTCTCTCTCTCTCTCTCTCGCACATGCAGACACACAGATATAGTGAGGATGGGATGGGGAGTGGATACAAGAGATCAAGGTAGTCAAGGTCACTTGCTTGACTAAGATTGATAGGGGGTTCGATAATATGTATCAGAAGATCGAATCTTCAAATCCTAAGACTTTAGAAACTCTGTGAAGTATCCTTAAAAAATGTTATTAGAACAATAAACTTGTCCCTGGACATGTTATGTACATAATAAAATGATTTTTGATGTGTACTCCGGTATGATGAATAAATTGATTACCCATGTTATATTGGAAGTCGAACATTAAAGATGAAGGAAATTTATGACACAAGGAAACTTAAAATTCCAAACCTAGGAAAAATTAAAGACATAGGAAATTTAAAACACATGTAAACTTACAAATTGAACCGGCAGCCTTGCAATTCAAACCGCATTTACTCTGCAAAGTCTAGAATTTCTTTGGCTTCTTCCTCCTCATTGAATCCACTGCGTCACATTTTGCTTCTTGGCTGTGCTGAAATCTATTCCTCGTGCTTGCATAACTAATGAATGGGCTTGGTTAATTAGTGAGGCTTGAGTGGGGCTTGTGAGTTGATTGTCTTCAGTGAAACTTCCAAACTTTGATGCTTCTGCATCACTATGAAAGAAAGTTTGGCTTTGAGTCGGGAGGTAGCAAAGTTGGCCCACTGTGCAAGTGAGCTTGATTTTCTCCCTGTGCTAGTTGAGGATGCCAACTCAAGATAATATAACAATTTATAACAAGTGTGTTGTCACGAGCCAACTCATTTTTTAGCGAATTCATTGAGTCAACTTGCGTGTTTACTCTGACCTCACCTAAATGACGATTTTTAGAATGATCTAATGAGGTCTATAGGTTTTGACATGTTGGAAGATATCACATTTCATTGAAAAATTGCGTAGCTTGAAGCCATCTATTTTCTCAATGCTAGACAGGAAAGTCAATGTTTGATAGTCTCAAATGTGGTTTGGTAAAAGCATGAGGTCTCTATTGTTCATGCCATGCTTGATGGCAAAGGTTTATTGAGCATTACAATAATCGCAACTACTTATTCATGTTCTTCTGCAGTAGATGCATGCTTGATAGGGGGAGTGTATCATATTGAATGAGTTCTTTCATTTGTGGGGGTGACAAGCCAAAAGAGATGTATCTCTTATTAGCCATCCAAATTTTGAGAAACAGGGTACTTTATTTGCTAAAAAGCATATGCAGTGGAGGAAATGTAATCATCATATTGGATATACTGAGACCTTTCTTGTGTTTATTTTGGTTTTTGCAGGGGTGAAACGCGTGGTAGATTTATGTGCTGCCCCTGGGAGTTGGAGTCAGGTATACTATTCGGTGATAGAGGATGTTGATTACTGATGCCTAGTGAAAAATTGAATATTATTCCAGCAGTGCTCTTATAAGGACTTTACATTCTACTACAAATGTTAAAGCAAGTAATTTATGACTTGTTTCAACTGCTTTACGGAAGAAAATTTAGTCACGTCAACTTTTTGTATGTAATGAATCATCCTGATTGTTGCATAGGTACAGACATAGATGGCCTGGCAATCTCTAATGAAACCAAGAATGATATTTTATTTAATCAATGGTCAAATCTTCAAGTTTCAACAGCACAAAATACTCGTAAAATGGTTTTGGAAAGACCATTCTGTAATTGAGTCGATTCTCTGATTTTCGTTTACACTGAAAGAGGACTTATTGAAATAAATTCCGAAACATGCTAAGAACCTTAATTTACTGAAGAGTGGGAATATTATTAGACTAAAAGAAGTTATGATATTTGACGGTTAATAGGAGAACAATCCAGTCATTCATTAACTATTTAGATGTAAGCAAATGTCAATTTGTTCATTTTCTGCATATCTAATATTTGGAATGAGCATAACAGAAGAAAACAGGAATCACTTATTTAGGAGGTATCTCTTCTTGTCACTAAATGCACATTTCTGCATTGTGATCAATTGGATGATTTTAGCACCTGAACATGAAAACATTATCCATTCAACACCATGTAGATTTTAGCGTATATAAAAGCACAAGGTTTATCAATGATCATGCATTAAGTGATCTAGGACTGCGATCCTTCTTTTCAGAAGCTCTTTCTTCTTTTCTCTTTTTGCGGCATTAGATATCACAGCTTCCTTCTTACTTGAAAGACTGGCTAAAACTGGTTATGTTCATAGTATTATAATTATATTTTAAGTTTTCTCAGCTAATTATTATCAGAAATGCATTGCGGGTATTGACAAACACTGGACATGGGTGTGTTTCTTTCGAAGTGTATTTTTCTTCGTAAAGTATATTCTTCTAAGAACCGCAGTCTGGTGAGATCCTCGGGAAATTGTTTGCCTTGCCTGTCTTACTTAAGTCTCATGTACGCTGGAATTGATTGATCCATGTGCAAATTTCTTTGTTTTTTGTATAACGTTGTCATTAACATCTTTTCCTCTATAGCTTCTCCTTTGGGCTTGTTGCCATGTGTGGAATTGTGCTGGTTAAAATAGATTAAAGTTAGCTTATGCTGCGTGCTTTCCATGTGCAGGTTTTAAGTCGTAAGTTGTATCTTCCTGCAAAGCTTTCGCCTGATGCTAGGTATAAAATTCTTCATTGATCATGTAAATGTTGATTCTATATGCTACTATGACTTCTCTTTTTGTAAAAATTGCTATTAAGGTGATGCTAAGGCTTGGCTTTTTCTTTAATTGATTAAAACCATCTTCAGACTATGAGAGCATCATCAATTTGCCATATCACTGGAGGAATTAGTTGACTTTTTTTTTTTTTTTCCTTGTTATTTAGACGTGATGAGAATTTCAAATGCTTCTTCCAAAGTTTGAAAGGCCAGACTTCCGCATTTGATATATCATGTGAGAACATTTTCAAGAGTTGATAACGCTGGGTCACACCTTTGTTATATGTTCTACGCATCACACTATACTTGGCATGGGAATGATGTGAAGTGTACAAAACCAATCATATACTATATTGAGATAGGCATCCCAATTGAGCAAGTTTCAAATCCAAAAAAGGAAAGTTGAGGCTTTCTAAAGATTCAAAGCATTTGTTGAAAATGAACATCAAGAGTTTTTGTGAGCTGGGATGCTGGGCCGTATGTCTCTAAACATTTTTCAAAATTATCTTTCAGGCAATAACATCAAATTGTTGGTGCTGTAGTTGGCAACTTCCTTCATGCCCGCCTGTCTCTCTTTATCTATCTGTTTGCTTTTATCATGTCTTTTCAGATACTTCCTTTCGGGTTCTTACTTGATCATCATGGAAGTCAGATTTTTTTATTATTTTATTATTTTTTATTTTCTGGTAAATGACTTGCCCATTGTGGAGCCCAGAGATAATTATTCTACGATTCTTTTATATGAATGCCTGGGAGATGCTTTACGTCTGTTGAGTCTTTAGTTCACTATATATCATTTCATCTCGAAAGGGGAATCAGACTAGAGCACAGTGGCTGGAAATTTTATGAGTTGTGGATGATCGATTGTATAACTTGGCTGTTGTTGTATTCATACCTGACAAGCTCTCGGGTGTCTATTTAAATGAGCCTTTGGCGAACCAACCATGCTTCTTTATTTTACTTTTCCCCAAATTTGTAGTAGATTATCCTTAGTAATTCAGGTATGGTGCCCTCAGAATGTTGTGGTTTAAAGACAATAAAATTGAGTTTGGCGGTTCCATTTTGTCTGCTTAACAAATGTTCAATTTATTTTGATATTTCTAGGCAGATATTTAGGTGACAGAATCAATTCTGGAAGTGTGCGCTAGTATTAGTTAACTTCCTGTCATGCTTATTTATTGGTTACAAATCATACAAAGAGTTTGGACACCATATTGAAAAGGGCAATGGGGAATAAAGAGTTTAAACATTTACTCCTAGTATGGATCTTGTCATATCCCTGTAGAATAAATTGTAGTGGGCCTTAATCTGAGCTGCTTCCATGGCATTTAACCATGAATCACTTCCTAAAAGCTTGATGTTTCTCTTCAAAGCACTGGATACTGTCTAAATCCATGTTCAGCGGATGCTTCAATTCACTCTATAGCATTCTAAATCTGGTTTGTGACTTGGAGGAGTATATCGTGGTAAACAATGCAAATCAGTTGAGATACTGAAAGTGTACATTGAACCATGTTTCTGCACTAGATATGGGTCATGAAGTCCATGTAACAGCCTTTGAAGGATCAAATGTGTTTTCCAATTGACATACTTTCTATTGTGTGAAACTTCGTAATATATTTTGAACATGGGCTTCTGAAAAACATGCATACTGGACATCAGAGCACCGAGTCCTTTTCACCTGCTTTGGACAAACTTTTTCCATAGCCATATTTAGAATTAGGACTTTGACATTATTGCTTCTTAGAGATGTTGGTATTACATCTTGATGTTTGTGTTTTTGCTGAGACTTCTGTTTAGACCATTGCTCTTTGTCCTAATTTGCAGGGAAGGTGATCTTCCTCTTATAGTCGCAATTGATCTACAGCCTATGGCTCCAATTGAAGGAGTCATCCAAGTACAGGGTGATATAACAAATGCCCGAACAGCTGAAGTGGTAAGTTTCTTTGGCTTGTGACGTGACACTTAAAGATGGACAATGACGTATAACTGGCAATGGGAAATGAGATGATACAAGGTGACGAATCTTGAAAAGAGAAAAAAGAGGGAATAAAGCCTTACTCATGCTTGGTAGGAACAAGATTGACTTTCTATTTCCCTTTCAAAGTTTTGAGAGCATGAATTTTTTGTAGAAGTAATGCAAGGGGGAAAGTGTAGCTTATGTGGTAAACACTTGCTGTAATACAATGCTTATTTAAATAGAAGAAGATTATGTTTGAATATGCAAAATAACTTTATTTGAGAGGGTATGAAATATGAACTGAAGCCATTCCAGATTTTCTGGGTGCATTTTATTGACGTAGATATGATGTGTATCCAGACATGTCGATGTAAGAGACATTACAAAATACTTGCAATTTCCTAATTGCTTTTTGGATGAATAAATGTTTTAGCCCAATGTAAATTGTTACAGGTGCAGTAGGCCTGGTTTTAGTATAGTATTCTGGATTTTCAAGTGATGTTCCTCTTTGTATTTTTGGAGGGTTGTGTATGTAAATAATTTATTCAACAAAATCCTACCAAGAATTACGCAAGGTTACTTAATGTTTTACCACCGCCCTCAGAGGCGTAGCTGGCTCGGGCTCTTTCCCCCTCCCGAAGGGGAGAAGTTCGAATCCCAGAGGCGTCGTTAAGGATTCTTACCTAGAGTATTGTGGTAGTGGGTCTTGCAGTCACTCCCCCAGGGTTTGCTCGCTGGCTGTCGGCTTACGGGGTTCCCTGGGTTACCAAAAAAAAAAAAAACAATTATGCAAGGCTATGGATGTAGCTTCATGATTCAAAAACTTTCAATTTACATTATGCAAGCAGAGCTATTTTATTATTTACTTTTCAGGATGTTATGTAAGACCTTTGTGTTCTTGCGGTCCACGGCTTCATATATATTTAATTCACAAGATTACTTATTTTTCCTCTCTCTCTCTCTCTCTCTCTCTCGGGCTAGGTAATCAGACATTTTGACGGTTGCAAAGCTGAGTTGGTGGTCTGCGACGGTGCTCCTGATGGTGAGTGTATTATTTTGGGCCACCTGCTAGTTCATGCCCTTATGTCTGCTCTTTTTGGTGAAATGTTCGCTAAGGCTATTCTAACTTCTGGAACTTGCAGTCACCGGTCTTCATGACATGGATGAGTTTGTTCAGTCTCAACTGATTTTGGCAGTAAGTTTTGTTGTTACTTCTAAGGATAAACTATAATCTATGACTTGGAATCTTTCATATTTTGGGGTCATTTCCTTCAGCAGGAATACTAAGAGCCCAATCAGGGTGTTTTAGACTTTTAACTGTGGCTTTTTCACTTCGACTGCATTTTTTACACTTTGAGTATAGCTTTACTTTTTAGTGAACTATTGTGTTTGGACGTTGCAACTTTTGAAACTATAATATCTGCGCCTTTAACTTAAAGAAGTTAGTATAAGTGAAGATAGGCTTCTGGCTTCTACTTTTGGACTTACGGGTTTTTGACAAGCTTTAGATGCCAAATAGCAAGTTCAATCCAGGGAGAAAAGTTACAAACAGAAGTGAGCAGCAGAAATCCTCCTATACAAGCTCCTTTTATCCAATGAGACTGATTTCACTCAGTTGTATAGGGTTTTCTTTGAGTTCTTGTCCCAGTATTATGGCATTATTTAATTGAGCTAACTTGCCCCTTGGTTAAAACTTTACATAAGTAATTAGGTAACTCAACTATCGGGTTTAACTTGTCCACTTAGCTGTTTTCCTTCTTGTTTCCATATTACCTGTAAAGAGAGAGTGAGAATCAGGGAAAATAGAGTACTAAAAATGAAGTTATAGAGAAAGCTAACCTGGAAAAATGAGGGAGTCCTGCTTAATAGTACCTTATAGTTCCAGTAGCCACTGAAACCAAGAATAGTCAATTTGCTATGTCAATAAAATCAATCTAGTTTAAGATTCTTACCTGTTAACTATTGCAAGTATAACCTTGTTTATTAGCCATGAACGACCCTGGTAGAAAGACCTCCCATCCTCTCTACTCACCTGTTGCATCCTGCAGGGACTAACCATTGTTACTCATGTACTAAAAGAAGGTGGAAAGTTTATTGCAAAAATATTTCGTGGGAAAGACACGAGTCTTCTTTATTGCCAGGTAAGTTATCTGTTTGCTCTTGTGAGAGTTGCACTTACAGTAGCTGGTAGTCATAGAGAATTTACATGACATTGGAATAGTTTTGTGCTTTGTATAAGTGTCCAGTATGTTATATATCGTATAAAGTAAATACTGATGGGCAGTGATTTTAGAAAGTTATTAGTTTTCATTCCAAGAATTGTCATGGGGAGTTGGCCAATCCTTGATTTTCTTCTTTTCCAATTGTGATGTTGCCAATGCACAATATATTATTCATTGTTCACAAGCGTGTCATTAAAATTATCTTGTGTTGAGAACATTTACCATGGTGTTGATGTGTGGTTTTTGAACTATTACATCGTCATTCCATACCTTCTTCATTTGCTTGTTGCAGCTGAAGTTATTCTTCCCTATTGTGACATTTGCAAAGCCAAAAAGTAGTCGCAATTCCAGCATAGGTATGAGTTCTGTCTTCTCTAAATTTCAAATGCTGGTCAGTCACTAACTCATTTATCTTAGCAATCATGTTTATTCTGTGTATTTTGTTATGTGTAAAAGATGGGATGTAACTATACATCTAGATGGTGAGTTAACTACATGTCGAATTGCTAGGTCATTTGCCTAACAGCTGGCCCACTTATATTTTAGAATACTTTTTGTATTGTGTTTCGACCCTGTTTCGAAAATCTTTTGCATTGTTAAGCAAATTCATAATGGTAACTATCTAAAAAAAATTTATGCTTAGAACCATGCCATTTTAATTGCACTCTCTAGAAGCTCATGCACGAAGTATTTATCTTCTCTTTCTATTTGCTTTTCATTTTCTATGCAATTTTTGCCATTCCATTTAAGAACACTTGATGACATCATCATCAATGAGTGTTTGAAGAATTCACTGCTGTAGGGATAAAAACAGAGAAGACGGTAAAGCAGACCTCGTGGTACATGACCACGTTAGTTGTTCTGGACACTGGGTAATATGTGTTGAAATGGGTTGTTTAAAACATCCAGTGAACCTCAGCTATTGCTCTGAACGGGCATCTTCGGGTTCTTGTTAGAGTGGACCCTCTTCTAAGGAAGTGAAGAAAAAAGCTTGTCCAATCTTAGTTTTCCTGAGTGGGTCTGAATTGCTCTAGATTGGCATCTTCGAGTTCTTGTTACAGTAGACCCTCGTCTAAGGAAGTAAAGAAAAAGGCTTGTCCAATTGTAGTTTTCCTGAGTGGGTCTGATTCATTTTCTCTGGAGCATCCTATCAGTAATCCGGGTAGCATCCACCAAGAAGGTTAATCCTTGGATGTTTTAAGTTCTCATGTTGACGGGTCTGTATCTAGAGGTCTCAAGGCTGCATGGGGTTTACCAGATTTAGATTTTCTTCCTGATCAGGAAATGTCTACGTGTGTGAAAAATTACATGAGGGATTGGACGGGTGAGGGAGGGAGGGACGGAGGGAGGTGATCTGTTTGATTTCATGCAGCCTCACGTAAGAAAATCTATCAAGGGGAGAAATGGTATAGAGCTGGTCTTTGATGTATGCGTTACTTTGATCTTGTTCGACAAAAATGTTAGTGATTTTTCTTTTCATTAGTTCCTATACAATGATAAAAACTTACGCCAATCTTTTTAATTCTACAGAGGCATTTGCTGTTTGTGAAAACTATTCTCCCCCTGAAGGATTTAATCCTAAGGATTTGCATCGCCTACTAGAAAAGATCGGGAGTCCATCTGGAGTTGATGACCTAGGTAACTATGACATTCCTGTGCTTTTTTTTCTTTCCTTCATCTTCTTCTTCAATTGATTGCCTACCAATGTTAAATGACTTTTTCAAGAAATATATTGTTTTGTAATTTTCATGAAATCTTTAGATGCAGCTTGAATATGTGATTGAGTCCTTTAAGTTGCAAACTCCGCATTGTAATCGGAGTATTATGAAGTAAAATTTGCTGAAAAGAGAATATTCTGGTCAGCTGTTTCCTCTTCTTGGATTACTATCAATGCAACTTGCTCTGGAATATAAAAAGAGAAGGAGGTTATAAAGTTTTATCAGAGTTGAAGCTCCCAATATTAGCGGCTATTTGTCAAGTGCCTGATTTTCATGAATGATATTTAATCATTTGTGGGTATAATGTTTTATCAAATTGAAGTTTCCAAAATTAGCGGCTTTTCATTGAGTGCCTGATTTTGTTAAATGATGTTTAGTCATTTGTGGCAATGCGGTAAATATTCAATTGTGTGGTGCGTGACAGATTGCAGTAGTGGATGGTTGGAGGGACCGAACAAGGTGTACATTCCGTTTCTAGCCTGCGGTGACCTCAGTGGCTATGACTCCGACCGGTCATACCCGCTCCCTAAAGCGCCCGATGGGACTTACAAGAGCCTCGATCCCGTGCAACCCCCAATCGCCCCGCCTTACAAGAGAGCTCTGGAGTTGAAGAAAGCCTCTTGTCATGGAGTGCGGGAGCTCGAAAAGCTATCCTTGGATTCCTGATTCTTGCCATTGAATGTTACTTTAATTTCACAGAGACCAAGAAATTAATGTGTACGTCTGTCGTCAACAAGCTATTGAATGATAGACCCGAGAGCTGTGTACATTTAAGCCCCTTTTCTCACACGAGCAATCTCTCCGATGTTTGCTGTGTAGAACACGCAAGGACAGTGCCCCTCCTTTTATTTTCTGTGTGCGATAGGCTAGGAGTGGCCAAGAACTTGTCCGGGTAACCATTTAAGCGCAGTCAAAAAGATTGGGAGAAAGCTGTCGCCAAGAGAGACACTGGTCACGCTTTAGAATTGTGGGTGGTCCTTACAATACTTTTTCTTTGAATATATGTCCGGAAAAGGAACGATCCTAATGGCTAAATGGGCCAATCGAAAAAGAATCAATATTTCTTACCCTTGTTTTGACTTCTATCGGAGGTGGCTTATCTCTACGCTGCCAGAATCATATGCACGAATTCGACATATTTTGAAAGAGAGACCTGAGATATCAAAATCCGCCTCGGCGAGCTCATGATCCGGAGGCACTTTATTACATGAATTTGACGTACTTGGCTTGAATTTTCTCGCACGCTTTGCATCATTTACAATGAAGACATCAGACGCTCTACATAGACTGCATTTAGCGAACATCGAAGATGAATGATATGGTCACGGTTCAAACCAAGAAAGTTTTTGTTGGAATGGCAGGTGCGATTGAAACTGTTTCGATCCTGGAAGATCGTACCAAACCTTGTGGTTGTTGGAATCAACAGGGACTTTGTCCGAGAAATGGTTTTGCAGAGGGGACAGTGGCTGCCATAGTACAATCCAAATTCACATGGAAAAAGAGCACTCATACCGTACTTGCTGCATCACTTCCATTTGATTTACCTTAACAAAGTGTCTACGAGCTGAGCAAACACATGATTTACGCGGTTTGACGACAGTCGGATTGCACCTAAAGCATATACCCGTATTTTTCTAATCTGAACAACGATTCTCGAAGATCACCCAACACAATTCTCGCGCTTCCTTTACATAGTTTGCATGATCACATGCCTCAGCAAAAAAGCAGATAGCGACTGAAATAAAGGTGGGGGCGTTAACAAGCGCTCGAAACTGAACTCGATCTCTGCAGCGAGCACGAGGAATTCAAGAACTTGATGCAATCCTCGATAGCTTCAGCTCTGTGGGATTCCGACTGGTCCGCCAAGGACCGCGACCTCATGAGCTGAGGCGCCGACGACGACACCTTACGTGAAGACCTACTGCTCGACACGCATCTCAGGACTTTGGTCGCCTTATCTCCGAGGCGCCGGAGAAACTCCGACGGCGAGAACTGCAACTCCTTGGCGAGCCGGAATGACCATGTGGCGGCGACCCTCTTTCTGCTTCTTTCATCTTTGGCGCTTCCACCGTATTCGAGAAAGATCGTGGGCTTCTCGTCCATGTCCGGACTGAAACTTACCCTCTTGCTTGCTTTTCTAGACATTTAGGGGCACTAAGGAGAAAATTCGCTCGACAGAAAGTCTTTGCCTGACTTGTGTTTGTGTGTGCCACAGAGAGAGAGAGAGAGAGAGAGAGGGTCTTGTTGTTTTACGAGAGGGGAGCTGAAATGAAATTGAGATATGAAGGAGCAACTACGACAGTGGCCGGATTGTGCTGAATTTATATTGCTGTGCTGATATGAAATCACGTATGGGCAAGAAAGAAGGAAAAAGATAAAGGGGCACAAGCTAACAAAAAGCAGAAATTAATGAAACTTCTTCTTGAAATGATTGAAATCCGTTGATGTTTCTGAAAAGCCTATGCCCATGCACAAGGAGTTTTTGACTTGACCGAGCAATTACTCTACCTCCTGCGGTCTCTGTCATGTTTATATACATTATTTGTTAGGTGGGTAATGATAAAGACTAAATGATAGTATAGTATTCTCATAGTATGCGAAACAGGACATCGCATATTTTGACCGGGAAACTTCAGTTCACATTCGTGGCCGTATTTAACGCTTAAATTGGAAGAAAATGTTGTGGGAAGTGCATGTTTTAGTCTTGGGAATATCATATGTTATCCCCAGATGCTGGCCTTTCTTCATCTTCTTCTTCTTCTTCTTTTTTTAAGGTTCTTGGGTGAAGGTCTATTTGAATGATAAACCCAACCGAACCGATCCGAGGACAGCCAATAATTACAAAATAATAGTGAGGGTAAATGACTCAAATGATTCTCAAATTTTGATCCAACTACAGTGTCGTCTCTAATCTTTTAATTTATTCGACGTAATCCCTGAATTATAGGTAAATGTTTAATTTAGTCTCTAAATAATATGAAATATTGTCTTTTCATTAATTTAAATTAGTGGAATATGTTGATGTGGCTTTCAATATGTTAAATGAGAGCAGTGGACCCAAAAGAAAAAAGCTACACATAAATTATTCACGTAAGATATCCATCTAAAATTATGATATAATAATTTGTGTTATCAAACAATAATGGAAATACTAACGCCCTAATTTTTTTCCTTTTCTAAAGGAGATGGATAAAAAGATGGAAATATTGACTCACCAATCCATGTCATCAATTAAAGTTTCATTTGCTGTTTAAAATGGCTATATTGAACATTTATTGATAGTTAAAGGATCGCATGAACAAAATAATAGTCTAGGCACCGCATTGTACATTAGCCAAAATTTAAGGTTTATTTGTGTCATTTTCCCTAATAATAATAAGAAGAAGGAGGACGAGGAGGAATAGAAAGACAACCGTTACAAACTTTCACTCCCATAGGGTAAGATAGTTCATCGGTTCTTGGAAAAATTTCAGCACAAAACCCACAAGAATTCTCTAAACAGACAGACATTTGCCGGTTACGAATGATGCGCAGATTCCATTCTTAAAAGCAAGGTCAATGAGTGGTGAAACGAAAAGGACTCGACTGACCTAATATAATTAAGCTAAGCATGCACCATGCCACTCATCCGCAATTGGGTCTCTCGCTATGTGGGTTAGACAAATCGTGGAGTAGGTATGAACAAGGACGGTTAAGTATAGTAGGGAGAAAACCATATCCGAATAAAGAAGCTCTGGGCAGGGTTTGGTCAAAAGGAAGAGGAAGGTTGAGTAAAATGAGGAGCTAGAGAGAGAGAGAGAGAGAGAGAGGGACAAGAAGTTGCTGTCGTTGAGTGCTGCTTTTGAGGTGATGTGTGGCAAGTGTGGACCGAACTCTTTTTCTGCTTTTAGTTGGCCGTCTTGATTCTGTTGCAGGAATCTGTCTTAACCAGGACGACCCAATCTCGGTTGTGTCTCTTTCCGTGCTTGTTTCGTTTCGTGGAGAGACAGAGAGACAGAGAGACAGGCAGAGAGGGAAGTGGCGTGGATGCCAGGGAAACACAGACTTTTTTGCTTCGTGTTTACTGCTGGGTTTTTTTGTCAGACTCGGAAACAGTGTTGGAAGAAATGTTTTTGATAGGATATGAGCATCGGCCTCGCGAAGCGGGTGAGGCCGCAGCTCGCGTTTGGTAGTGCCAATCCGTGTAAATTTGGCATTCTCCGACAAGAGAATTTCATTTTGTCTGAATTACACCCATTGACACCCAAAAGATTCTTAGTTATTGATGTAAAAACACTATCGATAACTTGAAGAGCATCACAATTCGCCAAGGCAATCATCATCGGTGAATAGTCGGCACAAAGACATATCTTCTAAGTGGTTATGCTTATTGTCAATATTTTATTTTGTAACTTTTCGTGGATAAGTATTGTTATAATTTCTTGTGACTGCAAATATGATTAGAAAGTTATATGTTCTAAAGATAGGATTATGAAATCATCTTTTAAATTCAATGACCACTTGTGACTGTTGATTATGGATTATAAATAGTCATGTTGTACTCTTCATAAAAGATCTCCAATCAATTATGATACTCAACGTCTTTTGCAAATTTATATTTATCTCTACTTTTTCGCAATTTAAATGGCTAGCCATGATTCATTCCAATTTTCCTACTTTTAAATTTCCTATCATCCAAAATCAACAAAATACCCTTCATATCTTTTGTCGATTCACCTGACAATCCATTCATATTCTTGAAATGATATATCATCGACACTTTTAATTAATTCTAGTTCTTTGTTATGCATTCAACTTCGTATCTAAATTGCCACGACCCTGATTCAAATAAAAATCGAAGATCGACTTATTGCCATGATTCAAATAAAATCAAAGATCGACCTTCGATGAAAGGTATTTTAACATGCATAATCATTTTGGCGAAACATTTTTTTGGCAAACTTGATAGGACATATTTTGTTGATTCAATGAGATTACGATGGCAAAAACCAAAAATCAACAAGAGTCCAATAATGTTGTTGTGTCGCTGGCAACAACGCCTCATTACCACAAACTAGTAATGAGATAACCACGCATTTTATAACTTCAGCTGCTAGGAAAGTGGCAGAAGATAATTGACACAAGAAAGTTTCGATGTATTACACCGAAGAGCACTTAAAGGATGTTACTCCAAATTCTTACATGGTATCGACCATGAGAATAATGCTCGAAGAGCAGCAACATGATATTGTCAACTACATTATGGGTCATATATCTGATATGATCAAGCCAATCATCATAAATGCTATGAATGATGCCTTATCAAGACCAAGATAGTTCAACCAACTACTACAAACAAATCAAGTGGTAACGAGGTATGTTCCTAATCCCTCTCCATTTTTTAGAATAATGTTGGTCAAAATAACCAAATCATTAACAATAATTTAACAAATCAAATTGGTTGATAGGTAGGTCAATTGCCAAAGGCTAGTGGCTCCATCAGTATCACCCAATGCAAATATTCTTGTTAAGCCTAACATGCTGATTAACAAAGATAATCCGGCAAGACTAGCATCACCTCCGGCAAGATAGCATCACCGCCAAATGCCTTCTATGCATACTGTATGTTTTGCCTAGTCAGCCACTTACACGGCATTCTATGCCACATGTTAGATTGTGCATGGGCCACATCACGCTGACATGGTTGTCCTCTAATTGGCACACCACTATCCAATGTGGCAACCCAGTCATATTGCCATGTAGCGACACATGTGAATTTTTTCAAACCCGACGATGACATGGAGCTCCCTACAGATTTCTCATTTAAACTACATAATTTACAAAATATTTACAGATGTTCAAAAAGTACAATAATACATGGTTAGAAAGCTTGTTTCTTTGACTTGTCTGATGCTATAAAATTCATTGCATTAAGGTTCGGAAAGAGATAGGTCTCGAAAAATGTTGGTGTTTTCAAGTTCGAGCATGATTTTCTCGCAAACCGAACTAACTCCAAACTTCCGAAATCATTCAAGGATATATCGACCACAACATACATGAATATCTTACAAAATTCAGACCATTTCCAAAACATACCGATTTTTTATCCTTCGATGTGTTAATCATGGAATGCATGCTCAAAACACACTTTGATATAGCATTTTGTGGATACAAACAAAGCACGAGAGACAATCAGGTATTCTAATAGCAATAATGGGTTTGGTGGAATGTACCTCGCTTCCCGAAAAATTGAGTTACTCCATATAATATTTCTGTATGTAGGGGCTTTTATACTTTTTTTTTTTTTGTTTTGGTCGATGGGCTTTTATACTGAATTGGGTAGTCTTAGGCTTTTTTAACCCCAAAAAACTAGCTCAAAAAGTAAGTTTTTCCCTTGCACTTATAAACTGACTGCTGATGTCTTTCATGACCGATGTGAAATAACCCCGACATACTTGTCTATTCACAACCAAATATGTCTCTTGATCTCACGGATTATTTGCAATTTCAATGGGAGATTTTATTTTCTCTCTTTGCTTGCTCCCTCGAGGGAATTTTTAAATAGAATTGGATTGGGCTTGGGTCAAGCCCAAAACCCAAAACATCAAAATAAAATTGAAACATAGTTCTAACTTGGCTGATTTAGGTTTTAGGTTTCCATTCCAGCTAGGTCGGAACGGCTACTCAATGAGCAATTAGCAATCATAGGGGTGATTAGTTCCTAGTCCAGTCCGATTTTAATGGACCAAATCACTTCTTGTCATTGCATTGACAAGCGAGTCGCGAGGCAAAAGGGAAAGGTCAACGAGTGAGGCGGAGGTGAGGTCATAAGAGGGAAAGGCGTCAATGTCGAGCGAGGCCTGAGGCGAGGCCGTGAGAGGACGTCAAACGAGACAGAAGGTGAGGCCATGAGAGGGAAAAGAGGCCTGAGGTAAGGCCACGGGAGGATGTTGAGCAAGTGAGAGGCGAGGCCGTGATAGTCAAGCGACTCGCTCGAAGCAAGGCGTGAGGTGGGAGCAAGGCATGAGGTGAGGCTATGCCTGTGAGAGAAATTGGGAAAGGGTTGATTTAACAAGGTAAGGGTTAGCAAAAGAGAAGTGGAAGGGAAAGAAATGGGGAAAGTACCGGTAGAATGGGAAAGTGTTCGAAAAGTAAAAGCGCATATAGTAACGATTCATTTAGGAAGTAGATTCGATAAGAAATGATTCTTTTTATTGTTTTAGAATAGATTCTAAGTATTTTAAATCGTTTGATAATTGTCCAAAATTTCTGATTACGGAATGGAATTGTGTTTTCTACCGTCTTCATTGATTCTGCTCCAAATCAATTTCTTTTAATTTTTAAATAATTTTATACTTTTTTTCTTTTTTTCTTTTTTTTTTTCTTTTCTTTTCTTTTTTTTTTCTTTTCTCCTATTCTTCTTCTTCTTCAAGCTGGTCGTCGGACCGGGGCCAGAGCGACGAGGGCCGACGACCTCACCGAAGCGTCGCCGGCCCTCGGCGAGGCCCGACCCTCGTCGGTCGAGCCTCGCCGACAACGGTGGGCAAGGCCCGCCTAGCCACGCCAAGGCTTGGCCTCAGCCACCGAGGCTCGAACTTGCCAATGCCTCGACGGGCTTGCAAGGCCCGCCTAGCCTCGCCGAGACTCGGACTTGCCGATGACTGGGCTGGGCTTGCCTCGGCGAACGGCTCGCCAAACCGGATGATGAACGATGGCGGCAAACGGCAATCGCGGGATGGCAATAGATGAAGAAGAAAAAAGAGAAGAAGAAGAAGAGAAAATTGAAAAGACTTTATTCTCAAATTTGTTCCCGAAATAAGAATCAACTTTTTTTTTTTTTTATTCTTGATTTTACTCCAAATCTATTCCCGAGAACAAAAATTTTACCAAATGCGATTTTATTCCCAAATTACTCCCGGGAACAAAAAATCATAATTAGTCACTGTTGGAATGGTTACCAAACAACACCTAATTGGCTTAATAGAAGAATGGTCGTTCAGAAATTTAAGAAAAAAAATTAAAAATATACATGAATGGCCAGTCCAATCGGTCTAGTTTCCACCTTAGAATTGGGAACCGGACCGACCGGCCATTGATTCCAAAAATAGGAACCATGGACCGGACTAGCGCCCCCCCCGCTCGAACCACCCAAAATCGACCAGTCCGGTCTAGTCTAGTTTGGTCCTGGTTCGGGCGGTTTCCATCGCACAGCTCTAGACAATCACCTCTAAGTGATTAGTGGTAATTACCATATAAGGGTGTTCCATTTGACTTTTGATATTTGGCTTATGAAGATCAATGCTTGACATTTTAATCTCCAATAATATTCAAGTCTTCCTATGATTTTTCTAAATTTTATTTTATTTTGGCACATGCGACGTATTTGGTAGCTTTTATTGTTGTTCCCACCCGCCATGTTTGTAAAATTAGGCAAAGAGTACACATGGTTGTGTCATGTGACTTGATCACATGCAAGTTCTTATTGTTGTCTCTTAATCATATTTGAGATCAAATAAACTTGCGATTGAAGAACTTCGTTTATGAGTTATGACTGATGATTGTTTGAATGTATATACAAATGATTTTTTCTTTCTTGTTATTTATGATTAGAGATTCCGAAGTTTATACCTACTGATAACCAATTTCTAAAACATGTTTAAAAGTATTTTATGAAAAGTGGATGCACCCTTCGATCATGTATATGTTTCTTTGCTTGAAGAGGGAAAGTTACTCACAGCTTAATTGACCTTGAAGAGGAGGAGCTCGACCAAAGTGCTCTACCATCATGGTCGAATCTCGTGAAGTTTGGCAAAGTGGAAGAGGAAACTCGCTCGTGGAGGCTGGACCAGAGAGAAGAAGTGGGCTTGGGCGATGCGCGTGTCGAATCTTTGGAGGAATTCAAGTCGAAGTGGCGTGCGTGGGGAAGGCAAGCACGCGCATCATCACTTGGACCGAAACACCCTCCGACAGTCTTATCTGTCTTTGCATACTTTGCATTCCATGTACCTTTCCCTTCAATGCATTTCATTTCCTATGTACTTCAGTTCCTTGCAATTTCAATTCCAGCCCATTTCTCTCTTTTGGCACGCCCATAGATCAATGTCACCAACAATACCGGAGGTTGCTTAAGATCAACCTTTGCCTTTTGTCGCGGCTAGGGCGTCATGAGGTGGAGAGGCTGGAGGCGTGAAATTCTTTTCTTTTTTTTTTTTTAATTGTAAGTTAATTAGGGCCATCGATTTTTCTTTATGGTAAACTGAGGAAGTTAAATTTACCCTCTAAACTAGATCATCTTTTTATCCTTGTATACCATCTCTAATTTATTAGAAACGGCCAATGATGCCTTTTTCTTTTTTCTTTAATGACTTTCAGTGCACGTTTCCCCTGTATCTCAGAATTCTCTTTCTTTATTCCAAGTATTCATGTATAGCTTGCCAAAAAACAAATTACACTCCTCCAAGGAAAAAACCAAATTCCTTGTCTTCCTTAATTTATTGTAGCAAGTGTCGAGTAAATCCTTCTGTTACTCTAGAAACAATTGCTGGGATGTCGTGATCTCAAGGGTCTCTTTGGTTTATTGCCCTCTCTCTTCTTGGTCAAATCTTCTATGGCTTCTCTCCTCATCTTTCTTATTCTTCTTGCTCTTCTTCTACTTTTTCAATAAGAAGATTCCACTAACTTGGTGTAATTAGCAATCGCTTGTCGTCCTCATGATCAAATGATCAACATTTTGGAAGATCACTTGGAGGTGGAAGAAGGGTCTCTTTAGGCCCCTTCCCATTGTCCACCAAGAATGCCATCTTCAGTCCCCAAGTTGTGTGCACTTCCAAATGGCAGTGCAGGAACCAAACTCCTATTCATTTGGAACCCAAGAAAGGATCTTGAATCAGTAAGTTCATGAGATTATATAATGATTTGACAGAAAAAGAAAAGGGAATTAAGTTGAATGTTTCTTGTTACCTGGATTGTCTGCTGTGAATCTGATGGCTATCCATCCACCAGATGGGATTCCAATGGTGTTCCTCTCCACTGGGTCAACCAGATTGAACTTCTTGGGATCCTTCTTTGGGTCATAATTCCCCACTCCTTTGCCCACAGCGAAGAAGTTGAATCCGTGCAGATGGATGGGGTGGGTCTCCGGCGCGATTATCCCGGTGTCCTGTAAAACGAGCTGGACCGTAGCGTTATACGGCAACCGGTAGACCTTGGTGCCGTTCATGGTCGGCACGCTCGCGTTCTGCGGCGGCGTCGCAGTGTAGTTGTATGTCGTCGGAGGGTTACCAGGAAAGTCGGTCGTGAAGACCCCGCTAATGTTGAAGAAATGAGCTTGGAGGAGGGCGATCGTCGGCATCACGAATGAGATATTGTTTACGGCCGCCACGACCCTGCTTCCGTTCCCGGCTTGCAAGTGGGGCAGGGGTTGACCCCTAAGCCCATCGTGAAGAAGAGGTTGTGATCGACGGTCTTTGGGACCTTGGCCGGGTACTTCTTCGAGTTGAGGCTCCGGAGGGCGTTGTTGAAGCTGTTGGCCACGGCGGAGGCATTTTGAGGAGGCGGTTTGGTGAGCACCGTGGAGGTGCTGGCAAGGGTGCCGGAATAGTGCACGGCCGCGCTTGCGGTCACGTTGTCGATGGCCACGATGGCCGTTTCCATGAATGTGGAGGCGGTGATCAAGTACTTGCCGGCGTTTTGGTTCGTAGTGAGGAGGACGTTTGTGGTCTGACCTGGAGTAATCAGGATGGTGTCCGTTTGGAACGGTTTCACATATGTGGCATCGACTTCCACCACGGTCAGGTTGTGCTGCGCGATCTTGAAGAAGAGCTCTTCATTGAGTGCAGCATTGACTATCCGCAGCAGATAAGTCTTGCCGCTCTCCACCGGCAACGTATAGCTACCTTCGCACGATAAAGAGAAATATTCATGAAAATATTAGCATCAATAGGTGAAAATAGAATGGTCAATGTCATGCAGATCACAATTTGGATCGGTAGATGTTATTACGTTCTGAAGGGCAACCCGGGACAGGTCCGGGATGTCCGTTAATGGTGTGAGCATCCGAGACATTTGGCGCCAATCCCTGACTCATAGCTTGGTTGATCACGGTTTCGGTGTCCGCTTTCCACCATTCAGCTGTCAAATTTACAGGCAGATGAAGTATGTTATTAGTCTTCAACAAAAAGCACATTATAGAACCTCAGATTTTAGGCCATGATTGTTATGGTTATGGCTCAACCCTTGCATTTAAGAGCGAGTACAGTGAATTTCTTGTTTTCTTCCGGAAGCTAGCATCCCTTTTTCTTATCTTGCGACAGATTAGATTTCAATCGTACCCTCGTCCATCATGGTGTTTAAGTAATAATGGCTGTGCTTTCTTCGTGACAGCTATCAAATTGATTAAAGTGGGCTCACCCAAGATGATAACATATTCCTTGCTGGGTTTGGGGAAGGGATAGGGGACGCCACGCTTCGGCAAGATGACGATGGCGCCGTGCAGGGTCACTCTCAGCCACAGAATGTGCGCATGCCAGAGAAGCGTCCCTCTCTGCCCCGTGATCGTGAAGTTGTAGATGAAGTTCTGGCCCGTCTGGATCGGGCATTGGGTAATGTACGCCGGCCCGTCGGCCCAGCCAGTTCTGATCTGTCGAACACCATGCCTGCCACACGGCGTACATATTACGTTACATTCGAATTCAAAATTCGTACTTATATAAGATGAAAAGGGTCAATGCTCATAATGAAATGTCAAGACAGAATATTTTTCTAATGGCCGCAATCTCCGACGACGATGGAAAATGCGACTGCCACAGCACTGTGTTTTGATTTTGCCAGGCAGACAAGAACGTGTGCAGATTTGGTTCGCACAGATTGTCAGCTTAAAAGTCTCAGGTTTAACCTAATTGACGGTTGATAACTAGGTAGGGTGTCTCACCAGTGAATAGTAACGTTGTACTTGACGTGGTTGGCGACCTTGACAAGCACGTTGTCGCCTTCCCTGGCGTAGAGGGTGGGTCCTGGCAACTTCCCATTGACGGTGACGATGGGCTTGGTGGAGCATAGTCTCGTCATGTTCTTCATTACCACCTGCCCAAGAATCATCCATACCCAATCAATGGTTATTCATCTACAGTAGAATCTCAAAACATCTTCCTGAGAATGGTCGCAGGGGGTTGGTCAGTCTTCTTCTGCTCTACTGGCAAACAGTGGTTTGGTGGGGATTTGAGACTGATCACCTACCCCGCATACCATACATGAAAACATATTGATCTCTAGTTAAGACGTTCCCTAATCCTAGCATGGTTTTAGAGAAATTCTAGGCTAACGCATGTGGTGGCACTTCTTAACATGACACACCGCGTTTTTATTAAGAGAAACCCAAAATAGACTAAATCCAAATTAAAACTTATATGAATTGACATAGATTTATATATTTTTAATGAAAATGCTCTGTAATCACGTTGAAATATTTTTATAACAATGCGAATTTACAGGAATAGTCGCTTATGACATGAAAACACAAATTGCTAACATATCACATGTCTTCCTCTTTTCATGCTAAAGTCGAAAATCAGGGAAAATCAACTCGAAATCCAATTGACAAGCGGTTCATATAGCATTAGCCAAAATGAGCAAGAATTGAGGTTCTTTTTGTTGACTCGTTAGGTACGTGGAGAGACGTGATTATCACACAGAGGGGACGCATTGAAGTTCTTTCGTATCATATGTAGTGAGACCAACCATATTAGTTAAAGCCACGATTGATTGTCCATCTAACTTCTAATTATAGGACCCAAAAGCAGCAGGATTGATATCTTCTTGCTACTAGCTCTGTATATCAATGCAGAGCTATATATATTTATATAGCATTCTCTTTTTCGTATTTTCATATTCTTATGTCCTCCTTTTACCAAGGCTATCCGACTAGTATGATGTACTGATGGACTCATTCAAGGCAGACTTGTCGCCACTTGCATGAAGCAAACCCATTATGCACCGCCCCATTTTTGTACGAAAAACAGCAAAGTTAGATTCCGAAATTCTCCTGCGTACATCGCTTGAATATGGAGTAAAGATGTGTATGATAGTAAACGTATAATCTTTTCCTTTATCATGCATGTAAGGCAGAACGCGAAGCAGCTCATGAAACAGTAAATACATGCGCATGCGTGGGAAGAAAAACGACAGCAATGTCACCATTGAACGACGAAAACCCTATACACAACAAAAGACCACGAACTCACATTGAACTTATAGTGTCGAACTCTGCACTCCACCATAGCAGGAAGAACGAGCACCCCCAAGAGAAGAACAAGGAGACGAACCCAGCACGACTCCATCCTCTCTCTCTCTCTCTCTCTCTCTCTCTCTGTGGTCTCTCACTCTCTGGTTGATCAGGTTTGTCTTTGGAACTATGATTTTTTGCTTTTAATGAGCGACTTGCCAACTCAAACTTATATAGGATACGGACAGAATTGCTGCAACGTCGTTTTTGCTCGGTTAGGTGAAGCGGAGGGAAATCTTGGAAATAAAGATTTTCATTTTCCCCAGCTAACAAAGGGATATACCCCCGGAGGTCTTAACCTCTCATTTCCTTGCATATCACATAAAGCGTATGGTCCGTTCGTTCTTCTTTCCTTCTTTCCTTTTCAGAGGTTCGCTCAGTGAGTTGATCCTGGAAGTTGCCACTCGACTTCTGGTGTGCGCTCCATGAAATTGACCTCTTTCCTATCAAAAGCTGCAGTACCATACATTCTAGAATCCCTTGCTTTTCCAACAATTACATCTGTTTAATTTTCAGTTGCCATGCCTTTCTTTTTATTTGAATTAATTTTTTTCGGTCCAACTGTTCGCATGAAAAAGTTTGGCTGGAGCATCGACCGACTTCTGCTTCTGGTTGCTTAGCATGTATATAATGAGGCAAAGTCTATCTTAAGTTTTTTAAACTAAGCATCGTGGATATTTAAATTGAAAAAAAAAAAATTAGAGACAGCCAATATGTTACCACTTTATATATAGTTAAATTACACGACAAGCTCCGGTGGATGGGTTGGCCTTTATAGATGGCAACATTATATGTTGATGCTCTTTGTTTAAAGTATAGAGCAAATAAACGAGCGGATTTTATACATGGTTGAGCTAATCAACCTGATCCTACTGGTGAATAAACAAGATATGGACCTTCTTAAGAGCTTTTCTATGGTGGCATGGGCTCTACCAATTTTCAAGTACGTCCGATATTTTAGGTTGAAACGAGGACATTTCTTCATTCTTGTTCCCTCGGACGATCGTATTGTTGGGTGTGTTTTGTTCTAAATGTTTGGGAAGGATACTATAATTGGATAATGGTTTATTAGGAAAGGTTTCTTGCCGCAAACTCTTGATTGAATTGCTGGTGCGTTCACCTTTACTTATCGTCTAGATTCGATAAATCTAGTTGACTACAAATACATGGGTACCGCTACTTAATTCGCCAATTTTTTTGGGAAAAACTTCGATAGTTATCCTTACATATTACTCATTTATCAGCCTGCGCTCTAAATTATTAACTCTCCACTTTTTTTTTGAAGTATCCTCACCACCTTTCTTTGTGCCGGACCACACCCGGGACCCTAGTGAGGCAAATCTAGTTCAACTCGTCGTTGCCCTCCTTTCCACTGCCCTTGCCGCCTCTCCCCACCACCAAAAAAAAAAACTCCCCTATCCTCCCTAGGCACGTGTACCATGGCAACCTTAAATCTAAGGTAGTCACCGCATTTGCAGCCTCAATCTTAGGCTGTCGGCCCCTGCGATCCTACATTGAGGTCGTGGAAGCCACGGACAATGTCAATCTAAGGTCGTCGTTGCCTTCCGAACCATGCACGCTTGCTCTTAATTCGCCAAATTCTTTGGGAAAAACTTCAATATCCAACTTCACATTTTACTCATTTATCGACCCGCGTTCTAAATTACTAACTCTTCACCTTCTTTCCAAAGTACCCTCACCACCTTCTTGGTGCCTGACCACATAGCACCCTGGATCCCAATGTGGCAAACCTAGTTCAGCTCTCCATTGCCCTCCTTTCCACCGCATTTGTCGCCCTCTAAGGTCATTGCCGTCTTCCGAACCATGCACGCTTGCCTCTCCCCCTCCCCCGGCCTTGCGCGCGTGGACAGAGAGAGGGGGGGGTGAAGAGGGAGTGGAAGGCAACGTCAGTACCGAGACGGTGGTCAAAGGCGGTTGGGTGGCCTCCCGGAGGGGCAGTTGGTGGTGGGCGGTGGGAGGTGGAGAGATTGAGGTGACTAGGGTTAGGGTTTGCGGGAGCTTGGGAATCTTGACGGTTTTTATAAAGGACATCTAGATTGTTTCGTTCTCGGATTTCTGCATAGAAATGGCAAGTTGCATATTCAAAAGTACATGATGCAGAGTGCTAGTACTGCAAGAACACGACACGATTTTTGGTGGTGTCTCCCATTTGTGGATGTTGCTTCCAACATTCTGAATCCTCCTAGGATATTTAGGAATAGCTCTCGCACTCGAGTGCTTTAGGAAGCCGTTCCCCTCAGCTTCAAAGGACCGGGTACGACATTAAAGTACGTACTATTTTTCTCATCCGTGCTTTGCCGAGATTTTGCTATGAAAACTATTTATTTTCTTCAACAGTGCGAGCTATATATTTCAAATTAGTAAGGAATTATGTTATCGAAACAAATATATATGTGTATATATGTGTGTTTGATTTGCAAATAGTTTAGCAGTTAATTATCAAAAAAAAAAATCTCAAACTATATCCACTGTCACAAGAATATCCTAACTTTTTTTTTTTTTAAATATAAATTTAACGTGTATGAAAGAATACCATCTATTTAGTTTTTATTTGTCACTAATATAAAAATATGACACAAAAAAATTGGATATTTGTGTCACACTTAACAAGTTTAAGGTTTTTAATGATACAAAAAAAAAAAAAATTGAGATTTTTGTGTTATAGTTAACATAATTTGAAGTCTTTTTTGGTATTAAACGTAGTTTTGATTTGGCTAGAATGAAGATTGATTGACATAAAGTTATGTTATGAGTTATGACAAACTTATTAGTACTTTCACTACGAAATGACAGTGGCAACACCACCACCACCACCACCATGGTTGGCCACGATTATCACAAACAGTCAAGACTCGGCTATCATCAGAAACGGCTTTTAATGGAGGTTGCAGCCACAGGTTGAGGCTGTGAGACGTTCTTCGTCGACTTATATTTGAGGTCTTTACCTCTGATCTGAGGCCAAACTCCACATCTGAGGTAGCGTGGAGGCCGGTCATGATCTCGAGTGAAGGTTGACCTGAGAGCGAGTGAGAAATAGACAGTGTGAGATAGCGTAGAGCGTGGCCGAAGGAAAATCGACGTCGCCAAGTGGACACGTTGGCCATGTGCACACCAAGGAAGAAGACGGGGGAGGAACTGAAAAGACGTAAAAGTTAAAATAAAAGCATAAAAAGACAAGAAAATATTTTATTCATTTAAAATGACTTGTCATATTTTCATCGCGTCAAATTTACATCAACTCTGTTTGCCTATTGTCATCCACAGAAATTGTCGCTTCACATTTTTAATAGTCGTTTTTTATGAAACTGTAATGAAAAGTATTTCTATCATGATACTACAAGTTTAGAGGTTTTGGTGACTCCGAAAAAAAAAAAAAAGAGTATCGGTGTCTACTTGATTTAGGTTTTTTTTTTACTAACCCTAACAATTTTTTTTTTTTATCTAAATAAGGTGAAGAGGTTGGTTCTAATTGATGTATAATAAAGGAAATAGAGAATGGAATTTTGTGATTATGTGGGTCCAACATAAAGTTTCATTCTAAGCAACTTTTATTTATTTATTTAAATATTGTCTAACATATACATTATAGTGCACCATAATACAGTCACAAAATATGACTACTGCAAGTATACCTAGGAGCCTTAATGTGTTTACACGAACATGTGGCTTGAAAGATGCTATATTACGAAGCTTGTCAAGGTACACATTTTCTACTGTACGTTGTATTTTATAGTGGATAAAACGGTGAAAGAGATGTCAAAATATGCCTTTCTTTTCATTTCTTTTCTTTTTTTCTTTGGATCTAATGTGTATCCCTTGTTTCTTGAAGATGATAATGGATCTAAATAAACTGAATCCAAACAATAATTGTTCCTAACCTATACAAGGGTATTTTAATCATAGCTACTTACTAGCACAAGGCGTTACACTTGATAAGTCAGAGAAAAATCTCACCAACCTCACGATGCGTTTATTTTGCCAAAATGAATTATTGGAAAATATTTTCCTAATCTTAATTACTTATATCAATATCACTGTTGATATAATTAGTTTATGTAAAATGTTTTCATTATTGAGGTTATATTTAGATAATTTCACAAACAATGAATATATTTTTCTTTCAATCATTTTTGTGAGCGATACAAGGAATCACGTTTAGGGAATTATTGTCCAAATCATTCATTTTCTTTAACAAATGGAGCAAGGGTATGCTTGTTTTACTAAAAGTGTTAAAGGAAAATATTTTCCATGAAATCATTTTCAAGGAAAATTGTTAATTTTCATTTATTTTATGGTTTAAGGAAAATGATTTCCTTTTTACCATAAAGGGAAGTAGTTTTATTCCAGTCTAAGTTTATTGTTTTTACTTAATGGAAATCTTTTTCCATAGATCAATTAATTTTTAATCAGCCAAACACTGAAAAGTTGGCAAAAAAATTGCATAAACGGTTTTCCTTCAAATAAACGGTCTAAATTTTTAATTCCAAGGAACTCAAAGTCAACAAAGCAAAAAAAATTAAAGTTTTCAAGATTATATATATATATATATATATATAGATTTTACTTTGGAAAAACTTTTGGATGTCGTGCTCCTAAAATTCTGGGCATGACGTTCGCTATAGCGACCGAAAAGCATGCGCAAGAAAGAAAAAATGTTCACACAAGCATGAGATTTCGACAGCACATTACAAAATAGCAAAGTTGCTTCGACCCCAATCGATTGACTTAGTCTGTCTGCTACACATTTTTCATGGCGTAAGTGAACTGGGTCATATTCAAACGCGGAACCTCAGAAAAACAAAGCCCATAGTCCGTGTCAGACAGATACCACAACTAAAGAATATGGGTAGCAAATACTTTTCAGGTCACGCATCAAATGTCGCAGAGCAAACCAAGAAACCAAAGTTTGGTTTCGAAGCAAAGATTGAACCGACGGTGGGTGAGTGCGAATCTCTAGCTAGAGAAGTACCTGTCTCAAGAATTAAAAATTGTCTGTACTACCCATCCAACTCTTGCCACCTTCTCTACTTTTTTTCTGGTTTTTTGGCCCCCTTGTTGTTTTGTGTCCAAACTATTACCTTTCACTCGAAAAAGATTCACTCTAGGGACGGATCTCAGTGCCTTCCTAATGATGCAGATCAGTCGTTGCGATGCAGCAACCTGTCTGGGATCGCACCTCCTCCACCTATTCAAGATAATCACTGTTTACCCGAAAAAGAGACTGGTGGCACTAAGACAACAGAAAAGAGCTGAGGATAGATACAGGAAACTTGAATTTACGAGGGGCGTGGCATAGAACATAAAACAAAACACTTATTTAAGATATCTTTTGTATTACAGGCAGTATTTCTATTGAGATTTTGCAGTGGGGGCCCCAATCTAAGCATTACTCTCATTACAGAACCTACTACACATCTCAAACAATCTGAATTTTCCATAAGTTAAGATTTCTAATACTCACCATCCCACCTAATCAACTATGCACATTTGGTATATATTTTGTAACTTTTTTGATCTCCCAGAGAGAGGGGGACCTACTATTTTACTCAACTAGGCTTAATTATTCTACAAGTATTGCAAATTAACAGCCTGAAGTCCTCGTACATTGTATTTGTATCTTCCTTCACAGCTTAAGAGAACAAAGGCGGCACGATCCTTGTTGAAAATTCCCCTATGAATGTCAGCTGTGCCTTCCTTCGCATGCTTCATGGCTGCATAAATAGATGACATCAATCTCCTGAACCTTGCTTATGCTCACCAGTCCATGCAATGTAAAGAAAACTATATAGGACGTGCCAATTACCAATTAAAAGCTCCTCAACTACCGCCATTGTGCTACCTCCAAGTAAACACGCCACTCGTAAGTCTACATCCCAACCGTGAGGCTCTACTACTTGTCAAGATGGCATGTTAAAGGACCATTGCAGGTACGAAGAATTTGAATAATATTTTAATGTCCTTTGAAAAAGATGAAGCACAGCCAGGAGCATATCAATTTCTCAAAGTCGTGTGTGAATAGCAGAATTGATTGCAATCCTACAAAGGATCCCTAGAGCGGAGATAAGAATGACGCAGAGAACAAAGACCAAGTAAAACACAGAAGCAGTAATGCCCTATCACCCGATACACATGAGCATTAAATCAGAACTCGTACCTTGCGTTTAAGATTGAGACCTTGAAGGGCAAGCCAATGGTTGAAGTTGATTCCTTCTTCTCATCCTGAATTGACCGGAAGTACACATCTTAGCTTTTGCAATATTTGCCTAAAGCAAGAGATATCAGGGACAACAAGGGGCATTTTTTTCCCTCTCCAAAGAATCTCATAAAGACAGAATTGGTTATATGATACTTTCATGCTGTTCTTTAGGGTGTAGGGGGAAAGGACTGTTGCATGACAAAATAACCCAAAGTATAATCTTATTTCTTGGGTTGATACATCATGCTCCATTTTGCTTTAGCATCATTGAATTCAGTCTTAGTAGCATATCTCTAATTACCAAGACACTGGTAAGTTAATTACCATCTCTGATGCTTAACTGACTTGTATAAACTTCCTCATGGAATTGCAACTACAATTTGACCTCGACTAAGTAAATAGGCAAGATCAAAGTGAAGCCCCCTAAATTTAGAAATCATGGAAAAATCTAAGATGTCAAAGGCGTAATCAGTAAAAATAAAGAGAAGGCAATATATCTTTTGCATGACAAAATAACCCCAAGTATAATCTTATTTCTTGGGTTGATACATCATGCTCCATTTTGCTTTAGCATCATTGAATTCAGTCTTAGTAGCATATCTCTAATTACCAAGACACTGGTAAGTTAATTACCATCTCTGATGCTTAACTGACTTGTATCAACTTCCTCATGGAATTGCAACTACAATTTGACCTCGACTAATCAGTAAATAGGCAAGATCAAAGTGAAGCCCCCTAAATTTAGAAATCATGGAAAAATCTAAGATGTCAAAGGCGTAATCAGTAAAAACAAAGAGAAGGCAATATATCTTTTTTTCTGCAGGAGAAGGGCATACCTTTAGATCAGAACCATTCTTGGTTTGAAAACAGCAGATTTTTTTTATAGATGAAAGCAGCCAACATCCGCTGACATAAGTACTAATGCTGACAGTTTCTAAAAATGCAGTCTCATGATTACAACTATAATCAAATGAATCATAAAAAAGAATTACATACCATAAGAACTCAAGTTTGGGTAAGGTGACACCACTTTAAGGATAAGTGAATGGGTGGTTCACAGTGCCTTCCAGAAAGGCAAATGTCTGTAACCCACCATGCAGAAATAGCTGAAGAAAACAAAACATGTTAAGATTATGAAATTAAATAACTGCTAAATGGTAACAGCAGAAAAGTCTTACCCCATTATGTGGGAGGAACTTTGGCATCATATCACGAAACTATCCATCGTGTGCCTCACCATCAGGCATCCAGTTAGCTGAAAAACCTTGCATGTTCTCAACCACCAAATGATGAGGATACAAGTACCAGAATCCAAAATAAAAAGTCACCGATATCTGGAACAAGAAGCCCAGCAAAAGCTTAAACGATCATGATCCTTGAAAATATATATATAAGAAAAGTTGACAGAAGGGCGAAGAGCGTATTCCAAAGAAGCATAATCAGAGACATGCATGAAAGTCCCAGTATAGTTCTCATCACAAGCTAAAAAGGGTGTCAAGAGCAATTTATTTGGTGGTCAATACAATCAAAATTCACATGCCAAGCAAAAAAGTCAACAAGCAAAATAACAGAAGTTAGCAACTTACTTCCTTGATATTATGATATGGTAGATCGATTTGCTTCTTTAATTATAGCTCTGACTAATATATTCCAGGTAATAGCGGTAGGTACTATTCCATGAGCCAAAGCGTCATCTAGGAAACTAACAGCATTTGATGTTTTTCCACAATTATAAAGACCTTTCAAAGCAATATTGTAGGAAATAATATCTGGCCGTAACCCTTGCTTTAAGATGCAGTGCCAAATTTCTGAGGCCTTTTCACAATCTCTCAACTTGTAAAAGCCCTCCATCAACGTGTTAAGGGTGACAAGATTTGGAGAGCAGTTCTGCTCCCTCATCTTTGAACACAGTTGTAGGGCAGCTTCTACTCTGCCTGCAGAGCAAAGCCCATGAATAATAATGTTGTGCATAGTTATGTCAGGTTTTAAACCCTTTGCTAGGACCAGTCTCCACAATTCAAGGGACATGTCAACCTTCTTGCCTTTGCAAAGGCCATCCATCAGCAAGCTATAGGTGATCATGTCCGGCTTCCACCCTTTTTCTAGCATCTCCTTCACTACATCATAAGCCTTACCAAACTGTTCGGCCTTGCATAAACCCTTTATTAGAATGTTGTAGGTGACAATGGTTTGAGGACAACTATTACTGTTCATCATTTTTAGAAGGTGGATCGCATCTTGAAATTTACCATTGTGAACAAATCCGTCAATCAATGGGTTGCAAACATGTGGATCCAGCTTATGGCCACGTTTACCCAGCTGACCAAGAAAGCTGACTGCTTCATCCAATCTTCCTTCCTTGCACAACCCATTCACCATCGATGAGTATGCAGAGTTATCTAAATCAATGTTCTCATCTTCTGCCCCTTCCAAGAGTCTGATAGCTTTACTTAAGTATCCATTCTTGCACATCCCTTTTACCATGACTCCAAAAGTTGTTGAATCAGAACGGCATCCACTAGAATGCAATTGTTCCCACATCAAAATTGCTTCATCCACCTTCCCATTCTCTAACAAGCCACTGATGAATGTGTTATAACTACGGATATTACGACAGCCATCCTTCTCCATTACCTTCCACAACTCAAAGGACTCAATGACCTTCCCCGCTCGACAAAACCCATTGAGCATTGTGTTGTACACAACCACATCAGGAGACAGCCCACTGGCAACCATCTCCTTGTACACTTTCTCAGCAGCATCTACATTTCCCAACTCACAGAACGCATGTATTACATTACTGTAAGTGAACAAATCCATCTCTCTTTTATTTCCCTTCATCCTCTTCCATACTTCCAAACTCTCGCTAAACTTGCCGCATTTACAGAAGCCATTAATCATCACATTGTAAGTCACAACATTTGGATAGACAGAAGGTGATTTCACCAACCTCTCCCAGACTTCACAGGCCTTCACATAATCTCTCTTCCTAAAGAACCCATCAATCAAAATGTTATAAGACGTGACATCAGGCATAACACCTCTCTCAGACATTTCATCAAACAGTTCATACGCACCCAATAAGTCCCCACTCTTTGCGAGTGCATTGAGCACGGTCCCGTAACTATACAAATTAGGCTTCAAATCGTTGTCCAACATCCACTCCAAAAGCTCCTTGGCCTTCTCAAAATTCCTCTTCTTGCACGATATCTTGATCAAAACGTTATAGGTCTGCAGATTTGGCGCCAACCCCGCCGTTTCGAAGTAGGCGAAGAACGACTCGGCCCGATCCCACTGACCCGACTCGACGAACGCGTTCAGCAACGAGTTATACGACCTTATCCCGGGCTCGCACCCGAAGATCTCCCCCATGTTCCGGAACACGTCCAGCGCCTGGTCGGGCATCGCGCTCTTGGCGTACCCTTTGATGACGGTGAGGGCGACGTCCTCGGGGCACCGGCAGCCCTGCGCCCGGATGAGCTGGACGACGCGGCCGACGTGGACGGGGGTGGCGGCGGCGGCGGCGGGCCCGGGGGCGACGAGGCGGCGGAGCACGTGGTGGAAGACGTCGGGGGAGCGGGAGGGGCGGGCGAGTCGAGGAGGAGGGCGAGGGCGGCGAGGGGGCTCCTCTCGGCCTTGAGGCGCTGGAGGAGGCGCTTCGGGGAGAGCGGCAAGTTCTTGGGGAGGTGGGAAGCCATGGGCGCTCGCGAAGCGGCGGCTCGCTCGCCATGCCTCACTTCATTCCAGGGAGAAGGTCGCCGGGAACGAGGGAGGTCTCTTCGTACGGTAGAGAGAGAGAGAGGAGGCAGGGACGGAGGGAGGGAGGCCGTGGCCGACTTTCCGGCGGCGGATCAGCTGGAGAGACAATGGAGCAGAGGCGGTTGGCCGCCGGCGGAGTCGAAAATTTAAAGAAGGCGAAGACCGAAGCTGCGAGTGAGGCTAGGGTGAAGATTGACCTCCTTTCTGCTCGTAATTACGAGCTGGCCATCGAGGGTCACGAAGTTATGGGCTGGGCCGCTGAAAAAAAATGTGAGAATGAGTCCATTCGAGACCAATTTGGACTTAAGATCCGTTTAGTAACTTCCCTATTTTCGGGAATGAATTCTATTTTGAAATGATTTTTCGATTTTTATTTCCGAAAACAAAGAGTTAAATATTTTTTTGCTTCTCTTTTTTTTAAAAATATATTCCCTAGACAATTTTTTTCAGAGGAGTAGAAAAATTAGTTGATGTTATCAAACAATTTTTTTTTTTTTTGGTTATAGGGAATAAAAGAACGAAAAAAAAAAAAACATAATGATTACCAAATGAGCCTTTTAATATCTAGTCAAACTTTATTTTCCCCCATTAATTATTCGATGTCCATTTGCTTGTTATTCCGTATGTAGCTTCCTCTAATTACATTTTCTTCATACAAACTAAAGCCAACCTCGATCAATCTTGTTAGAGGACGAAGGGAAGAGGAGCACGATGCCCTTTTTTCTATCTTTGGATGTGTTTTTTTCTTTGTATCCGTAACGTATAATCAACACTGACGTGAGAGACTTTTAGTATCATTATCCCTTTTTTCTTTTTGCTTTTGAGGCAAACATGTGTAACCGATTCAAACAAAGCAGTTGCACAAACATACATAGTTTTGATTGATTTTCGATGTAATACCGCAATTTGTCCACTTACTTCTACTTGAAATTCATGAACATCCCTCTTAATGTTTTTTCTCAAGCTAGTCTCCACACTTTCTAAAAAGATTCATTGTACTCGAACGAAAAAAAAAACATGGATTCATTGCTCATCTTTGCACCATTCTGGTAGTGGATTTTGTTGATGTAGGTGTTCATGGGTAGGATGTTTACAGGGATACATTCGAAAAGGCATAGCAATCTTTCAAATAGATCTAGAGGTCATTCGCGTCTTACCGGACTTCGGCCACGCCACTCTCCCTCTCATATGCTACAGCCCTCGTCGGTGATTAGAGAGTACCCAGTCTGCAACCATTGACGAAGGCGTGCAAGCATTCGAAACCCAAATTACCACCGTGACAAGGGTATCAAAACCACAAGCACCATGACCATTACAGTCACAGATTTTTTGGGATGAGATGAAATCCTTGCTCAAGCCAGATCTTATGAATGCCCAAGCCTCCGGGCTGCGGCTAAACTCAACCCATCCCTTCATGCTTGTCCATGTAGACGAAGGAAAAAAAATGTAATCGCCAAACGCATTAGACCTTGGCTTTCACAGTCCAGTTGCTACCGTCAGCGGCACTAGCGCAAGGAAATCATATTCTGATCAAAATTGGCTACATAGTTCATAACATGTCTGCCATAGTGTTGGACTGCGAAATTTCCCATCGAATTCTTACATGTAAATTTCCAACATGAAGCCAGGTATTTCTACTTACAAGAGCCATTGGCACACTTCGCCTCATCAACACCTCAAAATGGAGCGGAATCTTGGGATATAGAAGTACAACGGTCCGGAAATGATTCCATCCCAGCAGGAACAGGAACAAAAGTGAGGAGACAGGAGAGGAGAGAACCTATATTCACATAGAATATATAACTCAAAATCACATACCTCATTGTCGATCCGATTTTTAAAAATGGCTACCCTTTTAAGCAAGCTAACAATTGCTAGAAAGAGAACAAATACAAATATACACGGTGCTCTAAACCCTAAATCTCTGCACTGCTAACAGGGAAAAGGTGGCGGGCAGAAAAGAGAAACGAATATTTTGAATCCTTAAAAACTTATATGCGCAGCGACCATATTGGACTAATCGCCAGCATGGCCCACAAGATCGTTGTCACTATCCAAGTGAGTCTACATTTGGTAAACCGGACTTCAAGCAGATCAGACCCACAATTACTGAGCATCCTTCAAGGACATAGCTGCGTCGGTTCTTCAGAATTTCCGAAGACGCGGTGGAAGCCATTAGGGTCCATACAGATCACCTTCTTCGTGCTGAATTCATATGAGCTTTGCTTTCATGCCTTATTCGATCTGCATACATGGGCAGGCGAATGATCTCGTTGATCTCGCCCAGCAAGACTTCTTCTGTAATATTATCCTTTATGCTTCGCATCACCTGATCTCACATAGGCAGACACCTAATTCAGCAACTGACTAATTCAACTACCGGCATAATATAGTAGTTATTGTGAACATGGAAAGGACCTTTCTGTAGGTGTTAAATTCATTGGGAGTAGATTTGTCTACCCGGATCCGCATACAGACCCACACTTGTTCATCGCCATCCCAAGAACACTCGATTATCTTGCCAGAGTATGAAGAGGGATCAAGACCATCTGCAAGTTCAGACGCAAGTATTAGATTATAATTATAACAGCAAGGAGGATGACTCCAAATGCAATCAGCAGCAGTACTATCTTCAACAAATGGCTAAACGATAATAGTAGAAACGCCAGATGGACACTCTTGAGAAAGAGAGAGGGGGGGATGGGGATTTCCTTCCTAGACAAACTGCTAGTACTGTTAGTCTGGTGGCCACAGCCACTTATGACAGCAAGAATCCCAATAGTGAAAATGTCGAGAGTGGATAAACCAATCAATGCACGTGAGCTTAAATTAGAGTTCTACAGCAAAGACGATACGAATTGTCTTTCGGCCAATAATATATGAGAGATTTCAACAAAACGCATTCACAGCAGAGATATTCAGACCATGCAAAATGGTAAAGGCCAAAGAAGAACATCCACAATAATTGCACCAGATACAGTGTCAAGCAGAACACCCAAAAGAAACTGCTTTCATATGGTTGACCTCTTTCAAAATGCTAAAGTGCACGAGAAGTCCAAGGCATGAGGACCAAAGCGTAGTTTCTTGGAAAAGTTTTGTACACAAGATACAAGGGTTCACTTCTGACCTCTGAATACAACTCGATTTCCTTCCATCAGCTTCTTCTTGCCTCGTTCAAACAGCGACAAAAGCTCATTTCCATCATCATCAACCTGGTAACAAACACCACATTAGATTAGTCACGTCCCCTAGGTTAAAAGAAGAAAGGTCTTTAAGCATGGCTAAGGATTAAGTGAGCACCTCAAACATAAAATCAACAGAGTTCATCTCAGGATACTTCCACTTCAAAAGACCTTCATGGGTGCGAGGAACATAAGGATCATCCCAACCCTAGCAGATGAGGACCGTCAGTGATAAATAATGCTCTAAACAAAAAAAATATAGAAAACAATGCTCTAAATTAAAGATGTAGAAAACAATCAATCAATCAATATAGAGTTGCATTTCTTCATGAGCAAGGAGGAGCTTGTTCAGGCATAATCCCAATTTGAGTCATCGCATATAGGGTTAACTTGATTCAAAGATACTATAACAGATAACAGCAGAATCCCGCCCCTGTGATCATAATACAATACACAAGAAAAAAGCTACAGCATCTATAATCTTCTTGGAAGCAAAAAAAAAAAAATTTCGGTATAATGGTTAAACAGAATACTGATCAGGAGAGGATTCATCAGCGTCACAAGCAAATACCTGAAAAATAAGTCCATCTGCATCATGTGAAAGCTTTGGAATAAACTCCTTCAAAAGCCTTGTCACAGTGGAAAGCAGCCAGAAATCCTTTCTTCTCACCTGACAATATGCGAAGCAGATAATCACCAACGCTACCATCAAAAGCTTAGAAAGTGGAGCATACAAACCAACAAGAGACAGTCCTTACCCTGAATGGTTCCAAGTCGTATCTGTAATGAGGATTCCTGCTTTGGTATATATTCTGACGCTCATGATTTCGAGGTTCAATCACTTCTTTCTCAATCAGTTTCCACCGCTCATGAAAAGGGCGCTACACCATGTTCAGGAACCATTTCACATTTTCTATTGAGTTCACAAAATAAAATATCACAAAGGAAAATGCATGCTCTAAAATTAGCAGAGTGGAGTGCAACCGGATAATTTGATAACTTTTCTGAGAGGACAAACTAAACATATGCCGCCTATTGGTCAATACTATACCATGAAGGTAGCCAAACAGGAAGGATATAGCCAGACAAATTACTAATGATTAAGCACATAACAAAGTCAAAAAAGCAGTGTGTCATGCCACCAGAGCAATCAATCAAATTTATACACGATTGTTACATAGGCCCAGCACAATCGATATTCTCTTAACGAGGGGCAAGAACCTCAGCTAATTTTTTTTCCGAGAATGAAGTGACATACATACTACCTCTACAACAGAAACGTGGTTTAATGCCATCAGATCATAAATTAGGTATCTCCTCTCCTGCTTCTGTGAGTCTGGCATAGTGTCAATGATCATCTCACCATCCAGTAGCGTATAGTGGTGATTTTTCTCGCCTGAACCCTTCAAAACCAAAGAATATAATGTCAAACATGATGCATAATAAGCTTAACCCCCCCCCCAAAAAAAAAAAAAAAAAAGAAAGGGAAAAAAAAAAAACACCCAACTGCTAAAAAGATTAGAATTAAAGGGTATGGAGATAGTTTCATACGTCTAATCTGCAAGGAAATCTCATCTGAACCCTTCTAACGTTAAAGCTTCTATCGATCAGATAACATCCATCCATGGTTATTAGCATCATATAACGAGTTCCATCAGCCTTCCATGTTGCATAGTAGTACCTCTGCCTTAGAAGTTGCAAATTCTCCCTGCATGCAATTAAGCGCATAATTCCTATCATGGACACCAACAACTTCAGCAAAGCAAAAGCTATGCCCATAGCTAGACATAGTGCCTTTTATTGGCACTCAAAGCCAGACCGTTTCAAAAAGTATTAACAATGAAAGAGCTATCAATATCTGCCAGATTACGACCCAAAAAGAAGAGGAAAAAAGAAAAATACATCTTCCAGATCAGTACTTCTAGGCAATTTTACATTGGTTTCAAAACATGCATCATTGGTTTATGGCTCATGATTAATGTTACATTGGTTTGCAGAAAATTGGTTTCTTCAAGTTCCTGTGTTTGTTTGAACAAAGAATCTAGGAAAATGATATGGCTCGACAGAAAACTCTAATTCATTACATGGAAAATGACATTTCCTTATTAAAACTAGAAATCATTTTCCCAAAACACACAAAAGAGTCATGTCACTTGCGATTCTTCCAGCTTCAGCCTCAGAAGTGCATCTTCTTCTCCCTCTCCCTCTCTCTCTCTCTCTCTCTCTCTCTCTGGCTATGTGTGTGCACTACTTCAGGTGCCTCCTTAATTTCAGTGTCCCCCCCCCTTCTTTCTCTCTCTCTCTCTCTCTCTCTCTCACTTCAGGTGCCTCCTTAATTTCAGTGTCCCCCCCCCTCTCTCTCTCTGTGATTGTGAAAATTCTTGAAGATATCTGACTTAAAATCAAGCAATGCGACAAAGTGCTCCAGAAAAGATAATTCACTACCTAACGAAAAACACAAATCAATTTTCTATTCCAAAAGACGGAAATACATATTTTTGTAATGATGCCAAATGTAGTAAAACATTACCATCTCCTGAAAAATGATTTCTTAGGAAATGTTTTCCAATTACGTCACATTTTCCCTGAAAGAAAAGAAGCCTAACTCTTTGCCCAAGTTTCCAGACTATTATCTTTCGCTGGGTACTTCTTTTGTGTGTGTGCACGCGCGCACGTGAGAGAGAGAGAGAGAGAGAGAGATGAAGTAACACTTTCAGAAGAGAGATTTTCAGTGCACCTGTTTTTCTCCAAAGAAAGTGCCAGAATGCCTAATCTTAATGCAAAAATTATCAATATGTAACTAAAGCACTAAATTTATTTTTGCATCTGTACTATCCAAAGAGACTACTCTTGAAGGATCAAGCCCATTAGAATAAAAAAACTATTTTACTATACTATATTTAGGCAGTTGTCTAACAGAAACACAGCTTCTTTGATTAGCGTAAGTTAATTTAAGCACTAGCCCAGAAAAAAAGAGTCACGTTTCAAGATCATCAAAAATAATGCCACTGCACATTTTTTATCCCCACATATCATTTCTGGGAATCATATTTCAAGTTTTAGACTGCATCAAGAGTTTTCAGAAAACTGCCCAACAGACCGCGACTGATCAAAGAAAATGGAAAAACATCAGCCAGACTATTTCTGACCTAATAGAATCAAGAATCCTCTTTTTTATGCAATTCTAGCTGAGGCCACAATTTCCTCCATCAGTAACCTTGCGTCTCCTAAGCTTGAGAGTCTCCTACAACTTAAGCATGAGGAGCTATTCTCCCCAGTTTGACCAGTTGAACTGTGATCTTGCTGCAGTTCACTTTCAGTTGAGATTTGACCCAGCTCAACCATCAAACAGATCAACAGGTGCAGATAGGTTCAGCAGGTTTTGGATTTCAATAAAAAATATCAGGAGTCAAGCCCCTAACCTCTCTTCAACAGAATGAAGATCCCACAATTAAGCCACGCTCTCGCTCACTATTCTTTAATGTGTGCACCCATACTCATCAAGTTATGGCCAATGGGTCTGGATTCAACTTCCATTCTCTCTCCACCATCTTTTATTTTATGTCTATATTATTGACCTCAGCAGCTAACAACCCGGCAGTTCAACTATCTGAACTGTTTGACAAGCCAACTACTCCTTCCAGCAGGAGCAGGCGCTTTGACTAAACCACCCTGGATTTAACTTAACTGATTTTACCAGTTTAAACAAATCATTTTTCATACAACAACAGATCTAATATCTCAACTGCCATGCATACATTTGTAATGTGCAAAATGCAAGTGCACTTCTTCCTTAATTTGCGATAAATGAGACAAACATCCATTCAAGATAGCTTGTTTCTTCTTTCCAAATTTTCTCATAGCAGAATACCCAGGTAAGCGGGCAAAACAAAGAAAAACACAGATCAATGATCTAGACAGAAGTTCCACTATTTGCGTAACCAACAGATATAGATTAACCCATTGTAAGCAAATATCCCTTACGCCACAATCAGCAATTGAGATATATTGATCTCCCATACTTGCCCTAATGGAGAACGCCCCCCATCCCACAAACCCAACTTAGCATATGAAACTGGGATAGGATTTGTGTGAGAATTCATGTTAAGAACTGCTGATGACTAATGTTCAAAGAAACACCATAATTACATCAGCAAATGTCCGAAGCAAATAGTGAATCTTTCCCATGCCTAATTGATTTTTCCAAACTTTTCATGCACTCCAGAATATAATCAAACCTGTTGAGGGAAACAGGATGGGATCCGGGAAATTGTGAGCCTCCTCTTCCCTGAAATTATGAAAAAGCATCAATAGTGAGTAACATAGAGCTGAGACTTTACCTATTGCATCACTCACATTGTTTTCTTTGTCTCCTTTTTGATTCATCATTTCCCATAATTATTAACATTGAACATCATGCGATAAATGGAAGTTGGAGTGAGGGAGTCCAGCATGGAATTAATAAAGAGGAGTAAAAAGGGCTTCTTACTAGCTAAACAAATCCCCATACATCTGTATGTAAACAAGACAAAATGGGCCTATGGAGAAATAATAGAACAATTAAGATGACATCATCTACACAGCACATTGGCATAGGAGGGACAATTGAGTCTGACTACAATGGACGGGATGAGGTTTACTTTTATTATTACAGGAAGCATGACAAATTCACTTTAACGTCTTTCAAGCAATCTAATCTGAACATTCATGCACTGTCTTCAAGGCTCAAAATAATGTACCATTCACTCCAAAACTCATCCCACAAAGTTTTAGGAACCCGCAAGGTTCTAGAAGCATTGAATTATTTAATCTAATCTTCATCTTACAGCTTCAGCTTTTGAACACGTTGGCAATGGTAACGTGTCTTAATGGTTTCACGCCAGCTGTTTAAATTACTTGAGACCTTCATTATCATTCCTAATTATATTATATCCCAATGCTTGTCATAGGCTAAATCTCAACCTATGTGTGAAGGGATGTTGGCCCATTTTCATATCCAACCCAGTCCACATAATAGCTTAAGCTTTTTTTAAAAGTTGATCATGATCAGACCATATCCACATAAGTAAATAAATGAGCTTGCAAAAGAAAAATCATAATAAATCATAGAATGATCTTCCCACCGCATTGAGCTTAAGAGTCTGATAGCAGAAACTCTTAAATCCATCACTCTGGTCCCTCGGTATTTCATCGCCCAATAGATCATCATTTGTCATCGGTTTCTCAGTCTCGTGATTATCCTGAAATAAAAGGACTTGTTAAAAGTAGTATAATGAAGTTAATTTCATTTTTCGAAAATCAATGTTAAAAAATCATATAGAGCAAGAAGATTAGAAACAAAACCATACATATCTCAATCATTAAAAGAGCAATAAGGGGCACCTCATATACAAGAGTCCACCGTCAGTCAAGAGAGAGACCCCAAAGGCAAAAAAGGACTGCCTACAGACAACACACCCATAGACACTTTAAACTTATCCAACCCTTTTGGGAGGGTCAATTTTCATTTCTACCAATGGATGATTGCCAACATCAACCATACTGGTTTGAGATTTTTCCCATTATATGAAAGTCAACCTCTTATCCAGTATAATTTCTCTCACACTGTCTTTACCATTCATGGCCCTCCATAAAAATTAGCAATAAGAGCTTCGATGCATAGAAGAGATTACAATACTTAATTAATTTCCTACTCCTGCATGGGTGTTCCTATTACACGAGGACAGGTAAGATCATCCACCTTCTAAATTGCTGCAACATCTATTACTGACTTCAATTTTACTTCAGCAAAATGGGCCGAAAGAGTCAGGATAAACTGAAAAAAAAGGGAGGAAAGGAAAAAAAGAGATGAAAAGGCTAACTAAAATGACATTCCAAAACAACATCCACTGTGAAATCCCTTTCTTCCAAATACATAGGAATGATCTGCCAGAAGACATACATCTGAACTTTATTCTATCTGATTTTCATGTGAAAATGTAAACACCCTCTCACAATTATCTGCATACTCTGAATCGACAGATGAAAGTTGCATCTGCAGTCAGTTTCCCCCCAGGAGTGTCAAACCACTGCACTTTTGCGACATCTCTAACCTTCACACTAAATGCTCGACAAGAATCTTATTAAGATCACCCACAAGACTGACAAGTGTGACAGCAACATGTCCCAATGGCAAAGATTTGAACTAAGAACAACATATCACAATGACAAAACATGACTGCAAAACTTAATGAAGAAACAAATGTCGAGATATGCTGGCAGCATGCATTAATGGAATATACTCATTTCAAATGATTCAGATGATGGTTCCTCTTTTATGCTAACTAACAAAAGGATAAGGACCACACCAACAGCTCTAACACTTGACAACATATTCTCTAACAAGGCCCACAAAAGTTTGTTAAAATGTGATCCAACATCTTTCATGCGCAGTGGATTTAAATTTAAGAAACAAAAGAGGAAGAAGAAAATAGGTCTAATGCTCAGTCCAGAAGAACCTTTCAATCTGCTAGTTTCTTGTACACATGCGTTCTCTAAAACTTTATCTAACATCCTAAGAACCGTTCCCTGCAGAAGTTTCATCTCGCAAAACCATAATACCAAAGATCAATACTATATGCTTCCAGTTCTTACATGCCGAGGAGCAGCTAAATTTCCATCGTCGTCTTCATCAGGCATAGCTTCACCGTTAAGATCAAGATCAGAGGATCTCTTCCACTCTGGAGTGGGAGGACAAATGACCATTTCAGGCTTCCTCTCATGATAACATGCGTACAATGCCTCAATGTATTCAGGTTTGTAAATCCCAGGGGGACGCGCATCAGAAAATATTTTTATGGCCTGCAGAATAAATAAAGCATAAGAAACCATTTCAAAAGCCCACATAAATGGAATTAGGATAGCTGTTACCACCTGGGTGACTGACATCGGCATGGATCTCATCAAATAATTGATGATCATGTATCCTGTACGATTATGACCATGCGTACAGTGGACGAAGATATATTTCTTAGAATGTTTCTGGCGAGACAGAAATTGAATTACCTATGAAAGAATTGGGAAGGCAAGTTAGAACTAAATGACAAATAATTAACTGTCATGAGGGAAATTCCTTTCACCAAATTAGATTCATGGTGCGAATGATCCCTAAGCAAAAATCTTACACAGCCTGCTCAGTCGAAATACAAGAAATATGATCAACACAAAGCTCATTAATAAAATGCCAACAAAACCCAGCTTCCCATAAATGTCCTCCAAGGGTAGTCATTGTCATTGGCCAACAACAGGATATCAAAACGCTTTCGTTTCTTACTTTCCATCATTACTAAACCACCTAAAAGAGCCATTCAAAAGTTTTCCTTTATCCGTCTTTTATGCCAGTATGATTAATTACAAAAGGAGACTATACAACTGAAAAACTTGAAAGTCGATAATACTTCTCCAGTGACTTGTAATCATTCACTTGGTAGATTCATCTCAAAGAATATAGGTGACAACAGCAAGAACATCCACAACAACAGAAACCAAGCCTTATTCCACCAAGTGGTGTCGGCCCTTTAACCTCATTGCACTTGATTCTATATTAAGTCTTCCCTACAATCTAAATGCTCCATATTTGTTGTTATCCTCTCCTTCTAAATTCTATGTGCTCTTATTTTACCCCTTCTAACCTGCGTATCCATCACTTATCTGCTCTACTGACAACTTCTACAATATTGCTCCACTTTGATCTCATTAGATCCTCCAGAGTACCTGAGCTAAAACAAAATCAAGAACAAGACAACCTAAGCAAATATCGCCGGAATACTATCACTTTGAGAAACGATGCTAAGACCCGTGACATCATCATGTCCAATGAAGAAAACCAGAAGCTCGTCCCCCAACTTTATCCACTCCAACCACCTATCTAAGAAGAAACATACCTCAAACACGAATTCATTTACAGCTGCAGGCTCTGGAACCTCAAGCCGCCCAACACATCGAATCTGGACCCAAAATTTAAATTTTAGAGAAGGAAAACTTCGTCGGTTTGCAAACATATTGGTAACCACAGGCTTCAAGCTTCAGGCCGATACCTACCTTGACATACTTAATACCATCTTTCTTCAAATCTGCTGGGGAATAATACCTTGTGGAATTTGTCAAGTCAATCACCAAGCCAATCTGTAAAATCAACAAAAGAAGTTTAGATATCTAAAAGTCTGAACAAGTTAAGATAACAACCCCCATATAGGTCTTTATCTACATTAACAAAGAGAGGAACATAAAATGAAATGGCAGATAGGTTTTTCCATGCTCCGTCACTTCACTCAAAACAAATTGTTACTCCACATCATGAATAAATTGAGTATATGACTTATTGCACATACATAACTCTCTTAATGTTTTTTCCCCTTTTATTTGTCGATAAACAGAGTTAGCAATATTTCCTTTGACTCTGACTTCACTTTTTCTTCAAGGCCCATCTGAGTACACTGCAGATATTTAACCACTTTTTTTGTGAATTTTTCAATGTTGTACTCTTAGCCCTATGTTAAGGAAAGAGAAAATTAAAGTAGGCTCCAAATAAGTAGCATGTCAAACATCTCACCACTCTGACCCAATAAAAAATAAATAAAAATAAAAAAATAAAATCTCGCAGCATTTTGATATATCAGAAACTCACACAGTCATGAAATGAAATCGGCATGTGTATTTATTAATAATGCAATTGTCATGCACACAAGATACCTTTCCATGCTTCATTTGTCACAGATGCTGTGAACATAATAAACCCACAATCGGTATTCCACTAATTCTTCCCTTTCAATGATTCAGTTTGCAAAGTCAACCAGATATGTAGTGGATAATCCAATTACTGTAAAGCTTGAAATGCATTCTTAACATAAGTTTTCTACCCGTTATTTGTAAAAAGAAATTGCACTTACTACATGAAAATCATACTCATATACTTCTTCAATGGAAATAAATCCTCAAAAATCCAAATGGTCAGATCAGCTGTATGCCATGGATAAAGCCAAAGCCTCAAAAGTAGAATCCTAGTTCTGGCAGTCATATGTTTTACAGCATGAATCATATTCTGGTACAAGTGTTTCACAAAACGAAGTAAAATGACAATGGTCAATGAAGACCTGAACAGCGTGGAAATCTGCAACCACGTCCCCCAACCCCCCCCACCCCCAAAAACACCAAAAAAAAAAAAAAAAAATCCAAAAATAGCACCAAAAACAAAAGAGAAGTTTCTATTGCATAATGGATGCCATAATATCATAAAGGAGTATGCAGTGTGAATGGAGTCAAAGCCAGCCACTTACTTTTCTTCCTAAAACTCTTTGTTGATGTAGAACTTGCTTGAACGAATATCTTTTACCAGGAGGTATGTCATAGCCATCACCAAGAGGCGTCTTTGAAGGAATTAAGCAAAATATCTCTTGACCATACGCTGGGCAGTCTAACCAACCTATAAGACCAAAAGACACCAATAAAGTGCTGCTCGGGTGGATTAAGCCAATTGTTAAAAATTGAAAAAGAAAGCATCCACTTTCAAACAGAATGAAGATATTGCAATTCCTAGACAAATACACCATTCAGTTTGACTCCTATTAACATATGAGAGAAAACAATAGATGAGAACTAAAGGAAATTGCTTATGCTCCCCAATATTTGACAATCAAGGCATATAGGTTCCCCTCAGGCCAATCTGATTTCCCTGATGTCCACTCAAGCGACAAAGTAAATTAGAACTGTCCAGGGAACCAATGGAGGGAATGAGATGCACTTTCACAAGCCATAATTCAATAATTGACCCCAAAATTTTTGCAAACACATAATATAAATTTTCGATACACTTATTATTGGACAGCAGCATTAGCATCAGGATCTCCTCTCATCAACATATAATGAGATTACAGAGTGCTGGAAACAAAGTGAACCTTCATGTCCCAAAAAGCTAACAGACCCAAAAGAACCACGGTTGTGAAAAGAAATTACAAAGACTAGTTAGAGAAAGATTGTATCATGCATAAGGAGCAATTCAAAACTTTTACATCATAATTCCATCAATGAATCAACTAGTTTTGTATGTGACCAAGGTGTACAGGAACAATCTGAGGCGAAGGTATAGATAGAGCCAAGGAACATCTGTTAAAGAAAAGTGGCTTCATAAGTTTCCTCTGGAAATGAAAAAGGAATTGAATCCTTTCCAGTCCAAGAATAGGGGGCACAATGGACCCACCAAGTGAATGACAACAGCCGACATTCTAGCCGAATACACACTCTCTGATTTCGCAGCTCCACAATGAACCACAATTTGATTGGTCTTTCTCCCTTCACCATTTATATTTGATGATAGACCCCAAGGTATCCATTTATTCCATAAAGAGCCCCATCGGCCACTTTCTGCTTGGTCACCGATAACAGGTAGTAGTAGATATGATATTTTGAGAGGTTTAACAAAGGCTCCACTAAACTAGAACCCGATAAAAAGCCTTCTCATGGCCACTAATTTCTGTTTAGTCACTCATTGCAAGTAGAAGAACAAATAAAATTCGCAAGTCTAAGCAAATGAATGCCCCTTAGCTCAAAGTCCCAAGACAAAGCAGCTCCAATTCAAAAAGAGAAATCAATTCTTCCAGAGGGCATATTGGGTACCTTCTGGACTAAATTTGATATTCTCCGTATGCAATCACAACCATTTCTGAAAAGAGATGACACTGGGACCCACTAGGACCCACGAGGAAAAAAAAAAAAAGGGTTCAGGCTACAATTGGAGTACACAAAATTCCTCAGGGATTACATAAAAAAGTTTCCTCATTCCATGTATATAGTGGCCTTGTTGTTATAGCAAGCTCATCAAGAGGCAAGGGGAAGAGAAACTACAATACACACAAAAAATCAAATGGGAAAAAAATTGCATATATCCATTACTTCATTTCAAAGTCATGTGCAGCATAAAAAATTCTCTAACCAAAAAGGGCAAAATTTAGCTTTCAAAATTACAACTAGAATCTCCTACAGCCACTAGATTGAGTTCAGTGAGTTTTCGGTTTTCCAAAAACCATTTCTTATTCATAAGATTTATAAATATTAATCTCATTGTCCTAACAATCTCTTGCTTTTTTCCGTTAATGACAGAGCACTGTTTGCAGAATTTTTGCAACATGAACCTCGTAATTGAATGATGAACATTGTAATAACATTTCAGAGTCCACTGTTGACATGACCAAATTGAAGATTTCATGTAGATCAGACCACAAATTGTCATTCTCGGGCAGTCAACAATGTTTGACTGCCAAGACAGTTAAATGTTGTCTGCCAAAACGCGTTACATTTGCCCAACTGTCCTTGCTCAAAGTACCACTGGCTGCTTGGCCCAGTGGCAAGGGGAGGAAGATGTCCAGTGTTTAACTCCCAGAAATTGCAAAAGTGAGAGAGTGACAGTGTAAATAGAACATAGGATAGGATACACACACGCATGCCAAAAAAAAATAAAAATTGTCCTTGTTCAAAGCACAAAGTGAAACTAAATGTTCACAGAATTTGTGAGGCAATTAGTCCAATATACTAAGAAATAAACTCATAACCCCCATAAAGAGTTCCATAGCCTACCCTTCTCTCACCTTAGTGATTGAACAAAACTGAATTAGTTGTACTTCAAGGCTATTATACTCCCAGATCTTTCTGACTTAACCCACAAGCCAAAAGCTGAGGACTTTTGCCAGCTAATTAAAAAATGTACCATGAACGATTTCAACCCTGAGGAAATGGTTTGGCTAAAGTAAAGTAAACCATCTCTAGCTTTCTCTCATCCTACATTTTGCATCGTCTACTTTTAAAAATAAACTATGCGCCCGGAAATTTCAAAAATTGAACACTTCACACATTGAAGTCTCAGAAACCACAAAATAGAAAACCCAGTGTAATTTTTTTCAAAAAGGACAGACTGCAAAGTGCAGAATTTCGAAATAGAAAATCGAAGATCCAAAATGTAATTGAGAGGATGATTGTGAATGCTTTCATGATTCTACCAGTAGTTGGGAAGCCCAGACACATCTATAGGACTTTACGGAAAGAAAAAGATCCCCCGGAGCAGAACCATTCAGAAAATTGTTTTAACAGTGAGGTTACGCTTCACTGAAACAATTTTTTTCTTCTGGGGATTTCATTTAAAGGTTGGTCCAATGACTTTGACTGCTCTGTAACTGAACAACGTCATTCATTAGTTCACAGTAGCTACTTGCAGACTTCCTGAAATTGGTCAGGCTACACTCTCACGTTTGTTCAAGTCAAAGTTCCAATAACAATACACATAATGTGCACGTCTATCCCATGACACATTACACAGTGACTTCACCTAATAAATTGCAGACTCATTTGAGACCTACAAATATCAGGGCTAATTTGTGAAAGATAGCTTTGGACACTCAAAAGTCCTTTAACTAAAATTTTGGTGTCTGGTATGATTGTTGCAAGACTCTTTGAACACAGAGCTGCCTTTTAAGTCCAATTACCATTTCTCACTAAATAACTTTGGGATTACAAAGCTGCTTTTCAAAGTTCTCCCAAATTCACCCTATATTAGTTTGTACATTACAAGTAATATTTCAATCTGCACATGACTAAAATTGTTGATATGGGTCAAAAGTTATCTCAGGATTCATGACTTTGTCTTATCATAAGAAAGATCATAAACTAACAATAGGTTCTATACTTAAGTCAAATCAGTTACTTACTAATCAAAGAGAGAGAAATCAGGCTACATGCATACAAAACAGAATTCAAATTATGCCAAGATAGAAATACCTAAAATATTTAAGTAAAAACAAAACACTAAATGACCAGTGGGATGGTGCTCAAATCCCAAGAGATAATAGTACTTTCAAGATAAATGAGTGATTAGTCTCACAAATTGCTTGTCCTAACAGATGAAACCCAGTTCCCTTCTTGCGCATTCAAATGCATGCAAACTTCTGAAGACACGAAGTATCTTGTAATCAGGAAAAACAACACAAGCCACCCTCTGTCAAAAGCTACTATCAAATTATCAAGTTCAGAAGCCAAAGAAATAAAGAAACCAGATCACTAAATGAATTTTGGCCCCTGGTGCTACCATATCTCCGAAGAATAAGCATAACAGCTCAAACGCAATCCCCATACATCCCAATGCAACATCACAAGTGAAAGCATTGTCACAGATATATGATATAGAAAGATACAAATAAAGTGGCACTAGAAAAATACCATGTGGAACATTAGCTCCTCTATGATTATTATTCATGTGTCTCGTCTGATGAAACTGATCATATGAAGAACGCTGAGAGACAGTCATTGTTCTTTCATCTGAGCGTTCTCTCCTCAATCTCTTGCGCCTTTCATCACGTTCCTGCCATAAAAAGGATGTTATTCTTCACTGCACAAACTACAATTTCAAGCCATAAATTTAAATGAGACATATTTGATAGCATATATGCACTCAACATCTGCATTTTCTATTCTTTTTCTTTTTTGGCATTAATAATTTTAATGAAAAAAAGAAAGAACTAGTTCATGCAGACTGACAACTGGAACGGAGTTAAAATTGGAAGCTGATCCACTGCTCTCATTATCTCACGCCATCATCTAATTAAAGTTTCTGCGGGCATATTAGAAGCCTAAGTGACTATGCTGATAAAATTTCAGCATAATTTTGTAGAGGATTATGCTGCTCAGTACAATAGCATTGTCATGTTTAGAAGCCGAAGTGCACAAACTTGCTCGATCGACAAAGCACACTGCATATTATTAGTTTCCAAAGCACTAAAAGCATAAGAATTAGGAAAGATAATAAAACTTCCACTCCAAATACCTGCGTTACCTAACAACAAGCTAGCTCCGGAAAATACAAACTTTTGCATAACCGTACCATGAGGAAAAGGGAAGAATTCGGAGGAGAATTAAATCAAATTAAACGTGCCGAAACACAATCTGCAGAGAGGGAATGACAAAAGAGAGAATTAGTAGGCACCCGGTTGGCAATATCAAGGGCGGACTCATTGCGCTCCGTTTGTCCGCTATACTCCTCCACATGCCTATCGAAACTTTCTTCATCCTCTTCGGGCAAGGCATTTAAGTCCATCGCAACAATCATTCAGTAGAAAGAAATCGCATTGCCGCAGTAGACCCTTCCCTGAAGGATCTAATTTCTCCTGTTAGAGCTCGCCACTTCAGCAACCAGGAACTGCAGGCCGGTGACAAGAAAAGATCAAAATTTTGTAAGCTTAGCTTAAGCAGCAGCATCAGAAAGTATGCAAACGAGTAGCCTACTTATTATTCAAATGAAAACCCATGATTAAGCGTCCTGGACATATTCCAAGCAAACTGCCCAGAGAAAAAAGAAAAACAAATACCCACACACAAAGGTAAATTGCCCCCAAACAATTAGATGGATCCCAGCACGAGGTCATAGCACCAGGAGAAAACACGAAGCCGTCCTTAGACGGCAAAGGCGTGCCAGTGATTATTTCGCAACGAAGGGGAGAAAAGGCAGAAACTTGCACGAGAAAACAGAGGAAGAAATTCGCTTCACTCGCGACCCAACATTCGAGAGAAAAAAACACTTCGCCAATCCACTAATCTCCCTCCCCCTCGCACGCACAGGCTGCCGCCGCTGTCGAGCAGTCCGCACAGCGACACTCGAAAAGAACGGAAAACCTAAAAATCGCTCCTTCCCACCCGCCCCCGCGCGGAATCACTGACAACCGAGGTCCCCCACGGAAGCCAAAGACGCCGTCAACCGAAAAAAAAAAAAAAAAAAAAAGAGAGAGCGAAAAACCTAAAGCCCAAAAGCGCAGCAGCAGACAAATCCACCGAAGGAAGAGGCGAAGGGGGGGACGAGGAGCACGAACCTCGGAGAGGCAAATCAACGCCGAATTGCAGAGGCGAACCGCCGGCTTCGCGGAGGAAAGGCGGAGGAGTCTCGCACGATCATTTGGGGGGGAGCAGCGACGTCGCGCAAACCCTACAATGACAGGTGGAGGCCGAAGCGCTAGAGAGAGAAAGAAGAGAGGGGGGGAGAAGTCGAGGTTCGAAAACCTAGGAGAGAGAAAAAGGAAGGGAAGGGGCGGGGGAGGCAGGGGAGGGAAAGCGGAAGGGGGTGGGAGGGTTTTAGAAGCTGAGATTCACTAATCAATCGACGTCGATGGAAAGGGAAGACGCAACAGAAGGAGAGAGAGAGAGAGATTTCTGCAGTTCGCGACGGGAAGAGGGATCGTGCGTCCTAGATCAACGACGTTATAAATAGGCACGCAATTCATAGAGAGAGATGGCGAAAATAAAAGAAAAAGATATAACAATGAAGAGAGAGAAATACGATACAAGACAAACTTAAGTTTTTTTTTTTTTTTTTTTTTAATGTTTTTCGGTCGAAAGACAACAACTTGAGTTTTAAGTCGCTGGAGGTGAAGAGGGGAGAGACACCACGGGGCGGTGTCTTTACGGGAATCGGCTTGCAGTCCTGAGAATCTCGGGCCTTCACGATGGCCGCTCCGTCTTTTCCGTTCGGTATCCTACGGCGTCAACGGACCGTAATTCTTTTATCGGCACCACTTGTCTTAAAAAAATAATAAAACGAATCGCGTCCACACTTCCTACCAGTCAAATTTGAATAAAACTAACAAAATGATTTTGATTATGCTTAAATTGACAAGTTTTAGAACTGCATTATAGTTTTTGAAAATTTTAGAGCTCGATTATGGTGTCGCGATAAGTTTTGGAATTATTGATGCACTTATCATTTCTAATTAGATATAGGTTATAGATGTTTTATTGTTTCTATTTCATGTTTAAAAAGATAAAATTTTCTAATTGGATTCGATGGTTTTACCACCGTGAGCATTTTTTTCCTTCTTGAAAAACCAGTATACTTTTTTAAAATGTATTAAAGACAATTTTTGTGTACATCTATCGAATTTATAACCAAAAGACTGAAAATGTGATGGATGACAAATCAATGATCCAACTTTTTTCATTAAAGAGGGATGAGGTGACAAAAAATACCACGTGCTTTGCACAAATATATATTCGTAAATGACATCTTTACGCGAAACAAGAACTTCAATCTCTAAGAAGCAACGATCCCTTGTGCTTTCGGTATGTCTCTGTCCGGGAAAGTTGTCGATATAAATTGAGGAACCTCCTACTTACAAAGACACAAGGAAAGGAGCCTTTCATCCCGGTGCTAGGAACTTGATTGGCTAATTCAATGTTTATCGATAGTTTTGTGATTAGAAAAATTATAAAATCTATTTCAAATACGACTTGGATATGAGTGCATCTTAAAGGAAGGAAATAAAACTAAATGAAATATAAACGTGCATGTTTCAAAATTAGTTGAAATTTTTATTCTTTTAATTGAATGCTTAAATTAGTGAATATTTAGTGAAATTTATCCGTATAAATCGAGTTATTCTTTAAAGTGTTTTAACTTAATTTTAAATTGAATGGTATGTAATGCTTTCATTCACGTAGTCAACAAAATTTACACTTCAATGATATGTCATTCATCTAATAGGATATATGTCTTTTATGATGTGATTTCAAATAAAACGAATAATTTATATATATTTAAAAATACTTAAACTTTGTTTGCTTTCAAATTTAAAATCAATGGAAAAAAATCGAAAGAGATGGGTCTTCGGGAAGGGGAATAAAAGTTTATTATAAGACATTTTATCTTTATCGTAATTGTTATATTTATCTATTTTATTAGTCCAATACATTTAAGAATACACTTGTAAATACTTTTTTCATCCATTCTTAAATTTACAGGTAAGTTTTATAAGCAACGTCTGAGGACGACAGATTATTAAACCGATGGTAATTGATCGAATATGGGTAGTGTCATGAGTGGTACAAGTACGGCATGCGTGGCTTGCCATGTGGTCGTCACTTTAGCAAAATTAAGTATCACATGGCGAGCGTATGAGCCAACATGGTACAAATAATAGAATAGATTTTATATGTTAACACTCCTAAAATCTATTTTGTCCGGTTTATACAACTTTATACGTGTAATTGCAACACGGCTTCTTTATTAACCAAAATTACTTTTAAATTTATCCGATAGATGAAAAATTTTATTATTTGAATCATCTATCGCCTATTTATATCATTTATAGCATCCCCATCCATTGTCAAGGACTTTCAAGAAAGCAAAGCCCCGACATATTCGAGTTACTGAGGGCGCGCATGACAAAATTTTTGGAACAAAAATCAATTTCTATTCCATAGACGAGTTTCTGAGTAAAGAAACGCGTTTGATGACAATTCAAAATTTATATTTTTGAAATAAAAATTCGTTTGATAATAGAATAAAATTTATATTTCTAGAAGCGGCAACGATCAGCGTCCAATGGCCGGAGTCCAATGCTCGACAACCGGCGTTCGGTGTCCGATGACCGGTGGCGGGCAACCGAAGTCCAAAGTCCGACGTTCAACGTCTAGCGCCAAGTCTGGTGACCGGCAGCAAGCGGCCAAAGTTCGAAGTCTAACACCGGAGTCCGGCACGGCAACTAGTGTCCAACATCCGGAGTTCGATGTCTAACATCCGATATCTGGAGTCTAGCAACAGGAGGCCGGCGATAGGAGGCCGGCGACGGGTGGCCAATGGCCGGAGTCCGGCCACGGGTGGCGAGCGGCCAACATCTAGCGGCCGGTGGCGAGCAACAAACGGTCAACGGCGAACATCCGGTGGTTGGTGGTAAGCCTCCGGCATCTAATAATTGGCGATGACTAGTGGGCATCGGGCATCGGCAGGGCGGCGGTTGGTGACGGGCGGTTGGATGGGCATCGACATCCGTGGGCGCGGTCAACGCCGGTGGTCGGGGGACCGATGGGCGGCAAAGCGATCCATCCGGCATCCCACGAGCAGCAAGTGGGTGACAGGTGATAACGAAAGTGAACAATGAGAAAAATTTTGATTTCTCATTTATGTTCCAGAAATAGAAAAGCTAAAAATTTTAACTTCTGATTTCTACTCAAAATCTATTTATGGAATAAAAATCTGTTCCGGAAATAGAAAAAATGAAATTGCGTTATCAAATGGATTTATGTTCCAAACCTGTTCCGGGGAACAGAAAAACAGAAAAATAGAGAAATAAAAATTTTATCATGCGCGTCCTAAGACTGTCAATGGGCAAGCAAGCCGCTTGGCCCACTTGGGCTCGAGAGGTAAATGAGCATACTTGGGCGCTCCCACATTCAAAAGCCTAGCCCACCGATATTGGCTCAAAATGATCCCGCGTAATGACTACTACGTATCAATTTTACATGACAAGTGGACTTGGGCAATACGTTAAGCTTGACTTTTGTATCGCAATCGGGATCAATCTGTTTAGTGCTTATCTTTAATTGAAATTTCATCCAAGACCGCGACCATCTTCAATTTGAGATGGAGCCATCAAGACTCTCAAATTCAGTTCCTTTCAAGAGTCAAAGATATGGAATCCAATTCCGAGTCACGCAATTAAGGCCATAATCGTGTTTATGTAAAGAACCAACGATTTTGTAATTCAATTGGATACCAAGCCATTGCATCCCTTAAATTGTGCTCATAAAAGAATGGTAAAATTTCAAATAAAAGTATAAAATGCCATCATTTTCTCAAATAAAAATTTGAAATGAACCATGTTTCAAATAAGGGTATAAAGTGCTATTATTTTCTCAAATAATGACTCAAAATAAACATTATTTCAAATAATGATTTGAAGTGGTCAAATCGTCTTAAATAATGATTTTTGGCTAGTTAGTGACTATTTTGGCCATTAAAGAATTGGTATTTTAGTCAAAAAATCTAAGTACATATATATTTTTTTTTTTCCTTCTCCTTTTTCTTTTCTTTTCTATTTGATTTTTTTCTCTTCTTTTCATTGGCCATTGTTGTGCCTTGTTGATGGCCGGCGAAGGTTGCCGACCTTAGGCCGAAGAAGGGGGGCAGGCGAGGGTGGCCCTCACCTGGCCTCACTAACATAAGTGAGGGTGAGGGCAGTTCTTGCCGACATCAAGTGAAGGCGGTCCCCGCCTAAGTCTAGCGACCTCCACCATGGTTGGAGGGGGAAGATGGAAAAAAAAATGGAAAAAAAATTAAAAAGGGAAAAAGATTGAAAATATAAAAGACGATTGATATGATTATTTTGGATCATTATTTAAAATAAGTTCCACTTTAAGCCCTTATTTGAGAAAATAATGATGTTTTGAGCAATTATTTGAAAAAATAAGAGCACTTCAAGCCCATGTTTTGAATTTTCCCGAAAAGGATAAAAGCTCAGTGTCCATTTTGAGATTGCATCATCAAGGCTCTCAAATGTTCTAAAAGATTTGGAGGAATTCTTTGTTCCATTTCATAAATTAAATTTGGTACCCCTTTTTGCAAAGGGTCAATACCACCAAATCCTATATTAGTATCACGTGACACACTTACTTCAAACTAATTTATGTTAAATCGGTTCACTCATGCCACATTTACTCTAAACCAATACACCTATGATACATTTACCTTAAAAGAATCTCAAATTTGTGCATATAATTTGGGGTAAATGTGGCACAAGTTTTACCAAAATTGGGAGCAAATGTGGTGTGGGCACCCCAATTTGGAATAATTGTGTTATATATGTATTAGTTTGGGAATTTTTGTGACAAAAAAATGATTAAAGAAGAAATGACATGCATGTATTAGTTTGGGAGATTTTATATAGAATTAACATTTTTTTAAAATCAATGCAAACTTGGTATGCTATTATCTTGTCTAAATTCAGATTTTAGCTTTAATGCAACGGTCATCGAATTCCTCACCTTGAGCATTACTCTCAACTTAAAGTGCTACCATTTTTCACCTCCCGCGGTCCATGCATAAGAGGTCCGATGCCAAGTAGCTTGTAACCCGTGAAATCCGAAAGGGAAACTAATAGTATCAATCAATTCTCCTCTCGCCGCTCGATATGATCATTTTCCAAGAATATCGAGCCAAGAATGTCAAGCCATATATCTAAGAGCAACTTAAGATGCATCGATAAAAGAAAATATTTTCTATAAAAATAATTATATGAAAAATAGTTACTATTTATTTATTAGGTGGTTTAAGGAAAGTGAATTCTTTTTGGCCAAAAGGTTAAGTTGTTTTCCCCAATTTAAGTTTGTTACTTTCACTCCATGAAAAACGTTTTTCACAAATTGATTAATTTTCCATCATTTGGACACCGGAAAGTCAAAAGCAACTTTCCTATTAAATAAACAAACTCTTAAGTGCTTTTTGGATTTTGCGCTCCAAATGGCACAACCTCTTAAGGGTCCATTCGATGTTTATAGGAAATTCGACTTCAAAGTCCCAAACCGCTAGAAAATTTGGGCAAGCATACTTCTTGAGAAGCTACTTTATAATGGGCATTTTCTGATCTTCATTTTCATGAAAAGGTTGAGCTTCAACACCTTGTCTGGCGATGGGAAAGTTTGATACCAATAGGCTATAGCTTATAAAATAGGAAAATTATCAAAATAGTCATATACCTATCACAATTTTTCCAATTCATTTCTAAATCTTCTATATTTGTGTCAATTCAGTCAATCGGGACAATTTTGGCCAATCGGCGTTAGCCATCAGACCAACATCGACGTGTCAATTCTTTAATTTTTTTTTTTTTCAACTTTTTTCCTCTTTTTTTTTTTTTGGTTTTCTATTTTGTTATTCCTCTGGCCAGTGAGCTAGACCTCACTGGCCAAGGTCTCACCTAGCAAAGTCTAGGCAAGCTTGACCTCACTAGCCACTAGGGTGGCACAGGCGCCTCGCCACGCTAGTAGCCGGTGTGGCCTCTAGCCGATTCGACGACTGGTTAAAGGAAGAAGAAAAGAGAGAACATAAAAATAAAAAAAAATATTAAAAAATTGACACGTTAGTGTTGGTCGGACAACTATTGCCAGCTAGCATCCACATCAATGCTAGTTAGCAAAAATTGGGCCAATGTACTAAATCGGCATAAACGTAAATTTTTTTTTGACTAAATTGGCAAAAAAAAAAAAAAAAAGTGTTTATGACTGAATTGAAAAAATTGTAGTAGGTTTATAATTATGTGGGATAAGTGTTAAGTCTAAAACTTGTCACGAAAATGCATTTCAGTCCTAAAACTTGTCAAATTGTTTCAAACGAGTCCTAAAATCGACGCCTGTTAGCATTTTCCGTTGAAAATGCTGACGTGGCATTTTAAATAATTTTTATTTTCCGCGTGGATTTTTAATTTTTAATTTTTTAAATTAGATTTAAAAATTAAAAAGATTAGATTTATTCATTTTATCTTATTTTTACTAAAAACTAAAAAAAAAGTTTAAAAAATTATTTTTTTTAAAATGAATAAAAAATAATTTAAAAAATACACGTGAAAAATAAAAAATTATTTAAAATGCCACGTCAGCATTTTTAACAGAAAATGTTAACGGTGTCGATTTTAGGACTCATTTGAAATAATTTGACAAGTTTTATGACTTAAATACACTTTTTGCAAGTTTAAGGACTGAAATGCATTTTCGTGACAAGTTTTAGGACTTCTGGAACACTTATCCTTAATTATTTTGGTAATTTTCCCATTATGAAGCCATAAATTCAGATTTGATCAATTTGCCTGCATAAATTGAGATGTTCCGTTGCTCATGCATTTACTCTAGCAACCGTCATCTCTGCAGATCCCGAGGATTAAGTTGCTCTAAAATGAATGCCTATGTGTATTGGTATATTTTTTTTTTTTGAACTAATGTGCATTGGTAAATTACATTAAGGAAAATCGATGCGTAATTCTTTTATCCACTTTTTTTTTTGGTCAAAAGTAGACATTGTATTATCATTTTGGAAACTTACAACCAGACGCAAAGGCATCGGCATATACAAGGTCTAGCAAAATGTAAGGCGGGAAGATGTTCCAATCTTGGGCTGAACTTGCTAAAAGGTGGGCCTTAGCAACCCAATCGGCTACAATGTTGGCCTCACGCTTACAAAATCGAATCGTCAAGATAGAGAACTAAAAAAGTAAAGCAGTAACCTCCGCAAGCAGAGCACGGGTCTCCCATGGCGGCGACCCCACACCCGTGATAGCCTCAACAACGATGCTATAGTCCGATTCAAGTACGAAATGTGCCTGATCAAGCCCTTGTCGCGGCAAATGGCGGAGCGCAAAGGTGAGAGCCTGAAACTCCACAATTAGAGGAGATGTAGCAGGAAATCGCATAGTATAAACATCTGTAAGTCTTCCATACTAATCTCTGCAAATAGAAGCCATTGATACGTGTGTGTTTCCTGGTTGAAATGATGCATCAATATTACATTTCAAAGTAGGGGTGAGCGGTTCCAGGTTCCGGTTCGATTCCGTTTGGAACTTGGAACCTACCATCGGGTACAAGTTCCTCAAAATGAGGAACCTGGAACCTACCCGTCGGAACCGAGAACCTGGAACCTACCTTGTCACAGGTTCTAGGGTCGGTTCCAGGTTCCAACAGGTTCTTTTTTTTTTTTTTTGTTATTTTCATATTTGAACTATAACATATGCGCACGTTACCCAAAAAAAATATAACGTACGCGCAAGTTACCAAAAAAACTATAATGTACGCGCACGTTACCAAAAAAAAACTATAACGTATGCGCACGTTACCAAAAAAAATATAACGTATGCGCACGTTACCAAAAAAAACTATAACGTGCACGCACGTTACCAAAAAAAAAAATATAACGTATGCACACGTTACCAAAAAAACTATAATGTACGCGTATACAACACGGTAACTTCCCACATCTTAGCAAACATACCAATGCCAACTGTCAAGAATATGGACATACATAATCAAAACTAATAAGAAGTTTCCAAAGAAGTTTCTAAAGAGATAAAAAACCAGAAGTGCCAACAAGATCTCAAATTTTCATCTACTCCATAGTGTGAACTCTGCAACCTTTCCATGTGATTCCTTTGGCACAGCAAAACCTTGCAAAGACATGAATACAAATTAATCAAAATCCTAAGTAAAGACACAGAAAAAAATCAATATCGATAATATTCCATGAAGCATGCCATTTTGCCCATCTAAAGGCTCCTAAATTTTTTGACAATATAGTTCAAAAATTCAATGTACATAAAAATGAGCTTGCATTAAAATTACGACAAACAAAGTTGCTCATCAATAAGCCAACAAAAAACCTTGCTTGACTTCTCAACCGTTGGATCCATTGTAAGTGCGACACCACTAACTTTATTTATCGATCATAATCTCCGCATTAAGACCAACCATATCTGAAAAAAAGAGGAAGAGATTAAATAAAATATTCACTTATCAGATATACAAAAAGAATTACAATATATAAAGATATAAACATTACTTACCCAACTCAAATTGTTCTGCGTTCTCAATACACTCTTCAACATCAAGCGGTACACGAGCGGCTCTCAACCAATCTTGAGTGCAAATCAGAGCTTCCACTACTTTTGGAGTTAAAAAACTTCGAAAGCCATCAAGCACACGACCTGATGTACTAAAAGTTGATTCTGAAGTAACGGTAGTTACAGGAATTGACAAAATATCTCGAGCCATTAAGGAAATGATCTTATATTTTGAGCCATTAATCTTCCACCAAATCAAAATGTCAATACCAAGATCATTTTCATTTTTTTCTTGAAGATACTCATCAAGCTCGGACTTGTTGTCATCGCTCCCTTGTTCATTCGAGTAGAAAAATATTTTCTTCCAAGCTTGGGCGTTATGCTTCTTTATTCATTCGCTACCACTTATATCGGTATTGGAATTTGAATTATTACTACTTACACCCAAATTATGACCACAAAAATCTTGATCACTTGAAGTAAAAGAAGATTGCTCATAAAATTCATACAAACGCTCCAATGTATCCTTCACCTTGTAATGCATCTCTTTAATTTTCGATTCATCATCATAAATTTGTCCATACAATAAACTCACATAATTTAACTTGGCTCTAGGATCTAACACAACCGCAATCAACGCCATCATATTCACTTTATCCAAGCTTCCATAATATTTGTCAAATTTTTCTTTCATTTTCACACCCATATCTTAAAGCTTAGGATCCGAAGCATTGATCGCATCTTTCAAATTTCTATACAAAAGAGCTATCCCTTCAAAATAATCATTTGAAGTAACATATGAAGTCCGGACATCTGATTGGTGGCATCATAGAATATTTTGAGAAAATCCGAAAGAATAATAACATTTTCCCAATCATCTTCACTAGGAGTTTCATAATTAAGCTCACTTACAAAAGATGGATCGTGATCTTCCATTATTTCGAAAGCTTTTCTGAACTTTATGGCGGTGTCTAACATGAGGTAAGTGGAGTTCCATCTAGTGGCGACATCAAGAACTACCGAACCCTTATAAGTGATCTTTTCTTTCTCAATGCAAGATTGAAATACTTGGACTCTTGTGTGAGAACTCTTTTCTTTCTCAATGCAAGATTGAAATACTTGGACTCTTGTGTGAGAACTCCTTACATATCTAATCACATTTCGAATACGTGCAATGGAGTCACGTACCATAGTCAAGCCATCTCTCACAATTAAATTTAATATATGAGCTGTACACCTCATGTGCAAAACACTACCATCTAATATCAACGACTTTTGTTTCGAAAGTTTATCCCTCAAATAACTAACTGCAACATCATTCGAGCTAGCATTATCCACGGTAATTGTCGACACTTTTTTTTCTATTCCCCACTTCTCAATGCATCCCTCCACCATTTTTCCAATCCCCTTACCCCTGTGACTATGCATCACCACAAAATTGATGATTCTTTTATGCAACTTCCAATTTTCATCAATAAAATGTGCAGTGAGACACAAGAAATTCAGATTTTGATTGGAAGTCCATGTATCAGTCGTGAGTGCGATCCTAGAATTAATCTTTCCAAAATAATTCTTCAAAGAAGTTCTTTCACATAAAAACAACTTCATGCAATCTTTTGCCACTGTGAAACGTGATATATGTTTGAAGAGAGATTGTAACTCATTAACATATTCACGAAATCCAACACGCTCAACCAAGGAAAAAGGTTGTTCATCAAGGATGATGAACCGAGCAAGCATTAGCCTACAATGTTCTTGATTAAATGCCCATGTTGATAAGACGCTACCAGTACTAGAATCTCCTCCTCCCTTGCCAGCCATGTTGACATTACGTGGTACAAAAAATTTCTACCTCTTATCTAGATTACGGGAAACCTCTTGCATGTGGTCAAGTGCTTCCTCATTGCGAAGTACCGTTAGCAACACAAGTACTTAAGCATTGACCCACAATGAATGCACTTTACTTGATATATGTTTCCATCCTTATCACTAATTTTCGAATAATAATTCCAACATTCGGATGTATGTTTCTTATCATGGGAAAGATGAGAACCGGGTACCTTATTTGTGGCACTCGAGGTAGGGGGTGCCTCTTCTTCAATTTCGTCGTTGGAAAACTCCAATTCCATAATCGGAGTCATCTCCTTACGTCCCTCCACCTCCATTGACATGTTATCTTGATACATTAACTTCGCACTGCACAATAATAATAGAATATAATTAGAAATTTCAAAACAAATAGCAAACTAGAAAGTAAAAATAAAACACCACTAGAACAAGAATGTCTAGAGGTACAAGTTTTGAAAATAATTTCGATTAAACCCTTAAATAAACTCAGAAAATTCTGAAATTTGGACACATTGTATTTAAGACCTAGAGGTACAAGTTTCATGAAGAAATCGTAGTCCAATTCGTTCTGGATTAAAAGATAAAGTCGATTTACTTTTCCTATTCTCTACTTGCACAGTTTTTGAAACATTTTTGGTTAAATAGGCAAATGAACTACAAAAATTACGAAATTTAAATATGTTGTAGGGAAGACATGAAGAGAGATATTTCATGCAGAACACATTTCCAAAAGAACCTCATACAAAATGATATAGTCCACGCATTACAACTTACAAGATTCGAACACATCAGATTGCACGGTTTTAGAAACATTTCCGATTAAATACCCAAATGACCTTAAAAAATTATGAAATTCGACTATGTGATAGCCAAGACCATAAGGTAGATACTTCATGAAAACATCAAAGTCAAATTCGTCCTAGATAATTAAATATGGACGGTTAAAATCCCTGTTCGTAGTACCGTAATTCCAGATCTAACCATCTCCAAAGGACCACGATTTCACCTACCTATTCTTGTTTGTTTTCTCTAAATTTTTGATATGTTGTACCTCAGGATGTCCTTTACAACTTTTTTAAGAAACCGAAGTGAAATTTCGACAAAAAGGTTGCCTTACAGTCCATGCATTCATCAAGGGTCGGTCCCAAAATCTCCAGATCCAGTCTTTCCAAAGAATAACGATTTCACCCACTTATACTTGTTTGTTTTGTCCCAAATTTGAGTATATTATACTCCAAGAAGTCCTTTACAACTTTCATTTAGAGGCCGAAGCCAAACTTCAACTAGAACATCACATACAAGTCACTAGAACATCCAAGGTCGAGCTGTTTTTCTCGAGAACAGTACACTAGACTAGAGCACCACTCTCACAACTTCAATTTTTCGCATTCTATACATCCGAAATTGTCACCACTCTCACAACTTCAAAAAATCGAGCAACCTACTCACAGACAACAAAACAAAGCCCCCCCCTCAACATGGAAACAGACCCCCTGCAACTAAAGAGAAAGAACAATACCAAAAGAACAAGATAGAGCTAATTGCAGTCACTCTACACATATTTCAAGCGGCAGCTCACCGGCGAGTAGGGACGGCTGCAGCCCGGCGTGTCGCTGGTGAGCGGGGGCACGGAGGCGTTTGTTGCGTGGCGGAGCTCGTGGGTGAGAGGGATAGCCGGCGGAGCTAGGGGCTGCGGCGGGCGGGCGAGTAGGAGCGAAATGCGCTCGGGTCGTGGGCTGCACAGGCGCGTCGGCCCGGCGGAGCGACGGTGACCAGCAAGGCGGGGCTTGGGAACAGCGACGGGGGGTGGCGCCGGATGGCTGCAAGGCGGCGGAAGATCGGACCGCTAGCAGCACTCGCGGTCGCAGGTTCCACAAGTGGAGACGCGGCGGTGCGGCGCGGAGATGGCCGGTGGCTCGGGGGACGCCGGTGAAGGGGGCGAGGGAATGTGCGGATGCGGGATTGAGGTTGAGAGATAGAGAGAGGGGGCGGCTACGGGCGACTGGGCGAGTCTGAGAGAGAGAGAGAGAGAGAGAGAGAGGGGGGCGTCCGCTTTTTCTCGCCCTAAGTAACCGGTTCCGCTTGGGCCGGAACTCCCGGTTCCCAGGAAAAAGGAACCAGGAACCGGAACCGAACCGGTCCCCCTTGGAACCGGGAACCGAACCGGACCCTCCTCCGGTTCGATTCCGGTTCCCGGGTAACCCGGGAACCGCGCTCAGCCCTATTTCAAAGTACCTAGATTTGGTGGTTTCCAAATCCGATGTGGGTTCTATTGTGATATAGGTCTTGTCGAAAGGGCAAGGGTGCTGGCTTGATAAAGCCTAGTCTGTGTTAATGTGTTCTCCGCTGCTAAAGTTGAGTCCAGATGATGGCCACGGAAGATGAATCCATTTCTCATTCGCCAAATTTGCCAGAGAATGTTGGCAATGAGCTTTAGAGCAGGTGAGTGATTCGTTGAAATAACCTCTTTTGCTAACCATACTTCTAATCTAGTAACCGTATGAGGCTGGATGTTGATGTTGATTTGTGGATGAGCCCAAATATCTATAGTCCACGAACATAATAGGAATAAGTGCTCTAAAGTTTTTGGAATGCCCTATTTACAAATTTGACAGAATGGATCAGTAATGATATGTTTTTGAAACAAGTTGTCTCTAGATGTAATTGCGTTTTGACATACCGACCATAGAAATATGCGTAGTTTTGGAACTGTTCGCATGGCCCAGATGTTTTTCCACAGAAGCCTAGGATGTTGATATGATGTTGATGCTGTAAAGTTGTTGTTTCTGTTAATATTAGACAAAGCATGATAGTTACTCTTCACCGTATGTCGGCCATTCTTTGTGGCTGTCTAGACTAGTTTATCTTCAGCAAAAGTAGGTCTAACTAGAATGGTTAGAAAATCTGTTATAATCTAGTCATCAAAGAATCTTTAGAGCAGAGATGTGTTCTAGCTGTTGTGGATTAGATCGATGAGATCGGCCATCAGTTTTGGTTCCTCTCTAGTTGCAGGGCCGCCAAGAATTTCTCTTGGTAACCATTGATCCTCACGGATTCTGATATTCCTACCATTACCCATTGACCAGCTAACATTAGGTAAAATAACATCCCTTCCCACTAAAATACTCTACCATCCTTAGGATGGTCGAGTTCCTCTTGCCGCCAATTGGAAATCGGGAGAATGAAAATACAAACCCTTAAAAACCTGACTCTATAAAGCTTGAGGCTATTGAAGTAATCGCCACACTTGCTTTCCAAGCATGGCTTTGTTAAATTCAAGTAGATCGAAATCCTAGACCGCCATTGTCCTTACTCCTCTTTATGATATCCCATTTCTTCCAACATATCACTGCTCTGTTCTATCATTCTTCCACCAGAAATGAGCTATACTTTTTTCTATAGTTTTACAAAGAGACACAGGAAGTTTGAAGACCGACATGGCATAGTGAGGAAGTGATTGGATAACAAATTTAATGAAAATTTCCTTTCCTCCTTTAGAAATGAACTTTTCTTCCCATCCTTCCAACTTCACTTGTTTCTCCCCAAGAGCCAAGAAAACATTTCTTTTTTAGAGTGGCCCCAGTCAGATGGGATTCCCAAATACTTTCCATACCTTGTTAGCACCAGTATTCTAAGCTTGGAGGACATATTTTCCTGTAAGTCGAAAGGACAATATTTGCTGAAAATGATTCCCAATTTGTTGCGGTTCAAAGTCTGTCCATGGCCATACAATACTGATTTAAAATATTAACAATGTTTTGGCATTCCCGAAGGTTAGCATCAAGGAAAAATATGGCATCGTCCGCAAAAAATAAATGGGACAAGATAGGACACCATTTATTGAGTTTGATACCCTTAATATGACCCATGTTGACTACTTGAGTAATCATAGTTGATAAAACATTTGCTATTAGAATAAAGATGTATGGAGAAAAATGGTCACCTTTTCTGAGGCCATGAGTTGGAGAGAAAAAAGGAAGTAGCTCACCATTAAATCTTACACTATAAAACGTAGTGGTGTTACATTGTAGTATCAAGTGTACCCACCTTGGATGGAAACCCATTTTAAGGAAATAGTCTCTAAGGAAATCCCATTCGACTCTATCATATGCCCTTTACATATCGGTCTTGAGGATTGCGTTGAAAGTTCGCTTTCGCCTTCGGGTCTTAAACTGGTGCAGAACTTCTTGAACGATGAGTATATTGTCATGAATCTGTCGTCCATTCACAAAAGCCGATTGTTCCATGAAAATCAGATTAGGTAAGCAAGGTTTTAGGCGGTTAGCAAGTACCTTAGATATGACTTTATAAGCAAAGTTGCAGAGGCTAATTGGTCTGTATTGATCCAGTCTCTCTAGGCGAGGCGTCTTGGGAACTAAAGCGATAATGGTCCGATTCAGATTTGTAGGCAACCTTCCTAACTAAAAGAAATTTTGTACAAGAAGGGAGATCTGCCTTTATGACCTCCCAATGACTCTAGTAAAATAAGCCATTAAAACCATCAGGGCTAGAAGCCTTAGTTGCGCTCAACTGAAAAGTAGTTTGCCGAACCTCCTCTAATGTAATCATTTCCAACAGCTTGTCATTCATTTCTGTAGTTACAACCTGAGGGTATTGAGCTAGAATGGGTCCATAATCTCTATATCCCACCTTCATATATAATCCAGAAAAGAAATTAGATGCCATAGTCTTCAAGGTCTCAGGATCACGAATCCATCGCTGGTTGTCATCCTGCAACATGATAATGCGATTTTTTTGCCTTCTTTGAAGAGTAGCAGCATGAAAAAATTTCGTATTCTTATCACCCCACCTTAACCATTGAATCCTCGAGCGCATAGCCCAGTGTTGCTCTTCTTGTTGCCAAGTCCGACGTATTTCCTCTTTAATATGATTTGCTTCAATTCCATTAAAAAAGGAATAATGCTGTTGGTTAATAATATCCTGAAGTCGTTGTTGCAATGCATGGACTTTAAGATCACCCCTAATAAATTTTGATCGACTCCACTTGGTCAATGCTAAAGAGACTTTCTTTAGTTTTGAAAGTAGGTCAGAACCTTGCATCTGCACTGAATTCCATACATTTGAAATTACTCGTCGGCATTCGTCTTCCTCATTCCAATAAGATTCATAAACAAAATTCTTCCCACGTCTACGATAGGATGCTAAAAGTATTAATGATCAAGGGGCTGTGGTCAGAACCTACAAAAGGCAACGCAAAGACCTCAGCATTATGAAATAATAGTTGTCAATCCATCGTGCACATTGCCCTGTCCAAATGTTCCTTCACCAGTTCATCGCCCTCTCTATTGTTCATTCAAGTGAATTGACATCCTTTGTTTTCTAATTCCATAAGGGCACAATCATTTAAACCTGCCAAAAGGACAACATACAAAAATGTGGGGCCTGCCTTTTCCCACGGATAGAGTACTTCGTTAAAATCACCCACACAGATCTAGGGTAGCACATTAGCCAAGCTTATCTCTCTCGGTTCATCCCACAAAAGTTGGCTAAGTTGATAATTAGTTGGAGCATGAATATAGGTTAGACGAATAGTGTGATTTGCCTCCACTTCCCGTACATCATATCAAGATAATCCTTCATTGAACGAATCACTTCAATGGAAACCTGATTGTTCCAAAAGACCGCCAAACCTCTCGCCAAACCAATAGGGTTGAAAACATGAGCGTTGTTGAAACGTATACGTCACTGAATACTGGTAAGCTTCACTTCACTATTCTTTGTTTCCATTAGTAAAACTATATTGGGCTTTTCCTTGGCCGTCATGGTCTTAAGCTCTTGAACTGTCAAGGAATTGCCCAAACCCTGACAGTTCCAACATATGAGTTTCATTTGTGAGGTGGTGGCTGTTGAGGGCTAGCCACCACCGCCCAAGTTTCAGCTTCCCCCGCCTCAAGCATAGGTGTTTCCATTAAGTTTGCATCATCCAAGTCATGCAAAATTAAACCCTTTGTGTCATGTGGTGTGTAGCATTTCTGTTTTTTGGCCACACCCACCCTTGGTGGCAGTCGGGAACTCTTGTTTTCTTATATTGTTGGAAATCTATAGTTGAGGACTAAATACCCTTCATTTTGGCTGCTGCAGGGATGAGTGCTATATGAATAGGAGTCACTTCCATGATCGCCTCTTGAAGATGCTGCTTGTCAGAGCCTTTATCTTGCTGAGCTGTAGGAGATACTGGTCTTGTCATCATTTCTGCTTCCGTGGTTGTCGGTGGGGGCAAGAGAGGAACAATCGGAAGTTGCGAAGGAGGCGTCTCAGGTATACTATCTTCTGAAGAATCTGACATTTTTTTAGGGGTGTAAAAAGTTTGCCAATAAGGACTAGCTTCTTTAACTTCATCTTTAAACCATAGACCATAGGCCATAGTATCCTTTCCTTCAAATTTAGCCGCATCATAGGGGATCTCCTTGCAGTACATAGCATAATGACCCAATTTTCCACAAGAGTAACAGAAATGTGAGAGACGCTCAAAGTGAAAATCGAGCCAAAGTAGTTTCCCCTCTATATAGATCAATTTTCCTGTCCTTAAAGGTTCCTGCGGCTTTAGTTTGACCCTCACTCGACCAGCCCGTGAAGGCATTCCCTCTTTAGTGTCGACTTGGACTTCTATTACTTGACCAATATCTTGCATTGCCTTTGTTATCATCTTTTTGGTAGTCCATTCCAACGGCAGTACAAAGATTTGTACCCAGAAAGCACAACTTGAGAAATCATAATAATGTAGGGGAGTATTGGGCTGCCATGGCTTGAAAATAACTAGATGACCCGAAAAAAGCCAAGGACCTCCATCAAGTATGCGTTGTTTGTCGGCGACAAAATGAAATTTTGCTACATAGAGGCCTACTTTGCGTTGTGAAATTTCAACTCGTTTAGTCCGCCAAGCTTTTTTTAATATACTTTGAAATGCTGGGAAATTTATGGATGGGTTAGATAGAATTCTTCCCACCAAGGTTAAGCTACATTCTGCCAATTTTTCAGATGGGGTTCATCGTCCCAGACTTCAATTTCCTTCTCAGTAGTAAGTCTACCCAATTTGGAGCAAAGAGCAGCTAGTCGCACGGAGTCATTGTGTTCTTCCGAGTCCATCACACAGATAGGAAAGCAGATAAAGAACTATCGGCAGTCTAACTTGAATACCAATGCCCCACATGCAGAGGTAAAAACAGTCGAACTACTCAGAATTATTGTAGAGAGCAGAGGGAATGAAGCATGTAGAGAACAAACCAGGTAGAATTGGAAATGGAAACACGAAGGTGAGTTACTGCTTGATATCGGACCCACCATCAATTGTGAAGATGATTGCAACAGGCGCAAGAAAACTAAGTTGGGTGAGTACAGAAAAAAAAAAAAAAACTACCATAGAGATGGATTAGATGGAAATTAAATGGGCTGGAGGAGGATGGGGATGTAATTTGGGGCTAGGGTTTTGATAACCATGGCTACCTATGGGTAGAAAAGACTCTGCATCTCGAGAGGGAAAAGACTGCATATCGAGAGAATTTTATCCACTTTTGAGTCATTGGTTTGCCGCCCAAATCAATGAGTTCCATTAATTCTAACCATCGAAAGGAGGATATCGAACATCCCAAATAAACTAAAGACTACGTCAAATATTTAAAAGTAATTTAAGAATTATATTAAACAAGATAACAAAATCTCAAGACTATATTTATATATTAAATTAAAGTTCAGCAATTGTTTACGTCATTTTCTATTTATTTTGCCATGTGGCAATTCGGATTATTTAAATTGCATTTTATGCCTTCAAATCAACACGGTTGTTTAACATTAAGAAGACAATATTTTTGAATATTTCAAGTAATATATATTGTTGCCAATTTCTATTCGCATTAATCTATATCTCTCTCTATAAATATACACATATAGATAGTACGTTTACAGTGCTTTAAGTTGGTCTAATCTATAGACCACACTACGAATATGGGCTTACTATGTGTACAGTGTTTTTATACAATTTAGATAGGGCACATGCACTACAGATATTTCTATGGGCAGTAGAAACTTCTAATATACAATGTAAAATAGCTGCACATGTGAATGTAATTAGAAATAAAATTTCCCCGGAGTAAAAACCATCTAAAATTTGTTTGCCATTGAAACTTCTAAATTTGGCTTATTTTGGAAACATATGTTCAGAACAAATTTAATACAAAATTTTGTCAATACTAGTAGCAATGTGTGAAGTTTAAAAGCTCTATAAAGGTAAGAACTTGTCTCATATTTGATTTTTGGGCTTGTAATAAATTCACTTGATGGTTTCTGCAAACAAGACTCAATCAGACGAATACATTGATAAGTCAGTATCAATTTTTCATCTTTCGTATTTTGATTTATTCCTATGGATAGATATGTGTGTCTTCCTTTCCATGATTTTGTGCATGGGATTTATTACCCAAAAACTAGTAAAATTTTATCTTAGCAATGGATATGCTTTGCTTTGGAAGATGCTTTGTCAGATGTTTAATGTTAATTCGAAAGTAGGAATTGACACGTACCTTATATAGTGATAGTCCGATAAAATGTCGATATACGGAAATAAAACCCGAAATCACCTGCCTTAAAATTAATATAGCTTCAAATGCGTTTACCCTACTTTCTCGTTGCATTCTCTGTTGACCAAATAAATCGTTATGCCACGTTACTGTCATGCATGATTGACTTTGACAATTGGGGGACTCGATCCGGAGATTTTGTCCGCGGTTTGGGGATTGTTGCAACTTCGGTTCATTTTTCGTCATGCTTTAACAAAATTTATCCATGTCAGACCATCGTGGTGTTAGGTAAGCCAACTGCCACTAAATCAATAATTTCAAACAAAAATTGACTAAAAATGACTATATTAGAATTTCATGCAAATATACAAGACAATAGTGTAAAAATTGAAAGAATTAAACACTATAATTTATAACTAAATTGGTAATTTTCCCGACGTGGATCAATGCCTTCAAAGAAACTTTTGAGAAAATTTGGGGTATTTGACAAAATTTTTGAAATACCTTTGGCAAAATGTTACCTTTGACAAAGATAAAAACACATGCCTTGGGTTTTGAACATTTTTGGAATGTCATTTTTTAGAGATTTAATGACTTTTTATCTTTCCATTTTGCCCTCATTAAATTATTTAAATCCCAAATCTACCCTTACTTTACCACAATCTCTCTCCTCCCCTCTCTTCCCTACCAAGCCATTGCTCGACCTCCCCATCTCTAGCAAATTCGAAAACGCGCCTATCCCACTGCTCGACCGCGCGAGCGAGCCACCTGCTTGAATGAGCCTAGATTTGTTCGTGACTCTTCTTTGCAGACCTAAGCAACACTTAACAATGGGCTCCTTTCTTAGATCTGTTCGCTTGGATCTAACCATTAATAATGAGTGTCAAGGGGTTGCTAAGATCTATTCTTCGCTAGGGTCGCATTACCCTGGAGCCCTCACCTGGGCTCGTGGCGGCCCGCACTCAAATCTATTTTGCTTAGATTGGTTCATCGCGAGGCTCGCCAAGGTCACACAACCTCAGAGCCCTCATTCAGGCTCGTGGCGGGCCTCGCTTGAGACGGGGAGCGAGACGGAGGCCGACAGCAGCGCCGAGGGTGAGGGCAACGCCTCTTCGTCGGCAGGGAAGGCTCAAAGGAAGAAGATCCACACGGAGCTGGATCTGAACAAGGAAGATCGCAGGTAGTACCGACAAGAAGGGAGCTGTTGGGTTACTTACTATGACCATCTCCTTTGCTTTTCTTCCTTTTTACTTCGAAATTAATTTACACAAAATGTACTAAAACTCAATTATCCATACGCTTTTTATTTTAGCAAATACAATTCGAGTCAAACGTTTTTAGGAAAATGACTCTGTATTTGCCCAGAGCTCCACCAAATGTAGCCATAATATACCTGTTCGTTCGTTTTTTTCCCCCACACTCTAGCTAAAATAAATTGAAAATTTAGGAGTTCATTAGCTCGAAGATACTTCTTTGGTAATATTTATTAAATTTCAAGCTGGCTCTTCGAATTAATCCTGATTTGTAATAAGGCTGTGCAACAAACCCAAAAGAAAAAAAATAGAATTTCAGGGTTTTTTTTTTTTTAATTTAAAGTTCAGTTCTGGTTTGAGACCGACCAAAAAAAAAAAAGTTCTGGTTTTTGTTATAGTGAGGTGGATAAAATTGATTTGGTTGAGTTTGAAATTTCCCATTTCGGGATCCTTCTTAGATCATTAAATGAAGGGTGTAGGGCATTTCAGATGATTATGAGGTTTCCAATTGGAATCTTTGATAAAATGAGGTATTTGAAAAATTACAGTAGGCCTCGTAAATTCTTCGAATGCTAAAATGGGGATCCAGAATCTGAAATTTCAATCAAATTAAAGATTACTTCAAATTTTAAAATTTAAAAGAGCAGCTCTCTCTTCGCTTCATATTAAGATTTTTTCCGTCTGAAATGAGTTAAATTAAATTGGATCACAGTTTAGAAACATTATTTATTTGACCAAATAAGGAAATTAATCAAATATCCAGCTGGCAACAATACCAGTGTTCCAGGCACACCTCGCATGTGTTGGCTATGAGTAAGTATGGTCTGGATACAATCTACTACACCATAAGCAATTACGAATTTGTGAGACCCATGGGTAGTTTCAATTACAATTTATGGGCAAATATATTTATATTCCCGAAAATACATGTCACTATATAATAGTATGCTCGTACATAATTTCTATCGCTTTTCTTTCGCATTTTTTGCTCTCAATTTTTTTTCATCTGCTCTTCAGCTTTCATGAGTCACCTGTGGTCACCCCAAACTTGATCGAGCTCTAAGAACAAAGTAGGTCAATTTCTTTTTCAAGATTTATCTGTGGAGACACGATTGCTGTGGTTTGGACAAGGTCCTAAAATGGCAGGATCGAGCAAGAGAGGAGCGAAGCTGTACCACGAGACGCGGCGTGACAGGTCGACTCCTTCTGCTGTGCACTGCCTCAACGCACTCCTACAGGGGCCTCTCTTCGGTGAATCTGATCTGACAGCAATCACGATCAAGCTCGACCGAAAGGAGCGTCTCAATTTACAGCGAGAATTCAGCCTCCCAGCGTACTCCTCCCGTCATTTTTGGTTCGACGGCTTCGGCTTCCAGGTCGAGGTTTACCCAACTTATTGATTCTCTAATTGGATTGCTTTCTTTTCTTTCGCTTCTATCGAAGTCAAGAAACAAGACGACCAAGATTCAAAAGACCCTTCATTCAAATTTTAGGGAGGCCCCTTTGATACTTTAAATGGAACTCATTTTAATAAGATGTAGATTTTTTTTCCCTCATTTTGAAGAAAAAATTTGCACTTTTTCTCATTAATCAATGCATGTGGAATACGATGACGATGGTGGATTTTTATTTTTCTTGAATAATCAATTTCACTCGTAAGTTTAAATAATATTTTTCTAGCAATTGCAGGTCTTGCAAGAGGCCTTAAAAACGTGGGATATACAAATCACCCCACTTCACTCCCGGAATGCTAGGAAATCCCTGATTGATCTTGAGCAGGAGAGTGCCCTCATTTGTCTCCGGGACTATAAGGAAGATTGGACCTGCGTCCGGAAGGTGGACGGCGAGTGGTACGAATTCGACTGCCACCACGAGGCCCCGGAGCACGTGCCCGGTTTTTATGTGCCCGCCTACATCGACTCCCTCGAACGCCTCGGCTGGACCGTCTATCTTGTGAGGGGGAAATTGCTGGAAACGGGCGCCAAGCAGGCGGGTCAAGCTCGCGGCGGTGACGATGGCACTCAGTCACCACGTGAAGATGGTGCCAAGGGGATAGGGCCGGCGGGTGCGCGCAATGCGATGTGAGGTATGAAGTGGATTGTTTTCCTTTCTCCAATCTGTTCCATCGATGGAGGGTTAGCTCAGGATTTTGATTGCGATGGTCGTGTTCTATCAACGAGACGAGATGATAGGTCAAAATGAAGCGTGGTATTTTCTCGACAAAAGAGTTCGTTCATTAATAGTCAAGGGGCGTAATTAGATTTTTTGTGCTGTATTAAACCTTGGATGAGTTCGAATATATAGTAATAATTTTTTGCCGGAGATGTCCATATGGCTACTTTGCCATATGGAGATGTCACGTGAATTTCAAGGCACTTTTTTTTTTTTTTTTTGGCAAGAAAACGAGGAAACCGTTGAGATTCCGTTCGGAATAAGGTCAAACTCACTCTTAATTGCGACAAACAACCCAGTAGTGAAGGATCGGAAAAAAAAAATTACTTCCATCTTGTCGTCCTTCACCGTCAGCCGACCACAACCCTGCTAGCCGACTCTAGCTTGTGATTCGCTCACAGCCACCCAACCACCAGCCTCTCTTCCATCACACCCCGGCCGCCGCTCCATTGCACGATTGGCAACCCCATGACGGGTCCATATCCGGCATCGTTGTCCTTGGTATGGCTCCGGAGGTTGCGCCGTCATTAACCGAGCCAAATTTCGCTCTGCCAAAGATGCAAAGCCAGATTTAGCCCCGCCGTGGGCCTGTGCAGCTCCCTCGACGATGGTGGGAGCACAACCTCCACCGGCGCAGCTGTCGACGGAGCCCCCATAATCGGAACATGCGGAGACAGGAAACGAACTTAAGACCTTGCAAACCATGGCGCGGTAGTTCAGATAGGGATGCAATATAGGCAGCTTCGACGGGGCGACATAGGTGGATTTTGAGGGGGAGAGATTGATTTGCATTAGCTCAATAGGCTCAGCATGTATGTATTAATAAGAATTCTTCAAAATTTGCAGTTGGAGAAGAAAACTACTCAATGTGGGTATTCAAAAGTGAAAGTGAATATATGCATTTTTATGAATAATGTCAATTTTTTTTTTCTAACATGTCTGAATTGGCATCACCTATAAAAACATTGAAATTCGAAGGACAATTCGCGCCAAAGGGATGCGACCCTATTGACATGTCCTGGTAATATGAACGTGTAGACATGCTGACAAAGTACAACTAATTTGCCGTACAGCCCTTGCTTCGGCAGATAAATCACGACATCATCGTCAACTCCAAACGTAGTACACCTCCACGTTTGGTACAAGGCCTCGCCTCAGCCAATCTGTGTTACTAATTGATGGTCCGTTTGATTTGATTTTGAGAAAATAAGCTTGGAAAAATACAAATACTTTTGAGAAAGAGAGATTTTCCGAAATATTATACCGTTTGATAAATTATAACCTTAAACAGTATTGAAAAATAACTTTCGCATAGATATCTTTTGGTAAAATCCACATTAATAAAGGGCTTTTACTATTCTTTTCTAGGTTTAAAAATTAAATCTAGTGAAGATAAATTGTTAGACAATCGTTGAAAAATCATTGGACTGGCAGATTTGACCACTTGAGAATAAGATTGGCAAACCTCAAGTGAGGCGGCCTAAGGTTGCGTGACCTTAGGCATTGCCTAGGTCGTGCGATCAAAGCGCTTGAGGTTGTGCCCCCAAGCAAGGTGACATTTGTTGCAAGTCACATCACCCTAGGTGACATTGCGATCTTAGGTGGGGATCAAGGAAGAGGGATGGTCGGGAAGAAAATGAATAGGCGGATGAACAGTAGACTTTGCATATTCAAAATGTTAAAAATCCAAAATAGGTCCCTATCTGTATTAGATTTTCATCATTTGGAATGTTAGTATTTGGTCGGGGGAATCTAAAAAATACTTACCAAATGCTTTGTATTTTCAAAGAGGTTTTAGAGGCCCAAAGCTTATTGCAAAAATTGAACCAAATGAGGCTTGTTCAGCCAAATTCCATGCAATGGCATTGTTAGGAAATGCCAAGTAACAGTCTGTTCCAAGCCACATCCCATAGTGTAAACAGTCAAATGAATTGCGCTGTTACATGCAAAGTCAGCCTGAGCAAATGCAACATCCCGTTTTCAACTCGGCAAATACACGGAATTAGATTGCTTGAAGTGTGATTCATTGTGCTGCCATCATTCAAAGTACAGTTGAATACATGATGGAAATTAGCCAAAAAGTGACCGGATCGAGGAGCCCGATGTCATGACATGAGGTAGTCCACTAAAAAATCCCGCGCAACTTGATGTATTTTTTTATTCGAGAAAAGTACCTTCGCCACTTGGATCGCGTCCGACGTCTTCTTCACGACGGATGAAGTAAGCCATCCTAGAGGACCGATCAACAACCGCAAAAACCGAGTCCAAGCCTCGCTCAGCATTGCGTAAAACACAGAACAAAGTCCACGGATGGGATCCCTCCAAAAACATCCTCCGGAAGAGCGAACAGGAAGCAGCGTACAAGAACCAATATATACTGCGTGACGCCCCTTCTTTATCGGCCAACGTTAAATTCAGAAAAGCTTCTCGCTCAAGGACGAACGAGGAGGAACTCCAAAGCCGATTCCCCTTCTCCAACAGGCTGTCAAAGGACATTACTCCCTGGTAAAATGAGGGTTTCACGCAATCTCGATTTGATAAAGCGTCTTCTACGTTCCGAGGATAGAATGGGTACCTCAACTTGGTGAGAGGACGTCCACTTTTGCCCGCATACTCGCTTTTTCTTTTTATTCCATTCCTAATACTTCATTTTTAAACTACCTTTTTGGTGGCCGCAATGATTTGGGTTCTCTTTCCCTTATGAAAGGAAGGAGTTCGAATCTCCTCACGGTTGCTTGGGATTTTAAGTAGGACGCCGGGGGTGGTGGGTCCTCCCACTTACGTGTTCCTCCAGGTTTACTCGCCGGCTGCCGGTTGTATGGGATTCCTAGATCACAAAAAAAAAAATACTTCATTTTTCAATTTACAATGAACTTCAATTTGATCATTTCAAAACAAAAAGTAAAGTAAATCTATACATGAAAATTAATCGGCTTGATGAAATTGCTATTAGACAGTCAAAGAAATCTATATTTTGGCCGCATTTTCTTTACATTATGATGGAGAATGATTTATATTCTTTATTGAATACCAAAAATTAAAAAGTGATATTCAATTTTCCTTTCCAACCCACCGCATCACACGAGTAAATCATCAGCATCAATCATCTTTGTCCTTCGGACATGAATCGCGTGAACAGTCGAAACCCACAACTTTAATGGCGAAGAGGGGTGAATAATTAAGAGCATCTGCAGCTCAATTCAACGCTACGGATTTGGGGCATTAATAATCTTCGGAACATCTTCATTTTAGGACGGATGAGATTGTCATAAATCCTTGGGCTTTTTCCCCCTTTTCTTTTCTGGGACATCCTCCTCCAATCCGAAAATCCCCCACCACCGTCCGAACGAGGAAAAACTGCGAAGCGCGCCTTCGTTTTCGACTCTTTTTCACGCCCCCGAAAAGCAAACATTTCGAGAGAGAGAGAGAGAGAGAGAGAGAGAGAAATCGAGTTGGCGCCATCTGGCGAAGAGGGAATGGGGAGGAACTCCAAATTTCAAATCTCTTCCAAATCCAGAATTCGTATTATTTATTGCGAAGACTCGTGCTTCGATGCGACTTTTCTCTGCAAGGAGTCGCTCCAGCCCACGTAAAGGGAAGATCCCATCCCATCGTTGGCTTTTCCGATCTCTCTCTCTCTTCTCTGTCTCTGTCTCTCTCTCTCTGCGTCGTAGCGGAAGACGCAGCGACATCCCGCATGGCCGTCCCTTCGAGCTCCCGCCAGAGTCGCGAGAGCGAGGTCTCTCCCTGTGCGCGGAAGGAGAAGAGCCAGAGCCAGAGCCAGAGGAAGGAGGGTGACAGTGGCGGCGGCGACGGGTCGAGCATTGCCAAGCGCAACAGCAACCCCGGAGTTCGAGTCGTCGGGGGCCGAATCTACTGCCCTTTTAATGGCAAGACGTGCCACCAGGTAAAATTCGAGCTTTGCTCGCTTGAATTCGTGCTCGTCCGGTGTTGTTCTCTCTCGGGTCGGTGATTGTTCTGCGAGGTCGTGGTGGGAGATCTTGCGTTTTTCGTTCTTTCATTTTGTTGAATCTTGCGTTTGAATTTCTGGAGTCTTGGTTTCTTGTTGGAGGATGACGATGTTTTTACGGAGCGTGAAACGGTGGTCACCGTGGACGCTTGTTCACTGCAGTATCCCTTTTCTTTTGCCCGTGCCTTTTTCTGCTTGTGCGCGACTGTTGCGTCCATGCTTGATTTTGCGTATTGGAAAATGAAAGCGACGTGAAACCATTTTTCACTGCATTCTTTTGGGAAATTTCGGTGTTGACTTCCCTCTTTTTTTTTTTTCTCCTGGCTGTTTGAATGTTACAGTGCCGTCAGAAGACGTTGGATTTCACAGCTGCTTGCAGAAACATGAAAGGAGACAAGCAGTGTACCATTAAGTTTTGTCACAAGTGCCTCTTGAACAGGTTAGAATGGCGGATGTTTTGTTTGTCTTTATGTCGATCATTTAAATATGCATTTTATGTCAATAGTGGCATGATCCATTTGGCGGTCCGTTTTGTTTTGTTATTTCAAATCTAAGATATGGAGAGAAAGCGGCAGATGTGGCAGTGTTGGAGGACTGGAAATGCCCTAAATGCAGAGGCATTTGCAACTGTAGCTTTTGCATGTAAGTCTTTGGTTGTCCTAAATCATTTTGGTTTTGCACTGTTTGTTACTTTGGTGGCTTGGGTGACGGGTGAATAACCATTCTTACAGGAAGAAAAGGGGTCACAAACCCACTGGTATATTAGTACACACGGCTAAAAAGACTGGATTTTCCTCTGTCTCTGAGATGTTGAATGTCGGAGGTCCTGATAGCCTTGATCTCAACAAGCCTGCAAACCCTGTAGATGTCTCATCATTGAATTCTGATTCAGATGAGGTATGCCAAGCTTACAATTGTCTTTTGTTTTTCTTTTGTTTAATATGCGTTTCATTTTAATGAGTCTTTTGAGAGGACTTACAACAACTGTTGCTGGAACCACTGCCAGAACCTTGCTGTTCTCTCACCAAGAAAACGGGGAAAGGAGAATTCTTCTGATCGCAACATTGACCTGAATTTGAAGTTGGACAGTTCAACAACCAACTCTGATAAGAAGTCTTCGAAGAAAAGAAAATCTGATGACCTAAATGAAATGCACAATACCGATGTTGATGATGAATCTATTCTGAAGGACAGAACCCTGAAGAAACCTAGTGACAGTGACAAAGTTTCTGATAGGGAGGCACAATGCAATAAGAAGAACAAGCGTGGGGTTAAAGTGAGAAAAACATGGTGGTAGATGTGTCCAGTGGTATATCTTCTGATCTTGTTAATGAAGAGAAACCCAACGTGGGACAGGATGCTGCAGGATCACTGGCTGCAAGAGCCTATCAAGCTGCAGTGAAAAGTAAGTCTACTGCAGATCCAGTTAAGGTCAATGGCGATTCTGCGATCCTTCAGAAGGAGTTGCATGCTGACATCCCGCTGCCAGAAGGCATCCTCTTGACTGGTGTGGCTGGTGTTGAGTTGCCTTCTGAGGTCATTGGAGACGCATTGCAATTTTTGGAATTTTGTGCTGCTTTTGGCAAGGCAAGTTTCACTATAAATTGGTTCAGCCCTTTTTGCTGAGATTTCTTACTTACAATTGTTAGAGGTGTTTGCAATAATAGCCATATTGGGTAAGGAAACAAATCAGTAATTAACTGTATTCTCTGATGGTTTTATTGGTAAATTCTGGATATATTCAATTGGGCAATAATACTTATATGCATTACTTTTGTTATGCCAATTTTATGTCAGGTCCTTGATATCAGAAAAGGAGAAGCTGAATCTATACTTCGAGAATTAACATGCGGGAGAAGGCGGCGCCATGGGCAGGCCTCTTTAATTGTTCGGTTTCATATCCAATTGATTTCTTTGATACTGAAGGATATGGGGGATGAGTATGTTTCATTTGAAACTCTTACAAAGTCTCTATTATTTCGCTCTTGCGAAAAAATTTCTGAATCCTTAATGCTTCTGTGGATAGGTCTCCATCTATCACTTCGGCGGATGATAGGAATTCATGGTTGCAAGCTATTGGGAAATATCTCTCCGACTCTAAATGTCCATTTGAAGACTTTCCTCTTGATTGCCTTGATAAAGGTGCTGATGGATATGATGAATTAGACCTATCGAAAAAGCTTAGGCTTTTAAATTTTCTTTGTGATGAAGCTCTGAGTACGGAGTAAGTTGTGTTGGTTATTGTGGATGCTTTTTTCCTTTTCATATTGCATTACCTTCCCCTTAACAAGATGGGTCACCAACTTTTCTTAATATATTTTTTTCTAGAAACCTGAGGGGATGGATAGAAGAGCAGAATCTGCAATATGTTGAAAATGGAAAGGAAGCAAGAGGAAAGCTTCTTGAAGTGAAGGACAAGGTACTAATTATTGCTGGGGATATTTTAGCTGAGAAATGACTGTCAACCATTTCTCATCTGATCTCTTGTTGTACAGGAGAAACTTTTAAAGCAGAAGATGAAGAATGAGGTGGCTGAAGCTATTATCGCAAAAAATGGTGTTCCTCTTTCATTTTCAGAGCATGACGCTATTGTGTCACAAGTAAAACATGAAATCGCCCAGGTTCAAGCTGAGATGCTGGAGATGAGCAGGATATCTAAGAGTATGTTCTAAGATCTTGATGTTTGTTGCCTGATGAAAATTTCCAGTAATTTGAGTCCTTATGGTAATGTAAAACAGAAAAGGGTTCTCTTAGGAAGACAAGTTCCAAACATTTTGGTAATAGAAAACTTTGGTAAAAGATTTATTATATTTCTTTCTTTTCAGATGACCTTGAAGGTGGTGGTACATTAGAAAAGCCTCTGCTAAGGTGTAGTGGGTGTCAAAACACTAGTAATTTTGCCATTTTTTTCCAAGTTGTATAAATCCTAGTGAGTTTGTCATTAGATTTTGCGGTAAGGCTTCATCTTAGCAATTGCCTAACATGTTAACTGCTAGTACATAGATCTGTTTCTTTGTGGAATTCAGCTAGGACTAGAGACTATGCATACAACTGTATTAAAATTATAGTCAACTGGTTATGGTAGGACTTTCCAGAGATCCTATCACATGGCTTTATGTGGTTATCGAGACTTGAGATAGTCACACATCAGTATATACTGAATTGATTCTTGTCCTAATTGCATTGTCTTTGGCTCCACCAAATGTAGATTTCTTAATTCTCAGGATATTTGCATGCTTTCAAAGCATAGTTTTCTTTCTCACTTTACGTGCTAATAATGTTACAATGGATACTAAAAATTGCGTAGAGGGGCAGAGATCAGATGCCGTTAGAACAGAGCCTGTCATTGTGGATGGCCAGGGGCATACCTTTTGGAAGTTGAAAGTGTACAAAGGCGAACCTGATGTATTGCTTCAAGGTTGGTTTTGACATACTGCTAATTTCATGTGATGTTAACTGGATAAATATGACATTTTATCTCTGTTTACTTGCAGATGTTATAAAGCGTGATTCAGTTGTAGCAGAAGAAAAATGGATTGTCTTTGATTCAGAAAAGAAACAAGAAATTGACAGATACATCTCTTCAGTGTAAGTGTGCTAATAATATTCTATTAAAAGATGTTTGGTTTTTTATGTATTGCATATATGTGACTTCTCTGTCATCATGAATTTTTTGTGTCAAGCTTGTTGTGCAATAGAACATTCGTAGACTCCTTCAAGAGTAGTTGATGTCTTTGTTGCATGGTAATTCTTCTCGGCCCTTTAGTAACCCTGTGGTGGTATTATTAGACCAGTGTTAGCTATCCAACTTTCCCATCGTCTGTGTCCTCCTATCTCTTTACTTTTAATTTGGATAACTGCTCTTGGTTCAAGAGTACTATCATGTGATGCTCTTAAAAGAACATCCCTCCCTTTGTGGCTTAGGACTAGGCACAACTTACACTGAAAAGCTACAGTCAATCTTTTTCTTGTGTGAAGATGAGGAGCAGTGGCATGACCTTGGTTTTTTTCACGGAGTGCCCCATTAACATTGTTCACTTTATAACCTTCATGGAGCTAAAGGTTCAAAGCCTAATCAGTATCATTTCACAAGATGATTGCCAACTATTGATAACTTAATCTAGTCAAATGACAACTCAACATCGACATGGCTTTGCCATATATGACACATCCCTTAGTGTACATCTAGATTTAAATGTTCATGTGGATTAACTCTTTATGAATGACAAGCCCGGTATCTTCAAAATCTCAAAATTCCGTGAAACTGGAGTAGACGAGTACCTTCTACATGACAATTTGGTGTGTAGATGCTGCAAGGTCAATTTTGAAGATATATCTACTGAAAGCAATGGGTGTTCCTATGGAATGATTTCTCGCCAATATGTATATTGATGCACTGCACTAATTTTTCTCTTTTTAATCTTGCAGGGTAAAAAGATCCAGAATTCAAAAGATCTACCCATGTACTAACTGATTCTTGAGAGCTGACGCAAAGAGAATGTGTCTTGACGACTCATGGGCTCAGCTTGCCAAAACCCTTTTTGGCCCCCTGTAGTAACAGTTGAAAGAGGAGTTCATTTTGTAGCTGCTGTACGACTCCTCGAAATCAGGAAGCGAGATGTCGCCCTGTTCTTGCTGTGATCTTTAACCTGTAATGCAATTGCAATGTAGTATAATTCGTTTGGGTAATCTGATACGGCATCAGCCATTGTCTTATGGGCAGGGTTGGAGTTCTTTTTAGCTGCACCTGATTTGAAGAATATTCACTAAAGAAAGACTAAATTTGAACCAAGGTCGCACTCCTCTCTCCTCTACACCGTCTATTCCAAAGCTAGTTAGTGTTGAGCTGTCTGAGATTTCAAAGCTAGTCACTGCGTTTCAAACATAGAAGGGGGAGGTGAGGGGTACAAATCCTCACTTTCTCAGGATGGGGATGGAATGGGGACATTTAAGTTTCAAAGAGTGGGTTGGACCTCCACGCCCGCAAAGGGGGCACAAGTTGATCTATTTTTTATATGGCGGGTGAGTGTAGAGTAGGAATAGATATTAATGACCGACAAAAAAAAAAAAAGTTTCAGGAGTGGGTTTCGACTCCTACACTTGTAAAAGATGGTAAAAGTTTGAGAGTGAGTGTAGTCCAAGAATGAGTCACGGCCGAAAAAAAAAAAAAGAACCTCTTGGAGTTGAGCCTTCGTTGGTGCTTGCTCCCGGCCCTTTAGGAACCCTGTGGTGGTATTTTCCTTTTTCTTGAGATTTAGGGCTTATTTAATAATGTCAAATAGTATTTGATTTTATTCTTTTATTTTTTGAAAAAAAGGAGAATAGAAATTTATTCGGTATATTTTTTTGTTTTTCGGGAATTAAGAAGTAAAAAATATTCTTTGATCTCGACAACAATTCGAGAATCAAGTTAAGTCATTATTTTTTTTTTTTTATTTTCTTCTTTTCCTTTTATTTTCTTCTTTCTCTAGCTGGTTGCAAAAATATAATGAAATTATTAAAAAGTTAAAAGAAAATTTGAAAAATATAATAAAGTTATATTAAAAATATGATAAAATTATATAATAAAATTTTATAAATATGTAATATGTTATTAAAAATATATAATAAAATCATTAAAAATTAAAAGAAAATTTTAAAAATATAATAAAATTATAACATAAAATTATATTGAAATAACAAAATTGCTTAAAAAGTAAATCTATGATTAAATCTAGGAATATAATTTTTAAGAAGTAAAAATTACTTTTCTAAATGCGATTGGATCTTGGTACTTGGGTATGAGAACCCTAATGCCAGTGCTTAGATGCATAGAATTCAGGCTTGGGACCTCGTTGCCATCCCCAAGTCTTTGGTGGCCATGTCTAGATACTTGACCTCTGCCCTGATCCGAGTCCACATATGTTGGGCCAAGGTCCTCGAGGCTAGGCTCTAGACCCTAGTGCCCGTGCTCGAGTTTCCAATGGTTGGGCCCTAGAATCTTTGGTTCCTGCAAATGAGACCTTAACACCTAGGCTTGGGGATCCTAGCAATTGGGCACGGGTCCTCAAGGCTAGGGCATGGTCCCTCACCTTGAGCCACGGTCCTTGACATCAGGACTTCGGCATGCGGGCTTGAGTACCCCAATGCTGAGCACAAGACCATAGCACCAGAGCCCAGAGTCCTTGATTCTGGAACTCTGAGACCTAGGGTTTTATTTGAGACTTTTTCCCAAAAGGTGTGTTACGTAATTTTCTTTCTTGAAACAAATATTGGAAAATGACTTCTATGTTATCTGCAAATGACAGCCCAATACAGGAAAATATCATTTTTCTCGAAAGTGTTTTCCAAAAAGTTCATTTTGCGTGGAACAAACAAAAGCCTTTAATTGCAATAAGAAGCCTATGACCCGAATTCATGGGGAATAATAACTAAAAGCATAAGGCTACCCCAGGAGGGGATACATAATGATCTAATTCTAAGTTTCACAGAGCCCGAGGCTCCACGAGCACCAATAAAATTGCCCAACTCATCCGATAGTCACTGCAATATTCTGAAGAGATTGCTGTCCTATTAGCGTACAATGGGAGGATTACTTTGCATATCACAATCCTAAAACGCAGTGGCGTCGCAATCGGATGTGCAGGACCGGTTACGTGCAAAAGTCACATCTGAATAATATTTATTGAAATGAGCATGATATTCAATTGATTGGCTCAGCAAGTTTGAATTTCCTCCGGCAATTTTAACCAAGAGAAACAATCATGTTCTGATAGTCAACTGGTGAAAGAACAGAGCAAGAAAAGACAGCAATTAGCAAAAAATTCAAAGTTGCAATGACCACCTAGCCGTTCCTTTTGCTTGGTTCCTCTTTAACAATGAGTGAAATCCGAATAATAATGACCGATTGGGGGCTTTATTATTTTGAGACCAGCTTCCCTGGCCAGCAGACATCCCATGTAATTAGCAATTATTGTGAGAGCCGGCACCTTATCCTTTGAGCTCAAGAAGATTCTAAATTTTTGACAAATTTCTTTGCCTGCAATAGAGATAGGGAAAAAGTGACTTGTAAGGTGTTTATGCATGCCAAATACAACACGCGCATCAATATTTGGTGACAAAATGATGGCTAGCAAGTCATACCTGCTCTAACGTTAGGAACATGATCACATTCCAAGATCCCAGCCTTCCGAAATTTGGAATGAAGCCCTTATAGAATGCTAAAGGCCCCTGAAAAAGAAAATAAATTGGGAGTCAATTATTCCCATCTTCAGATGGTTACAGCATTCATTTTTAACAAGAGCTCTTCAGACAAAGGACAAGCTCACAAAAATCAGATAGCAAATAAATAGAAAATGGACATGCCCAGATACTAAGATGTAATGGTTAGCAGTAAAGAAGCCAATAGGGATCAATTGTTTTGCTTGACAAGAAAGTACCTTTCTAACAGCTGCTAGAGTAAGGTACTTGAATGGATTTAACTACATAATGGAGGTGCTTAATTCTCCCAGTACAGTATAGGATAGAAAGATTAAGACTGGAATGAGTGCAAGCGGCAAACAAAAAAGAGGAAAATAAAACTGCTATCCTTCTGTGGTTATGCACCAGGCACTACAACATCCAAATGCAATCATAAGCAGCAAATGCGACATTCAATTGAAAAGGCGCCCTAAGAGACAAAAAGAACAAGAAAAGAGGAAACAGAAAAAAACCATGGACAGTACAACATTGTACATTCTACCCAGTTAAAGGACAACAAAAAACTAGAAAAGATGATAAGCACATCAAACAATAAATTGCAAGAAATGACCCTACATCGTTTCTCAGTGTCTTTGCGAAGCAATCAAGGGTGCTTTTGTAAGTAGGATCTCCCATCATTCTACTCTTGACCTGCCACAAACAATGGGAAAAGAAACTTCTTAGTGCTCCAGGAAAAGTCAGAAATGTCAGGATGTCAAAAATGTACTCTACATAATAAGAAAAAACTGTACAATCAAAAAAGTGAATGAGCCCATTTATGGAAATGCCAGAAAGAAACCAAACACAATGGAAAAAAAGAAAGACCGTGGATCCCCACAAATCTATTATGAACTTGTGAAAGCAAACAGTAGTCACAAAGCACTCTAATGACCTGTATGAACCACTAGGAATAAGAGGCTAGCATACCACATCAACTGGAGAGCCAATGCAGACGGCAAAAAATCCTGCCCCGAGACCAGAAAGGAGATGAGTGAAAACGTTGTCTGAGAATCCTGGAATTTTCAAAATAGTCTGCACACGGATACAAGTTAGAATCTGTAATAAAGATGCTGCCCAACAACCCCCTCCCCACTAGTGAAGCTTTTCAACAGGTGACGCTACCTCCTTGATTTGATCATAGCTGGCTAGCTCAGCAGCATTGATTATAGCATTTCGTGCTATATTTGGTCCAACACCCGTCCAAAGAGCAGCCACACCTTCCTAATTGTTGATTTGAGGTCAATAAAAGAACAGTGAAAGACATAAAAGCTAGGCAGGTTTTTAAGTTGAATGCTACGTATATCTCAAATAAGATGCACAACCTGTCTGATAATTGTCGAATAAGCGCTAAGTGCTCCAGAGTAGCGTCTAGGTACACCAGGGGGCAATTTTCCTTCAGATTGAAGCCTCACTTTCACGAGATCAGTTGGGTTTGCCACTGCAATTCCTACAGCACCTGTTTGAAACAACACATATCCACTTTACAAGACTCAACCAGAAAGCAGTAAAAGTAGTCAAGGAATTGGTCTAAGGGCCTGTTTGTTTACACTCAAGCAAAAGAAAAAAGTACTTTTCAGCTTTCCTGCCAGAATTAAAAGTGTCATTCCAATTTTAAAAATTAGGATGAAATTATATGTGGTTCATGGGTCAACATTTGAGTGTTATGAAAATTTCTAGGGTTTTGGAATTTAAAAATAGTTTAAATGTGTGGATTCAAAAATTTAGGTTAAGCGAAAAGCTAAAAGAAAAAATTAAAAGTCAATCCAGACAGGTCCTAGACTTGTATGATTCTGCCTATTGGACAGAGTACAAATCTAGGGCCTGTTTGCTTACACTTAAAATAGGCAAAAATCATTTTTTTTTTCCTTTCCCAACCAAATTCAAAATGTTACTTAGATTTCAAAGTGATTATGGAAAAAGTCTATGTGAATCTACTTATCAACATTTGAGGGTTGTGAAAGTCTCAATAATTTCTGATTTGAAGTAACTAGTGGATGAGCTGCAAGAGGTTAAGCAGAAGTTAAAAAATAAAAGTCAATTAGATATGCCCCTTAATAGATGGACCTCATTGTAGCAAAACAAACCAATCGTGACTTAGACCTTGTAAAAGTCTGCGCACAAGAAAGACACTGAAAGCATGCATCAGTAAGCTCACCAGTTGTGAGGGCAGCAAGAATTTTCTTGGACAATGGAACATCTCCGACAAAGTCTTTACCCACATAGAAGGTCTTAACCTGTTACAATGCGCAATTTATGTACTGTTACAAAGGGAATTGCAGCAAAATGCAAAATAAAATGGAATAGACATTTTCAATGACAACACATAAAATAAAGCTTACCGGTTCATACATCCCGATTCTAAGCCCTCCAAATAGACACTGACGATGTATCCCTGGCACAATGCCTTTCCAAAGTGAAGTTAGACCTTCTTCCCTTGCGATGGTGGCAACCGTGCCAAGCATGCCCCTATACTTGGGCAAGGCCAGGGCGTCACCAGGAGCAGCTTTCTTTTGAAGCTGAAGCCTGACTTTGGCAGTATCCAAAGGAATAGTGCAGATCTGCATCAAAGTTAGATGAATTTCCATAGCAATTTTAGATTATAGAAGTTGTCAGAAGGGCAACTCAGCAAGAGGTGTGTCATCAAGCAAAAGATTTCCAGAAGTCTGTGAGAAGTCAAAGAACTATTCCCATCAGTCTCTATAGGTAGTCTTTCCAGAAAAATATGCTCTTCCAATGTGTAATCATCAGTCCGCTGGGAACTTCATTATGGAGCAATTTGACTAAATTTTAAGACATATAGATAAGCATGCAGCAGAAAGTCAACTATATCTTCAGGTAGATGACACAGGAATACTAGTAATTTTCATCACGGTTTTGCCATTTGTGTAGATGCATATTTTTCACACAGAGAGAGAGAGAGAGAGAGAGAGAGAGAGAGATTTAGACGAAATGAAAAAACTGATATCAGTGAACTGGGAAATTTAGAGGTCATCTGAGTGCTTCTTACTTTATGCTTATGGCAAGAGAGTGGTTTTTATACGTATTGAAAATGTTACAATCAACATATAGGAAGCTTAAAACCTCCATACATCAAAATGGATAAAATATCCCAATCAATGACCTGCTTTTCTTGTATCTACTTATATTTGTATTCTTTCATGCTCTCAGCACTAAATTGTCCAAAACCATGGTGCCCCAGTATTCCCATTCAACTTGAAAAAGAAGGGTCCAATTTGCCACGAATATAGTTAAAATTAGCAGGAAGTACTCCATGGGACAAACTACGGAATGTAGTTATAAGATTTTGCATGTAAGAAATTTATGTACTCCTGAGAAAGAAACACAGTATTCAAATATATCCATTCAATGATCATATGGCCTTAGTACTATAATGAAATTCACATACAACAATACATTTCAGAACTAATCTTCCCGCACTGGTAAAGTAATTAATACTAAGTGTCAGCCTATGAGTAAGCCAGAGTTGTTAGAAGTACTTTAACTTCACTGCATCTCCATTGGCCAATTTAAGCTTCATATCAATGGGCTGGGGTTAAGCATTCGCCTAAAATAAATCTTGCCAAATCTTGGAATTTGGATGCCATGCCGGAGAAAAAGTTTACCAAGAATGGAATGCACAAATGTGACAAGAAAGCTCTTCAAGTTCTTCCTTTTACCCGACAAAAAGTCTTAGCGGGTATAAGGATACATTTTCTGACTATGTATAGCTTGAATGAGTTTTCAAGCTTCCAAAGTAATATTGGATTTCCTGGCCTTTCCCCAAATTATGCCCATTCCCTTGTGAGATGCAAGGCCGTTGATTCAGATTTTCCTACGCTAACTCATTAACTATCAAATACCACCCCACATAAAAACCCAGACTTCTTAAACTCTATCATACTTCCGCATATTTTTCAAATTTAGACACCGAAAAGTTCCCATCTTTTTTGATGAATTTTGCCTTTAAAGTCCAGCGGTTATGCAAACTTATCACAGAATGAATAAATTTTACCACACAGAGAGAGAGAGAGAGAGAGAGGGAGAGAGAGAGGGAGGGAGGGTGGGGACTTCAAATTTCCCCATAAAGATAGAAGTCAATACGAGAAAACATAAAAACAAACAGGTGTAAAGCACATAATAGATGTTAATTCATTCCTCCAAAACGATTTGTTTCGCAAATTCGCTGCAACCCAGATGAAAAAACACGCGATCTAGCACACTCAGGCGCGCGCGCCACGAGAGAGAGAGAGAGGGGGGGATGGAACCAGCTGATCAAAATCGCACGCAAACAAAACCCAGCTCGCAGCACACGACGCCACGCCGCAGCGATCCCCCACGAAGGCGGAAAGAAAAAAGAATCGGATCGGTCACCTCGGCGAAAGAAGCGGCGAAAGCGCTGCTGGCGAAGGTTCCGGCCAAGGAGATGTCGGACCTGGACTTCCCATCGGCCACCATCTTTCCGCGGACCCCCCTCCGCACCACCCCGGATCAACGCGCGGGCAACGCGACGGAAGAGGAGAGAATCGAAGGGACGCCCGAAGCGAAAGAGGAAAGAGGAAGATCGCTATGCGAAATGGGTCCCGGCGCTTATATAGGCGGAGGAGGAGGAGGGGCGCCGGGCAGGAAAAGTGCAGAGCTCGAATCCAGCCCAGCAGAGGCAAATGCAGTAACCCAATGAATGATGGGTAAGGTAGAGAGAGAAAGAGAGACGGAATCTCGAAAAGAGGAACCAAAAGGAGGAAGAAAAGCAGGGAATGGGAAATGGGCAAGGTGTGCAAAAATGGCGTCTTGACTGTCTTTCCTCTGTTTCCTCTGTTTCTGCTCTGCTTCGTCAGCTCTTCCCATTTATTATTGGCCAGCTCGCCGCCCTCTTTTCGTTTCTTTCTCTCTCCTTTCTTTCGTTTTTCACCCGGATCGACTCCCTCCCTTAGGTGTTACTGAAAATGCCACGATTGGATCCGAGTCATAACTATTGATCCCGTGTGATATGTCGACGTCTCAAATCATTGATGTTCAATTCGAGCTCAGTCAAGAATTGAGTTTCCCATCCGAAATTTGAATTGAATGGAAATATCGAAGTACTCATATCCGATCAAGCTCGACTAAATTATAATTAAGTAATGTGCGTAGTGTGGTTTCTGAGATTTTCGCCCCTTTTGTACAACTATTAAAACATTTTAAAGGAATACATACAAGTTTGATTAAGTTCCCACGAGCACATCAAATCGAGTGTTGCTTGGTTCAAGTAGGAATTTAAATGATAAGATAACAAACATAGAAAAATGATCACTATCCATAGGTTGAATGGATATGTTTGACAAAATTGCCGCCACACCTCCCCCATGTCTTTAATAAAAAATGAATAGAAAGACCCTTTTTTTTTTTTTCTTTGTAATATTTTTATTTTATTTTTCCTTTTTTTCCGGCCTATTTCATCCGAGGATCGCGAGGCACGGCGAGGCTCGCCGGCCCCCGGCAAGGCCGAGCCTCACCGTGGTTGGGCGAGGCTTCGAGGCCCCCGGCGAAGGGGATCGCCGGGGGTCGGCGACGCTCGGCCTCCCTGGGGTCGGCGACGCTCGGCCTCGCCGGCCCTCGAATTTTACGTCTAGGCCGGAAAGACCGGCCAAAGAAAAAAGAAGAAGAAAAGAAGAAGAAAGAAAAAGAGAAGAAAAGAGAGGAGACGAAGTCTTTAGAACAAAAAAATAACTTTTTTTTTTTTTCATTTTCCGATTTTGTTGTGGGAACAAAAAAACCATAGTTGTCTTTTTTTGTTTATCATCAATTATTCTTCCTCTTGAATGATTTCTACGAAACATTACTTACTTATCATATTTATCTAATCTTTTACTTAGTTGAGCTTTTCAAATAAATGCTAATGAAAGTTATTGAAAGTTATCGAATAACATTACCTTATTAAGTGCCAAAAAAAAAAATCCTTGATCAGATCTTCACGATTTGATGAGTCAGTTTTTTTCTCTTTTTGGGATTTAAATATACGTTGCCCACAACTAGCTCGTGGCGCCGCGTAATAGGTGACCTGGTTCGAATCGAAGTCGTCGTTTTTAAGGATAATCACTGGAACTTCTGACTCGTCTGCGCCGTGGATGGATGGTCACGTTGACTAATTCATTTTTTTTTTTTATTTTTTTGAGGTAAGAAAATCGAATCATTCCAACAGAAAATGACGACCTTGGGGACACCACATATACCAATGAAATAGAGCTTGAATTATTTACCCTAAAAATATATATATATATATATATATATATATATATATTTATGGATTTTTGAATTCTGCGGTGAGCATGGATTTTAGGTAGTTGGAGCATCCGTATTCCACTTGGTAATGTACATATTTGCCTTTTTTTTTTTTATTATATTGCAAAAGAGATGGGACAAAGGAGTCAGTTAATTAATTGAGGGAAGTGCACTCAAGTACACAAGACGAGCCAAGAATTTATGGAGGCCGAATATGTAATAGTTTCAAAAGGGAACGATTTTAAGAATCATGAAATTAGGTAATAAGCCACTCGGTTTGCCTGAAAGAAAGCTGAAAGCTCGTTATTGAAGGGCAAAGCTCTTGAGAGATGTGCACGATAGCATGATGGATTGAGGTGAATTGGAGCCCCCATGTTGAATATAGATTTTAGAATATTTGCCTAAATTAAGTCAAATTACAATATTCCTGCAGATGCATTGTAGGAAGATTGATTCCCTTGCCTTTCTTTTCTTAGGATCTATTTCTTTGTACTTCAAGATAAGCAAAACATATTTTTTGACTTTTCCTTTCCAAATTATAGAAACTTAAGAAAAAGTTGCACGTGATTGTGAAAGTTTCAAGAGTTTTGAATTTTAAAAGAGCCAAGATGTGTTAGCTATAAGAAATAAAAATCAGTCTAGACAGATTCTTAATCTAGCTCCACCACTTGCCATGACCGTCCAGTTTACTTTGGACTTTCAATACAGTGGTGTTGAGTATTTACAGTTGAAATGAATATTTGATAGTGGGCGTGAGATTTTTAAAATAACGTTTGAAGGAGATCACTAGTAGTACTGTCCCTCCCCAAACTTTCACTTCGAAAAAGCCAAAAAGAAGAGAGTTGAAAATGCTTGTCTTGACGGTACTTCAGTGAGGCAAAACCACAAAAACTTGTACGATATGAATCTATACCAAAACCCTAATGAGGGCATCCTCAGAGATTCTTGCAGCCACGAGGCCAAGCAGCGGCTCAAGTTGGACATTGAAGAGGATTCTAATATTCACTTGGCAACCGATTCTTTACTTAATCGCGACGCTTGTCTAATTTTTTATTATCAGCTAGACAATGATTAGAGGCAACTAGAAATCCCCATGCACTACTTGTTCATGTACACTTTAGAAATTCTCCAATTACATAGAACTCCCTCAAATTTCACTCATGATCTTCAACAAATGCTCTTATGACTTTGCTGGATTTATGAGACATTTTTTTTTTTTTTTTTTTTAAATATATGTTGGCTTACAATCCGATGGATTCTATAGGTTAATAATTTTTTTAAGTCTCATTTTGAGTTTTGATGTTGAAATCTTAATTTCTTAAGAGGCGGCAAGTAGAGTGTCTCGAGAGCATTCGTTAACAATTGTAGCTTTACAAATAATTAATACTTTTAGAGTGTCTCGAAGGAGTTCAAATCCTCTCACGGTCGCTTGGGATCTTAAGTTGCGGGGTTAAGTCCTCCCAATTGTGCACGGACGGGGTTCTTTTACCAAAAATATAAAAATAAAAAATAATTAATGCTCTTCCCCATGCTTCGCATGGGTTCATCTCTAAGATTTATAAAAAAAATTGCTAATTACTAAAGAACTCATAATTCTAAATTCCACAAATCATGATATGATTAGACATGTTAATAAATTTCTCTCTACTTCATAAATATTGTAGATAGTCAATCTTATCGCATATATAAATGGGATAAATTTCAAAAGATTTTACTCTAGTTCTCAATTTCTTGGCAGATTCCTTGAACTTTCTATTTGAAAAAAAAATAAAAATTCATTCAACTAGATTTACTGCACAATCATTTAGTTATCAGGTTTCCTTAGCAGAAACCTTGTAACTTGGACAATACTTTTCTGTGTAAGAAACATTGCATTTCCTGCACATAGGGCACTAAAGCGGAAAGGAATGTGGCATCCACATGGACCACTTTGTCGAATGCAATAGCTGGTGGTCTGGTGGATGATGAGCATCGGGTACAAGTGGAATCCTCTCTTATGTGCATGTCACAAATCATCTAATTATCCAAAGATCTTAACTCAATCACCCAAAATGGTTAACTCGCTCTTTTATCAAAGCGTTCTATGGTCTCTTAAGATTGTAACATTTTTATCATAATTTCTACACACAATATCCTTATAAGAAAATACTCGAAATATTTTCAATAAATAACTGATTTCCTTTTTCTTTTGCATAGGTAAAACAGCAACTTTTATCTAGGAATGCAGAAGCACCTCCACTATCAAAAGCTGTAATCTTCTTGCGGGGATGTCTTTTTGTTGCTTTACAAAAAAGTTTCTACATAAAAGGTGAAATAATAGGATCACAGCCATTGACAACATAGTAATATTGCTCACGACAAGTTGAAATCTGCATCAACCTTTTCGGATATAAAGTCGAAGCACCAACTTTATCTCTGAGCATGCGAAGAAAAGGTTGATGAAATGCTTTCTACATCGCATTCACGGCGTTAAATACAAGTGGTATCGTCCAATTTGCTTTGTACCGTTCGCATCGAGCTCAAAGGATATGGACATGCATAAAACAAGGCCAATCAGTGAAGTCGGGGAATCAATATAGGTGAGAAAAACACAACCGAAATCACCAACTATATCACCCTCTTGGCTTCCCTCCACCATCATATTCTTTTCTTTCCCCCAGTTCATAAAGGGCCAACGACATCATATTCCATATCCTACACAAAAAGCTGCCATTCGTGGATTCATTTATCATCCCACACTGAAAAGCTTCACCGTCATTTCAGCAAAAACCTATACAATACCAACCTTAATTTACTATGAATGCATTGATCAGATACAATGAAACATATTTTTTTCCTTTGCTTATTTAGCTACGATAGTAACGTGCCTTCAACAACACTATGCCACCACAAAGGCAGTAGATGAACCGGCGAAATGCTGGATGTTCCCAAACAGCGACTTTGCAGCACCAAAGTGTCGGATTCTGTAAACTCCTGGAACAACTGAAGTAGGGACCCTCCATTCTATAGTTGCATAGCTCCTAGGGCTCAGTTTCACAGGCCTTGACCATATGAACCTCAAGCAGAAATCGTCGTCATCGTAGGCTGGGATCCATGCCTTCCAATCCTGAAGAAACTCTACCAGCGCGAAAGTGCCCTCAGTCATCAGGTCGTTTCTAGGACAAGCAGACCAAAAAGTGACTCTTACTAAATCTCCTCTTTTGAAGGTGGAATTCAGGGGATATCAGCCTTAAGCGTCCCCAAAGTTCACACCGGGCGGCGTTGCATCCAAGATAACTGGGGGGAGCAAACTTATTTGCCTGTCAAGGAGATCCGGTGGTTCAGGACCTGGTTCCATGGTTTTGTCAGTGGTGAGAGCTTCAACTAATTTCTTGAACTCCTGAATGTAGGCACTGTGAGTGTGGGGACCGTAAAGAGTAGAGGCGCCCTGGCAAGAATCAACAGCTACATCTATAAGTCAAGGTGGACGTGGAAACCAAAGATTCACATCCACTATCAAACAGTCAAGTGGGACAAAATGCTACTGATCTGAAAGGTAAAGCCAAGCTGAAGGAGCTCTCCCAAACAGTATCATTGCTAAATTTTACCTCACATTTCCAAGAGATAGGCCCATCCTCAAACTAAAATGACGACATTAATTCATCCTCCTACTGACAAAAGCAATTCCCTATTTAGGGAATTTAGACTAACATTATGAATATGTGGCCAAACAAAAAGAAAACATAATGACTACATTATGAATATGTGGCCAAACAAAAAGAAAACATAATGACTAACTGATAGAACAGTCACGTAACTTATAAAGGCTTCTTCATTTACGTATTTCAACTCAATATATGACCAAAGCAGGTGTAGGTATTGGCATGTCCAGACAACCAGGGCATCTGAATGGTTCATGCAGGCACCTTTACACAATTAACTTACCTGACGTCAGGAGTGGGGGGGAAAAAAACTAATGAGACAATGATGGAAGCCCTAATGGGGCAGTTGAATTTGCACGTGGCAGAGGGCACATATTACAAAGATAGCAATCAGCTAGGAGTATCCATGTAGCTCCCTTGCACCTTATACAAAAAGGCTTATGTACTGCTCGATGTATCAGACATAAACAACTTAAAGAAGTTAAAAAGATATCTCAAAACGGCAATTTGATGATCATTAGGACAGCAATTTATGTTGCTTAATCCCACAATACTCATGCAGCATATTTACAGTTTATCACTTGGGAAAACCAATGCCCTAATGTGGGAAAAGATAAGTTTGTAGGGTAGAAGTTTGGTGGCACAATATGAAGTTAGACTGAATATCTAGGTTTGTTCATGGCAGTCCAAGCCATGGACAGAAAGAGCAGTCTAATGACTGCTCTCCCCCAGTCAAGAAATCAAAAAAATGCAGAACAAATCGTGGCCTATGCTTAATTTCGTTGGTCACTGACAGTTTCAGATTAAAAAACACTGTACAGCATTCACTTATGAATCAATGAATTACTGAGGCAACCAACATCTGCGATACATACTGCAAATTCCCCGATAATGAACCACTTGTACAAATGATGAACTTGGCAATTGCACAAATACACAAAATGATGCTCTAATGGAGATGCTAATATGACCTGAATCAATAGTAAACAGAGGAAGGAAGATTCAGACCTCGTATCTCTGCACTTGATATTCCTCAAATGTGGTAACATACTGAGAATAAGTGTTGGAAAGCCCTGCGATGACGACATGGACATTACTATCAAACTTGTCCGCTCTAGAAGCAAGCACCATCTTGACAGCATCGCGCAGGCGTCTACCAGCCATAGTTGTGAACTCTGCAAGTGCAAGCAACATAAGCATTGGTGGGTGAAATAAGACACAAACCATGATAAACCGCGGGAAATCATCTAGTAATCCCAGTCATCCGTTAAATATACATCATTTTGTCAATTATATGAGCTTTCTATCTGAGCACCAAACAATTTGTCCAGCCGCAGTTCTTCATGTACTTTCCTAAATGCTCCAACATATATTGACAGAGGAACAATTAAACAATTTAACAAGACAAGAAAAAGCAACTATCAGGGGCAGGAAGCACTTTTGTTGGTACCTGCAGGTGCAGCAAGAAGTACTAGTTGCCCTATTTGCAGAGTCTGTAGAGGAAGTATTGAAGGCTGCAGTTTGGATAAAACAATTTATGTTAGAACACCAATCAGGCATTGCTGGTAGTTTCAAATGCTGAATAATCTACAGCTAGGACTCCCTTACATTAACTATTGTCTAACAGAAGTTGCTGAATTTCAATTTCTAAGTGAATATTTAAACATCTTACTAAACGATACTGTTCCATGAACTCTTCTCCACTTACCGCCCAGTCATATGGTTCCTTCATTTCTCCAGTGTCAAGTAGAATAGGCTTTGGATGCTGACAGTCAATCTGCTCCTGACCTGGTGTTTTCAACAAATCCCTTACCAGCCTCCAAAAGGGGTTACCCTGGAAGAGAATCCAACAAGAAACCGCTACTGGTTAGGTAAATCAGCCATTAAAAGCTGCTGATGGCAATTGTTAATGCAGGCAATGGAGAGATTTGACCAGCCTTATCATCGCCTTGCTTGAAATCAAACGCTCCAGGGCCATCAGTTGTTCCAGCAGCAAAAGCAAAGCCCATTGCGGCAGGACATGTTTTAACCACCTGAGTGCCCCCACCAGGTTTAGGAACTGTAACCTCAATGTTAGAGAAATCCACATGAGCATGCTTATATCTGATCTGCCCTATCAGCTGCTCCGACGCTTCGTCAAAGAGTTCTGCAGCCCTTTTGAATTGCCTTTCTCCTATTATGCGTGTGCTCTCAAATTCATCAGGATATCTTCCAAATAAACATGGAACAGATTAAGACTCTTACAAACTGAAAGTCATTTGTACATACTTCCAGGAAGAGGAATCGTACATACCCTGGCCCCCGTCCATAGCACAACTCATTCTTTCCATTGCAAGTGCTATGATTGAATTCACAAGGCAGTCCAGAGTCAATGCAAAATGAACCAAGAATGTTCGGGCTAACATCGCCACAATTTGTTTGACAGAATGCAGAGACAAACTTTGGCCTATCATCCTTCCTTGAGGCACTCCTCACTTTCCTTGTGTCACGCAACGATCTCATTATAGGTCTTCGTCGAGAAGAGTGGAGCGAACCAGAAAGAGTCTTCTTCATATCTGCATCAATAGGTAAGTTTTGCACTCACTGACCCAAGCAACATCTGTTCTCTGGATAAACTCTCTAATTTTTAGGAGGTAATTGATAATGCATATTTATCAGCAGATATCAAGGCACATCATTTTGGAGATATGTGGTTAAGATGCCAATAAACAGAAGAATTTACTTCATGAGATGGAAGGCACTGAAAGAAATCCACACATCATTCTGTTCTCAGTTATCCCGTTACATCAAGGGAATCCACATCCAAAGGTGATGTTAAATTTGAAACTTTCTCACTTTAAGGTCCATCTTTGTTTCAATATTTAATTTTTTTAAGCAAAGGGTAGCTAAGAAGTCAACTAGACTGGGTCGGTGTGGTTTAAAATAAGCTAACACCTTCCACATACTACTTAATAAACTTTCAAACGCAATTTTTCCAAGTAATTGGATATTCGGCCGTACATACAAAGCATTAGTCTAAAAAAAGCATCCTTTTATGATATGGGAGGACATTTTATGAGGTCTTAAAAAAAAAAAAAAAAAAAACTACAGTGCCACTTGTAGATGAGCATAAAACACAGAAAGAACCTTTTACCTTAGAAAATTATAAGATTCTCCAGTAACTTAAATTTTAAATATTTCACAGCACCCGATCGGCTGGATTTCTTCTTTATTACCTAGAAGATACCACATTTGTTGCATAAAATTATTTCTCGCCACAGTGGCATTGGATGACAAGGACTGGCCCTTCCTTAGAGTTCCAAAATGCAGTCTTGAACAATGTGACCAAGATATATAATTCAACATGCAGAGGTCTTCAACTTACGTGTTTGGTCAGAAAAGAGGCGTGAGACTCTTCTAGGTATCCTATCTGTTTTAGAGTCATTAAGACGTGCACCTCCAAAGCCTTTCAAAGAATTATTCTTCTCAAACCAGTCTTCCATAAATCGTGCTGCAGCTCCTTTGTTGTCACCGCTAATTAGGGAGTTAGTTCGACTCATTGAAGTTCCATGTGTTGCAAACCAGTTGAAGCTACCAACAGGACCCCATTCATCATCTACAAACTTTATAAGAGTCATTTCTTTGTCGACATTGTATTCGTATTTCTTCCGTTCAGCCTCAGGATTATTGAGATAAGCACTGGGACTTCGGTTAACACCAGCATCAAGAAGCTCTCCTGCAAAACCATGAGGATGTGAAACTTTAAATACCAACTGAAACAAACATAGAAGAGACAACAGACATAAAAAATACATAGAGTGGGTTGTTCACTGATTAAGTCTGAAAGAATTGACTTTAATTTAATAGATGCTGATGGTAAACAGAAAGAAAAAAAGAAGAAGAGCAAAACCCATTAGATAGAGTATAAGACACTTGCATTGGAAACTTAATCGGGGACAAGACCACAAGTTTTGGTCTTCTGCAAACAAGAATCAATTAGCTTCACCGGCACTAGTTTCCTTTAATTCCTCAGCTTGGGTTTCTCATCACATAATGCATAATGCAATTAAGAGTGCAATCCAGATAAATCAACATAATTTACCACTTGGATTGAATTAGTCAATTAGCTTCATAATTAGGCTCCATAATTAAGATCTTGAGTTCAGCTAGTCCATTTAAATTACTGTTTTAAGGATGTGACATCAAATTGAAAATGATCTTGCACCTGAGAAATGAGGTACTGCTCAAATGTTTGCTCTCATAGGAATCTAAAACATGTTAAAAATACAAAAGAGAGACAAATAGTCTAGAATCAAGAGGATAGCCAACTCCTCAATCTAACTATGAGGACGGGATCTTTCTGACCCTTGCCATATTCAAACTTAATGAAGATTGTAGAGTTAGAATTGTTCAGCAAATCCAAGTCAAACTACATACAAGACAACAAGTAAATAAAACAGAAAGAAAAGGGAAAAGAGTAAATTTGAGATCATGACTTTTTAATTCCTCAAGTCAGCATTTGCAGTCCAAGGAACGAACTGTCACTTACTACAACTATTAAGCTAGATTCACAGCATGCATAATCGTTCTTGAAGCTAAGGAAAATATTTGCACAGTCTAGCAACAATTGCTTGAGTGAGTATGGTAGCAAACTCAAATAAGAGATACGGCCAGGCATCAGCTATTCATGCATGGACCATCAAACTATCATCACCAGAATGCATCATTGCAATTTAGAAACATGTCCAGAGACACGGATATCTCCAATTAGAAAAAAGGGCAAAGAGGTGAATGTAGAAGTTCACTAATGGATTAACTCTCGACCAGTTGATTCTTTCTATCTCCATCTTAACAAGAACTCACAACATAGATTTATAGCCATGGCAAGCGGTGAAAGATGGGATAAAGAAGCGTAGTAAAAATATGAAGCATTTTATCACCTCTATTGACAAAAATACTCCCTGGCCGAAGATTTTCATGAGCTTGTATAATGCTTTTCTCAATCCCATCGACAAGAGCATCAAATGACTGCCTTACAAATCCGAGTGATGTCACTATATATACAATATATTGGAGATAGCCTCCTGGTCCAGCATGAGTGTGAATTCCACTAATTGCAACATTCTCTTCAGTATAAAGATTCCCATATCTGAAAAGTAACAAAGTTGGATATATGATGATACTAGAGGCTCATTGTTCAAAGGTCATACCATAAATTTTTTCATAATATGCAAGAGATTCTTCAACTGCATTATTCACAATCTTGACAGTTAGTCCACTAAATATAGTTGCACCATTCTATTTTCTCCAGTGAAAGAATGAAGATGTAAAAAGAAATTGCAGTTTATGCACTTCTTAGAGAGAAGATGACAGCAACTATGTATGTCATTCTCATGTAAGCAGAGATGAATTTCATCCAAATTAATGTCGAGAGAAACAATATTCCAATGAAAGAATCAAGGTCTTAGACGAGTGTGGTTTACACACTTATCAAATAAGATGAAAGAAATAGGTACTTCATTTTTTTAAGCTGAAAAACCATCCAAACTAATGTCGAGCAAAACAATTCTCCAGTGAAAGAATGAAGATGTAAGAGTGCAGTTTATACATACTTATTGAAAAAGATGAACAAAATATCTACTTCATCCACATGTAAGTGGTATAGTTGAAATTCATCCAAACTACAGTAACAATTCTCCAAAGAAAGGAGGAGTCAGAAGTGTGCATTTTAAATGCATCTAAGAAGATAAAAAAAAATGCACTTCATGCTCATACAAGCAGAACTCCATCGACTCAAGAAAAGTGTAATTCTAGAATTGATAATGTGAGGGTAGAAAATTGTATCTACACATGCATGAAGGTCCAAAAGTACATTCTGGCCTAAAAGTTGGACTTAGAATGGCAGCATCTAAAGTTGGATTTAACTCAACGTGGGAGGGATTACCTTGCTTTTAGTCTCTCGAGTACTTTATTAGTCACGATCTGTGAAGCCATGCATGCATCAAGATTTACAAATGCTACACGATTCCCTTGAGGTTCTGCAACAATAAAAGTCCGAGCCCGCAATCTAAAGTGAAGTCCAGATGCAATTTGATCCATGTTTGCATATCCCATCATATTAACATCTGCAGCAGGCGCTGTTATATCATAGCTCCCAAGGCCAATTAAATAATTGGAATCTGAGAAATTTCCTTTGATGTTCTGGAACAAGGCCACCAGGAACAAGAACCATCTAGTCATAGAAAACCTCTTGACAAAGAAAGACGTCGCCATATCCTCTTTCCACCACTTGAAATGGCCTCGCTCAGTTCATTTTATCTACGACCAAAGAAATGCCAGCTCGTGAATCATTAATTGAGCAAAATTTGTAAAGTAGAACATATGAGGAACCCAATCCAAGTAAGACTATATGGTTATGCCATGCACGTTATTTCACATCAATAATCAGAGAAGGCCAGATTCATACTCAAGGTTCATGAAATGCAAACTAGCCCAGGACCATAAAGTTAAACTTCTTAGTGACTAGCTATAAAAGGTCAATTAAAACCGCGATTACAACCTCTATAGAAATAACCTGAAAATGAGTAAGGTTTCTTGTAATAACATGGCCCTATTCCGCATGGGGAAAGCTCAAAATTCCGTCTTCCCAGCGTCCAAGGCGTGGCATGTGTGTCTCAATACAGCTACATTCTTTGCTTTCATCTAATCTCTTGGCCATTAAGTTCCACCAAATCTAGTCCTGGGCAGAGCATGGAAAAGATTCGACAGACTTCCGCATGTCATTCTATCATAAGCTGCTGCGAGTGAGGGTGACCCATGGGAAACCAACAGGCCACATCCTCAAACAAGCGGCGGACTTCATAACACGCATCAAATCCTTTTGACGCAAGAAGAGTCCACTAATTCAGCTGGACAACAGACCCGGCAGCCTTGAACTTCCATCTTACAATGTTGAAATTCCAATCACCAACAAGAAGAAGAAAAAGAAAAGAAAAAAAAAAACGTACTGGCAGTAGTTTTATAAGTTCCAGCTTTCTCTATCTACGAATCAAAGAGAATAAAGGAATTCAGCGAAAAGTAGCAGTAAAAGAGCAAAGGAGCGAACCGAGTGAAAGAAGCAAGCATCCCATTTCTTCACAACAACGCACAACACGAACGCGTGCCATTTATATCGCGGGAAGTCGCTAAGTAATTACCTCTTTGGCGGGTGGGCCCCACCGCCATTAGAGAGGGCGGCCGAGTCGAGAAGACGCAGCTGTCTCTCTCTCTCTCTCTGTATCACTCTCTGTGCGCTTTGCTTTATGGCGATAGGATCGACCCGGCGGTAAAGTGTTGTCGGAGCTTTTCTCGAGCGAAACGACGCGATGCTGGAGTGGAGTGGGGAGGCGTGGAGCGCCGTCGAAAGAGAGGAAAAAGCGAGAAGCTTCGCCTGTCCATTCCGTCACGGGCCGGCACCCGCGGGCGGGGAACGCTCCCAATTTCGGGCGCCCGCCGACGTCGGCTTCAAGTCTTTATTTCTAGCAAAGAGAAAACGAACGATGCCCCCATCTCCCAAAGAGCGTCGTACCGAATGCGACCGCTTTCGGAAAGGCCCCCCCCTCCTTGCTTTAATTACGACAATTTTATCGCCCCATCACTTTAATGCTGTGACTCTTGTACGGGGGTCATTTAATGTCGCGACTTTCCATGTCGTGCAGAATGCAACAACTTCCGAAAGCCCTCCCTCAATTAGGACACTTTATTTTATTTTCCGATCGCTTTTGAACCCAACCAGTATGTTCGTGATCTCAATGTCTATAATTTTCAGGTTGATTGATGATTTACGTTTCGAAATGTCTAAAATTTTTTGATCATTTCGCAAATGTCGTGCCACGTTGAAATTTTAACACTTAGGAGAAAATTTTTCTTTTTATTTTAAAATTTTCACAATAAAGTTAATATAATTTTGGGGACTCACATGGCATTTAAGTGATCCGAAAAATACTATGGCACTTTTAAGTAAGTGTCGTAAAAAAATGATAGGGCTCATGATGTTCTTTTCCTTGATTCTCTTTTTAGAATGACTTGAGGTTAAAGAAGATAAGATGAGGTCCACAAGCTCAATTGCATTTGTAGAGCTTGGGATTTATTAGATATTTGATGGGAGAATCACGAGAAGTTTAAGTAGCCAATAAGTTCAAGTGAATCATATTTTGTAGGATATTGGTTAATTGAGCCCACTTGTCTTGACCTTTGCAATTTACTCTGACTTCTTACAATCAGTGACAATGTGCCTCACTAGCATTGACTCTAGCTAAATTTTTGTCAATCATTTCACAATGCAACTACATGAGATTAGTTATGAAAGATAGAGTAGTTATATATAATCTATATACGTGAGGGAAACATGTAGGCATTATTTCAAGAGACATTTCAAGATCATATAAAGATGTGCATTTGGTGTTTTAGTCAAATTCTTACTAGAACTTTGATCACCTGCGCTCAAATGTAATAATTTTGAATTATTCTTTTACTTTTTCACATGTTTATAAGATGAATGTTTCCTCGGATATCAATCACAGGCTATCAATTCGACAGAGTTTCAAGCAAAATTTGGTTGGAGTCTTAACACGAGGGGAGACATTGCGACCAATTTGTAAAATTCACAGGACAAAATTGCAAAATTTAAAGTGTCGAGAGGCAATTTGTGAAGCAACTAAAAACTCTGGGGCGCAATATGTAATCTACCCCGTTAAGCTCTCTGTTTGGATGCATTTGCTTTGTGTCTAAATTAATGAATAGCTCAACTGTTGTCTCCAGGCACGAGGTTCTTTAAACCGGGATAGATGAAATTAACCAACTAGATGCATTTACAATTTATCTCTGGGTTATACATCGTAGGCTTGTACCTGCATTTTAATGCCTTTATATGTTCGCACACTATTGGGAATAACACATTCTATGTTTGGAACACAACATCTATAGTTCCTTAATCTGTAACTCCGATCCTATCTCAATTCTTATTTCTGTCTTCTGTTGTATTATTCTTCAAATCCAAAAGAATGGTTCAGACTCCAGAGATGAGAACCATCTCGGGACACCAGCAATTCACCCTTGAATTCTGTTCCTTCATCCCATAATATAAGCCGAGGATGGACCAATCCGCCATTCGTTTGCATCAATGCCATATTTATATGGTACAAACTGCTAGTGAAGAAAACAAAAACAAAAACCTGAGCTTCTCGAGCATGGTTGAGGATCTCAGAGAACTGCTCTCATTTGGAGAGTCAGCCAATCATATATAATCATATGTCATGGCGCTAAAGGGCGTGCGAGGACCTCCTATGATCGCTAAGATTCCCGACAAGGAGATTTCCGGAATGTTCCAAGGATGGGTGATATAGTAATTGAACCAAAGTCTAGAACACTCCGGTTATTAGTGTCGGTAGTTGGTAGGTTTGGCGGTGCGATCTTGTCCGCCGGATGAAAACTCGATCAATGGATATAATCTGAGGGCCTCAAGTATAAGAAGGTGCCCCTCCCCTCATTTGTATCCATCCAACCATTTCAGTTTATCTAAGGCCTGAGCGATCGATCCAAGCAAGCCTTGGCTTAGGCGTCCGATAATCCGATCCAAGTCGATCCCAAATATCCAAATCGATCCAAAAGAGCTTGAGTTGTCGCACGGTCACGATTTCAATCGATCGGCCCGTGACACATATATCTATAAAGCTTATTACTAAACCAAAGAATCTGAAAGCTGCTTGTTAATAGACCTGGTAGAGCAAGTAATGAGACAAACTTACAGCATGCCGGATGAAGAGAAACTCAATCAGTTTCTGAATTATGCAGGCATGGAAATCTATATAGGCTCCCACCAGGAGGCAATATGTCAACTCCGTTTCAGTTAAAAACACAGAAAATAGAAAAAAATTATTGCTCACTTGGAGATGTTAAAAAAGGAAAAGGAAAGAACTTTCCCCATTATGAGGCTGCTAAGCCAGCGATACAGCTCAAAATAATAAAGATTCAGATCATTTACTGCTACAAAGTTATACTGTCCCCTCTAGTCTCAACTGAAGACAGTACAATGGTCCACCAGTCATCATCGAAAACTACCTTGTGTAGCGTCCCTCACTGAACTAGCTTGAATTGGTCTGAGTTTGATAAGCTGGTTTGGACATAAAAACCATCTTTGACCATCAAAATTTTGAGAGACATCACATGAAACTCCTTCGTCCTAATTGTTTCCAAGGACAGAACCAACTCCAGAATAATGAGGAACCAGACGAGCTTGCAGCTCATCAGCTGGAGAAGGAAACCACAAACCCCCATTTCATGTCGCTCAACAACTTTTTCAAACAACGAGAAAACTTTCTCCATTGGTCTGGCTTCACAATTGAAACTCTATCACATGGTCCATTCACCACATTGATGGCACATAAACCTGTTCTTTTAAATTTTGTGCTGCACTTTCAGTAGGAAAACCTCTGATGGCACCGATCGTCCACTGTGATATAATGCCTGCAGCAACTGCAAATCGAAGTTGTCTTTCCAAAACGTCTTGATTATTAAACATTTCAGGGCAAGTTGTCAGCTTTCTCAAAATAGCAGCCACAACAGCATCTCCAGAACCTGTCCTATCACAGGTGAAAGGTGTAATGAGAGCATCTTCTGTACCGACGACAACACCATCAAACTCGGGGGCATAATAATGGATCCGAAGTGTTCCATCAGTTACAAATATGAACTTGAGCTTATCATGCCACAATGGAGAGATTTCCTCCCGGGTGTAGTGATAATAATCTCGCCGGTCCTTTGTTTGCTCAAAATTTTCAGCAAAGTATTGAGGTCTATAATTTCTCTTCCTCTCATAATGATCTTCATCTAGAAGAAATTCCAACTCTTGCCTAGACACTTCAATAATTTCAGCCTCATCCCATGCTCTCTTAATCAGCTCCTTTGTCTCATCTCGTGATCTCCACAACGGTAAAGGCATATTCAAGTCAAAAAATATAAGGCTGCCAAACTTTTTAGACCATTTGATAGCTCTGAAGAGGGTGGCATTCATTGAAGGGGAGGTCAGCACTTCAGAAGTAAAGTGGAAGATTCTAGCCTGCATCCATATCGATCATCACACCAATCTCAAAATCAGCCAATAATAATGATTTGCCAACCCAAACTACATCATATCGTTTGTTATGTATATTTATATATAAATCATGCATCAACATCAACGGAGCATCGCAGTACTAGTTTCAGACTCTCCATGAATACCCCATCTCCTAGACAATTCAGTTAATACATCAGCATTTCACAATTGAAGCATCCATTGAAGCCAGCATGAATCCATGCTACTCTCAACTATGTAAAATCAAGTTTCATTATAAAAATTAATCCTCAGCCTCATCCCATTACATCACTTCATGCCTCATTTGTGCAAAGGCATATAATCGCAAACCATCTTTAAATTACTGAACTACTGGAACAAGCACGGCATTTAAAACCTCATGCATGGAATCCATTCAACGAAACTTTTACATTGACAAAATCAAGCTCTTTTATTTTTCCATGAGCAATCAAGTCCTCCCGATCATCACAATATTGCGACCTCCACCAAAAACAATTCAGGATTTGATTGTACCAATCAGAAAATTTATATCCCAACAGCATTTTGTAAGCAAGACTGAAAATTTTGAGTAAACCTTCCCATTATCCGACAGTCTACTCAAACATATAATCCTCGACAATCAACAGTGCACAATTTCGACAGACAACACGACCGGACAGTCGACACAAGAACAATGAATCGAGTCTGAGTTTTACCTCCTTGAGCACAGCCAGGTTCAGTTCGGAGCTCGCGAGCGAGTCCTCAGCCGACTCCTTCACGGTCTCCATCCTCATCCGCCCTCCATCGAACTTGACCTTCATGTAAGTACGCGCCGTCTTCACATCCCCATCGAACTTCACGGCCCTCGTCTGGACCCTCTCCCTGTTCATCGCCAGCACCAGCTCGCTCCCGAAGTCGTCCCTTCCGACCTTCCCCATGAACGCCGCCCGCCCCCCCAGCCGCACGTGCGAGATCGCCACGTTCGACGGCGGCCCGCCGGGGGCCCGCGCGAACTCCGGCGGGTCCCACTGCAGCATCTTCCACTGCGAGTAGATGTCCGGGTGCAGCGGGTTGTGGTGGACCCGCACCGTCGGCACGAACTCCCGCTGCGCGGCGCCGAAGCAGCAGACCAGCGGCGGGTCGTCGTAGGAGTCGATCCCGTCGTCGTAGTCCCAGTCGTCGCCGCCTTCGTCCTCCTCTTCTCGAGCTTGAGGCTCGACCTCGACGGCGACGGCGACCGGCGACCGCGCCATTTTCGGCCTCGATTGTCGCCGAGCGCTTCGCCTTCTTCCCGGCCGACGAAGAAGAAGGAGCTGAAGGAGTGGAAGCGCCCTTCTTCCTTCCTCGTCGAGCGGGTTTCCGGGACTCGCCGTCGCCGCCGTCGCCGCCGTTCGCGGAGGATTTAGGAGGAGCCGGGCGAGCGCCGGAGGAGGGCAGGACGGAGAGATGAAATCTGCGAGCAACTGAAGCGTTGGGGTCGAATGGCTTACTGGGTTGGTGAAGGAAAGGGGAAAGCGAGGAAGGAGATGGAGTGATGCTGCCATTGCAGAGTTCAAAAAAGGGTTCTTCTTCTTCTTCCTCCTCGTGGTTTATCCGTTGAGGAGCATTTCCGCAATTATCCGGTACGAGACGGGGGTATTGTGGGAAAAACGCGCGGTTTCGGTTTGGATCGAACCGAAGTTTTCTTCTGGGCTCGCATCTAAAATCAGATCAAACCGTTTTATTTGGGCTCGCAGGCCCTCCTCGCCCAGTCGCCGGCGAGGGTCGCCGGGCCTGGCTGATGTGCGGTGGTCACCCACCAGCCCTTAGCAATTAAAAAAAAAAAAAAAAAAATTAAAGAAGGAAAAAGAAAATAATAAATTAATAAAAAATCGAAAAATATTATAATATTATTAAAATCATCTACGTCATTGCGCCAGTCATGGCATGTAAAATAATTGATATCTATATCAACAATCTTCAATCAAAATTGATATGAACTCAATTAGAAAAATATAAAAATATTAATAATTTAATTAATATAATTAAATGTTTATGATTGAATCTTTAATAATGTAATTTATTTAAGTTTTTTTTTAAATAATTTTTGGGTTGAAATGCTTAAATTGTGATCAGATGTGAAAATGGGCCTCTTTATTAGGCCATAATGTCTGGGCTTTTAATCATCACCATCAACCAGAAAGACCCAGAGAACGAGAAGGCCCCACGATTCTAGGGTTTCGCATTCGCGTCGTCGCCTCCACCGCCGTTCCCCATCTCACACATTTCAAAGGGCCTCTCTCCTCCTTAAGCTCATTTTCTTCCCTTCATAAGCTGATGCCATACCATCTCTCCCTCTCGCTCTCGCTCTCGCTCGCGTTTTCTTGAATTGATCGTTATTTCGCGAACAAGTCCGTGCTCGCCGAGCGACGCTTTCGTCTTCCGATCAGCTCTGCGATCTTCAATAGCACGCGTCTGTGGGCTGCTTCGCGACTTTTTTTCGATGCGATTCGGGCTCGCTTTGGATTGATTTCTCCTTTTTTTTTTTTTTTTTGGGTTGGGGGAAGCATCGATGATGAGTTAATCCAAAATGTTATCCTTGCACTATGATTTTTCCCGTGAAGAAAAAAATTGGGGAAGTTTTTATTCTCTGAGATGCTGCTCCTCCTCCGTTTCGTCTCATCAATTAAAGACCTTTCTTGTTTATTGTCTTGTCGTCTTGGAGGATCGATGATGTAATAAATTACTGCGTTATCTATCTGCAGCTTCCCCCCGTGGGAGTGAAGAAATCGATACACGCTGAGATCCCCATCCTTATTACTTCTCTTTGACTCTACTCCACCCACTACTACTCCACCCACTACTCTGAATCTAAGACTCGTTTTTTTGTGTGATGCTATCGTTTGTGGTCGACTCTGCTGTTTTTTTTTGCTTTTCTTTGGCCATTAATGTGAGTTTTATGTATCGTTACTCCAAAAATGTTCTTTTTTTTCTTTTAGAAAAGCATATTGTTATGTTCTTCTTAAGAATCAGTGAGAGACAATTATATGGCAACAGAGATTTTCTGTAGTATAAGAGTACGCAATGTTTTGTTTTCATTTGCATTCGAGTCAGCATTTCGTTTAATTCCAAGCATCATATGGCACAATGGGTAGCTAGAATTAGATGGTGAGGTCAGCAGAAGATGGGGATTGAATCTTATGTATCAGTCTCGCAAGCATTTTGAGTCTGCGCCGAATAATGGCGCTGCTGCTTCTTCTTGTTGTAAATATAGATCAAATGTGAGCATGCGCGAGTCAGCCAATCAATGAAGCCTGAAATAGCACAACCGGTTAAATGATTGAGTCGATTGAAATCATCCCAAAAGATTTATAGTCAGGAAGGAAAAATGGCAGTTGCAGCTTCCACCTCAAGTCAAACCCAGTTGAGAGAATCATCTTGATATCTAAATTTGACAAATCATTAGAGATTTTCCTCTTCCCCAGCTACGGAAAAAGACATCACAACTCATCAAGGAAAAAGAAACATAATGTAGGAAGTTGTACATTTTGTGTTAGATGTGAGATGATGAGATTATCGAATGCAATGCTGATCTCTTTTGAGATTGGCATGTGTGTGGAAGATATTTAAATTGGGAGGCAATGGGCGACTGGGTTCTTTCCTTCTGTTGCGCATTCATTCTCTGCAGAAGCAGAATGTTGCTCAAGGTATAACTTAGCAAACAAGAAAAGGAAGGGATAAAAACAGATACTCGATAAGAAGCAGAGAAGCAGTGGGAAAACACAGCCAGGTTGAGGGAAAAAAGAAACAAATAACCATTCAAGCCCAAATGCCCTCCTGATGTAGTTTAGCATAAGATGAGAGAAACTCATCAAGAAAGAAACTCATCAAGAAAGCTGGGCATTGTAATAGAAATAGGAAGCTTTTCTCCAATCAGTATCGCAGCAAACAAAAATAGGAAGCTTCTCTCCAATCGGTATTTCAGCAACAAAAGCCACGTTGAGAAAGTAATAATAGTCTTTCTCATGTCCTTATGAAAAAAGAAAAAGGATAGGAAGTAGTAACCTAACACACACCGAATCTCTTTGGACGTTACAGTAGGAAACGTACTTCAGAGTCCTTACAGAGCCGGGACACCAATCTCAAGAAGAGTATCAGATGGCTTGCCCCGCCTTAAGTTTCGCAAAACCTCGTCTTCGAAGAGATCGGAGTCACTATATGGACCAGCAGAGCACAAAATCACTTTCCGCCACAGTTGGGGCGGTCGAATCAGCTCTCGTAATGAGCCCCGAGGGTTCATCACGGGCGGCAGCAGCTGCTGCTGTGCTCCCATCTTCTTGATGTTAACATGGTGAAATCAGTTCATCAATACATTAGGACCGCTTTGAGATGTACGCATTTAAGGTACTGAAAAGAACCCTCTTAAGTGCTTTTAAACTGGAGAATATGTGACAATAAACTACATTTTAGACAGTTAATTATCAGATTACAACAACACAAGAAAGCTGAAAATGAAAGAACCAAAGAAGACATCAATTTACAGCAAGAAAAGACCAACAGCAAAAATCTCCCCATCTTCAAACACCTAACGTGCCACCATCTTTCTTTGATGGGCTTATCTAAACACCAGTCAGCTTTCACTTGGTCGCACTCACATCTTTGACGGCCTCCTTATCTACTACAATCACCTCCAATTTATTGCACTTCTTCAAATCCACAGGCTCCACCACAAACTCCTCCGGAGCCACCGGACGCCGGTTCCCGAATATCGTCCACAGGTACAGGACCACGAACGCCCCCAGAGCGCCGCTCCCCGTGCCGAAAACCATCGCCCCGAGCACTTTCAAGAAGCAATCGTTCTTCTCATGGGCTCCCAGATTCTTGGCGTTCCGACGGATGGCTTGAGGATCCACCGGCTCCGAGTGCATCGATCGAGGGACATGCCTGAGCTTGAAGCTCCAAGAATGGATAAAGCATGCCTGGCTCGAGTTCCCATTGGATGAGCTCAAACCCAGAAACACATCGCCCTCCTGCCACATCGTCCACAAGTCCACGAATCGAGCGAGGGTCGGATCCGACGGCCGCGACTCGGAGGACCGACTCACCCTGACCTCCAACCTTCTCGACCCAGCTTCGTAATCTATCCAAGAATGGAACTTGCTCCCGCTGTTCAGCACCAAATCAAGCGAAGACAAGTTCTTCGCTTTGACAGGCCCGAGGCCGCCCGCATCAATCGCCACGGCATTCTTCACCGAATCGAATTCAACCGCGACGGTCCCGTTCGAGTCCCGTTCTTTCCCAGAGGAAGGCTGAAGGGACTATCCTTGTCCCCAAATCCGTCCGCATTGAAGCCGCTCGGAGACAGAGCGAACGCCAAGCCATCTCCACCGCCTCCGGACAAAGAAAACGCGAAGTGCGTCGAAAAAGAGACCAGATTCTCCGGATTACCTTGCACGATCTTGATGGGTCTCCTGTACGCGACCGCCCCGGCGCTCGGGCCCCCCGCGCCGGTCAGCTGAACCGAGGAACCCCCGGCGGCGACCACCTTGGCGTCTCCGTACAATGCGACGTTGGACTCAAAGTAGGCGTCTTTGGCGAACCCGCGGAAGGAGAAGGAGGGGCCCGGGTCGGCGGCGAGCGCTCCGACGGAGACGACGACGAGGGCCAAGGCCGAGAGGGGCCCGACGCCGAAGAGGCGGCGGCGGGAGGAGGTCGCGGCGGCGGCCATGGACGAGGCGTGGGGCGCAGAGCTCCGAATCTCCGGCGAGGCCGAGGGCGTGGGGACTGAAGAGGGAGGAGAAAGCTACTGGCTCTCTAGGGTTTGGCGTGGGCAGGATGATCCCGCCTGCATTTACAGCGAAGTGAAGCGCAAAAACAAAATTTTTTTTTTGGGGGAGTAGTAGCTTTTCTTCTGGGGGGGATTGCAGTGAGGAGGAAACCAGTGGAAGAGAAAGTAAAGAAAGGGGAAGAGAGAGAAAGAGGAGAGAGAAACTAGAGAGAAAGGGAGGGTTGGATTGGGGGTTGTGAAAATTAAATACGGGTTTTACTCGTTTCTGCAAAACACACTGACTCGCTTTTGCTCAGTGCTTGCTGACTGAGGGAATATAATAAAGCCCCTTTGCAGCCATGCCCCTCGGGTTTCAGGAAATTGCAAGATCGCGCCTCGTATCGAAATTCATCCTTTCTCACCAAAACCCTTCGATTTACGTCTCTTCCGAACTACATCAGCCCCTTTCATCTGAAAAACTTACGCCATCTCTCACCCATTTTTACCTTTTCACTCTACGTCTCCCTTCCGTCGCCCTCCTCAGCGACCTTACTTCGCAGCAACGTCTCTCTCTCTCTCTCTCTCTCTCTCTCTACCCCCTTGTCGGCACCCCCGTGTCACCGTCGATGCCCCTCGCCACATGTTGACATAACGAGCTCCAAATACATTTTTCCAGAATGAGATCTTCCGGTTAAAGGTCGTGTTAAAATCGTCACTGGATGTTACACATTCCCTTTAATCACGGCCAGAATGTCGTACTAAATTTGACACGGCAATAGATTGTCGTTCATATTTTCGGTGTTTGGCTTATATTTTCCTTGTATGGCTTATGATTGTCAATAGGGTCTTTGTTTAAAGAAACTAATAAGAAGAGGGCTATTTAGTTTAGGCCTTCCCGACCGACAGTCAAATCATGATATTTGGGCAATCGGTCTTTAATAATTAGTATTGTTCCTTCCTATGTTTAGTCTGTGATATAATCGATTGAGCATGAGCTGGTTTTATGTGAATTCACGAGGTTGGTTGCTGTAGTTAGGGTTTAGCATTAATGGCCTTAAAAAGAGTCCAAAAGCATGGGGAAGTGGAAGATCCTGGAAAGGACGAATGATGATAAGTAGTAAAGCCCCTTTTAATTTAATTAAGCTTCGAGGGCCGGAGACCGTATTTATTGGTTTCATCTACGTGGAAGATGCCTCGTATTTCAAAATTGTTAACAAAATGAATGCGATGCAATTAAAAATAAAAAGAACACGTAATTATGCAGATATAGACATTAGCCATCTCTTTGCTTGGGAAAGCTTTTTAATCGCCGAAACTTAAGATATTACCCAAATTTAAAAAGATAATAAAAAAATTACATAATACAAATTTTATGCGTCGATATCTTAAGTATCATAAACACTTCGAATATTTCAAATTAAAAAAAAAAAAATCAAAATGTATGTGATGCAAATATAAGCAAAATTTTAGATAAAGTAAAAGACAGAAAAGTAACAAAGTTATCGAGACACAGTCCATTCAAACTATTCACGCTATTCACACTTTCCATTTCATCATTTGTTGGTATCAATAAATTGGTCGTATATGTAAGCATCATTGTAGTCTTACTTTTATATCACCCTAAAACACAACCGTATCAACCCCCATTGAATTGATAAGCCGATGGAGAGATCGACTCGCCATTGAAGTGGGGCCGTAGTGACCTCACCCCTCGGCAATCTCTTTAGCACAAGCCATGATGCGCGATTTGCCATACGAAAGACCGGCCATATACAGAGGGACTAGTCAAGAAACGCCTAACAAACAAATTCCAGGGTCCGGCGAAATCCACGCCGACGGCACCACTCGCGAGGTCAATGCGCGACATGAGCGAGCGGTGGTGCGGGTCCAAAGATGGGCGTGCAACCTTAAAAGCTCTGCTCATCTTACCAAGAGATTCCCCCACGAGATTCTCGGCTTCCTCCCTCTTTTAATTCTCTACAGTCTTAATGGACTCTCTCTCTCTCTCTCTCTCTTTCTCTGTGAACTCATTGCCCATTTGATTTGTTTATAATGTTAGTTTGATAAAAACAATGATGTAAGGCCGAAAGAGAGAGAGAGAGAGAGAGAGAGTGGGGATTCAAGATTCGTCTCGCGTTGGAGGACCACGTTGAAATTTGCGTAGCTGGCAACGGACCCGACCGACCCTCTTCCCCCTTTTTTTTTTTTTTTTTTTTTTCATAATAAGTAATTCTTTGGGATATGTGCAACATGAAGTCAAAAACTTACTGAGGAAAGTGCGATTGAGTCCCAAAAACTTACAAAAAGTGTGATCGAGTCCAAAAAGCATCAGGTGGTTGATTCGGTCACAAAGTTAACACCGTCAGTTCTAACGGAAAATGCTGACGTGGCGCTGACGTCATATTTTAAATAAATTTTTATTATACACGTGGCTTTTTAAATTATTTTTTATTCAAAATTTTTAAAAATTAGATTTAAAAACTAAAATTTATTTAAAAAACAAAACTGTTAAAAAAATAAAGAAAATGTCACCGGCGGGCATTTCTGCCGCAGCCGCCGCCCCTCGCCGGAGGGGCCGGCGACGGTCGCCGGAGGGGCCGGCGACGGTCGCCGGAGGGGCCGGCAACGGTCGCCGGCCCTGGGCGAGGCCGGGCGAGGCCTCGCCGGCCCCAGGCGAGGCCCGACCACCCCCGCCAGGTCGGCGAGGACGCCCAGATCTGGGCACGCCGGCCCTCACGGGGGGCCGGCGACCCTCGCCGTCCCTGCGGGAGGCTCGCCCAGATCTGGGCGTTTCGATTCAGCTCCGCCGTGCCCCGACGCTGTCCAGATCTGAGTGAGTGGGTTCCGGAGGGCAGGGGTTCCGTCGCCGTCGCTGCACCGCACTGCTGCCGAGCCGTGCCGCCGTAGCCCCGACGCCGTCCCCAGCAAACCAGCCGTGACCCTTTGCGGTGCTGGGCTGCCACCGTTCCCCGACGTCCTACCGCTGACCCCCCTGACGCCATCGCTGCACCGGACTACCGTCGTCGCCCAGCCGCCACCGACGACTCCACGCGATCCAGCGTCGGGGACGCCCAGATCTGGGCCGGCGTGCCCAGATCTGGCGTCCTCGCCCGACCTGGCGGGGTGGCCGGCCCTCGCCTGGGGCCGGCGAGGCCTCGCCCGGGCGAGGGCAGGCCACCCCGCCCAGGGCCGGCAACCGTCGCCGGCCACTTCAGCGATGGGCGGCGGCGGAAGCACCACCGGTGCCTTTTTATTTTTTTGCACAATTTTGTTTTTTGAAATAAATTTATCTTTTTCTTTTCTGTTTTTAAATCTAATTTAAACAAGAATAAAAATAATGTTAAAAGCCACGTGTATAATAAAAAAATCATTTAAAATGCCACGTCAGCATTTTCCGTTACTGAGTTTGACGGTGTTAACTTTTGTGACTGATTGAAGGTTGTGAGTTTTAGGACTCGATTGCACTTTTTGTAAGTTTTGGACTCAAATCGCACTTTCCTTATAAGTTTTAGGACTTGTGTTGCACATATCCCATTCCTTTTCCATTCTTCTTATTTGCCCCCCTCTTCCCTCTCTTTCTTTTTAATATGATAATTTTTCCTCAACCCTCAACTGGGGGTTGCTAAAAAACAAAAGGAAAAATTCAAGGCAGGCGGGCAGGCGTGCGAAGAGGAGGGGACACACCCACACCTCCTTGGAAAGACGCGATTCAATGGGGGAGGGGAAGGAGGAAGGGGCCAGAGCCAGACAGACAAAGCGGAAAGTGGCGTCCCCTTCCTTGGAGCGAACCTTCGACACGCCACTGTCCGATTCCCCTGACGAGCGACGCCCCTCCCTCCCTCTGAAAATCGTCTTTATCCCTTTCTTTTGCGTACGTTACTCGGAACCCACCCATGCTACTCCTTTTCCCCATTTTCTTTTGCTTATTCTCCGGGGAAGATGATCCTTTTTCCCGCGAAACAAACGGAGCTTTCGTGTAAATTAGATCTAATATGAAGTCCTGATGTGTCGTCGAGAGAGTTGATTCTTCGAGAGTACTTTGATGACGACACATTAAGTATTCCCCTCGATTCACTGGTACGAGCAGATCATGCCCGCACGCCGGTCTTGTTAATTTTTGGGCAGTGGCCCTGGCTAGATTATGTTCACGGGCACGAACTGGTCGAAATGGAAGTTGAGCCGCGAACCGGGCAATTTGAAAGACGAATGCTGGCGTATGAACCATGAAAGTCTGACTTCGGATTCGAGTTTCAAACGGACGAGGGACATCCGAAAAATCTGCACTAAGGACAAACCCACCGCCTCTCATGTGCAGCCAACAGCTAAAGATGGACTAGCTCTTTTGTCTATTGAGTCAATGGCGCAACGGGTGCTCTCCCAAGTGCTCTACAGTATAACCCAACATTCTTCTAATGGAATTCAGCTGTTATTTGGCATTTTCCTCTCGAACTTATTTGAAAATTTACTTCTTTGATAAGATAGGTACGGTTTTTCGGAAAGATTTGGCAAAGACCGTTTTGTAAATTGGGTTCTCAATTTCAACGTATGTCCCACTCAAGAGTTAACCTAAAAACTAAATCAAGTCGATTTTTCTAAAGATCGTCCATTAAATGAAAAATTCTGACATTAAGGTTGTTTGGTTTGTTCTCATCTGTAAAATGGATTTTTCAAGAGTTTCTACAGAAATCAAATGAGTAAGAAAAATCCGATAGGCATGACCATAATGAGAATTCATGCTTTTTAATTGAGTCTTAGCTTTAATTTGAATAGAGTTAGGATGATTGTAAATACTCATTGGAAAGCTTATTAATATCGTCTATACCTAAGCAATCGCTAAACCCGTTCTCAGCATTGAAATCCACTATTTTTGCCATTTCACTTCATTTGTTTTGCATCAGTTCACTTTTAATTGTTTTTCTTAATTTTTTTAATGGCCAAGCAAATATTGGTTTCATTATTTCAAGGTCATCGCTCAATTAAAGTTTTCATAATAAGTAATTCAAAAACAACTTAATTCTCGATTACACATTCGGTGAATCAGCTAGGGCCATATCATGCAAGCAGTTATCACTATTCATATTCATATAATATTGTTCTTTGCCATAAGAACATAATGTTTTCTTTTTGCCAGCATAGGAACATAATGTTGGATAGCCAGTCCTAGGAAGCAAACTTGAGGAAAAAAGGCCAACCATCCTTGTCAAGTATATGGTACAAAAGCATCCACTCTTGTCTAGACTTCATGTACGCGATTTGAGAGTAGTTATAGTGAGATCTGCTCCGAATTGTCCACTACTTTTTTTCCCCATATCTAGCGACTGTCACAGTTCGAATTTCATTTAATGTGAAACCCGTGAAATCTTTCAAAACACATAAATATCCACGTATAGAACCACCATATACGAATTCTTCATAATTTTTCAGAATTTAAAAGTCTAATATCTTGTTTGCAAAATTTTAGGTGGAAAACCATGTGGCGAACGGATTAAATCTCTCAATATGTTCAGTGCCGATATCTTTTCTAGTTGGTTTTTCTTCAATTCTTAATTCTTCTGGTAAACTAATTAATAATTCACATCAGTGGAGATTATTATAGGGATATAAATCATAGCAATGATAAGACAAGATTTTTAAGTATAGGGTCTCTCCAATTTGTTCTGCGGACAAGATGGCATGCGACAAGATCCGATCGGGATTTAATAGTTTGTGAATCTTGGTGGGATCGACCAAGTGGTTGGGCTTTCTGTGGAGTCGCTTGTTTTTCCTACTACGATAAGATAGACAATCGATTGAAAACGACCAAGAAGAATTGCTCGCAATGAAAAGAAGATTGACCAGCTCGAGCACTACAGACCCCGGCCTAGCATATTCTTTCTCCAACTCAATCAGACATTTTGACGATCCGCTGGATACAATTTTCTACAGGTCATAATGATGACAAGACACTAATTCTCTCACCTGGTATCGAGTAGAACTTGATCTCTAAATGTTTTCCATTCACTGCCGACAGAAAACAACCCGATCAAAGCGTACAAGTCAATGGACCTATGCGCCTGCATGCCTCTGGGTCAATCACCCTGCAAATCATCGAGGGATTAAAACATAGCCATCATCTTCACATTGGAGCCTGCCTGAAGAACGTCAATGAATACTTAATCAACCCAACATTATCCCTGTTGTCAGGCTTGACTTACACGCATAGATTTTAAAAGGAGACAACGGATCATTTCTATGCCATTCAAGTATGGAAAAAGTGCACGTTCTCTGATGATATTGTGGGATACATATGACTTATGTCCCAATTACAGCTCATAAATTATGTAAGTGTACGAGAATGCAAACTTACCATGTACCAGGGATTCATCAAAAAATTCAAAGGTTATGCCACCTCCGGTACAATTTCATCCACATCCAAGTCTACCAAGCTTTCTTTCCCAAATAGTGCAAATCCAATGGTTGCCTACAAAAGATGAGTACATTGGTTATGTTTCTTGTTTCTTGACAAACAGATGCATGAACCACCATCGGCCATTTGAGAAGGTATGGGAAAATGCCTTTGGATTAATGTAGGCAAAAAGTATGCAATATGTCAAGGCATGTTACCTTTTTATTCTTGCGATTCAACTTCTTGAGGCTGCCTTCAAAGCCTGCAAAAGTTCCTGATAAAACTCTAACAGTGGAACCAGGGACAAGAAGCTTGTATTTTTCTTTAGCAGATAAACCACCAACTGTGCCGGAAGATTTTCGGGACTTGTGCTTTGGCTTCAAAGCAGATTCCAAAGAATCATCTGTACTTGAATGTAGGTCTAGATCAAGCTTTTCAGACTTGAGCTTTTCAGACACTTGCTCGCTCCTCCTCAAAAGCTCGGTCAGTCTTCTCTTGTTCTTCTTTTGCCTTCCTGAAGATAGCTTCCATGTCATCCTCAGATACTGGCCGAGGCTTGTTTATCTGCCTTTTTCTGAATGAAAAGACCAGCACCATAGCTAAGAAAGAGAAGCATGTAATTTAAAAGCAAGTCCGAGGGTGTTCAAACTACTGTGAGAAAGATGAGTTTTGATTTTTCACGACACTTGGAAAGGCAGCACACGAAAATAAAAGATTCTCGTGCAGATGGGGAATTGTAATCCTTGATGGGTAAGAAAGAAGTACTTCTGGCTTAAGAGATTCTCACAGGGTAAGGAAAAAATGTGGCTAGAGAGATTCTCAAAGGATAAGAAAAAATTTGACTTCTCATTTTCACATTATACATCAAATTAGACTGCAGTGCACAGTGGACTGAACATAACACAATTGAAGGATCATAGTTACAGCTAATGGTATACTTAAATAGATACAAGTAAAATTTTTGTCTTCAGAACAGCCAAATGAAGCAATCAGACATGCTACAACTAAGCCACAAACTATCCTATAATTCTAACAAAGAAAAGAACAAGTCATATGAAGCAAAGTACAGAAATGCAATTGCTCACGTATTTCCAACTTTCGATCCCACAAAGCCTCCAACTCCATCACATTCTCTAATGAAGTCATGTAACTCCTTGTTTAAAATGCATCTTAAGAAAACACATCCTGGAAAGAGGGGCCTTGCTTTAACAGAATAAGAACCATTCTTTAATTTCCTCTTTTCTTGGACAGCTGGTGCATATACCTGGAAATTACAAGCTAGAAATATAAGAGCACACAAATGAGTAGATATGGTTCCCTGTTAGCTACATTTAAATCACAGTACAAGCTGATGATAATAATCAAGCAAGAAAGAGATAGCCCCTAAAAGATGATCTGAACAACACATTCAGAAATGGCACTCTACTGTTAAATGATGGAATGGGATCTGTCGATTTGACAATTTCATTGAAGAAGGAGAGTAAAGTAGCTTCAACATGGAAGCAATGTTAGAGCTTCAAAATGAAGCATATCAAATGTTATAGATACATAACATCATGAGAAAGATTTAAAAAGGAGCAGAACTTGCAAAATTGACCATGCATCATGAAACTAAGCAGGCAACTCCATGTCCTGGATTGTCACTAAGATTGATTATTCCTCATGATGAGGGGGGTGAGCTCATTAAATCATATCCATCACACCTTCCATGTTTCATGTCCCCCAGTTCTAACCTGAACATCGAGCTTCCCACAAGAAAGAATACGCTTCCTACCCTTCCTCAGCAATTAGCAAAATTCACCTCACGTCAGTCATAAGGCCACTGATCTCAAAGCAAAAATGGTCTTAGCAAGTACCAAAACATGCACGACATCTCAGAAGACTCATGCTTGATGCCAAGCAGGATCGTTATCAAGTCAAATCTTAGGTATAGCAGCCAAGTTCAACTTAAAAGTAAGCTAGATCATCGATTCTCAATCAATTTTATACATAACTCTCCGTGACAGCATTTCGACTAGCTACATGCTGAAAATGTAGCAGGAAAACTCCTGCGAGTGTAGCAAAATGATTTCTTTCATCATCATCCACTGTTCCGAGAATTCCTCACTAGTCTCAAACGATTCCACACTTGCTTACACGTACAGATACTTGAGCCAGCTACCAGCTCGTACCAAAACATTGAAATTACCCTATATTCATCTTAGAATTCAACAGAAACTTCGCGAACGCACCGACCACAAACTCAACCTCCCTAGTCCACGAATTCTAACGAGACTCCACCAACTCCTTGTCGAGTATCGAGGCCAGAATCGTTCGGTTCGGAAACTCACCTTGAACTCGACCTCGGGGAAGTTCCTGATGAGCGAGCGGGCGATCAAATCGGCGGTCTCCTGGCCCCGGACGCGGGAGACGCGAACGATCCACCACTCGGGCCCCGACTCGGCGAGGGTGTCGAGGTTGAGCTCCTCGGTCCAGGAGGCGTACCGCTTCTTGGGCTTCTTGATGAGCCGCTCCTCCACTTCCTCCCGCCAGTTATAGGCCGCCCTGCTCTCCCGCCTCTGGTTCCGGAGCTGCCTCCGCTCCCTCGCCGTCAGGGCCTCGGCGCCGACGGGCGGCTCGAGAGCCACCGAGATCGCCCGCCGCCGCGGCGAGGGCCGTCCGGCGACCGCGGCTATACGGATTGGCGAGTGGAGGAGGAAGGAGGAGGAGAGGGAGGGGCGGAGGTGGTGGTGGCGGCAAGGACTCCATTGGAGAAGTCCTTGCTTCATTTTCTTCTGTGGATAGGATGTGATTCCTGTTGATTTTTCTGATTTTCTTTTTCAGGGAAAATTTTCTACAGCATATTGCGATATGTAGATATTAAAGATATAAAATAAAAGAACACTCTTTCGATTTTCCGAAATTTTAAGGACTTCTTTCGTTTTTTAAATTCGAGAATAAAAATCTTAAAAAGTAATAAACAACTTCTAAATAGGCAAGGCCCGACTAAATGACTCTTTTTTTCACAGGTGCCTATGAGCCAAACATTAAAATACCATTTAAATTATTATGAAAAGATTCTTTATGAATATGCACATTGATATTTGTATGTTTTAAAAAATTTCAATTGTTCGGATAAAAGTGAAAAATCTCGAATTTGCAAGATTTTAAAAGAAAAATTTTTGAGTAAAAAGTTGATATTTCAAGCCTTGATTGTTTGGAATGGTAGATGACAAGTGGATGCCCTTGTTGAAGGGTCTAATTTGGCCACGGTGGGGAAAGTTATTGTCACATCAATTGTGTTACTTGATCAAAGCCTCTAGGAAAACAAGTTTATGCATCTTGCGATTGGCTCGTTAAGGGTAATTTCAAATATGATGATGTTTACAATTGTTTATGTGAGCTCGTCTATATCTTGAATTATAACCTTCACAGATCAAGTAGTCATTGTTTAAATTGACATATAATTGCCGGTGCACCAAATGGTTCTGTGCGGAGATTTCTCATTCGCCCATTCTTCGAGGGTTGATTAGACCTATCAAAATAGGTCATAAATCAATTTCTTAACCTATTTATGATAGGCGGAGTTGCTATAGGTTAGTCATATTCAATAGAGTTTGGGTATGTGTTAGGTCAATAATTGATTGGGTATGTGTTGAGTTGGATATGGGTCGTAAAATTTGCATTGTATGAAAATAAGTTAAAATGAGATTACATGGATTGGATCATTTCAACTCAGCCCAACCCCGACCCATCCGTTTTGACATTTTTACATACGATCTTCGGCGCTAGTGGACCGGACCTCAGTCTTTACTTGATAGCACTGGTGATTCTTTGGGCCTAGGAATAGAAACGTCATGGATCGATGGGCTTTAAGCCCATATGAAGTCCATCAACCATGGCCTCTCACGTCATAAGAGGGGTTCCATGACCGCGACCAAGGGGCCAGTTCCCATCCTATGTCTGGATATTGCCTCCGATTCAACGTAAACCCAACCGAACTGAATCGAATCGCTCGATAAGCAAAGAAGAATTTATCCGCCCCGAAACTAAATTGATAAACTAATAAATGATTTTGAGTTGATTTGATCGGATCCGCGTTGAACACCCCTGACACGTCAAAGCCATTCGACGAATGCTCATGCTCCATCGAATTCGCAATCTCAGGATATTATATACTCGCTTGATATTTATTTTAGAACTAGTCTTGTCATGCATATTTCTATAAGGGAATGACATATTCAAATCCGAGCGTTCAATTTGAATCTATCATTTTCCTTACCTAAAATAAATCTCAACCTATTTTTGTACGTATTTATTTAATTTTACACAGGCAGGTTCAACCCTGGTTTTTTTTGTTTATTCAAAGTACTCGGACCATTTCTTATTGACTCTGTCGACATCCACTTCTCATCAACAATCTTTCACCACCCGGACAATCTTTCCCAAATCAATGCTAGTTGGTTTGGAAAAGTTCCGATGCTTTTTTCCCCCTCAGATGGCAACTCAAAGGGTCTCAACAAACGCGAAAACGATTGGGACCTTCTTGTGTTATTTTTATCTGTGGTATACGTTGAATTGGCTGAAAGCCCATGAAATATCCAACAAACCTCCTTGAATGGGTTGAATCTGAGCTTTTTTAGGGTTTATACAGATAGTTCCACCATAGAGCAAATTGAATGGAGAGCTGATGAGATTTGAACGAGTGACCTTTAATTTATGAGTTGAAAATTCCTAAATGCTCCGATCAACTACGCCGACTTTCGAGATTTGGAAAAAGAAAGAAGAAACATTAGCTCTCATTCTCATTTTATAGGAGATGATGAAATGCAGCGATCGAGCTTAAATCATATTTGAATATGAACGCTTCATTCTCAAAATAGATAATAGAGCTGTACCCGTCGTGTTAGAATCTAATTGGAAACATGATTGAACTAGGTTGTGCAAATATAGAAGTTATTTTATCAAGGGTCAATAACCTATCCCCAGAAGAAAGAAAAAAAAAAAAAACAAAATTCACAGAATCAATCATGTCGCAAGAAACATTCATTAAGGCGGAGTTTCTTTGTGCAATCTTGGTATGAAACTCCAATGTTCATTAATGAAAACAATATTTCAAATGTCTCCAATGTTCATTTACAGGAATTGGTAATTTAAAGTGACGCAATAGACGTTGAATAAATGTTTAACTAAATGATAAATCGGTTTTAATACAGGCTGCATTGATCTTGTCTGTAGAACATTGATTCGATCGTGTAGACGCGTTTCGCCGACAAGCTGATCCCGTCGATGTTCACACGGTAACCAACCAACCAACCAACCCGCGGCGGCAGCCGTGACTCGGTAATCGGAACCGAGTTGACCCGTCAACTTCCGAAGCGTTCGTGCACACGTCATCCCCCGTCCCTTCGTGTTTCCTTCACGCCACGGACTCTACAGACGCCATGACTGACGAATCTCGGGAATTTCCGGAATTGAAAATTAGGAATCTTAGCCCTGTCCTGGTGAAGATTGCATATATGATTACAGCATACAACGCGTCTAAACATTTGATGTTTCTTATTTTTGGATTTTTCCTTGGCGCGTTTACGTAGGTGGGCGAAGAATTCGAGGTGTTCTATAAATCCGGTCAAAAGTTCAAAACCATAGTTAAAGAAAATAATACGCGCAAGAATGAAATATGAAATTTGCATACATTCTGATACATCTTGATTAAGAGTACATAAGCTTATTTATAAATTTTATTGTATGACTATTTAAAATAATAAAAAAAATATGTAGTACAAATTCGAATCAATTACTATATTGATAAGCTAACATGAACTACTAGATGTTCCCCTTGGCATGTGGAAATATGATCGAGTTTATGAGTGATCATTTTTTAGACAGACCAAATCGATGGGTGTGCTGTGCCTAAAAGTCCTTATCCATACCTGCTCATAAACATGAAAATATTGCGTTTTTCTTTATAAGATGATTGGGGCATGGTCGGGCTTGATCGGGGCTAAGGAGGTGAGCCAATGAGCCGGAGAGTATCTGCTCTTTGCTTAGACGCGTCCAAAGTGCGCATTGAGCTGGATATGTACGAGCAGGAACATGGTATCATCATGAGATCTACGATTAGATTTATTGGTATGATGAATAAGTAGACATTGACAAAGATCAACCGTGACCTATTTCAAGAAACAATTGGATCCCACTTTCTGAAGAGGGGCTACCACTCAATCCGCGGACCGCGTAACACCACACCGAAGGCACGACAAACACATTTCTTATTCAAACCATACATGGCGAAGAATCGAGAGAGAGAGAGAGAGAGAGGCTTTAGGTGAAGTTGAAACATCAAAACCAAACACCGAGGCACGTCGGCATGAAACAAGCGAGCACGTATCCTTTGGGAAAGACTCCGCAATCGTTTCGCATTTAAAAAATGCCAAGAAGTATGTCACGATTTGTGGGGAATTCCGCCGGAAGATGGCGGGAGTCGTGACAGTCCACCAGCTGGTGAAACATCAACCCCTCCCCTCCTTCCAAACGCGCCAAAATCCATAAGAAAATAGCAAAAAGAGGGCTAGTGGCTTTGACGCATTCCCATCGATGGTGGAGGAGACAACGAACGCACGAAAAGAACCTCGAGCCGATAAAGCAATCCAAGTCCCTCTCTCTCTCTCTCTCTCTCTCTATAAATAGTCAGCATCGAACCATCGTTTACTTCGTAGGGTCATCTCTCTGTTTATCTCTCAATACATCCACAATCTCTCTCTCTCTCTCAACCTCCGCACCCACCGAAAAAAGAACAAAAACCAACAGAAACCAACGCCTCATCGCATTCGTTTGATTCTTCTCGACCTCAACGCAGGAATCAGCAGAGCGCTCCATCCATGGCCGTCCCTACCAAGCTGCCTCTCCTCCTCTTCGTCTCCTCTCTCCTCCTCCATGCAGCTCTAGGTACGATCTCCATCCCATGCATCTACATCGCTCGTTTCTCTTCTTGTTTTTATTTTTTTTTTTTTTGCCCCTCCTCGCGTTGGCGTTTCTTGATGATCTCCGTTGCGCTGTGATGTAGCTGAGATCACATGCGAGGAGATACCCAATGACATGTGCGCGTTCGCCATCGCGTCCTCCGGGAAGCGGTGCTTGCTGGAGACCCTCACGTCCGCAGGTGGCGAGGTGGAGTACCAGTGCAGGACGTCGGAGGTGGTGGTGGAGAGGATGGCCGGGTACGTCGAGAGCGACGAGTGCGTCCAAGCCTGCGGGGTCGACCGGAGATCGGTCGGGATCTCGTCCGACTCCCTCATGGACCCGAAATTCACCTCCAGGCTCTGCGCTCCCCAGTGCTTCCAGAACTGCCCCAACATCGTTGACCTCTACTTCAATCTGGCCGCCGGAGAAGGTAAACGACTGCACGTGTTTATCTAGACATTGCTGGAACTTCATGAATTCTAGCGACATTTCTTGGTTAGGGGCAATATTAGGTCCGATTGATCAGCGTCACCTTTGATGCGTTATATACTTTCCTTCTTCTTTACTCAAGGGATTTTTTCCTTCTCTCTCGCTTGGAAAAGAGCTGTCGCATTTTGGATTCACTTTTGAAAATATTAAAAATATCTAAAGTTTTTCAGTTTCTCAATTTGGGAGATGAAATGTCATCTTCAATTTACCTTAAGACTGCAGCGTCGTCTTTCGTTTGAATGCAACGATTCACCTCCCGAGTTTGAGAAGACATCCAACCCAACACTCGAGTTTAAGACATGATCATTGTTTGACAAATTATATCAGACGTTTATCTGATTATGGCTTTGCTTGCATGAACTCTTGCAGGGGTGTACTTGCCGGATCTCTGCGATGCGCAACGCGCGAACCCTCACCGCACCATGATCGAGCTCTTGAGCTCTGGAGCAGCCCCCGGCCCCGCATCGGCCCAGTCGTCCACGCTCTTCGCCATGGCCCCATCTCCTGATTCCCTGTGATGACTGACGAGAGAGACATATACAATTCGTTCACACGCGTTTTGGTTTTATTTTGGGTTTTGGATCTGGTGATTACATGTTGAAGGAGGAATAATAAACACAGATATATATAGGCAAAGAGGGACGAGATATTTACTATGTCATTATCATTTTATTTCGCTTCCAGATTTGGCGAGGATTCTATACTCGCAACTGAGGAGTGCTTTTGGGATTGTTCCGATTTCTCTAATTCATAATAAAATTCATTTTTTACTGAGCTCTTTCTCTGTGATTTGATTCTTTGCGATCCGGTCCATTTCGGATCCTGAGTGCGCAACCATTCATACGAAATTTATCGTGGATAACAGAGCATGGTTAGGTTGTTTCCCATGCGACGCGTGCCCGACAATGGCTGCTTTAGGGCGTTTTCTTGAATTAAACACCATGCTTGTTGTGATCTTTAGAGACTGAGAATGGCATTCTTTCAAGACAATGGCGTTTTCTCGAATTATCTAGTGAGAATTCTTTGACCTTGTGCCATTGTTGCTCCTTCGCCGAAAGGCCTGCAAACATGCGCGCACTTGCACGTTAACACCGAAATCTAACAGAAATAAACAGACAGGTTGGCTTTGCCGACCTCCTCAAGGTGTTTGGATAAGAACGATCTTCATTGAGCCAAACTATGAAGTTTACGGTACCATAAGAGGATACCCGAAACTAGGCATCAACGGCAACACCAAACAAACAGCAAAATACAGTATTAAGAGGCATGTCTAAGGTATGACTCTTGTTCCACGGGATGGTCAGCAGTGCTCGCTCGGACAATGCTGGCCTGGAGGATATCGGGTGGGGACTCCATTGGCACAGGGACAAATCTGTCTGGGAGAACGCCATAAAGGTCTTGTTGGGGCACCAAAGGGGGACACCGTTTGCATCTGTACCTGCTTGCTCCGCAAGCAAATCCGCAATTCTGTCGGCTTCCCCGTATGCATGCTTTGATGTCGGTTGGATCCAGCTGGTTGAGGTGTGTCCTTGACGATCCCTGATACGATAATCCCTCCACTGCCTGTTGTTTTTCTTACAACGTGGAATGCGCCGCCATCAGTCAGTATTTAGCTTGTGCCCAGCGACTCAGGCCTTTCCAGTCCAACTTGTGTTCAGGACTACTTGCTTTTTCAAGACTCGGTTGTTGGAAACATGTAGTTCTGGTTTCAGTTTGGAAACTCTCTCTCCTTTTTTAACCAAGCAATCTAGATTTTCTGGTGTTTTCCCTAATCATAGTCCCAAGTGGAAGAAAAGCTGCTGCTAAGTGCCAACACTTAGGACAATCGAGACATTTCCAAAACGAAGCTGTCTCTCGACAATTCCTAAGAAGGCGCACAACAGTCTCATTGGACAATTCCATGTCCACCGCCACTTTTTGCCATGAGTAACTTCGCCTTCCGCACCTTTGGCAACATGACAACCTTTCTTAAGACAGAACTCACCGGTAGCACAAAAATCTAGTGAGTCCGACCTCGTCCGAGGCTTGGGCCCGGACCGAAAAAGACCAGGGCATTCCGGGCTTGACCTGGAAATGGAATTTTTTTTTTCTTTTGTATTCTCATGTAATAAATCATATATCAAAATCTCAATATGTAGTTGACACCCAAAAATACTTCTACAAGCACGTGCTGGTTATGAGGGACACAAAATTCTAAAAATTGTCGCCATGACCATATATGGGCCATAATTTCCATCGGTCCAGCCCATAAGTAGTCATACAAGGAAGGATAATTAAGTATTTTGAGAGACCATGAGCTGAATTTCGACAGACATACAAAGACATATAATTTCATGATGAAGCAACTAGTTGCCACATGTCGAGGCCAAGGATCACTGATGAAGATGCAACATTGACGGTGTAAATAGGCGGGAACAATTAAAATGGTGCCAAATTCAAGAGGAGTGTTTAATACTTGTTGAGCAAGCCATGCGAATATTGTTGAACAAGTCAGAAACTAAATATGGATAAGGCGGTTCAACATGGAATGTAGAGTGACTCTTGAGGAAGAGGTAACCGACCATTGACATTTACCAAATTGGCCTATAAATACCACAAGCAATCCAACAAATGCTGCCCCCCCGGCGGGAACAATACACAAAATTACTTTATCTTGCCTTTATCCTTACTAAGTTTAGACTAGCTATAGCTTTAGATTCTCGTCGTGAATTCAATTTTGGCGAGTGTCTATATCCTAGGCAGTGCAGTCGATTAGATTCGAATGCTAACCCTTAGATTCCGACGTTATGTCCTTATCCTCATCTAGGAACAATGTTCATTAGGTATTGCCTCTGTCCAGTGTCGTTGATTAGATTTCGACATTGTGTCCTCATATGCATTTGAGAGAAGTGTGCACTACGTGTTGTTATCACTGTCTAGCGTTATTGATTAGATTACGACATTGTGTCCTTATATCCATCTATGATCATTGTTTACTAAGCATTGTTCTCGTTGTTCAGAGTTGTTAATTAGATTCCAACGTTGTGCCCTCAACTTACTAAAAAGTAGTGCTTTTTAAGCATCTTGTTATCTAGTGTTGTTGAAGTACCTTCGATATTGTGTAAACTACTTTAATTTTAATGGGTTTTCATTATTACATTAAAGTAAGTTTAGATGATGTCACTAATTAGGTTTCAACATTGATTATCATTGATATTAAGCTCGTGTTAAGTCAGTGATTTCTTTGAATTCGAGATTATAATGTGTGTAGTCTCATTTGCATTTGACTCTCTCTGTCCAAAATTAATATAGAACCCAAGTCTCCTTATATAAAAGCTAAAATATAATGACTGGTGAAAGATATTTTGTTGTGTGATCCAAAACCGGTGAAACACATATAAACCTACATAATATTTATGTCAAAAACCTTGATAAAAAGTTAAAAACCCAAAACAGAATAATAACAAACCAGAAACCTGTTATGATATAATTAAAAAAGAAACCCCGTAATACAGTAATCTAATCGTCCATCTGTAAAATAATCCTGAAAAGAAAAAGACGTTTCATAAGTCATCGTAACGAGAACTGCACGACCGACCATAAACATCATTGAAGAACAAGCCTCACAAGTCTCCAACATCCAGAAGCCCGGATTAACCTAGTACATTAAGAATTTCCGTTCGAAATTTCCTCCTAATCTATCTTTAACTCGTGGAATTTACCTCACGCGTTGAAGCAGACAAACAAAACTTGGTCATTGTTCTCTTCTAGAGTGGGAAGGCGACCTAATCTTGCTTTCCATGGCCAACTTCTATCCCATCGTTCATTACCAATTACCTTCGACTTGGTTTTACCACCCATAAGGAAAATTAGCTAATGTCATTATCACAAAATCATCAGGGCTTTTGTCACATGTTACCATGAAGTCCAATCAAAGTAGATTGTTCTCAGAATTGCAATTTTTCTGATTTATTTTTCTCCACCATCAATGAGTACGAAATTTGAGCGGCCCCGTCGAAAATATTTTTAGAGAAACCATAGAATTGAAGAAAATCTTAATTTAAAATTGAACGAAACAAATCTATCATTTCATTTCATTGGATTACAAACCATTTGTATTTATATGCATTAGGATCCCGATTCACGGATCTCTCGGTTCGATAAATAAAAATAAGAGGATTGAACCATTTCTTCTGACTCTTTTTCAAATTCGATAAATGTTGGTTGATCGTATATTTCATTATCGTTCTATGATTCAAAGTATCATTGCCTATTTGATCCCTTTGAATTCCATATTCGAAGTTGCGATCGGATCTATTCATTAAAAAGAATCGATTCCATACATTGCTTATGTACCCATAGGTGCTATATTGGATTTGAATCAGATTTCGGATCCATCTATATTGATTGACTGCCTCCATTATGTTGTTGCTAGCAAATACCACTATTTTTGGTTTTGGATCTTCCAAATCATTCCCGCAGGAGATCCGGACCCATTTTTTTTTTTTTTTTTTTCTGATCCTTCGATAAAAAGATTCATTCTCTTCATAAAAAAGAGGAGGTAGAACCAATAAAGATTTCTTTTTCGATTCATCCCTGGAGTTGAATACCTCATTCAAGAATTGTTTTTGATTCAATACGTAAGAATCCATAGAAAGCTGCAGGTCACTTGAATGTACTGCAAGAATGCTCTCGTTTATCGAGCTCTTCCCTACCGTAATGGTAGTTTTTTCTTTCCTCAAACCCTAATTGCCCCTTTCTTCACATTTCTCCTGGTTCGATTTGGATTCGCTTGTCTCAAGTCCCCGTTCCGATCAGTGGGGTTTCTTCCCAGTTCCTCTTCCTCCTTGTTTTTCTTCGCTTTTGCCTCCGATAGTGACCCCGATGTTTCGCTTTCTCTGCGTCTTGGTTCCATCGGCATTCTGCATGTACTAGCTCCTGTTCTTTTCCTCGTTCCGCCTCCGTTTGTTGGTTTTCCACCTTCCCGACATGTACGCATGTCGAGTTTTGGAATCATCGAAGCTCCCTCTCCATCCCCGCCTACGGAATATAGGTGTGCTTTGTTTCTCGGTTCTTCTTATGGCTTCTCCAGCTCCCAACAGTATGCCTGGGAGCCCCGATACCTCGTGTACTAACCTGTACAAGGATGCTCGCATGGCCGCTCTGAGCAAACGCATGGGTCTTCTTTGGTTTGAACAGCATATCAAAGTTTGGGAGGATGCACCTTCGCCTGAAGCTTTGGCTGAGTGTCGGCTCATACTTGTGGGTAAGCTCCTGTCAAATTCATCAGTTAATTTCCCAGCTTTTCAGACTACCATGAAGTGTGCTTGGAGGACGGATCATGTTGATATTACGCAACACGATGGGGGTTTATTTGTAATCAAATTCAAAAATGAAACCGAGAAAAATCGAGTTCTTACCACTGGTCCTTGGTGGTTTGGAGGTATTCTAGTCATTCTACGTCCTTGGCTGTATAACACGCCGTTGCACTGTTATGACTTCTCGTCATGTGCTTTTTGGGTCCAAATTGTCGGTCTCCCTTTGGAGCGCTGCACGAAGGAAATGATTTGTAGAGCTGTTCGAAGGGTTGGCAAAGTTCTAGAAATAAAAATAGACAGTGGAGCGGGTACCTCTCTTCGTGATGGCAGGGCCCGAATTGAACTCAATCTTCAAGATCCTCTTCAACCAGGCCAATTTCTTATAGTTGATGGCAAAAACATATGGTTAGACTTTTGTTATGAGCGCCTGTGTCACTTTTGTTATTCCTGTGGTAAGCTTGGCCATTATGCCTCAACCTGCAAAGATTATGAGTATGATGAGCAAAAGTTCGATAACAGAGACAACTTATATTTCGGTCAGTGGCTTAGGGCTGAGGTTTGGGAATTTAGCCCAATCTGGCTCGCTTTTTATGCCTCACCCAGCCCCTCTCCTGAAGTTGAGGAGTCTGTTCCCGAGACACAGGTCAATCCCTCAACTGACTTGCCTTCAGTCCTTTCACCCAGCAGCAAAGGAAAAGAGATTGTGCCGATCCCTGACAGCCCTCCTTTTATTCTGCCAGAACCCTTCGCTGTCCAAGCTCAGGTTGAGAGGCAGCTGGTTCCTACAACGGGACTTCTCCCTCACCCTGTACCTACTCCTTACCCAGTAATGGGAGAAGGATCTTTCAGCTCTTCCAAGCCAAAGAAATCTAAGAGTCATAAGCTGAGCACCAAGGCAGGGCCAATTAAAAAATTAAAGCGTCCAAACCTGCTGCGAGAGGGGCTTGACGAATCACTACTGTTGGATACTCCAATCTTTGATGCTGTTGAATCCGACACTTGGGCTATGGTGGCTGGCCCTAAAAAGCCACCTTCGGACAAATGAGGTTAATAAGTTGGAACTGTCAGGGGTTGGGTAATCCCCTGACAGTTCAAGTCCTTCGAGTGTTGGTGCTCCGAGAAAAGCCTGACATCCTTTTTTTGATGGAAACTAAGAATAGAAATTTGGTGCTAAACAGATTACAAAAACGTCTTCAGTTTCCAAATAGTTTTTTGGAAGAACCTTCTGGCCTTGCTAGCGGCCTAGCTATTTTCTGGCAGGATACTGTTCACCTGACTTTGGAGCATCAGTCCTTTGACTTTTTTGATCTTCTCTGCCATATCAGGGAGTGTGGAATTTCTATGCGGCTCACGTGTCTTTGGGCGCCGGCTCTTGTCTCTCTTCGGCTCCTATTCTGGGATAAACTGAAACTTATTAATACCCATAATACTTTACCTTGGTTGTGCATTGGAGATTTTAATGAGGTAATGTATCCTTGGGAAAAACAAGGTAAACGACCAGTAAATTTTCAACGGATGCATACCTTTCGAGATCTAGTGAGTGACTCTTCTCTCTTGGACCTAGATAGTAAGGGATGCTCCTATACCTGGTGTAACAATAGAACAGGGGATGATTTAGTTAAAGAGTGTCTTGACAGAGCTCTCTGCAATATCTCTTGGCGTCTCACCTTTCCAGCTACTGAGGTGTTTGCTCTTCCGGCCATCGGTTCGGATTACAGTCCCCTGGTTTTACATTCCTCTTCAGCCCATCCTTGACGCCCAAGGCTTTTTACGTTTGAATCCTTTTGGCTGCAAGACCCGTAATGTCGTTTGGTTATTTCAGATGTGTTAACTAAATCTCGGTCTCAGCATATTACCTTAGCTCAGAAATTACGCCTTATTTCAGCGGCCCTTTCCCGATGGAGCAAAGCCAAATTCTCTAATGCCCATCAAAGAATCTCTGAGCTTCAACAACAGCTCCAAGTCCTGACCAACAAAAGAAATAGTCAGTCTGACAAGCCTCGAATGGATGCTTTAAAACTTCATATCCACACTTTATGGACTCAAGAAGAACAGTATTGGGCCATGCGTTCTAAAGTACAGTGGCTAAAATGGGGGTACAAAAACTCAAAATTCTTCCATGCTACCACCATCCAGAGACGTCAACGAAATAGAATCAGCATGTTATTAGATCAAGAAAATCAGTGGATCAGAAATGAAACAACTTTACAAGAAATGACTCAGCTTTTCTTCCGAAACCTTTACACCTCTGTTGGGCAATGCAATTATGGCCCCTTTTTAAGTCAATGCCCGGCCATTGTCACGGAGGAAATGAATAGTAAACTTATTGCTAAAGTTACCCCTGAAGAAATTCAGCAAGCAATTTTTCAGCTTGGGGCATCCAAAGCACCTGGCCCAGATGGTTTAAATGGTCAATTTTATCAATCTCACTGGGATATCTTAAAGGCAGAGGTCATTACCTTGGTGAAAGCTTTCTTTGACTTTGGTGTGTTGGATTCTGTCATTAACAGAACTTTCCTGACTCTGATCCCGAAGATCTCGCAACCTGAAAGGCTGGACCAATTCAGACTGATTAGTCTTTGTAATTTTCAGTACAAAATCATTTCCAAGATTTTAGCAAATAGATTAAAGGCTCTCCTACCTGCACTCATATCTATAGAGCAAAGTGCTTTTGTTAGTGGCCGTCAAATCCAGGATAACATCCTGGTAGTGCAGGAAGTTCTACATCAACTCAGAATCCGAAAAAGAAAAAGAAAATTTCAGGGGGTCCTCAAACTCGATATACAAAAGGCGTATGATCGTGTTGAGTGGGATTTTCTCCGGGATTATCTAAAACAGATTGGCTTTCATGCAGATTGGATTTACAGGGTTATGCAGTGTGTCACGACTGCTTCTCTTTGTATTAAGTTTAATGGTCAGCCTCTTCAGCCTTTTCCTATGTCGAGGGGTCTTCAACAGGGTGATCCCCTTTCCCCCTAGTAGTAAATGCTCTTTTAACTCTCATACATCAAGCTGTCGCTATGGGAAACATTAAAGGTATTCAACTTACCCGGAGCTGTCCTAATCTTTCACACTTATTTTTCGCCGATGATGCCATTTTCTTTATTGAAGGAAAGCTGCTTGAATGCCAAAACCTGTCAAACATTTTAAATCAATACTGTCAAGCATCGAGACAGGCAATAAATCAAAATAAGTCTGGTATATATTTTAGTCGTGGCTGTCTAGCACCTCTTCAGGAATATCTGGCCAGCGAATTTCGTGTTCCGGTGATGCACAAGACAGGGAAATATCTTGGCATACCTTCGGACTGGGGTAGGTCCAAAATAGAGATGTTTTCTTGGTTATTAGCTAAGGTGAATTCCAAAATGGATGGCTGGAAAGAAAAACTATTTTTGAAAGGTGGCAAGGAAGTGTTGATTAAAGCCGTAGTTCAAGCAGTGCCTCAATACGCTAGAATTCCCATTTCTCTTTGCAAAGCTATTGAGCAGAAAATTTCTAAATTTTGGTGGCAAACTCAGAGTGAAAAATCAGGAATGCATTGGAAAAATTGGGAATCATTGAAGAGACGTAAAGATGCAGGGGGTCTTGGTTTTCGAGATCTAGTGGCTTTCAATAAGGCACTATTAGCAAAACAAGCTTGGCGTTTGTTTCAAAACCCTGATTCACTGTGGAGTTGTATCTTTCAAGGGCTTTATTTCCCTTCAAAAGATTTCTGGCATGCAGAAAGAGGTGCCAGGCCCTCTTGGGGTTGGCAAAGTATTTTACATGGCTGTGATTCTATGTCTAATCATCTACAGTGGTCAGTGGGTAATGGCCAGAATATCCGTATTAGAGAGGACAAATGGCTATCTATGGGTATTATTGGGGAACCTGCACCGCGCAATGAACCTATTATGGTTGCTGATTTCATTAACCCTGAACAACAATCTTGGAACATCTCTTTGCTCAAAAACAGTTTCACTGATCAAATTATAACTGACATTCTCCGAATACAAGTACGCCCTCAGTTTACAATTGATTCTTTAATCTGGACAGGGAGACAAAATGGCATTTATACTGTCAAAAGTGGTTATAATTGTCTACGATCAGGCAAATCCAACTTAGATCATAACCAGGCATCTTCTTCTTTTACACTACCCAGGCGTTTTTGGAATACTATCTGGCAGGTGCCGACGAGCCCTAAATTACGAATCTTCCTATGGTCTCTTGTGCCATAATGCTCTTGCAACAGGTGAAAACTTGTATAACCGGCATATTTTATCGGATCTAACTTGCAGCCTATGTCAAAATTGCGGTAGTCATCCTATCCCTGAATCAACAGAACATCTTTTCTTTCACTGTTCGTGGACCAAAGTAGTGTGGTCTCATTCACAGTTTCACATAAACATGCGACAGTTTGAAACTAACAGATTTGATGCTTGGTTTCAACAACTGATGTATAGGAAGGATTTATTACCTGATTTGGCTATTGTAGCAGCTGTTTTGTGGCATATTTGGAAGGCCAGGAATGATTACATCTTTCGTCAACGACTCCCCAATCCTGATCTAGTGGTCTTCAATGCCATCGCCTACGATCGCTCTTACAAAACCTATAACTCCAAGCCCTTTGTATCAACACAAGCAGCCTGATCAGTCCACTCCTAATCAGAGCTCAAATTAGACTCAGCCTTTGCCAGATCTCAAAGGGGTGCATGATAACCAAAATTTCTGTTCCGAAATAATTTTTCTATTCTAGACTTGTTTCGGAATAGAAACCGCATTTGATAAACCTCTCGGTTTTTATTTTCGGAATAGATTTCTATTCCGAAATTGATTTGAAGAGAAATTAGAAAAATTTTCTCCGTTTGGAAGAGAAATTAGAAACAATTTCTCCCACTAAACCCTAATTTCGGTGAGTCCTCCCTCATCTCCTCTACGTCTTTGCCTCCTCCTCCTCCTTCGCCTCTCCTCATTTTTTTAAAAATAAAAATAAATAAAAATAAATATATTCATTTTATTCATTTAAAAATTAAAATAAATTTATTAAAAATAAATAAATTATTTTTATTTATCATTTTATTTTTAGTTTATTAAAAATAAATTTATTAAATTTATTAAAAATAATTTATTTATGATAGAGTGTTTTGCCAAATAAATTTATTTTTATTTTTAATTTTTATTCATTTTAAAATAAATTTATTCATAAAATAAAATAAAATAGAATAAATAAAATAAATTTATTTTTAAGGATATTTTTATTTTAAAATAAAATGATATTTTTATTTTATTTTTTATGATTTATTTTATTTTATTTTATTCTTTATTTTTTTGTTACTAAATCATTTTTATTTTTATTTTTTATATTAAAGGTCGTTGGTCGTCGCCGCCGCCGTCCGAAAGGAAGAAATTTTGTATCGTTATCAAACGAATTTTATTTTTAGAGTAGAAATTTTGTGTCGTTATCAAATGGTTATTTTTGCTTAGAAACTCTTCAGAAATAGAAATAGAAAAATTTATTTCTGTTCGAAACTATTTAGAAGAGAATGGTTGTCATGCGCGCCCATAGCCTATTTGCCGGATCTGCTTATCCGCCCTTTTCTTCGACCCGGAGGTGCCCTTCTCATCTGTCCTCTGTATACTTTGGCTGGCGTCCTCCTGATCTGGGTGTACTGAAAGTTAATATCAACGGCTCCTTTCACCCGGGTTCTTCTCAAGGCTCCGTGGCGTGTGTTTGTCGAGACTCTGCAGGAAGGTTGATCGACGGCTTCTCCCTTACCATCAACGCCGCCTCTGCCCTACAAACGAAAATCCAAGCTTTCACATCTGCGCTCCGGTATCTGCTACAAACGGGACGATCTACAACTCACCTTATCCTCGAATCGGATTGCCTTCAGTTGGTTGACTCGGTTCACGATTAGAATCGCTTTCCTTAGGACTCTCGTGCTCTGTTCGTGGAAGCGGCAGCTTTGCTTCGTCTTTTCCAAACCCTAGAGGTGCGCCATTGTCGAAGGGAAGAGAATACGATCGCTAATTGGGCCGCCCGAGCCCATGGGCTTCATATCCTCCCTCCCAATTGGCCTGAAACTCCCCCTCCCTTCCTTTTTTCTCTTTTATGTACTGATGCTTTAAATTGTTGTAATCCTCTTGCCAGTTAATACTATTTCTCTGTTCTCATCCAAAAAAAAAAAAACTCCAATCACTCGATACTAGAACGATTTTTTTTTTTTGAAGGGAATGAAAGCAATAATTCCTCCACCGCCTGTTGTTTATCTTACAACGTGGAATAAACCACCATCAGTATTTAGCTTGTGTCCAGCGACCTAGAGGCCTTTCCAGTCCAACTTGTGTCCAAGACTTAGTGCTTAATGATTTTTGGTCTGTTCAGCAGCTTTTTCAAGACACGGTTGTTGGAAACATGTAAGTTCTGGCCTCAGCTTGGAAACTTTCTAATTTCTTTTTCAATTAGGCAGTCTATCCCAAGTGGAAGAAAAGCAGATGGTGAGTGCCAACACTCGAGACATTTCCAAAAGGAAGCTGTCTCTCGACAATTCCTAAGAAGACGCACAACAATCTCATTAGACAATTCCATGTCCACTGCCAATTTTTGTCATGACTAACTTCGCCTCCCACACCTTTGGCAATATTGTAAGAAAACGAAGGGAAGGAAGTTGGAAAGAGAGGATGTGGAAAATTTCTCCGTATACTATATATTCTATTCAATTCAATGTACATAATCTATGTTATAGTACAAGTCATGTATAAAGAAAAAGGTAACTAAATAATTTACAAATTAGATCCAATATTAATTAATCTTGATTGATATGAGAAATATTCAATAAGATCTGGAAGATTCTTGTGTATTTTCCAACACTCCCCCTTAAGCTGGTGGCTTGTAGATATCAAAGACGCCTAGCTTGCTCAAGAGATACGCATGCTGACTTTGCCATAGAGGCTTGGTGAAGACATCCGCTGGTTGTTCTTCTGTTCCAATCTCCTGTGTCTCGATTATTCCTTCCTGAATTTTTTCTCGAGTAAAATGGCAGTCCACTTCTATATGCTTCGTTCTTTCATGCACAATGGGATTTGATGCGATTTTGAGAGCTGCATCGTTGTCGCAAAATAATCTGGTTGGTCCTTCAACTTGTACCCCAAGATCCCGAAGTAATCCTCGTAGTCACACTATCTCACATGCGGTCTTTGCCATGGCTTGATATTCTACTTCTACCGAGGATAATGAAACGGTCGGTTGCTTCTTTTTTTTTTTGGTAAGAAAAACTTTTTTTTAGGGGCACTAGCGCGGGGACCCACCTCCCACGGTACCCCACTTAAGTCGCGCAATGTGACGAGCTGGGGAATCGAACCCTGGCCAATGGTGTGGCCAACGTACCGCCCGAACCAACTCGGCCCATCACGGGGTGGGTAGGTCGGTTGCTTCTTTGTCTTCCACAAAAGTAAAGAATCCCCCAATTTAATGCAGAAATTGGTTATGGATCTTCTACTCATTGGACAAGTCACATAATCTGCATCACAATATGCAATCAATTTCATATCGCATCTCCTAGAGAGAAGAATCCAAAGTCGAGGACATTTCTTCAAATACTTTACAACTTTCAATGCAACATTCATGTGAGATTGATTTGGCTTGTGCATGAACTGACTGAGCGTCTGAACGGCATAATTAATGTCTGGCCTGGTCATAATCAAATATATGAGCTTCCCAACAAGTTTCTGATAACTCAATAGATCTCTGAGTACTGGATCAGCTTCTCGAGACACTTCAGCATCATAATTTGTTATAGTCAGCTTAACATTTTGCTCGATTGGAATTATAATTGGCTTACATCCTGATAAACCCGCTTCTAATATGATTTCCAATGCGAATTTCCTTTGGCTGAGAGAGATTCCTTGGTCTAACCGTGCAATTTCGATCCCAAGAAAATACTTTGGTGAACCTAAATCCTTTATGTGAAAGGTAGAGTGCAAGTATTCCTTGAAACCTTTGATAGCTACTTCACCATTCCCCATAATAAGTATATCATATACATATATCATTAAGTATATAGACGACGTCCCTTTAGTCCATGTAAAAACAGCATAGTCAAATCTGGACTGTTGAAAACCGGCAACTATCAGGGACTCAGCAAATTTGGCGTACCATTGTATGAAAGCTTGCTTAAGTCCATACAGGGATTTGCGGAGACGACATATTTTATTCTCCCCCTGTCTCCGTAAACCTTGTGGCACGTCTATATAAATCTCTTCATCTAAATCTCCATGTAGGAATGCGTTGTGAACATCCATTTGATACAATGACCAATCCTGAAAGGCTGCTACTGAGAGAAATGAGCGTACTATAACGTCTTTGGCTATCGGGGAAAATGTTTCGTGATAGTCAAAACCTTCCGGTTGTGTGAAACCCTTAGCCACTAATCGAGCTTTATACCTTTCAACTGATCCATCTACTCGATATTTGATCTTGTACACCCATTTGCATCCAATTGCTTTGCGATGCGGAGGTAGAGTAACAAGTTCCCATGTTTGATTGTCCACTAAAGCCTTCAATTCCGCTTCCATAGCTTTCTGCCATCGGGGATCAGTGCTCGCCTCATCATAATTGGATGGCTCTCACTCTTCAGATATGCGAGAGATGCAATAGCGATGCTTCGCAGATAATCGATCAAAAGAGACATAAGAGGAAATGGGGAAAATAATACCTGGCGAGTTCCTGACACCACAGACGTAGTCTTTGGTCCAAGTTGGTGGACGCGTGGCTTGTCCGGAATGTCTTGGTGGGTTATCCTCGGAGGATAAATGATTTGATGTAGTCTCGACAGGAGCTGATTCGAGTGCAATTCTATCTTCCAGGTTTTGGTCTGTGACGTCCATTAGAGGCGTTGGTTCCATGGTTGATGCGGGAATGTTCCTTGTATCTTCTGAAGAAGGAAGTAAAATATATCCTAGATCATTGATGGTTTCCTCCACATGAGAAGCATGATAATGTCCTTTGCCATCTGTGCTTGATTCCTGGGTAGCAAAAGGAAAGGTATCTTCCTGAAACAAAACGTCTCTACTAACGAAAAATTCTCCTGTAGATGAATCAAATATCCGGTATCCCTTTTGTAAGTTGGGATATCCCATAAATATGCAACGGCAAGCACGGGGACCCATCTTGTCCCTAGGTCCTATTATAGTGGCATAGCATAGACATCCAAATACCTTCAGATGACCCAGATCGGGCTTCTTTCCAAAAAGCAATTCGAAAGAGCTCCGTCCGTCAAGATTCTTGGTCGGCATACGATTGATTAAATAGGTTGTAGTCAAAACACAATCTCCCCAAAAATTGTCGGGAATAGAAGCTTGAAATTTCAAAGCCCGTGTTACCTCCAATAGGTGACGATGTTTCCGTTCCACTACTCCATTTTGTTGTGGAGTATATGTGCATGAACTCTCATGTAATACCCCTTGGGATGAGAGTAAACTACCACATTCATGATTGAAAAATTCTTTCCCATTATCTATTCGTATTCTTTGGACAATTTTCCCAAATTGGGTTTTTGATAGAGAGAGAAAAGTCCTTAAATGGGACATAACTTGACCCTTAGACTGCATGAGAAAAATCCATGTGGCTCTTGAATGATCATCCACAATGGTGAGAAAGAACTGAGACCCATCATGGTTCGGTGTATGGTATGGTCCCCAGACATTAACATGAAGCAAAGAAAAAAGAACATTTGCATGACTTTTGCTCAATGAAAAGGGGGTACGTGATTGTTTTGTAAGTGGACAAATATGACATTGATGATATGGAAATGAGGAACTATGACCCATTCTGGAATGCAAAAGGAACTCTTTATCATTGGTAGTCATATTACACAATAATTGTTTATTACAAGGAAATTGATCAAGATTTTTTGATGAACTTCTCCAGAAAAATAGTCCTTCAGATAGATTACCCCAGCCCATCAGTTTCCTAGTCGAAAGGGCCTGAAATAGACAGCTATCAGCATTGAAAGAAACTCAACATGAATTTTCCTTACAGGCTCTAGACACAGAAATAAGATTAAATTGGAATTCTGGAACATAAATGACATTTGTGAGAATAATCTGAGAGCTAAGATTGACTGTCCCTGTTATAGTGACACGAGCAACATTCCCATTTGGCAATTGCACAATGATAGGACTATCCAATTCTTCATTAATAATAGAAAATAACCCCTTGTCACATGCAATATGGTCACTAGCTCCAGAATCAATAATCCAAGTATTTCTCGATATAGTATTTATCAAACAATGAGAAACACCTGTAAAGCTGCTCGCCCCTTTTTGGAATGTCCAATTTCTGTAAAGCCTGCATCAATTGCTGATATTTAGCATGTGTGATAGATTGATCAGTTGATCTTATAAGCTGATAGGCTGCTGTTGAAATTTCCTTTCCCTTTTTTTTTTCCAGGTCTATCATGCAATTTCAAACAATTTTCAATTATGTGGTGGGGTCGCTTGCAATAATCACAAAATAATTTCCCTTTATTTTTCAAATTGGACCCATAATTCTTCAAAAATTGGGAACCATTGGATCCTTTAGATCTGGAGCCATCTCCGCCGTCCAGATCACCCGTGTAGTGCACTCGATTAGAGCCATCGGATCGTTGCGTTCGATCCTGGCTGTCGATCACAGGACCTTTAAAAGGTCACTGCTCAGCAAACCCTAGCGACAGATCTCGCCTCTTCTCTAGGGTTTTCTGCCCCCTTTCGCTTCTTGCCGCCATGGCCAAACTTTCAGTTGCCTTGCCTTCCGTTGAGGTAAGTCTTTGACTCTCCTCCTGCATCGCGAGTTGGAAATTCGGCCAATTGAAGGCGCAAGCTCCATGGCCAGGATCTGCGACCTGAAAGTGAGGTAAGATTCATTAAGAATCAGCAAAAATCTTGTCACATTCTCTCTGTCCTTCATCGCCTTGTATTGCTGGAGGGTTGCTTCGGGTCCATCGAGTTTTTCTTCGACGGCTTCCAGCTCATTCCAGAGAGTTGAAAGCTTGTTGAAGCATGCCATTACGGACATGTTTTCTTGCTTCAGTTCGGTAAGGGCTTGGTGCAGCAAAAAAATTCTCACCCAATCTAAATTCCCATACATCTCTCTTATGTTGTCCCAAATTACTTTTGAGTCTTCTGTGGGGGGCAAACTGGCGGCTATTTTTGGGCTAATATAGTTCTTATCCACATCCTAATCAGCTGGTTACATTTTTTCCATTGTCGCCCTAATTTTTCATCATTTGGAATCGGAATGGTCCCGTCGGTAAATCCCTCTTTATCCTTTGTGACAAGGGCTTGCCAAAACTCCCGCGCCCAACTTGAGTAATTCTTCGATCCTATGAGAGGGTGGCTAATGAGTCACAACTCCGGTCCATTGGCGATGGAGACGTACAACACGTCGCCGGGTTCTGGGCGACCCATGGCGGCCGCGATAGGATACGACAGAAACCCGAGTGGAAATCCCGGGTAGGGTTTCGCATTTTGACCCGGATTGTACCCACCTTCACTTGACCCGTTAGGGTTTTCACCCGCATTCGACGATTCGATGTTCTCTGAATGGCTTGCTCCACTTATGGTTGGTGGGCCGTTGTGGGCTTGAACATCGTCCCTTCGAGCATGGACTCCTGAAAAAGAAAAATTTGGGCTTGGCCCATAGTACATAGGCACCCACTGGTAAGGAGGCCTCGTAGTGGGCTACCATTGAAAAAATTGCCCTATTGTGGGCTGATCGACTTGGGCGGTTGTGTTGCGCACAGATTCTTGTGCTCCTGAGGTAGGTGTATCCGTAGGAAGTTGATTGTCGACCATGGTAGTAAGATCCTTTCCTTCCTTCGTCTGTTTTAATAATATTCTTCAAGGTACTGATTCCTACATCGGAGTGCTAGCGCCTTTTTGCAAGTTAGTCTGTTTCTTCCGGTAGGCAATCAGAGAACTAGAGAGAGTAAAAAGAAGGAGGGAACGAACAGGTGCACGATCTGCTCTGCCTTACCAAAGAACAGAAGGAGAATTAAGAAAAAAAGGACGAACGAGGTGCACGACCTGCTTTGATACCATGTAAGAAAACGAAGGGATGGAAGTCGGAAAGAGAGGATGTGGAAAATTTCTCTGTATTCTATATATTCTATTCAATTCAATGTACATAATCTATATTATAGTATGAGCCATGTATAAAGAAAAGGCAACTAAATAATTTACAAATTAGATAGGATATTAATTGATCTTGATTGATTTGAGAAATATTCAATAAGATCCGGAAGATTCTTGCGTATCTTCCAACAAATATGACAACCTTTCTTAAGACAGAATTCACCAGTAGCGCTAGAATCTAGGGATCCGACTTGGCCCGGACCCAAAAAGACCAGGCCATTTCAGGTTTGACCCGGAAATGGGAACTTTTCTTCTTTTGATTTTTATTATTTATTTATTTATTTATTTATTGCATTCTCATGCAATGAAACATATATAAAAAACCCATCATGTAAACTTGACACAAAATGTGTGTCGAAAACCTTGATAAAATTCGACCAAAAAAAAACTTGATAAACATTTAAGAACCCATAACAGTATCATAACAAACCAAAAACCTGTTGTGATTAAATTAAAAAAGAAACCCTGTAATACAATAATCTAATCGTCCATCAGGTAAAATAATCCTTAAAAAAATAAAACACATTTCATAAGTCACCGTAACAAGAACTCCACAACCGACCTTAAACATCATTGAACAACAACCCTCACGAGTCTCCAACATCCAGAAACCCGGGTTGACCTAGTACATCAAGATGTAATTTTCCGTTCGAAATTTCCTCCTAATCTATCTTTAACTCGTGGAATTTAGCTCAGGCGTTGAAGCAGACAGAAACAAAACTTGGTCATTCTTCTCTTCTAGAATGGGAAGGCGACCTAATCTTGCCTTCCGTGGCCAACTTCTATCCCATCGTCCATTACCAATTACCTTCGACTTGGTTTTACCACCCATAAGGAAAATTAGCTCATGTCATTATCACTAAATCATCAGGGCTTTTGTCACATGTTACCATGAAGTCCACTCAAAGTAGCTTGCTCTGGGAATCGCAATTTTTCTGATTTATTTTTCTCCGCCAGCAACGAGTACGAAATTTCGTGTGGCCCCGCCAAGAATATTTTTAGAGAAACCACATAATTGAAAAACTCTCGAATTGAAATTGAACGAAACAAATCTATCATTTCATTTCATTGGATTACAGACCAAAAGATGTGTTCTCCAATCGCTCGATACAAGAATGACATTTTTTTTAAGGGAATGAAAGCAATAGGGCGACTAGGAATTCCGTCCTTGTTACAAGCTCTTTCTTGCCTTGGACGGAATGGCAAACGAATTAAAAAACCCAAACAAACATAATAATGAAAGAGAGAATAGTGAATGGGGGAGAGAGCAATAATTATTGCCGCAAAAATACCAAATAAAAATAATTCGAGAAGCGCGTTAGCATGTCGGCAGGTCGCTCGGCGGCGGGGGCAACGTGGACGACGGAGTTGGCCCATTTTCGACGACAAACGCCGTGGCCAGGCCCAACGGCAAGTGGACGTCTAGATGGCAATGCATGATCCACGCACCTGTAATAATATAATACATACCATGTTGGTGGTTATGATTATAATTTGCTAAAGAAAATCGCACAAAACCATGATTAAAGAGGGCGCGGGGCGTTAAATTCACCTGGATTGTTGGCTTGGAATCGGATGGCGGCCCACCCTCCGACGGGGACGCCTATGGTGTTCCGGATCTGTGGGTTCACGAGGTTGAACTTCTTCCGGTCGGTCTTTGGGTTGAAGTTGCCGAAGCCCTGAGCCAAGACGTGGAAGTTGTACCCGTGGAGGTGCATGGGGTGGTTCTCGACGGCGATGAACGAGGTGTCCTGCAGTATCATCTCGACCGTGGCGTTGTACTTCACCTTCTTGACGCTCGTCTTCTTGGGCGCGAAGATGAGGGCCTGATTCATGCTGTTGTTCTGGTTCGTGTAGTCGAACGCCACCGGCGGCTTGTTGGGGAAATCGGTGGTGTAGATTCCTCGGACGTTGAAGAAGAAGGCTTGCAGGATGGAGAGCCTCGTGGGTAACTGGAAGGAGGCGTTGTTCATGCTGGCCGAGAGCCTCTGCCCGTTGGGCCCACCGCAGGAGTTGTTCCCGGGGGCGCCGCACGGTGCCAGTCCCAGCCCCACGGTCACGTACATGTGCTCGTCGATGTGCCGTGGCACCGGGATCCAGTGTGGCCCGCCGACCAGGCTGGTCAGGTTGCTGTTGAACTTGTGGGCCGTGGGGGTGTCGTTGAAGGCTGGGAGGGCCGGCATCCTCGGGGCGGAAACTGCGGCGGAAGGGGCATTCTCGTAGATGAAGATGCCCCGGGTGGTCGTGTTGTCGAACGACACGTTGGGGGCGCTGGCGTATGGGCTGGCCGCCATGTAGTAGGCCCCTGGGGCCTGGTCGGTGGTGAGGAGGACGTCGGTGGTCTGGCCCGGGGCAACGAGGACGATGTCGGTCAAGTACGGGTTGGTGTACGAGGCGTCGACTGCAACGACGGTCATCTTGTGGCCGGCGACCTTGAAGAAGAGCTGGTTATTGAGCGCAGCGTTGATGATGCGCAGCAGATAGGTCTTCCCTTGCTGCACCTTATACGTGTACGTGACCTTGGCTGAAAAATGCAACAAAGCATAGGTTAAAAGAAATATAACCTAAATTTGAGACATGCACACGTATCAATTTAATTTGCTTACGATTTTGAGAGCAATTATAGAGATTTCCGGGCCTCCCGTTGATGGTATAGGCGTCGGAGTTGTTTGGGGCGGCGCCAGTTGCCAGCGCTTGGTTTTCGACGTCAATGACGTTAGCATTCCACCACTCTCCTGCGGTTGAATCGGATGTTAGAATTTTTCCCTTTGAAGACAAAGGTTATTAGTTCTCGTGCGATTATTATGAAATAGGATGATGAGGTAGCAATAGCATTACCAAGTATAATGGGAATTTCTCTGTGGGGCTTGGGGAACGGGTACTTGTGACCCGCCCGGGGCCGGATGATGAGGGCTCCATGGACTGTCGCGCGGAGCCACTGAACATGGGCGTGCCACCAGAGAGTCCCCTCCTGTCCGGTGATGGTGAATTTATAGGTGTAGCTGCTTCCGGGTCGGATCGGGCATTGTGTAATGTATTCGGGTCCGTCTGCCCAACCACTCAGTAATTGAAATATTCCATGCCTGTAGATATATGAATTTTATTTATCATCGATTGATTCAAGAAGCCATTTGTTGGATGAAAGAAGTCATGTGAAGAAAATTTAGAACGGTGGACTTTAGCATAGGAAAACGTCAGAAGTGATTTTGACTAACAATGGAAAAGCTGGAAAAATTAAAATTGTTTGAAAATGCTGTCATGCATATCGCTGATCAAAGTCAAACGAATTGTAGTAATAAGAATGGGAATTAATCATTATTATTAATAATGTTCGATAACACAAGCTTCTTTGGAAGGCTTTTTTACCAGTGAATAGTTAGGTTGTAAGGTGACTTGTTGAAGACGTGGACGACAAGTGTGTCGCCCTCCTGGACGTGTATGGCCGGACCCGGAAGACTTCCGTTGACTGCCGTGATCACTCGCCGTTGGCATAACCGGTTCACCGTCAGATTTTGCACCTGAAAGTTTTGGCAAATGCTTCGTCAAACATTTTGTAACCTAACCAAAGAATCAAACACGTGGAACATGCATGATGAGGAGGGAGAGAAGGCTGACAAAACATAAAGGCGTGCGCATTACATGAAATGTGTGCTCCACGATCGCAGCCGAAGCCATGGAAGACAAAGCCGCGAGAGCCAAAGCCCAGAAAATCAGGGACTCGGAGCGGGCCATGTCGGAGAATGACAAAACGATTCGAAGGTGCAAGAAGGCGATTCCAGCAACAAGAAGAGGTCGTCCTTTCTAATGTTGCTGTTGTGAAGTGCTGTCGTTCTAGAGAGAGCTTGCACAGGATTGGAGCTCGTGTTGCCTGCTCTGCATGCCTCAACCCGAGATGCATGCAGCTATATATATACAGAACGGAGAGAGAGAACTTGTGAAACCCGTTCAAAGCCATTACGTAAGAGAGAAAACGATACTGATATACAATAATCGTCGTCCTTGACGATCGATCTTCTGGGGTTGGCGCTGGTAGGGTTAGCCGAAGATTCGTTATCGAACAGTTTGAAGTTGGCCATCCAGATGCCCCCCCAAAAAAAAAAAAAAAAAAAAAAAAGGTTGGCCATCCAGAATACACAAAAAAAGAAAATAAAGCGACAAAAGTCTCAGCATCTCGGTTCTTCAAGCAAGCGAAGTCCTTTGAAAACGTCAATGCCGCATCCTCCCGGATGATAATGATTTGATCTCCAACACTAACGTCCGTGGAATTTTTGCCTTATTAATGCCGTGGCTTGCATTTTCATCGAACCCTTTTGGGATGGTATGCAATTACCATCGCGATTTCTAGATCTGATGAAGGAAGGTCGATGTCACTTTGAGAAATCCAGATGCTATTTTATGCGTAGTAGGCCCTTTTCGGCTTAAATTATCTAATGGTTTGTCCAGCCGAGGGACGTGGAGATTGACAAAAGACAACTTTGGAAGGAACTCAAAATGGGCTCCATGCCAATACCACGTGCCCATATAACGCTTGTTTTGTCAAAAGTCACTTTCTCGTTTATTGAAGTATAATTCCACACGACCATCGTCTAGAATTGCTACCCTTTCGGCCAAAGTTGAAGCTTTTGTGTATCCAACCTGATTATAATGAATCGATGACATAATTAAGCAAAGATAATTTCACTTATTTTCCAAGAAACAGCTGGGATCCAAGAAACATCTGAAATTAATTAGCCGAGTCAATTTCTTGCGAACTTCACTTCCTCTAGAGATGAGTGAAAATTCAAAGTCGGACTCTTTCGTTCCCTTTGGTCCTCCCCTCCATTTTTTCTCACTTCCAAAATAAAAAATATATTGCATTACTATCAAATCTGACTTCCAACTATTTTTGCAATTTTTAAGTTGGAGATAATGATGCAGCCCTACCATGATAGAATCATTCCACATGTTGCATGCCAAGAGCCCTTGCAACAAAGTGGAGAAAAATAAGTCAAAAGTAACCCCAGTATTTTATTTAATATGTAGTTTGGTTTCTTGGGGCGCCCCCATATGGAGATTGCACGACTCTAGATGTAGTAGTTTTGCCTTAGTTCGTTAATGTTGTCCAAAGCGCCCAGTAATGTTGCACGGATCTCCTTTTCCGAATTAAGAATGCCTTTGCTCTTTCCTAGGTTTTGAAAAAAAAAAAAAAAAGAGAGGCGTTTTGGAGTTGAACCGTTCGTTATAGATTAGGTAGCGGTTGACTTAAAAAAAAAAAAAATTCCAGCCGATGGATGAGGGTTGGCCACTTGCCTTGATCGAGAGATCATTTGCATGGTAATGATACATGAAATTGATCCAAGTGTCAAGCTATTGAAATTATATCTTGAATATCAGCCTGTTAAATAAACCCGATCTGAATAAAATAACTCGATATGTGAAAATTGAAAACCAAATAATGCAGATATTGTTTCTGTATTGGATTTGCCCGGTTTGAATATTCCCACTTGGATTTTGGATGCACACGGCAACTTCCTTGGCAAAGAGAGGAAATAAATAAATAATAAAAAAAGAAGGGAAGTCCAACTTGGACTAGGATTGCCGAATTGGCCTATCTCTTGCACATACCGATCGAAGTATTTTGAAATGAACTTGAACAACATAGATTTCCTATTCTATGTTGATTTCGGCCTTTTCTTCAGCATATGTTCCTTTTAAAGACCATGCTTGTTGTGATCCGTTAGATTTGTCTCAAGTTTGAACACGAAAAGGAAAGTTTCCTAATTCAAGTATGTTTCTTATTTTGAATAGTTTTCCTAATCGAATGGTTTTCCTAGTTGAAGAAGGTTTCCTACTTTTGGATTTGATTCTTGCTTATATATAAGAAGTCAAGACCGAAAGAGTAAGTTTTTAAGAGCCACTTTTTGTAATACTTAATTTCTATAGTGGATTTTGCTTCTCCTCTCTTTGTGATTTTTCCCGCAAGGGTTTCCATGTAAAATCTAGTATTCTTTTATTCTTCTCAATTTCAATTTACGCATTTGCCATAACAATTTGGTATCAGAGTCGTAGGGTTATGGTTTCAAGTTCAACAGCGAGATTTGATATTGAGAAGTTTGATAGGAGCAGCAATTTTAACCTATGGCAAGTTCGTATGTTGGTTGTTCTTGCACAATAAGGTATGAAGAAAACTCTATTTGGAAAATGGAAGAAATCAAAGCACGTTAGATGAAACATGGGAAGAATTGGATGAAAGAATCCTATCTACTCTTCGCCCGTGCCTCACGAATGAAGTTTTGCAAGAGGTACTAGATCCGAAAGTAGCTGCAGGCTTATGGAATAAATTGATGAGTATTTTTTTTTTTGAGAATATCCCTCACTAATCGATTGAGGATCAAGCAACGACTCTTCACTCTTTGTAACTGAAGGTTCTTTTCTTAAATTTCATATTTATGGATTCAATGCTACTATCTCCGAACTAATAAGTATTGATGTTAAGGTTGAATTTGAGGATCGGGCTCTCTTATTGTTAGTATCACTATCTTCCTCTTATAAAATTTTTAGAGAAACCATGGTTGTTAGTAGAGAAACTATTGATGTTGAAAATGTCAAGACTAGTCTTTTAAATAAGCATAAACTAGATACATAATTGACTTTTGAAGACAGTAATGATCATAGGGCTGGTTTAGTTGCTAGAGGAAGTTCTGTTAAAAGAAGTAATGGTGGCAAGTCCAAATCAAAATCAAAGCATAGGGTTTTGATTTGCAAGTATTGTAAGTTTAAGGGGTATATCAAAATAAATTGTTTGAAACTGAAGGCAAAATAGTAAAGAGAAAATATGAATTGGCAAAATCAAGGGAACACAAATCGGCAAAACAATTAGCACTACTAGATAAGGTAGAATCGGCGAAACGAAAACCTTGCTCAAGCTGGTGTTGTGGAAAAAGAAAACGAAGATTGGTTATTGGTTACAAATGATAAAGACAAATTTAGTGATAGCTGTTTTCTTAATTCAAGTTGTTTGTACCACATGTGCCCTAATCATGACTCGTTCTCCGCGTACAAAGAATTTAATGGTGGAGTTATTCTAATGGAAATGATGCTAAATGCAAAACAATTAGGATTGAGATTGTCAACATTAAGATGTACGATGGCATTAACAGAATTTTGGATGATGTTAGACACGTTTCTGATTTGATAAAAAATCTCATCTCTTTGGGTACACTTGATGTTAATGATTGTAAGTTTACAACTAAAGGTGGAGTTATAAAATTATGAGAGATTCATTTATATTGACGAAAGGGCTAAAAATTGGCACTTTGTATCAGTTGCAAGGCACTATAATAATTGGTTCAGCTACAGTCTCATATGTTATGACTAAATTAGATAACACTAAATTATGGCATATGAGATTAGGCCATATTAGTATTAGAGGGATGTAAGAGCTAAGTAAGAGAGGCCTTCTATGTGGTTAGAAAATTCAAAAACTGGATTTTTGTGAGCATTGTGCCTTTGAAAAAAAGAAAATGATCAATTTCAAGATAGGAATTCACACAACGAAAGGCATTTTGGATTATATTTACTTTGATCTTTGAGGACCTGCAAAAGTTCTTTCGAAAGGCCTTGATTCGAGGTATTTACTCACCTTCATTAATGATTTTTCAAGAAATGTTTCGGTTTATTTTCTAGAACAGAAAAGTGATGTTATTACTAAATTTAAACAATGGAAAACACTAATTGAGAAGCAAACTGGTAAAAAGATTAAGCGGTTGAGAACAGATAATGGGCTGGAATTTCCTAGAGGTAAGATTAATAATTTTTACAGAGTTGAAATATTATGAGGTATCCTCACCAAAATATATATATATATATTATGAGGTATCATACTATAGTGAATACACCATGGCAGAATGGTATTGCAAAACGCGTGAACAAAACATTATTAGAAAAAAAATACCTATTATCTAACGTTGGTTTAGGCAAGGAGTTTTGGGCTGAAGCAATTAATATAGCAGCTTGTTTTTTTTTTTTTTTTGGTCGGTTATATAGCAGCTTGGTTGATAAATTGTTTTCCTTGCACATCTAATGAGTACAAGACACCTAAGGAGGTACGGTCAGGTAAACCTACTTAATATTCTTCTCTTCGAGTATTTGGATGTCTAGCATATACATATGTTAAAAGAATGCAAATTAGGGCCTAGAGCAAAAGAATGCATCTTTCTTGGTTAAGCTTCTGGTGTAAAAGATTATAGACTTTGGTGTATTAATTCATCTAAAATTATTATTAGCAGAGATATTACTTTCGATGAGTCTAATATGCTTCATCCTAAGAAAGAATCATCTATTTCTTATGATGAAAATATGAAAAGTGTTGCAGAGAAAGTAGAGCTTGAAGTAATTTGATCGTCTATTGATAATATTGAGTTTAAAGAACCTAACGATGAAGAATATTTTATTGCGAAAGATATACGAAGAAGAACATGAAGCCTCCACATAAATATGAGTTCTTAGATTTTATTGCTTATGCTTTTTAGTTGCAAAGTCAGTAGAGTATAATGAGCCCAAAACCTACAAAGAAGCTATTTCAAAAGATTCAGCAAAGTGGTTAGTTGCTATGAATGAAGAAATGGAATCTCTTGAAAAGAATCAAATTTGGGAACTTGTCAAACCACCAATGGGAAAGAAAATCGGGGTTATAAATGGGTTTTTAAAAGAAAGGAATGTATTCTTGAAGTTGAAGACATCGGGTTCAAAGCTCGTTTAGTTGCTAAAGGCTATAGTCAGATTGAGTGAGTTGCCATATATGATTTTGAGTTGGAGCAACTCGATGTGAAAACAATTTTCTTGCATGGTGAACTTGAAAAGAAAATAAATATGGGTCAACCAGAAGATTTTCAATTTGAAGGTAAGAAAAATCATTTTTATCTATTAAAAAAGTCTATGTATGGCCTGAAGCATTTGCCTTAACAAGTGTATAAAAGGTTTGATTCGTTTATGGTGCAAATTGATTGTTGTAGGAGCAAATTGATAGCCATGTATATTTGCGCAAACTTCTAATTGGCTCTTTTATTTATTTGTTATTATATGTTGATGATATGTTGATCACGACAAAAGATACATCTGATATACAGAATTGGAAGGCACAATTGAGTGTTGAATTTAAGATTAAGGATTTAGATGTAGTAAAGAAAATCCTAGGCATGAAAATTCGGTGAGATCATAAAAGGGAAAAATTATCTCTTCCAGAAAAACTACATTGAGAAGGTGTTAGATCATTTTGGCATAAAATAACCAAACAAGTACGTACTCCTCTTGCTGCTCATTGTAAATTCAGATAATTTATATCAACAAATAGAAGCGGACATAAAATATATGTAACATATTCCATAATCTAGTATAGTTGGTGAGGCCACGATTTGTACTCAATCCGATATTTCACATGCTATTAATGTGGTAAGTAGATAATTATCATGCCTATGAAAAGTTCATTGGCAAGCCATGAAGTGGATTTTGAGATATTTGAAAGATACTTCTGATTATGGTTTAGAGTTTGGGAAAGCTAATGACATTCTGACAAGATATGTTGATTCTGATTATGCTAGTGACCTTGATAAGATGAGGCCTTTGACTGGGTACATTTTTACTATTAGAGGTTGTGCAATCAGTTGGAAAGCTACTTTACAACATACAACAGTACATTTTTTTTTTTACCAAAAAAAAACATACAATAGCTTTTTCTACTATAGAAACAGAGTATATGTGTGACATCCCAAATTTCACCGACCTTCATTAGTGTAATTAGATCATTAAGAACTTAGATTAATTAGATTGGGCCAGAAAGTGAACCCGGTGGATCGTGAGAAATAAGTGGGCCACACGAATTGGACTTGAAAAGTCGAATGAGAGATTATGGGCTTGAACTTGGCTTGAAGCGGACCAAGGTTCGGAATTATTAGATTTGTAAATTTAGTTTAGTGGGCCCGATTGTTATAGATTAAGCCTGTTGGGCCAAAGATGAATATTTAGGCCCGAATGATTTTATTTTATAGATTATAGTTATGATAATTTGATTAATGTTTATAATGCTAATATCAATTTCTAACTTTAGCATTTTTGTGATGAATTCTTTATAGACTAACATTGACTAGTCGATATGTTATATATGTCATGACTTTGTATAATTATAAAAGAATTGAAATCAAGTAGAAACAAATTGAATTTGAGACAACAAACTTGGAGGCCACGACATCTCTCTCTCTCGTTTCTCCATGTACTCGACACCCACGGTTTCATTCCCACAAACCGAGACATGCAAACTCAAGAGACACAATCATAAGCAAATTTCATCATTAGTCTAGCGTAGGGATTAGCCTTGTAGACCTATTTCCCTCTTAAGTTTCGTAATCCTCTCTCTCTCTTCAAGACCGAAACCCATCTTCATCTTCTTCTTTTCTGTTTTCTCTCGGTCGAGCGGTGAAACCAGAAGCAAACCAGCAACCTTCCTCCTCTTGCATGCAAAATTTTGGTGTTGATCTTGAAGCATCTTTGTGTTGTCTAATAGCTGAACAAGGTAAGGAAAGATACAACTCTAAATTAAAAGTTATCCATTGTTTTGTCAAGAAAGCTTGCGGGTCTAACCAAACAGTGAAGGATTTGGTTTGTAGTTGCTGTTTTGTGGTTAATCTAAGCTTAGTAAGTGTTAGATTGAAGATAGAAGTCATTGCATGTTGCTTTTGAGCCTTGCATATTTTGAAAACTTGATGAGAGTTGGCTGTTTTGATTGAGTAAAGTGAAGAGATGTTTGCCGAGTGAAGAAATGAGGTGAATGTGGTGATGTGTGAGTTGAAGTGTGGATATATACTTGAGCCGAGCTGTGAAAGGATTTTTTGTTGAGAAAACTTGCTGAAGTTATTAAGTAATGAAGTGTTGTAGAAGAGACTTGTGGAAAAATAAATGGTTTGGTCGGGCTAGGATTGAGAAAAATCGTGTATACCTATTCTGTTCTAGGTGAAAATGGTTATAGAGTCTTTTGTTTGTATTTATTTTCTTTATGTATGTTGATGGAAATAAGAAAGAAACCATTCTACATGATAGAACATCTATAAGATCGAGTTATACACGTAGCTATAACCATATGAATATAAAAACATAGAGATAGAAGTGAATTTGGTAAAAACCAGAGAAACGGTTTGACCTTTATTGATTATACGAATTTTCAGTATTTACCTAGTTAGAATTGGACTTCGAATCCTTAATTAAAATTGTAGAACACATCTTAAGAAATGACGTGTCAAAATTTGAGATTAAATGGATAAGAGTTGGCTAGTGAAACAATTTTCTTTGTAGATAAAGAATCTGGACGTCGATACAGGGTGCTAGTAAAGATTATGGCAACTGTTACTCTTAATACAGTGAGAATTAGACTTAAGTTTCTTCACGGGAATTGTCAATCTATGTCTTAAATATAACATACTAAAATTTGGTAGTATTTAGACAAGAATTGATAGGCCTTTTGTATCCGAAATCGAAACTGTACATTTAGCTAGCAAACTGTCTGGACCCGAGAACATATATTAGATGTTGTGTCATTTACATCAGGCTTTTGTGATGCACGTAGAGCCTAATAAACCTCATAATGGATGTTAGTTGTGTAAAAGTAAGTCTCACATCTTATTTGAGATATATAAGTGCATATAGTATCATGTGTGCAATGAGTGCGGTGCATAGTGCTTGATTATGGGGTAAATATCTGTTCGCCATGGAATGTGACATGACGTAATGGGTTTTGTCTTATAATTTGGACACGCACGTGTATTAGGTTCATGAGAGTAAGATAAATAGTTAGATACTTTGGAGTCTTTTCTTTTGCATATGATAAATGCATTAATCAAAGGTGTGGTGGTGTGAAACGTGTGCATAAGTGAGTGAATGAACCCATCGGTACAGAGATACCGGTGATGCCCCCGGAAGTTTAGGATGCCCTTGCTGAGTGGTCTTGGATGCCTCGGTAGAGAGATACTGAGATGCCTCGAAGTGAGATGCCCTTGTGTGTGATCAAGGATGCCTTGGTTGTGTAATATTGAGATGTCTCGGAGTGAGATGCCCTTGTGTGTAATCAAGGATGCCTTGGTTGTGTGATACCGGGATGCCTCGGAGTGAGATGCCCATGATAGAAATATTGTGGAAGTTCGGATGAGGTAACTTCCGGAATTGACTCGATTAGGCTGGTAGAGTTCCGGTTAGTGATTGATCGAGGGTGGATCATATGCTCACTAAATATAATTCTACTTGGCGAGTGAGTCCATTTACTGTTGTTGCATTGCATCTTGATATGAGATTTAGCTTGAGAAAGGTAAGCATAGAAATGGATGCTCATAAGGTGATTATATACATAATGTGTCAATATCCAATTGTTTATGCTTGTGATATACTTCCTTTAATATCCTAAATTGTTTGATGATTCTCTTGCAATATCGATGGCTGTGAATTGTTTAAGTTAAAGTTTTATCATTCTTTACTGGGTAATGCTCATACCTTACATTTTCAAATTGATAGCATGGATGTACCGCCAGTAGCTCGATACGGGGCGGTAGTGCGTCTTGATGTTTCTCTTCATGATGTGTATGATCCCGACATTGACATGATTTTCTCCAAATATGAGGCTACTTTATGGCTGGATGACAGTAGAGCCAACTTGACACCGATGACGTTTGTTGCATGGTTTATCAACCATGAAGGGGAGATATTTGGCTCTTTACCCTTTGGTGCAGGAGGACTTGGAGCGGGTATGGACGGCGCCTAGACGCCTTGGATCATGTAGAAGCTAACTGTCTTTTGTTTTCTTTTGTTAGATGTGGGCTGGTGTGGGAACTTGTGGAGTAGATACCCTCACCCTTTATCCCTGACTTTTGTTACGCTTGACTTTTGTTATGTATATGTTGTATATATAGGTGATGAACATGGAAATAGTCCAAGTCGATAAATTTTGTAAGCCCTGAAGATGATAAGAAGAAATGACACTTCTCGTGTTTTTGTTTATGTGCATAAATGAATTGGCCAATACTTAAATTGAAGGTAGAGTGTTTGCAGGATAACCTCATAATATAAACTTGAGATTTTAAATAATCTATGTTATACATGCTAACCTTCAATGGTAAACACTATAGATTATCTAAAGGAGATTACAAGTTAGGCAAGAAGATAATAATAATTATAATTCCGCTTGCGCTTAGTACGTGACGCCCTAGGACGTCACAATATGGCTATTGCGAAAGCAATTAAAGAGGTCATATGGTTAAGAGACTTATTTAGCAAGCTTAGTGTGGATCTTGGTGTGACTGTTGTCCATTACAACAGTCCAAGTGCTATACATCTTACTAAAAATCAGTTGTATCATGAGAGGACAAAACACATTAATGTGCAATATCATTATACTTGAGACATTCTTGCCGCTGGCTATATTGAAGTCTTAAAGATTGGTACAGAAAAAAAAATCCAGTTGATATGTTAACGAAGCCTTGGCCTATCACCAAATTCAAGCATTGTTTGGATTTGGTTAATATTTGTTGTAACTAAATTACTCTATTAGGAGGAGCAAATTGTTTGTTGCTTATGCAGAATTCAAGCCAAGCGATTGTAACTTGACTTAAACATTGAACTAAGGTGGAAATTGTTATATATGTCTTAAGTTTGAGCCCAAAAAGGAAAGTTTCCTAATTCAAGTAGATTTCCTTTTTTGAATAGGTTTCCTAATTGAATGGTTTTCCTAATTAGAGAAGATTTCCTAAAAAGATGTTGAGACAGAAAAAGTCTAAACTTTTTAGAGCCACCTTTTATAATCCTTAATTTCTATAGCGGATGTTGCTTTTCCTCTCCCTGTGATTTTTCCCGCAAGGGTTTCCGCATAAAATCTAGTATTCTTTTATTCTTCTCAATTTCAATTTCGTTACAATTTCCGCATCTACCATAACAGGATCTTTAGACACTAAAAATGGCATTTTTTCAAGACAATGGCGTTTTCTCAAATTATTTTAGTAAGAATTCTTTTACCTTGTGCCATTGTGGTAAGCCACAAAAGCACATCCCGTAATTTCCATAACTAGAGCCAAGAACACATATATAATCAAGTAAAGAGATTTGTGCACATGATTTGGAATCCATTATTCTTAATGCGGAATAATGACAATCCAAAACTCAAGCGCTTCTCCTCTAATGCCCTCTATATCATTGGCTCAATGAGACTACTCCTCACCTTTAGTGTTCAATAAATGCTTTTTATGTAAGGATAATTGTGTGTCAGGATTAGATGAGAGACTTAAGCATTATTTATAAAGTTTTTAGCCAAACCCTCTCATCATGGGCTGAGCTCAACTCAACCCATACTAGCCAACCATTTATTAGACTAATTTAAAAACATTCCATCTCATCTTATCAGACAAATATCGTAAAATGGTAAATTATAATATTAACTAATGTAGCTCACATCAGAAAAACTTTTACAATTGTTGCTTCTTTGCCGAAAGGCCCCAAATATGCGCACACTTGCACATTACACTGAAATCTAACAGAAATAAATAGACAGATTGGCCGACCTCATCATTGTGTTTGGATGAGAAAGATCTTCTCCAAACTAGAAAGTTTACGACACCATAAGAGGATATTTGAAACTAGGCACCAACAGCAACACAAAACAAACAGCAAAATACAGTACTAAGAGGCATGTGTCACGGGCCGAAAGATGGACAACCCGAGAGGTTCCCTAGAGTCGACCCCGACTCGCCCGTGGACCTCCTGCTCTCACTCGGATTCCCAACGAACCTTCTACCTGAAGTCTCCAAGGGCGGGCGAAACCGTCATTGAGTCATATTCTAGGAGTCTGTTCCTTTACTTATGTCGGTAGCTGGTAGTTGAATATTTATGTCGGTAGTTGAGGCGGTGCGATCTCGTCCACTGATAGAATTCTAGATCAATGGATGTAATCCGAGGCCCTCAACTATAAAAATGGCGTCCTCCTTCATTTGTAAATATCCACTACTTCCGCAATACGAAGCTTATATCTTTCCAAAACTCTTCTCTCTAGATTTTTTCTCTCTCTACGATCCGGGTAAGGCGAGCGAGTGAGCGTTTGACTGTGCAAGGCTTGGCTTAGGTGCTTCGGCGATCCAATCTGATCCTAAAGTGCCCGAGTCGCCGCACGGTCACGATCCCAATCGATCGGCCCGTGACAAGTGGTATCAGAGCTAAAGAGAGATCCATTTCCAAGAGATTGAAGAGCGCCAACTGTTTGAAAGAATGTCAAGCCAAGAAGCGAACATAGTTTGAGAGGTCGGGCAAGTCAAAGAGACCCGCGGCCGATCAAAGAAGAGGGAGACCTTGATGGATGCTGCGGCCACGTTCGATGAGAAGATCGGGAAGGTCCGAAGTGCTGTGCTTGAGCTCATGGAAGGTCTTGACGATGTGCGAGACCGGATCATGGAGGTTGAGGGCTCGCTCCGCGAAGACTTCACGACCGGCATCAACCAAGCCACGGCTCCATTGTTTGACAAGGACGAAGTTCTCGAAGCATCGATCGATGGTTTGAACGAGCGCGTCCCAATAATTGAAGAGGTAAGCTCGTGTAGGGATGAGGTCGAAGCCATGAAGGCGGAGATCCAAGAGCTCAAGACCGAGCTCGCCCTATGCAAACTCAGCATCACGAACAGTGCGGTGCCTACTCAAGCGGTGCCCAAAATTGAGGTGTCGAAGCCAAAGGAGTTCAAAGGCAACCGGTCCGCCCAAGAGGTGGACAACTTCGTGTAGAGCATGGAACAATACTTCGGCACCGTCAACATCCGAGACGAGTCGATCAAGGTACGAACCGCTTCCATGTTCTTGTTTGATACGACGATGCTGTGGTGGCGTAATAGGTGCGATGAGATTCGACGCAGCGCTGATCCCGTGAACATGTGGGACAACTTCATGAGGGAGTTCTGCGACTACTTTTTCCCCGAGTCCGCTCAACAAGAAGCCCGAAGCATGCTCCATCGCCTCGAGCAAAGAGGCGCAATCCGAGAGTACGTGAAGGAGTTCACGGAACTCAAACTCCAAATTCGCAACCTCAGCGAAGAGGAGGCTTTCGGAGCGTTCATGGATGGACTGAAGCCATGGGCACAACTTGAGCTGAAGCGGCGGGACGTGAGTAGTTTAGCGCGTGCACTGAGCATGGCCGAGTCTCTCATCGACCTCACCAAGGTTGAGCCGAGGAACAACTGAGCAAGAGATTGGAGGTCGGATCGACCCGAAGACGACACGAGAAGCACTCCCCGAGGCGCGCACGATCAAGGCGGCCGAGCCAAAACATGGGGAGAAGGGACTTCTAAGCCGTCCTTCCAAAGAGGTCGACCACAAGTGGACTACGCGAGTAAGTTCGATCAACCTCCGCCCTCTCCTTGCTTTATTTGCAAAGGTCCGCACTGGACCCAAAAGTGCTCGAAGAGGGGACGAATCAACGCTCTCCTAGCCATCGATGAGGTGGAGGAGGAGCCCAAAGAAGAGCGGCGACAAACCCAACTCGGAGGTGTGAAGACAATCAACTCCGTCTGAGCTCGATCACCGCCCAAAGGAATCACACCGAACACTGACATGTTTTTCGTCGAAGTCGAAGTATGTGGCCGAACGCTTTATGCTTTGGTCGACACTAGCGCGTCGAACATGTTCATGTCGACCAAGGTTGCAAAGACCTTAGAGCTTCGTGTGGAACCAACTAGGAACATCTTCAAGCCGGTCAACTCGGAAGGCGTCCATGGCGTAGGGTCGACTTCGGATGTAGCTGTCAAGATTGGCGCATGGAAGGGCAAGATGGATTTCGAGGTAATCCCACTCAATGATTATGATCTCATCCTTGGTATTCAATTCTTCCATAGTGTGAGATCTATGATCGACATGAGGACCAAGTGCCTCGTGATCCTCGACCCTCAATACCCGACGATGATCCCCATGATCAAAGGGGTGGTCGACACCAAGACCATCGCGTCGATCCGACGCCTTGACAAGAGCTTGAAGGCCGTGATGCGCATCAACAAGCTGTCCGAGGTGAAGCCAAAGGTCGAGTTGGATCCTATTCCAACACACGCCATGCCCATCCAAGCGCTCTTCCCCGAGGTTGAGTGCGCGCCGCTTGCTCCATCCAAGCCGAAGACCGAGCCGCGTGCCAAATCCGAATTCATCATCGAAGGTTGTGGCCCTTCGTTCATGAGCGTCCGAGCAAAGCGAAACAAGAACACCAAAGCTCGTGCCAAAGCCCGTGCTCGTGCAAAGAAGACCGACCGCCAAGCTGAGAGCAACGAGGACGTCGCTCGATTGAGTGGGGGAGAATGTCATGGGCCGAAAGATGGACGACCCGAGAGGTTCCCCAGAGTCAATCCTGACTCGCCCGTGGACCTCCTGCTCTCACTCGGATTCCCACCGAACCTTTTACCCGAAGTCTCCAAGGGCGGGCGAAGCCGTCATTGAGTCATATTCTAGGAGTTTGTTCCTTTACTTATGTTGGTAGCTGGTAGTTGAATATTTATGTCGGTAGTTGAGGCGGTGCGATCTCGTCCACCGATAGAATTCTAGATCAATGGATGTAATCCGAGGCCCTCAACTATAAAAGGGGTGTCCTCCTTCATTTGTAAACATCCACTACTTCCGCAATACAAAGCTTATATCTTTCCAGAGCTCTTCTCTCTAGATTCTTTCTCTCTCTACGATCCGGGTAAGGCGAGCGAGTGAGCGTTCGACTGTGCAAGGCTTGGCTTAGGTGCTTTGGCGATCCAATCCAATCCTAAAGTGCCCGAGTCGCCGCGCGGTCACGATCCCAATCGATCGGCCCGTGACACATGCCTAAGATATGACTCTTGTTCCATAAGATAGTTAACAGTGCTAGCTCAGACAAAGCTTGATTGGAAGATGTCGGGTGGCTACTCCATTGGCACAGGGATAGATCTGTCTGAGAAAACGCCATCAAGGTTTGCCGGGGCTCCAACGGTTCACACCATATGCATCTGTCCTTGCTTACTCTGAGAGCGAATCCGCAATGCCTGTCGACTTCACTGTATACATGCTTTAATGTCGGTTGAATCCAGTGGGTTGAGGTGTGTCCTTGACTAGGGGTGTTAGTAACCAAACCGAACCGAACTGAAAAATTCGGTTTTTTTTTTCAGTTTGGTTTTCATTCGGTTCGGTTCGGTTTTTATCGATTAATCGAACTGAACTGAACCAATAAACTGAAAAATAGAACCATTAACCAAACCGGCAAAAGGCCAACCCTATTTCTCTCCCATCTCCTCTCGTCTTGAAGGTGCGACGGCGACGACAACGGCGACGGCAACAGGGATGGCAACGGTGGCAGGGACGGCGACAAACCGAAATAGCGATGGCAATGTTACTGCACTTTCTTCCATTTCCGTTGGAAGCTCCAATGGCGGGTTGGACGATCAGAAGCTAAAAGAAGAAGAAGGCGGACGGGACAGCGATGGAGGGAGACACGCTCACCGAGTCGCTGAACGATCTCTTCCACAATCTCTCCACGATGGTCAAATTCGAACTCTAGGTACCTTGATCTCGTTCCCTCATCCTCATCTCAAATTCCTCGAGGTTTTTTGCTCTGTACGACGAATGAATCTGCCCTCGAGATTTCCGTGATCGATCGGTTGGGTTATCTGATCTGACGGATGATGGAATTGGATGATGGTGTCTTGCGTCGGCCGATCGGGCGGTCCAGGGCGCGAACAATCAGCTGGAGCTAGTGGAGAAGATGAACTAGCGAGTGGCGGAGGAGTACGTGGGGTTTGGCAACGTGGCGTCGGGGCTGAGAGTGTTTGTGTCGTGGAGCGGTGAAGTCCAAGAGTGGGGGCTTCGACAAGTACGTGCGGCAAATCGAGGCGATCAAAGAGCAGGTGACGCACTTCGAGTCCGAAAATCAAAAGTTGAAAACCGAAAAACCGAACTGAACTGAACCCAAATTTCGGTTCAATTTCGGTTCGGTTTGAAAGATTTTTCTAACTGTTCGGTTTAGTTCGGTTTTTCAAAAAAACCGAACCGAACCGAACCGTTGACAATCCTCAATACCATAATTCCTCCACCGCCTGTTGTTCATCTTACAACATGGAATAAACCAATCATCAGTATTTAGCTTGTGCCAGCGATTCAGAGGCCTTTCCAGTCCAACTTGTGTTCAAGACTCGGTGCTTGATGATTTTTGGTCTGTTCAGCAGCTTTTTCAAGACATGGTTGTTGGAAACATGTAAGTTCTGGCCTCAGTTTGGAAACTCCCAAATTTCTTTTTCAATTGAGCAGTCTAGATTTTCCAGTGTTTTCCTAATCTTAGTCCAAAGTGCAGGAAAAGCTGATGGTGAGTGCCAACACTCGGGACAATCGCGACATTTCCAAAACGAAGCTGTCTCTTGACAATTCCTAAGAAGGCGCACAACAGTCTCATTGGACAATTCAATGTCCACTGCCAGTTTTTGTCATGACTAACTTGGCCTTCCACACCTTTGCCAATATGACAACCTTTCTTAAGACAGAACTCACCGGTAACACTAGAATGTAGGACCTGGCCCGGACCGAGAAAGACCGGGCCATTCCGGGCGTGACCTGGAAATGGGAACTTTTCTTACCATGAAGTCCAATTAAAGTAGCTTGCTCTCGGAATCGCAATTCTTCTAATTTATTTTCCTCTGTGATCAACGAGTAGGAAATTTCGAGTGGCCCCACTGAGGATATATTTAGAGAAACCATAGAATTTAAAAAATATCTAATTGAAAACGAACAAAACAAATCTATCATTTCATTTCATTGAATTACAAACCAAAAAATGTGAACTCCAATCGCTTGGTACAAGAACGACAATTTTTTTTTTCGAAGGGAATAGATGCAATAGTGCGACTAGGAACTCCGTCCTTATTACATGCTCTTTCTTGCCTTGGAAGGAATGACAAACGAATTAAAAAACCCAAACAAGCATAATAATGAATGAGAGAATGTCGAGGGAAGGAAAGAGCAATAATTCTTGTGGCGAAAACACCAAATAAAAATAATTCGAGAAGCGTGTTAGCATATCGGCAGGTCGCTCGGCGGCGGGGGCAACGTGGACGACGGAGTTGGCCCATTTTCGACGACAAACGCCGTGGCCAGGCCCAACGGCAAGTGGACGTCTAGATGGCAATGCATGATCCATGCACCTGTAATAATATAATACATACCATGTTGGTCGTTATGATTATAATTTGCTAAAGAAAATCGCACGAAACCATGATTAAAGAGGGCGCGGGGCGTGAAATTCACCTGGATTGTTGGCTTGGAATCGGATGGCGGCCCACCCTCCGACGGGGACGCCTATGGTGTTCCGGATCTGTGGGTTCACGAGGTTGAACTTCTTCCGGTCGGTCTTTGGGTTGAAGTTGCCGAAGCCCTGAGCCAAGACGTGGAAGTTGTACCCGTGGAGGTGCATGGGGTGGTTCTCGACGGCGATGAACGAGGTGTCCTGCAGTATCATCTCGACCGTGGCGTTGTACTTCACCTTCTTGACGCTCGTCTTCTTGGGCGCGAAGATGAGGGCCTGGTTCATGCTGTTGTTCTGGTTCGTGTAGTCGAACGCCACCGGCGGCTTGTTGGGGAAATCGGTGGTGTAGATTCCTCGGACGTTGAAGAAGAAGGCTTGCAGGATGGAGAGCCTCGTGGGTAACTGGAAGGAGGCGTTGTTCATGCTGGCCGAGAGCCTCTGCCCATTGGGCCCGCCGCAGGAGTTGTTCCCGGGCGTGCCGCACGGCGCCAGCCCCAGCCCCACGGTCACATACATGTGCTCGTCGATGTGCCGTGGCACCGGGATCCAGTGTGGCCCGCCGACCAGGCTGGTCAGTTTGCTGTTGAACTTGTGGGCCGTGGGGGTGTCGTTGAAGGCTGGGAGGGCCGGCATCCTCGGGGCGGAAACTGCGGCGGAAGGGGCATTCTCGTAGATGAAGATGCCCCGGGTGGTCGTGTTGTCGAACGACACGTTGGGGGCGCTGGCGTATGGGCTGGCCGCCATGTAGTAGGCCCCTGGGGCCTGGTCGGTGGTGAGGAGGACGTCGGTGGTCTGGCCCGGGGCAACGAGGACGATGTCGGTCAAGTACGGGTTGGTGTACGAGGCGTCGACCGCAACGACGGTCATCTTGTGGCCGGCGACCTTGAAGAAGAGCTGGTTATTGAGCGCAGCGTTGATGATGCGCAGCAGATAGGTCTTCCTTGCTGCACCTTATACGTGTACGTGACCTTGGCTGAAAAATGCAACAAAGCATAGGTTAAAAGAAATATAACCTAAATTTGAGACATGCACACGTATCAATTTAATTTGCTTACGATTTTGAGAGCAATTATAGAGATTTCCGGGCCTCCCGTTGATGGTATAGGCGTCGGAGTTGTTTGGGGCGGCGCCAGTTGCCAGCGCTTGGTTTTCGACGTCAATGACGTTAGCATTCCACCACTCTCCTGCGGTTGAATCGGATGTTAGAATTTTTCCCTTTGAAGACAAAGGTTATTAGTTCTCGTGCGATTATTATGAAATAGGATGATGAGGTAGCAATAGCATTACCAAGTATAATGGGAATTTCTCTGTGGGGCTTGGGGAACGGGTACTTGTGACCCGCCCGGGGCCGGATGATGAGGGCTCCATGGACTGTCGCGCGGAGCCACTGAACATGGGCGTGCCACCAGAGAGTCCCCTCCTGTCCGGTGATGGTGAATTTATAGGTGTAGCTGCTTCCGGGTCGGATCGGGCATTGTGTAATGTATTCGGGTCCGTCTGCCCAACCACTCAGTAATTGAAATATTCCATGCCTGTAGATATATGAATTTTATTTATCATCGATTGATTCAAGAAGCCATTTGTTGGATGAAAGAAGTCATGTGAAGAAAATTTAGAACGGTGGACTTTAGCATAGGAAAACGTCAGAAGTGATTTTGACTAACAATGGAAAAGCTGGAAAAATTAAAATTGTTTGAAAATGCTGTCATGCATATCGCTGATCAAAGTCAAACGAATTGTAGTAATAAGAATGGGAATTAATCATTATTATTAATAATGTTCGATAACACAAGCTTCTTTGGAAGGCTTTTTTACCAGTGAATAGTTAGGTTGTAAGGTGACTTGTTGAAGACGTGGACGACAAGTGTGTCGCCCTCCTGGACGTGTATGGCGGGACCCGGAAGACTTCCGTTGACTGCCGTGATCACTCGCCGTTGGCACAACCGGTTCACCGTCAGATTTTGCACCTGAAAGTTTTGGCAAATGCTTCGTCAAACATTTTGTAACCTAACCAAAGAATCAAACACGTGGAACATGCATGATGAGGAGGGAGAGAAGGCTGACAAAACATAAAGGCGTGCGCATTACATGAAATGTGTGCTCCACGATCGCAGCCGAAGCCATGGAAGACAAAGCCGCGAGAGCCAAAGCCCAGAAAATCAGGGACTCGGAGCGGGCCATGTCGGAGAATGACAAAACGATTCGAAGGTGCAAGAAGGCGATTCCAGCAACAAGAAGAGGTCGTCCTTTCTAATGTTGCTGTTGTGAAGTGCTGTCGTTCTAGAGAGAGCTTGCACAGGATTGGAGCTCGTGTTGCCTGCTCTGCATGCCTCAACCCGAGATGCATGCAGCTATATATATACAGAACGGAGAGAGAGAACTTGTGAAACCCGTTCAAAGCCATTACGTAAGAGAGAAAACGATACTGATATACAATAATCGTCGTCCTTGACGATCGATCTTCTGGGGTTGGCGCTGGTAGGGTTAGCCGAAGATTCGTTATCGAACAGTTTGAAGTTGGCCATCCAGATGCCCCCAAAAAAAAAAAAAAAAAAAAAAAGGTTGGCCATCCAGAATACACAAAAAAAGAAAATAAAGCGACAAAAGTCTCAGCATCTCGGTTCTTCAAGCAAGCGAAGTCCTTTGAAAACGTCAATGCCGCATCCTCCCGGATGATAATGATTTGATCTCCAACACTAACGTCCGTGGAATTTTTGCCTTATTAATGCCGTGGCTTGCATTTTCATCGAACCCTTTTGGGATGGTATGCAATTACCATCGCGATTTCTAGATCTGATGAAGGAAGGTCGATGTCACTTTGAGAAATCCAGATGCTATTTTATGCGTAGTAGGCCCTTTTCGGCTTAAATTATCTAATGGTTTGTCCAGCCGAGGGACGTGGAGATTGACAAAAGACAACTTTGGAAGGAACTCAAAATGGGCTCCATGCCAATACCACGTGCCCATATAACGCTTGTTTTGTCAAAAGTCACTTTCTCGTTTATTGAAGTATAATTCCACACGACCATCGTCTAGAATTGCTACCCTTTCGGCCAAAGTTGAAGCTTTTGTGTATCCAACCTGATTATAATGAATCGATGACATAATTAAGCAAAGATAATTTCACTTATTTTCCAAGAAACAGCTGGGATCCAAGAAACATCTGAAATTAATTAGCCGAGTCAATTTCTTGCGAACTTCACTTCCTCTAGAGATGAGTGAAAATTCAAAGTCGGACTCTTTCGTTCCCTTTGGTCCTCCCCTCCATTTTTCTCACTTCCAAAATAAAAAATATATTGCATTACTATCAAATCTGACTTCCAACTATTTTTGCAATTTTTAAGTTGGAGATAATGATGCAGCCCTACCATGATAGAATCATTCCACATGTTGCATGCCAAGAGCCCTTGCAACAAAGTGGAGAAAAATAAGTCAAAAGTAACCCCAGTATTTTATTTAATATGTAGTTTGGTTTCTTGGGGCGCCCCCATATGGAGATTGCACGACTCTAGATGTAGTAGTTTTGCCTTAGTTCGTTAATGTTGTCCAAAGCGCCCAGTAATGTTGCACGGATCTCCTTTTCCGAATTAAGAATGCCTTTGCTCTTTCCTAGGTTTTGAAAAAAAAAAAAAAAAAAGAGAGGCGTTTTGGAGTTGAACCGTTCGTTATAGATTAGGTAGCGGTTGACTTAAAAAAAAAAAAAATTCCAGCCGATGGATGAGGGTTGGCCACTTGCCTTGATCGAGAGATCATTTGCATGGTAATGATACATGAAATTGATCCAAGTGTCAAGCTATTGAAATTATGTCTCTAGTTTGAGCCTATTAAATAAACCCAATCCGAATTAAATAACTCGGTATGTGAAAGTTGAAAACCAAATAATGCAGATATTGTTTCTGTATTGGATTTGCCCGGTTTGAATATTCCTGATTGGATTTTGGATGCACACAGCAACTTCCTTGACAAAGAGAGGAAATAAATAAATAATAAAAAAGAAGGGAAGTCCAACTTGGACTAGGATTGCCAAATTGACCTATCTCTTGCACGTACCGATTGAAGTATTTTGAAATGAACTTGAACTAATCATAACATGGATTTCCTATTTCATGTTGATTTCAGCCTTTTCTTGAGCATATGTTCCTTTTGTAGTTATTTATATATATTCTTACTTCTTTCCCATGCAACGTGGGCCCGACAATGGCTGCTTTAGGGCATTTTGCTGAATTAAAGACCATGTTTGTTGTGATCCATTAGATGTGTCTCAAGTTTGAACCTGGAAATAAAAATTTCCTTATTCAAATAAGTTGTTTTTTTTATATATTTTTTGAATAGATTTCCTAATTGAATGGTTTTTCTATTTGAAGAAGGTTTCCTACTTTTTGATTTGATCCTTGCTTATGTATAAGAAGTTGAGACCGAAAGAGTCTAAGCTTTTTAGAGCCACCTTTTGTAATCCTTGATTTCTACAGTGGATTTTGCTTCTCCTCTCCTTGTGATTTTTCCCACAAGGGTTTCCATGTAAAATCTAGTATTCTTTTGTTCTTTTCAATTTCAATTTTTTTTTATAATTTATGCATTTGCCATAACAATCTAGTATCAGAACCTTAGGGTTATGGTTTCAAGTTCAATAACGAGATTTGATATTGAGAAGTTTGATGGGAGCGGCAATTTCAACCTATGGCAAATTCATAATTGGTTGTTCTTACGTAGTAGGGTATGAAGAAAACTCCATTTGGAAAATAGAAGAAATCAGAAAGCACGTTAAATGAAACATGAGAAGAATTGGATGAAAGAACCCTGTCTACTATTCATTTGTGCCTCACAAATGAAAATCTGCAGGAGATAATAGATCAAAAAATAACTGCAGGTTTATAGAATATATTGAAGAGTATTGTTTTTTTTGACAAAATCCCTCACCAATTGATTGAGGATCAAGCAACAGCTCTTCACTCTTTGTATGGCTGAAGGTTCTTTTCATAAATTTCATATTTATGGATTCAATGCTGCTATCTCTGAACTAAGAAGTATTGATATTAAGGTTGAATTTGAGGATCGGGCTCTCTTATTGTTAGTGTCACTACCTTCCTCTTATAAAAATTTTAGAGAAACCATAATTGTTAGTAGAGAAACTATTGATGTTGAAGATATCAAGTCTAGTCTTCTAAATAAGCATAAACTAGATACAAAATTGACTTTTGAAGACAGTAATGATCATAGGGCTGGTTTAGTTGCTAGAGGAAGTTCTGTTAAAAGAAGTAATTGTGGCAAGTCCAAATCAAAATCAAAGCATAGGGTTTTGATTTGCAAGTATTGTAAGTTTAAGGGGTAAATCAAAATAAATTATCTGAAACTGAAGACAAAATAGTAAAGAGAAAATATGAATCGGCAAAACAATTAGCACTACTAGATCAGGCAGAATCAGCGAAATGAAAACCCTGCTCAAGCTAGTGTTGTGAAAAAAGAAAATGAAGATTGGTTATTGATTGCAGATGATTAAGACAAATTCAGTGATAGCTGGATTCTTAATTCAAGTTACTTGTACCACATGTGCCATAATCATGACTCGTTCTCCGCGTACAAAGAATTTAATGGTGGAGTTATTCTAATGGAAAACAATGCTAAATGCAAAACAATTGGGATTGAGATTGTCAACATTAAAATGTACGATGGCATCATCAAGATTTTGGATAATGTTAGACACGTTACTGATTTGACAAAAAATCTCATCTCTTTGGGTACACTTGATGCTAATGATTGTAAGTTTACAACTAAAGGTGGAGTTATGAAAATTATAAGAGGTTCATTTATATTGATGAAAGGGCTAAAAATTGGCACTTTGTATCAATTGTAAGGCACTATAGTAACCGGTTCAACTACAGTCTCATCCACTATGACTAAATTAAACAACACTAAATTATGGCATATGAGATTAGGCCATATGAGTATTGGAGGGATGTAGGAGCTGAGTAAGAGAGGCCTTCTGTATGGTTAGAAAATTGAAAAACTGGATTTCTATGAGCATTGTGCCTTTGGAAAATAGAAAATGATCGATTTCAAGACATGAATTCATACAACGAAAGGCATTTTGGATCATATTTACTTTGATCTTTGAGGACCTGCAAAAATTATTTTAAAAGGCCTTGGTTCAAGGTTCTTACTCACCTTTATTAATAATTTTTCAAGAAATGTTTTGATTTATTTTCCAAAACATAAAAGTGACGTTTTTATTATATTTAAACAATGGAAAACACTAATTGAGAAGCAAATAAAATGATTAAGCAGGTTGAGAACAGATAATGGGCCTCGTAGAGGTAAGTTTAATAATTTTTACAAAATTGAAGATATTATGAGGTATCATATTATAGTGAACACACCACGGCAGGATGGTATTGTAGAACGCGTGAACATAACCTTATTAGAAAAAATACCTATTGTCTAACGTTGGTTTAGGCAAGGAGTTTTGGGCTGAAGTAGTTAATATAGCTGCTTGGTTGATAAATCATTCTCCTCGCAAATCTATTGAGTACCAGACACCTGAGGAGGTATGGTCAAGTAAAACTGCCGATTATTCTTCTCTTTGAGTATTTGAATGTCCAGCATATGCATATGTTAATGAATGCAAATTAGAGTCTAGAGCAAAAGAATGCATCTTTCTTGGTTAAGCTTCTAGTGTAAAAGATTATAGACTTTGGTGTGTTAATTCATCTAAAATTATTATTAGAAAAGATGTTACTTTCGATGAGTCTAATATGCTTCATCCTAAGAAAGATCATCTATTTCTTGTGATGAAAATCCAAAAAGTGTTGTGGAGAAAGTAAAGCTTGAAGTAATTTCTTTGCAACCAATTTGATCGTCTACTGATAATATTGAGTTTAAAGAACCTAAAAATGAAGAATGTTCTATTCCCAAAGATATACCAAGAAGAACATGAAGCCTCCGTAGAAATATGAATTGTTAGATTTTATTGCTTATGCTTTTTCAGTTGCAAAGTCAGTAGAGTATAATAAGCCCAAAACATACAAAGAAACTATTTCAAAAGATTCAGCAAAGTGGTTAGTTGTTATGAATGAAGAGATGGGATCTCTTAAAAAAATCAAATTTGAGAGCTTGTCAAACCACCAATAGGAAAGAAAATTGGGGGCTATAAATGGGTTTTAAAAAGAAAGGAGTGTATTCTTGAAATTGAAGACATCGGGTTCAAAGCTCGTTTAGTTGCTAAAGGCTACAGTCAAATTGAGTGAGTTGATTTTAATGATGTATTTTCATCTATCATAAAACACAGCTCTATTCAGATTTTTCTTACATTAGTTGTAATGTATAATTTAGAGTTGGAGCAACTCGGTGTGAAAACAATTTTCTTGCATGGTGAACTTGAAAATAAAATCAATATGGGTCAAACTAGAAGATTTTCAATTTGAAGGTAAGAAAAATCATGTTTGTCTATTAAAAAAGTCTATATATGGCCTGAAGCATTTGCCTTGACAATTGTGTAAAAGGTTTGATTCATCTATGGTACAAATTGGCTGTTGTAGGAGCAAATATGACAGCCATGTATATTTGCGGAAACTTCCAATTGGCTCTTTTATTTATTTGTTAGTATATGTTGGTGATATGTTGATTACAACAAAAGATACATTTGATATACAGAATTTGAAGGCATAGCTAAATGCTGAATTTAAGATGGAGGATTTTGGTGTAGCAAAGAAAATCCTAGGCATGGAAATTCAATGAGATCATAAAAGGGAAAAATTGTATCTCTTCCAAAAAGGCTACATTGAGAAGGTGTCAGATCATTTTGGCATGAAAAATACCAAACAGGTAAGTACTTGTTGCGACCAAATTTTCGGATGCACCACCTAAAATTAGGCTAATAGATTACTAAGTCTTTAAACTTAGCTCGGGCTCTCCCAAGCCCATACCAATTCGCGACTTAGGTTTAAGTTCTTAACATGCAATTGATTTTTAATTAGGAGTCACTACTAATCTATTTTTTGGTGGGTCGATAGAAACCCAAGTAAAGTAACAGGAGATTTACTTTACTCCTACGAACTAGAGATTGTGAGTTCGGGGACTTGGTTACGTTAGATTTCTCTAACGCCCTTTCGGTACCTTTCCCTTTTTATTTCAAAAAATATTTTGCAGGTAGCTTGAATTGATTTTAATTTACCTCCCTAACAATGTGAGGTGACCATGCGGGTGCGCAAACCACTAATTAAACACCCAATGAAGCAATGGATAAATTGCATGACTTACCTCATAGCAACAAAAGCATCTGCAATGTTAGCTCGGAATTCACATCGACAATCCTAAATATGATTTCTAATTAACATGCAATCACTCAATTTTGGTTTTCACTTTATTTAATGAGAATCATGCAATGCATGCTACTAATTTAACATGAAATGATATGACGTGGCAATATGACCTAAACTATATAACATGAATAAGCATGCAATCTATCCTAAAGCATGAAATGAATTTATTCTAATTTTTTTTTGTATTTTCATGAAATTCGAAATTAAAGAAATGCAATAATTAAATATGCAATCTAAATTAATCAAATGACCTAATTCTAATGACGAGCAATTTCTAACTAAATGAACCTAGCAACAATCACTAGATGACGAAAATTTCATAAACCTAATCCTATGTCTGATTTATTAAACCTACATGCTTTGATGCAAGATTTTGATTTTTTTTTTAAAAAAGATAAGTAATTATTGAATAAATATTAAATCTAAGCAATCGACAAAATAAAGGATTAAAATAATCAAAAAAATAACATGTTGTCTCATAGGTCAAATTAACGATTATCTAACCTTAATTATCACGACAAAGAGATCAAAATAATTAAAAATCTGATCCGAAATCTTACAGATCAAATTAATAATTATAATGATTTAATAATTAAAATTCTACCAAAAGCCCAAAAATTAATATAATCAAAAAAATAATCTGATGTCTCTCGGATTAAATTAATAATTACATTAATTCCAGACAAGATCCTAGCGGATAATGCCTACAAAATGCACAAATATTAACATTGACAAACCATATTCTAACTTAAACAATAATAACAAAATTTAAAATGAATAAAAAAAAAAAAATAATAAACCACCTAGGGAAATTAAAAAAAAAAAAGGAGCAGCGGCAGTGGGCGGCGCTGGGCAGAGAATGGCCGACGTCGGAGCTCCGGCGAGGGCTGGGCGGCGAAGGCGCCTAGTGTTGGGCTAAGGCGAGCGGCGCAGAGGCGTTGGGCTCCGGCGAAGGGGGAAACCTGCGTTACAGCGGGTTCGAGTTCTGACTCACGTGCGGAGGCGAACGATAGCCGGATCAGTGAGTTGCAGGGAGCGTCGGTGAGCGAGATCGATGCGGCGAGCTTTGCGGTCTGCTGCAAGGGCTTCGGTTCAAAAGGGCAGCAGTCTACTCAAGTTCAGATCTGGTGGAGGAGCAGCAACGTCGTGTGCAAGGGCGTCAGGCTATTAAGACTGGTCCAGGCTCTAGACAGCAAGGCGTCGAGTTGAGCAGGGACGTCGGTCGCTAGTCTTAGGGGCAACGGCGTCAGGCGTCGGATCGTCGGAGCAGAGGCGGAGACAGCAGTAGCAGAGTCGTGGGTCAAAGCCGGAAGCCCAGCGACCAGCAGCTACGATCGGACAGCCTGAGGACGGAATCACGGCAGGAATGGTGGCTTCTGGCTTCTAATTGCAAGCGAGGGAGCTCGCGGGTGCTGCAAGTCGCGAGGGAACGAGCGGTGGCTGCGGCAGTTCGGCACAGGATCAAGTGCTGCGGCGCAGGGGTGATGAGCAGCAGCGGCGAAAGGGGCGCTTGGGCCGTCGAAGCAAGGGATGAAGTGATGTGTGGCGGGGCTGCGCGCCACGGAGAGACCGGCGAACGGCAAACGGAAGTGCGGTGCTCGGAGGCAGCGAACGAAGTGGCAGTGGCAGAGGCGCAGTGGTGCGATCGCGGGCCTGCAGCAGCGGAGGGACCAGCGAGGAAGAAGATGAACAGCGTTTTTCCTTTCCTTCTTTTTTTTTTCTCTCACCTTTCTCTCTCACGTCTCCTCCTTCTATCCCTCTCTGCACTCCCTTTTCTCCATTTTTTTTTACTTTTCTCCAGGCTTTTTCCTTTCTTTGTGTTCTCTTTCTTCAGACGAAGAGAAGTTCCCCCCTCATTCAAGGCTTCGCACTCTCTATTTATAGAGGGAAAATTCAACAAACAAATGAAGATTTCCCAATATTTACTCAACTTCTCAACAAAAAAGTGGCTCCAAAATCACACGACTATTGAATTTTTTGAATTCAAAATTCTTCAAAATTTCCCTCTATAATAAAAAATTATCTTCTATTTTTAAAGATGAGTTTAAATTAGGTGTCAACGGTACTCCTCTTGCTGCTCATTTTAGATTCAGATAATTTATGCCTACAAATAAAAGAGGACATAAAATATATGTAACATATTCTATAATCTAGTGTAGTTGGTTAGGCCATGATTTGTACTCGACCCGATATTTCACAAGCTATTAGCATGGTAAGTAGATATTTATCATGCCCACGAAAAGTTCATTAGAAAGCTGTGAAGTGGATTTTGAGATATTTGAAAGATACTTCTGATTATGGTTTAGAGTTTGGGAAAACTGATAACATTCTAACAAGATATGTTGGTTCTGATTATGCTAGTGACCTTAATAAGATGAGGCCTTTGATTGGGTACATCTTTACTATTAGAGGTTGTGCAATCAGTTGGAAATCTACTTTACAACATACAGTAGCTTTATCTACTATAGAAAGGGTATATGGCTATTGCAAAAGCAATGAAAGAGGCCATATGGTTAAGAGGCTTATTTAGCAAGCTTAGTGTGAATCATGGAGTGACTATTGTCCATTGCGATAGTCATAATTCTATACATCTTACTAACAATCAAATGTATCATGAGAGGACAAAACACATTAATGTGTAATATCATTTTATTTGAGACATTCTTGCCGATGGTTATATGGAAGTCTTAACGATTGGTATAGAAAAAAATCCAGTTGATATGTTAACGAAGCCTTGGCCTATCACCAAATTCAAGCATTGTTTGGATTTGGTTAATATATGTTGTAACTGAGTTTTACTCTATTAAGAGGAGAAGATTGTTTGTTGCTTATGCAGAATTCAAGCCAAGCGATTGTAACTTGACGAAAATATCGAGCCAAGGTGGAAATTGTTATATATGTCTTAAGTTTGAGCCCAAAAATGAAAGTTTTTTAATTTAAGTAGATTTCCTATTTTTAATAGGTTTCCTAATTGAATGGTTTTCCCAATTAGAGAAGATTTCCTAAAAAAAGGTTTCCTACTTTGCATTTGATTCTTCCCTATATATAAGAGGTTGATACAGAAAGAGTCTAAACTTTTTAGAGCCACCTTTTATAATCCTTGATTTCTATAGTGGATGTTACTTTTTCTCTCCCTGTGATTTTTCCCGCAAGGGTTTCCGCATGAAATTTAGTGTTCTTTTATTCTTCTCAATTTCGGTTTGGTTATAGTTTCCGCATCTACCATAACATGATCTTTAGATACTAAAATTGGCATTCTTTCAAGACAATGGCGTTTTCTCAAATTATCTAGTAAGAATTCTTTTACCTTGTGCCATTGTGGTAAGCCACAAAAGTGCATCCCATAATTTCCATAACTAGAACTAAAAACACATATAGAATCAAGTAAAAAGATTTGTACACATGATTTGGATTATTCTTAATGTGGAATAATGACAATCCAAAGCTCAAGCACTTCTTCTCCAATGCCCTATGTATCATTGGCTCAATGAGACTACTCCTCACCTTTAGTGTTTAGTAAATGTTTTTTATGTGAGGATAATTGTGTGTTAAGGTTAGATGAGAGACTTGAGCAAGTTTTCAGTCAAACCATTTCATTATGGGCTAGGCTTAACTCAACTCATACCAACCAGCCCTATATTAGACTAATTAAAAAACATTTTATCTCATCTTATCAAACCAATATCGTAAAATAGTAAATTACAATATTAATTAATGTAACCTCCATCAGAAAAACTCTTACAATTGTTGCTTCTTTGCCGAAAGGCCCCAAATATGTGCGCACTTGCACATTAACACTGAAATCTAACAGAAATGAATAGACAGATTGGCCGACCTCCTCAAGGTGTTTGGATAAGAAAGATCTTCACCAAACTAAAAATTTTACGACAACATAAGAGGATACCTGAAACTAGGCATCAACAGCAACACAAAACAAACAGCAAAATACAGTACTAAGAGGCATGCCTAAGGTATGACTCTCGTTCCATAAGATAGTTAACAGTGCTAGCTCGGACAAAGCTTTGACTGGAAGATATCGGGCGGCGACTCCATTGGCACAGGGACAAATCTGTCCAAGAGAACGCCATCAAGGTCTGCTGGGACTCCAAAGGGTGCCACTGTATGCATCTGTCGTTGCTTGCTCCGAGAGCGAATCCGCAATGCCCGTCGGCTTCCCTGTATACATGCTTTAATGTCGGTTGAATCCAGTTGGTTGAGGTGTGTCCTTGACAATCCCCGACACCATAATTCCTCCACCGCCTGTTGTTTATCTTACAGCATAAATACACCACCATCAGTATTTAGCTTGTGCCCAGCGACTTAGAGGTCTTTCCAGTCCAACTCGTGTTCAAGACCCGGTGCTTAATGATTTTTGGTCTGTTCAGCAGCTTTTTCAAGACACGGTTGTTGGAAACATGTAAGTTGCGGCCTCAGTTTGGAAACTCTCTAATTTCTTTTTCAATTAAGCAGTCTAGATTTTCCAGTGTTTTCCCTAATCTTGGTCCCAACTGGAAGAAAAGCTGATGGTGAGGGCCACCACTCGGGACAATCGAGACATTTCCAAAACGAAGCTGTCTCTCGACAATTCCTAAGAAGGCGCACAACAGTCTCATTGGACAATTCCATGTCCACTGCCAGTTTTTGTCATGACTAACTTGGCCTTCCGCACCTTTGCCAATATGACAACCTTTCTTAAGACCGAACTCACCGTAGCACTGGAATGTAGGACCTGGCTCGGACCGAAAAAGACCGGGCCATTCCAGGCGCGACCCGGAAATGGGAACTTTTCTTCCTTTTTTTTTTTTCATGCATTCTTATCTAACGAAACATATATATATTAAAAAAAAAAAAACCCACCATGTAAACCTGACACAAAAAGTGTGTCAAAAACCTTGATAAAATTCGACCAAAATCCTGTTGTGATTGAATTAAAAAAGAAACCCCGTAATACAATAATCTAATCGCCCATCATGTAAAATAATCCTTAAAAGAAATACACATTTCATAAGTCACCGCAACAAGAACTCCACAACCGACCTCAAACATCATTGAAGAACAAACCTCACGAGTCTCCAACATCCAGAAACCCAGGTTGACCTAGTACATCAAGAAAATGTAATTTTCAGTTCGAAATTTCCTTCTAATCTATCTTTAACTCGTGGAATTTAGCTTACGCGTTGAGGCAGACGGAAACAAAACTTGGTCACTCTTCTCTTCTAGAATGGGAAGGCGACCTAATCTCGCCTTCCATGGTCCACTTCGATCCCATCGTCCATTACCGATTACCTTCGACTTGGTTTTACCACCCATAAGGAAAATTAGCTCATGTCATTATCCCTAAATCATCAGGGCTTTTGTCACGTGTTATCATGAAGTCCAATTAAAGTGGCTTGCTCTCGGAATCGCAATTCTTCTAATTTATTTTCCTCCGTGATCAACAAGTAGGAAATTTCGAGTGGCCCCGCCGTGGATATATTTAGAAAAATTATAGCATTTAAAAAATATCGAATTGAAAACGAACAAAACAAATCTAACATTTCATTTCATTGAATTACAAACCGAAAAATGTGAACTCCAATCGCTTGGTACAAGAACGACATTTTTTTTTTTAAGGGAATGAAAGCAATAGTGCGACTAGGAACTCCGTCCTTATTACATGCTCTTTCTTGCCTTGCAAGGAATGACAAACGAATTTAAAAACCCAAACAAACATAATAATGAATGAGAGAATATCGAGGGAAGGAAAGAACAATAATTCTTGCGGCGAAAATACCAAATAAAAATAAATCGAGAAGCGTGTTAGCATGTCGGCAGGTCGCTCGGCGGCGGGGGCAACGTGGACGACGGAGTTGGCCCATTTTCGACGACAAACGCCGTGGCCAGGCCCAACGGCAAGTGGACGTCTAGATGGCAATGCATGATCCATGCACCTGTAATAATATAATACATATCATGTTGGTTGTTATGATTATAATAGAAGATCGCACAAAACCATGATTAAAGAGGGCGCGGGACGTGAAATTCACCTGGATTGTTGGCTTGGAATCGGATGACGGCCCACCCTCCGACGGGGACGCCTATGGTGTTCCGGATCTGTGGGTTCACGAGGTTGAACTTCTTCCGGTCGGTCTTTGGGTTAAAGTTGCCGAAGCCCTGAGCCAAGACGTGGAAGTTGTACCCGTGGAGGTGCATGGGGTGGTTCTCGACGGCGATGAACGAGGTGTCCTGCAGTATCATCTCGACCGTGGCGTTGTACTTCACCTTCTTGACGCTCGTCTTCTTGGGCGCGAAGATGAGGGCCTGATTCATGCTGTTGTTCTGGTTCGTGTAGTCGAACGCCACCGGCGGCTTGTTGGGGAAATCGGTGGTGTAGATTCCTCGGACGTTGAAGAAGAAGGCTTGCAGGATGGAGAGCCTCGTGGGTAACTGGAAGGAGGCGTTGTTCATGCTGGCCGAGAGCCTCTGCCCGTTGGGCCCGCCACAGGAGTTGTTCCCGGGCGCCCCACAGGGCGCCAGCCCCAGCCCCACGGTCACGTACATGTGCTCGTCAATGTGCCGTGGCACCGGGAACCAGTGCGGCCCGCCGACCAGCCCGGTCAGGTTGCTGTTGAACTTGTGGGCCGTGGGGGTGTCGTTGAAGGCTGGGAGGGCCGGCATCCTCGGGGTGGAAACAGCGGCGGAAGGGGCATTCTCGTAGATGAAGATGCCCCGGGTGGTCGTGTTGTCAAACGATACGTTGGGGGCGCTGGCGTATGGGCTGGCCGCCATGTAGTAGGCCCCTGGGGCCTGGTCGGTGGTGAGGAGGACGTCGGTGGTCTGGCCCGGGGCAACGAGGACGACATCCGTCACGTACGGGTTGGTGTACGAGGCATCGACCGCAACGACGGTCATCTTGTGGTTGGCGACCTTGAAGAAGAGCTGGTTATTGAGCGCAGCGTTGATGATACGCAGCAGATAGGTCTTCCCTTGCTGCACCTTATACGTGTACGTGAACTTGGCTGAAAAATGCAACAAAGCATAGTTTAAAAGAAATATAACCTAAATTTGGGAAATGTGCACGTATCAATTTAATTTGCATACGATTTTGAGAGCAATTATAGAGATTTCCGGGCCTCCCATTGATGGTATAGGCGTCAGAGTTGTTCGGGGCGGCGCCGGTTGCCAGCGCTTGGTTTTCGACGTCAATGACGTTAGCATTCCACCACTCTCCTGTGGTTGAATCGGATGTTAGAATTTTTCCCTTTGAAGACAAAGGTTATTAGTTCTCGTGTGATTATTATGAAATATAGGAGGTAGCAATAGCATTACCAAGTATAATGGGAATTTCTCTGTGGGGCTTGGGGAACGGGTACTTGTGACCCGCCCGGGGCCGGATGATGAGGGCTCCGTGGACTGTCGCGCGGAGCCATTGGACATGGGCGTGCCACCAGAGAGTCCCCTCCTGTCCGGTGATGGTGAATTTGTAGGTGTAGCTGCTTCCGGGTCGGATCGGGCACTGCGTGATGTATTCGGGTCCGTCTGCCCAACCACTCAGTAGCTGAAATATTCCATGCCTGCAGATATATCAATTTATTTATCATTGATTGATTCAAGATGCCATTTTTTCGACGAAAGGAGTCATTTGGAGAAAATTTAAAACGGTGGACTTTAACATAGGAAAACGTCAGAAGTAATTTTGACTAACAATGGAAAAGCTGGAAAAATTAAGATTGTTTGAAAATGCTGTCATGCATATCGCTAATCAAAGTCAAACGAATTGTAGTAATAAGAATGGGAATTAATCATTATTATTATTGTTAAGGTTCGATCACATAAGCTTCTTTGGAAGGCTTTTTTACCAGTGAATAGTGAGGTTGTAAGGTGACTTGTTGAAGACGTGGACGACAAGTGTGTCGCCCTCCTGGACGTGTATGGCCGGACCCGGAAGGCTTCCGTTGACTGCCGTGATCACTCGCCGTTGGCACAACCGGTTCACCGTCAGATTTTGCACCTGAAAGTTTGGCAAATGCTTCGTCAAACATTTTGTAACCTAACCAAAGAATCAAACACATGGAACATGCATGATGAGGAGGGAGAGAAGGTTGACAAAACATAAAGGCGTGCGCATTACATGAAATGTGTGCTCCACGATCGCAGCCGAAGCCATGGAAGACAAAGCCGCGAGAGCCAAAGCCCAGAAAATCAGGGACTCGGGGCGCGCCATGTCGGAGAATGACAAAACGATTCGAAGGTGCAAGAAGGCGATTCCAGCAACAAGAAAAGGTCGTCCTTTCTGATGTTGCTGTTGTGAAGTGCTGTCGATCTAGAGAGAGCTTGCACAGGATTGGAGCTCGTGTTGCCTGCTCTGCATGCCTCAACCCGAGATGCATGCAGCTATATATATACAGAACGGAGAGAGAGAACTTGTGAAACCCTTTCAAAGCCATTACGTAAGAGAGAAAACGATACTGATATACAATAATCGTCGTCCTTGACGATCGATCCTCTGGGGTTGGCGTTGGTAGGGTTAGCCGAAGATTCGTTATCGAACAGTTTGAAGTTGGCCATCCAGATGCCCCCCCAAAAAAAAAAAAAAAAAAGAAAAAAAGTTGGCCATCCAGAATACACGAAAAAAGAAAATAAAGCGACAAGGTCTCAGCATCTCGGTTCTTCAAGCAAGCGAAGTCCTTTGAAAACGTCAATGCCGCATCCTCCCGGATGATAATGATTTGATCTCCAACACTAACGTCCGTGGAATTTTTGCCTTATTAATCCCGTGGGTTGCATTTTCATCGAACCCTTTTGGGATGGTATGCAATTACCATCGCGATTTCTAGATCTGATGAAGGACGGTCAATGTCACTTTGAGAAATCCAGACGCTATTTTATGCGTAGTAGGCCCTTTTTGGCTTAAATTATCTAATGGTTTGTCCAGCCGAGGGACGTGGAGATTGACAAAAGACAACTTTGGAAGGAACTCAAAATGGGCTCCATGCCAATACCACGTGCCCATTTAACGCTTGTTTTGTCAAAAGTCACTTTCTCGTTTATTTAAGCATAATTCCACACGACCATCGTCTGGAATTGCTACCCTTTCGGTCAAGGTCGAAGCAACCGGATTATAATGAATCGATCACATAATTAAGCAAAGATAATTTCACTTGTTTTCCAAGAAACAGCTGGGATCCAAGAAACATCTGAAATTAATTAGCCGAATCAATTTCTTGCGAACTTCACTTCCTCTAGGGATGAGTGAAAATTCAAAGTCGGACTCTTTCGTTCCCTTTGGTCCTCCCCTCCATTTTTTTTCTCACTTCCAAAATAAAAAATATATTGCATTACTATCTAATCTGACTTCCAACTATTTTTGCAATTTTTAAGTTGGAGAAAATGATGCAGCCCTACCATGATAGAATCATTCCACATGTTGCATGCCAAGAGCCCTTGCAACAAAGTGGAGAAAAATAAGTCAAAAGTAACCCCCCCCCCCCAAAAGGATTTTATTTAATATTTACTTTGGTTTCTTGGGGCGCCCCCATATGGAGATTGCACGACTCTGGATGTAATAGTTTTGCCTTAGTTCGTTAATGTTGTCCAAAGCGCCCAGTAATGTTGCACGGATCTCCTTTTCGGAATTAAGAATGGCTTTGCTCTTTCCTAGGTTTTGGGAAAAAAGGGAGAGGCGTTTTGGAGTTGAACCGTTCATTATGGATTAGGTAGCGGTTGACTTTAAAAAAAAAATTCCAGCCAATTGATGAGGGTTGGCCACTTGCCTTGATCGAGAGATCATTTGCATGGTAATGATACATGAAATTGATCCAAGAGTTAAGCTATTGAAATTATATCTCAAGTTTGAGCCTATTAAATAAGCCCGATCCGAATTAAATAACTCGGTATGTGAAAGTTGAAAACCAAATAATGCAGATATTGTTTCTGTATTGGATTTGCCGGGTTTGAATATTCCTGCTTGGATTTTGGATGCACACGGCAACTTCCTTGACAAAGAGAGGAAATAAATAAAAAAATAAGGGAAGTCCAACTTGGACTAGGATTTCCAAATTGACCTATCTCTTGCACATACCGATTGAAGTATTTTGAAATGAACTTGAACTGATCATAACATGGATTTCCTATTTCATGTTGATTTCAGCTTTTTCTTGAGCATATGTTCCTTTTGTAGTTATTTATATATATTCTTACTTGTTTCCCATGCAACGTGGGCCCGACAATGGCTGCTTTAGGGCGTTTTGCTGAATTAAAGACCATGTTTGTTGTGATCCGTTAGATATGTCTCAAGTTTGAACCCAAAAATGAAAATTTCCTTATTCAAATAAGTTTTTTATTTTGAATAGATTTCCTAATTGAATGGTTTTTCTATTTGAAGAAGGTTTCCTACTTTTTGATTTGATTCTTGCTTATATATAAGAAGTTGAGACCGAAAGAGTCCAAGCTTTTTAGAGCCACCTTTTGTAATCCTTGATTTCTATAGTGGATTTTGTTTCTCCTCTCCTTGTGATTTTCCCCGCGAGGGTTTCCATGTAAAATCTAGTATTCTTTTATTCTTTTCAATGTCAATTTTTTTATAATTTACGCATATGCCATAACAATCTAGTATCAGAACCTTAGGGTTATGGTTTCAAGTTCAACAATGAGATTTGATATTGAGATGTTTGATGGGAGCGGCAATTTCAACCTATGGCAAATTCGTATGTTGGCTGTTCTGACGCAGCAAGGTATGAAGAAAACTCTATTTGGAAAATGGAAGAAATTAGAAAGCACGTTAGATGAAACATGAGAAGAATTGGATGAAAGAATCCTGTCTACTATTCAGTTCTGCCTCACAAATGCAAATATGCAGGAGTTAATAGATCAAAAAATAGCTGCAGGTTTATGGAATAAATTGAAGAGTATTATTTTTTTTGACAAAATCCCTCACCAATCAATTGAGGATCAAGCAACAGCTCTTCACTCTTTGTATGGCTGAAGGTTCTTTTCATAAATTTCATATTTATGGATTCAATGCTACTATCTCTAAACTAAGAAGTATTGATGTTAAGGTTGAATTTGAGGATCGGGCTCTCTTATTGTTAGTGTCACCACCTTCCTCTTATAAAAGTTTTAGAGAAACTATGATTGTAAGTAGAGAAACTATTGATGTTGAAGATGTCAAGTCTAGTCTTCTAAATAAACATAAACTAGATACAAAATTGACTTTTGAAGATAGTAATGATCATAGGGCTGGTTTAGTTGCTAGAGGAAGTTCTGTTGAAAGAAGTAATGGTGGCAAGTCCAAATCAAAATCAAAGCATAGGGTTTTGATTTGCAAGTATTGTAAGTTTAAGGGGTATATCAAGATAATTGTCTGAAACTGAAGGCAAAATAGTAAAGAGAAAATATGAATCGGCAAAATCAAGGGAACGCAAATTAGCAGAACAATTAGAACTACCAAATCAGACTAAATCGGCGAAATGAAAACCCTGCTTAAGCTGGTGTTGTGAAAAAAGAAAACGAAGATTGGATTGCAAATGATAAAAACAAATTCAGTGATAGCTGGATTCTTAATTCAGGTTGCTTGTACCACATATGCCATAATCATGACTCGTTCTCCACGTACAAAGAATTTAATGGTGGAGTTATTCTAATGGAAAACGACGCTAAATGCAAAACAATTGGGACTGAGATTGTCAACATTAAAATGTACGACGGCATCATCAAGATTTTGGATAATATTACACGTTCCTGATTTGACAAAAAAATATCATCTCTTTGCATACACTTGATGCTAATGATTGTAAGTTTACAACTAAAGGTGGAGTTATGAAAATTATAAGAGGTTCATTTATATTGATGAATGGGCTAAAAATTGGCACTTTGTATCAGTTGTAAGGCACTACAATAACCGATTCAACTACAATCTCATCCCCTATGACTAAATTAAACAACACTAAATTATGGCATATTAGATTAGGCCATATGAGTATTGGAGGGACGTAGGAGCTGAGTAAGAGAGGCCTTATGTGTGGTTAGAAAATTGAAAAATTGGATTTCTGTGAGCATTGTACCTTTGGGAAATAGAAAAGGATCGATTTCAATACAGGAATTCATACAACGAAAGGCATTTTGGATCATATTTACTTTGATCTTTGAGGACCTACAAAAATTCTTTTGAAAGGCCTTGGTTCGAGGTTTTTACTCACCTTCATTAATAATTTTTCAAGAAATGTTTCGGTTTATTTTCCAAAATAGAAAAGTGATGTTTTTACTATATTTAAACAATGGAAAACACTAATTGAGAAGCAAATAAAATGATTAAGCAGGTTGAGAACAAATAATGGGCTAGAATTTCGCAGAGGTAAGTTTAATAATTTTTACAAAATTGAAGATATTATGAGGTACCATACTACTATGAACACACCATAGCGGGATGGTATTGCAGAACGCGTGAACAGAACCTTATTAGAAAAAATACCTATTGTCTAATGTTGGTTTAGGCAAGGAGTTTTGGGCTGAAACAGTTAATATAGCTGCTTGGTTGATAAATCGTTCTCCTCGCACATCTATTGAGTACAAGACACTTGAGGAGGTTTGGTCGGGTAAAACTGCCGATTATTCTTCTCTTTGAGTATTTGGATGTCCAGCATATGCATATGTTAATGAATGCAAATTAGAGCTTAGAGCAAAAGAATGCATCTTTCTTGGTTAAGCTTCTAGTGTAAAAGATTATAGACTTTGGTGTGTTAATTCATCCAAAATTATTATTAGCAAAGATGTTACTTTCGATGAATCTAATATGCTTCATCCTAAGAAAAAATCATCTATTTCTTGTGATGAAAATCTAGAAAGTGTTGCGGAGAAAGTAGAGCTTGAAGTAATTTCTTCGCAACCAATTCAATCGTCTATTGATAATATTGAGTTTAATGAACCTGAAGATGAAGAATTTTCTATTCCCAAAGATATACCAAGAAGAACATGAAGCCTCCGCAAAAAATATGAATTCTTAGATTTTATTGCTTATGCTTTTTCAGTTGCAAAGTTAGTAGAGTATAATGAGCCCAAAACCTACAAAGAAGCTATTTCAAAAGATTCAGCAAAGTGGTTAGTTGTTATGAATGAAGAGATGGAATCTCTTGAAAAGAATCAAATTTGGGAGCTTGTCAAACCACCAATAGGAAAGAAAATTGGGGGCTATAAATGGGTTTTCAAAAGCAAGGAAGGTATTCTTGGAATTGAAGATATCGGGTTCAAAGTTCGTTTAATTGCTAAAGGCTATAGTCAGATTGAGTGAGTTGATTTTAATGATGTATTTTCACATGTTGTTAAAAACAGCTCTATTTAGATTTTTCTTACATTAGTTGTAAAGTATAATTTAGAGTTGGAGCAACTCAATATGAAAACAATTTTCTTGCATGGTGAACTTGAAAATAAAATCAATATGGGTCAAACCAAAAGATTTTCAATTTGAAGGTAAGAAAAATCATGTTTGTCTATTAAAAAGGTCTATATATGGCATGAAGCATTTGCCTTGACAATTGTATAAAAGGTTTGATTCGTCTATGGTACAAATTGGATGTTGTAAGAGCGAATATGATAGCCATGTATATTTGCACAAACTTCCAATTGGCTCTTTTATTTATCTGTTATTATATGTTGGTGATATGTTGATTACGACAAAAGATCCATCTAATATACAGAATTTGAACACATAGTTAAGTGTTGAATTTAAGGTGAAGGATTTTGGTGCAGCAAAGAAAATTCTGGGCATGGAAATTCAACGAGATCATAAAAAGGAAAAATTATATCTCTTCCAAAAAAGCTACATTGAGAAGGTGTCGGATTATTTTGGCATGAAAAATACCAAACGGGTAAGCACTCCTCTTGCTACTCATTTTAGATTCAAATAATTTATGCTTACAAATAGAAGAGGACATAAAATATATGTAACATATTCCATAATCTAGTTTAGTTGGTGAGGCCATGATTTGTACTTGACCCGATATTTCACATGCTATTAGCATGGTAGGTAGATATTTATTATGCCTACGAAAAGTTCATTAGCAAGCTGTGAAGTAGATTTTGAGATATTTGAAAGATACTTCTGATTATAGTTTAGAGTTTGGGAAAACCGATGACATTCTAACAAGATATGTTGGTTTCAATTATGCTAGTGACCTTAATAAGATGAGGCCTTTGATTGGGTACATCTTTACTATTAGAAGTTGTGCAATCAATTGGAAAGCTACTTTACAACATACAATAGCTTTATCTACTATAGAAGAGTATATGGCTATTGCAAAAGCAATGAAAGAGGCCATACAGTTAAGAGGCTTATTTAGCAAGCTTAGTGTGAATCATGGAGTCTGTTGTCCATTGCGACAATCATAGTTCTATACATCTTACTAACAATCAAATGTATCATGAGAGGACAAAACACATTAATGTGCAATATCATTTTATTTGAGACATTCTTGCCGATGGTTATATTGAAGTGTTAAAGATTGGTATAGAAAAAAATCCAGTTGATATGTTAATGAAGCCTTGGCCAATCACCAAAAGCATTGTTTGGATTTGGTTAATATATGTTGTAACTAACTTTTACTCTATTAGGAGGAGAAGATTGTTTATTGCTTATGCAGAATTCAAGCCAAGCGATTGTAACTTGACTCAAACATCGAGCCAAGGTGGAAATTGTTATATATGTCTTAAGTTTGAGCCCAAAAAGCAAAGTTTCTTAATTTAAGTAGATTTCCTATTTTTAATAGGTTTCTTAATTGAATGGTTTTCCCAATTAGAGAAGATTTCCTAAAAAGAGGTTTCCTACTTTGAATTTGACTCTTGCCTTTATATAAGAGGTTGAGACGAAAAGAGTCTAAACTTTTCAAAACCACCTTTTATAATCCTTGATTTCTATAGTGGATGTTGCTTTTCCTCTCCCTGTGATTTTTCCCGCAAGGGTTTCCACATAAAATATAGTGTTCTTTTATCCTTCTCAATTTCAGTTTCGTTATAGTTTCCGCATCTACCGTAACATGATCTTTAGATACTAAAAAAAATGGCATTATTTCAAGACAATGGCGTTTTCGCAAATTATCTAGTAAGAATTCTTTTAACTTGTGTCATTGTGGTAAGCCACAAAAGCGCATCCCATAATTTCCATAACTAGAACGAAGAACACATATAGAATCAAGTAAAGAGGTTTGTGCACATGATTTGGAATCCATTATTCTTAATGTGGAATAATGACAATCCAAAGCTCAAGCACTTCTCCTCCAATGCCCTCTGTATTATTGGCTCAATGCGGCTACTCCTCACCTTTAGTATACAGTAAATGCTTTTTATGTGAGGATAATTGTGTGTTAGGGTTAGATGAGAGACTTGAGTATTATTTATAGAGTTTTCAGCCAAATTCTCTCATCATGGACTAGGCTCAACTCAATATCGTATCAATATCGTAAAATGGTAATTACAATATTAATTAATGTAACCTATATCAAAAAACTCTTAAAATTGTTGCTTATTTGCCGAAAGGCCCCAAATATGTGCGCACTTGCACATTAACGCTGAAATCTAACAAAAATAAATAGACAGATTGGCCGACCTCCTCAAGGTGTTTGGATAAGAAAGATCTTCACCAAACTAGAAAGTTTACACACCATAAGAGGATATCTGAAACTAGGTATTGACAGCAACACAAAACAAACAGCAAAATACAGTACTAGAGGCATGCCTAAGGTATGACTCTCGTTCCATAAGATAGTTAACAGTGCTTGCTTGGACAAAGCTTGACTGGAAGATATCGGGTGGCAACTCCATTGGCATAGGGACAGATTTGTCCGAGAGAACGCCATCAAGGTCTGTTGGGGCTCCAAAGGGTGCCACAATATGTGTTGGAATATACTACACGGAAATGACCGGATCTGACAATTTACGTCAACGCAAATCACTAGAGAAATAAACGAAAAATAATAAGGACACCAGAAATTTACGTGGTTCAGTCCGAGTATCGAGACCTATGTCCACGGGAAGAGCCAGCAACAAATAATCCACTATAATCGGAGAATCAGAGTTTACAATCACTCACATGCTCAAGTGTTTCCCACACCTAAATTTAATCTAAAACCCAAAGTGTTTATAAATAAACAACTCACTTGGACATAAACTCACAGCACAAAATTACCGCGCGTTCAAGCTCAAAACAAAACGCTCTACGTACGCCAAAATCAAGAACTCCGGCGTTCGTCTTTGGTCCACGTACGTAAATCTTCGCATTCCTTTGGAAAGCTTCGCGTGGCTTCAAGGGCTTATGGCTTCAGAAATCTTGCGGATCGTGGACTGCCAAGAAGTTCTTACGTGCAGCTCCATTTCTCTCGTAAAGCTGCAGCGGCCGAAGAAAACCCCTCATGGAGATGTCCACTTTAATATATATGTGTGTGTGTGCCCAAGGTCAAAACCCACTTTTCTTTCCTTCTTTAAAAGAAAGAGAGATTCGTACACTGCACGATGGAGAAGAAAACCTTCCCTTTTTTTTTCTTCCTTTTGCTTTTATCTCTTATTTCATCTTTTGTCTTGTTTTGCACATCCAAAAGAGAAAGTCCAAGAAAAGAAATTGTTTCTTCTTTCTTCATCCAATTTCCAATTCTTGGAAGAAAAAACTTTATCAACAAATTCGGTTTAACAAATTATTATCCGAATTCAAACTCGAGACATAATTTAACAATTCTCCACCTTGACTCAATGTTTTAACTTAAGTTATAGTGCTCATCATCCATGCTGCTCTCCCAATGCCCTGACGGGCACTCACTCTACATAGGCGCCAATAGAGCTCAAGCAGAGCTTGAGCTTCGCCAAAGGAACAGACTTAGTCATCATGTCTGCCGGGTTATCTACTATAGGAATCTTTTTGACAATAACATTACCCTTAGCTAAGACATTTCGGATGAAGTGGTATCTGATATTGATATGCTTCGTTCGCTCATGATAAACTGGATTATATACCAAGTATATCGCACATTGGTTATCACAGCTTATATACACACTTTTATGTTCTAACCTAAAGTCCGAGAACAAACTTTGTAACCATATCGCCTCTTTCGCTACAAAAGTTAGTGCCATGTACTCTGCCTCAGTCGAAGACAAGGCAATATGATCCTGTAAGGATACTTTCCAACTAACTGCAACACCCGCTAGCGTAAATACGTACCCTACTAAAGACCTGCGATCATCCAAGTCATCGGCGTGATTCGAATCCACAAAACCAATGGTCTCACTGCCATTGCTGTCCCTTCGATATATTATACCCACGTCCGTTGTCCCTTTTAAATATCTGAGGATCCACTTCACAACTTCACAATGAGTTTTACCAAGATACTTCATATAGCGATTAACCACGCTCACAGCTTGTAAAATATTAGGCCTAGTGCACACCATAGCATAGATAATACTACCCACGGCACTAGAATAAGGAACACGGGACATATGCTCCTCCTCCTCCTCCTCAGTCTGCGGTGATAATTTATCTGAAAGTTTAAAGTGCTTCGCTAAAGGTGTACTTATAGATTTTGCCGACTACATATTAAAATGTGCCACGATCTTCTCAATATATTTCTTTTGAGATAGACGTAAAACTCTTGCAATCATTTCACGCAAAATCTCCATACCCAATATTTTCTTTACAGCACCTAAATCTTTCATCTCAAATTCAGCATTTAAGTGCATCTTTAGCACATCAATATCAGACATATTTTTTAGCTGCTATCAGCATATCATCAACATATAGGAGTAGATAAATCAAAGAACCATTCTCCAATCTCTATAGTAAACACAGCTATCCATATGACTTTCTAAATAGTCTTGACTAGCCATGAAAGCATCAAAACGTTTATACCACTACTTAGGAGACTGTTTCAGCCCATATAAAAATTTCTTTAACAAGCAAACATGATCTTTCTTATCCGAAATAGCAAATCCCTCTAATTGCCTCATGTAAATTTTCTCCTCCAACTCACCGTAAAGAAATGCAGTTTTCACATCTAATTGCTCTAACTCGAGATCTTGCGAAGCAACTAAGGCAAGTAAAACATGAATAAAAGTATGTCTTACTACAAGAGAGAACACCTCATTGTAGTCAATGCTCTCACGCTGTGTATATCTCTTCGCCACAAGTCTCGCCTTATACCTCATTGCCTCGACACCGGGAATGCCCTCTTTCCGTTTAAAGACTTATTTACTTTCGACAATCTTTTGGCTCTTGGGTACTTTGACTAGCTCCCATGTCTGATTTCGATTGAGTGATTCCATCTCTTCACTCATAGCCCCTAGCCATTGCAATGACTCCAAACTAGCCATCGCCTCGGAGTAAGACGAAGGCTCATCTGTCTCCACCTCATCACCTACAGTCAATGCATAAGCAATATCTATATAACCATAATGTACCGGTGATTCAAGCACTTCTCCACCCATGCCCTCTGTATCATTGGCTCAATGAGACTACTCCTCACCTTTAGGGTTCAGTAAATGCTTTTTATGTGAGGATAATTGTGTGTTAGGGTTAGATGAAAAACTTGAACATTATTTATAGAGTTTTCAGTCAAACCCTCTTATCATGTGTTGGGCTCAACTCAACTCATACTAGCCAGCCCTATCTTAGATTAATTAAAAAAACATCCTATCTCATCTTATCAGACAAATATCATAAAATGGTAAATTACAATATTAACTAATGTAGCTCACATAAAAAAAAACTCTTACAATTGTTGCTTCTTTGCCGAAAGGCCCCAAATATGTGCACACTTGAACATTAACACTGAAATCTAATAGAAATAAATAGATAGATTGGCCGACCTCATCATTGTGTTTGGATGAGAAAGATCTTCACCAAACTAGAAAGTTTACGACACCATAAGAGGATATGTGAAACTAGGCACCAACAGCAACACAAAACAAACAACAAAATATAGTACTAAGAAGCATGCCTAAGGTATGACTCTCGTTCCATAAGATAGTTAACAATGCTAGCTCGGACAAAGCTTGATTGGAAGATGTCGGGTGGTGACTCCATTGGCACAGGGACAAATCTATCCGAGAGAACGCCATCAAGGTCTACCGGGGCTCCAAAGGTTGACACCGCATGCATCTGTCCTTGCTTGCTCCGAGAGCGAATCCGCAACGCCCGTCGGCTTCACTGTATACATGCTTTAATGTCGGTTGAATCCAGTGGGTTGAGGTGTGTCCTTGACAATCCCCAATACCATAATTCCTTCACCGTCCGTTGTTCATCTTACAACATGGAATAAACCAATCATCAGTATCTAGCTTGTGCCAGCAATTCAGAGGCCTTGCCATTCCAACTTGTGTTCAAGACTCGGTGCTTGATGATTTTTGGTCTGTTCAGCAGCTTTTTCAAGACACGATTGTTGGAAACATGTAAGTTATGGCCTCAGTTTGGAAACTCCCTAATTTCTTTTTCAATTGAGCAGTCTAGATTTTCTAGTGTTTTCCCTAATCTTAGTCCAAAGTGGAAGAAAAGCTGATGGTGAGTGCCAACACTCAGGACAATCGCGACATTTCCAAAACGAAGCTGTCTCTTGACAATTCCTAAGAAGGCGCACAACAGTCTCGTTGGACAATTCAATGTCCACTACCAGTTTTTGTCATGACTAACTTGGCCTTCCACACCTTTGCCAATATGACAACCTTTCTTAAGACAAGACTCACCGGTAACACTAGAATGTAGGACCTGGCCCGGACCGAAAAAGATCGGGCCATTCCGGGCGTGACCTAGAAATGGGAACTTTTCTTCCCTTTTTTTTTTTTTTTTTTTTTTTTTTTTTTTTGCATTCTCATGTAATGAAACATATATAAAAAAAAAAAAAAAAAACCCATCATGTAAACCTGACACAAAAAGTGCGTCGAAAACCTCGATAAAAATTTAAGAACCGCCAACAGTATATAACAAACCAAAAACCTGTTTTGATTAGATTAAAAAAGAAACCCCGTAATACAATAATCTAATCGTCCATCATGTAAAATAATCCCAAAAAGAAAACACATTTCATAAGTCACCGTAACAAGAACTCAACAACCGACCCCAGACATCATTGAAGAACAAGCCTCACAAGTCTCCAACATCCAGAAACCCAGGTTGACCTAGTACATCAAGAAAATGTAATTTTCAGTTCGAAATTTCCTTCTAATCTATCTTTAACTCGTGGAATTTAGCTTAGGCGTTGAAGCAGACAGAGACAAAACTTGGTTGTTCTTATCTTCTAGAATGGGAAGGCGACCTAATCTCGCCTTCCATGGCCCACTTCTATCCCATCGTCCATTAACGATTACCTTCGACTTGGTTTTACCACCCAAAAGGAAAATTAGCTCATGTCAGTATCCCTAAATTATCAGGCTTTTGTCACATGTTACCATGAAGTCCAATTAAAGTAGCTTGCTCTCGGAATCGCAATTCTTCTAATTTATTTTCCTCCGTGATCAACTAGTAGAAAATTTCGAGTGGCCCCGCTGAGGATATATTTAGAGAAACCATAGAATTCAAAAAATATCTAATTGAAAATGAACAAAACAAATCTATCATTTCATTTCATTGAATTACAAACCAAAAAATGTGAACAATCGCTTGGTACAAGAACGACAATTTTTTTTTTTTTTCCGAAGGGAATGGAAGCAATAGTGCGACTGGGAACCCCGTCCTTATTACATTTCTTTCTTGCCTTGGAAGGAATGACAAACGAATTTAAAAACCCAAACAAACATAATAATGAATGAGAGAATATCGAGGGGAGGAAAGAGCAATAATTATTGCGGCGAAAACACCAAATAAAAATAATTCGAGAAGCGCGTCAACATGTCGGCAGGTCGCTTGGCGGCGGGGGCAACGTGGACGACGGAGTTGGCCCATTTTCGACGACAAACGCCGTGGCCAGGCCCAACGGCAAGTGGACGTCTAGATGGCAATGCATGATCCATGCACCTGTAATAATATAATACATACCATGTTGGTTGTTATGATTATAATTTGCTAAAGAAAATAGAACAAAACCATGATTAAAGAGGGCGCGGGGCGTGAAATTCACCTGGATTGTTGGCTTGAAATCGGATGGCAGCCCACCCTCCGACGGGGACGCCTATGGTGTTCCGGATCTGTGGGTTCACGAGGTTGAACTTCTTCCGGTCGGTCTTTGGGTTGAAGTTGCCGAAGCCCTGAGCCAGGACGTGGAAGTTGTACCCGTGGAGGTGCATGGGGTGGTTCTCGACGGCGATCAGCGAGGTGTCCTGCAGTATCATCTCGACCGTGGCGTTGTACTTCACCTTCTTGACGCTCGTCTTCTTGGGCGCGAAGATGAGGGCCTGGTTCATGCTGTTGTTCTGGTTCGTGTAGTCGAACGCCACCGGCGGCTTGTTGGGGAAATCGGTGGTGTAGATTCCTCGGACGTTGAAGAAGAAGGCTTGCAGGATGGACAGCGTCGTGGGTAACTGGAAGGAGGCGTTGTTCATGCTGGCCGAGAGCCTCTGCCCATTGGGCCCGCCGCAGGAGTTGTTCCCGGGCGCGCCGCACGGTGCCAGCCCCAGCCCCACGGTCACATACATGTGCTCATCGACGTGCTGCGGCACCGGGACCCAGTGTGGCGCGCCGACCAGCCCAGTCAGGTTGCTGTTGAACTTGTGGGCCGTGGGGGTGTCGTTGAAGGCCGGGAGGATCGGCATCCTCGGGGCGGAAACGGCGGCGGAAGGGGCGTTCTCGTAGATGAAGATGCCCCGGGTGGTCGTGTTGTCGAATGACACGTTGGGGGCGCTGGCGTACGGGCTGGCCGCCATGTAGTAGGCCCCTGGGGCCTGGTCGGTGGTGAGGAGGACGTCGGTGGTCTGGCCCGGGGCAACGAGGACAACGTCCGTCACGTACGGGTTGGTGTACGAGGCGTCAACCGCAACGACGGTCATCTTGTGGCCGGCGACCTTGAAGAAGAGCTGGTTATTGAGCGCAGCGTTGATGATGCGCAGCAGATAGGTCTTCCCTTGCTGCACCTTATACGTGTACGTGAACTTGGCTGAAAAATGTAGCAAAGCATGGGTTAAAAGAAATATAACCTGATTTGGGCAACGCACACGTATTAATTTAATTTGCTTACGATTTTGAGAGCAATTATAGAGATTTCCGGGCCTCCCGTTGATGGTATAGGCGTCAGAGTTGTTTGGGGCGGCGCCGGTTGCCAACGCTTGGTTTTCGACGTCAATGACGTTAGCATTCCACCACTCTCCTGCGGTTGCATCGGATGTTAGAATTTTTCTCTTTTTAGACAAAGGTTATTAGTTCTCGTGTGATTATTATGAAATATAGGAGGTAGCAATAGCATTACCAAGTATAATGGGAATTTCTCTGTGAGGCTTGGGGAACGGGTACTTGTGACCCGCCCGGGGCCGGATGATGAGGGCTCCATGGACCGTCGCGCGGAGCCACTGGACATGGGCATGCCACCAGAGAGTCCCCTCCTGTCCGGTGATGGTGAATTTGTAGGTGTAACTGCTTCCAGGTCGGATCGGGCACTGCGTGATGTATTCGGGCCCATCCGCCCAACCGGTCAATAGTTGAAATATTCCATGCCTGCAGATATATCAATTTTATTTATTATCGATTGATTCAAGATGTCATTTGTTCGATGAAAGGAATATATTAAAATGACTCGGATGAAAGGAATATGCTGAAATGACTGGGAATTTAAAACGGTGGACTTTAACATAGGAAAACTTCGAAGTAATTTTGACAAACGATGGAAAAGCTGGAAAAACGATGGAAAAGCTGGAAAAATTAAGGTTGTTCGAAAATGCTGTCGTGCATATCGCTAATCAAAGTCAAACGAATTGTACTAATAACACAAGCTTCTTTGGAAGGCTTTTTTACCAGTGAATAGTGAGGTTGTAAGGTGACTTGTTGAAGACGTGGACAACAAGTGTGTCGCCCTCCTGGACGTGTATGGCCGGACCCGGAAGGCTTCCGTTGACTGCCGTGATCACTCGCCGTTGGCACAACCGGTTCACCGTCAGATTTTGCACCTGAAAGTTTTGGCAAATGCTTCGTCAAACATTTGTAATCTAACCAAAGAATCAAACACATGGAACATGCATGATTAGGAGGGAGAGAAGGTTGACAAAACAGAAAGGCGTGCGCATTACATGAAATGTGTGCTCCACGATCGCAGCCGAAGCCATGGACGACAAAGCCGCGAGAGCCAAAGCCCAGAAAATCAGGAACTCGGGGCGCGCCATGTCGGAGAATGACCAAACGATTCGAAGGTGCAAGAAGGCGATTCCAGCAACAAGAAAAGGTCGTCCTTTCTGATGTTGCTGGTGTGAAGTGCTGTCGTTCTAGAGAGAGCTTGCACAGGAGAGGAGCTCGTGTTGCTTGCTCTGCATGCCTCAACCCGAGATGCATGCAGCTATATATATACAGAATGGAGGGATAGATCATGTAAAACCCTTTCAAAGGCATTACGTAAGAGAGACAACGACGTCGATACACAATAATCGTCGTCCTTGACGATCGATCTTCTGGGGTTGGCGTTGGTAGGGTTAGCCGAAGCTTCGTTATCGAACAGTTTGAGGTTGGCCATCCAGAATAAACAATATAGAAAATAAAGCGACAAAAGTCATAGAATATTGGTTCTTCAAGCAAGCGAAGTCCTTTGAAAGCGTCAATACAATATCCTCCGGATGATAATGATTTGATCTCCAGCACTAACGTACGTAGAATTTTCCCCTTATTAATGCCGTGGGCTGCATTTTCATCGAACCCTTTTTGGATGGTATGCAATTACTATTGCGATTTCTAGATCTGGTAAAGGACGGTCGATGTCACTTTGAGATATCCAGATTTGTTCGTAGTAGGCCCTTATAACCCTAGTGTTGTCTTAAATTATCTAATGGGTTTTCCAGCCAAGGGATGTGGAGATTGACAAAAGACAACTTTGGAAGGAACTCAAATGGGCTCCATGCCAATACCACGTGCCTACTTAACGCTTGTTTTTGTCTAAAGTCACTTTCTCGTTTATTCAAGCATAGTTCCAAGCAACTATCGTCTAGAATGCTGCACTTTTGGCCAAAGTTGAAGCTTTTGTGTATCCAACCGGATTATATTGAATCAATGACATGATTAAGCAAAGATAATTTTACTAATTTTCCGAGAAACATCTGGGATCCACGAAATGTCTGAAATTAATTAGCCAGGTCAATTTCTTGCGAACTTCACTTCCTCTAGAGATTAGTGAAAATTCAAAGTCGGACTCTTTCGTTCCCTTCGGTCCTCTCCTCCATTTTCCTCACTTCCAAATTAAAAAATAAATTGCATTGCTATCAAATCTGACTTCCGACTGTTTTGTAATTTTTAATTTGGAGATAACGATGCCAGCCGTACCACTATAGAATAATTCCACATGTTGCATGCCAAAAGCCCTTGCAAGAAAGCAGAGAAAAATAAGTCAAAAGTAACCACGAAAAAGAAAAAGGGTTTTATTTTTCACTTTGGTTTCTTGGGGAGCCCCCATATGGAGATTGCAAGACTCTGGATGTAATAGTTTTGCCTTAGTTCATTAATGTTGTCCAAAGCGCCCAGTAATGGTGCACGCATCTCCTTCTGCGAATTAAGAATGGCTTTGCTCTTCCGTAGGTTTTGGCAAAAAAGGAGAGGCGTTTTGGAGTTGAAGTGTTCGTTATCGATTAGGTAGCGGTTGACTAAAAATAAAACATTTTCCAGCCGATGGATGAGGGTTGGCCACTTGCCTTGATCGAGAGATCATTCGGACGGTAATGATACATGAAATTGATCCCCGGGTCAAGCCGTTCACACTCTCTTTTGAAACTATGAACCCTAATTAGTATTAATTGGTGGTGGTATCTCATCTCATGTGTCAAACGAGAGAGCCCAGCTGGACAAGATCTTTCTTTTCCGAGCATGTATTGTTGGGTTTTCCGTAGACCTTAAGGATTACTCACGCGGTAGAAAGAATCAATGTTCTAATCAAAACGAGTTAAATGGATAAATTCGAGAACTGTGACTAAAACTCAATCTCATCTTACTAAATCATAGATAGGGCCCCAAAAAGTCAGTCATTAAAGTCAAGCCTACTAATTCAAAACTTGGAAATTAGGGTTTTGTTCAGCCTTTTTGACTTTCGGATGGTGGATTTTGGGAATCTATAAATGAAAAAACATCAACAAATGTGAACCCTAATTTCTTATATGAAATATTAAAAGAGGAAAGTTTTAGTATAATTTGAATTAGATACCTTGTATATTCTACATGTTCCCTCTACGCAGAGAAAGGAACCGATGCTCTCCATTCTCGAAAAGCGCTGGGAGTACTTCCACACTATTACGGATAACTACAAAACTACGTAAGCCAAGTAGCTAAACGTCATTATGATTGAGGAGAATTTAGAAAACTGAAAATAAAATGTTGCACAGCAACCCAAAATAGTAGCACTTTGGGAGAATTGTCCACTAAATATAATTAAATGCTTTCTGTTTCCAATATAGTTTACCAAACCATAACGGTTCAACATTCTTTCTTTTTTTTTTTGGTCAGAAATAACGGTTCAATTTTCAAGGGACTAAGAATTTTATATATGACAAGAAATGTCCAAGAAAACATCGAGTTTTAGACCTACCCATCTTCTCATGAGTTAGCTTAAACGGCCGATAAGCTGATCAACTAAAGTGCGATGGTATTAGAAATATGGATCTTATATTTTTTGTCGTCTGCGGGCCTATCGAGATATAGGTTCACCAGCAAAATAACGGACGGCCTAAAAAACCAAATTCTTGAAAATGACACTCCCGAAAACGCAGAGACATTGGCCCCGGCATTAGGAATCAACGTGAGGAATGTACACTCGTGCATTCCGTTCTGCTTTCCAAGGTTTCTTTACATATATGAGCTCTCGAGTTAAAAAGAGTGATCGGACGATTGAACTTTACGCCTCGAGAAAGCATGAGGTTAGCCGATTTTCCATTCCCGCTCGAGTGCAATGTCACAGGAAGAGAGTCGTGAGACAAGTAGTTCATTACGAGTTTCGGAGCCGGTTTAGAGGGCCTGTCGAATTGACAGGATTAAAGAGGCGGAGTTAGTCCGAACATGAGATTTAGTTAGCTGAAAAATTCATCCGATCGGGCACCTGAAAGAAAAGGTTCCATTGCAAATGAAAACTTGGACTATCATTAGGTTCAATATCTCGTTAAAACAATAACTTGCATGGCCATTGTTAGATGGAAGTCCTGTGTAGTTGAAATCCGTTAAGTTGCCAAATACACTACATGTCAATTATCCAACAATGGCCATATGAACTACATAGCCCTACAGGTACATTTGGGAACTCCAATCTCAAGGAGTTTTGGTCTCTCAAAGTCCCTTGGACAAATAGAAATACTTGATAAATTTTTTAAATAGCTCTGGAAAGATGCAATTGCATTTCCAAATGCTTTTAGCTCAAAACAAATCTGAGGTGCTTTGAGTTTTCAACATTTTTCAAAGTGATGATATACTTTTTTTCTTCTAGTTTTGTCCTCGCTTTATTTTTGTAATTGCATAAATATCCTCAAAAACCCTTCCTTTACACAACGTTGCCAATGAAGGCCTCAACCACTGGCCAGTGGCTCGCAGGCAATTTGGTTTGCCGACCGCTTGAGTTGGAGAGATAGAGGTTTGAGATTTAAAAAAAAATAATAATAATAATAATCCTTTACATAGTACTATTTTTCTAAATGTAATTTAAATTAAAGCCGATTCCTAATATGTTTTTGAACTACACTTTATCAATGCGACAAAAAAAAAATTACCTTTTATGAAACACTATCTGCATTTTGGAATATATAAAGTTTTTTTGCATTTTGTCAAAGACTTTTCCCCCAAATCTTACCAACGTGGGCCAATGTGAAGCGGAGCACATCAAGATCGTATCTCTGTTTTTTTATATATCATTATAGCCTTCTAACAAACAGAGAGAGGTAGAGATAGAGACGGACGGACGGACAAACAGCTCAGTTGGGTCGTGCGTATACTTTTCAATTTTCGTCTTTCCTTCCAATGGCGTTTTCCTTTATACGCACGGCAACTCTTTCCGTGGGTTTGGTTTTGTTGACTTCCAAAACAGGAGGAGGAACAGGAGACTTTAGGAAAAATAGGAATTTATGGGGGATGAATTTGGACTTTGGAAGATCTCGAGAATCAACGCGGGCTTCGGAGGAGTCTAATTAAAAGTGCAGTAGGTGGGATACTTGGTCCCCAAGTTTATCGACATTCAAACTACCATCAGGGATATTATTATTTTTGAACATCTAAAGAATACACGAGGCTGATTTTCCAATTTTCTACCCAAGAAACTGACTGATTCAATTGGAACATACGTGAAGGAAAAGATGTGTGCGAGTGGGGGGAAGATGTTTTGGCATCGGATCATTGATGACATATTAATGCTTGTTGACATTGCCAAAGGATTGTCTGGAAAGAAAATGCAGCACTTTCGCCCCAAAAAATTAGGTAGCCTTGAAACCGCGAGTCTTGATTAAGAATGCTTTGATTTGTAATCCAGCAACATGCATAATGTGTAGCTGACAGGCAAAACTCCCGTAGATAAGTAATTTCATGGTGTAAGTATGGTTTCGGGTTTCTAATAAGGAAAATATAGTTCTAGGACTAGGAGATCGAAAGATCTCTTGGAGTAGAACTTAGATGACTAGTAACAAAACGAACCAATGAGATTAATGAAGTGGTAAATGTGTTCGTCATTCAAAAGTTTGGATGTAACAATCAGTTATTATTATTATTATTTTGAGGTCTTCTCCTAAAGCACAATTTATGTGTTTTGGTAATGATCTAATATACTCAAAATAGAGGTGATCACTATACGAGTTAGCACCAAGGAAAATTAGGTCAATTACAATAGATATGCTATCTTACAATAGCTGAATCACATGTTCAAGCCTTTCATGAACTGCCTTTTAGCTGCAGACTACTTAGAGATTTAGTTCAGAGTATAAAGACATTTAATGATGTTAATATGGTAATATTTCTAACTAGTTGAACTGCAATTCTTAAAGGATCCTATTAGGCTGAAAAAGAGGGATGCATGGAAAGAAATTTGAAGAAGAGTTCAATTTTCTTAAACTTCTTATTTTTACAATACCATTACGGGGCCTCTCAAAATCTTTATGTATAAAACATATCAAGTCAAGCTTTGTAACTGATTAACCTTGTCAAGGCCCACTCGAAAAAAGCTCCTCATTGGGTGGGCCGATTAGCCACTTAAGCCGATGAACAAGTTTAGATTAGAAGAGTAAGGTTCGAGGAATAATCAGGTAACTGAAAATTTCATATACCCATAATAGAAAGGAAGGAGAGAGAGACAACCACTCATGGCCCAAGAAATAACGTTCTAAACTCCTCCATTCATTGAGCTAGCATGGGCCTCATGGGCTTCAGATTCCCAGCATTGGGCCCTTCCATGACAATTTTTATTTTTAAAGTTTTTACCACTCTTGGACGTTCTTATTCTTTTTATTTATTTAACTTATCATTTGTTATGTGAAAGCATGGATGAGAAAAAAAATGTTACACCTAAAAAAATATATTGATGATTAATACTCTAATTTGACAATTTTCATGAGAAGAAAATATGACATGGTAAGCATACTATATGAGGTATTTGTTTGATTTATCATTCGTAAAATTCAAGTCATATATCCAGTTTTGAAAAGTTTTAAAAAATAAAACAACTTAGAGATTAAATACTTTTCCAATAAGGGATCTCGGCTTAGAGGTATGTCTCTAGATACACATGACAATTCTTTGTTTTACTTTGCCTTTCTTGTTGCGTGGAGCTATTTTGGGTGAAAACGGCCCCATCCTTTCTATTTCGTAATCTACATGTATTGCCGTAGACAATAACCAAAATAATTATACAACATAGCTTTAATGATTGACTAGAATTTCTGCATAAGCAAAATCCAAAATAATTGTACAACATAGCTTTAATGATTGACTAGAATTTCTGCATAAGCAAAATCCAAAATAATTGTACAACATAGCTTTAATGATTGACTAGAATTTCTGCATAAGCAAAATCCAAAATAATTGTGCAACATAGCTTTAATGATTGACTAGAATTTCTGTATAAGCAAATTTTCACATAAAAGCGAAATAGTCTAATTTGTTTCATATATAAATTTGTTTAAATTATTAATCAAAACAAGATATATAAATCAGAAATTAGTTTAGATCATGCAAATTTCTACACTAATGTGAGGGGATTGTGCACAACTAAAAGGGGTGATGAAATTAGCAATAATTACGTGAATTTGTAGATTCTACATTTTTTTTAACGGGGGTGGGGGGGTAAGAAAAGGGGCGAAGCCTGATATTACAATATTACTCTTCGGGCAAAACTTGATCTAGTCTAATATTCTATTAACAAAGGAAGTAAATCTAATGTCATTTACATCACAAAATCGACAATTTGCTAACAAATCCGCACATAATTTTCCTTCTCAATTTGCTAGCAAAATTTGATCCACTCTAATCTTCTATCAAGTATCATAAAAGGAAGTAAATCTCTTGATGGCCTATTTAAAGCTAGAACGTCATTAACATCACAAGATTAAATAACCCAATTTGCTAACAAATCTACATATAAGTTTACTTCCCAATTTACTAATAAAACTTCAGCAAATTTAATCTCCTATCAACAAAGGAAATAAATCCCTTAGTGGCCTATGTAATGCTAGAATGTCATTTATGCATGCCCAATATACTAACTAATCTCCACATGAGATTCCTTCTCGATAATATCCAATCATTAAAGGAAGTAAATCTTTCGGTGGACTATCTAATGCTAGAGTGTTATTTACATCACAAGACTGAATGACCCAATTTGCTAACCAATTTGCACATAAATTTTCTTCTCTAAAAGTAAGTACAGTTTGACATGCTGAAAATATTCTAATAGTTTCCAAATGTGAAAATTAGAAGCCGAGAGGAGCCCGTTTGACTAGCCGAAAAAAGAAAAGGAGTTCATAGTTGGAAAATAGAGGAGCAATCAATTTATTATTTTTTTGGGCAATGAGAGGAGAAATTATTATGAAATGAGAATTCACTTCTATAAAGTATAATTTCAAATAAATCAAGGGGCGGGAGAGAAATTAGGAAAAAGTGTGTGGGCCAAAAATGTGAATAAAGAAGAAAATTTGGACTTTGCCCTAAGAATTATTTTATTTAGAATTTAATAGAATATATAAGGTGACTCGAAGAGCAAAATAGATTGCAGTTAGTCAGATAGGTACTTTCCAACGAACCCCCAACACGACAAACAAACACAAACACAACACACTCCTTCCCCGAAACACAGTGTCCCCGACCGGGAGCGAACCGGCGAGATGGAACCGGAAACGGAGGATCCGGCCGCCAACGAGGTCGACGGCGCGGACGGCGGCGGCGAGGACGCCAGGAGCGGCGACGAGGCGGAGGCGGAGGAGGCGACGGCGGCGGCGGCCGCGGGGGAACGACGGGAGCGGGAGCAGCGGCGGGAAGGCGGGGAGGGACAGGGTGAAGGGTCCTTGGTCGCCGGAAGAGGACGCGATCCTGAGCCAGCTCGTCAGCAAGTTCGGGCCACGGAATTGGAGCCTGATCGCCCGCGGGATCGCCGGGCGATCCGGCAAGTCTTGCCGCCTCCGGTGGTGCAATCAGCTCGACCCCGCCGTGAAGCGCAAGCCCTTCACTGGTAAGTAATTCTTTTTCGCTCTTCTTCCGCATTCGCGTGATGAAGCGGAGGGGAAAAAACGGTCTTCTTGGAAACTTGATTGTCGATCTTGAGCTTCGTCTTTGGGTTGAGTTTTCTTTTTTCATTTTTGGGGGGAAAATTTGATCTTTGTCGATTTTCTGGTTTATCCGGTGATTTTCTTGTTTTGGGCTTTTTCTGTTCTTCATTTCGTGAGAGGTGTGCTTACAGTGTTTCCTGAAAATAAAATGAAACAAAATGCGTGCCCTGTGTTTCTGGGAGTTGGTTTCTCTTCTTTTCGTTATGGGTAGTTTGCATCTTGGACGGCCTTCTTAGCTTGTAGTCAATTTAGTTTGACTAGATGATGTGGATGCCCGGAGAATTTGGATGAAGGATTGTCGAACAAGTTCTGCGTAATAATCATCTTGCTGAAGAATAAGAGATTTGGTTAATTATTGTTGAAAAGAAATGCAAATAGTTATCATGAACTACAAGTGACCCACTTATTTTTAAACCAGACAAGAAATACAATAGCGAATGAATGTTTTTGTGGAGTCTTTGCGCTAAGCTATGTTTACTTTTGTTCATGTCATGTGATTTAGCACTATTTAGAGAAAACTATCATGGTTGAATGTTTTGTTTATCTGACTAATTGACAAATGCCTTTGCCTCTGTGATTGATGAAGACTTGATCTGAAATACTGGTCTGTCTTCTTTAAAATATGTTGCCCTCGATATATAGAACAAAAAATGTAATACAGCTCTGATCAAAATTGGCTGCAAAAATACTACCTTAGGGTGAGAATTGTTAGTGTGTGCAATAAAGACAGAGGATATGAGGATGTTGCAGTTTCAAACTTTTGTTCAATGTATTACGAAGGTAGGCTGCGGCAATGATCCATCTAATATCCTAGGACCTGAGATGTACCAACCATTGCCCTGTAAAAGCCTCTTATTATTAGCATTTAAAGAGATTGTATAATCAGAATGGCTTGTGTAGGTATTGTGCCATCTTCATGAGGTCTAACCATAATACTTTCAGTTAAGAAACCATTAAAATCATGAACAATGTAATTGGTGGAAGGAACTGGATCGCTTTGATGAAATAATATGAGAGATCCATGCTTGAGGGTGCTCAGTATGGATTTAGATGGTTACTCAAGAAAAAAAGGGGATGATCATCATCGTTTCACTGTAGTACTGGGAGCTGTATTGTGTAGGGACGACAAACAATCTGGTTTTGTCAAAAGGGGAGGAGTTGGAACTTTATTTGCATGCTTCTCTGTTCCCCCCAGTGAATTCAGATATATCAGATATTTTTCATTTATGCAGTACTGATTTTGACTGTTAAGGGAGTAGAATATCGTGTTGGTTGTTGGTTGTTATTCTATGAAATACCAAGTGGCAGACAACAGGCACTGCATTTCTATGCAGAAAGGTTCAAACTTGAGGATTCAATCGTGATATCCTCAAATCTTCAAATTTCCTGAAAGTGTGAAGGTTGGATGTAGACTGATCCTCTGTGTGTCACATCAGCTGCTAGTGATTGAATCTTTACCTGGTTTAATAAAGTAAAATTGGCAAAGTGAGGCCAGTGGACGGCTTTCCTTTTGATTTTATATTCATAATTGCCAGTGATCCTGTAGGCACATGCATGGTGTGCACGTATAAGTTCTTTTTTCTAACTCTTGCTTACTGTTGTTGCTATCCAAATGTTTCATGCCTGATTCTATTGTTTTCTTATTCATACAGTCTGGGAAAAAAAGAGAAGAAATTGTTGATAAATGATGTAGTGGATGTAGATGAATTATCCATTATAATCGATTTCCTGTGTTTCACAGTGCTTAGAATTATGGAAATAAACCTATGACTAGCCAATTTAAATGTGTGTATTCCTACTGACTGATGAGCAAATTTCTCCTAACATCGTTGACATTTTTGAAGTAGCCAAGTGGTTTACGTTAAAATCTCTGGTTCAGAGTACATCATGGATAAGCCATTCCAAGAGTTCCCTCATTGTGGATCATGTTTATTTCTTTGCATTGAGCTTATAGCTTCTATATCTTGTGATCTGGATACATTGGAAAGCTCTAGAGTGAGATCTTCTTGTCTTCACTGTTGATTTATGTTGGATAACGCCCATAAACTATGTCTGTTGCAGATGAGGAAGATCGGATCATAATTGCAGCCCATGCGATTCACGGGAACAAGTGGGCATCAATAGCAAGACTTCTCCCAGGGAGAACAGACAATGCCATTAAGAACCATTGGAATTCCACCCTTAGCGCCGGAGCACGGAACTCGAAAAGATTAAGGTGGAAGGCAGTAACACAGTTGACGATGCTAGCTTGGACAGAGTAAAAGCATCATCTGAAGAAACACTTTCATGCGGAGAAGCGAATTCACCTAAGTCTTTGGAGGGAAAGGATGTCAGTTCTCTGGAGAACACAAGCAACCAATATGAAGAAAAGTCAATGCAAAAGGATCAGTTCAATCATGGACCGAAGGGTCAGCCTACTCTCTTCCGACCTGTTGCACGTGTCAGTGCATTCAATGCATACAATCGCTCGGATGGTCCACAACCTGCATTGCCATTTGTGGGCTCAGTTCCTGCTTCGGAACACATTGGTCAAGCGTTGAAACAGGATCATGGTTTCTCTAGGTTGCTCAATGACGTCTATGGTGAAAGATTGGTGCCTCACAATTGTGGTTATGGTTGTTGCGATGGTAACAATGCTGCTGGTGCTCAGAATTCCTTACTGGGCCCAGAATTTGTGGAGTACTTGGAGCCCCAATCTTTTCCAAATTATGAATTGGCATCGATAGCTGCAGATATAAGCAACCTTGCATGGCTTCGTAGCGGACTGGACAATAACAGTGTAAGGACAAAAGACGACAGAGCTGGGCATTAGATCCTCTTGATTCCTAGGTCAGATTCCTCAGGCATCTGAAGGCCACAGAAGGCTTCATGAATATGTTAGGAAAGAGTAGAGAAAGAGGAACTATTTTGATATTGAAGAGGGAAACGGCAAGTCAAGGAACATGACAGTGAATGCACAGTCAACCTCGGGCTAGTGGGTTTTATGCTAGGACCGGCTAGATTCAGCTAAAAATTAAACATTGAAAAGAGGAGTACAAAAATGCCTGTTGCAATTTTTATACCGGAAATTCAAGGAAGCCCTTATTTTATTTCAGTGTGATGTAGGACGTATTATAGGTGCTTTTTGGTATTGTTGGACCTCCTTTCCCCGAAAGAGTTCTTGAGGGCTGTAGAGACTCAGAGTCAATACAGGATAAACTCGTGTATGTTTATTCTCAAAGGCCCTAAAAAAATGAGGCAAGCACAAAAATTTTCGAACTGCGGTTACTGATGCATGAGTACTTAGCAAAATGTCATGTTTATGCTGAATCTTGCAGTTTGATCTCAATTCGTCCGTTGCTTCTGTTGGCGTGTGGAGTCTCTTTCTTTATGCTCTGTTTATCCTGGCCATTTCTTCTTGCGGAACTTGAAGGTCTCTAACATCACTAGTAGCAACGCAGATATCTATTCAACTTCCATTCTTGTTCTATCATGAATTCTTAGATCGATCTTGTGTTCAGACCGGACGGTGTTAGTATCAGAGTCTCAGTGTGTGATGGGTCTTGTGAGAGGCCATATGTTCGATGACAAGGGCAAGGCGAATCGGTCTTGTCCATTAGCATTGAAGTTTCTGTTCTTAAATTCTCGCTGCTTTTACCTGTCTGCGTTTCTTGGGGGAGATTATCTTTCTCTGCATCGTTCTCAGAAGTAGCTCTACCCTTGACCTTCGCCATATTCCATTCCCATCTGTGTTCCTCCATTTATGTGGCTACATTTTCTTCGACCAAGGAGTTGGTGCGGAGTCTGTAGAAGCACAGGCAAAAACGTTGAATCTGCAAAAATATGATAATTCGCATCAAATCTTATACTTGCAGACAACACCCCAAGAGCGAGTTGTGCTTTAAAGTTTACGAACTCTTCATGCTCTTACTTACTTAGCTTACATGATTACGCCTCGCTTCTCATATTTGAATTTCAAGTAACTAAGTCTGGAAGATTATATGAGAAAAGCAACTAGGTAAAACCTTTTCTCCTTCTGTGAGTAATGTGACTAAGTTAGAAAGGACTACTTTAGAAGGAAAACAAGCTGTACAAAGAGAGTTCGTTAAAACTTGGATGGATCAATAGAAAGTGAACGCCTTAAAGAGTATGATGACGTCCATTTTCTTGGAAAAACCTGTCTGTAGAAGGTGAACATACCTTATAACGAAAAGTTGTGAAACGTCTGGAAGGACAATTTTGCAGAAGCAATGCATGCTGCAGATGAAATGGATAGTTCTACATGTGAGCATCTACGATCCCGATGGAAAGAACTAGCTCTTTATTAAATTGAATTGGGTCCAAGTTAGTGTTTCACATTGGGCAGACTGCATAATCCAATGGTGTTCTACTTTGGGAAATGACCTTTAATATTCCGCAGGAAAAAAACAAAATGATTGTCAAAGAAAGTTAGGCTAATGGCTATCTCACTAGATAAAGCTTCCAAAAAGATATTTTAAAGCTTGGAAATCTTTACAGACATATCAAAGTGGTTGGTGGCATTAAGAAGCTCACAAACAATTCTCTCTCTCAATTCCTTTGCTTTCCTTTGTGAAGATACAGTCAATTTTGATTGTAAATCTCAATGAAGGGTATGAATAATTATTATTTGAAGTAAAATGTTGTAAGAGGTGGTTGAGTTTATAGAAGCAGCTCCAGAAGTTCCAAGTAGAAGGTAGCTCAAAAAGTTTCAAGTGGAAGCAGCACATTGTGTACCATCTAGAGTTTTACATAATGAATTTCAGTCTTATCAAGGCTATTTAATTGAGCCAAGCTGAAGATGAAGATATAAATTTATATATATATAAACAGGGCGGGGCAGGCTTATTACCATCCCTGCCCCGCCAAAATCCTTGCCACTGATTTCTCGCGTGGAAAATCTGCCTTGTTTGGGTTCAGCACCGCAAGGCAGTGGGACCGCGCTGGCCCGTGCCCTCGTGAAGAGGTAGTACTGCGGCATGATTGAAGAATTCTCTCTCTCTCTCTCTCTCTCTCCCTTTCTGATTTAGGCATTGGAGGGTGCACAATGATGGAAAAGATAAAGAAATTATTTTGGAACCGTGACGAAAACAAACAGTGGCAAAATTACAAAAGACTCTCTTGTAATTTTCCCATTTGTAACAGTTCGGGTTGCTTGATGAATGATGCGTCGAGCGTCCACCCGGCTCTGCCCATACATACATACGGTTTTCCAACCCTGCTGCCGCTGCTGCTGCTGCTGCTGTACGGTACACGCAGGAACGCGAAGCGGGTCGTCTCCTCCACCTCTGGGAAGTGAACCCCGAAGCACGCTAATCGGTTCTGTGGTCTACAGTTGTTCCCCCCCTCCATATAAAAAGAAGTCTCTCTCTCCCTCTCTATCTCTCTCTCTTACCCCCTGGATCTGTAGTCAGACAGGGGCATGCGTCTCTCTCTCTCTCTAAGACCAGACCGGAGTCTCTCTCTCTTTCTTCAGACAACCACACCCTCCAAGCCTCCATCTTTATCGAACAGTTCTTGTCTGAGTTTAGGCTCTGCTTGACTCCCTTCTTTCCATAATTTTCTCGCTACATTGAGCTTTGTAACTCTGTAACTCCACTCGCTGTAAAAAATTCCCTACAATGTCAGATGCCCCAGTCCCAGTCTCCCCCGGACAAGCGTTAACGAAGGGAAAAATCTAATCTTTCTGGGACCGACACCCAGAATCTGCTGGGGCGGCTGCTAAAGCTTCGAGCTTTAAGCCCTGCGATGCTTCGTCGAAGCTCGTAATCCGCTTCCCCGCTTCTGGGTTCTTTCGGGAATAAAGAAAAAAAAATGAGGAACGGAGATGTTTCCCACGTCGATTTGGAACGGGGGCGTCGTCGTCGTCGCAGCGAGTCGAGCGCCGAGGACGAGGACGAGGACGAGAGCGAGTGCTTCTCGGACGCCGAGGACGGCGACGGCTCCGGCTCGTGCCGCTCCCAGTTCTACTCCACCACCGGCGGGTCCTACGACGAGTTCAGCTTCGCCTGCGCCTCCGATCGCGAGGCGACGGCCTCGGGGGCGCGGGGGCCGTCTTCCGGGTCGGAGCGGTCGGCGGAGATCGAGGTGGTGGAGCGGGAAGGGAAGGTGCATTTGGGGAAGGCGGAGAGGGAGAGGGAGAGGGAGAGAGATTGCAGGATTTGCCACTTGGGTTTGGAGAGCAACAGCCACGAGTCCGGCGTCGCCATTGAATTGGGCTGTGCTTGCAAGGACGATTTGGCTGCTGCTCACAAGAACTGTGCCGAGACCTGGTTCAAGATCAAGGGCAACAAGTGAGTCACGATACCCAATTCACACTTCATTTTTGGTTCCTTCGATGTCTGGCTTTCGGTCAATTGGTTCATGGTCTGTGGGGCTTTCATTGATGTCATTGGGGCATGCACGAAACTGCGCATGGGTTTGGTTCCAGATGATGAGTCTTTGTTTGTTGATGGACGTTAGTTTCCGACACTTTACGATTTATAATTTTGAAGTGTGAGTGCTCGTCATGGAAGAATCAGTCTGGATTAAAGGCAGAGAATTTGTGGCAGGTTTGATGAACTTAGACGCAAAGTCGATATATAAAAGGGGAGGTGAGAAGAGATTAGAGCTGGCTTTTTGGTAAAGTTAGTAGGGGGGAGAGAGAGAGAGAGAGAGAGAGAACCAGGAGAGAGTCCTGCTGAAGTGTCTGTCTATCTGGGCTGATGATTCCTTGTTGCTTAATCTCTTTTTCCTAAATTGTGTTGGAATCTTCACTGTTGTCCCTTTCTTGTGGTCGTTCGCTTTAACTACAAGTGCGGCTGATTCTTCATTGTCCATATTCTTTCTCTGGCGAGTTGTTTGCTTTTGTCTTTGCATCTCATGGCAACTTCTAATTTTTTTTTTTTAAAAATGAGCGGTTTTATTATATTAACTTGCAAGAAAAAAAAATTCCTTGTTCTTTTGTTGTAGTCTTCTCAACTTTTTCTCCTTGGAACTTGCTTAAATTGCGGAAGTTTAATGTTTCTGTAGGCAGCTCCTGATAGCAGCTGGCATTCTTGAATGTCTGCTGAGAATCCCATGCCCTCTTGTGCTTTGCACAAATTAATTCCTTCTCTGCACTCGGTAGTATTTGTTTGAAGCCTGATTCTGGACCATGATAGAAAAAAAAAGGAAACGTTTAAGTGCATGGCAAATCTGAAAACTTGGTGCAACTCAGTCCCCCAATTTTCTGATGGAGTGATCTTTGGCTTAAAACTTTAAAATAATGATCAGTTGAGTCCTTCTGTTTAGATTTGTCTATCAATTTTGTGGAAATCCTGCATGGCAGTGAATGGCATAGCCACCTATAGGATTATCATAAAAAATTTTACAGAAGGAATTGGTTGAAATTTTGTTAATAGTTTTGGGACTTGATATTTCCATTGAAAAGTTCTAGGATTGAACTGCTCTCCGTACAAATGTTTTGGGACTTCTAATACCCTTACTAAATAGCTACTATGTTTATACAATTCCCACTTAACAATCTGAAGCACCCTGCTCATGCCATAATGTTTTTGAATGATGCTCCTCATTGCATTTTCGTTCTAAAACTGGAGTGGTCGGGACTAGGCTCTGTATACCATTGTCACCTTTTCCCTTGGCACTGAAAAGGAAAGGAATCATCACATGTTTGTTGCAGAACTTCTTTTTACTTGTGAAAAGACATCACTTGAGGTTTCACTATGTACTGGTACCGTCCGGAGCGCAGCAAATTGACAGAAAAGGGAAAAGGTTGCGACAAGATAGAAAAATGCGAGAGCCTACTTATAAAAGAAAAGGATAGAAACAATCTGAGGGCTGATCTACTTTGAGCTTCAGAAAGAAAACAGAAGTGTATCTCATCCTTACCTTTTCCTTTGGCCATTTCTCTTTCTCCCCCTGCCCACATTGCCATACTGAATCAGATCAATCTGTTTGATGCATAATGTCCTTTAGGCAATATGAGATCGAGTTCATTAGGGACTGAAACAATAAGAAATTTTTTTTTTTTGGCACCTTTTTATCTTGCCACACAAACCTAGGCCATTGTACCCCAGTAGAATCTACAAGAGCAACACTTGTTAGTGTGTTATGTCACAAGTGCATTGCAAGGATCTTGTGGTGTTGGTATGGCATTTCAGAAGCCAACCTAGTAAGTTCTTTGGTTCACACTGTCAGAAACTTTCAATTCTGTGTTGTCTCTTCCATATGATGTTCTGTATTATGACAACCTTGGTGTGACATTTCTTAAGCCAACCTAGACCATTCTTTAAACACGATCAGAAACTTACAGTTCTCTATACTGTCTCTTCCATGTAATACTGCATATGACAAGAACCTCTATGTTCTTGAAACATCAAATATATACTTGGCTAATCCATTGACCTATGGTGAATTGTCATTCTGATTCGAATTATTTGTTCTGACTGCAGTAGTCAAAGTTTATGAATTTACTGCATTGTCATTATGCTTGATTATTCTTTTTCCAAACTCCAAGGGGCATTTCTCTGCCCAAATGATTGAAACAGAAAGTTTGCTAGTTTGTGTTTCTGTAATTTTGAGGCCTTCTTTGGTGTGTTGTGTAGTGCTCTTGGATAGATTTGAAACTCTTCAAATGCTTTCTCTATTTGGAATTACATGCGTAACTGAGCTTGCCCAGTCTGGTAAAGTCGTTCTGCTAATTTTGCTCTTTACTAGTCGTTCTGCCAATCTCATTCTGCATGTTACAGGACCTGTGAGATCTGCCAGTCCATTGCACGTAATGTGTCCGGTGCAAGTGAGATGGAGGCGACAGAGCAGTTGAATGAAACCCATAGTGCCATGGCTGTGTCTGCAGTGTTGGCCCCGATAGCTCCTTCTGAAACCCGAAGCTTCTGGCATGGCCATCGACTACTAAATTTTCTGCTCGCTTGCATGGTATTTGCATTTGTCATATCATGGCTCTTCCACTTCAGAATGCCATCCTCGTGAATTTGTGTATCTGGTTCTTTCAAGAAGTATATAGTACAAAGAAAAGGGAAAAAGAGATCGAGAGAGAGTTGTAAAAAGAGCCTGCGGGGCTCGTTTCCAGGCTCATTTCCAGATAGTTGGTGCTTGAGTATAGATTAGCCATGAGCTTCTCAGTGTTTACGCGGCTCATTGTGTGGATTCATGTTTGTCCGTGGTTGTCTGTCTTATTCATCTATATGAGCATTCCCCCATAATATAGAGGTCCGGAATCATCAGGATTCGGTCTCCACCTACTTCCTCTGTAAACTCGATTTGAGTATTGAGTGGAGTTGTAAATAGGATTAATATCTCCACAAAACATTCTGCACAGCAGGTGATCTTGTGGTACTGTGCTCTTTTTCTCCGCAACCTGAGTTTGTGTGCTCCTGGATTTCGACTCTATATCTGGTAGGAGTTATACAAAAGAGGATCTAGTGTTCTCGAAGTGCCTCATAGATCTAACTAGAAGCAGAAGTAGCATTTTGTATCATTTTCCGAGTTTGTTATTCATTATCGATTAATCCATGAAACATTATGGATAACATAAGGGGTCACAAATATGAATGGGGTTAAGCCTACCATCTTTTCTCAGACAAATGAATTCACCGCTACTTAAATTGATGCGACTATAGACAAAGAAGAAACACAAAATAAGTACTAACCAAACAAATGAAGAACTTATACTTTTTCAAGGTCTATTAATTTTGGCTTCTAAACTTGCGCCATCTCTTAGACACAGGTTGGCATGATCTTCCAAGCCAAGGCTAAGCAGGCAGGCAGCTTGAAGGTACAAAGCTGTCGGCCAATCAGGGCAAATTACCAGGGCTTGCACGGCATCGCCAAGAGCTTCTTTGGGCATGTCATTCATCAAGTAAGAGAAACACCGTCTTGCATAGACCGTAGGCGACGCCATCAAACCACCCTCAATGAACTGCACGAGAACACAATGAGCAACGTTAAAACTTCTTTCTGTCAACTGTCGGAGGAACTAGGAGCCCAGTAAAAGCCCCTCACATTAGACTGGACTACGCCTTCCGTATCTAGAACTTTGGGCTTCTACCATATGCAAATCTCCCACTACTCAACATAAATTAGATTGTATCTGAACAATTTGTCGTTTCAGAACTTTTAGGTAGTATGGGCCTGTTCTAGACAATCTGAACAAAAGTAAGATGCATATATAAATCGACAAGAATCTAGCACTGGAGTGAGTATGCGTTACAAGTCGATAATTCCCAGTTTTCTCGCGTTCATGAAACTACACCAACTTAATACAAGACTCACTTGTGTATAGCAACCAGTGGCAGCCGCAAATTCTTTAGCTTTAAAACAAGTATCGCCACGTGTCTTAGAATCCAAGGTCTCCTGCATTTGATAAGTCCACATCTGGAAGGACAACTGCAACAGGATAATAATTTGAAAGATGTTAAGAGTCAGATCATGATGAACAAAAAGAACATTTCTGTTTTTCTAATGAAGGAATAACATCAACATGCAGGAAGAAATAAATCTCAATTCCACATGGTAATCGAACAATTGAATGTTCAACAGCCAATTGCTTTGACAGTCACACGTGTAATGACAAACTTATCGCTTATCGAAAGAGGGCGGGAAAAAAAGCAAATACGGTTGAATCAGGTTTTCTGAGCAACAATCGACTTCAGCCTGTACTTTCTCAGTCCAACGTAGTTCTAAATTCAGCTCACATCATAGAAGATCAATTTGACATCCAAACCTAATAGCACCTTCCCTATCCAGAAAGGAACTCTTGCTGTTCAGAAATTTATTGACCATTATTTGCATCTGTGAACAAAGGGATGAGGAGAGAGGTTTCTGTTTTTATTCACTGAACAGAACTAAAATTTTCATTTCAATTCCATTCAATTCAGAAATTGGAAATTCAGTTCACACACCAAACTGAAGCATTTCATAGCCATCCGATCTGGTACAATCCTATTTTTTCCGAAGCAGTTTTAAGTCGCCAAGAAACTGAACTTCTTTTATTTGCCTGCACATGTTTCTTTGATGTGAAGGTTGCTCATTCAAAAGGTTTTCCACAGTTAATTAATTTAAAATCTAAAGAACCATGGCAATTTATCAGTAAAAAAATTCCACCACTCTAGCCTCTTCCTGACCACTTTTAAAATTTTTGCCTACTAGCATTTTTGTCACCAGCTTGACATTTTTATGCTGTTTTTTTTTTTTTTTTTTTTTTGGCCGTTCACCACTGTCCAACTATATATGCTACTGTTCTAGGACTGATAAGAATTATAAAATTTTAATGAGAATATTTTTTGGAAAGTAATGTGAGCCAATTTTATTAGTTCTCTTGGAACCAAATTGAGTCGAATAATCAAAATTCAGTTGGGTTCAGTTCAGTATCAAAGACCTGTTTACATATTTCTCCTTTCCTTCTGCACTGCTGGTTCTAAATCCATTCAAGTCCTTTTTTGATAAACATGTTTTTCTGAAACACAATTGTGGCAGGGAAGAGTAAAACAGACATTTCCCTCTCCATATGAAAGTCAGTTTTGAGGGCAAGATTCTTTATCAAAGTTAAGTAAGGATACTTTGCACCCAAATCCTGTCTTCTTACCTTTTAAAGACAAATCATAGGTACATTGATCCCAGTGGACAAAATAGTTATGATGTGACTTTACTCCATCTAGGAAAAATTGGAGGTATGAAAGAATAAAGACAGACCTCAGTGCCAATTCCCTCGTCATCCTTGTATCCATTCGTCTCAAGGATCTCATGGATGGCAGTGAGATTCATTCTCGAACAAGCTTGTCCTAAGGGTGTCCATAGAAGTGCTTCAGTTATGCATACTTCCTCTTTGACACCCAGCAGAACAAGTGACGGAACCTGCTTTTCACTGATCGATAAGTTACTCCTTCGAAGAAGTTAGTCTGTTCAAGAGTGTAGTATCGTCTGCAAGCAACATGCTTGCAAGTTGAAACCATTCAGAAAGGCATAGCACTAAGAAACGATTACAAAGCACCCTGGCCTAAACAAAGCAAGAAACTATAATCCAAGAATGATTTGTAGAATTTGAACACCTATGTTCTTCAATTTGAGTACATATTATGTTGAGCAGAAAAATTTGGTCTTGCTAGTAAGTTCATATTGATTATGATGTGAACTGTGTTCATGACAGAACAAGAAGATTCATGCATGAAGGGATAGCCCGGCTGATGTTTTTGGATAAAATACTAATAAAAAGAGAATTATGAGCACATCCACTTTAAGAGTTTTAAGTGTGGCCTTTTATATGTTCAAAAACCCTGATAAGAGAAAGAAGAGCATGAATTATTCTGCATACCTCTGCTTCTTTCTGTAGTGATCTGAGAATTGTAACAAGTGACTTAGCATTTGGCCTCTCACGAGCTTCTTCCTGCAAGCAACGGGAAGCTAAGCGAAACAACTCAATTGCATCTGCGCTTGAAAATTGACCTTCCAAAGCAGAATCTATTAACATTGAGAAATTCTTGCTTCGTATTTGGTCAAGTGCCTGAAAAGCGAAACAAGGGAGAGAGTGGTCATTTAAATTTCCAAGCAAATCGTTCTTTAATTATTTGAGTGTTTTCAACGAGTGCCCCTAAAGCATTTGTTAGTTATAATTGATCTAGAATAATTCAATTTCATAGCATTTATTGCACAACACAAGGGTAATCGATGCATTTGGAAACTATAAAATTTCCTTATTTGGTAGTGCCTCGTTAACAAAAGCCTTATCATTTAACACGTCCCCATGCGTATAAACCAAGCCTTACGCTTGAGACTCAAGAATAAAGGAAAATGTACAAAGATAATGAGTCCCAGGATTACTCCTGACTTGTACTCCAATATCTTATTAGATAGACCATCTTTTTAAAAAAACCAAGCAGTCATAAATGGGGCAACAATGTATAAAGCATGTTGATTATCATAAATAGCCAGAAGTGAGAGGAACTAGATTGTCTACCACGCAAAAAAGCTAATGAAGCCAGTATTTTTATCGCATCTTCATAGTTATGTGCATCATGGCAACTTCTTACATGACAGTAGGGTATGCAAATGGTTCCTAAGAGAAAACAAGCATAGCAACTCACTGTAGCTGGTATCTTTGAAGATTCATTCAAAATAAAGATCCCAAAGACACTGTGGAAGCCCCATTATTACTCTGTCAAAGCTTAAAGAAGATATCATTAATTTCTCGAATTCTAGATAAAGACAACATCAAACCCTCGACTACATCATTCGATAGCCATGATCAGTGACCAAATCTTACAGATAAGGCTTTCTTGGCATTAATTAGGCATAACATTTTAATATTATGAACACAACTGATCCTCTAGTCGGCTGAAGCAGCTGCTTTATATGATAAGGGTGAGCAATAAATCTGGGTCGCATCCTCAGTTAGGTGAAGGACTAGGCATTTTATTTTATTTAAGTGCTCAGGCAGAGGTACAGCCAAACATGCGCGTTCATTTACCATGTGTGTATGCGTTTAACGGAAGCCTACATCCCACGCTGGCTACCGTAGGTGTCTGTAATTTGTGGATTTTAGTCATGTAGTACTTGGATTAGATGATACTATAACATACACAAATGTTACACATAGTACATATGCATGTATAGGTAGACCTGTGTTGATCTTAAGAATTGTTGAAGCTGAGTGTCAATGGATAAGTTTAAATCTGTAATCTTCTCATTAATAGAAATTCTTGACTATTGCTTATATAAGCTATATGCTTTACCAAATATAAAGTGTGCAGAGTAGTACAAATTTCCCATTGCAGTTGAAATATCTGATAGAGACATACATGAGCAGGCGGAATGTTTTTGCCACTAAGTAGATCCAGCAACATGGTACCAAAACTGTAAATCGCACTTGTAGGCTTCATTGTACCTGCCAAAATAAAGTCATTTTCTTCTAGTTATCACTTTGATACATTTTGCAAACAAGCTCATTTCAAATTTCAAAATTGCTTTCTAGCAAATTCTGATATGGAGATAAGTCACTCAAAATCAGAGCAGTACAAGCAAATTTAGACCCATCAAGATCAGCAGTAATATTTTGCTCTTCGATGATATTTTACTCGTAAGATGTTTAAACATCACTTGTGCAGTACCATATCAATTTTAGGACAAATCAAAGATATTAAACTAAGTAGTTCGAAATTGTCAGGTTTGACACTTACCAAGATGACTTGACAAAAAACAGACACCAAGTAATGTTCCAATTTACTATCTTCCCAATTGTTGGGAGCATATCTAATTGGGTTGACACACAGTTGACTGGTGCCCTCCATGTGAACTGTGTTTTGTCAAAAAGGGAAAGAAGATCATGAAAGTTTGAAGACTATTCTGTCTTAAAATCCACAGGGTTTCATATGAATACCATGATGGAATATACAAAATTAGTACTGATAAAGGTCTTTGCAGCTAAAAGAAGACCCTCCACATAGACAAATTGCCCTAAACTAAACAGCAACTACTCTCTCGTTGAAGAATTTTCATGTTGTATCTTCTCTTCAATCATTGCTTATGCTGCATTATAAAGTGTCACACCATGATAAACAAATGAATGAAACGCAGAATTCTTAATTTCTGGAAAAGTTAGATCATGTTTGAAGTCGGCCAATGTCTACCACCCCATCAATAATGGCACAAGGAGTAGTAACATAACTCAGATACTTGTGTGTTGAGTATCCACCTGTTCTGAGATATTCTGTGGGTGGAAAAGCTAGTTTAGTGCGGTACCTCCTCCAATCTACATTGTTCTTCACAAGGCCGAAACAGGACAACCTGGGATTGCCATCCTGCCATGAGATCAAGGCATTTAGAATAGATATTAATGCATGACACAGAGGCGAAGCTGCGTAAATACCAGTACCTGATCAAACAGGACCCTGTACGCATGCAAATCATGGTACAATGGCTTCCCTTTGCTGCTACAATACTCTAATGCTTGTGCCAAATAACATGCTACCCGCAGTCTCATTGCCCATTTCATTGGCCGGGTCCTCCCTATGTCAATAACGAAATTGTAGGTTCAAACAGAAACCAAGACAAACATTCATGTTCAAGCTAATGACTTTGCTTGAAGAACAGCAATAGCAATGCAACTGCACTTCACGTTTCTTCTTGTGTACATAAAATCGTTTTTCAGACTAATAGAGGAATCCTATGCAAGCAAACAACATAAGCCGATCCGTGTGTACGAGATATCACGGGACAACTCGACTTCGCATGGACATCAGCAGTCAATTACTTCTCTTTAAGCTAAAGTAGCTTTGAGTTGAATGACCCAGCGTCAACTTTGACCCAATTGCCCAACGAGAAATTTCAATTTCCAAATACGCGGAAACATCACGACTGAGGATTAAGCAGGACGGTAAAAAAAGACTCACAGAGAAAAAGATGCTTGGCGAGCGTCTCGTTGGGCATGAACTCAGCCACCAGCAATCTCTCATCGCCTTCGCAGCAGCATCCTATCAGATTCGCCAGACGCTCGCTCCTCAAGCTCCCCACCGATTTCGCCTCCTCCTGCAAAAGATCGCCTTCCAAAATCAACCCGCGCTCATCGATCGCTACAGTAAAAGTCGAGTTCCAAACGGTCAAACGCACGAGGAAATACTGAGGATCGGGCCACGCGCCCCTCTCGTAGCGCTTGACGGCGACGGAGCGGCCGTCCTCGAGCTCGCCTCTGTAGACGGCGTCGCTGGGGCCTCCGAGCCGCCCGCGGCCGGGGTCCCGCACGACGTTCTCCGGCGAGAATCCGCCCGTCGCGGCCTCGAGTTGCTCGAAGCGGAACTCGGTGAAGCTCGGGCACGATTCCCGCGCGCCGTCGCCCCCGTTCTCTGCTCAAAAAACGTTTCTTCGCGCGAATCAATTTTCGTTCCCAAAAAAAAAAAAAGTCGACGAGAAATGAAGATTGAAGAAGAAGGAGGAAGGGAGGGAGGGGAGGGAGGTAGTTACGGCGGAGATCGGCGGACGGCGGCGGCGGTTCGAAGGCGGACGGTGGTCGGAGACGTGGCGCGAAGCAGCAGAGGGAGAATTTGGAGCGACGACGATCTCCCATTGGCGGATTTGAACCGACGGTGCGCGGAATTGATCGGACGGTCAGCGTTGTGCGCGCTCTTTTTCGATTCAATTTATGTTTTGGGTTTTCCGTCTTTGGCTCTTTGGGATCGGAACTTTGATCTAATTCCAAGTCATCCCTTTGTAAATGGTCAAATATCAGAAAGGACTGACCAAAAAAAAAAATATCAGAAAGGGAGACCTCGTACTTTTACATTAATATAACCGCCCAAAAAAGGCACGTAATTATATTGAAAACATATTTTTCACTCGAACTTTTAAACATTACCCAAAATAGACTCCATAGTCCATACGTGTGTGTATATATATTAAGTGTGCACACCCCATAGGACAATTCTACGTTTTGTTTATTTTATTTCCGCATATGTGATGCTATATGAAATGACGCTATTTTATAGACTGGATTATCTCTTGGCCATCTAAGCAAAATCATACCAATCTACTCATACAATCAAGTTTTGCTTCGTTGCTTCTAGTTGATGCTGTAATTTGAAACCATATTGCTTAATTTGCTCTACGTTGGCAATGTAATGACAATCATGGGCGAGAAAAATAATGAATCCCATTGCAAAAAATGGTATGTCATGCACTTTAAGTTCTTCTCGATGTCTGTTTAAATTCGTATTTGCCAATACCCATTTTCGTACACACGTCGAATCGGATTAATTCCTATAAAATATTGCTATAGAGGGGATTTGGGTTTCATCAAAATAGAAAGGGGAGGATGGGCAAAGATGTCATTAATGGGTCAAAGTCAAGCTATCGGGATAACGTGTTAAACTAAACCGATCACCACCGACCAAAAAAAAAAACTAAACCGATTACCCAGAATTATTAATAAATGCTTGATTTGGAATTACGTGAGGTAAGACTAAGGGTCAAATTAATTAAGATGTGGGCAAACCATGGTTTATCTAATACTTACGTCCAAATCAGTTATATCCTCTTCTTGGCAGGTCAACATCCCGAACGGGGACTTGACACTAAAAACCGGGAATGCATGACCGCGTCTAAATTTTACGAAAATAGTTCAATTTGCAGGGAAGGCCAACGGGCGCACATGGTTTTGCAGATTTTTTGACCCGTTGACCGAGGATTCCGACATTTGACCGTTGAACCATTCTAGAAGTTGAAAAAGTCCTTATGTTTATTTTCTTTTCTTTTCCCGTCCTCCTTTTATCTCTTATTTGCACCGTCTTAGTTCTTAGTTTCTTAGTACTTACCAACACTCTTTGTATTTTATTATACACTGACGTTACTTACATAAAAACCATTTCTACAGCTCATACATATTACTTAAGAGATTAAATATATAAAGTTGAATCCTGTCGCTTATAATGCTGAACTTTGCTATGCATTGTCCATGAAAAAATTACTTGATTAATCACAATATATTGTTCGGATGTCAATCTAGTTCTAAAGTTTTCAATTTGATAAATAAAATACTAAACATTTGCATGAAATTCTAACGTAATTTGAGACTACGTTGATTAAATTCTAATTTAATGTTAAAACTTTCCATTGCCGGTGAAAATTGATCGAAAGAACTACATTAGAATTTCGAGTGAAAGTCTATGACTAGACGGATAAAATTAAAATGTTTAGGACTGAACTGACTTCCATATAATAAATCTAAAATCGATTGGATGACTTCTCCCATTGTGAAAGTTGCAATGAATTGAGCTTCTATTTATGTAAGAACAATTCTATGTTTTATTATGGTTGATCTTATGACGTTAGTATAACACGTGACGGGGTAAGGTTTAATTCACCATTGAATACCAAATGCTGATTAGTAAACTTGCCTCCTCGCTTAGTACAGTGATTTTGTAAATCAACCTTACTCCAAAGCTTATTGGATCCCGATTTGAAACTTAGGTCGATGATCATGTTATGGAAAATGGGGTGAGGTCCTAATCAACAAGAATACCCACTACTTTGTTTTGCTCTCTCAAACTTGTAACACAGGCAATGATTTATTCAATTTCCTGATCTTCCAGAGACATGGCTGCAGCTTCTGGCCCTAATCTCACTTGTCAAACTCATGACGTTCTAACAGCAAGCGTCCCTCGGTTGCACTTTGTACTTGTTTCGAGTATTGGTATAATATTTATTTGTGTAGCAAAAGAAAATCAACTGCCGCTGCTAGACTTCTACAAAACAGCTTGTGGGAAACCCTCTTTCTCGAGGCATATCGAAACACACAACCCTCGGGCGCATGAAAAGATTAGTCAATCGTCACGGGGTATATAAAAACTAAATATTAGAATGGTGGAATGTTGTTCTGGATCCCAATCAATTGCTTCCCACGTCGATCAATAACTCTTGGGATGTGTTGGGACATGTGCATCAGCAACAACTTGACCCGTCAAACGGTATAAATGTTCTAATCCAAATAAACCTATTTAATGCGTCTTGATCCATTTTCACACAAATCAAATATAATACACTTACCCGACCTAGCTCATTGTTAGAATATTTTCATATTTAATCCAATTTACGAAAACTCTAGTGATGTGAGAGTACGGAGTGAGTGAATGCAAGATCGAGTGAAGATGGGATAAACTGAAAAGAGAATTGCCTAAATAAGTTGTGAATCCATTTATGACACATTTATAACTCATTCAAGTCCAATTTACTCAATATAATTAACCCACTTAACACTTTTATGGGTTAAGAAATAGATCTATGACCAATTTTTACGAATCTAGGGACGGCACATGGCAGACAAGAGGTAAAAGAGCAGGACTCTCTTTCACTGTGTAAAAGGAAGCAACTGGTCGTGACACCAGGACATTACGTGATTCACCGGGCAGACAAACAGAGCATCTCTGTCTCCATCTCCCCCTCTCTCTCTCTCCATAAATTTTCATTTGAATTTGCATTTGTATGGTGCCAACTCTAACGGCGCTACTGGTGGGGAGGAGGAACTTTGCTCCGCATGTTGCGAGTCGCAGGTGATGGGGCCAATTTGCCCATTTAGCCCCCCCTTCTTTTCCACAAAGATGGACAAGCAGAGCATGGGATGGGACCAAAGAGCCTGTGTCCTGTCTGCTGCCAGCACTCCCATGTAACTCCCACATGGCCACACCAACATTAGCTGTACCATCTGTCTCCTCTTTTAAATATTGGATCATAAGCATTTCGTCCGGTCATAGGTAAAGGTCGCTCATTAAAACTTTGCATATGACACGGAACTAGATCATAACCGAAAACGCCCAAGATATGTTTGGAGAACGCCACATATAAAAACAACAAAGGCACGGACGACAGGAATAGTACAAAATTTAGTCCAGCGCCACCCTGTTATGGCATGTGGGATGGGGGATGCTCATTGCTCAGGGCAAGAACCTTACCCTAGGCCGAAGGACATTCAATCAACGGTAGGCATAAAAGGTGCATGTGATGTGATCCCTAGATAATGAACAGAATCTACTCCGTTTCCCCCGTATCTGGCAAGATCATTGGCAGTACAAACAACTAAAAGTTAAAAGAGGTTCCGACCAAAGCATGTGAATTGCATCTACAAACATTTTCTCGATTCATAAGTCTTTCATTGCATCTGTCATTAGTACCGGGACTTGGCGTAAAGAGATAACAGTATCGATAACCGTCACACAAGCCCGAACAAGAGTTTTCACCCACGTCAACACAGTGCCAGCGGAAGAGAAAAAACCAAGATACTTTCATTGGATCGATAAGTGGACACAAGATTTGCTGAAATTTCCAATGTGCATGCCATGGTCTTAAGCCATGCATGGTAGAGCACGATGGCCAAAACATAGAAGCTTAAGCTAAATTTCATCTTCACTACAATAAAAATCATGTTCACCCATCTTCAAAATAAGAGCCGACCATGCCGCAATATCAACTCCATCTCTTAAGGATTTTCGTCACCTCCAGGCGCTGGAGGTCTTCAAGTTGGCTCCAGTGGCAGCTTTCCATATTCTACGCACCGTTCATTGCATTATCAGCAAGGACAGCATTGCCATCTTCCATAATCTTGCCATTGACTTGTGTCCTTGGTCTCTGAACAAAGATCAAGAGGAAAAGTCAATTCCAATTATAATGCACAATGTGCAGTCGGGAGATTGAAGATTAAGCTTGTTTTCACTTATACTTACCCAATCAGCAGGGTCTCCACCATTCCCATTCAAGAGCTTGTGATTCTCTTCTTTGCTTCTAGCATCTTTCTCTTTGGTGCTCACTGGTAGGAACAGTGATGAGCCACTGGTCCGGTCAGGAAGTTCTGCATGAAGAAAAGAAAGAATAATTAAAATATAACCACTGCCCTGTTGCATTTCCAAAAGACACGGATAGATGCAAATTTTACAGGGGCAAACCTGGCAATTTCTTGTCAATGAAGAATACCACCAAATTAACGGTATACCTGCAGATTAAGCACAACATGAGCTTCAGCGAAAAATGCATCAGTAGTGATGAAAAGAGATATTGACATAAAAAAGGATTTTACCATGCAACGACGACATCGACTGTGTAATGTTTCCGCGATGCAACAATCAAGAAGCTCTGTACTACAGCAATCAACCAAGCAAACTGCTTTATAAACCTGCACCAAAAGCAGATTAAATTTGACATGCAAATACAAGTTCACAGAACATTCAAACTCATTAATATGGCTTTATAGGATACTTGACAATTATTTATCCGACTCATAAAAAGTAATCCACTCAAACCAAACGTCTTCCACCAAAAAGTTCAGAGGGCATTTCACACTCTCTGTGTTGTAGTACCCACCAAAATTGTGAATCCTAAAACTATTCCTCTAATCATCTATCCAGTGTAAAAAGAATTCAAAGAGGCCATGAAGCTGCTATAAAATCAGATTTATGAGGAAGAAGTAGATGTATAAGAGACTTTCTCCTTGCTCCTTAGAGCTCCATTAAATTCCACGACCAATTCATATATATCACATCATCTTTTTTTTTTAAATTCTCTAGCAAACATCTCCTGGACCAACTGCATCTGTACCCTAGGCAATTGTATTTGTTACAATAACACCAGTCAGAAAATTACTGAGGCAACTAAAGTAGTTACTGAAAAATCAAATGACAGTGGTTATAAACTTATGGCAGCTTGCAAAACAAATTCCTTCCATAGCTACAATGCCTCACCTCTTTGTGCCATATTTCTGATACGTGAGCACAAAGACCAAGGTAAATATCATGTGAGATGAGAATATCAGATCACCACAACCATATAATACCCCCCGAGGAACTGCAAATTTATCACACGAAAGGAGTGAGAATGTTAACAACTTTTGGTAATGCTTATAAGGGCCATAAAAATAAAGTCACTCACAGTTGATTAGAAGAACTTCCGCTGCACTATGAGGACGAGGTAATCTGGCAAGTTTGGATCCCTGGATTGCGTTGCAGCAAGAAGTCAATAAAGTGTCAATCAACAAAGTAAATGATTCCTTGATTCCTTAAGACTCAAAATAACAAAAAGATGAAAAATATTTGTGAATAGCCAGAACAAACTTCTATAAAAAAATGAGAGACTCTACCTCACGGCAGTGATAGTTGGGACCTGGAAGCTGTGTAGAATAAAATGTGATGATCCGAAGAATCTGAGAAGCCTGCATTATTTGTCGAAAAATAAAAATAAGGTTTAGGACTTGCAATGCAATAAGAGCTAACCGCTTGATCTTTCCTATTTGATATCCCAATCACTCTTACAATCCAAAAAATGCGCACGCTGCTGTAAATGAGACGATTTAAATGAAAACAGCACTTACAACAAGAAAAGCTAAGACCCTGCACCAGACAAGAACAGTGTAGATTTTTTTGGTCTTCAGAATAAAAGGATGGAAAGTCCACTGCAAAAAATATGGCCCACATCAGTTCATATTCACCACGAAAGAAACCAAACAAAGACTAGCCTTCTTCAATCTATTCATGCACTCCATACTCCTTTTAATTGGTCATCAATATTTGCATTCTATCCACATCTCCTTAGTGATATTGGGCATCATTAGAATCCACATTACAAAAGTCATAAAGCAACAAAAGCTCAAGATTCATCTAGTGTGCCATTAAGCATGCACAGTTTTGCATCTTCATAAGATGCAAAGAACTTACTAAGCAGTTCCACCTTCGGATAATGGATAAGAAAAAGATCGAGATACTTGAGACTTGAAAAACAAAAACCTTACCAGTACGAAAGATGCAAAGACGAAAGTGAATACAGTCTCGCTGATGTAAGCTTTATCTCGGCCAAGCTCCTACACACACAATAACACACTCTAAGCAAAACATGATACGTAAAATCAGAGGATTATATCATATCAGAGTGATTTTAGACCAACCGGAAGTAGAAAGAATCCAACATCCTGAAGTGTGGGGCCAGGCCTATGTAAGTAATGTACTCCTCGAGCTGCCAGACCATGTATGTACTGCGGCAGACAAATAATAAATCAGAAATAAGGCAAGAAAAAAAAAATCAAACCTCATTGGGGGTAAAAAAACTCAAAGTGAACATCCATCTAGAGAGTTCTAGTCAGTGAAATTTAATGGCCATGATGAGCAACAAATTTCACTTAAAACGGAGAGAATTAAATTAACCTCATTTAACGATGCTATAAAGAAACAATAGTCTGTCAATCTTCATATATTAGTATAGCATTACGCAACTAAGAGGAAACATGCCCATGATAAGAACTCTGAGACCCAACACAAAATTCGAATCCAGCAAAACAGAAAAGAAACACAAATCCCAGTAACTGAAACTTCAGATTCATGTAGACCCAAGTCCTTTCCATTGAAGAACGCCACTTGCGCAAGCAGATGACTCTGCCTTGAGTGAAAAGCATGGACTAAAGGAGTTCCCTTGAAGTAACGAAAAACAATTTTAAAACGCATTACCAAATCCTATGCTTCTCTCTCGCTCATTCGTTAACTTTCAGAAAAGGCCAGTCGACAATTCCTGGCAACATCCATGTTCAGATGCGCGCGCTCGGTGCCGGTATGCCGAACAGAGCGCTAGCCACATTTTAACGAAAAGAATGACCCCAAAAGCATGCCTTTTCAACCCCCCAATATTCTTCAAAACTTCGACAAATTTAACTTCGGATATTCCACAATCGGAATTGGAAAGACGAACGCAAACACGCAAATCTGAGGTGTATACTTTTCAACATCAGATTCGCGAAAGAGTCGAGCAATCACAAAAGAATTAGAACCTGAAAGATGAGACCGGCGAGAATGTATCTCCAGTTCTCCGCGAGGAGGTTGATCTCCGTGGTTATCTCCGCGCAAATTCTCTTCCATAGCTTCTCGAACCCAATGCCCAAAGGCGCGGACAGCCACCAAAAAACCACATCAATCCCATAGTCCCGACATCATAACCATCGCAACCCGACATGCACGAACAAAATCAAGCAGAAACGCGAGAGAGGGAGAGGGAGATGGCGAGAGAGAGAGAGACACCTTCGAAGCCTCGCGACCAATGTAGAGCGTCATCGTCTTCCCCTCCTTCGCCTCCTTCCTGCGGTGGTTGCTGTCGTCGTCGCGGTCGAGTGACCAGCGACTACAAGTCCCATATTCCTTTGACGACCATGTTTCCGAGGTCACCAAAATTTCAAGCGCTCATCGGAAACCTCCCACCACTCCTCCCCCGAGAAGCCCAACCAAAACAGAACCAAAAACGACCGAAAAAATTTGAAAAAAACAGAGAGAAGTGACCCGAAACCTATCTAAAGATCCGGGGCTCGAACGGGGGCGCGATCTCGCGATTAGGATCTGGCGGCTGGAAGGACCGACCGAGCGACCGAGCCGAGGCGAGCGGGCGAGAGGATGGCGGAATTGTCCGAGGAGGAGGTGGAAGCGAGAATGGCGAGGGCCGGGGGGATGGGGATGGTGGCGGTGGTGGTCGTGGTGGTGAATGGGGATTGGGGGAGAGAGCGGAGATTCTCGAGGGCGGCTCGGTCAGGGATGTCAAGGTGCTTTCTTTTTCGCCCTTTTGGTGTTGCGCCTCGCCTCTCTCTCTCTCTCTCTCTCTCTCTGCCGAAACGCGAGTTTTACACGGAGAGACAGTTGATGGAGGAGGAGGAAGAATGAAAGCACCCGAGGAGAGAGAGGCCTCCTTATATCACCCTCGCCCCCCCATCCCACGCTAAAAATAAAAATTTTAAAATTAAAAATTTCAAAATTAAGAAAAAGTAAAAAAAGATAAAATAATGAGAAAGTTCGCCACGACTCGCGAGTGACCTCCTCTTGTAAGTACTCCATATTATTTATTTTTTATTTTTTGGGGAAATTACTCTCTTCTTGCTGTGATCGTTAATGAGCAACTTCGTGTTTACTTGAGTTTTCAACCCTCCCCCAATCGGGAAACAAAAATATTCACTACTTGAGTTGTAATAATGACAATTAGAAGAAGAAAAAATTAGTAGAACGTGTCTGTTTGATTAAGCTTTTTAAAAAGGCAAAAGTTAAGATTTTTCCTTTCCTTTCCTTTTATTTCGGAATTTTTAAGATATTATCGAGAATTATATGTGAATTTATGCGTTGATTATCTATATCACAAATTCAAATCAAATAATGAGTAAACGTTTATAAAATTACACCCTTAATCAAGCATCTTTATCTTTACTATTTATTTCACCCACGAAAAGTCCCTATTCTAAACGTGACAACAACGACCGAAACATGCGTACTTGGTACTTGTCAAGGGTCATTAATTATACTCTGTTTTTCTTGAACGATTTTCAATTTCAACTTTCAAAATGTGTTCATTTGCATTATTATTGTTTTCCATAGTCTTACTTGGTGTCATGGGCAAATTGGGGTTAAGGAACAAGGGCACTGGTTGACAATGACCTACAAGTAATAGGGATTTTCCTGAGGATTAATCAGGTACACCATAATATAAGGATTTCGTTAAAATTATACTAGGGATACTGAGATTCCGACTTTAAATGGATTTATATATGATACGACATATATTCTATTGGTTATTTAAATGACCCTATGAACTTGAATAACCACTTGATGTTTTCGTATCATCTTCATTTAGTCATGAATCTTTGCATATTTAGCATTACTTATTTTTGTTAAAAAGTATCTCAAGCGCATTTATTAAGTAACTAAACGACGAAACTCTCGTAGTTTCCAATGCACATGACTATCGTCATGCCATGCATAATCACTGTTTTGAAATTTTTTTTTTCCTAATCAACTTAACAAGTGTCAAAACTCATTAAGATAGCTCTTGTGAATAACAATCATGTTAGTAACCGCTCAATATATGCACCAAGCAGTCATGGCATTGCTTTTTGCATAGCTTTTCACAAAAGTAATCACAAGCGAGACAGAAAAACTCAACCGATTTGTGGAGTTCTTTGAATTTCCAGATAATTAGATGCCAATTTATAAAAAAAGAGGTAGCATTTAATAATTTTGTTAGTCACTTCTTTAGCATGTTTCTAGGATAATTGCTCATAAAATTCTTTGATCACAAGAGCCATTAAATGTGCTGTGAAAGCATGAACATTTCTATTTTGCCAGTGTTCGAGATACTTATTAACAAGATTATTATAGCAAAAATACATGGACTTTGTAGATCATGATGTATAACTTTCTTCTTTCTCTTTTTTTGTTCTTTTGTTTGTTTAATTGCGGAACGAGGGGAAAGCATATATTCCCTAGGTCGAAAGTACCGCATTTTGTCGGGGGATTGAACGTGTTAATCTTAGCACGACTTTTTTTTTTATAATTTTTTATATTTTGTTTTGTTTTCACGAGACCTAGCAATAATCGAAGCAAATAGTTCAATTGGAACACATGTCGACAAGTCAATGAGAATTCACGTTGGGTGAAATTCATCTGATTCAGATTCGAATTGTTGTCTTCTTCAATGAGTACGAAGTTTTCAATTTATCTTAATCACTGCCATTTCATTTAGGTATATGATTTTCAATAATTGATTATATTTTCTTGTCTTTTCTGGAAAAAAGAAAAAACAAATGATAAAGTTCGAACATTGTTTTTTTAAGGTCCATGTGGAGGCGTTTGAGCACCGAAAGATTACAAAGTCAGTCACATGCCATCGTACATGACAATGGTAAATATGACAAATATGACTAACATGGATAATACATACATTGCTATAAATCATTTTGCTCTTATTCAGTCGAGGAAAAAACAGGGTGTCGGTGTAAACATCGATGTTACATGAATTGCCCTACCCATTTGTCCGAGAATCTGAAGCGGTCAAAAGCAAGAAGGAAAGCTGAATAAGACGTATCAAGGATGGTACGGTGATTTTCGTGAATGAATGTGTTGAATTACCGGAATTGACTATCCCGAATATATGCTTTCGGGATACAATTCTCATGTTCAATTTCGTCTAATGATACGATTAACAATTAATGAACTAATGATGATGATTATGGTAATAATAACAACGACGATGGTAATAATAACAATGAGCTGGTTATTAAACTCGTTGCATCAATACCACAACATTTTTACGAAGCAGCTTTTGAGTACTTATGAGAATCTTTCTTTTTTTCTCCGTCAGAAGGAAATAATTCCCGAAGCTTTTTCAGGTCCGGCCTTGACCTGCAGTTTTCAGGCAAACTTCTTGGTACCACCTCATTGGAGAAATCAAAATTGGACAAAGCCGGAAAAAGAATGTTGAATAAACATTTAAAACCTCGCCTGGTTTTAGATTTATCTTAAATTACCCCCCATCTGTAGATTTTCCAAGAATTCGAATTTATAGGATATTTGAAAAAAAAAAAACAAATATCAGATGTTAAAAATAAAAAGAGATTAAAATCCTCCGATTCTTTCGAATTTTTTAAACGAAAAGTGCAAATTCTTCCTTTTTAAAATCCAAAAAAAAAAAAGAAAAAAAAAATAGAAGAAAGAGGGGTCGGTTTATAGGATCGAGGCTCCGGCGCATGGACCATCCAACTGGGGCGGTTTAAGAAATTCCTTTAAAAAAAAAAAGAAGAGAAAAATTGCAATTATGAAATGACGGTAACGCCCTCGACATTCCCTCCCCGCTCTAAGGGGGATGAAAGCGTGACTCTGGCCCCCCGCCTGGGCGAGAGGACCGAGTCACGGGCGACTCGGCTCGGATTACGAGGCTAACTGACTCCCCCCTCGTCTGACTTTTCAAATTTTCCTTTTTTTTTTTCTAACTGCAACTTTTCAAATTTTTCGAAAAAAAGTCTTTCTTTTTTCATTTTGATGGTTTCTTTTTTGTTTTTCTATTTCAAAAAAATTCAAACGAAGGCCATGGGAAAAATATATAATTTAAAAAAAAAAAAAAAAAGAGAGGAGGAGGAAGTGCAGAAAGATTTGCGTAGTGGGCTCCATCTCCTGTGGGAAATCTTTTTTCAGATCGATTCGTCACTATCATTAAGGGATCTTCTGCCAAGTAACGACCCTGTCATTTGGACTTTTTGGTCTTTAAGAAAATAAATATTTTATTTATTTGAAATTAATTTGATCGAGGTATATAAAGAGGGTGCCAAAAAAAGATCACTTTTTTAATCCTCAAAAAATATACAAGACGGAACAAGCGGCTCGCAAATGCTCTTGAATTTGAAATTTTTATGGGGGTTTCCATCTTGGTTGTCCAAATGATGATCCTACATCATCCTGCCCAATGAGTGTTGTCGTTGCTTTTGGATAATAACAGGGAAAATGTGCAAAGTACCTCTTCTTTTTTGTCCCCTTTTCCTTGCTTTATTTTGATTACAATTTGCGGGTTGTAATGATCCGCAACATAATAAACTATATTAAATAAATTTGATGTGCTTTCGAAATAGGAAGGGTTATCTAAAAAGTGCTTTTAAGATACTAATTAATAGGTCCAGTCGGTCATGCAATGAAAATGAAGCTCCCTTATCCGATTGAATCAACAGCTTAGTGAGAATATATGCGTTCTTCTTTATTTTGAAATATTTGGCATAACAGGGATGGGTTTTCACTATTTTATAATTGACTTCATTATCACTTGGAAAATATTTGCTAACAAGATCCAAATGCTAAATTCAAGATGGAATGGTAACTTTTAATCACTACTCCCATTCATAGATCTCATGCTTCTAGGGAAGAATCTAAAGGAAGAAGAGGAAAATTATTAGAAAAATTTCCCAAGAGAAAAATATATCTTAAAAAGTAATTTGGTGCTTGCGCAAAATCTCGCACTGTAAAAAAAAAAAAAATAGAAAATGCTTCAAGATATACTTGAACTTAAAAAAGAGAAAGAAGTTGAAGGAGCTTTAAACCATCATACGAGCACATCTCAGTACCAATGACATTTTCGTGTCATGCAATTGCACAGAGTACGGTTTGGAGGTAGTGAAAGGAGTTTAAAGAGGCAGACCAAGTCATCCTAGAAGGCTTTTAAATGCCAGGTGGCATGTAATGATCTTACCATGTGAAAATCATGGATTAAGGGGGGGATTAGCTAGCTATAAGTCACGAGAACGCGGGCCAGGGGTAAGTGATCACGCATCACAAAGGACGTGACGTCAAACCTATCACAAAAGATTAGCGATAGACAATGTCGGGCCTTTCCTAATGGTCATTATTTCAAGCCTACAAAGTTAAAATTCTCTAGAACATCCCAAACAATATAAACGAGTTGGATTCCTACAACTTATCCAAGTTCAAGAAATTACAAGACAAAGTGACTTACTTTCTTTTAAGAGTAATTAATCCGATTTGGTCCAGTTTCACCCAAGAATTAAGAACCAAACCGAAAGAATCAGTTCCCAATTTTTGGGATTGGGCATTGGACCGGACTAGTCCCATGAAACCGATCACTTTGCAAAAAAAAAAAAAAAGTACTACAGTTGTTACTATTTTTAGAATTTATTGCTACTTTAAAGAAATCAAAAAATATATTAAAAAAAAAAAAGAGTCGGTCTGGTTTGTTGGTTCAGTATGATTTGATAACAGGACCGATAATCATCGGTTTCATTTTGAACTAAACCAAAATGGCCAGTCCAGTTTGATTCGGGCGATTTTTGATTTAGACGGTTTGACACTCCTACTTTCTTCAACGTAAATTTCAGATGTCTTTTAGTGATATAATAAAGCATCCACGACAAACACTCAAGCGAATGATCACAAAATTACGGCAACAAAATGTACCTTGCACGATAGTTTTGGAACTTTCACCGTATTTTTGTTGTTTAAGGAGTCTGATTATCCAAATGGCCCGTGGGAATCATCTTTGGTCTTTCCACTGGGAAAAGGTACGTCACTTAAACCGTAACCAGTCATCCTCCAGACAGATTTCACATGGTGCATCATCATGGCGATGAACTAGTCCCACCTAAGTACACCCTTTTTTTCCTGCCTGATCGGCTTCCACGTGCTTTCTCATCAATGTCTGCCTTTCTCCACTCTTTAATAGCATCCACCTATTCCCCACCAACTGCCGATGACGACACGTTCAATCTCCCATTCGATTTCTCATGCACTTGGTGTCGTATTTTTCAGCCTGTTAATCTCCTCGAATTTAATAAGCGAAGGTGAGGAGTAAAGAAGGCGCGGCCACTTGTCAACTGGGTCGTGGAGAATTGGGTTGTTTGATTACCTGCTCTTCTAGACAGTGATGCCATTTGTCAACTTGGCCACCAACCCTTCATCACTCTTGTCTTTTACCTCTTTTTAAGTTGAAAAAACGACACGGATGATATATAAGATTTGATTCGATATGTAATATTGTATTTGAACTTTTGTTTTATTCAATACAGTTTCTGAATTACTAGGGAATGTTTAATCTAGTCCATAAATTATATAAAAGAAAGTTAATATTATCCTTTCAATAATAGAGTTAAGGGAATCTGATGATGTTATTCTCAATTCATTAAATTTTGAATGGTAGACATAGAAAAAAATATTACATGAATTACCCCAATGAGATATTCATCTCATATCAGGAAATAATAATCCACCCAATCAAATAATGATAGTCATGTTAACATCATTTTTTTTTCACATTTTCTAAATTAGATAAATAAAAAGATGGACATGTTGACTCGTCAAATTTTTTTTTTTTAAATCAAACTTGGCTTGTAATAATGCACATCATCAAAATAACATTCCACTTGTCGCTTGACCAAATTTTCCACGTCAAATAATTATTAGTAGTTCAAGGACTATATTAGATAATTTAAAAATTTATGGATAATATTATCACGGAATTAAATATATTATTAATCTAATACCCCTCTTTATCCGGATTTTAATAAGTCTTCATCATTAGCTCTTGCATGACCCACATGTCAAGCCTCACCATATTTTGGAAAAAGAGTAGAGTAAGGGGTCCAACCACGCATCAAGTGTACATTTCTTGTCGATAGATATGTACGGTCATACATATATATGTACTTATTTACCTTTTCACATGGTTTCTAGTGCAATTACTTGATACCCACAAAAGAGTAACATTAGATATTTAATATTTATGAATCAAGTGAGTTTTCCAATGTGATTTCACCTAAGTCAAGAGAGGCTGTTGACTTATTGACCCAAAGAGAGAGAGAGGGAGAGCTTGCACCAGACAAGCTATCCGTCTCTTCACCCATGATTGTCCTGCAAGCCAAGCATCGAGACCACCATGGCCGAACAAGTACCCTACACTAACCTCAGAAAACGAAGTACTTTCTACCATCACCCCCAAAAAAAAAAAAAAACAATAATTATAATAATCACAATGACGATGGAAAAAGAAACCAAAAGGCCAGGGCAATATCGTCAATCAACACGAGGAGTCCAGGTTTTTAGGACAGTGACTGCGGTGGTGGCGGGTGAAAGAAAACTCGCATTCGATGGTGACGTGGCGAGCATATGGGACTTTGCCCTAATGGAGATCGCATCCCAGATTGGACTTTTTTCCTATTTCTCTTTTTCTTTTTCTCTCATTTTATAGGAATAAACAAAAAGAGTTAAAATGAAAATGTGTGGTCGAGTCAACGGTCAAAGTCGCTTTTGCCGACGAGGCCATGGATATTTGCTCGAAAGACCCGTCAAGGAAGGGGGGCCACCGCCAGTTTGCGACATCGTCGGGGAGTCCACCCCGCCCCACGTCCTTTTTTGGCTTACATCCCTCGGTCAAAGGGATCGTCCTCGTCTCTTTCCTTCTCTCTTTGATTTCGTCGTCAAAACGGAGGAAGAAAAACCACAAAAGGACATTAAAGAAAAGGGAAAAATAAGACTAGCAGGCCAATTTCCAACGTAGATGAAGAGGTCACCGAGTTTGAAAAAAAACGTAATGCCTGCGGCGTGGTGTGCTATTGTTTTGAATTTGAACTTTGAAAGTAATGACCAATGATTAGTTAGTTCAAATTAAGGTAGCTGGAGAAAAGAAAGATGTCACGTCGCATGTTTGACTAATTGTGCTGTTTTAATTTGCGATTTTGTTAGTTTTGACATGAAAAACACAATGCAAAGCCCATTTAATCAAAAGTTAAACTTGAGCAACAATTGAATGTTCACTCAGTGATTTGGAATTACTTTCGAGTATCATTTGCATTTCAATCGTGCTAATTATAAAGGAATGATAACATAAATGGTTCTCGAACATTGGATTGATATGCAATGTGGTTATTGAATTTTAAATTTATTAATATGATTTTTGGATTTTACCCAATATGCAATATGATAATGAACTTTCAATTTGTTCGTCGTGGTTCTTAAACTTTATTCCAATATGCAATATGATCCCTAAACTTCATCAATTTTTAACTTATGTAGACTTTTGATTTTTTATGCATGTTCAAATTAGTTCATAAATTATATAAAAATGTTTAGTATTGTCATTTCATTAATTTAAGTTCATGGACGGTATAAAATATTTTCATAAAGTCCATAGACTAAATTGAACATGTATCAAAAATCAAAAAACTACATTAAACAAATTAAAAGTTCGGGAACTACATTGAACAAATTAAAAATTCATGGATTATATTATACATCGGCCTAAAGTTTGTGAATCATTTATATTATTTTCCCAACAATAAAAATGAATGAATACTATTAAAATCTTTCATTTCTTTGTTAAATTAGCGTGTCAGCTCATGTGTGTCATTGTCCTCGAAAATTTTCTATAAGAAAATAATAAATAATAATGAGTTGATTAGCAAGTGGGCGGTTGTCCACTTGCCTCGCCAGGCTCGAGAGGCTCGAAGGCAAATGGTCGGGCAACATTACTACATGAAAAAACCCAACCTACCCAATTTTGATTGGGGTCCGAGTCCGCCCGACAAGATTTTTACATATAGATTTCATTTTATGGGTAAGTTTGAACAATACTCTTGACCGTTAAATAAGAACCTCTAGTGATAATAAGTCTTCTTATGTGTAGAATCGTCTTTTTGCTTCTCATGCGACTTTCGCATTCTTCATTTTATCGGAGCCATCGTTTCTTCAATTCATGGGAATAGTAGCGAGATGAGTTTCAAAAGGTTCCGAACGTTTCATAATCCAAGTGTCTTCTCGCGGTAGCCCTAATAATGGAAAAAATGAACATTTGTCACTTTTATAAGGCCTTTTCGCAGTTACAGTTATGACACATTGTATTGGCGAACAAGAGATTCCAATGCCTATAATGAGATCATGAAATAATTACATTTCAATTGGCTAATACAAAATAGGAGAGTGCAAAAGAATCAAGAATTGCCCCAAATCGAACTGGATTGGAACATAACTAACGGTTCCCTTCCCATGGGGCTGGTTCGATTTCCGATTTTAATTTAGTGAAACCAGTGAGTATTGGTCTAGTTCCCAATTTTAGGCATGGAATCACCCGTCCATTTACCTGAATCGGTACGTATATAATTCAAAAGAGAAATTCCATCTCAATTACTTACTTATTTTGTAGGTTTTCAATCAAAGATATATGTACGTATATATGTATACTTGTAGTTATTGAACATTATTGATTGATTTTGTCTCCTGAGTGTGTAATAGGATCAACCCTCTATTTTTTATTTTTTCATTCTAATAATTCATTTACTTGATTTCTCAACTAAAACAAAAATAAACAAATGTAGAGGAATGAGAGAACCGATTGGAGATACCCATAAGAGTCAATGGCTTATTTTAAGAGTATAATTAGATCTCTCTTTAGTCATTCCCATGATTAACTTAAGTTGACGTTAAAAATAAATGGATCTGGCGATTAATGTTCTAACTTCTGTGGAGATTAGGGCCTTTAACTTGGAGTCTAATTATTAACATTTTTACGGTGTCGGGAAACCTTAAAAGGACCACATCATGACTTTTGAAGAAATTAAGTTTTTATCTAATAAGTATTGTCTATTTATCTAACAAAATAAACAAATGTAGAGGAATGAGAGAACCGATTGGAGATACCCATAAGAGTCAATGGCTCGTTTTAAGAGTATAATTAGATCTCTCTTTAGTCATTCCCATGATTAACTTAAGTTGACGTTAAAAATAAATGGATCTGGCGATTAATGTTCTAACTTCTGTGGAGATTAGGGCCTTTAACTTGGAGTCTAATTATTAACATTTTTACGGTGTCGGGAAACCCTAAAAGGACCACATCATGACTTTTGAAGAAATTAAGTTTTTATCTAATAAGTATTGTCTATTTGTTTCGCTCTATAATTTTCGATCCTTAATCCAAATTAATAACTTGCAATTTAATCATAAGAAAAGACCAAATAAGTTTTGTAGGAATTTAAGATCAGTTTCATGAACCTATTCAGGAATCAGATCGACAATTCAATTTCGGGATGGATCCACGGAATTAATGAGCAAATCTTAATTCTAATATGTCGGAATTGATCATTAGTAGGCGGTTTCTCGTTAGAAAGTGGGAATTGTTTATCCAGATTATACTCACCCTTAATATCAAAAGGCGTGCGCACAAGCGGAAAAAGATACGTCAATGTCATGCGGATTGGCAAAGCGAATGTTAGGAGGGGGAGATAAGGATGAGTGGAGAACGGCCAACGCGGCGGCCATCTCGAACGCGACGAAGACGTGTCGTTCCACGGTCAGAGCCGCACAGAAACGACACATCTTTGCGAAGCTTCTCCCCTCTCGAGGTCCTCACGTCGTTTTATCGTGGCCTCTGCCCGTCGTTTTCGGGAGGGGCCTCCGCGGTTCGCATCCCGCGTTGCACTGTTCAGCAGCCGCCCTTTTTACGTTTTTCGTTCTTAATTCGATTAATCGAATCCAAAGAGTTTCTAAATTAATTGCTCACGTCAGTTGATGCTAACTGTCGAAGATTTGGGGAGGTACGTACACATGTACTGCATGTGGGGTCCATGTGAATTCAATTGCTGGATTTCATCGATAATTGAATCGGTCTAGGGTATATCACGTTAGCAAAATACCTTTTAATATCATTTATCTTATCTAATTTTTGTCCCATAGAAACTCTAAATATGTATTCACACTATATATTTATTTCAAGCTAATTTCCATCTCTTGACAATTTCAAACTGGTAACCTTAACCTGGACCTACTCCCTATTCCAATAATTTAAAATATGAAGTGAAGGGTAGATTGAGATCGAGGTATTGGCTTGAAGTCTTTGCGAGATTGAAATTGGTACGGCGCTCTTTGTAAATAGCCTGGAATTTTTAATGCTCGAATTTTATCAACAACGGGCTGGGATCACTCGTTGAATTCGATATTCTAAGATTCAATTATTAAAATTATGATTTTTTTTTATATGGTCAGTTAATCGGCGTCAAAAGTACTCCTAAAAAATCCTTACAAATAATTAGTGGTGAAGGAGGCTGCTCTATGGATCGCATTTATGGCAGAAGCGAAACTTCACGTGGAAAATCTTATACGATCCTAAGCATGGATTGACCATTGCATGGATCTTTGACGGGTTCAAAAAATAATTAGCTTTTTCTTTGGTCTGGAAAAAAAATGAAAAAATGATTTGTAGTCAGACACGCAAAAGCTCGAAAAGTAGAAATAAAAATTGAAATTGGCATCTCATGGGTTCTAGAAGACGGAGTTGACTTTTTTTCCTTGGGAGCGAAGAATGCCATTTGGATTAAGGCTAAGCAAGCATCCTTGGCGAAGTCCCAAGCAAAATCTTTTTGCATCAGCAATGACTCCAATGGCGCATGTTGCAATTTTCTATTTTGGAGAATTTCAATTGCAAAATAAGAGGCCCCACAGAGAGAGAGAGAGAGAGAGCTTATTGGGCCCATCGTTGGGCCCATAAAAGGCCCAAATCAGCCCCTTTAGCTGAATAAAAGAGAGAATGAAAAAAACGAGCTTCTCTTCTCCTCCTCTGTGCACCCGAAAGACGTAAGAGAAAGAAGAAAAGAAGGGGAAAGAGTGATGAGCGGAGAAGAGAGGAGGAATCGACGGTGGGGCTGATCGAAAACGTTGATTGATTGATGCCGGAAAATGGCCATTTGCGAGTAGTTGGTGAGAGCTTCCTTTTGCTTTTACCTTTGTGCAAGTTGGTTTTGCTTTAGAGTCTAAATTTGGAGCTCCAACAGTGTCGATTTCACTGGTCATAGTGCGGTTGAGCCTTAAGATGTCCAATACTGATGCTTAGGGAGGATTGTGTAGGATTTCAGAAATCGCCATACGGGCTTCCCGTTTAAGAAACATAGATTTTTTTTTCTTTTTGGGAACTGCTGTAACAGTAACAATGACCGGTAGTTTTCCATAGTAGATTTTGTCACTTGCCAAATAGATTGTCGGAGGAGGATATGTCGTGCCAAAATTTGCGGCGCGAGACAAGGTTGCTGCTCTGTTCACTATAGTACGATACTTGTTTGGCCTTTTTTGTTGACTTATAGGGCACGAAGGGTAACATTACCATTTGGAGAATAATTTCTTTTTAGAAATATTTTTTTCTAATTTTACTCTCTTGAATAATTTTCGAATAAAATAACATGTTTGGTAATTATACAAAATTTATTGCACAACTTCAACACACAGCGCTGCCCATTGGACAACATTGTAGGGAACATCATGGCTAATAGCTCCATTCTCAAAATAGAAAAATAATAAGAATGCGTTTGATATAATCCATAAATTTTTGTATTTATTTATTTATTTATTTATTTTTTGCTCATTGATCACCAAACATCGACCGCCGACTGCCGTTTGTTGCCGCCGCCTACCCCATATGGTCATTGCCCGCAGCCCATTGACTAGTGGTTGTCAGTGGGTTGCGGGTGGCGATCATGCGGTGGTGATGGATGGCGGTTGGCAATCGATGGTAGCGGGCAATGGGTGTTGGCGGTTGGGTGGTGGGTGTCAACAGTCAAACGGCAGGCGGTGCGGCGCGGTTAGCTAGCGGCGACGGTCGGGTGGCTAGTGTCGGCAGTCGAATGGTAGGCGATGGTGGTGGTTGGTTAGTAGCGACGGTTGGGCGGTAGTCAGTGGGTCGTGACAATTGGCCGGCAATCGGGTGGTGGCGACGACAGTAGTTGGAGGTGGTGGGCGGGCGACGATGGATCCAAGGGTAGCGGCTGCGGCAAGGAAGAAGAACAAAAGAAAAATAGATAAGAAAAAAATGGCTTGTTTTTAGAAATTGTTCCTGGGAACAAGAAATCTTTTTTTTTTTTTTTTACTTCTTTTTTTTGTTCCAAATCTATTTCCCGGCCACTTTTTATTACGTGACGTTACCAAACTGATTTCTATTTTTTTTTAATCTGGGGAACAAAGAACAGAAAAATCAAGGAATAGGAACATTCCCATGCAGCCCCATAGTGAATGTTTTGAACCCAATAATAGAGTCCACTTGGTAGGGCCTTAGATGAGATTAGTTGTTAGTTATGCATAAGCTGGATATTCATTGAGTGGTACGGAGAGTGGTGCTTATCTGTTTTATCATTTGCAAACTCATGTCTTGATGATGCTAGGAATTAGATATATTATAAGTTATAAAAATGGCATCTGTACGGTATAAAATTTATTCATAAGAAAAGTTGTATTTAGAGTAAATTCGTTCCATAAAGCTAGATCATACACTTATTAACATTTTGGTTATTTGAAATGGTAAAGTATCTTTTGAAATATTTTGAGAGTTGATTATGTGAAATGGCTTAAGAAATGCTTCATGACATGTATTTTTCTTGATTTAAGGAATTACGAAAAGTTGCATGTTGATTTGTAATCTTGATTTTTGTGAAATGAATTCTAAAATGATTTGGTGAGTCGTGTTGGTGGTTTTATGCTCTTGTCGCAATGATCTAAACCTATAGAAGGGTTGTGAGCATGCATATCATTCTTGGGATTTTCTATTTTGGTCAAGCCATCAACTAACATAGTGGAGATTTACAACAAGAGGGGATTTTGGTAGGCGTTGTCACGGTACGGTAAATGTGGGTATACTTTGATATTGAGCGCTAGATTGATCAATGGATTGAACTATTAATGTTTGTTTTGGCCGTTGGTTGGATGAGTACAACTAGAATGTATAAAATTTTGTTGAAGTGATATAACTCATCTTTGATAATGTATGTATATTATAGTTAAAATTTGGATAAATTTGTTTCTCATAACTTTATAAATGTGCTTAGAGGATGCTGATCAATTTAAAAGAGATTTACATCACTCATTGGGCAATGGTCTTTTCATACAATTCATCTCAATTCTTGATTCAAATTTTACATCTCTTAGCGAATAAGACTAGAGCAGAATCATTGGAAGATTTTTCAAGATTGAATTTGGTACAAGTGAGATATGTTCATGTATTGAAATGGTATTTATTAGGTTTAGTTTGTTAGCCACTAGAGACGTATACATTCTTTTTGGTTGACTTAGAACCCTGTCTGTAACCAACTTGCTGTTTATGAGATTCATAGATGGATATTTATTTTGATGCAGGTTAATGATGGTTATGGGTATGAAGCTACATCTGTCTTTCGGATAGGATGGTCGTATCATTTTCTTGATATTGTAGAGTTGAGTATTTTGGCCGTTCTATATGGCATGGTCGGTGTTGGCATTACTAATTTTTGTAATTTTTTTAATAAATGATAAATATTTTTATATAATATTTTTATATAATTTTTTATTTTCTTTTTTTCACTATGGTTGGCCATAGTAAAAAAAAAAGAAAAAATAAAAGAAAAGAAAAATCACAAAATTACTAAAACAATGTCTACATTAATGTTCGCCATGCTATGTAAAATAACTGGCATCCATGTTATATTTTTTTGACCAAAATCGATTAGAATGATTATATTGATAAATCATCAAAATGTTTAAAATTAAATTAGTCTAATGAAAATTTTAGTACTAAATTGGCTTAATTGAAATACTTTTATGACTTTTTTTGATACTTTCCTCCAAATTAATGAGAAGGAGATGATGTTGTCCAATGATATATTGTCTAAATGAGGTTTTAAAGGGGATAACAATATAAATAGTCCATCAAATTTAATCCAATATGTAATGTGTTCCTTGAATTTTAATTTGTTCAACATGAGCTCCAAACTTTAATTCAATATGCAATGTCAATTTTAAACTGTTAATTTGTTTAATGTGGTTCATAAACTTTTGATACACATTCAAGCTAGTTCCTAGACTATTATATGAATATGTTTAAATTCCTTCAATTAATTCAAGTTCAAGGACAATATTGAATATTTTCATATAGTTTAGATTAGATTGAAAATGTATCAAAATTTTAGGAATCAAATTTTTTTTTTTTTTAGGTTGAAGGGACCACATTGACAAATTTTAAGTTTAAGAATGATATTATACATTAAGTTAAAGTTGGAGACCACATTAGATATTGAGCCAAAATTAAAGACCCTGTGTCATTTCCCCTTTACTTTTGTATGTGTCAGGCAAATATGAGTTTAGGTTCCGTTTGGCCATTGAAAAAGACTTTGTCAGATGGGAAGATCTGAAGGCGATAACCAGGAAAAAGGAGGACCGTAACAATATCAGTTGAAAACAATCATGCTGTCAATTGGAAGTAATATACAGAATTCTTGACCAGCATGGCTCTGTAAGTTCCTCTATATTTTTGGATATCTATTAAAAGCGAGGAGGAAAAACGAAATTAAGAAAAAACAAAGTAATCAGCAACCAGCACTAACATTGTCAAAACTTTTAATATTCAGTCCGTTCGTCCTGCTGCTGCTAGAAACTACAAAGGAGTAGACGTGTTACATTCACTTGACAAATTGTAGGATACACTTAATTGATGTTATTTTTTTCTTTTGTACATGGCTGGTTCTAATACAGTGTTACAACTTGCACAGAAATGCAATGGCAAAACAGATTCGTACAGATTCGTTTCCGCATGTTTGAAAGGATCTTTTCTTGAACGTCATTTCAATTCTTCGACGACAAGCATCCACACTAGCGATCTACACCGCGGTTTTTCAAGGCGCATTTTACCTGTTTCGCCGTCCTGCTGAAGGTTTCCTACAGCCGGAATGAAAATATCCATCTCTGCAGAAAGTTCCAAGTTCAAACTCTCCCAAAAGGGGACCGGGGCGGGAATGGAGCATATTTAGCTCGGCCTTGTTTAATCATGGAGGGGGCTTTCAATGGGACGTTCCTATTCAAAGCCAGTTCTCCCACGGTGCTTATTTCGGGCGAGCAATCGCCTTCAGATGGATCGGAAGAAGCTCGACGGCTAAGGGCTGCAACGCATATGGAAAATGCTTGTAACAATGAGATTGACGAATTGAACTCGATGGAGTAGAACCCCTCCCTAAACGGTGCTAATCTGAAAATGGGGCTTCCCAGTTGAGCGTCACCCTGCATAATGAAAATAAAACACAACATCGTGAATGATGAAAGCCGCATAAGATGCATAAGAGGAAGTCACCAATCAGATCAAATCAAACAACTACCTGGACAAATAGTTCGAGGTGATCAGAGATTGAGCAGGCTTTTGAGTTTGGAGTATTAGAGCAAGTGTTCTGATTGAGAAAGCACGTGCAATTTGCAACCAGTGTCCCAGCCACCACAATCACATGATCCACCGGTTTTCCACCTGTAAATCAGTGGAGAAGGTTCCCCCTCGTTAGGCACACCATGAACACCCCCTGGAAGTATTACTGTTACTGAGCTAGGTTTACGGTTTGAATTAGCGAACTTGCAATCGCAGTTATGCTCTAGTGAAGAATCTTCAGGGTTCCAGTTACTAGAACTTTTACAGCAATCCGCTTGTTCTCTATCACATCTAAAATTATCAGCTCCTATCTTGAAGACGATGGCAGAAAGTTCCCTATTAGGAAGAAAGTCTGGCAACTCTGCACCTGCTTGTCTTGCACCAGACAAGACAAACTCTCTTGTAATAATGTCCTCACCGAAACTTTCTGCTGCCAAGTGAGAATATGCTTTGTCTGATACCTGCATCTGACCAACAACACTGTACTCAAAGTCGCCTCCTTTAACTTTGCTTCCATGACCCATCCACCCACCTCTCTTCTTGATTTCATTAACAGAGTAAAAGATGTAGCTACAACCAGCACCATCCTTTCCAGAAGGGGGTGAATCTTTCATTGTGGCTGCAAGAATGTTGCTATTGTTGTCAACCACAAACTTGAACAAAGGCAGCCCATTCTTCATGGTGAGCTGCAATAGAGCTTGAACTTTCGATTCGTCACGCTTTTCAATGACTAGTAGTTCATTGGCAGTTATTGGCCTGGGGCTGATTGAGTGCAACATCCCTTTGAATGGCGTGATATTTTCAGCTGAACTATGTGAATTCGCTGATCTAGACTTCAGCAGCGGGTCCAGCAATCTTCTTAAAGGGCTGGATCTACTTCTTGTTGGAGCATTCACTCTCTCATGGCTTGGGATGTCAAGACAAGGAGCATCTCCAGTTCCCACTGGACCAGACTTGGCACTGACATATGTTGAGCTCAACTGCGGAGCAGAAGTATTTTCTTTGAAGCTGAAACTCTTCCTCATCCGACCTAAACTAAAGCTGAATCGGTGGTTGGGAGATGAATTGCTGCCTCTCCCTGATTCCATTTCAGCTGCTTCTAGCTCCAGAATATTCAGGTTAGCAGCTAGATTTTGATTCAATAGTGCACTGCTTGACCGGTGCTTCCGACCACGTTTGACTTCTGAGGGAATATCAGACAGTTTCTTCACGCTAGGAAAACGGGGAGATGAATCAGGAGACAGCATCACAGCTTGGTGAAGGATTTCACAATGAGTCGTGTCATGAGATGGTAGAGGACAGGAGAATGGAATTTCAGGACATAGTTCAGTGGAATGGTCCTCAGAGAGTAAGGAGCCAGAAGAACTATCCTGACTTACTCGACATGAACTCTGAGCTGGGACTCTCATGATATCATTTTGCTGTGACGTTTCTGCAAGATTGCTCTTGGGAAATCTTTTGGGTAAAAGAAGAACTATGTTTGTGTGCTTCCCGGAAGAGAACTTATAATCCAAATGTACATCTGAATCCTGAGGGTTATCCACCTTTCCATTAATTTCATCTTTTTTTGCAATCAAAGGGACCTCAAGTTTCCCTGATTCCGAAGATGATGAAGCACCTATCCCTGAAGTGTTTTTTTGCTCTACATAATTTTCTTTAGAAACCAGTTGAGGGATTTCCACAACTTTCTTCACTGCATGAGCATTAAAACCTCTGAAATTCTCCTTTGAACTAGGAAAATTCCTGCGGTTTTTCAAGTTCAATGGACTGTTTGTACCCGAAGCAATCCTTTTACCTTCTTCAGTTCTGCCAGTTTTACGCTTGATATTAGAATGGTTTCCTTCAGGAGACTCGTATGTGGAAACTGGTTTCTTCTTCGTCTTCTCATCTAAAGTGAATTTGGAAACATGTCCGGCATCCTGACTGCGCATGCCTTTTCGGTTAGCTGGTCTTGGACATCGAGAAAGGCCATCTTTAGCAGAAGAAAGGGGATCGAAACTAGCAGAAGCCCGTAGCTTGCTTTTCTGAGTAAGTATAGCAGTGCGAGCATCACTGGGTAAGCTAAATGACCCTTCAGAGATATTCAAAGACCTGTCGACGCCACTCAGAGATGAGCTGAACCTACCTCTTCTAAAATCACAGTTTTGACTCGGCTTCCATTTCTCAAGACGTTCCCAATCTAGAACTCCAACATTCAGAGCGTTACCTTGAAGGTTTTCTCCCTTTTCCATGCTCTGGAGATAGCCCGGCAAGTTTTTCATGTGCTTGACAAGATCATCATCCTTGGTGACCTTTCCCTTGAAAAACTGCCTCTGTTGATTTCCTGAAGTATACTGGCAGATTGCTCGGGCATCTAAATTTTCTACCGGTTCATGATGGTGGCGCACATTTTGCAGACACTGACCATTTTCAACCTTTAACTTTTCTGGGAATTTTATAGTTTCAGACCCACGGGGCGAAAAGACCCTCTCCTTCCCCTTCTTGGAGATTTGCTGAAGCCTTGGGTAATTTTTCACCTCAACGTCTTTTCCCATTTCTCCAGCAGATACTAGATGTTGATTTCCAGATCAAACATCAGATGACATGACACCAGATAATTTCAGAATCCACATCCAGCCTTTTGCTCTCACGGTTCACGGTGACAAATTGCTCTTATGTGACATTCTGAATGCACTACCGAACCCAACAGGTCGAAAAAAAGGCCCTGCCAACAAGGAGGGCAACATGTGAAAAAAGGGAAAAGGCCGAAGTGAATAAATGCAAGAAGGCAGTCCTTTTTATTCCATCTGCTGCAAATAGACGACATGACAAACGCATCTGACCAGCATAATTCAGAGGATAAAAGGAGAGACAGATTTGATTTAAGACTTAGAATTTCCACTTGCACATACGTAAAGCATGCACAATTACATACCTCGGACATCCTAATGGACAAAAAACACATGCACGCACCCGGCTAAAAAAAGAAAGAAAGAAAGAAAGAAAACACCGGCGAGCGTTGTTACAAGAACCTAACAGCAGAAACTTGCTTGTTTTTTATGTTAATGGGTAGGTGACAACAGCAGCTTTGCGTACTGGATTTTCTTCATCATGAATTAAGGACCAGGCAGTCGAATTCAGAGCCGAAGACGAGCTCCATGTCCTAAATCTGCCTCATGTCAACGAAATCGTCCCGGTAATTCACCGGCATTACATCTAAGCGTTCAGCAAAGTCAGAGTTAATGCCATGGACCCCGGATCTAGTAACCGAAACCAGAACCCAAAAGTCTCAAGCGCATAAATAGGAAGGATTCCTGCGGAGTACCCGAGGAAATTAAATTCACGTTCGAAACGGATTATAGCCCTGGAAAAAAAAAAACCAGAAACTCCACAACCCAAGAAAGGTCCGAACAATCGCCCAAATCAACGAGCACAAGAACTGCACTGTCCAAAACAAGCTCGAAACTTTCCATTCTCCACAAGGCACCCCCCCAGCTATCGAAACGACCAAGGTATGAAAGATAACGAGAATAGTCGGTGGCGAAATAGCCAAACGCGCGCAGACCCACCGCCCAAAAAAACAAAAAGAGAAGCACACGACCAGCTGCTGTCGGAGGGAGATCAGAGCGAACGTACCGGAGGCGAACGGCGGGCGCTAGCCGTCCAGGATCGCCGCGAAATCGGAAACTGGTCGAGACCCACAAACCCGAATCCCACCCCCGAGAGAGGAGGGCGAGCGGAGCGGAGCGGCGAGGCAATGTGGTGGAGATGGACTACCCGAGGGAAGAGACAAGAGAGGGAGCTGAAAGGTCGCGCCAAAAACGGAGGGAGGCGAAACCGACGCGACGCATCAGCGAGCGCGTCAACTCTCGTACGCACACACACTGACACTACGCGTCGTGGCCGGCGAAGCCAAAGCCAAGGCCCTGAATTTCTTCGGAGTCAGGGACAAAAGTTCGAGACCCGCTGCAGTGGAAAAGTCTGTCTCTCTCTCTCTCTCTCTCTCTCTCTGCGTCAGTCGGACTTGCAGTGACTGCAGATGGAGGGAAGAAGTGAAGGAGAATATTGCGGGAGAGAGAGAAGAGAGAGAGGAGCACGAGGCGGGCGAGGGGAGAGTGATGGCAAGGGGAGGCGTTTCCGATCGGACGGTGGAGAGCCAGCGTAGGGCAATGGGGGGGTGGGGCCCGGGGTTGGCTGGATGGGCCCCACGTGGCGAATTTGCGTTCTTTACCGAATCCCGATGCCCGCGTGCCCCGCGGGCCCCACCTGCTTGGTCCCCCGCACCCCCCGGTCGTTGCGTCAGCCGTTGGACTGCGACCGGCCCTTGCGTGCATGTGTGAATCGGAATGGATTAGGAGCATGGAGTGGCGAGAGTCTTTTTTTTTTTAGCTGCATTATATTTGGATTTTATATATATATATATTTTTTATCATTTGAGAAATCATAGTTTAAAAAAACGTGATATAATTTTCAATTGATTACTTGAATACCGTAATTAAATTCTGAACATCTAATGTGACATGACAATTATTGATGAACGCTTTAACAAAATTTATAACATTAAATAATCGATTAAAAAGTTTTACAACATGTAAATGAATGTTCGTAGTATTTGAGCAAATGCTGTATAAAAAAAATACAATATTCCTTTCTCTTGAATTTTCTCTCGGGGCTGATTTTTTTTTTTTTTTTTTTTTTTTGGTCAGTCTACGCATACAATATTCTTTTCTCTTGAATTTTCTCATCCCCCGAGAAGATGGGGATTTGGGCTGATTTAACTAATGATTGGTATAGTCAATGTGATCATTTTGTATAAATCCGATATCCTGGAATATTTTTTTTTTTTTTTTCTGCGCGGTGTCTGATAAGCGAGAGAATCCGGAATTCTCCAATCAAATTACATGATCTTGGCCGCCCGACAGGATTTGTTTTCGTCAATGGTTGGGATGAATTTTCCCTAGACGACAAGCCTCGCTAGTTAGGACCTATATTTAAATACCATCTGTTAGGAGTCTTGAAAATAATAAATAAATAGGAGCTTAAAAAAGGCATCAGCAAATCATGTGAACCAAGATTCCAATTTCGTCCTATGTAAAAAATGTTAGGGGACATTAGGTTAAAGACTTTTAATATGATCGAAATTCTAAAGTATGACCATTCGATCGGTTTTGTGATTCTCGTGAGACATTTTATTTAGAAAAAAAAATGCATTAGTCTCTGCTATCGCTCATCATTTGTCGTGTGTTCAGTATTTTTCTGTTTGATTATGGACATTTTGCTTTATAGCAGGAAAAAACGACCATCGATCCAAATAAATGTATATGAAATTGCTAAACGCCGTATAAAGTCATGGCGAATTTTTTTTTCCTTAGAAATTCTCCCGGTTGTCAGATGAGAGTATATATATATATTTAATTTCGGTGGAAAAAGTGGTTAGCTCTTTATTTCTTAAAAACCAGCCAAATGGAGGTTAGGTGGAGTCAACAAAAGAGGGAAACCATAATGGTAATATTTGGTGTGCGTTTGGTCAGAGAATTGGAGAAATACTGTTCATTAGCCTTTTTGTCAAAGTGCAGATCGGTTTATAAATATCAAAATAAATCCAAACATCTAAAATGTAGGCTAATAAAATTAAATCTAGATGTAACAATCACGTCACAGCATTAAGAACCGCTTCTATAGATGGTCCATCAAACATTGCATGTCCTATCCCCCTAGCTAAGCTGTTGTGCTAGGGTCCAGCCTTTGAATTCTCGTCTTTGGATAATTGTGACTACTTTATTTATTTGTGTGGTAAATCGATACATAATCTATAAAAAAAAAGTATCAATGTGGGCTAGTCGATTTAGTATGGCCAGACATGAATATATGAAAATAGATTAACATACTGTTCGTATCGACAAATTTATTGAATTCACATATGCCTTCTCAAACGAGAATGCATTTCTTAAGTTTGTCAAGCATACCGTTTTTAGTAACTTGTAAGTGTTTATATAACGACTGATCTTATGTTTAAATAAAAAAAATTAAATCTGAGACGACGTGATTAGGGCAAAGATGTTGGCATTTTGATTCTAAGCTTGGGAAAAAGGTGAGCAAATCCCACAAGACATTGTGGAGAGAATGTTTGGACGCTTGTTTCGGAGGAATCTCTCTCTTTAAGCTTTCCCTTTCTTTTGGGCACTGTCTTATTCTAATCTTTCACTCGCTTTGGTCCCCGACAGAGCTGTTCCTTTTATGAGAGTAGAAACTGTGAGATCTCTTCTGCCTTTGGGCTCTTTTGCAAATAAAGAGAAGCTTTCTATTTTGCCCACATGAAACATATCTGAAAATAGAAATAGAAAAAAAGCGTCATCAAAATCACCAAGAATCGCACTCTCTTTTGATCTTGCTCATGCCTGTCCTGTGTAGCATTTCGCTGAGTCAGCAATTTCGACAAAAATTGATGAAAGATATTACATTAAAATTTCGCACGGAATTTCGAGACTAAATTGGAAAAAAATTTAAAAAAATTTAAGTCTGAATTGTCATTTGTATAATGGATCTAAGACTGATGGAAAATTTCCCCAAAGTTTGTCCAGTCCCATCATTTCATATATCAATCGTTTAAGTCCTAATCTTAATATACTTAGGTTATGTTTGGTAGTAAGGATAAAATCCAAAACATAATAATCATGTGTTTGGTTCTTACTCAAGACATGATATGGTCAAATATAAGAATGATATAACCTAGATAAAAATATCTTATGGGATATATGGGATATATGGGATAAAAGTGAATATAATATGTAATTTCTAAAATATATAGGTTATCTTTTTTCGAATAATAAACTTCTTAAATTAATAACATTAAACTGATATTTGAATATAATTAAAATATTTTAAAAAAATAACATCAATTTCGTTTTTATATATTCCCATTTTTATTTATATATTCAAATTTCTTTCTATCTTAAAATATATATTAAAATATATAAATATATTTAGTATTTAGATTTATTACATATTTTATTTTTTTTATAGTATTTTAGGTGTATTGGTGAAGTTTTTTTTTTTTTTTGTCGGTCCTACTATATTCCTACTCTACACTCACTCTCAGACTTTTGTCTTGCCTCTTGTAGGGGTGGGAGTCGAAACCCACTCCTGAAACTTACGCGTCCCCACCCCATCCCCCCCTGAGAAGGTGGGGATTTGAACCCTTCACCTCCCCCTTCCATGTTGGAAGGGTGGCCACTGGGGCGAATCCCAGTGGTTTATTTAATAAAATCTTACTAGAGAACGATGGAAAGGGAAAAAATGAAATAAAAAAGAGAGAAAAAATATAAAAATTAGCAAATAAAATAAAGTAGGCAAGAGTATTGTGAGAGATTTTTATAATCTCTTTTAAGTTTTATTACACTGATATGCCGTTCATACCAAATAATGGGTTGGATATAATGTGAAATTATCCAGCTAACAAAATTAATAGATTTCATATACTATATAGTCCAATCATGATTAGAAATCCAAATGACCAAATGCAACCTTAGGGCTATACTTCCTTTATTTATTTATTTTTATTTTCAATCAATAAGATTAGCTTACCTCGATCACTTGGTGTTAATGCAAACTTCTATTTATATTTATATGTCTTTGTCTCGATTGTAATTTTAAATTTTTTAGGTACACGAACGATCACCACATGATAATGCGCAAGAATTATATTGCAAAGACAATTAAACTATACGTTTTGTACTATAGATCATCATTAAATAATTATGTATAATCTCACTTTAATCATTATGTATTATTCTTTCTTGTTATTTAATGAAGATAATTATTGATTATTCCTTACTTTTGTTTTTCTTTGCCATAGATTATTCCTCACATAGAAGGGCTAAACTATCTTTTTTTTTTGTCTCGATGCTCTTTGATCAGCATTAGTTATTGAACACAAAAGTGCCGTGCATATTCGATACGCTTTGATTTTTTGAATCAAGTGTATCTCATGTGTAATATCTAGGGATCAGAAAGAACTGGGTCGTCCCAGAGTTTTCTCTTCGATTGATACGAAAGAAGCCCCTAATTGGAGAAGATTTTTTTTGGGGGGCTATATAACTTATCGATAGTACTGAGAGTCAAAACACATAATGCGGGTTTGATCAATTTCAGGATTGACCGGGTTACACTTTGCAAAAATTATGTCGATACTACCGACAACGAATGTCTTCATTTCAATTTTTTATTTTTATTTTTATTTTCTGCCACAAATGGGAATGCCATTTTAAGGTTGTGATTTTTGTCGATATTTGCTTTTTGGTGGGGGGACCAATTATTAAACGCCAGAGGACATACAGTACAAAAATTTAGGTGAAATTGCTTTTGTTCACGTGATCCAGTGAAGCCCATTTACGACCATGGATGTGACCCCGAACAGTAAGCTGCTTCAATTCTGTCGCTTTTCTCCGAGTATTTTAAGGTTAGGACCGGGCTAATCGTCGAGTGGGTCTTAAGATTGTCATTCGGGCTGTTCTAGGTTTTTTTGGGCCTTAGATGGTTGGGCCATTGCCGCTGCTCGGACTGGAATGTTCTGAAAAAATAAACATATATCTAAAGTTACGAAGAAATAAAAATAAATAAATTAAAAGTTAGTACTTTTTTTTTATACACCTCAATAAAGTTACAAAAAAAAAAAAATTAACCCATCAAACTTCAGATGAGCAGTAAAAATTATGCTACATTAAAGGTGAGGTGTGCGAATTTTGTTTCTTTGGGTGAACCTTATCAACTCTTGTGTAAATTTACCTCATGAAAATTGTGTGGGAGAGCTTTGAAATTTCATAATGAATTATTTTCTTAAAAAATAAAGAAAATTTGGGGTCGAAAATTAAACCGACCTAGACTGAAGTAATTTCAGTCGATAGGAAATCATTTATGATCAAAGAAAATATGCATGCTTAAAATTAGAGAAAATAAATTTTCTAAATTGAAAGGGGGGGACATATTGTTAATTATTATGAACACACCCTAATTGATTTTTAAAATCATGGAATACTATATTAACTTTAATGAATAAGATTAGAGGCATGTTATAATCGGGGTGAATGACCCATATTACAAAAGTTCGCTTTGTTTTTTGCATATTCCATTGTATTTTAGTATGAATATCTTGTTTAATGGTGATATAGTAGATGTTTTGTTGTAGAATTTGAGCATTTTGGTGTCCATATGTACAAACTATACAACTCTTTGGCTCTTTTTATTTCGTGAAAAATGAATAATTTGTAAAATATCTTCTCAAAATTGATTGCTCGTAGTGCTCAAAATAATTAATCAATCAAAAATGTTTTCATCATTGACAATAATTTATGTCTAAATATTTTTGTAAATGATGAAAATTATTTTATTTATTCATTTTTGTAAATGATACAAACAATCATTTTTCAAAAATGTTGTCCTTATCGTTCATTTTCTGCAGCATCATATTTTACTTTACTTGGCAAGAAAATGGTATTTTCTTTCCTCTCATCACCGCCTCTTCTTCTATTGCTCATTCCTACACACACGAGCACAACCGTCTTAATTAGATATCTTCCCAAGCATGGTCTTTCCACTAAATTACATTAAATTTCTAGCATCTAGAGAAATGGAAGGAGATGAATATTCCAGTAACTAGATTCGTCAAATTTGTTAGCTATTTCTATTTTGCTTATTTTTAATATGTTTAATATATTTTTAATTGACTACTGTTTTACTTTAGTATGCTATTTTTCATATTTAAGAAAGAAAACTGCTTAGGAATTGTAGACCGGGTATAGTTGGGTATGGATTAAGTCTGAGTTGGATTGAGTATGAATTGCTAAATTTATATTACATAAAAATGAGTCGATTTGGGTTGAATCTATTTTCAACCCAACCAATCTCAACTAGACACATCCTTTTTAAAAGGTCTAGAGGGGGGAAGTCGGCATCTTGGTGGAATTGGGGAAGAAAGGAACGGGAAGGGTGAAAAAGGAAAGATAAATCGACCCCAATCCAATTCTCCCTCGTTGATCTGTCTCTTGCCAGAGGGGATTGATTTGACCACTAAATTTGGAGGACCCTTCTACAAAAGTATACGAATAACATCAAGATATTTAAGGAAAAAGAATGAGACAGTTAATGTTGGACTCTTTTTATGTGGTAGAATTATATTTTGAAAAAGATGTGTCGGAGAAGGATACTAAACTTTTTAAAAAAAATTAACTAAAATTTGTATTCCAAAACAAGAGATAAGAACATGACAAGTGGCACAACTTTTGTGTGGCATCACTTATATGCTATAGCTTTTTTTGTTTTACCACTCAAAGTTTACTTAAGTGCCATAACTTTTAGTCGTTCACTTAAGTGTCAAAATTTTTTAAGAACGTTTACCCAAGTGCTAAAAATATGATGTTGCATAATATTTATAGTGAACATTTTCAAAAAGTTATAGCATTGAAGTGAAGAAATGAAATTATGGTGCTTAAGTGAGTGCCATATATAAGTTATACCACTTAAGCAATCGGAAAAAAATTATGACACTCAAACGAGTATATTACAAAAGTTATAACATTTATGATATTGTTTTTGTAACGATTTAATTCGATAGGAACAAGAAGTGGTCGTTGAGGTCAAAGAGGTCTAGATAAGGAGTGGCTCATGACAGACTTCTAAAATGGAGAATGGAGCAAAAATGAATTAAACCGTGTGCACCGAACAAAGTGAGAGTGATTATGAAATATATGTAAAAACTAAATTAACTTACAGAGACGCCTTTTGATATAATGGCAAGCTTTGTTTTGGAATTCTAAAGTTAAGCTAGCATAGGCTAGAGCACTATTAGGATAGGTGACCTCAAAGAAGTGCTTGCATGTATGCCAAAGGATAAAACAATGAGACTTGGTATGGGATGAGCTAAAACGGATAATAACTCAAATGAGTTAATCCAGAAATGACGTAGTTTTTTTCCAAAAAATTCTATGTGGAAGGCAACATTGAGGACTTGTCCTTATACGTCGACATAAGAGGCTTCTATCTAGCAGCACACAATTTCTCATTTTCACCACAAGCATTCGGAAAAATTTTATGTCTATACCCCGTATTGGTACCGGATGCTAGGTGTCCCCGAACCGCATTTTTTTCCCCGATTGCCCATTGTGCCGTGAAAAACCGCCTCAAAATGCCCCGGATCTCATCGGACGTTTGAAACCCTCACCTATGGTGACACACATGTTGCTCTCATGTCACGCTTTCCGCGACATATTGGGGGTATTCGTGGAATAGATAAGCTCTACTCACCTTCTCGAGCCACACATCCTCTGAAAAAGAAGAAGAAAAGAAACCCTAATCGAGCCACTTGTGCCTCATCTCTCGCCCAATTTGCTATCAACCCAAACCCTACCTGAGATTTAGGGCATTTGAGACGCTTTTGTGTAGAAGAGGGAAGAAAAAACGCACCCCAATTTTCCTCGAGCATTCGCCAAGTAAAACGGGTAATATTCCTCTCTAGTTTCGAGAAGAAGCTAAGTTCGATTCCCGTGATGGGGCCAGCCGCACCCTCATCTTCTTGTTCCTTCGTGCGGAATCCGAATTCGAATCCGGTGCTGGATTTGATTAAAGAATCAGGACCACAAGGACCGTCCAGATAAAAAAAAGGCTAATTCTAAGGTCAGAAAGTTCTGCTTGTCGGGGAAGGTGCCTGATCCATAATGGGACCATCGACCCTTTTCATGGCATTGAACCACATACGCATAAACGATCCTAGTAGAAGCTAATGTGACAATTTCTTAGCGCCCATACGAGACATTGTCAATGTAGTCCAATGATATTCTTAAGAACTATAATCACATGTAAATTTAGGCCACCGTTTCTCACACAAATCTAAATAAACTAAATGGGAAAAGTGCCAAAAAAGTCCTAAACTTTTTGTCATTGTGCCGATTTAGTCATAAACCTTTTTTTGGTGCCGATTTAGTCCTAAACCTTTTTAAGTTGTGCCAATTCAGTCCATTTGGCCGGCCGGAGCTGACGTGGATGCCGGCCGGAGGCAGTTTGGCCGGCGAACAATTTTTTAATATTTTTTTCGAATTTTTTTAATCTTTTTCTAATTTTTTTCGAATTTTTTTTTTTTTTTTTTTCTACTTTCTTCTTCCTCCGGCGCCGCGCGCCGGCCGGCGGGGAGGCGAGGGCCGGCGAGGCTCGCCCCCCGCCGGCCAGGCGGAGGCGAGGCTCGGCTTCGCCCCGGCCGTGGCGAGGTCGAGCCTAGCCTCGGCCGGGCGAGGCCGAGCCTCGCCTTCAGCCGGGCGACAGCGGCCTCGCCGTCGGCCGGGCGAGGCTCGTCCCCGCCGGCTGGCGAAGGCGAGCCTCGCCCCGACGGCGAGGCCGCCGTCGCCCGGATCGGCGAGGCTCGACCTCGCCACGGCTGGCGAGGCCGAGTCTCGCCTCGGCTAGGCGACGGAGGCCTCGCCGTCGCCGGGCGAGGCCGCCGTCGCCGGATCCGGCGAGGCTCGACCTCGCCACGGCCGGGCGACGGCGGCCTCGCCGTCCGCCGGGCGAGGCTCGCCCCCGCCGGCCGGCGAAGGTGAGCCTCGCCGGATCCGGCGAGGCGGCCTCGCCCGGCGACGGCGAGGCCTCCGTCGCCTAGCCGAGGCGAGGTCGAGCCTCGCCGGATCTGGGCGACGGCGGCCTCGCCGTCGTCGGGCGAGGCTCGCCTTCGCCCGGGCCGGCGGGGCGAGCCTCGCCCGGCCGACCGGCGAGGCCGCCGTCGCCCGCCCGTGGTGAGGTCGAGCCTCGCCGGATCCGGGCGACGGCGGCCTCGCCCGGCGACGGCGAGGCCTCCGTCGCCTAGCCGAGGCGAGGCTCGGCCTCGCCCGGCCGTGGCGAGGTCGAGCCTCGCCGGATCTGGCGACGGCGGCCTCGCCGTCGCCGGGCGAGGCTCGCCTTCGCCGGGCCGGCGGGGACGAGCCTCGCCCGCCGACGGCGAGGGCTGCCGTCGCCCCCGGAGGCGAGGCTCGGCCTCGCCGGCCGTGGCGAGGTCGAGCCTCGCCAGATCCGGCGAGGCCGCCGTCGCCCGGCCTCGCCTCGCCTCCGCCGGTGGCGGCGGGCGAGCCTCGCCGGTGGCGGTGAGGGCGACCTCGCCGGCCCTCGCCTCCTGGCCGGCCGGCGCGGCGCCGCCGGAAGGAAGGAAGAAGAAAGTAGAAAAAAAAAAAGAAAAAAATTCGAAAAAAATATTAAAAAATTGTTCGCCGGCCACTTTGTCTCCGCCGGCGTCCACGTCGCCTCCGCCGGCCAAATGGACTGAATTGGCACAACTTAAAAAGGTTTAGGACTAAATCGGCACCAAAAAAAGGTTTAGGACTAAATCGGCACAATGACAAAAGGTTTAGGACTTTTTTGGCACTTTTCCCTAAACTAAATAATCTAAAAGCCATCCCAAAAAACAAAATATTTTGAAATTGGGATCGATTGAAAGGATGGCAACAAAAATGAGAGTTGGGGATTATAATCACATACATTAAAAAAAAAAAGAGTAAGTTTAACCACAAAAAAGAAAAAAATCTTGATATTCAATTGTTCTTGCATCTATGTAAGCATTTTAATAGTTGAGGCGGGTCTACTATCTGTACATCTTTTTTGTCTTGATTTAGATTTTTATTAGGTCCAATTGGTTGTTTAAAAGGATTTAGGGGTGTCAAAACTCAACAGACAAAAGAGTCAAATTACATATGTCAAAAGAAACATAGCTAAAAGAAAATATATTTTGAAATTGTGTCGACTTCACTTAATAAAACGTGGCACTTATTGAATATTGCCATGCCTTGCCATGCCGTGTCTCTTATTCCCCAATGTATGATCATCATCCTGAAATATGACTTAACTGCATACATCCCAACAAGGTGATCTCTCATGGGCAAAAAGATCCATTATATCAATTTTATAGGACAATGTCTACTATACTGAAATTCCTCCTGATCACCATTTAATTATAAAATATACTGGCCAAGAAAGGACTTTATGCCAAAAAGCATGAGCCTGATTGCGTTTGGCTTCATTTCCTTAGCATCAAATCAAGCATTGCAACATATATAACCGTAAATTATTTCTAGAAGCCTCAGAATTGATATGGACTAACTTTTTTAACACTAATAAAAATCTCCTTTTTTCGATCTTTAATCTCTAACTCCGGACATCATATTTCATATGAGATGCCACGATAGTGCTGTTTAAGTACCTAAATATATTCTATAGATATATTGTTTACCACTCTACGATGGTTGGCCCAGTGTTGGGCTTACATCCGTATAGTTTGGAGTTCCCTAGTTCTCTTTCTATCTCGGTAAATCATGATTCATTTGTGGCCTCAATTTGACTTGTGTAAGGCAAAGGAGCCGCTGCATCTATCCCCACTGGTAATGGAAGACGAGCAACGATGAGCAAGGAACAATTGTGGTCTGTACGAACATTTGCTGGCAAAATGAAAATTCCCATGGTAACGGAAGGGCATTGGCGACGTTTATCTTCCGTTCCATGTATCAACTACAATCTGACGAAATTGTGTTGATCCATTTTGAGGTGGACATCCAAAAAAGTACAAAATAGGGATAGGCATTATCCAGGAAAGAGCCCTTTTCTTCCCTATATAAATGCAGCTTTCCTTATTTCTCCCAACATAAGCCAGCAAAAACCCTTCGGACCAAACACTAACCAATCCATCACTCTCTCAATAATATCTCGTACATAGCTATAGCTGCAATAAGAAGAATTACAAAGCAAGCAATCATGTCCATCAACCCCAGTAACCGGAGAACCACCTATTTCCCCGACCCTGTCGCCTTCGACGCGTGGGACCCATTCCGCCACCTCGGAGAGCCCTTCAGCCCCCCGCTGCCGCTGCGCCCTCACTTCACTGCCGGGATGGCGGCGTCGGCCTTCACGACTACGGGGGTCGAATGCACTCAGACCCCGACCGCCCACATCTTCAAGCTCAACCTCCCTGGGTTCAAGAGAGAGGAGGTGACGATCGATTTGAACGACGGTGGGGTGCTCAAGATCGCCGGCGAGAAGCGCGTCGAGAAGGAGGACCGGAGCGATAGGTGGCACCACATGGAGCGCAGCAGCGGCCGGTTCATGACGTCCTTCGTGTTGCCCGAGAATTGCAATCCTTACGAGATGGAGGCGGCCATGGAGAATGGGGTGCTCACGATCAAGGCTCCGAAGCTGGAGGTGCAACACGGGCGGGGAGAATGGTCTAACATCGCCGTCCGCTAGGACGACGATTGCAAGTTTGATGACTTCGGCGAGGATACTCCTTTAGGAGTCCTATAAGCGTTCGTTATGATAATTATGTTGCCGCAAGTAGCTAAATAAATCGCCGTCGGTTGCGCTTAAACTTCGGTTAAGTAAAGCATATACAATGATAAATCTAATCTTATGAAAGTGAATACGTACGCGAATCTACACATGATTATGGTTTCAGTATGCTTGCGACGCTGACATCGTGATTCTTCATGCGTCTGTTTTCTTCACCGGATCGAGACATGAATTTATCCACCTCTTCTGCTCTCTCCACACCTAATTCAGTATTGTTCTCCAAAAACCCTAACAGCCAACCCTCCTTTCTCTCTCTCCGTCTCTCTGTCTCCTCTTCTCCCATCAATCACAGCTCGTCGCCGCGCCTTCCTCTGTCGTTGCCGCTGGTGAAGCCCGCGTCATCAACTGTGCTGAGCCACCGCCAAGTGTCTAGGCTGTTCCGCTGCCCGCTGTCGTCTTGCTCCCTGCCTTTCTATTTTTGCGCTCTGCCACCGTTGAGGTCTTCGGCTTGTGCTCCCTGAGTCCTTCGAATTTGGAGGATCGACACCTCTCCATGGTTGTGGAATCTGAGCGTCCAAAAGTTGAGGCGTTTCCTTCAAATCCGGAGATGGCGGTCCCTCATCGGCCAGCTGAGAGGGAGCTTGACGCTTTGCCGAGCTCTGCCACTATCAAAAGCTCAACGTCGATGTCGAGTTTAGAGAAAGAGAGAGCGTTTGGGGAGGAACACGACAGGGACGGCAGAGAGGGGAAGGAAGTCGTCGTTGCGGGGGTGGGCAACCGGGGAGAAAACACCCACGGCCTTTGGTCACCTCGAGCGTCCCAACCATCAGCCTCCGCCCACGCACCGGTTTGCGATGTGCTCAATCGTAGCCATTCGATTATATGCTGTTGGTCGGGTGAAGTTGATGAATGTATCAGTGCACACCGCATAAATGGAATAGATCCCAAACCAGTACGACCTATGCAATTGCAAGAATGGCTCTGAAAATCCACCTTTGACAGCGGAATTCAAGTATGAGGTACTTATTGTCCTATGCTCCCAAGAAATGTCCCCAGCTCGCACGAGTACTGTCGTCCAACTGTGGTATAACAATCGAGCGATGTGGTTGTGAACGTATTGGAAGGGCGAAGCCAAGGTAATCTGATTCCCCCAGAGAGACAACAGAACGAACTCGGCCGTCTAGTTGGGCCAATCCGAGCCCTTTAGAGGGGGCTCGGGTCCTGTCCGATCCAGTTTTGCGGGCGCACAAACCTGAACTCAATCGACGGCGAATCTCTTCAGCATGAATATCTGTTGAACTTTGGATTCCCCTTCTCTCGCTACTTATGCTGATAATTTTATATCCATGAGATCATGCTTTCAGATCAACGCCACGTTGGCGAGAAAATTCACGGGTTCAGCAAATCCATGGACATGCATCGATCAATTAATTGCATTTGAAGAACATATCTCTGGTTTTATGATCGGAAGTTTGGAGATATGATTAACCTCTTTGAAAGGATAAAGTTCTTATGTTGATACTTATTTAATTTTTCGGGATAGAGTTAAATCAATAATGCGATAAGAATTTTGCGCCGGTGCATAGCACTACTTAAACCCTGATTTCTTGCCTGTATCTTCACACACCAGAACCAACAATCCGGCATCATATCTGTCACTCTCCAAAATCATCATGAATGGGGGATGACACAGCCGTCCTTCCACTCAAAAGACACAGCCTCAAAGCTCCCAAAATTCAACTCCTAAAAGTCCCCACATCTATATTACTCTCGTACTTACTCATCGTTAGTCGTGAAACCTGGAAAAGATTGGAAAATAGAGGGGTGACTCAGTAAGTAGTGCATTTCTTCTAAGTGGATCGAGTACCCACTATGCATATTTACAAAACCAAACTACAACTCTTTTAACTCAAATCCAAGATACGCTTCAACATAGCTATATTTATAGCAGAAATAATCATTTCACAATAATATCAAAATAAACATCGATGGTTTAATCCATTGATCAATCTCATTAATTCACACATCAATGGTCTATTCCATTGGTTAATCTTATACCACATATCAATGGTCTAATGAAATTATACGTCGATGGTTCATTCCAACTACTAATCTCAAATCATAAGCCGATGGTCCATTCCATCGACTAAACTCAAATTACATGTCGATAGCACATTCTATCGACCAAACTCATATCACATGTCAATGGTCTACTCCATTGATCAATCCGTTGTTCAATATTAGATCATGTCTATCGATCAAACTCATATCACATGTCAATGGTCTACTCCATTGATCAATTCATTACTCAATATCAAATCATGATCACGATACAACGCCTGGTGACGAAGCGACCAGATTCCTCCTTGGCAAGGTCTCCATCTATTATTAGCTGGTGGCTCGGCCCACAAGATATCCTAGACTAGTATGCGCATACCCACAAGTTTCTCGTTGGGCTCACAGCTAGGGCTGAGCACGGTTCCCGGGTAACCCGGGAACCGGAACCGAACCGGAGGAGGGTCCGGTTCGGTTCCCGGTTCCAAGGGGGACCGGTTCCGGTTCCGGTTCCTTTTTTCTGGGAACCGGGATTCCGGTTCGGTTCCCGGTTCCAAGCGGAACCGAACCGGAACCGAACCGTCTCGAACCGGAACCGGAACCGAACCGAACCGGTCTCGAACCGGAACCGAACCGGTCTCGGAACCGGAACCGGAACCGGTTACTTAGGGCAGAAAAAGCTCGACCTTGGATGTTCTAGTAACTTGTATGTGATGTTCTAGTTGAAGTTTGGATTCGGCCTCTAAATGAAAGTTGTAAAGGACTTCTTGGAGTATAACATACTCAAATTTGGGACAAAACAAACAAGTATAAGTGGGTGAAATCGTTATTCTTTGGAAAGACTAGATCTGGAGATTTTGGGACCGACCCTTGATGAATGCATGGACTGTAAGGCAACCTTTTTGTCGAAATTTCACTTCGGTTTCTTAACAAAAGTTGTAAAGGACATCCTGAGGTACAACATATCAAAAATTTAGAGAAAAAAACAAGAATAGGTAGGTGAAATCGTGGTCCTTTGGAGATGGTTAGATCTGGAATTACGGTACTACGAACAGGGATTTTAACCGTCCATATTTAATTATCTAGGACGAATTTGACTTCGATATTTTCATGAAGTATCTACCTTATGGTCTTGGCTATCACATAGTCGAATTTCATAATTTTTTAAGGTTATTTGGGTATTTAATCGGAAATTTTTCTAAAACTGTGCAATCCGATGTGTTCGGATCTTGTAAGTTGCAATGCGTGGACTATATCATTTTGTATGAGGTTCTTTTGGAAATGTGTTCTGCATGAAATATCTCTATTCATGTCTTCCCTACAACATATTTAAATTTCGTAATTTTTGTAGTTCATTTGCCTATTTAACCAAAAATGTTTCAAAAACTGTGCAAGTAGAGAATAGGAAAAGTAAATCGATTTTATCTTTTAATCCAGAACGAATTGGACTACGATTTCTTCATGAAACTTGTACCTCTAGGTCTTAAATACAACGTGTCCAAATTTCAGAATTTTCTGAGTTCATTTAAGGGTTTAATCGAAATTGTTTTCAAAACTTGTACTTCTAGACATTCTTGTTCTAGTGATGTTTTAATTCTACTTTCTAGTTTGCTATTTGTTTTGAAATTTATAATTATATTCTATTATTGTTGTGCTGTGCGAAGTTAATGTATCAAGATAACATGTCAATGGGAAGTTACCGTGTAGTATACACGTACATTATAGTTTTTTTTGGTAACATGCACATACGTTATATGTTTTTGGTAACGTCTTTGCACGTTATAGCTTTTTTGGTAACGCGCGCATACGTTATATTTTTGGTAACATGCGCATATGTTATAGTTTTTTTTTTTTTTTGGTAACATGCGCGTACGTTATAGTTTTTTTGGTAACGTGCGCGTACATTATAGTTTTTTTTGGTGACGTGTTATATTTTTTTTGGGTAACGTGCGCATATGTTATAGTTCAAATCTGAAAATAACAAAAAAAAAAAAAAAAAAAAGAACTGTTGGAACCCGGAACCGACCCCTGGAACCCGTGACAGGGGAGGCCAGTCTCCTTCCCACGGGTAGGTTCGGGTTCCTCATTTTGAGGAACCATGTACTGAGGAGGTTCCGGGTTCCGGACGGAACCGAACCTAACCCGGAACCGCTCACCCCTACTCACAACGATATTGAGTATTAATATCAATCTAGAACAAAACCATCCACAATTCACAAAACCAAATCTATAAATTATTTCATATATCACCAAAAAATTTCGCAACTCAATTCATCCACCAAAAATACTTTTCATTAAATATTCTCAAATAATTTTAAGATTCGTCTCATAAATCAATTTTACAAACCAAATCAAATCAAATACATTTTAAAAAGTTTATTATCTATAACATCCCATAAACCATCTCAAAGTTGAGCTTTTCGTAAGAAATGTTTCACAAATCTAAAATATATAATATTTCTCAACTTTGTTCATCAAACAAAGTATATATTTTCACCAAAAAGTTCTCACACTATTATAAAATACCAAAACGTAGTAATTGCCCGATCCAAATTTTATGCAACAAATATGCTTCATATCTCGTAAAATATCAAATATTTATCATTTTGAAGACATGAGTTTCTAAATTCTTAGAAGAGATAGCACCACTCACCTGGGAAAATCGAAAATTAACCTATGTGGTTACTTGAGCCAATGTAATCGTATTCCTATTAATAAATCGAAAACGATATTAAAACCAGGTAATATGCTACTCTCCAACTAACAACTCAACTAAATTATGCTTATTCATCGATAAAATGACACCTACACACTAATAAATCGCTCAACCAAAACAATTACCTAAAGCCGTCCATAGTGAAACTTGAGCACGAAACTTCCCATAATTTTCTTGGAGTTTCAAGCGTACTTATAGTCGATGGAAAGCCCATTCAACATACTACAAGAACCCCAATTTAGCCAACCCAAGATCAAGCCGAAAATCAACAAAATATGGCCCTGAAGTCTTGGTCGCGCATTGTTCATCAGCGCGATAAACTTCCAAATTTTGTTCGAGCAAATCGTAAGTTCAAATCATGATCCGTAAAATTCTACAGCTCCACAACTTCCTAAGCTATCATTTTTACAAAAATACGCAACTCAACAACTTAAAAATTATACTTCGCCGCTCGCTGTTTCCAAAATTCCTAATTTCAAGTCCTCGGTCCAAAGTTACTCCGATTGAATGAATGGGTGACACAAGCGCTTATTGGGCATTGCATTACATAGTTGAGGTGCCTTGGTGAGGCTTCCATAATGAAAATGCACGAAACTCTTTTTTTCTTCTTTTTCTTGTTCCTCCTTCTTGTTCCTCCTCTTCCATTCTTTGAGCGTGAGCTCTCTATCTCCCTTTCTCTCTCTCCTCCTTTTTCTCTCTCTTCCCTTTTATCTCCTCCTCCCCCCCCTCTTTTTCTTTTTCTTTCTTTCTTTCTTTCTTTTCTTTCCTTCTCTCTCTCTCTCTCTCTTCTTTTTCTTCTTCTCTCCCGAAGACTCGGTCTCTCTCCTTCTTCTTTCTCCTTTTTATTTTTGACTAGGTCAAAACCCATATTTTACAATATCACAATCTCTACCGGCCGCAAGATCCTCGCTTCTTTTCGACCGTCCAAACATAAACCCCACTTTCGTTCAAAAAAAAAAAAAAACATAAACCCCACTTCGGAGCATACCATAGCGTCGCCATGCCGGAGACAATGTCAGCTCCGGCGCCGCATTACGGCTTCCACCGAACTGCACGTGCATGCACCCCCGCAAGAAGATGGGGATGATGCACATGACCTTCTTCTGGGGCCACAACGCCGAGGTCCTCATCGATCGGTGGCCAGGCACCGACCCCAAGATGTACGCCGTCTCTCTCGCTGCCGTCTTCGCCGTGGCTGCGCTCGTGGAGCTCTTCTCTTGCTGCAAGCTCACCGTGCGAGCGGGCTCGAACCGGAATTTCGCCGCGGGCATCCTTCGAACGGTTCTTTATACGTTGCGTTGCGGGATGAGCTACCTGTTGATGCTCGCCGTCATGTCGTTCAACGGTGGTGTCTTCCTTGCCGCGGTCGGCGGCCACGCGCTCGGGCACTTGGCCTTTGGCAGTCGGGTTTCTAAGAAGCCGGACGGGCCGGGCTCGGCGAAGGAGCGGACTGATCTTCCACCCACCGGCTGCTGAGCCGCTAAAACCTTCTCACATCGAACTAGTATGGCTTCTTTTCACTTCTAGTCGAATGAAAACGTCATCTTTGTTTTTATTATTGCAATTTTAATTCTCGCAGCAATAATGTTAAGATCACTAGTTTCTTTCAATTCGATCGGCAGATATTTTAGTAGTTTTTCAAATCAGTGACGCATAAAAAAAATCTATGAGATCGATATTGCACTTTTTAGTCTTTTAAAGAAAACATGAATGCTCGTATGGCTCTGCATTGGATTTGACCTGTCGGTCACATGGCCAGTCGGGCGAGGATCTCATCGGCGATCCCCGGTGATCGCTGGAGAGGTAGAGGGAGGGAAATTACCAAACGTGGTGAGCCGGAGCCGGCTAGACCTGATCGATAGATGGGCCCCTTCGAGAAAACTCGGAGCACGACCCACGAAAAATTCCTGGGGGCTCAATGGTCCAACAGGGCAAGTCCGAAGGTCGGCCCATTTAGTGTGGCCTAGACGTGTAAACAGTTGGGTCTTAGTGGCCTAGACAGGCCTAATTGAACCGGGCCGTTCAAATTCCAAGCCCATCCGGAAAATGCGCGAAGATGTTTTGTTCTTTGCCTTTCGTCAATTGGAAGCAATGGTTTAGGTTAGGTCAAAATTCAACTTAACAGCTTGAAGTCGATTTTTCAGACTTGTTTCAATGATGGACTTCCAGGAATTAAAACTACTTGAGATGCCCGATGCCATGAACTCAAGCTTGAGTGACGACGGCCATGAATGCTATGACTTGGAGCTGGAGCTCGAGTAGCCATGGGTGCTATGAGCTCGAACTCAAGCGGCCATGGCTGCAAGAGAGAAGGGGAGAGAGGGGTCAGATTCTTTTTGTCCAAATAGTTCACATTAGTAAATGTTTAAAGACAAGTCTATCTCAACAACATTCATTATTGAACTGATTAAGGAAAAGTCGGTGATACTAGTAAAAAGTTGGAAAAAAGTAGAGGGAAGACTTTGAATTTCGGACAAAAGTAAAAGGAGGTTTAGTACGGTTTTCACCAATATTTCAAAATCCATCTAGTTTGATTCAAAAATTCTCCGATATAATAGTAATTTTTGGATTGATATGCGATTCCAAACTTTTCAAAATGGAACTTTAACTGTGAACTAATCAAACCGAGAAGCGATTACCCACTATATGTAAAAAAGTCTTGCTTAACTCTTAAGCAAGACCTGTTTTTTTCCCCCTTTTACCCCTCATGTTTGATTACATCTTTCGTCGAAAACAAAACATTAATTACTGTATATATTCATTGCATCATGCTCTTAGAAGGGCTAAACCCCATGTAGCCATCTCAGCCCAACCAACTCTAATTTCTTATTACCTACCTCGAGAAACGCTTTCATTTTATACGGTTGGAAAGAGAACCGGACCCTGTAGTTGAGCCAAAAATGCATAGTAAATTCATGCCCACGTTCATACGGATATCTACTCATGCGTCACAACGTAGTACCCTGTCGTGACCACTTAACATAATTTCATACCAGCAATTTGTAGAGATGGGTGCTGCTATTGATGGGAAGAAGATGACAAAGTAGGGTTGAGTTGGTGGATAGGTTGAGCAACCGTTGAATGTGGAGAGCCTTCTCATGTACGCATAAACTGAAGCATCAAAACGACAAGATAGGAAATATACACACACACACGCGCATACACTCGTCCTAATCATTGTGGGATCGAAAGGGGGGGGGGGCTAAATTTAGAAATGCAAATTATGGAAAATGAATATTTTCATGTCAAATGTCAAAATCACGTAAGCATTTCCTTCTTATTCTACTTCTTTTTTCTTTGATAATTGAACACGGGCGTCAAAAGCCAACTACCTGCAAACTCATGAAAAACCCTATAAACCTCATAAACCCGTTAAGTTCGGACCTTTAATCTATACAATGAATTCGACCCAGAACAGTTTCAACACGGTAGGTCAGATTCCTGAAGTGAAAATCCCCTTATGCGCGCCCTAACTAACATCATCGGTTCCGGGGTTGAATCTCGTGGTTTCTTTATACAGGACATGTGGGGGCAAGAAGTGCTAGTGGGACGCATGATACAAAAAGCAAACTGGGGGGAGAAGTGAGGAGAACGTTGCGGAGAGATTATTGGTGCATGAATGGATGGAGTTGTACCCAAATTTCGGGGGAACATGTAGTGCACGACCCGCCCAGCCCAACCACCACATTCGAACTGAAGCAGAGAAGTCAAACTCACCTGGCCTTACTGCCTTTCCATTTTGTCGTTATCATGATTATCATGATTATCATGATTACTATTGACGTGATAATAGTAATTATCGTTGATAATGACTTTTGAGTTTTTGCAAACTTTACTACCTTGCATCTTGTGGTTTTAGAAAAATATAATCCTTGAAGTTCTGAACCAAACTGCATGCCCGGAAAGATCTAATCATTCTTCTTCGGAAAACATGCTCAAAATTTACTGATATCCAACATCCTTGGCAGGCCCTAGTCCTAGTCAGCCGCAGGCACCGACCTTATCTCATATAAAAGAAAAGTTTAGGACTACCCATGACATTATTTCATAGAAATAAAATAATCATATCTTTACTATGTTTTCTATGCTAACAGGGTACCCCATGATACATTTGTTGTACCTTACAACTCTATAACACATCATCGATATAAAATTTAAAAATAAAAAAGATACCGTAACCTGCCATGTGATTATTTTACAACATTTAGACACATCTCTATGATTAAATGCAAAAGTGTAAAAAAAAAAAAAAAAAAAAAAAACACACAAATTGTACGATAAACCGATCTACTTTAGAACATTTCCCCATTTCCAATTCGATACATCATCGTCTCTTTGTACGAAAGTTTAAACTTTTTAAATTATCAACCTACGTAACAAAATCCATGCGATTAGAAGTGTATAACAATGCTCTTTTGCAATTAATTTGGATATGCGCAATTTCTGGGTTTTGATTTTGTCAAGGCACAATTAACTGATTTAAGGGGTCAAGGTCAAGCTTCTGGATGGGTTGCACAAGTTAAGCTATCGATAGAAACAGACTCCAGAGTCCAGATGCACATAAGCTCGGGGACAAGGTGGATAGTTCCAGGACATTCGGAATCTCGGATGGACAAATGCGCACGCAAGAAGAGAAATATGTATGGGCAGGACAGTGGATGGGTAGATCGTCGACAACGACTTATCCTATAGGTAGGACACTCGTCTCGTTTTAATCATATTCATTAGCCTTTTGGACGTGAGATCACTATTGGAGAAAACTCTTGTCAACGTTCTTGTCTTTGATCCCTAAGACGAATAATAAGTGAGGTATTCAGTGGGATGCCGCCGTATAGTTGCGAAGGCGACATGTTATTGTATGGTCACATGGCAATCTTATCATAAAGGAAATTTGCGAATGGTGCGTCGCCAAATGCCAAGAGGACATGCGGCCATAGGTTGGTGGTTGCACATTAGAGGGAGACACGGGCCGGCGTAAGCGCAAAAAAATTCTTAAATTTAGTCCATTAATAACCAAATCATTACATTATCACAATCTCTAGTAGAAGTAAGTATTTTCGTAAGTATATCAATTCCAAATATAAATAAGATAAATTATTTTTTCGGCGACAGAGTATTAGATCTGATTCGTCTGTACTAAATACGATAAAGTACAATAAGATAAGAGAAAATTGAATACAACAACGCATGAGAAAGCTTAATTGACGTGTTAACATGAACTAACATGGCTTGTATGATAATCTCGCTTAAATAACAATCAGAATGTTTTATTATTAGCGCGAAACGACAATGATTACGAATAAACCACTGATCATGTGCTGAGGAAAGAGACTATTGAATTCGATAAAAGTAATCTCGAACTTAAATTAAGGAAGCAAAAAGAATAACCGAAAGAGAAACGAAAGGACGGCCGGTAGCGGCAGTGGAACAGGACAAAATCGAACGGACGAGAAATTCGGCAGCGAACGAATCATCGACCGGAGTCAACAAAGCGCTCCCACGGAGAAACGACACCACGACGGGACACGGACGGGAGAGAGAGAGCGCCCGCCACGCGCTGCACCGCCGGGACGCGCGCGTGGCGCGTGGGGGGAGTCGTGGCGGTTTCGCCGTCGCCCGCCGCTGGTTTCGCTAGCGCGCACCGATCGCGGGCCGTGGAGACGTGTCCGGCCTCGCGCGAAACGGCCGGAGGCCCTCCCCCCCCCGGCATGCGGTCGCCGCCACGCAGCCCGCGCCGCTCGGCAACACGCGCGTTGACGAGTTCCGAGGGATCGGAAATATCTGCGGTCGAGCCCAATCGACGGGCGCCACGTGGGGTGGCAGCCCCACGCGGGCGGGCCCCGCCCCCGCGTTCGAATCGGACGGTCACGGGCCTCGCGATCTTCCCCAGATGCTTTCACGCGTCTGCCAGCATCGGCACGTGCCGCCTTCGCCTTCCCTTTTCCCCCCGCGCGGCCGGCACGTGGGCTGCTTAGCTTGTTGGAGTGGGTTAGCGTGGCCCTAGCACGGCAATGAAATGACGGTTCGATTTCCCAGAAAGGAGAATACATGAAAGTTTTAGGTGAATACGCAAAGTACATGTTGCACGCAAGAATTATGCATACTCGCATTATTATTTTTTTTATGATTCTTTTATTGAAGACATGCATAATTTGTATATCCAATAATATGGTATTATGTAACTAGGGACTGAAATACATAAAAATTATTATTAAAGTCATATATTCACGTATATCAATATAAAAAGTTGAATATCCGACGAGATTATCCTCGACAAACTAATTCCTAAAATATGAGTAATTTTCACACACACCCTTTCATGCAAGCTTTACACGTGTGAGCTATTAGATTATGTGGATATCATGTAAATCAACTATACTCTTACTTATTTCTCAAGTATTATGCATTTTACCCATTTTGACATTTCAATGTAAATTTACCATGCTCTTTGCATTTGTATAATTTTTATCTTCAGTAATATATGATTTGCGAAGCCGCTTGTTTTCTTTTGTCCATATTTCCCAATGATAGCATCAAAACGATTTCATCTATTTAGCTATAAGGGGTAAAAAAAATGAAAAAAGGAAAGGAAACGGCATTATTGAAATGCCATTGTGAGCATTGACACATGGGTCAGTCTGTTTTTGGTCGTCCTTCCCACGCCCTTTCCTAGTTAAGATGTTTGTACATACCCTAGCCCTAACCTTTTGAGGAAATTATCAAATCAATCATAAATTTAATGTACGTATATCAATTTAGTCATGAAAAAGTGAGTAATATACTCCTTAGCAAAATTTCAATATAGTACTTCCAATCAATTTTCAGCAATAATCGTTGATATGGCGGTATGTCATGTGATCGATGATGATTGAATTAATATGTCGACTAGACTTATTTGACAAAGTTGAAAATTTTATGATTAAATCGACATTTGCACAATAAAATTTCAGGCAATTTTTCCATAAATTAGCATCATATCAATTCAAGGATAGCCCTCTTTTCTTCTTGGGTAAGCGGCCACTATCGTTTTTTGGGCAACACGAAATAAATATACCAATAAATGTTAATGGCGCAGCATCGTTGTAACTATCATTTGAATCTTGCCCACCTCTCGTAGTGGTTTGCTTTTGTTATGTGTAATTAGATCGTTGAAAGTCCAAAACATTTTTTTGTTGAGTACTCTTAACAAGTTTAAGTTGTTAAATCAATACATAACTTAATATAGAAATATTCTAATAAGTTTAAGTACGACAAAACAAAATTTATATTCAAATCATCACTTCTCTAACTTCAAACATATTTGAGAGCCATCAAATCTAAGTCTTAAACAATGCACGGAACTGATAATTAATCCATGCGAGAAATCAAAATAATATTATATGTGTAAAAAGAGATTAGTTAATGAAGTAAATGACAATTCAAGTATGTGAACTCTTTTCCGTTTTTCAATTAAACATCCAAACTTTTCTTTTTTGAAATTCATTCAAGTTTTTGAACTTTTGAAAAGAAGCTGAACGTGGTCATGTGTCGTCATTTTTTTTTTAATGACTAGGGTTATTTGATCACAGAAAATGTGCATAATTGCCTGCGTGACTTACTGCTTTGGAAAGACTGTTATTTTTAATTAATAGAACATTCGAGTTCTTTTTCCTTTTCTTCTTCTTCCTCCTTCACTCACCACCCTCAGCACTCATTTCCCTGCAGCTAGTTGCGCCGCCGGCCGTGCCTATGTCGTCACTGCCGCTTATCTCGCCTTGAAACGCCATTGCCGTCGATCTTGTCTTAGAAAGTGGCTTATAGTGGCTCGATGGTAACGGTCCCGTGGTGGTCAATGATGGTGGCGTTTGCTGCGATGGTTTTTAACGGCGGCCGCACGGTCTGATGGCCGGGGGCTTCATCTTAACTGTCGCCGTTGGCGACGGCCTACTTACGTGGCTGCGGCGGCAGCGGCCGTCTCCTGAACGTAAATCTCAGCTTAACAAAAATTAGGGTTGATTTTTCCTTCAGTTTTTTGGGGCCAAATGCAAGTGGTAGAGGCTAAAATAAAATAGTATTTTAATTTTCCTCTCGACTACTTTTCCAAAATATAGAATAATAAAACCACACCGCGTTCAACAAAGTGGCGTTCCCGTTTGAGATACGCGAAACTTGCCCTTTTGTCGCTTTACAGTGACAACCGGCACGATACACGAAATTCGCCAGCTCACCCCCCACCACCCGCAGCACGATGCAGTCGAAGGGGCGCCGAAGGGCATAAAGGTAAAATCCGTCGCGCGATGGAAGGCATTTTCCCGCGAATTTTCAGTTTCCACATAATATCTCTTCTCATTATATGTAGGTAGTAGTAGAAGAAAGGGCTGTGTGACCTCCCTTCACAAAACAATGGGACCCACCCCACACCCTTGGCATTTCCAAAATGACCTTATTGCCCCCCAAGCCAAAAAGAAAAAAAGGAACCATCAGAGAGAAGAGAAGGGGAGAGACCCGGAAAAGCAAAAACGCCCCCCATTGACCGCGGTCTTCTCCTTCACGCTTCCTGAAAAAACCCCAAAAAAAAAGGAAAACACGTCCCCACCGTCTTTTTCCTCCTCCTCCTTCCTTCAATTTGGCACAGTTGCAGTAAAATTTCATTTATTCACCCTAAAATCTAAATCCTAAGAAAAAAAGAGAGAAAAAAACCCTATTTTTTCCCCTTCCAATGCTTGTTCTTCTTCTTCCTAATACTAACGACTTTCTCCAGGAAAAAAAAAAACCCTAGCATTTAGTCACGATGAGAGGGAAACCGAGCCAGCGTCGTCAATACGTCCACTCCTGAGGTAGCCGGAGTTCATGGCCCATCGCCGGCTGCGCGCGGAGGTTCCGCCGCGGCTGCGCGCAGGGTCCGCTCGCCGGGAACTTCCAAACACCATCTGCAAAGACAACGCACAAACAACCATTTCTTCAGCCGCCGCGAATTCAACCGCAAGAAAAGACAAAACGTTAGGTCCTTTCAGTGAGTGAAAAAAGGGGAAAACAAACTAACCAGTTTCAGGAGCGAGACGTCCGTCGAGACGGCGGGTCTGAAGACCAGGCTGAGCGTGCCGAGAGCTCAGGTTCATGTTGAGAGCTTGGACCACTTTGGCCGGTACTAACACCGTCGGACAAGCTGGACGCCAGAAAAAGAAACGGTGAGAGCCGTATACACGAATGCCGTAGACCCAAAACCCACTTCCGAAAAAACCCAGAAACGAGAATAAAAAAGATCGTGGGTCGATGAATGTCTGCAATAAATAAGCATCCACTGCTCTTCACCGACCCACTGTTACCGAAACCATGAATCGCCAGTCAAAGATCACCACTCCCCATCATGAGTGGATGACGATGCACCCCCCACCGAAAGAAAAGACGCTCTAAAACGTTTCTCTTTAGATTTGAGACCGAGAACAGAGCGAGAAGGTACTAACCAGGCTTCTTGCGGGGTTCGGGTTGAGAACCGGCCCTGCGGGGCAAGAACACGCCGGTGCCGGCGCACTCCCTCTTCGCGGCAGCCGGAGGGGTGCGGAGGAGCACCGCCCGCATGCCCGTGCCGTTCTGGAGTTGGGGGTGCTGGAGGCGGCCGCTGTGCTGGTGTTGCCGCTGCGACTGCTCGAGCGAAGGCCATGCAGATGGGGCCAAGCCCGGGGTGGTCCGGCCACCACCGTTCCGGGTATAGACAACAGCGTCGTCGTCTCTCGCCACATGGACCACCATTCGCTGCTGTTGTTGCGTCGCTTTCGGTTGCGATCCCCAAGCCCCAGAATCTCGCTGCTGCTGTTTCAGCTGCTGCAGCACAAAACAAAATTAGAAATGAAATATCTGTAACTCTTTAAGACATGCAGTATTTCAACTTTGGCTTTTCACAGCGAGCCTCGAGTGTGGGTGTGCTTCCAAGCGAACCTGATCGAACAGCATCTGCTGGTAGGAAAGCGACTGGTGTGGGTAAAAATTGACGTTCGAGTTAGGGTTCTTCGCCGCAGTGACAGGGCTTGCAGCGACTTTCCTCGGGTAAAAGTAATGACCCGGGACATTCGCGCCGTACTCGAGTTCGTGAAGCTGCTGCAACCTGTGGAGTCGCATCTTCGCGGCCTCCCCAGCGGCCTCGCGCAGCAGATCCCAGCCGCCCGGAGGAGAGGAGGCCTGGAACGGCGAAGGAGCTTGACAACAACCGCACAGCGTGGATTGCGGGGAAACAGACAGACACCGTCCCTGAAGCGGTGTGGAAAAATGGAATAGAGACGATGAAACTTCATGACAGTCGAAATTTTTCGAACAAAAAGACAAAGCGCGCTACTGGGCGGAACCGGACACGCCCCATTTAGTTTGGACAAGTAGTACCTTGGAGTAAGCACGAGCAAAATCAGCGAAGTCGGGGTTCTTGAGACCCTCCCCGCCGAGGGCCGAGCCGGCCATTCTCCGGGTGAGGTCGGCGAGGACGAAGTCCTCCTCGTCGCTCTCGGTCTCCGTGGACCCGAACAGCGAGTCCACCGGGGAGCTGAGGCCGGAGTACCCGAAGCCGCGGCACGGGTCGAGGCCCTTCTTCTCCACCGCCACGGCCGCCGCCGCCGCAGCAGCAAGCAAGTCGTCGTCGCCGCCGTCGGCGAGGAACTGGGGAGGGAGCCAGAACTCCCCATCGTCCAGAGCATCGGGCATGGCCATCTTCGAGCGCGAGAGATGGCAGAGAGAGACTCGGCGGGGGCGAGAGAAAAGAGAGAAGAGAAATGGCAGAGAAACCCAGTCCGAGTTCTGCTGGGTATTTGCAGACTCGGGGGGCCCCAGCTGCAGCTAGAGAGAGAAACTGCCGCCTTTAAGAAAAGCAGAAGACGAAGGGGAAGGAAGGAGGAGGAGGAGGAGAATTTTTTCTTTTTCTTTTTCCTTTTTCTTTTTGGGTGGGGGGGAAGACAGAGGAGTTCATTCTTCTGGTGGGAGGTTGGCTTTATAAAAGGGCTGGGAGTGGGAGGGAAGGGGGGGAGCAGACCGCGAGGACCGAGGGGGTGCCAGTCTCACGCGCCGGCGGAGGGGAGTGGGGCGCACGCGCCGGGGTGGATTAGTGGTGGGACCCCGCGAACCTCCCACCCACGATACGGTTGAGGCCAGGTAAGGTACAGAGAGGGGCTGCAAAAAAAGAGGGGAGTTGCGATTGCATGTGAGCCAGGGGGGCCAGGCCGGGCCTGAGAACCGTCCGATTCTTCTTCTTCTTCTTCTTTTTCTTTTGAATTTTGGGAATTTCCGATTTTTATTCTTTTTTCGAGAGGGAGGGTGGGGTGCGGGAGTCGTGCGAGTTCAGTGGTTTTCTAAGCACACGTCGGGGCCGTTGAACACGAACGTGGGTCTATGTCCTATCGATTGCCGCCGCTCTTCCTCATGTCTAAATTATCAATACATTCAAAAAAAAAAATCAAGGAGGAGGGAAATAGAAACGTCAGTTATAGCGACGGGTCTAGATATGGTCCAAACTAGCCCGTATTTACATGGTTTTTTTTTATAAATCGAATAATGAAGTTCGTAGTAACTCGACCGGCTTGGCTCGAGCTCGCCCGAAAGTCCGAAGCTCCTTTGCCTTAGCGGGGTTATTGGTTGCCGGAACCTGTGGAGAGTTGAGTCTCCGACCCGACACAACCAACGGGGCAAAATTTGGCAAAGACAGAAAAACCCTTTGCTTGAGTGGCACGACCCCCTTTGGCGACAGTCAAGCGACTCGCCTGAGAGGCTTGCTGCTCTCTGCTGGTACAGCTTATGCCGAAGGTTATCATGACCCGAGCAACATTGCTTTGAATTTGGATTTTATTTTTATCCATAAAGTATAATCTCAATCAAGTTATTTTCTTTCAAAAGAAAATTCTACTTTTTTCTTAACATATGAAAATAGAAAAATTATATAAAAAGGGCGACGCGCTTTTTCCTTTTGTACTTTCAACCGCTACACAAACTTCCCAGATCACTTTTGCCGTCTACCATGCCTAGCGATTGATTTTCCAAAGGCAACAAATTGTAATTCTTCTTGATTTTTCCAGTCAAATCACTTTTTTGCCCTTAATAGACCAAAACAAATTAACACTCGTGCAATTATTACTGAAAAATAAGATAAAAATAGGAATGATCATGACAAAAATATTATGACTTAATAATAATAATAATAATAATAATAATAATAATAATAATAATAATAATAAATATGATTAACTTCGTAATAAAAAGTTCTTTTTAGAATTTTATCTCGAACATTTGCTATTATCGTTGAAAGGTGAAATTTCTTTATTTTCTCCATTAATATGCCATTCAAAGAACCATGGTCCTTGGTATGGCACGGTTATGCACTCTGTAATTTTCTATACAACACAACACAATTTATAAGCACAAAAATATTATTAAACAAAAACAGATGAAAAGACCTTTATTGTTGAGGCGTGATTTGTCTACTATGGTACCGGGCCATATCGGCATGGCTCATGACCATGTTAGGCCAAAGGATATCGACACTTAGCATTGTATGATAAGCGACTTGTAACAAGTCATGCCTAGTAATGGTGAATTGAGAATTTGAAATTAGGGATATAGTTAATATCAAATATATACAATTTAAAAAAAATTAATTGAAAAATATAAGCAACTTTTGGACTTGGCCACCGCCATCCCCTCTTTGGTCTACCACTTGGCACTTGGCTCGTCATCATGAGCTAGTAAGGCACGACCCAAGCACAACCTTGAGTCATGTCATGCCATGGGTTGGCGTCGCCGGCTATATTTCTTTTTTCTTTTAAGAAAAGACAAATAATATTGACCACCGCCTGCGGTGGCCTAGCTGGATAAGAGCCCCCATGACATCTACCAGAATGGAGGGGTTCAAATCTCGCCGGACGCACAGGATCTTAAGCGCGACGTCGGGTGGTGGGTCCTCCGCTAGCATCGCTCCAGGGTTCACCCGCCGGCTGCTGGCTGTACGGGGTTCCTTGGGTATCAAAAAAGAAAAATAATAATATTCATCCCTATCCTTACTAATAAATGTCCATGCCTCCTGATCCTGCATGAATTCTATCAATTTCACACAATCCCCTTCTCAACACTTATAGACGAAATGAATATTTCTCTTTGAATCTCACACTATTTATATTATTAGACTAAAAAAATGCATGTCTTAAAAATGTGTTGTTTACTGGGTTAATACCATAAAAAAGTATACCCACTCTGATACATATATCTCATACTTTTTTTAGATCACTAAAAATTATAAACTTGCTCGTTGTGACATAAATACCTCACTCCAATCTTATATTAGCATAACAAATATATCGTGGATAGACATAAAATATAGGGTATATTTTGTGACACAAAAAAATTTGGGATATTGATGTCATATTAGGTATAGCTCGAGGAGTTGACTTATTTTCTTCTCTATTCTTTTTTTGCCTTTCCATTTCTCTAATACAAATTCGAAGTGTCGTAAGGTAAAGGTTGGATAATTTTTTTCTTAGGATGTGAATGCATGAGCACGACGCAACCATCAATGTGTGCATCGAGAGCCAATCGCAACTCGACATGAATTTTTCGCAAGCCAAGATAGATCAAATTGCTTCAGTGCCGATCCTATAATTAGGGGTGATAAGTTTTCAGGTAAGTCGGTTCCCCCTGAAATTGGAATTGGTTCCCAATTTGTGGAATTAAATTTCACCCATTTGGTCTTGGGAATGGGAAATGTTTTGCAACATGGCATATATAACCATGAAATGTTTTAAATGGTAGCTCCATAGTGAACAAACATTCAAAGGTCTCCAAAAAAACAAAGGAAAACTCACAATTCCTGTGATCGAGGAGGCAATAATGGTGAACCTACGGTCCCTTTGGTAATCCTTGTAGAGAAGATTTGAATCACAAACAATGGCAATAAAGTGCACACGAAAAAAAAAAAAAAAAAAGAACTCAAAGGCAATAATGGTGAACCTATGGTCCCTTTGGTAATCCCTGTACGAGAAGATTTGAATCACAAACAATGGCAATAAAGTTTGCGAACAGAAAAAAAAAAAAGAACTAAAAAAAAAAAAAATAAAATAATGGACTAGTCGTGAAAGGAGAAATAAGCTTGAGACAATTGACAGTGAAGGAGATGGAGGAGTGACCCTTGGCCTTTTTGCCAATGTCGGAGTAGAGAGTGAGCTGCAAGAGAGAGGCGTGAGATTTGAGTGAAGAAATTAAGAGCAAATGGCATTTAGGGTTTTGGACTTGATGTCCTTGCGTGACCGTACTGGGCGACCAAGAGAAGAGTGAAGTGAATTAGGGTACCCTAATTAGTAAAGTGAAGTGAATAAGGACAAACTAATAATTACGGTTTTAATTTTTTGTAAAAATAAAAATAAAAATTTATATCGATTCAGTCGGAGTGATCTATACTTAAAACCATAAATCGGATCAATATTCATCGGTTTCAATTTTTTGGAACTAGAATTTGGACCGGCCCCATAGGAATTGCACAGAATAGGTCCATTCGGTCCAGTTTGGGTAATTCATTTTGCTTATCCTTACCTATAATCAAACATTTAAATTGGCCACGCCATAATTTCAAAGAACAACTTTGTCGATTAATGCAAGGAACTTCAACGCAAGGTGGAAAGGTCTAATTAAACAACATTAACGCAAGGCAACACGGGAGAATTTTGAAGAATTTTCTTTATCTTCAACTAAAATTGGAAGAAGACAAGATTCACCGTCAAGAAAATAAATCAAATAAGTTCGTTTTCTTCAACATGCATCATTGTTCAAAAAGAGAGTGCCGGAACTACTCTCGTGTGCATCCATCGTTTACCTTTCTACTTAGGTTCGCTGTCCGAGCTTTCCACGTGTTTCGTAGATCTAGTCGCCTTGTGTTTCAAGTGACTCCGCCAAAACCACGCATGCACATGCTGTCGGACCCGACGATCGGATCTAGCGGGAATAATGTGCCTCTCATTTCGGGGGTGCGTGGTCGATACGTTTCCCCAACAGCAGAAGTTCTGGACTACGAATACAGAGTAGTTGTAAGGCAATCCTAATGGCATTGCTAGACACACGTATCTAATATGGAGTTAGAGCTCATCCATTGAATGAAAATTTCCAAATATGTTATTTCGGATATCCTAAGTCTCATAGAAATTGTCTAATCAGTTTTAAGCATATTGTACAAAAGTGTCAATTCAGTTATAAATTTTTTAATTTTGTCAGTTCAGTTATGTAAAATTTTAATACGATTTTTCATGTCAATTTCTATTGAAAATTGCTTACATGAAAGTATGTCATGCAAGACAGATTAGTATGGTTGAATTGTTAAGTTAATAATTTCCTACAAAAATTTACCAAATGAACTATATTGGATTTTCACAAAAATATCTATAATCGAATTGATAGAGTTGAAAAATTTATATCGAATTAGTATTTATACGATAAATTCACGTCACTTAATTGGTATTCGATTATAAATTGGGGTCCCGTTAGGTAATTTTGCACCCTGGTCTCTTCCCAGCCTCCCGCATTGATGGATGGTGTTGGTGATGGCTGACGGGAGGGAGAGCGATCGCGTGCCTCTCAATTCACGCCTAAGTACGTTCCGGAGATAGAAAAAAAAGAAGGGTGGGGGAAAGGGCCCGAATCAATTTCCCGCAGCGGACCATGCGCTGCATGATAATCGAAGCCGTGAGTGGTGGATTGTGACTGGTGTTCGAGTGGCATCCAGGTGGCCTCGGGCCGGCTGACAACGTATGACCCCGAACGAATGATGGGCAATTCCCATAATTTATCAACCCGGAGAAAAATCCAAGCCCTAATTTTTGCTTTTTTTTTTTTTTTGGTTGCTGTTTCAAGCTTAATTTCCCCACAAAGAAGCAATAATTAGGGGGGGTTGCTTTTTCTCTTTGAGTGATCCTCAAGGTTGCTGGCATCATGCCCTCTTTCCGTGCCATTGTCCCTCTTTTTCTCTTCCACTTGCCAATGAAGGGCTGGCCCTCGTAAAAGCTAAGGTAGGCCAGCTACCTCCTCTGCGATTTTCGCTTCGCTGCCTTAGCGATCAGTCCAACTTCGCACCAAAAGATCATTCTCTCCGGGCCCATCGGTTCACATGTCTTTAAGAATCCTCATGAGATCGAGGGCTCGAGGCTAATGATAGCGACATATTCCTCCCCCCCCCCCCCCCCGGGGCGCTCATGATGCAGCTTTTCCTATGGGGGCTACGTGGCCAGGGGTGGTGGTACCGCTGCTATCTTAGCTAAATTAGTCGCCAGTCGTCACATGCAGGCCCTTTGCCAATTGATCAAGTCAACCGTGGTATGACATTCCAAGGAATGGTGATTGTTCGATGGATCGATCGCCCGACGGACTTTGGTTGGATACCCACTCAAGGACCCGTCGCTTCCTCATTGGACTGTAAGGAAAGCCTCTCTTGTACGCATCCCTTGTACTCAAAACGAAAGCTCCACTAGTGAGTGTTTTCGCACTTGCAGACCGCAAAGAAAAATTTGAAAATGACCATTTTATAACCTAGATTCACTTGTTTGTAATGGTGTCATTACATGTTTGAGATAAGGGATCATGTATGTGTATATATATTATTTACTTATGACAAGTTCATTCGATTACGTCGAGTAAACACATGAAAAGCTTTCTAATCTTTGCAAGAATTCCATGCGAAAAATCAAAAGTTTGGAGTCATTTTCTCATCAAGTGGCAGATAATTTTGGATCAAATGGTCTCCTTTCCCCTCTCCCTCTATCTCTCTAAAAGAACCATCGCTTTGACTTTCTCTCTCACGTGGAGATCTCTGATGGGCCGAGAGAGCAAGAATAGTTGGAATCCCATTCCGATGTCTCCATCCAAATACTTCAGGTAGGACTCTGGACATAAATAAATCGAAATGTTCGGGATCAGACAGAGCGACAGTTGCCACTTTCCAACAAACTTTTCCGATACTTAGATCTTCTTGCACTCTTCTTCTTTCTTTTTTAATACAGAACTCTCCGCCAAGGAAAGAGAAAGGCAGTTCAGATGAAAAGCCCTAAAGAGTTGGATTATTTATTAATTAGCAGTTGATTAGCTGTAAGCAACGATTGAGCAGCAGAGAATGGAGCCAGAGGGATTTTTTTTTTTCGGTCGAAGGACCCGGGGGATGGGGGCCTGACACTATGGAGGAATATTGAGGAACAGGGCCGCCTTAATTAGCGGGCGGAAGTGGGGTTTTGCCATCCCTTAATCAAGGTTTTGTCGTGTACTTTGTGTTGGGGGCGTCTTCCCGTCCTGACAATTGGGCATGGTGCTGGTGGTGCTCGTCTAGAAAGAGCTACGACCATTTGTCCCCATCTTTAGGCATGGGATCCAGCCCTTTGATCGATCCGCATTAGCGGTATCCGATATTTCTGATGTGCACCCTACGTGGTCTGACAAGGAATTGAGGCGGACAACCGAAGACTCGCCCAAAGAATGTGTCTGCATATCGATACGATAAAATACCGAACGAGTGTTTGAATGATGGATTGTGTTGGAAATATTATTTGATATCTTAGGAGATATCAATCTTGAGTATCAATGATTGATTCATTTAATCGGTAATTGATTTGGTAAAATAGGAATTAAAATCAACGTATATTTTCATTTATTTCTTTCCTGTCTTACACTTTTACTCTTGTATTACAAATAGAGCAGTGGACATGTACAAGAAAATATACAGAAATACAGAGTTGCGGTTTTCCTCCCAATTTTATTTCAATTTCTGTCAGATTGCATTTAGACATTCACAAGAATGTCGCAGAACTTGAGAAACCGATTTTCGTAAATAGATCTGGGTACCTTTAGTATTATTTGTCTACTAATGATGATGTCGAGTCGTGCTTATGATATCACTCTTGCATCCATATCGTTGTAAGCTTCATATTTCAATCTGAATTCTAGTATTATTTGCCTTTTTTACTTTGGAAATTAACATCTTTTTAATTCATGCCAAGATATTTTCTCTTTCTTCCTCTCCGTTTCCCTACACTCACCCTTTTACTCTTTTTTTGGCTTGACTGATTCACCTTGGAATCAAATAACTTAAAAGAATGGGAATCATAGTACTAGAAACTCCATGGGCGCACGGAGAGCAACTTTGTCAAAAAATTAGATCTTGTAAATATGAGAATTCTTGTTGGATGGACTATGTTTTTGTCGGTAGGGAATCATTTTATCTAAATCCAAGAAGATGTCTACAGGAAGCATATTAAGTAGCTTTTCTCAGAGACGACTTAAGATACCATAGAATTCCTTTTTTTTTTTTTTTTTTTTTTTTAAACTTCGAGACGAGGGATACATATGGAGGAGATAAATCTGACTCAGGACACCAACTGCGTAATAGGTTGGATGAAAGGAACCCACATCTCATCTCGTCTACTAATGAAAGGAACCAAATTGGCTCTTATTATGTGCTAGAATCCAATTAGAAGACGAGCGAAACGAGGCCAGAATTAGGGCATAGAAGAGAGGAGAGACTCATGGGCCACATAGCCTCTAAGTACTCTGACTTGCGTTTGTCTGTTCGAAGTGAAGTGTTAGGCCCTCTCTTTTAGCTTAGCATTGCATAGCCCCCATAAAACATCGCAATTCCCACCAAAAAGATAATTGGGCTTACACGGCCCACCAGTTTCCTTAACTTGGTTTGAACCCATAGAATTACAATGAATAGCGATGAAATGTCCAAAAATATTTCGTTCTCTGCAATTTTGTGATAGTTATGATTTCATAAGTTAGATAAGATTATAACAATAAAAACTATGAAAGCTTTTATCGTCCATTATGTCATTTGTCCTTAGGGGTCAGTGAGTTAAGCTCATTTTTAAAGGGTTACTTATAGTTTGTTCGTAAAATCTATTCTCCCATGTTCACCCTCAACTCCATTTCCCACCTCCAAAGGGATAATGGCGAATCTGGATATCGAACCCTAACACATTGAACGAGAGAGTCTAGAGAACTCACTCCTACTTCTGCGGAATTAGGGTTACATACCGCTTAGTACGTGCACACCCATTCAACATGGGATTCTACCGCAACAAGGCCTATTGTCGAGGTCCATAAAGAATGGGTGTTATAAGTAAAATGGTATACATACTTGATTCCACTAAAGTTGAAGCCATCTATGTTTCTCTTTTGGCGTGTTGGGCTATGTAATATCTACTCTCACATTTATTTCTCATCATATCCAAGCTTAGTCTCACTTATCCACTTGTAAAAAGGAAAATTCTAAAGATGAAATGAGTAATGATCCATTATCTCATATTCTTTTTATCTCATATTTATTCCGCTTGAATCATCATATCTTTTTCTTTTGTTTTACATCTCGTAGCTAATAGCAGAGTAAGTAAAAACATCAATAGCACAGCAAAATGCGTTCGTCATTATTAATGCATTTGCTCATGGTAATTATGGCTTTCTTGAGATAATCGACAACTGAAATTTTGATGCACTTACTAGTATTAGTACATCTTAGAATTCTCGATTGGCTCTTTGTATATAGTTATGGGAGCATGGATAAAAGAATTATGCATTGTATGTGCCTTGTTACCAATAATTAAAAAAAGTTTATGGTTATATTAAATGTTATAGCGTATCTTATCCTATTCTATGTTATCATTTACTATATTACCATGTAATTTTTGTTGTTTAATGTTATCCACGGTAAAAGAAACGGTTTTGAACAATTGTGATAAAGCCTATTATTCAACAAGAACAATAATGTCATCATCTTAGCGCCAAAGGGTCGGCTCTGTTGAGCAAAGGATAGGCTCAAGCACATTACTCAACGTCGTGAGTTCTAGCTTCTCTGACCGCGGAGTGCTACCAATTCCTCATGGGTATCAATTCTAAAGAGCTTATGATTTCTTTGAACAAACTCGGAGTTATTTGTCCAATACGGGAAGAGCTTATCAGGCTTGTCGATCAATCATGCACAAGAAGAAAAAAAGCATTTTTTAATATTCATTTATTCCCTAAAAAGGAAATATACAGCACGCGGAACATAACAAATCACAGCAAATTGACGCTCAACCATACCGTGATTTTTTCATTATTACTAACCATCACTATCAAGATGCCATAGACTTCTAAATACCACTCGAATCAGCTTTCTTACAACCAAAAGACATAACACAAACACAGAACCAAATCAAGCCACGACCCAAAGAAGACCCAAAGCTCACACTTCAATTTTTGTAAAAGCTAGTTAACATCTCGCGTTTAGTCTTGAAGAAGGCCACCAGCCTGTCCCTGGGAGGCAGATTCTCCCTGATGACCGGGCAGTTCTGAAACCCTTCGGCCCACTTGCACAACACAGGGAACTTCTCCTCGGTGAGGACGTCGACCCCGACTGCTTCTTGGAGGACTCCAGCCCAGTACCCGACGAAGTTGGCCACGATGTCTAGGAACCCGACGGTCTCGCCTCCAAAGAACTTCTTGCCCTTGAGCTCGCCTTCGAGAGTGCTCAGGAGCTCCTGCGCTTCCTCATGTGCCTTTTCCCTTTCGGGCCCTACGCTCGTGTAGGATTTCCAGAGAGCTGGTCTGCACTGTTCACGGTAGAAACCAGAAAGGACGAATTTTTTATGGTCAAATGATCTTATCATCATGAGCTAGATCTAGCCAAAAGCGTTGGGGTCACCTATTGTGACTCAAAAACGACCCTGGCGGCGGTCAAATTATATAATTATTATTACTGAATGGAAGATTATATCGGAAATTCAAGTCCTAAATATTTTTGTACACAATGTAATGAATTCTTGATTTTTTTTTTTTTTTGTGCAATAGAATCTCAGAATCTAATGAAAATGCAATGTGATCCTTTTGAGAGATTATTGTGTTGGAGAAGTCGTGGAAGCCGAAGCTAGGAGGACTTGGTGTTACATCTCATTTTAATAAGATTAGCATGAGTGGATCAATCAAATGGAGTATGACATTGTTACAATGAAAGGTCTATCACTCCCGACATAATTACTTAGTTTTTGAAGTTTATTTATGATGTTAAGCAAATGTATATTCTTTTTCCTTTTAATGTTAGCTAAATGAGGTCACTTTTAAGATAATCACTAACCCGTAAAAATCATAAACTCAGTCAGTCACTCATGTGTTATAATTACGATCTTATGTATTGAAAATAAACGATGTTGTGTGTTCTAGAACTAGTTTTAGGAGGTGTTTCTTAATGTTTCCGTTTCTCTCTTTTTATTTTATTTTGGTTCCCTGCGGAACGAAAATAAAACATAAATCCGTTTTTGTAGGTTTTTGTTTCCAAGAACAAATTTGTTATCAGGAATATATTTAGAATAGAAGCCAGAAACTAAAAAAAAAAATTGTTTCTTTGTTCCCAAGAGCAACTCGAGAATCAAGCCCAATCTCTCTCTCTCTCTCTCTCTCCCGCCTTCGCTAGGCAAGGCTTGACCTCGCTAGATCTCAAGCCCACAGTTTATGTCGAAACTACGGTACTATTATATCCTGCCGGTTTCATTACTTTCATAGATAATGAACTAATATTTCCTGTCTTCATGTCACTTTAACTTATGCATGATTAAGTGTTAATACAACCAAATGAGTAGCTTATAGAAAGGATCATGCTCAACTTTAAGATGAGATGGTCACCTTTTCATCCAAGAACTTAGCCCAGAAACGGGCCATCGCTCTCTCGTATGGATCTCGTGGCAAGATTGGGTTGTCCTTCCATGTCTCGTCGATATACTCGAGAATCACCAGAGACTCCGCGATGGGCTTGTTGTTGTGGACAAGCACAGGTACTTTCTTGTGCACCGGGTTGTACTGGAGAAGCAAACCGCTCTTGTTGTGGAATACATCCTCCTCTAGGTACTCATATTCGACCCCTTTGATCTTTAGAGCAATCTCGACTCGTCGGCTAAACGAGCTTCCCCACTCACCCAATAGCTTTAATTCTTCACCCATCTATTTAAACACAGTCGTGCACTCTCTCTCTCTCTCTCTCTCTCTCACACACACACACACACACACACATACACACTGAGGAACACTCTTTCTTTCTTTTCTTTTTGCTAGATTAGAAACCCTCTTCTTGTGTAGTAGCTACATAAGAACCTGCAAGAGTCAGTTGTTTAGGTTGGCTTTTTATAAGGTTTAATATCAGGGTATCTTTGTTATGGGGAAAACTTCGTGATAAAAGAAAATATTTCTTTGAAAGAGAAATGATTGTGTAATAGTTTTTAATCTTATGTGAAAATAAAAATCTGTTCTAGATCACAAAAAACTAAATAACAAATAATTACAAATTATAATGTGGTCCACTCCTTCAAGAATTTGTGACTCATAACAAGTTGTTATTTTTATAATAGTGTAAAGATTATTATGTTAGCAAAATCCGAAAATCCTTTCTCAAAAAAATCCCCCTTTTCACATTAGAGTCCTTTTTCAAAAAAATATTTTCCTCCTTTTACATTTGAAAATTTATTTTTCTAACTTTAAGCATGCATACTTTAACTGTAAATGGTTTTCCATTAATTGATCAATTTCAGCAAACCTAAGGTGTGAAAGTCTAGTAAACTAATTTACAAAAAATACTTTCACTCAAACAAACACACTCCATCCAAAAAAAAAAAAAAAAAACACACCCTTGAACAAGTTTCTTTAGCGCTTAAGATAGCATATCAACATCCATGTAGTTTGGTAAAAGTCAATGATACAAAATACAGGAGAAGGTGGCTTGAGACTTAGTGGCCAAGAATAGAGCATAATGGCTGATCTGAATTTTAATACATGGCACACTGAGAAACACTCAATTTAGAGGTAGGGATATTCTAATACACTGTTCAGCGTGGATAGAACTAAAAAAAAAAAAAAAACTGACAAAATCGTATCATAGGATGGCGTCAATTTATTTGGATTAGATACATGAAGTCATTTTCCAAGACAGACAAATAATTTTCTAGTGGTACTACTCCAGTTGCATCGGCAGGCATGTGGTGGGGAGTTGGATGGGGGCAACCAAGAAAGCTACTCAAGATTGGATGGTTATTTAGGCCATGCATGTTTTCATTTCTCAAATCTGTTTAAGAACAGATTTTTTGTTTTTTTGTTCCCGGGAACAAAAAAAAAAAGAAAGAAACGCGTTTTTGTTCAAAATCAGATTTTTGTTCTGAAACACAAGAAGAACAGAAATGAGAAACAAAAAAAATTGTTTCTTACTCCAGAAACACTTTTGAAGAAACAAAAACGTTTTTATGTTCTTCTTCTTCTTGTTTTTTTGTTCAGGGAACAAAAAAAACAGAAACGCGTTTGTTTGCGTTTTTGTTCAAAATCAGATTTTTTGTTCCCGAAACACAAGAAGAACAGAAATGAGAAACAAAAAAAAATTGTTTCTTACTCCAGAAACACTTTTGAAGAAACAAAAACGTTTTTATGTTCTTCTTCTTCTTCTTCTTTCTTTGGCCGGTCGCCGGCCTCGGCCATGGCCGGTGACTTCTTCTTCTTCTTCTTCTTTCTTTGGCTGGTCGCCGGCCTCGGCCATGGCCAGTGACTTCTTCTTCTTCTTCTTCTTCTTTCTTTGGCCGGTCGCCGGCCTCGGCCATGGCCAAAGTGACTTCTTCTTCTTCTTCTTCTTCTTCTTTCTTTGGCCGGGTCGGCTTCGGCCATGGCCAGTGACTTCTTCTTCTTCTTCTTTTTTCTTTGGCCGGTCGCCGGCCTCGGCCTGACCGGCCGTCGAGGGTCGGCGACCTCGCCGGAGCGTCGCCGGCCCCCGGCGAAGCCGAGCTCGCCCGGCCAATTGAAATTTTGATGCACTTACTAGTATTAGTACATCTTAGAATTCTCGATTGGCTCTTTGTATATAGTTATGGGAGCATGGATAAAAGAATTATGCATTGTATGTGCCTTGTTACCAATAATTAAAAAAAGTTTATGGTTATATTAAATGTTATAGCGTACCTTAATCTATTTTATGTTATCGTTTACTATGGATGCGTTTGGTAACGTTTCTATTAAAAAATTGTTCCAAGGAACATAAATAGAAAAAACTATTTCTGTTAGGGGATCAATTTTTGAACAGAAAAGAACACGTTTGGTAAATTTGTTCTTGGAATAGAAAAAGAACAAAAACACGTTTGGAAAACTTGTATATTTTTTTTTTGTTTCTTTTAATTTTTTAATATTTTTATTTTATTTTTCCTTTTTTCTTTTTTCTTTTTTTCTTTGGTGACGCTTTGGTGAGGTCGCCGGCCCTCGACGGCCGATCGCCGGCCATGGCCGAGACTGGCGACCGGCCAAAGAAAAAAGAAAAGGAAAAGAAGAAGAAAATAAAGAGAACAAAAAAAATAGGAGATAGAAAAATTATTTCTCGAAGTATTCTAGGAACAAGAAATAAGTTTTTCTTATTTCTTGTTTCTATTCCAAATTTGTTTTGGGAACAAAAAAATAGATTTGGAATAAAATGCAAACAAACGCGTTTCTGTTGTTTTTTTGTTCCCGGAGCAAAAAAACAGAAATTGCGTTCATGAATAGAAGAAAAGAACACAAACAAACAAGACCTATATTACCATGTAATTTTTGTTGTTTAATGTTATCCTTGGTAAAAGAAACGGTTTTGAACAATTGGGATAAAACCTATTATTCAACAAGAACAATAACGTCATCATGTTAGGGCCAAAGGGTTGGCTCTGTTGAGCAAAGGATAGGCTCGAGCACATTACTCAACGTCGTGAGTTCTAGCTTCTCTGACAGTGGAGTGCTACCCATTCCTCATGGGTATCAATTCTAAAGAGCTTACGATTTCTTTGAACAAACTCGGAGTTATTTGTCCAATACGGGAAGAGCTTATCAGGCTTGTCGATCAATCATGCACAAGAAGAAAAAAGGCCTTTTTTAATATTCATTTATTCCCTAAAAAGGAAATATACAGCACGCGGAATTCTTCCCCACTCACTCAACAGCTTTAATTCTTCACCCATCTATTTAAACACAGTCGTGCACTCTCTCTCTCTCTCACACACACACACACACACACACACACACACACACACACACTGAGGGACACTCTTTCTTTCTTTTCTTTTTGCTAGATTAGAAACCCTCTTCTTGTGTAGTAGCTACATAAGAACCTGCAAGAGTCACTTGTTTAGGTTGGCTTTTTATAAGGTTTAATATTAGGGTATCTTTGTTATGGGGAAAGCTTCGTGATAAAAGAAAATATTTCTCTGAAAGAGAAATGATTGTGTAATAGTTTTTAATCTAATGTGAAAATAAAAATCTGTTCTAGATCACAAAAAACTAAATAACAAATAATTACAAATTATAATATGGTCCACTCCTTCAAGAATTTGTGACTCATAACAAGCTGTTATTTTTATAATAGTGTAAATATTATTATGTTAGCAAAATCCGAAAATCCTTTCTAAAAAAAAAATCCCCCTTTTCACATCAGTCCTTTTTCAAAAAAACATTTTCCTCCTTTTACATTTGAAAATTTATTTTTCTAACTTTAAGCATGCATATTTTAACTGTAAATGGTTTTCCATTGATCATTTTCAGCAAACCTAAGGTTTGAAAGTCTAGTAAACTAATTTACAAAAAATACTTTCACTCAAACAAACACACTCCATCCAAAAAAAAAAAAAAAAAAAAAACACACCCTTGAACATAGCGCTTAAGATAGCACATCAACATCCATGTTGTTTGGTAAAAGTCAATGATACAAAATACAGGAGAAGGTGGCTCAAGACTTAGTGGCCAAGAATAGAGCATAATGGCTGATCTGAATTTTGATACATGGCACACTGAGAAACACTCAATTTAGAGGTAGGGATATTCTAATACACTGTTCAGCGTGGACAGAACTAAAAAAAAAACTGACAAAATCGTATCATAGGATGGCGTCAATTTATTTGGATTAGATACATGAAGTCATTTTCCAAGACAGACAAATAATTTTCTAGTGGTACTACTCCAGTTGCATCGGCAGGCACGTGGTGGGGAGTTGGATGGGGGCAACCAAGAAAGCTACTCAAGATTGGATGGTTATTTAAACGGTGGCTTTTACTTCGAGGTTTCGCAAACTTTTAATATGGGAAAATATTTTCTTTATTTTTTGATGTTTGAATCGTGGGGAAAAAAAAATTAAAAAAAACGAATTTTTTTTTTTCCAATCAGCAACAAATCTATGCTTAGCATCACAAAAATAACTTTCTTTTTTCAAAAAACTGAGAACTATATTCCAGAATATTATTTGACCTTCGCTAGTACAAGACCATGTTGGGTGATCATACTTGGGTGCCTCACTGATAGACTCGAGACCCTGATGCTTAGACCAACCCTCCCAACACTTGGACCTAGAACCCTGGTGGCACGGGCTTGGTCAATGGGCTCAGGTCCCCAATGACGAGCCCAACGACCAGGCCCTAGGACCTAGGTGCTTGAACTGGTCCCTAGTGTCTGAATGCTAAACAGTGGCGCCGGCCTAGAATAAAGTGTGTGACCAACGGGTTACACATTTTACGTGCATTGTTACTACTATTGTTAAAATTATACTATGCCTTAGATATTCCCATATTATCATTATCATAGATTATTATATTATCATGTAATTATGCATGTTTGATGTTATTATCAGGTTAAAAAGATGAGTTTCATATAAGTGTGGTTAAATATGTCATTCAATACGAATTATAATATCATCTTCTAAAATTTAGAGGGTTGGCTCGAGCATGTGACTCCACGTTACAAGTTCGATCCCCTCTGTTCGTGGAGTCCTATCAATTCCTTGTGAGCCCTTTAGAAACTAGTGACTTAATTGGGTCATGGACTAATAGGGAGTTTCATTCCCGGGAAATCAATCGGCCGAAGACCGAAACAACCACGTCGTTGGCTAAAAAAAAAAATACATTGTCTTTCTCAAGCTTCCAGTCAAGATCACGTGAAAAATAGAGGATCAAGGGTTTGTTATCCACTATGACACAAACGAAAACCACAAAATTGTCCACACGGGTTTCTAGTGAAAATTCGACCTTGCCTTCTCAATTTTTGTCTCTTTGAATGAAGTTTTGTGATTTAAGTGACCCTAATTGCGGTCGAATGTGGATGAGAATAGCTGCGAAGCGAGTAGGAAAGGTTCTTAACCATGTACTACATCGGGAAAATTTCAAAGAATCCTTGAAGTGGGATTTTTTTTGAAGTACCCTCGGAATGGTGTTTCCAAATAGCTCCTGAAGTTGGTGACTTTTTCTCGATTGACCGCCATTGCACTAGGGGCACAAATTTTACCCGAACGACGATTACGTGCATGTCATGCCATTAGTCGTGCCATGAACAGGGCCATTTTTGTCCAAAATTGCTTGAACTCAATATCCAAATATCCCTAACTTCCGAAATCTCTAAACTAAACCCTAATTCCCGAATTTCCTACATTTTTCGATGACGGGAAATCGGCACGTTGAAGCCAAAGGGTGACACCATGGCAGGCTTGCTAGCGAAGCTGGAGGGTTTGATAAGGAGGGAGTTCAAGTCGACGGACCTGCCGGTGCAGTTTTTTTTTTTTTTTTTTTTTTGCCGGGGGGTGGGTGGGGAGATGGGCGGATGGTGGCAGAAAGGTCGAGGGAGTAGGTGGAGGTGTTGAGGCAGGGGAAGTGGAGGAGAGGATGATGATGAAGTTATTTAGGGTTTTGAGGCCGATGGAGATGGACCTTACGACGGCGAGAGAGGTGGTTAAGGAGGAGATGTCGGCAGAAAGGGTCGAGCAAGCAAGGGCCAGGAGTTGGCGAGCTATCCTCGCTGCTACTTCCATTTGACGTCCGATAAATCAAAGGACGAGAATTTGAAGATTTTAGGATCAATTTTTTGACATCCATTTGATGGGGAGTAGATAAATTGACTTAGGAAACTAATTGCATATGCAAGAATAGGTTGCAGAAAAGGAACCGACGTCTCATCTTGTATCTAACAACGAACAAGAACCAAATCAGCTCTTGTTATGTGCCAGAATCCAATTACGAGGAGCGAAACAAGGCCCGAATTAGGGCATATAGTGGAGCAGAGGCTCATGGCCCACATAACCTCGAGTCCTCGCACTTGCGTTTCTCCGTCCAAAGTGAAGTGATAGGCCCTCTCTTTTAGCTTAGCATTGCAAAGCTCCCACAAAAATTGAAAATCCCCCCAGAAAGATAATCGGGTTTACACGGCCCACCATAGGATAGAGATGAATGTCCAAAAATATTTTTTCCTCTGCAATTTTGTAATAGCTATAATTCCAAAAGTCAGATAAGATTGTAACAATAAAAACTATGAAAGCTTTTATCGTCCATTATGTCATTTGTCCTTAAGCATCAGTGAGTTAAACTCATTTTTAAAGGGTTACTTTCAGTTTTTTAGTAGAAATTATTCACCTATGTTCACCCTCAACTCCATTTTCCACCACCAAAGGGAGAATGCCATCTCATATTCCAAACCATCCCACTTGGCTAACCAGATGATATAGAGTCCAGAGAACTTCTACTTTTGGAGAATTAGGGTTACATACGGCTTATTTCACGCCCACCCATTCGATGTGGGATTCTACCCCAACAAGGCCTATTGTCGAGATCCGCATTAAATGGGCATGCATAAGTGAAATGGTATATAACCTTGATTTCACTAAAGTTGAAGTCATCTAAGTCTCTCTTTTGGTGTGTTGGGTTATGCAATATCCATTCTCCCATTTGTTTCTCATCCTAACTGAGCTTAGTCTCACTATTTCACTTGTAGAAAGGAAAATTCTAAACATGAATTGAGTAATGATCCTCTATATTGTATTACTTTTATCTCAAATTTATGAGAATGTTTCGGCCAAATCGACAGATCTTTTTCTTTTGTTTTATATCTCATACCTAATTTCTCAATTAGGCTCGACCACAATAGCATAGCAATTATAAATATCAACAGCACGACAAAATGTTTTCATCATCATTATTGTATTTGCTCACGGTGCATGGCCTTCTAGGGAGAATCCACAATTGCAGCTTTGATGCACTTACTGGTATTGGTATATCTTAGAATTCTTGATTGGCTCCTCGTAAATAGCTATGGGAGTATGGATCAAAGAATTGTTCTATATAATCATTGACTATATTGCTGTGCAATTTTTCATGTTTAACATTATCCTCTATTAAAGAAACTGTTTCGAATAATTGGGATATAACCTATCATTCAATAAGAATAATAATGTCATTATCTTAGTGCCAAAGGGTTGGCTTCGTTGAGTAAAGGATAGGCTCGAGCATGTGACTCCATGCCATGAGTTCCATCCTCTCTAGCTGTGGAGTACTACCAATTCCTTGTGTATAAGTATATCGATTTTAAAGAGCTTACGATTTCTTTGTATGAACTCGAAGTTATTTGTCTAAGACGGTAAGAGCTTATCAAGCTTGTTGATCAATCGAAAAAAGGCATTTTGAATTTCACTCATTCTATAAAACTCACAGCAAATTGATGCTTAATTAAACCGTGATTCGTCATTATCACGGACCATCACTATCAAGAAGCAGCAGACTCCTAAAATAACATTCGAATAAACTTTTATTACAACCAAAAATGGCATAACACAAACACAAAGAACCCAATCAAACCACAACCCAAGGAAGACCCAAAACTCACGCTTTATTCTTATAAAAGCTAGTTATCATCTCGGCTTGTACCTTGAAGAAGGCCAAGAGCTTGTCTTTTGGAGGAAGATTCTCCTTGATGACCGGGCAGTTCTGAAACTCTTCGGCCCACTTGCACAGCAACGGGAACTCGCCCTCGGTCAGGACGTCGACTCCGACCGCTTCTTGGATGACTCCAATCCAATATCCGACGAAGTTGGCCATGATGTCGATGAACCCGACAGTCTCCCCTCCGAAGAACTTCTTGCCCTTGAGCTCGCCTTCGAGAGTGCTTAAAAACTGACGTGCTTCTTCATGCGCCTTTTCCCTTTCGGCCCCTATGCTCGTGCAGGATTTCCAGAGAGTTTGCATGCACTGTTCATAGTGGAAAAAACAAACTTCTTATGGTGAAATGATCTACTGATCTGGAGGTAGATCTTACTAGAGAGGTTGTGGTCAGCAATTGTAACTCGAAAACTCAAGACTCTAGTGGTGATCGAAGTCTGGAATTATTATTATCATTGAAAGGAAAATTGCATCGAAAATTTAAGCCCTAATTATTTTTGTACCCATAATGTAATAAATCCTCAACTTTTTCTCTTTTGTGCAATATAATCTCGAATTTTATGCAAATGCAATATGGTCCTTTCGAGATTGTGCATAATGACTCTATTGCCGTTTAATAATCAAGGTCTATGACTCCCGATTTGATTACTTGGTTTCCGAAGCACGTTCATGATGTTAAGAACATGCATATTCTTTTTCCCTTTAAGACTAGCTGTATTAGGTTATTTTTAAGACCATCGCTAATCCAGACATTAGAAAAGGATAATAAACTCAGTCAGTCGCTCATGGGTATCAAATTAAAATCTTAGGGATTGGAAATACGAGAGGCTTATGTGCTCTAGGGCAAGCTTTAGTGTAGAATCTGGGTTCCTCAAACGAGCGAAGGACTTAAATTATAGAAATGGTTTTGGACAACACTTAGAATTTTCGAATGCTTAGTCTTTTAAAAACCCAGACGTATACCCAGCAAATACAGGCACTACGAGTACTCGAGCGTAAGATTCAGCTAGCCTATCATACTTCACAGTTTCCAATCTCGCACTTTTCAATGTCTTCCGCACCAGTCAAAGCCAACCCCGTTTATCCCGCAATGAATTAATAACATCTTCCAGCTCTTAACTCTGCTTGGCTCATTAAGCCTCTGGTGTTCACTCAACTTTTGCATATTAAGTGTCAACACACAACCTGAATCAATACGTTACAAAGAGCATCAAGCTCAATTTAAAGATGAGAGTGATTACCTTTTCATCCAAGAACTTGGCCCAGAAACGAGCCATCGCTCTCTCGTATGGATCTCGTGGCAAGATTGGGTTGTCCTTCCATGTCTCGTCGATGTATTCAAGAATCAGGTGAGACTCCACGATGGGTTTGCCGTTGTGGACGAGCACGGGTACCTTCTTGTGCACAGGGTTGTACTTGAGAAGCGCAGGGCTCTTGTTGTGGAATATGTCCTCCTCCGAGTACTCATATTTGACACCTTTCATCTTCAGAGCTATCTCGACTCGCCAGCTAAACGGGCTCCCCCATGTACCCAATAACTTCAATTCTTCACCCATCTGTCCGAACACGGTCTCACGCTCCAACAGACGCCGAGAAACGCTTTTCTTGGGTAGTAGTTATTTAGCTAAGTAAGAACTTGAGAGAGTCGCTTGTTTTCTGGTTGGCTTCTTATGGAGTTCAATTTGGGTGATGTTTCCTTAGCGCGTAAGTCAGCCCATCAACATCCACATTGTTTGGTCAAATCCAATGCTTAGAAAATTCTGGAGTTGGTGGTTCAAGACTTATCGTTTTATGATAATTAGACAAATTCAATACGACGAAAATGTTGAAGATTGACTGAGCTGAATTTCATGCATCGTGCACACCAAAAAAAAAAAAAATTAGTAAATTTAAATATAGGGTCATCGGACATACCGTTCAACGTGGATAGTGAAGAAAATAAAGAATGACTCGATGAAGTGTACTTTTTATTGACATATTGTGCAATTATAAATAGAGATATCACTATATATAATTAGGTTTACTCCTTCAAGTATTTGTGATTAACCAAAAATTGTTATTTTTATAGTAGTCTAAATACTGTTGTACTAGCAAATACAAAAAATATAACAATTTGATTTACATGGACAAGGAGGAACAAGGCATTTGGATTTTCATTTATTCCATAGGAAGGACATATATATATAGCACGTGGGACACCACACAATCACAGCTAAATGACGCTTAACTATTATGATTTTTTCATTATTACTGACCATCACTGTCAAGATGCCATAGACTCCTAACAACCACTCGGATCAGCTTTATTACAACCCAAAATGCCATAACACAAACACAAGAACCCAATCAAACTACGACCCGAGGATGACCCGAAACTCACACCTTATTTTTGTAAGAGCTAGTTATCATCTCAAGTCGAGCCTTGAAGACGGCCAAGATCTTGTCCCTTGGAGGCAGATTCTCCTTGATGACAGGGCAATTCTTTAACTCTTCGGCCCACTTGTACAGCATTGGGAACTTGTCCTCAGTCAGGACGTCGACCCCGACCGCTTCTTGGACGGGTCCGACCCAGTGGCCGATGAAGCTGGCCACGATATCGACGAACCCGACGGTCTCGCCTCCGAAGAACTTCTTGCCTTCGAGCTCGCCTTCAAGAGTGCTCAAGAGCTCACATGCTTCCTCTTGTGCCTTTTCCTTTTCGGGCCCTACGCTCATCAAGTATTTCCAGAAAGCTGGCACGCACTGTTTACAGTATAAAGAATAAATTTTGCTTGGTCAACAGATCTTGTGATCATGAATTAGATCTAACTAGAGACGTGGTCACCAATTCCAACTCAAAAACTTAGACTTTGGTGGTAATCAAAGTCTAAGACTATTATTATTGAAATGAAGATTACATCGGAAATTCAAGCCCTAATGGCTTTTTTGTACATAGAATGTAACAAATCCTCAATCTTTTCTCTTTTGTTTAGTATAATCTCAAATCTTATGAAGATGCGATGTGGTCCTTTCAAGATTGTTATGTTGGAGAAGTCACGGAAGCCTTTGCTAGGAGGACTTGGCGTGACATCTCATCTTAATAAGATTAGCACCATTGCACTAACAAAAAAGATTATGACTTTGTTACCTTTTCACCGTCAATTGTCTACAAACTTCCGATATCATTACTTAATTTCTGAAGTATATTCATGATTGTTAAGAAGACGTAAATTCTTTTTATTTTTTATTTTTTTAAGACCTAGATATATGAATATACTTTTAAGACAATAACCAATCCAGACATAAAAAAGAATCACGAATTCAGACAGTCGCTCATGCATATCAATTACGATCTTACGGATTGAAAATACGAGACCCCCATGTGCTCTGGAGTGTAGGTTCAATTTTCCTCAACACGTGAACGACTTAATTAGTTAAATGGTTCTAAACAATATTTGTTGACTTTAGAATGCTTAGTCTTTCAAAACCCAAAAATACCCCACAAAGACAGGCATTGCGAGTACTTGAATCTAAGGCTTCATTTGTTTCACGGTAAAGAATTTTTAGGAACGCATTTTCTGATTTTAAATTCGAGTTATTTTTTGCCATAGAGCTCGCTGGAATCATGAGTGGCCTCAAGCTCGTCATCAATTCTCAAGCCTATGAGGCCTCGCCATACCTGGTGGGGGAGCTTGCTATTGATTTGCAAGCAGGCCTCACCAACCGTTAGCGAGCTCGCTCGAGCTCACTAACGGTTGGTGAGGCCTCAAGCTCACTTGGGGCTGGTGACCATTTGAAGAAGAAGATATTGTCATTAAAAATAATTAAAAATTCATTTTTAAAACTAAAATAAAATAAATAAAAAATTATTAAAATGAGTACATGGAGGAAAATCAAATCGAATTTTTCATACCAAACGGGAGAAAGTATTTTCTAATCATTTTCAAATTTTAGCGGAATGTCAAAAAAATTGTCATTTTTCTGAAAAATATTTTTCAGCAATGTTACATTTTTTGTGAAACAAACGGAGTTTATATCATAATTCCCAGTTTCAAATATCCCACTTTTCAATGCCTTCCGCACAAGTCAAAGTCAACCCCACAATTTATGCCGCAATTACAAGTCCGTTTGGTAACGCTTTTGTTCCGGAGAACAATTTCTTTTCAAAAATAGTATTTTTCTGTTTCTATTCTCTGTAACAATTTATGAATAAAAGAACGTGTTTGGTAATTATATAAAATTTCTATTTTTGGAATGGAGAAAGAATAGGAATATGTTTGATACGATCCATAAAATTTCTAATTCTTTTAATTTTATAAGATTTTTTTTTTCGTTTTTCTTTTCTTATTCTTCCTTGCCAGCGATCGACAACCGCCGCCCGCTGGCTAATAGCCGACCGTCGCTCGCTACCCACCAGTCAATTGTTGGCCACCGAATGCCGCCGTCGACCTCCAATTGACGACTGTCGGTTAGCCGACCGATGGGTGGCGAGGGGCAACCGACGGTCGATCGGCGGGTAGCTGCAGTGGTAGGCGGTCGGTTGGTGAACGGCGGTCTGCAGTCGGCTGGCGATGGCGGTAGGTGGTCTGCTGTCGGCCGACTAGCAGCGGCAGCTGGAAAGCAGGGGGCAACAAAGAAGAAGAAAAGAAAAAAATAAAGAAAAAAATAATTTATTTCTAGAAATTGTTCATGAGAACAAGAAACTACTTTTTTTTTTTTTACTTTTTGTTTCTGTTCCAAATCTATTCTCCCACCATTTTTCTATTCCGAGGAATAGAAGAATTAGTTGACATTACCATCCAAATGGATTTCTGTTTATTTATTTATTTATTTAAATTTCGGGGAGTAAAAGAACAGAGACATTCCCAAACAACCCCTACATTACCACAACATTTGCATATTAAGTGTTAACACAACCCAAATGAGTAAGTTAAGGAGAGCATCAAACTCAATTTTAAGACAAGATGATTACCTTTTCATCGATGAACTTAGCCCAGAAACGGGCCATTGCTCTCTTGTACGGATCTCGTGGCAATATCGGATTGTCATTCCATGTCTCGTCGATGTACTCGAGAATCACCTGAGACTCCGCGATGGGTTTGCCATTGTGGACGAGCACGGGTACCTTCTTGTGCACAGGGTTGTACTTGAGAAGTAAAGCGCTCTTGTTGTGGATTATGTCTTCCTCTAAGTACTCATATTCAACACCTTTGATCTTTAGAGCTATCTCGATTCGTCGGCTAAACGGGCTCCCCCAATAACCAAATAGCTTCAATTCTTCACCCATCTATCCAAACACAGTCGCCCGCTCTCACACAGACAGAAACACTCTTCTTGTGTAGTGGCTAAGTAAGAACTTGTGAGAATGGCTTGTTTTTCTGTTGGCTTGTTATAGGGTTCAATTTCAGAGATGATTCCTTCGCGCGCAAGACAGCCCATCAACATAGACGTTGTTTGGTCAAAGTTAAAGCTGGAAAATCTTGGAGTGTGCGGTTCCATGACTTAATGGTCTATGTTGTTTAGACAAAGTAATACTACGAAGTTTTTTATTGGGCTTTTCGAAGACTTATTGCCCAAGAAATAAGCAGATTGGCTGAACTGAATTTTGATACGTCACCCACAAAGAAAAATTATTCAATTTAGAGGGTAGGGTCGTCGGATGCACAGTTCAGCGTGGACAGAATTATTAAAAATGGACAGAGTCGTATTATATGATAGCTTCATTCAATTTAGATTAGGTATATGATGTCATCTGAAAAGACGACTACTAACTTTCTAGTGATGATCGTTGTGACACAAGTAACGTGGAAATAATGAATTTTGCAACTAAATCAAACGCGAAAGAAAACAAAATTATCAAGCAAGTTGAGATTCATGAATGAAGAGAAAATTAATATTTTGTTCATTGACCAATGCATAGCACATGCGTCTATTTATAAGCTTTACATAATGACTATCTAACGTAACTTATAAGAATAAATCAAGGAGAATATATAGAATCATTGAATATCCCCAATATATCTTTAATACCCCCCAAACTCAAGATGATTTCAAAGAAGTCAACATGAGTTTGGAAAATAAATCCAGAAAACGCTTGGATAAATGTGTCTTGGTGAAAACATTAGCAGTTTATTCAACAAATGGAGTAGAGACAAAACAAACGGTGCCACAAAGAATGTGATATCAGATGAAATGACAGTCTATCTCAATGTGTTTGGTGCGCTAATGAAAAACATTGTTATGTGCAATTTGGATAGCACTCCGATTGTCACAATGAATGACTGTTCTGCTATGATGGCGCACTCTCATATATTCTAGTAGCCACTATAACAATAACAACTCTGATGTCGTCTTAGCAAGAGCTCGATATTCTGCTCCTATATTAGAGCGGGTAACAGACAATGGTCTGTTTCTTGCTATGCCATGAGATAAGCTTTGGTTTGGCGGAGAATTGATAGAGACGTGGCTAATGCGACTGGCATCGTGGTGGCCACCCTGTAGCAAACTCAATAGGCGCATCTCAGGCAACAATGGTTATGATACCAAGTTGAGATTTGTGAATGAAGAGAAAAATAATATTCTATTAATTGACTAATGAATAGTACACATGCCTATTTACAGGCTTTACATAACAACTATCTAAAGTAACAAATAAGAATAAATCAAAAAGAATATACATAATCATAGAATATCCTAAATATATCTCTAACAAAGTAAATCAATCAAAAACAACAAAGAACAACAAAGGTTTACATTATTCGAGTCAAGTATCAGTATCTATTCCATAGGAAGAGCCAATGGCAAGAATCCACTATGAATCTAAAGAATATAGAGTTTACAATCGCTCAAGTGTTTCCCAAATCTATATTACACCCAAAGCAAACTCACAAGTATTATCCCTCAATTCACAAAGAACTCACTCTTGAAAACTCGCAAAGAGAAAATCTAGTGCTCATCTTGTTTGCTTTGCTATATTTGATATCGGAGTAGAATTTATCTTTTACATATGTGTGCATATATATTTCCTATCCAAAATAGGAACCCATTTAGGAAACCTACTCAAATGAGGAATTTTATTCGAACTTGATACATATTCTTAACAATTTTCATCTTAACTTGATGTTTGAACCAAGTCATAATGCTCATTATTCATCTTGACTCTCTCAACGCCTCGACGGGCACTCAACCATCATAGATGCCAATCAAGCCTAAGCTAAGCTTGTTCTTATCTAAAGGAATGAGCTTGATGCACACGTCCATAAGATTCTCCGCTGCAAGCTTCTTCACAGCAACATCCTCTTCTAACATGTTAATTGGTGATATTTATGGATTACATTGAACACCACATCAACCGAATGTCCCATGTTGACATCACTAATCAAGTCATTAGACACATCACCTCTTCAGCTCATTTAAATGTCACCATGCTTCCAGCCTCCATCGTGTCTCTCAACAATGCCGATAGAAGCGAAGACATAGCTGCACCATCCTTACATGAGGTCACTTTTAAGACATTCACTGATCTACACATAAAAAAGAATCATAGACTCAATCGATCGCCAATGTGAATCAATTACGATCTCACGGATTGAAACTACGAGATGCCGCGTGCTCTAGAGCAAGCTTTAGTGTTCATTCAGTGTTCCTCTACTTGTGAACGACTTAATTATTACAATGGTTTTAAACAATTATTTGTTGAAGTTTGATTGGTTATTGGTCTTTCAAAACCCAGCAAAAATAATGTCGCACTTTTTAATGTCTTCCACACAAGTCAAAGTCAACCCCACAGTTCATGCCGCAACTACGGTGCCGTTATATCTCGCCAGTTTCATTACTTTCACAGATGATGAATTAATATTTCCTTTCTTCATGTCACTCATAGTCATAAAAGCTCTTTCATTTCTTTGAAACAAAAAGGACTGTTGCTCTGATTGGCACATTAATCCTCTTGTGTCCACTTCAACTCTTGCATGATTAAGTGTTAATACAACCGGAATGAGTAGCTTACAGAAAGTATCATGCGAAACTTGAGGTGGTTACCCTTTCATCTAAGAACTTAGCCCAAAAATGGGCCGTCGTTCTCTCATACAAATCTTGTGGCAAGATCGGATTGTCCTTTCATGTCTTGTCAATGTACTTGAGAATTATTAGAGACTCCACAATGGGCTTTGCCATTGTGGACGAGCATAGGTACCTTTCTGTGCATAGGATTGTACTTGAGAAGCAAAGCGCTCTTATTGCGGAATACATCCTCCTTCGAGTACTCATATCCGACCCCTTTGATCGCTCTCTCGACTAGCTGGCTAAATGGGCTTTCCCACGCACCCAATAGCTTCAATTCTTCACCCAAATATAGTCGTGCGCTCTCTCTCTCTCTCACACACACACACACACTGAGGAACAATATTTTTTTCTTAATTTTTTTTTTTGGCTAGATTAAAAACCCTCTACATAAGAACTTGTGAGACTCACTTGTTTAGGTTGGATTTTTATAAGGTTCAATATTAGGATGTCTTTGTTTAAGAATTAAACTTTATGATAAAAGAAAATACTTTTCGAGAAATCTTTCTTTAGAAAAATATTTTCCACTTTTCACATTAAAGAATTTGTTTTTCTAACTTTAAACATGCACATCTTTTTTACAAGAAAAGTGTCAGAAAAGTCCTAAACCTATTGCATTAGCGCTAATTTAGTCTTAAACTTTTTAATGGCACTAATTTAATCCTAAACCTTTTGAGTTGATACCAATTCAGTCTTAAACCTTTTACTAATGTCAATTTAATCACAACCTTTTGAATTAGTGCCAATCTAGTTCTAAACCTTATGACTTGGTGCTAATTTAGTCATTCCGACTAATTTTAGTCAGATATTGTTGATATGGACAATTTTTAATAATATTTTAATTTTGATTTTTTTTCCCTCTCATTCCTTCTTCTTCTTCCTTTTATCAGTGACTAGCCATTGGCCATGCCGAGTTAGCCAGCCTCGCCCGATCTAACTGAGGTTGACCCTTGCTTGGGCAAGGCTAGCTAGCCAGCCTCGCCTGATCTGGCCGAGGCTGACCCTTGCCTACGTTAGGGTAGCCCTGCCTAGCAAGGGTTCTCCTCGCTAAATCTAATAAGGTTAGTCCTTACCTAGGCCAAGGTGACGTCACTTGGAGCATTGCCAAATTTGGGGAGGGGAACCCTTGCCCAGGTTAGATCTAGTGAGGTCGACCCTTGCTGGGGCTTGGCCTTGCCATGGCTAGGCAAGGCTAGCCTGCCTAAACATGGCCGGTGGCCTGTCACCAGCAAAAGGAAGAAGGAGAATAAAGGAGAGGAAATAGAAAGAAAGAAAGAAATCAGAAAAAAATAATTTAAAAATAAAAAAATTATTAAAATTTTATTAAAATTGTTCATGTTAGAGCCGGTGGTGCCACATAAGTCAGCCAACATCTATGCTAGTAAAATCCAACTAAAATTAGTCGGAAGGATTAATTGACACTAAGTGATAAGCTTTAAAAATAAATTAGCACTAGTTCCAAATGTTTAAGACTAATTTGGTACTATTAAAATGTTTAGGACTGAATTGATAATATTTAAGATTAAATTGGCACCAATTAATAGGTTTATAACTGAAGGCTTTATTTGATTTGGGCTTAAGGCCCATCCGCCAAAGTTGGGCCCAGAAAGCCCGGCCCACGGGAATAGGGCCCGTGGAAAGAGGGAGGTATAAAAGGGAGGAGAGAGAGAAAAAGATACCGTTTTTTAAAAAAAGACGTACGCTGTTTTACGCTCTCTCTCTCTCCCGTTTTCTTCAAAGCAAAAACAGTAAAGCACGTTGAAGGTTTTTGCCCTCTCGGATCGAACAGGACCGTTTCTCTTCCTCCATTGGCGTTTGGTGTTTAATCGTGGCTAACAAGGTACGCTCGAATCCGTGGTGTGCTTTACGATCGGTGATGCGTGTTTTCCCGGGCTTCGTCTTCCGCATTGATTTAGGGGTTCGATTCGGTGTCGAATCCGGTTTTCGGGGATCCGTTATTCCCAACATTGGTATCAGAGCCCTAGTTCACGTTTTCCCGATCTGTTTATGATGTTTTTTGATTGATTTTTTGCAAAATTGCTTTCGGCCGTACGGATCGGGCGACAAATCCCGACACCCGAGCGCTCTTCGGCCATTTTTACATGTTTTCGTATGTCAAAATCAAAATCTGATGGCACGGGGAGAAAGGGGCGTCGAGATGAGTCTGGCGGTATGTCGAGCGCCGGCTGGCGATGCCGCACGCGCCCACACGCGCCGCCGGAAGGCGCTGCGCGTGGCGCGCGACGCGCACGGAGGCGCGGCTCGCCAGCGCGTGTGGCACACGCGCCGGTGCCGAACCGGCGCGCGCGCTCGCCGCCGGCGACGAACCGGCACACGCCGGTCCGCGGGCCGACGCATGCCGCGTCACCCAACGGTCAATAACCGCTCGGGTGACGTCATCGATGACGTCGGCACGACGACGGTTGGGCCGGCGGCGACCCGACCCGACCGGCGACCCGCGGACCCGGCACGCAGCGTGCGGCACGTGCCGGCGACGCGTCGCGTGACGTCAGCCCGCGCACGCGCAAGCGGCACGTGCCGGCCGACGTCTCGCGTGACGTCGGCCCGCGCACGCGCGCGGCACGTGCGGGCGGTCCGCGCGAACCGGCCCGGCGGCCCGCCGCGCGACGGTCCGCGTCCGGTCCGACCGGTCCGACGTCCGACGACCGGCGACCGTTGACCGTTGACCGACCGTTGACCGACGACCGTTGACCGACGACCGTTGACCGTTGACCGTTGAAAAAAAAAAAAAAAAAAAAAAAGGAAAAGTATGTGTTTCTTTTTCAATTAAGTCTATGTGGATTATATGTAATCCCTTATTCATTTCTGCATTTTTTGCAGGAAAAAATGCCTCTCCCGAGGTTGCGCACACCTATTCGCGCGATTCTACCGATGATCAAAAGGAAATTTGTATAAGTTAATAGGCGAGCGGACCGATTATCGATGGGAGAGAGGTGACTTAATTGATCATGTCCTTGAAGTCAACGGGAAGATACAAGAGGTCATATGGAATGGTCGTCCCATATCACGATCGGAGATGGTGCGATTTTTCATAAACACTCTTCCACCCGAATGGCAAGATGTGTTGAATCGCATATGGGATGTCAACGGAGCTGCTTCATATAAGAAAATTATTATAGATTTTGTAAATGAATATTACCGTATTATGACAAGGGAAAAGATCGAGAAATTGAACAAAAGAGGATCTTTCCCAGTTCGTGTGCTGACTTGGTGTTAGTTGTATTTGTTGATTTTTGTTAAGTGTGTTTGTGGACATATTATGTACTTGTTTGACTACCGATAGTTGTTGATGTAGCAACCAATGTATTGATTGTATTTGTTGAAAGCATTGTTGTTTTATTGGATATTAGTTATCTATTGCTTTTCGTGATTCTTTGGTTCTTTGTGGGTAATTAGTTTGTGGGTAGTTTTAGAAGTTTGTGTAGCTTCATAGAATTGATTTTACATATAACAATCATATTAATGATAGTTTTAAGTTAGGATTTTTGGAGGATGATTGGAAACATAGTGACCTTTTGATTCTGAAGCCTTACTTAAAATTATTCATTAATATGATGGGTCTATGTAAAAGGGGATGCATAAATGATAGGCATTAATAATTCGTGCATATTTGTCTGATGTGTTCAGATCAATGGCTTCAGCCACAAAGAGCATAGTTGCCGAGCTGAACAAAGGTGAAAAGCTCAATGGTGACAACTATGAGATATGGCAAATGAAAATCCAGTATGTCTTTGGAAGAGCAAGAAGCACTTGAGGCTCTTATCCCGACCATGGTAGAACCCGAAGATGGAAATACTTGCACAAAGACACAAAGAGATAAGGAAGCTTTTGCTGCGTGGAAACGAAAGAACTCTCGGCTCGCATCACGTTGCGGCGGCATGGAAAATGACGTCATGCGAGAGTTTAGGCGTTTTGACAATGCCAAAGATCCGTGGGAGGCATTGGTAGCTAGATTTGGTCATACTTCGGTGACCGGGCGAGACAGACTCACTATTAGGTTTGACTCCTATAAGAAGCCTCATGGTCAGACCATGAAGCAACATCTTAGAAAGATGTCAAGCATGATAACTGAGCTGAAAGATGCTGGCCATGTCCTCACAGATGAGCAGCAGGTGCAAGCAGTGATTCGTTCCTTGCCTCAGAGTTGGGAGCATATGAAGGTGCACCTGACCCATAATGAAAATATCAAAACTTTTGAGGATGCTGTGCGCCATCTTGAGCTAGAAGAGGACCGCCTCTTGGCGGCTAAGCCGGATGCTGAACTATATCATGCTAGTTCTAGCTCACATGGAGCTTCGAGCTCCAAGCGCAAGCGCCCTAATTGGTTTGATAAAGGGAAATGCAAGGAAGAAGCAGGTCCTTCAGGGAAGAAACCCAAGTTTAACCAACATGGAAGAGGAAAGCGTCCTCGCATGAAAAAAAGCCGGCAAGGGTGAAATGCTTCAAGCGTGACCGGAAGGGTCACTATGCTCGCGACTGTCGTGAGCCAAAGAAGGTAAACACCCCTTGTGTTTTTCAGGACTTTACTTTTGTGTCGAGTTCTGTGTTCTTAACTGAGTCTAATCCTTTGTGGACTGTGGATTCAGGAGCGACGGACCACGTAGCGAAGGATAGAGGATCCTTCGTGGAATTTCGACGAGTTCCTGCTAGAACTAAGTGGATCTATGTGGGAAACAACTCCAGAGCTGAAGTGAAAGGAATTGGCACATGCCAACTGAATATGCGTGGTGGACGCACTTTATTCCTGCATGATGTCTTGTATGCTCCGGAGATTCGTCGGAATTTAGTGTCTGTATTAGTGTTGGTTAAATTAGGTTTCAATTTGAACTTCTTTAGTAGAGGTGTGAATTTGTTTTTAGATACAAATTACTATGGTTGTGGTTATTTCTGGATGGTTTCATTGTATTGGATGTTGATTATGTTAACACAAATGTTTGTTATTCCCTTATCACGTCTACTAATACCTATGATAATGATGTGAATGTGTGGCATGCTAGACTTGGTCACATTGGCCAACAGCGCATGAATAGACTAGCCAAAGAGGGCTTGTTGGGCAACATTGAAAAAGTCGATTTGCCCATATGTAAGCATTGCCTAGAAGGGAAAACGACAAGGAAACCATTTGGAAAGGGAAAAAGAGCTGAATTTCCTCTGCATTTAATCCATACCGATGTCTACGTGGTCCAATGAATGTGAGAGGAAGGCACGGGGCTGTTTATTTCATCACCTTTATTGATGATTATACTCGATTCGGATATGTCTATTTGATTTCTCATAAATCTGAAGCGATAAGTTGTTTCAAAAGGTTCATGAACCTGGTGGAAAATCAATTAGACAGGAAAATAAAAGCATTGAGATCCGATCGAGGTCGAGAATATTTATTTGATGAGTTCAGAAAATTATGTGATGAAAATGGAATAGAAAGACAGTTGTCTATTCCATATACTCCTCAACAAAATGGTGTTGCAGAGAGAAGAAACATAACCCTACTGGAAATGGTTAGGTCTATGATGGCGCATGCTAACTTACCTATCACTTTTTGGAGTGATGCGTTGTTAACTGCTGCCTATATACTTAACCGGTGCCTTCCAAATCAGTTACTTCCACTCCATATGAGTTATGGACAGGTAGAAAACGGACTTAAGTTTTCTTAAGCCATGGGGTTGTGCTGCCTTTACACATGAGTCCTCTCACAAATTTGGGAAATTGGGTCTCAGAGGAAAGAAGAGTATTTTCATAAGATACTCAGAACACTCTAAAGGGTATGTGTTCATAGGTGAGCAGGAAAGTGGGAGTATAACTGAGTTTGAATCACGAGATGTCACATTCTTAGAGGATGAGTTTCCTAAGAAGGGCGAAATAGGGGAAGATTGTTCCCTATTTGAGACTTTGGATCAGGATAATGATGTTAGTGGACTTCGTCCAAGTGGGAGTAATATGAGAAGTGATGAATTGAATTCAACTCATTCTCAATTGCAACCAATTGATATGACGACATCATCATTACCTAATCCAAGTGGGAGCATGATGGGAAATGATGTGCAAAGTGTGCAATCTCCCATACGGCGAACAAGTCGCCAAAGTATTCCTCGTCGACGTTTTGACATTGAAGGGGAAACTTTTATGGTTGCTCCACAAGATGAGGATGAGCCTAGAAATATTAATGAGGCTCGAATTGCCCTAGTAAGGAAAAATGGATTAAAGCAATGGAAGAGGAAATGGAGTCGATGAAATCAAACCAAGTCCGGGAACCGGTTGATCTTCCAAAGGGACGCAGAGCTATTGGGAACAAATGGGTTCTCAAAATAAAGCGAAAGGCTGATGGCTTAATAGAAAGGCATAAGGCTCGCCTTGTGGCGAAGGGGTATAATCAACAGGAAGGAATAGATTATGAAGATACGTTTTCTCCTGTAGTCGATTTACCTCGATTCGTATTATTCGGCAATAGTGGCTAGTACGGATCTTGAGTTACATCAAATGGATGTAAAGACTGCTTTCCTCAATGGAGAATTAGAGGAAGAAATATATATGGAACAACCTGCTGGTTTCATAGTGAAAGGCCAAGAAGAAAAGGTATGTCGACTTTTGAGATCGATATATGGCCTCAAGAGTCATCAAGACAATGGTATATACGTTTTCATAATGCCATAATGGCATATGATTTTACAATGATTGATGAGGATCATTGTGTATATATCAAAAGATCCAAGGATCAATTTGTGATCATATCATTATATGTTGATGATATACTAATTGCCGGAAGCAATATGGAGTTTGTTAAGACTGTCAAGAGTTGGTTGTCTTCCAACTTTGAGATGAAGGATATGGGTGAGGCTGCATACATTCTTGGAGTTAAGATTTCAAGAGATCGTTCGAAGAGATCGTTGTCTCTTTCGCAAGAAACTTATATAAACAAAGTTCTTGAACGATTTCGTATGCAAGATTGTAAACCCATAGACACTCCTATTGCGAAAGGTGAAGGGTTGAGCCATAGGCGTGTCCAGGGGACTCCACAAGAGAAGGAACAAATGAAGCATGTTCCTTATGCAAGTGCTGTTGGGAGCTTGATGTACGCTATGATGTGTACAAGACCCGACATATGTTTTGCAGTTGGAATGGTGAGTAGATACCAATCCAATCCAGGTCCAAGACATTGGAAGGCCGTTAAGAGAATACCGAGGTATCGAAGGGAACTGCGATTACAAGTTGAATTACCAAGGAAAGGATCTGCGACTTGAAGGCTATTCAGATGCTGATTGGGGAGGAGATTTAGATGAAAGAAAATCTACCTCAGGATTTGCTTTCTTACTGAGCAATGGCGCCATATCATGGAGTAGTAAGAAGCAAACGTGCATAGCCTTATCCACGATGGAAGCTGAATTCGTGGCATTATCAGCAGCAGTACAAGAAGGAGTTTGGCTTAAGAGATTCTTGGATCATTTAGGTGTTATTGAGAAAGCTGCAAATCAATTATTGGTTAATTGTGATAGCCAAGCAGCTATAGCGTACACCAAAGATCCAAAGTATCATGGCAAGACCAAACATATAGATACCAAGTATAACTTTGTAAAAGATATGGTTGCACGAAAGGATGTGAACTTGTAGTACATATCTACGCATAGAATGGTAGCGAGATCCAATGACAAAGCCAATACCTAGAGATGTGTTTTGTGGTCATGTAAAATCTCTAGGATTGCGTAGAGTCCGATGTACTTGAATTGTAATTTCCCGAGTTGTTCACATTTATGAAATTTTGTTTTTCATTGATTAATGCCTATGAATCTTTGTGTGATCTTTATGCATCCTAATGCTCGGTGCATTATTTTAAGTTAAGGAAGTATGTCGGACAGATATGAGATTAGCCCACTCACACGGGTAATCGCCTCTATTTCTTGTGTGATAAATAGAGATGAGACTGTATTTAAGCTTATTATCTAGGTGATAATCGAGAGCTCGGGCTTAAAATACACATGTCGCCTTAACTAAGTGTTAAGATGAGGACATAATACTTATGATGTCCGAAAGTAAAATACCCCACATATTTTACTTTATCTGTCTAAGATACCAGATGTGAGTTCTGATGAATGAGTAGATAGGTGAACTCAAGTTAGACATTGGGTATGTCTGAACTATCATCTGTACGGTATTGAAAAATGTAGACATACGCTCCATGGGGAAGGAGTTAATACCGTAATACGTATTTCATACTACGTATGCATGAGACGACCAATAAGAGTGGCAAAAAGTTTGATCTCAACTTTTATGACGTTTGAGACTCTTGAGGAAATGAGTTCCTCAATTCTTAGTCCCCTCAAGACTCTTACTTATTCTCAAGGTTTCTATTTAGTGTTTGCTATCTTAGGATGTTGCCAATGGTCATGAGTTTGATTCGATCTAATGGGACATTTCTAGAAAAGCAAGCTGAACTGAAATTGAGAGTTTAAAGGAAAGAGGAAGATCGATTTTGGATAATCACATTATAGTTTTGTATTCACTGGTCGACCAATTATGACTGTCTTTGTGATGATTATAATTGTGAATACAATATATATCATTGTTTAAAAAGAGATCAAGAGAGATATAAATGTGATTGATCGATCTAGGGTACTGCATACTAAATCTACTCGGAGTGTGACGCCCATTATGAGCTGCTATATATTCCTAACAGATGTATAGCAACGAGCTCTCAAAGTATGATGGTCGCACGGATTATTCACCGGTATGAATGTTGAAGAGAGGTAAAGAGAATTCTGTTCGGCCCACCATGTTAAGAGAGAGTCTATGATGGATTATTCTCTGATGGGCCTGAGTAGGGCCTGTCCGCCCATGTTGGTTTTGGACCACCATGTGCGAGTGGGAGATGAAGGCTTTATTTGATTTGGGCTTAAGGCCCATCCGCCAAAGTTGGGCCCAGAAAGCCCGGCCCACGGGAATAGGGCCCGTGGAAAGAGGGAGGTATAAAAGGGAGGAGAGAGAGAGAAAAAGATACCGTTTTTTAAAAAAAGACGTACGCTGTTTTACGCTCTCTCTCTCTCCCGTTTTCTTCAAAGCAAAAACAGTAAAGCACGTTGAAGGTTTTTGCCCCCTCGGATCGAACAGGACCGTTTCTCTTCCTCCATTGGCGTTTGGTGTTTAATCTGTGGCTAACAAGGTACGCTCGAATCCGTGGTGTGCTTTACGATCGGTGATGCGTGTTTTTCCCGGGCTTCGTCTTCCGCATTGATTTAGGGGTTCGATTCGGTGTCGAATCCGGTTTTCGGGGATCCGTTATTCCCAACAATAACTTTTTAGATACTTTTTCCTTCTTTTTTTTTAACTATAAATGGTTTTCTGTTAACTAATTATTTTTAGCAAACCAAAGGCGTGAAAGTTTAGAAAATTAAATTGCATAATTTTTTTCCACTCAAACAAAATCCTTGAAGAAATTTTCTTAGCACTTATGACAGCGCATCAACATCGATGTTGTTTGGTAAAAGTCGATGACCCAAAATACTGGAGTTGGTGGTTCGAGACTTATATTGGTCAAGAATAGAGCATATTGGCCGAACTGAAATTTGATACATGGCACACCTTGAGAAACATTCAATTCAGAGGTAGGGATAGTCTAATACACTGTTCAGCGTGGACAGAATTATAAAAAATTGAGAAAGTTTTATCAAAGGATGGTGTCATTGAATTAAGATTAGACATATGAAGTCATTTTCCAAGACAGCTAATTTTCTAGTGGTACTCCACTTGCACCGGCAGGCAGGAGGGGGGTCGGATGGGGTCAAGAAAGTTACTCAGGACACGATAGTTATTTAAACGGTGGCTGGTTTCGTTTGTTTCGCAAACTTCTACGTTTTATCATAGATGGCGTCATTTAATTAAGATTAGACATATGAAGTCATTTTCCAAGACAACTCCTAATTTTCTAGTAGTACTCCACTTGCAACGGCAGGCAGGAGGGGGCTTATGTGGGGTCAAGAAAGTTACTCAAGACACGATAGTTATTTAAACGGTGGCTGGTTTCATTTGTTTCGCAAACTCTAAATATCAAAAAATATTTTCTTTATTTTTTATGTTTGAGTCGTGCGGAAAAAAATAAAAAAAAGGGATTTTTTTTTTTAAAATCAGTAAGACATCTATGCTTAGAATCACGAAAATAACTTGTTTCAAAAAACTGAATACTATTTTCCAGAATACTCTTTGATCTTCACTGCTACAAAACCATATTGGGTGATCATGCTCCGTTGCTTGATTAACAAACTTAGACCAACAATCTCGACACTTAGACCTAGGACCCTGGCGGCTGGGGCTTGGTCGTTGGGCTCAGGCCTCGTTGTTGGTCGTCGAGGTTGGGTCCCCAATGACCAAGGCCTAGGACCCGGTTGCTCGAACCGGTTCCTAGTGTCTGAATACAGAGCATTTGGTGTGGCTGAGAATAAAGGGTATGGACCAAAGGGTTGCAGATTGTATGACTGTTATCAAAACTATACTGTGCTTTTGATATTCCCATATTATATAGATTATCTTATCATCATGTGATTTTGCATGTTTGATGTTATTATCAGGTTAATAAATGAATTTTCTGTAATTGTGGTAGAATATGTCATTCAGTACGAATTATAATTCCATCTTCTTAGGGGTTGGCTCCGCTTGATAAAGGACATGGCTTGAGCACGTGACTCCAAGTTGCGAGTTCTATCCCCTGTTTGAGGAGTCTTATCAATTCCTTGTGGGCCATTTAAAAACCCGTGACTCAATTGGGTTATGGACTAATAGGGATTTCATTCCTGGGAAACCAATCGGCCGAAGACCGAAACAACCCTCTCGTCAACGGAAAAGAAAAAAAGACATTTTCTTTCTCAAGCTCCCAATCAAGATCACGTGAAAAATAGAGGATTAACGGTTTGTTATTCACTATGACTCAAACGAAAACAACAAAATTGTCCACACCTGTTTTTAGTGAAAATTCGACGTTGCCTTCTCAATTTTCATCTCTTTGTACGAAGTTTTGCGATTAAAGTGACCCTAATCGCGGTTGAAGAGAATTAAATGTGGATGAGAATAGCTGCGTAAAGCGAGTAGGAAAGATTCTTAACCATGTACTACATCGGGAAAATTTCAAAGAATCCTTGAAATGGGACTTTTTTCTCGAAGTATCCTCAGAATGGTGCTTTCAAATAGCTCCTGAAGTTGGTGACTTTATCTCGATTGACCGCCATTGCACTGGCGGCACAAATTTTCGCCGGACGACGATTACACGCATGTCACGCCATTATTTGTGCCATGAAAGGGGCCATTTTTGTCCGAAATTGTTCAGATTCAATATTCAAATATCCCTTATTTTCAAAATCTCTAAACTAAACCCTAATTCCCTAATTTCCTATATTTTTTTTAGGATGGGAAATCGACACGTTCAAGCCAAAGGGTGACACCATGGCGGCCTTGCTGGCGAAGCTGGAGGGGCTGATAAGGGAGGGTGTTCCAAGTTGGCGGACCTGCTGGCGAGAGGGGACCCCCCGGCCCGGGGGGGGGAAGGGATGGTGGTAGGAAGGTCGAGGGAGGAGGTGGAGCTGTATAGGCAGAGGAAGTGGAGGAGAAGATGGTGATGAAGTTTTTCAGGATTCTGAGGCCGATGGAGATGGACCCCGTGACGATGAGAGCGGTGGTTAAGGAGGAGATGTTGGCAGAGAGGGTCGAGAAAGCAAGGGCCAGGAGTTGTAAAGCCATCCTTGCTGCTAGTTCCATTTGACGTCCGTTAAGTCAAAGCATGAGAATTTGAAGATTTTAGGATAAATTCTTCGACATCTACTTGATTAGGAGCAGATAAATTGATTAATGACACCAATTGCGTATGCAAGAATAGGTTGCACGAAAAGAATCGACATCTCATCTCGTATTTAATAATGAATAGGAACCGGATTGGCTCTTCTTATGTGCTAGAATTCAATTACGACGAGTGAAACAAGGCCTGAATTAGGGCATAGAAGAGGGGAGATACTCACGGGCCACAACCTCGAGTCCTCGGATTTGCGTTTCTCTGTCCAAAGTGAAGTGTTAGGGCGCGTTTGGTAACGTTTCTGTTCAAAAATTGTTCCAGGGAACAGAAATAAAAAAAAGTGTTTCTGTTCCGGGGAACAATTTTTGACCAGAAACACGCGTTTGGTAAACTTGTTTCGGGAATAAAAAATGAATATAAACACGTTTGGTAGATTTTATATTCTTTTTTGTTTCTTTAATTTTTTAATATTTTTATTTTATTTTTCATTTTTTCCTTTATTTTTTCTTTTTTTCTTCGGCGCCGGCCGACGGGGCGACAGCCTCGCCCCCGGACACGGCGAGGCTCGCCGGCCCTCGACGGCCGGTCGCCGGCCATGGCCGAGGCCGGCGACCGGCCAAAAAAAAAAGAAGAAAAAAGAAGAAGAAAAGAAGAAGAAAAGAGAAGAGAGAGAAGAAGAAGTGTTTCTTCAAAAGTGTTTCTGGAATAAGAAACAATTTTTTTTTGTTTCTCATTTCTGTTCTTTTTGTGTTTCGGGAACAAAAAATCTGATTTTGAACAAAAACGCAAACAAACGCATTTCTGTTCTTTTTTTGTTCCCGGGAACAAAAAAAACAAGATTTCTGTTCATAAACAAAAAAAAAGAATAAAAACATGCAGGCCCTTAATCCCTCTCTTTTAACTTAGCATTGCATAGCTCCCACAAAAATTGAAAATCCCGCCAAAAAGATAAGCGGGCTTACACGGCCCAACATAAAAAAGAGATGAAATGTCCAAAAAAATATTTTCCTCTGTAATCTTGTAATAGTTATGATTCCATATGTTACATAAGATCATAAACTAAAAACTATTAAAGCTTTTATCGTCCATTATGTCATTTGTCCTTAGGCAACAGTCAGTTAAGCTCATTTTTAAATGGTTACTTTCAGGTTTTTAGTCGATATTATTCCCCTATGTTCACTCTCAACTCCATTTTCCACCACTAAAGGGAGAATCGCTTCATGTATTCCAAACCATCCCACTTGGCTAACAAGATGAGAGGCGAATATAGAGTCCGGAGTTGCAGAATTAGGGTTGCATACCACTTATTTCATGCCCACCCATTTTGACGTGAGATTCTACTTCAACAAGGCCTATTGTTGAAGTCTGCATAGAATGGGTGTGAATAAGTGAAATGGTAGATAGCCTTGATTTCACTAAAGTTGAAGCCATATAAATTTCTCTTTTTGGTGTGTTGGGTTATGCAATATCTATTGTCATATTTGTTTCTCATCCTATCTGAGCTTAGTCTCCCTATTTCACTTTCAAAAATGAAAAATTCTAAAGATGAATTGAGTAATGATGCTCTGTGTTGTATTACTTTAATCTCAAATTTACGAGTATGTACTGGCCAAAGCAGCATATCTTTTTCTTTTGTTTCATATCACATACGTAATTTCTCAATTAGGCAAGTATAAACATCAACAGCACAACAAAATGTGTTTATCATCATTAATGTATATGCTATGGTTTATGGCCTTCTACGGAGAATCCACAATTGCAGCTTTGATGCACGTATTAGTATTAGTATATCTTAGAATTCTTGATTGGCTCTATGTAAATACCGAGGGAGTATGGATCAAAGAATTATGTGTTGTTTGTACCTTGTTACCGATAATTAAAAAAAGTATATAGTTACATTAAATGTTATAATGTATCTTAAATTATTTTATATTATCATTTACTTTATTGCCGTGTAATTTTTCATGTTTAACATCATCATCTATTAAAGAAATAGTTTCGAATAATTGTGATAGAACCTATCATTCAATGTCATCATTTTAGCACAAAAGGCTTGGCTCTGTTGAGTAAAAGATCCATGTGACTCCATGTGGTGAGTTCCATCCTATTAGACCGCGAAGTGCTACCAATTCCTCGTGGATATCGATTCTAAAGAGCTTGCAATTTCTTTGTACAAACTCGAAGTTATTTGTCCAAGAAAATAAGACCTTATAAGACTTGTTGATCAATCATGCACAAGAAGAAAAAGGCATTTTGAATTTTCACTCATTATATAAAACTCATAGCAAATTGATGCTTAATTAAACCGTGATTCGTCATTATCACGGACCATCACTATCAAGAAGCAACAAACTCCTAAAATACCATTCGAATAAACTTTTATTACAACCAAAAATGACATAACACAAACACAAAGAACCCAATCAAACCACAACCCAAGGAAGACCCAAAACTCACGCTTTATCCTTATAAAAGCTTGTTATCATCTAGGCTTGTACCTTGAAGAAGGCCAAGAACTTGTCTTTCGGAGGAAGATTCTCCTTGATGACCGGGCAGTTCTGAAACTCTTCGGCCCACTTGCACAGCAACGGGAACTCGCCCTCAGTCAGGACGTTGGCTCCGATCGCTTCTTGGATGACTCCGACCCAATATTCGACGAAGTCGGCCTTGAGGTCGACGAACCCGACAGTCTCCCCTCCGAAGAACTTCTTGCCCTTGAGCTCGCCTTCGAGAGTGCTTAAAAGCTGACGTGCTTCTTCATGCGCCTTTTCCCTTTCGGCCCCTATGCTCGTGCAGGATTCCAGAGAGTTTGCATGCACTGTTCATAGTGGAAATAATAAACTTTTTATGGTGAAATGTGTAAGAATTTTCCTAATGTGGACTACATTAATTGATATTGTAATTTACTGTTTTTATAGTTACTGTAAAATATGGTTGATCTAAAGTGAGATAGAAGGTTTCTTAATTAATATAATATGGGACTGGCTAGTGTGGGCCGAGTTGAGCCTGACCCGTAATGAGGGAGCCTGATTGAAAATTTTATAAATAGTGATCAAGTCTCTCTTCTAACTCTAATTCTCACATGTATCCTCACCTAAGGAGCGTTTACCTAATGCTAAAATGAGGGGGGCCGCCTCATTGAGCCAGTGATACGGAGGGCAATAGAGGAGAATGATTTGCGCGTGAAACATTGTGTTTTCGCTTCCGCTTCGAGAACAATGGATCCCAAAATAGGTGCGTTAATCTTTTTACTCAATTATGTATGTTCTTGTTCTAGTTATGGAGATCTTAGGATGTCGCAATTTACATCCAACATGTGGTATTAGAGCAACCATAACCCTAGAACTCGAACGCAAAAGTTTTTTGTCCTAATTTGTGATTTTCGTGATTTTTTGTTCAATAAAAATAAAATTAAATCACAAATTTGGACTGGGCTCCACGCACCGCGCACTTAGGTGGCGCGTGCAGGCGCGTGGAGCATCGGATCGGCGCGTGGCTAGCGGCGTTGGATTTGTATGTTCATTCTCTATCTTGTGGTGTATTTATTTTATATGTTTGATGATTTTATGGATATGAAAATACATACAAAGCACTAAATATGTGTATTTTTAGTGTATTTTTGCGTATTTTTATTGTATTTTCTGTGATTTTGGAAATACAAGTGTTGGGTTACAGGTATGTTATCACATAAACATTATAATGGTATAATGGTGTGATTCATTAATAAAAAATTAAACTTTATTGTGAACTGAAGCTGGCTTAATGAGATACAACAATTATGGGATAGTAATTGAATTATGTATTGAGGTGATGAGAAACAGTAAAAGGTTATGAAACTTTTGTTGCTCATGCATACTCTTTTACATGCTGGTAACCTTTGAATGATGGACGTCTTAAGAACTTGTGACTAAACTGATTGTACTAATTAACACATCTGTTGAATGTGGGTAATGCATGTCAGTTAAGTCATTGCATATTATACCTAAACTTATCTGGTCATTGGTTAATGTCCATTAAGTTGAATATTTTTTATTGTTTAGGAGTATGACAACATTTACGCAGAATAGACATTTGGTTCTCTTATTTGACTCAATTAATAGGCCACTGGTTGATTACAATGATAATTTGTTACCTAAAAAAAATTAGCTAATAAATCAGTTGTTGGCCTTTGAGTCATTTTTTGCCTTATGAAACTCATTAGTGATAATGGATCAGCTGTCAGGCTTGTCGATTTGGTGTATCATGTATTACTATTGATGTTAATTTGTGAGAGATCTTCTAGATCAGCATTCTTTTTATGTTGTTCTGGTAATCTGTAATCGAGGTGCATAAGAGATGTTTTATTCTCTGTTATGAGAAGTTTCTTGTGTTGCTGTGATCAGTGATCTCATTGGAATCTGTCTTTCAGGTTCGCTATATATATGTATGATTAATTTTTATTAATGAATAAAGTAATGTAATTAGCATGATATGTGATTTTAGTGATTTACTGCCACTATCACTAAAGTTAAAATCACATGTATATGGTGTATGTGCGAAGTAAAGTTTATATCCTTAGTATGAGAGAGTTTCAAGGATTCAATAGAGTAATGACCGCTAAAGTGGCACGCTTGATTGGGTTTGAGAAATTTCGGTCTCGTATGTTGATTGGGATGTCTCCTGGTCTAATGCATTGTCATACTTCCAAAGGAGGTGATTGTGTATTAGTTTATGGAGGGATACATGATGGTGTGGTGGAGGAGTGACTGATCCTAGTGGTTCATATGCCCAAAGATGATGAATTCACAAAAATTGGAATATATTCTCATAACCGCTATCATATGGGGAGTGTACAACTGCATGTCATGTATTCTGCCCAAAGGTGATTATATGATTATGCGTGTAACTCTCTAGATGTGTACTTGTACGTCAAGTTACACGGTGCTCACATGATGCTAATTATATACATTACTTGTTTTACAGTAACATTTTCTGTAATTAATAACTTCACTATTATTGAGGTTTTTACTAATTCAAATTTTAAGTAGTGGACATATGATTTGTTACTTGGAAAAAGAGCAATAGAATTTGTTTACTGTCCATGAAGCGTTCCATTCAGGAACACTTAAAAAGTGGCTTGTCTACTAATTACACTGCTAAAAGATGATGAAAGCTTTAATGGCTTGAAGTTATGTTTTATCTAATACTGAAATTAGGACACATCTGCAATGATTGTGTTTAAGTTATAATGGCATATGCATCTCGTATATGGTTGAAGAGGTTGTTTTTAAAAATTTTCTATTTGAAGAATAATCTCACACATGTCTAAAGGAAAAGTAGAAAAGTTGACAATGTTGATATTTTATCTATTCTTAACGGTTATCTAAAGACTTCTATAGATTATTGTGGAAGTAAAATTACCGAGATAAAGAATAAAATAGTTACAATTAGCCTTAAAAGGTTGTCAGGCTTAATAGTGGCCGTGAGTATTTTGGCAAGTATGACAATGCGAAATAGCTTAAAGGGTCATTTGTCAAATACTTGGTAGATTATAAGGTGGTAACTTAATTACTATACCTAAAAATCCTGACAAAAAGATTTGGCCGAAAGGCATAAAATGCACTATATTGAACATGGTGATGAGTATGATTAGTAAGACTAATTTATCTGGTCTTTTGTGGGCCGATATTTTGAAAGCAACTATTTCACATACAAAATGTGTTTCTTATCAAAGTTATTTCATAAACTTCTTTTGAATTATAGACTTGACATAAATTACTTGAATAATATTAAATTTAGAGGTGTCATACAGAAGTGAGGTTATCTAATTCAATATTAAGTGTGTTGGAATTTAGATCCACTTGGAATTATTTTGTATCTTACTCAGGTTGTTCAAAGGGGTATTAATTTTATGACCCTAAAGAAGGTAGAAGAATTATGAAATCATATATTATAAAGTTTCTATAGTTCGACGTAATTGTAGATGATAACTACCCTCAGACTATTAAGAATAATAGTGCGATGGAAGATCACTGTATCTTTTTTTTTTTTTTTTTTTTTTTTTTTTTATGACTCGGGAATCACTGTCGGCCGGCAGCTTAGACGTAAACCCGGGGTGGACTGAGCCCACCACAGACCCAGCCCCGTTTGAGTCGCGCAAACGTGACACCTCTGGGATTCGAACCCCTCCCCTTCGTGAGGGGGAGAGGGCCCGAAGCCAGCTGCGCCACCGCGGGCGGTGGTGAAGATCACTGTATCTTTTTTTGTTTTTGTTTTTTTTGGTAAGGTAAGAATATATAAGCTAATAACCAAAGATCACTGTATCTTTTTTTTTTTTTTTTTTTTGGTGACCTAGGGAACCCGCCGCACGGTCGGCAACTGGGGAGTAAACCCTGGGGAGGCACGCAGGAAACCACCACCCACGCACCCCGGGCAAGTCGCGGCTAGCACTGAAGCAACGACGACGCCGTGGATCGAACTTGGGACCTCTCGTGAAAAGTTCCCTTGCTCAACCACCTACGTCACCACCACGGGTGGTAAGATCACTGTATCTTTTTTTTTTTTTTTTTGGTACCCAGGGAACCTCCGCACGCCGCTTCGCGGTGGAGAGTAAACCTTGGGGCGCTGGGGCCTCCCACCACTAGTCCCCAGCGCAGGTAAGATGCGCGTTATGCGTCCGGCAAGTCTCGAACTCCTCCCCTCGTCCGGTAAAGGGTACTAAGCCTCAACCAACTCGGCCACCGCGGGCGGTGGTTAAGATCACTGTATCTTTATCTTTGCTTATACAGATAATTGTGATACAGATAATTATGGAATCTTTTTATACCATAGACTAAACTTGTTGATGTTTAAGGTATTATTTTTGATATAGTTTATGATTGAATTTTTTCAAACCTCTCAAGTATAGAATGAAGTGGTTATAGCTTTACTCGGGAGATTTGTTAGAGAAAGACGATCAGTTATTTCATTAGACTATATAGTCTATTTGTGAGAGCATGACTTTAATATCCACTACATAGTTGATTTAGCGACATAAATAAACGTTGTTTTTTTTTTATTCTCAATCAAATATGTGATTAGATGCCATAAAAGGCGATATACAATCTATGAAACATCATAGTATTTGGAAACTTATTGATTTGCCTAAAGATCACAAGTTCATTAGTTGCAAATTTGCGTACAAAACTAAAAGAATTTCAAAGAAAGATTGTGGAATTTAAAACCAAAATGGTAGGTAAAGTTTTCACTTTGAAAGAGGGGTGGATAGTTAGTGAAGAAATAATTATTTATTTATAGTATTTTTTAAAGATTATTTCAGAGTGAACATGTCATTAATAGTTTATTTATTTATTTTTATATGGAGTTACGTCAAAGAGATACAAAATCTATATAAGTGCAACCGGAGGATTTTGCAGCAGATTCAAGTAAACTTTGTGTGTAGACTGAAAAGTCTTATTTATGATTTTAAGCAAATTTCCAGACAATATTATTAAAGTTTCATAGTGTTGTTATTTGGTTCAATTGAGAACAAAGTAATTTAATATATATTGTAAGGTGGTTGTTATTTTGTTCAATTGAGAACAAAGTAATTTAATATATACTATAAGGTCAGTGGGAGGAAATTTATTTTTCTTATACTCTATGTACGTGATATTTTGTTTACTGGTAGTGACCTTGAGGCATGGCATCTTTTATTATTTGTACTGAGATCCGTAAGGATTGTTTTCACCATATTATATTAGATTTTCTCAGAGGACATTTGCTGATCGTATTTTGGAAATATACAATATATATATATCATTGCAAGCCAGGAATTGCTCATGTTGTTAAGGGTGATGGACTGAATCTATCACATTGTCCTTATTTAGATATTGAGAAAATTTAATTAAATGGTGTATCTTGTGTTAGTGCATTTAAAAGTATAATGTATGCTCAAATTTGTATTAGACTAAATATCATCTTTGTGACGGAACTTCTAGGCAGAAATCAATTAAATCCAAGATGCGATCACTGGGTTGCTGTCAAGAAGGTTTTTTAAGGTACTTAAAAAAGACAAAAGATTATATGCTAATTTACAGATATATTCAATTCTTACAGCTAGTAGGGTATTCGGATGTAAATTTTGCTAGCTGTTAAGATGACATGAAAGCAATAACATGATACATTTTATGTTAGCATAAAGTGCAGTAAATAAAGTTCTATGTCACCTTCTACTATGTAAGCAGTATTAGTAACATTCTTTTATGTTGTTACTTGGGCTATTAGGCTCCAGAATCTCATGAAGGAGTTAATCATTTTAACTTTATGGATAGACCCATACGGTTGTATTGATATAACAAATTTGTAGTATTATTTATTTACTACAGAGGTCTCAAGAGGTCTAAATATTTGGTAGTCAAAATTTTTGACCAAAAGGAAACAGTACAGAAAGGTGACGTAATAATATAACATATTTTCACAGATGATATGGTTGCAGATCCACTAATTAAAGGCCTACGCCCATGTGTATTTGAGCGATATGTCATTAGCATGGGCCTAGGAGCATTATGAGATGCTGTTGTTTAGTGGGTGCTATTTTGGCTGTACTATGATAAATGTTTCATCTGTGTTCGTTACACTTTATGATGGTTTGATATGTATCAACTTTTGCATTCAATAAAATATTTTTGAATGTGTTATTATTATGTTGAATACATATTGATAAAGTCTCAAGGTACTGTATAAACCTTGAGTGAAGGCTAGGGGCATCCGGTTATTAGCTTTGTGCATATGTCTTGTTATACATAAAGAAATGTTAACCATAAGGATAAGGCATATGTGGGTTCATTGGAACCATAAAGCATTATTTCCGTTGGATATATGCTCGCAAACGTGCCTTCCAAAAGCTTTATTTCCGTACAACACATCATTTTGGAGATCACAGCACCCTGAAGGCCCCGCGAAACTAGAGAACGAAGACTCGACAGAGAAAATTCCCTTTTTCCCCATAGTGGGTTCATTGGAACCATAAAGCATTATTTCCATTAAAGCATATGTAAATTCATTGGAACGAGGCATATGTGGGTTTATTGGAACCATAAAGCATTATTTCCGTTAAAGCATATATCTCTAGTGGCACAAGTTTTTGTGACGCTTAAGGTAAGAGAATGGTGACTGACAAATGGGATCTCTCTATGAGAGATGTTATCCATTTGACACACTACCATATTTAATCCATATCAATAAAGTTGAGAGCACTTGTAACTATGAAAGACTCTGTGTGTATACATGCAATTATTTCCATGAGTCGGTGTTTAAGACTTTATGGGATATGATTGACTATTAAGAATTATCTCTGGACCAAATGTGCGCACATACAGTACGATTTCAATTAATATAGTTTAAGTGGGAGAATGTAAGAGTTTTCCTAATATGGACTACATTAATTGATATTGTAATTTACTGTTTTTGCGGTTATCATAAAACAAGATTGGTCTAAGGTGAGATAGAAGATTTCTTAATTAGTCTAATATGGGACTGGCTAGTGTGGGTCGAGTTGAGCCTGGCTCGTAATGAGGGGGCATGATTGAAAACTCTATAAATAGTGCTCAAGTCTCTCCTCTAATCTTAATTCTCACGTGTATCCTTACCTAAGAATCGTTTACCTAACGCTAAACATAAGAGGGGCCGCCTCATTGAGCCAGTGATACGGAGGGCAATAGAGGAGAACGACTTGCGCGTGGAACATTGTGTTTCTGCTTCCGCTTCAAGAACGATGGATCCCAAAACAGGTGCATTAATCTTTCTACTCAATTATGTATGTTCTTGTTCTAGTCATAGAGATCTTGGGATGGCGCAATTTGCATCCAACAAAATGATCTACTAATCAGGACGTAGATCTTATTAGAGAGGTTATGGTCAGTAATTATAACTCAAAAACTCAGACTCTAGTGGTGATCAAAGTCTGGAATTATTATTATTATCATTGAAAGGAAGATTGCACCGAAAATTTAAGCCATAATTATTTTTGTACCCATAATGTAATAAATCCTCGACTTTTTCTGCAATATAATCTCGAATTTTATGCAAATGCTGTAATATATGGGCTAAAAAAAAAAGAAAAAGAAAGGGCTTGAAAAGTCAACAAAAGAAGCTAAAGGAGAATTGTAGAAGCTTCTGCTATTTTAAAGAGAGGAGAGAGGGAGCCATTCGGTAGAAATGAAAACAGGGGAAACAAAGAAACATGGGAAAGGAGAGAAAGAAGAAAAAGGAAAAAAAGGAAAAAAAAAGAGAAAAAAAGTTTGGTACGCTCGTGATTCAGACGCCTCATCAAGCTGACTCAAGTGTGTTTTGTAACGCTGGTAAGAGATCGAAGCCTTTAATCATCTACTTGAAGCAATCGTTTCAATTAGGGCTTGAAATTCGGATTTCTTGGATATTTGTGTGGCGAAATCCGATTTTTGATTCGTTAAGCTGCATATTTTTGTAGAAATGGTACTTTGGGATGTTGTGAAGCTATAGCATCTTACGGATTATAATTTGAGCTTGTGGTTTGTCCGGAATGAAAGTTTAAAGTTGGCGCATTATGGAACTGTAGCGAATAGTAGCTTCGAGCCTTATTTTTGTTGTTTTTGGTGCTGTTTTGGGGCGGCTGAGTTGGGATTGTTGTAATACATCAAGAGAGCTTTCTAAAGACTGTAAGACAACTTGAAACGGAATTTTGTGGAGGAAGTTATGGCGCCACGAAGTTAAGGCATGGGCTGTGCCTAGCAGAAAACAATGGGTTTTTGCTAAATGCGAGCTTTCGTGGCGCATATGTGTCATTTTATCGAAAAATAGGCATAATATAGGTGAGTCGTTATAAGAATATCATTTTTACTCGGCCTTTTGATATTGTTTTTCCGTTAATTGTTATGGATCCGAATGCGTTGGTTCAAGTAAGTGTCATAGTTGATTTTTGGCTTTTCCCAGGTGAGTGACACTATTTCTTCTTTGTATTTTAAACTTATGTTTTAAGAAACATAGTGGATTATATATTCTATGAGTTGATAAAAAAACATATTTTGTTGCAAAAAAAGGATCGAGCTTTCACTGCCATTTTATTGTTAAAGAGATAATTATCCTTTGAATTGGGTTTGAATGATTTTTTGAGAAAGGGTTTGTGAAATTCTTTATAAAAGAATCTTGAAGAAGCATTTTGAAGAATACTTTGATATTTATATATCAAATGCTTGAGTTGTGATATGACTTTTATTTTGATGTTGGATTACTGAATAGTGTGATTGGTGGTTGATGCTTAATGTCTCTGTGAACCCTGAGGGGTGTGTGGGTATGCACATACTAGTTTAAGATATCCTTATGAGCCGAGCCATCGGCTAATAATAAGTGGAGACATTGCCAAGGGGGGGATCTTGGTCGTCTTGTCACGGGCGTTACACATGACCATGGCTAGACATTTTAGCATGAATTGGTACCATTGACATGTGATTTGAGTTTGGTTGATGGAATAGACCATTAATGTGTTGTTTGATGATATTAATCAATGAAATAAACCATTGATACATGTTTTATGAAATTGACTAATGGACTGAACCATTTGTATCTTCGGTATTTGAGTTATTATATATGTTATGTTAAAAGTGAATTATGATTGTGTTTTAAATTTGTATAGTGATTTATTGATCCGCTTAGAAGAAATGTGTTACTCACTGAGCTGTGGTAGCTCACTCCTCTCATCTACTTGTTTTCCAGGTTCTTCAGTGAGTCGTGAGTAGGTGTGAGCGTTCATTCGAGGAGGACTTTTGTGGTGGAAACTTTTTTGTATGACTTGTATATAGTTAATAAGTTTAAAAGTTAGTCTTTGTAGAAAGTATATGTTTTGGTTTGGTGGATTATAAATATACTCGGATATTGTAATCAAATGCCCTTTTGTCAATATATATATGAATGTATATATGTTGATATTGGGCTGAATCTTGGTTATGTTGAGGCTACATTCTAAAGTGAAAGGACGGTCGTGTCATGCCCTTTCTCTTGTGAATCAGGGTGTGACAAATGCAATATGGTCCTTTTGAGATTGTGCATAATGACTCTATTGCCTCTTTACAATCGAGGTCTATGACTCCCGATATGATTACTTGGTTTCTAAAGCATGTTCATGATGTTAAGAACATGCATATTCTTTTTCCCTTTAAGACTAGCCGTATTAGGTTATTTTTAAGACAATCGCCAATCCAGACATTAGAAAAGGATGATAAACTCAGTCAGTCACTCATGGGTATTAAATTAAAATCTTAGGGATTGGAAACACGAGAGGCTTATGTGCTCTAGGGCAAGCTTTAGGGTAGAATCTGGGTTCCTCAAACGAGCGAAGGACTTAAATTATAGAAATGGTTTTAGACAAAACTCGACTTTTCGAATGCTTAGTCTTTCAAAAACCCAGATGTATACCCAGCAAATACGGGCACTACGAGTACTCGAGCCTAAGATTCAGCTAGCCTATCACACTTCTCAGTTTCCAATCTCGCACTTTTGAATGTCTTCCACACCAGTCAAAGCCAACCCCGTTTATCTCGCAATGAACTAATAACATCTTCCAGCTCTTAACTCTGCTTGGCTCATTAAGCCTCTGGTGTTCACGTAACTTTTGCATATTAAATGTCAACACACAACCTGAATCAATACGTTACAAAGAGCATCGAACTCAATTTTAAGATGAGAATGATTACCTTTTCATCCAAGAACTTAGCCCAGAAACGAGCCATCGCTCTCTCGTACGTATCTCGTGGCAAGATCGGGTTGTCCTTCCATGTCTCGTCGATGTATTCAAGAATCACGTTAGACTCCATGATGGGTTTGCCATTGTGGATGAGCACGGGTACCTTCTTGTGCACAGGGTTGTACTTGAGAAGCGCAGGGCTCTTGTTGTGGAATATATCCTCCTCCGAGTACTCATATTTGACACCTTTCATCTTCAGAGTTATCTCAACTCGCCAGCTAAACGGGCTCCCCCATGCATCCAATAACTTCAATTCTTCATCTATCCGAACACGGTCTCACGCTCCAACAGACGCCGAGAAACGCTCTTCTTGGGTAGTAGCTAAGTAAGAACTTGAGAGAGTCGCTTGTTTTTTGGTTGGCTTCTTATGGAGTTCAATTTGGGTGATGTTTTCTTGGCGCGTAAGACGGCCCATCAACATCCACATTGTTTGGTCAAATCCAATGCTTGGACAATTCTGGAGTTGGTGGTTCGAAGACTTATCGTTTTATGATAATTAGACAAATTCAATACTACGAAAATGTTGGAGATTGGCTGAACTGAATTTTATACATCGTGCGCACAAAAAAAATGTTGAATTTAAATATGGGGATCATTGTACACACCGTTCAACATGAATAGTGAAGAAAATAAAGAATTTGAGTCGATGAAGTGCACTTTTTATTGATATATTGTGCAATTATAAATAGAGATATCGTTATTTATAATTGGGTTTACCCTTTCAAGAATTTGTGATTCACCAAAGGCCATTATTCTTATAGTAGTCTAAATACCGTGATACTAGCTAATACAAAAAATATAACAATTTGATTTACATGGACAAGGAGGAACAAGGCATTTAGATTTTCATTTAATCCATAGGAAGGACGTATATATAGCACGTGGGACACCGCAAAATCACAGCTAAATGACGCTTAACTATTATTATTTTTTCAATATTACTGACAATCACTATCAGGATGCCATAGACTCCTAACATACCACTCGGATCAGCTTTATGACAACCCAAAATGCCATAACACAAACACAAAAACCCAATCAAACTACGACCCAAGGATGACCCGAAACTCACACCCTATTTTTGTAAAAGCTAGTTAACATCTCGAGTTGAGCCTTGAAGAAGGCCAAGATCTTGTCCCTTGGAGGCAGATTCTCCTTGATGACAGGGCAATTCTTAAACTCTTCGGCCCACTTACACAGCATTGGGAACTTGTGCTCAGTCAGGAGGTCGACCCCGACCGCTTCTTGGAAGGGTCCGACCCAGTGGCCGATGAAGCTGGCCACGATATCGACGAACCCGACGGTCTCGCCTCCGAAGAACTTCTTGCCTTTGAGCTCGCCTTCAAGAGTGCTCAAGAGCTCACATGCTTCCTCATTTGCCTTTTCCCTTTCGGGCCCTCCGCTCATAAAGGATTTCCAGATAGCTGGCACGCACTGTTTACAGTATAAAGAATAAATTTTGCTTGGTCAACAGATCTTGTGATCATGAATTAGATCTAACTAGAGACGTGGTCACCAATTCCAACTCAAAAACTTAGACTTTGGTGGTGATCAAAGTCTAAGACTATTATTATTGAAATGAAGATTACATCGGAAATTCAAGCCCTAAATGGCTTTTTTGTACACAGAATGAAACAAATCCTCAATCTTTTCTCTTTTGTTTAGTATAATCTCAAATCTTATGAAGATGCGATGTGGTCCTTTCGAGAGAAGTCAAGGAAGCCTTTGCTAGGAGGACTTGGAGTTACATCTCATCTTAATTAGATTAGAACCATTGCACTATTACGTGTTAACACAACCCAAATGAGTAAGTTGAGGAGAGCATGAAGCTCAATTTTAAGACGAGATGATTACCTTTTCATCAATGAACTTAGCCCAGAAACGGGCCATTGCTCTCTTGTACGGATCTTGTGGCAATATCGGGTTGTCATTCCATGTCTCATCGATGTACTCAAGAATCACCTGAGACTCTGCGATGGGTTTGCCATTGTGAACGAGCACGGGTATCTTCTTGTGCACAGGGTTGTACTTGAGAAGTAAAGCGCTCTTGTTGTGGAATATGTCTTCCTCTAAGTACTCATATTCAACACCTTTGATCTTTAGAGCTATCTCGATTCGCCGGCTAAACGGGCTCCCCCACACACCAAATAGCTTCAATTCTTCACCCATCTATCTAAACACAGTCGCCCGCTCTCACACAGATAGAAACACTCTTCTTGTGTAGTGGCTAAGTAAGAACTTGTGAGAAAGGCTTGTTTTCCTGTTGGCTTCTTATAGGGTTCAATTTCAGAGATGATTCCTTCGCGCGCAAGACAGCCCATCAACATCGATGTTGTTTGTCAAAGTTAATGCTGGAAAATCTTGGACTGTGCGGTTCCGTGACTTATGATGTATGTGGTTTAGTCAAAGTAATACTACGAAGTTTTTTATTGGGCTTTTCGAAGACTTATTGCCCAAGAAATAAGTAGATTGGCTGAACCGAATTTTGATACGTCACCCACAAAGAAAAATTATTCAATTTAGAGGGTAGGGTCGTCGGATGCACAGTTCAGCGTGGACAGAATTATTAAAAATGGACAGAGTCATTCAATTTAGATTAGGTATATGATGTCATCTGAAAATACGACTATAACTTTCTAGTGATAATCGTTGTGACGCGAGTAACGTGGAAATTAATGAATTTGCAACTAAATCAAACGCGAAAGAAAACAAAATTATCAATTAAGTTGAGATTTATGAATGAAGAGACAAATAATATTATGTTCATTGACTAATGCATAGCACACGTGTCTATTTATAAGCTTTACATAACGACTATCTAAAGTAACAAATAAGAATAAATCAAAGAGAATACATAGAATCATTGAATATCCCCAATATATCTTTAATAACCCCCAAACTCAAGATGATTTCAAAGAAGTCAACTTGAGTTTGGAAAATAAATCCAGGAAACGCCTAGGTGAATGTGTCTTGGCGAAAACATCGGCAGTTTATTCAACAAATGGAGTAGAGACAAAACAAACGGTGCCGGGAAGAATGTGATATTAGATGAATTGACAATCTATCTCAATGTGCTTGGTGCATTAATGAAAAACATTGTTATGTGCAATTTGGATAGCACTTTGATTGTCACAATGAATGACGGTTCTGCTATGATGGTGCACTCCCATATCTTCTAGTAGCCACTATAACTATAACAACTCTGATGTCGTCTTAGCAAGAGCTTGATATTCTACTTCTATATTAGAGCAAGTAATAAACAATGGTCCATTTCTTACTATGCCATGAAATAAGCTTTGGTTTGATGGAGAATCGATAGAGACGTGGCCGATGTGACTGGCATCGTGGTGGCCACCTTGTAGCAGATTCAATGGGCGCATCTCAGGTAACAATGGTTATGATACCAAGTTGAGATTTGTGAATGAAAAGAAAAATAATATTCTATTCATCGACTAATGAATAGTACAAGTGCCTATTTTTAGGCTTTACATAATGACTATTTAAAGTACCAAATAAGAATAAATTAAGAAGAATATACAGAATCACATAATCATAGAATATCTTAAATATATCTCTAACAAAGTAAATCAATTAAAAACAACAAAGAACAACAGAGGTTTACATTATTCGATTCAAGTATCGGTATGTATTCCATGGGAAGAGCCAATGGCAAGAATCCACTATGAATCTAAAGAATATAGAGGTTTCAATCGCTCAAGTGTTGTCCAAATCTAGATTTTACCTAAAGCAAACTCGAAAGTATTATCCCTCAATCCACAAAGAACTCACTTTTGAAAACTCACAAAGAGAAAATCTAGTGCTCATCTTGTTTGCTTCGGTATATTTGATATTGGAGTAGAATTTTATCTTTTACATGAATGTGTGTGTATGTATATACATATATACATATACATTTCCTATCCAAAATAGGAACCCATTTAGGAAACCTACTCAAGCGAGGAAATTTATTCGAACTTGACACATATTCTCAACAATTTTCATCTTCACTTGACGTTTGAACCAAGTCATAATGCTCATTACGACTCTCTCAACGCCTTTGTTGGATTATAATACGCGGAAATGACAGGATCTTACTATTTATGTCAATGCAAAATCACAAGAGAAATAAACGAGAAATAATAAGGACACTAGAAATTTACGTGGTTCGGTCCGAGTATTGGTACCTACGTCCACTGGGAGAGCCAACAGCAGATAATTCATTATAATAGGAGAATCAATGTTTATAATTGCTGACATGCTCAAGTGTTTCTCACACCTAGATTTAATCCCAAACTCAAAGTGTTTATAAATAAATAACTCATTTGGACATAAACTCACTATACAAAATCACTGCGTGTTCAAGCTCAAACAAACGCTCTATGTACGCCAAAATCAAGAACTCCAGCATTCGTTTTTGGTCTGTATGTACAACTTCGCGTTCTTGTTCAAGGCTTCGCGCGGCTTCTTGTGGCTCTCAAATCTTGCGGCTCCATAGGTTTTTTTCTTCGTGCGGCACTCACCTCTTTAAAGGAATAAAAAAACCTAGGCGTTTTATGTGTGTGTGCCCAAAGTAAAAAATTTGACCTTGGGCCCCATTACTTTAGCGCACGCCTACAAGGACTCTTCTTCTGTAAAGGAGATTTCCTTCTTTTTTCTATCCCCTTAAAGATAAATAGATAATATAAAATATAGTGTGCCCCTTTTTTTTGTCTTCTAGTGACAAAACATATCTTCCTTTTTTTTGTAAACCTTCAAGGAATTCAATGAAACTTGTTCTATTGATCGAAAACATCCGGACCCAAAAAGAATTTTGAATTTCTTTTCTTGTGCATAATCTTGAATATTATTTTCATTGGAAAAATATCTTTACAATCAAATAATAAAATTTTTATCCAAGCGAACCACGTTTTAAAAACGCTTAAACTCGAGACATAATTTAATAATTCTCCTTCTTTGCTCAATGTTTGAAGCTAAGTTATAGTGCTCATCATCCATGTTGCTCTCCCAACGCCCTGACGGGCGCTCACTCTCCACAGACACCAATAGAGCTCAAGCAGAGCTTGAGCTTTGCCAAAGGAATAGACTCAGTCATAATGTTTGCCAAATTATCTACTGTAGCAATTTTTTTTTTTTAACAATAACATTACCCTTAACTAAGACATCTAGGATAAAATGGTACCTGATGTTGATATGTTTCGTTCGCTTGTGATAAATTGGATTATATGCTAAATATATCACACCTTGGTTATCACAGTGTATATCCATACTTTTATATTCTAACCCAAAGTCCGAGAGCAAACTTCGTAACCATATCGCCTTATTTGCTATAAAGGTTAGTGCTATGTATTCTGTCTCATTCGGAGACAATGCAATATGATCCTATAAGGACGCTTTCCAACTAACTGCACTACCTGCTAACGTAAATACGTACCCTATTAAAGTGCAATAATCAAAGTCACTAGCGTGATCTGAATCCACAAAACCAGTGGTTTCACTACCATTGTTATCCTTTCGATACACTATACCCATGTCTGTTGTCCCTTTCAAATATCTGAAGATCCACTTCATAGCTTCCCAATGAGCCTTACTAGGACGCTTCATATAACGACTAACCATGCTCACCGCTTGTGAAATATCAAGCCTAGTGCACGCCACATCATAGATAATACTACCCACGGCACTAGAATAAGGAGCACGAGACATATGCTCATTTTCCTCCTTAGTTTGTGGTGCTAAAAGTTTAAAGTGCTTCGCTAAAGGTGTACTTACAGATTTTGCCGACTGCATATTAAAACGTGCCACAATCTTCTTAATATATTTCTTCTGAGATAGACGTAAAACTCCTCCAGCCCTGTCATGCAAAATCTCTATACCCATTATTTTCTTTGTAGCACCTAAATCTTTCATCTCAAATTCAACATTTAACTGTCTCTTCAGTACATCAATATCAAACACATTATTAGTTACTATCAGCATATTATCAACATATAAGAGTAGATAAATCAAAGAATCATTCTCCAATTTTCTAAAGTAGGCACAGTTATTCATCTGACTTTTCGAGTAGTCTTGACTAGTCATGAAAGAATCAAAACGTTTATACCACTGCTTTGGAGACTGTGTTAGCCCATATAAAGATTTATTCAACAAGCAAACACGATCTTCCTTACCTAGAATAACAAATCTCTCTGGCCGCCTCATGTAAATCTGCTTCTCCAACTCACCGTGAAGAAACACAGTTTTCATATCTAGTTACTCTAACTCGAGATCCTGCGAAGTAACCAAGGCAAATAAAACACGAATTAAAGTATGTCTTACTACAAGAAAGAACACATCATTGTAGTCAACGCCCTCACGTTGTGTATATTTATTCGCCACAAGTCTCACCTTATACCTCACTACCTCAACACCGTGAATGCCTTCTTTCCATTTGAAGACCCATTTACTTCCGACAATCTTCTGGTTCTTGGGTACCTTGACTAGCTCCCATATCTGATTCCAATGGAGTGATTTCATCTCTTCACTCATAGCCTCTAGCCACTGCGACGACTCCGAATTAGCCATCGCCTTGGAGTAAGACAAAGGCTCATCTGTCTCCACCTCATCACCTACAGTCAATGCATAAACAATATATGTATAACCATAACGTACCAGTGATTTAATTTGCCTTCTCTGTCTATCTACGGCAATAATGTGCTACGGTTGTGCTGATTGTCCACTATCACAAACTTCATAAACTACGGCCTCATCTGCAATCTCAACTTTTGTTACATTCGAGGTCTCCGGAGTCTCCACATAAAACTCCACCTCACTAATGACACCATGATTTGTCTTCTCTGTTAGTTGTATCTCAGAACGCTTTTGTTGAAGCATTGTAGTCTCATTGAAGATCACGTCTCTACTGATTAGAAAATCTAGTGATCTAGGATCGGTGCACCATAGCCGGTAGCCTTTCACCCCATGTACATAACCCAAAAATATGCATTTCTTCGCCCTCGGCTCAATCTTACCATCACTCGCGTGAGCATACGCAAGACATTCAAATATACATAATCCGAAGTAATCAATAGGTTTCCCCGACCATACTTCCTCAGGAGTCTTCCACTTGATAGTAGATGATGGAGATCAATTAACCATGTAACATGCCATGTTCACTGCTTTAGCCCAAAATTCCTTGTCAAGTCCTGCAAGTGAAAGCATGCATCGAGCTTGCTCAAGCAAAGTTCTGTTCTTCCGTTCTGCCACGACATTCTGTGGTGGTGTCCCAGGTACTATGCAGTGTCTCACGATACATTTTTACTTGTAGAACTCAGTAAAATCTTTACCATAGAACTCCATGCCATTATCGGTTCTCAGGCACTTGATCTGTTTATCTAACTACTTCTCAATCAATGCCTTAAATTTCTTGAACCGATCGAACACGTCATATTTGTGCTTTAGAAAGTATATCCATACATTCCTCGAATAATGGTTGATAAATGTCAGCATATATCGGGCACCTCCTTTTGAAGGAGTCGAAGATGGGCCCTAGATGTTCGAATGAATATATTCAACTGGTCGTTTGGTTGAATGAACAACTGTAGTAAACTTAACTTGGTCCTGCTTTCCAAAGATGCAGTGCTCACATAAGTTCAGCTTCCCTATCTTTTGACCCTTCAACAACCCCCTTTCAATCAGTATCGTCATACCTACCTCGCTCATGTGCCCTAAATGCATATGCCATAACTGAGTCAAGTTAGAGTTTGACTCACATGATGAAATTGTAGCGGTATCGGTCACGGTCTCTCCCAGTAGATGATAGAGAGTATTCACTTTCTTCCCATTCATCACTGTCATGGCACCTCGAGAGATTTTTAGTACTCCACCTTTGGCGTTGTACTTACACTTGATGTCGTTGAGTATCTCCAAAGAAATAAGATTCTTCTTGTACATGCCTCACATATGTTAATGTGTACACCACACCATTGTGCATCCGAATTCGAATTGTCCTTATCCCCACAGCCTTACAAACTGCGTTATTCCCCAAAAGAACTCTACCACAATCTGCAGTTTGGTAAGTAGTAAACCAATTCTTATGAGGCGTCATATGATAAGAACACCCCGAATCTAGCACTCATTCGTCTCCTAACGAGGTAGTAGTCACACATAAAACAGCTTCTGCATTACTATTGCTCCCCTCGACAACGTTTGCCACACTGCTTGTGACATTCTGCCTATCACCTTTATTCCTCCGCTTCGGACAACCTCTCATGATGTGCCCCTCCTCGTGACACTTAAAGCACTTCACGCGTCCTTTAGATTTTCTATGACGTGGTATCGACTTGCTTTTACCTCTGCTACTACTAGGCCCTTGATGTTGTTCTCTACCCCGAATCGTCAGTGCTTATGCTACTCTTTGTGTCAGACTGTCATCTCGTAACTTTCTCTGCCACTCCTTAGAGAATAAGGTAGACTTTACATCTTCTGAGATAATTGTAGTATTTCCCTGCAATAGTGAATTAATAAAGTGCTCCCATGACTCCAGTAAAGAGGCTAACAACATCATGTCCTATTTTTCATTATCAAGTATCTTACCGACATTGTTCAGATCCATCATGAGTTTATTAAATTCATCTAGATGGGTTTTGATAGATGTACCTTTAATATATCTAAATTGAAACATCCTCTTCAACATGTATAGGTGATTGTTCAAACCTTTCTTTACATAGAGTACCTGAAGTTTTGCCTATAATGTTGCGGCATCCTTCTCCTCAGCAACTTCTATTAAAACCTCATCCGACAAATTTAACAGGATTGTGCTATTTGTTCTTTCCATTAACTCTACCCTCTTAGAGGCTTTCATTATAATTGGTAACTCATTTTCACCATCCAATGCCTTTGGCCAAACATTGGATTGTAAATAATGCCCGCATCTTGATGCTCCATAACCCAAAGTTGTTCCTCCCGTTAAATTTCTCAATTTCAAATTTTCTTTCAGACATAAGTCAGTGGTGCCACATAATTTCTCAATTTCAAATTTTCAATTTTAAAAAATTATTTAAATTGTCCCTGTTAGAGCCAGTGGTGCCACATAAGTCAACCAACATCTATGCTAGCAAAATCCGACCAAAATTAGTCGGAAAGACTGAATTGGCACTAAGTGATAAGCTTTAGTATTAAATTAGCATTAGTTCAAAAAGGTTTAAGACTAATTTGGTACTATTAAAAGGTTTAGGACTTAATTTGCATCAATTTAAAATGTTTAAGATTAAATTGGCATAAATATAATAGGTTTATGACTTTTTGAAACTTTTCCCTTTTCTAACTATAAATGGTTTTCTATTAACTAATTATTTTCAGCAAATCAAAGGCGTGAAAATTTAGAAAATTAAATTGCATAATTTTTTTTTCCACTCAAACAAACACAGCCTTAAAGAAATTTTCTTAGCGCTTAAGACAGCGCATCAAGGTCGATGTTGTTTGGTAAAAGTCGATGACACAAAATACTAGAGTTGGTGGTTCGAGACTTATATTGGCTAAGAATAGAGCATATTGGCCGAACTGAATATTGATACATGGCACACCGTGAGAAACATTCAATTTAGAGGTAGGTATAGTCTAATACACTATCCAGCGTGGACAGAATTATAAAAAACTGACAAAGTGTTATCATAGGATGGCGTGATTTAATTAAGATAAGACATATGAATTCATTTTCCAAGACAACTCCTAATTTTCTAGTGGTACTCCTCTTGCACCAGCAGGCGCCCCCGGCCCGGGGGAGGGGGGGTTACATGGGGTTAAGAAAGTTACTCAAGACACGATAGTTTTTTAAACGGTGGCTGGTTTCGTTCGTTTCGCAAACTTCTACGTTTTATCATAGGATGTCGTCATTTAATTAAGATTAGACATATGAAGTCATTTTCCAAGACAACTCCTAATTTTCTAGTGGTACTCCACTTGCACCGGCAGGCAGGAGGGGGCTGAGATGGGGTCAAGAAAGTTACTCAGGACACGATAGTTATTTAAACCGTGACTGGTTTCATTTGTTTCGCAAAAATATATATATATTTTTTATGTTTGAATAGTGCGGAAAAAAATTATAAAAAAAAGGGAATTTTTTTAAAAAAAAAAATCAGTAATACATCTGTGCTTAGAATCACGAAAATAACTTCCTTGTTTCAAAAAACTGAATACTATTTTCCGAAATACTATTTGATCTTTGCTGCTACAAAATCATATTGGGTGATCATGCTCCGGTGCTTGATTAACAAACTTAGACCAACAATCTCGATACTTAGACCTAGGAGCCTGGTGGCTGGGGTTTGGTTGTTGGGCTCAGGCCTGGTCGTTGGTCGTCGAGGTTGGGTCCCCAACGACCAGCCCCCAGGACCCGGGTGCTTGAACCGGTTCCTAGTGTCCGAATGCAGAGCATTGGTGCGGCTGAGGATAAAGGGTATGGACCAAAGGGTTGCACATTGTACATGCATCGTTAGGTCAAGCGGAGTGCTTTGATTAAATGTCCCATCATTGAGAATTACTTACGATATTTCTTTCTTTGTTGTTCATCTGATTAGGAGGTTATACATAGTATACAAAAGGAAACCCGGGGGCGAATTCAACCTGGGCTCCGTTCGAAGAGACGAGTAAGCCTTTCTAAAGCCAATCATTTATCGGATTTCACCAACCCCGCATGCTGACCCAACCCGTAAACTACTCTTCTATCTCTCCCAGGAGCAGAAAAAGACGACTGTTGTGCTTTCGATATTCCCATATTATATAGATTATCTTATCATCATGTGATTTTGCGTGTTTGATGTTATTATCAGGTTAATAAATGAATTTCCTGTAATTGTGGTAGAATATGTCATTCAGTACCAATTATAATTCCATCTTCGTAGGGGTTGGCTCCCCTTGATAAAGGACATGACTCGAGCACCCAAGTTGCGAGTTTGATCCCCTGTCGGAGGAGTCCTATAGATTCCTTGTGGGCCATTTAAAAATCCGTGACTCAATTGGGTTATGGACTAATAGGGAGTTCATTCCTGGGAAACCAATCGGCCGAAGACCGAAACAACCCTCTCGTCGACAGAAAAAAAAGAAGAAAACATTTTCTTTCTCAAGCTTCCAATCAAGATCACGTGAAAAACAGAGGATCAACGGTTTGTTATTCACTATGACTCAAACGAAAACAACAAAATTGTCCACACGTGTTTTTAGTGAAAATTCGACGTTGCCTTCTCAATTTTCATCTCTTTGTACGAAGTTTTGCGATTAAAATGACCCTAATCGCGGTTGAAGAGAATTAAATGTGGATGAGAATAGCTGCGTAAAGCGAGTAGGAAAGATTCTTAACCATGTACTACATCGGGAAAATTTCAAAGAATCCTTGAAATGGGACTTTTTTCTCGAAGTATCCTCAGAATGGTGCTTTCAAATAGCTCCTGAAGTTGCTGACTTTATCTCGATTGACCGCCATTGCACTGGCGGCACGAATTTTCGCCGGACGACGATTACACGCATGTCACGCCATTATTTGTGCCACGAAAGGGGCCTTTTTTGTCCGAAATTGTTCAAACTCAATATCCAAATATCCCTTATTTCCAAAATCTCTAAACTAAACCCTAATTCCCTAATTTCCTACATTTTTTGAGGATGGGAAATCGACACGTTGAAGCCAAAGGGTGACACCATGGCGGCCTTGCTGGCGAAGCTGGAGGGGCTGATAAGGAGGGTGTTCCAAGTTGGCGGACCTGCTGGGGGGTGGGGGAGGGACGGTGGTAGAAAGGTCGAGGGAGGAAGTGGAGGTGTATAGGCAGAGGAAGTGGAGGAGAGGATAGTGATGAAGTTGTTTAGGATTCTGAAGCCGATGGAGATGGACCCCGTGACGGTGAGAGCGGTGGTTAAGGAGGAGACGTTGGCAGAGAGGGTCGAGCAAGCCAGGGCCAGGAGTTGTTAAGCCATCCTTGCTGCTAATTCCATTTGACGTCCATTAAGTCAAAGGATGAGAATTTGAAGATTTTAGGATCAATTCTCTGACATCTACTTGATAAGGAGTAGATAAATTGACTTATGACACCAATTGCGTATGCAAGAATAGGTTGCACGAAAAGAATTAACATCTCATATCGTATCTAATAATGAATAGGAACCAAATCGGCTCTTCTTATGTGCTAGAATTCAATTACGACGAGTGAAACAAGGCCTGAATTAGGGCATAGAAGAGGGGAGAGACTCACGGGCCACATAACCTCGAGTCCTCGGATTTGCGTTTCTCTGTCCAAAGTGAAGTGTTAGTCCCTCTTTTAACTTAGCATTGCATAGCTCCCACAAAAATTGAAAATCCCGCCGAAAAGATTACCGGGCTTACACGGCCCAACATAAAATAGAGATGAAATGTCCAAAAATATTTTTTCCTCCGTAATCTTGTAAATAGTTATGATTCCATATGTTACATAAGATCATAACAATAAAAACTATGAAAGCTTTTATCGTCCATTATGTCATCTGTCCTTAAGCAACAATCAGTTAAGCTCATTTTTAAAAGGTTACTTTCAGTTTTTTAGTCGATATTACTCACCTATGTTCGCCTTTAACTCCTTTTTCCACCACTTAAGGGCGGATCGCTTCATGTATTCCAAACCATCCCAATTGGCTAAGAAGATGAGAGGCGAATATAGGCTGCGTTTGGCAGTCGGGATAAAATTCGGGATAGGATATGATTTATCCCATCCTACGTTTGGTGCTCGCTCAGGACAGGATAAAGTCGGATATAAGGAGGATATAGACAAGATAAAATTATCCTATGGGGGAGGTGGGATAAAGGTGGATAGGATTTCTAATGTCCATATTAGGAAAGTTATTTTTCTTGAATAACAAACTTATTAAATTAACAAAATTGAAATTATATTTCAATATAAATAATATTTAAATTCTAATTTAAGAAATTAAAAATAAAAAAATAAAAAATTATTTTTAATTAATCTTATTTTAATTTATATATTCAACTTTAATTCTATCTCATAATAAACATTCAATCTATAAATTAAATATTTATATTTATTATATATTTGAGGTATTTTTGTATTTTAGGTATGTTAGTACAGTTTACTATTTGATAAAATTTTATCAAAGAATGATGAAAGGGAAAAAAGAAATAATAATGAAAATAATATAAAAAAAGAGGAAAAATAAAACAAAAAATAAATAAAAATAAATTAAGGAGTAGTGTTACGAGAGATTTTCACCATATTTGTTTATGAACATTTATGTTTATTTATAATGATGTCGTTTATATAAAAAAAAAATGTACATGATATGATATGAACATATCCGACTATAATACTGCGATTCACCAAACAATGGACAAGATATAAAAAAATCCCAGGATTTCATGTCCTATCCTATCTAATCCTATCCCGATTAGAAATCCGGACGACCAAACGTAGCCATAGAGTCTAGAGTTGCAGAATTAGGTTTACATACCACTTATTTCAGGGAGAAGTGTTAAAAAAGTCATAAACATTTTTTTGATGCCAGTTTAGTCATAAACATTTTTACTTTGTGCCAATTTAGTCATTTTCGGCCAATTTTGGCTGGATTTTGCTGACTAGACACTAGTCGGCTGACATAGCTTGATCGGTGTTGATGTAGATAACTTTTAATAATAATTTAATATTTTTTAATATTTATTTTCTTTTTCCTTTTTCCCTTCACCTCCTCCTTTCTCTAGCCGGTTGCTGGACCTCGGCGACCAGCCAAAGGTGACGGCTAGTGAGGTCCTAGTGAGCCTCGTCGACCACCTCGCCAGTGGCCGTGAGGACGGTGTTGTGTTGGGCGGCTAGGCTTGCCCTCGCCGGATCTGGCTAGGGTCAAGCTTTGCCCATGGTCGGTAAAGGCGAGCCTTGCCAGCCTGGCGTGAGGTTGCCCTCGCGGCTTAGGTGGTGCTGGCAAGGCTCGCCCTTGCCGGATTTGGCGAGGGTCGAGTCTCGCCCATGGCCGGCGAGGGCAAGCCTTGCTGCCTAGCGTGAGGGCCACCCTTGTGGCCACTGGTGAGGTGGCCGAGGTCCGACAATTGGTCGGAAGAAGGAGAAGAGAAGAAAAAAAGGAAAAAAAGAAAAAGAAAAAGAATAAAAAATTCAAAAATATTAAAATATTATTAAAAGTTATTTACGTTAGTGCTGATCGGGCCATGTCAGCTGGTCGGTGCCCAGTCAGCAAAATCCGACCAAAATTGAATGGAAATGACTGAATCAACACTAAGTAAAAATGTTTAGGACTAAATTGGCACTAAAAATAAGTTTAGGACTAAATTGGCACAAATGCAAAAGATTTAAGATTTTTTTTAACATTTCTCCCCTTATTTCATGCCCACCCATTTCGACATGGGATTCTACTTCAACAAGGCCCATTGTTGAAGTTTGCACAGAATGGGTGTGAATAAGTAAAATGGTATATAGCCTTGATTTCACTAAAGTTGAAGCCATATAAATTTCTCTTTTGGTGTGTTGGGTTATGCAATATCTCTAGTCATATTTGTTTCTCATCCTATCTGAGCTTAGTCTCCCTATTTCACTTTCAAAAAGGAAAATTCTAAAGATGAATTGAGTAATGATGCTCTGTGTTGTAGTACTTTAATCTCAAATTTACGAGTATGTTCTGGCCAAATCAGCATATCTTTTTCTTTTGTTTTATATCACATACGTAATTTCTCAATTAGGCAAGTATAAACATCAACAGCACAACGGGTTTACATCGAAGGGGAGGAGTTCGAATCCCAAAGGCATCGCATTCGCGCGACTCAAACACGGCTGGATTTGTGGTGGTAGCTCAGTCCGCCCCGGGTTTACGTCTAGGCTGCCGGCCAATGGCGGTTCCCGGGTCATCAAAAAAAAAAATATATCAACAGCACAACAAAATGTGTTTATCATCATTAATGTATATGCTCATGGTTTATGGCCTTCTACGGAGAATCCATAATTACAGCTTTGATGCACGTATTAGTATTAGTATATCTTAGAATTCTCGATTAGCTCTATGTAAATACCGAGGGAGTATGGATCAAAGAATTATGTGTTGTTTGTACCTTGTTACCGATAATTAAAAAAAGCATATAGTTACATTAAGTGTTATAATGTATCTTAAATTATTTTATATTATCATTTACTGTATTGCCGTGTAATTTTTCATGTTTAGCATTATTATCTATTAAAGAAATAGTTTCGAATAATTATGATAAAACCTATCATTCAATGTCATCATTTTAGCACCAAAGGCTTGGCTCCGTTGAGTAAAAGATACATGTGACTCCATGTGGTGAGTTCCATCCTCTTAGACTGCGTAGTGCTACCAATTCCTTGTGGATATCGCTTCTAAAGAGCTTGCGATTTCTTTGTACAAACTCGAAGTTATTTATCCAAGAAAATAAGACCTTATAAGGCTTGTTGATCAATCATGCACAAGAAAAAAGGGAGAAAAGTGCTAAAAAAGTCCTAAACCTTTTACATTTGTGCCAATTTAGTTCTAAACCTTTTTTTGGCGTCAATTTAATCCTAAACATTTTTACGTTGTGCCAATTTAGTCCTTTCCGGCCAATTTTGGCCGGATTTTGCTGACTAGATGCTGGTCGACTAACATGGTCTCATTGGCACTGACGTAGACAACTTTTAATAATATTTTAATTTTTTTGAATTTTTTTGAATTTTTTTTTTCCTTTTTTCCTTCTCCTCCTCATTCCTCCAGCTGGTTGCCGGACTTCGCCGGCCACCTCGCCAGTGGCCACGACGGCAGCCTCACGCTAGGCGGTGAGGCTCGCCCTCGCCGACTCGGTGCGAGGCCACCCTCGAGGCCTGGGCGGTGAGGCTAGCTTGAGGCGCGAGGGCGGTCTCGCACCAAGCAGGCGGGGCTCGCCCTCGCTGGCTAGCTCAAGGCCGCGAGGGCAGCCTTGCGCCAGGCGGGCGAGGCTCGCCCTTGCCGGATCTGGCAGGGGTCGAGCCTCGCCCTTGTCGAATCTGGCAGGGATCGAGCCTCGTCCGTGGCAACACCGAGCGGGTGAGCCTCGCCGGCCATGGGTGAGGCTCGACCCTCACCAAATCCGATGAGGGCGAGCCTCGCCCACCTGGTGCAAGGCCACCCTCGCGGCCACTGGCGAGGTGGCTGATGAGGTCGACCTTGACCTCACTGGCCGTCGCCTCTGGCCGGTTGCCGAGGTTCGGCGACCGGCAGGAGGGAGGAGGAGAAGGAAAAAAGAAAAAAGAAAAAGAAAAAGTATTAAAATATTGTTAAAAGTTATCAACGTCAGCGCTGATGAGGCCACGTTAGCCGGCTGGCGTTCAATTAGCAAAATTGATCGGAAATGACTAAATTGGCACCAAAAGAAGATTTATGACTAAATTGGCACAAATGTAAAAGGTTTAGAACTTTTTTAGCACTTTTCCCGAAGAAAAAGGCATTTTGAATTTTCATTCATTCCATAAAACTCACAGTATATTGATGCTTAGTTAAACCGTGATTCGTCATTATCACGGACCATCACTATTGAGAAGGAACAGACTCCTAAAATACCATTCGAATCAGCTTTATTACAACCAAAAAGGACATAACAGAAACACAAAGAACCCGATAAAACCATGACCCAAGGATAACCCAAAACTCACGCTTTACTCTCATAAAAGTTAGTTATCATTTCGGCTTGTTCCTGGATGAAGGCCAAGAGCCTGTCCCTTAGAAGAAGATTCTCCTTAATGACCGGGCAGTTCTGAAACTCTTCAGCCCACTTGCGCAGCAACGGGAACTCGTTCTAAGTGAGGACGTCGGCTCCGACCGCTTTTTGGATGACTGCGACCCAGTTTCCGATGAAGTTGGTCACGATGTCGACAAACCCGACGGTTTTTTCTCCGAAGAACTTCTTGCCCTTGAGCTCGCCTTCGAGAGTGCCCAAAAGCTGACGTGCTTCCTCATGCACCTTTTCCCTTTCGGCCCCAACGCTTGTGCAGGATTTCCAGAGGGTTTGCATGCACTGTTTACAGTGGAAAGAACAAATTTTTTATGGTGAAATGATCAACTGATCACGATATCTTGCTAGAGAGGTTGTGGTCACCAATTGTAACTCAAAGACTTAGACTCTAGCGGTGATCAAAGTCTGAAATTATTATTATCATTGAAAGGAAGATTGCATAAAAAATTTGAGCCGTAATAATCTTTGTACCCATAATGCAATAAATCCTTGACTTTTTCTCTTTTGTGCAATATAATCTTGAATCTTATGCAAATGCAATATGGTTCTTTCGAGATTGTCAATAATGACTCTATTACCATTTTATCATCGGGGTCTACGACTCCCGATATGATTTCCTGGCTTCTCAATTATGTTCATGATTTTAAGAACGTGCATCTTCTTTTTCCCCGGTTTCTACTAGCCTCTTCATTTTCCTAAACCACGCCTCAAGTTTCCAAGGGGGAAGGCTTCACGGGAATCCGAGGTGGCTGCCCCCCTTTCCCGTAAGGGAGTGGCTAGGTCAGCCAATGGGGTCAGCCAATGGGGCCAGAATATTTTTCCAAGCCCGAATCCCGGCTTGAGAGGGCATAAGGAGTCACTCTCCCTAGAGAGGTTCTCCCTCCGTTTCCTCATAAGCAGTTTAAGGATCTGCTCAGGTCCCCTTTAAGACTAGATGTATTAGGTTACTTTTAAGACAATCACTAGTCCAGACATTAAAAAATGGATGATAAATTCAGTCAGTCGCTCATGAATATTAAATTACAATCTTAGGGATTGGAAATGCGATATGCCCATGTGCTCTAGAGCAAGCTTTAGTGTAGTATCAATGTTGCTCAGACAAGTGAAGGATTTGATTATAGAAATTGTTTTTAGACATACTTATTGAGCCTAAGATTCAGCTTAGCCTAACATACTCCACAGTTTTCAATCTCGCACTTTTCAATGTCTTCCACACCAGTCAAAGTCAACCCCGTTTATCCCGCAATGAACTAATAATGTCTTCCAGCTCTTAACTCTGCTTGGCTCATTAAACCTCTGGTGTTCACTTCAACTTTTGCATATTAATTGTCAACACACAACCTATCAATACATTACAGAGCACATCAAGCTTAATTTTGAGATGAGAATGATTACGTTTTCATTGATGAACTTAGCTTAGAAACGGGCCATCGCTCTCTCGTACGGATCTCACGGTAATATCAGGTTGTTCTTCCATGTCTTATCAATGTACTCAAGAATCACGTGAGGCTCCACGATGGGTTTGCCATTGTGGATGCACGGGGCTGTACTTGAGAAATGTAGCGTCCTCTTCCGAGTACTCATATTCAACACCTATGATCTTTAGAGCTATCTCGACTAGCCAGCTAAGGGGCTCCCCATGCACCGAATAGCTTCAATTCTTCACCCATCTATCCGAACACGGTCATCCACTCTCTCACGACACGTGCACAAACACTCTTCTTGTGTAGTGGCTAAGTAAGAACATGTGAGAGTCGCTTGTTTTTCCGTCGGCTCCTTGTAGGGTTCCATTTCAGAGATGATTCCTTAGTGCGTAAGCTAGCCCATCGATATCGATGTTGTTTGGTTAAAGTCAATGCTGCAAAATCCTAGAGTGAGCGGTTCCCTGACTTAATGGTGGATGTTGTTTAGACAAAGTAAAACTAATATATTTTTCAATGGGCGTTTCGAAGACTTATTGACCGACAAAGAAGAAGATTGGCTGAACTGATCTTTGATATATCACCCACAAAGAGAAATTACTCAATATAGAGGCTGGGGTCGTCGGATGCACTACTCAGCGGGTACAGAATTATTAAAAATGGACACAAAGTCGTGACATATGATGGCTTCAGCTCCATTATTTTTAGCTCGACGAGCCACTTGTCAATTGGGATTAGGTATATGAAGTAATTTGAAAAGAAAACTATTAATTTTGTGGTGATGATTGCTGCGACACAACTAACGCGGAAATCGATATATCTTGCCATTTAAGTCAAATATGAGAGAAGGAAATTATTAAATAAATAACGAAAAAGATAAACAACACTAAAGATTTACATTATTTGGTCCGAGTATACGTATCTACTCCATAGGGAGAGCCAGTCACAAGGAATCCACCATGAATCTTGATACTTGCTTAAGTGTTTTCCAAACTTACATTACACCCAAAACAAAGAATTCACTCTTGAAAATTCGCCAAGAAAAAATCCAGTGCTTATCTGGTTTGCTTCACTGTGTTTGATATTACAGTAGAAATTTATATTTTACATAAACTACTCCTATCCAAAATAGGAAATTTGTTTAGGAAACCTACTCAAAAAAGAATTTTATTCAAACTCGAGACATATGGAAGAAAAATCAGCGGAAGAAACGACTAACCTCTTTTGATGCGCAATGAATGAATTACCTAGGAATGTATGTTGAATCACAAATGAACGATGGACAATATGACTTCATGATGATCCAAATACAATCATGAGGAAAGTATTCATGTTCTACAGCGTTAATGCCGATTGTCTTCTCGAAGTAAAAGTTGAAGCCTTTTGTTTGTTCACTTTTGATGGAGTGAGAGAGAGCAAGGAAAAACGTTCTTTTTTGAAACGTTCTATTGTCATTAGTCGGTTATCTTATGAAGTCATCCTATTTATACTTTCTTTAAAAGATAACTATTCATATCCCTTCAAAATATGCCTTCTCAACCACATCACATCAAGAAGAACCGGTGCCTTAATCGCACCTCATCATGAACGTAGCAACGGAATATAACACTCAACAATCTTTACCCTTTCTCAACATTTGAACCAAGTCATAGTACTCATTATTCATGTCAACTCTCTCAATGCCTTGATGGGCACTCAATTATCATAGATGTCTATCAAGCCCAAGCTAAGCTTGGTTTTGTCTTGAGGAATGAGCTTGATCCACATGTCCACAAGATTCTCCGCTGCAAGCTTCTTCATGATCCTCTTATGACATGTTAATTTTTACCGTTTAAATTTCGCTCACCAATGAACTTTGTTGTCCAACAATATCTCTAGATTACGTTGAACACCACATCAACCTAATATACCGCATAACCTGATATACCACATCGGCGTCACTAATTAAGTCATTAGACCACATCGCCTCTTTGACTCGTTTCAATGTCACTGTGTTTTTGGCCTCCATTGTGTCTCTTAACGATGCCTTCCAACTCCCGGCACAATTGATAGAAGGAAAGACATAGCTGCTCAAATTTTGGCCATCCTTTAAGTTTTTTGTGTGACCCAGGCTCGCAAACCCAAATATGGTCACACTATTAGAGCTACATCCTTCAAAATATGTACTAATGTTTGTTGCCCCTAATCCATTTCACAGCATCATAATGTGCGTTGGTAATAATACAATGTGTAGCAACAGTGCGATATTTCGCTATGCCTACTTTTGTGCAAAACTAGTCAAACTTGTCACGACATAATTCCAGCCTTTATCAATTCTCAAGCACATGATTTTCCTTCCTATCTGTCTTTTGATCATTTCCTTCCAAGACTTGAATGGACCAAGCACCTCGCCCTTGTACTTAAAAAATCAAATTCAGATTTTCCTCAAAACATCATCAATAAAGGATCACATGTACCCCTCACCACCCTTGGACAAAACATGATGAGATGATAAATAAATAGAGAAAGAGAGGGAGGGAGTAGTTTTGGTACTAGAAAAAGGCATGTTTTAGCCAAATTGGTTGCAGGCATGACCCCACCAATTCCTTTATCTGGTTTGGACCCACAAAATAACAATGGAGTAGAAATAAAATTTCAAAAATATATATGTCCTTGTGATTGTATAATAGTCGTGATTCCATAAATTAGGCATGCTTATGATAACAATCAAAATTATAAATGCAAGTTTCGTCCACGATGTCAATGAGTAAGCGCATTTTTAGAGGGGTTACTTTAGTTGTTGTAATACTCGTTCACCTCTATTGACCCTTAACTCCATTTTCTACCACTAGAGGGAGAATGCTTTCCTCCAGATTTTCCCAAGCATCGTACTTTCCTTCTTTTTCCACTCAATTCACAAGATGAGCAGCGAATTTGGAAGTAGAACCCAACACATTAAACGAGAAACTTCAGAGAATTTCTTTCTTTCTTTCTTTTTTTTTTTTTTTGGTGTTGCTAAATTATGGCTATATATCACTTATTTTGCACGCCCATTCAACGTGGGACTCTATTGTAACAAGGCACAGTGTCGAGGTCCAAATCGGATGGATGTGGTCAAGCAATATGTTATATAAACTTAATTTTACTAAAGTTGAAGCCTTCTAGCTTTCCCTTTTGGCTTGTTGAGCTGTACAATCTCTACTTTCAGCGTTTTTCTCATCCTATGCGAACCTTTTATTTTTTGGTCAAATCCCATGGGAACTTTGTCCCACTATGTTACTTGTAAACAGAAAAATTATAAAATAAGATAAGTAATGACTCATTTGTCTCGTAACTTTTAATTTCGTATATATGAGTTTGTTACACGTGAATTAGACCCAATTCCCTTACAAAGTACTAACTTTAGGTCGGGTCTAAATTATAATCCAAACCTTTTCTCATCATATAAAAAATCACAAATTCTCAGTCGGTATTTGAATCTGATCCTTGTTAATCTTTTGTCGAATGATGCCATTAAAGGTCCTACATGTCATTCCACCTGTGCATTACATCCATGTCACATTAAGGCACCAAAATGACCTGTTTCGATAGTCAGCAATTGGAGAAAAATAGGGAAATTAGGGCTCGATTTGTTTTCAATTAGGAAGTTAGGGCTCGGAGGAAGAGATTGACAGAGAGAACAGAGACTCGTCATATTCGTTCTCAAGCTTTGAATCAAGATCACGTGAAAAAGTAGAGGATGAAGGGTATGTCATATCCACCATGCCTCAGATAAAAGCAACAAAGTTCTCCCCACATGTTCCTACTAAAAATTGGACCCGAGCAGGTCCTTAAACTGCTCCGTTTATCGGAGTCAACTCTAAACGTAAAATGAGGTAATGATAAACTTTCAGGGGTCCTAACAGAGTTTCCTACCCTTCCCCCGGGCCTGATTCAAGCTCTACTTCCCCACCGTTAGGTGGGCGCGCATCCTGGAAATGAAGGCAGCTGGTTTTTGGACTTGAGCAGGTCTCGAATACCGTGTTTCTCGATTTCTGTCTTTTTGTAGGAAGTTTTGTGATTATCACCGAAAACCCTAATCGCCGTTGGAGAGGGTAAAACGTGCATGAGGACAATTGCTTAAAGTGAGTGAAGTAACTAGTACATCTAAAAAAGATTATTAACCATCTTCTGCTTTCGTTGTTTTAATGATGGTTACTTGTACGAAATCCACAATCCATTTACATATTGGCCTCTAATTCAACAAATTCCATTAACACTAATAAGCGATAATGATATTGAAACATATTACAAAAAATTAGAACTTAATTGAGTTATATGTCTTGAATGAAAATTTTCGGTGATAATTCGTTTTTGGATTTTGTTGGTAATTTTTTTTGAATTATTTCAAATAAAGACTTGAACTAGAGTTATTTTTTCAAAAAATGATTCAGAGTGGACACTACTTCAAATAAAGACTGAAATGTCTAATTCAATCTTAAATGAGAGCCCAAACTCGTTGGCTGGTCAAATACTTGCTGAGTGGCAAGCATGTGACTTTTCCGGCAATCAAAACAAGAGCATTTTTGTCCAAAAATTTTTTGAATAAAAAGAAAAATTAAATCATTACACCCGCCACATTCTTTGAGCCGACCTCGCGGATCATCTTGGTCTTTTTCCTCCTCTGTCCTTGGGTGGCCGAGGAAGCTCATGATGGAGCCAGCTCCGATGCAGAGTTCTTGCCATCTCCGTTGGCGTCCAACTTTTCGAACACCTGCCCCAGCTACTCGATCTGGGACCGTGAGCCCATCGACGAGGACCACGACCCCGGCGGGGTCACCAATGTGGAGCCTCCCGTCGCCGACGGTGAAATGGGTTTCTTCCTTCGGAAGAGGGATCGGAGACCCATAATCGAAATCGATTCAACGCAAAGAGAGGAAACAAGAATGGGAATGGAAATGCAGTATCAATGCACGAAATGGGTGCGATGGTTTGTTTCTTTTGGAGAATGGTTGTGTGAGTTAAAAGGTGGGCGATGATTGATTTCCCGATTAGTAGGAGTAGGTTTTTCTTTTAGTTTGGTTCAAAATCCCTCGCCCAATATCCAAATCGCACGTCGCAGCTGCGGGTCGCACAAGCAGCACTCCATTACGATCTACCAACGATCGGATTTTCAATTTTATGAACTTTGGCTTTTCTTTTTTATTTAAATTTTTTTTGGACAAAAATGCCCTCGTTCTAATCATCGGAAAAGTCATATGCTCATTGGCCAGTGACCTTAGGCCCTTACTTGAGATTGATTCGAACGCTTCAGGCCCTCATTTGCAACATTGTACACATTATGCAATTTTTTAAGAAAATGACTTAATTTCGAATTTTTATTTGGAATTTTCCCGTTCTTTGATTCCAAAACCTTTGTGACAAGTTGCTGATGCTAAACTCATCATCCAATAAGGTATTGTGAAAGTATTTTGTATAATCTATTTAGGCATGTTTCTCTTAAAACACACCCACTTTAGGTCGAGTCTCAATTTGGGATTGAACTTTATTTTTGTCTTATAAAAAAGCATCAGCTTTAGGGCATGTCCTAATTCTAGTCATCTTTTTTTTTTCTTCATAAAATTATCAACTTTAATTGGAGGTCCAATTATGACCTGAAATTTTATGTCCCATAAAAAAGTACAAATTGTCAATATATATCCAACTTTGACCCAGTTAAGTTTTTTTTATAAAGATGCCAAATTTATAACGACACCATTAGATAGAAATTTGATGGGAGCGAGATTTGGATATTGACTAAAAGCTAAGGCTTGTTTTTTTTTTTTTTTTTTTTTAAGTAAAGGTTTGGACCAACATTGGAATTCGACAAAAACTTAGTGCTTTTTTATTCAACAAAAAAAAGTTAGGATTAGTATTTGGATCCAATTTAAAGTTGGTGTTTCTTTATGAGAAATAAAAAAGAAAGTGCTTCCCCAAATTGAGATATGAGCTAAACTTGATATTTTGTAGTGTTAATATCACAAAAATTCCCAAACTGGTAAACTTATGACAAATTTGTTCCAAATTAATTTTTTGACCATTAAAAACCTTAAATTAGTATACATATGACAAATTTACCCCAAATAACTATAAAAACTCTAAATTGGTATATTTGTGATGAATTTACCTTCAAATTAATTTTTTGACTGTAAAAAATCTCAAATTAGTATATTTGTGACAAATATACATTCTATTGGATTAGATTAATACCACAAAAAACTATAAAGTTGACACAATTGTGATAAACGGAGAGTAAAATCTCAAACTGGTATATCAGTCAATTGTCACGTGTCATCCAACACCGTAATTTAATAGTAAAATTTAATAGAAATTAACAGAGAGTAAATTCGTTACATTTGTACCAATTTGATGTAAATTTATCAAATGTGTACCAGTTTATAATTTTTTGTGATCAAAAAATTAATTAAATTTAACAGTTTTGAGTTTTTTTGTAATATTCAACTCACTTTTTAAGAAAATTGGGCCAATGTGTTTATATGGTAGGGTGGTGGCATCCCATAGGAATAGGTTTCCCACGTTTAACGGTTCCCCTAGAGTACGACAATTACCATTAGCTTCGCGTGAACTCCCAAAATGGATTTAACTTAGGAAAATGGGCCTTAAACTGCGAATACCAAATCCGATGCACATTGTTGAGTTTTTGGTAAGAGCTCCTCAGACCGGTTGATCCGCTCACCATGCCCATGAAGGAAAAAAGGCATTTTGAACTTTATTTATTCAGTAAATAGGACATATATGGCACGAAAAACACCGAAATTACAGCAAACCAGATTATCACGGGCCATCACTATCAAGATGCAAGACTCCTGAAACACTATACTGGTATAAGCTTTTTTACTATTAAAAAACCCTGACTCGAACAACAAGAACCCAATCACACTTCGACCCAAGGATGACCCAAAACTCGTGGACTTCATTTTTTCTGAAGGCTATTTAACATCTCGGATTGAGTCTTGAAGAAGGCCAAGAGCTTGTCCCTTGGAGGCAGACTCTCCTTCACGACCGGGCAATTCCGAAAGTCTTCGGCCCACCTGCACAGCACGGGGAACTTGTCCTCGGTCAAGACGTCGACCCCGACCGCTTCTTGGAGGACTCCAACCCAGTACGCGAGGACGTCGCCCACGATGTCGACGAACCCGATGTTCTCGCCTCCGAAGAACTTCTTGCCCTTGAGCTCACCTTCAAGAGTGCTCAAGAGTTCACATGCTTCCTCCTGTGCCTTTTCCCCCTCGGGCCCTACGCTCATGCAGGACTTCCAGAGAGCTGGCACACACTGTTCACAACGGAAAGAACAAAATTTTCTTGATCAAATGACTTGTGATCATGAATGAATCTAGCGAGAGAAATTGTGGTCACCTATTGTAACTCAAAAATTTAGACTTTCATGGTGATCGAAGTCTAGAATTATCGTTATTGAGAGGAAGACTACATTGGAAATTCATGTCTTAAATATCTTTGTACTTACAATGTAACGAATCCCCAGCTTTTACTCTTGTGAAATATGTTCTCAAATCATGCGATAATGCAATACAGCCCTTCTGAGATTGTCATGTCAAAGAAATCACGGAAGCCATTGCTCGGAGGGCATGGCGTTACATCCCTCCTCAATAAGATTAGGACTATTGCATTGATTAGAAGGATTATGACTTTGTTACCTTTTTAATATTATACGATTTCTGGGATGATTATTCATTTTGGGAAGTATATTCATGATGTTAGGAAAACGCATATAATTTTGTATATCAAGACTAGATATACGAGGACATTTTAAGACAATCACTAATTCAAACATGAAAAAGAATTATAGATTTATTTAGTGCACGCGTGATGTGTTAACAAATATCAGTTGCAATATTACAATTTGAAATTACGGGATGCCCATGTGCTCTACTGCAAGCTTTAGTGTGGGCTTAGTGTTCCTCAAACATGTGAACGGCTTAATTGTCAAAACTTGTTGACTTGTGAATGCTTAGGACGCGAATGATAATCATTTTGATTAGAAATTGATTTCTAAAAGAAAATAGATTTTTCTATTTTTATTCTTGAATGAGTTTCCAAGTAAAAATACGTATTTGATAACAACAAAAAATTTATTTTCCTAGAATAGAAATTCATTAGATAATGACATAAAATTTCTCTCTTCCAACAACGGCAACAGATGGCGAACGGCAGTCAAAGAACAATGGATGAACAACTAACTAATAGCGAGGACAAATAATGATAATAGTTTTTATTTCTCATTTTTGTTATAAAAATATAAAAGTAAAAAAATTTTACTTCTGATTTTTATTCCAAACTTATTTCTAAAGTAGAAATCTATTCCACAAAAAAAAAAAAAAAAATTACCAAATAGATTTTTGTTCTAGAAACAAAGACTGAAATAGAAAAATAGTTCTGGAATAAAAATAGAATAGTTATCGTATGTATTCTTAGTCTTTCAAAACCCAAATATACCGAGCCTAAGATTTAGCTTTAGCCTGTCGTAATTCACAGTATCGAATCTCGATACTTTTGAAGGTCTTCCACACAAATCAAAGTCAACCCCACAGTTTATGCCAGAACTACTTTACCATCATCACGCCTGGCCAGTTTCACTATTTTCACAGATGATGAACTAATTTCTTCTTCCAACTCTTGCTCTGCTTGGCTCAGTAAACCTCTGATGTCCACTTCAACTTTTGCATAATAAGTGTTAACATGACCTAAATGAGTAGGTTACAGAGAGCATCAAGCTCAAATATAAGGCGAGATGATTACCTTTTCATCCACGAACTTAGCCCAGAAACGAGCCATCGCTCTCTCGTATGGATCTTGTGGCAAAATTGGGTTGTCCTTCCATGTCTCGTCAATGTACTCGAGAATCATCTGAGACTCCGCAATGGGTTTGCCATTGTGGACAAGCACGGGTACCTTCTTGTGCACTGGGTTGTACTTGAGAAGCAAAGCACTCTTATTGTGGAATATCTCCTGCTCTAAGTACTCGTATTTGACCCTTTTGATCTTCAAAGCCATCTCAACTCGCCGGCTATACAGGCTTCCCCACATACCCAATAGCTTCAATTCTTCCCCCATCTATCCAAACACTCACACACACTGAGAACACTCTTCTTGTGCTTTACCTAAGTAAGAACTTGCGAGAGTCACTTGATTTTCTTTGGCTTCTTAAAAGGTTCAATTTTAGAGAAGAATCCTTAGTGAGACAGCGCACGCCGGTGAAAGAAAATGCTACAAAATTGTGGAGTTGGTGGCTCGAGTACGCACTGGCCATAAAATAAGCAAATTGGTTGAAAAGACACCGCACCAAACTGAATTATAAGAAAATGACAAAGTTTTGTGAGTACTGCTATTAAAAAATGACTCGACCAAGACTCAGCTGGTCCAGTCGGTTCGCTATTTGACTAGCAAACGGTGCTGCATCAGATTCCACGATACAAGGTCTCCTCCAAGAATCCCTCTTTAGTCCATGCTCTGGTAATGGCAGCCATGGATGTGTTCCCACCTCGATGGACCTCCCATCTCAGGGACCTGATATAGACTACCCCTTTCTAAGTGTTTCTCACGTACCCGAGATACCTTTACTGATCAAGGACACACGCAACTTAGTCTTTGGTCCCAAAAGTTTCCATGCGAACCTATAATTTAGCACTGTGACTTAGAGGTTTCAAAATAGATCATGGATAACATTTTTGACTCATATTTTAGGATCATGTTGTATATGGGTTGTCGTGACCTACCCTCGGGAGGAAGGAACATGTTTAGGGGTATTGCCTAAAGGACGGGCCTAAGGCCATGATTAGGCGTGGGCTCTCCCAAGCCCATATCTCATGTGACGTTGGGATATTCTTAAGAAATTTTGCACAAAAGAAATCGCCACTAGCCTATTAGGGTCAGCTAGCAACCAAATGAGGTATGAGAGTACACCTTACTTCCTACGCAACTAAAGAATCTAGGGTCGAGACTTGATTACACTAATTGATCAATTAATACCCTTTCGGTACCTAATTTTGTTCATTCATTTGACAAGCAGTTCAGATTGATTTCATACCTATCCACTAACATATGAGGTAATCATGCAGGTACGCAATAATTAAAATAATAATCATCACTACCAAAATTCTCATTGCAGTAAAATTAAATACGTGCAATTCAACATAATTAAATATGCAAACTGAACATGCAATATAATCAATATACGAGTAAATAAAGGCCTAATTACACTAAACAGACAATACATAGTAATTTCTAACCAAAGCCTACCATTTTTGAATTTTCGAAATTTTAAAAATTAAATTAATTTAAAAAAATAAAAATAATATAATATAATAATTTTTTTCCGGCCGGACCTGGTCGGGTCCGGTCCAACCCAACTTTGTTCGGCCCGATCGGCGAGGTTCGGGTCCGGTCGGGTTCGGTCTTGTTGGCGGGCGGGCCGGTTGGCCTGCCCGAAAGAGGAAGGCCCGACCAAACAATGGTCGGGCCTTCAATTAATTGCGGCGAAAAGGGCCCTCTGCGGTAGGCCCCATCTCCAGCAAGAGGGGCTGAGCGGGCCAGATTCGCAATCCGGCCCAGCTCAGCCCGCGTCCCCCAGTTCGCGAACACTCGGTCGCGACCGGGGAAAACACGGCTGCGGGCGGCCCCGGGGGGTTTCCGATCAAGGCATGGCCGCTCCGCTTCGGCTAGGCGGAGGAAGGGCGGCTCGACCCCTGAGGTCGAGGGCCTCGGCGGCGGTGGCGGGGTGTCGGTCGAGGACGGCACTCCGTCGGCCCGCGGCTCCTGCGCCGCGATCCGCCCGGTCGCGACAGGGTAGACGGCGACAGCAAACGACGCGGGCGTTCTCCGGCTAGACGAGGGTGCTCCGGTCGAAGGATCGGGTTGAAGTCAGGGACGGCGAAGCTCGTTTTTGGCGGGGCATCTCGATAAATGGGTAATGTGCACTAATGGGACTAAGAGATTTCGGCTCGGCCGAGGCCCGAGCGCGGATCCGTCGACCTAAGGAAACCTACCGGAGTTCAAGGAACATAACAGGAACCGACAGAGGGGCCGGAGCTCGCTCGAATCGGTCGGAGGAGCTCCGGCCGACTTGATACGCCACTATGCACGCCAGGTGTTTGGTGAAGTGCCTACCTGATTTCCAGCGGGGTTGAAGGCGATCGGCGGCTCCGGCAGCGGTCGACGGCTCAAGGGGAACTCCTCCTCCTCTCCTTCTCTCTCTATGCGCTCTCTTCTCTCCCCTCTCCTTCTCTCGCTCGCTCTCGGCTTGGTGTTTTTTTTTGTGCCGATTCCCCCTCGTTCTCTGTCCTCTCCTCCGGTTTTATGCTCGGCCAGCAAGCGCGCATGGCCTCTGCAGCTGCCAGCTTGCCGGCCGGACTGCACCCCCAACCCGTGGATCACGCCGCTCGCCTGCCACCAATCCCCTTGCTCCACCTGTTGCTGCTCTGCTGCTCCTCTGCAAGTCTGCGCGAAGACCAGCCGAGGGAGACGACCAGCTCGTTCGCGGGCTGGGCTGAAGGAGAAAAGGGGCTGGGGCGGGCCCAGCGCAAGGGGAAGAGAAAAGGAAAGGGTCGGGTCGGGCTAAGGCCGGATCCGGCCCGACCCGACCATTTTTTTAATAATAATTTTTTTTGCCTTTTTTTTTGTGACTAATTCCTAACCTTTAATGTTATTTTAAATTAATTAATTTAGGTAAAATTTAGGTATCAACATGGGTTGTTCAAACATTTAAAGAGTCAAGTGAGAGTGGGTTTAAAAAATTAATGTTCAACTAGATCGAATCTTAATATCTAGAAAACCCATTTTGGAAATACAAAGAAAGTGATTGATTAATCAGGGGGCTAAGGTATGGAAGGAACCGGAGCTTTATACTAGTTTCAACAACCATATCATGAATGAAAGAAGAAATCTTGTCTATTCCACTTAGCTAGAACCTGAGTACAGATAAACTAGTATGGGCAAAGAACAAATCAGGATCTTATTCTGTAAAGAGTGGGTACAACAGGCTGAGGTCCATAGCTGCATTTATTAGCTCAAACCAAGCAACAATATCCTACTAGCCACCCAAAAACCTATTGACTAAAATCTGGAACCTTAGAGTCCCCCTCAAACTAAGATTCTTCCTATGGAGCATTAAGTTAGAGCGCAATCCCAACGCGAGAGATTCTATACAGAAGCAGATCTTATCTGACCCAATCTGTCCTTTGTGTTCACAAGCTCCAAAAACCATTGAGCATACTCTCCTCCTCTACAGCTAGACGAAATAGGTGTGGTCTCACCCACGAATAAACATCATTTGCCCACTCAACGTAATCGGGATGAAAAAATGGGTGTTTGGGTGTTTCAATCCAAACTTAATTTCGCCGTCAAATGAGATGGTAGCTGCAACACTGGATGATTTGGAAATCATGAAATGCTCACATTTTCTTGGCTCGCCCACTTGACCCAACTTCAAGCGTTGACGCCACACTCAATCTAACTAAGAGTTTTGTTAGATGGAACACAAATTCGAAGCCAGGCAGGATTGGTGCAGAAACCAAACCGGAGTAGTGGGTTCCAAAGGCAAGAGGTTCCCTCAAACTCAACTGGTTTTTCATGGACCGACGAAGCCTCAGCAGCGTCAATTGCTGGTGTCGTTCGTGATTCGAACGTCATGCTAGTGGATGGCTTCACAAGGGAAGTTTGAGCTCTCTCGATGCAAGTTGCCAAAGCCCCAGCTGTGAAGGAGGGCATTCAATTTCTGCAAAAAAAAGTGAAAGAAACACACGTGAGATAGCCTGTAATGTACCTGCCAGAAGCTTCCAATCTGCACGGGAAAGTAGATCTGCCCTATGAAATATCCAGTCAGCGGCATTATTGAAGACTGCAGGACCTTGTTTTTTTTTTTTGGGTAAAGGACTGCAGGACCTTGTTTGCCCATTCAGATATGGCAAAAGTTGTTTACTATCTTTCTGATTGGGTTTAAAGCCCATCGAAACAAAACTCTTCCCACTAATTGGTTATCTTTACACCCCTTACCTTTTTGAAATATATTATGTTCAGAAACTCTCCTGTCTAACGTTGGTAGGGTTCGTTTCTATGAACGAATGAACACATTATTTTGACCAAAACAAAAATACAAAGAAAGTAAGCAATCGTTCCTGCGCACACGGGCACGACCTTCTTCATTCACTCTTCGAGTTGTATGGAGTCGCGCCATATCTTTATCCAAAGGCATTCCCTTCGTTCTCCACCAAGCTCGGGACCATTAAAGGTGCGTCCTTGATTCTCAGTATAAAACTGTACTCTTTCAATTCCCAGCGTTGCGGCTTCCATTCGTTATTAGGTGGGGATATTAAAATGTTTGTGAATGCCGTTTGCTACTTTGTAGGAATCCGAACTCTCTGATTTCCAGTGCTGTTGAAACTATATGTTATGTCGTTATTGACAGATCTTGATGTTTATGACTAATCGGGTAGGGATGTGAATCAGCACCACAAGTGTTTAATTTAGTGTTTGACAGCAATACAACATGTCGTCTTATATCTCATAATATACAACTTGTTTCATGTCGTCTTATATCTCATAATATACAACTTGTTTTAATTCATTTTTTCTCTAATTAATTAGTTTACATGTCAAGATTTAATGAGAATCAAGAAAAATATTGAATTACCAATCCAAGAGATGAAGAGTTGCATATTTAGTTTATGAGGATGGGGAAAATAACTCCATTTGATAAACGATTGAAAAGAAGCACTGTGATTGTATGATCTGAATTTTAAAAACTCACAGATGATGATGGCATGGAAAAGGTCTGAGTGTAAGTAATGTGAACTAAATTACATGGCCAACCGTGTGATAAAAAACTTGTTGAGTTATTTATGTACTTATCCCAATTTAGAGGCCGATGTTGACAATTTTCTATGATGCGATTCCACCGAACCGTGTTTTAGACACATGCTAGCAAGAGCAATGATAAAAAATGATTACATTTATTCTTTTTTGGAGCACTAATCTATTACAGAGTTGCTTAGTTAGCTCAACTCCAACATGAAACACAAATCAAGGAATAGAGCAAGAAGTAATGTAGTAAAATTTTATGAAAAAGAGAAGGGAAATTTGATATCCAACATATCACAATCATTTTTTAAGATCGGTAAATTAGTACCTTAAGAAGTAGCTACTAAATAAAACTCTCCATATCTAATTTTGAGGTGCACCTGTGTTTCAACATGGGTTTTCTCATTTGAACTTACTTGATTATAACTTTCTCACGTGTCAATTGCATGAGTTGGACTCTCTTTATATGATATTTGTACTCTTTTTTCTAATGTTAGACATCCCACAACGAATTCATATTTCTTTGGAGTATGTTAGATACAATTTTCTTTGATAAATGTGAGAAATAATAAGGATGAAGCTATTAGTTTTACGGCGATGGCAATGCCAAAGAAGTTCAAAAAACACTAGAAGTGTTACGGTGTTATTTTATCTTTTGTTGCTATATTAGATCATCGCTATAAGTCATACTTGTTAGATTTTTGCCATCTAAAGATGGACATAGATGATCATGTGAAATTTATACTAACCGTTGGAGAAAGGCTCTATGTGCTTCTTAATGAGTATTTGACCACTATGCTCAGAGAGAATCACTTTAATCTTCAACTAGTCAAAGTGCTGGGAATATTGAGAACAATATTGATGAGCATGATTACTCAAGAGTGAACCTTGGCTCCCAATGAACTTATTGAGCGTTGGATTTATATTTGGGGGAGAATACACTTGATAGAAATTATTATCTAGATCTTAATGTCCTTGATCATGAAAAAGCTTACATCAGTATTTTAATTTGTCTATCATGGCATGTTATATATAGAATATTTATATCACTAATATCACCTCAAAGTTGGCCTATAATTTTGGAGAACGCATTTTAAGTAAATATCAAAGTTCCTTTTCCCTAAAAGTGCTGAGGTCAAGTCATGCAAGAAATTTGTGTTATCGGTTGTTTCCCTAGAGAAAAATTTTGGTGACGATACTCTCATAGCCAACATTTGAGACTACTCGCATTTGATATCTTTTAATCTTATCACTTTTCATTAACAAGTCATCTCAATTTGTTTTTGATCTGATTCACTTGGTTTAGAGAACTCACATGATGTTTTTTTGACTGAGTTACGTTAGTAGAAAACTCATATAATGTTATGAATATATCATCATTCTCTATAAGTGCCTGGATTTAATTTGAAGAGGATAAAGGGTCTTCATGAAAACGGTGGCCTGGATTGAAAGCTAAAGCTAGAGAGTAGACTCCTGACGCGTGAGAGGAAGCTAAAGCTAGAGAGTAGACTCTTGACGTGTGAGAGGGTAGCTTCAACAAACACAAGGAAATTCGCATCTTTTTCTTGAAATACTTTTCCATAATGTTAATATTTGGTGAAACAAGTACAAGATGAGTCATTTGGCAAATTGTACTTTCAAATCTTGCGACTCTCACATACTTTTAAGTGGACGTGAAACACCCAGAATCTTTGAAATAAGACCTAAATGATGGCCCACATAATATGTTTTTAATCTCCAAACTTTAAAATCCACATATAAATATTTGGTTGCACTTTCACTATTTTCAGCAATTAAGAACCTAAATGAAACGACGGGGCTCAACTTGATGATCAAGATTCCCTTCACCAGACTTGGGAGATGGAGTGAAGATCCCAGATTGTTGTTTTCTGATATCCTTTGTTAATTAGTTGATCTGCATCAGCCTTTCGGTACCCAAGATTGATCTCCTACTTCACTAACCAGTACTTATCGTCACCAAGAGTGGATTGGGTGATGTGACCTTTGTCAGTGTTCAAGATTTTTTGTTCCCATTTTCATTTTTAAAGTTTCATTTACTTTTCAAAAATTAATAATTTAAAAATATTTTTCTAAAAATAATACTATTAATAATAAATTCTATTTAATTATTGAAATATTTTTTATTAATTCATTTTTTATAAGTAATATAACTAATCATTTTTTAAAAAATATTTTCAAATTAATTTATTTTTTATGAAATGAAACGCACTCCTTAACTTATCTTTTTTTAATTTTTTTAATTTTTCTCCCAGCCATCTCTTAGATCCCAACATTATCTTTTTAAGTCTGAACACGACTTGATAGGACATGTTGAGTTTAGTCTTTTCAAATGGACTATGCCCGCAAGTGAAGACACCTGTTAGCCAATTAATTAAAAAATACAACAATTTTTAATGCAACCACTGTCTCGGTTTTACAGGAATTAACCGTTCTAAAAAATGAGTTATTTGTTATTTAATATGCTTGACAAATAATAGGTGCTTCAATGGCACTCGTTGACTAGAACGTTTTAAATTTATGAACACATTGCCTTAATTCTTCCTTTGATCAGCAAAAATGAAATAAAGTGAATAAATTAAAAACATACGAACGAGATCAAGTAATTGAAAATAAATTTACACTTGAATAATATATTTTTTGGTAACAATTAACACATTGAAATATCAAAATTTACTTATGGGTTAGTTATAAGATCGATCTCTAGTGGTTTCGACATGCTCTGGAGAGACCAATCTGCCATCCACCACAAAGAGCTTTTCAAAAAGACTACTATCGTTAGGTGCAATCACTAAATCGCAAATTCAATATTTCAACTCACACCAAGGCTTAAGGCATAGGTTTATGAACTGTATGTCGTTTTGGTGACTTATCATTTTCAAAAATCATTATTTATCATAACTTAGAGGCCTAGAAAGTTTAAGTCAAATCAAAAACTCTAGGACCTTTCACTTGGGTATCGAAAAGTTTAACCAAAATTGACCGAACAATTAGTCCCTCATCCAACATCCGTTTGATCCGATTTTGTTGCATTGGGATGCTTGCAATTGATTGATTACGGATCTGTAATTGAAATTGAGAAATTGTAAGCTTCCCGACATTGTGAAAATAAGCGATCGGTTCCGAAGGGTAGGAAATTTTACTGCCGCATACAAGTGACAATACGAGTGTGAAAGAATTTGTTTGGATGTGGATTTGGGCATTGTGTCTTGCCGGTTAACGTTTAGTCAATTCTTGATCAATCTTGCGTCGAGCTTTATGAAATTTTTAGAATGGGGACACAGTTTGAGGTGATAAGAAGGGTTGTCCGATTTAAGTGAATTGGGCATCTTTGAAAAGCCCTTGCATAGCATGGCCCCCTTTAGATTGTAGGCTTCATTTACTTCACGAAAAATAACTTTCAAGCAAATGTTTTCTAGATTTTCTGGCGTTCGTTTCATGAAAAATAAACTTATTGGAAAAAATATTTTTCGTTTTTCAAATAGGGGAAAACTTCGACCTATTAAAAAAAAGTAAGGGAAAACATTTTTGTTATTCACTCTCTCTTATCTCATATTCCTGTGAGCCCCCACCTCTTTCTTTTTCTTACCTTTTAAAAAAAAAAAAAATGAAATTTTAATTATATTTCTTTTTTCTCCTTTTCTTTTATTCTTATTTCTTGGCCGATCACTTACCACAATGATGACTGGTGATTGGCAATAAGTGAGCTCAAACTGGACACTCACTAGATCGATGAGCACAAGGCTCTAGCTTGCTAATATAGCAAAGCCCAAGGCTGGCGGGCTCGAGGCTCGATGGTCTTGGGCGAGCTCGAATTTGCCTTTGGCTGGTCGTCGATGTCACTATGGCTTGTGACCAACCGAAGAATAAGAAGGAGGAAAAAAAATAAAATTAATTAAAATTTTGACTTTTAAAAAAAAAATTTAAAATTTAAAAATTGTTAAAAGGAGTGCACGAAGGAAAATCAAATTGAACTTTCTATACCGAATAGTTGAAAATATATTTTAGTTCATTTTCAAGTTTCAATTGAATCGCCGGAGAATATTTTTATGTTCCTGAAAAATATCTTTTTGTAAAAGATTTTCTAAAAACGCCACATTTTCCGTAAAATGAATAGAGCTTTGATCTTAGCATAATCTTGTTTTGATCAAATTCTTGGTCAAACCCTGATAAAATTTACGTTTAAAACCAATTATACTTTATTTGCAAAACATTGCTTTAGCAGTTCAATCTACATTTTTTCGTTTATGCTGACAACATCGTCAATGGCTGAAGTGTCTCCTAACCGATTTTCATAGTTATGGCGTACAACCCATTCAATTGCACTATGCCAATCAAGCGGGTCTATAGATTTGTTTGAATTCATGAGTGTACCAAACACATTGAGATAGATCAGCATAAGTTCGTGGAAAACTTGAAAATGGCCCGATTATAACAGCTTATGTTTCTCCTGGAATCAAATTGCTGATTTATTCACAAACGCCTTGATGGGGCGTATTAGATGGAGGGAAGCTGAAGTAGATCTGGATGTGATTTGCTGATTCAAGGATGGAAAAGATTTGCTTTATGCTTGGATCCAATTGCTCATTTAAGGACGCAAATGATTTGCTCGAATTTTGGCCAGAAAGTTGTTTACAGATATGTTATTGTTGAATCATAATGTTCTCTCGTGCCGTCATTGGTTCTCTTGCCTTTTCTTTATATTTCAAACTTGTTATTTTTTAAACCAAGTTATGAATGTTCAATTACAGTTTTCTCGGACTGTCATGCTACATAGTTTATCTCATAACTCAATGAGATCAGTTATATTAGTTGAAACCTAGTCCAGATGGTTATGCTATGGTTTTGAAGTTGAGCACTTCTTTTTGCAAACTTCAGTCGATGAAGGAACCGAACAAACCTCCTTATTGTAGTTGATCATCATTAAATTGAAAACCTCTATGAGCAAACAAGACATTCAAAGACAACAATGACAATATGTGAGCATGCTCAGAATTTTATTCATTAAAAGGTAACTCCACAGCCAATATCATCCAAGGACTAAGATTATATAGATGTACTAACTGCTATACTACTTAAATCAACCAGTTCTAATCCAAATGCATGACATGAAGCATCGTTAAGATTTATTTAGGTGCATAACCAAAACCACACAAAGCAACTGCACATATGACCGTGCTTGGGGAAACAGTTTTTCCTACCAACGGTCCGTGCGAATGCAAATAGTCTGTCTCAGCTAATGACGCGAGGCTAATTCGGCATCCTTCGAGCCACTGATCTTCTCGAATTGGGCCTTGAACAAGGCATAGAGTCTGTCTCTCGGAGGGAGATTTTCCTTGACGACCGGGCAACTTCGAAACTCTTCAGCCCACTTGCACAGCCGGGGGAACTTATCAGGAGTTAGGATATTGAACCCACCTGCTTCTTGGACAACTCCGATCCAGAGTCCCACGGAGTTGGCGGTGATGTCCACAAACCCGAGGTCGTTACCTCCGAAGAACTTCTTGTCCTCGAGCTCGCCCTCGAGAATCTTCAGGACCCCGCATGCTTCTTCATATGCATTTTCCTGTTCTTCTCCAAAGCTCCAGCAATATTTCCAAAGGGCCGGCACGCACTACATGAAGTTTAAGTCACAAAGACCGAAAACAAAAGGAGGAATTCTTCTTGGATTAATGCCGTTTTGATCAGATATTGAATCCCTTGTGAAATGGAACTAATTAATTTGATTGTGGCGAGTGAATTTGCTCTGTATCTTGGTGATATGGGTTGATGTAGCGGCCCAACAGCCCACATTCGATCCCACATAAATTGGGCCCAAAGTCCAATTTGGGGGGATTAGAAAAGGGATTTAGGAAAACCTCCTATCAACTTTACAAAACAAGGGACCGGACATTATATACTATCGTAGTTTTGGTTGCAAATATTATATTGTGAAAAATGCGAATAAAAATTTTGGTAAATTTGATCCTAGATCACATGAAGCAATGTTTTCGGGTTATTCACTATCTACTAAAGCTTTTTCGTGTGTATGACAAGAGAACCTAGGAAGTAGAGAAAACAACTCACATAAAGTTAGATGCTTGGAGAAGTACAGGAGGCGGTAGAAAAAGGAGGAACAAATTCCTGACACAGATGCTTCAGCTCATACAGAACCAAAAAATTTATAAGAGCAAGTTACTGAATCTGCCTTTCTCCCGAAGGATTGAAAGTTCACTTCTAAACATCCAAAAGAACAAATCGTTGGATACGTCTCAAAAGCGACTAAAATCATATTTTCATTTCAGGAAATGATGAATTTAATGGCACAGTCATCCGATAAAAAGTGTGGAAGAAGCTCTATAAGGTGAAAACTGAATAGAAGCAATGCAAAAAGAGATAAAACTGGATAGAAGCAATGCACAGTCTTCTAGTTTTATCAATTCAAAGTCAATAAAATTTTGAAACTAATTGAACAACCCAAGGATCCTTCCGTTAAAGGATAAAACTGGATCTATATAGTAATAAATAAGTCTAGGCTCGTAGCACAAGGTATTAACAAGAAAAATGCATTCATTATGATAAAACTTATGTTTCCATTCCTTAATGGTTATACAGGGAAAAAAAAGTGCTTGTAGAACAATTCTTAGGTCTTCAAGAATCAGGAAAAGTAGACTCTGCCTACAAACTCCCAGGGACTTTACATTGATTAAAGAAAGTTTTTAAGGTTTGGTACAGTGGTTAAGTAATTTTCTCATCGAAAATATGTTCGAAAAGGGCTCGAGCCTAAGGTTCAGCTTAGCCTATCATCATTCACGCAGTTTCGGATCTCGCTTTTCTCAAATTCTTCTTCCCCCACAAATCAAAGTCAACCCCACACCTTACGCCGCAGCTACACTACCAGACCGTCCGGGAGGTTTCACGACTTTTACAGATGACGAACTAATATTTTCCTGTCTTTTTGTCAATCATGGTCATCAAGCTCTTTTAAGATGAGTAGCTTACAGATTTAACTGCTAACACAACCTATATGAGTAGCTCACAGAGAGTATTGCACTCAACTTTAAGATGAGACAGTTACCTTTTCATCCAAGAACTTAGCCCAGAATCGGGCCATCGCTCTCTCGTACGGATCTCGTGGCAAGATCGGGTTGTCCTTCCATGTCTCGTCGATGTACTCAAGAATCATCAGAGACTCCGCGATGGGCTTGCCGTTGTGGACAAGCACAGGCATCTTCTTGTGCACGGGGTTGTACTCGAGAAGCAAAGCGCTCTTGTTGTGGATTATGTCCCCATCCAAGTACTCGTATTCGACCCCTTTGATCTTCAGAGCTATCTCGACTCGCCGGCTAAATGGGTTCGCCCATGCACCCAATAGTTTCAATTCTTCACCCATCTATCCAAAAACGGTCGCGGGCTCCCACGCACACTGAGAATCGCTCTTCATGGGCAGTAGCCAAATAACAACATGCGAGTGTCCCTAGTTTTTTAAGATTGGCATCTTATAGGGTTCAAATGGAGAGAAGATTCCTTGGCGCGTAGGATAGCACATCTTTCGAAAATAAAATTAAAAAAAACAAAACAAAACAAAACAAAAAATGACATCTGTGTCAACGGGTCAAAGTCGACGCCTATAAAATTTTGGAGTTGGTGGTTCGAAGACTTATTGGCCAGGAAATAAGCAGATTGGCCGAACTAAATCAGGATACCTCAGATACGGAGAAATATTCAATTTGTGGATAGGGATGGGCGGCTAGAACCTAAGTAGTACTGACATGCGATATGAACACTCGACACTGCATGACAAGCAGACACGTTATATCTCAAAAATAGAAAATTTCGATACGTTGGGACACGTCATAATGAATTTACACTAATAATATTAATTAATCTGTTTTTATCGAATTAATAAATCTATAAGTAGAAAATTTGAAAGACATATTCATAGTTAATGTGTACCCATATTTGGGAACATATTTCTAACTTTAACAAAAATTATAGATGAAACTAATGACTAATAAAATATTATAATCAACTTATTTAAATAAATCTATAATCTTCTATAATAATCAAAGTTTATCATTATTTGACATTCAGTATTTTTATTTTGGGTTAATGCTCTGAAAAACTCTAAACTGGTACACTTATGATAAATTTACCCCCAAACTAATTTTTTGACCACCGAAAACCCCAAACCGGTACGCCTTTGACAAATTTACCCAAAACTGATATATCAGTGACGAAATACCCTCTGTTAGTTTCCGTTAAATTTTACTATTAAATTACTAAGTTAAATTACACGTGACAATCGACTAGTATACTGATTTGGGATTTTACTTTCGTTTGTCACAATTATACAATTTTTGTAATTTTTTATGATATTAATCCAATTTAACGAGGGATATATTTGTTACAAATGTACCAGTTTATGATTTTTGACAGTTAAATAAATTAGTTCGAGATAAATTTATCACAGATATACCAGTTTAGGATTTTTCGTGGTCAAAAAAATAGTTTGGAATAAATTTGTTACACTCATACCAGTTTAAGATTTTTCAGGGTAACCACCCGTGGTGGTGGCGTAGGTGGTTGAGCAAGGGAACTTTTCACGAGAGGTCCCAAGTTCGATCCACGGCGTCGTCGTTGCCTTGATCTTAGCCGCGACTTGCCCGGGGGTGCGTGGGTGGTGGTTTCGCGTGCCTCCCAGGGGTTTACTCCCGGTTGCCGGCCGGTGCGGCGGGTTCCCAGGTTCTAAAAAAAAAAAAAAAAAAAAAAAAAAGATTTTTCAGGGTTTTAACACTTTTATTTTTTAAAAATATTTTTAGCCAATTTATTTATTTTTCTAATAAAAATAGCCTCGTTGCCCAAAATTTATTTCCCTCCCTCCTTTTTTTTCCAAATCTTCATCCCCCAAAAATTATTTCCCTCCCTCGTTTCTCTCTCCCCACCCCACCTCAACCCTCCCTTAGTTTCTTTTCCTCCTTTCTCCCCCTTAATCACCTGTCATTTCCCTCGATTCTCTCTCCCACCCCCACACCACCCCCTGATTTCTTTCCCTCATTGCCCCCCCCAACCCGTCATTTCCCTCACTTCTCTCTTCCCCCTCCCCCTCACGCCACCCCAACCCCACCCCTACCCCCCTCATGCCACCCCACCCTCGGGCCCCCCGAACTTGTTTCTTTCCCTTTCTTCCATCCCCCATCACCCATTGTTTCTCCCCCCCAACACCACCCCAACCCCCTGGGCCCCCTTCACCTCCAGTTCTTTCCCTTTCCATCCCCCATCACCCATTATTTCTCCCCCCCACACCACCCCAACCCCTTGGGGCCCCCTTTGCCTCCGGTTCTTTCCCTTTCTTCCGCCCTCCCCCTCCCCCTATCACTTGTTAACCACGACCTCCTCCTCCTCTTCTTCCTCGCACAATCCTCTCTGCTCTCTTTTGGTCACCTCATCAAAATCACTCACCGCCTCACCTCTGGCCCTTCCTCCTTTGCAACCGCATCCTCACTGCCGGCCCTCCATCACAGCATCGCAATCACAACCCTCTAGATTGCCTTGCTCTTCCTCTAGCCTTCCCTCGCTGTCACGGCCTCACCTCCACTCCCATGCCCTCACCTCCACTCTGCATCATCTTCTTCAACAATCCGCTCTCAAACACATGTCGGAATATGTCGAGAAAAGTTGACCATATGTCAAAAACTCCAACATGCATTGATTATGTGAACGAGCATGTCTGACACGATACAAAAGCTCCAACAATGTATTCGTACTTCATAGGCTAGAACCTCCAATTAATCTAAACTAGGTCTAATCATTCAATTCAAAGTTGATATATGATGTCACTTTCGAGACAATTGCTAAATTTCTAGCGGTAGTCCACAAGTGCCTCAAGAATCTCCATTGGCATATGGATGGGTCGGATCAAATATGAAAAAGTCAAAACTAATTAAACCGTTTAACTCATAATCCTAATCTAATGCCATATAATACATTTACCCTAAATTAATTTTTTTCTCACAAAAAATCATAAGCCAGTACGCTATGGTTAGGAGTGATCATGGTCCGAATTGGGCCAGTCTAGCGTCTAACCCTAGGATCAACCTGCACAACATTGGTCTCTAATTTTTGGGATCGAGGACCAACCTGGTTGAACCTGGGACCAAGGATCGAACCCAACCGATGGAAACGGTTCGATTCCAATGTCAACTCGGGACCAATTGATAATTTTTTTATTTCAATCTTTGTATTCCCTAAAAAGCAAAACTTATTAATTCAAATTACATATCAATCAACAATAAAGTGTTGAGCAACCAAACTATAAACATAAGTACATATTTAACATAAATTTAAGATAAGGTAATCATAGAAATTTTACACTTGTTAAAAACAATAAACTATAAAAAAGATTGAGATTGCTAATAGAGATAAAGTGTTTTCATCGCTGAAGCATACTATAATTTTTTTGCTTTTGATTTGTCTTCGAATCATTAATTCGTTTGGGAAATAGAATGAGATGGGAAGTTTAAGAGAAAAGAATTCTAGGCCAAAAAATATTTTCTAGACATCTTCTCATGCGATCATCTATCAATAATACTTGTTATACCATTTGCAAAAACGATTCATACATTCAATCAAGCAAAGTCTAATCAACCAATAATGAAGCTTCACACCACTTGACAAGCAAATCACCATAACAATTACGATACTACTATTCGAAAACTTCTTCCATTTGATACAAACGAAAAAGCAAAGTGCGACTGAAAATTACTAGTAAAATACAATTAAACCATAAGAGTTCAAAATACTTAATATAAATCATGAATATACAACTTCACATTTTGTTAATTCTTAGATGATCACTTCAACTTCTGAACACCTGAAAACAAAACAAACAACACACATAATTAATGCCTAAGAAAAATTTTAAATTGAAATTACTATTAGTGCCATTGATGGAACATCTTACCATTTATGGTCATCCAACTTCAACATGCAAACTATATTTACTAATGGTAATCTCCTTAGTAAGATAATCCATATCTAAAAAAAAAGAATTCATTCATTAGATGTACAAAAGAATTAACAGTAAAAAAGAAATATGCATGATTTAAGCTTACCCAATTCAAACTTTTTAGCATTCTCAATGTACTATTCAACATTAATAGGCACACGAGCAGCTCTCAACCAGTTTTGAGTACAGATTAAAGCTTCCACCACTCTAGGAGTCTAAGAACTTCTAAAACTATTAAGCACCCAACCAGAAGTACTAAAAACCGACTCTAAAACGACAGTAATTACGGGAATAGATAAAACATCCCAAGCTATCAAAAATAGAATTTTATATTTCGAATCGGTACTCTTTCACCACATCGAAATATCAAGATCAAGAATATCTTTAGAATCATCTTCAAGATACCGTTCAAGCTTTGATTTGTTGTTATCACGCCCTCTTTTCTTTTGATGGAAAAAGTTTTTTCACTCAAGCTTTGATGTCAATCTCGTCATTTCCATTATATCCATCAATATTGGAAGCACTGCTACTTTCAATAATCATAGTTTGACCACCCAAATATCGGTTACCATGACCAAGAAAAGATTATTTATAAAATGCATAAAAACGCTCCAACATGTACTCCAACTTATTATGCATCTCATTAATTTTTGCTTCATCATCATAAATTTGCTCATAACAATACTTCACATAATGCAACTTTTTTGTAAGATCTAACGTCACTGCAATCAAAATCATTATATTTACTTTATTCAAACTTCCATAATATTTATCAAACTTCTCATTCATCTTCGTACCCATAGTTATAAGCTTAAGATCCAAGCATTACTCTCATCTTTCAAATATTTGTACAAAAACGCTATTCCCTTAAAATAATCATTCGAAGTAATATATAAACTTCTTAACATTTGAGTGGTGTCATCATAAAATTGTTTCAAGAATTTGAAAAGAATAATGGCATTTCCTGTTAAATTATGTCTCGAGTTTGAGCCATTGCAAAACGCGATTCGTTTGGATAAAAAATTTTATTATTTGATCGTGGGACTGCATGAAGGATTACAAAAAAAAAAAAAAAAAAAAAAAGATAAAGGAAGGTTTTATTCTTCGCCTGCAAGTGTCCGAACCCTCCTTTCGTAGAAGGTTAGTATCGTGGGGCCCGAAGTCAATTATTTGACTTTGGGCACACACAATATTCCGTATGGGGTTTTTTCTTTTGGCTGATGGATAAAACAGGAAGCCTTTGCACGTACGCGTGAAGCCAAGCGTAGGTGGGCCCAAGTTAAACTTTGACCTAGGCACACGTATAAAAGCAAAGACAATTTACAGGTCTTCTTTTTTTCTTGCCATTCAAAGTCCGCCGAAGCCCTACGTAAGAAGTCGCGTTCACGCCACACGTCCGCCGAAGAGGAGCTACACGAAAGAAAGAAAAAGGAAGCTGGAGATCTTTTCTTTTTGGTGTACGATTTGAACGTGTGGTATTTTTGTGCCGTGAGTTTATATTCAAATGAGTTGTTTATTTATAAACATTTTGGGTTTTTGGTTAAATCTAGGTGTGTAAAACACTTGAGCGTGTGAGTAATTGTAAACTATGATTCTCCGATTATAGTAGATTATTTACTACCGGCTCTCCCCGTAGACATAGGTATCGATATTCGGATCAAATCACGTAAATTTATGGTGTCCTTATTTTTTCATTTATTTCTCTGTTGATTTCGCGTTAACGTAAATTGCAAGATCATGTCGTTTCCATGTATTATATCCCAAAAAATTGGTATCAGAGCTTGGTTGGGATCAGATTTCTTGATTATGATTTGGAGCTTTTGCTTATCTGATTATTATCTGAAAATTTTGTTATTGCAATTATGTTTGAGAGAAAATCTGAAATTGAGAAGTTTAATGGGAGCAATAATTTTGTGTTATGGAGTATCAAGATGCGGGCATTATTGACAACACAAGGTTTAGTCAAGACACTGGATGATAAAGATGAGTTGCATATTATAATGAAAGCCTCTGAGAGGGTAGAGCTAATAGAAAAAGCAAAGAGAATAATCCTATTAAATTTGTCAGATGAAATCTTAATAGAGGTTACTGAAGAGAAGGATGCCGCAGCATTATAGGCAAAACTTCAAGCACTCTATGTGAAGAAAGGTTTGAACAATTGCTTGTACATGTTGAAGAAGATGTTTCAATTTAAATATACTGAAGGTACGTCTATCATAAACCACCTAGATGAATTTAATAAACTCATGATGAATCTGAAGAACGTCGGTAAGATACTTGATGATGAAGAACAGGGCATGATGTTGTTAGCCTATTTACCAGAGTCATGGGAGCACTTTATTGATTCACTGTTGTAGAGACGTACTATAATTACCTTAGAAGATGTAAAGTCCACCTTATTCTCTAAGGAGTGGCAGAGAAAGTTGCAAGATGACAGTCTGGCACAAGGAGTAGCACAAGCACTGACAATTCAAGGTAGAGAACAACATCGAAGGCCTAGTAGCAGCAGAGGTAAAAGCAGATCAAAAATCACGCCATAGAAAGTCCAAAGGACGCATGAAGTGTTTTGAGTGTCACGAGAAGGGGCACATCATGAGAGATTGTCCAAAGCAGAGAAATAAGGCTGATAGGTAGAATGCCACAAGCAGTGTGGCAAACGTTGCTGAGGGGAGCAATAATGATGTATAAGCTATTTTATGTGTGATTAATACTTCGTCAAGAGACGAATGGATGTTGGATTCGAGGTGTTCTTATCACATGACGCCTCATAAGAACTGGTTTACTACTTACCAGGCTGCAAATGATGGTAGAGTTCTTTTGGAGAATAATGCAATCTGTAAGGCTATGAGGATAAGGACAATTCGAATCCGGATGCACGGTAGGGTGGTGCGCACATTGATAGATGTGAGGCATGTACCAAGCTCAAGAAGAACCTTATTTCTCTGGGGACACTCGATAACATCGGGTGTAGGTACACCGCTGAAGGTGGAATACTGAAAATCTCTCGAGGTGCCATGACAGTGATGAAATGGAAGAAAGTGAATACTCTTTATCATCTACTGGGAGAGACCGTGATCGAAACTGCCGCAATTTCATAACTTGACTCAATTATGGCATATGCATTTGGGGCATATGAGCAAGGCAAATATGACGATGCCGAGTGAAAACGAGTTGTTGAAAGGTCCAAAAACAAGAAAGTTAGACTTATGTGAGCACTGCATCTTTTGGAAGCAGCACCGAGTTAAGTTTACTATAACTATTCATTCGACCAAGCGACCAGTTGAATATATTCACTCAGACGTTTGAGGCCCGTCTTCGGTTCCTTCGAAATGAGGTGCCCGATATATGCTAACATTTATCAACAATTATTCGAGAAATGTATGGGTATACTTCCTGAAGCACAAATATGAAATGTTTGATCGGTTCAAGAAATTTAAGGTATTGATTTAGAAGCAGTCAGATAAACAAATCAAGTGCCTGAGAACTGATAATGGCATGGAGTTTTGTGGTAAAAATTTTACCGAATTCTGCGAGAAATAAGGTATTGTGAGACACCGCACAATACCTAAGACGCCATAGCAGAATGGCATAGCAAAACGAAAGAACAGAACTTTGCTTGAACGAGCTCAATGCATGCTTTCGCATGCAGGACTTGGCAAGGAATTTTAGGCCGAAGCAGTGAACATGACATATTACCTAGTTAATCGATCTCCATCATCTGCTATTGAGTGGAAGACTACTGAGGAAGTATGGTCGGGGAAACTTGTTGATTATTCTGGATTACGTATATTTGGATGTCATGTGTATACTCATGCGAGTGATGGTAAGCTTGAGCCAAGGGCGAAGAAGTGCATATTTCTGAGTTATGTACATGGGGTGAAAGGCTACCCGGCTGTGGTGCACTGATCCCAAATCACTCAGTTTTCTAATCAGTAGAGATATGATTTTCGACGAGATTGCAATGCTTCAATAAAGGAATTCTGAGACACAACCGATAGAGAAGACATATCATAGTGTCATTAGTGAGGTAGAGCTTCAAGTGGAGACTCTAGAGACCTCGAAGGTAACAGAAGTTGAGACTACAAATGAAGTCGCAGTTCCTAAAGTCGGTGATAGTGGACAACTAGCAAAGCCGCAGCACACTATAACTGCAGATAAACAAAGAAAGCAGATTAAATCACCGGTACGTTATGATTATACATATATTGTTTATGCATTAACTGTATGTGATGAGGTGAAAACAAATGAACATTTGTCTTACTTTGAGGCGATGGCTAGTTCGAAGTCGTCGTAATGGCTAGGGGCTATGAGTGAAGAGATGGAATCACCCAATCGAAATCAGACATGGGAGCTGGTCAAAGTAACTAAGAGCCAAAAGATTGTCGAAAGTAAATGGGTCTTTAAACGGAAAGAAGGCATTCCCGGTGTCGGGATAGTGAGGTATAAGGCGAGACTTATGGCGAAGGGATATACACAACGCGATGGCATTAACTACAATGAGGTGTTCTCTTCAATGGTAAGACATACTTCTATCGTTTACTTGACTTAGTTATTTCGCAGAATCTCGAGTTAGAGCAACTAGATGTCAAAACTGCGTTTCTTCACGATGAGCTGGAGGAGCAGATTTACATGAGGCAACCAGAGGGATTTGCTATTCCGGATAAGGAGGATCATGTTTGTTTGTTGAAAAAATATTTGTATGGGCTAAAACAATCTCCTAGGCAGTGGTATAAACTTTTTGATACTTTCATGGCTAGTCAAAACTGTTCAAAAAGTCAGATGGATAGCTGCGTTTACTATAGGAGATTGGAGAATGGTTCTTTAATTTATCTACTCTGACATGTTGATGATATGCTAATAGTAGCTAAGAATATGTCTAATATTAATGTGTTGAATAGGCAATTAAATGCTAAATTTGAGATGAAAGGTTTAGGTGTTGCAAAGAATATATTAGGTATAGAGATTTTGCGTGACAGGGCTGAAAGAGTTTTATGTCTATCTCAAAAGAAATATATTGAGAAGATCATAGCACGTTTTAATATATAGTCGGCAAAATAAGTACACCTTTAGCGAAGCACTTTAAACTTTTAGATAAATTATCACCGCAGACTAAGGAGTAAGAGGAGCATATGTCATGTATTCCTTATTCTAGTGACGTGGGTAGTATTATGTATGTTATGGTGTGCATTAGGTCTGATATTCGTGGTTAGTCGCTATATAAAGCGTCCTGGTAAATCTTATTGGGAAACTGTGAAGTGGATCCTCAAATATTTGAAGGGAACAACAAACGTGGTATAGTATACTGGAGGGACAACAATGGCAGTGAAACCACTAGTTTTGTGGATTCAGCTTGGATGATTGCAGGTCTTTAGCAGGGTACGTGTTTACGCTAGCAGGTACTGCAGTTAGTTGGAAAGCGTCCTTACAAGATCACATTGCCTTGTCTTCGACTGAGGCAATGTATATGGCACTAACCTTTGTAGCGAAAGAAGCAATATGGTTACAAAGTTTGCTCTCGGATTTTGGGTTAGAATAGAAAAGTGTGGATATACACTGTGATAACCAATGTGCGATATATTTGGCGTATAATCCAATTTATCATGAGCGAACGAAGCATATCAACATCAGGTATTACTTCATCTGAGATGTCTTAACTAAAGATAATGTTATTGTCAAAAATATTGTTATAGCAGATAACCCGACAGACATGATGACTAAGTCTGTTCCTTTGACGAAGCTCAAGCTCTACTTGAGCTCTATTGGTATCTGTAGAGAGTAAGCGTCTGTCGGGGCGTTGGGAGAGCAGCATGGATGATAAGTACTATAACTTAGCTTCAAACATCAAGTCAAAGTGTGGAATTGTTAAATTATGTATCGAGTTTGAACCATAACAAAACGCGATTCGCTTGAATAAAAAATTTTATTATTTGATCATGGGACTGCATGAAGGATTACAAAATAATAATAATAATAATAATAATAATAATAATAATAATAAAGGAATGTTTTATTCTTCGCCTGCAAGTGTCCGAACCCTCCTTTCATAGAAGGTTATTATCATGGGGCCCATAGTCAATTATTTGACTTTGGGCACACACAATATTCCGTATGGGATTTTTTTTACTATGGGCACACACAATATTCCATATGGGGTTTTTTCTTTTGGTTGATGGATAAAACAAGAAGCCTCTGCACATATGCATGAAACCAAGCGCACATGGGCCCAAGTCAAACTTTGACCTAGGCACACGCGTATAAAAGCAGAGACAATTTACAAGTCTTTTTTTTTTTTTTTTTGCCATTCAAAGTCCACCAAAGCCCTACGTAAGAAGCCGCGTTCACGTCACATGTCTGCCGAAGAGGAGCTGCATGAAAGAAAGAAAAGGAAGCTTGAGATCTTTTCTTTTTGGTGTACGACTTGAATGCGTTGTATTTTTATGTCGTGAGTTTATATCAAAGTGAATTGTTTATCTATAAACACTTTGGGTTTGGGGTTAAATCTAGGTGTGGGAAACACTTGAGCGTGTGAGTGATTGTAAACTCTGATTCTCCGATTATAGTAAATTATTTGCTGCTGGCTCTCCCCGTGGACGTAGGTACCAATACTCGAACCGAACCACATAAATTTACAGTGTCCTTATTTTTCTCGTTTATTTCTCTGATGATTTCGCGTTGACGTAAATTGTAAGATCATATCGTTTCCACATATTATATCCCAACATTTCCCAATCTTCATTTTTAGGAAAATCATTATTAAGCTCACTTTCAAAAGACAAATCATCTTATGACATCCTTTTAAAAGCTATTCTAAAATTTATGGCAATGTCTAATATAAGGTAAGTGGAATTCCATCTAGTGGCAACATCTAGATAAACCGAATCCTTGTAAATAATCATTTCAGCCTCAATGCAAGATTGTAATGCTTTAGCTCTCATGGGAGAACTCCTCACATATCTAACAACATTTTAGATACGAGCAATAGAATCACATACCTCAGACAAGCCATCTTTGATAATCAAGTTTAATATATGCGCAATGCATCTCATGTGTAAAGCCTCACCAGCTAAAACCAATGATCCGTTTCTTGAAAATTTATCTTTCAGATAATCAATGGTAACATCATTCGCACTAGCATTATCCACTGCGATTGTAGAAACATTTTTTTCTATTCCCCAATCGTAAACACATTTTTCAACTATTTTCTCAATCTCCTTGCCCTTGTGATTATGTATCACCACAAAATTGATAATCATTTTATGCAATTTCCAGTCTTCATCAATAAAATGTGTAGTAAGAAATAAATAGTTCAGATTTTGAATAGAAGTCCATGTATTACTCATCAGTGCAATCCTTGACCTAAGCTTACTAAAGTAAGTTTTCAAATAACTTCTTTCACTAATATACAACTTAATGCAATCTCTAACCACTATAAATCGAGATAAATGTGTGGAGAGGTTCTAATTCAGTGACAAAATCATGGAACCCAACGTGCTTAACTATAGAAAACGGTTGTTCATTGAAGATGATCATCCAAGCAAGCATGTACCTACAATGGTCTCAATCAAATTTCCATGTTGTTAAGACATTACCACTAGTGGTATCGGTACCAGTATCTCCCCCTGCCTTGCTAGGCACATTTACATTACATGGTACAAACAACTTTTGCTTCTTATCTATATTAAGAGGATATTTGTTGCACATTTTCAAGTGCTTCAACATTGTTGAAGTACCATTATTAACAGCATATGCATACTCCTTCCCACAATGAATGCATTCCGCCATACATGTTTTTTTGGTCTTCTTATCTATGATTCTCGAAAAATTATCCCAAGGAATAGATTCATTCATTTTTCACTTCTTACAAAGAGGAGGATGACTAATAGATACCTTGATCGACTCTTAAAAGTGTTCTTCACATCCATGGCTAGGCGATTCCATTATGGGACTCATCTCGTAACGTCCCTCCACTTCAGTTGACATGTTACCTAAATTCATCAAGTTCACATAAATATTTAAGTACCGGCATGTAAACTTCAGCATTTATTACCATGTACCTCATGATTTGCTAAAGTAGCAGCAACCATCAGCTAAAACATTAGAAGAGGTATGATAAATTGCGAAGAAAATATATCAACATGGAGCTGCAAGTGACAGCATTAATACCGAAGAAAATATGTCAACATGGAGCTTCCAACAAAACAATAGGAAAGGGCAGTAGATACTAGTTGGTAATGGAAGGACTTGACGCGGATAGTCGGACAAGTAGCCATTCAGCGAGAGCATGTATTTGGAGTTACTAGTAAAAACCAACCAAGCAGACGACACAATGAACAATTCATCAAAGAAATCATATAAAGACACAAGCCAAATCGCCGTTCCATATAAAATGCTCAAGTGATCGATACTACACGCAATATATGCTTCACACATGACAAATCAAAGGAGACCAATGCAGATTAAAATCTCGAGCGTTCCGAGAAGCAAAAAAGCTAGCACTTGGGCATTTTGGGAAAAGCGATATCCTAAGATGGCTTTGTCTAGTTAAAAGATTCTGTATAAAGAAGCTTCCTTCTAGCCATGCAAAAAACCATTTCACTACACAACCCGACTTTCAACAACACCTCATGCAATGAATGACTTGCGTTTGGCATCAGAGAAACCAAGATGGCAGCAATTCTCCATATACTGCAACAAGCTCCTAAACTCGCGGCGAGTTTAGATATCTAATGAACCATTTTCAGATATCTAATGGATTTTACACTACAGCATCAGTGAGCTTCTAGCGGTCAATGCTAGAGAAATCGGATCAGAATGCTGTATATTCCGGAATTGTGAATGAGTCGATCACATTCCACAACTACCTCAACATAGGGTTCAATCCAATATAGACACTAAATAGACAACACCCCACATAAAGCATTGACATTTTACAAAATGGTGTAGTCAATTTCCTTCTATCTTTTTTTCTTATGAATAATTTTAGAGGACATCTGAACAAATCACACATTTAGCTTCTTTTGGGAAGACACGGGGCAATCTCAACCCACCTTTACTCGCCCCACCACCTCACCCCAACCACCCTAGGGAATCCACGAATTCCCAATTCAGTTTTCAAGCTTTAGATTTCATCAAGGAGTCGCAGCTTCATTCGATCCCAAGCAATTTTTACCATATTTGAGCAACGGCAGAGCTCGATCACCTCAATCAAGCATCTACCCTACTTCTTAAACCAACCTAATTTCCCTCCGCCCATCTAGCACAAATCAAGAACATACATGAGCTTGAAGCTCTAAAATCAAGCACAAAATGAAACTCACCAGTCAAGTTGTGTTCACAAAGATGAGCGAACAGGGGCAAGCCGCAAAAACGAGGGCGAGCCGCGAGGCAAGCGGTGAACGGCAAGTATTGTTCACAAGCAAAGAGGATTTCTAATTGAGGCTTTGTTTGCTTCTTATTTACTCGGCTAAGAGCGAGCCCAACTAAGATAGGCAAGTGGCAGGGACGTTAAGCAGCGCGGGCATTGAGCGAGGCAAGCGGCGAGCAGCCAGCAACAAGCGGCGCGAGCATCGAGCGAGGCAAGAGTCCAACGGCCAACGCTAAGCGGCAAGCAAGTCAAGTGGCCAACAGCAAACGACGAGCGGCGAGCTACGAGCGACGATCGGCGAGCGGGCGAGTGTGCACGGCAAATAGGGCAAGGTTGCTCTTGCTCCCGAGGGAAAGTTTCGTTTTCAAGTGTAAAATGAACAGGATAAAGATGGAAGAATAAGACAAGAAGCTGGAGGACATTTGAAGCCATTTCACGGCGTTATTCACAGATCACATCGTTTCACGGCGTCATTCACGCCGTTCAAGTGAAGAACGCTGGCTGGGTTTGCTATTTAGAAGAAAAACATAAAATATATATTATATATAATATATTAGATTTATAATATGTAATATATCTAAAATACATTATATATAAATATATTTTATTAGGATTGATCCAAATTGGACTAACCCCTAAACTCTCAAGATCGAGAACCAACCTGCACGATGCTGGTTTAGAAATCTTACAGCGCGTTTGGTAATGATTTTGTTCCCAGTAACAGATTATGATCAAAAATGATTATTTTTTATTTTGTTCGCAGGAACAATTTCTAAGCATTTTAAATCGTTTGGTAACTATCCAAAATTTCTGATTCTGGAATAGAATTGAGTTTGGTACCATGCTTATTGATTCTATTCCAAATCAATTTCTTTTAATTTTTAAATATTTTTTCTTTTTTTCCTTTTTTTTTTTCCTTTGTCTCTCCTGTTCTTCTTCTTCTAATGGCTGGCGACCGCATCAGAGCATCGCCATCCCTCGTCGGCCGAGCCTCGGCGGTGGCCAGGACAGCCTCGTTGGGGCTGGGCGAGCCTCGCCAGTGGCTGGGCTTGCCTCCAGCGAGCTCGCCGGACCTCGCCCTAGCTTGGTGAGCCTCCGACAAGCTTGCCGGATCGGTTGCCAGCAACGGACGGTGGACAGCGGCAACCGGCAGCGGACGGCAACCGCGGGATGGCGATAGATGAAGAAGAAGAAGAAGAGAAAATGGTAGAAGAAGAGAAATATGATTTTGATTCTTAGATTTATTCCCGGAACAAGAATCAACTTTTTTTTTATTCTTGATTCTGTTTCAAATTTAATTCAAGGAACAAAAATTTTACCAAACGCGATTCTGTTCCCAAACTATTTCCGGAAACAAAAAATCAAAATCATGCACTGTTTGGATAATTACCAAACAGGGCCTTAGGATCAAGGACTGACCCAATCCCCTTGGAAATTGGATCAAGACTAGTAGGGTTAAGCCAGTTCAGAGTCGATTCAAGGTCAACCCTAGATCAATGCTCACCCTTAGCTATGATACATTTATCCTAAAGTAATTTTTAAGTTTCATCTCACAAAAATCATAAACTCGTACAATATGACATATTTATCCCAAACTAATCTCCATCTCACGAAAATCTAAAACTGGTACCCTTTGACCAAGATTTACCTTCAGTTAAAGTGCATATATAATTTCTCACATCGGATCTATCATTCTCCATGTTAGATCCATTTGGCAGTCGTTTCACTCATGTTTTAAGACGTAGCATCTTAATTAGATATTGGACGAAACTCTAACACATAGTAGATATGAATTATTCTTGTGCGGAGAAAATTAATTTATGGTCAATGCGTCATAGTATACTAGTATTGAATTTTTTTATGAGACGAAAATTAATGTGAGGTAAATGTGCCATTAATGTATCAATTAGTGATAGGCGCACTTGGATAAGGATGGACACTAGGCTTAGAGCCGCCATAAGTTATGTGGTTTTCACCAAACCAAACCCATCAATCTTGCAACAAACGTGATTGCTTCACCTTTAGGAAAATGACATCACAAGTGTTGACACCTAAATTTTGGCAACTCTTTAGTCGTTTATCGCATTAAAAATTAGGGATTAATTTTTAACCTCTAAACAAAAATATTATAATTAAATTGCATAACATATAGTTTTAGGAGCATTTTTTTATTTTATTTTATTCGCATTTGTATTGGACCGACTGATGATAGATGAGCATTAGTTTTTCCAATATCCAATGATATGACGGGAGATTTTTCATATATTCAGGCAATATACATCGAGGGATATATATTTTGACAGAAAAAATGGTTTCAGTTGAAATATTAGGAAAAGATCAAAGAGAATATTGCGCGTGAGTGCATATATCTCAACGATATATTCAGAAGGCTATGTGCAAGCAAAAGTTGATTTTCATGCATATTGAAAAAGGAAATTTGAATATGATATGGGTAGATCAAAAAAGTGAAAAAAAATGAAATAAAATATAAGTCCTCTCGCTTATAAAAAGGTTGCTACACTACAGAAAGCGGAGAGGTCACACACATTGAATAAACGGCCACATGTAGGCGAAGAGGCCACACATTGAATATACTGCACTTTTTGAGAGAGAGACAGAGAAGAACGTGTCGTGGCCGAGCCCGTCTCGGCCGTGACCTTGCTTTCATCAGCTTGCCGCGCTTCACTTCTAACGACCAACGCTCCTCCCGCAGGTCTCATGCTGATGCCACACTCTTTGTTCTAGAGACAACTCGCTGCGCTGATTTCTAGCCCGTTCTGATGAGTCCGTTGCGTTGCTGGTCGTGAAGTTCATTCAAAGACATAGCTCCCTCTTGGTCTTCGCCACAACTCTGTTGCTACTCCCGCTACTGCTCTGAGACCACACATCGATATGTTGTGCGTCGTTGCCCCGTTGACGGCGTCCCTACTTTGCCAATCTGATCGTTGGAGATTCTCTAGCAAGACACCAAAGCTACCATCTTTGCTGGATTTTTCGGACGATCCCTTCGAATTTGCTGATATTATCGCCGTCATCGAGAAACCGATTCATCCAAGATGAAGATTGAAGGCCATGAGTCCTAAGAGGTGGGTTTTGTCCTTCTCCATCACATGTTGCTAACCAAAGTCATGAGTCCAAGAAATAAACGACAATCAGAAAGGAAGTGGCAATTGAGGACTTCAGCTGGCAAGCCACACGATATCCGCATTCGAGAAGAAGTCCATTGCCAAGCTCAGCCAGCTCAACTGCTCCTCATTGCCATGAATTCTCATTCCGGCGAGATACTTGGCTGACCATCATCATAGCCGCGTAAATCACCGTTCGTGAGCCGTCCACAAATTCGAATTGGGAAACAATATCCGTACAATATTCAAATTAGGTAAAATTTCTTATCCAAAATAATTTGAACATTTTATTCCCTACTTGCTGCATATTGACACATAATCAGATCTCCTCAAGTAATAGGCACAATTTCCATTAGGATTTGTTTCCTAATCCGTAACTGCACATCGATTTTTTATTCCATCTATAAGACTTTAGATGGAATAATTAATCATGCGGGAATAAAATTGATATTTTTATCTTTAAGGCTTAAATTCAATTTATTAATTTTATTAGCGAAATAATCAAGTTGATTAGATATTGTTTTCAAATTCGAACAATGGATAATATCTTTGATGACCGCGAGTGATTTGGTGCTTATCTTACTTTAATTGCTTCATTTATCCCAAAAAAAAATTAAAAAAAAAATTGCATTTTGCATGTCATATAGGTTAGAATTGATTTCCTAGATAGGATTGCATGTTTATTATTTTATAATTCCGAATTTAATAGAACACCAAAAATATCTTTTTAGAATAAATTGAATTTTCTCCTATAGGATAGCTTGCATGTTTGAATTAGAGTAGTTAATTAATTTCGTATTTTAATTTAAAAAATACAAAAATATCATGTGCATGTCATATAGAATTAGGTTCACAAAACATGCATGTCATTTAGTGATTGTTGCTAGATCCATTTAATTAGAAATTGCCCGTCAATTAGAATTAGGTCGTCTGATTAAATTGCATTGCACATAGATTAGATTTTATTAAACAAGAGAAAATCCTTAAAAAAAGATTGAGTGACTACATGTAAATTGAGAACCACATCTAGGGTCTTTGATGTGAATTTTGAGCTAACATTGCAGATACTTTCGTTGCTACGAGATAAGTCTCATAATTTATTAAATTGGTGGTTTGCACATCTGCATGATCACCTCACATGTTAGGGAAGTAAATTAAAATCAATTGAAGCTGCCTACAAAGCATTTTCTCAAAAAAAAGATAAAGGTACCGAAAAGGCGTTAGAGAAATATAGCATAACCAAGTCCCCGAACTCACAATCTGTAAAGTAAATCTCTCATTACTTTACTTGGGTTTCTAAGGCTGCGCATGATAAAATTTCTAGAATAGAAATTGATTTCTCAATTTTTATTCCCTAGACAAGTTTCTAAGCAAAGAAATCTGTTTGATAACAACACAAAATTTCTATTTCTGGAACAGAAATCCGTTTGATAACATAATAAAATTTCTATTTCTAGGAATAAAAATTGGATAGATAACAACATAGGAAATCCTCAAATACAAAATAATAGTCGAAATAATACTAATACATTATAAAAGTTGAAAATACAATTTCATGGAATTTCCGGCATATTATTATCCCTTGCCATTTTATTGGCAATGGTTTTCCTAAGCGTATTTATTTGGTTTCCTTCTTCGGTCAACTAAACGTTTGTAAGCTCATCCTGCGTAGGTTCAGCCAAGTACATCGGATCTCTATATAGAGAAAAGTTCTTATCCATCTTGTCTTGATCATGGATGTAATTATGGATGGCATAACATGCAATTACGATATGTGCTTTCGAATTGCAAATGAGGGCATGTGTCTCATAATGAAAAAGCAATTCTTCAATGCCCAAAATGATCTTTCAATGACATTCCTTAAAGAAGAATGCCTATAGTTGAACAATTCTCTTGCAGTTGTTGGCCGTCTCGTTCTACCCCTATACTCATTTAAATGATACCGATCACCTCTAAAATGAGTTAAAAATCCTGGAGTTGATGCATAACCAGAATCCATGACATAATATTTGCCTACAACAATGTATTCATACATTGGTCATAATTTGTAACTGTAAATATGATCATAAAGAAAATTACTCCTTAAAGGACAAACAAATACCTAGTGGCGGCCAAGGAAATTCCAAGTGAGGAGTCTCCAGTGCTACTGCAAGCATTAGACAATCGTTGTCAGAGTCTTCCCAACCAGCATATACAAAAGTAAATTTCATATCAAATGAACAAACACATATCACATTCCTAGTGGTGGTGCATTTCTTACCTCTAAATGGGATTTGCTTCGACACAGGTATAGAAGCATGAATGTGGGTGCCATCAATAGCACTATCATTTTATCAAAGACTAGTATTATGCAAGATTATTAATAAAATAAAATTGATAGTGTAAAGGAATATATGAGAATTCTACCTTGAAGTAACGTTTATGCTTAGAATCCATAAGAATCTATCAAAGGAATGTGGTATGATAACCTCTTTTGCCAATTTGAGAACAAAAATTCTATTTCTGAAGGATGGAGAAAAGGAAATAATTTATGTTTCTATTTCAAAAACAGAGAAGTTACAATTTCTAGCTTCCGATTTCTCCTCCAAATCAATTTCTAGAATAGAAATCTATTTTAAAAATAGAGAAATCAAATTGCGTTACCAAACGAATTTATGTTCCAAACCTGTTCTAAGGAACAGAGAAATAGATAAATCAAGAAACAGAAATTTTATCATGCGCAGCCTAATCGACCCGCCAAAAATAGATTAATGGCGACTCATAATTGAAAAAATCATTTACATGTTAAGAATTTGAACTTAAGTCATGAATTGGTATGGGCTTGAGAGAGCCAAAAACTTTTGTATGACATTCAATTAAGTAACTTAACTTTTTATTCTGACAATTTGAGTGTTATATATATTTTCAATCGATCACTTATTTTACATAATTTTTTGAAGATGTTCACCACAAGTGCCATGCCACGTCAGTTTTTTAGTACTTAGGTAAACATTTTCAAAAAGTTGTGGTATTCAAAAAATTATGATACTCAAGTAAACGTTTTTAAGAAATTATGGCACTCTAGAAAAAAAATTATGATATTCAAGTGAGCACCATAACAAAATTTATGACACCTATACTATTCTTATCCCATTTGCCTCCAATTACTGCAACTTTCTTATCAATAGATGCCTCCCCCTCCTGGCCCTCCTAGCGTGATTTGCAAACCTAGGAGCCTTTGGCTCAAAATGCGTCGAATCTTCCCAAACTACATGGATAATCTACTCATTCTCTAATCAAATTTGGAGTCGCCACCAATCTATTCAGATAATCCTAGGCTAAAAAACTTATTACCTATGTAGCATGAGAAGTTTACCACCTAGGCTAAGCTATTGGTATATTGTGTATATCAGAGCTCTAAAGTCCGGCGGCTCGGTTAGACGTGGAGAAGGGTTAGTTTCTTCATTACGTTCTTTCAAAACCACGAATCTATCGATCAAGCCTTGATTTCCACTTACTATTTGGTTCTCTGTGCAAAATGCGTAATTGTTTTTGGCTTTTGAAACAAAATGTCACCAAGTTAGTTTTTCGGCAACGCTATTGATTAGCGGCCCCATTATTCGTAAAAGCACATGACTCCATGAGTGTGTTCTTCATTTCTATTTTTCGAAAACAGAGTGTTCTCGTCTGTAAGACAACTGACCCTCTTTTTTTTTTTTTTTTTTTTCAGTCAGAAAACGACTCACCCTTTGACTATTGATGAAACTGAGTGCTTTTTTTTTTTCCTTCTCTATTGGGCTCAGCGGGTGTGCGCCTTTATGCGCTTGCGAGTTGTGACTTGCGTTCCTCATTTCCTCTACGTAAGAAGTACATTGAATTCAAAGTTTGACAGAGGATCGAGAATAATGCATCTTCACCGGTCAATTTATATTAAGAGCGAACCCCTGAGATGTTAGTATTGTATTGCCAAGCTACAACATACTTCATGTGGACAGACTTCTTGCTTGTTATTACCTTGCTGAGCCATGTCGAGTGTTGATAGACTCGCCGATTTCAGACCTCCGGATTGCGGATGGAATGGGGTGATTATGGTTCTGAACATTTCATAGCAAATGTTGACCCTCATAGTAACGTCTCAGTTTGATTACAACCATTGATCCTCCTTTCTTGCACTTCTGCCAACTATATGGTGAATGCGTTTGATTGAAGCAAACCTCATCTTTCGAGTTTATACGTGATACATTATGAAGAGTGAAGACTTGTATTTTTGTGTACATATCGGAACGTGAGGAAAAAAAGAAAAGTGCCTTTTCACTTTCTTGAAGAAAAGCTAGATCGGAGCTTCTTCGTGTTTCCCTATCAAATTCAACCGATCACTATGAATGACTTTTCTGATTCTCTCTATTAGATGGCGTTTGAAAGTTGGCAGTCTTTCTCGGAAACCACTAGACTAAAATTAAGTGATACTCCATGCTTTTTCCAAGAGCATTTAGTCCTTCAATGGAGTAAAGTCAGACTGTCGATCAATTCTGGTTTTCTACTCTGTTTTCTGAGATGCCGTAGTATCGACATCACTCTTTCCTCATCCTTACAGGACTGTTGCTATTGTCTGTGCGATCCGACAATTCCATCTTGACAACATGACGTGTTTGCGAGGTTTTAGTTGCTGGAATAATGTTCTGACAATTTTGTCGACCAATGAAAAATCCGGCAGCTGATACCTGATGGCGCATGACATAACATTTATCTGTAAGTTGATCACGAGCATGAAAATCACATACGACGCACAAAGAATCGAAAGGCCGACGAACGAATGACCAATTCTCCCTGTGGCATGTTGTAAGGCGTGCAAGAAAATCCGCGTGCCCGAAAACCAGGTCCAAAATACCAGCTTGGATAGGTTGTATTCAACCTAAACGGGCAATGGCAGCATCTTTCAACCACTTTGCTTTTCTAGGACTTTACCATGATATTATTGGTGCTAAGACTATTTAAACCTTAATGTCATATAATATATCGCAAATCAGATTGGTTTAACTGGTCTATGTTCTATCTGTTTTACTTTCAAATATATCAATTCGACGATGAAAATCTCTCTCCAACAAAATCCAGGGCAGGTATGGGAGCAACAGCTGAGCATAGATGGAGGCATTCGAGCAAACGCTGCCAACGCACTCTGAAGGAACAGTTGCATCGTTTGCGTTGGCGATTATCCCTTTCTGCTGAATGCTTCAATAGATATAAGCTCCTACGTATCTAAGTGAAAACAGCCTTTCTGTTCTTACAATAAAAGAAAGGGAATAAGATCGAGTATTCTGCTCTTATCAACGTAGACAAAGGTGCGAATTCTCCTGTTCTTTGAGATGCCAACGATCGGCAAGGCTTTCATGAAGTTGTAGTAGTTGGCTCGTCTCAAACTTGATTACACGTTTCCACTAATTCTTAGCCTCATTGGAAGTGATCGAAGAAGGGTCACTCAACTATTGCATGCGTTGGTTCAGGAGTTCCAGATGATTCAGGTGTCTGGAACTAAGCTCCTCTCTAGTTTCACACTGGCTAGTGCTGCAACATCTGGAAAGTGGCCGACGCTAATGCTGGAGACCACAACCTTAATTGGTCCAAAAAGGGACAATCCAAAGCCTCCAATACCGATTTCACCAAACCCCTGCAATAAGAAATTGGTTTCGTTTTTTATGTGTTTTCAGAGACTAGTGCTATCTCCACTAGAACATAGTGGGGAATTACATGAAATGAGACACCCTCTCAAGCCCAGAATTTTAGTATAAAAAACCCTCTCAGGTGAGGAAATTCTTGAGCACTGCAACATCGTTCTTCCTCACAAGCTGTGTCGTGACAGCAAATTGAAGAGGAGTCTCCAATGGGCAAGTTCATTTGCATCCTTGCATTGCTCCTGATGGCATGCGTGGTGTCCCGGGGGGCTCTCGCTGCAGGCGAGTGTGGGAAGTCGACAACCCCGGATGCCGAGGCCATGAAGCTGGCCCCCTGCGGGGCAGCTGCACAGGACGCTAAGGCCCCTGTGTCCGACAGCTGCTGTGCCCAGGTGAAGAGCATAGGGAAGAACCCGAGCTGCCTCTGCGCCGTGATGCTCTCGAACACAGCCAAGGCTTCCGGTATCAAGCTCGAGATCGCCATCACAATCCCCAAGCGCTGCAACTTCGCAGACCGCCCGGTGGGTTACAAGTGCGGAGGTATGTGAATGACCGCATCGACAGATAATTACTCTCTGTCTTTGCGCTCGGTGATTTCTTGATCTAAATTTGATTATTTCCCTTTAATGAATTTTCGTGCAATTTTGCTGATATCATAGTCCACCTTCTATGTTCCAAATATTAATTTCTGTTGTTCCTATGTAGCTTATACCCTGCCATGATGGAAGACCATATGCTCACGGACATATGGTTGCTAATGGTTCCTCGGCAACCGATGCTTCAGCTCTGTCGTTTTATAACAAATAAAAGGGGCAGGAACTTGGTTGTAATCTATGATCTATTTCCCTATCTACCTTAATAAATCGAAGCGCATCTGAGGGCTTCCTTAATTTCGAGAATCTTCCAATCGTTTTCGTTCCTTGCTGGAGTTCTTTTGGAACTTCTCCGTGCATAGCTCCCCAGCAGAAATTGCTAGAGAGACGCAACTCCACAGAACCCAAAAACTTTCAAAGAATCTTCAGGTCAACCTGGCACGAGATCATTGGGCACAGCCGACACATACTCGTGGTAGCATCAATTAGGAAAACCCAGAAATCGAAAAGAAGGAAAAGGAGGGAAAAGACCATAAACGATAGACCCCCCAAGGTGTGGCTCTCGAATCTTTGTCGTCATCTCGCCCTCTAATCCTTTCATTTTCTCCTTTTCTTTCCGCTTTAACGACCATAACTTAACAGGCAACTACCGATTTGGAAAAGCAAAATCTGTCCCACAAGCTCACGCATACGGCTTTGCTTTTTAGAACGATGGATCACGCTTCGGATAGGGAATAACCTCAGAGGCTCCAAAGCTTAGGATAAGAGGAAAAGACTGGTAGTAAAAAAGGGCAAAAAAGAAAAAAGAAAAAGAGCAGTTTGAAAAGACAAACAACACTTTGGTCTTAGAAAAGACAAAAGAAAAACACGAATGGGGACAGATATAGGGCCATTCCCATGTGGAGCACGTAACTGAGATAGACCCGCCTAACAGGCCATTCGACAGTTAACTAAAGCTTGGACCATAATCAACATACTTTTCGTAGCAAAAGCAGCAACATAAGATGATGATAAGAAGGTTGGAATCAGCCTCGGCTTTCAGATGCGGAGTAGTGGACACGTTTCAAAATGGAAAAGTATGTGCTTAGCTGGTCATGAAGTATTCGTGTTCCAAATAGCCATCCTGTGAATTCATTCTCTGTATAAACCTAAATTTGAAACCACGCATTGATTCAAATGCTTCACAAATACACAAAGAAATGAGTAGAGACGAAAATCATCCTCTCAGAGCGGTTACTGCAATAGATATTCACAGTATGAGATCATGCTATACTATAATGCGGTCATTTACAGCTGGTGAGTAGAGAATTAAGCTAGGAAACTTCGAAAGTTTATACATAGCACCCACTAGATTATAAGGCACCTTCAGTCCACAATAATAGGTTGTGGTGAAAGAAGTCCTCATCCAAACATCTCTTACAGTAAAGGAAAGCAATCCATACTCAAGAAAAGGGATATGGAAGTCGTTAACTATAGTATCCGACGACCACTTCATGGTTAGGCTGGACAAACAGCAACCTGACCATTATCTTCATATCCATGAGAACCAAGTAAGACTATACTGCTAATATAGTATTGCTATGTACCTGCCAAGAAAAACTCCCAAATCACAATATAGTAGAATATTCAAGGTTGCAGAAGATAAACGAGAGAGAATGCTCTGGTGTTGCTAAAATCCTATCTGCCCCAATTAATTTGCAATATGGACTTCTTTTATGGTAATGCAGTCCTTTAATTGCTTTAGTATAGAAAAAAAATGTTACACTTCATCCCAGTATATCGACCTGTTCATACTAGCTTTATAAGAAATCTGTACATTGTATAGCATAATACCATGGGCCAACTGTCACACAGCATCAAAGTAGTCATTGCAGATGCTACATTTTCAAACTAGCAGTCACTAAAATCTGATTATGGAAATATAGGCCTGTAAAGTACATAAATGTAAGGAAAAATATCTGAAAAATGCCAAATATTTGAAACAAATTCACATAATTTGCAAGTGTATCATCTGATGACAGAACTTCAGCAAATAGCGAATCGCCTCTATTCATCATTTCTTAGAGACACAGCAAAATTCTCGCACTAAATTTCTTCTAGCGCCAATTATGGACAGAAGAATCTTAAGCTAGAGTCTGCTTTTGTAATAAATCCAGAGAGGAATTTAAACTCAGATGCTTGCAATACTAGTTCAAGAAGGAGTACCATATTGACGATCCGCCTGACAGGTAAGCTCTCAGTAATATAGAGATCCTGCAGGATTTAATGTAACGACAAAAAGTTAAGTACCATAATCTCAGAACTCGATCGACATATACACAGTGGAACAGCTTCAGTACCATACCTTGCCACCAATTTCCCCTGGAAGCACTTCCGTCATCTTCTCCAGAATCTTTCTTGGACTGAAAAGAAGACAAAGCTGTTAACAAACTCTGCGACCAAGACAAGGCACCTACAACATTCTTTGCAAACAGGCCAAATCCAGATAATATAAAGATAAATAAAAGCGATGCATACATAGCAATACTCATTTCAAAAACGCTCTTTTGTTCTGTCAACATGTACAGGAAGCAATAATTTCATAATTTCAATAGAAAACCAGTCTAAAAAGGGTTAAGCATCACACAAATTAAAGAAGCACTCCACAAGAAAAAATTTCTCTGGAAATATCCTTAAGGTCTACTTGTGAATCAAAAATAGGTTCCAGCGACAAAAAAAAATCTCCAAATCAAGCATCATGCAAAAAACCTTCTCTGGCTGGAGATACACAATCTTTTCAATCAGATTAGTCTTTCACTTTAGAGTTTGGCTGAACCCAATATTAATCGACCCTCCTCCCTGCATCTAAATGAACCAAACGGCTACGTTACTTTCTGCTTACCACAGAATTTAATCCAGATCCCTGAGTACTCGAAGGGTGGCAATAGTTCTCTTGGCCACCATAAAATATAGACGAACTGAGGTGGCACGGTTGTACTCTCTGGTCTTGATAAATGGTAGCCATATCTCCATTCAGCATGCTCTGACCTCCTCCGCTGACATTTGACGCATCATCTGGTTAATCGAATAATTAAGTTACTCTCTTGGTAGTACACATCCACCGGGATATTACTAAGAAAGCATTAATCGAATGTACAACTCTGTATCTTTTGAGCATCTCATCTTCATAAAAGAGAGATAAATCTAAAGATAAATTGCGGATGTAGAAAGTTCTCTAAACAACTCAGATTGACGGTTACAAGAAAACGAAAGAGGAAGATGTCAGGCACCGCCGTCAAATTCGATCAATAACCGCCGAGGACAATAATGGGAAGCAGAATCAAGACATAAATAAACAACGGCACGCTTACAATATCTATACCGGCTACAACACTTTAAACACATTATAGACTCAAATCTCGCGCTCGAGTAGAGCTCAATGGCAACACACAAGTGCACATGGGAGCAAGGCAGACCAAACAAACCTGGAGTTCTGGATTTGCTTCTCCACGGCTCGTTCTGAAAATCCTGCTTCCTCTCGCTCTCGTAACGCACAGATTCCTTCCCAAGAACCTAGCGTGCCAAACAAAATACATAAGGACACAGAAACAACTCCTGTATGTATAACTTCTGACAGGAACCATTATGCTAAGGAACCGCAGGGCGGGAAAAAACAAGAATTTTCGGTCTCAACGAGCATCATTGCAAGGTTGATTTCATCTGCCTAGCGCTTTCCTCACGAGACAAATCACAACGCACGTAAGATCAATTCCGTCACCGATAATGTCGGTTTCAACTCCAATCGGGTGAACAAACTAAATTACACCATCCAATTAGGACGAAAGGGAAACCTCACGTAACCCCCCGATCAAAGCAAACGATCAGCATCTCGACGAAGGATTCCACTACACAGAGCAAAACAGAGCTTTTCCTACAGCATCATTATCCGAATCCACCGATCGAAATGCGGCAACGAACCCACCAACCCCGCGCGAGCGCCGAAGCCAAAGACCGAACCCGATGGGCAGGTTTCAGAGAGCCCGTCGCCGCGCACGGGAGAAGGCAAAAATGAAAAAAGATAAAAAAAATTTTTTTTTTTTTTTTACCCTGGGGGGAGGCGCGAAGATGGAGCCGAAGATGCCCGCCGAGGACGACGACGGATACGCCTCCTTGGAACCGAACAGCTCCGAAGCGAACGACGACGGTGGCGGAGAGGCTGAGGCGGAGGCAGAGGCAGAGGCAGGGGCAGAAGACGATCCACCTTGCTTCCTTCCCTCCATTTTCCCCTCTCTTTCTCTCTCTCTATCGCTCTATGTCTCTCTCTGTCTCTCACTCCACCGCCTGACCGCACCACACTGGGCAACGTGTTGCGCGGGTGACAGAGCCGCAATGGAGGGCCGATACGTCCGTCTGTCCGTACCTATATATATATATAGATAGATAGAGAGAGAAAGACACACACACGAGCGCGATTGCCACCGTCAAGGAGAGGGGAGACGAAGGCGAAGACGACAAGAAGGCGTCTGCGCTCCGACCGACGAGGCGACAACAACAAAAGAGAGAGCGAGAGAGATACAAGAGAAAGAGAGCGCCCAAAAAATAAAAATAGAGGAGAGAGAGAGAGAAAGCAGAGCAGAGAAAAGGAGGAGGAAGAAGAAGGAAGCGAAACGGGACAGGAACACCGAAAAAAGGGAAGAGAGAGAGAGAGGGAGGCGAGACACGTGAAGGACGGCACGCGATGGAGACGACGACGACGACGACCTAGATCGAAACCGTCGCCCAACCCCTAATTTATATACATTTTCGCTAACCATATATTTTCATTTATTAAAAAAAAAAAAAGAGGGGGAAAAAATATGAATAGTTTTTCGTAAAATAATGCATTTTCTTTTAAATTTTTTTTTGTTTTTTTACGTTGAATTAATAAATAATAACGCCTCTGAAGCTCGTTGGAGGCGCACCCTCCTGGTGTGTTCCTTCCTTCCTTCCTTCCTTCCTTCCTTCATTTTGCTTCGTCTTTCTCTAGGGGGCGCTCGCCCGCTTAATACCTGTCGGGGTGGTGCTAACGGATCCGCGCCACGTGGAGCCATCAACCGCCCAGGTGGGCCCTCCTGCCGAGGCCCTCCAACCTTTTACTGCCACGAACCCCCCAGTGGATCATAACCGACCTCCCCAGTCCCTCACGCCTTTTGGTTTCCACCCCCTTCCTCTTTTTCTATGGCGTTCCTTTTCTTCTTCTTCTTTCCCATTTTCGACCCTCCTCTTTCTTGTTTTTGCGATTCGACCCCCGTTGAACGTTCCACTGACAAATCGCATTCCATCTAAGCCGAGCCCAGCCATGGCAGTGACGAGGAGAATGCGAATAGCCCCCCTTCCCCACAGGGAGAAAGAGAGGGACGTGAGCTTTTGACCTTATCGTTTTATCTTGTCGGACCAGACAAGGGTGGGTCGTCGTCAAGCTCAGATATGGAGCTACAGTCGCTACAACGCAGCATGTATTTTTGTACACATACACATTATATATATTTATAATATATATATTATTTAATATTATAATGCAGAGGATCTTTTATGAGTTCAGTTGGGTTCGGGCCCTTCGATTTAATGATGGGGAACCCACACGGGAGGAGTAAGCAAGTTCATGATGAGGAATCCTCTCTATTATGCGTCTTTTTGGATAAGAGCGATGGCCATTTTAGAACGAAGGAGATAAAGATTATAGGGTTACGTGGGAGATCTTTTTCTAGGCTAATAATACCAAAAGCGATGAAGTCCGATTGACAATCATGTTTGGGCGTGATTGAGTTGATGGGTAGGGGGGGTAAATAAGCAGAGAAATATCATCCTAGGCTCGATGGTACCATCAAAATTTTAGTGGAGGAAGAAAAAATTAATATTAATATGGAGTTTCGCCTAGTTGATCTTTATACAACACACATTGGACGGTTCGTGTATGAACTTATTGCGCGCATCGAGGACAAAGGAATGAAGGAGAACAAATTGCCTGTTTATTGCACAAATATGTTAATCAAGTTGGATACGGTTAGTTATCTATTCTCGCGAAATATCATGTAAAAGGGTAGTGTCGGGAATTCCCGACCCTGATTGAATTGCCATGATAGGAGAAGGACGTCAGGTTTGAGGGTGGTGGGGCCCACGAGGGGAGGGTGGGGGTGGGGGGAGGGGGGCCAAGCCTAGGGAGGAGGGTTGAGTTTTGGGTGGAAACGAGATGGTCCCTAAGAGTGGACCCGATCAGGAGCTAGGCTCACCACTGAGGGTCGCCGCATGGCCTTGAGTTTCGGTTGAGACTTTTTGAAAGGGGTTCGGTGATTTGAAGGGGCAAATTTGAACTCGGAAAAGATTCTGGGCCACATGGAGTGTCTGTCGACTGGTCGTCGTCTTCTCCCTCCGGTCCATTAGACCGGAGGCCCTCCAAATTCCACCTTAGGATCATGGGATGTGTCCGCTTTCCCATCATACGATTCATGATGAAGGTGATGGCCCCGGTTTGGCTCTATCCTTTGGGATTGAGATTGGGGGGGTGGTTGATGTTACCTTTGTTCTCCATTTGGAGCGTTGCGGACGGAAAGATAGTGGGCGGCGCTGTTCTCAAATGCCCAGATAGTTTTGCAAAAAGTGGATGAACTTACTGCGGACGATCTGCTTTCAGTCGGGCTGAAGATTTAGGTAAAGTCTCATGTGACGAATCCTTTTTCCTGGTATCAAAAAGCAAAGCCATAAATGCCACCTGACCACTTTTACTGATCGAGTAAGTTGGTTCTCATTATGGAAAAAGAAGAGCGAGATCTAATACGTGATTCTAATTCGATACTAGGCTCTTAAATCGGGTCGCCATTAAATTAATTTCATTGAGCCTTCCTTATTGACACCAATGGCTCGTTTTTAACAAGATTGATGAAATAGAGAGAGTTACCGTAGCAATCTAGGATAACTTTTGCCATTAACCGGAAAGAAAGAGGACGTCACTTGATGATTTCGATTATTCCTATATAGAGATCATCTCTAATTTGTTTCCTTTTTTTCTCTTTTTGTAAAGCTTTAATCCTTTCCAGGTGGGACTAGCCTTCTTAATAAGTACTCCAAGTAACCATACGAAGTGGTGGCCACCGACTAAAAGAATTGAGCTCATCGTCAATGTTGGCCCATATGGACCCCAATGATATTCCCCTTATCTTATGTTTGATCACGTCCATTATTATACCTTGTGCCATCCTAAAAGCCTCTCGCTCAAAACTCTGTCATCGTCACATTGGGTATTAACCTAATCCATCTGGCGAACCACACCTTTACTAAGAAGGGTCATACAATAATGCCATTTGTAAATAACCCAGCTCAATGTTGAATGGATGGGTGTTAGTTTAGACATCACTTAACAGGATCTTTCTCATTCAATGTAAAACTTGAGATATCATAAATAAATAAAAGAGAAGGTTTATGACACTGGTGGCCAATTTTCCCTATTAATAGGAGCATGCATCCATACCGGTCGAGTTCTCAAGATTCCAACACATGTAATTCCTTCTTATTTTTACGGGGGAAACGTTCTGAAAATCATCATGGAGTTCTTTCATATCTCAGTATCACTCTACGACCTCTGTTTTTGCGCCTTCGCTTTGTGCTTGGGCACCAACACCAAACTAACAATGTGACTTTATTTACCACGTTCTGGTTTTGTTTTTTCTCCCTTCTTTTGGCAAGTATCCCCGCTACTTTTCTTTACCTAACCACCTAGAAACCCTAGACTGCTTTCCATATCTAGGCCAGCCGCCGCCCACCTCTCTCTCTCTCTCTCTCTCTCTCTCGTCGAGGCCGAGGATGGACGCAGGGATCTTAGGTTGAGGTTGCCGCCACGTTCGCGATCTTGGTCCGAGATCCACCGTGGGCACCGACGACTTCAGGTTATTCAAAATCGCTACAACGCCGACCTCGATCGAGGTCGGTAATTACTACTACATCAACGTCCCCACGGCTGTTGCACATTGCACGTGGGGGGAGAGAGAGAGAGAGAGTGGTGCAGAGCAAAGAGCCAACGTCGGTGGGGGAAATACAGCGAGATGGATGGATGGATACAGCTTCATCGAATCTAACTTAAGTTAAATTTGTACGTGGGGATATCAATATATGATGCCCAACTAGGATGGGAAATTTTTTTTTTTTTTTTTAAAAGTCTTAAATTTATTATATTAACACAATTCAGTTCAAAACCTTTTAATTGAACCAATTTGGCCATGAACATTTTTACCTTGATACCCATTGAGTCTATCTAGCAAGTTTAGGTTGAAAATCGCTAACATGGACGACGAGCATCTTATATGACACAGCTATCACTGATGTGGACAATTTTTTCAATTCTTAAATATTTTTCCAATTTTTTTCATTTTTTTCCTTCTCATTTCCTTCTTATCTTTTTTTCTTTCCACTATGGGCAAGGCACTGATAGCCGTAGATGAAGGCGGCCTCACTCACGACTAGCGAGGCTATGGCCACCTTTGCCTCTGGCCAGCAAGGTGGCCTCCGACAAGGGGACCTCACTCGCAGTCGCTTGAGCCTCAACCACATCTAGATGAGGTCGAGCAAGGGTCATAAAACTCCACAATGGGAAAAAAATAATAATAAGGAAAAAATTCAAAAAAAATATTTGAAAATTCAGAAATTATTCACTTTAGTGTCAATTATGTCACATCAAATAGTTGACTTCTATGTCAGTAATTTTCAACCTAAATTAGATTGATAAACTCAATTGATACCAATGTAAAATTATTTAGAACTAAATTTAATCTAATTAAAAAGTTTATGACTAAAGTGATACCGATGCAATTGATATAAAATCTCTTTTTATATATATTTTTCCTGGCTAGAAAGAAAATTATGATTTTTTTTTTTTTTTGCTGGAGGAACCGCTTTGACCGACAGCCGCCACGTAAACCCCTGGGTGTCACTAGCGGAAACCACCACCCCAACGCCACGCTTAAGTCACCACACAGCCAGCGCAGCCTCCGCTTCGCAGCAGGGGCTTCGAACCTTGGCCTCCACCGGGGAGAGCAAAGGATCTACCCTCTACGCTGCAACGGTCGGTGGTAAAAAAAAAATTATGACTTTTCATGCAATGTCTTTTAAGAAACATGATTCGTGCAAATGCTTGTTTGGGCAAAGTTGTTCAATGGACGGCTTCTCCACTTAGGCCAGATATTCTAAAGGAAGGAGTTTTTACAGGCTCGTTCTTTCTTCATCTGCATATTTGACGTTTTAAATCCTACGTAAGTTAGTGTGATTAGGAGCCTAGGACTCCTGGACTAGGAGGGTTCTGTTATTCCCAAGAAAGCAATCGTTGGGTTTAGTGAAAGTAGTACAGATTCAAAGTTGCAGTTTGGCAACTAGAAAGTGTCCCTACGTAATGTAAGCTTGCGTGCTCGGATAGGAGTCTCATCGGTTCCGCAGGAAAAGCAGCATCAAGAAGCATCTTGATGTAAAAACAGAAGATATCAAGATAGCAACAAGCACCTGCTGGAATGAAGCATGGAATTATCATGCGGTTCTTGAATAAAAGACCCGTGCCCACGGGCCACTGTTTCGGTACTTAAGTACACGTCGTGTCAATATAAGATTGGCAGTTTTTTTTTTTGTTTTTTTTTTTCGTTCGTTGCATGATAAGATCCACATTGACCTTCGTGACCTTGAATTTCATTAGGTAGATATCGTGCATGACTAGAGTTGAGACAACAATAATAATTGCAGTGGACCACTTGAAATTACGTGACGAATGATCATCACTTTTATATTTCACATGTGCATAAGATATAGTGCAAACGAGTTGTCGTTATATGATAATTCCACTATCCTCCATATTGTAGGTAGTACATTTTCTCTACAAATACTTGGTATTATAGGTGTCCCATCAACCTAGGGTAACCAGCACGATTGCCAATTGGCGAGGATTCCACTGTTTCAATAAATTAGAAACCATATGTCAGATTTGACTCGGATTAAGATTGAGGAAGCTCTAGGAACATTTAGGTTAAGCACTACAGAAAGGCAAGCCTTTTCCCTAGGCAATTCCAGGGTCCTATACTAGTTACACTAACATATCTCGGGCAATCGAGCTATAAGTGTGCATTTATGGTTCATTTGATTTAATCACGGCTCCTTTTTTAGTGAATTTTGATGGATGGCTACGAGCATAAAACATATCTGAGTGGCAATCAGGCAAGTAAGAAAGTACCATGGGTTTTCCATTAAGTCCATTGCCAATGCAAAAAAAAAGTGCACATTGCGAATGATATCCCTACTCGTGCAACTCAAGTACCCATGCGCTTGTAGAGAAACTTTGGATGCTCAACCACATCTTTTGAGCAGAACGATCAGATCGAAATGAACACACACGATGATTGACAAACATTGACACGAGTACATATTCAATTGAGAATAGACTCCCCATCGATCTCTCGCATCAAGTCACTATTTAGAGATCATGCGGAGCCTTATTGGAGCCATCGATGATTTAGAGAGACTGCCCGTCCCACACACACACCTTTTGTCCTGCATTTTCAACGCCTCGCACTAAATGATTGGATGGAGCTTTGTACCGCAATTCCTAATCTCCGCGCACGCCTTATCGAATATCGACCACCGAAACAGCTTTCGCAATGTCGTGGGTTGCAGATCTTGGGAGGGTCTAGTCACACTTCCATCGAAAACCGAAGCCGCCGAAGAAGCGGTCGAGAGCATCTGGATCTATTGACTTACCGACTTTCCTTTTATTGACGTGTTGTGAGCGTAAAAAGAATGATTTGAGCTCTTGATGTTCATCTCATTGGATGAGGATCAATGTGTCACATCCGACTCCCGATCTCCTATCTTACTCACAAGATTTTGACACGTGATTAAAGAGTGTTTCAAAAAATTAATTTTAAGACAATTTATCACAAGTATATCGATTTAAGATTTTTTATTATCAAAAATTTAGTTTGAGATAAATTTATAACAAGTATACTAATATGAAATTTTCCGTGATATTAATCCTAAAAAATAAAAATAAAAAATATTCAGAAAACTTACGAAAAAAATTAAAATTTTGAGTAATTTTACTAGATTTTAGCGTTAATTCTACTTTAGAATTAGTTTAGTACAAAAAATGTGAAAATCATTTGATAAAAATTGAATTCAAAATTGAATAAGCTCTTAGGACTTTATTCTGTAGATTTTTTAATGTCATTTTCTTTTAAAAATAGTACTAAGTCGCAAAAACCTAGCGACTATGCTAAAAAGATGATATCTTCTTTCCTTAAGATTCTATTAGAGACATCCTTTGATCATCTGCAATTCTGTTTTAATATAATATTAAATAGTTTTGAACAAGTCTTTTGCATTACCGTTTGTCTTGTATTCATAGCAATTGAATAAGCCCGTGCTCCATGAATTTCTAATATCATTTGCTTAAAGATTTAATGAAAGCACACCAACTTTAGGATCACCTTCATCCTTAGTTGTTCCATCATTGCCCATTTCATCAAGCAACGTTTGCTCTTCTTCTCATAGCTAAAAAGCTCAAAACGCATCAATTTAGAATATCTTGATCAATTAAATCCTTACAATGTCTAGTTTTATCCAAACATGAATTGTTAAATTTTCACTAACATTTTTTATAATTAAATCGGAATATAAATTTTTAGAATTGTACTAAACATTTTTTTTATTTCGGCAATTTTAATTTTGTACATTTACTTAACACGTTCTTCTACTCAGAAACTCATCCAGGAAATAGAAATAACAAAAAAATAATATTTCTAAACAGAAATTGTTCCCCAAAATAGAAATATTGCCATATGCACCCTTAGAGTTGAAAGCACTCCTTTTTAGATCTGGGATCTGGTCATTGATGACGAGTAGTTCATTGAGAGGACATCACCAACAAAGAGGTGGAGCTTGGATCTCATGCATATTTTGTGTGTGTGTGTGAGAGAGAGAGAGAGAGACTCCAAGATAAGTGCATATTCAGAGGAGGCATCAGGTGAATTTCCTTGGGTGACAACAATGGAGGATGCTAATGAAAAGACCAAGTTGAATGAGGATGGCAACTAAAAGGGAAAAAAATAGGTGTAATAGTCATCATTTTTTTCTTCGAAAAGTACCAAAAAGATCATAAGCCTATTATTTTTGTATAAATTTAGTCCTAACATTTCAATTAGATCATTTTAGTCTTAAAATTTTTTTCATTTGTATCAATTGAGTCCATTTAATCAATTTAGGCCTGAGATTACTAACATAGACACAAGATGTCCCATATGGCATGATGGGATGCTTTGACATTTTTTGTAATGATTTTTTTGAATTTTTTTCTTTCCTTATTCCTTTTTCTTGCATGACTAGTCCATGACCGAAGAGGGTTGGCCTCGCCTAGGCAAGGGCGAGTGCTGGCGATGTTGCCCTAGCTAGATCTAATGAGGACGACCCTTACTAGAGGCCAGGAGGTCAAATTGAGGAAGGAGGCCGTGGAGAACAAAAGCCATTTGGGGACAGGATTGTATTCAGAGGAAGGAGGACATACCCCCTTGTCAGCTAGAATTTGCAGGGATCTGGAGGACGAGCTAGTCAACAAGGAATGGTGTGGGACTCAACAATCAAGTTAGGAGACTGAGATACCTTGCGGCCTTTGGCAAGGCTTGGTCGCCCTTGCCCGCACCGGCATAGGCCTAGGTGAAGGCTGTGACCCTTACCAACGGCGATTGTGCCATGTAGAACGACTAACACTCACATTAGTATTCTCCAACATAAATTATTTGGATAAACTCCATTGGTATGAATGTGAAAATTTTTAACACTAATTTTTTATAATTGAAAAGTTAACTAATACAATAATTTGGGAATTTTTTGATACTTTTTCTTTTTTCATTCTTCTATAGATAGACTCTATGTCCCTAGGAATTCTGCACATGTTTCTTACAAGAATTCGATATAGATCCGTAAGATCTATATTATGAAATTTCTAAAACGTGAAATCCTCCAAAGCTCACGTGCATGACTTGCCTAAAAAATATAGTATATATATTAGTCTCATCATGAATGTACATTCCTCACCTTAGGGCGCTTCGGACTTTTTGATCTCTCTTGATTGACACCTAAGTTTACCCAAAGGTTTTCATTGCATTTTCTAACCTAAAAAAGCAAAGATAAAGATAAAATTGGAATTTAATCTCTATCAAAAACATTTCGGATGATATGCACTGCGTCCTTGCATTTCATGTTTGGGCATTAGTTACGGTTACTAAGAATTTACACATGGAACTGCGTTTAGGGATACTTAAGTTGTCGCGCTCCGCCGCCCCACGCGCCGCCCCACGTTAACACGCGCCGCTGCACCAGGGGATGAGTTACTTCACGCGCCTCTCACACGCTCAGAAGCTTCTGCACTAGTGTTTGCTGACATCATCAACATGTAAGCTGCAGCCACAAGCACGTCATTTGCCACGTCAGCTTCCAGCAACTTAGCCTGCTCAAGCTAGCCGGTTTTCTGTTCGATAGACCTAGACGGTTCAATAATTTTCAGACAAGTTCTCAGAAACTTCAGACCGGTTCTAGAGGAATGTCTAAGTGTTGAGCCTATTTATGACCTTATTTCTCCAAATCTGTCCACAAATGTGTTGTTTTCTTCACTTTTTTTAATCCATTCTATTGTTTTTCACTGATAACATGGTGGATAAAATGAAAGTTTCACTATTCATTCAAACCATATTAAATGGGTCAAGTAATTTTCAAATGGCTCACTAAAATGTCAAGTTTTGCATAATGACATAGGTCTTGGCGATACTCACTAGTAATATTCTTGAGCCTATTAAGACTACTGGTGAGAGTGAGGACATAGTTGCTAAATATTTGGATGAGTGGGATGGCAAGAATTATTAAATCTTAATGAGATTTCAAAATACTTTGATTACATCTATTAAATCTCTGTTTGGTTGCATCAATACAACAAACAAAGCCTGAGATCTACTTGCCAACTTGCCCATCAATTATCAACTTTTAAGGAATCAACGGGACAAATCGGCCCACTAATGGTTTTTATCCTCCATGCATGCTTTTTGGGATCAATTAATTTCATTTGAGCCACAATGGGATGCAAATTTTGATGCTCACAAGTTTGCTAAATATCATGATTTTATTTTGATGGCACTTAACGATGAGTTTGAACTTGTGGAAGCTTCACTTCTCCATGAAGATCATTTACCTCGTTTTAGACACATGACTCATAGTTGTCAACTGAGGAGACTCAATTACCTATTTTGAGGCGCAACGCAATACCTTTCTATGTCCACTCTCACAAAAATTGCAGTGCCTCATCACACAAGCCTCTTGTGGGCTTCGTTGTTGACATGGTCACCAAGCATCCAATTGCTATCAACTACAATCTAAGCAACCCACAAGATTAGATAACCAATCCTGATGCAAAGATCCATGTGCACACCAGTCCACTACTATTACCATTGAGGGTTCCCTCGACGAATCATTCATTACTCTATATTTGCAGGATCTTTGTTCCATTCTTCAAGAATTTAATATCGCTATTTCTCCATCACTAACACTTTTTCTTTATTTGTCATTTCATATACTTTCCATTTATGACACTTTGATTTTACCCACTACAATCACATGACTTCCAACTCTGATTTGTTTAAGTCCAAGTCATTCACTTCACAAGCATCTTTAATACACACAAATGACAATCGGTCATACAAAAAAATATTTCAACGTCCACATTGTCTTTACCTAACACTTTCATGGTTCTTATATTTTCATTAACCTTGATACATGTGGGACAACTATGTAAACTTGGTCTTGACATTCACTTCTCTTCTCATGGATATCATGTGCACAATTCATTGGCGAGATGGACAATTCAGACTGGCCATAAAGTAGATCCCTACTTGAGCTTATCTTTTTAAAGTTTCCAAAATCTTTTGTTAATTTGTGCTACCACGGTATCATATGAAACTTGACATTCTCGATTAAGTCATCCTTCTTTCTTTAGATTATGTACTTGGATTTTAAGTGGTCACATATGTTCTATTGACAATAAACTTCTCGATTGCTTATTGGAGGCAAAAGAACGCTTCAAGTGCCATAACTTTGCACAAAGGGACACTTAAGTGCCATAACTTACTAAAGGTACACTTAAGTGCCACATTCGAAGAAAAACGGATCACTTGAGTGCCACTCCGGCCAAAGTCCGACCAAAACGCCGACGTGGCATTTTTCCGGTGAAGCGCGCCCAAAACAACGCCATTTTGCACGCTGACATAACCAAATAATGCAAAAACACCGTCGTTTTTTGCTGACGTGGTAAAAAAATAATTAAAAAATTAATTAAATTTAATTTTAAATTAAATTTAGTTAAAATATTTAAAAATAATAATTTAAAATTAAAAAAAGAAGAAGAAGAAGAAGAAGAGGAGGAGGAGGAAAGGGGGAGGCGGGCCGAGGGATCGCCCTCGGCCGCCGCCGCCGTCGCCGGAAGGGCCGGCGACATCGGGGGAGGGTCGGCCGAGGTCGCCGAGCCCGGCCTGTGGTCCGGCGACCCCGGCCGACCGGCGGCGAGGGCTCGCGAGGGTCGGCGGCCCTCGCCCGGCCGAGCCAAGGGCCGCCGACCCTCGTCGGATCTCGAGCGAGGGCCGCTAACCTCGCCGGATCCGGGTGAGGGCTGCGACCCTCACCCCAAATCAAGGCGAGGGCTCGCGAGCCCTCGCCGCCGATCGCCGGGGTCACGGCCCCTGGCCAAGGCCCGGCGACCCCGGCCGACCCTCCCCCGCCGTCGCCGACCCTTCCCCACGACGACGGGGTGGCGGCGGCGGTAGTGGCGGCCGAGGGCTAATCCTCGGCCCGCCTCCCCGCTTTCCTTTTTTTTTTTTTTTTTAATTAATTTTTTTTTAATTTTTAATTCTTATTTTTTAATATTTTAACTAAATTTAATTTTAAAATTATTATTTTTAAATATTTTAACTAAATTTAATTTTAAATTTAATTTTATTATTTTTTTACCACGTCAGCCCAAAACGACGCCGGTTTTGCATTATTTTGCCACGTTAGCATGCAAACGGTGTCGTTTTGCCGAAAAAATGCCACGTCGGCGTTTTGGCCAGACTTTGGTCGGATTGGCACTCAAGTGATCCATTTTACTCTGATTTTGGCACTAAAGTGTACCTTTCATAAGTTATGACACTTAAGTGTCTCTTTGTGCAAAGTTATGGCACTCCAGGGGTCCGCACGTCGCTTGTTGGATAAGTTGGGAAAACATCATGCTTTATCATTTAATCTTAATGAGTTTGTCTCCTTACAAGCGCTTGTTTAGTAGTGTTCCTACTTAAAATCTTCTTCAGGTATTTGGCAGTGCTTAGTTTTTGCATGTTTTACCAAATGAAATGCACGAAGTTAGAACCTCGTGAGGCAGTGTCACAACCGTCCTGAGGAATTCTAGAAACAAGTTTAGAGGTTTTGCTTGAAAGATTGTCCAAATGGTTTACCACAAGATGACAATCCAAGGGGTCTATCGATCCCAATTCGATACCTCACATGACGTTGGGCTTTGTTTTTAAGTTCTAAACAACCTAATTATTTCCCAAGAGTTGCCATTAGCTATTTGAAGTTGGCTAGAAACCAAATGAGATGTGGGAGGTTTTTTTCATTTCCTACACAACCAAAAATTCTAATTTCGAGGACTTGATTACACTAATATTCTTATTAACATCCTTTTGGTACCTTCAACTTGGAAGGTTGTTATCTAAGTGGTCATGCATTGTGCTCTTGAGGGGTTTATTATTTAATTCTAAACTAGACTTAATGTATATAAAAAATAAATTAACAAACAATATAATGAAATGCAGTGCCGTAAAGAAACAACCAAGTAATGAAATGGCTTAAAAGTAAAGGTGGGAAAGGAAAACCCACTACAAATCGGACAAAGATTATTACAAGGTCAAATAACAGCCCGATACCAAGCCGGGCAAAGAATATATAATGCCTTCTTATTAAGCCTTGGGACATAAATCCCCATAAGCTTGGGATTATAGACTAAACCTATCTAAGGGGAGCCTAAATCCAATCATATTATTATCCAAATGCTAATTTAAGCTATTCTAACCATTAGTTTAAAGGTGATTGTAAGTCTAACGTGATTTTATCGAATAGAATCTAAACTAATTAGGACCTAAAGTTTTCGGCAAGCTAACCTAGTTAGTACTAAGCTAAACTAAGTTAGACTATGCGAATGTCGCTTTGGACCGCCACCGAAGACTGCCCCGTCTTCAAGCTCACGTCTGCCTCCTTTGTCTCCTTGGCCGCCACCTCGACCGTCATTATTGTCAATCATTTCATTCATCCAATCAACACTCAACTCATACATCCAATCAAATCAAGCAATTAGCAACGGTCACTTAAGTAAGAAGATATCTAAATATCTTTAATAGAGAGCATCCCGAATATTGACCGGCGAGTTCGCATTGAGCGACGTGTTGCAAGCGCTTTTAATGTGCATAGAAGAGTGCTTTGAGCTCTTGACGTTCATCTCAGCGGATGGGGATTCTATGTGTCCTAATTGATCTCTCGATCTCCTATGTCGCTCGTGAGATTTTGACATGGGTTCGCTCCATCTGATTCTTCCACACCAAATCAAACACCAAACCCCATCTAACCATCCCTCTCTGACTTAGTGCGCGTTGCTGCGATTGGCGAAGTCAACGCCGCTTCGTTTATACCAGGGCAGCACAACAAGCAAACATCACCTAAGGAGAGTAACCTCTAGGGGCTGCCTCTCCCCCTTTTTGATATCGAAACGAGGTCGACTTCCGTTTGAGATGTCGATAGATTTAAAATCGGAGGCACTGGCTCTAGACCTGGAATTCCATAGGCGATGGCAACGAGTAGCTGATTGAGATGGACGTCGACAACAAAGAGATGGAGCTGAATTCTCATTGAGTCGATGTCAAGATTGACATATATTTTGCGTGCACACTTGAACGGGGAGGGAGGGGAGAGAGAGAGAGAGAGAGAGAGAGAGAGAGAGAGTCTGAGATCGGTACATATTCGGAGGAGGCAGCGGCGAATTTGCCTGCACGATAATAATGGAGAATGCTAATAAAAAGACGACGACGGTGGGGGATGGCAGCTGAAAGAAAATTGCAGGTGTCATAGTCATCATATTTTTCTATATATTTCGTATATAGATCCAATCCATATTCCCAGGAAGTCCCATCATGTTTTTACAAGAATTCGATATGAGCTTGTAAGAAATATCAAGTTTCACAAATGTAAAATCCTCCAAAGCTCAATGCTATGACTTGCCTAAAAAATATTAGTATTAGAGTCCGCTAATGAAAGAGAATAATAGGGCAAAGTTGTACTAAACGAAACACTGTACTCAAAATCTAATCTCTTTGTATGGAGTTTTTCAGCTTTCTTTCTAATTCTATAGCTGTCTACGGCATGAAAAATGGGGGAAAAGAAAGAGAAGACAAAACAACGGGGCTTTTGGTATGCATCAACTAAGTTTCCACGGAAAGCAACGAAGATTGGAACAAGACCCGGTGTGCATATCGGTGCATTCACCACCGGCACGGTCACAGCACTTGCAGACGATTCCAAGCGTGCCGAAGATTCCCGAATACCCTGTACATCGTTGCATCGCACAATTAACGATCAATTTGTCGTAGACATCCACAAAATCAAGAGATCGGTAAATCCTCACTCCATGTGGCCCGGAAGAATGTGGGCTAACGCGTATCCTATTGGGAGAGAGTGGGAAAGATGCTTACTGTGGTGAGATGGGATGCTGGCGAGACTCCTCGCCTCTGTGGATACTGATTTCATCTCCGAGCCAAGACAAAGCACAACCAAGAACACGATAAGCAACGTGGGAGGCTTGAATGTTTCGAGAATCGCCATTCCTCTTTGACGCGTCTCCGACCGACTGATACAATTTTACTGACAAGAGAGTTTGCCAATATATGTAATATCAAAGCAGTTGAAAACCACCTGCCAACCAAATCTTAAAAGGACGGCGTAAGATTTATTCTAGAAGAAAGTGACCCCTTTGGTTGAAAATGAATCCATGTTGAAAATTCGTCTTCTAGAAACTGAGAGAGAGAGAGGTCTGACGGCATCATTTTAAACTTCCTCGACGTTCCTGAACGTGCGTAAGAAAATGCAAAATGGAAGCTTCGTCCATGTCGGGCGTTTTTCGTATAAAATGAATTGATGCAGTCCAACCTCTATCTAGGCTTTCTATTTTGATTGATTTCTTCGTCTTCTTTTGTTTTGTATGGGTAATTAAAGTGAAGACGAGAAATGATAGACGCATATATGGCTTCTGAGGGGAAATCCACTCGAGCACAAAAGATCAATCAAGAGCTTATGAAGCTCAGTGCGCCAAAGGTCGAGCCCTCATTCCACCAATAAGATTCACTGCTTTATGGAGGGCCTTCTCCGTGCGAGCCCATTTGTTGTTTGTTTAAAACTAAATTTTACTAACAATTACTTTTTTGCTCTTCCGTGGGAATTTAAAAATTATACAAATTAAAATATTAACCCATTACTATCACAATCAATAACTTATCATAGCAATATACAGAACCATTCGACTCACGCAGAAAAAAAAAGCAGATTATAAGGGCAAAGTAAGGGGCCAAAAAGGACAATTTTTCTGAGCAGCAGCATTTTACTCTTGCCGTCTCTCTTCCACGTAGAATCCACAAACAGTTGGAATCAGATGAAATCCGAACCGTCCCGGAAGTGCTCCAAGTCTGGGTGTGTCCCGCTACCAGGTCTCCTTGTGTTTCTGTCGGTATGAAGTTTGGCGAAGATGTTAAAAGACTAGAAAAGGAAAATCTCAGCCCACATGCAATCAGCATTCCATTGCACAGTCACAAATTATACGAACATTTGATTCATTCAAAATGAGGATTCTCTCAGTCTCGCCTAACGAAAACATTTTAGCTATCATTTAACTGAATTGCAACTTAAAGATTGTAACTGTGTATTAGTTTCTCCTTCCATTATTATTCCCCTCCAAATAAGCTATTAGCCAAATGACCAAAAAACAACAATTCCTTAACCTTGCAAAACCTCCGATTACAAATTTGAACATGCGCTTATACTCCACAGCCCTGTCGCTCTCTTTTTACTATTCCCTCACAAACAATTCCCACACCAAACTCCAGTAACATAAGACATTAGAATGTTAATTAGCCACAAATGAAATGATTATGCGAGATCAGATGTTAATCAGCCACAAATGAAATGATTATGCGAGACCGGACTTCAAGGCAAGAAGATATAACTACCTGACAAATCGACCTGGCTCAAAACCAGGCACACCAGGTGGACCATATGGATCAAAACGAGCACCTGGAGGGACACCCCTGTTTCAAATGATCAAGTGAAGGTCAACAAGCGTGTGCGCACACAAAGAGAGGCAGACAGGGAGAGAAGATGCTCACGGTTGGGCTCCAGGAAAACCAGGACGTCCAGCGTCTCCACCAAACCAACTGGGATCACTAGGTCCTGCATGCTCAGATTGCCACCCTTGTTAATCTCTCGAAAAACAGTGATTGAGAAAGAGCTATAAATACGTAATTTACAAACAAACCTACCTAAAAGCATACTCCCACTGCTACCATAACCACCCCTGCATTGAAAATAAAAGAAAATCAATCTCTAATCAATCCGGTAAGGCAAGTGTAAAAGAAATGTATATATAATAAGCAAAGATCAGCAAAGAACCTGGTTGGGTACATTCCAGCCCCAGGCCCAGGAAAAAGGTCATTGCCACCAAGAGGATAAACAGGAGGAATTACAACTCTGTAAGCAAACCAAAAACAAAAGAGAAAAGAAACAGAAAGAGCATTCAATGCAAGAAGCAACAATAGAACAGTAACTTTTTGCTTCAGGCAAAAATACAATACGACATATCAAATTAAGCGAGAAGATATGCTTATTAAAAACAGTTTTGATTGATAAGACTTCATACAATGTACTTGCATTAATCAGAAGTGGCAAGATATATCCAATATGGACCAGACAAAAAGTCCCATAAACAAAGAGGATAATACTGCTCTAAGCTGGCTCCCCAACTACTACTTCACACCCAGAAACTATTCATGAATATCATATTTAAACACGCAATACTCTCATTTTCCATACATCACAGAACAGAATATATGTTGATTCTCAGACTCTTGTTATCCAAAGGACAGAGAGCTCCTTCCACATATTGTTATATCAATAAGAGACTGATACATATTCATTCTATGTTACTTGCTTTTTCTACATCTCTCCTGTTCACTTATCCTAGTTATACCCTATTTTATCGACATCGAATTGGTCAGAATTGCCATATCACAATGTAGGCATTTGCCATCCCATTGCAATTCATAGCTGACGAGTAATGGAAAAGATAATTATTATCAAGAGTCTCATATGGCAAAAAGAATTAGACCTGCTGTAATTCGAAACAGCAACTCCAAGGGGACTTGTGCAACATTCTAGATGCAATATATTTTCAAAATACAACAACCTTAGCAACTTGTCAACATTAGCAGTTCAGCTTTCACATCTCTCAAAACCACATTCCAAGCAGTAATTAGGTACTTCCATTGCCCTTAGTTTAAAAGACACTGGATAAGATTGTCAGGATCTTCGCATGCTCGAGCACACACAAACACACAAACAAGTGCAGAGAGAGAGAGAGAGAGAGAGAGAGAGAGACCCTGAAGGATGAACTTGTGGACCCCAAGGTTCACGAGCTGCAATACCAGGTTCATTGATAGGTTGTCTTGATCCTTCACTATTTTCTCTTCTGAAAATGAGGAAGAAGACATCCTTTAAAATATAAATCATAGAAATGAAGATGAAAAACCTAACTCAATGCAAAATCTAGCTATGCATCTCCGAAAAGAACACATGTTAAAGCAGACAACCATCTAAAACTTCATTTTACCCACTGTTGTACCTTAAATGCCTGTAGTGTTGCTGCCTTATATGGCAATAGCAGAAACAAGTGAATGATCACTATGACGGAATTCATCACTAGAAACCAAATCATATTCTAGACAACCGTTTGCTTTCATGTAGAACACAGGATGCTCAATAACCATACACACGACCATTATCAAACATATCTCACTGGAGAATGGAGAGAAATTATAACAAACCATACAACACATGCAAGTACATATGCATATAGATCATTATGCAGACTAAATGAGGCCACGTACAGCATAGAATGTAAAGGGTTTGAAGACCTAACTCCCAATTCACACAGAGAGCTTAATTACATCACTCATATAACTAGTGAAATAAATGGGATCGAGTCAAATAACTACATAACACTTGATTGAGCCCAAACAAGAAGTTCATAAGAACTCTTTCTTGTTAAAGTTTGTGGCAAACAACTATGGAAAATTAAACATGAAAGCTAAAGAACTTCTCGATTAGAATATCCAAAGTAAGCTAAATAGAACATGATCATACGATCGCAATATCATCTTTCCAAAAAAAGGTAGGGAGCAAATCACAGTATTACAGAATGAACTTCTCTGACCAGGCATAGGAAGTATATTAAAAGACCAAAATCGTCATTTGCTTTTATAATTCATTCAGTACCCCTTTCACATGGAACCTATCAAGCAAGTGAAAGATTACATATAGAACCACTCTAGCTAAGACAAGATAGAGTCAGAAGCATAGCTAAAAGTCAAAAGGCCAGAGCCACACAAATGGGATGCTCTCGATTTGAGCCAAGGGAAAAAAATCAAAAAGTACCTCCCCAAGCAGCTTTCTTGATTTATAGCAGTACATTGTCTACCCCCTTGACAAAACTTTGAAAGACTTCTTAGTCATCAAATCACTCTCATACAACTTAGAAGAGCCATTAAAACAAGCATCCCAATAGCATAAGCATTTATGCTCTTGACTGGTGTATGAATGCTATGCACAAATCATTTAACTTCCATGCCGAAGAAAAAGTGTGAAAAGAAAGAAAAATTTATTGTTTATAAGCAAATATGAACAGTAAGATCTGGCTCAGATAAGTGTGGGACTGCATTTCAGTCATCCTCAAATGAATTCATACTCACTCTAACTTGAAAACTAACCAAAAAATAAAAAATAAAAAGCACAGACAACTGGGCAATATACTGCCAGACCCTCCAACAGCACTCCATAATATCTTGAGCCACATTCTAGAGAGCCACAACAGCCTAAATTCTGAGTTGGAATTCGATGAAATACCACAGCAATTAAATCTTTTCATCCATGTACGGAAAGGTCCATCCTTTCCCCTTGCTTATCAATCTTCTCCACAATCAAAAGATCTCTCTTCCTAACCAAAATAAATTACCTACATGGCGCTATCAACATAAAGCATAAATCAAACCAAATTACCCGACAGCATTCGTCGACGAACTAGGCGCTGATGAGCCATTCAATTTTGACAATATCTCCGTATCCAAACTCTTCACCAACTTATCCAGATTCTTGAACTGACCAGAGTAACTCGCAGCTCCATCCTCCCCGATGAACTCATCAACGCTGCCGGCGATGGAAAAAATATCGATCAATTACAAATTTAAAACCGAAAAAACGGAGAATCAAATACAAGATGCTCGATAGCGCAGCACGGAAGTAAGGAAATTCAGAAGGACCAAGTCGCATACTCAATCTCGAGATGAACAGGTTCGGCAGCCCCGTCTTTCAAAGCATCCACGACCAGCTTGTCGTCCATGGCAAGGCACTTCACCAACACTTTCTTCGAGTCCTCGGGGCTCACGTACACGAACGCGTACTCGTCGTCGGCCTCGTTCCAGCCCTCGATCCCAACCTCCCCTGCACGGCCAAAACCCCCACAAAATTCGAAGCTCTCCGGTCAGAGAAATTCATCCCCAAAACCCCCCGGGCGGAACGATCGCCCCCCCGCGGACGCGCGCGCGCAAACGGAACGATGCTCGACTCACCTGCGGAGGGAGAGGAGAGGGCGTCGGCGGCGTACGCGGCGGGGCCGGTGGCAGCGAGCGAGTGGCCGGAGGCGAGGAACGACGCGTGGACGGCGAAGGCGAGGCGGTCGTGGCGGCTCCGGAACAGGGGCCGCGACGCCCGCACGACGCCGATCACGGCCTTGGACTTCTCGGATTCCATCGTCGGCGATCTCCGTCGGGAGGAAACGCTGGAAATCGCTAGCTTGATCTGAAAGGTAGCGAGTCCGCTTCTCCTCGAATCGGTCCTGAAGAACTGGGAGAGTCGGTTTGCAGTTGGGCCGGTTGGGCCCAATATCGTGGACGGGCCTGAGCTGTGAGCTGTGGGCCTGAGTGTTTCCTTGGGCGGGGGCCCAGATTTGCCCGCTTGCTTGTTCTTCACTTAAGAAGAAGATGGCTTACCGTTTAGCTTTCAGCCCAAGGATGATGATGATGATGATGAACAATCTCCTACATTGACTAGTCTTCTTAACTTAGCCAAACCACTGCATGATGAAATCGGATGCTGCTCGATTTAGTTCGCTTAATCCGACTCGATTTTTTTGCTTCTTTCGTCCTCGATTTAGTTATCTCTCGTTCCTCATCGCGGGGGTATATCTACATGAGGCAGAGTTCGGAAGTACGCCAATTTTCTTTGAGGAGAGAACAGGTATGTTGCTAAGTATTAGGCAAAACAAGATCAGGAAATTATATGTTGGACACTTGCGTTTCTATGCTAAACTTATCGTCGACTACCTCATTCTCTAGCTTCATCTTTTTTTTCACCCAAAAAGTGAGTAAAACATTCTTTAGAGTAAGTATGGATCAAATAAAAACGTCAAAGATTGTGAAAGGATTCTTCATTAATTTGGACAGGAAAATAAATAGCATGAATCATAATGAAATGTAAAGGATAGGTATAGAAAACGAAAAGTTGCAAGATTTAAATGATATTGGAAATTGAAAGATTGTTGGAAATATGAAGTAAGAGGAAATTAAAGATAAATTGACATACTGTCATTGATTGTATGTGTACTCGTAGGGTTGTTCTACCCAGATTATAGCATGGACATTTATATTCCACTCACACTAGTTACTAGAAACAGTTATGGATTTTGAATTCATAAGTAATCTCTTGATCTTATTTGTAGTTATTAATTAAAAATTATAAACCTTCCTATTATAGTAATGTTCATCTAAAAGAAGTTGCAAATTCGGAGAATGTTAACATAACCACTCAGTGGCAATGTGCTGGTGTCAATTCCACTATTTTTGTTTTTGACTAAAGTATTGATAGGCTTCTATTTTGTTGTCAATTAATTTCTTTTAAATCCCGGTTAACACTTTTGTCAAGAACCTCCGCATTGTGTGTTTGTCAGACTCTTTCACAACCAATAAGTTTGTCTTATTGACCAATGACTTCCGTTTTGACCAAATTTTGCTCTGATCAATCGAACTCATTACTCTTCAATATTAAGAGTTTGTTATTTCGGTCTCAACACATCTATTTATCTTTTCTGCTCTATGTTTGGAAGCATGATCGAGAAAATTATAAGATTACCCTCTTTTTTCTTCTTACAAAAGATTTTTCCGGTTCAATTTCCCCAATTCCCAAACATAGCGTTAGAAACCAGATAACACCATCTGGTGCAAGATCATATGAGTGTAATGTCGATTTGAAATCAGCCTTTAATCTTCATCATGATGAATTTCATTTCACGGCAAGAATAAAGGAGAATGGAACCTTTTTTGAGTGCGCCAACGAGGAGGGGTCCGTCCTTGGCCGGGTCAGTCAAAGGTTGGGCTAAAAAAGGCTATCCTTGTATCGAACACGATTGGTAAAGGACAAGTTTAGGAATAAGTTTACTGATACTCAATTAAAAAGGCCAGCTTGTGAGTGGTCTAAGGCTAAGACTCTAGACCCTAGATGAGCCATTATCCGAGCCCGGCCACTTCGATTGTTGGAAAAAAGGGGGACCCATGTACTAGTCTACAAAACCCTATCTACCTAATCTAACATTCTCGCCTGCCCAATCAATTGAGAAGCGTATCATTCCACGGTTGAAACATGAATCAATGATTTGACTGCTTCTCCTAACAGTGTTATTAACATTGGCCCTTTCAATCTTGGAAGTATTGATTATGCATGACATGAGAGTAATCAGTATTTCATTAATTGGTTTTTTAACTGATGCTCATGTGGTACTCATTAACAAAATTCTTTTTATAAATACACTCAACCTTTCTCGTTAAGATGAAACGTATGAATATCTGATGTATTTTAAAATTATTTTGAACAATACATGCTTTGATGTATATATTGTATTTGTCAAATTTGAGCATAGAGAAAGAATATTGTATCTGTCACTATAGTCAAATAATATCTTGGTCATTGATATTCTTGCATGCTTAGTTCAACACAAACATGTGTTTGAAATGCATCTTCAAATAATATCACTCCCCCATGGTAATGTCAAATCGAGTGGAAGAAATATATCTCATATTTCACTTGGCAAAAAGGTGAAGTAAAAATATCATAATCGACCAATGCCAAATTAACAACTATTACACACTTTATTTTGCTCGTAGGATTTGTGAAAAACTAATTAGGTTACCAGAAAGAAAGAAAGAGATAGGTCGTATGCAATCACTAATTACCCTATTCGTATTTTTTAGTCATCCCAAGTAATTGCAACCCTTTTAGTCAAATAGGTTATGTAACCGAAAAAAAAATTGAAACCCGAGGCACCAAATCTCGTGTTTAATTTCTTCAACTAGGCTACTGGAGTATTATTCCTAGAAAATGTTTTAACGGACCATGTTTTCCTTCAACTCAAGCCAAGGAAAACTTTCCTCCTCCCAACACCTAGTTTTTTTTTTTTTTTTTTTTTTTTTATGACTCAGGGAAATCCGTAAGCCAATAGCCAGCGGGCAAACCTTGGGGCCCATGGAGGAACCCACCACCCCCGTGAAGCGGGTAAGTCCACCTATGACGTGCTGGGGATTTGAACTTCTCCCAAGGGAGAAAGCCCGAAACCAACAGCGCCTCTCCCTTCCAACACCTAGTTGTCAGTTCTTTTTTAAGAGAAATGTATATCAAGTAACTTTCATATTGCATCTGAAAAATGCAACTAAAAACCTAGTTCTTTTTTTTTCCCTCTCTCTCTCTCTCTCTCCTCTCTTCTTCCTTCCTCTCTCACACCAGCTGCATGCCACCTTACCCACCTCCCACCTCGAGGATCGACAAGGCCCAACGCCAAACATAGTTTGCAAGCAATGGCGGGGTGGAGTACAATGATGGCAGCCATGGTTGATACAGTAAAGAGGGAAAGTAAGAGGGAAAATTACTTAAAAAGCTTCAAATCTATTGCATATGTGCCAATTCAATTATAAACTTTTCAATTTAGCAAACTTAATCTTAAATCTTTTGACAACTTGCCAATTTAGTCATAAACCTTTTAATTGTGTAAATTTAGTCTTAAATTTTTTGATAATTTCTTAATTTAATTTTCAAACATTTTGACAACTTGATTGGAAAATACATAAATGGTGGTTAAGTTAGCACCGGCTGGGATAATGAGTGCCGACGTGGACTATTTTTATAATTTTTAATATTTTTTTGAATTTTTTATAGATTTTTTATCGCCGGCCAAGTGTTGGAAAAAAAGAAAAAGAGAAAAGAAAAGAAAAATAAAATAAAATGAAATAAAAATTATTAAAATTGATTTAAAAATTACAAAATTGTCTATATCAATGCTAATCATACCATGTAAAATAGTGAGTGTTGACCAGACTTTTACATTAGTGTTTTCATATCAAAATTTGTTGAAATGACTAAATTAACAAATTGTCAATATATTTCGTATTAAATTAATGAAAGGTTTATAACTAAATTGAAAAATTGTCAAAATGTTTGAAACTAAATTTGCCAAATTGAAAGTTTATAACTAAATTAGTACAAGTGTAATAAATTTAGGACTTTTTTGGTAATTTCTCCAAGAAAGAGAAGTAACTGATTTGATTTTTTTTTCCTTTTCTTTTGTTTCTCTTTTTTAATTATGCATTCAAAGTTACATGTGAATCACATGTAAACATGTAACCCCTTAATCAAAACTTTTCCTTTAATCAGAAAAAATAATGACCCTCTTTAGTGTAGGGGAGTTGACCTACAACATGCTTTTTAGGATGGATTTGGAGGGGCAAAAAGGTTCTTAAAACACAATCATGTTTGGTTAGAAAAAAAGAGACAAGAGGAAATACTTAGAAGTGGATTAGTCAAATCAATTTTATATTCATTTTAATATGTCCGAATCTCTCCAAATATGGAGGGATTTAAAGGAAATTAATATTTTTCTCACTCATACCCTAATTCTACATTGATTTATAAGTGTATGAAAAGACAATTATGTCGTAATATATTTTTTGCTTTCTTTTCCATTATTAACATAAAAAAAAAAAATTATCCCTTAGGCCTTCAAATCGTTTTCTTTTTTTTTTCTCTCTTAATTACATAAATCCCTCTTTTTCCTTCCTAATCACTCCATCAAAAGATTCAAAACTAAGTGTGGACTTCAATAAAGATAGAAAATCGCCAAGTAGTGTATCGTCCGAAAACCCTCACAAGCTCTTTTTCCAGGGCTTTTTTTTTTTTTTTCTTAATGGTGTTTTGCCCGTTCATTAAAATCATGATTCTTTTAATCACCACCTCATAGACCCATCCTTTAGCTTCAAATGTCTCCACAATTTTCAAATGAGGAGAAGGTGCAAATAGTCAGGATAAAGTGATCTGATCCATTTGTCCTAGTTTCGATTGAACCTTTCGAATTGTTCAACCGCATTAATGATGTGAATAACGCATCTAAGAATCAAAGAATTGCTCCACTTCACATACGGAAGATAAGATCGCAAAAAGGGGATTGTGAATACAGGCCATCTTAGAACGAGACGTCAGTTGCTAGGCGCCTCTAATGTATGATGACATGCTTTGAATGGTCATGTGGAATTAGGTAACTGTGAAACTTTCTACTGATGGTGACTAGGATTTGACCTTTTTTCACTACAAGGCCAGCCAATAGAAGAAATTGGTTGCAGCAGGCTTGTCTCCACTAGAATGGAACGGGTGAGTGCCCCGCCTTTTCCCACCATCAGATCAAAATGTCCAATTCTCACTCCACGGTCACAAGATGTGGAAAATGACATACACGTAAAGCTGCCGTAACTCCAACATGAGACGATTTGGCTAGGTCGCGTATTCACTCGATTTGAGATGTGTTTTGTCGCTTATGGGCGAATATGCACGAATACGATATTGGCATTTTGATAGAGTTGCGGTAACACTAAAAGAAAATATCATTATGGAATCGTTTACTTTGACAGAATTTGCGAATTCTATTGTGAGAAATGTATAAATATATATTTACTAATTTGATTGTAAATATACATGGCATTAGCTATATATGATAAATGTATAAAGAGGACTACACATAATTCTTTATGAAAAGAACTTATTTTAAAATATTACACAAGTATTAAATGGTATCATTTACTCATGATATGATGTGTAAGTTTGCTTGTGTGACATCTTAACTCCCCTATGGAATGGGAGAAGTAAACCCATCAAATGAGTGAATTGGGTTGGGTAAAAAATGGTCCGATTGAAACTGACCATTTAACTCGTTTTGACTCATTTTCTATAAGATGCAAATCAACTCCACCCATGGTGTTGAAACACTTATATATTTAAACAAATTTAGGAAAATTCATACCTAAACTTAAGTAAAAATACAGAATGAGCTAATACAAGATCGAAAGAGAATGAAGAAAGAGTCATAAAGGTGAGTCGAGTCTAAATAAATTGCGAATCCATTTATGACCCAAAGAGCTGGGTGTTAACCAATTTACAAATTATAACTAACCCACATAATAACTCAACTCATCAAATATGGATTGAGAAATGGTTCTAAGACCAATTTTGATAGGTCTAGAAAGAGGCCATGTTGGGTGATATACAAGCTAATGCCCAACCCATAAACGACGGGGCTTGGTCACACGGAATGGGTCGGGAGGTTAAATATGGTATCCAAGTAGCACCTCTCCAATAGATATGTGATCGTTGGATAGATTAATCCTACACCCAATCAAGAGTGGTCGAATAAGGTAAGACTCTTGGGAGACTTTTAGAATGGTAGATGGGGCAAGAACATATCGCATTACACATCAAATAAGAGTAGTATTGTCGGGCAATAAACACAACACTAATGAGGACATCAATTTTTTAAATGAAGGAACTTGTGACATCCCAAATTCCATGTTGGATTTGAGAAGCCATGTTGATCATGTAAACACTATAGTGGGACACATATAATTAATGATTGAGATGATATCAATTTACAAGATTTATATAGATCGTCTAATAAACTCTCAAATGTAATAACTTCTAGATTAAGTTACAAATGCATAATGTCAACTTGTTGCACCTAACTTTGGATGCGTGCCACATAGTGACATAGCTATGATTGCCCATTAATTACGAATGGGCATTAAAAGAATCATATCTCCCCCCCCCCCCTTTCTCTCTCTCTCTCTCTCTCTCTCTCTCTCTCTCTCTAGCCCAACATGAGAGAGACAGAGACAGCACAAGTGAGTGACATCAAGAGAGAGGAGATGAAATATGGAATCAGAAATGGTGGGACGGGCCGTGTTGATTGTGGAGATTAACGGCGCCGACCATGGGTGAGTGAGATCAGATGGAGGGCGGGAGGGAGAGAGATTAGGGTTTGATGGTGTTTTTGTATTTAATATTAATACGTACGCTCAGGCATACATCTAACGATGTGTTGAATGAGGGGGGGAAAGATGAGAATAAGAGATGGTCCACGACATTTGCATCTCAAGCAAGGAGATTTGTACGAGTGATATGCATCTTTAGAACATTGCTTAGCACTCCAATTAAAATCTTAATTCGATGGACACTACTTTTACATATTTAATTTCAATCCCAGCAAGTAAATTTGAAGTAACCTTTTGGATTCTTTGGGAGGTGATCACTCAATCCCAGCTCCAAGATGAACATAGTCGTTCGGTTAGGATTCTACTTTGCCAGAACCCCTTTCTTATTTACATTCTTGCAACTCCTAAACATGCATCTTATCTAACCTTAACATATACGTTAAGCATCTTATCTAGACCTGGATATAGCAAGAAATGGAAGAAATGGTCCATAACCCCTCCTCATACAATCTGAAGATTTTAACAAACAATCTTAGGTTGTGAAATTTTTTAAAAGGAAATTTTTTGATAATAGCTAAAAATCAAGTGTCTGGAATTTTACTAATTTCTTATTCTAACCATGAATGAAAAAAATATTTGCAAGGCTTCATTGAATAAGACAAGTAACCTATTTTTTACTTGACTTGTCATGTGAATTTCTAACGCAATCAAAATTTTAAGTGAAAATTAAATAGCTTGAACCTAATAAGTGATGTTTTTTTTCCTTAATTTCAGAACATAATGGGGCTATCAAAAGGCTCTAAATTCCACACATTGAATTCTCGTGTCGCCACGACGGATTGATAAGCCTGCACAAAAAAGTCCAACTCAAGTCTGACCTTATATCGTCTTCATGTAGAAATATGTGTTTCTTGGAATGACCTAACTTCAACTTGAAGCTTAGGTCTTCTAGATTTATATGATCGATGTGATAGTGAAGTTCTCTTGTAGAATCAAAATATATGCTGGTAGAGACATTTTCAAAAGATGTTGACGCCTATCAATTTCGCTTACGCATATATATTCTTAGAAAGTCTCTACGATAAGCAACTAATTTTTATTTTTTTTTTTTTTTTTTGGGTCGATAGCAAGCAACTAGATTAATTGAGTGTGAAATGACGGAGATTTCGAAAACGACGCAAACTTTTGATCATCCCTAATCAAGCATGCGAATCGTTGACTCCAAGTCTAGTGAGATGACCATGATCATTCGAACTCTAGTAAAGTAGAAACTGCTTGAGGTGTCCAATGAAAGCGATTACCACATTGCTCTTGATGGCATCGTCCACTCAATTATCGAATAGAAAGAGAGAGAACAGAAAAAAGATTATATGTATATGCGCACGTATTACTCAAATTAAAGGAACAAAATTCCACCAAACTAACCTAAGTGATATTAAAAGATCCCACAAAATCGTAAGTGATATTAGAGCAAAAAATCATAAATTTGAATTCAAGATCCCTTGTTACATATTCTCACGCTTTAGTCTTAGGTCAAAGTCCATTCAACATGTGAGAAAGAGTGTTAAAATTATTAAATCACATATTTATCTAACAGTTTAAGTTTATCAGCATTGATATTTTCTGTATCTTAATATATAATTGAGTAATGTATAATAAGCTCAAATTCGAGATATAATTGGATATCTCATAAATCAAATTAAGCATTATTCATTGATATCTAGAATAATGATGAAAAAAAAAAACCAGCGATAGCTAAGATTTAATGTTATTTTTTTAAATAAAAAATAAAAAAGGTAAATGTCATCCTAGTGTTAGAATAACAACCTAGGTTAAATGAAGTCTCATGTTGACATGTATCTATTTAATTGACAAATTCGTGAAGTACAAAACGGGACTTGTGAATTGTGAGACAAGATGCTTTCTGACATGCCCGAACAAGAGGCTTTTTGTCTTATTGATAGCAAGTAGCATGGCGTTTATGCTTTTCTTTTATAGATATTGCATGGTTGGTGTTGTGCCTTCTCTCCATCGATGAGACCAGCGGGAAAATAGATAAATTGCTATTGGTAATGGTGACAGTAGATTAATCGTGTGAGAATTTAGAAAATTTTCAGGCCAACGAAAATTTCTTCGAGTACTTCACATGAATCTATACTTTGTTGTAATGACCAATTCAGCTAAAGTTTTGCTCTCGATACTTGATTAAAGGAAACCGTTGGACTAATCTCCTAGCCTAGAAGGTTGAAAAGTCCTTAGAGAATATTCATCTATTTGACATGTTTACTAGCTATTGACTTAACCACCATCTCTTGTTAAACATAGTTCACACAGCTTGTACCATGCATGTCATAATTCACTTTTGAATTTATTATGAGTACACAGTGCCATAAGCAATATTCAGGATCAAAGACAATAGAGTAAGAAATAACATATATAGTCTATGTACTATGGCTGCATTTGGTTTAGTTTCCGAAGAAAGTTTTTGAGGAATTATAAAGGACTTTAAGTTAAAGGATTTTTTTTTTTTTCGAAATGCAAATAGTATTTGATATTGTGTAACATAAAAGTGAATTAGGAAGCAATTTTGGTTAAATATTGTTTGGAAAAAATCACACTTATCAAAAACATTTGCTTCTTTTTAAAAATAAATAAATAAACTTGAGACCCTTCTCTGAGCCAGATCTAGTACCAGCTATCAACCCCGACGATGTTAGGCCACAGCCAGCCAGTCATGCGATAGCATCAATATGTTACACCACTTGCAAATAATTAAATTTATTCACTTCAAGAACGACATTTGTAACTGACGATAACCTAGAGGATCAATTGCTTTTTTGCTTATTTCCAATTTTGGACGAGCTTTCAAAACCAAATTAACTCTATCAATCAAGGGGCTAGACCTTTTAAGTTGTGAGAATACATTGAAAAAATTGTTTGATAATAGCTAAGAATAATATGTGGAATGCTATTTGTTTCTTACGTCCAACTCAAATTCTAACACATCGTCTTCGTATAAATAAAAAAAAAATCAATTTCTTGGAACTACCTAACTTGAAGTTAGGTTAACTAGATTTGTATAATCATTGTGATAGCGAAGTGTTCATATGGAATCAAAAAATATCTGGAATAGATATGTCCAGAGGACGTCTAAACATCTATCGATCTCACTTAGGATATATATTCTGAGGAAATCCCTTTAATAAGCAATCATATAAATTGATCGAATATGAAACGATGGAGATTTCGAAAACGACTCGATCCTTTGATGATGCCCAGATCAAGCACACGAATCACTCCCTCCAAGTCTAGAGAGATCATTACGATCATTCGAACTCGCGAAGTCGAAAGTGCTTGAGGTATCCGGTGAAAGCGATTTACACATAGCTGTACTCAATCAATGAATAGAAAGAGGAGAGAACACGGAAAAGAAAATAAAAAAGGTATCGGTCAAAAAAAACAGGAACAAGATCCCACCAAACTGACCTAACCCCATTTTCAATCTTAATTTCCTCACGTTTTTTTTATATGAAGAGGGCACGTATGGTATATATGGTCTGAATCGAGGGTTGCAATGATCCTCCTCCTTTTCTTTTTCTTTAATTTTCTTTTCCCGAAAATATTCTTGTCAAACATGAAGAAATGACGTCATCTTTCGAATTCCATTTTCAGAGGAAAACGTGCAAAATATGCTGCAATTGTCGACACCACCGACGCTTCGACGAATGATTGATGATCCATCACTAGATAACTCGCCTTGTGCCTGAAACGAGACTCGAGTCGTCCCTAAGGCGCGTACCTTCACCAATAAGAGTTCGGAATAGATTCTGATCTTTGACCACGAGTAGAAGTCTTCTTGTGTATAGATCTCACTAAACAAATCAATTTGGTTTCTTCTTCTTGTTTTGATTTCTTTTTTTTTTTTTTTTTTGCTTGTTTAAATTCATTAATAACTCGAGGATGTACATACTTTGTGAGAGGTTGGTCCCATTACATGGTAACGAATTACATGGTAACGAAGGCATCGAACTTCAAAGATTCAGCTCATTGGTAGATGAAAACAAGGGAAGAGATTAATAATTGAGAGTTGACATTTCCGAGTAGCTCTATTGACTTTGGATTCATTGAGTTGATCTTAATGGAAGAAAAAGAAACCCAAGTACACATTAAAAAACACGTGATTCTTTGAATTTGAGACGTTTACCATCATTCAATCCCCCAATGAATGTTTTGCTTCAAATGGCAACGCCAAAGGTATATAATAGGTCGAGGAATGACAATACTTTGTCTTTTTCTCAATTTAAGTAGGTGGATTATTTGATACATGGGTGAAGTGCTGTGACCACCAAGAAAAGCAAGACCACTTCTGTCACCCATTAGTTGGCTTGAAACATTTATTAAGTTTTCTTTCTTCTGCTCAAAATTTCAACTAAGGAGTTGAATTATGTCAATCAAATATTTATTAATTAGTCAGTTGGTGAGCACTTCACTCTTGCGGTTGCTAGTTTTCTTTCTTAATTAAATACTTTCAATAATCCCATACCACTTGTAGTGCTGGCTCTCTATTTAAGGGCACCTCAACAAAAGATAAATAGCACGAGCAATTATTTTCAAGGCTCCTTTTCATTTAATCAAATAAATCACCCGCAAAAGAATAATAATAACCTCACACATATAAATAAAGTTAACCATCAAATTCGTGTATAAAAAAAAATCACCTGATTACACTGTGAAGGATGATGAGGGACGTCCAATAATTTGATTATCATAGAAATCTTATGCTTAGGCCTTCTTTTGGAATCTACTACTCATCTTAGATGACTCTACATGGATAAAACTCTAGCTAGGGGTTTTTTGTGTTAGAAATGAAGAGAGACCTTAGCCATACATACGTAATGGAGAATGGATATCACTTTGATACTAATTGACAAAAATGGAAGCGCATAACAAAAATAACATGGAATTGTGGAAAGGGGATGGAATTCATATAGTAGAAAAGGAGGGAGAATCTAGAGAGACGGAGGAAAGAGATACGAACAGTAATCCATGCTTTGAAAGATTAATGCCATACTTGGATAGCTCAATAGTCAAATTAATTCATCAATTAATTACAGACAAAATTACTTTCTTGCGTTATATCTATGGGCAATTTCAACAAGAGTTTATCTGGAAAGAAGATAAATAGATCAAGATAGATAACCTAAATTACATATAACACTAAGGTTGCGTTTGGTAGTCGGGCTAAAATTCGGAATATGATATGATTTATCGTATCCTACGTTTGGTGCTCGCTCAAGACAGAATAAAGTCGAATATAAGGGAGATATAGACAAAAATAAAATTATCCCATGGGGGAGGTGGGATAAAGGTGGATAGGATTTTTAATGTTCATAATAGAAAAGTTATTTTCTCGAATAACAAAATTATTAAATTAACAAAATTGAAATTATATTTCAAAATAAATAATATTTGAATTCTAATTTAAGAAATTAAAAATTAAAAATTAAAAAATATATATTTTTAATTAATCTTATTTTAATTTATATATTCAACTTTAATTCTATCTTATAATAAACATTCAATCTATAAATTAAATATTTATATTTATTGTATATTTTAGGTATTTTTGTATTTTATGTATGTTAGTACAATTTACTATTGATAAAATTTTAGTAAAGAATGATGAAAGGGGAAAAAAGAAATAATAAAGAAAATGATATAAAACAAAGGAAAAATAAAATAAAAATAAATTAAGGAATAGTGTTATAAGATATTTTCACCATCTCCAATTATGAACATTTAGGTTCATTTACAATGACATGCCGTTTATATCAAAAAAATGTACATGATATGATGTGAACATATCCGACTTTAATACTGTGATTTACCAAACAATGGACAGAATATAAAAAAAATCCCAGGATTTCATATCCTATCATATATAGTCCTATCCTGATTAGAAATCCGGATGACCAAACGTAGCCTAAACATCCATCATGAGTTGCCACTAAAAGACTGGTCTAACCTAGGCTGTCCAAAGACACTGACATAGAGCTGATATGTGCAAAATCCAATAAAATTCTGATAGCACGACGATAAATGTGCTATCATGTATTGTAGGATTGTTCTATCACTAGCCCAATTCGAAGGCTTTTCATTTAACACACGTTTTATATTTCACAGGCTTGTGCTTCATTTCTGAAAAGATTGGCGGACCCATTTAGACCAACAGATCATCATATTCAATGGAACATATTCCATAATCTTGATTACATACTCTACAAGATTTTCATTTTGTGAATATCTCCGGATCCTTTTATTATGATACCATATTGCCATTGCAAAAATAAAAAACGGAAAAATTCAAACTTTCACTTCATTAATAGCACAGATGCATAAGAAACGTAGGGAAGAGAAATACGGTGCATACAAATTAGCCTACCCATTATGAAAACGAATTATCTAAATATAGCATTAAAAGATCCACAGATATTCACAAATGCGAAAGTGATTATGGAATATTTGATCATGATTATGGAATATCTTTCATTAATATTCTCTCCAGAAACAAAAACGAATTAAAATTTTATACTCGTCCTTTTTAATTTTCGTCACTTACTCGCAGACATCATCAGCATATTTCGGTGGTTGCGAACAGCATGCTGCCACTATATATTATGAAATCAATTTGATCCACAGAAGGTAAAAATAGATAGAAAGTGCTCTTTTTTCTTCTTAAGGCACATCAAATCATTTGTCATTTCAAGAGGATTTATTGCCTTGCCACGTGAACATTCGGGTCAAATAGATTGTTTAGTATTTTAATGCCCTTTCGTGGTCGTAAGAAAGGTCCATTTAGCATCATCAGCAATCATCCAAGCTTTTGGCGTTTCTGTTGGCATTATCCCTTCTTATATATTTAATTAATCGTGCTAATTTAGGGGTAATCAAGGTGGTCTATCTTTCCTCGAGCATATCTGAAGTCGGGCAATTAATTAATTCAAAGTGGCATTATCTTCTTCCTGTCGGCCGCGGGGGGGGGGGGGCGGGGGAGAGAGTTGAGTGTAGAGAGAGAAAGAGAGTATTATTCACTTCCAATTAGATGACACATACGTGATGTATGCAATAATGGTATCGTATTATTAGTATAAACGAAAAATCATCTATCCCATACGGTGGTCTCTTTGGCACTTCAAAAGATCTCATTCATCAATTAAGTTATTATTTTTATAAATCTAATGTTGAAATATATTGAGATACCAAAAGGGGTGTACGATAGAAGATCAAAATCCATTAGTACAAGCTTATGCTTTATCGGAGAAAAATAACTTTTTGTATAATCTTCTATCTATTAGAAAATAAAGACTTGCTAATATATATATATAGCTTTCACTAGAAAAGTATACTTCTAGTTATCAATATACGTATATAGTGAGCTTCATCATTACCTGAGATTTTTTTCATCAAAGTGGTTTCTAGCATGTCTATCTAGATAGATTTTGACTTTTTCCTTTTTACTTAATTTAAATCATGTAGTGCATGCACTTCGATTATTTATTATCCTAAATACTTCAAATTTTTGCAATACACACGTGTTGACATATATATTATTATATTTTTTTCATGATTTTTTTGAAAGTTTGATCATATTTTAAATTTTGGCAAGGAAGCAATATGTGCTTTTCGTTGTGTATGATTAAGGTAAAACAATAAAGAGCACAATGTTCTACTTTATTTCATAAATATTCTTTTGAAGCTATATTGTGTTGCCAATAGATACTTAATTAGGGATGTCAAGAAAACCTAAACCACCCGAACCGAGTGAGTTGATTACCAAACAAACACAGACTTGGACTCAAGTCTACCATCTAGATTAGGTGCGTTCCAATTGCCTCTCTCTCTCTCTCCTCTTCCATGTTGAGCTCGTTCATACATGGTAAAAACTTTGTCTATTTTGCAACAGTAGCTCCTAGATCTGCTCTCTCTACCTTTCGATTTCACCGATCACCAAACCTTGGGGCTCCATACGCGGAGGACGACATCGTGGCCTGAAAGGTAGACGGCAACGAACATGGCTATAGAAGAGGTGGAGGTTTTGGCGGTGATGGCATCCATGGGAGAGCAAATTCGAGCTAACCGGAAGAAGGAAAAAAAAAAAAAACCAAAAATCCAAACCAAACGGTGTTTTCAGTGCCGCATTTTCGGTGAGGGTCACATGTGGTTTGGGTCTCGGGTTAGGTCACAGTGAACGCATGCCCAAATATTTCGATTTGGTTCAAGTATTGTGAAAATCTGAACCGTTGATAGCCCTACACTCAACCATGCAAGTCTGCTAAACAAGAAAATACCCAATTCCCATCTGATCAACTTAGAAAAGTAGCTTTTCTTCAAGTAAAATATACTATATTTCTTTCGAGAGAGGAAAAAAAAAGACTTTTGTTTCAAAATTAAAGAATGGTCGGATATACGTAAGAAGATTATTGGTAAGTTCTCCATAAACTTGAATCGAATTGTAATGGCCATCTTCCTTCGGGCACATGAATAAAAGTTCATAACCATGCGCACCAGTACTTCCAGTTCCAATAGCCTGTTCATAGTCTTGCAGACAACATTTGGAACTTGAAACAGCTGCTTTTGGAATCCTTCAACTGGCTAAAGCTGTTTGGGGATAGAAACGGTTCCTCACAAACTAGAGAATTAAAAACAAGGATCAATCCCCACGATTTGCACGAGAGCTGGGGTTTGTCGGGCACGATTTGCACTCTGCTTGAACTATTCACACGCATCCCATAGTACCCTGCTAGGGGCTGAAGAGTTCGATGCTTATTGCATAAGATAATGCTTGGGCTTTAATAAAGATCCGTATCCAGCAGAATCTGAGACAAGGAAATCAGCTGGGAAAAAGAAAGTGCGTGATGGATGGTGACCTCATTTTGTTTTTGCTAGGCGATAGGGGGTAGATTCGGTTGAATCATAGGTGTATTACACACGTGCAGTATTACATCAAACCTTCAATGATGCCCTTGAACTTGATGTACCCGAGGAGCTGAGTTCCTGTCTTTCTGGAGAGTGGTCTACAATTCGCACTATAGACTAATTAATTCCTGATGAGTGTCTATAGGGTTATTTCAGTCTTCAGCTCTCAGGAATTAGGGAGGAAGAGTAGCCCTTCTGAAAAAATATTTTTTGCTTGCAGGAGAAGTAGTGGATTTCAAACGATAGCCCCAATAAAAGTAGACAAAATCCCAAGATACAACGAGAAAAACATGATTTTTCCGGGATGCTCCGACCATGATTGGAAGAAGATATTTTTTTTCACCCGAAATAGATATATAGTTTCTAATGAATATTGTACAATACTGCTGAAAAAGGTTTTCATAATAAAAACAAGAGACTTTGAGAATCCCACTCTCTCTCACTCTCTCAAAGAACATGACAGCAAATAAAGACTTAGGATTACCCCATGCTTTAGCCAGATCAATCAATTAGCTGCCCTTGTTCTTTTTGAGAAAAAAAATGCATCGGACGACATTCTATCGCAAAGGTGAAACTCTTGTAGTAAAGTCTAGTGGGGTCGCTGATGCCAATCACTCATTCTCACTGTTTTTCCATATCAAAAGATGTATCAGGTGATGCATACTTCATTATCTACTAACTTTAAATTAATCACCAAGATACATGCATGCTCTTTAAAAAAGAAAAAAAGAGTCCTAAGGTGCTCAATTATAGGTTTGATTTCTAGCAAAACGAAAAAAGGTGACATTGATATAAGCATTGTCGAAAGAATGGTTAAAGTAAATGCATCATGCATCAATTTAGGTCATCATATGAATAACGCAATCTCCTTTGGTGGGAGGTTGACAGAAAGATCTCTAAGATAGATTTTGAAAATATAATCATTCCAAATTAATCTCCTACCTTAGGAAACTTTTTAACATGATTCTTTATATAACAAGAGATATGGAAAATTTATCTCAGAATCTCGACATTTTTTGTTTTTTGATGATACCTTAAACCTATTTTCAGTCAATTATCTGTTCTAGCGAAAAAATCATACCCATCCTAATCCTACTACAGTAATTATTCCAAGCAATAATGTATCCAAACCAGACAAAATTAAAATATATATATATGTATGTATGTATATATCAGTAGAGAACTTTAGGAAGTAAGATCATCAATATCATATTATCAAATTGATAAAGTCACTCCGGCTCAAGATTGAGTCTAATAGGCTCGTCTCTAACTGCCCCACTTTCACTAAGATTTTTAGGTGCTAGATTCAGCTTCCTGAATCTAAGTGATTTGGAATTTACTAGAACTAGACCTGCCAACTTTTCCTCTAGTCCCATCTTATAAACACACCTAGGCAAGATACTTCTCTCTCTCTCTCTGAACCGTAGCTCAACCTTGGTTAAAATTTACTCATCAGTAATTACATGCCACTCATCGACAACTACGAGAGATCGGAAAATGGACCTCCAAGTCTAAAGATCCTTCTCCTGATTTGGGCATAGCCGTCAAGATTGAGAGTAATGTTAAGATATATGTGAGCTCTTAATGGAAGCAAATGGAAGCACGAGGAGGTCCAGGACCACATTGGCATCTACTAGTGGCGGGGAGAGACGGAGAGAGAGAGAGAGAGAGAGAGAGAGTCGAAATGGTGCCACCATCCTAGAGGAGGCGATGTAGCTCCACTGAAAATGGGGGCGGTCAAATGAGATGATGAAGGTGAAGGCGGAGGTAGAAGGGGAAGAAGAGAAGAGGAAGAAATAGTGGAAGGTGATGGAGTTATGAACTCTGACAAAAGTTTAGTGCTTTTATGTTAATGGGATACATGCAATTTTCATGTTAATGTAAAGAATAGAATTTCTTAATGCTAATGGCATAAATGTAATTTATGTCATAACTATATATGTATATATTATATATATACCCTAAACTCCTGCTATATATTAGAGTGATATCTTTGGTAGTTGTAATCTGAAGCTTAGAAATTTAATAGTAATATTGATAATAAAGAGATTGTTTAGTGTGACACCATACTTTTTCCTTTTCTGATTTTATAAAGATTTTCCATGTAAAATTCGCTTATCTTCTTCACTATTTTTTCTCTTCAAAGATTCGCAATCTTAACAGAAGGTTTATTAAGATTTGATGTTATACAAACATATGTTGCCTGCCTCAAATCATGCATTGCATCCACAATTTATTGCCACATGCTCTCTGAGATGAAAAGCATCTTAAATTGCACGTTGCTATATTAATTTACACAATTAAGAAAACACGGGTGAATCCCATTCCTAAACTCTACACATTTTTTAGCGTGTTAAGATCTTTTCCATCTCAGATAAAACTTGAACGTGATTAAACTCACATGAAATGGAACACATACCATAATTCAATAAGTAGGATGAAAGCGCTGTTCTTCCCGTACTTCAAATGTTCCATGGTGCACCAATTAAAATGGGCTTTGACACTGAAAAAGAAGCAACACTCCCCTGGACCACATTATAATTCGAGCTTTCTTATTTGTTTTCCTTAATTCGCATTTGAGGTGAATTTTAAGATAAGAACGGCAGCACTATTTGAAAATTACATTATTGGGCCTATGCAATATCCACTATATTCTTCATCTTCTTCTTTGGTTTTTTGTTTTTTTTTAAGGGTAAGCCACTTTTCTTGCTGACTTTGGTCCAAGTGCGGTGGAGAAAAGCTCCTATTGGGCATGGATGCCATTCCCATCTAGAGACCAACAGCCACATGTCTTCTAAGTGGATTAGAAAAATGAAGACTTTCTCTCTCTCTCTCTCTTTCTCTCTCTCTCTCTCTCTCTCTCTCTCTCTCTCTCTCTCACACACACACACACACACACACACACACACACACACACACAAAATCGCAATCAAATACCGCAGAATTCCTAGCCTGAGAACTCGCCCCCCAGTTCATACCTATAGTTTTGGAATCTCAACTTCAACCCTTCCCTAGTCACGAAAGGCCCTTTTCCCCTCCTATAAAAGGAGCTCCAAAGCGAGCCTTTTCCTCCACAACCATCCAAACACCAAAACACCACATCTTAAGTTAAACTTGGTCATTGAAGCGCTCTCTCTCTCTCTGTCTCTCTTTTCAAGCTGAAAAAAGAAAGATGGAGAAGAGAAATGGATCAACTGAAGCAAAAGACGCAGTTCATCATCGCGATATTGATCAGGAGAAATGGGTTCATGATTCTTCTCTGGATTACAAAGGAAGAGTCCCTCTTCGAGCTTCCACAGGAGCTTGGAAGGCCTCTCTTTTCATCATTGGTGAGGAATATCTACTATATATCTCTCTTCGTTATCGCTAAGGAATATTTACTACCTGAACTATAGCCACATTAAAGCTTACAACACAAGCCTGAACTATAGCCACATTAAAGCTTACAACACAAGCATCTCTCTCTCTCTCTCTCTCTCTCTCTCTCTCTCTCTCTCTCTCTCTCTAAATGCATTTGCTTGTTCTCTAGGCCACAGAAAAATGAATATTGGAAGCATCATCACAATTCCCTCAAGCCACTAATCCTTCTATGTTACAAATTATGTGAACCCACATGTTGTTCTATTCGAAAGAAGGCATAAGCATTCTTATTGTACTACTTTACTATATTTTATGTACGTATATTTGATGTAGACTACTTTTATTGGGATTTCATATATTTTCTCTGCATATCCGATGTCTAAAAATAAAAATGCTTATTCTAGCATATGTTTACATACACGCACATATATATGTTACTGTTCTCGATATATGGATGTCTTCTTTACATCTCAGATAAATATATTATCTAGTGGAGGAAGCTAGTCGGACCCCTAATTAAATACCATAGTTTACAGAATCATTAAAGCTGCTTTTTTTGTGCAGTCCAATTAGAGGAAAACGCATATTTGCTCTTTTCTCTAGTGTGTGATTGCGATTGCGTTGAATAGTGATGACCACTGATGTTTAGCTAAAAGCTTAGTTAGCAACACTTGGAATCCGTGGACCTGAGAACTTTCACCATTACCAAGAAAAGTGGCCACAGGTTTTCGTGCTAATCGTAGACGAGGCAGATTCCAAACAGTGCCCAATCTCCCAAAAAGCAATATATATTTGCGGGTCATGTTTTGGAGAAGAAAAGGAAAGTCAACTTTTTTGAGGACTAGTTCGGGAATTTTAAATGATCTTGTCTATTAACTACCACTCAAGGTTGAAAGTGTCGCTTTTTTATGTAAAATATTTAATCACTCTTTTGAAAGTTGAAATTCTTTTACAAATATCTTTCACAAGTATTTTAGGCAATCATTAAAATAATTGATGATATAATTATTTTATTCACGATGAAGAGAAAATGCGGTGATATGAACATAATATTCTATTATACCAAAGTTCCATTGATTAAGAACTAAGTTATTCTCTTGAAACTCCCTATCTTAAATTCTTGTTCTTTTTTTTTTTTTTTTTAAGATCTGTTTTTTAAGAGAGGAAGATGTTATGGAAACCCTATCTTCCTTGGAAGTGTGGAATCCTCATAATAAGGTGCACGCATGCGTTGAATCCTCTATCTCTAGTACATGAATACAATTGCTTAATGACGCTGTTAATTTCTTCGAAAAATGTCTCTTTCTGGTCATCAATTAGTTCTCTTCAGAGGATCCATCAACTTCACCAGCTGTGTCGAATAAAGATCAGTTGCCCACTTGCCTCTCACCTGCCTTTTTTTAGGTTTCTGTTCCTTTTGGGTCCCTTGGATTTGGATTGCCAAAGCTTCGTAGGCATCTTCCTCGTACAAAAAGACTCCCACCTTGGTTATACAGTTCTAGGTTCTCGACAAAACGCAGAAATTCTCGAGTACCATGACGGTTTTTTGCTTGGTGGCCCAGGCGCGCCATGTGAATTCAGCTGTGGCCAGTGCTCTATTTTATCATGGAAAGAAATAAGGCCAGATGTATATGCATATATAGTGTCCAATCCACAAAAGCACAGCATAGTCTAAATGAGAATACGAAAGATTAATCATGTGAGGGACACAACATGTGGACTTGGACCCCCCTTGTCTAGAAAAAGGGCCTAGTGACTGTACATATCCTAAATTTAATATGGACCGTTGAATTTAATAGAACTCACATGAGACCCACCATTTTTAATGATCGAGATTCAATTTAGAATATGTATTATATTCTTACATGATTTTTTCCCCTACTAAAATTCCTACTATTCTATTTCTACAATAGTTGACTCGGTTGTTGCAATTCCTGAACATTAATTGCCGAAATTTTAATGACATAAGGAGCCACCAATTGATCAAATAGATTCAATAATAGTTGTGCCCTACTCAGTGGCCGCAAAAGTTGTCATGCTTTAAAACTCCTTAGGACTTTGGACCATAGTGCGATCAATTGGAGCTGTCAAATACATTTCCGGGAAGTAGTATTGATTAATTACCTTTTGCCTACAACATATTGTTTTTTTTTTTCTGACAAAATGATGAAAATTATGCAGCGATAGAGTTCAGCGAGAGGCTGAGTTACTTTGGCATAGCCACGAGCTTGATCCTGTACCTCACCAGGGTCATCCACCAGGACATTAAGACGGCAGCGAAGAGCGTCAACTACTGGTCTGGTGTCACCACCCTGATGCCTCTTCTCGGGGGATTCCTAGCCGACGCCTACCTGGGCCGCTACTCCACGGTCTTCATCTCCGTGATCATCTATCTCCTGGTACATATATGTGACTTGATAAATGATTATGGTTATGAATAAATATCGGTTCCAATCCAATTTTTAGCGACTCTCAATGTGATAAATGGCAGGGTCTGATCCTCCTGACATTGTCCTGGTTCGTCCCGAGCCTGAAGGCTTGCGAGCCTGGCCACCTGTGCCAGGAACCCAGGAAAGCTCATGAGGTTGTGTTTTTCCTGGCCATTTACTTGGTATCAATTGGGACGGGAGGCCACAAGCCCTCGCTTGAGAGCTTCGGGGCCGACCAGTTTGACGAAGATCACCCCCAGGAGAGGAAGAAGAAGATGTCCTTCTTCAACTGGTGGAACTTTGGCCTCTGCTGCGGGCTCCTGCTCAGTGTCACAGTGGTCGTCTACGTGCAGGACCACGTCAACTGGGGTGCTGCCGACATTCTCCTCGCCGCAGTCATGGCCATGTCTCTGGTGATTTTCATCATTGGCAAGCCCTTCTATCGGTATCGGTTGCCGACGGGAAGCCCCTTGACCCCAATGTTGCAAGTTCTGGTGGCGGCTATCGCCAAGAGAAATCTTCCTCATCCTTCCGATCCTTCAGAATTGTATGAAGTCTCGAAGCCCGAAAAGGCACAAGGCAGGCTTTTGTGCCACACCAGCAACCTTAAGTAAGCTCATACACATAATTTATATGCATGTAAAATTGATATCTGAAACAGAGAATATCACGAAATCTCAGTGAATTTTTATCTGATATCTCCCTAGTCTAATCCAATTTTGACTGACTTCCATTTCAGGTTCCTAGACAAGGCTGCTGTCGTTGAGGGAAATGAAAGTTCAACTGAGAAGCAAATAAATCCATGGCGGCTAGCAAGTGTGACCAAGGTTGAGGAGATGAAGTTGATCCTGAACATTATCCCAATCTGGCTAGCCACCTTGCCGTTCGGCATATGCGTTGCACAGTCAGCGACCTTCTTCATCAAGCAGGGCACGACCCTCAACAGAAATGTCGGCGGCTTCCTGATCCCCCCGGCCTCAATCTACGCTCTAGCCGCGATTGGGATGATCATCTCCGTCACCCTCTACGAGAAGGTGCTCGTGCCAATACTGCGGCACACAACGGGCTCAGAGCGTGGCATCAATATCCTACAGAGGATCGGGATCGGGATGCTCTTCTCAGTTGTAACGATGGTCGTGGCCGCCATGGTTGAGCACAGGAGGCTGGCTGTCGTGCGGCAGAACCCTCTCACAGGCTCCATGTCCATGAGCGTGTTCTGGCTTGCCCCACAGTTCCTGATCGTTGGCTTTGGCGACGGCTTCACTCTCGTGGGGCTGCAAGAGTATTTCTACGACCAGGTCCCGGACTCCATGAGGAGCCTGGGCATTGCCTTGTATCTCAGTGTGATCGGCGCTGCCAACTTCCTGAGCAGCCTCATGATCACAGCAGTCGATCGCTTGACGGAGCAGCATGGCCACAGCTGGTTTGGCAAGGACCTGAACAGCAGCCGGTTGGACAAATTCTACTGGCTTCTGGCTGGCATGGCGGCTGTCAACTTGATCATCTACACGCTCCTGGCCCGGCGGTACACTTACAAGAACGTGCAGAGGAGCGTGGCTGTGGCCGATTGCTACCAAGGAAACGACCCGAGCACGTTGGCTTGAACAATCGAGATGGCCCGCTCTTATGTTAGTATAATTTGAATTCAAGCATATGTGGTAGATTAATTTATCTTCAGTATATCTTCTATTGTGTATAACTGGAATATGGGATTATCGAAATATAAGTAATTCGAGCAGATCTCCACTTAGTAAAGTAATCGTCTAGTCAGATAATCGCAATGGGACTTGTAATGATCTAGTTGACGTTTATCATGATCAAGAGAACTCAAAACTACAAAATCCCAGTCAACAATATATAGTGGGGGCAATTCGGCCTTGAGAAAGTGGTTTGACAAACTTCTTAGCCATACATACCTTGGGCTTTCTATGTGTAATTCCTAGAATAGAATGCAGAAGCATTAGCATATAATCGGCCCAAACCACTTCCCGTTCGATCTGGGCCTGTAATTCTTTTCGTTGGTATATCAAACGTCTAAGATGCAAAAATACAAATTTGAAATCAATATACCGGCAATAACGATCTTGATATGCAAATTTTCAACGAAAGTCGGCACGCTTCGGCTACAGCGAGCCTTGATCTTTTTGATCCGGAAGGACTTACGAGATCCGAAGATTGTATCGGGCCTGACCCGGCAACTATGGTAGGAGTGAGGTTCTTACCTGTCTTTAGGTATTGTTCAAACGCATTTAGGAGCTTGGCGTTTCCTGGATCCTAAGAACTAGCTCGAGCCCTAAAAGAGTGAACTAAATCTTGGCCCGGATCTGAACGTTTGGACCGATTCGAGATTTAGGGCTGACTCTTCCTCTTCTTGTTTTCTTTATTTTTTTATTTGTGTGGACTTACGGCGCGTTTGATAACCATTTTATTCCGGAAAATAATTTTTTATAAAAAATGATTTTTTCTGTTTTTATTCTCGGGAACAATTTTTGAGAAAAGAACGCGTTTGGTAATTTACCAAAATTTTTATTCTCAAGATAAAAATGCATTTAGTAAAATTCTTAAATTTTTTTTATTTCTTTAATTTTTTTAATTCTTTTATTATTTTTTCCTTTGTTTCGTTTTCCTTTTTCTTTTTCTCTTTGGTCGGTCGTTGGCCACCGCCGTGACTGGCGACCGGCTGGGCGATGTTCAGCATGCTCGCCGGAGGCCAACCTGGCCCCAGCAAGTCTCGACCTCACCCAGGCAACGCAAGGTCAGCCTTACCCTGGCTTGGCGAGGCCCAGCCTTGCACCAACTGGAGAGGCCGAGCCTCGCCGTGGGTCGGCGTCTCCAGGGGCCAGCGATGCCTTGGCAAGGCCAGCGATGCCTTGGCAAGGTCACCGGCCCTTGTCTAGCCGGTCACCGACGCCGGCCATGGCTAAGGTCAGCGACCAGCAAAAGGAAGAAGAAGAAGAAGAAGAAGAAAAGAAAGAGAAGAGAAAAGAAGAGAGATACAATTTAGTTCTATAAATTGCTCTTGAAAACAAGAAGCTACTTTTTTCTACTTTTTATTTCTATTCCAAATCTATTCCCGGGATTCCGTTCCAAATCTATTCCCGAGAACAAAAGTTTTGCCAAATACGTTTCTATTCTTTTTTCATTCCTTGGAACAAAAGAATAGAAATTATTGTTCCGGGAAATAGAAATTGTTTTAAACAAACAACCCTTGGACATAAAACACAAGTTGTGCAACATTCCCTTGTCCAAGATACATGTACCTTCATTAATTTGAATAGCTAACTTCTAAAAAATATTAACTCAGATGGAGGGTTGGTGAAATAACACAAAAAAATAAAAAAATAAAAGAAAGAATGATAAACAAGCTTTGTAATCTCCTCCTCTATAGAGTAAGAGTAGAGTAAGACTAACAAAAAAAAAAAAATCTCTTCTTCTATAGATAATTGTTGGCACTCAAAGCCGATCACAGGCCTCAATTGAGGCAAGAGGGAAGATTTCAAATTGGGATGAGTCAAGGCAGACAAGAGCAATAGGTGAAAGACTAGTCACGTGCACTAGTCGTGGTCATGACCATAAGTTAGACAAAGATCATTGACCACGCTCGATCAAGAATGCATAATGTCACGATATGGATAAAGATAGTTACCCGAAAAGGCTTCCGAGCGACACTAAAAATCTTATTCATGCTTTTGTTAATATTATTTATGTCCTCCCAATTTATTAGCACGTGAACACCCGCATAAAGAGGTTCATGCGTATAAGCAAGATCGTTTGGCTAGGACTGTCAACAAGTCAAGGCGCAAATATTTTTATTATCATGTTGACGATTCGAGAAGAGCGATTTTTGGGCGAAACGACAAAGAACGATGTACAAGGAGGCATATTATTATATGACGAATCGCTTTTGTTCTTTTGTTAGCTGTCCACATCTCTCCGTTTCACGCCGAAGAATCTGGAATCTCCATTAGACCTCAGGCTTTCCTCCATGCGTATGGGGTCACATATGAAATAGTCTCCATTTCTTATTCCTCTTTCAGCTAGATATGTCTATTTCTTGAAACTCTGAAAAGCCCCTCGTTAGTCCCAACTAAAAGGTCTAGTCAGAATTTTACTTGCCAATAAAAAGAAATTTATTAGGTTCACGGACAGGATAAAAAAAAAATTACAGAGTGACCAATTAAATAGTTGACATATGAAATGATTCGATTATAAAATTAACTCTAAACATACGTGCTACTCACCTAATGGTTTACCGTAAGAACTTTCCTATACTGATGGTAAATTTAACGGTAATCCCAAAAAAAGATATAAAAAATTTTACTTTTATTAAGTGGGATGTCTTAAGCACTTGGGCTATGTTTGGACAGCCAAAAGGGAAAGAAAAATGAAATCCTCCCCCATCTTTTCCACACACCTTCATTGTCCTCCTTGCCTCATTTTATAGCAATTTTACCGTAAATAATTTATCTTTATTGCCAAAAATTCTAAACCCAATGACACATTCATCCCAAAGTAATTATTGTCTCACAAAAAATTCCATACTCGTAATTTATAACATATTTACCTCAAATTAATTTTTGTCTCAAAGAAATCTTAAATCAATATCCCTAACTCAAATCTACCCTCGATTATCATCCCACCCAATATTCCATCAACATGCGGGGATCTTTCACATTGGATTTGTCTTGCAGTCATATGCTACATATATTGAACACACACATTTTAACGGAATATTCGAAGGAATGCTTTGGATCTGTCATTATCCATGTCATATTTTGAAGTTGTCTATCACAAGTGTTAGCAGACATACATGTTAATAGGACGATGGACCGAATGCTTTGGATCTGTCATAATCCACATTAAATTCATGTTGTAGTTGTCCAGAACGTGTTGACATGCATACATTTTGGCAAGATATTGTATGGAATGTTAATGGATGGTAGATTGGGGTTGAAATATCAATTTGGGATTTTTCGTGAAATGAAAATTAGGTGGGAGTAAATGTATCATGATGGTACTAGTTCAACATATTTCTAGAGACAAAAATTGGTTTTCGGTAAATGCGTTTTAGGTGTATGAGCTTGGGATTTTTAATGTAGTAACTCCTTCATAATGCGAATCTCAAGGAAACATCTATTATTGGGATTAAAAATGATGACCACACAACTCTTTCTACTATGAAGTTTTATATTAGACCTTAAACCAGCTCCATAAATTCCTGGAGATTGCTCAATAAGAAGTCTTTAGGTTAGCGATGGACTTTCCCATGTAAGAAGCTTGACATTATGAGCTAATAGCTGGATAGTAAAAAGATCCAACCAGAAATCAAAAGAGGCATGCGAAATGGGGTTGTGAAGAACTGTATGCATCATAGCTCCGAGGTGCAAAATGTGAATCATTTGCTGAACTGATGGTTCGGCTTTGAGCCCGGTTTTGGTCAGAAAAAGGGTTTGAGCAGTAGCTTCGGGCTTTTGCGCAAGAACTAAACGGGCCCAGCTGTGCGTACTGGCCTGAATAGCTAAGCACTTAGATATTCTTCTCCTTCTGGACGCTTTTCTTATGAAGATGAGGAAGTATTTGTTGTTTTGTTCATAACCCACAACGTCTTTGACCATACTCTCCCAGGCGCTTTGCCTTCCCTTCAAGGCTCCTTCAATCTTCCCACCACGGTAGTGCTCAGGCTTTCCATTTTTGCTTTTACTAACCTCACCCTCCAGCCGGATAGTCAATGTATGATTCGAGTAATCACGAGACGGCCGTAAAAGAGCCTACGCGGATAGTCAATGTATGATTCGAGTTATCACGAGACGGCCGTAAAAGAGCCTACGCTTCTCGATCTTTGTTGACAAAATGCTTGTATTCAAACCATAGTCACAGATTACCGCGTTCCCATGATCTCCTTGCTCTATACCAACCGACATAGTGGAAAATAGAATAGCACAAGCCGCAATTTGCAGCACATGCACAGAGACAAAACTTACCATTTAATCAGTATTCACTAAACTAATTGAGTTTATCCCAGTGGCCATCATTCCCACATGGGAATGGAGAGATAGGAGGTTCGAATTGTCACATTCTCATGAGAGATTGGGGTGAGTACGATTTAACTTCGAATGTAGGTTTTAACTACCTCGCCTTACAAAAGAGTAGAGCAAAAGTCTAATAATGAGAGTTAGAGTGGGAATAAAGTATAACAAATTAAAAATTAAAATATATATATATATATAATATTAACTTGAGATTTTACTGGTATATCAACTTGAGATTTTACTCTTCATTTGTCACGGTTATACCGGTTTTGTATTTTTTGTGGTATAAATTCAATTTAACATATGGTATATTTTGTCATAAATGTACTAATTTATGATTTTTTTGTCACAAATGTATTATTTTTTGATTTTTTGCAATCATTTTGGATAAATTTGTTGTGGATGTATTAGTTTTGGGTCTTTCATAATCAAAAATTTGGTTTTTGGTAAATTTTTCACACGTATATCAGGTTAGGATTTTTCATAATATTAACTCTTAAACTTATTAAATAGGAGTGACTATAGTTCTAGGGTAGAACTTAGAACTTGAGAACTGTACCTGTAGAAATCTCTAGATTTCAGATTTCAAAGTATATAGGACAGGTTCCAAATTTTAAAAATTGAGAAACTTGTTTCAATTGATAGATTCTAGGTTTTTAGTTGAAGGAACTTAGAATCTGTAACCCATAACCTGTAACTTATAACTTGTAATAAGTTTTAATTTTTTTCTTAGTTCATATCTTCGTGTGATCTTGCGATATTTAATATTGTTCGATAACGAGTATATAATCTGAAAATACTAATTTGAACTTCAATTTTATGATTGATACTTTTACTTTATTAATATTTATATTTTCTGTATGTCTTTATAGTCGGTGAATCATAATAGCAAATAGTGGTCATTAAATGCTTTAATACACTATAATCGTGCAATTAATAATATAGATGAAATGTGAATAAATTCCGAAACCTATGAAAAGGCAAATTTCAAGTTCTAGAGCATACAATGTAAGTTTTAAGTTCCAAAAAATGAAAAATTTGTTCATATTAATCCCGAAATATGTACGGAATCTGAAATTACTTATTTATATTATTAAGCCCTAGTTCACTTTCTAACTGTCATGATTTTAGTGGGGTTGTGGTTACATGCTCGTCCATGTTAGATTTTCAAAGCATTTGGCAGCATAGAGTATTTATTGCTGAATTTGAAAAAAAAAATTATTTGGTATAGATTAATTGTGGTTTAAAAATTAGTTGAGGTGAATGTGATATATAAATTTTTTCCAAAATAAATTTTCTTAAATACATATGATATCAACTAATTAATTTGAAAATTTTTTATGATATCATCCATTTTGTTTGAAATCTATCACTCTCTCTTCTTTCAATACAATTTGTTTCAGTAATTCTGACCTTGTGCTCTATCATCAAGATGATCGAATTTTCAGTTTCTTCGAGTGAAAAAAAAAGTTTATTTAAAGGAAAATAGAGAAGATCATGGCACATAACCCGATCTCTATCTCGTGAAAGCGAGTGCGGACAGAACAGATGAACATGGTACGGATCTCGTTCTCACCTCTCTTGTCATTTTCGATGCGATCGACTGCTTGGCGAAACTGAAACTCCGTTCCGTCGAACGACGCCAAAATCGGGGGGTCCTCGTAAACCTCTCCAAGCAAAAGATCTCCTTCGCACCCTCTTAGGTTAGCGTGAAGAGGAAGAAGAAGGAAAGCCCTCCCCACCCCGACAACGTCAGCAGCTGCGGGGGACACGTCACCTGCAAGCTCTACCCCACACACCCCCCTCCCCCCCCGGCGGGTGGCCCACGTGGAGCTCCCTGAACTCTTGCTCTTTCGGTTTTCGATCCTCAATTATTTTGGGCAGAGATCGCAAGTTGGACTTGGACAGTTCAGTAAATGTCGCTGTCTCAGGGGGGGTTCGCTCGGCTACGAAGCAGGAGGTGCGAGGAACAGAGAGGGCCGTAGCGTAGTGGGTGGTGCAGCTTAGCGTGTGGGTTCTCATGTGGTTAAGTCGTTCTTATTTCTTTTTTTAAGGTACGATGCGATGACGGAGGCATTAATGAGCTTTGCTGTTCCTAAGTTAATGACGCTGGGAAGGCCACTTTTTGTCCCACTACTGCTACCTGGAGCTACGGAGTCTCGACGTTTCAACAGTAAACTGCGCTCTGAAAGATAGCTGTTCAGAATGACCCTGGAGAAGAGAGTAATTGCGATGTCAGTTAAGTTAATTTTGACGGTCAAACTAGCAGTTTGGGGCCGCATTGGGATTTTGTGCTGTGAATTATGGAAAATAAAAATGAAAATGATCGTTTGGAAAGACCTTTATGGACCGTACTTTACTATATGGCACGTGTAATGTAGCACATTCTAAGGAACCAGTTAGAACAAGCTTCAATTCCAAGCAAATTTCAGGGAGAATCATCTCAAATTTTGGATTATCTTAGATTTTGTTTGGTTGCTGATTCTAAAATCTTTTAAGCTTTTAAATTATGCATGTGTCAACTACTTTTCACTAGCAATGTCAAATTGCTGGAAGGTAGTTAGATTTGTGCCAATCTAATGAGATGCACATGGTAAGAGCACAATACCATTCACATGGAGAGATTGTCAAGATGGAGCTAATGTCCAATCTCGTCAATATATCCAATTATACTCACATTTACTCATAAATTTAAATTAATGAATTATAAGCCAATTAGGCTATGTTGCCTACTTCACATCACACAAACACTCTAATGTATAACACTTTTTAACACAATTCATGTGTGCATATCAACAATTTCCCCCTCACATAGGAGCTCGATGTTAGGTCTAGTTTTCCTTAATTCAAGTATTCTTTCGTGTTGACTTGTCTAGACTGGACTTTTCGCTTTGTTGCATGTGCTGACTGCAACAACAATGCCCACCTTCATCCATGGTTTCTTCCTCTAAATCGAATTATAAAGGTTATTCATGTTTACCATTACTCTAGGTCTCTTTCGCCAGATTGAACCATGAAAATAAATGAAAATAACTCATAACTAAAAGCCATAGATACCTTGTCCATGTTCGCTATCTATAAATTGAAGTACGAGGTAAATGTTCGACTCAGAACTCCCCCCTTCAGTTTTTCGCTGCTAAATTGGTTATAATTCCGACTACATACGGTAATCAGATAGACATGGTATGGAGTAGAATGACATGTATACCCAACAAATTGTGTCTCCTTATAATTTCTATTTACAATAACAATAATTATAATTAAATTTCCAGCGAGAATATCAACGCGGCTCCTGACAATTATGATTAATATGGCCAAAAGTAATAATAAGAATAATAATTAGTTTCCTCCGCATCTCACCGATAGTCTTCGTAACACTCGACCGCCAACACTAGTGCACGTCTACATGAAATCTTCTGCATGGCATCGGGAGTTCAAAAGATCACCCCATTCAGAAAAAATGGCTGAAATTGGCAAGTTTGCTGGGTAAAGTAACCTTCACACACGTGACCCCATTTTAAATTAATTGTTTTTTCCTGCTAGTTGGCTAGTTCGTCAATTCAAAGCATTCATCCAGACTTATCATGGGACTATGACTAACCTTTATTTTAAATTCAGAAAAAAATGGCCCGCAATGATTCTCCACGGCACCCCATACGCTTACAATCGATTTAACAAGGAAAAGAAAAAAAAAATACTTATAATACATGGGCAGTCCACGATTGGACACGCACTGATATAATATTTCAAATGGAAGACCGTTAAATTCTACGAGAATCAAAGTCAACTGTCCCGGAAATTTAAATTTTTAAATGAATGTATGTTTTATTTTTTATTATATTAAAGGGACATGAACGTGGAGACATGATTACTTGAGACCTATTTAGCATCTCACATCTCCAAAAGCTAGTTAAGTTCAGGCATTTTATACGTATAATAGTTATGACATCGAAGCGTGGAAATATATATAAGGACGCAAATAAAGAGTTTGATAATGTTTGAACTCGAAATTTTCGACTTTAATACTATATGAAATTTTATAAGACAACAACTAAATGCTCGAAAATTTTAAACATTTAATGAATGCATTGCTTAATATTTAAATATTTTAATAAAATAATAATTTTATTTGTCAAAGGGGTGTTCTCTTTATTTTTATTTTTTTAGACATAACTCTCTGAATTTTTCCACCTTGAGGATCGCACCCCGACCGTAGAAAGAGAGAGCGCTTGGAACTACCCTGTGTTTCTAATGACATGAATTTAAAAACAAATAGTTACACGCTCCAACTTGTTCACCCTTGTAATCAGGAAGTTTCCTTCTCTATAAAGAGCGGATTTCCGAAACCCACATGTATCGAGCTCGTACTCACGAAAAGTTGGTCAACCAAACTGCTTTTGCATAAGCCTGACATGAAATCAATGTCGTTCTTCAGAATTCCAGATTTTGGAAAAACAAAATATATGATTGCGCATTTAATTTAAATACAAATGAGGAGACATGTGAATATTTTTTTCGGGACTTACATAGCAATCATTAATTTTTCATTTGGTGGTACTTTATTTTAAAAAAAAAATCATAAACTTTCATTTTGGTACATATCATATGTTAAAAGAAGGTAAATATAAATCATGCTAGATTCTTGACATATGTCGTCTTTCTATTTTTCCATTGGTTTTTGTCTTTTTTTGGGGTGCACCGACGTCTTTTGATTCATTGACTGGATAAATTAGAACATTGTTACTGTCCGCGAGATTTAGTCAATTTGAGAACGTGAATCTTCTAAGCAAAGCAAAGGCTAAATTTTTTACTAAATTGTGGGGGAAAAGAATGTGAATCATAAACATTTAAATTATGTCAATTGAATCCTAAATCTTTTTTCATTTTTTCAATTAACTTCACCTGATCAATTTTGACAAAAAATCGCTAATGTAAACATTAACTCAGCCAGTAGCACTATCGTGAACATTTTTTTTTTTTTTTTGAATTTTGAACTTCCTAACCTATAAATAATCCATAAGGAATTTATGAGGCCAATTAATGGACAATTTTAGTACTCTTTGAAGATCTACCTAGTCTTTCCCATCCTATTCTTACTCTAGACAAAAAGAAGAATGATGCCCTTTCTATGGAAGCGGGAAGAGGAAATAGAGACAATTGTCCGGACGACCTGGACAATCATTCTCTTAGTAGGCTATAATCTATAAGGGCTCAGAGATGACTACGTGACGATCTTTAATCCATTATGAAAATAATAATATGCTTTGACCACAAAAAATGAATAATGAATAATTACAAATTGTCGCAAGGTCCATTTTTGTGCCTTGCAACATACCATATCACTCATAATAGTCCAAATACCATTATGTAAGCAAAGCTCTAAAGGCTTTAGTGCTGAATAAGTGAATAACATCTACGGGACAACAACACTTCATTATAATTTGTTGGTTCTTTATCATTTTCTTTTCTTTACTCTTTTGTTTTTAGAGCAAGGGCCGACAAAGGGATGTCGGCCAACCCTTGCCAGCCATGGGCGAGGGCATCCTAGCCCTCATAGGACTGGGGTGAGGGCCACATCCTTGCTTGATTTTGGTGTCGCAATCCTCACCAAGCCCTCATCGACCATAACAAGGGCATCAGGTGAGGGGTGCCACGATTTCGTCGGCCATGGCGCCCATGGCCAATGATCCTCATTAGCTCTTAGTTAAAAAAATAAAATAAAAGAAGTAAAGAAAATAAAAGAAAATATTAAATAATTATCATAATATTTTTAAAAATGTCAACACAAGCGCTAACCATGCCATATAAGACGGTTAGCATCCACGTCACCGATTCCACTTAAAATTGGCCGAATAGACTAAATTTGCAAAATATGAAAAAACCTATGAATAAATTGATACGATTAAAAAGTTTACCACTAAATTTATACATTTCCCATAGGTTTAGAATTCTTTGCGTTGGTGATTTAAACTTAGACAGCAGCTGCAATCGCTTTCATTCAGCCACCCCGTGCAATTTCTTTATTTACTATTGATGTATTTTGACTAGAATGGCCGCCATGTTCACCATGTCATCGATTTGCTGGAAACTAGTCTGATTTTGATTAAAACTCATAAATCACAAAATATAAATAAAAGTAGGTGCGATGTATGATTGAAGACAGTGTTCAGTTATCCGATTGCAAATACTAACCAAGTTCAACCATTAAGAGAAAATTTTACTCATAAATTTTGTAATTGTTATCTGTCTGAACTATATTAGAAAATAAAAGGTATAAATGCATCATAAATCCTAGTGCTCTGTCAAAATGCAATCGTGTCCTAACATTTCAAAAAAATTAGTGGAGACAATAACAATGATTTTGTGGGCGTCGATTGTTAAGGGGAAGTAATCGAACGCTGATTTTTTGTTTCGAGAATAAGCAAAGTATTATAACTGATTACGAGTTCAAAATTCATAATGCTGATTTTCTGAGCGCGATCGGCCATAACTTCAGATTTGGGGTCATGATTGGTGCGACGCTGGATCTGTAGCGGTAGGTGGTGGTGGGGCGCCATTGAGGAAGCGGTGGCGCTGAGGTGGGCATGGATGTTTTGGATTTTTAGCTTTTTCTAATTTTGAATTCTTCTCATTTTTTTTCCTTTTTCGCTTAGTAAAAGCCGCATCAGCGTCACGTGTTTGGAGAAAGTAATAAAAAAATTACCTCAACAGTTTTGTTAGCCAAATTAGATAGAATTAATGGAGGTATTTAATTACGTTATTTTAACAAATTTTAAAATTTGATTGCATTTTTAAAATTCTTTTGAACTCAACTGCACTTTTGTAATAAATTTTACAATTTCTAGAGGACTTATCTCAAAATGAAAGTACAACTAAAGGCATGTCATAACCGTATATTTATTTACAATTGTTGGGGGTAGTTATTGGTGTATTTGGATCAACTTGAAAGTGAGAGCAGACAAAGGTGATCATACCCCGGGACCTACTATCCCTCCTATTTGCTTATTGAACGGTCAAACTCAAACATATTAAAAAGAAGATTACATGTAATTGATTGATCCGAGTAACGATCTTTTATTCAATATTTTAATTAAGGGAACACGAGGAGTTCATCTTTGAACAGATCTGAACAAGCAATTCTATATTCAAAATGAACTACATAATAGCTCCATGACTCAACAAAACAAATGAAATCAATCATTAGGGATTCAAAAACCTACCTCTAAGTGGCTAGAGGAATCATTTTTTTTTTATTGAGTAAAATTAAGGTGAACAATGCTGTTTGTCTGCATCGTGCTTCCCTATTCATGCATGGCAACCACTTTTTCGGTTCCAAATACTTCCAATGCAATCATATTTAACACATAGGCTTGTCATGCATGAACTTCTCCTTTTCCTATCTTGGAAAAAGCAAAAATTATTCAAAAAGTCTAATTACCAAGCAATCACTGCCCGGTGCCCACCTCCCGGTCTGCCTTTTCTTTAAAATTTATAATTGACAATTGCTTTACACCGTTGCCTTTTTTGGGAGTAAACTATACAGTAATTAACCCTTTAAATCCACAGTTCTTTATAAAAGCTTGTACCTTAAAAGTAATTTTTTTTGGCAACTTTTAATTGATTTGAAATCCTTATATTGGGATCTTAGAAACTTTTTGATCTTTAATAAATTCCATCTCATGCGCACACTAGGGTGATGGTTTTCGACGTGATTTGACATCTCTGTCGGATTAGATATCGAGATATTCGGAACAGCATGAATAATTTGAATTTAAAATAAATTAAATCTCTCGATATGTTCAATATGAATTATAATATTCTACAACGACATGACATGACATTAGCTTATAGAAGATAATAATTAGCACCCTCGGTAATTACCAGATGGGCTTATGCTTTTGGGAGATGATCGGTAAGAGAATATACAGAAGTTTGATTGATAATTATTAAAAAGTGTTGCTAAAAGCAGTCTGTCTAGTTTTTGAACTTAGTGGCAGATCAGGAGCCAATCGAAGAGAAAATGCTAATCCGATGCTTTTCTGACCAATCTTTCCAATTCATCCAAAGGGTGTCTCCTCAACAGCGAAAGAGATTTATTCCCCCCCTTAAAACAATTATAAGAATAACAATCTTTCAATACACGAGAATAACTCCCAAATAACCTTTTTCTTTCCCTCAAAATCATGGAAAATTGAAATTTTTAAAAAATTACGAAAGACGTCTATAAATGACTATACAATATACATGTCAATATGTATATCATTTGAAAGGTTTCGGGTATTTAATGTTAATCAGAGGTAAGTTATCGAGCACTGTAGAAAAGGGAAAGCCAAAAAAAGAAAAAAAAAAATAAAACACAAGTCACTATAGAAAAACCCCTTAGTTTTGTTCGTGATCTTTAACAACAGTGGTTACGTAGTAACCATATGATATTTTCCGGTGCTTCATTATAAAAGCATAACTACTTTCTTGATGGTGACTCGGCTTGGGTCCATGTACGAGCAAAAGATTATATGGTCTTTAGCTATCTGATTTGCTCAATAAGGGTCATTTATGATGTACAATATGTTTAAGACTCTTTATTATCTCTTTAAAAAATTTCAGCATTACAATTTTAACCATGTAAGGCTGATAAAATCTCTATTATGTATATATGCAAATACATCGATACAAATATCATATTACCAAAATCTTGATTATTATAGGAGAATGAATTGAGAATTTTTTCATAGACATCAATTATAGAAAATCATGATGCCTACACTCAACAACTCCGTCAAAAAGTTAGGCGTCAAAGTAGTATTTCGATATTTTAGAACGTTGTGAATTATGTTGTTAGGCAACAGTTTTGTCCATATAATATTCTACTTTAATCGAGTCATGAATATATATTAGGTCTAATACACAATAAATGATTTTATCTTTTTATGTAATTTCCTTAAATCCTAATAGTTGTGTGCAAACTACTTTAGGTTAGGGCCGCTTGCATAAACCTAAAGTCTAAACTTAGCGTGTTAGTGAGACTTACAAGATATCTTACTAACATTTATGTGGCTGAGGTCACATGTCAGTGCCTTTGGATCATTGGTGTTATTTATGTATAAATTTAATGCCTTCGAAAGATAAAACATAGACTCAATTAATGAATTATACAATAGATAGAATGACTCACAATGTTGAACTGCGTGAAAGCTTGTGTGTTTCAGCAAGACCCTCGCAAGGCATCGAGCTCACACTCCTGGCTGAGGTCTTCTAATGTATTCCGAACGCTCTCACGTACAAGTCTGCATTAAACTTGAAAACAAATGATTAGACATGAAATGCAAAATGGGAATATAATCGCATTAATCAAATAATCGACCACCAAGATGACAATGCCAACAAGTCATCCTAAGCAACTATTTTCTTTAAATGCCTTACCAAGAAAATTGCGTTAAACTATATAAAGTGCATAAACAGCTGAGCTTTAACGTCATGGAGAAGATCCAAGGTGTATGTGTAACAGGCGTATTTGTCAGCAAAAACAAAATTCTGTACATCTCGGGAACCGTGATCTAGGGCATCATCAATCATTAGAAGTAAATAATCATTTTATCGAGATTAGTTTAATCGATAATCATGCAAGCCTCCAGCATAGATTCTTCTTCTGCCCTTTTTCTCAAGCGTCCTGGAGAATTTTCTTCAAGCCTGACGACCGATCCCTGTTATTTTTATCCCATTCTTTTCTCCTCCTAATGATCGATTATAAGAACAATAAACTTCAATAATGCGAAAAGGACAGCGTGTTTACTCATTTAAAAAATCAGACGGTAGGGGGTCGTACTCGTAAAACGAGGGGGGCAGAGGGAGGGGGTGAAAAAAGCTGTGACTAAAGAGTGTTGAAAGCGGCAAAAGCCCTCCTTCACCACTACTCAGCCCTTTCATTCAACACCCTTCTGGCTCCTGTTCTCGTTCCTGTTCCTGTTCCTGTCCCTCTTTCTGTTCCCGCCTTCTCACGTGCGTCATAATTCGCTCATTTTTTATTTTTATTTTGTTTCTCTTTTTGGGAATGGGGATCATCGAACTCGATCTCGATTAATCTCGGCGATGAGACGTGTTTGGAATTTTTGAAAAATTTTCTACGTGATTTTTGCCGTTCCTTTCCGTTCTGTATATTAATAATGATTGACATCTCTCCTTAGTTGTACTTATCTGTTATTTTGTACTTTTCCATATGGTTTTTCGCCTGTGACAATTTAAAATAAAAGACATTATTTTGAATTTCTAACCACTACCAGTTTGCTCAAAAAAAAAAAAAAAAAAAAACCACTACCAAAGCATTTCGAAAATTCGTGGAAACTTTTTTTTGCTAAGAAAATAATGGAAGTCACACTATAATGGTACATATCCATACTTATAAATTTAGAGCCGTTTCAAGTACTTTTTTTTTTTTTTTACGTGGCTCTTAATATGGAATTATTGTTTAGCACAGAACTTCTCAGACCATTCAAAATATAAAACTACCCATAACAAAAGTGATATTAAAAGTCACCCAACTGAATTGATGTAGCGTGAAACCCATAATTAGAGAGTAAGTTCTAAAGTACAAGGTTATTTCAAATTCAAAACTTACTCAATTACTTATACCCAACTCTTTGTACCCTTTATCCACTCTAATAAGTTTTTTAAAGATTAATATCACAGAAAATCCTAATTAATGTACATATGACATGTGTACTTTAAACTAATTTTTTGAATACTAAAAACTTCAAATTAGTATATTTATGACAGATTTACCAAAAATTAATTTTTTTGACAACTTGAAGTCTCGAACTATTACATGTGCAACAAATCTACCGTCTGTTACTTTCCACTAAATCGAATTAATAAACCGATATACTTATGACAAACGGAGGATAAAACCCCAAATTGGTATGTCCGTCAACTGTCACATATTATCTAAATTAATTTTATAATAATAAAAATTAATGGAAACTAACGGAGGAAAAATCCATCACAAGTATACCATTTTAATGTTCTTCAGGATATTAGCCCTTTTTGTAATGTATTTTTCATTTTTTCTTTCAATTTCATTATGGAGTTATATCACTAGACAATAGATATTTTTGTCATGTCATCCTTCATGACCTTAAATTATTCTTTACATAAATATATCCTTCTTAAAACAAGTTTAACTTTTTCTATTAATGCAATACTAATTGACAAGTATGCTATTTCAACAACAGATTTAGCTCAAGTTTAAGATACCAACAAGTTCTTGAGTATCGATTCTTATAGGATAGGGTTTGAATTTGAAATACATAAAACCGTTAATCTAGATGGCAAGTTTTGGGTAGAACATCCATATTCCTAATTAATACGTCGGATCATGAAAATGGATAATATAAATTTTGGTAGTTCGAAAAAGAAAGTGCAAGAAGCAGCGTAATTTGTCTAGTAAGTATCCAAACAAGTCGGAAATCTTTGGCTTGTTGCTTGTGGATCTGTAAACTCTTTTCTTTTTTCTGAAATTAAAAAGAATATAGGAAGAAAAAGGACAGAGAATAATAAAAAAGCAGGGGAGGGAACATTTGCAATAATAATAATAATATTAAAGAAAAAAGGGGAGTAGCAAACTTGCTAGACGACAATTAGGGAAACCTGTGTCAGCATGTGTAGGAGCAGCTGGGGAGCTCCCACGAATTGTTACCGGAAATAGCCGGTGGCCTCCCGGTGACTCGAATTCCTATGCGAGCAATCACTTCTCATCTCACTTCTTCTTTTTGCAAAGGAATATAATGCTCAATATATCTCACGACTATTCTACGTAATCGAGATGTCCGGAGATATGATAAGATTCTAATAACTCATTATTTATTATTATATAATATCGGAGAAAAATATTATTTTAATGTAATTCCTTTATTATAAATCGGTCGATTGCTGCTACATGAATTTCATGGGCCAGTTACTATTATCTAACTTTACTCTTTTGGAAATTTTTTTGAGTTTGGATTTTGTGCGAATCGAAGAGGGTGCCGAGTGAGAGAGAGAGAGAGAAGAGACTTCGCAGTTATGATTAATTTGTATGTAATAATAATAATAATAAAGAAATAAATTGAATTGAATTGAACTGTGTCTGAGAAGAGATGATGCGTGAGAAGTGAACCACTCCTACTATCTCTCTCTCTCTCTCTCTCTCTCTCTCTCTCTCCATCCATTCACGTATCTCTGCTAAGTTGTGCCAGTCTGCCATTTTCGCAGCTCCGGATAGATCATCATCACCTCTCACTTCATCATCACCCCACTCCTCATCTTCTTTAAATCATCTCTCTCTGCTACTCACTATTCCCTCCCTCCCTCCTCTCTCTCTCTCTCTCTCACTCTACCCTCCACAATTCACTCTCTCTCTATCTTTAGTCCCCCTTTCTCTCTTCGGTTCTTTGTTCTCACGGCCATGTCGGAGGGTTTCGAGCCCTACCACGTCCCGCAGCAGAGCAGGAGAGACAAGCTCAGAGTCGTCGTCGTCCAAAACCAGAACCACCCACCTTCTTGCCTCGTCGAACCCACCTCGGCCAGCCTCCATGGGTGCGCCGGCTTGCTCCCTCTGTACGACCAGTCCCTCCTCCAGCCCGATTTGCTAGCCTGCGCCGGCGGCGGCCACGTCGGCGGCGGCCACAACTCAATCTCCCTCGTCAAGGAAGAGGGAGGGGGCGCGAATCTGATCGGCTTCGTCGGCGGCGGCGGCGGTGGGGGCGGGGGGTCGTCCTCGTCGTCGGCTTCTTCCTACTTGGATCCGCACTCCACTATGGTAATAAACCCTAGCTCGATCGGTGACATGGGCAGCGCGAGCCACCCGCTTTTCCTCTACGCAGCGTCTCAAGGTATCGAAGGCAACCTCGGGAACTTGTCGCAGCCGTACAACAACCACAACAACGCCGGTGGCGGCGGCGGAGAGCCCCCTCTGTCGCTGGCGCACGACTCGGGCGCGGGGAACACCGGCCAAGGACTGTCGCTCTCCCTGTCGTCTCATGTGGGTAACACCAGAAATCACCAAAACACCCTGCCCCTCGAGCTGAATTTGCAGAGATTCGGATCCGCCGCCGTGTACGGCGGGAAGGCGACCGCTTCCGGCGGCGGCGGCGGGTACATGAGCAGCCCGGTCCCTCTCGGGCCCTTCACGGGCTACGCGTCGATCCTCAAGGGGTCGAGGTTCTTGAGGCCCGCGCAGCAGCTGCTGGAGGAGCTTTGCGAAGCTGGCCGCGCAATTTGTACCGAGAAAATGACGGATGATTCGTGCGCGATGACGGAGCCTGCCATGGACAGCTTGAGTGGTGGTTGTGGGATTGGTGTGGACGATGGTTGTGGTGGAGACGGCGGCGAGTTCCGCCGGAAGAAGTCGAGGTTAATCTCGATGCTTGACGAGGTACGTGGACCAATCTCCGTCACTCGTCAATTATTTTTGTTGCTGGTTGATGGAAGCTTCACTGGTCACATCTTTTGTGCGAATCTTTGTTCGGTGGTTGCTTGCTTTGGGTGATTATTTCGTGTGATTTTGCGAGGTTCATCAGTGTTTGTCCTTTCAAAGTGTTCGTGTTCACTGCCTCCATGGATTTGTGATATCGGAGAATCTTCCAGTTGCGAGATCGTCCATCATTGAGCCGATTGTGATTTCCCTTTCGGGCGTTAAGAGCGTAAATTTTGTGTCTTGAAATGCAAGTGTTTGGTGTTAGTGTAATTTATAGCTTCCGTCCTCGTACTTTGTCGCTTCTTAAGATAAGATAATTTTCGTTCGAGGGAAAGGTGTGGCCTTGGCGACCGTAAAAATGATCTTTTTTGGTAAAGTTAAGAGGGGAGGGGAATATATGCCCAAAAACTTGGCTCCGTAAAGTGTCGGACAACTAGGGAAAGAGTTGTAATACGTGACTCGGTCACCGAGGATCTGAGTACTAATAATGTGCAAAAAGTGAGTGAAAGAATCTGGTGGAAATTTTTTTGTACTCCAAAAATATTGAGTGCTTGTGTAAGGCTATTCCCCAACCCATGCGAATAAGGAAGGGTATGGCACAAGACTCCTGGACTTTGAGTTGGTCCCCTTTGAACTGGATGGTCACTAAGCTAAGGCTTATTGGCACAAGCTCATGTTGTTGACACCATTAATTTGTTCCGTCTGCCATCCGTTTTCTATTTGTGTTGGAATATATTATATATTGTTTCGTTGTTTGGATGGCTGTGTCGCTTGGGTGATTGAACGTTGAACCCTGGTTTTGTTTCAAAAAACATTTAATGCCTAACTCTTACTGCAAGTTCATTTAGACATGTTAGTAAAGATAGAGGTTTAGTTGAGTCCTTTTCTTGTGCTCGAGATTATTCTGGGCATGACCAAGCTAAAGGGTCGATAATAGATTTGCTATAAGAAGATCATTCTTGTGTTTGTTGGTCTGTAGATCATATCTCAAGGACGTGGTGCAAAATTTGCTGTCATTTGTACATTGACTTTTAGTGGGCGCCATGTTGATCAGATGATCCCTATCCTCTTTTTCTTTCTCGCATGATTAGCCTCCATTAATCAGCCATTCAGATTATGTCGAGTTATTGACCGATGCAAACTTTTTCCACTTGAAGTAGAGTAATCATGGTTATCCTGCATTTCTATTCAAGTCACGTTGAAGTTGGTGTTATTTGTAGACTTCTCCATCTTTACGAATGAACTTTTTTTTTTTTTTTTTTTTTGAGTTTACGAATGAACTTACTAGCCTGGATCTCTTCCCCCACCCCAACTTCCAGCTTTTTTTTTTTTTTTTTTATTTGGTCAAACCCACTTCCAGCTTTGTTGGTGTGTAAAATGCTTGTCTTATGATGTATACTGGATTTTGTATGCATATAACCTATGATTTGATGTCATGCTTGAAGACCCTTTCTTTTTGGAGATGGTTGTAGAAGTCCCCAGTTTATTAGGACTTCAGAGGTGAGGTAATAAGATCATCACTTTGGCTCTTTTTGGAACATGACCCAGAGTAGATTCGGTGCTGGGGTTTCTGATTTGGGATAATATTTGACCTCACCTTCTCTAACTAGGGTTTGTTTGGTACACGACTCAGTATAAACTTCTACTATAGACCTACACTCTTTATATGACTAAATGACACAAGCATTGGGAATATATATATTTTTTTTTTCTGCACTATTTTTCGCAGTTTAGTCGTGAGGAAGCATCTGAGGTTAAAGGAGAAGAAAGAAAAATGGAGGCGAATGAAGAGAAAGGAAATATTAAATTCTTTGGTTTACTTGGATGTACCTTGGAAAGTGAAAAAAAGTAAAAAGAAAAAAGAACGCTGGTTCTTGTCAGTTTCACCTTCCTAGGGGGAGTGACGCAAGAGAAGAGTTGCCGATATATGTCACTTCTAATTATCAGCAGCTTATAAGGAATTGCTTCCCTCTCATCTCCATTAATTTTCATTTATTTCCTTTATCTGTGTTTTTCCTCCAAACAATGATGAAATTAGCATCGGTTCTTTTCTATTCATCATTTTCCTTTATATTCGCTATATTTATTTTTGAAGAGCTGGTGCTTTGTGGTCAATGTACACCAAACGTGGATTATGAAAGGGGGGCTGTACCCACAAACGAGTGGATGATATTGGTTGGTGATATATATTATGTTTGTTTACTGCTGTCAATTGCTGTTGCATTATCTGGATAAGAAGATTGTTGTGATGCAACTGGGGCCAACTCTTATTGGCTTTGTTGTCGTCGTGTTAAATCTAGGATGATTTTCTTACAAGGGGTCCAATATATTACCTTGGTTCTGACACATTCCATTCAACATTCTCCTACTTCCATCTGAGAATGAACTTAAAGTTCCATCAGTTGGTGCATGAAAAAATTGATTGGATATGGATATTGAAGAGAAGTGGAATGCTTGCATATGCTGAAATGGTGGCTCCAAAATTTTGGGAAGGATAAGGCTAAGATACTCATGAGTGATGTTTTCTGTCGCATTGATAAACTTCTTGGTTAGCTGTGAAAAGGTTTTCTGGATATTAACTAGACGCGGGGGTCATCCTTTTCCCTGAAAATTATGTGATCCATATGTATGAGTAAGATGTCTTTCTTTCTTTAATGAAAGCCATGATTCTGGAGTAATCATGTTAAACAACCTAGTAGTTGACAGTTTATACTATTATGGAACCATCAATCGACTGCTACCCATTTAAGTAGGAAGAGGACTTGAATTTGATTTGTTTGATGTAAAGTGGTCTTATGGATTGATGAGAGGGTTGAATGAACTATTTTAACAGAGAGCATATCCCAGAAACATCTGATGTGGATTTTAAAAAATAGTATAAAAATAATTTGCATGAATTATTTTCGTATGTGTGTGTTCAAGCAGTCCTGAGAATCCTAGACATCCAGAAGCATGTGCGGGTTATTTGTTGCTATAGCCTATAGGGACTCAGTTGTCTTCTAAGCATGTCTACCCGCCTGATCATGGCTAGAATTATTTTTATATATGGTTCTCATACACTAATGAACCCTGGTTTATTCAAACGAAAAAACAGTTTTTGTTTATCCTAATAATTACCAGTACATGGTTCTTCTCTCTTTGGCTAATGTATTCCATGCTAAATATTATGTTTTTAATTCCGTTTCTCTTGAAGAGTTTCTTTTGCTTAATGTGATGGTATAGTGCGTGATTCATTTTGCTGTGGATAAACTTATATTTTGCTAGTTGGATTTTGGATGATTTTTTGTTACTTGTTATATTGTTTCATTTGTGCCTGCTAGGTCTGCAGGAGGTACAAGCAATACTGTCAGCAAATGCAAGCTGTTGTAGCATCATTCGAATGTGTGGCAGGGCTTAGTAATGCAGCTCCTTACGCAAACTTGGCTTTAAAAGCTATGTCCAAACATTTTAAGTGCCTGAAAAATGCAATTGCTGACCAACTTCAGTTCACCAACAAGGCTTTTAGTCAAGTAAGCCAAAAAAGAGATGATGCCTCAAGATTAGGGACTGAGGAACGCGTCCAGTATGCCCAGAGAGCTATCCAGAATACGGGATATCTGGAACACCAGCCTGTTTGGCGTCCTCAAAGGGGTCTTCCTGAACGTGCAGTGACGGTTCTGAGGGCATGGTTGTTTGAACATTTCCTTCACCCGTGAGTGAAATTGCAAACCTTCGACTGGCTTCAATTACTGTCAAAATTGCTTTAATCAATGCCATTTACTCAAACCATTAATTGCTAAATTATTTACAGCTATCCTACCGATACGGACAAACTTATGCTGGCTAAGCAGACGGGTCTATCCAGAAGTCAGGTGAGTTTACCTTCTTAAGTCGAACTTGGTTTTCAACTTCATGTAAATCAAATGCTCTCCTTTTTAGCAAGCTATAGTTCTGCCCGTTTTTCTTTCCCTTACGAGTTTTCAGTAAATCTGATTTGAGATTGTTTTAATATATGGGAAGTGTTCTCTTAGTTTTCATTTGATTTTTCTTTTACAGGTTTCTAACTGGTTTATCAATGCGAGAGTGAGGCTTTGGAAACCCATGGTTGAGGAAATACACATGCTAGAAACACAGCAAGGTCAGAAATCATCGCAAAGGGAGGACCGCAATGTCAACAAGTCTATTGACCAGCTACCGCTGGCGAATTCGTTTTCTTCTGAAAACCCGTCCACCTCTGCTCAGAGGCTCCATGATGCCCTACCTAAACGAACCAGAAGTGAATTACCCATTGCGGTGCCTATGAGAAATGATGAATCACTTAATCTATACCACAATATGTCTAGCCACCCACATGTTGCTGTTAGTGAGAGCATTGGAGGTGTGAGCAGTGGTGTTTCTTTAACACTGGGTCTTCACCAGAACAACAACGGGATGGGTTTGTCAGATTCGTTCCCAGTCAACGCAGCACAGCGTTTTGGCATTGGCCTTGAAACGACCAACGAAGGGTATGTTGTAGGTAGTTTTGAAGCACAGGATCGGCATTTTGGAAGGGATGTATTTGGTGGTCAACTTTTGCATGATTTTGTTGGCTGAAGTTTTTCTTGACTAGAACAGCCTGGGGGTCATTTGTTCGGAGTACTGTTTCACCAAAGTTACAGTAGATGTTCTTAGATCAACCAGGACAACCCCGAGCCGACATCAATGAAAGGAAGTTTGCGACTTCTGCCATAAGATTAAGATAATGTAAGAAGGTACGTGTTCGGTTCTTCTCATTATGTAGACATTCCCTCTTATTACTGGAGTATATGGGTCTGCTTTATTTACATTCTTAAGCAGCATCTGGGAAGTGTAAAATGGAGGGCTTTAAGAAAAAGAAGCTAAAAATGGCCTGCCTACGCTCTATCTTTTGATGTGAATGGAAGTAACCAGGCTATTGTTCTGGTGTGCAGAGATTACATTGCTTCTATATTGCATGAAAGATTACCCTTCAGTATGCTTGCCTTTTTTTCCTCCCTTTTCTAAAGATCTCAGCGACCACACATGAACTAAGCATTGCTTGTCAAAAAGCTCATGGTTTTTCTAGTATTAGCTGAAGTGATTCCACACGAGCATCAACTTATGATGGTGTTTGTGTGTCGAGTAATCTTGGAGATATTTAATTTCAGACCTTCAGTCAAAAGGCTCGAATGGTCATGTATTGCTAGATATGTAGTTATTTGTTGAGATGTATGCAGAGTCATGAGGCTGTACGATATTTGCTGTCTACGTATGTAGTATTTGAGTCTTTGTGAACATATCTCTCGTATTACTCTTTATAGTGCCGAGTCTTTTGAGGTCCTGTAAATAACTGGAGTTCATATGCTAGTTGGAAATTGTGGATGAGGTGTCTGGTTTTCTTGAAATTTACCTTCACCATAATGGTTGTGGATGCAGAGAATTTGATTTTTCTTGGAAACTATAGTAAGGCCTTTCCTTGATTAGATACATGGATTGTTTTGGAATAGTTTGTTGGGAGGGTTTTCATGAGCAAGATATTGTATTTACTAAGACAAATAGATTTAAAAAATATACAGGATCTTTCACTGGACCTTGAAAAGGAACACAAGTTTCCCTACTATTGTGGTATAATGATTGGTTCTGTTCACCGTAACACATTGACTAGGTCAACAAAATATCCAATCTTTTCTTGATGTTGGTTCTTCATTGTCAAGCATCAAACTTGTCAGCCACGACTGAAATAATTGTGAGGATAATTATATGGTGATAGATGGAGATGAGAATTATATTTTCCGTGCGGCAAATTAGACTCATGTCTAGGTTAATGTTGTCACCACAGTTTCCGAACAGTACAAACAAAATGGTCAAATTAGACTCATGTCCGGGTTAATGTTGTCACCACAGTTTCCAAACAGTACAAACAAAATGGTCCTGGATGCGAAGAATGTTTTGATAGTTTATAAAATGGGATGGTGAGTTTTAGGTGGGGAACATTTGAAATTCGTGTAGCTGAGTTCTCTCTTAAATTTTCGTTACATCTTATGATCCATTCTGGGTATTGATTAGTTGCTGTACGCTTTATTTCCTGAGCGGTCGAGAGTTCATAACACAATTTGTATGTCCAAGCACATTCCAACAACGATTACGTGTGAATATGGTGTGAGTGTCTTAAAATCGTAGTGAGTTTGGATCACAACGGCTGCGTTATTACATGCCCAAGTCGGCAATCAGAAACAAGTATTTAAAGATATTTACTAGGCCAAAACAAAGCAGATATGGAAGACTCGTGATCACGGGGTTCCTCGTCTCAACAGTGTCAATTGCACCAGAGCCCCTAGACCAATCAGTTATGAGTGATATTCTTCTAACGAGGCTATTGCTTTTCGTTCATCAATTATTTCTTGAAATGACCTCTTAACTTGCTGGTAAATTGCGGCAAAAAGTTCAACAAGTCAACAGATATAGCGACGCAATGTGGGTTTTTCGTCTCAATTCTCAAGAAATGTGAAATTCTTGTGGTGGGTCTGTAGCTTGTCGGGAGTCTGGGGGAGGAGTGCAAGGCGTGCAATCAAAAGGAAACATAATAAAGAACTTGAAGATGACTGAACTACTCGAAATGATGATCACTGATGTTGAGTTTGGGCTAGTAGTACGTCAAATGCGAAGAATCGTGGGACACCAAGGAATTACGAAAATAACTGCAGAAACGGCCAGGAGGTACGAGGAATGCAATCTGTTTTGAGGCACCACTAAATTTCGCATACTGGTATTACTCGAAATAGGAATCTCGTCGTCTTGGGAGTTCAGAATTTCTAGGAAGCCAGAGGTGATAAATACTTGCAGAAAAAGCCTTGCCCCTCCAGTTCCTTGAAGCCAACTGCAGGTCGAATTCCAGTTTTGCACTGCCCGGAGAACTCGTTTTCAGTAGACGTGAAAAAAACCCTAAAGTTCTAGTAAGAACCGATTAATATTTAAAATTTCAGATGGGGCCAAAAATGGATGCGACTGAGACCCCTAACGCGGCTGCATGGAGAAGTATGCCAATGTGATCGAAGACGTCAGTATAGGAGGAGCTGCTTGTAGCTGACATTCTGCCCATTGTGGTCACTCAAATAAAAGTTGATAACCCGAGACTAGTAGGAAGTTCAATGGAAGAAAGGTCAATTATTCCCTCAACTTAAGATTTTTAATTTAAGATTTTTAATTTAAGATTTTTCATTTGATAAGCTGCACAACCACAATTTAATAAGTTTCTAGGCAAAAAACTTATTTCCGAAAGTTGGTAATTTGAAAACAATTAAAAAAACATTAGTAAATCAATCAAATGAGGGTCGATAGCTTGATAGGAGAAAGATAGGTTATTTAAAAAGAATCAAATTACATCAATAAATCAATCAAATAAGAATTCGTACTCAACATTAGTTAGTAACAAGAATGTTGCCAATGTTGTGTGTGTATATATAATATGTTTCACTGGAATTGATCTCGTAATGAAATATCTTTTATTGAAAAGTGGTATTTATTAAAGGAGACAAATTCTGTAGTGACTTCAGATAGAATAAAACATACGATAACTTTAGATAGAATTGTGCAATGCAAACCTCATGGAAATTTAATCGACAACAAAATTTGAAAAATAAATTTCCCTTTCACGAAATTGAACACAAACAAACTATGTCGGAATTTAATTAGCGACAAAGCTTGAGAATTCAAAGATGTAACGTCATAATTTGATTAACAACGTGCCATCTAGGATTTAAATACATGTCGGAAATTAATTGACAATGCAGATTTGGAAACTATAGCTAAGAAACATGTTGAAATTTAATTAACAACTTGAGTCTAGAAAATGATAGTACGATGCAAGAAAGTAAAAATAAATGAAAGATGGTAAATTTGTTTTCCTGCAGTTGTAATCGTGTGTCTTCCTTCATCTTTGAAAGTTCTGTGCTGATATTCTCACAATATCACAATCTTATCTCTAGTGACTTAAACCTTGTAATTGCATCTTGATGCCCTTTACGCGTTCAACTTTCTCCTAATGCCAAATGATAATTTATTGACCTTATTAACCGATACTTTTGTCGACTATCCTTAATCATCTATCGTCGTTTGTCGACAACCGGTTAGCAAAGGTCATCGATGTGCATTAATATTGATAATAATTCTTGCGGTTGTCCATAATGGGTTTAATACTTGATACTCTTATCACATGCTTATTCATATCGACGACCTGACCAATTTTTTGTACCAATGTATGCCCCTTTCAAGAGATTAAAAGTAATTTTAATGCCTTTTAAAAATAGATACTCGTAACGTACTTTGGTGCATATTGCTCCTCTAACGCTTTGTATTCCATGCGCAGTCGGCAACCTCGTAGCATATTGATACGTCGCCTTGATCGGCACGGTTTTTGAATCGCCATCATTACAAAGAGTATCTTTATGGATTGTCGTCCTCTAAATCGTCGCCTGTTTTGGGGAATTATATATTCGACCAAGATTTGATTTTTATTTTTCTCATTTTTTCAATGTGCACACATGAATACTCTGTGATAAAATTGCGAACTGCTTGTCCTTTCAATGCCTCAAGTAGAACATATATCAAATTGATCTCGGACAGATGAAAGCCCACTTAACTATGCGGCCTCTAACTATAGGTCGGGTCAGCATATATTTTATCTCATCTGTCTTGCATATCAGATGAGCCGTGCTCGACAATATGTGTGTCACAATTTACTAAAAGCAAAATATAAGGACAAACATAACATTTCGATGGGGGTGTTATCTTCTTTCTACATAATTCAACATTCTCTTAGGGTAATACACTGTCTACTCTTTCTTCATCATTATCTTGTGTCAGCATTCTTCTGATAGTCGCAATGGGCACTGACAAAAAAGTTTCAAAAGCCTACCTGATTTAGATGGCAACAAAACCGGATGATTAAATAGATATTCTCTAATACAATTAAAGCACTTTACTGTTTTTCTTTCGAAATGAAGTTTTCCTAGTTTTTCAAGTTAAGTAACGGTGAAAAAACCTCAATTCTTCCATATAGGTTAGCAATAAATTGATACAAGAAATTCACTTTACCAATTATCATTTGCAACTATTTTTTAGTTGGTGGTTGTAATTAAAGATTTGTCTTTGATTTATTTTTATTTACTTCAATTCCTCTATGATTTACTAGAAACACTAAAATTTACCACCTCTAACTTCAAAAGTATATCTCAGAGTTCATTTTCAATATATATTTCTGCACTTTAATGGAAGCCTACTCAAGATAGTTCAGATGACTTACCTAGTCTAATATGATGATGATCTCATTGATGTGGATTTCCATGAACTCTTAATCATATTGCGAAAATGAAATTTATCGCTTTTTGGTACGTTGTTCTAGTGTTCTTCAACCCAAAAGGCATTACCAGCCACTCCAATGTACTAATAAAACTAGGACATTGAGCACAGTCTTATGCACGTTTTCTTTACTATGAATAGTTGATTGTAACTCAAATAGCCATCTATTAAAGACATAATTTCATTGCCTAATGCCAAGTCAACTAACATATTTGCCATTGCCATCTAATGCTCATCCTTAGAAGTCACAACATTTAAATCTCTAAAGCCGATGCAAACTTGTACTTCCCTTTTTTCTTTTTCACAGGCACTATGTTGGAAAGTCGTTTGACATGCCATGTTGTTTTGATGAATCCCACTGCTAACAGGTGCTTAATTTCTTCTTTGACCTTGAGAATAACCTCGGGAGCAAATTGCCTTGGAGGTTGTTTATTTGATCTAAATCCCTTTTTGATCAGCAACTTGTGTTCTACCACATCTCTTTGTAGTTTTGGCATCTCATGATAAGTCCAGGAAAAACAATCCTTGTATGCCTTCAATAGCTTGACAAATTGCATTTTGAAATCCTCGTCTGATAATTCACTAATATAAATTGGTCAATGACACTGCTTATCACCAATGTCAATTTCAGCTAATGGTCATGAGCTTCCACCACTTTGGCTCTGTTTGATTAGCTTTCCCAAGAGGTTTGGGGAGAATATGAGGTGTTTGGTAAGTGTTTTTGAGATCCCATTGGCCAAATGCTAGTATTAAGAAAGCCGAAAGCCTAGGAAGGGGTGGGAGAGAGCTCGTGTGTGTATTGCCAGCCCCTTTGTGAACCCCGATTTCAGTGCCTCAAATCTAGGGTTTTTCTTTTAAGAACATTATCACTTGTTTTTCTATCTTGGATTCTAAAAGATATACCTTATCTTTGATAATAGGAAACACTCTTAATATCTCTTATTTCGATAATATGAAGTTAAACTACTCTCCAGGTTTGACTTCAATTAATCTTTATTTCCAACTTGGCATCCCCATACACAAATTTCAGCCAACTTGTGAAATTAAAGGGCTTAGCCCAATTTTTAATTACCATGGGCATAGTCCAATTAATCCAATAAAGCTCATATCCTCAATCACTTAAGCCCATTAACTCCAATGCAATCATGCTTGTTATGCTAAAAAAAAACAAAAATTCCTAATATGTATATATAATTTTATTAATATTTTTATTTGGGGGTCATGATCGATCCTTAATTTTTCAATGCAATGGATATCTAAATGGGTCATCAAAATTTATGTATTAATATCAATTATAGTTTATAAACACAAATATTTTATTAGATGTTTTGAATAATGTGTTCCAGTTTTAGAAAAATGGGAAAATGGAAAATTGAGAGAAAAAAGAAAATGGAAGAGAGAAGAAGGCTACCCATATTAGGTTGCTTTGGTGCTGCGAGCTGTTAAATTGATTGGCAAATACAGTTGTTAGAGCTTTTCTAATGAAGAAACGATATTTTTGTTTGTTACTCTATAGAAGTGGAGTAGGCGGACTCGGTCCCACTCTCGCCCATTTCAAATTCTCACTATTTTCTCTAGAGAGGCTTGGAAAAACCTCCATTTCATCATTTTTTTAGATTCAATTGGTGAAATTTGTCAATAATATGAGAAACTACTACCATAGAAATTTATAGACATGGATAGATTTGAAAGATTGTTTTTGTTTGACGTAGAATCGCCCCGCTCTTTCTTACACAAGAGTGGCCAAGTTATTCAGAGTCACTTCCAGCACTAATAGGGTCACTTTTTCGAGTCACTAATGGACATTAGGGCTAATCAATGATAGATCTACAAGCCTTATCCTTTGGGTATAAAAAGGAGACACCTTTAAACAAAAACTCATAAAAATTTCTGCAAAATATGATGATCCGAAAAATTAAACTTATGCGACGAAAATTAATCTTTGATTTAATTTTTATTTCTAAGCTCATAGATTACTCTTCCCACTCAATTTCGCTGCCACCATGTTAGAAGATTCCAAGTTCATTTGAGGTGGTTAGAGAGATGTCTTTATTGTATGAAAGCAATGGAATCCACAAGCGACTTCTTAAGCATGAATGCGCAGACTTGAAGAACAAACGACTAACATGGGTTCCAAATGATGTCAAATTCCAACAAAATCTTCCGTCACAGAAAAGAAAAATGATAAATAAATGCTCTTTCTACCTTCAGGAAAAAAAAAAACAGGTATCAGGGGACGCTCTTCTAGAGCTTCAGGTTTAGACTTGTTTAAGGAATGCATTTAATAGACACACACACATACATACATACACACATTACACACACACACACACACACACACACACACACACATACATATATGGATTCGACGTTCATTTATAAAATTGGTATATCAAGTAATGTAAACTTTTATAGGCCATTGAATATTACACTACCAATTTGATGACTACATATATAATGTTTGCCATATCATTTGATATATCAAATTCTTAGACCATCTCTAATTATAATAGAATTATTCTTAGCCGTATTGATGATTCTATTTTTGTTAAGATTACAAAATCGATATACTACGGTTTTGTTTATTTGGATTTGTAAAGAGAAAGTAGATTTTTTCACTTTCCCACTGATATATAAACATATTAACTTGTCAATATTTATATATCATGAAAATTTCTGGTGTTTAAAATTTAACAAAAAAGTCACCATGCACGGGCTGCAAAATTAGAAATGAGTGTTGAATTGGCTGGAAATCAGGTATTAAACATGGTTTGTTGGTCAAAGGGAGAAAGCATCGGCCGATCTTTGTCATGATAGGTACATACGGCCGGCCGCAGCTGTCACGTTTGAAATTTAGTGATTGCATGGTTAAATAAATGAAGAAAATTAATCATCCTATTTGACCATTTATCCGAATTAACCAATAGATTTGGATTGTCCTAATAATAATTTAATAGAGAGTGGGAGGAGACCTTATTATTAAGCACCAATATCAATTGATTTCTTGTCAACATATTGCTGACTTCTTGACTTGAATTAAATCATTCTCCTAGAAGAAGATTTGAAGTGAACCATCTTCCAGACATCAACTAAGCCAACTTTTGCTTCAACGGAAAATTTTCTCATAAGGTCACAATGAATAGTACTTATTAGGCCAATTAAATTTCTTGCATAACAGAAAGATGACATAATCTTTTACGCCCAACAAAAAGGAGAAAAAAAAATGAAAAATCGATCTTTATCTTCATTATTTGACTTTGGCAATGTACTTTCGCCATTAATTTCTAGCAGTTGATGCACTATTGAATCCATGGTTGGTCTCTTGTTCCGGTCCTCCTCCACACATGACACACCAATCTCAACTAGCATTCTTGCTTGCTTCCTGCTATTTTTCCCTTTCAATCTCTTGTCCACCAAATCCTGTATCCCCAAGTCCCGGTCACATTGAATCCTCCTCTTAATCTCCCTGATGAAGACCGTCGGCTCGGCTTCCTCCTCGTTTTCTGCTTTCTTCACGACCCAATTCGAGAGCCGAATCCCCCTCACTATCTCCAGGACCATCACCCCGTAGCTGTACACATCGACCTTTGCGGTTAGGTTCAGGGCCCACTCGGGCGCCATGTAGCCCTTCGTGCCTCTTATGCTAGAGAACTGCGAATTCGTGCCGTCCCTCTGCAGCAGTTTCGCCAGCCCAAAGTCCGCGATCTTGGGCTCGAATGTCTTATCCAAGAGTATATTCATGGGCTTCACGTCACAGTGGATGACCCACCTGAGGCACTCGTGCTGCATGATAGGGGTATTCATGATCCGAGTGGGCGATTCTCGACCTAGAACTGGGAACCATCCGTTAAAGACTGGTTCCAAAAAATTGGAATCGGAACCATCCGTTAGTTGCATAGATCTATCCAAGAATCGGACCGCCGGTCCGGTCTGGTTCCCGGATGGATCCATGGAATCGGTCTCACCAATAATAATATCATTTTCCAAATTCTGCCGTGAGTACTCTTCATATCGAGCAATATTTTTCTTTAAATTGAACCGACTTAATTAAGGGTACCATTTTTATTTATTTTATTGGAAAACACTATCAAAGAAGAGAAATAGGTTTTTTTTTTTTCCTATTTTGAATAATTTTAGTTGAAATCTAAAATATTCTTTAAGTTCAAGGTTCTGGCATGTAGATCATCTTTTCCTTTATCCCCTAATGGTGATCAATCTCTTACAACCTTTGTTTTACTAAATTCTTTAACAATTCCACTGGTACTCTATATATTCTTGAACACAGTGTCTTATGTGAGTCTCGGAAGTATCATTTGAATGATCCATTTGTTGAGTTGCTAAAAGGCAACTTATACACTTTACTAAATTTTTATAAAAACATGGAAACCGTGAGAGTAAATGAAGCCCTACAAATTTAAGTTTGCTAATTAGTAATTTCAAAATTTATTTTAATATTAAAAATTAATATACTATTATAATATAATCGGTCCGGTCCGAGTGGGTGGATCCGCCCATGGAACTGGGAACCGGACCGATACCCATCGGTTCCCATAAATTGGAACTGGGAACTGGTTCGGTTCCCTCAAGAACCACCGGTTCTAGGAGGTCGGGCGGGTCCCGGTTTTTTTGCACACCCCTAATGCAGGAAGGCCAGGCCTTTGGCGGTGCCGAGCATGATCTTGAACCGATCCCTCCTTGAAGGACATCAACTCAGTAACATTGGAACAAGCAAATTTTGGATACGTGCACCTAACAATATTTATTTCTTAAATATCGTCTAAAGTTTCTAGAGTTTTTATTTAATTGTCATTGTTTTCTAGTAAGACTAGTTGTCTTCCATATGAGTCCTTTCATCTTTTCTGAGAGTCTTATAATTACTCATATTTGGAGGATTGTTCCAAGTTCATCTATATAAGCATGCCGTGATGAATAAGGAGGAATACTTGTTTTGATTGATGACTTGTTTAGCCTTTGCCTTGAGTACAAAAATGATTTCTTCTTTTGCTCTCATCTCTTAGATCGATTCCTACGACCGGTGAATGATCCATCCATTTCAGTTATTACTTATGTTACCCCATACTTCTTTACACTTTTTTTTGACGTCAATTACAAAGCCAAGTCGCAACCGCAAGTTGCTACCATCTCAAATGATGGTATTGTAAAATAGGCATTGCAAATCAAATCACAAGTCCGCAGACTTGTCATAACTTTGGATAGAGCGATTTTAATAATCTTTCCACAAGTGTACGCACGTTTGCAGCTTCAGAGCTTTCCCCCTCCGCCAGTGATCGGAGCATGTAGTCTCGGATGACTCTTTTCAATTAAGCCCCAAGTGGAGTGATTTCTTCATAGTCCTTTGTGATGGTACGCGGGTCAGCAGCCTCGGGACCTCTTCATCCGTAAGAGATCGCAACCCGTAGCGTTGGACGACTATCTTTTAAATGAACCCCCGGTGGAGCAGTTTCTTCTTCAACCTCCCCAGTGGAGCAGACTTCTTTAACCTCCTTATTGGAGTTGATCTTTTCAACTTCCCAAGTGGAGCTGACCTCCCAGCCGAGTTGACTTTTCTACCTCCCGAGTGGAGTTGACTTGATTAATACGATGATAATTTGTTGCCCGGAAACCTCTTCATCAAATTCCCTTTGCAAGCAACATCAGGTAAATATCCTTACTCTTTTCAGTTTCAACTTAGTTTCAATTTACTTAAAAATGATGAAAATAAAGAAAGTCCAAAAAAAATAAATAGAAAAAAAGAAAAAAAAAAAAAAAATAAAGGTAAAAAGACATTTTAAAAAAAAAATGATTAAAATTGAGAGAGAGAGAGAGATCTCACAATTATATCTGCATGGTCTATCGAAAGAATTAATATATCATTTGTCTTTAAAAAGAATCTATTTGAATGAACAATTGTTGACATTTAAATTTTTGTCCAAAAATCATGTTTGCTTAATTTCTAAAGAATTGGAACTTATTTTTCCACAAAAATATTAAATATCGAAATATTCAATATCGAATTTTTGCATATAGATTACTAGATATTTAGTATAGTTATTAAATAGAAATTTTTTTTTTTGCTTGAAATCTACAAGGAAAAGTTGGAGCCGAGGATCTAAATGTGAGTAGCCAAAGCCCTATGGGGGTCAAATTGCAATTGAAACAGCCAATTGGGGCCAAAGTGCAGTTTCCAAAAGTTAGGGGACTAATTTGCAAAATTTTACAGAATTTACCCGAGCCCTCAAATAATCATTTCTATCATTTTTTTACCACTAATTAAGCTCAAAATTGAGCTTAGGCTAGTTCAAGGACCAAATTGAATTAAATTGGTTGTTTTCATGTAAGAAAAATGGTTAACTTTGAGGAACTTTTTTATAACATTAGTGAAGAAAATTGCAAAGTTTGTGAGGCTCAAAGTACTGTACATGAACTTCTCAAATGATAAAAAAAATTCTAGCAAAGTTGAAGGATTAGAGCACTTAAAAGCTTCCAAAGCCCAGTCCACGATTTGGCCAATAGAGGCTTGTCCGGTCCATCACACATCAATCGCAGCACATTGCCATTTTCAAAGTACAGACTGAAATAGCCAGAGTAAAATGCTCCTCCTTTCAGAGAGATGACACCAATTCCTTGCTCTTAGAGAAAACAGCTGGTTTGGCAGCAGAGCATCAATTGGATACTCAAAGCTTTTCCATAGAATTGTCCTATTGGGACATCTGAGCACAAGATTGCTCGTACTCAGAAGCTCGAGCGAACTGGCATTGTTGGAAGTCATGTTCATCTCCTAGACCCCGAAGCCATCCAAGTCAGTTAGGACCAACTCGCCTGTGCCCCGGAGAGTGACCTTGGAGCCTTGGCCATTAACGGGATCCCGGTTGGCTGTCCAAACGATGGTCCTGCCCTGAGGAGTTGGTGAACCAGATTGATAACCAGTAAGCATTGCCTCCAGGCCCATAGAAGCCGCATGGGAAGGTCTTATCTGGGGATATTAGAGTGTCGGAATCATGTTGTTCAACTGATAGAGAAGAGCGTTAATGCAAAACGCCTGAGCTTGCTAAGTAAAAACACGTGGAAAAAAAAATAATGAGTGGGAAGAAAGAAAAGCTTGAAAATGTGATGGCTTTGTGTTTCATCACCCGAAGTCTTGGGGAACAAATGGACATAGAGTTCAGGATTTTATTTTGCTTACAGATATTTGAAGTGCGCGTTGATTCTGCACGCACATAGCAAAATAAAAATCAAATGACTTGCGCAAACTGAATGTCTTTCTTTAGTTTTAGGAAGATGATATCTGTCACAAGTAGGGTACGTACTTTTGTTTCGATATTTGATGGAATATTAAATAAATGGCATTATATAGTGTTGACACCCAAAGTTGACCATCTTAGCACATGCCGATCGCGTGAATAAAAGGCTGAGTTGGCACCCAATGTAGGCTATACTATCATGTGCTGCTCACATGATTGAGAAGTTGAAAATCGTACCATCACGCACTGGGCACATGAGTTAGAAATACAACACAACTATGCACCTTGAGGGTATTGATATATAACTAATCATCGACAAGCCTATGAAGGAGAATTCAGTGATCGACAATAAAGTAAGGAATTGCCACATGTCCAATTAACGAAATACAATGAGGAGGACCAAAATGGCTGACCGAATAGTGTTGGCGGTAAATCTTTGATTGAGGTATTCAAAATATTTCAAGAGGCGCCAAGGGAGCGCGCAATTGAAGGAGTGGTTAATACCCAGTCATGGAATTAGTGTCGCAAACTAGTAAGCACTAAGACACATCAAAGCAGTTATCCAGGAAATGGGCGAGTTGGTTGCAGAAGGAATGTGCTTGAAGATAGAAGCAGGTGGTTATTAAATGGTTACCAAATCTCTCAATAAATACCCTAGTCAAGCAACAGAGCACCCCCTCTTCGCTTGAACAACACATCAAATGTTTTTACTTTATCTTTTCATCATTGCGTTTTAGTTCTCTAGCCATAACTTCTAAATTCCCACCGTTGATTAGATTTCGGAGAGTATCTTTATCCTGATGCGGTACTGTCGATGAGATTCCGGTGTTGTACCTTTTGTCCAGCATTGTCAATTGAGTTTTGGCTTTGTGTCCTCTACCCAAATATATTGTCGTTGATTAGATTATGACATTATGCTAATACATGTATAAATGATGTCGTTGATTAAATTCTGGTATTGTTTAAGTTTGAGTTTGGTCATCAAGGTTGTATTATGATTTGTTCGTGATTGGAGATGTTATATTATCGCATTTGATATCCTCTGTCTAAAATTAAGCACAAAATCTGTATTTCCTTTAAATAAAGATCGAAAATATCATTCGGTGAAAGATTTCATTGTGGGAACAAAACCCACGAAACAGATATTGAAGTATAAACAGTTTAAAGGCCAAATAAGAAGAAACAAAGGAGAAATTTTGGTTCACACGATTTATTTTGACCGACCTTGGCCCACATCTGTTAATACAGAAAATCATCATCATGACATGACTTTAGAGGGGCCGGTGGGACTACTAACGAGGGAAAAGAAGTCGCCAATTCAAACTAGGGTGATATTACGGAAAATTCTAAATTAATATATTTATGATAAATTTAATAAAATTAATTTTTAGGTCATTAAAAAATTTAAATTGATACATCTATAATAAATTTATTCATTTGTTATTTAATTAAACTTTTTCATGGTAAATTTGACATAAGGTAATTGAGGAAAAATATGTCATAAATGTATTAGTTTAAGATTTTTGTTGATCCAGATATTAGATTTTGGTAAATTTATCATAGGTACACAAGCTTGGAATTTTTGATAACCAAAAATTAATTTAAAGTAAATTTATCATAAATACATCAGTTTCAAATATTTCTTGATATTAACTCTCAAACAAATATACTTAAGTATTGGCATTATTTCATGTAGGTTGCTTAATTCTTTTTAAAAGCCTAAAAATATTCACGCCTGTTTAAATCTACAGTGTACAGCAGAAGTTACGAAACCTATAAGCCATGGTTTCTGCATGGTTTGGTGGGTACTACGATGGGGATACAAACTTGCAGGGTAGGTTTAAGTTTCAAAATTTACATGACTAGTGAGTACAGGGTACGTGCCGTGTATACTTAATTAGTTATAGCCTTTCTCTTATTAATTATGAAATTTGCACATTTAAATGTGCAAAAGTCCTAATAGATCAGCAATCTACAATCCCATTAGAAAAAATAAATCTCCCACTACATTTCACCCTTCCTCTCTCTGTGATGTGCTTGGCTATTTCTATCCGGAAAGATTTTAGTTCATGCTCTTGATAAGGTTGGATGGGCCTTTCAGGTAAGCTAAGATTCAAATAATAGGTGAACATCAATTCATTACTGTTTTTATTTACCTGTACTTTCATTGCTATTATCCTGTGAAAATGATCTTACTTCTAAAATGAGCATGCATTATATCATGTAATCCATATGTTCGTGTATTGACTGTAGATAGTGTTAAAAGAATACCGTGGCAATGTTTTTCTAATAGATTTTTTTATGAAAAAAGACTGGCGCTTAAGGGTAGCCTAGAGCCTGTGGAACCAACATGTTTGAAGATAGTTCCAAGAGTTTCAGATTTCAAATGCTTAAAAATAGTACCTATAAAGTATGTTTGAGGGTCGCACAAATACCTTACCCAATCTAATATTCGTATTTCCCTACTTATATTTTTACCCTTTCACGTATTTGCTTAAATAGTTAGCAATCGGTTACTTAAGTCTATTTTCAAAAGGGCTCCGTGTAACAATTCTTGAGATATTTTTAAAAGGGTTTTCATTAATAAGAAATGCTTGATTTCAAATGCATTGGCTACATGTAACATGATGAAAATGGTGCTTTAGAAAATTGCGCACTTTCTTTAAAAGGGCCCTTAAGATTCAACCATTCGAATATTTGCTTAATGTTTACATTGAGCGGTGGGACTCAACAAGTCTCCATAGAAAAACAATACTATGCACTTTCAAAAGAGATTACTAACCAGTTTCCACATTTGGTCACGGATTACGTTGAGGATTAGAAATCAAATTAAAACGATTATAAAAGTCAATGTAAAATAATCTTCTTAGGGTCAGTCAATTGTTGCCGTGGCCTTGCAAAGGGGACAAGTTGGGTCCAGTTGGCTGAGAATATCTCAATAACAAAGCCAAGTAGCAATCGCAAGTTGTCAAAATGACGTGTAGAAAGATCAATCTTGGAGTATATTCCAACGGTCAAAGTAGACCAGCGCGGAAAATGACTGGAAACAGGGTATTCTCCCCCAATAATAGGAACAAATTTCCAAAAATAATCAACAAGCCTATTTCTTGGTACGGAAAAAATGACTAACCTTGGTCCGAGAGGAAGACTAGACAATACTTTTGAAAGAACTTGGCCGCCTCTAGAAAAATCACGACACCACCAAGTCGCGTGTTATAATCGAATTTTCTTAGTCTTTTTCGCGTCTTGCATTCAAGAAGCATTCTATTTTTGTTAATTGGGTTATAAGACTTGTCTATACGTTAAAAGTTAGTGTTAATTTGTATCACTTTGGAAATTGTTATATGAATGCGTTGTTTTATGTAGATTGATTCGTGTTCAATGTCAATTCCCACGGCTTCAATGCACGAGCACCTCCTTTTCTAGAAAGAAGGATAGAGGAGAGCTCTGTGTCCATTCGTCTCAGCACGTGAATCCTAATAATGAATTAGAGAAGAAGAACAAATCAAGAAGGGAGGTGGGAGAGGTGTCACTCAATTCGGATAAAAATGAACTTTAATTTAGGTAAATCCCCACGTTAGACCTTCCAAATTAGGTAGCTACCATATTAATTTCTATCTCACCCTTAAACATTTTTCTATGTCTCCTTTTGAACTTAGCATATATCTATATTATCTCATTTGTTCAAATACTTTTACTTGCCACTGTTTCGATACATTCACATTCGCTCAAGTCAATGATAAAATTATGATGATTGATTTGAATAGATGGAAATATCTTATTGCGCGTCTACAATTTCTTCCCTTAATGTGCAGCGACCTAGACCTGCCTTCCCACGTTCGCAAGGATAGAAAGATCTGGGTGAATGGTTTCCTTTCGTTTTGTCTTTGCTCGGCGCCCAAAAGAGATCACCTCCTAATCATCCAAAACCTAATTTTCTGTGTTCAGTCTCTTTGTTTTGTTAATCATTTTTGGGCGACTTTTGTATCTTTATTTCAGTCTCAAAAGACAAAAATGAGAAAACTATTCTCTGTGGTGGTCCCCTCTAAGAAATCCAGGGACGGTGAATTCATCCTATCGGACTTCTCTGCCGACACTAGCCCAGAAAAGTCGATGGTGATGGATCGAAATTATCAAGGGATTACTCCTCTAGGTTTATCTTAAATCGCCACATCAGTGCCCATAACTACGAAGATATTAAAAATGCCTTGTCGGATTTGGTCATGACACGTAGGCAAAATTGGGTGAGTATTTGTCTGGAAGGACTTAATATCGCTTTTTTTTTTTTTTTTTTTTTTGATTGGATTATACATTAAATGAAACGTTTAGGATTGTTGATGCAATTTTTCCTAACTTATGGGTACAAAATTTATCTACCCAAGTTTAGTTTGGTAATGATAGTAAAAAAAAAAAAAAAAAAAAAAAAAAGCCTAATAGGAAATAAAAAAATCCCCCTTAAATTAGTATTTTTTTGTTGATCCGAAAAAGCTCAGAGAGAGAGAGGAGAGAGAGAGAGAGAGAGAGAGAGAGAGAGAGAGCTTGATTATAATAGCAAAAGGAAATTACTTAGCTAAAAGGGCAATATAATTCAGTTGGAATGCTTGAAAGATGGGCTAAATATCAGTTTTTGACTAGTTTAATATTCTAGTGCTCCGATGGTATTATGATATATCCTAGCGATATGATGGTATGACACTATCTACGCGCTCAACCGATCAAGTAGGACTCTTTTTAGTGACTACCCCCTCACACCTCTTACTAATTTTCTCCCAACACCATCACTCACTCTGAAAGAAGCAAAACCAAAGAAAAAACAACACTTGTAGTGATCGAAAAAGTGATAAAAAGAGGACGCTGATATTTTTTAGATGGCACCGATGTTCCTCCAATTGAGGATGGAGTTCTAACCCCCAAAAAAAAAAAAAAAAAATTGAGGATGGAGCTTGCGACAAGGGACTTGAAGGGGGCGAGGAGCGATTTGATGTCGGAGACTGGGACCTGAGCCAGCGGGAGAGCTAGAAAACTCATGAAGAACCCTAGCTTCAAACAAAATTCACTTTGGGGCTTTTTGGTTCTTGTGATCTTACATTTCTTGATTAGTCAGCACGAATCCTAAATTTATCTTGGGGCTTTTTCGTAGTGGGTCAAAGCAGAAAATGTCAAACAAAATTGCCCCTAATGTTGCCTCTTGAATAAGCTTACCAGCAAAGATTTGATAAAATAGCTTCAGTTAAATGCAAAAAACAAAAAATCTACAATAAATTTGGACTCGCTATTTACATCCGGGGGTGACATAAATTGTTAATTTATCTATCTTATACTAAAGCCTGGAATAGCCAGCTCGAAGCCAAGAATCTTCACAAGATGCAGGCTAAACTTGTCAAATGCCATTATGTTCCACTTGAGTGGAGGAACAGGACTGCCCCAATAGAAGGAAAAGTGGAACTTAAAAAAGAAATTAGCTGAAGAACAGGAGGGCTCCCCTGATGAACTTATCCAAGAACTGGCTGATTCTTGGAGAATGGAGGAAATTTACTGGCATTAGAGGTGTTGGGTTAGTTGGCTCACTTTTGAAGAGAAAAAAACCTAGTTCTTTCATCATACTACTGTTTAAATGAATGCTAGCACTAAAATTTTTATCTTGCTCAGGCGCCTTGTCACTCTATAATGCCTGTCAAGCACCGATATTTCTTCCTCGCCTGTGGTCTTCCTTTAGGCATTCTTTGACTTTTTGACTTGGATTAAATCATGTAAAAACAAATTCGAAGTAATTCATCTTCAAGACCTGAACTAAACCATCTTTTGGTCCAATTGAGATTCTCCTCACGATGTCATGATAAATAATCTCTCATTTTCAGATAGAAACAAAAGGAGATGAATTTCTCGCATAACATGAAGATGACACAATATTTTACTTAAAACAAAAAAGTGAAAAATTGGAAAACAGAAATCGATCTTTCATGTTACCAAAAGCATCAGCAAGAGGCTTAATCTTCATGATCTGACTCAGGCAAGTTAGGTTCATCATCAAGTTCTAGCAGCTGATTCACTAATGATTCCATGGTGGGTCTCTTGTTCCTGTCCTCCTCCACACACGACACACCAATCTCAACAAGCATTCTTGCCTGCTTCCTGCTATATTTCCCTTTCAATCTCTTGTCCACCAAATCCTCCATCCCTAAATCCTCTCCACGTCGAATCCTCCTCTTCATCTCCCGAATGAAGATCGTTAACTCGGTTTCCTGCTCCTCATCCTTTGCTTTCTTCACGACCCAATTTGAGAGCCGAACCCCCCTCACTATCTCCAGGACCATCACACCATAACTGTATACATCGACCTTCGCCGTGATCGGGAGGTTCAGGGCCCACTCAGGCGCCATGTAGCCCTTCGTGCCCCTCATGCGCGAGAACTGAGAATTCATGCTGTCCCTCCGTAACAGTTTCGCCAGCCCAAAGTCCCCGATCTTAGGCTCAAATGTCTTATCCAAGAGGATATTCTCGGGCTTCACATCGCAGTGGATAACCCACTCGAGGCACTCGTGGTGCAGGTAGGCCAGGCCTCTGGCCGTGCCTAGTGCGATCCTGAACCGATCCCTCCACCCAATGATGTTCCCCGAGAACAAGTGCTTGTCCAGGGACTGATTCTCCACATACTCATAGACCAAGAGCCTGTGCTTGCCCTCACAACAGAAGCCCCACATCCTCACCAGGTTCATGTGATTTATCTTCCCAATTGTACTGACTTCAGCCCAGAAGATCTCCTCATGGTACAAATCTCCGAGTCTCTTCACGGCCACGACCCTTTCGTCCGGTAAAACGCCCTTGTATACTGATCCTGACGCTCCTCTCCCTATCTCTCCCTTGAAGTTCTGGGTCGCGCTCTTGAGTTCCTCATAGCTGAACCTCCTGAACTGGCTGGTTATTGCACGGTATCCGTCTTCCAATGTGCTCTGCACATCATGCTTTCTGAAAATAATCCACCAGACGGAGAAAAAGATAAGGACCTCGACTGCCCCAATCGCAGATGCGAACCAGTAGAGGTACGTCCATCTCACCCTCTTGCCTATAGTGTCATACATGGTCGATGAACCTCCCATTGATCGGTCTCTGGCCGCAGAGCAATCAGGATCGCTACCGTTGTGAATCTGGTCCAATGCCTCCGTGGAGATGGGCAGCTTCAGATGTAAAGTTCCGGGAAAGGACGGGGCCTTGTAGCCGCTGAAGAGCAAGCTCTTCCCGAAACACGATCTTTCCAATTCCCGGTAGCTGAACCCCAAGCAGCTGCAGTCATCCAAACAGGCCTGCCTGCAGAAATTGAAAGAGGCACTGCTGTTGTAGATGGCATCGAACCCATAATAGTCCGTGTTGGGAAGCGCCAAGAACTTCACGTCCTGAGACTTGGAGCAAGTGAAATTGAACTTGGGCTTGCAACCTTTGTTCCAATCAGTAGGCTCGCTCATCTCATAACCAGGAGGGCATGTGCACTTGGGCTCAGGGGTGTACACACAAATCCCGTTCCTCCCACATATCCCGTGCACATTGCACAATCCCGGAAACGCCTGCCATGTCACCACCCACGACCCGGACTGCTTTTTTAAGCTGTAGAGCCTCAGGTTCCCATCCTGGTCCATCGTCAGCCGCCTTTTGATCCCAAGGCCACGGTCGGAAGCATTGAATTGAAACCGGTCGCTCGATAGAAAATGGCCCATCTCATCAAGGACTGCGATCCGGCTACTGTTGTAATTCGTTCTCCCATTCCGGAACACGTCGAAGGCCGGGTTAGGCCAATAGAGGCTGGATATGTCTGGTCCGTCATACATCAACCTCAGCACATTGTCATTGTCGAAGTATAGGTTGAAGTAGCCAGAGTAAAAGGCTCCTCCTTTCCGAGATGACACCAATTTCTTGCTCTTAGTGAGGATCTGGTTTGGCAGCAGAGTATCGGTTGGATAATCAAAGCTTTGCCATAGAATTTTCGGGTCGGGACTTTTCAGCACAAGGTTGCCTGTATTCAAGAGCTCGAGCGAACTGGCATTGGTGGAAGTCGTGTTGGTCTCCCAAACCACGGAACCGTCCACGTCAGTCAGGACCAACGCACCGGTGCTCCGGAGACTGATCTTGGAGCCTCGGCCATTAACGGGATTGTCCCGGTTGGCCGTCCAAATGACTGTCCTGTCCGAGGTGTTGGTGAACCAGATTGAGAACCAGTAAGCATTGCCTCCAAGACCATAGAAGCCGCATGTGAAGGTCTTATCTGGGGATGTTAGTGTGTTGGAGTCATGTTCTTCAACTGACAGAGAAGAGCCTCTACGCAAAACGTCTGAGATTGCGAAGGAAAAACATGTGGAAAAGATAATGAGTGGGAGGAGAGAAAAGCTTGAAAACGTGATGGCTTTGGGTTTCATCACTGGAGTTTTAGGAAATGAATGGACGGAGAGTTCTGGGTTTGTTTTTTTTATAGATATTTGAAGTGCACGTCGGTTACGCAAAGACACGTGTATGGTGAATAATAAAAGTCAATTACTTGCCCGTATTGAATGTCTTTCTTTTGTTTTAGGACAATGGTACTTGTCATAGGTGGGGTTCATGCAATTACTTCGATGAATATTGCGTAGATGGCGTTGCATGAGTCAAGGATAATATTTGACATTTCTCTTCATGAAAAGCCTAGTTCATCAGCAATCTCCAATCCCATTAGAGAGAAATATATCCCCAACTTCATTTCTCCCTCCCTCTCTCTGTGACAAGTCTGATTGGTAACAACGTTTTTTTTTTTTCCACTTTTAATATGGAGAAAAATGTAAGTATCAGATGAGATACAGAAACTTAAGGGCATGCCCAACATTACAAATGAGACTAATAATGTGAGAAAATATAGAAAGTCTCCACATGGTATCCGATGCAATACTATCTTGGGAAGGTCTGAAACTTTTGTAGAGTGAAGCTTTACCTTTAATGATTATACTCACCTTAACCAAAATAAGATGGATGATTGTTTCATTTTTCTATGTGATTGAACCCTATAATTATGTTGTATGGTAGAACCTAAATATGAATGTAAAGAATAGTGAAAAACTAGGCTTCGATTTACTATGGATCATCTCACTTTTTTGGGACATAAACATTCATTCATCTACTAGTCACACAACGAAACTTGAATGTATTGAAGGGTAGACTTTAAGGACCTTGCTTAGGCCTTTTCTATGAAATATAAAATGTGAAAACCCGTTTGACTGATCTACCATTAATTTGTTTGAAGGCTGCTGTCAATTTATGTTCATTTGTTATAATTGGGTTTTATAGACGTGTTAAGGTTTTGTAATTGAAAAGAGCTATATTTTTTTGTTAATTTGCTTTATAAAACTTATGTATACCTTGGACATTTGTATGAATTCGTGTGGCTTTCGAATTTGTCAGATGATAATGTTGCTGTATTCCAGTAAATTTTTGTTTAAATATATATGTTTTGCGACTTAAATACACGAATTTAATTCCCACGGCTACATAATCCCAATCAAGAAGAAGCAGGGGGTTGCTTTACTCCACGATCAGAAATCTCTGTTCTCTGTCCATTGGTCTAAAGCACACGGTTTAGGCACCTAATTAATTGTAAAAGAAGAACAAACCATGAAGGGAGGTGGGGAAGGTTTCGTCCAATTTGGATAAGAATAGAACTCAGATTAAGAAAATCCCAACATTGGACCTTCCAAATTAGGTAGCTCCTATAGTAAATGGAACAAAATTGATTGTGGAAGTGATTAAGACAAAGGTCCTCGATATAGCTCTTAGTAGATATATACTGTGAATTATTAATTTTTCATCTAAAGTATTTACAACTCTCACTCTTTGAAGTTAGAATATTATGAAATGTGTTTTTCTCTTTTTTATCTTCTCTTTTCATCCAAGGTTTTTCTCGTCATTATCTTGGTACGTTCACTTTGCTTGAGTCACAAAAAGAATTATGGTAATTGATATGAAAAACGGAATACCTTATTTCATGTCTTGAACTTGAACTTAGATAGAACAAATTGTGTGAAAGCTTTCATTTCATTTTGATTTTACTTGGCAGCCCAAAAGAGATTATGTCCTACTCATCCGAAACCAAATTCTCTGTGTTCAGCCTCTAAGTTTTGTTATTAATTTTTGCGCAAATTTTGTCCCTTTATTTCAGTTCTAAAGACGAAAAATGAAAAAAAAAAAAAAAAAAAACTTATTTGTGACAGTCTCCCTACGAATGTGGTGGTGTTAGTCTCCCTACGAAATGTAATGGTGAATAATAAAAGTCAATTGCTTGCCCAAATTAAATGTGTTTCTTTTGTTTTAGGATAATGGTACCTGTCGCAGGTGGGGTTCATGCAATTACTTCGATGTCCCATCAAATATTGCGTGGATTGCGTTGCACGAGTCAAGAATAATATTTGACATTTCTATGCGTGAAAGGCCTAGTTCATCAGCAATCTCCAATCCCATTAGAGAGACATATATCCCCAACTTCATTTCTCCCTCCCTCTCTTTTGTGACAAGTCTGACCGGTAACAACGTTTTTTTTTCCCCTTTTAATATGGAGAAAAATATAAGTATCAGATGAGATACAGAAGCTTAAGGGCATCCCCAAAATTAGAGATGAGACTAATAATGCGAGAAAATATAGAAAGTCTCCGCATGGTATCCGATGCAACACTATCTTGGGAAGGTCTGAAACTTTTGTAGTGTGAAGCTCTACCTTTAATGAATTTGCTCACCTTAACCAAAATAATATGGATGATTGTTTCATTTTTCTATGTGATTGAACCCTATAATTATGTTGCATGGTAGAACCTAAATATGAATGTAAAGAATAGTGACAAACTAGGCTTCGACTTACTATGGATCATCTCACTTTTATGGGACATAATCATTCATTCATCTACTAGTCACAAAACGAAACTTGAATGTGTTGAAGGGTAGACTTTAAGGACCTTGCTTATGCCTTTTCTATGAATTATAGAATGTGAAAACCCATTTGAGTGATCTACCGTTAATTTGTTTGAAGGCTGCTGTCAATTTATGTTCAGTTGTTATAATTGGGTTTTATAGACGTGTTAAGGTTTTGTAATTGAAAAGAGCTATATTTTTTTGCTAATTTGTTTTATAAAACTTATGTATACCTTGGACATTCGTATCAATTCGTGTGGCTTTCGAATTTGTCAGATGATTATGTTGCTGTATTCCAGTAAATTTTTGTTTAAATATATATTTTGCGACTTAAATACATGAATTTAATTCCCACGGCTACATATTCCCAATTAAGAAGAAGCACGGGGTTGCTTTACTCCATGAGCAGAAATCTCTGTTCTCTGTCCATTGGTCTAAAGCACACGGTTTAGGCACATAATTAATTATAAAAGAAGAACAAACCTTGAAGGGAGGTGGGGACCAATTTGGATAATAATAGAACTCAAATTAGGAAAATCCCAACACTGGACCTTCCAAATTGGGTAGCTCCTATAGTAAATGGAACAAAATTGATGGTGGAAGTGATTAAGACAAAGGTCCTCGATATAGCTCTTAGTAGATATATACTGTGATTTATGAATTTTTCATCTAAAGTATTTACAACTCTCACTCTTTGAAGTTAGAATATTATGAAAAGTGTTTTTGTCTTTTTTATCTTCTCTTTTCATCCATGGTTTTTCTCGTCATTATTTTGGCACGTTTACTTTGCTTGAGTCACAAAAAGAATTATGGTAATTGATATGAAAAACGGAATACCTTATTTCATGTCTTGAACTTGAACTTAGATAGAACAAATTGTGTGAAAGCTTTTGTTTCATTTTGACTTTACTTGGCAGCCCAAAAGAGATCATGTCCTACTCATCCGAAACCAAATTCTCTGTGTTCAGCCTCTAAGTTTTGTTATTAATTTTTGCGCAAATTTTGTCCCTTTATTTCAGTTCTAAAGACAAAAAATGAAAAAAAAAAAAAAATCTTCTTTGTGACAATCTCTCTACGAAATGTAGTGGCGACAGTCTCCCTACAAAATGTAGTGGTGAATAATAAAAGTCAATTACTTGCCCAAATTGAATATGTTTCTTTTGTTTTAGGACAACGGTACCTATCGCAGGTGGGGTTCATGCAATTACTTCGATGTCCGATCAAATATTGCGTGGATGGTGTTGCACGAGTCAAGGATAATATTTGACATTTCTATGCGTGAAAGGCCTAGTTCATTAGCAATCTCCAATCCCATTAGAGAGACATATATCCCAAACTTCATTTCTCCCTCCCTCTCTCTTTGGCAAGTCTGACTGGTAACAACGTTTTTTTTCTTCTTTTATTATGGAGAAAAATGTAAGTATCATATGAGATACAGAAACTTAAGGGCATCCTCAACATTACAAATGAGACTAATAATGCGAGAAAATATAGAAAGTCTCCACATGGTATCCGATGCAACACTATCTTGGGAAGGTCTGAAACTTTTGTAGAGTGAAGCTCTACTTTTAATGATTTTGCTCACCTTAACCAAAATAATATGGATGACTGTTTCATTTTTCTATGTGATTGAACCCTATAATTATGTTGCATGGTAGAACCTAAATATGAATGTAAAGAATAGTGAAAAACTAGGCTTCGACTTACTATGGATCATCTCACTTTTATGGGACATAATCATTCATTCATCTACTAGTCACAAAACCAAACTTGAATGTATTGAAGGGTAGACTTTAAGGACCTTGCTTAGACCTTTTCTATGAAATATAGAATGTGAAAACCCGTTTGAGTGATCTACCGTTAATTTGTTTGAAGGCTGCTGTCAATTTATGTTCACTTCTTATGATTGGGTTTTATAGACGTGTTAAGGTTTTGTAATTGAAAAGAGCTATATTTTTTTGCTAATTTGTTTTATAAAACTTATGTACACCTTGGACATTCGTATCAATTCGTGTGGCTTTCGAATTTGTCAGATGATTATGTTGCTGTATTCTAGTAAATTTTTGTTTAAATATATATTTTGCGACTTAAATACATTAATTTAATTCCCACGGCTACATATTCCCAATCAAGAGGAAGCAGGGGGTTGCTTTACTCCACAAGCAGAAATCTCTCTTCTCTGTCCATTGGTCTAAAGCACACGGTTTAGGCACATAATTAATTATAAAAGAAGAGCAAACCATGAAGGGAGGTGGGGAAGGTATCGTCCAATTTGGATAATAATAGAACTCAAATTAGGAAAATCCCAACATTAGACCTTCCAAATTAGGTAGCTGCTATAGTAAATGGAACAAAATTGATTGTGGAAGTGATTAAGACAAAGGTCCTCGATATAGCTCTTAGTAGATATATACTGTGATTTATAAATTTTCATCTAAAGTATTTACAACTCTCACTCTTTGAAGTTAGAATATTATGAAATGTGTTTTTGTTTGTTTTGTCTTCTCTTTTCATAGGTTTTTCTAGTCATTATTTTGGTACGTTCGATTTGCTTGAGTCACAAAAAGAATTATGGTAATTGATATGAAAAACGGAATACCTTATTTCATGTCTTGAACTTGAACTTAGATAGAACAAATTGTGTGAAAGCTTTCGTTTCATTTTGACTTTACTTGACAGCCCAAAAGAGATCATGTCCTACTCATCCGAAACCAAATTCTCTGTTTTCAGTCTCTAAGTTTTGTTATTAATTTTTGGGCAACTTTTGTCCCTTTATTTCAGTTCTAAAGACAAAAAATGGAAAAAAAAAAAAATTCTTCTTTGTGACAGTCTCCCTACGAAATGTAGTGGTGATCTCGACCTCTGTATGACCTCTTTGCTGAACCCACTTCCAGAAAAGTCGATAACGGAGGATCTAAACTGTCACGGGATTACCACCTCAGATTTACCTGAAGTCGCCACGTCAGCACACACAAACCAACAAATATTCAAAAACACCACATCGAGTTTCGTCAAATATTGGACAAACGTTTGTTCGAAGGACTTTATTGTAATTTTCTAAACCTTTAGGATTTGATATATTAAACAAAACCTTAAGGAAAACCGAGACTTGAGCCAGCAGGAGAGGGAGCTTGCAATAAGGGACTTGAAGGGGGCAAAGGAGGGGTTTGGTGTCGGGAGAACGGGACTGGAGACAGCGGGAGAAGAAGAAAACTCTTGAAGAACCCTAGCTTCAAACAAAATTCACTCTGGAGCTTTTTGGGTTTTAGGATTTTAGCATTTTCAATTAGTTAGCACTAATCGTGACCTCATTTTGGGGCTTCTCCAAATTGGGTCAAAGCAGAAAATGTTAAACAAAATTGCCCCTGATGTTGCCTTTGGAATAAGCTTGCCGGCAAAGATTTAGGTGATTGGTGAGCTGAGGTGTTTTTCTGAGGCTAAGTTTTTTTTTTTTTTTTTTTTTTGGTCAGAAAAGATAGTTACTTTCATTCATGAAATGCAAGACTTACAAGGAGATAGTGGGTGAGATTCCAAACACAAAATTTCCGAGAGAGCTGGAGGAGGGAAGGACCTCCAATTTTGAGTCAGTAAGTTGTTTCGGTGCAGTTTCGCTAGCAGATCAGCTGCTTGGTTGGCATTCCGTGAACAATTACTCAGTGTCGTTGTTGGGGAGCGGGAGAGCAGGCTTTTACATTGCTCGATTATGGGCTTCACCTGCCATGGAGTCTCGGCCCAGCCCAAGATGCTTTGGTGTGCGGTAAGGCAATCAGTTTCGCACTCTACTTCACTCAGTTGTACTTTGCCGAGTTCTGTTTCTCCCTCGTGCAGATTTGCTCTGAACTGCAGAAGCTTCAGCCCGTGCAAAATCGCTAGGGTTTCAACTTGAAGCGGAGAGGAGGCTCGAACCTGCTGCACGAAGCCGTCGATCATTTCTCCGGTGTGATCCCGCAATATTCCAGCAATTGATCCGGTTTGTTCACCTTGTTTCCATGAGCCGTCAACATTCAGCTTCAACTTTCCTTCCTTCGATGGTCTCCACTGGTTCGGTAAGTGCAGATCTGAAGTCCCCGTTGCTTCTTTTTGCTGCCATCTGCTAAAATTTCTAAGATGTGCTTCCGCCAGATCTACAATGGTGGTCGGTTCCAGCTTTTGAGCTTTGAAAATCGAGTTGTTGCGGGCTTTCCAAACAAACCAGAGGATCATCACCAGCAGCTCCTTCTCGGGTAGGTTCCTTTGTTCTTCAAACCTGTCCATTAGCCACTTATCAAAGCGGGTGATGCTGTTAGATTCACATTGGATGCTAACCCGTGGATCTGTCCATATTTGCTTCGTCCATTTGCATAGAAGAAACAGGTGCTCGGTGGTCTCCACTTGGTCATTGCAGAGCGTGCAAATGGGATGAGGTAAAACCTTTCGTTTGTACAGATTCTCTCTGGTTGGGATTGCATTATGACAAACACTCCATATAAAAATGCACATCTTTGGGGGAATAGATAATTTCCAAATCTTTGTCCAAAAGGAACGCGGGGGGTTGAAATGAGGTTGATGCTCTGTGCTAATCTGTTGTTGTGTTGTATACACATATTTTGTTGTACCCGCTTTTCATCGTGTACTTTCCCATCTTGTTACCTTGCCATACTAGAGTATCTTCCTCCGGATTAGGACTCAGTGGGATAGAGAGGATCTCATTTACTATTCTATTTTCAAAGAGTTGCTGGATCTCTGTTTCTTTCCATTCCCTGGTTGTGTCATTTATCAGTTCAGCAACTGTTGTGGGTTCGTCTTGTTGGAGAAATCTTCATGAAGTGTTTTGAAGCTGACAAAACGTTTCCATTAGTCTAGTCTGAAGATTTGCAGACTCTACTATTTAAAGTCTGAAGACCTCCGGACTGCCAGACTCAAGATTCAAAGTCTATTCTCATTGACAGTTTCTAGTTTGTCGAAGAAGGTCTATCCAGGACTGGATGTTTCATTAAGGATTTGACCTTATCGACTGACGAAGATCTCTTGGCTGGATATGACATAATTGAATCCTTTATTCGAATCAAGATTGATTAAGGATCTGATGATTGGCGAAGTATATTTGGAAGGTTCTACTTATGGAAACCAAGATCCTGATTGTATGGGCGAACATAATTGATGGGCTATCGACATGTTCCTTAAATAGCTCGAATGATCTTCCTAATTGATTCTGTCCAACGGGAAGGTTGGAAGAATTCATTTGGTAAGTGTTAACGGGTATGATGGCATAAAGGAGTATATAAGGAAGACGTTCCAGTTGTTCGAGTGTGTGCGCGATAGAAGAATTCCAAAGTCTGAAACTCCTTGTTCTTAGTCAATTCATTTGCTGAGCGAAATCTTGTACGCAAAAGAGAGTCTATATTCGTAAGAAACCTTGAGGAAGTGTGGTAGAGTATCTACACTGTGGAATCAAGGGAGAACATTCTTTGTAACATCTCTTTTGTTCATAGTGAAATCCAGCCGGTGGGCTGTCAGTGCGGAAGAGTGGACGTAGGCTTGAAATAAGCCGAACCACTATAAACCGTGTGTTCAATTTTCTCTTCCCTACTCTCTGCTTTACTTTGATCTTAATTCGTTTTGTTAACCAAAGGAGAACTTCATTTCTATTGTCTGCTTAGTATTGCTCTCTTATCTCGAGAAATTATTTTTTCACCTATTCACCCCCCTCTAGGTGCTTATACTAGCTATCTCAATTGGTATTAGAGCCTGTGTACTCACTTTGTTTAAAGTGTTTTACTTCAGAGTTAAAGATCCATGGCTAGTATGTTAGCTCCAAGGCTGGTAGAAGGGCAAAGCAATACCAGACCGCCTTACTTTGATGGAAAGGAATACAACATATGGAAAAACAAAATGAAGGCGTTCCTAAGATCAAAGGATCCTCTGGAATGGGACGTTGTAGAAAAGGGAATCATTCCTAAAGCTGCACCTGTCTCAAAGAGAGGAAAAGAAGCTGTTGAGTCTAGTGAAATGACTCAGGAAGAGATAATCAAGAGACAAGCTCTTGATGCAAAAGCAATTTATTCTTTATATTGTGCTTTGTCACCTACTGAATATAACAGAATATCTTCTTGTGTTACAGCGAAAGAAGTCTGGGATAGATTACATATTACATATGAAGGAACCGATCGAGTGAAAGAGACCAGAATCAACATTCTCCTCGGTCAATACGAAGCCTTCAAAATGAAATCGGGAGAATCTATAACTGACATGTTTAGTCGTTTTTACGTAAATCGTGAATGGTCTTGAAAATCAAGGTCAACCAATTTCGATCCCATGAAGGTAAACAAGCTCTTGCGTGGACTCTCCAAGGATTGGAATCACATAAAGACCTCAATAAGAGAGACACAAAGAATCATGCCACTATCTATCGATGAGTTGGTTGGGACTCTTCGTCTTATGAAGTGGAGCGAATCAATGAAGACGAAGATCCTAAAGGTAAGAAATCCATTGCATTAAAATCCAATGATGATTCGATGTTACTGATTCTCGAAGATGATATGGATGATGAGGAGCTTGCTCTCATGATAAGAGATTCAGAAAGCTGAAAGAGAAAAGGAAGAAGATTCAATCCCAAGAAACAGAGTTTTCAAAAGCAAAGACTAAGTCTGTTGAGGATGATGAATCAAACAAAGATGTAGTCTGCTTTGAATGTAAGAAAAATGGACACATCAGACCCAACTGTCCTCTTCTGAGGAAGAGGAAAGGAAAAGTTGAAAAGTATCGAAGGCTCTTAAAGTAGAAACCTGGAGTGATACAGAGTGTGAAGAAAGTGATGATGATTATGCCAATATATGTCTGACGGCACAATCGGATTCAGATTCAAACTCCGAAACTGACTCAGATTCAGACAGTGAATTTGAGGTGAGTAACTTTAAAATCCCTATTAAAGTTTCTAAATACATTGATGAGTTGTGTTTTAGTCTTAAGACTTCTCTTAAAAGAATTTCCGAACTTAAAAAGGAAAACACCGCACTAAAACAACAGGAAAATGTTTTGAAAGAAAAGGTGAAATGTTTAGACATGAATGTTTCTACTCTTAAAGAAAGTGAAGACAATCTTTCGAAAGAAAATGCATTTTTAAAAAATGACATATTAAATGTTTCCAAAAGATTTTCTATAGGATCTGAGAAACTAGAAAAATTTCTTTCAATACAAAGACCTTATTTCAATAAATTTGGTTTGGGAATGACTATGGAAACCACTCATTTAATTGATTTTCCTAAAGTGAAGGAAAAAATTAAGCAAAGACCCTCTAGAGACGCTTACAAAAATCATTTTAAAAAGATCTTTGTAAAACCGGTAGGTCGCAATGCTCTCGGATGTTCAAAGTGCAATAGTGCGAGATCATTTTGAAAAAGAATGTCTTATGGTTTGGAAACACGTTAAGAAAGTTTGGGCAAAAACCACATATCATATACACCAATGGACCCAAGAAAATATGGGTACCAAAGAAAGTTTGAGTCTCTTTTTTAAATGCAGGTCACTATAAAGAAAAAGGTAAAATGGTATCTGGATAGTGGATGCTCAAGACATATGACAGAGATTCAAATTGCTTCATAAAGCTCGTTCAAGTAAATGGTGGAAAAGTCTCATTTGGAGGAAACAAAGACAAAGGAAAAATTGTGGGATTTGGAATGTAAAGATTGGAAACCTCACAATAAGCAATGTTTCCTTAGTGGAAGGACTCAACTACAATCCGCTCGCATCGTTACTGTGTGATACCGGTTTCAAAATCAACTTTCAAGAGGGAATATGTTCAGGAACTAGTAAAGATTCTACTCAGTCATTCATGGGTCGAAGACATGGAAATATCTACCTCTTGGATGTGAAACCAGATGAATCACAATGTCTAATCTCAATTCAAGACGAAGCGAACTTATGGCACAGAAAGCTTGGGCACATCAATATGAAGCAGATAGCCAAAATTTCAGCAAAGAAGCTTGTTCGTGGTCTACCCAATCTATCATACCAAAAGTCGATCTATGTACACCATGCATATTGGGAAAAAGGTAAGAAATTCCTTTAGACCAATAAATCAAGTTTCCACTAATCGTGTACTGCAGCTTTTGCATATGGATCTCTTTGGACCAACTAGAACTCAGAGCATTGGAGGTAAGAAATATTGCCTAGTAATTGTGGATGACTACTTATGATTTACTTGGGTATATTTCCTGGCAAGTAAGTCTGAAACCTTCTCTTACTTTGAAAAGTTTGCTAAAAAGGTTCAAAATGAAAAAATGGTATGTTATTTCAAGTATAAGAACAAACCATGGAGGTGAATTTGAAAATCAAGATTTTACAAAATTTTGTGATGAATCTGGTTTTCAGCATATGTTCTCCTCTCCATATACTCGAGCAAAACGAGTTGTGGAAAGAAAGAATAGGTCGCTTCAAGAAATGGCTAGAACTCTTTTAATTGAAAGTAACATCTCTTCACGATTTTGGGCTGAAGCAGTTTCTACAGCATGTTATATCATTAATAGAGTTTTTCTAAGGCCTATTTTGGAAAAACCCCCTATGAGTTATTCAAAGAAAAGAAGCCTATTGTTTCATATTTTCATGTGTTTGGATGCAAATGCTTTATATTGAAAAATGCAAATGATCGAGTTGGCAAGTTTGAAGAAAAGTCAGATGAAGGCATCTTCCTTGGATATTCAACCTCAAGCAAAGCCTACAGAGTCTACAACAAGAAGACTCAATCTGTGGAGGAATCAATGAATGTTAAATTCCAAGATTCTATGCAAAATGAATCTATTCAGACTCATATTGAAGAATCTGAACCTGCTCTAGACTCTACAAAGTCTAAATCTCAAGAAGCAGCTCGAGACTTTGAAAGACCAAAGAACAAGTGATTATTGAAGATTCAAATGAAGGAAGTGATCATCAACCGACAAATCAACCAAGAATCGGAAGCATAAGTCCAGTCATCCCAAAGATCTCATTATTGGCGACATTAATGAAGGAATTCGCACAAGATCCAAAAGGCGCGAAGAGTCTAGTGCTGTGGCTCTTATTTCTGAAATAGAACCCAAAAGCATAGAATAAGCTTTATCTAATGAAAGCTGGATTGAAGTTATGCAAGAAGAACTCAGGCAATTCAACATTAATGATGTCTGGGAGTTGACTCCTAAACCGAAAGGTAAATCTATTATTGGAGCTAAATGGGTTTTTAGGAACAAGATGGACGAGAAAGGAAAGGTCGTAAGAAACAAAGCAAGACTCATGGTCAAGGGATATACGCAAGAAGAAGGGATAGACTATGACGAGACTTACGCACCAGTAGCAAGGTTAGAAGCAATTCGATTATTACTTGCTTTTACTTGTTATAAGAATTTCAGGTTATTCCAAATGGACGTCAAAAGTGCTTTCCTGAATGGATTCATCCATGAGGAAGTCTATGTGGAACAACCACCTGGGTTTGAAGACCCAAGGAAACCGGACTCGGTATTTAGACCGAAAAAAGCCTTATATGGTTTAAAGCAAGTACCTCGAGCTTGGTACGACATTTGAGTAAGTTTTTAATTCAAAACGGCTTTGTAAAAGGTAAAGTAGACACTACTCTGTTTATCAAAAGAGAAAACAAAAGTTTTCTGCTTGTTCAAATATATGTTGATGATATTATTTTTGGATCCTCTAATGAAAGTTTGTGCAAGAAATTCTCTAAGTCTATGCGGGATGAATTTGAAATGAGCATGATGGGTGAACTAACCTTCTTTCTTGGACTTCAAGTGAAACAATTGAAGGAAGGGACTTTTATTCATCAAGAAAAATATGCTAATGATCTTGTCAAAAAGTTTGGACTGGAAAATTGCAAAAAGACTGATATATCAATGTCAAGTTCTTTGAAGATAGACAAAGATGAAGGAGGAAAGAAAGTTGACCAGAAGCTATACAGGAGTATCATTGGTTCACTTCTCTATCTTACTTTGTTTCTAGACCGACATTTTGTTTAGTGTTTGCATTTGTGCTAGATTTCAAGCAGACCCTAAAGAATCTCATCTAAGCCGCAAAGCGTATTATCAAATACATTGCTTCAACTTCAAGTCTTGGTCTTTGGTATCCTAAAAAGGGAGACTTTACTCTACTTGGATACTCAAACGCAGATCTAGCTGGTTGCAGAGTCGATAGAAAGAGCACCTCGGGTACCTGTCAACTACTTGGAAGCAGGACAGTGTCTTGATTTTCAAGGAAGCAAAATACAGTAGCTCTTTCTACAACAGAAGCAGAGTATGTAGCTCTTGGAAGTTGTTGTTCACAAATTCTGTGGATAAAACAACAGCTAAGAGACTTTGCAATTGAAGATTCATGCACGGATATTAATTGTGACAACACCAGCGTAATCAATCTCACCAAAAATCCAATTTTTCACTCAAGAGCAAAGCATATAGAGATTCGACATCACTTCATTAGAGATCATGTTCAAAATGGAGAAGTTTCGATTCGGTTTGTTGACTCAAAGAACCAAGCGGCGGATATATTTACAAAGCCTTTGGAGAAAAATCAATTTGAAGTTATTCGTTCCAGACTTAACATTTTGAGGTTTGAAGAAATTAAAGTCTAGAGACTCTCAGACTTAGACAATCAAAATTTTCGACTGTAAGTTATTTTATTCTTTTTCAGATTAAATCTCGAAAAGGTTCGATCATCTGTCCATAATTGATTTTTTTGCTATTATTCCGTGATTATCGCAATCTTTATTTTCAAAAAGGAGTTAATTTCTTAAAAATGGCAGTTATCTTTTTCTTTTGAAAAGTGCAGTTATTTTTAAAGGGCATCTTTTTACTTTCCATTACGACGCTTTGTATGCCTCTCTTTGACTGACTTATATATTGTCCGTTCCTCTTCGTTTTACTCCAAAAACCCTAAAAAGCATCAATCTTCCACTCCTGTCTTCTTCTCTTGTTTAATCTTCGAAAAAGTTGTCATCTTTCTTGGGAAAGTCAAGTTTGGAATCTTTCAAAGACTGTGAAAGATGTCGTCTCAAAGGAAGTCTTCGAGGATCGCAAACAGGGGACCGCAAATGCGTGAGGGGCCTACGCACTTTGATCTCACCGAGGAAGAAGAGTCTCCCAGTCAGCAGTAGAGCCCACAACATTCTCAGCAGCGTCATTCTCCTCCATCTAGTCCACAGGATGTTGCTCATCGAGAAAATAAAGAAATCATCGAAGGCGCAGAACCTGTAAGAATTCATAAGCCCTCTTTTACGTATAAGCTTTATCGTGCTCTAAAGAGGAGCGGTACTCCATTGAACTACATCGATGAGTTTCTTAAGGACAAAGGGTATGGTAATGAGTACATCTTCTTACGAAATATGGAATGTTTGGGAATTGCCCCTGAGAGGTCGGCAGAAGAAACCCTTGCTAATATCCCAAGTGATCCGCATGTTGGAGGGCTGAATCAGCCAGATGGGAATGATGATGACAAGTTGTACAGTCAATTTCAACCAAGAATGGGTGTTGCGGCAAAAATTCGAAGAAAAAGGACCGACTTGTTTCGATCGGAGGAACAAAAGCATCTATACTCTAAGTTGTTGAAGCGTGGGGTGATAAACCCTAGAAGTGTAGATTTTGATTTCCTTGACTCTGTGAACGTCAATTTGAAGGAAAAATTTAGTCTTCTTCAACTTGGGTAGTTTTGTTCTGACTCTACAGAAGCCTATGCTGAACTCACTACATACTTCTATTCGAATCTCAGTTTCCTAGATGCGAATAGACTCTCTTTTAGTGTCCGAGATCAGGATTATGTGGTGGATGTAGATATGTTGGCTGATGTGATTGGGGTTGAGAGAGGGAGATATCAACCTATCAATGTGTCTATTGCTCGTGCTACATTGGAACTTGTTAAGGATAGAAGGACAAAGGGAAGGATTTCCTACTGCTTCACAAGATTGTGATTAATTGCTTCAGACCAAAGTCTACTTCAAAAACTGATGTTTCAAACTCAGAGGCAAAGCTAATGTATGCCATCAATGCTGGGAAAAAGTTTTCTCTTCCTCACACTATTATGTTTCACATGTATAGAGCAGTGGTGAAGGACAAGGGTCAACTTCCTTATCCAGCTCTTGTGACAAAGTTATTCAGACATTTGAATGTTCAACCTCCACGAATTCTCTATGTTCGATCTTATGATCACATGGTGGTAGGACTGAAAATGGTGTCTAAAATGCATCTGAAAGAACTCAACAAGGCGTTGGATAAATTCAAGGAGAAAACCCCTGTCAAAACTCATCAAGTCTCTTCGGCAGCAAAAAGAAAAGGGAAGGAGCCCATGGTTGCTCCATCCAAGAAAAGAAGAGCTCTCATCGTTGAGGATGAAGATGATGAGGAAGACATCACCATTTTCGCTATGGCATTGAAGAACCCGAGTCGTTTGGTTCCAAAGCATCAATGGAACGACAAGAGAAAGACACGAACGTAGGACTGGAGAAAGAGAAGATTTGGAAGCGAAGAGAAAGAAAAGAGAGAAAGAAAGAAAGAGGAGCGAAAAGCTAAAGAAAGAGATGCGAGAGGAGGAAAGATTTGAAGAAGAAGAAGAAGAAGAAAGAGGAAATCAAAAGGAAGGAGAGCATGGGGAAAACTCTTCTCCACCTGAAGGCATGGAAACATGGGGAGACCGTGAGAAAAGAGAAATGTCCTCATATCCTGCTACTAGTGAAGGAGTCAGTAGCTCTCCAGCAGATCCAGAGGACATCTATGCCTCTCAATTTCCTGAGGAGGGACATGATGTTTCATCGCCCAATCTGTGTGACTATGCTGATTTGCCATCGTCTGCCTTTACTCCATCTGATCGTGCAGAAGCCAGTACGCAGACTGATAATTCAGCAGATTTTCGCAGAATTCTTGATGTTCTCTTGGAAATGCGGGGTAAGATATATGCTCTGGGATGCGAAGTTCATAATTTGCAGAATGCAGGTCAAGCTTCTTCAGTTTCTTTGAATGATCGGATCCAAGTCCTTGCTCTTCAGATTCAAGCAAATGCTAAGGGTGAAAATGTAGCTCAATTGAAGGAAGAATTGAAAAAGCTAGAAGGCATCGTCCAGTCAATGGGAGATTTCCAGCTTGTTCGTGTTCCCAAGCAATCTTGATTCTATTTCCATCTCAACCTTTTTTATGATGACAAAAAGGGGGGGAGATGCAAGATTTGAAAATTTGAACTTGAACTTTTGATGTTTGTGTTGATGTTTGACTTGACTTTTGTGTCTGGATGTGGACTGAATTTGGGATTTGGGTTTGACTGCTTATATTGAGTACTATTGATATCTTATGAATGGCTTTACTCACATGCAAGACTAACCTATTTTACGTGGTTGCAGATTCTAGTGTTATCATTAAGCCATTTATCTTTATGAGATATCCATATTTGCTTGAGTAATGTTTTGCTGGTCAAAGTTATTCAAATTTGCAGGAAAGTTTTGTTACCATCAAAAATGGGGAGATTGTTGGAGAAATCTTCGTGAAGTGTTTTGAAGCTGACAAAACGTTTCCATCAGTCTAGTCTGAAGATTTGTAGACTCTACTATTTAAAGTCTGAAGACCTCCGGACTGCCAGACTCAAGACTCAAAGTCTATTCTCATTGACAGTTTCTAGTTTGTCGAAGAAGGTCTATCCATGACTGGATGTTTTGTTAAGGATTTGACCTTATCGATTGACGAAGATCTCTTGGCTGGATATGACATAACGGAATCCTTTATTCGAATCAAGATTGATTAAGGATCCAATGATTGGCGAAGTATACTTGGAAGGTTCTACTTATGGAAACCGAGATTCTGATTGTATGGGCGAACAGGATTGATGGGCTATCGACATGTTTCTTAAATAGCTCAAATGATCTTCCTAATTGATTCTGTCCAACGGGAAGGTTGGAAGAATTCCTTTAGTAAGTGCCAACGGGTATGATGGCATAAAGGAGTATATAAGGAAGACGTTCCAGTTGTTCGAGTGTGCGCGCGATAGAATAATTCCAAAGTCTGAAACTCCTTGTTCTTAGTCAATTCATTTGCTGAGCGAAATCTTGTACGCAAAAGAGAGTCTATATTCGTAAGAAACCTTGAGGAAGTGTGGTAGAGTATCTACAATGTGGAATCAAGGGAGGACATTGCTGTAACATCTCTTTTGTTCATAGTGAAATCCAGCCGGTGGGCTGTCAGTGCGGAAGAGTGGACGTAGGCTTGAAATAAGCCGAATCACTATAAACCTTGTGTTCAATTTTCTCTTCCCTACTCTCTGCTTTACTTTGATCTTAATTCGTTTTGTTAACCAAAGGAGAACTTCCTTTCTATTGTCTGCTTAGTATTGCTCTCTTATCTCGAGAAATTATTTTTTCACTTATTCACCTCCCTCTAGGTGCTTATACTAGCTATCTCACGTCTTTGTTAGCGGGGCCCCCTATCACACCAGATTCCAACAATTTGTCCTCCTGTATACTGATTTTCCTGCCATCACCTACTCGCCATTGGATCTCTTTTTCAATTGCTTCTCTCCCCACCAGAATGCTTTGCCAATCCCATGAGGGACGCTGCCCTTTCCCTGCCTTCCACATATCGCCATTTGGAAAATAAACCCCTTTAAAGATTCTGCTCCATAAAGCTGTGGGTGATTGAGATAATCTCCATGCTTGTTTTCCAAGCATTGCTCTGTTAAAGTTTATTAAGTCTCTGAACCCGAGCCCTCCTTCAGCGTTTCTCATTTTCAAAGCTTCCCACTTCTTCCAATGTAATCCACTGCTGGTTTCATTTTGCCTCCACCAAAAAGTGGCTATTCTCCTTTCAATCGATTTGATATTGAAATGAGAATTTTAAATATCGACATAGCATATTGAGAGAGTGCTTGGACTACACTTTTTATCAGTGTTTCTTTTCCTGCTTTGGACATAAGTTTCTCTTTCCAACCCGCCATCTTCATGTTTACTCTGGCTAGGATCCAGGCGAACATCTCTTTTTTTGACCTTCCCCAATCCGTCGGTATGCCAAGATAGTTCCCTGTCTTGTCCATGATCGGGACTCTAAGTTGTTGAGCCAAATTCCTTCGAAGATTTAAAGGACAGCCGTTGCTGAAGCTCACACCTGATTTGTTTAGGTTGACTGTTTGACCCGTGGCAAAACAATATCGGTTAAGGACTGCTGTGAGGTTTTGGCATTCTGATAAGGTCCCATCCAAGAAGAAAATAGAATCATCGGCGAAGAGAAGATGTGATAGAGTAGGGCAATGTGAATTTAGTGTTATCCCTTTTAGACTCCCATCTGCCATAGCCTTTTGCATTAACCATGATAACACATTCGACACCAGAATAAACAGATAAGGTGATAACGGATCTCCTTACCTTAATCCCCTTGATGGTGTGAAATATTCCATAGGCTCCCCGTTGACTTTCACGCTAAAAGTTACTGTTGAAACATGATGCATTATCATTTCTACCCATCTTGTGTGGAAAGCCATTTTCAGCAAACATGCTTTCAGAAAATCCCATTCCACTCTATCATACGCTTTTTGTATATCTAATTTCAGAATTGCTTGAAATCTCTTTTTTCTCTTCTTGATTCTGAGCTGGTGGATAACTTCTTGAACTATGAAGATGTTGTCTTGAATCTGTCTCCCTTGTACAAAGGCGCTTTGTTCGAAAGTGATAAGTTCTGGGATCCATCTTTTTAATCTATTCGCCAGCACTTTAGCTATGATTTTGTAACTAAAATTACATAAGCTTATGGGTTTGAATTGGGTGATACTTTCTGGATTTTTAACTTTCGGGATGAGGGAAATATGTGTTTGGTTTAGGGTAGGGTCGAAAGTACCTGTTTCAAAGAACCTCTGGACTAAATGAAAGACTTCAGGTTTGAGTTCCTCCCAATAATGCTGAAAAAAATTGTCCATTTAACCCATCGGGACCCGGAGCTTTGAGTGCCCCCAATTGAAACACCGTTGCTTGGACTTCTTCCACTGACACAATTTCCATCATATGTGTGTTCATTGCCTCACTGACAGGGCTAGGGCACTAGTCTTGAACCGGTTGGAAGTTCCTTGGTCCCACAGATTCATAAAGTGTTTGATAAAATTCCAGAATTTTTTGCTTAAGCATATGCTGCTCCCTACACCAAGTGTCATCGTTTATCTTCAGCATGGTTATTCTGTTTCTCTGCCTGCGCTGCACTGTAGTGGCATGGAAATACTTCGTGTTTTTGTCTCCCCATTGAAGCCAATTTATTCACGCCCTAAGCCCCCAATACTTTTCCTCCTGTCGCCATAAGTTTTCAAGTTGATCCACCACCCGCTGGTATTCCTTCTTGCTATAGCTTGTTGGATGTCTATTTGTTAAGTCTGTTAGCTGCCGCTTTAACTGTTTTATGCGTTTTGCTACATTTGGGAACTTATTTTTGCTCCACTTTTCAAGTTGTTTTGACACAGTATGCACTTTGGCTGTGAAGCTACTTTCATTTAAAAGACTGCCATCCCATGTTTGTTTGATAATCTCCCGACATTCTGCTTCTTCCATCCAATATGCTTCAAACCTGAATTGTTTTTTCTTTTTCGGATTTTCAGGGTGAAGCACAATAAGGAGTGGGCTGTGATCTGAGCCAATAGCTGGTAAAGCCTGAACCTCGGCCTTTGGAAAGGTTACTCGCCATTCCATGGTACATAGAGCTTGATCTAGTCGTTTTTTAACCAGTTCCTCGCCTTCTCTGTTGTTTGCCCATGTATATGCACATCCTTTATTGTCAATATCCATTAGGGAGCAGTCATTCAATAGATCTCGAAAAGCTGTCATTCGGTGATAATCGGCTGCCCTTTTTCCTACCTTCTCCCAAGCATATAAGATTTCGTTGAAGTCCCCCATACAGATCCATGGAAGTGTGTTTTGTGCCTGAATGTCCCTTAATTGATGCCATAACATGAGTCTCTCCCCATAGTTTGTAGGAGCATAAAGAAAAGTGATACGCATTTTACTGCCACTGTTTGGATCATAACATTCAACATCAATGAAGTTGTTGTTGCTGGAAATCACCCGTGTCTCCACCTCTTCATTCCACATTAATACCAAGCCTCCTGCAATCCCTTCCGGATTCTTTACCAATTTGTTTGCAAAGTTTAGGCGTTTTACCACGCCCTCCACCATCATCTCCTTGTTCTTCGTCTCCATTAAAAACACCATAGTAGGCCTTTCGAGAGCTACTAAGGCTCTCAGTTCCTGGAACGTCAGGGGATTGCCCAGCCCCTGACAGTTCCAGCTAATGATCTTCATGATGTCTTCGGTGGCTTATTAGGGCTAGCCACCAGAGCCCAATCGTTTCCTTCCTTCACTATCTGGACAGGGGTATCCAATAACTCCATTTCATCAACAAGTATCGGGGCTTTTTCTGCTGATCGCCTCTGTTTTTTAGATTTCTGGGTCTTCAGAATTTTCTTTTTGTTGCTGTCTTCTGGTTGAGAGGTTGCTTTGGGATGATTTAAACACATGACCTATTTCCCTTTGTCTTTTTTACTTTGGTCTTTAACCGTTTCTTCTTGAGTGCTTTCAGAGGAATAACACTCTTGCCTTCTCTTGTTACGAGTAACAGCAGCCCGTGTCTCCTGTTCACCTCTCACACCCCTTTCCATTTCATTTTCTGTTGCAGGCGTTTCCGGGATAACTTCATCAGCCTCTGGATTCATTTCTAATTTACCATAGAAAGCTGCCCAGTAGGGGCTGTGGTCACGTACCTCCGCCTTTAACCAAGGTCCGTATGTCCCTACTTTATTCTCTGCCCACTTAGTTTGTTCATAAGGGACTTCCTCACAATCAGTGGCGTAGTGACCATTTCTTCCACATGAGTAGCAGTATTGTGGAAGTCTTTCGTACTTGAATTTACCCATAGCTTCTTAGTCCCAATGTCTAATATAGCTCATGATTTTAAGGGTGCATTCAAATCCAGCTCGACTTTCGCCCTTCCTGGTTTATGTGGACCTTTCCCTTTAGCCTCCATCTGTATCTCTACCACGCGGCCCATTCTTTCAGCCAAGTCAGCAAGCACATCCTCTCTGAACCACCCTGGAGGGATCCCTCCTATTTGAACCCAAAAGGCGCAGCAAGAATACTCATAACAGTGCTCTGGTATTTCTGGCTCGCATTGCTTCAGAACTAAAAGATTACCAGTGAAAGACCACGGGCCTGTTTTTAGAATTCTTTCTTTATCCTCTTCAGATTGGAAAACAAAGGAGAATAACCCTAGTTCTTTTTGCAAACAATCAACTGATTCTGTTTTCCATGCCTTTTTCATCGTGCTAATAAAGGCTGGGAAATTAACATTAGGTTTAGAGAACAACTTACCAAAGAGAGTAAGATTGCATTCCTGCCGTTTTGTAGGAGGAATGTCGGTGGAGACTTCAACCACGTCACTTTCTGTCCAAAGAGAGCCTAGACTTTTACATAATGCTGCTAATCTTAAGTCATTCTCACGCTCTCCTTCCATTCTTTGTTGTGTAGGGGCTTGCTTTCTGTGATTGTAAGCCACTAAGGTACAGAGGTTGGATTAATCAGTTTTACTGGTGCTATATGTGTTGGGGTGTGGTGATTTGGGATTAGATTGAAGGGGGCTTCGTGGGACTGATTTGGGAAAACAGGGGATGACACTGCATTCGATTATGGAGAGACGCCTGCAGAGTGCGGAGCATTGGGTGGTGAAGAATGTCACTTAGCTATGGTTTGTAGCTGGGTTGTGGGTTACGGGGGGGAATAATCGGTGGATTACGGAGGGGAAGGATGGATGGGTTGCAAAAGGGAAGCTCAGTCGAGAGATGGTTAGGGTTAGGGTTTGAGATTATGCTTACCAGATCTGGTGTGCTTCTGAGGCTAAGTTGACTAATTCATAATCTTATTTGAGATAAAGTCTTGTTTGGATAATCTTTTGAATAGCCTTAGTTACATGCAAGAAACAAAAATTCTACAATAGATTTGGACTCACTATTGACATCCGGGGTTAGACAAATTGTTAATTGATCTATCTTATGCTAAAGCCTGGAATAGCCTACTTAAGTGGTGGAAAAGGACTGCCCTAATAGAAGGAAAAGAGGAACTTAAAAAGAAATTAGCTGAAGTACAGGAGGGCTCCACTGATGAACAACTTATCCAAGAACTGGCTGATACTTGGAGAATGGAGGAAATGTACTGGCATTAGAGGTGTTGGGTCAATTGGCTCACTTTTGAAAAGAAAAAACCAAGTTCTTTCACCGTACTACTGTTCAAATGAACAGTAAATTTTTTAGAGTAAACGTGGATCAATCTAGATGGGCGAGAGAACAACAAGAGGTCATTGCTTTGTTTGAAAGCTTTTACTATGATCTTCCCAGAAGTGATGGAGGGAATAGGTGGGAGAATCTTAGAGCGTGTAACTAATAATGAGGTGAAAACTGCTACTTTTCAGCATTGCTCTCTCAAGGCAACAGGACCTTATGGTTAGCCAGGCTTCTTCTACCACAAATATTGGGATGTTCTTGGCCCTTCGTCACCACAGCAGCCATTAATTTCTTCGATGCAGGTGTCTGTCGTTCATCCCTGAATAATACTTTAGTAGTTCTTATCCTAAAATCAATTATAATTCACGTGTCAACGTTCAAAGGGAAAATTTCAAGATCATTTTCTCAGAAAAGGTCAAAAGTGGACCTTGTTTTAACAAGGGTTAGAAAGAATCAAGCCAGTCTTAAAAAAGTTGGAACTTGCTAGTTGGTCAAATGCTTGCCAACATGATTTTTCCAACAATGGGAATACGGATTTATTATGCCCCAAAACCCATTTAACTATCAACTTTTGATTATGAATGATGAAGAAAGTTCTCTTTCGAACAAAAAAAAAAAAAAAAGGAAGGGACAATTTGGTCAAAATAGAAACTCTAAAAAAATAAAATTGCCACCGATTGCTTCTTCTTACTTCCCAAATTTCTTTCGTTCTTCCCATCCTACGATTCTTAAAGTTTCCTTCTCAATCTTCTCTTTTCCATGTCTCTGGATTTTGATTGTCTGTGTCACTAAAGGGATGGGTGTCGGCTCCATTCGGATGGTTCTTTTGCCCCTCCCCGCCCTCCCCCCCCTCTCTCTCTCTGTTGAATTATCTCCGGGGAGTCTCTGGAGAATAGCAAGTCGAGTGAGACTCTCAAGTTTGGGGGAATTGCATCTTCTTAACCCATTAACAACTGAAACCAAGAGAAAGATTAAACGGCACTATCTGCACAGAAAATAGAGCAGAGAAAATGGGTCATGGTGAGAAGAGCTAGATATCACAAGAACCGGACAAGAGGGAGACTTGCAAAGATGGTGAGATGCTAAGGGGGAGGGGTGAGAGATGGATGACGCGGAGGCGTGAGAGCGTCATTAATGACGAGAACGATTGCCGGTTAACTTGTAAGGAGTTGTCGATTCTTGAGTTCTGTCGATGAAGTTTCGTTTCACCACAATAATTGCTAATTAACAACATATAGATAGGAGGCTATTCTGAGCGATTTCCTTGGCTATTTATTGAAGTTCTAATATAGTTATTTGTCGTGTAAGGCTGGTGGACGAACTTTGAGAGATGAACCGCAAGGTTGAAGGGTCAAGATTACAAGTCTCCATGTCATTAATTGCATCTCTGAGTTCCTAGGTCCTTATCATGTTTTCTAGTATGTCTTTAATATTTGGAAAGTCCCCGTGTCTTTTATTGTTTGTCTATTTTCTAATTCTTAGTCCTTATAATTAGAGGAGTGTTCTCAGTTATAACAACATAGACTTGGTGAATGTACGAGAATTCCTTTGCAAGAGTGAATATTTATCTGGATTTTTCATCTAACATTGTTGGTGGTGAGTCAAACAATCTTTTCTCTTTGGCCAATAGAGGAATTCCTTACACCTTGATAGTGAGTTGCCATCTATTTCAATACTTTACCCTTGATTGGTGGGTTGTACCTTTGTCCTTCACACATCAAGTCATACACTTAATCAGAAATTTCTTATACTTCAAGACACCTGTCCATACACATACACCAACAAACCCCATTCCAGGAATTACTCGTTCCACGCAAGCACCAAAAGACAGCAAGAGAGACGAACCTTGGCAATTTAATTCCTAGTCCTAGTTCTTCGTTCTCGCAATCGCTTTCGATGAGCTAGGGTTTTCAATCTGGTGCCTTCCATCGGCGACGATGGGGCTTTCTCACGCAGCTCGCCATTGCTGGATCTCGGGCGTTACGATGGCGAAGGCTCTACTGAGTACCGATGGCGGCAATCACAAGAGCAGCAACCACAAACCTTGCTCCAGCGTCCGCGAGCAGGACAGGTACCTCCTTTTTGCCAACATTAGCCGCATCATGAAGAAAGCTCTCCCCACAAAAGGTAAGATCACCAAGGACGGAAGGAGACCACGCAAGAGGAAAGTTTCTGTTTTCCGGTGCAAACGCGTTGACATTTTATTTGTGTGTACGCGTTTTTCTTTTGTTGGATGGGTAGGCACGGTGAAAGTGCCAGGGAAAGAAGAAGATGGGAAGAAGGGAAAAAAAAGAAGTAGTTCAGAGTTTTTATATTTTAGGGATTTCTTTTACAAAAGTGCCCCCGTGGTCCGGCCACTAGAAAAATGATTTGTTCGCTGTGAACATTTGGTTGGCTGACGAGCTTAATCACTTATTTGATATTGGTTTGGTCGTTTCAAATTGTTATTTGAAACAAAGTTTAATATGAACCCTCTTTTGAAAAAAAAATCCAATTTCAAGTTAAAATTTTTCTAATCTTTCTATTTTTTCGTTCGAATAACATTTTTTTGATTTGTTTTATGATAAATAAGGGTGCATTTGGTAACATTTCTATTTAAAAATTGTTTCTGGGAACAGAAATAGAAAAAAATATTTCTGCTTTAGGAAACAATTTTTGAACAAAAAAACGCGTTTAGTAAATCTGTTCTAGAAATATAAAAAGAATAGAAACATGTTTGGTAAATTTGTATAATTTTTTATTTCTTTTAATTTTTTAATATTTTTATTTTATTTTTCTATTTTCTTTCTTATTTTTCTTATTTATTTTTCCTTTTTTTTTTTTTTTTTTTTCTTCGTTGGCCGGTCACTAGCCTTGGCCATGGCGGGACCAGGCCGACAAGGGCCGGCGGCCTCACCCGGCCACGGCGAGGCTCGCGGCCCCGGCGAGGCCGAGCCTCGCGTAGGCCGGGCGAGGCTCGACCTCGCCTTGGCGGGCGAGCTCGGCCTTGTCGTATCTAGGCGAGATCGAGCTCGCCCAACTCGGCGCGAGGTCGGCCTTGCCAGGGGCCGGCGACGCTCGGCCTCGCCGGGGGCCGGTGACGCTCTGGCGAGGTCGCCGGCCCTCGACGGCGTCGCCAGCCCTCAACGGCCGGTCGCCGGCCATGGCCAAGGCCGGCAACCGGCCAAAGAAAAAAGAAAGAAAGAAGAAGAAGAAAAGAAGAAGAAAAATGTTCATAAATTTTGTTTTAGAAACAAGAAACAACTTTTTTTTGTTTCTTGTTTCGTTCCAGATGTGTCTCTGGGAACAAAAAAATAATTTTGAAATAAAAACGTAAACAAACGCGTTTGTTTTTTTTTGTTCATAGGAACAAAAAAAATAAATTTTGTTCTAGGGAATAGAAATAATTTTTAACAAACAGGCCCTAAATGATTTGAAAGATATTTTCTTAAAAATAATCGCTCATAATACTTGAAATAATTAATTAATAAAAGATATTTTCATTATTAACGATAGTTTATATCTCGCAGACGATAAACATATTATTTATATCTTTATTTGCGTAAACTATATAAAATGATTATTTTTAAGAAGGTATTTTTAAATTTACCCAAAAAAAAAAAAGAAGGTATTTTTAAATTATTTATTTTTTACGAAATTATTAAATTTCTGACACTAGAAGGCGTTGAAATGGGCACCTCAAAATTTAAAATAGATGATGGATTGACCGAAAAGGATGTAGTAAATATGTTCCTTCGGCAAGTCCAATCACATGGTCGGTCGTTGTCACATCACAAAAGCGGCCGGCCAAGCTGAAATGTTTGAATTTAATACAAGTGGGGAACTGACATTAGTATCTGGCGCCGCTGCCTCGTCACTCTATAATGCCTATCAAGCACCGAAATTTATTTCTTCCTCCCTAGCGGCCCTCTTTAGTCATTCTTTTGACTTTTCGACCATCTTCTTAAAAGCAAATTTGACCAATTCAGATTCTTCTCACAATGTCATGATGAATAATTTTTTTATTTTCAGATAAAAACATAATGCGATGAATTTCTCGTAATATTAATGTAATGACATTATCATGAAGATGACATTATCATTTATGAAGTACAAAAAAACGAAAAATTCCCCTGAACCGCGCCTGGGTATTTCTCCCAGGGAAGGCTTTACGGGGATCAAGAGTGGGTCTCTATCCCCCTTTCAGGGGGCTGTTGGCCGGGATACCCAATGGGGATATTATCCCATACTACTCCCTCTCACTTGCCTGTAAATGGCTTGTGAGGGAGAGTCCTCCCGAGATATCCAGTTCAGGAGGGAACCTTTTAAGGACTTGTTCAGGTCCTCTCACGATGTCATGATGAATAATTTCTTTCATTTTCAGATAAAAACATAATGCGATGAATTTCTCACGTAATATTAATATGAAGATGACATTATCATTTATGAAGTACAAAAAAATGAAAAATTGGAAATCAATCTTTCACGTTACCAAAAGCATCGGCACTAGGCTTAATCTTCATGATCTGACTTAGGCAAGTTAGGTTCATCATCAAGTTCTAGCAGCTGATTCACTACTGAGGCCATGGTGGGTCTCTTGTTCCTGTCCTCTGCCGCACAGGACACACCAATCTCAACAAGCTTTCTCGCCTGTTTCCTGCTATATTGCCCTTTCAATCTCTTGTCCACCAAATACTCTATCCCCAAATCCTCCCCAAATTGAATCCTCCTCTTCATCTCCCGGTTGAAGACCATCAGCTCGGTTTCCCACTCCTTAGTCTTTGCTTTCTTCACGACCAAATTCGAGAGCCGAACCCCCCTCACTATCTCCAGGACCATCACACCATAACTGTACACGTCGACCTTCGTCGTGATGGGGAGATTCAGGGCCCACTCAGGTGCCATGTAGCCCTTCGTGCCCCTTACGCGCGAGAATTGTGAATTCACGGTGTCCCTCTGGAGCAGTTTCGCCAGCCCAAAGTCCGCGATCTTGGGCTCAAATGTCTTATCCAATAGAATATTCTCGGGTTTCACATCGCAGTGGATGACCCACTCGAGGCACTCGTGGTGCAGGTAGGCCAGGCCTCTGGCCATGCCTAGCGCAATCCTGAACCGATCCCTCCACTCGACGATGTTCCCAGAGAACAAGTGCTTGTCCAGGGACATATTCTCCACATACTCATAGACCAGGAGCTTGTGCTTGCCTTCAGAACAGAAGCCCCACATCCTCACCAGGTTCATGTGATTTATCCTCCCAATTGTATTAACTTCAGCCCAGAAGACCTCCTCCTCACGGTACACATCTCCGAGTCTTTTTACGGCCACGACCCTTTCATCCGCTAAAACGCCCTTGTATACTGATCCTGACGCTCCTCTCCCTATCTCTCCCTTGAAGTTCTGGGTCACGCTTTTGAGTTCCCCATAGCTGAACCTCCTGAACTGGCTCATTATCGCGTGGTACCCGTCTCCCACTATGCTTTGCGCATTACAGTTTCTGAAGAGAATCCACCAACCCGAGAAAAAGATAAGGATCTCGGCCGCCCCAATTGCGGACAAGAACCAGTAGAGGTAGGTCCATCTCACCCTCTCGCCTATAGTGTCATACATGGTCAATGAACCTCCCGCTGAATGGTCTCCAGCTGCGGAGCAATTGGGATTGCTGCCGTTGTGAATCTGCTCCAAGGATGCCACCATGGAGATGGGCAGTTTCAGATGTAAAGTTCCTGGAAAAGACGGGTCCTTGTAGCCGTTGAAGAGCGAGCTCTTCCCATAACACGATCTTTGCGATTCCCGGTAGATGAACCCCAAGCAGCTGCAGTCGTCCAAACAGGCCTGCCTGCAGAAATTGAACGAGGCACTGTTGTTGTAGATGGCATCGAACCCATAATAGTCCGTGTTGGGAAGCGCCAAGAACTTCACGTCCTGAGACTTAGAGCAAGTGAAATTGAACCTGGGCTTGCAACCTTTGTTCCAATCAGTAGGCTCGCTCATCTCATAACCAGGAGGGCATGTGCACTTGGGCTCAGGTGTGTACACACAAATCCCGTTCCTCCCACATATCCCGTGCACATTGCACAATCCCGGAAACGCCTGCCATGTCACCACCCACGACCCGGACTGCTTTTTTAAGCTGTAGAGCCTCAGGTTCCCGTCCTGGTCCATCGTCAGCCGCCTTTTGATCCCAAGGCCACGGTCGGAAGCATTGAATTGAAACTGGTCGCTCGATTGAAAATGGCCTGTCTCATCAAGGACTGCAATCCGGCTACTGTTGTAATTCGTTCTCCCATTCCGGAACACGTCGAAGGCCGGGTTAGGCCAATAGAGGCTGGATATGTCTGGTCCGTCATACATCAACCTCAGCACATTGTCATTGTCGAAGTATAGGTTGAAGTAGCCAGAGTAAAAGGCTCCTCCTTTCCGAGATGACACCAATTTCTTGCCCTTACTGAGGTTCTGGTTTGGCAGCAGAGTATCGGTTGGATAATCAAAGCTTTGCCAGGGAATTTTCCAGTCGGGACTTCTCAGCACAAGGTTGCCTGTATTCAAGAGCTCGAGCGAACTGGCATTGGTGGAAGTCGTGTTGGTCTTCCAAACCACGGAACCATCCACGTCAGTCAGGACCAACGCACCAGTGCTCCGGAGACTGATCTTGGAGCCTCGGCCATTAACGGGATTGTCCCGGTTGGCCGTCCAAACGACTGTCCTGTCCGAGGAGTTGGTGAACCAGATTGAGAACCAGTAAGCATTGCCTCCAAGACCATAGAAGCCGCATGTGAAGGTCTTATCTGGGGATGTTAGTGTGTCGGAGTCATGTTCTTCAACAGACAGAGAAGAGCCTCTAAGCAAAACGTCTGAGCTTGCAAAGGGAAAGCATGTTGAAAATAGAATGAGTGGGAAGAGAGAAAAGCTAGAAAATGTCATGGCTGTGGGTTTCATCGCTGGAGTTTTACGAATTGTAAGGACAGAGAGTTCTCGATTTTGTTTTGTTGATAGACGTTTGAAGTGCACGCCGATGGCGCAAAAACACGTATAAATGGTGAATAATAAAAGTCAATGACTTGCCCAAATTGAATGTCTTTTTTTAATTTTTAGGAAATGGTTCGGCTTATATGACATCAACTAAGGCCACGCATTTTTAATAGAAACAAGTTGACCTTTTACATATAAAATCATAAGAGGGTCCACACAATTAATTTTAAAGAATACGATGAAAGAAAAAAATAAATTAGATACCTAAATATAAATAATTACATATTAAAAAGAAATCGTTAATATTATTATATAGATCTATCTAATTTAAAAGATGAAAAAAACACTTAAAATCGAGTATAATATTTTACTTTTTTTGCGTTAAAAGCCTAGTTCATCGGCAATCTTCAATCTCATTAGAAAAAATAAATCTCCAACTTCATTTCACCCTCCCTCTCTCTGTGACAAGTCTGGCCATGTCTATGTCGGAACATTTGTGTTCATGCTGGGATAGGCTTCCATCTAAACTTAGAGATATAAAACATGAGCGGAAACTGATTCACTTCTCTATTTATTTTTACTAGCATTAACATGTAGTGTATCACGTGATCCATATGTTTTGTGTTGAATCTACAATGTACTGTTAACTATGCGACAATTTTTTTCTCATAATTTTTTTTTGGCCACACGAGTGTATCGAGCATATCCTAGAACTTGTGCATTTGATATGTTTCTTGAGGGTTCCGGAGCCTATAGAATGGGTTATGGGTTTCAAAAACCTAGAACTAGTACTTATATAGTACGTTTCTGGTTTGAGCAAATACCCAAATGGGAAACTGTACTCCCCTACTCACATTTTTACCTTCAAGGAGCACTTGAGTAAACTTTTTAAAAGGGTTTTGTTAATGAGTCCCGAAGTAATTATTAAGTGTATCTAATAAGGAATGTTTTGATTTGTTAATGAGTCCCGAAGTAATTATTAAGTGTATCTAATAAGGAATGTTTTGATTTCGAATGCGTTGATTACACATAACATGATCATCACGAAGTTTTATTAATGAGTTTCGAAGTACTTATTAAATGTATTTAATAAGAAATATTTTGATTTCAAATTGTCGATTACATATGACATGATAACATGGAACTAATATGTTTCTGGGTAATTTTGAAGCCTACGAGATGTGTTATGCATTTCAAAAACCTGGAACTAGTACTTTATAGTACGTTTCCGGTTTGAACAAATACCCTACCGGGAAACTGTACTCTCCTATGTACACCTTTGCCTTCAGTTAATTACTTAAACGATTAGAAATCAAGAAGCACTTGAGTAAACCTTTTAAAAGGGTTTTGTTAATGAGTCCCAAAGCACTTATTAAGTGTAACTAATAAAGAATATTTTGATTTCGAATGCGTCCATTACGATAATCACGGTGCGCTAGAAAATTGTTCGGTTTCTTTAAAATGGTTCTTTATTAGTGTCCCAAGGACAGCCCTTAACAAGATTCTTCTCAAACTATTAGGATATTTGCTTGACTTTTACAGGTGCGGTGGGACCCACCAACTAACCACAGAAAAACAATCCCATGCGTTTTCAAAAGAGATTAGTAATCAGTTTCCACATTTAGTCACGGATCATATCGAGGATCGAATATCAAATTTTAAAAAAAGTTATAAAAATCAATGCAAAAGTGATCTTCTTAGGGTCAATCAATTGTTGTCCTCATCTTGTAAGTGGTGTGAGAGTGGTTTCAGGTTTCGTCCAAATACTTTATAGATTTTATTTGGAACCTGAAAATCACTCATTAGAATAGGTTAATCATTTTTTGGAATCCGAAAACTACTTTACATATCTTGAATAGGGAACCCATCTTGTCACAGATTTCAAGATTGGTTTTACCTAAATTATACCTATATTAACAATTCAACAATTGTAGTAAATACCTTTAATGATCACCATTTACTGTTATAATTTATCAATTATAACTAATATTTATACATAAAAATATGAAATATTAATAAAGTAAAAGTTTAGATCATAAAATTGAAGCTTAAATTAGTGGTTCTAAATTATACACTTATCATCGGACGTCATGGATATTGCAAGATTACACGAAAATATAAACAAAGAAAAGTACAAAAACTTGTTCCGGGTTCTAACTTGTTCTAGGTTTCAATTTCCACCTATCTAGAATCTGGAATCTATCGTTGAAATTAGTTCCCCAATTTTTGAAACTTGGAACCTATTTTACATATCTTAAAACTTGGAACCATACAAGTTTTCATCAGTCTGGTTCTTTAGTTTTAGGTTTTACCGTAATGTTTACCCTTAAGAAATGGGTCAAGTTGGGTCCTATTGGCTAGAATATCTCAAAAACAAAACCAAGTAGCAATAGTGAGTTGTCAAAATGGCCCCATGTGTAAGGACCAACCTAGGGATTATTCCCTTGGTCCAAAAATAGACGAGCATGGAAATGGACCGGAAACAATATTTTTTATTTCTATTTGGAGTAAAATAAAAGTACCATGTAGAGTTTTGCCAGCGCAACAATCATTGGGCAATTGTGAGAATAACAAAATATTGTGAGTTATAAATTTTTTAAAGAGTATACTGATAGCAATTTCTAATTATTTGTTATTTATATTTTTGTGGCCCAATAGACTGTTATTATCACGGTGGATTGTCACTTAATCATTTCTTTATCGTTTATCAAATGAAATACAGAAACTTAGAGGCATTCCGAACATTACAAATAGAACTAATAATGCGAGAGGATGGAGATTGGAAGTCTCCACATAATAGCTAATGCAATATTGGCTTGGGAATACTTGAAATTTTTGTAGAGTGAAGCTCTACCTATAATGATTTTACTCACCTTAACCAAAATAATGTGGATAATAGTTCATTTTCCAAAAAAAAAAAAAAAAAAAAAAAAAGGGACCCTAAAAGTATATCGCTACACTATTGGATTTTATAGTTATGTTGCATGGTAGAACCTAAATATGAATGAAAATAATAGTAAAAACTAGGCTTCTGGCTTACTATGGATTATCTCACTCTTATGGTACACAATAATTCAATCATCTACTTGTCACAAAAAGAAACTCCAATGTATGCGAAAGCTAGACATTAAGGACCTTGCGTGTTATGTGAACACCCGTTTGAATAAACTACCATTAATTTGATTGAAATGCGCTGGCAATTCATGTTCACTTGTTATAATTGGGTTTCATAGATGGGTTAAGTTTTGTAATGGAAAAGCACTATGTTTTTTTTGTTAATTTGTTTTATAAAACTTATGTATGCTTTGGAAATTCGTATCAATTGGTGTCACTTTTGAATTTATCAGATGTTTATGTTGCTGTATTCTGGTCAACTTTGTTTAAATATGTATTTTGTGACTTAGAAAGAATATGAAATCAATGCCTACGGTTGCATATTCCCAATCAAAAAGCACGGGGTTACTTTATTCCAGAGCACTTCATTTTCTAGAGACAAGGACGGCAGAAACCTCTCCTCTGTCCATTTGTCTGAAGCACGCGGTTTACGCACATAATTAATTATAAAAGAAGAACAAATCGTGAAGGGAAGTGGGGAGGGTGTCACTGAATTTGGATAATAATAAAACTTAAATTAGGAAAATCCCAACATTGGATCTTCCAAATTAGGTGGCTCCTACAGTAAATGGAACGAAATTGATTGCCGAAGTGATTAAGACAATGATACTCAATTTAGCTCTTCGTATATATATATATATACTGCGATCTATTAATTTTTCGCCTAAAATATTTACATATCTCACTCTTTATAGTAAGGATATTCTAAAATAGGGAAAAGTACTAAAAAAAGTCATAAACCTATTACGTTGGTACCAATTCAATTCTAAACTTTTCAATTTGATCAATTTAATTCTAAACCTTTCCACATTGATACCAATTTAGTCTATTTGGCTAATTTTGGCCAGTCAACATTGATGTAGACGCCGATTGATGGCTGGATGCTGATGTGATAATTTTTAAATAATTTTTATTATTTTTTTCGAATTTTTTTTATTAATTTTTTCCCATTTTTCCTTTTCTTTTTCCTTCTTCTTCCTCCTTGGACTTTACTTGCAAAGGCTCACAGCTACTGGGTGAGGGCAGCAAAGCTACCAATTGCTAGTGAAGGTCGAGACCTTTGCCTGGGGCCGCGGGCGAGGTGGCTTCGCCGAGATTTAGGAGAGGCTAGCCTCACTCGTAGCCCTAAGTGAGGTTGAACAAGGGCTTTAGCACCGAATGGCCAAAATTGGCTGGATTGACTAAATTGGTATCAATGTGACGATGTTTAAGACTAAATTGATCCAATTGAAAGGTTTATGATTGAATTGATATCGATGCAGTATGTTTAAGACTTTTTTGTTACTTTTCCCTTTATATCTTTTTATCTTCTCCCTTCATCTAAGGTTTTCCTTGCCACCATTTGGTACATTCACATTTTTGCTTGAGTCAATAATAAAATTATGGTAATCGATATGAAAAGACAGAAATACCTTATTGCATGTCGACATGGTGTGACCTAAACCTGCCTTCTCATGTTCGTGTCACGAGTCGGTTGTTTGCGATCGATCACACACTCGTGTGGCCTTAGGATTTTCGATCCCAAGTTAGCCTCACACACACACGCATGAACACGAGGGTCATTTGAACAAAGGGGTGAGTATATTTACTATGAACGAGCTGAATACAATAAGGGGGGAGGGATCCCTATTTATACAAGTTCGGGTCTCATCTCATCTGTCGATCGTTCCTCCAATCTAATGGCCGTGTTTGAATACATGCCATCATTACAAGTTTGTACAGTAGGCCACTTAATGGCTCTAGGCTTGAAAAGCCTAGGGCATGTGTTAGAAGCAAGGGCAGGGCCAGCAAGGCCGCCTGACATGGAGGAGGTGAACAGTCACGGGCTGTTGTTCGTATTGCGCATGGGCCGATCGTTTGTTGATCATGGGTTGTTCATAGATCGGTCGTGTGCTACCCTTCGTACGTAACATAGGCTCATCCTGTCAATCTTGGATCATGCTTTGTTCGTGGGCCGTGTCAATCTCCCTCACCTAATCAGGCGACGCCCTCGTCACGTTTGTGGCATAGAAGGCATTGATGTGTTTCTTGAACTGCCACAGAGCCTTAAATGGTTTCTAACTCGCTTTACTCTCGGGATGATCCTTCCATTGGACGAGATATTCCTTCTTTGGCGCACAATATCTTTTCCATACGACTTGGTTCGCCATGATGCATTCAACGTCTCGATCATAAGAGGTTTTTTCTCCAAGGGGCGCTCATTGTGACTCGCCTCGATCCAGGTCATCCTCGTCCGCATGGAAAGGTTTTAGCATATTCACATGGAACACGGGGTGTACCTTGAGTTTAGCCAGCAAATCCAGCTTGTATGCCACCTTCTCGATTCGTTGTAACACTCAAAAAGGGCCTTCATAGCGACAGATCAGTCTTTATGCATGTCACGGTACTGAAGGACTAGGTGTAGCTTGGCCAACACCAAGTCTCTAACCTGAAACTCCACGTGCCGTCGCTTCTTGTCGGCCCACTTCTTTGTGCACTTTGCCGCTCTATGTAGGCACGCCTGCGCCAAGTCCGCATGCTCGTTCCATTCTTTAGCGAGCTTGTACGCGAAGGGACTGCTTCCTCAATATCCCGAAGCAATTGCACTTGGTGTGAGAGGTTATTGCCCGGTCATAATCTCTAACGGGTTTTGGTTTGTGGACTCACTTTGCTACAAGTTGTAGGAGAATTGGGCCACGTCGATCAGCCGTGCCCAATTCACTTGCGTGTTGCTCACATAGTGGTGGAGGTAGATCTCTAGGAGCGCGTTTGTAATATATGGGCTCTTTAATAAATAAAAAAAAGAAATATAAAAAAAGAAAGAGTTTGAAAAGTCAAAAAGGGAGGCTGAAGAGAATTGTGGAACCTTCGGCTAGGTTATAAAAAGAGAGAAAGAGGGAGAGAAAGAGAAGAATACCGGCAGAAGCAAGGGGAAAACGCGAAACAGGGGAGAAGAGAGAGAAGAGAAAGGAAAAAGGGAAAAAGGGAAAAAAATTTGGCGCGCTCGTGATCTGGACACCTCATCAAACTGACTCAAGTGTGTTTTGCAAGGCCGGTAAGAAATTGAAGCCTTTAATCACTTACTTGAAGCAATCGCCGCAATTAGGGCTCGAAATTCGGATTTCTTGGGTATTTGTGTGGCGAAGCCCGATTTTTGAGTCGTTAAGCTGTATATTTTTTAGAAATGGTACTTTGGGATGTTGTGAAACTATAGCATTTTACGGATCGTGATTTGAGCTTGCGGTTTGTTCATAACAGAATTTTGAAGTTGGGGGCGCAATCTGGTACTGTAGCGAACAGTGGCTTCGAGTCTCTTTTTTTGTTGTTGTTTTCGATACTGTTTTGGGGCGGCTGAGTTGGGGTTGTTGTTTTACGTTAAGAGAGCTTTCTAAAGACTATAAGACGGCTTGAAACGGAATTTTGTGGAGGGAGTTATGGCGTGATGAAGTTGGCGCATGGGCCGCGCCTAGCTGAAAATGATGGGTTTTTGCTAAATTGTGAGCTTTTGGGGCGCGTAGGTGTCGTTTTATCGACTAATAGGCCTTGTATAGGCGAGTCGTTATAAGAATATCATTTTTACTCGGCATTTTGATATTATTTTTCCGTTAATTGTTAGGAATCCGAATGCGTTGGTTCGTATGAGCATCGTAGTTGATTTTTGGCTTTTCCCAGGTGAGTGACACTATTTCTTCTTTGTATTTTAAACTCATGCTTTGAGAAACGTGGTGGATTATATATACTCCATGAGTTGATAAAAAGCATATTTTTTTGCATAAAACATGATCGAGCTATTACTAACATTTTTGTTGTTCGAAGGGAGTTATATTTTGACGTTGATTTGAATGGTTGTTTGAAAAAGGATTTGTGAAAATCTTTGTGAAAGAATCTTGAAATGTTTTGGAGAATGCTTTGATATTTATATATCAAATTTTGAGTTGTGGTATGATTCTCTTTCTGATGTTGGATTATTGGATATTGTGATTAGTGGTTGGTGCTTAATGTCTCCGTGGACCCTGAGGGGTGTGTGGGTATGCGCATACTATTCTAGGATATCCTTGTGGGCCGAGCCACTGGCTAATAATAGGTGGAGACCTTGCCAAGGGGGGAATCTTGGTCGTCTTGTCACGGGCGTTACGCGTGACCATGGTTAGACATTTGAGCATGAATTGGTCAAAGGAGTGGACCATTGACGTGTGATTTGAGTTTGGTCAATGAAATGGACCATCGATGTGATTTGATGAGATTAATCAATGGAATAGACCATTGATGCATGTTTTATGAGATTGACTAATGGACTGGACCATTAGTATCTTCTGTATTTGAGTTATGATTATATTTTTGAGTTATGTTTTAAATGTGCATAGTGATTTCTCGATCCGCTTAGAATAAATGTGTTACTCATTGAGCCGTGGTAGCTCACTCCTCTCTTATACTTGTTTTTCAGGTTCTTCAGTGAGTCGCGAGTAGGCGTGAGCGTTCGCTCGGGGAGGACTTTTGTGGTAGAAACTTTTGGTATGACTTGTGCATAGTTAATGGGTTTATAAGTTAGTTTTTGTAGAAGGTTCATGTTTTGATTTTTGTGGATTATAGATATACTCTAATATTATAACCAATTGCCCCTTTTTGTCAATTATATATATGTGGATGTATATATGTTGATATTGGGTTGAATTTTGGTTACGTTGAGGTTGCGTCCTTTGGTAAAAGGACGGCTGTGTCATGCCCCTTCGTCTTGTGAATCGGGGTGTGACAGCGTTCACTCTTTTCATCTGACCGTCGATTTGAGGATGAAGGCTTGTGGAAAAGAAGAGGTTTGTCCCCAGCAACTTGAAGAGCTTGGTCCAGAATCGCCCGGTGAATTGAGGATCGCGATTACTCACGATCGTGCGTGGTATGCCTAGTACTTGATGACATGCTTGAGGAATATCTTGGCTGCTTCCTCGGCTGGGCAATCCTTCGTGGCTGGCACGGACATCGCGTACTTGGAGAAACGATCCACCACGATCATGAAGGTTCGACACCCTTCAGATTTCGGCAAGTTCACGATGAAGTCCATGGAGACGCTCTCCAATGGAAGTTCCGAGATAGGCAACGGTTCAAGGAGCCTCGTCGGTGACTATTACTCTATCTTATCTTGTTGGCACACAAGACATGTCTGCATGTAGGCTTCAATGTCGTCTCGCATGTGTGGCCAGTAGTATTGATTCTCGACGAGTACCATGGTGTGGTGGATTCCCATATGACCCGCCCATTTGGAATCGTGGCACTCATGCATTACCTCCTTCCTAAGTTTCCCGCAGAGCGGCACATAGAGTCACAATTCCTTGGTGTAAAGGAGATCATCTCCGCACCAAAATTACCTCGTCTTGCCCTTTTGAGCGTACTGAAGGAGGGCTTTGGCTATTTGGTCGTGCTTCAGCCCCTGCTTGATACGATCGATCCATAGACAGTCGGGTCGACTAGTCATATTAGCCAATTCCAGCTTCCTGCTTAAGGCATCAGCCACGAAATTGGATACGTAATCAAACTCGGCTAGGAAGTCTTACCATCAAGTTTGCTTCGGGCTGAGCTTTTTTTTGGGTTTGGAAGTAGCTCGTGGCCACATTGTCGGTCCTCACAATGAACCGTGACCCCAATAGATAGTGCCTCCACGTATGAAGGCCATGCACCACTGCGGTCATTTTCTTCTCTTGGACTGTGTATCGTCGCTTGGTCTTGTTCAATTTTTGAGACTCAAAGGCAACCGAATGCCCCTCTTACATTAAGACACTACCGATAGCAAAATCAGAAGCATCGGTTTCTACCTCGTAGGGCTTGGCATGGTCAGGTAACACGAGCACCGGTTCCTCGATCATGGCCTGCTTCAATCGATCGAAGGCCTCTTGACACCGATCCGTTCACTCCCACGGCCTTTCTTTCTTCAGCATGTCCGTGAGTGGCACGATGAGGCTCGGATATCCCCGGATGAAGTGCTGGTTGTAACTTGTGAGACCAAGGAAGGATCTCAATTTCGTCACCTTGGTCGGCAGCTCCCATTCAATGATGGCTTGGATCTTGGCCGCATCCATCCATACTCATCCGCCCCCGACGATGTGCCCAAGGAAAGAGACTTCATTTTGTGCGAAAGCACATTTCTCACGCTTCACGTATAAGTGACTTTCCCAAAGAATCTGAAAAACTCGTCTCAAATGCTCAATGTGCTCCTTGAGCGTCCGATTGTACACGACAATGTCGTCAAGATAAACCACAACGAACTGATCTAAGAACAGATGGAGTACTTCGTTCATGAGAGTGCAGAACGTGGCCAGCGTATTTGTCAGGCCAAAAGGTATGACGAGGAACTCGTATGATCCGTAATGGGTCATGCACGCGATTTTTGACTCATCCCCTTCGGCAATCCGAACTTGGTAGTATGAACAAGTCTGCAATGAGAGGGATCGGATACTTGTTCTTGATGGTGAGCTTGTTCAATGCCTAGTAGTCTATGCAATGTGGAGGGATCCGTCATGCTTCTTTTGGAACAAGATTGGGGCACCAAATTGAGCCTTGGAGGGCCGAATGTATCTCGTGTCGAGCAATTCTTTGAGTTGTTTCCTCAGCTCTTCCAACTCAAGTGGGGCCATGTGATAGGGTGCCATGGCCAGCGGTTGAGCATCGGGCATGAGCTCAATTCAATGATCGACTTCTCTTTGAGGGGACAGCTTCTTGGGCAACTCAGGTAGCATCACATCTAGGAAGGTATCAAGGACTTGGATCACCTCCTCTGGTACCCTGCTTTCTTCCATGCCCTCCTTCTTCAATGCTGCCAAGAAGGTAATCTCACCCTTCCTTAATCCTTTCGTCAGTTGCATGGTAGATAGCATCTTCCTATCGCGTCCCGACTCGCGGTAGATCAGGACCATACACTGGCACCGCTTATCTAGGATGCAAATACAATCCGCGAAGGGTATAATGCTCGCATTGATCCGGTTGAAGAATCCTAAACCAAGCACAAAATCATAGTCGTCAAAGGGGATTGCCTTGATGTCCTTTTTGTTGGTCCATGGACCAAGGTGAAGCTCTATGTCTCTAACCATGCAACTAGTCAGGACTTCCCTGGAGTTTACCGTTTTGAGCCAATTGGCTTTTCCCTTTTCAACCGGAAGATTCAACTTCTTCGTGGCCTCTTGGGATATGAAGAGGTCGAACGCCCTGGTATCCACGAGTGCACTCATGGTGGTACCGCCAATCTTCACATCCATGAACATTATCCCTTTGGGTTTCTTAGCCTTCTTGGCCTTGATTGACCCAACGATCCGCAACAATCCCAACTGTGCCTCCTCTTGCGGTTCATCCTCCTTGCACAAGGCTACCGGCTTTTCTCTTTTCAGACAATCTCGGGCTATATGTGGACCATCGCAAAAGAAGCACTTGTAGGTGCATACCCTGCGTTGATATCCTCCATTGCTTGACTCTGGTTGAGTCCAAGGAGGGGCCGATGGTGGTTTACCTTCGTTCGAACGGTTGTACAGGCTTCGATCTCCCCCACCATTAGCCTTTTCTCTCGGATGAGAGTTTGGCTTAGTCGAGAACGGTGGCTTGTATTCCACGAGGGATTCGGCCATGGAAGTAGCTGTTGCAAGATCTGTTGCATGGCATCGTTTAAACTCTTGCTTGACCCATGGTTTAAGTCCGCTCATGAACTAATGGAATGCCTCCGTCTCGATCATGGACGGGATTTGGAGCAACAGTTCTGAGAATCGCTTCATGTAGTCTCGGACTTCGCTTTTTTGCTCTAGGCGCTTGAGTTTCCCTTGAGTTTCCTCCTCCGCATAAGCGTGGTAGTAGGTTCGCTGAAATTCTTCCATGAACTTTGCCCACGTCGTGATAGGGTCGCCACTCCTATCATTCAACCTGTGACGCCACCACAGCAAAGCATCATCAACTAAATACATTACTACGATGTTTACTCGGATCACGTCGTCAGTCATTCCCATGGTTTGGAAGTATCGTTCAATGTACCACAGAAAGTTGTCCATGTCCTTCGCCACCTAGGGGCCCTTGAACTCTTTCGGCTTAGGTGCATTGGTACATGGTTGCGCGGTGATCAGCTCGTTCACACGTGCTACTTCAACCTCATCGAGCTTTCCTTTGAGCTCAGCAACTTTAGCGCGCATAGCTGCCATTGCCACTTCCTATGTCTTGTTCCGCTGCCTCAACTTGAGGATCAGGGACCCCAACAACTTGCCCCGAAGGTCTCCCATGCAGACTTTGAGCTATTACATCTCAGCCCAGAGCTCTTCCTTTCCAGCTTCCGCTCTTTCGATAGTCTAGCACAAGTCATCGACTTGTCCTTGGATGTCCAAGACGGTTTCCTCCATGACCGTCACTCGGCATTCCAGGTCGCTCATTTGATCCCTCAAGCTCGAGGCACCACTAGTTTTCTTCAGCTTGGTAGGAGCCTTCTCTTTGGCCTTATCGCGGTCCTCGCGATCATCGACTTGAGTGATCGCAACATCGGGACGCTAATCAGCCATTGCGCTTAGAACAAAGGCTTTGATACCACTTGTCACAAGTCGATTGTTTCCGATCAATCACGCACCCGTGCAGCCTTAGGATTTTTTATCCCAAGTCAGCTTCACACACACACGCACGAACATAAGGGTCGTATGAACAAACGGGCTTTGCCATGAACGAGCTGAATACAATAAGGGGGGAGGGACCCCTATTTATACAAGTTCGGGTCTCATCTCATCCGTCGATCATCCCTCCGATCTACCGGCTGTGTTTGAATACATGCCATCATTACAAGTCTGTACAGTAGGCCACTTAATGGCTCTAGGCCTGGGAAGCCCAGGGCATGTGTCGGAAGCAAGGGCAGGGCTAGTAGGGCCACATGACATGGAGTAGGTGAACGGTCACGGGCTTTTATTCGTATTGCACATGGGTCGATTGTGTGTTGATCATGGGTTGTTCATGGATCGATCATGGGCTGCTCATGGGCTGCCCTTTGTGTGTCACATGGCCCCATCTGGTCAGTCTTGGATCATGCTTCATCCGTGGGCTGTGTCATTTGCATGGATAGAGCAATTCGTGTGAAAGCTTTTGTCCCATTTTGTCTTTGCTTGGTTATCCAAAACCAAATTTTCAGTGTTCAGCCTCTATGTTTTGTTATTCATTTTTGGGTGACTTTTGTCCCTTTATTTTAGTCTCCAAGACAAGAAGAAGAAGAAGAAGAAGAGAAAAATTTCCTTTGTGACAGTTCCCCCCTAAGAAAAGTCAATAATGGAGTATCTAAGGCTGTGCATGGTAAACTTCCACAGCCCAAGAATTTCTATTCTTCTCTTCCCCAGAACAAAAAAAGAATAGAAACCTGTTTGATAACGGCAAGTTAGTTTTTTGTTCTCGGGAATAAAAAGTTAGCCCGAGAATAGTTTTGGAATAGAAATGAGAAGTAAAAAAAAGTTGCTTCTTGTTCCCGAGAATAAGTTTCAGAAATAAGTGAATTTTTTTTTCTTTTATTCATCTCTTGCTGCCGCCGCCAACCACCGCCCCCCGCCACCGCCTCCGGTCGCCGCCGCCGCCGCCACCGCTGCACGTCCGCCGGCCACCGCCGCCTCCGCCGACCGTTGCCGCCCAGCCCATCGGCCGCCGACAACCGCCGGCGTGGGCGTGGGCAAGAATAAAAAACGAATAAATACAAAAGAGAAATTGTTGCATTACCAAACCCATTTCTATTCTTTTTCTATTTCAAGAGTAGAAATTTTATGTAGTTATCAAACGGGTTTTTTTATACAGAAATTGTTCCCCAGAATAGAAATAGAAAAGAACTATTTCTGAAAAAAAAAAACTCTTCCTCAGCCAAGAAGTGTTACCATGCACACCCTAAATTGTCATGGGTTTACTACCTCAGGTTTGCGAGTGAAGTCGCCATGTCAATCCACAGAAATCAACATATTCAAAAACACCATATCAGGTTTTGTTGTGCTAAATACATGAGTGTTTCCAAAAGGATTTGATTGTACATTTTCAAATTTTTAGGATTCAATTACATATTGAACAAAACTCTTAGAATTGATGATGTAATTTTCCCTAATTTATAGGACCAAATTTATCTACCTAAGATGAGTTTCATACCGATAGTAAAAAAAATTTCTCTAGTGAGCCTAATAGGTTGAAATTGCGAAAATAGTAAATTTATGAATTTTGAGATTGGACTCCTTTCCTAAATCTATGTTTTTAATGTGTTGACCCAGTTCAATCAGTCACATGTTTAGTGGTTGAACTGGGTCATGATGAAGTTTGATACTGTTCTCTTAGCCAAAGTGACATGGAGAATTATATATTGCCCAAACGACTGGTGCATTCAATTATTTAAGGCATCCAAAAACTTGTTTAAAATAGGTTTGAAACAGAAACCCATTTGGTAACCCAATTTTTTTTTTCAATTTCTATAATAAATTTTTAGTCAATAAATAGGTTTAGAACAAAAATAAAATGTAAAAATTTTCTATTTTTCTATTTTTTGAATAGAAATGAGAAATAAATACTCTTCTTATTACTTGCCCTCCATTGCCACGCTTGCAATTCTCTCGGCCCTCATCGGGCGCTATCTGCCATTACCGCTTGCCTCTTGCTGTTGCTCGTTGCAGTCCTTCGTGTTGCTTGCCACCGCTTACTGTTGTTCGGTTGCCTCCCACTGCCGCTCGTCAATCGCTTGGGAATGAGAAATTTTGTGTTGTTATCAAATAAATTTATGTTGCTAGAACAAAAATTTTATGACGTTATCAAATATGTATTTTTCTCAGAAACTCATCAAGGAAATAAAATTACAAAAATCTATTTATGGCAGGAAATTATGTCAAAAGTCAGAATGGTAATCATTCGTGCCCTTACCGTCTTGTATATTTCTCATTGTTCTTTCTAGGAAGCAATTAATGGAGGCAAGGCATCTTGGGCATGGAGGGCCATCCTGGAGTGAAGATCACTATTGAAAGGTGATTTATGGCAAGTTGCTAATGGAAAATCTATTTCTATCTAGTCTGACAAGTGGACAATTGATGCTTGGAACTTCCAACTCCATCCAAAAACTGATGAGGAGGCCCATAGAGATACGAAGGTAGCTCAACTAAATGATGGGGAGAAAAAGGAATGGAAATTGGAAAGCATTGACATAATCTGTTGGAGGGGGAAAATAGCTAATTTATGAAGTCCTTATTCGTTTGAGCTAGGAGAGGGACAAATATTCTGGCCATGGAATGCGAATGGTTCGTTCACCTTGAAATCTGCTTATCAAGTGCATTTGAAGAAGCTGGAACATAAAGTTGATGTGGCTAAAGCTTCGAGTTCTAAAAAAGTGGAAAGTAGATTGTGGAAACTGGTATGGAACATGGATAGCGAGCCAAAAAATGGAACATTTTTTTTTATTGGGACTATGTGTTTTGTGGTAGTGGCAATAGGGGAAAATCTATAAAAAGAAGGATTAAGCAATCTTTGGACTACACTCCCTGGGGGAGACAGAATCGGTGGAACATTTGCTACTTTGCTGTGAATGGAGGAGCTTTGTGTGGTTTGTAGTTGCTAAATTTATGATTGATAGGTCTCAAATTATTTCTTTTGATAAATGGTTGCTACAACAAGTTAATAACAAGTTGATTAAGACTGAGGTGAGGGGTTTGTTGAAGAAGATTGCTTATACTACATGGTACATTTGGAAGGCTAGAAATGCAATTGTCTTTCATCATATAGCCTATATGTGAGAGGCTGTATTGGGCAGATCAATCATGCATTTGTGGGAGTACCAAGAGCTTAGTAAGGCAGGGAAGAATATTACAGATGAAGGGCAGTGTGAGGAGGGCCGGTCTAAACCTAGACATGGAAATAAATTGCGATCGTTCGTTTGTTCAAGAGACATATAAGATCTCTGCTGGAATTGCTGCTTGTGATAGCGTTGGAAATCTTGTTAGGTGTAGGAGAAACATTATGCCAACTCTCTCTCCTGCAGAGGGTGAACTTCGTACTGGAATAGTGTATTGCTAGTTAAAGAGAAAGGCTGGCCAAAGGTATGTATTGAGATGGGCCTAGCTAATGTCTTTAAAGATCTCATGGAACAACAACTGGAGATATAAGAAGCTAATTGAGGATATTTCTTTTTAGTCTTTTGTATTAACTATATTCTCAAGGGCACTTAAAGCTTTTGCTCATTGAGCTGCAAAGCAAGCTATGTTGAGGATGTGTTGTTTTAACTAGGATGTGAATCCTCGTCCTCGCTGCTAGAGTTACTTATACCTCCACGATTTCGTACTTAAAGATATGCATAATGTGGCAAAATATAAGGTAGAAATATGGCTAAAACTTTCAATTAGATTTGAAGGGTCAATAACAATGGCATTGCACGTGACCAAAACAATATGCCCAGTAAGCCTAGTACAGAGAAATCTTCTCCATGAACTAATCACTAGAAGTTATAAGAAGCATCTAAAAGATGAGTAGAATTTAGTGTCGAAACTCCTTTTGTCATCTACTAGCTAAATCTGTTAAGATTGCAAAGAATTTTCAATAGCCTATTGGCCATTCAGGTGAATAATCAAGCAATTCCATGAAGTTGTATTTCTAAACATCCTACAAGCGTTAAGAAGAGCTCCCCAAATAAAAGCATTAGGTTTGAATGGCATGACGTTTACTATCTCTGCAACATCCTGTAGGAAACCAAATCAGCTCAATGGATCAACTAGACATGGAGAGTATTCCATCTATGGCTCAATTCCAAACTCTTCAGTCATTCGATCATAAAGTTTACGACCCTTGACAACAAGCTCTACATGACTACAAGCAGAAGGAATAGCAACAAAAATGACCTTATCTGGCTTAATTCCAGTTTTGACCATCCCATCAAAATATCTCATTGCATCTATTCCTAAACCATGCATTTCGCACCCTACAATCATTGAGTTCCAGGAGATTTTGTGCTTCACATCAAGTTTCGTGAAACCGGGCTCCCTCATTAAGGTATCCACATGTGACATCTTTGGATTAATTCAGTCAAGGTATTGTCTACTTTGGTCTTCCCATATTAAGCCTCACAGTTTTATAATTTGATGTACACGTAGACACTTTTCCAAGAAGTCACCCATTCTAATAGTGCTCTAACTTGGGCTCACTTAACTTTGGAATTCCAACGCAAAACTTACCATTATGTCAAAAGGTGCTTCCGTGAATTTATTTATATTTTCACATATATTCTTGAATCACTCTCCCCCATTTGGTGAATGGTTTGTTCAATTTATTCCTACCTCCCTTTGCCATCTTAGAAGCTTATCAAGAGCCGCTTTTTGTTCAGGCCCTCTAGCCCCGATGACTACTCCCCGCCCTCGTTAGACCTGGTCATTACAAGGGCACTAGCTTTTGCATGGTTCATCCTTGAACCATACACTTATTAGAGGGGATTTTGCTTTATACCATAATATGACATCCCTTGATTAACTCACTCTTCACCCCCGTCGGATCGAGTTGTTATAGGTTCACCAGCTTTTACATGGTTTGTCCCCTAGCTATATACCTACTAGAGGGGTTTCGCTCTGATGCCATATTGTGACATCCTTGGATCAACTCATCCGAGGTATTGTCGACTTTGGCTCATCCCATATCAAGCCTCACGATTTTATCCTTTGGTATACAAGCAAGTACTTTTTCAAGAGGTCACCCATTCTAGTAGTGCTTTAGCTTGGCTTTGCTTAATTTTCAAGTTCCAAAATAAAGCTTGCCGTTCCGTTAAAAGACGTCTTTGTCAGGCAATTCTAGTTTTTATATATACATTCTAAAATCACTCTCCCCCTGCTTGATGCATAGCTTAATTCATTCTTACCTCTCTTCGCCATCCTAGAAGTCTACCAGTAGCCACTCCTTGTTCAGACCCTCTAGCTTTGGCGACTACTTCCTGTCCTTGTTAGACTAGGTCGTTACAGGAGGTGGGTCAAGAGAGGCATAATATGTAATAGAATGAGACCCTTCTAGTAGGTGTACGATTTGGGGAAGAACTATGTAGAAGCTGGTGGGCCTGTAATGGCCTAACCTGATGAGGTGAAGAAGTTGCCAAGGCTAGAGAGGGCTTGAACAAGAAGCAGCCTCTGGCAAACTTCTAGAATGGCGAAGGGAGGCATTGGCATGAATGAACTAAACTATTCACTGAACAATGAGAGAGCGATTCTTATGTGTGTGTGTGTGTGTATGTATGAAAACTGGAATTAACTCATGGAGGCGCCTTTTGACTTAATGGCAAGCTTTGCTTTGGAACTCTAAAGTTAAGCGCGCATATGCTACAACATTACTAGGATGGGTGACCTCTTGGAAAAGTGTCTACCTGTACGCAAAAGGACAAAAATGCGAGGCTTAGTATGGGATAGGCCAAAGTTGATAATTCCTTGTTTGAGTTATCTAGGGATGTCACACCACATCTCATGTACATTATGATCAAGCTGTTTGACTCCAGGAGGTTATCATACAAAAAGTCCGAATCACATATCCATGGACTTCTCAACCAAAATTGAGCGTTGCTAAAGTCACACCCCAAATCCTATAGGGATGAGGGAGTGACATGACTATCCTTTCTCCAATAGACGCAATCTCAAAATATATCCAAATATCTAGCTCCAAAAAATTCTCGTGATAATATTCTTGCTCTAACGATCACTAATTGAGAGATTTGAGAAACATAATAAAAAGAAAAGAATGAGCTACCATGGCTTAGTGAGTAATATATTTCTGCTAAATGAATTGAACAATTACTACACTCATTTGAAACACATACATAACTCACTTTAGCCAAATTTGGAATTTAACAAACCTTCAAGTCCAAAGTGCAATATTTCTTGTTTTAACACAATATGTTTATAGCAGAAATACTTAAGATAATTACAAAGTAAACACCAATGGTCTAGCCTTGGTCAATCTCATAAAAACACACGTCAAGGGTCAATTCCATTGACCAATCTTATGCTCAAGTACCTAACCATGGTTATGCGTAATGCTTGTGACAAGGCGATCAAGATTCTCCCTTTGTTAGATCTCCACCTATTATTAGTTGGTAGGTCAGCCCACAAAGATATTCTAGATTGGTATATGCATACCTACAAACCCCTCACTAGGCTCACAATTATATTAAGCACTCAACCGGCATCCTCCAATATCAGAAATCCAATTCATAAATAATTTCACATATCAAAATACATTTCACAAATGATTTTCATAAAACATTTTCAATTCATTTCAAGATTCGTCTCATAAACCGATTTTGTAAATCGAATCGAATAAAATCAAATGCATGTCATAAAGCATTTCACAAATCGATATATCTAATATTTATCAACTTTGGTCATCGAATAGAATATATATCTTCACCAAACAGTTCTCACACTATTTACAAATACCGAAACGTACTAAATACCCAATCCAAATTTTATACAACAAACATGCTTATTTATAATTTAAAAAGAAAAATAAAATCTTTATCATTTTGAAGGCATGAATTACAAATTCTTAAAAAAAAAAAAATAGTATCACCAACCTACAAAAGCCGAAAATCAACTTACAATGGTTACTTGAGTTGACGCACTCGCATTCCTATTGATTAATCAAATAACGATATTAAAAACCAAGTCATACACAACTCTAATGAATGACTCGACTTAATTACCTTTAATCATCAATAAAACAACTTCTACAAGCTAATGGGTAACTTTGTTTAAGGTGCACGTTCATCCTTTTTTTCACGTGTATTATCCGTTATGCGTAACTCACATGACAACTTTAGAATTTTGTTCCAATCAACACGTACATTGAAATCAAATTTTCTCAAACCTCACTGCTCCACCATGCCCTAAGCTACTATTTCCACAAACATCACAACTTCAAAAACTCTTCAATCACACGTTGTAGTTCAAAATCGACATAACATCAAATTTAGAACTCAACTTTGAAAATTACTTCAATTAGACGAATAGTAGGCTTAAATACTTACTCGGCATTGCAATTTGCAGTTGATTCAGCTTCTCGGTACGTTCGGATCGTGTACGCGAAAAATTTCTCTATTTTCCCTTTTTCCTCTTCTCTTCTTCACGAACAAGCGACCCATTCATTTCCGTATTGTCTCCGCTGAGTTCCTCTTCGTTTGTTAAAGAGAAAATGAAATGGTGGGCTGGGCTTGGGTTTGGATTTAAGAGAAATAGGCTGGCGGGCCCATTTATTACAGCGAACTCTGCACAAACTAATAATGCACCGGAGACAGTTACAGCATTCCCGCGACGTTGGCAAGCTGCATTTGTCTGTAGTGTTCCAACGACTCTCTCCCTCTCCCAGCAGAAGCTAATGCATCAATGATGGCGTTCCAACTTATCGCTTTGGGCCTTGCCAATGAACAACCATCGGATTTCTTGAGCTGGGAAAATATTTCAACAGCCTAGTCGCATAATCATGAAATGGCCGGATCGTAAAATTTACTCACAAGAGGATCCAGTATGTGCATATTGAGATATGTTAAAAACAGATGTCATAAATGAAATTGGAAATGGACATACAGGGACATAGGCAAAACGGCAAAAGGTAGAAGTTCTACTTTCTGCTGACAAAACAAAAATGCATCTGGTTAAGATGTAGCATCACGCGTGCCAGTGATAGAGCCATTGGGAATGAGGGAGTACAATTTTTCATTTCAACGAAAATTTTAAGTGTCTAAAATTAAAAATCTAAAATTAAAAAAGAAAACTCAATAAGCACGCGCCACAAAATTTGAATAAGTAATTAATTGACTAATAATGAGGTGCTACATGTGGTCCCTCCGTTAGAATGTCCAATCAATTTGTCAAGTTTCTTTGTTTTGTTCATATACTCGAGCATGCTTCAAAAAGCACTGCAATGTTGAACTAATGCAGAAAATGCATCATCCCGTTTGACTGTTTATCCGAATTAATTAATAGATTTAGATTGTCCTAACAATAATTTAGTGCAGAGTGGAAGGAGACCTTACTATCTTGCTCAGACGCCTTGCCAATACATGCCGATCAAGAACCAATAATATCTCTCTTCCTCTCTAGAGGCCTCCCTTTTAGGTATTATTTAACTTCTTGACTTGAATTAAATCAGCTTCTTAGAAGCAAACTTGAACTAAACCACATTCAAGACTTGAACTATAGCCATCTTTTACTTTATTGGAAATTCTTCTCCTAGCATCAAGATGAATAATCTCCTTTTCATTTTTAGATACAAATAGAACGAGATAGAATTATTACATAATAGTATGATGATCCAATCTTCAAAGCCAATCGACAAAAGCAAAAAAGGAAATCAAATCTTCTATGTAACCAAAAGCATCCGCAAGAGGTCTAATCTTCATTATCTGAATGCGGCAATTAAGGTTCATCATCAACTTCTAACAGTTGATTTACTATTGAATCCATGGTTGGCCTCTTGTTCCTGTCCTCCTCCAGACATGTCACACCAATCTCAAGAAGCACTCCTGCCTGCTTCCGGCTGTATTGCCCTTTCAATCTCTCGTCCACCAAATCCTCTATCCCCAAATCCTCTCCACATTGATACCTCCTCTTCATCTCCCGGATGAAGACCGTCAGTTCGGCCTCCTGCTCCTCATTCCCCGCTTTCTCCATGACCCAATTCGAGAGCCGAATCCCCCTCACTATCTCCAGGACCGTTACCCCGTAACTGTACACATCGACCTTCACCGTGATTGGGAGGTTCAGGGCCCACTCGGGCGCCAGGTAGCCCTTCGTGCCCCTTACGCAAGAGAACCGCGAATTCGCGCCGTCCCTCTGGAGCAGTTTTGCTAGCCCAAAGTCCGCGATCTTGGGCTCGAATGTCTTATCCAAGAGGATGTTCTCGGGCTTCACGTCGCAGTGGATGACCCACTCGAGGCACTCGTGGTGCAGGTAGGCTAGGCCTTTGGCCGTGCCGAGCGCGATCCTGAACCGTTCCCTCCACTCAATGACGTCCCCGCAGAACAAGTGCTTGTCCAGGGACCGATTCTCCACATACTCATAGACCAAGAGCTTGTGCTTTCCCTCACAACAGAAGCCCCACGTCCTCATCAGGTTCATGTGATTGATCTTCCCAATTGTTCTGACTTCAGCCCAGAAGACCTCCTCCTCATGGTACACATCTCCGAGTCTCTTCACTGCCACGACCCTTCGGTCCGCTAAGACGCCCTTGTAAACCAGTCCTGACGCTCCCCTCCCTATCTCTACCTTGAAGTTCCGGGTCGCTCTCTTGAGCTCGTCATAGCTGAACCTCCTGAACTGGCTTGTTATTGCGGCGTACCCGTCTTCCACTATGCAATGCGCATCACGCTTCCTGAAGAGAATCCACCAGCCCGAGAAAAAGATGAGGATCTCGACCGCCCCAAAAGCGGATGCGAACCCATAGAGGTAGGCCCATCTCACCCTCTTGCCTATAGTGCCATACAACGTAGATATGCCTACCAATAATTGGTCTCTGGCTGCGGAGCACTCCGGAGCGCTGCCGTTGAGAATTGGCTCCAAGGATGCCACTATGGAGATGGGCAATTTCAGATGTAAAGTTCCTGGAAAAGACGGGACCTGGTAGCCGTTAAACAGCGAGCTCTTTGTCCAACACCATCTTTGCGATTCCAAGTAGATGAAGCCCAAGCAGCTGCAGCTATCCAAACAGGTCTGCCTGCAGAAATTGAATGACGCGTTTTTGTTTTTGACCGCGTTGAACCCATAGTAGTCCGTGTTGGGAAGCGCCAAGAATTCCACGTCCCGAGGCTTGGAGCAAGTGAAATTGAATTTGGGCTTGCAACCTTTGTGCCAGTCACTAGGCTCTTTCATCTCGTAACCAGGAGGGCATGTGCATCTGGGCTTGGGTGTGTGTACACATATCCCATTCCTCCCACATATGCCATGCACACTGCACTGTGCCGGAAGCGCCTGCCACGTCACTACCCACAACCCTGACTGGTCGTCCAAGCTGTACAGCCTCAGGTTCCCGTCGTGGTCCAGTGTCAGCCGCCGTTTGATCCTCAGGCCTCGGTCGGAAGCGTTGAATTGAAACCGGTCACTTGATTGAAAATGGCCAGTCTTGTCTAGGACCGCAACTCGGCTACTGTTGTCTTTCGTTCTCCCGTTTGTGGACACGTTGAAGTGCGGGTCAGGCCAATAGAGGCTAGATATGTCCGGCCCATCGTACATCAACCTCAGCACGTTGTCATGGTCGAAGTACAGGTTGAAGTAGCCAGAGTGAAATTCTCCTTTGAGAGATGACACCAATTTCTTGCTCTTAGTGAGGAGCTGGGTTGGCAGCAGAGTATCAGTCGGATAATCAAAGCTTTGCCATAGTTTTCTCCTATGAGGACCTCTCAGCACAAGATTGCCTGAATTCAAGAGCTCTAGCGAACAGGCATCGGTGGAAGTCGCGTGGGTCTCCCAGACGACGGAACCATTTGCGTCAGTCACGGTCAATGCACCGGTGCCCCTGACCGTGACCTTAGAGCCTCGGCCATTCACGGGCTTGTCCCGGTTGGCCGTCCAAACGACGGTCCTGTCCGAGGAGTTGGCGAACCAGATTGAGAACCAGTAAGCATTGCCTCCAAGGCCGTAGAAGCCGCATGTGAAGGTCTTATCTGGGGATGATAGTGTGTCGGAGTCATGTTTTTCAACTGATAGAGAGGAGCCTCTACGCAAAACGTCTGAGCTTGCAAAGGATAAACATGGGGAAAAGATGAGTGGGAGGAGAGAAAAGCTCGAAAATGTGATGGCTTTGTGTTTCATCGCTGGAGAAACGTACATGCGAGTTTGGGATACGAATGGACAGAGAGAGAGAGAGAGAGTCCTGATCTCATTTCGTTTACAGATATTTGAAGTTCACATCGATCACATTCTCATATATATATACGCCGAGATATGATGGTCAATGACTTGCCCAAACTGGGGTACATATTTTTATTACGATATCTTATCATATATTATATGAATGGCATGGCATAGTCAAGCATAAACCGTTAAAAGGCCAAATAAGAGGTGACATAGGATAGACTTTGGTTTACACAATTTATTTTGATTGAAGAATCATCATCATGACCTGGCTTCAGAGGCGTGGTGGGATTATTAGCAAGTAGGCTATTGAAAAATTACACTTAACTATTGGGATTATCTCCCTGGGTTGCTCAAAAAATTCATAAAAGCCCAAATTATTTTCACCCCCACATAAATCTCGGGGTGTGCAGGAGTAGTGGAACCTATAGACCATGTAGAATTGGCGACAATAGGCAGATTTCATAGTGGATATTAGAGCTTGCAGAATAGGTTGCAGGTTTTAAAATTTCGCAATTAGAAAGCTTAGGATAGCTGCCGGAATTTAGGGTCATATTCGCTCTGAACCTGCCTTGCACTTTGCATCATGTACAATGTGCATGGTACACTTAGAAAGGTAAGAGTTTACCTTATATAATATTTTTTTAATTAAATATGTGTACTTAATTATGTATGACTTTCTCTTTTTCTTAAGAAATTTTCACATTTAAATGTGTGAAAATTCAAGTTGTCGGCAATCTTTAATCAAAGCAGAAAAATTAAATCTCCAACTTCATTTCACCCTCCCTCTCTCTATGATGAGGTTGGCTATGTCTATGCCAAAACAATTTAATTCATCCTCTTAGTACAATTGGATAGCCTTTCATGTAAACTCGTAGATTTAAATCAACTGCTTGAATCTATTTTTAAAAAGGTCTTATTGTTGAGGCCAGGATTATTTATGTAATGTTTTAATTTTCAATGCGTCAATTACACATAATATGAGACATATGATACATTAGAAAATCCCACAGTTTAAAAGGTTCTTAACCAATGCCCAAGAGCACTTTTTGTCAGTTTTGACGAGATTGTTTTCAAACCATTCAAATTTTCATGGGGAGTCTTGTTTTGTTGCTCCCTGTCTATTTCATATGCAAGATAATACTTCCCCATCATGTTTTTTCCACACGACATCCTTGAGAAACAGCAAACTTCCTTGAAGTACGTATTATGTTGGTCTCAACTACATGGGGTTAAACCTCAAACTAAAGAGACAGCGAACATATTCAGCTCGCCGACTCTCCACAGATCACGTCGAGGATTGAACATTAAATTAGAACAACCGTGAAGGGTAATGTAAAATAATCTTCTTTGGGTCGGTCAATTATTGCAGCCGACCCTGTAAAGAAAAGGGGCCCGATTGGCTGAGTAATCCATAATGACAGAAGACAAGTTACAATCACAAGTTGTCAAGACGGCCGCGTGTAGAAAAGATCAATCTTGGAGTATGATCGGGGTTAAGTATAATCGCAACGGCAATTGACTGTAATGGATTGGCAATTCATATTAATCGTGTTTAGTCTTATAATTAAAAAGCACCATCTTTTTTGTTAATTGAGAACAAGACTTAAGTATATGCTAAAATTCTTGTCAATTCAAGTTTTTTTACAGGTTTATCAAATAGTCTTATAAAACGTGTTGATTCGTGTCAGAATGACATCAGCACTATATTTTGAAGTGACGAGAATATAATAACCAAAGAGCAAGTATGGTAGACTTAAACCATGACTTTGCTTGAATCAATAGTTCATTTTAAACGGTTATTTCCTGGGAGGCAAATTCACGCGTATTGAAATTCTTATGTTTTTCTTTATCCAACAAATAGCTCAGTTTAGATTAGTAAGTTTTTGAGGGCCAAACGGGATAACACCTCTGTTCATCTGCACTGGTGAGAAGCAAAATTAATCTCAATGAGTCCATGTTTATTTCGCGCCCTAAATTAGAAGTCAATTTTCATTGCTCCTTTTGTTTCCCTTTGTTTTTTTTCCCCTTACTCTCCCAATTTAGATTTAGATTTGGTAACTTTCCTCTTCTGATCTTAGATTTGGGAGCCTTTCTCTTCAATGTAATTTTAGATTTAGGAGTTTTAATGAATAAATACTTTGTCTCCAGTTTCAATGGTATGTGGCTCGCTATCATAAGTGTCAGATCTGAACTTGTTTAAGATGTTTAGTTATTTTTGTATGGTGATGATGTTGGCGACATTGAACTTAAGTGCACAATACCAAAGGCATAACAGTAACTATAGATAGAGATCTTGACGTGTATTTATAATTGATGGTGATGTGTAATTTGATGATCGGCCATCGATCTTATCACTTAGATGCAATCATAGATCTATTCTTGAAAGACAACTATGTGATTATTTCCATGTTATGATGATATACCTTAATTTTTGGTTTTTGGTTTAGATTGGAGCTTTAAGGGCTTACCTTGTAATGGTGACTTTTGAGACTTCTTATGGATCCTTTTATAAATCATCTTGATAATAAATGGAACTTTCTTTGGACAAAAAAAAATTCTCATGCTTCATATTCCCTATCAATAAAAATTTTATAAAAAGTTAGTTGAATTTTGTTGTACTATGTTAGTAAAATTGGGCGAGTGTTTATTCGAAATGACTTTATTGCACTTTTTTGAATTTTTAAGACCTGATTACACATCAAACAAAATGTGCATGACTATTGATGCAGTTTATCCTCATACGTAGGTAAACCGTTTGTATCCCTTAGATTGATTTCGTAATAACAACAAACGAATTTCTCTAGTGAGTCTAATAGCTGATAAAAAAAAATATGGATATAGGCAATTTGTGATTTTTTTGGGTTGAAAATACCCCTTGTATCCGGTAGAATGGGTCGAATCAATTGGTCCTCCGGTTCATTTGCCAAGCACGCGTCTGATTAAACCGGATCAATACATTAAAAATCTAAATTAGTAACAATTGAAAGGGGAGACTTCAAACATCGGACCTGCCATAGCACTCTCCATGCCCTAAAACCGATTAAGTTAGGACTCTTTCTCTCGATTTAATGGCAAAACAATATATTTTATGTTGCGTACTTGCTCTTCTCCAAAATAAAAAGATAAAAAATAAAGAGTCAACTTTCATCCCACCAAGTTCAAACTTGAGACCAGCAGGTCATTGGAAGCAAACCTCTACGATCTTCACCAATCACAGCTTCTGTAAATCATGTGTTTCATTTATATATAGTACTTTACACATAAACCTTTCGGTTTAACTGGTCATATTAGTCAAACCGCGTATGGTCGTCTTGTTAGGTATAGCGACTTGTATGGTTTCCAAATCATTGCCCCAAACTCGAATTCCTTCCACAATTCTCTCTATAACATTATCATATCTTAAACTCGTCAAAGTCACTTTTGCATCACTTGGGAGTTAATTGACACCCGAGGCAATCTCAATCAAATCGATAATGTGATTCGAAGTATGCACGTCAAAAACTGTACGGTCATATTTTTAGTCTTGAACTTATCAAAACCACGTCAAGAGGAGTGACTTTGCACGAATCGCCATGCTTTTTTCCTTTAGGAAAGTTACCATGAACCCTTGTCATCATTTCAGTACCACTTTCCGCATTCTATATTTGACAATGCAAAGGTTGAATGCTGTATTTTCACGTCAAAACCCAAATTGCATCCCGCATCAGTCAACGTCTTAGACTTATTTAACGAATCGTCGCGTCTCTCTCGAAATTTTCCTTGTCTCTAAATTCCCCGACCCTCTAAAAAGCCTTCCCGTGGAGGAGAGGAGACGACATGTTAATTCAAGAAACTCGATTGGTTGACCAAAGTCCAGAAACAGAGAGTGGGTGAAATTCACACCTTATTGCGGTAAAATAGATTTTTCTAGTAGGTATCCGTACTAAATCAATGTCGACATTATTACCTTTCGTCAGCCATATCGGAAAAAATTCTAAAATTTTATCTTCTGGTAGACAATTTTGTTGTCCATAACATGAAGTTTCATATACAACTCTAGATTACTCTAGTTATTATTTTCACAACCAGTATTTTATCTGGACATGTTCGCATATTATACACCAGCTAATAGAAAAATTAAAATCCAGATTTGCCTTAAAATCATAGCTTCTTGTGATAGTGTGAGAAATTGAAAGTTACATTAAGTTGATTAATATCATGCCACCAACTAGTTTAATCATTTAATGGCAAAGTAAATAAACGACCTTTGCATAACATATAAAAAAGAAACTGATTACCGTTTTAAGTGACTAATAAAAAGATTTTATTTTCCTTTTATATTTATTTATAGTAATTGTTTTGTTATGGAAAGAACGGAAAAAATTTAGAATCACATGAGCAAAATAGGCTATAGAAATGTCGCATTTGTAAAGTCTTTTTTTTTTTTTCCAATATACTATTTGCCAAGCTTTCTATGTGACTAAAACAACAAGTGCTTTTATTTTCGTAGATGAAAATAGTTAATACAACTTTACTCACGGATTAGATTATCACAACCATCTAAGAATGTGCATTATTTCTTCATGCTCTCACCTAATCATATCATTTTAATTCCCAAAATTTGATTCTAATTTTAAAAGTGACTTCAAGAAACACATGACACAAGTATGGAAAAACCGGTTCTATATCGGATATAATACAATCCACGTACAACATAAACCCTTTGGCTTACTTTATACTAGTGAAGAGAATATGTGTAGGCGTGCAAAGAAAGAAGAAAAGCTTAAATGTTAATATATATGGACAGAAATTAATTGGAACATGACACGGAAAAGTATGTGAAGAAAAATTTCGGCATTAATATAAGAGTGAATCTGCAAGAATATTGATGATTTTACATCATTTGGATTATAGGAGGATAAAACTTGCATATATAAGTATACCTATATTAATGGATACATTTTATAGAAGCCATTGCATCTAACAATTGTTTTTTGTTATTTTTTATACAAATTGAATAAATAAATAAAAATTCTTGGCATGATTTTACATCATTAGGATACACAACTTATTTTGATTGGCATTTTAATAAAAAAATTTGAATCGACTGATTTTTTGTTATTACTTCATACTATCAATGGAAAAGCCAAATAAATATGTATTTATATGAATATGACGTACATAATCATATCTTTGGTATATATATAATAATTGACAGCTACATTTTTAATTGACTCATCAAAAGATATAAAATAAGTAAAACATGAAACATTTTTACCCGAGTATAACAAGGCATATGTTTTATATACGTGCATATTAGGTTTTATTGCAAAAGAACGAGTATCTTTTTATAAGTTCGCATGCTGGAGATGGAATTAAAAATCACATACATACGCGTAGTATTTGACTACCAGATTTAGGGGGAGAGAGAGAGAGAGAGAGAGAGAGAGAAAGTTTAAGAATGCGAATTAGTTTGGGAATGGAATGGTTGATGAGAAAAATAAAAATTCAATTTTCAAAAGTAAAATTCACGGGATTGGTTGTAATTATTGTCATTATTAAAATTATGGTTTTTTTTTCAATTTTGCTACTACGTATTAGCACAATAAATCTTAATAAAAGACATGGGTGTTCTATGAAACTTTTGTGCAAATATTTGAAATCCCTTATTGAATTTGCTCTCTATATAGTAGAGATGCATGTTGTGGAGTAATTAAACGATGAACAATAAATCTTAATAAAAGACATGGGTGTTCCATGAAACTTTTGTGCAAATATTTGAAATCCCTTATTGAGTTTGCTCTCTATATAGTAGAGATGCATGTTGTGGAGTAATTAAACGATGAACAATAAATCTTAATAAAAGACATGGGTGTTCCATGAAACTTTTGTGCAAATATTTGAAATCCCTTATTGAGTTTGTTCTCTATATAGTAGAGATGCATGTTGTGGAGTAATTAAACGATGAACACTCACGTGGATCGATCGGTGATGCAAATTCATTTCTTAAAAATACAAACTCTCTCCTATTTGTACTCAATATATATTGTCTTACCCATAAGTAATCAACATTTCGTTTCAGATGGTCTATATTTGTTATCAATTTTAAAATAGGAGAAGTTGCCCTAGAAAAAGTGTTGTTTGATGTTTTCTTGACCAACGTAGCATCGTACTGTCTATATTTGTAATCAATTTGAATATAGGAAAGTCCCTAGAACAAGTATAGTTCGGTTCAGCTAGAGCTTTTTCCTGGTAGTAATTGTAATTGGTTCATATAAGTCTGAATGTTGAAACATTTTCTAGTTATGGATCATTGATGAGCTTTCAAAAGAATTCATAGATATAACAGATAGGTAAAAAGGTCATGCTATTTCCATAACCAATATCGTTCAGAACATGCCAACTTCAAATGATTGTGAAAATAAAACGCACTGATTCTTTATTCATCTAAAAGCATAGGTTTGGCTAATTTTGACAATATGTGCAGAGACCCAATACTAACATCATCCTTTAACTCCAAAACACTACTTAAAGTTTGCCATAATTTACTATTGCGAACTGCCGCAACCTCTACCATCTTTTGTTGTTGGATGTCCGCTCATCCCACGGTTCAAACCACCAATACTGTCGGCCCAAAAACTTCTAGCCCACGACAGTGAGCGCCAACAGTAAACTAATCCACATCTTGCTAGTGACAACAAATGGGCCCATTACTCGTGGAGCCGGAGCTAAGCATCGGGAAGAACCGGATAGAGGGGCCAATGAAGCAGCCTTCCATTCCTCTAATGTATAGTCTTAATAGATCACATGTTCACATATTTCTAGCATACTAATGATATCCTAATATAATTAGACAACTAGCAAGACTTTCATCTCGCTCATCTCATTGAAACACTTCCAGATATATTCCTAAATGGGCCATAACCAGTTTAGTTTCGTATATCCGCGACAAGAGAATCTTCTGCATCTTTGGTAACTCAACGGATTTGGCTCAGACAAGGTTAGAGGAAAGCGAGGCGCAAATGAGGAGATGCAAGACCCTTCTTGGGGGTAGAGATGGGCTTGGACCCTAGATCCGCTGAGGCCATGATGCAGTAATAGGGGCATGACTTGATGGCCTAGACAAGGATAGAGTATGTAATCCCTGACGGCCACGCCCCATAACCATTCAGCCTTGATCATGGCCGCCGCCGTTAGATCATTACTAGTTCAATTGGCTGTAAAGGTCTCACTACCGAAATATTTTCCATTGCAGCACGTATCCATACATCCACGTGAGCTCTGGAAAAGGGAAATTTTACCAGACACATAAAAGGCAACCGACGATGATGACAAAATGCTCGGAAGTTCTGATGGTTGAAGCAGCACAGGACTGGCAAGCAAGTCCTGGTTGAAATAAACAGCAAGGATACAAACAATGCATGCATTTATCATATGTAGGAGACTGAATTGTCGACCCCACAAGAAGAAATCAAATGGCCCCCCATCAGAATAAAGCGACATAATTGGGTATGGTACAAGAGCTTTGAGAACCTGTCAGGTCTTGACTCCGATAAATGAACCTTGACTGCCGTCTCGCCCTACGACAGAAATAATGCGCGGAAGGATTGTTAATCATCTTTAACGACTACAACATAAAAGCCAAGCCCACTTATTAACTAAAGGATAATGCGCAAATCCCTCTTTTTGTCAGGTGCAGCATTCCAAAGATAAGAGAGCTCAACAGAGTACCCTCACATCATTGTCCAGTGGAAATTTATTGGGACAAGTCAAATTGCGGTATGTACAATGACAGAACTGTCTGAATCTTAAAGGAATATGATGACTGGCTTAAACACCTCCTATGAAAACAAGTGAAGGCATTTTGCTAATTTCTGCACAGAACTTGAGAATTTTTCATCCTCCAGCCTGTTTACAAATCCTCTCCTACCAACTTACCCCAGTCACACGAAGAATAACTGTACAGATAAATTATTTTACAGTGTCGTAGCAGAAGCGAAGTTAATAGGGAGAGGGAGTAAAGTAACTTTCATTGGCTATGTGGCTCATTGCAGGTCTTCGCTTTTGTGAAGAGCCATGCCCGACCTTAATCAATTCTGTTCTTAAGAATATTAATGTAATTACGAAGCCTATATCGGTCTGAGTTAGTGAGGGAGAAAGGTGGATTGAGTTGAAGCGATGGCGCCTCCACTAGAAGAAAGAGTAACAGCTGCACTGCGTTTGAATACAATGATTTTGCAGTTTCTGTCTCACCCATAAGTTCATCAACCTGCAATTTGCAACAGCAACATTTAAGTACGTCAGTCCACACACTCTTTGAACTGGTGTCAGACTTTATAGATAATTTCAAAGCAATATGATAAGTTTCCAAATACTAAAAATCCCAGCTAGAGCTAACATTTCAATTAACAAATTTTACATAGTGCAACTGCAATATAACAACAGTATGTTTAAAAATTCATGCATTGAGAGCAAATTGCTGAATATGCCATGCCACTTAGGCTGCCTAGTAGTTGAATCGCATCCCATACATCCCCTGCTCTGTACATACTTTGCTCTACCTAGTGATTCATCAGCTTAATCAAGGCAGACAAAGCATTGACCGATCAATAGGTTAAGACCTCTAACCAAGTCATTATGAAAGAAAAAGAGCAATCACTCATCCAAAGGCATGGCAATTGAATCATTCTGTTCTGGACACTCTTAGAGTCAACAATGCTACACAGCATTTTTAGATGAAACGTGAGAATAATGTTAGGGGTACCAAACATTTGCAAAATTTACTTTGCCATACATCATTTGATGCAGTTTTCATAATGCAGATACAAAACCAATGATGTCTGGCCACCTAAAATTTTGTAAATCAACCTTTGAAAACATTTCATAACAGGCATTACACAGTGTTAGCACGACTAGTAGATCTACATCAATGGCCTTTAATGGACATCACTTCAACCACGTGATAATAGCAGGAAGGACAAATATTAATAAAGAACACTTACACCCCCAAGTCTGCCAAGAGCAAGAGCAGATTGATAAATAGCCTCCATTGCATCTGGCATTTCTCTACTTCCTGCAATCATCTTACTTATGTTAAACACTAAATAAACCAGAAAGATGTACCTCACTTTTTTTTTTTTTTTGGTCACAGTTCAATTCATAGTGAGATAAAAATGAGGTTGTACAGTCATACTAAATTACAATTGGGTCTAGTTATGCTGAAGTACACTAGTGATTGACCAAGCAAAGAACATGAATTGACATAATTTGTCCTCCCGTGTCTTCCCTTCAGTTAGGTCCTCAGTACACTATTGGGAATTATCGAGAATACCAAATGTTTGGAGTTAAAGACAGTTTTCAGTACTAGAATTCTACAAGATCTTTTAAGTCCATTTTATTTTACTTGATAACCAATACAGAGGATAAATGATCATAATAGAATTTGACTTGTGCCATGGAGGAGAAATGGTGCAGTAAAGCAAACAAAGAAATGATCCAAGTCAGAAGAAAATATAGAGAAGACAGACCTGGTTCAATAACCTTCGCAAGTTCCTCAGCATGCTCCACTTCTCGAAGAAATTCACCCTCGATATGGATGGAAACCTCCTCCGGCCCTAAGGTGTTGTAAGCATCAGTAAATACTTCCAAGCTGGAACTGCAATGCTTTTTGTCATAGCTCCTTCTTAATCTCATAGTCACTGGGCTGGGACTTCCTTCCGTAGCAGATGCAGCCTCTGTATGGCATATGTGCAATGCTTGTTTCCATATAGCAAGAATCACAAGCTGGATTGAAAATGCTTCCAAATGCTTTTCCTTCTTCATCTATTTGTAGATTCAAGACATACTTATTAACATGAAGATGTATAAGCCTAAAGTTTCACGAGTGCAGTTCAATAGATGCTGAAGGCAATATTTCTCTCGTGAGTGTAATCAGTATGAGATGCATGCTAAACCTAGCAACAGGTAGCAGATTGACAAGGGCATAATTAACTCAAGGAACTAACAATTTATGAGGTCAAACGTTGCTGAGTTTTAATTCCCGGTCGGTTATCAAACATCTCAAACCCTCAATTAAAGGGTATGAGGTCATGCAAAACCCCCCTATCTGTCCACATACCCTCTTATGAAAAATTATTCGAAATGTAAGAACAGTTTCATTATTCTAATCGATAATTGGGCCCGAGTCCCTCCACGTGTGCACAGGATGCTGAAAAGAAGAAGACCCCTTTATTCCCTAACCACTGAAAACTGATATATATTACATACTTTTATTCATCTCTACTGTTATTTATTTTTTCAATTATAAAATGGCATTCCTCTATCCAAAGGAAATACCATGATCATAGACAGAGGAGCCCTGAGCCAAAATCTAGATGAATCAAAAGTAGTATTCTTTGGATTTGATGATGTGAGAAATCAAGTGCCATGATCCTACACAACTAAACCAATCCAAAGGGCTAATCATCTGTTTTCCCCTATTTGTGTTGTTAGAATCCTTGATATACGAATATTTGCTTAAAATTAGATAGAAAAATTGAAAAAAAAGAAAAGAAAATGGTATATGATTTGCAAGAGCTGACATCTTTCCAGAAAGTTTGTACGGGCGACAATATTTTACGAGATTCAAATGCTAGTAGTGTTAGCAGGAAATGTCTCATGTACGAGACAAATAGCCTACCCATCCTCAGGAAACCCCCCCCTCTCTCTTCTTTTCTTCTTTTTCCTTTCCCTCTCTTCTTCCCTTTCCCCCGTCCATACTTCAGCACAAGAACCATAAGCCAAAAGCACCACATTTAAAACTGAACCAGAATGAGAAATTGCACATTTCACCATGAAGTTAAACAAAATCAAAATTTCACTCCACAATCTCCCCCATTCTACTACTTAACAGATGCAAACAGATGCAAACTGATCATGTCAATAGGGTCACTCAAGTACTCATTTAATATAAAAGTCAGAATCCAGGGATTGAGTTGTAACTTGCCTCTTCATTCACTAATTGCTTGATGATAGATGCGAACTGTTGCAATGACATAATTCTCATCATACAGTGAGACAATGGCTTTTCCAAGGCATCTACATTATCCATGGATTCAAATGAAGTCCCTCGAGCAACAGTAGAACTTCCAATGCTTCCCGTTTGGTAAATGTTCCCCCTACTTAAAAGACCAATTGAAACTGGGGCACTTGATGGGAAAGCCACTTCATGAGATGCCTGAGGTGGACTATCTGATTTGAATGGAAACTGGCTTGTCTTAGAAGCACTAAGAGAGGAAGATGAGACATCCAAAGGAGGTCCAGGAACTAGAACATAGTCATCAATCAACTCCATTGAGTCTGCGACTGTGAATTAGACGATATACTTCAAAGACAATCCTAGCTTTCATAACTGAAAATAAAGAGAGAAAAGGAGCATACCTCTTGAGCGACTGTTCAACAAAGGATCGTTTGGTTTTGCATCAGAATTACTATAAGTGTCAGGCCTAAAGCTATCATTCTCCATCTTCATGTTGCTGCTACTACTGTCCCTTGAATTTCGTCTGTAACTAAAAGCAGCGGATGGCAATTCTCTCTTATCAATCTTTGGATCAGTTAATCCCTGAATTGACTGTATTGGGGTCCTCCTATTTGAAAAGGATGGACTCCTAGCTGAACCATTACAATCATCATCAAGAAAAAAGGGAAAACAATCATCATGAACAAATTCCTCTACATTCTTCACGGGATCAGACTCTGATGAAGGAAAACTATCCAAGGTTCTTGAAAACTTGCTACTTCTGCACATTGAAAGAATTTCGTAGTCATGAACAGAAGGTTTTAATGCATAAGGTCTGATGACAAAAGTTTGTCCCTCAAAAGTACCTCAACAAACCATCTGGTTGCTTCTGGGACAGAAACGAGTGGTTGAAGAACTCTTCAAAAGTCAAACGTTCAACTGTATATTCAAACAAAAATTAATTTTGAGGATTTTTTCACTGTAACTCTAGCATCCGATAACTGACTAACAACTAATTCAGATTCCATTGGTAAATAACTAAATCTAAAAAGGTCTTCCTGGTTTCCCTTATTAGTTCATTTAAGTATCAAGAGCAATGAATTTTTGCAATTAGCAAAAAATAAAATCTAGTATTCAAACGTTCACAAATAAATGAGACAGGTAGAAAGCCAGTTGTAGTTTCATTGCACAGATGGCCTCCTCGGGCAGAACCAGAACTTCAAACACTAGTAAGAAAGGTTACTCTCATATAACTAGGTTTTCAGCTAAATGGAATTACGGAATAAACACAGATAACCTTTGTCCAAGGTCTCTGGATATCTGAAGTAAAACAAGGTAATGAAATTACATAGTAAATGGTTTTGCCACAGGTATAGCTTTGTACACACAACACCATGTCCAGAGGCTTCGGTCACATATCATGAAGAGCTGGTAAAACCATCATATCAGCATCTGCTAAGTCATCATGAAAATCACCCTTCTCTGAAATATATAACTCCCAATTCTGTTCTCCATTTTTTACTCCTTTGACAAGAACAAAGAACAAAGAACAAAGAAAACCCTCAAGCTCCACACTTGTTACATGCCATGCTCAATGCTACTTCCAGAAATTTTATTTTTTCCTGGAACTGGAGAACCAACATCTAATTAGTAGCGGATGCCCTCTAATTTTCACAAGCTTTTAAATAAACAATTATTTAATCACAAGATCTAGATGTTACCAGATTATCTCATTCTCGACTAAACAAATAGTCACAAAAGGTACCAGATTGAACGCAACGCCAATGATGACTTCTAAAATGAGAAATGTCCTAAAGAGAATTAGAACGGTTTGTTGCATCCTTTTTCATATTTACATGAACCACATCACAACTTCTCCATAGTAATCTATGCCTAACAAAGTCCTTAAACAATCAGGATAAGGGGTCAAAATTTCTTTGGTGGGTTCATTTTCCCTTTCTTATTTGACAATAAGCTAGATGCTCCCAAATACCTGGATTACGGCGAAGTAACTTCTGGCACAAATCTTTGCAGTCAAAGCTTAGATCCCTACTTTCAGGAGGAAACTGCAACTCTGTCGATCTTACAATGTTCTGAAGCAACTGTGAAAAGCATGTAGAAGGAAAGGGTCAAGACAGAAGCTACAAATAAGGGGCAATTGCTATCCTATGGGTGCTAGCAAGCATTTAAAAGCATTCTGGCATGAGGCAACATCAGTTATACCTGCATTTGGTTGTTCCCAGTGAATGGGGTTTTTCCAGTCACAAGCTGAAACAGTATTGCACCAACACTCCAGAGATCTGCCTGCACATTTCATTCAACAAGAATAAGTTTCTTGAAGCAATGGCTGCACTTAAACTGAGAGTAGAAGATGTTACCTTAGCATCATACTTCTGAAGTTGCATGATCTCCGGTGCCATATAAAGAGGTGAACCACACAAAGTTTCTGCAAGGCCCTTTGGTTGCAACGATCTGCCAATAGAGAATAATCACATTAAGTGGAAAAACAAAACTTACACAACCAATCAGTAAAACGAGATTGCACAACCTCAGCACAATCAGATGTCTTAAAAAAACACTAGACCTACATTCCCAAAAAAAAATTGTAAAACAGATCAAGTCACATGCCCACCTAGTCTGAATAGGTTTTTGACGTGGTAAAAAATGAATCATGGTAAGCCTGAAGTACCAAAGCCCTCAAAATATTTACCCAGTACAGGTCCAAATTAAGAAGAAGATTAAATATAGAAAATAACAAAAAGCTGCGACAAAACACACCATCAAATTACAATTATTAATATTGACATTCACCTTAGAAGTCGACATCATCGAGATGTACTTTACAGGAAAAATTGTAAAATTGCAAAATGGCATTTGGTAACATAGTGAAGGCCTAGATTGGCAGGTGCATACACAAGGTTCAGCACTTGTATTCTCTAGGAGCTATTCCTGAGGATTGTTGAGAACATAAGCTGCACCCATTCAGGTCCAAGATGGAATTACATGAAATCAAGTCTCTCTAAATGACTAAACAAAGTCCATGCATAGTCACTTAAATAACCTTGAGTTTTAAATTATCCCCTCTTTAACTACAATTAGAAAATTGATCAACACATTAAATATATAGAGAATGAAAATCACATTCAGAGGCAGACGTATCATCTTCGCCGTCTATCGATGTGGGTGGAGAGAGAGAGAGAGAGAGAGAGAGAGAGAGAGAGAGAGAGAGGGCTCCAGTCACCTTGCAAATCCAAAATCTGCAATCTTTAATACAGAACGTTCATCATTGGTAGATAGAAGGAGATTCTGTACAAAGGGTAATACATGTTATCATATGTTCATCGTCTGAAAAGTAAAAGAATGGATGAGACAGAAGAGTATCAGGCAATATGCTATGATTAGTTTTATCTGTAACCAAGAAGACAGAACTTTCATATTTGGTCTATAGAAGGGGTCATCCATGTTACAATATGTACAAGATCTTACGAATATCAGGCTGTATTAAAAAGAAGAATATCAAGCAATATGCTTATGATAAATGTTAACTATAAAAAATTCGCATACAATTTATTTTTCTGGAGATATATACTTCTTTCTGCAACAAATGAATAACATCTAATTTGTCCTTTTGGATATTAAAGCACTTAAGGACATGTTGGCATGGTATCAATTTTTACAAGTGTATGAATTAATCAAAAAAATCATGGGAGAAACCTAAAATTCTTGGAGTTAACATAGGTGCAATTACCGCACCTGTGGTTTCAGATCCCGGTGTATAAGATTATTGTCACGAAGAACTTGTAGACCGTTTGCTGCAGAGAGACACAATCACCGAAACTCAAATCACGGAGAGTTGGAAACAAAGGATCTCATAGATGAAATGTAGATAAATTAAATTCTAACACACCTAGCTGTTGCATGTAGTGCTTAGCAATCTCTTCGGGAACTCTTCCGCGGCGATTGATATACAAGGAAAGGTCACCACCTTTGCAGTATTCCAGTACAAGATGTATTTTCCCAGGGGCCTGACTCATGCAACATGGTTCCAATCTTAAGCTACTAACGACATCTCCAAAGATCATGAATATATAGACATATGATAACAGCTCAGCAACATATCATGAACTCGTGTCTGACATGTCAACATAGTTACTGATTGCTAGTTACGCATCAACTCCATTCTAACAAATGCTTTTAGAAGGCAAACTTGCTACCCTAGACTTTCTCGTGTCCAATAAAGAACCTTCAATTGGGATGGACTTTACGCCCCAATTTATAATGCGCCTATTTTTATGGTAAGAGATTATGATCCAACTACTTGATACAACAAGTAAAATCTCATTGTGCTTCGGGACCGCATAGTAACAACAAAGAATGTGCTAAACTATTAGCGGGAGTAGAGACTGCAGCGGCTAAGAAGTTGTATCCTTCCAAATAGGAATTGGCCAATCCATGGGTATATCATTAAATTACGAAGGTTGTACACCTAGACTCATGTGACAAGCCAAGGACCCGAAAGGATCACTAATGAAATACCGCATCTAGAAGCCCATTCCCTCAAAGGGTTGAAGGGAGATAGTGCATCAAGCTATTCGCAAGGGCCAACTCGATCCTCCTCCCCAGGGATCCCAGATGAGGGACCCCTAAGAGACAAAAATTTAACAATCACTTAGCCAAAATAGGAGTTAATATCATTCCAATTGCCATTACATCTTTATCCTCTATCATCCAAACAGTATTTTCACAGAATAAGATATCTACTGGACTTAAGCAAATTCATGATGAACTGTAAAGCATCTAATGCTTTTTCTTCAGTAAAAAAGTTCTTTTTCTGTAACAAGAAAAAGTCTCATTACGCACTAGGAACGCTAACATTTCTAATACGTTCCGTAACAAAAATTTGCTCAAAACCTCATCACACCCGCCAAACCAGGAGTGACCTTAGTAATAAGATCGCCCGATCATTCATAGTCTATAACATACCAGCCCAAGAAAAAAAAAAAAAAAACTGGAAAAGAACATCCTACAACTCCAGAAGGGCCGGAAACCCCTCCGCGCCACGGCCTACAATTATCCCCTAACGAGCTTCAACGCCGAAAAGTAAGCAACTTGCCGCATATTTCGAAAGATGCCAGAAAAAGCGTCCCGAGAGACGACCCACCTCAATGATTTCGTGCAGCCGAACGATGTTCGGGTGGTCGATCTTCCTCAGTATGTATATCTCGGACAAGAGGCTCTCCTGCAGCTTCTTGTTGAGCTTGCCGGTGGCGATCTCCTTGATCGCGACCTCCGTCCCGTGGGACCGGTGCCGCGCGTGCCACACCAGGGAGAACGACCCCGACCCGATTTGCTTGCCCACCAGGTAATCCCCGACCACCCTACCCCTCCCCGTCGATTGCGCCATCGCCCCCGCAACTGCACCCCGACGAGACGGAAGAAAGGACGAAACCCTAGAATCGATCGGACGCCGAGCTCGGCCGCGGGAACCGGCGAATCGGAGCTGCGCGACGAGCTAATCGGGCGCCGCGAGACGTGGGCTTCGGGCCCTTGCGCCTGAATCGCCGAGCGCGACGGCGAGGTGGGAAGAGAGTCGAGCGAGAATCGACGAAACCAGAGAGAGAGAGAGAGAGATAGAGGGGGAGGGGGAGGAGGAGAGAAGATGAAACAATGGAGGTGGGATTTCGATATGGAGCGTGGGGGGAAGAAATGGGTTCCAGTCTTATAAAATTAATTAATTTCAGTCAATAATTATTAATTTTACAAGAGATAATAATGATTAAATATCTGGATTTGATTTGATTTGAGTTAACTAGGTGAAAAATCGTCCCCTGTCGTCCTTTTTTTTAACGTGGAGAAGATGATATGTATTTTCCTTTGCGTCACGGTCGTAATTAGCGGGAAGATGATTGTGGCTGGGGTTTGGGTTAGAGGGGGATTGAAATTTTGATTAGATTTTTTTTTTTTAGATTGGATTTTTGCGTTTAATTAGAGGAGGAGAGGAGGATTGAAAGGGAAAGCCGAAAGGGCTTTTTGCCTGTTGGGTACCAGATGAAAAGACAACGTGTTCTTTTTACCTTCGGCAGTTTTAGGGTGTGGCCGGTTCTATGGTGTGTAATGGCGGGATGGAGATGTGTCGCGACCTTATTGGTCGATTTTGTTATTTCGTTAATTTGGATGGACGAGGACGGGACCCGCGCGCCTAATCCGATAATAATTCGAGCATTACACGTCAACACAAAATTGATAGACTGAGGTTATAAAGATTCAACGAAATCGACATTAGTGGTTAAATGGTCCGTTGTACTTAAAATATTATTTACAAACTCGGATGTGTATTAACTTGACAAAAAAAAAAAAAAAGATAACAAAGTGCTTCTAAAGGGCCCAACAAATCAGATGGGCTCAAACAGTATTTTGAGTGAATTCAAACAATAGTATCTACTTAACAAGCTCGGCTAGGCAAATTTAGACAATAATGTTTAATTATCAAGCTCACCTAAACCTTGGTTGGGCCCAACAAGTTTGTGAACTAAACGTTTCATAGGTGAGCCTAAGCAACAAGTGAGACATGATCAAAGGGCCTAACTCACTCAAGCCATCCGATGATCATCCCTACTCTTTGTCGATTCATTTTGGTCCTTGAGTTTTGATTTTTGTTCAGTTTGATTTTGTACTTTTGAATCAAGTCATTTTATCCTTCTAGTCATTTATATTTTATTAGCATGGAACATGAAAATCCAACCTAGCCATAAGATCCATGTTTGTTAATGTGGTTGTTAAGGTATAGAACCACATCAACAACCACATCAACCTATAAACATTCATTTGATGCATATATTGATATTTAATTGCCAACACTCTTGACTAAAAAACATTTCTATTTGTACTACTGTCTCGAAAAATTTCCCTTTAAGATTAAGTGTCATTAGACGGTTGCACAAAATACGAGTCACATCTCTCCACTTCATCTATTGCGACATTCATACTCGAGATCTCCATCAATTTCTTATTCACAAATGATCAAAGAAATCGGAAGACTCGGTTGCTCTGCACTTCGTCCTTACTTCTCACCAAGGTATCATTCGAAGTTCTACTCTTGCTAAACTTGACACATGATTTATAATAATTGGCTTGACTTAAAGAAGAGGCCAGGAAAAAAAGGATTTGACTAGTTAACAAGGGGATGACCGTTTGAAATATAAGAAAGTGAAGAGAGAGTCTCGAATTGAAGAACAAGAGAAGAAAGAAAAGAAAGAAAGAGAAATAAAGAAAAGAAGGAAAAAACAAAGAAAAATTTCACGTGTGCATACCCCCAAGGAACTCATCAACCCAAAGTGACTCTGTTTTGCAGTTATCGATAAAGACTTAAGTCCTTTGCTCGTCTAATTGGAGTACTTTTTATAATTAATGTGTAAATTCAAAATTATGTGAATTTTGAATTGCAAGACTCTATCTAAGAGTTGACAAGCTTTGGAATTTTGTGGAAATGATAGATTAGAGCATTATGTAATTGTGAGATTTGATTGAAATTGCCTCAAAGTAAAATTTTGGTTGAAGTGAAATTTTAAAGTTTTACATAAGTTTTGTGTTGCGGATTGTTTTGACTATTTGCTTTGGATGAGCATTTTGTTGGAGTGTAGGAGTCGTTTTATCGGGTTTAAATTACTTTTTTTTTTTTTGTTGATAAGATAATATTTTTACTTGATTTTGATATTTTTCACACTTATTTAATAAAATTATGAATTCACTTGCCTAAATAACTCTTGTTGTTTGGTTTTAAACCCCATTTGACTAGTCCTATATTTTCTTTAAATTTTTAAACTCCTATTTTGAAAGTGAAAATATTAGATATACTATGTTACAAGTATGACTTGATTAAAATGTACAAGTGATCTTTATGGTATTTTGATGCATAATTGGGCATTTGCTACTATAATTGTTATGAAATATTTAAGAAGTGTTTATAAAATGAATTGTGAAAGGTTATTCATACTAATTTGTGAACCAAATTTATGAAATAAATTATTGAATGATTTGAGAAATGTTTTTTTGAAATGTACTCTACTTGATGAACATTAGTGAGAAAGGTTGTTTAATTTGGGTTATGGACATGATTTATGTGATTGGAACGCAAGTTTAGTTTTGTGGATTATTGGATGGTGATGGTTAATTACTCATTATCAGTAAGAACTTGATTAGGAGTTTCTGGGTATGGAAATTGAATCTAGACATTCTTTTAGGCCGAGTCATCGACTGATAATAAGTGGAGACCTTGCCAAGTGTTGTGTCGTGACCGTGATTGGTAATAACTCTATAAAAATAGAGTTATCTACCCATTTTAGGTAACAAAATGCAATGTTTGTGAGAAAGTATTTAGATTTTCTTCAATTTACTCAAATTTTCCTTGTGACATGGAGAAAATAAGGAAAAAAACAAAAAACAAAAAGAAGGAAAGGAAGACACCGCCCACAAAAGCGTTGGAAGGTGAATGCTAAATCATGAATTCTGCGATTTATTCCCTAATTTTATGTGAAAGATAAGCAATTGACTTAGTTAAAAGTCGTGGATGTTTTTCTATTATGGGATAATATTGAGAATTCAAGAGGATAGGTAAGTTTTTATTTTTAGATCATTTTTCATTATTTTGAAAGTTTTTCAAGTATACAAAAAGTGATGAATAATTCTTGTTCTTTGATTCAAGATTTTGAGTTTCGCATGTCCACCGTTTCACCACTTAAAAGTGAATCTATTTTCATTTTTTTTTCTATTATTATGTCCTAATTTCCTTTTGTTAGGACTACAATGTAGCTTGACTATGATGATATGAATTTCATGCTTTTTATATTTTGTAGATGATTTCATTTTTGTGAGTCATATATTATTATACTTTATGCTTTTAAGTAAGTGGCCACCCTAATGTGCATGTTTGAGACGGTGATTATATGCAATCACTTCTTACAATATATAGCCATAAATTAAATGTGGATACAGATAAGTAGCTTTCAGTAATGAGGTGGTCCAAAAGATTTTGTTATAAATTAGGAATGTTCAAAGATTTTGATGCATTTATGTTTATTTAAATTCACGTAGAGATATAGTGGATTAATAAATTAAGTAAATTGGCTAGACCTAAATAGAGGATAGTAAATAAATTGGGAAATTCGACTATCACATGCTAGATATTGTTTTTGTATGTATACATAATTATATGAAATTCATATATAGTGATTATGATGAAATCAAATGCTTTAACTTATTTATCTGACTGATTAATTGCATTTAGTTCCAAAAATTTGTTTCTAAAATCATCGATTTTAATTTATTCTCAAATTATTTTTGATTTGTTATATAATTTTTGGAATTAACCCTTTTTTATATTTAATTGGTTTATTAATTATCAATCTCTATGGGGCAATATTCTTTCGCATCATTATATGAATTGTTCAACACAAACAAATATATATTGAATATAAAATTGATCAATGGAATATACCATCAATGTGTGTCATGAGATTGATCAATGATATCAATAATTCATTTGTGATTCGACATTAATTTGATGAGCATTTCTAGTATGTATAAAGCTTTATTGAAAATATATATCTCACTCTTAGTGTTGTATGTATAATATGTGTTGGGTTTGAGATAAATGAATTTAAGGTATTATTTTGTAAATATATATAGTGGGTGCTTCATTCGTTTGAAATAGATATGTACTACTCACTAAATTATTATTGCTCATTACATTCATTCCAACTTTTTTTTTTTAGGTTCTTTAACTAATGGCAAATAGGACAAGAGCAATATGATAAAGAAATTTTGGTAGTTGGATTGCAAGAATGAGTTTAGATTGTTTTTTTTTTTTGGTAAAAGAATGAGTTTAGATTGTTGGATATGTCTAAATGGACATTGTCGAGGTTTAGTTTCTTAATTTTTGAATATATATATTGTTGATAGATTATAAAATTTTTATCATGTAACCAGATTACTGTTCTATCAAATATATAACTAAAGTATATATATATATATATATATGTTCTATCAAATATATAACTAAAGTATATATATATATATGTTGATAACAAGTTAACATTGATTATACTTAAAACTGCATCATTCGGATGGAAGAATAATCATGTAATTCCCCTTATACTTGTATAGGTTAAGTTGTGACATGATTAAATCTCTTATTTTGAAGTTCGAGTTGATTAACTCTAACTTAGGTTTCATCTACTAGTAATATATTATTCATAAAGACTGAACAACGAGGAGTGTGGTTTTGATTGTATTTGTGAGTTCATCTGTAATTAAATAAAAAAAGACGAGAACTCAAAATTAAGCTTTGTTATGACCTAATGCTATGTTTCACTACTATAACCTATTAACATTAAATTTGGGGACAAAATATAGCTTTTATCGTAAATGATTACAACAATTATAAAAAATGTTGAAATTTTTCTTAGGAAAGATGAATTGAAATGGATGAAACGTTGGTTGTAATGGTTCTCTCTTATGCTTTGACAATAAATGGGTAAGATATTTGCATCTCTATTTGATTAAATAATTATGCTTTTTGAGTCAATATGACATCTCTTATTGTTCTTATAAGTTTGAGGGTATAGTTGAAGATTGGACCATGGCTATTTATAATATTGGTAACATCTTACAAATATGTTTAACAATTGAGAGTATTCACAAATATAGTCGGCATCTAACAAATGAGCTTGAAAAATAAATAAGAGGAAAATAATTTTAAGCCCAAGTTCAATCTCACTTAAGCTCTTTCTAATTATATTTGCAATTTGAGCCAACAAAAAGAATAAAAAGAGAGAAATAGGGATAAAAACAGGGAAATAAGAAGAAAAGTAGAAGGAGTGAGAGGCATGAGACCGAGAGAGGTAGAGAGAGAGGAAAGGGGTTTGTTGCATGCACATATTAAAAATATCTACAAGTTAAAGTAACTTCATTTTATAGCATTCAGTAAGGATTTATAGCTTTGATTCATTTAAGCTATAGTATTAATTTGAATTCTGAGTTGCTGGATTTGATCTAAGAATTGTTTACTCATAAAATCATGTAGTAGTGAAAGTTCATGATATTATGAAACCATGGGATTTCACAAAAGTTGATTTAAACTCGTGATTTGGTTGTGGTAAATTTTTAAAGTCTTATATGCACTATTGAAAAGTGTCTTGTCACTATGTTTGGCGCTGATTTTCCCCTATCTCTAGCCATCTTTTGGGTTGACAGAGCTCCTAGTTTTTAAGTACTTTGAAATTTGTTCGATAGTAAGCTTGCTTGAACCAAAATGCGGTAAAGAGAAATATGTCACGGCAAAATTTTTTATATGAGTATTTGTTTGTCGCACGAGTGAGTGTTTGTTGTGTGAGTGGAACAAAACCAAGTCATTGATATTCATTGCAACAAAGTGACTACTCTTAAGGACAATTTATATTAAATATTTTGACCCAAAAAATAGTGTTGCCAAGTAGATTTTTAGTTGAGACTAGTTGGCACATAGGTATAACATTTGGTTTTTTTTTTTTTTAATACGATTTGAAGTTTCTTGAGCAGCATAGCTTTTGATTTGGACTTTGGTTAGCAATAAGTAGTACTTATCACTTCTACAACTTTCTGAACTCATGTCTTAAATATGACAGAGATTAGATAATGTAACAAACATACTTGCAAAAATATTCATAGTAGGAAAATGACTTCAAGTCAAGTTGAATTTCACTTGAGCCGATATTTAATTAGAGAAAAAAGAGAATAATAAGGAAAAGAAGAAAATATAGAGGGAAGGATGCACTAATAGAGGGAGGGGGATTGTCATATGTATGCATTGGAGACCTCGACAGGTCATATTAATTTCATTTTCGTAGCACTCAATAACGATTCATACTCTTTATTTATTTGATCGAAATATTTTTTGTAATCAAGTTATAAATTCGAATTTGTTTGAATTCCGAGTTTGCTAGGTTTAATCTATGAGTTATCTAGCTGCAGAATCATATAGTAACGATAGTCTAGAATGTTTTGGAGCAATAGAATTTCAATAAATCAATTTGGAGTTACAATTTAATGATAGTGAATTTTTGAAGTTTTGCATATGTAATGGAAATCAATTTCAAATTACTATATTTGATTTTGATTTTCGCTTATCACCAGCTATCTTTTCACTTGAGCCGATATTTAATTAGAGAAAAAAGAGAATAATAAGGAAAAGAAGAAAATATAGAGGGAAGGATGCACTAATAGAGGGAGGGGGATTGTCATATGTATGCATTGGAGACCTCGACAGGTCATTAATTTCATTTTCGTAGCACTCAATAACGATTCATACTCTTTATTTATTTAATCGAAATATTTTTTGTAATCAAGTTATAAATTCGAGTTTGTTTGAATTCCGAGTTTGCTAGGTTTAATCTATGAGTTATCTAGCTGCAAAATCATATAGTAACGATAGTCTAGAATGTTTTGGAGCAATAGAATTTCAATAAATCGATTTGGAGTTACAATTTAATGATAGTGAATTTTTGAAGTTTTGCATATGTAATGGAAATCAATTTCAAATTACTATATTTGATTTTGATTTTCGCTTATCACCAGCTATCTTTTGGGTCAACAAAGCTTAGGGTCTTTTATTATTTTGCAATGAACTTGCTTGAATTGAAGTTTTGTAGGAAAATAAATGACACGTCGTGTGAGTGGCTTTGCTACGCAAGGTGGAACAAAATTATGTCATTGAGTGGTTATTCTTCAGGTCTTTTATCAAGTTGTAGTTAATGATTTGACACCAAAAATGGCATTAACTATTATAATTTCAGTTGAAGTTAGTTGGCACGCAAATTTGATATTTACTTAATGTTTTTTTTTTGAGAGAGTTTGAAGTTATCTAAGCAGCGTAGCCTTGAATTTCCCTTTGGATAGCGTTGAGTGGTGCTAATCTCTTTTATGAATTTGTAAATTATGTTTTGAAAGTGATAAAAATAAAATATATTACAAGTTTTGAAAGGAACTACATGCTTTGACTTTGGTAAAACAAAAAAATGATGTCTAGAGCACATGTTGATACATAAATTTCACCAATGAGTTTATCATGCATTTTTAAGAGAAACAATGATTTAGGGGCTTAATGGGTGTACTTCCCAATATTCGTTTGGTTCGAAATTTTTAGAGTTACGTCGATATCTTACCTTACTCCCTTCAAAATTGGATCCAAATCGGACAAGCAACGAGTGAATACGTTATTGTTGAATCTACACGACTGTGCAATCTAAGCCCACAAAAGTCCATCAAGGTCTGCCCCATCAAGGCTCAAGAGCTTATGAACACCCATCTCCCTCCCTATTTCCTTCAGTTGCCACGTGCGTGGGGCACTAAAATTTTTTGAAAAAATTGTCTAATTTTTTTTAAATTATATATGGTTGTTAATTTAATTTTAAACTCTTAAATTATATCAATTTAATTTTGAATTTTTAAAATTTTTACCAATATAATCATAAACCTTTTAATGAATTACCAAAGTAGTTCTTTTGGTCAATTTTAATTAGAAATTACTGACGTAGTGATCTAGTTAATGCTGATTATCCTATGTGGAACCATTGATGTCGATATGGACAATTTTTATGTTAAATTTTTCTCTCTTTTCTTTTCTTTCCTTTTTTCCTCTTCAATGTGTTATTAGAGTTACCAACGAATGGTGAGGGTCACGAGCTTGTCAATGGTGGTGAGTGAGGGCATCATGGCCCTCGCTTGGCCTCGCTATGGCCGAGAGAGCCATGCTTTGGTCACCCCAGCTTTGTGTCGATCACCCCTCTCTCGTGAAAATTTGAATGAATCGGAGCATGCCATGCTAGAGAGCCTCTAGAATCATATTTAATATTTCTGGCAAATTGTTTTAGTGAAAAGAATTAACGATGAATTACTTTCGAAAAGCACATGCATCATTATTAATAATAAAATATAGAGAGACGATTTTAAACTTTTAGACCAAAAAAAAGGAGGACGGTTTTTTTTTTTTTTGGCTAAAAAAGAGGAGGATGTATATAGAGGTGTGCAAAATACCCGGGAACCGCCCAGACCGTCCGGAACCGGACCGGAACCCCCCGGAACCGGCGGTTCTTGAGGGAACCGGTCTGGTTCCCAATTCCAATTTTTGGGAACCGGTCCGGTTCCCTTTAATATTAAAAAAAAATTACTAAAACTGAATACAAAGCAATTGTTTGTAGCAATTGTTTCTGCTGCAGGATGAATACAAAGCTGAATATTGGAGAATTCTTATGCTTTTTGGTTGTTTAGTTTATTTATTAATATAATGATGAAGGCGATGTATTCAATAAAGTCTTGTTTAGTTGCACTTCATTTATTTTCCTGTGTTTGGATGGTGCCTCATTTCACCTCCTTTGATTTGTTTGTGCGACTTGTGATATTTTGCCGAACCCGATGTGGGATATGTCTAGTTCATAGTTTTAAGAGAGACCAAATTTTCCTGAACACTTACTACTCTATCCGCCTTTATATCAACTTACGTACATTCATTCCTTCATTAGTTGCATTTATAATTGCACCAAATGAATTTTTGTTCCACGTACTTAAATTTGGTTTTTCTTTATTTGGTTTGCTTTGATGTCACGTAGTCTTGCTACGTTGAAAACCAAAATTATTTCACGTCAAGATCGGTTCCATGGATCCACTCAGGAATCGGACCGGACCGACGGTCCGGTTCCCAGGTGGATCCATGCAATAAACGGGTGGATCTCGGTTCCAATTTTTCGAAACCGGACCTTAGTGGGCGATTCCCAATTCTAGGTCAGGAACCGCCCGCCCGGACCGGTGTCTGGATGTATATACCCTTAAAAGAAAAGGTATCTTTTTACATAAGCCACGATTTTCCTGGAATCGGAGGGCAGACGTTGACGAGTTTATAACGCATCCGCATCTCCTTCCCCACCACGTAAGATCGGCAAAATCATCGCACGCAAAATATCCATCGACGCGCCGAAGCAAAGTTCGTTTCGTTCCGTTTCGGTTCTAGAAGATTCCTCCTTCCCTCGATCTCTGCGTCGTCTCCTGCCACCTCCGTCCCGAATCGAGTCGATCGAATTTCCATCGGTTCCCCTCCGATCGCGCGTCGTTTCTAGGGTTTCCCGACGCGGCGGAGAACGAAGAGACCGGGGAAGAAGAAGAAGAAGAAGAAGAAGAGGGCGGATCGATGGATTGGGGGAACGTGACGGCGGAGGATCTGATGGACGCCCTCCGCGAGGTGGACTGGTCGCTGCCGCCTCGCCCCTTGCCCGAGTTCTTCTCCAGGTTCACCGTCCCGAGATCGTACGCCAAGTGGAGCAGCCGCCTCAAATGCAACCTCTACTAGTACGGATTTTTTCCCCTTCTCTCGTCTTCGATGAATTCGCGGATCCTTCTGTTGCTCTTGTCACGAGTGCTCCGTCGTGGAACGGAGGAGGGAGGGGCGGATCTGAGGTGTCGTGTTCGGGCGGCGAAATCGACGCGCGCTCGATAGAGTTTGTGTTGATCACGGAATGTGAACTTGATTCGTGCCGGTTGAATTTCGCGCGCGGACAGCTTTATTGTTCTGAAATTCGAAGAGATTGAGTGGAAAAGTTCGGATAATTTCAGTTTTGCCTAATTTTGAATAACCAGCTTTTATCCTTTTCGGTTTTGTTCTAGCTGAAAATGTGATTTTGAGCGCTATTGGTCTGGTTTCTGATATAGATGACCTCTTATTAGCATGGTTAATTGCAAAATATATTGAGAAGCTCCCACTCTGTTCCCCTGACCGATACTTGTGATTACCAGATTTGTAGATGGTAAGCATGTTGAGCATAAGATTGTTTGATCCCATGATTTATTGATGGTGAAGTAAAATGGAAGCTGGGTGAAGCTCAGTTACTATTTGTCACCTGTGTTTTGTAGAGAGATGTCTATTTATAGATAAAGGAGGTGGATTGCCTGTGGTCTGGTAACTGTTGGGAACATGTAGTACTTCAGAAAATGTTGATAAGTTATGGAATGTGATATTAGAGTGATAGTGAAATGCAAACCTCCATTTTGTTTTAATAGTTTTTCTATGGAATTGGCATTTTCCCATCTAATTACTGGTAATATATTTTCTATTTGCAGCTATAGGACAAACTACTTCATCATGATTGTTGTCATTCTTGGTAAGTAACTGTAAGAAGGAAGTTTTCTATCCTGTTTTGACTATGAAGAATGTAGAACTGTCGCTTTTTTCCTAATTTTCATCTATTATTGTATCGACTGCAGCACTTGGTTTTCTCAGGAGGCCACTTGCTATTGTTGCTGCTCTTTTGACAACCCTTAGCATCGCATTTCTCAATGACAGGTAACAGTTATCTCTCTCTCTCTCTCTCACATCTGGTGGAGGATAGTCATCTTAGTGAAAAGCATCTTTTACGTGATATTTCATCTATATAACATATGCTTTTGAAATACTAGTGAACTTAGCAGTTAATATTTTATATTTCCATGTCCAAGCTTGATGGTGAATGTAAACTACATAAAATTTTTCTCCTGTCTTGCCATTCTTGTCCGGTGTGCTGATTTCGTCTCTAGCATTGCCTGTTGATGTTGCCAATGGTTGTTACTGCAGCTTTGCAGGCACTTTTAGTGAGAAGGTGACAAGGAGTGTTAGGCAGTTTTCTCCACATTTAGCTGCCAAGATGAGACCATCTCTCACGTAAGTTTGGGGTCTCTTACTTTTCTTAAAATTTTGTTTTTCCCGATGATTATTTTTTAACAATTTACTCCCCGACAGACCGGTTATCCGGGGGCGTCCATCAGCTAAAAGGGCAGTTCATGTATGCGGTCAGCCACGTTGGGTGTTTGTCTTGATATTCTCTTCTGGTAATCCCGAACTTGCCATTGCTGTTGCATAAATTTCTGAATATTTCTCGTCCGCATTGGATGAGTCATTAACAAGTGGGTCTCTTCCTTCTCTATTCTTGCACAGCGTCACTTGTCCTCTGGTACCTCTCCTGTGGTCTTTTAACTGTCCTTTGGGCACTTTTGATTGGACTTTCTGGTATGAATTTTGCTTAGTTTAATTAGTTGCTCTTGTACTTTGCAATTTATCTAATATGACTCTTCACGTCTGCTTGCTCTCTCAGCCACTCTCCTCCATGCAAGTTTTAGAACACCAAACTTGAAAGCTCGCCTGAATACATTCCGCGAGGAATGGCTGTTTGGCGTAATTACAGTGAGCTGTAGTGTATCTCCAGCTTAGAAATGAGTAGCTTTTCTTGGTAAGTTCTTATGCTTGTTTCTATATCATCTGCCATGTTTACATAAATTACCTGTCTCCGGGGAAAATTAATTCTCAAACATCCTTTCACGCATAGAATTAGCACTGTCAACTTCTGGGAAAATTGTGCCACTTCTTAAACTTAATGTAGAAAATGCAATTAAGTCCTTAACTTTTCAGTTGTTCCGATCTAGTCTAAACCTTTATAAAAAAGTGCAAAAATCTAAGTTATAAATTTTTGATTTGTTCAATTACATTTTAAAATTTAATTGAAAAATATAATTAAGTCCTAAATTATGCTGAAAAGTGCAATATAAGCAGGCTATGTTGGTAAATTTTCAAGTGACATGAGGACAATTATGGGTACTGTTCAATGAAAGGACTTGATTGCACTTTTGGAAAAAGGTTTAGGACTCAATTGGATGCATTGATATATTTTGTAAACAAAATTTAGACTTCCTATGCACTTTTCCCATCAAGTTCTTGTAATGTATGTGAAGTTTTTGGGCTTCACATGCCCATAGATTTTTTCTTAAATGGGAAAAGTATGTTATTGAAGAGACTGAAACATTATCAATTTTCAGAGACTATACTGTGAGATGTTGTTGACTGTTGCAATGAGAAAGTTGTATGTGCTGTTACTTTTGTGTGGTCAGCACGATAATTTCTGTGGCACCGCTTGCCCGTACAGAGTTGGCTAAATTTATAAAATGCTAATATCTGTGCTGGATTCCTGGAGGTGGATGCTGGTTTAACTAGCTGGGCACTCCCATTATGGGAACGCAAGACTATGTTTACATCAATCTATGTGAATGACATAAAGTTCACACCACGGAATGGTGAAAACACTGAAGTTCTTATTTTGTGGTAGCATCTTAGATGCAAGGTCATCAAATAAAATACCAAAACTTGAATGAAAAAAATGCGGTTTTTTAGGGAACATTAAGGAAGGGATGGCTTAAGTAAAAGAAGGTTCACTTATAAGGGTGCTATCAAATATTGCAGAAGAAAGACAAGCAGAATGAGGCTTTACTTAAGGCTTAGTAAAAGCTGTAATCGAAAGTTCTTTTAGAGGTTGACATGTGTCTACCTCTAGCATTGCTTAATGTCTAAAAGAATAACATTTAAACATGCATCATGAGTTTGGGTCATGACACAAGCAAAGTCTTATTTAACATAGGGAGCATCTGTGTGATTTTACCAGATGTACGAATGGGATGACTACAATTTAAGCAGCCTTGGTTTTTGGTGGATCAGAATCAAGCAGCTCTAATTGCAATGAGTTATTGTTAATTTTTATATTTATGATTTAGATGCAGATTGAGTGAAATTTGACCTGATTTGAGTGCTTAACTAAACCACCTTTTATTTGGGGAAATGGGGTGACCACTGTCGTGTATGAGATTAGGCATGAAGGAGATGGCTATATTTCAAAAACAAATTTTTATTTTTCCACAAGGGGAATATGTTGTGCTAGACTTATGTACGCAACCATCAGATATATTCTTCTAGAGAAGATATGATTTGATTTGGGGTGTCTGTTGCATTGAAAGTTATTTTTATTATTATTATTTTTTTTTTGGGAACTATTTTCATTGATTTTTGGTGTTTGCCTTCTTGGTGGTCAACCTGAAAAGTTGTCAATGAAATCTCGGCAGCATGAAAGACAGAAAATGAAGCTCCCTACTAGAAAAGAGGAAAGTGTTTTCCAAGTAAAATGAGCTAAGTCTGGTGTTAATATGGCAAGGCTGAGGACTAGTGCAACTCTTCCTCCCTCTCTCATCCTTTTTCATGTACTGTTTTCAAATTTGCTATATGCCTTCATGCCCAAAAAAAAAAAAAAACTTGTAAAGTTTTTAATAAACAATCAATATGACTAATTCACGGGAATTCTTTCTCAATCAGCTATGACAAATTTTTTTGAAAATTATGTGCTTTTCATATTAAGATGTGTTATCCAACAAGGAGGGAAAAGCCAGCGTTTTTCTTAAAAATATTTTCCAAAAAAACATTTCCCCTATCATGAAGTTTTATGTGAAACAAACAGGCCAATATAGCCTTAACATTCTAATGCATATGTAAGAATCTGTGATTCTGGTCTTGATGCCAATGAGCATGGTAGCTGGTATGATACTAGGTAATCAACAGTTGTGGGCTGGTCTGTTGTGCAACTTGCAAATAATAGACTGATTGGACTTTCCATTAGGGTGATGAGCAGGAAATGATGAGTTCTTGTCCAATGTGCTAGGTTGGTCTTTGGTAAGTTAAGAAGTGTCAGATCTGTTTTTGTTCCCCCAGATGCCAAACATAGCAAATAAACTTGAGGGCTCTATTTGGCTTTTTGACCTGGTCATTGATTAACAATGCCGTGAAGCTCAGATTTGGAAAAGTCAGCAATGGATTATTGCCTTGTTTCGAGTTGATTCACAAAGTTCAGAAGTCAATGTTAAAATGACAATGCTTCTGACGTTTTTTTTTAAGGTCTAGTACCTATTTCAGCTTTTTAAAAGTCAGGTTAGTATGTTGACTCCGATTGTTTCTTATCCAGGTGCTCCCCCCAAGTCTTGAAGCTTTATTGATGTTTTAGTTGCAAATTTGGATGACAGCAGCCAGGACAAGCACAGTGAAATGAGTTATTTCTCGGACTGGGATCACTGGGTGAAGGCCATATTAATCTCCGCTGATCCTCCGAAGGTGTAAAGTGTTGAAAGCAAAGTATTCCGTTTTTCATTTCCTGGTAAGCAGAGGCAGAAGAGGAGATACGGGTCAGCATGAAGAACTCAGTGTGACGTGCTGGCTCATTTGGCTTCTGAAAATGTTTCCCTTTGTATGACATGTAACCTTGTTTGCATACCGAACAGATAGGTAAAAAAAAGAAAAAAAGAAAAGAAAGAAAAGAGAGAATTATGTTGCAATTTATTCTCAACTTGGGATAGCACAACCTGTCTGTAGCTCTCGGAAGTTAAGTGGGTGAGCTTTTCTTGATTTTGTGCATTCCATGAAACAAGTCGCCATCCCCACATTCACGGTTGCGAGAGCCGAAAAAATGGAGGAAAAAGGGATATATGCAAGACCAAAATCGAAGGAGGTTGCGAGCGCAAGTAGTGAAATGGGCCATTCATGCGACCAACTCTCCGTTTGCCGATTTCCCCTCTGAACCTGAAATTGCCAGGGTGCTAAGCAATGTGCTCTCCACGAGTTGTTAAGACTTATCATCCCGTGTTGTTTGAATGTCAGCTTAACAGCTTAAGGAAGAGAGTGAAGTGGCTATCGATAGATCTTAGTGGGAGGTGAGAAGCTCCGTTTCTCAGAGCATAGGATGATGGAGCAATTAATATGATGAGCCTTCGACGTGCTCCGTTCTGGAAAAGATTAGTTAGCACGTTCTGCCTGGAGGATTGCTTTTTGGGAACAACGATGGCCTACCTACCCAAATGACACTTGTACTAAAAAAAGTGAACACGCATGGCTTCATGACTGGGCCGTATGTCCGCGTAAAGGCCGTGTAGCTCCTAGCATTTCGCTCTCCATTCAAGTTGATTGCCAGCTACTTCGCAGCTACACTAAAGAAAAACGAGAAACAGCAAAGATGTCGGCTCCTTTAGTATTTGATTGCATGGATATTGGTTGTTGACGGTTGTGCTAGAATTTACTTCATAAAGAAAATCACCATCCCACGCTACTTGGTGAATCTTTTACGGGATAATTACAAAAAGAAGTACTAAATTTTTCTGGACTAAATTGGCAAATGATCAAATGATTTTAGATTAAAATGGCCAAATTGAAACTTTTAGGACTAAATTGGCATATGTATAATAAGTTTATGATTTTTAAAATTTTTTTTTCCCAATATCTTATCTTAAGCCCTTTTATATTGCATTGGAGTTATAATGTTCCTTGTGCAACAATGGCGTGCAATCGATCATTATGTTGATCGGGTTTATTGCTTAAGGAAAAGAAGTTTGTCTGGCTAATTATTACACCTCTCCACGCCAAGAAAGACTATCAAGCTGACTCAACTATTTAGCAAAATATTGAAAGCAACCTCTTTTTTCGCTTATGTATTCTGTCCCGAGTATCTGGTCCAGTTATTTTTTCTTCTTATATAATCAGTTCTCGGGCTTTCTTCATCTACAATCAATCCATTCTCTGTATTGCTGTTAGAAATATCATCAAAACTTACATGACATTGAACATGAAACACGCGATAGAAATGTGAGATGTTGTGGCATCAAACTGCCTTCCCTTGACTGCTCTCAATCTAGGGGCCATCAGACCCTGCATGTCGTGCACCCACACGGAGAGACGGCTCTGCTAGCGGGCAAGGGCCATGCGAAGCTCTCCGGTGATTGCGATCCCTGGTGGCTAAGCAACAGCAGTGACCGGTCGCCGGTCGGGCGCTTCTCTCTCTCTCAGGTCCATCGACCGTCGCTTAAGCATGATGACGGGGTCATTGAACCACCTTTAACCGCGAGGGTCTTTGGATCCTCAATGGTGGCTAGGCGAAAGAGGCCAACCACTGCTGCCCTGGTACGTTCCCTTTTTTCCCCTTCTTTTCAGTTTTCTTGCTTTCTACTTGGTTCCACATCTGGTTTAGGTGTCCATTTCGTGCCATGTTTGCGATATGATGATGTTACTAATGAGCATCGACAAAAAGAGTAGAAGAAAATTAAAGGACTTGATTGCTATAAAAAATCAGAGGAATGAATGTATGTATAAATGGTGAAGGGACTGAAGCTGTGGTCTAATCCTTTCTTTGTCATTATGTTTTGATAGGAACCACTCCCGAACACATCCAAGTGGTCAAATAGTGAAAAGAATTACTAGCTCAGTTTTAAACCTATTGTATAAATACCAACTCAGTTTATATCTTTTCAATATTATCAATTTAGTTCTAAACATCTGCATGAAATTTCAATGCAATTCTTTTGATCAATTTTCACCAAAATTGGCTAAAATGATGGTTTAGTTATTGCCGATCGTTCTAAGTGGTTTCCTACCTTGTTAGTGATTAATGGTGAAAATTGGCTAAGATGACTACCTTGGAATTTCACGCAAAGATTTATGACTAAACCAACAAAATAGTAGAGTTTAAAACTGAACAACATCCGTATATAGGTTTAGTAGGACAATTTTCTTTCAAATAGTGCTGAAGCTCGCACACAAAAGCAGAAGGTAAATTACTAAGCTTGATTATAAGAGTAATAAGATCATTCGGGGACGAACAGACCAAACATCTAAAACCATTTTATTGTCAATCAATGGAATATTTGGGGAAGATTTGCCATCTAGGAAGTATAATGTCACACGCAGGGGCACAGACTGGCCCCATGTTCCGTCGGCCTCTTTATAGCTCGCACCACGTGCGTCTTTTTTACTCCTTCCCTCTGTCTATGATCTGTCTGAGATCTCTCTCTCTCTCTCTCTCTCTCTCTCTCTAATCTTGCCTATATAATAAGGATCATCAGAAAATGTTGGTTGGCAAGAATCACCGGCTCAATCATCTCTCTGCCATCAGCGTTTTCAAATCGATAAAGAGAGGAAGGGAGGTCAGAGGAAGGTCGAACATGGATGGGTTTTAAAGTGGACGCAGGCTCTTGCATCAGCATGGGGAGTCATACTGATTCTGGGTCTCATCGGGTGTTGCCTCAGCACCATCCCTCACCACCACGACGACAAAACAAGCGGTTGTGCTGGCTGCACTAGTGATATCGGTGTATGACGTGTGCTCATTCTTCTTCTTCTTCTTCTTCTTGAATTGTGAACATACCGAGACCGTGCAGACATCCGCTGGTTAAAGGCCATGAAAACACTTCCTTTTTGACCGTGTTAATAGATGAAAGTTGTACAGTTGGTAGTCTTCATCGTTTCTGTTTGATTCTCAATCTTATTTTGTATATGGATCTTGTAAATGAGTCTTGATATGCCTAGGTCATGCTATAAGTGTATACAAATTAATTTGTGGTGCATACTGTTCATTCTTCGTAGAAATGCGACCTCAAGATGTCTAGTTGACAAGAAGTCTTTATTTGATGCTGATTCATGTTTATCGAGCCGTTTCCAGGCTTCTGTCCCCTTAAAAACCGATAAAACCGGTTGCCCGACGACGTTCCAACCAATGTTTGTAATTAGTAGGGCAACGATTCTCTTTATTATTATTTAGAAGTGGTAAAGTTACCCTATAGGACTAGAACGCCCCTATGCCTTGATGGAATTTATCCAAAACCGTAGCCCTCACCCCCCCACCGTGACTACAGAAGCCACAGCCGATGTCGAGGTCGGCGACTTCGAATCTGAGGTCGCCAGCCTTAGATAATTGGTCGATGGAGTCGGACTTCGTTTGTTTTGACCAAGAGAGAGAAAGTTGGAGATGAGGTGTGACAGGGCTGGGCACGGCTGGCGAAGTGCAACTGCTCCGGCGACCTCAAAAACTAGAGAAATAAATAAATAATAATAAAAAACGTCTATAATTAATTTACATTAAAAACATTAATCCAACCTTTATTAATGTCATTCATTATTTTAATTTGACAAATTTAACTATATTATATGGCAATAATCCATAAAACTTGGATAAAAAAAAAAACAAACAATTCACATTTGAAAAAAAACAAACAATCCACATTTGACTATCAAATTTAGGGATATGTGCACTACATGTTTTAAAATTTATTGCAAAAGTATAATTGAGTCATAAAATTTATCAAATTGGTGCAATCGATTCTTTTTTAACATCGTCAATTTGTTTAATCGAAAATGCTAAAGTAGTATTTTAAAATTTATTTATTTATCCTAGGTAACAATTCTTTTTTTTTTTTTACTTTTTTTCTTTAAATCTTATTTAAAAAATAGTAAATTTTTTTTTAAAAAAGTTAAAATAATTCTAAAAAAAAAAAAAAAAAAAAAGGCAGGGTTGTGAAAAAAAAGGCAGGTGGGTGGCTAGGAATAATTCTAAAAAGAAAATGGAAAAATGAAAAAAAAAAAGGCAAGGTTGTGAAAAAAAAAGGCAGGATTGTGGGTGGTAGGGCATGGTGCCATCGTCAAAGGGGGCTGACGAGGATGTCGGCCCTAGGCAAAGGAGGGTGGGCGGTCCTCGTCGGGCCAAGCGAGGCTCGGGCGAGGCTTGCCCAAATCCGGGCGGCAATGCCGGCCTCGCTCGTGGCCGATGAGCCTCCCAGCCCTAGGCAAGGCCTCCTGCGGGCCTTAGCTAAGGGCCGACGACCATTGTTAGGCTCGAGTGAGGGTGCGGCGTCACCTAGATTTGGGTGAGACTCACTCGGACCTCAAGCTGGGGCATCACCAAGATCTAGGTGAGCCTCGTTGGCCCTTCCTTGGCCAATGATGACCTCACTCAAGCTAGTGAGGGCCCCCCTCCACCACCTCATCGGCCCCCCTCTGATGGTGGTAGCAACGCCTAGATCCCTACTTCTTTTTGGTTTTTTTTTTTTTTTTCATATATTTACATTTTGACTCCTTAAGTATTGAAAACTTTTAAAATTGATCCCATGTGTGTTGGAATCATGTGTTGGAATTTTAGACTGACGTGTTGAGAAAAATTGACCATGTGTCGGATTTTCTAACACTTGTCAATCCCATGTCAAACATGTTGGAGCCTATTGGAGCGTGTTGGACATGACATAAAGGCCCCTAGAGAGTATTGGTGTTACATAGATGGCGGCGTTACATAGATGGCGACAACGGAAGACAACGATGGCTCGCTTGCTAGTCCTTGGTCTGCAACACGGGTTGTGGTTGTGACAGATGGGGAGAGCAATTTGGGAAAAATAGAGAAGGAAAAAGAAGGAAAAGAAAAAAAGAAGAAAATAAAGAGGGAAAATCAACCAGGGCTATTTAAATGGAGCAGTACTTCGCGTCGGTCTCCGAAGGATAACTTTAAAATGTACATAATCCAAGAATGCTTCCCCTATGCTCCCATCTTCCTTCTACAACTCTTTGTTTGCGCCCTGTTGCCCCATTCATCACTTCCCGTCCTCATCAACTACATTTTGCTCCTATTGGATTGGTCATTATAGTTACAAATTGTTTAGTTTGAGTCATAATTACAATCCACTCATTGCTAACCTGTTTAAAATTATTCCATTCGAGGTAATAAATGTCCAAGGGACCAACAGCTAGAGATTTTCTTACGGCATGACTTGAGAAGACTTTTCTTAAGCCACAAAAACGGTGCCTAAGATCTGCTATAATCTAAAATACAGTAATAGAGAAAAAGAGATTTGCACATTTGATCTAGAATACATCGTTCTTGATGTGAAATACTAATAATTTGGAGCTCAAGTGCTTTTTTTATATTACCTTCTATATTACTAACTCAATGAAACTGCCCCTCATCTAAGCGTTTAATAGTCTTTATGTGAGGATATTTATGTATTAGTTTATATATATATAAATAATATAGATTTGTGTATCAGGATAGAGAATAGACTTGGAAATTACTTATATAACTTTAAACCACAAGCCGTCTTGTCAAAGCTCGGCTCACATTAGCCTCGCAAAACAATATATATAAATTTCAATAACTCTTCTATTTTTGATCCCTTTATAATTCGTGAAAGATTCTATTTCAGATATGCTATCAAATCTCGGTACACATACACGTTTTCGATCAGCTACATTTTCATTTTAAAGACCAATGGTTCCGAAAATCATTCAAGCAGAAGAAGTCGACGCTGACAAGGTCAATCACTCGGTTTTAATTCCACTTCCCCTATCTCTCTGTTTAAACATGGAAAAAATCGCAGCCATTTTTTTACGCGGTCAAAAAAGAAAATGTCTATCCTCGGAAGCAAAAAGCCCTCGTCACTGGGGACCGATTCAAGAACATATTATTATTACGGTATCGCGTATTTTGAATTGCTCCTCGAGCAACACCACCTTACATGTTCTATATAAAGATGGGTGCCACGGAGAAAGCCTTCAAGTCACGTACTTTTGCAGGCAGATAAATTAGAAGAAGGAAAGAGAATATGGATACTTTCGTCATAGTTTGGATTGCAGTGTGTTCTACGATTTCGGTTCTGATTGTGATCGTCGCTGTCCTGAATGCCATCTTTGCGATCCGTATGAGGGGAAGAATTTTAGGGGATGGGAATTTCGGTGGAGGAGACGGAGGAGCGACGAAGCACGATGCGCTTGGCAGTCATTTAGGAGTACTTGATGGTGGCGCTTCTCTAGAGTGTGGAGGAGATATGATTGGTGTTGTCGATTTCGGCAGCGGCAGTTTGATCAGTGGGGCTGACGGAGGAGCTATAGGCTGCGGCGACACTGGTGGCAGCGGGGGGGAGGCGGTGGTTCTAGCGGTGATGGAGGAGGTGGCTGCGGCTCTTAGCCAGGGACAGAAAAGCGACATGCTCGACGCTTTCCAGATTGAAGTTTTCTACATAGAGGGCAGCGGAAGTTGCAATATATTAGAAGGATTTGTCCACTGTAGGTGAAGTTATTTGTGTACCATCAATCAAATTTTTCCAGATAGATTATGTACAACAATTATGTGATAGAGAAGTCTTTGCTAATCATTGTCCAAAGTCTATATTACTGCACATATAGAATATCACAATGTAATTGAATATTTGTATTAAGGTTGAGATTTTAAGATGTTTCAATTTGAATCTTTGTTTGGAAAAGAAAATAATATTTTCATTATATAAACTTCATTTAATATTCATAAGTCTTTTGAACTGCAACACATTAGATTAGAAAACCAGGAAATTTGTGCTCGATTCCTTTTACCTTCATAAATTAGGTAAAACATTCATTGTAAATTTTTATTTATTTATTTATTTATTTATTATTATTATTTTTTTATGTTTAGAGCGAGCATGAGTCCCTATTCCACGATTTGGGTGACATGGACAAAGAAACCAGCTTACTAATATAAATGAGAAGTGAAAAATCAAAGACAAACTTGTATCTTGCATGCGATTAATTCGGTGAAGAGGTTCCTGCAATAATGGCAGCAAGCTCCCAACGGTATTAACTTGGCAGCTTGTAAATATCATACGCATGGGAAGAAGCTTGAATGACGGTCACATTTCCAGACTTTCCAAACATAGCAGGCGTGAAATCTTACCATTCCTTAGTAAGAACTGAAGAGGTTATTTTTGGCTCGTCGAGATGGTTGTTAAATGTTGGAAAACTAAAGATCTTACCCTAGTGGCAAGGGAGGGCATCCTATGCTTTGACTCAAGAATCGATGGTTGTGGATTTGATTCCTACCTTGGAAAACTAAGATTTAAGTGGGGAGCCGTGATGATGGGCTGTTGTACTAATTCCCCTCTAGATAGTCCAGCTAATCACGATCGTGCTCCTGAATTATATATATAACTATGCACCACTGCCCATTGGCAAGCTATTACACTTTTTCTCACCACAATGCTAGTGGAAAGTCCAGGACCAACTATACAATTCAGGGAAAGCCCGATTTGCAGACTAGGTAAATTTCCTTGAGATCAAGGGTACATTGGAAATTCAAGCCTACGACAATCGACTTATAAACCGAGTGTCGAATCACTTGATCTGGGCTAAGGGGTATTATCGAGATCATAGAAGCCATGGACGACTTTGCAACCGAGGTCATTGTTGCAACCTACCCTCGAAGGGGCCACCCTCGGGGGGGAATTAGGTTCAGAGGTTAAGGTCAAGTGAGTAATGACGACCTCACCATGGAGCGCTTGAGCAACGTTGTGGCGCAACAGGATGAATGAGAGAGGCGGAGAGACGGGTCGAGGGAGGAGAGATAGATAGGGAAAAGATGGAAATTGGGCGATGTGGCTCAACATGATGAATGAGAAAGTTAGAGAGATGAGCCGAGCCGAGGGAGGAGAGAGACAGAGAGATAAGGAGCAGATGGAGACCGAAATAGGGAAAAAAGATGCAATTATTGGATAAAAATGGGGAGGAGGCGACGGACGTGATGCCGAGGCGGCCCGATGACAGTCAGATACTATTTGGGTGCAATGGACAGCGACCGTTAATGTTGGCGGGTGGTGCAAAGATTAGGGTCTATGAGAGATTTGAGATTGATGGTTTTTCAAAGAGGGGTAGTTAGTTTTTTTTATGATGGGATGTTGTCCAGAGGTATGGAAAGAATGCACTTAAAAAACTGGAGGTATGGAAGCGGTGATGAGATGAAAAGTGAGGTATGCTTTTGTGATTCTACCGTAATAGTCTCCTTCTTTATGTTATCTTTTGAAATGGTTAATGCATCACGTTGCTAAATACAATTACAGGTGCTTTAACATATGATTAGTTTTTATTTTTAATATTAAAGTCGTTGGTAACCTTGGTTCATGAAAGAAACTAACGAAATTCGAGAGTCAACGTGTTCTGCGAGGAATGATAAGATCGAAGCAATTGTCGATATTCTAAACAAATGGGTCCCCAAAAACTTAATTTTTAGTGTCATTGATGATAGCTCGGACAATCCGACTTGTCTATATAATTCTAAAAGTCGACCATGACCCATGAGTTTCGGCTAGTTTATATGGAAGAATGTTTCGAGAACAGCACGCGAGGCATCCTCACTGATCCGTCGACCAAGCTAAACAATAAGAAAGCAACAGGAAATTCCCATGGAGTTCTGTCCACAGATGCAAGAAGAGGCTGAAAACGCCGTTCCTAAGTAAGTCCTCAAGGAGAATGTTTGATGAGTTTTGGATTGGTCAAATTAATTAGTGGAAATAACCCATTCTCCCTCTGACTTTCCTTAATTCAAATTGCTTAGGCGAAGCCGTTAGCACGTCACCTTTCGGCGACGCTACGAGTATAAAAGGTGAACGGAATGGAGAGAGAGCGATGAAGAAACTCGTGCCCCCGTATTCTGCTAATTGGCGATTGGAACGACGTGAAATCTAATTGAAGTCATGGGCTGCATTTGCAGCAGAGGTCGTGGGAAGATGAGAACCAAGCCACCCATTGCCACCCGCGCTCGACGGCCCTTTCATCATTCCAGATCTGCCAAAAAGAGGGGTGCCAAAAGAGGCGGGGGCATGGTCCCAATTGTTCAAGGTACTGGTCGTCAAGGTGGCGGTGGTTGCGGTGGAGGGACTGGTTGCGGAGGAGGGTGCGGTGGTTGTGGTGGCGGCTGAATCTTTCCGTTTGTGGCCGTAACCGGTAAATGTATTTTATACTTCCATGCTGGACAAATATGCATGTAACCGTTGGAGTGAGATAAGCTTGAGATCACATAGATCAAACTCATCTAGCCCCACATGAATAATGATTCTAATGCTTCTGTTCCATATGATTTATGGATTTTGCAAAATCTTATTGAAACTTCATTGATTGGTTTAAAGTTTACATCATTCGAAGTGAATCTAAAAAAGGAAAGTATGAAATGTCCATCCAATAAACTAGATCTGAAAATTTAGCTTTTTCCATCACTTAATACCTTCTTTTGACGTTCTTTAATCCGTCACCTGGGCCTGATGATATCTAGAGCTCGTCTTCAATAAGAAAAATATCTCTCGACAATTTCAACTCAGGGGAGTTTTATGGTCCATTGAGGAACGGATCCTCGGATTGTAATGGATCACACTTTCTTTTTATAGTTGCATACATAATATCATAGCACACAAACTTTTGTAGACTTTATAATCAAATGACGAGATTTGTTCTTTTTCTTTGTCTAATGCTTATCGAGGGGCTGGAGAGTCGTTCCCCAAGAATGCTTAGAATTACCATTTAACATGAAACTTTAATCCGAAATTGTAAGAAAGCTCATGAAATTAGGAGATTGTTGTGTTGGTCCCTCCTCACTTTGAGTGCGAACCACACACCTTAAACAGGGAAAAGAAAAGAAAAGATAGTTAGTTGATGCTCTTGAAGTGGCGACAGCCATGTTGCTCACCAAGTTGGTCAGAGTGCGGCTAACTTTTTTGGGCAACTGCAAGAGAAAAGGCAAAGAGTTTAGAGACAATGAAGCAAGCTGGACAGAAGCCATTTTGAGAGAAAAGTAAGATCGTCCGAAGGAAAAACAGTAAGAGGAAGAGAAGGAAAACCGAAAAAAAAAAAAAAAAGAAAAAAGAAAACATCGTGAGTGTGTGGCCCTGTTGATTAAGAATCGGATGGCGATTTGAATGGTGAAATTCTAGCATGTTTTCCGTGGCGATATGTGCTACCTGTTGACCGGCGCCTATCGTTAGAAAACCTCTTCATCCATGCATTTTCGACATTCTAGTCATGATCAACTTATTGTTGCTATGATCTATGATAGGATATCTTGATGGTATGTTGTGTAATCTCTAGTGGGACTAGAGGAGGCTTCTTATAATCTTGCTCTACAAAGTGAAAGTTCTTCGTTTTGAGCTTGTTCCATGGTTTTTCTCTAGTTGCGGTTTGCACGTTGAAATCCTGTGCGCCCATTTTGAACTGTCTGATTGTCTATTACATTATAGTAGTGGTTATTGTGCTCATTTAATCACACAGAGTGGAGAAGAAATTTGCTGGTGTTAAATAGTTTCCGTTGTGCATGTTGTAAGGCGATTGCAAGTCTTTTCCAATGAAGAGCAAATACTTGTTGAGCCCTCTCATCCTGAGATCCGTTCCGCGCTCATTGAACCAGGCCATTGTAATTACAGAATGTTAGGCATAACTGTTAAATCCACCTGCAAATGTACGAGTCCGTCGCCCTAAGCTCCATTGGCGCACATAAGTTGGGAGATTCTCAATATGAGGTAGAAATGTCTCCTTTAGAGTTCGTGGAAGATTCTATATCAAATATGCTATCATTTTCTGGTACATGTTCATGTTTCCCATTGGCTACTTTATCATTTTTAATCTCCCTGGTTCCGAAAATCATCCAGGCAGAAGCAGTCAACGCTGACAACATCGATCACTCGGTTCAAATTCCACCTACTCTATTTCTTAATTGAAACGAGGAATAGTCGGCTGCCAATTTTTTTTTTCTTGGGAGGTCAAACAAGAAAAGTCCTCATCATCTTTCCAAACATATATATTCTCAGTTACTACTCTCTGAAGCAAAAGTCTCCGTCGTTGCAGACCGATTCAAGGCCAAATAATCTTTATAGTATGATGCTATTTTGAACTTCTCCTTAAGCAGTAACACATTACATGTACGGTATAAAGTTAGGTTCTGTAGAGAAAGCCTTCAAGTCACGTGAGTAATGAGTATACATGCAGATAAATTAGACGAAGGGAAGAGAAAACGGATTTCAGTTCTGATTGGGGTCGTCGCTGCCGTGGATGCTGTGTTGGCAATCTGTACGAGGGAAGAATTTCAACGGACGGGAGTCTCGGCGGACGACACAGAGGAACAATGATGCACGATGCGCTGAAGAGTCATTTTGGAGTAGCACTTGATGGTGGCGCTTCTCTAGAGTGCGGAGGGAGGTCTGGGAGGTGGTGGTGATTTCGGCGGCAGCGGTTCAATCGGCTGGGGGTGATGGAGGAGTATAGGCTGCGGTAACACTGGTGGTGACAGTTGGGGAGCCAGTGAATCTAAGGCGTATGATAGTAGCCACGGAGGCAGTGGCTGCACCTGCTAACAAGGGAAAGTAAATTGACATGTTCGACACTTTCCTGACTGAATTTTCCTACACAAAGGCCCAAGGGCGGAGGAAGTAGCAATGGTCAGAGGGATTTGTCCACCAGGGGCGAAAAATTTGTAAAGAAAGTTCTAAATCCATTATATTTTTGTCAATTCAGTTATATATCTTTCAATTTTATCGATTAAGTTTTAAACATTTTCACATTTTGCCAATTAAGTTAATTAGGCCAATTTTGGTCGGAAATCATTGACTTCAACTTTCATTGTTCTATGTGGTCTCGCCGTTGATGAAGTGAACAAATTTTAATAATATTAAATTTTTTTGATTTATTTTTATTTTTCTTTCATTTTTTCCTTTTACTTTTTTTTTTTTTCTCTTTTCTCTTCCTTCCTTTATTTATTTTTCTCTTTTTCCTTCCACCAACCACCATTGGGCCTTGTTTATGACCAGCGACTTGCCGGCCTCAAGTGAGGGACACCCAAGCCTGGGCTGGCAAGGGTTGCCCTCACCTAGGCGAGTGTGGGCAGCCCTCGGCCTCCCTAACCTAGTGATGGCTTCCCTCGTTTGATCCAATGACCTCTTTAGCTTAGGCTCGAGGTTGGCAAGAGCTCCAACCCACAATTGACAAGATCTAATGGTGGCTAGTGGTGGAAAAAAAGGAAAAATAATAAAGAAAAAAGAAGAAAAAAGAGAAAAGAAAAAAAAAAAAAGGAAAAGAGAAGAAAATAAAAATAATTTTAAAAAATCAATATACTATTAAAAATTAATCACGTTAGTATCAATTGTGCCACATAAAATGACTAACATCCACCTTAATGATTTCTAGCCAAAATTGACCAAATGAACTTGATTGATGAAAATGAAAATATTTAGGATTTAATTGGCAAAATTGAAAGGTTTATGATTGAATTGACAAAATTTTAATAGATTTGAACTTTTTAGACAATTTTCCCAAGTATCATAAAGTTCCAAATTTTACTACACAACATTTTTCACCGGCGAGCCCCTTATCTTTGCCTCTGCATGATGCTAGTAGAAAGTCCAAGACTGAAAATTCACCTGAGGGCAAGCCCATTTCGCAAACTTTCTAAGTTTCCTTGAGATCAAGAGTTCAGTGAAGAATCGAGCCTCGACTTACAAACTAAGTGGTGGACCACTTGACCCTAAGGTGTAAGAATGGAGATCCTAGAAGCCATGGAAGACCTTACAAGTTACAAACGAGGTCATCCATGGCTGCACAACCTCAATCTAAGGTCGTAGGGAACCACGGCGAACTCATCACAGTGTGCTCAAGCAGTGCTGCGATGCAACGGGATAGATGAGAGAGTCGGTGGGACGGGCTGTGGCAGGACAGAGAGACATGGAGCCGATGGAGGCCGGAATAGGGAGGAAGATGCAGTAATTAGAGGCAAATGGGGAGGAGGTGACGGACGGTGGCATTGAGGTGTTTGGACGACAGTCGGAGGCTGCTGGGTGCAATTGATGGCGGCAATTGATGCATTTCAAAGAGTGGTAATAAGTCCTTGTATGAGGGAATGTTGTCCAGGGGGACAACTATGCATTTCAAAATCCAGAGGTATGAAAGTGGTCATGGGATTAAAATTGAGGTATGCTTTCGTGATTCTACCTCTGATATTCTCCTTTTTTGATTTTCCTTTTAAAATTGACTTATTTTAACTCACATATTTTTCTATGAAATGCAAATTTAGTGAATTATACTTGATTAGACCTAGACCAAGCTCACACCCAATAGAGTTTGGCTCCAATTTTTTAATAATTTTCTTCTTAAATATGAAAAGCAGCTCATCGAAAAAAAAAATTAACCAATTAGAAAAAATGAGAAAAAATTAATAAATTTAAAATTACATAAATTTGATGAATCAAGCTACTAATATAATTTGATTAAGGATGCGTTATGGGTGAGCGGTTTTAGGTTATGTATAAGTTTATTTGAAAACCTAAAACCTATTTTTAGAACCTAGAACCATACCGTAGAACTTGAAACCTATCTTGTTACGGGTTCCAAGATCGGTTCTAAGGTCTACCCAAGTTTCATTTATATTATTAATTGAATAATTGCAGTGAGATTAAATATTTGATGACCACTACTTGCTACTAGAATTAACTGATCATAACTTATATTTAGATATACAAAAAATATGAATATTAATAAGGTAAAAATCTCATTCATAAAATGGAAGCTAAAATTAGTGTTTTAGATTATACATTCATCATCGAACGATATGAAATATCATAGGAACGTGCTTAGGTATGGACCAAAAAAAATGTTAAAACTTATTTCAAGTTTTAGGTTATAGGTTATAGGTTCCAAGTTCCTTTAATTAATAGCCTAGAATCACTCGTCAAAATAGGTTCTTCATTTTTTGGAATCTAGAAATTATCTTGCATATCTTGAAACTTGGAATCTATAGGTTCCCACTAGTTTGGCTCTCAGATTTCGGGTTCTACTTTTGAACCATGCTCATTCCTAGTATACATTTTCATTTATTGAAACTTTAACAAAATGATTGTTTGAATCACGTAGAAAAATTGTGTTAGTTTTGTCTAAAAATGATGAAAATATTTTTTGATGATTAATTTAAAAACATTATTCTCAATATGATTGTTTGAATCATGTAGAAAAATTAGTCAGCCAAAATTTATCTCATCATCAACAACAATTCATATCTAAATTTTTTTTGTTAATGATGAAAATATTTTTTTGTAATTCATTTTTGTTGAAAGCAATGCAAGTGATTATTTTTTTAAAATATTTCCTAAATCAGTGATTTGCCACCGAACAAAAACTTACTTGGTTACTAGCAAGGAAAAAAATGTTGCACACAAAAAGATACATCTGAATATTTTATTTTATTTTATTTTATTGAACCAAAAGACATCCAGCAGCATTTTGATTGGTAGTAAAATTTTCCCCAAGGGTTGTTCCAATCTAACTACAAATCAGTTCAAGATCGTTCTTGCGATGTTCACTTCAACGTCACCGGGCGATCATCAGCCCCTCACCCTACATAGTTCGCTTCTGATACAATATTTTTATGTTTAGCTTAAAAAATTCTTCTGTTAAATTATTAAAATCAGGTTTTTTATAACTTTATACAAAATTAGAGTAATCGCATTCAAGAATTCCACACATATGACATAACTCGCAGATGTCAGCAAAACTACGTTATTTTTTAATATATATTTATAGTAGTTTATATCTTATGATTCATCCATTCAACGAATTGGAATGGGTTTACGCAATTTATCAATTTGTTCAACTGCACCCCCTCAGAGGCGCCTTGGCGTGCAAGCATGCGCAGAATATCTCCTTAAACCATGATCATCGGGCTTGGGAAGACTTAATGAATTGTCTGTAATCGTCGCCTCGCCACCAACTTCAAAGTTCATTATCTTTATATTCGAGAATTGTATTGTCGAGTATAAAGAAGTTTTCTCTGGACAAGAAAGTGGGTTCTTCTCAGACCCACTAAAACCCATAATTAGCTGGGATTTGCCCCATTAGATTCAGTAAAATATAAATTTTACAAATCTTTGAGTAGCCCATACATCACTCAACCTGTTAAATATGAGTGGTAATATGAGTCGATGATCCATTTTGTCATCTCTAATGACAGGTTTTGGGATATGGCAAGTATATGACAACACGACACCTTCATCCAAGTTGGAGATTCAATGTATTCTGCAGGGAATGATGCACCGCGAAAAACTAATTTAGTGTTATTTATGATGGCCTGAGCAACGAACCTGTATATATGCTCCTACAAGTCAACGCATAAAATGAGAAAAAAAAGAGCACAGGAAATATCCACGAAGCATTTTGTCCACAGACGCAAGAAAAAGGCTGGAACCGCCCGCCACCAGAAGTCATCGCGGAGGGTTTTCTTATGAGGTTTTGACTTGGTCAGAATGGAATAAATACACCGATGGATTTTCCGTGAAAATGACCAGAACATTCCTTAATCCAAATTGCTTAGACCAAGCCATTAGTTCGTCGCCTTTCAGCGGCTCGACGACTATAAAGCAAGAACAGCATCGAGAGAGAGAGAGAGCCATCGAGATACACCCGCGCCACCGTATTCTTTTTGTTTTGCGATACGAACCACGCGAAAGCTTATGTCAAGTCATGGGCTGTTTTTGCAGTAGAGGTCGTGAGAAGACGACAACCAAGCCGCCTGCTGCGATCCCCGCTCAACAGCCCGTCTATCAGGTGGGATCTCCCGAAAAGAGAGGCCTCGGCAGAGACGGCGGCATGGCTATTCTTGCTGGTGCAGGCGCTGCCGTAGTGGCCACTGCTGCTGTGGCCACGATTTTGGAAAGTACCGATGGTGGCGGCGGCGGCGGCGATACTGGTGGAGGAGATTCTGGTGATGGAGGAGGAGGGTGCGGCGGAGGGTGCGGGGACGACTGAACTTTTCCGTTTGTTGCCGCAACCAGTACATGTATTTTATGCTTTCATGCTAGACAAATAAGCATGCAACGGTTAGAGTTGCATATAAAACTTATATCAAAGCAGGTGTAATTACATAATAAATATCTATATATTTTTGTCAAAAGAGTAATTATATTTGGTCTCATTTTACCACTCAATATTTTTGGTTCTCTTAAGCCCCGAAATGGAAAAAACTATTATTTGATATTATAGATCGAGCAGATCAAATTCCTATTATTTATGTAGACATCGTGATTAATATGTTTGGTCTTCATGGTCTATATTATTTATAGAATATTGCAATAACTTATCTAGCTGTCTTGAAATTTTATGTTGTTTCAAATATATATGAAAAAGAAGTTGTTCATCGAATGAATTAGGATGAGCTTTGACTTTTTGGTCAATGATACCTTCTTTTGAGGTTCCTTGATCGGTCATTCGAGCCTATTGGTATTGACAAGTTGCACGAACACGCGACACAACACGATACGAAACGTCGACATGTCATTTCTCAAAAATAGAAAATTTCGACATGTTAGGACACGTTATATATTAAATAAATATTTTTATTTTTAATTAATTTGATTTAAATTTATAAATAAATAAATAATTTTAAAAAAAAAAGAACCTAAAAAGAATTTACACTAATCATTAAACATTCAATACTTTTATTTTTCAAAATTACTTTTTAATTTTATCCCCCAAAAATCGAAAATAAAAAGTCCCAAGGGGTCCCAAAAATACTGCTCCCTCGTATCTTTCCCCCACCCCCAAATCTTTTTGCCCTTTTCTTTCCCTGACAGGCCATCAGCCGGTCACATCCCCCTCCCCCTACAACACTCCCTCCAACATGCAAGTCCCTTTTTTTTATTCTTTTACTTACCTTCTCAAAACTCTAGCGCGCCCTCTTCTCCTCCTCCTCGCCATACGACCCTCCTTCCTCTCCTCTCCTTCTCCTCCTCCGATTGAAGGGAGTTTTGACGTCCGCAAGGACGCGGACAGAGACGCACACACGACACAAGCACTCAGAGGCTTTCTCTCACTACTTTCTCTCTCTAATTCGGCCAGGCTGCAGGTTTGGGGGTGAGGCAGCAAGAAGGAGCGCCACACCACCGCCGCCGCCACCACCGCCGCCACCATAGTGACCGAGAAGGAGAAGCACCGCCGCTTGGAAGATGAGTTGAAGAAGCGGAAGCCGGAAGAAGTGGTGGGGATATACTTACGACTTGAGGGACTTTTGCTTGAGGAAGACTGGTTCTACTCGCCGTCGTGGCTTGCTGTTGCTTGCGGCCTCATCTCTGCTCCCTCGCCCTCGCCTCCACCCTCCATCGTCTTCCGGACACGTGAGTCCAAATGTGTCGAGCAAAAGTTGACCGCGTGTTGGAAAATCTGACACGTGTTGACCGCGTGTCCGAGTGTGTCAACGTGTCCGACACCGCTCCGACATGCGTCGGACACGACATGGAAGTCCGTGCTTCATAGGGTATCGAGAATTAAACTTTAATAAAACAAAATCTATTTTAATTGTTAATTTGGGGGCCAGTTCTATGATTCATCGAGGAATGAATTCTTGATTGTAAGGGTAAAACTTCTCTCTCTCTCTCTATAATTCATCCACAAATTATTATCACACACAAAATCCAGCGGACTTTACAATCAAACAATGCGATTTACTCTCTTTTTTTGGTCCTACGATCATTAAAGGAAATCCGTTTTCCAAAACTGCCTTATAATTACCGTTAACCAAGAAACTTTTACCCCACATTCTAGGAAATCTTTTGAAATTAAGGCTCTATTTGTTTTTTTGGAAAATAATTTCCGAAAAAATATTTTTAGATTTTTTGGCGTTTGTTTCACGGAAAATGAATTCTTTGGAGAAAATGTTTTCCATGAAAGGAAAAAAAAATTCTAAATTAAGGGAAAATATTTTCCACTTTTGAAAAGTGGAAAACATTTTCCTCACTTGATCTCTCTTATTTTACACCTCTATAAATCCTTAGTTCCTCCTCTCCTTTCTTTTTCTTCTTTTCTTTTTGTGTTCGAATTATTTTTAATTTTAATTTTCTTTTTCTTTTCTTTGTTTCCCATCTTCTTCTTTTTTGGCTAGTCGTCGACCATTGCCGGGCGAACCTCGAGCTCGTCGATCTTAAGCTTGTGCTCTGCACTCTTGCTTATCCTTATATTTATTTATTTTACCCTGTAATTGTATATTGTTCAAGCAAATGGCTTTACATGTTTTGCTTCTTTTTTCTTTTGTTTATTAGAACACAAAAGACGCATGGGGAGAACGGGCCACTCAACTAGAAGATTCTCATGAGCGCTGTACATGTTTTTTTTTTTTTTTTTTTTTTTGTCTTTTGCTTCTTTTTAAAATTCATATGAACATTTTTTTAGAGTAAATGAGCATTTGACGACAATGATGGAATAAAGATATAAAGTAAGTTTGCCCGAATTTAAAGGCAAGTTCATATTTGATGGATTTATAGATCGATAAGTGATTTATGCCTAAGTAGTGAAGTCTTAAAAAATATTTTCCTTACCGAATACCAGAAAATATTGTTATTTTCCTGGAAAATGACTTCTGGGAAAATATTTTCAGGAAATGATCCATTTTTCGCGAAACGAATGGACTCTAAGAAAGGAGGGGTACTGACATCACCAAAACAAAGTGTGGCTGACTTATTCAGTCGATGCAAGAGAAAAAAGCAAGAGTTGAGAGAGAATAGAGCAAGCCGGGCAGCAGCCATTTCAAGAGAGAAGCGAGATCGTGCAAGAATCGGATGGCGATTTCGATGACGAAATTCTAGTTTGCTGTTCATGGCGATCACTGGCACCAACATTTGGCATATAGGGGTGAGCGCGGTTCCCGGTTCTTAAGGGACCGGTTTCGGTTCCTAGTTCCCCTTTTTTGGAAACCGGAACTGGAATCGAAATCGGCACTGGGAACTGGAATCGGAACCGGTCCGGTTAGGGCTCAAAAAACCCCAAATCAAAATTCACTTTCATTTCTACACAACACTTTTCACTCACAGTTCTCTCTTTGCCCGTTCGTTCTCCGCCTTTGCTTAACGCCACTGCTGCTCGCCCTCGACGCCACCGCCGATCGCCCTTGACGCCATCGCTGCTGACCTCTGCTCGAGGCCACCTCCGCTCACCCTCGACGGCACCGTGGCTGACCTCTGGCTCACCGCTTGCCCTCGACGCCACCGTCGCTCGCCCTTGACGCCACCATTGCTCACCCTCGACGCCATCGCTCGCCCTCGATGCCATCCGCTCTCCCTCGCTCACCCTCGACGCCACCACTCGCCCTCGATGCCCTTTGCTCCCCGCGCCGAGGCCACCTCCGCCGCCCTCGACGGCACCGTGGCTGACCTTTGGCTTGCCGCTTGCCCTCGACGCCATTGTCGCTCGCCCTCGACGCCACCGTCGCTCATCCTCGATGCCACCGCTCGTTGACCCCTGCTTGAGGCCACCTCCTCTTGCCCTTGACGACACCACCGCTGACCTCTGGCTCGCCACTTGCCTCGACGCCATTGTCGCTCGCCGTTGACGCCATCGCCGCTCACCCTCGACGCCACCACTCGCTGACCCCTGCTTGAGGCCACCTCCGCTCGCCCTTGACGCCACCATTGCTCGCCAACCTCTGCTCGACGCCACCGCCGCTCGCCCTTGACGCCACCGCTGACCTTTGCTCGGTGAGCCACCGGTGACCTCTACTCGATGCCACCGCTGACCTCTGCTCGGTGAGCCACCGGTGACCTCTACTCGATGCCACCGCTGACCTCTTCTTGTGAGTGTTCTATTTCTGTTTTGATTATTTATGCTCTTGTTTGTGCTCTAGTGGGTCTTTGAAGCTACCTTCACAAGAGAACAAGTAAATCCAGTCGAAGGAATGGTATGTGTCATGCTATGTGTCTGAACTTTCCGTGTAATTCTTTGTTTGTCCCTGTAGACATGTATCCCATATTCATGCTTGTTTATTTTCTCTAATGTCGTAAAGCAATGTATTTGACAAAATGGCAGGATTCAATTCCAAAAGGTGTTGACGTGTGTAATGTGTGCCGCCATAGATATGTTGTCTGCATAAAAGTGAACTTACCTTTATGATTTTATGAACTCTCTGTTCATTATAAGTAGATGAAGCTAAGTCTGACTCTTATGCCTGTAGTGCAATTATGGTCACTGTCATAGCACGTTTCATCCATCATGTGCTCGAACTACTGGATTGTTCATGAGTGTAAAAATAGTTGGTGGCAAGTTGCAGCACTGGGCTTATTGTGGAAAGCACAATGTAGAGCAGAAGGCAAAGGTGTGTCTTGCATATTGCATGTGCATTTATTAAGTCAATTCTGGAGATCGTAGATATTGAGTTGTGTATCTCATGTATTCATATATTTTTTGTATTCTAAAATATTGGACAGGCTGAATCGCAAAAGTATGGAATTGAAGAGCTAAAGAGCATCAAGCAAATCTGGGTATAGTTATATTTACGTTGATCTTGATGCACGGCCTAATTTTGTGTACTTAGCAAATCAGAGCACCGCTTAAATTTCGGAAAAATGTAGCAAGTGGACGTATGGGTAAAGTTTTGAAAAGCCAGAAGAAGGCATATGAAGTTTAGTATGTGTTATCAAGCTTTCTTTTTGCAAACTTGTCATCATTCACTTTTCTCGGCCAGTTAACTATTAAATAATATCATATAATCTATCATGTATTATGAAGATATGGGTTTTGATTGTGCTTGATTTTTTTACCTCTGACTAACATCTTGCTTGTTATGGCAAGTCATGGCTGATTTTCTCTTGCATATGATGAATATGTGACTGCTATTCATTCGCGTTATATGTATGTTTGCTGTTTATGTTGTCAATCAGATTACTGAACTTCACTCAATGCTTTTTGCAGGTTGAATTGGAAAGGTTGCGGCTTCTTTGTGAGAGAATCATTAAACGTGAAAAAGTGAAGGTAAGCCAAGCAATAAGATAATGTCTGTTTTAAGTTGTGCTCATCATGATAAACACATGACTTCAGTATTGACGAGTGTAATATGTGCCGCCATAGATATGGTGTTTGCATAAAGGTGAACTTATCTTTATGATTTTATGAACTCTGTGTTCATTATAAGTAGATGAAGCTAAGTCTGGCTCTTATGCCTGCAGTGCAATTATGGTCATTGTTAGAGCATGTTTCATCCATCATGTGCTCGAACTACTGGATTGTTCATGAGTGTAAAAACAGTTTGTTTATTATTGCTTCTAAACTGCTGTTTGCTGTTTGTGTTATATTCTCTTTGATGCATGACAAGTTTGTTTATTATTGCTGCATTCATTTCCATTTAAAAATTTAAAAAAAGAAGAACCTGTTGGAACCTGTTGGAACCTAGAATCGACCCCGGAACCCGTGACATGGTAGGTTCCAGGTTCTAAAAAATGAGGAACCTGTACTCGAGGGTAGGTTCTAGGTTCCAGGTTCCAAGCGGAACCTGTAAGGAACCGGGAACCGCTCACCCCTAGTTGGCAAGCCTTGTCCGTCCGCGCATTTGTGACATTCTCGCTTGTTCAGATCCGGCGGTACTTTTCTCTGTATTATTTGTAATCCATCAAGCTGTGATGAGCTGATAGATGCTATGATTCAAGATAGTTTATCTTGATGATATCTTGCATCTCTAATGGGACTATAGATGGCTTGTAGTAATCTTGTTCTGTGGTATAGTGGAAGTTTTTGGCAAGCTTGCTCTGTGGTTTTTCCCCAGTTGTGGCAGTTGGCACGTTAAATTCTTGTGTGTCCTATTTTGTATTGACTGATTGTCCATTACATTGTAGTAATTAGGGGTTTAAACGGTTCGGGCTTCTGTGATGCTCGAACCGTCCCGATTATGTTTGATATATGCGAGTTCGTGAACTGAACCGTATAGTAGCCGAACCAAAAACATGCTTGGGGTCGGTTTGAGTTTGTCTTTTTTTGCAGGGGCCTCTCCTTCTTCCACGCAACCCCTTCTCTGAAATCATGCCCTTTTCTATCTTCTTCCTTAACTCTTAACTGTGATTGAGAACGGATAAGTACGTTGGCCTTAAAATAAAACTCTTCTCCCCTATTTCTATTGGCCACACCGTTGTTATTAAGAGCCACCCGCAGCACCAGCCCTTCGACTGGTGGTGACGCGATGGCCGATGGTGGCAGAGAGGGCGATGTTGATGAAGGAGGGGACAGCGGAGAGGCGAATGTCGAGTGGGACGGGGCACTCGCCGGCAGATGTTGATGCTTCTGGCATAGCGAGTTGGTGGGAGATGGAAACCAAGCAGGGGGCGGAGATGGGGGATAAGTACACTAATGGTGCCATAAGTTGTGATTACGGACAAAAATATGCTCACTTTGGTACCAAAAGTTTTCCGTTCGGATCACTTAAGTGCCAAATCGGAATTAAAGGAAAAACTATGGTTTGATTTATCACTTTGGTGCAAAAAATGCTATGATGCCGGGATAAGTACACTAATGGTGATAAGTTGTTCCGGCCAAAATAATTACGTGGATCACTTTTATACTTTTGCCACCGCGTAGAAAGCCCGGCCAAAAAATTACGTGGCCTTTATAAAAAAAAAAAAAAAAAATTGATGTGGCTTAAGATTGTTCACGGTGGATAGCATAAAACGACGCCGTTTTCCTTTCTTCGTAAGAAATGATGTTGTTTCTTGCCATCCATCGTGGATTCACATAAGAAATGACATCGCCTTGCTTCATAGCAAAAAACAATGTCGTTGAAGAGGGAGTAAAATAGGGTTCGTATACGGTCCTTCTCGACGCCGGTCGTAGCTTGCTCACCCACCGTCGTTCACCCACTGCTGTTCGCTCGCCCGCCGTCGCTCGCCCGCTGTCGCTTGCCCGCCGTTGCTCGCCTGTGGTCGCTCGGCCATCGCTGTAGTTGCGCTGTCGTTCACGATCGTTCAGGTTTGTCATGTTCTCTACGTGGATCAATTTTGCGAAAAATTTAGGGTTCCGACGGGCAAGTTAGGGCACGGAGGGCAAATTGAGGGCTCGGCTCAGGGGGAAAGTAGTGGGAAAAGTGGTGGGGATGTCACTTTTATGGGGACGGAATAGAAAAATTGATTCTTCCATCGTTCGTTCGCTTTCTATTGTGGGGACCGAATAGAAAAATAGGGTGCGGAGGGGCTTGACTCGGATGGAAACAGTGGTGGGACCGAATTTGTTTGTTTAATTAATTGGACTGCTTTTGTTGGGGGACCGAATGTGAATGTGATTAAATTGAAAAATGGGTGGTGGGGACCTCACTTTGTTTATTTAATTCGGTTTCTTTTGTTTCTGTAAATGCACCGAATTGGGGAGATTTTAGTCACATTTGTTCTTTGACAACAAAACGACAAGAACCTGCATATGAAGTTGCCGATTTTGTCATGTGTTTCCAACAAAACGACAATGACTCATTTTTTTTTTCATTGGGTGCAGTATCGACATGGATGCAAATCAGGTAGGCGTCATTGTTTGCTATGGTGGAGAGTTTGTTATTGGCACTGAAGATTGGGAATATAGTGGTGGAAATGAAGGTACTATTTATGTCAATGTTTGGAAGCCATCATATATTGATTTTATGAGGGATTTGGTATATTTTTTACGATGCAAAGTGCAAAAACTACATTACTGTGTTCCTAGGAAAGAATTGAAGGATGGGTTGAGATTTTTTAATGACGATAATGGTATTAAGGATATCATTTACCATTATCTTCACGGTGAAGAAGTTAAGGTATATGTTGAGTATTATAGTGAGGATGAGGATGAGGATGAGGATGAGGATGGGGATGAGCAGATCACCACTGAAGGAGGAGAAGTGAGGGATCCTGTTCAAGCAAGTAATCAGGTTGTGGATGAGTTTAGGTTAGATGGAGGGCAAAATGAGAGGGAGATAAGTCATATTGATAGAGATGAACAAGGAGGGAGATGTCCTGAAATCTTGAATGAAGATTTGGGTGAAGATGTGGGCGATGAAAACTTCATTGGATTAGAATGGGAAATTGCTTTATCTAGTGAATCGGAAGATGAATGTTTGGCTTTAGTAAATTTCCCAAGTGACGAAGATGATGATGAACTCGCACAGTCAAGACAAAAGCAAAGGGAATTTCTGAGAAAAAAACTTGCAGCTTCAGCAAAAAGGCCCGAGCCAGTAAATAGGGATGGAGATCCAGCTGAGGGTAATAGAAGTGAAGATGAAGAAAGCTGTGGCGATGAAGTTGCTGGTTCGGAAAATGAGCTTGACAATGATGATGAAGAACCTGCTCCTCGAAGAAAAAGTAAGTACCCTTGTTATGATCCGACTGTTGATAAACATGTTTTGTCGGTGGGCATGAGATTTGATGATGCCAAACAGTTCAAGGAAGCTGTTGTGAAGAACTCAATTGGTGAACAGAGAAGCGTTAAATTCATTAGAAACACGAAGGAGTTTGTGAGAGCTAAGTGCTCACAACAATTGTTCATGGAAGCTCTATAGCGCGCTGAGTAAGAAGGGGTCATTCCAAATTAGGTCCTTTCAGGAGGAGCATACTTGTCCAATTATATTTAACAATAAAAGGGTAACAAGTGTGTGGTTATCGAAGCATTTTTTCAATACTATCAAAGTAATGCCCGAGATCAAGAGTCCTCAATTTCAACAGTTAGTGAAGGAGCAAGTGGGGGTTAATGTGTCGAGGAATCAATGTAAGAGAGCTAAGATGAGGGTGATGAAGATATTGATGGGTGGGTATAAGGAAGAATATGCGCAGGTATGGGATTATGCTGGTGAATGCATGTTTCAAAACCCATCTAGTAGGGTATATGTAGAGGTTGTGGAGAGGCCACTCCTTGATCTTGGGCCTAGATTTGATAGATTTTATGTCTGTTTTGATGCATGCAAACGGGGCTTCTTGGCTGGTTGTAGAAGAGTTATAGGATTGGATGGATGCTTTCTGAAGGGTTTATGCAAGGGGGAGTTATTGGCTGCTGTGGGGAGAGATGCCAATAATTAAATGTTTCTGATAGCTTGGGCAGTGGTAAAGATAGAGAACAAAGATATTTGGTCCTGATTCATAAAAAATTTAATGGCTGACCTTGAGATAACTGATGGGGAAGGATGGGCATTCATGAGCGACCAACAAAAGGTAATTTCATTGTCAATTAATTCACTCCCTTTTAATATTAATCACTTGCATATTTTTCTTGACTTGTATTTATTGGTTTGAATTTTTGTAGGGACTTATTCCTGCATTGGCTGAATTGATGCCACATGTTGAGCATAGAATGTGCGCGAGGCACATATATGCAAACTGGTCAAGGAACTTCAAAGGAGATAGGCTGCAGAAGCAGTTCTGGCAGATAGCAAAGAGTACGAATATGGCTGATTTCAGATTAGCCAAACAAGGATTGTTGTAGCTGACAAAGGAAGGTTTTGATGCACTCTTCCAGACAGAAGCTAAGCACTGGTGTCGGGCCTTCTTCAGCGAAGAGTTCAAATGCGATATCATTGATAACAACCTCAGTGAAGCTTTCAATGGTAGAATTTTAGAGGCCAGGTGCAAACCAATCATCAGCATGCTTGATGATATTCGAGTTATGGTTATGACTAGACTGCATAGGCAAAGAGATGAGGCTACAAAATGGAGTAGAGATTGTGGCCCTAGGATTGTGAAGAGATTGGATGCAAATATTGCTGCTAGTAGGTTCTGCCATCCAGTTTGGAATGGAGATAATGGATATGAGATTATTCAAAATCAGGATAAGTATGTTGTCAACCTGGATAGAAGAAAGTGTTCATGCCGAGCTTGGCAACTGAATGGAATTCCCTGTGCCCATGCCATTTGTGCTATTCAGATGAAGCAAGAAAACCCAGATGATTACCTACATGATTGGTACAAAAAAAGCTCATACCTTGCTTCATACCAATTCATGATGCAGCCTATCAGAAGCAGCAAATTTTGGGAGCCAACAAATCATGAAAGCCCTCTACCTTTACCGCTGAAGAAGCAAATAGGAAGGCCAAAAAAGAGACGAAGAATGCAGCAGGAAGAGGCATCAAGTCAAAGGATGAGTAGGACTGGATCAAAGATGAAATGCTCCTATTGCCGCAAGGAATGGCACAATAAGAAAGGTTGTGAGCTGAAAAAGCAGCATCAACAGCAAGATATAATGGCTGATTCAGTGCTAGGGATAGGACCTACTGAAGAGTTTCTTGTTGGGCCTATTGAAGGGAGGACAGAAGGCCCTGCTGTAATGTCTACTAAAGGGCAAATAGAAGGCCATCTTTGTAAGGTGTTCTTATTTAGAGTTTGATGGTTGACCATGTGTATCCTCTTTGTCTTAGTATGCACTTGTAATTTGAGAAGTTTTCTCATTTATTCATGAAAATGATAGATGTCTAATTATTCATTGTAGTTGGTCATAATCCTAATATAGTACATTATTGTAAGGCCTACTAAAGGGCCAGAAAAAAGGCCATGTTGTAGGCTCAAGTGCAGGGATAGGGACTGGAATGGGCAGGACAGCAACAACAACAACTGAGTCCACTGTTGAGCAAACAAGAAAAAAATATCCTGTAAGTTGTACATCGCTGTGTTTGGTCTTTTATGGGCTAAAATTTACATTTGTTATGTGTTTCTCAGGTGAGAAGACGAGCAACTGCACAAGTTGCAGAGGTTGCTACAAGGATTATTGTTGCTGAAAATGATGCACCACAGCGAACAAGAGGGGCTCTTGGAAAAAGATTAAGGCAATATGGTTATGGGATTTACACAGATGAACGTATTGGAATGACTATTTTGAATGTAAGATTTATAGGCCTCATGCATTTAATTTGTTGTACTTCAATTCATTTGGTTGACAATATTACTATGTTCTTGTAGCTTGGGAAAACTTCGGAGGTACTTCTCTCTCAAGGTGGGCCAACTCAAGAATCAAGGCGCAGCCAAAGAAGAGTGCTCCAAAAAGAAGAAGAAGACATCGGGTATAGCTGCGAAACACCATCCAAAAAGAACCCAAGCACCAGTTCCATCTCAACCAACGATTGGGAGCAAGTAGTGATGATATGGACCAACACATGACACGTGGTAGAACAAAAATAGCCGCCGTCAAAAACAAGGAAAAGGAAAATGAGGTGATAGAAAGCCCAACTAAAGAACCTGCACATCCAGTTCGAAAGAGTGCTCGGATTATGAATCAATTCAAAGCTCCAAGAGGAAAATGAGATCAAGGTGTTGTCAATATTGACTGATGGGAGGGTGCTGGACATGGTCTCTTTTTATGTGATGCTAGACATGGTTTTTTTTCATGTGATGCTGGACATGGTCTTTCTTCATGTTTTCTTTTTTAGAGTGTGTGGATATTATATCATTGATGGTAGTTGTTGCCTAATGCCATTGTTTTTGCAATGCCATTTTTTTTTTTTTAAGAGAGTGTTGAACTTTCGATGATTGGGGAGTGAAGTTAGACATGCTTTTCTTTTCTTTTGTAAACAATCAATCAATGTTAATGGCAAGTATTGGAATGACTATTCATTTTCCCTTGTGTTGGTTTCGGCTAGAATGCTAGCAAAGTTATCAATTATTATGCTGTATATTTTATTTTTTATGTTGTTCTTGCAATGTTTTGTTTGTGCATATATTGTTGTCTGCATTGTTGGTTAAAGTTGTGGATTATAATGAATTTGTGGGGTTCTGATTATATGTGTTGCTACAAGAACACTTTGGGTGCTGGTACATCTTGTTGCATCAACACTTGTATGGGCTGGTGTAAGAAGATGCACCAGCAACTCAACTGGTGCAAACAAGAGTGCAAGAACAAGGTGCATTTGGAATGTGACGTTTGGCACTAACATGTTTTTTTTAAAAACTTGTGCAACATAAGTGATCACTTTGTAATCGCAACTGGCACTTAAATGATCACTTTTATAAAAACTTGGCACTCAAGTGATCACTATTTACAACTTATGGCACTGAAATGGTCAATCGTGAATTTGCCACCATCCTTTAATTTCGGCCATGGTTTGCAGTTGCAGCAAACCAGCAAACCAGCAAACCAAACCAAAAACCAAAAATGCAGCAAAAACAAATAAAAAAATGCAGCAAACCATTACCAAAAAAAATGCAGCAAACCATTATCAAAAAAAAAATGCAGCAAACCATTACCAAAAGCTTTCAATGCAGCAAACCATTACCAAATAAAAAATGCAAGCAAACCATTACCAAACAAAAAAATGCAGCAAACCATTACCTAAAAGCTTTCAATGCAGTAAACCATTACCAAATAAAAAATGCAGCAAATCATACCAAAAAAAAAAATGCAGCAAACCATTACTAAAAGCTTTCAATGCAGCAAACTATTACCAAATAAAAATGCAGCAAACCATTATATTTGAAGCAAAAACTAACCAAAACAAATATTGACAATACACAACTAAACAACAAAACTTTTAAGTGCTCACAACTAATGCATTCCAAGTCCAACCTTGCATTTCTACCCATAGATTACAACAACAAAACATTCTGCTCCATACAAAAATTGCAGCAAACCAAAAAACACATTTTACTTATAAATAATCCAATACAAGTGCATATTCCACGTCTTCGACTATGGTAGACATACAAACTTCTTCTCATTACTCACTTTACATTTGAATAAACTACCCAAGAGAATAAGAACACAATCAACGCTCGATAAAAGTTTCTTTCAATTTTCAGCCTTGAAACCTCCCTCTTCAAATGGTCCACTAGAGATATTAAACCCTTCATTTGAGCTTGCATTGAGTCGATATCCTCCAACTTGTCCATTAGCGTAGGTGGAGGTTGATTTTGGCCTTCAAGTAACGCCAATATCACCTCTGTCGCTCGATCAGAGAATTTTCTATCAATCCATTTGAAATATTGGCACTTCGAGCCTTCTCTATATCTGCCGCACCCATGGAATCTTCTCCCGGGATTCAACCGAGTCCAAGATGTTCTTCTCGGACTCGGTAACCCACAATAACAGTAATACTCACCATCTAATTCGCTTTTCTTATAGGAATGTGAGCCGCTGCTGAAGCTTTTGTCCTCCATTTGCAAGAGCGAGCTGATAACTTTGGGAGAAAATCGAAGTATGTACTCGAAATGATCGAATTGGGGATTTAGGGTTTTCAACTTCCGGTTCTAATCGAAATTGGGGATTTAGGGTTTCTTATTTGGGGAAAAACGGTAAACGGCATCGTTTTGTTCTTTGTATGCTGATTGTATTCTCCGGCGATCCACGTCGGCGTCAAAAATTAATAAAAAACTGCCACGTCGGATTTCCGGCCAACCAAATCGGCGATGGCACCAAAGTGATCGTTTTTCAAAATTTTTGGCACTTAAGTGATCCAACGGAAACTTTTGGCACCAAAGTGAGCGCCGTACACAACTTATGGCACCATTAGTGTACTTATCCCCGAGAAGACGGAGTCAGTTTCCTGCGGGTATGCCTTTCCACTATGGACGAACCTCTTGTTCAAGCTCTTCAGGGACAGCCTTTTAGTAGAATATTACTCTGATTTTTAGTTTAGAGTCTAGAGATACTCAAAAATGCTAGGATGATAACATTTCTAATTATTTGAACTGCATTTTTTAGAGGATCCTACTAGGCTGGAGAAGAAGATGTGTTTTAACAAAATGCTTACTTTACTTTAAGGGACTCTGCCCAATACATTACGTCCTCCTTATCTTTTATAGACATTGGGAGGTTGGACCTTATTGTAAAGCCTTAAAGGCTTGTTCAAATTGAGGTACAACTTTTGATGAAAGGATTCCAGATTTTTTTTCTCTAAATAGCTAAACTAGTTCTAAATCGAAATTAACATGAAAAATCTAATGAAACTAGTCAAAATCTATGTTTTAAAATTTTTAGATTTTTTTCCCAAAATATTTCTGATTTTTTGGAATTTTTTTTATAATTCTAAGAAAAAAGCCTCGGGTCAAGGGATCCGGCCCGAATATGGGTTTAGCCCGGACCATAGAGGGCCGTGTTGGGTCGGGCCCGGTCCTAGTGTGGCCCTGAACTGATAGGTTTGGGCTATTTCAACAAAGCAAAGCCCAAATTCTTTACTTCCCTTTAAATGATATAAGGCCGAAACCAAAATCAGCCCACACGCCTAGTCTAGATTCACAAAACTTCCAACCCATGTTTCTATTATTTTATTATCCCATCCTTCTTTTCTTTTCATTTTTCCCTTTCGATTTCTTTTGTTTTCTTGTCTATTTTTTTTTTATCTTTTCCTTTTTTTACATTTCCTCTTCTCTGCATGTGGTCTTCTTCATCACCGAAACTCCCCTTTTCTACGTTCTCTTCTTTGCGCGACGTCTTCTTCCGCCGAGACCATGCCGTCACCCAAGCTTCCTCACGGACGGACTCAACGAGACTTTACTAAACGAACTCGCGCTAGAATCTCAACCGGTCTGACGTCAACAACCAACCTCACCGACCCTCACCCAGTCGTCACCGTCGGTTAGCACTCCGGCCGTCGCCAAACGTCGCTGGCGACGTTGATGACAGCGAACATATATATTTCGAGAGAACGACCATTCTAACATATCAATCACATGAGAAGACATTCATCCATGGCCAAGACAAAAAGAAAAGGCTGACTATGGCGGCCTCTAACCGTAGGCTTCTCTGGCGAAGGGTGTGGATTTCCCGATGAGCAGACATTCATCCATGGCCGACTCGGGCATCAAACGATATGCCACAAAAAATCAAAGAGAAACGCAGATTCAGTGGTAATGCAACAATATTAGCACCTGAGCACAAAAAAAAGACTTTATGAACTCAAATTCAGTGCTTCATTCAAACATTTTCTTATACGGTTGATGTGCCATTCGGAATACCACTTCCAGGTTCGGATTTAACGTCGTTCGTGGTATAACCTAGCATACTAAGCTCCAAATCAACGTTATTGGCAACAAATTAGTTTGGGTATTGTACAGTTTGCTCAAAATCTCGTCGGTTTGGTCTCGTGTTCTCAAACTTAATAAGCGAGGGAGAAGTAGAGCATTTCCGATGTTACCTAGTTCGGGAGCTTTGCTGCGACGAACGGCGATGGGCGAGTTGGCTTCCGCAGAAGGTCAAGACTATTCAGACGAACCACCGGCGAAGGGGGAGAAAATCTCTCACTCTCGGTTTCTCTCTCTGAATGAACGCTTCAAAAAAGTCCCCCCGCCCCTGACTCGCTCCTCTCTCGCTTTTAAGCACCGGCGCGCATGACGTCCTACCACGCCAGATGTTGCTGCCGGTCTGCCTTCGACCACTAACTCCGGTGCGACTCTGCCTCTGTCCTTGGTCCTCTCTCTGCTTTTTGTAGAATGCGTGAGAGCGTGTGGGACAGGAGGAAGGAGATAGGAGCGCAGGCCGGGCTGGGGAAAGATCAGAGGATATAGGCGTGGCCCAAACGGGAAAGAGGAAGAAGAGGGAAAAGAAAGAAGGCTGGGCCGGCCTGACCCCAGCCCGGTCTCTCTCTCTCTCTCTTTATATATGATAATAATGATTTTAATTATTTTTTTTTTTTTAAATCAAAAAGTTTCTAACAATTAATACCAGTAATGCAAATGTTCATAAATTAATTTAACGAAAATTATTTTGTTTAGGGGCTAGATTTTAATCCCCAGTTTTTTGCGCAATTAAGTCCTAAATAAAAAGGCCAAGATTCATGTGTCAATAGGTTGTTATATAGTTTTTAATGTAGCTGCGGCTGGTTGTTCACTAGTATCAATGATTCCTTCTGGTGTCACTGATTACGTGCAACGATAACTTCTTGATAACGATCTCTTGAAAGCGCATGTATGTTTAACGTCGAAAGATTATCATTGTATTCATTGTTTCAGTTGTGTATTATTTGCTTTAGTTTTGTTAGATCCTTTTTCATAGTTTTGAATTAGCTTTGCCTATTAGAATCCAATTTAAAATTTTGAGGCCAACCGTGTAGCGATGCTTCCTTTATTTTTTTCTGCATTGGTGACTTTCTCCTCTGCTTTATTTAGAATTTACCTAGTTGTTGTTCGGTGAAAGTCACAGTTATTTGATAATCTTGTCGAATATCTGTTATGTTACAGATGACGCGGCGCCTATATATAGAATTGAGAGAGAAAGAGCAATGAACAAACTCCCGATATCAATCATTTTCGTCACAACTGCAAAAACCACTCAAAATTCCATTCATGTGTTTCTTTGGCCGCGGAGGTCGTAAGAAGAAGAAAGCCAATCAACCCTCTCCGACCACCGGCCGGCAACTCACTGATCAAGTTGAAGCTCCCAAAAATAGTGGTAGCAGGGATGGTGGGATGACTGTTTATGCTGGTGCCACCATAGATTCCACAGTTGTTTGTGATGACAGCGACGGCAATGGTGGAGGCTGTAGCGGTGGTAGAGGCTGTAGCAGCTGACTATTCATAGCTCGTGTTGTATTTACTTTTCTTGAGAAGTTTACGGTAGTGATGAGTATTTGTTGTTGTGAAATGTAACTTTAGGGTGAGTATGTATATAGTTATCATGATTGGACATACAAAAATAAAGTAAGTATAATAAAATGAGTGGATTCATCTTTTCAATATAAGTGGTGTTGACACCTAAATTTTCACCTAAAGATCACTCTTGCATTTCATAAAAATAAATAAATAAATTAGAGATTGAACTCATCAATGACAATAAAATTTTCACCTAAATGAAAATACTGATATCGTATGATAGTGCGTCCATATTCTTTATCGCATATAGACAAGAGAGACATTCATGTTTAGGGATAACAAGTTCACACCAAATAAAACAGAGGCCCAGTTATCAATTCTGTCCAAATTAGCCTGACTTGCGATTCCCTTGCTTGATCACCCGGGCACGCTTGGTATGTAGTGTGCTAAGTTAGAAAAGTGAATAGCAATGGGCAAGAATTTTCAGCTAGTCCAAGATATAGGGAAGTGATTTTAGGCCAAATTAGAAAAGAAGAGGAAAGGGATTCGGCTGGAAACAGGAGGGGAGAGATGAGAAGGAGAATAGATTCTCATGAATACACAATTTGGCAATATGTTTCAGCCATGTATACAAGATATATTCAAGGCTATACGAAGCAGCTAAAACCGATCAGAAGTTCTCCACCAGCACGCGCGCAACACCCTGTCACCGTTGCCGTGGTCTCTATGCGAGTCGCTGGTCTCATCGGAAAACAGCACCGCGGGAAGGGAGTCGAGCAGGGTCGCCGTGTTTCTTTTCAAAGCGGATTTTATACTCCGGAGCTCATATCCACCAGCTTGCGATCAGATTTCAACCCAGCATCATTCGACCTCCACTCCGAACACTCCGAATGACCGGTGCATCCCGGATCATCCACCGCCCTAGACTTGAGTTCATGTTGGAGACCAAAGCCACTACCCAATTGTGAGAACCGAAACTACCCGGGAGTCACCGGGCCATCTCGAGAATGTGACAACACCTACCAGGTCCTCCATTCTCTGATTAAACTATAGTATTGATTTAAGAAAATGATATAAATGGTTTTTGAACTTTGACCAAATATGTAACTTGAAATTTAATCAATATAGTCTTTGAACTTTTTGTATATGTTCAAACTAATCTTTGGAGTACATGAAAATGTTCGATATTGTTATATCATTAATTTAAGTTCATTTGTAACATTGAAGATTTTTATAAAGTTCATGGACTAGATTCGAACATTTTCCTGTGGATTATAAAAGTTTTTGGCGAGTCTGCTACATGGTTTTTCCCCGTTGTGGTTTGCACGTTAGAATCTCGTGTGTCCTGGTCTTCCATTACATTATAGTAATGCTTGTTGTGCTCATTCAATCCAATAAAGATGGGAGGGGAAGGATCTAATTGCACAATAAAGAAGATCAAGGACATGCTCGAACATTTTGCAAATGTTTACGGATTAGTAGTGTCTTTATCTCAAATTTTAAATCGTCATCTCCATTTTGTTTGTCCGTAACCTTTAAAAGGATACATTTACCAGCTAGTTTGATGAACATCCCAACGGAGGACTCGGGTAAGATCTGTTGCAACAAGTTCTGTAGGGCTAGATTCAATATGGGTGTATCTTAATTTAAGGAGGTAAATTAAACATTTAAATTTATCTCCTCTAGTTGAATTGTTGATGTATCACAATCATCTCAAGAGTCCAAACTCAACCGCATCATCTCATCTAATCTAACTTGCCCAAGAAAATGCCTTTTAACACTTTCGCCAAATTATGCACCCAACCATTAAACGACACAAGAACTCTCTCTCTCTCTCACACACACACACACACACACACACACTCACTCACATAGGGTGCATGTGAGATTTGCGAATAGTACCTGGAGACCTAATTTGCTTGGTGGCGACCATAACGAGCTTTGGCCACTCCGATCTGAGGTTGCAAGCTCAGTAGCGAGGGCAAGCAAAGAGAGGATAAGCAAAGCGGCACCAGATCCGCCTTCTTGAGCCTAGCTCGACCCAAGATTTACGGTTGCAGAGAGAGGGAAAAAAAGGGAGAGATGTTGGTGTTGGGTGCTTTAGTGTGTGCCCAATGCGACGGCTGTGGTGGAGCGACAGTTGTGGCTGGTGGTTCAGCTTGGTTTGTTGTCCTACGCAACGGATGAGGGGTTGGTCTCATGCTCAGCGAGGATATGGAACCAAGGGCACAAAGGAGAAAGGAAAATGAAGAAAGAAAAAGGCAAAAAGCAAACATATGTTAGGAGTATGTTCATAATGATAGCTTGGCTGCTTGGACGACCGGCCAGTCTAATATATATATATATATTTATTTTTTTTTTTTCTAGTCAATCCATAACCCATAAGTTTCGGCAAGTCCAGATTCCTCCGCGTCAACTATATGATGGAGCGTTTCGAGGACAGCACGCAAAGCATCCGAACTTATCCGTTGACCAAGCAAACCAAATGGGAAAAAAAGAAGAAGTCAATACTTGTGTCCGGAGAAATACACAGGAAAATTCCCATGAATTTTTGTCCACAGACACAAGAAAAAGACTCTGTACGCCCGTCGTAAGATGTCATCAAAGGAGGATTTCGATGAGTTTTCACTTGGTCAAGTTGAAATATGTATTTTGTTGAAAATTCTGCGAAAGTAACACCAACATTCTGTTGGGGGGGGTGGGAATCACGCAGCAACTCACCAAGGATCACCAAGAATTAAGCCTAATCCAGGATCAATTTCTCTCCCCAAAACTAAATTGACCAAAATCGATTTAACCCCATGTTGGCGGGATAAATTTTATCAAATCATGATAAAATTGAGAATCAAGATCCAATATGTAATAGCTGCATTTATCATAAAGATTATAGGCTATGTTTAGCAACTACGATGTGCTCTTCTTTATTTAAGGATAATGAATTTCCTCTAAGAAGCTAAGAAAATATGGGGATTATATCATGAATGTAGGTTTCCAAGAAATTTTTTCTTGGTCAACCGAACCACATAAAACCTTTGTTCATCTTTCCATCTATTTGTCTCTTTCATATTCATATTAACACTATATGATATCAGAGTAAACAAGATTGACATCAAGCTCTTGCAATCTCTGCTGCTTAATTGGTTATTGCTCATTGTCTTTATAATCGGTTATCTTGTTCTTGTTCGTTTTGTACAATGACGAGTACTCTTGTCACCACCAATTTGGGTCCTTCTAGCTCGAATAAAATGAGCACTTGACTCACCTCTATCCTTTTCAATGGTTGCAATTATCTCCCCTAGTCTTGGGTGGTTAGAATCGCTCTTAGAGGCATATCAAAGTTGGGACATATTAATGGCTTGATCAGACCCCTTCCTATCATTAATCTTAAATATGCTAAATGGCAAGCTGCCGAAAATCTTGTCATGTGATGGACATTTAACTCCATGGATCCTCAATCTTTGAGATTTTTGCATATTTTGAAACTACGAAGGCCTTATGAAACTCTCTTCATGATATGTATAGACATAAAGACCATGCTTCTTGGATTTTTGAATTGCAATAGGAGATTGCTCATATGAAGCAAGCCTCTGGTCAATCTTTTATCGAACATCTTGGCGATCTCAAGCAGAAATGGGATGAACTTCGATAGTATCTTCTCTTGGTTCAATCTGTTGATATGAATACTCAGCGAGAAGAACAAGAATGCATATTTCAATTGCTTGCTAGTATTCGACCTGAATATGAAGATGTTAAGAGACATATTGTTATGAGTGCTACTCTTGTTGGATATATTGTTAATATAGTCTAAAATAATATGTTCACATACAAGCCCAATAAGTAAAAGCATTGTTGTTTGGGTCCATATGGGCCGAAGCCCAATAACTTGCATATAAAAACTCTAGGGTTTCTCTACGTTGGAGGTAACACTGTTGAGCGTTCTAAATTTGACGTCTCTTGGTGTAATACTTCAAGCAACCGCTTATTCTCTCTCAAACCTATTATCTCCAACAATCTTGAAGTATTAGGTTCGTGAGTCGGATTTGAGCGAGTAAAAAGTCTTCTTGAAGATTTCAAGATGAACTTGCGGCTGTAATTTACTTTTGATTTCGACGATGGTATTGGCCGGGATCTGAGTTTGAAGATTCGGATGACTGAAATCTTTGATTCAAAAACCCAAACATTATAGCCAATTTTAGAGGGTGAAACCACTTGGGCTTTGATTTACTCATCGATACGAATGTTTTAAGTGGTCACTCGCATCAATCGGAGGTTGGACGGAGAAGTTACGGCACCCGGAAGTTTCTATCTAAATTTTAGTGAATTTCGGGGACGAAATTTCTAGTGAATTTTGGGGGCGGAAATTTCCAGCGAGTTTCAGTGATAAGGGCAGTCCATCTTAAGGTTTTTGGGTGCTCTAGATCCATTTTTGGGGTTTGTTTTGGCAAATTCCATCACTACAGAGCAGTTTGATCAAGGTTGTGGCTTCGAGGACTCCAAGGTACACTCTTTCTAACATTTTACTCTGATTAAAATGGCAAAGCATAGTTCCTATGATATTATAAAGCTACAATCATTTGATGTTACTGAATTTCATGACTGGAAATTACATGTTCAATTTGGCATGAAATAACGTGACATATTCTATACTGTATTAAGTGATTTTGCATCTACTACTGAAGATGTGGATGAATATCAATGGAACAAAGATGATGATTTTTGTAGAGATTATTTGTTGAACTCTCTAAATTCTAATCTAGCTATGACTTATAGTGAGTATAAGATGGCGAAAGAGATATGAGATCACTTGAATGCTCAGTTCCAAAAACAAGAGGGGCTCTCTAAAACTCTTCTAGCGGAGATATTTTTTGACTTTAAATTCACTATGAATTTAAGCATCACCTCTCAGTTAGTTGAATTTGAGAACATGAGGAATAAGTTGAAAGATGATAACTTTGATATGTCCGATAATCTCTTTGTCGGTCTTGTGTTGAGCAAACTATCAATTGAATGATTGAAATGCACAGACTGAAGGTATAGATGAGATTAGATGAATTAAAGAGGTATATTCATATTGATGATCAAAATATTACTAGGAAGAGTTTGGAACAAGTTGAACAACAAAAAATCAATTGCCAACTTAGTTTCACACTCCAATAAATCTCAGAAAAAGTCCAAGTCACTAAAAGGTGAATCCTCTTTACAGTTAGAGGCCAAAAAGACTATCTTCAAAAAGAAGAAGAAGGGCAAGTGCCATAACTATGGAAAGTGGGGTCATTGGGCAGCAGGGTGTAAGTTGCCGAAGAAGCCAAAGAATGACACACCACAAAATGAGGCCAATATGCTAATAAGAGGATCTGAGCCTCAAATCTTCATTGGAATGATGAAGAATGGAAAGACCAGAGTCTCTTTTGAGTGGTGGTTGGATAGTGGTGCTACTTGTCATGCTACAAATAACAAGAATTTACTCACTGAGGTCACAGAAGTGAAAGACACTGTGGAAAATTGCAATGGTGGTGAGGCAAAGGTGACTCATCCGGAACCGCAAATTTGGTGCTTTCTTCGGGTAAATTACTAACTCGAAACATGTTAGAGTAGTACCTTTACTTAAAAAGAATTTAATATCTATGAGTTTACTTGATAAATCTGGTATGTCTTTTTCAACTATGAATGGTAGAGTAACTTTATCTGTTAACTCATATTATTTTGGTTGTGCATTCATGGTTAATGGTATGTATCGATTGAGTTTAAATACCGATAGCATAAATCATGTGAATTCTACTTTGATTGATCCAAAGTTGCTATACAATAGACTTGGATCTGTGAATTACAGAAAAATGCAACATTTAGCTAAAACTCACAACATTCCATTAGATACTTCTATTTGATTTGACAAGTGTGGAGTGTGTGCACAGGCTAAAATCATTAGAAAACCTTTTAAGTTGGTTTCTAAAAGTACACAACTTCTTGATTTAATACATTTTGACATTTGTGACTTTAGAAATTACATTACTAGAGGTGGTCAGAAGTATCTAATAACATTCATAGACGATTTTTCTAGATATTGTCATGTCTATTTGTTGAAATCGAAAGATGAGGCTTTTAAAAAAAATTAAGATTTTCAAGTCTAGAGTAGAAAATCAACTCAACTTGAAAATTAAGAGATTTATGAGTGATAGAGGAGGCGAATATACTATGTCAAGGTTTAAGGAATTTTGTGTTTTAGAAGGTATAATACTTGAAACCACTGCTTATTATTCACCCCAATCAAATGGTGTTGCCGAGCATAAGAATAGAATGTTAACTGAAATGTTAAACTCTATGTTACTTACAGCTGGTATGCCTTCCTCCTACTGGGGAGAAGCAGTTGTAATTGCTAATCACATCTTGAACAGGTTGCCGCACTCTAAGATGTCCATGACGCCTTATGAGATATGGCATAAGCACCCTTGTAGATATGATACTCTTAAGACTTGGGGCTGTATTGCTTATGTAAGTATACCAGATCCTGAGAAACCTAAGGTGGGATCTATAACCATTACTTGTGTATATCTAGGTAGTGCGGAAGATAGTGCTGCAAATATTTTTTTAGATCTATCTACTAATATAGTGATAGAATCTAGAGATGCAGTGTTCTTCGAAAATAAGTTTATCAAAAATCAAGACTTGAATGTTTCTGGATCTACATATATGATTTCAGAATTTCCTATAAAATTTGAAGTAGGCCATTTTGACACTAATCTCACACAGTTGGCTATTGAACCAATTCCAGTTAGAGTATTTACAAGAGAGAGAATTTCCAAAAGTTTTGGTGAGGACTTTGTTACTTACCATCTTAAGGATGATCCATTCTCCTATCAAGAAGCAATGAGATCTAGGGAATCTCTACTGTGGGCGGAAGCCATAAATGATGAAATGAGCTCTCTACTGCAGAATCACACTTGGTAGCTAGTAAATTTGTCAAAAGGGGCTAAAGCTATAGGTTGTAAATGGGTGTTGAAGAAGAAACTGAATAGTGATGGATTAATAGCTAGATACAAAGCACATTTAGTAGCTAAAGGCTATAAACAACAGAGTGGAATAGACTATTTTGATGTCTATTCACCTGTGTGTTATCCATCAACTATAATAATTCTTCTTGCTTTGGCATCTATTGAACATTTGTAATGCATCAAATGGATGTAAAAACAGTTTTCTTAAATGGAGATTTAAATGAGGAAATTTACATGGAACAACCGGAAGGATATGTTATGAAAGGTCTTGAGGACAAAGTTTGTAAATTGAATAACTCCTTGTACGATCTTAAACAGGCACCTAAGATGTGGCATCTTAAATTTGATGAAGTGGTAAAGAGTTATGGCTTTTAATCTAGTTATTCAGATAAATGCTTTTACCATCGTTCTATGTCAAATAAGATAGTCATCATTTGCTTGTATGTTGATGACATGTTAATTCTTGATTCTGATCATTTTGTAGTGAGTGACGTGAAAGCTACTTTAGCTAAAGAATTTGACATGAAAGATTTTGGTATTGCTAATACAATTCTTGGTATGAAAGTAAACTTTAAACGGCAAGTCATCTCCCTTAGCCAGACTCATTATATTGAGTAGCTACTTTCTACTTGGGGATACGATAAGTGTAAACCGAGTGAGACACCATGTGATTATAATATCAGATTGAGTCCTAATGAAGGGACCAGCGTGGATCAGTTAAAGTATTCAAAACTGCTTGGTAGTCTCATGTATGCTATGAGTTGCACTAGACCTAACATAGCCTTTACAATTGGCATGCTAAGTCGTTTTACTAGTAATCGTAGTAAAGAGCACTAGGATGTCCTCAATAGACTAATGAGATATCTTAAATATACTACAAAATTATGGTTTCTATTATTTTGGTTATCCTCCAACTGTGGATGGATATTTTGATGTCTCATGGTGCTAAGATATTGGAAATAGTAAGTCCACTAGTGGATAAGTATTCACTTTGGGTGGAGCTGCTATTACTTGGAAATCCAAACGGCAGACTTGTATTGCATTGTCGTCTATGGAATTAAAACCTTTTGCTTTAGCCTTAACCGGTGAAGAGGCAGAGTGGATAAAGAATCTGATTATTAATATTCCTTTTACTCGGCTAAAGATTAATTCTTCAACCCTATTATGTGATAATCGAGTAGTTGTCCAAGTCGTCAAAAATGCTCTCTTCAATTCAAAGAGAAGATATGTGAGACTGAGACATGCGTTGTTGAATTATCTGAGAGAACAAGGGGTTATCACCTTGATCAATGTGAGATCGAAGGATAACATAGTCGATACTCTCACCAAATGTATGCCTAAAGATCGATTATTCAAAACAGTGGATGAACTGGGGTTAAAGACTATATAGGCAAGTCTTAACTACCATTTACTTACTTATAATTGTGTGTTTTGAATTATCGAATATTTCTTTATTGGCTACAATGATAAGTAAAGTTTATATGTTTCATCGATGTGCACAGTTGTTGACTAATTTGAAGAGGGTGAGTTGTCTCATTTCAAATTTGATGAAGATAACTTTAACCTAATTCAAATGTTCTATCGGGGAAACTTGTGTCATTCCAAACTTGATGATACAATTCAACTAGATTGGACTATCATTTTGGTTAAATGATCTCATTCCAAATTTGATGCTAGATTATTTGACTTTAAGGAATCAATAACTATGACATTCCAAATTGAAACATAGAAACGATTGTTTACATAAGAAGCTTGCTGGTCTTGTTCTTAATTGAAACTTGACATTAGATGACTAGGTTATTGTAAGTGACTTGACTATTGGTCTTGTTCTTTGAAACTAGACAATAGTTATTCTCCTACGAATAAACTTAAGTTGATGGCTCTTTGTAAATCACATTGTTTAGGTCTTGTTCATGATTTATGAAACTGGGTTAATGGTTATGAACATGATATTATGATGCTTTATGATATCAATATATGTTTTTCTCTGCCTGATGGAATATTGCTAAGTTTTTATTCAAATGATTGAATTCATAATAATATGAAATTCATATTTGACATTCTACAAGGGATGACAGAGATGGAGGAGAGCTTAATGAGTGGGATCCTGACCAGGATGACTTATTTGATGAATGAATATATATCATTTAAAGTGTGTGGGGACTTGACAGTTTACCTGCTATTGCCTATTTTGATGAAGTCCATTTACTTGAGACTTACATTTTGCTATTTCTATTTTGTGAACATTATTATGCTTGTAACCACCAGCTGTGGTGGCTCCGCTGGGTAGGCCTCTGTGATCATTTGCGAGAGAGGTGAGAGGTTTGAAGCCCTTGCAACATAATGGGGCTGGTGGAGTTGCTTGGTGACTTAAGCGTGACGTCGGGGTAGTGGGTCCTCCGCTAGTGTTGCCCTATGGTTTACCCGCCGGCTGCCAGTTGTATGGGGTTCCCTGGGTATAAAAAAAAAAAAAAAAAAAAACATTATTATGCTTGTAAGGCCTTGGACTATTTTGATTGGCCTACTTCTACTTACTTGACTAGTATGCATATGTTAGTTGTAAACTGAGTCTGAGATTTATTTTAGGATTTTGATGAGTTTAGACTGAATCTAAAACTCTTAATACTTATTTTGATTTATTGATCTTAGAACAAATTCATGATAATAATGATTCACTTATTTAGATTGCATATGATGATTGAGTTTAATACTTTACTGTTGAAAACTCTTTGACCGATCCAAGTTGATTGTCTTGGATTGAATGTGGATGATTCATGTTTGTCTGAATATTACACTGACCACCTTATTGGATTGTGCTGTATGGTGAACATAGGAGGATATTGTTGGATATATTGTTAATATAGTCCAAAATAATATGTTCACATACAAGCCAAATAGGTAAAAGCATGGTTATTTGGGTCCATATGGGCCGGAGCTTAATAACTTGCATATAAAAACTCTAGGGTTTCCTTACGCTGGAGGTAACATTGTTGAGCGTTCTAAACTTGACGTCTCTTGGTGTAATACTTCAAGCAACCGCTTCTTCTCTCTCAAACCTATTACCTCCAATAACTCTGCCATCATTTACTAATGTTTGTGCCATTATTCAATGATAAGAAACTCATCAAAGGGTGATGAATACTGAACCCAAATCAAAGGGAGAACTAGTAGAGAGTTTGGCTAATGTAACTAATATTGGCAACCAAATTGGTACTTGCGACCCAGTAAAGACAAGGCTATAGATGAGATTATGGATTCTAACGTTGCCAGTTAGGTCATTATTACAAATCTTCAAACATCTTTGGGACAAATAACCTTGCAACTCCAACAACTAATGTCCTCCAGCGGTGTGTTTCAGCCAAGTTTTAACTCGAGAAACATGATTCAAACTTCTGCTAATGTCTTTGCCCTGTCTACATCTTCCTGAATTGTTTTATAATTGATTCGGGAGCAACTGACCACATGTGCAATCATTTTCTTTGGATAACTCATCTGCTTAAGGATCCCATCGGTTTTAACTCTCCTATTACGGTTGCCAACGGTGAAAAGGTCAATGTCCAAGGAGTTGGGAAAATTGGATTTTTTTTTTCAACTCTTCTGATGTGTTATTTGTGCCTTCACTATCTTCAAACTTGTTATCTATCAGCAAAATTACTAGAGATCTAATTTGCAACGTTACATTTTTTCTGTGATCTTTCAAGATAGAACCATGGGGAGGAAGGTTGGTGGAGGCCGGTATCAAAAGGGGCTACACACTCTTGATTTTTCGGGTATGGTTTCGATTGCAAGTTAGAATAAAGGCTTGATGTCTCAACTATGGCATTGGCCTATGGGGGCATCCATCAGATCGGCTGTCACAATCCATTGATCCTACATTTTCTCTATATTCAAGCTCTTGACAAACTTGTCATTTTGCTAAGCAACATAGATTGCCTTTTTCTCAAAGGACAAAAAATGCTTCTGAATTATTTGAGTTGATTCATTACGATGTTTAGGGTAATTCACCAATTGAATCTCGAGAAGGTTTTAAGTATTTTATTACATTTATAGTTGATAAATCTCGAACGACTCGGTTGTATTTACTTACCTCTAAAAGTGAAGTATTGATAGTGTTCAAGGAATTTATTGAAATGATCCATACATAGTATGGTGCTCGGATTAAAATGTTGCATACTGATAATGGGACTAAATGCACCAATCACCCCTTTGAGTTTCTCAAAAGTCTAGGTATTGCGCCCCAAACTTCATGTTTTAAAACTCTCCAAGAAAATGGGGTCGCAGAGAGAAAAAATCGTTATCTCCTTTAGGTGACCCGATCCCTTTTGTTTCATGGAAACTTACTGTGACATTTTTTATTAGATGTCGTTCGAATAAGTTGCTATTTGATCAATCGTCTTCTTAGTAAGGTGTTGCAACATAAATCTCCTACAGAAGTGCTCCTTGGCCGGTCGATTAATCTCTCTCATTTCCATGTATTTGGTAGTGTGCGCTATGTTCACACTTCATCGAGAAGTAAATTAGACCCTCGTGCACACAAATGCCTTTTTTTTTTTTTTGGGGGGGATATTCTAGTGTTAAAAAAAGGCTATAAATGCTTTGATCCTTCCACAAAAAAGAAATGCTTATCTCTTGGGATGTTATGTTTGATGAAACTCACATGTATTTTCTTTCCTGGGATCAAATTCTGGGGGAGAATAGTGATGACAATAGTAATTGATTACAGTGGATTTGATATGAAAAAGCTCCATTACCAGTTGTTTCTAAGGATTTGGTGATTAATGAGAGGCAAACAAATGGGAGAGACACTTCTAATCAAGACACAACTTCTTTAGTTCCTGATCCTGTCTATTAAACAGCTCCAGTTCGTTGAGAAACTCAAGCTTTTCAGCCCTCAACTCGTCTTCGGGATTTTGTCACGTATCAGTTGTCTACGGCCTATCCCATACATGTTTATGTTTGTTATGACTACATCTCTCTAGAGTTTTCTAGCTTCTTATCAGCTATAAATACAAACATTGAGCCTGCAAACTTTCTTGAGGTGCAACAATCAGCTATGTCGAGACAGGCCATGGATGAGAAATTCCAAGCTCTTGAAAAAATTAGATTTGAGATATTATTCCTTCATCTATTGGAAATTGTCCCGTTGGTTGTCAATGGATTTACAGGATCAAGTACAAAAGTGACAGTTCAATTGAAAGGTACAAAGCTAGATTTGTGGCCAAGGGATACACCCAAACATACGGAGTAGACTACAAAGAAACATTTGCTCTTGTAGTAAAGATGAATACTATCAAAGTTTTCATTTTAGTTGCGGTCAATTATATTTGATCTCTATTCCAATTGGACGTTAGGAATGCGTTCCTTCATGGAGAGCTTGAAGAAGTGTATATGGATCTCCTTCTAGGTCACCTCTTAGAAAATCAAGGATTTGTTTGCAAACTTAAGAAGGCAATATATTGTCTCAAGCACCTACCTCGAGAATGGTATGAAAAGTTGAGTACTGCCCTTGTGATGTTTGGATTTAAAATGGGTAAGTCCAACCATTCTCTATTTGTTAAGAAAAATTCTAAAGGAATTTAAAAAAAAAAACTTTTAAAAATTATTTGCAACAGGATAATTTATGACACTGTCATTACTATCGATAACTTACAAGAAAGTAAAACTTTAAAAAATTATTTGCATGAAAAGTTCAATATCAAGGATTTGGGTTGATTGCAATATTTCCTTAGAATTGAAATTGTCACCTAGTAAAGGCTTATTTATGTCTTAGAGAAAATATGCATTAGATCTGTCAAAGGATTAACAGGAAAATTGGTGGCCAAGCCTGCAGAGTCTCCTATGGACTTTGGGAGCAAAGTGATAAAAAATGCTACTCCTTGTTGACACCTAAATTTTACAATTTTATTATGTACAAGATTAGGAATTAATCACTAAAACAAAAAGAAAAACAAAAAAGAAAAAGAAAAAGGAAACAAAAAAAATCGGGCTAGCCCGGAGCCGGCCTTGGCCCGGCCCGCCCCTCTCCCTTTCCCTTTGCCCTTACGCTGGGCCGGCCCAGCCTCCTTTCTCCTTTAGCCCGGCCCGCATCTGTTCTTCCTCCCTCCAGCTGGTCTTCGCTCGAGGACCTGCAAAAAGACAGAAGGGAGCTGAACAGAAACAGGAGGGGGCAGCACAGCAAGACAGAGGGAGAAAAGAAAAAGGGAGCTCGAGGGAGGAGCAACCAGAAAGCAAAGAAAAAAAAAGGAACACTCGAAAGGAAGGGCGGCGACGGCGGCACCGCCGCCGCCGCCACCGCCGCCACCGCTGCCGCTACTGCTCGACCGATGCCTGACACCCGCGTCACCGCCGCCCTCCGAGCCCGAAGCCGTTTGAGCTGCCTCGCGTCTGTCACCGCCCGCCGCCAACCCGCTTCTGCTCCGCCTCGCCTTCGACTTGCAGATCCCCTGTTCGCCGAGCCCCTCGCCGCGCCGTCGAGACCCCCTGCTGCTGGGTCCTCTACTCCGACGCCCAGCAGATCCGCTCCGAGCCTCCTTCGAGCGAAGCTGTCTTCTACTCCCCGCCTGCTGCTCCGCCCGTGCCTCTCGGACCAGCGACCCGACGCCGCTACTCGCCCTCCTCGCCGCTTCAACCTGACGCCGTTCGAGCCGAGCCGCCGCCCTCCATCTTCCGTTCGAGCCAAGCCGCCGTCGTTGCCGCTGCTCCCGACGCCGAACCAGCCGGGGACGAACCAGATCTGGGAGTTCATCGAACTCCGCTGCACCACCAGGCCAACCGCCGCCGCCGTCCCGCTCTAGTCGCCGTCCGAACCCCCTCGCTGCAGCCGGTGCCGTCGCTCACCCATCACCGCCCTCAACCCGACGCCGTCCGAGCTGCCTCGCCAATCACCGCCGAGTGAGCCCCACACCGGCCCTCGCCACCGCCGCCACTCCTGGCCGCGTCTCCGCCAGTCACCGCCGTGCCGACGCCGCCGCCCGTCGTACCGCCGCTGTTGCCGTCCGAATCACCTTCGCCGCCGCCGCCGCCAACGCCGCCAAGAAACCCTAGGGTTTCGGCCAAAAGGAACGGGTCGGACACGGGTCGCGAACCGGGTAGGGTTTTTGAGCTATTTGGGCCGGTTTTGGGTTTGGGCTGTTTTGCTTATGGGTCTTTAGGTTTGTGGGCTTTTGGGCTTGTGGGCCTATTTGTTTTAAAAGAGGGGGTGACCTTTTGGGCTTGTGGGCCTGTTTGTTTTAAAAGAGAGGGTGACTTTTTGGGCTGGGCCCACGCTTCGGGCCCAACCTCCCAATCGGACCGAACTCGGGTCCGGTCTCCGACCGGACCCGATCCGAGTCTACCCGGGCCGAACCGGGTTGGGTCGAACCAGACCCGACCCGACCCGGTCCGGTACAAATTTTTATTTTTATTTTATTTTTAAATTTTAATATATCTTTAAAACAATTTTGAAAATCCAAAAATATTAAAAATTTTATTTTTTTAAAACAATTTCGAAAATCCAAAAAATTTTAAAAAAATTAATTAAAAAAATTAATTATTTTTCTTAATTTAAAAAAATTAATTAAAAAAATTAAAAAAATATAAATTTCGAAAATCCAAAAATGATGGGATTTGATTAGGATTTGCCATGTATTGCCATTTTAGCGTAATTAGACTTTTATGTGCTCGTATATTAATTATGTTGCATGTTTAATTTGCATATCTAATTATGTTTGATGGCATGTGCTTAATTTTATGGCAATTAGGATTTTGGTAGTTATGGTTATTACTTTAATGATTGCGCACTCCGTGATCGATCACCCGACGTGTTAGTGGATAAACATAAAATCAATTCAAACTGTCAAAAATCATTTTGTTAAAATGAACAAAGTAGTGAGATCAGAAAGGGCACTAATTGGTTAATTAGTGTAATCAAGTCCCCGAACCTAGATTCTCTGGTTGTGTAGGAAGTGAGGCACGCTTCCACGCCTCACTTGGTTTCTACCACCCCAATAGGCACAGTGGCGACTCCTTTTGTGCAAAATTCCTTAAGAATATCCCAACGTCACGCGGGGTATGGGCTTGGGAGGAGCCCCGCATCTAATCATGGGCTTTAGGCCCGTCCTTTGCAAGCAATACCCCTAAACTGTTCCCTCCCCAGGGTAGGTCGCGACAGCTTGGCGACTCCACTGGGGAATTGGTTTTAAACCTTAGAGGACTTAGGCCAAAATTAATCTTGTTCAAATATATTTTGTTTGGCAGCGAGGATTCCAGGTACGTCCCTAACATTAAAGGTGTTAAATGTTTTTGCAGAATGGGAGGTATAAGGGGAAGTGTTTGCTCACCCTTGTCTTACAGGGAGGTGTAGGAATGTATGGTTTATTTATCATGTATGAAGTGCTGATTGCTTATAAATTGTTATGCCTGCATCTTTGCATTGCACTACACCATAGCACACACTACCTGCCGCCGGACCTAGGCCGCATAGGATCACTTAGGATGGTGTTGAGGTGGATACCACTCCGACTACAAGCATGTAGTACGAGTCGCCCGTCTCATCCCCGAAATTTCTTTCTTCACGTCAAAGGTACCCACCCCGGTCTGCAACCGCGCAACACGGGTCGGCTCTTTGACGAAGCCGGAGTCATGGGTAACCCGACCTAGCTGCGACCTTGCTGGTTCAGTCTGGTGATCCCATGGCTTCATTTTGGGCCATATAGAGTAAAAATCGAACCACATCTCATGTGCATGTCTATGTAAAAAAAAAAGACAAAGGTCAGCACCCATTGTAAGTGTCATTTTCCTTTTTATTTGTTCATTTTGTATTGCATTTTCATCTTGAAATTCGCGAAAATCAATCGAATGCCCTCGGTGATGCAAGCTTATGATTGAAAAATTAGCAATCATTTTTGACAAGTAAGCATTTGAATGCAAGTTCTAAATACTTTGATTTGGCCCTGTTGAACACATGGTTTTGTTTAAATTTCTAGTTATGGGCTCGAAATCATTTTGAAAAAAAAAAAAAAAACTTTCAAGTTGTGATTTTATATTGGGGCAAAAAAAAATTGAAATTGCATTTTTTTTAATCAAATTTTCTTGTTCTCATATTTTGGGACTATAATGCAAATCATTTTGTGTACAAATTCCTCAAAATAGAAATCACTTTATTTTTTTAGGAGTAAAATCACAAATCAATCTTTCAAAAATCAATGACGCTTTTGCATACGAAACTTTTGGAATAAAAGTGGACATTCAATTGATGGCCGTGGATTGATAATTTTAATGATGTCTTCCCTTATGACTAATCTTGGTGAGATACTAAACCCCCATAATAAAGACTATGGGGCATGTACCGTCACCTTGATTTTGTTGTGAGAAGCGACCTCATTGAAAGATCATTTTCTCATTCACAGGTTATCTGACATTGTTGCCTTTTTGCAGGCTACGTGTGATGCTCCATGACATTCTCGTATTTGACTACATAGAGAAGTGAATTCTAGGGTTAGAACGAGAGTTGATTTTTACTCTTATTTATACAAAAGTTTTTCGCATTTTATCATTGTTTTTATTCTTGTTAAGAATCTTGTTTTCCATTTTGGGTTTTGATCGCGAATCCAATTGATGCTTTGGTAAATCATGCGACTCATTTTTTTTTTATGATGGAATTCAATTTCGTGAAAATCATCTCAAAAAAAAAAAAGAAAAGAAAAAACAAATTCAGAAATGTTTCAAGCCAACCTTTATGTCTACCTTCCAAAACTAATTTCAAGAAACCTTTGCTTAAGGCCCTCTCTTCATTTAGTCGTTTTCTTAGGCTCATCGAACTCGAGAAGCAAGCATGCATTGAGGCATCGTCGACGCCAATTTTCCATAGAGGCGGAGCGAAGTTGAATTCCATTCTGGGAAGTTTTGTTATTTGCAAATGCCTTAGGAACCAGAATAGCCCATCAATTTCATTCACTCTGCATGATGAGACAAATGAAGGGAGTTGCCAAGCATCCAAAAAGCGAAATCGAAGGAAGAGTAAACTGTATCGATTTCAATCATCAATTTCTGATACCGTTTCTGACATGGTTTTCTTTTCCATTATCAAGGAGACATCAAGAGTGTCAACTTTTGTAACGTTCCTAACAAACGCGGTGGAGCATTTTTAAGTCTTGTTCATCTTAAACACGGAAAGATTCAAATGAAACAGAGGGGCAATATTATCCATTCCTCCATTAGAGATATCTTGGGATGTTGATCGTCCGACTTTGAAAAGGATGTATCTCGTTCCTAGAATTGATTCTCTTCAGCATAAAAAATGACATGTCCTTTTCTTTGATACAGGACGGATTTGAACAGAACAAAGGATTGTCAAATAAAGAGTGGAAAGCAACGTTTGATTTTAAAAAAAAAAATCTCTCATCTTCCAACCAATGAAATGTGCTAGAACAACATTGTCAGATTCATCAAGAAGGATGTATCGTTCCTAAATTGAACCTAATTAAGTATAGAGATAACTCGTTTCATCTCCTCTTCTTATAGGGTGATGATTGGGAAAAATGTTGCACCTTGACCGTAGAAGCAGTGCCTTCCATCAAGGCAATAAGCGGGCAAAGCATCTAAAGAACAATATCCTCAGATGTGGAAACAAGGAGCGCCCACTCTCCTTTCAAAGCAAAATCTTGAAAAACACATCTCATGATCCATATATAAAATTTTCAAGCTCCTTGTCGGCTAAACATCTCTTCAAAAAGAGCATCTAAAAAAAAAAAAAACAGGAATCAAACTTTGTGAATTGTTGTATACAATAAATAAGTGCTTTTTATGGATAAAATCAGGGCCACATAGCCATTTTTCAATCAATTCTAGCAACTTCAAGCAAAGTTCATACTTGAAGAACGAAAACACATGAAGGGAAGACATCAAATGCTTAAGGGCAAATGTAAGTGAAAGGTAATGCCAAGTTATCAAATATCCACGAGGGTGAATCCAAGAGATGTTAGCCCTCAAAGGATATAAGTGAGTGAAGGGTAATAATGTATCGTTTCCAACATTTCAATCCCTAAAGATCTTTGCGCTAACATATTCTTTTACTTTCTTTACAGGGTTACCGAGTCGCCATGCCGCAGGTAAGTACCCTTCTTCTCAATCCTTTCTTTTTTTAAGTAAAAAAAAAATGGAAAATTTCCATTACAAAAAAAAAAAAAAAAAAAAAACCTTTGGCGCTTTTTTAGAGACAAGCATAAAAATGAGAAAAGAAAAAATTTCTGCAAACTTTTTGAGTATTCTTTTATCTCAAAATTGTTTTCTCGTCTTGTGGATTATTCATTTAAAATCAAATTTCCCTATGGAGATTGATCTACTCAGATGATCTCGACAAAGTGAGATTGAGACATTAACCATGCCAAACAAGAAGTGCTTAGGATGAAGAAAGGCAAGCCCATTTCTAAACACGTCCTTCAAACACTTTTGAGAGTTGAGTGAAAAGTGACTCTCTCTTAGGACGAATGATACATTCGCATTGAGCGCAAAGATCGAAATGATAAAGGCGTTCCCTTCATCAATCCCAAGCATTGCACTAGTCTCTTGCTATCCCTTTGGGCCAAAAAGAAAAAAAAAAGATCCTTCAAAGTACCCTTGTCAAGGACGACCTTACATTGCAGTAGCATAGAGGGTTATGATCATGTTGTAGAGCGAAAGATTGAGAAAGATTCTATTACTTTCACTTGCATCAATCTTCTAGTGATAGTTTCAGAGGAATTCTCATTAGAGCTTGACTTATCCCAAGGTGAAGAAGAGCACTGTCTTCTCTACCCAAACACTAATATCCATTGCTTTAACCAATTTGGGCTCGATTATTCATTTCCGAACCCCGAGCGGTGATCATCTCATTTCACTGGGGCAAGGCATAAGAATTGACCAAATACAATTGACAGTTACGAGAAAATGTGAAAAGTTCAAAGAGCAAAAAGTTCGACAAACTAGGGAGCATGAAAAAGCAGTGTGCGTGGTAAAAGTAAGGCCAATGCCCGTCAAGAAAAAGGGCCAAAGGCTGCATTTTATGTGAAAGAAAAATTATCAAAATCCAAGTGCCTGCGAAAAAATCATCGCAAAGGACAAAGGAAATTAGAGAAAAGAGCAAAGCTCTCATGCGAAATGATCAGTGAATGAACTCTCGAGATGTGTTGTGTTTCAAAAGCCAAATGCTTTCGAAAGGTCAAGTGACCCGGTCACGATGCCATGATGATCACGACTCTTAAAGACCCTCTTGAAAATTTTAAGCCTTTCAAGCCTTTCTCGAGCCAACATTATAACCCTTTTCCGAAGCCTCTTCGATTGGGATGATTTGAGTGAAAATGAGAATCCCACAAAGAAGCTCTTTGCTTGAAGGAGTGGAAATAATTCTATCTTGTCTTATCTTCCAAGTTCTCGACTCGTAAACCCAATGAAGATAGCGACAAATGTTTATTTTTTGGCCTCAAAGCAATCATTCCTTTGTGTAAGTCCTAACCAAGCCTATATTGTGGTCTTTTCAAAAGACCTTTTTGATCGATCAGATTGTGCTCATTGCGAATGTTTCCAAAAGCCTTCGACATAGGCTATGTGAGATACTTTCAGCAATCAGTTACTTCCCACGTGAATGGATGGGATCAAACAGCCATTTTATCGAGAGTGTGTGAGAAGCCCTTTCTGACTAAGAAGCTCTAGTTTGGCATGCTTAATGAGTCTTTTTCACAAATAGAAATCATTCTGGTAAGAACTTGACTCATAGAGAATTTGATGATTAACGATGCATTCTCGAACAAGATGACAATTTTGCGCCACATGATCTTTGATTGAAATAAAATGTTTTCCAAAGCGATCGAGACTTAGCTTGATTAGCTTGTTCAATTAATGCTGCAATATTTCTAATACGACATCCCTGATGACATTTGCCCAAGTTGAGTTTCACAGGATTCCTTAGTGAAGCCATGCAGTTTTCAAGGGATTAGCAGGTGCTTCCCTAAAAATCAAAGGTTCATGGTCAACCTTAAACCATGCTATCTCCAAAGGTTCATGGTTAGCCTTAAACCATGCCATTTCCAGAGGTTCATGGTCAGCCTTAAACCATGTCATTTACACGGTTGGTGGGTTTATCCTTAAACCACAGGATTGGTGGCTTTCCTAAACCACAAGGTTTGTGGGTCTTTCCTAAACCACAAGGTTTGTGGGTCTATCCTTAAACCACAAGGTTTGTGGGTCTATCCTTAAACCACGTGGTTGGTGGGTCTATCCTTAAACCACAAGGTTTGTGAGTTTATCCTTAAACCACACGGTTCGTGGGTCTATCCTTAAACCACAAGGTTGGTGGGTTAATCCTTAAACCACGGGATTGGTGGCTTTTCCTAAATCATTCGGTCGAAACTCGTTTGTACACGGTGAGACCTTCCTCCCAGTCGAAACCCGTTTTTACACGGTGAGACTATCATCCGGTCGAAACCCGTTTGTACACGGTGAGACCTTCCTCCCAGTCGAAACCCGTTTTTACACGGTGAGACTATCATTCGGTCCGTTTGTACACGGTGAGACCTTCCTCCCAGTCGAAACCCGTTTTTACACGGTGAGACTATCATTCGGTCCGTTTGTACACGGTGAGACTATCATCCGGTCGAAACCCGTTTGTACACGGTGAGACTATTATCCGGTCGAAACCCGTTTGTACACGGTGAGACCTTCCTCTCAGTCGAAACCCGTTTTTACACGGTGAGACTATCATTTAGTCGAAACCCGTTTGTACACGGTGAGACTATTATCCAGTCGAAACCCGTTTTTACACGGTGAGACTATTATCCAGTCGAAACCCGTTTGTACACGGTGAGACTACCATCCGGTCAAAACCCGTTTTTACACGGTAAGACCATCACATCCAGTCAAAACCCGTTTTTACACGGTGAGACCATTTTTTTTCTTTTTCCAGTCTAAACCACACGGTTCGTGGGTTTATCCTTAAACCACAAGGTTTGTGGGTCATCCTTAAACCACAAGGTTCATGGGTCATCCTTAAACCCCGCTTTTAAAATGTTCATGAGTTTTTTTTCAAAAAACTGCAATTTTTCAAAAGGTTCATGGTCAACCTTAAACCATGTTATCTATAAAGGTACATTGATTTTCCTCAAATCATGCATTTTCAACCCTGTTGAAACCCGTTGTTACACGGTGAGACCTCATTTAACCCCCTTCTTATGACCCGGTGGGCTTCCCGTAGCCCGGAGTCCTTCAACCCCATTCTTATGACCCGGTGGGCTTTCCGTAGCCCGGAGTCCTTCAATCACATTCTTATGACCCGGTGGGCTTTCCGTCGCCCGGAGTCCTTCAATCCCCTTCTTATGACCCGGTGGGCTTTCCGTAGCCCGGAGTCCTTCAATCCCCTTCTTATGACCCGGTGGGCTTTCCGTAGCCCGAGTCCTTCAACCCCATTCTTATGACCCGGTGGGCTTTCCGTAGCCCGGAGTCTTTTTTTCCTCTTATTGACAAGACGCGCTTTCATAGTTATGAGCCATTTCCGTCGACCTGACGTGTGCCTATGCACTCAGGGTCTCTCTATCGCCCAAATAATTTAGGTGTCTTCTGTCTTTGAATGCAACCTCTTCGAGCTCCCATTCAAAGAGGGGCAGCTGTTGACACCTAAATTTTACAATTTTATTATGTACAAGATTAGGAATTAATCACTAAAACAAAAGAAAAACAAAAAATAAAAAGAAAAAGAAAAAGAAAAGAAAAAGAAAAAGAAAAAGAAAAAAAACAAACAAAAAAAATCGGGCTAGCCGGAGCGCCCTTGGCCCGGCCCGCCCCTCTCCCTTTCCCTTTGCCCTTACTGTTGGGCCGGCCCAGCCTCCTTTCTCCTTTAGCCCGGCCCGCATCTGTTCTTCCTCCCTCCAGTGGTCTTCGCTCGAGGACCGCAAAAAGACGAAGGGAGCGAACGAAACGAGGAGGGGGGCACGGCAAGACAGAGAGGGAGAAAGAAAAAGGGAGCTCGAGGGAGGAGCAACCAGAAAGCAAAGAAAAAAAGGAACACTCGAAAGGAAGGGCGGCGACGGCGGCACCGCCGCACGCCGCCACCGCCGCCACCGCTGCCGCTCTTGCTCGCCGATGCTTGACACCGCGTCTTTGCCGCCCTCCCCGCCCGTCGTCGTCCGAGCCGCCACCCTCAGGAGCCCGGCCGTTTGAGCGCCTCGCGTCGTCACCGCCCGCCGCCAACCCGCTTCGCTCCGCCTCGCCTTCGACTTGCGGATCCCTGTTCGCCGAGCCCCTCGCCGCGCCGTCGAGACCCCCTGGCTGCTGGGTCCTCTACTCCGATGCCCAGCCAGATCCGCTCCGAGCCTCCTTCGAGCGAAGCTGTCTTCTACTCCCCGCCCTTCGCTCCGCCCGTGCCTCTCGGACCCCCGACCGACGCCGCTACTCGCCCTCCTCGCCGCTTCAACTTCGACGCCGTTCGGCCGAGCCGCCGCCCTCCATCTTCCGTTCGAGCCAAGCCGCCGTCGTTGCCATTGCTCACGCCGAACCAATGGGGACGAACCGGATCGGGAGTTCATCGAACTCATTTGCGCACCAGGAGCCAACCGCCGCCGCCGTCCCGCTCTAGTCGCCGTCGAACCCCCTCGCGCTGCGGCCGGTGCCGTCGCTCACCCATCACCGCCCTCAACCCGACGCCGTCCGAGCGCCTCGCCAATCACCGCCGAGTGAGCCCCACACCAGGCCCTCGCCACCGCCGCCACTCGGCCGCGTCTCGCTCCGATCACCGCCGTGCCAGCGCGCCGCCGCCCGTCGTCACCGCCCGGCTTGTTGTTGCCGTCCGAATCACCTTCGCCGCCGCCGCTAACGCCGCCAAGAAACCCTAGGGTTTCGGCCAAAAAGGAACAGGTCGGACACGGGTCGCGAAGGGTAGGGTTTTGAGCTATTTGGGCCGGTTTTGGGTTTGGGCTGTTTTGCTTATGGGTCTTTAGGTTTGTGGGCTTTTGGGCTTGTGGGCCTATTTGTTTTAAAAGAGGGGGTGACCTTTTGGGCTTGTGGGCTGTTTGTTTTAAAAAGAGGGTGACTTTTTGGTGGGCCCACGCTTCGGGCCCAACCTCCCAATCGGACCGAACTCGGGTCCGGTCTCCGACCGGACCCGATCCGATCTACCGGGCCGAACCGGGTTGGGTCGAACCGGACCCGACCAGGCCGTCCGTACAAATTTTTATTTTTATTTTATTTTTAAATTTTAATATATCTTTAAAACAATTTTGAAAATCCAAAAATATTAAAAATTTTATTTTTTAAAACAATTTCGAAAATCCAAAAAAATTTAAAAAAATTAATTAAAAAAATTAATTATTTTCTTAATTTAAAAAAATTAATTAAAAAAATTAAAAAAATATAAATTTCGAAAATCCAAAAATGATGGGATTTGATTAGGATTTGCCATGTATTGCCATTTTAGCGTAATTAGACTTTTATGTGCTCGTATATTAATTATGTTGCATGTTTAATTTGCATATCTAATTATGTTTGATGGCATGTGCTTAATTTTATGGCAATTAGGATTTTGGTAGTTATGGTTATTACTTTAATGATTGCGCACCCGCATGATCACCTGACATGTTAGTGGATAAACATAAAATCAATTCAAACTGCCTGTCAAAAATCATTTTGTTAAAATGAACAAGAGTAGGTACCGAAAGGGCACTAATTGGTTAATTAGTGTAATCAAGTCCCCGAACCTAGATTCTCTGGTTGTGTAGGAAGTGAGGCACGCTTCCATGCCTCACTTGGTTTCTAGCCGACCCCAATAGGCTAGTGGCGACTCCTTTTGTGCAAAATTCCTTAAGAATATCCCAATGTCACGCGGGGTATGGGCTTGGGAGAGCCCGCATCTAATCATGGGCTTTAGGCCCGTCCTTTTAGGCAATACCCCTAAACCTGTTCCCTCCCCCCGAGGGTAGGTCGCGACACTCCTCTTAAAGATTTTGGCCAGTTTCAAAGATTAGTTGGTCGGCTAATTTATCAGATTATCACTTCTCCCGACATTTCACGTGCTGCTAGTTTTGTGAGCCAATATATGCATACTCCTATTGAAGGTCATAGGGAGCTTGTCAACCATATATTGAGGTATTTGGAGTCATGTATAGGACATGGCAATCGTAAGAAGAAACATGGTCTCACAGGGGTTGTAGGATATGCTGATGCTGATTGGGCTGGTAGTCCCATTGATAGGGGGTCCACCACTGGTTTTTGTACTCTTGTGGGAGATAATCTCATTGAGTTGAAAAGCAAAAAATAGAGTGTGGTTGCTCGTTCGAGTGCCAAAGCAAAATTTAGAGTTATAAAATCGCCACATGTGAATTAATTTGGTTTCATTTGCTATTGGGTGACTTGGGTCTTGAAGGACCTCGTGTTCATATGAAGCTAATTTGTGATAATCAAGTAACAACACATATTGCACCAAATCTGGTCTTCCACGAAAGAATAAAACACATAGAAGTCGATTGTCATTTTGTTCGAGAGAAAATTCAGGACAAAACTATCAAGACTCCTTATGTCCGTAGCAAAGTACAACTTGTTGGTGTGTTTACTAAACCCCTTTCTAAAGGAGTATTTCAATAAATTTTGGCCAAGTTGACCTCAAAAAGTGTCTTTGTCCCAACTTGGAGGGGGAGTGTTGGCGGGATAAACTTGTCAAATCATGATGAGATTGAGGATTAAGATCAAATATGTGATAGCTGTATTTATCATTAAAAATCACAGGCTATGTTTAGCAGCTATGATGTACTCTTCTTTAATTAAGGAGAATGAATCTCTCCCAAGAAGCTAACAAAAGTATAGGGATTTCCACTGTGGATGTAGGCTTTCAAGAAATTTTTTCTTGGTCGACCGGATCACATAAAACCTTTGTACATCTTTTCATCTCTCTCTTTCATTTTCCTATTAACGCGCTATGTCTGGTAATAATCAGTCAATATAAACTAACCGCGATTAGGTGAATTAACATAAATAGAACAAGAAAATCCTTACCGCGATTAGAGAATTAGGAGGAAGTTCTCAATGAACGAAATCGATCAATCTATAACATTCAGTCTCATAAATAACATACTCAAATTTGAGTCAATTTTGTCTATGTCTGGCCTTTCACTTCAAACAGCAAAGTTGCGGCTCTCTTTGATTTTTCTTCTCCCCTCTTTCAGGTGGGGGGCACGATTTCCTCTCTCCTCTGTTGGGCGCGTCACGAAGCAGCCACTTTCTTTTCTTCTTTTTGACTTCGACTCTTTCTTTCCTTTTTTTTTTCTCTTTTTATTTGATGTCAACTGGGCCCCACGAGAGAACAACGCATCCTCCCTCTGTCTTATCTTAATTTACATTTGCTTGGACGACGCCATTTAGTTCGTCAGCTCTCAGCGACGCGACGGCTATAAAACACGGATAGAATTAGGACAGAGGCGTGAAGATACTCGTGCCGCCAGGTGTTCTGTTTCTTGGCGATCGGAACGACGTGAAATCGAATTGAAGTCATGGGCTGCTTTTGCTGCAGAGGTCTCGAGGAGACGACGAAGAGAACGAAGCAACCAACTGCGACCCCCGCTCACCGACGCATTTATAGATGGTTATCTGCCAAACGGACCGGCGTCCACAGAGACGGCGGCATGGACCTTCGAGCTGGTGCAGGCGCTGCTGCTGTGGCCACGTTTATTTACCGTGCTGATGGCGGTGGTTGCTGTGGTTGCGGTGCAGGTTGCGGCGGTGGAGGTTGCGGTGGCTGAACTTTTCTGTTTGTTGCCGGAATCGGCGCATGTATTTTATACTTAGGACAGATGTTTATGTAACGACTGGAGTTGGACATAAAAATAATATCAGAGCAAGTGTACTATTTAAATTTCATTTTCCCCTTCTCTTATCCTCGAAAGTGAGAAAACTATTACGTATGATGCTTCCGCCATGTTAGATCAAACTTATCGGAACCATCATTTGTGTAGACCTTGGGACTGATGCCCCGCGATTAATGGTTCCATTGTTTGTGGTCTGTATAATTTAAATATAATGTAAGTCAACTAACTCTGATCAAGAAAAATATGATTGATCATCCAATAGATTCAGCATGAACTTTGGCTATTTCGTCATAATACCTACTTTTGTGGTTTTTTAATCCGCCGTCTGCGCAGACGATGTTGAGAGTTAGTTTTTAATAAAACAAAATCTCTCTATACTTGCAATTTGGGACAGTTCTATCGTCTTACGAGAAATAGATTTTCGAATTATAATGGATCGTAGCTCCTTTATATGGACTTTATTATCAAAGAAACAGATTCCACGTATATAATATCGTAATCAAGAGTTGAGAGAGAATAAAGCAAGCTGGACAGAAGCCAATTTGAGAGAGAAGTGAGCTCGCGCGAGAGAAAAATAGTGAGAGGGAGAGAAGGAGGGAGAAAAACAAAACTTGAGATGCAGCTCAAGTTGAAATTCTAGTACGTTGTTCGTGGTGATGTGTGCAACGCGTTGACTGGCGCCAATCGCTGGAAAGCCTCTTCCATCCGTGCATTTTCGACATTCTCGCTCTATGAGAACCGGTCATACTTTTCTTTATATTACTGTAATCCATTTAGTCATGATAAGCTTATCGCTGTTATGATCTAAGATAGTTATCATGATGGTATGTCGTGTCACCTCTAGTGGAACTAAATATTTAGATAAGGCCTGTTGTAATCTCACTCTGTACATTGGAGGGATTTGCGAGTTGAAATGTTGAAGTTTTGATTGTCTGATTGTCTATTACACTAGACTAGTGCTTATTGTGCTAATTAAGTTTTCTCCATGCACAGTTTAAGGTGCTCACAGCCAGGTCTTTTGTCAACAAGGTAGTATCAAAGCGTTGGTAGTCAGAACAGGTGTTTTGCCTCGAAGATTCAAATAATAAGTTACTCCGAGTTCTGCTCTAATACTGAAGGTTTGTTAAAAGAAGTAATAAAAGCGTCATTTTTTTTTTTTTTTCAGTTTTGTTTTTTAGAATTGTTTTTATTTTTTTGCAATTTAAAAATATCATTTCAGCATTTTTCTTTAAACAATGTTTTTTTCCTAGAAACAAATTAAAATAATGAATGATATTATTGTATTTTTCTTTCACTCCAGAAAATCGCCAAAAAAAGCCCCGATCTGAGTTCATTAACATATCCAATTGGATTTATCTTTACCAAAAAACTTAAGTTAATGAGTTATCCAATTGGATTTATCTTTACTAAAAAACTCAAGTTAATGAGTTACGAGTCAACTAGAATTATTAATTATTCCACACCACGTCAATCTTCTAATATTTTTTTAACACGATTCTCACACGTATCTCAACAGTCTCTTCTCACATTTGAAGTCATCTGCTCTATTTAATTTAGGTATCTTTATATATCAACATGTCTTCACTTGAATCTCCACTTTGTTGCGTGTGAGGACCACAACAACAATGCCTACATTCATTTTTGGTCTCTTTTGCCAAACCGAATGATGAAGGTTGTCATTGTGACGTAGAGGAAGATATGCTTGGAAAGGATTCCAAAAGATTGTGTTTATTTTGAATAATGAAGTGCATATTGCAATATCTTAGGTACCTATGTATAATGAGGTTGCCATCTAGGAAATAACCAAGTAACTAAAATCAAAAAACAAAATTAAGGAAAATATATTGATAAAAGAGAAAGTTATCAAAACACAACTCAAAAATATGCAAATGTCTAAAATCTATGACATCTTGGAAATCAAGGGAAACATGTTAATCAAATATTGTAACCCATTTGTAATTTCGAAGATTACGCAATCCTCTTTGATTTATGAGATCGTTGCTCTTATGGCGCTCCAATATTTTCATAAAAGCATTTGCATGTTGCTCTGCATTAGTCTCCTCCACTTCAGAAGAACTTGACCAAGTTATGGTCAGGATAAAGAGGACTATTTGGAGAATGATACTCAAATAGGTCCACTACATTGAATGTCGGGGACATGTCAAGGTCACTAGAAAGATCGACAACATAGGCATTGTTATTGATTTTCTTGCGATTCAACATGAGCCAACTTTCTTGTGCTTCAGCTTGTTAATTTGTACCAACAAGAAAGCATTCCTTGTGGAAGTAGAACATAACTTCGTCACCCTCAACAAATACTTTGAGGCGACAATGTTTATTTGCAGTAGCTTTGTAAATAGTAATGGAAACTTCTAGCTATTGTTTCACACTCTCTTATATCTCTTGTAATTTTGTTGCTAAGTTTTTAGCTACAACACTATATCCTAGGACTTTGGGCAAAGGCACAAGATCTAGTGTATGTTGTGGTGTTCGCTTGTACATGACCTTAAATAGAGACTTGCTTATGGAGTGGTTGATGGTGTTATTAAAAGTGAACTTAGCGGGAGCAAGATACTAATCTCATTGCTTTGGCATGTCACTACAAAAACACTGAATAATATCCACAATAGTACGATTGATGACTTCACTTTGACCATTAGTTTGAGAATGGAAGGAGCTGCTATACTATAAATCTATCCTAAATAAACACCATAGGGTCTTCCACAAATGACTAAGGAATTTGATGTCACGATTGGAGGTGATAGTTTTGGGCACACCATGTAAATTAACTACTTCTTGAAAAAATAAACTCACTACATGGGAAGCATTAGAAGTCTTCTTGCAAGGGATAAAGTGTGTCATCTTTGTAAGCCTGTCCACTACCACAAAAACAAAATCCATACCTCATTGGGTTTGGGGAAGCCCCAACAAGATATCCATTGAAATGTCTATCCAAGATCCAGAAGGAATAGGCAGAGGGGTACAAAGACCAGTGTTCTGAGAGTGGCCTTTGGCAGTCTAACAAATTTAGCACTTTTTCACAAATTGCCAAACATCCCGTTTCAATTGAGGCCAATAATACTGCTCTTCAACTAGGGCAACAATTTTGTCTCGACTAAAATGTCCTCCAAGGGAACCACCATGCAACTCTCGAATAAGCTCAAAGAGCTATGAGGAATGCACAACTTGTTGCAAAAGAATAAAAATTTGTCCCAAAAGATCATGTTGTCATGAGAACTTGTTGCAAAACATTTCTCCCCAATGTCCTGAAAATCTTTATCATTGGCATAAAGAACATAGAGGTGGTCAAAGCCCACAATGTTAGTGCACATGATGACAAGTGTTGTAGCATGACGATTAAGTGCATCAATGACTTTGTTCAAGTGGCTTGCCTTGTGTCAAGCATGGAATTGAATTGCTCCAAAAAGTAGACTCGGCCTCCATGCATTTGATGTAGATGCTTTGGCTCTTGATATACTTGAGTGCTTGATGGTTAGTGTTAAGGACAAACTTATGTTGATAAAGATAGAGCTGCCAATGCTTGATAGCTCATAATACAGCAAAATACTCCAGCTCATAGGTAGACCATTGCTTGTGAACATCATTATGTTTCTTGCTAAAAAAAGCAATATGCTTACCTTCTTGGGAGAGAACAGCACCAATGCCTATGCTAAAGGCATCACAGTCCAGTTCGAATACCTTTTCGAAATTTGGGAGCATTGGTATTAGTGCCATGGAAAGTTTTTCTTTGATGAGAGCAAAGCTGGCTTCTGTTTCATCACCCTAGTGAAATTTTTCTTTCTTCAAGCACTCAATGATTGGGGCCATAATAGAACTAAAATTTCTGATAAAGCGTTGGTAAAATGTCGCAAGCCCGTGGAAGCTGCGCACCTCCTCAACGATCTAGGGAGCTGGCTAGTCACGAATGGCAGCTACCTTCTCTAAATCAACTTGAAAGCCTTATGTTTCAACAATATAACTTATGAAACGGAGTCAATCGGTCATAAAGTTACATTTCTTCAAGTTAATGTACAATTGGTTCGTCTACAAGGTCGATAAGGCATCCCTTAGATGCTCCATATGCTGTTGGTCATCTGGACAATATATGAGAATGTCATTGAAATAGAACACCATAAACTTGCCAATGAAAGTTTTGAGGATCTGAATCATCAAATGTATGAAAGTGCTAGGTGCGTTGGTGAGGCTAAATGGCATGACAAGCCACTTGTACAAACCTTCACTTGTTTTAAAAACTGTTTTCCATTCATCGCTAGGGCGAATGCATACCTGGTGGTATCCACTATGTAGATCGATCTTTATAAAGACTTTTGATCTTGCAAGCTGGTCGAGCATGTCATTTAGGCAAGGGATTGGGAATCGGTACTTGAAATAATCCGATCAATTGCCCGGCTATCAATGCACATACACATGGTTCCGTCTTTCTTTGGAGTGAGGAGTGTGGGGACTGCACAAGAGCTCATGCTTTCATGCAAGAAACCTTTTCGAAGGAGTTCTCCTACTTGGTCTTGCAAAATCTGGTTGTCCTTCTGATTCATCTAGTAGTGCAGCAAATTAGCGAGGCTGCTTCTAGAAGAAAGTCAATCTCATGTTGGATATCCCTTAAGGGGGGTAATCCAACAAGTAGAATCTCTAGGATAATGTTGCTAAATGCTTTGAACAAGGGCTGAATAGTCTCAGGAATGTGAGTAATAGCTTGTTGATCGCCTTTCTCCATAATCATGTACCTGCCCTCGTTTACGGACGTTTAGCACAATCCCTACACTTTGCTTCTTTGGGACTTAGGGACTGTTACTTATTAGCTTCAAAGTAATCTTCATCTTTTTCCATACAAAAGAGTAGGTATTCTCTCGAGCACTGTGGGTGATTTCAACGTCGTAATGCCATGGTTGTCTCAACAGGACATGGCATGCATCTATCTACAATAAATCACAAATAATAGTGTCCTTATAGGACTATCAATTGAAAAAGGTAAACAACATACTTGCATCACCTTGAGTTCGACCCCTTTACGGATCCACCCAATTGTATAAGTGGAGGGATGTGACTCTATCTTTAGTTATAAATGGTCCACTAGGGCTTTGGATACTATGCTCTCACAACTTCCACTGTCAATGATGACATCGTAGACTTTGCCGTTAACGGTACAACGGGCAAGGAAAATATTATATCGTTGCATGCCTCTCTTCGCGGGGCAAGCAATAGTCGCCTAATGACGTAGTTGGCATGCTCGCCCTTTTCATCCTCCACTTCTTCCTCATTAACCTAGTCATCTTCGTATATATCGTCATCGTGCTCGACAACATTGGCCATCTTCCACCGTGGGCAGTCACTTGAACGATGTCCCAGTTCATTACACTTGTAGCATTTGACTAGTGGCGGCTTAGTGTACGGGTTTTGTGAATTATGATTGGCGTTACGGTTGTTTGTAGTGACTGGTTCCTTGGGCACCCCAGTAGTACTCCTTGGAATTTGGTTCATAGTGCTGGTTTGCTGGTTGGAAAATCTGGAACATTTAGTTGTCTTCCCCTTCCAAAAGATCCTCAAGCAGAACAATTGTTAGCTTGATTAATGGAGCTAGTTCTCTCTAATTGCATCTCAACTTTTCGGGCCATTCTTGAGCATCCTCAACGGAGAACAAATAATGTAGTGAAACATGGTCTTGAATATTAAGATGCAAATCATTAATGTACTTGGCGGTCTGTTATGCCTTCAACTTAGGCAAGTTGTTATGGTCATAAAGTTGGAGAAACTCCTCTATGTAAGCTTGGACTGATAGGCTTAGTTGCTTTAATTGTTCATAGAATCGAACCTTCAACATTTCCTTCATCTAATTCCACGTCGAATGGGAACTTTTCCTTGTTGATGTCAGTTTAGTTGTGTTTGCTCCTACCACGTTGAGGCGCTGCCCTTCAATTTGTATGCCACCAATTTTATTTGGCAATCCTTTTCAATCTCCATGGCATCGAAGAATTTCTCAACTTCCTAAAGCCAATCCAAAAGTCTTCAATATTCAAATTGTCATTGAAGGTTGGAAGGTCAACCTTAAGTTGATGTTGCTCGGGGTCTTGACGATATCCCTCGTTCCGGTGGCCTCCACAAATAGGCCAATCTAGGAACTCTTCTTCTCCTTTAGAGTCCTTGACATAGGCTTGTTGCCTCTATCGGGATTTGCCCTACGTTCCATAGTTGCTTTTGGATCTCGAGTGGGCCGAGCACATTCGATTGGAAGATTACCGGGTATGGGTTGGTAGACAAACACTGGAGGCGACAAGTAATCCTTGAACCTCGTTTGGTTTGCTTTGCAAAATTGCTTGAACTCATCTTGTGTAATAGGCTCGTTTCTACAGCCTTTAGCTATGGGGAGATAGTCATTAAAGTTATTAGCCATTGTCATAAGAGAGACCTACTTTGATGCCAAATGACATAAAGGAAGATGTGCTTGGAAATGATTCCAAAAGATAGTGTTTATTTTGAATAATGAAGTGTAGTTACAATATCTTAGGTGCCTATTTATAGGGAGGTCGCTATTTAGGAAATAACCAGATATTGAAATCGAATAATAAAATTAAGGAAAAGATATTGATAAAAGGGAAAGTTATCAAAACGCAACTAGAAAATCTGCAAAACACGTTTGAAATATATGACATCTCAAAAATCAAGAGAAAAACGTGAATCAAATATCGTAATTCATTTGTAATTTCGAAAATCACGCAATTCTCTTTCATTTGTGAAATCGCCCACTCTTATAACACTCCAATATTTTCATAAAAGCATTTGCATGTTGTTCTACATCACATTGGGACCATAGGTGCTTTCACTTTAGTCTCTTACTTTTGTCAAAAGATTTTTCCCTTGAGATATTTACTAAATATTAATACAAATTGAGAGTACATGGGCAGTTGCATCTGGTGGTGATGTAATTGTTCACTATGCTTATGGTTATGTTAAATCTTATAAAGCCAGGACGGTACATGGGTAGTTGATTCGGCTGCCTCGTTCTTGGTACTTTAAGCTCCCTCGATCGGGATGATAAAAATTTCTTTTCTACATAACCAACTAACGGGCACTAAGCATGATAGAAATTAAAAAAAAAAAAAAAAAAATTAAGTGGAGTTATGTTTGATCGTTGGATCGCAGACAAGTACGTTATGCACATATTTTTTTTAATATGTTTGATTGTTTGATTGGGGGCTATATATATTGTTCGGATATGTGGGGTATAATCAATAAATGAAATATAATCAATATTGTAGTATAATTGATGCCAAAAGAAAACTTCGTTTTACAATTAGAAATATTCTAAAGTTACGGGTTCACCAAATTTAATGAGTGGACGTTGATAGGACCGACAATCGAACTGTTTATAATTTTCTGGAAAGGGGTGGTCTAGACATTGTATAAGCAAAGTTTGGAAAATAGGATGCGAAACGTCCTTATTAATCCGTTGACCGAGCCAAAAAAAGTAAAAACCATCAACTTTTGCCCGAAGTTACGCACGCGGGACGGTGAAGTTTTCCATGGATTTACGTCACAAAGGACAGAAAGGCACACTTTCCCGGAGATGAAGAGAAAATATGAATTGGACTTTTGGCCGATAGACGACCTTGATGTGACTGGTTTAGATCGATGCGAGTACTTAAGTTTCCTTCGTAAGGACTCATCAGTTCAGAGAATCTTCACGATTTATGACTTGGTCAAGTCGCTTAGACATTTTCCGACGAGTTTCAGAGGAAACAACCCAAACATTCACCCTTCGACTCTTCTTAATGAGAAATTGTACGCGTGAATAATAACTTCGTCAACTTTAGGCGAAGCGACGGCCATAAATGGGGGATTGAGAGAGAGCTATGAACACACTCGTGCTATTGTATCATCTTTCATTATAACCTGCGAAAGCTACTTTATATTCCAGTCATGGGCTGCTTTTGCTGTGGAGGTCGTAAGAAGACGAAAGCCAATCCACCCACCGCGACAGCCACCCGGCCACCCACTTATCAAGGCGGAGCTCCCAAGAAGAGGGCTGGCAGGGATGATGGGATGACGGTTATTGCTGGTGCGGGCGCCGCCGTAGCGGCCACAGCTGCTGCAGCCACTATTTATTCTATTACCAGTGGTGGTGGCGGCACTTGTGGTGGAGGCGGAGGAGGATGTGGTGGAGGCGGCGGAGGATGTGGCGGCGGCTGTGGTTGCTGACTATTCATAGCCTGTGTCGTTTTTACTTGTCATAGGGAGTTCACTATTATGCTGAAAATTTGTTGTTGAGAAATGTAAGTTTTATATTTTCACGCAAGATGAATATATAAATAATTTTTACGATTGTACGTGAAAAAAAATAATGCGAGTGCAAATTTAATGATATGAGAGGTTACATCCTTTTGATGCCAGTGGCATCATCAAGTGCAACAATTGCAGTGAGTAAATTTCGAAACAAAAGAGATCCGGATGAGATTAATTATTGAATTACTTAACTTCAAATCTTTATACTCCGATGTGATTGTATTTTAAGTAATTCTTCTACGGCTTCTATCCTTGATGATTCTAATGGGGGAACGTGATAGCATTGCAACTTTAACTCTTTTGAATCTCATAAATTAATGAAAAGCGAAAATATCTTCTTATTTTTTTCAAGAAAATACGGCTTTGATGGGAATTTAGATACTTAATGCTGAAAAGGCCAAAAAGGTAACTAAAATATAGCTTCTGCAAGGAGTCTATAGCCAGAGGATAGATTAGTTCAAAGGTGAGGATTCATTTTGATAATCCAAAAATATGGGGAAGATTTGAAAAGATAAGACAATGTGGGGTTTTATTGGGGAAAAGTGCCAAAAAAGTCCTAAACCTTTTGGCTTTGTGTCGATTTAGTCCTAAACCTTTTTTTGGTGCGATTTAGTCTAAACATTTTACGTTGTGCCAATTCAGTCCTTTTCGGCCAATTTTGACCGGATTTTGCTGACTGGACGTCGGCCGGGCGACGTGGCATGATCGGCGCCGACGTGTACAATTTTTAATAATATTTTAATATTTTTAAATATTTTCAATTTTTTTAATTTTTTTCTCTTTTTATTTTTATTCTTTTCTTTATTCTTTTTCTTTTTTTCTGCTCATCTTCTTCCTCCGGCCGGTTCGGAGCTCGGCGACCGGGGAGGTGACGGCCGGCGAGGTCGAGGTCGACCTCGCCGGCCACCTCGCCCGTGGCCGCGAGGGCGGCCTCGTGCCGGCGGGCGAGGCCGCCCTCGAGGCGGGCGGCGAGGGCGAGCCCCGCCGGCTCCTCCTCGCGCCGGATCGGCGAGGTCGAGCCTCGCCGGATCCGGCGAGGGCGAGCCTCGCCCGCCCGACGCGAGGCCGCCCTCGAGGCCTGGGCGGCGAGGCTCTCGCCCTCGCCGGATCCGGCGAGGCTCAAACCTCGCCCACGGCCGGCGAGGGCGAGCCCCGCCAGCTCCTCCTCGCGCCGGATCGGCGAGGTCGAGCCTCGCCGGTCATGGGCGAGGCTCGACCCTCACCAGATCGGCGAGGTGGCCGGCGAGGTCTCGACCTCGCCGGCCGTCGCCTCTAGCCGGTCGCCGAGCTCCGGCCGACCGGGCTGGAGGAAGAAGATGAGCAGAAAAAAGAAAAAAAGAAAAAGAAAAAAGAAAAAAATAAAAATAAAAAGAAAAAAATTCTAAAATATTAAAATACTATTAAAAGTTGTACACGTCAGCGCCGAACATGCCACGTCAGCCGGCCGGCGCAAAGCAAAATCCGGTCAAAATTGGCCGGAAAGGACTGAATTGGCACAACGTAAAAAGGTTTAGGACTAAATCGGCACAAAGCCAAAAGGTTTAGGACTTTTTTGGTACTTTTCCCGGTTTTATTGTTATTTCTCCTTCCTTCTTTTCACAGATAACTTTTAAATTGGGTTAACGGGACGCTAGTTGGTACCATTATGGCCTCGTGTGTCCCCAAAGTGAAAAGGAGAAAACAATTAAGTAAAAACATTAACAAATGCACAAAAGTTACAATCGCTTCAAATTGAATGTTGTGCTCTGCAGCTTCTAATGATGTCTGATCTGTCTCTAACTTCGTGAATACTGGCACATCGGCAAACTCTCAAGGACATACTGTTGACGAGATAAGCTTGCTAAGTTATGATAATATTGAGGATTACTGCCCTTTGTGTAACATCTGTATTTATCATAATAATTATAGGCAATATCTAATCACTATGATATATTGTTATCTTCAGAGTTTTCACTTACTTCAAAGCCTTAATCACCTTTAAGGCAAAATAAACAAGAATAAAGATTAACAACTTTCAATTTTTTTAATTAACAAAACTAGTTTAATAAAATGAAAAGGAAACCCAATAATTCACCTTGTAAACACTTAAAACAATGGAACTAGAAGCTTCAGAAATACAAATGTGAAACCTTCATCTTCTCTTCAAAAGAGTGCAAGGTGAAAGAGAAGGGAAAGGACATGGGACTTTCTTTTTCTTTGCAAGAATGAGTTGAAGTTTTTTGAAATGGCTCATTAGATCAAAGAAGGAAGATGCACTAGAGAACTTTACGAGAGTTAAAAAGGGATAAGATTTATTAGTCAAGGATAAAAGTAATGATGACTTTGAGTTAAAAACACCTAGTGGAGAATGAGAGAGAGGTGTACAAATTGAAGTATGGCATTTGGCTGAACACTCTGGTTCCAAAGTAGATACTTTGTTACATTGCCAAGATATCTAGTAAATCAGTTCGTATACAAGGAAAACGGTGTCTGCTTGAAATATTTTAAGTCCACTAAAACGTTCAATAAGAATTACCGGATGCTAAGTGGGACTTACTCATCTTATACATAAACTTAAGATGTATTAATCTTTGTTTATAACCAATGTGAAGATACATGTTTCATCCTCACTCTAAATAACAATAGTTAATAATTTAACCCTGATGAAATAAATTTTGAAATCTACGGACAAAAAAAAAAAAAAAAAAAAATACAATTTGAATCTCCTACGTACTGTAGTGTTACCAATCCAAGTCAAAATTTCTACTCGTGACATTTATCACTTTATTTCCTACATATTAACTGATGTAAGAATTTCCGGATGTCATATATATTGTAGGTTCTAAGTTTTAAAAACTAAGAATGTGTCTTGATAAGATAAGTTCTGAGTTTTAGGTTTGGAACTTATCCACCCTGAAACTGCTCACCCCTACATTCTAGGTTTTCCTATAAAGTTGGCTACCTAGTTGAGTACATCAAAGGTTTAAAATTGACTATTGAGATCGATATTAAGTATTTTGATTGCAACTTACAATAAAATATGTACAATCATCTTTAGAGGATGGACAAGGCTAGATGAACACACCCTTGTGTTTTAGGGAATTTATACCAAGTACCAAAACACGTTCAAGCTTCTTTCCTCCCTATACTGGAACTCTACCACTGATGCATCCACCCAACTCTGTCAATGTTGGGATAAGAATATTATAAATGTCATAACTTTCGTACGACACCCATTTGATTGCCATAATATTTTTCTTCGATTACTTGAGGGTCACGTTGATTGAAAATCATTCACTTGAAGGCTATCGGCGACATGCTTCCCCAGAAGATCTGATGTGGCATTAATTTATTATACAACGTTTGGTGTGTTTGGCCACCAAGATGAATCAGCACACGAGTGGGCTAAACGAAATCCTTTGGGCATATGTTTGCCCCAAATTAACGAATTAGGGAAAAATTGCTATGTTCTTCTGCCCGGGGAGAGAAGGGAGGGGGGGGGGGTGGGAAACCTTGACCCTTAAATCCTCTAATTAGGGCAAAGTCATATCCTGAAATTTGCAGAAGTTATTGTTTCCAGATTAGCTTCAAACTCTCATGCTTGTTTGATCAGCTGTTCGCCCAAGCTCTTGATGCAAGCGTGAAATTCATCAGTAGTGGTTACAGACTCGATCAATTCTTCAGACTGCTTTTTGAGTTTATTTTACAACCTCTGAATCATGTTTTCTAATTCGTGTGTATTTCGAAAAGGGAAGGACTCGCACTGTCTTTACTGTTATCCCGGTGTCGCCACCTTGCCTCAGGCGACACTGAATCCGGAGTGGCCAGTGGGTGGTGAGCCCTCGATCTCACCTCCTTATCCTCATCGAATACAAAGGAGGGGTAGGGATCGCGACTCTTCCGTCGTCATCGCCTGAGGCCAACGGGATCGGGATCAGGCCGTCGCCAGTCCTGGGCTCGATGACGTCGGGCCAGGCGATTAAACTAGCTCGACTTAACATCAATAGTTGCAAAGAGGGGGAAGCAAAGGGGGAGATGGCGGCATTAGTTGCTTGAGGGTGGGCCCATTGGATGGCGTTGAGGGGGTCTAGCAGCATTAAAGGGTAGCGGAGGCACGGTTGTGGCTAGGGGTGATCAGTTCCGGATTCTTTATAGATTTCACCTGGAACCTATCCATCAGTATAAATTTCTTATTTTCTAAAATGGAATTTGGAACCTACCATGTTATAAGTTTCAAGATCGATCCTAAGATCTGACGGGTTCTTTATTTTTATTTTTATTTTGTTTTAGTGTTAGTTAAGCGAAAAGAAAATGAACACAACAACAAAAATGAAAACTTCTCATTTGTCAATAGCAACAATCTAGAAAAAATAAATACATGCAATAAAATAAATAATAGGAGGTTGAAAACACGTAAATAAAACCTAAATTATAGAATCACATTCCTTAAATTGTTTCAAATTCTAATCACCTTAAATCAAAAGAAACAATATTCATAGTTAATCACTTAATAATTGTTTTAAATTTTAAATTACTATTAACTAAACTAAAATAGTTATTATAAAGGCTCACCACATATATTCATTTTGCTTCCATGGGTAAACTTTATTTACAGATGATATACTCCTTATTAAGATAATCCATATCTAGAAAAAGAATAAGAGATTAAATAAAGGAGGGTGCTGGCATGACGGTACCATTACTTTTGATTAGTAACAGTGCAGCCCGAGCGATCCTTTTTATCATATCTGTAATGGGCAATCACAAGAGCAAATCATGGTTTTGTATTTGTGTAAGAAACAAATCTAATGACATTATTCAAGAAAAGAAAATCCAAGAGATAATTAATTGACTGCAAATTTTAGATGGTGAATAATTGTCCAAAATAAAATAAATGACATTTAAAAATTCATAAATGAAGAATACTAAATACCCAATGTGCACATAACATAGATACATTGAATTTTCAAATTTTGTTTAAAGTTTATCTCCTTTACCAAACGATTAGCAGTGGACTTGATTTTTCTCTTGCGTCACTTCATCATCTTGATATGGTTGTCATGGAATATTTTTATTGTCATGAAAAAGGAAAATATTTTAAGATTCAAGCTCGTAGACATGACTGCTTAATTTGAGCTTGCAACAACATTGAGTTCGAGTTGCAAGGCTCATAGCAATCATGTCCTATAAATCTTTTCGAGTCACAAAGCTAGAGATCATGGTTACTCGACTTGAGCTCTTGATCATGATTACTCAATGGTGATCGTGTGAATAATTATGAATTATAAATCTTGTATTATTATAGGTATTTTATTGGTTTTATTCACGTTAGTTACTTTTCTCGTTTTATTTTTATCATATAAGGAATCTCACTATCATCCCATCAAGGGATATTTTCCTTCCTAATTTTCAAAGAAACCAGCTAAGTAATTTAACCGGTATCTTTGTGAAATTGATTGGCAGGGAAGGCACTGTCTCTTTCTTAAGGGGGATGGTGCCATTGCCCAAGCATTCTTCTTAAATAAAATATTACATATTAGATATATAAAAAAAATTACAATATATAAAAATATGAACATCACTTTAAGTTCTGATTCAAAAGAAAAATTAAGGATTTTACTTTAGGTTTTTGGTCCAATTCTGATTCTCTGTCTCGGTTCCCAGTTCCAATTTGGTTCGTAAGGGAACTGGGAACCAAACTGGGAACTAGTGGTTCCTATAAAAATGGAATTGAAAGTAGAACCACCTCCCCTATAATCATGCTCATCTTATGGTTAATGGTCAAGATTGGCTCGTTGTCCAGTTCAATGGTTGAGGGGTTTGTGCTGTGCCTGCCTGGTGAGGATATGGAAACAAGGGCAAAAAGGGAAAGATGAAAGAGGGAAAAAAGGGATAATGTACGCCCGATCTAAGCCATCAAATTCGCTTAGTATCAATATATTCGGATTTTAAAGTGATAATGATACTTCAATTTAAAGAGAATTAACTTTAGAGGACCTCAATTCTTATGATAAATCGCTTTTGCTCTTTATTGGACAACTTTTGAAAGGTTCAAGGACCACTTACATATATCTGTCTTAATCTGCTGATGTTTGGCTCCATGTTCAACTTTGGTTTAATTACAGACATCCAGAATTCGCCACGTACGCGTACGTGATACGGCATAAGAACCGACCACCGTGCACCATGTGATGTGGTCGTAAACTCAAGTAGGAAATCCCATCTTCGCAATTTTAGAACAGAAGAATATTCAAAATTCCATACGAATACGCAAGAGGAACCCGACGACTTCTATTGTTCTTTTGGGCGGTCAAAATGCAGTACAGGACAAACCATTATATGACATCTGAATCGAACTTGTTCCATTCACGGTCCGCGAATACTAGACCGAGCGTACACGCGAATATTACGCTGAATTTATGACATTCCATGAACTTGCCAGTCTGACTATTCCGGATAAATTTGATTACCCCATCTTTTATAGCAGGCATCGCCGTGTATATAAATGCCATTAGAGAGAAAGCTTTGGAGAAACTCTTATCGAAACACCAAGGCAAGAGTGGTTTTTTGGGCGATGGCCACAACTTGCAAGTTGAGACGTTTCGATATAACTTGATATATCATGGGGCGCTCTTTATTTGGAGGTGGGAAGAAGAAGGGAACCAAGCGTCCGACGTCGGGATCCTCTGGTGCAACAACGGCAAACACCATATCTGCTAATGTAGCCAGTGGAGGCAGAGGTTGCGGCAGCAGTGGTGGGGGAAGCGGAGACAGTGGGGGTGGCGGCGGTGACGGCGGCGGTTGTTAGAAGTTGTCAATAGTATGTTTATGTAGCTCATAAAATAATGTTGCTTTGTTAAATTAGTCTAGACCTATATATTTGTGTACTTCTTGTCGTATTTACTTATGATATATAATTGATGTCATTTCTGATTCTTTTGAAGATAATAATACATTATTTAGATTGTAATACATGTGTCCAATTTACTTTGGACCTCAACATATCTTATTAGTTCTCCATCAAAAACTTTAAGATTGTACATTTAACTTTTTCTGACAACTCTCTCCATTGAGACCCCACCACCAGCCTGCTCCTGCCGCCGCCACAATGCTGGGCGTTGCGAAAATTGATCGCCGGAGCCCATGCGATCAAGTCACCATGCCATCGTCCACCAACCCTCCGATCAGTCCGATTAGCTAAAAGTCTTGCATGTACGGTTCGGTTGGAATCCTCGTATTGGATCATAAGACAATCCAGCCAAAACCCAAGTCAATCGAATTGAATTGGAGTAAATTGAAGAATTGGGTTTTTACTTTTAGTAAAAATTTTAGAAAAGCAAAGTTTATGAGGAAATAAAACTAACGAGTTTATTGAAATCTATCCACCATTTTCCAATGGTCTATGGAACTGCGGCGAGCTAAATCAGATCATCTCAACAATTGTTCATTTCAAGTTCTTTATATTCCAAACGCGGATGGGGATTGTTTTAAGTTTTTGCTAATTTCAAGTTCTCTTTGATTTTTCTTCTCCCCTCTTTCGGGTGGGGGGCCCGATTTCCCCTCCTCTGCTGGACACACCGAGATGCAGTCCCTTTCTTTCGTTCTTTTTGACTTTTACTCTTTCTTTTCTCTTTTCTCTTTTCTCTTTTTATTTGATGTCAGCTGGCCCCAACAAGAAGCCAACGCATGCTCCCCGTCTTATCTTAATTCACATTTGCTTGGACGACGCCATTAGTTCGTTAGCTCTCGGCGACACGACGGCTATAAATAAAACGACACGGATAGAATTATGACACGGGCGTGATGATACTCGTGCCACCGGGTGTTCTCTTTCTTGGCGATTGGAACGACGTGAAATCGAATTGAAGTCATGGGCTGCTTTTGCTGCAGAGGTCTTGAGGAGACGACGAAGAGAACGAGCAACCCACTGCGACCCCCGCTCACCGACGCATTTATAGCTGGTTATCTGCCAAAAGGACCGGCGTCCACAGAGACGGCGGCATGGCCGTTCTTGCTGGTGCAGGCGCTGCTGCTGCGGCCGCGTTTATTTACTCTGCTGATGGCGGCGGTTGCTGCGGTTGCGGTGCAGGAGGTTGCGGGGGAGGGTGCGGTGGCTGAACTTTTCTGTTTGTTGCCGTAACCAGCGCATGCAATTTATATTTTTATTTAGGACAGATGTTTATGCAACAAATTGGAGTTGGACATATAAAAATAATATCAGAGCAAATATAGTTCTATTTGAATCTCATTTTCCCCTTCTCTTATCCTCAAAAATGAGAAAACTGTTTTGTATGATGCTTCTGTCACGTTAGATCAAACTTATCCGAACCATCATTCGTATGGTTCCATTGTTTGTAGTCTATATGATTTAAATATCATGTAAGTTAGTGGTGGCCTTAAGTTTTATGTCATTTAAACTAATTCCGATCAAGAAAAATATGATTGATCGTCCAATAGATTAACCATGAAATTTGGCTATATCATCACTGGTTTCATCACTGATGCCTCTTTTCGAGTTTTTATAATGTCCTATTCGTGTTGACGGTATTAAGAGCTAGTCTTTAATAATAAAAAATAAATAAAATCTCTCCATACTTTCAATTTGGAATAATTCTATCGTCCTCTAAGAAACAGATTTTCGAGATATAATGGGTCGCAACTCCTTTTGACGGACTTCATGATCAAACAAACTGATTTCACGTTTATAATATCGTAATCAGGAGTCGAGAGAGTATAGAGGAAGCTAGACAGAAACCAATTTGAGAGAAAAGTGAGCTCGTGCGAGAGAAAAATAGTGAGAGGGAGAGAAGGGGGCAGAAAAACAAAACTTGAGCGTACAGCTATGTTTATCAAGAATCTGGTGGTGCTTTCAATGATGATATTCTATTATGTTCTTCGTGGCGATGTGTACAACGTGTCGACTGGCGCCAATTGGAAAGCCTCTTCCATCCGTGCATTTTCGACATTCTCACTCTATGAGAACTGGTCGTGCTTTTCTTTATACTATTGTAATCCATCTAGTCCTGATATGCTTATCGTTGTGTGATCTAAGATAGTTATCATGATGGTATGTTGTGTCACCCCTAGTGGGACTAGATAAGGTTGTTGTAATCTCGCTCTGTGCATTGGAAGTTTTTGGCTAGCTTGTTTCGTGGTTATTCCTCAATTGCAATCTGCGAGTTGAAATATTAAAGTTTGCATTGTCTGATCGTCTATTACATTCGACTAGTGGTTATTGTGCTCATTTAGTTTTGCCATGCACAGTTCAACGTGCTTACAACAAAGTCATTCCTCGACAAAGTAATGTCAAAGCGCTGGTAATTGGAACAGATACTTGGCTCAAAGATTGAAATAATAAGTTATTCCTAAGGTTTTTTAGAAGCGTACAGTAAAAACCAATACTTTCACTCTAGGAAATTGTCAAGAAAGCTCTAATCCAAGCTCGTTAACATATCTAATTGGGTTTATTTTTACTTAAAACTTAAACTAATGGGTTATAAGTCAACTAGGATTATTGCCAATGAGTTATAAATCAATTAGGATTATTAATTGTTCTACAACACATCAATGTTCTAACACTTTTTAACATGACTCGCACATGTATCCTAATAATTTCCCCTCATGTGTGAAGTCATCTGCACTCTTTAATTTATGTATCTTTATGCTTCAACACGTCTCCACTTGAGTCTCCACTTTGTTGCGTGTGAGGACCACAACAAAAATACCCAAATTCATTCTTGGTCTCTTTACCAAACTGAATCATGAAGGCTGACATTGGGATCATGCCCGCTTTCACTTTAGTCTCTTACATTCGTTAAGAGATTTCTTCCTTTAGATATTCGCTATAATATTGATACACGTTGAGAGTATATGGGCAGTTGCATTTGGTGGTGATGTAATCGTTCCCTATGCTTATGATTATGTTTAATCTTACAAGCTAGGACAATACATGGGCAGTTGAATCGGCTCCTTCGTTTTTGGTACTTTAAGTGAAAAAAATGAAATAAAGTGGAGTTAAGTTTGATTGTTGGACTGTAGACAATTACTTTATCTACATATATATTTTTTTATGTTTGATTGTTTGATTGAGGTATATATATTTTGTTCGGATACATGGGATATATACCAATAATGAAATATAATCAATATTGTAGTATAATTGATGCCAAATGAAAACTTCGTTTTACAATTAGAAATATTCTAAACTTACCGGTTCACCAAATTTCATGTAACTGAAGTTGATAGCACCAACAATTGAACTGTTTATAATTTTCTAGAAAGGGTTGGTCTAGATATTATATAAGCAAAGTTTGGAAAATAGGACACGAAACGTCCTTATTAATCCGTTGCCGGAGCCAAAAATAAGTGAAAAATATCAACTTATGCCCGAAGTTACGTGCGCGGGACGCTGAAATTTTCCATGGATTTACGTCGCAAAGGACAGAAAGGGGTGTCTAGACTTTTAGCCGACAGACGATCTTGATGTGACGGTTTAGATCGATGCGAATATTTAATATTTCTTCGCAAGGACTTATCAATTCAGAGAATCTTCACGACTTTTGACTTGGTCAAATCGCGTAGCGTAGACATTTTCCGACGAAGTTTCAGAGGAAACGACCCAAACATATTCTCCCTCCGACTCTTCCTAATGAGAAGATGTTCGCGCGAATAATAACTTCGTCAACTTTGGGCGACGCGACGGCTATAAATTGGGGATTGAGAGAGAGCTATGAACAGACTTGTGCTATCGTATCCTCTTTCATTATAACCAGCGAAAGCTACTTGAGATTCCAATCATGGGCTGCTTTTGCTGTGGAGGTCGTAAGAAGACGAAAGCCAATGCACCCACCGCGACAGCCGCCCGGCCACCCACTTATAAAGGCAGAGCTCCCAAGAAGAGTGGTGGCAGGGATAATGGGATGACGGTTATTGCTGGTGCGGGCGCTATTTATTCTAGTACCGGCAGCGGTGGCGGCAGCAGCGCTTGTGGTGGAGGTGGAGGAGGATGTGGCGGCGGCGGCGGAGGCGGAGGTTGTGGCGGCGGCGGCGGTTGCTAACTATTTATAGCCCACGTCATTTTTACTTGTCACAAGAAGTTCACTATTATATTGAATATTCGTCATTTCTTTTGCCATTAAGAAATGTAAGTTTTATACTTTCAAGCAAGATGAATATATAATTAATTCTCACAATTCTACATGGAAAGACAAAAGTAATGTGGGTGCAAGTTCTATAATTCGAGAGGTTACATCCTTTTAATGCTAGTGGTATCATCAAGTGCAACAATTGCAGCAAGTAAATTTCGAAATAAGAGAGGGATTTGGGTGTGAGTAATCATTGAATTACTTAACTTCAAATCTTTATACTTGATGCAAGGTGATTGTATTCCAAGTAATTCTTCAATGGATTCTATCCCAGAGGATTCTAACGAGGGAACGTGATTGAATTGCAACCTTCAATTCATTTTTAATTTGATATATTAATGAAAAGCCAAAATATATTCTTCTTCTTTTTTTCAAGAAAATATTGCTCTGATGCGAATATCCTAGATACTTGATGCTGAAAAGGCCAAAAAGGTAACTGCGGCGAGCTATATCAGATCATCTCAACAATTGTTAATTTCAAGTTCCCTTTTATTTTTCTTCTCCCCTCTTTCGGGTAGGGGGCCCGATTTCCTCTCTCCTCTATTGGGCACGCCGCGTGCAGCTCCTTTCGTTGGTTCTTCTTGACTTTGACTCTTTCTTTTCTCTTCTCTTTTTATTTGATGTCATCTGCGCTCCACAAGAAGCCAACGCATGCTCCCCCGGTCTTATCTTAATTCCCATTTGCTTGGACGACGCCATTTAGTTCGTCAGCCCTCAGCGACACGACGGCTATAAAACACGGATAGAATTAGGACAGAGGCGTGAAGATACTCGTGCCACCAGGTGTTCTGTTTCTTTGGCGACCGGAACGACGTGAAATCTAATTGAAGTCATGGGCTGCTTTTGCTGCAGAGGTCTTGAGGAGACGGCGAAGAGAACGAAGCAACACACTGCGGCCCCCGCTCACCGACGCATTTATAGCTGGTTATCTCCCAAAAGGACCGGCGTCCACAGAGACGGCGGCATGGCCGTTCTTGCTGGTGCAGGCGCTGCTGTTGCTGCGGCCACGTTTATTTACTCTGCTGATGGCGGTGGTTGCGGCGGTTGTGGTGCAGGAGGTTGTGGGGAGGGTGCGGCGGCGGTTGTGCTGGCTGAACTTTTCTGTTTGTTGCCGTAACCGGCGCATGTAATTTATATTTTTATTTAGGACAGATGTTTATGTAACGATGGGAGTTGGACATAAAAATAATGTCCTAGCAAGTGTAGTTACTATTTAAATCTCATTTTCCCCTTCCCTTATCCTCAAAAGTGAGAAAACTATTATGTAAGATGCTTCCGCCACATTAGATCAAACTTATCTGAACAATGATTCATGTGGTTCCATTATTTGCAGTCTATATGATTTAAATATCATGTAATTTAGTGGTGGCCTTTAAGTCTTATGTCATTTCCACTAATTCTGATTAAGAAAAATATGATTGACCTCCAATATATTAAGCATGAACTTTGGCTATTTCGTCACTGATTGATACCTTCTTTTTAGGTTTTATAATCTACTGTTTGTGCTGATGGTGTTGAGAGATAATATTTAATTAAAAAAAAAATTCTCTCCATACTTTCAATTTGGAATAGTTCTATCATCTTCCGAAAAACTGATTCTCGAGATATAATGGGCTGTAACTCCTTTTTACGGACTTCGTGATCAAAGAAACTGATTTCACGTATATGATATCGTAATCAAGAGTTGAGAGAGAATAGAGCAAGCTGGACAGAAGCCAATTTGAGAGAAGAGTGAGCTCGTCCGAGGGAAAAATAGTGATAGGGAGAGACGCGGGGAGGTACAAAACTTTGAGCGTGCTGCTATGTTTATCAAGAATCTGGTGGTGATTTCAATGATGAAATTCCATTTCGTTGTTCGTGGCGATGTGTGCAACGTGTCGACCGGCGCCAATTGTTGGAAAGCCTCTTCCATCAGTGCATCTTCGACATTCTCACTCTATGAGAACCGGTTGTACTTTTCTCTATACTATTGTAATCCATCTAGGCGTGACAAGCTCATCGTTGCTGTGATCTAAGATAGTCATCATGATTATATGTCGTGTCACCGCTGGGGGACTAGATAAGGGTTGTTATAATCTCGCTCTCCACATTGAAAGTTTAAGGCTAGCCTGTTCGTGGTTTTTCCCCAGTTGCGATCTAAGAGCTAAAATATTAAAGTTTGCATTGTCTGATTGTCTATTACATTAGGCTAGTGCTTATTATGCTCATTTAGTTTTGCCAAGCACAATTTAATTGCTCGCAACAAGGTAGTATCAAAGCAATGGTAATTGAAACAAATATTCGCCTCAAAGATTGAAATGATAAGTTATTTCAAGTTCTGCTCCTAAAATTTGTTAGGAGCACGCAAGGGAAACCAATACTTTCACTCTAGAAAGTCACCAAGAAAGCCCAAATCTGAATCCATTATTTTTATTCAAAAGTTTAGGTAAGTGGGTCATAAATTAATTAATTAAGATTATTAATTATTTTACTCCATATCAATTCTCTAGCACTTTTTAAAAATGACTTGCACACGTATCCTAAGTAACCTGACACTGACACGCGACACGACACGACACGACACGCCGACACGTTGTTTCTAAAAAAATAGAGAATTCGACATGTTGGGATACGTTGTATATTAAATATATATTTTTACATATACATAATAAATTATCATTTTTATGATTATTTCAATCAAATTAATTTGAATCAAATTCATAAATAAATAAATAATTAAAAAAGCCTAGAATGAATTTACACTAATTAATCTGCCATTTATTAATATCATTCATTGTTTCAATTTGACAAATTCAACTCTATTTCAATAATTCATAAAACTTGGAGAAAAAACAAGTGATCCATATTCTGGACTAGCATGTTAGATTTGTTGGAAGAGAAGAAAAAAAACTTAAGAGATGAATTGTATATTACGGGAAGTAGGAGTCAGAAGAGAATACTAAGTTTTTATTCTTTCTCAATTTATTATTTTTATTATTATGTTTTACTTTTACACACACACACACACACACACACACACACACACACACACACACACACACACACACACACACACACATATATATATATATATATATATATATATTGACCTCTCATTTTTTTGAATTTTTAAAATTAACCTTAATATCGGAAACTCATATGTTAGAATTCCGACTCGAGTGTCAAAGAGTGTTGGGAAAGTTAACAGGTGTTGGATTTTCCGATATGTGTTGACCGAGTATCGAAGAGTGTCGGACACATGTCGAAGTGTCCAACACGACACGAAAGCTCTTGGAGAGTGTCCATGCTTTATAGCACGTATCTCAACAATCTCCCCTCACGTGTGAAGTCATTTGCTTTTCTTAAAGGCAGCAAAGCTATCTGAGAAGCCACCGGTAAGTTGTCCCTGCGAATCACGACACACACAAGCCATAGTCCCTTCCCTGCTTCCCAGTTGATAAGATCCATCGATATTGATCTTTAAAACCCCGGATCTAGGGGTCTCCATATAGATCCGTGATGCTGAAACAAAGCAACTTTGCAGGTGGAAGAACAAGCAACAGTAAAATCCACATGAGATTGAAGCATTGCTTCTTCAGCCACACGATGCTGATTGGGATGTTTTCGTCCAAAAATAAATGCATTTCCAGCCTTCTAGATGTGCCAAAGGATTGTGGCAATCACTTGCAGACCAGGTAAGGGTTTCTGATCACCGGCTTGCTCTATAATCCAGGCTGTGATATTCCTTATATGCTGAGTTTGAATGGGGAGGTTGATCTGGGATTACTCCAAACACGCAAAACCCAAGGACAGAACAGGAACAAGTGTTCCAAGGTTTCCGGGGTGTCTTGATCACAAATAGGGCATTTTGGATTGTCAATGATATGTTTATGATGCAGATTAGCTCTTGTTGCTAAACTATTTTGACATGGTAACCACAAGAAGTGTCGTACCTTAGGAGCAATGTCCATTTTCCACAATTTGTGCCATAGTAAAGATGGATGTTGATGTGAGGTTGAGGGTGTGCTATTGAGTTTAAGCTTTGCTAAATGTTTGATAGTGTGATATACTGATTTAACTGTGTAGTCACCATTAGTAGTAGCAGTCTAAATAAGTTTATCCATGGCAAATCTGGGTTATACCGGAATAGATGCAATTTGGTGAACCACCTGGGAGTCAAAAAATCTGTGGAGTAAAGAGTACTTCCATGTGTTGGTGGAGTGATTAATAAGATCAGCCACTAAAGTGGGCTCTTCTCGTTGAGGAGGTTATGTTAATCTGCCTATAGGTAACCACCTATCTTCCCTGATTCTGATGGAACTCCCATCTCCTACTGACCAGCAAACATAGGGAAAAATCGCATCACGTCCACTCAAAAGGCTCTGCCAGCCCCATGACGGGCGAGAGCCTTCTGCCTCATCAAACCGTGTGGTTGGAAAATATAATCCTTTAAAAACTTTACCCCACAAGGAGGACGGCTAAAGAAGTAGTCGTCATGCTTGCTTACCAAGCATGGCCAAATTAAAACTGAAGAGATCCCGAAACTCTAAACCACCAGCTGCCTTTTCTCTGTTTTAGTACCTCCCAATTTCGCCAATGGATACATGTTCGTTATCTATCATTCTGCCACCAAAATTTCGCAATTCTTTGTTCAATAGAGGTACAGAGAGAAATGGGTAGTCGAAATATGGACATGGCGTACTGTGGTATGGATTGTACTACAACCTTCAACATAATCTCTTTCCCGCCTTTGAGAAAAGGTTTTCCTTCCAACCTTCCATTCACTCGAGCTAGGTAACATATCCCTTTTCGACCTACCCCAATCCGATGGTATACCAAGATATTTCCCACAAAGTTGCAGTATAGGTACTCTAATTGCATTAGCCATATTTTCCTATAGAGAAGTAGGGCAAGATTTACTAAAAAATATACTTGATTTGTTGTGGTTCACCTCTTGACCCGTGGCAAAGCAATACTAATTCAACAGATTTGATAAATTTTGACATTCCCGAACTGATCCTTCTACAAAGAAAATTGAATCATTTGCAAAGAGAAGGTGTGAAAGAGTTGGGCACCATTTGTTGAGTTTAATACCTTTGAGTGTCTACATATCGAGTGAATTATGAATAAGAGATGATAATAGATTGGATAAAAGGATTAAAGGGCCTAAGCTGATCGCCATTCATGTTGATACAGAAAGATGTAGTGGTGATACACTGCATGACCAGAGTACTCCATAATGGATGAAAGCCTAACTTAAGTAGATAAGCATGTAAAAAGTCCCATTCGACTCTATCGTAGGCCTTTCGCATATCCAACTTGACAACAGCATCAAATTTACGCTTCCTCCTTTTAGATCTAAGTTGATGTAAAACCTCATGTACTAACAAGATATTATCTTGTATCTGGCGCCCACCCACAAAAGCAGATTGTTCCTCAGAAATTAGAGTTGGTAGCAGAGGTTTCAGTCTATTTGCAAGCACTTTAGAGATAACCTTATAGGCATAATTGCATAAACTAATAGGGCGAAACTGATCAAGACTCTCAGGGTGAGGGAGTTTTGGGATCAAAGCAATAATTGTTTTATTTAAGGCTAATGGTAAACGGCCTGAGATAAAGAAATGCTGAACCTCTTTGAAGAAATCATCCTTGATGATATCCCAATGAGTCCTATAAAAGAGACTAGTGAGGCCATTGGGACCAGGAGCTTTGGTTGCTCCCAGTTGAAAAGTAGCTAGCCTCAACTCTTCCAAGGTCAACAATGATGTTAAAGCGTTGTTCATGGCTGGCGTCACCACTGTAGGACACTGATCTAAAATAGGTTCAAAGTTGCGAGCTCCGACTGTGGTATATAATGATGAGAAGAAAGAAGTTGTCATCTCCTGACCCAATCCCCTGTTTTGTCCCTAAGCATAGTAATCTTATTCCTTTGTCGCCTCTGGATTGTAGTTGCGTGAAAAAAGCATGTATTATGATCCCCCCATTTCAGCCAATGTATTCGAGATCTCATGGCCCAAAATTGTTCTTTGCGCTGCCATGCATTATGAAATTCAGTTTTCAAAGCCATAACTTTGGATCTATCATAAGGAGGCATAGATTGGTTGGTGATTTGTAGAAGCTGCTGCTGAATTTCAATGATGCGAGTATGGTTATTCCCGAATTTGAGACGACTCCATCGAAGCAAAGCATGAGCAACATGGCGTAATTTGGTAGAGAGGCTCAAATTCACCAGCGAACCCGAATGCCAAGAAGATTTGATAATCTGGCGACAATCTCTGTCCTCATTCCAGAAGGCTCCATATCTAAAAAACCTCTGACTTCGCTTTTTAGATGTGATGGTAGATAATAGAAGAGGACTGTGGTAAGAGGCAACAGTAGGGAGAGCATAAGCTTTTGCCGAAGGAAATTTTAATCGCCAGTTCAAAGTACATAAAACCATGTCCAGTTGTTCTCAAACAAGTTCATCCCCATCTCGATTGTTCTACCAAGTGAAGGCACAGCCTTTTGATTCAATGTCCATAAGAGCATAGTTAGTTAGGACAGCACGAAATGAAGACATACGGGATAAATCTGCTGGTCTTCTGCCCACCTTCTCCCATGGGTAAAGAATGTCGTTGAAGTCACCTAGACAAACCCAAGGAGCATGATTCTCACGGTGATCATGCACATCTCCCCGCGTAAAAGCCTCCGAAGGGGATATACCGCCGGAGCATGAAGACAAGTAACACGGCAGGTGCTGTCATCCTTAGAATCATGACAGAAGAAGTCAAAAAAAGAAGGGGTTGACTGAATCGAAGTCAAACAGAGGCTGTCATTCCAAAAAAGAGCCTGTCATTCCAAAAAAGAGCCAAACCCCTAGCTGAACCCACCGAACTGACCACTCGAAGATTACCAAAATGGAGGCTGCGGTGTAAACATTGGAGAAAGACCTCACTTTGTTTAGTCTCCATCAAAAAAAGAAGGTTAGGCTTTTTTTTTAGCCACCAGGGCTTTAAGCGCTTGAACTGTCAGGGGATTGCCCAACACCTGGCAGTTCCAACTCAGAATTTTCATCGATGAGGTGGCGGCTATTGAGGGCCAGCCACCGTCGCCCATAAATCAACTTGAGTTGCTTCCAAAATGGGAGTATCAAGAAGCACAGATTCATCAAAACCAGGAGGAACAGCACCCTTTAGATCATAAGGGTTATAACGCCTTATCTTCTTTGCAGGTCCTCTCTTTGGTGCAGGACGAGAAACCTTGGACTTCTTAGCCTGAACAGACGGAGATTCCTAAGCCTGAAAGCCTGGTAAGTGTGCTATGTCAGGTATGAGATTAGACTGGATAGAACAGCCAGGTACAACACTAGGCAGGGTAGAAATCCCCTTCAATTTAGCTGTTGCTGGAATGAGTGCTGTATGATGATGGCTCCCTATCAAGATCTTTGGATTTTCCTGATGTGCAGGTGCTGTAACTTGCTCGTCTGAAGGAAGTACTGAGGTATTCTCTGGTGCAGCAGCAGTACCGAGTGGTGGGGGCAAGAGCATGAGTTGGGAAGGAGGCGTCTCAGGTATACTATCTACTGACTCATCCGTGGAGTGTGGAGGGTTATAGAATGTTTGCCAGTAAGGACTAGCTTGTTTAGTTTTTGCTTTCAGCCATGGACCATGGACCATAGTATCCCGTCCTTCAAATTTTGACTCATCATAGGGGATCTCTTTGCAAGACATAGCATAATGATCCAACCTTCCACAGGAGTAACAAAAATGAGAAAGTCGCTCATATCAAAAGTCAAGCCAGAAGAGTTTGCCCTCAATGCGAATGAGTTTACCTGTCCTTAAGGGATCCTGTATTGTCAGAACAACCTTTGCCCTAGCAGTCCTAGAGATCATGCCCTCTTTAGTATCAACTCTCACTTCAATTACCTGCCCAAGATCTTGCACAACCTTAATAATAGTCTGTTCAGTAGTCCATTCCAAAGGCAATCCCAATATTTGTACCCAAAAAGCACACCTAGAAAAGTCATAACAGTGCAATGGAGTTGTAGATTGCCATGACTTTACAATTACTAGATGACCCGAAAAGAGCCAAGGACTACCATTAAGAACACGCTGTTTATCAGCAAGAGAGTGGAGTTTAGCTACGTATAGTCCCTCTTCACGTTGTGTGATATCAACTCGGTCAGTCCTCCATGCTTTCTTAAGTGTACTCTGGAATGCAGGGAAATTTACAATAGGGTCTGACAAAATTTTGCACACCAAGATTAAGTTACATTCCACCAATTTTGCAGGTGATGGTTGTTCGTTCCAGCAATCTATATTCTTCTCTGTGGTAAGTCTCCCCAATCTTGAACAGAGAGCAGCAAGGCGATTAGAGTCACTATATTCTTCAGAGTCCATGCCACAGAGAGAACAACATTTAAAGAAAGAGGGGCCAACTAAGTGGAATCGCATAGTAAGGGACAATCAGGTAAAGTCGCAGAGATACGAAAACCCCACATGCAAATTCAATCGCTGATTCAAGTCTCAGAAGTTGACAAGAAAAATAGGGGAAGATAACTGAACGGTGAAACAAACCAAGTGAGACTGAGGGAGAAGGCATGAAGGGAAGACTTCTTCGTCAAGTACGGACCACCATCACCTCTGGATATAATCGCAGCTGTCACGAACACTGTGATTTGGAAGAGAAACAGAATAAGACCGCCCTGGATGAAGATGAAAGGAAAATTATAGAGTGAGAAGAAAATTCGAAGTGAACTTTGGGGTTAGGGTTTCAATTTCCACGAGTGGCCATGGGTAAAAATCTGCATGTTGAGAGGAAGGGACTCTGCATGTCGAGCGGGTTTCCGCACTAGATGAGAGTTAAAACTCAAGTAATGACCCGAAATTGCGATCGGTGAATCAAGTACATGTCTCCACTTGAATCTCCATTGTGTTGTGTGTGAGGACCACAACAATAATGCCCACATTCATTTTTGGTCTATTTTACCAAATCGAATCATAAAGATGGCCATTGGGACCATGGACGCTTTCACTTTAGTCTCTTATGTTTGTCAAGAGATTTTTCCCTTGAGCTATTTACTAAATATTGATACGTATTGAGAGTACATGGACAGTTGCATCTGGTGGTGATGTAATCGTTCACTACGCTTATATGATTATATTAAATCTTACAAGCCAGGACGGTACATGGGCAGTTGATTCGGCTGCCTCATTCCTGGTACTCTTAAGTTCCCTCGATCGGGATGATAGAAATTTCTTTAGTACATAACCAACTCCCGGGCACTAAGCATGGTAGAAATTGAAAAAAAATAAAGTGGAGATATATTTGTTGGATCGCGGGCATTTACGTTATCCACATATTTTTTCTATGTTTGATTGTTTGAGTAGGTATATATATTTTGTTTGGATACATTGGGGTATATATCAATAAATGAAATATAATCAAATTGTAGTATAATTGATGCCAAAAGAAAACTTCGTTTTACAATTAGAAATATTCTAAACTTACGGGTTTGTCAAATTTAATGTAATTGACGTTGATAGCATGGACCCCCGAACTGTTTATAATTTTCTAGAAAGGGGTGGTCCAGACATTATATAAGTAAAGTTTGGAAAATAGGACACGAAAATTCCTATTAATCCGTTGACCGAGCCAAAAATAAGGAAAAAATATCAACTTATGCGCGTACTTATGTGCGCGGGACGCTGAATTTTTCCATGGATGTACTTCACAAAGGACAGAAAAGCACCCTTTTCCGGCGACGCAAAGAAAATATGAATTGGACTTTTAGCCGATGCACGATCTTGATGTGACGGTTTAGATCAATGCAAGTATTCAAGTTTCCTTCGCATGGACTCGTCAATTCAGAGAATCTTCACGATTTATGACTTGGTCAAGTCGCTTAGACATTTTCCGACGAAGTTTCAGAGGAAACAACCCAAACATTCACCCGTCGACTCTTCCTAATGAGAAGTTGTTCGCATTAATAATAACTTTGTCAACTTTGGGCGAAGCGACGGCTATAAATTGGGGATTGAGAGAGAGCTATGAACAGACTCGTGCTATTGTATCGTCTTTCATTATAACCTGCGAAAGCTACTTGAAATTCCAGTCATGGGCTGCTTTTGCCGTGGAGGCCGTAAGAAGACGAAAGCCAATCCACCCACTGTGACAGCCGCCCGGCCACCCACTTATCAAGGTGGAGCTCCCAAGAAGAGGGGTGGCAGGGATGATGGGACGACGGTCATTGCTGATGCGGGCGCTACCATAGTAGCCACAACTGTTGAGGCCATTATATATTCTAGTACAGACGGCGGTTGCAGCGGTGGTGGCGGCGGAGGTTGTGGCGGCGGCGGCGGCAGTTGTTGATTGTTTATAGTCTGCATTGTTTTTAATCATCACAGGAAGTTCCTATTATTCTGAATATTTGTGGTTGAGAAATTTAAGTTTTATACTTTCACACAGAGCGAGTATATAAATAATTTCCACGATTGTGCATGAAAGAAAATACGTGAGTACAAGTTTAATAATATGAGAGGTTACATCATTTTGATTCTAGTGGCATCATCAAGCGTAAAAATTGCAGCTTATAAATTTCAAAGCGAGAGAGAGATCTACGTGAGATGAATTGCCGAATTACTTAACTTCAAATCTTTATACTTGATGCAATGCAGTTGTATTCTAAGTAATTCTTCAACGGATTCTATCCTTGAGGTTTCTAATGAGGGAACGTGGTTGAATTGCAACTTTAATTCATTTTGAATTTCATATATTAATATAAAGCAAAAATATCTTCTTTTTCTTTTTTCAAGAAAATGGCTTGAATGGGAATTTCGTAATTACATAATGCTGAAAAGGCCAAGAAGGTAACTGAAATATAGTTTCTGCAAGGAGTCTAGCCATAGGATGGTTTAGTTCAAAGGTGAGGACTCATTTTGATAATCCAAAAATATGGGGAAAAATTGAAAAGATAAAACAATGCGAGGTTTTGTTGTTATTTCTCCTTCCTTCTTTCTATAGATAACTTTTAAATTGGGTTAATGGGACGCTACTTGGTGCCATAATGGCCTCGTGTGTCCCCAAAGTGAAAAGGAAAAAACAAGTTAGTAAAAACATATACAAGAGCATTGGAAATTTCTAAGAAATAGAGGATTAAATCGAACAAGACAAGATTTCTCCAAAGTACATGCCAAATTGACTTTATTAATGGTTCCACTGAGCCTCTACATTTGCATCTATGCATTTAATATTCACAACACATACATTCTTTTTGATAAGTATCCTATGTTGATCTCCGACTATTTGCGATCAGCAATTGGTCCATTACTTAAAAATGCCACCGGATTAACCTCAAGCGAAGGGGCCATGGCTTGATCAGCGAAGGCCCTGGTGTCGGTGCTGTAGGCAATTCTTCTAGGGGGGGCTGGAGTGTAGCTAGGACCTCCGGAAGGAGGCACTCTACCCCTATGCAAGTTTTGAAGAACGATAACGCTTGGCTTACCTTTAGCCCACACTTCCTCCTTGCCCTTGATTGGAACCCTGCGTGCCTCATCCGGTTGCACTAATGTTCCCACCAGAAGTACCAAAATTACAACAACTCTCGGGAACTTCATCATCTTATAGCTATTTTCCTGGCTTTTTTTTTTTTTTTTTTTCTACTGCTATTTACGGTCTTGGGACAATTTTTCACTAACTTTAACAAAATGTACGATGAAGGATGCCTCTTGTGAGAGAGATCTCGCATTTATAGGCAAAAACGCCAGCTTAGAGTTTCCGTGTACGGTTTAGAACAATTCAGAGAATCTTCACGATTAATGACTTGGTCAAGTCGCTTAGACATTTTCCGACGTTTAAGAGGAAACAACCCAAACATGCACCCTTCAATTCTTCTTAATGAGAAGTTCACATTAATAATAACTTCGTCAACTTTGGGCGAAGTGATGGCTATAAATTGGGGATTGAGAGAGAGCTATGAACAGACTCGTGCTATTGTCTCTTCTTCCATTATAACTGTTGGGATAAAATACGCGGAAACGACAAGTTCTTGCAATTTATGTCAATGCGAAATCACTAGAGAAATAAACGAATAAAATAATAACATCAGAAATTTACGTGGTTCGGTCCGAGTATCGGTACCTACGTCCACGAGGAGAGTCAGCGGCAAATAATTCACTATAATCGGAGAATCAGAGTTTATAATTACTCAAATACTCAAGTGTTTCCTACACCTAAATTTAACCACAAACTAAAAATTCATTTGGATATAAACTCACGGCACAAAATTATCGTGCATTTAAACTCGGAATAAAATGCTTTACGTATGGCTTCGCATATCTCTTCAAAGCTTCTCGCAGCTTGCGGCTTCTTTTCTCCGTAGGGTTTTCGGCGGTCCCTCGTAGAAAAAAGAAGGAAAACCTCTGCGTTTTTTTTATTTATGTGTGTGCCCACCACTTACGAATCTTCACGTGCAGAGAGTTTACGTGCAGGAGCTTCTTACCTTTTATTTTTCTCCTTTGTTTCCATCGACTAAAAGAAGAAAGCCCATGCCGTGGAAACCGTGTGCCCAAACAAGAAATTCTTCTTTTGTCTTTTATTTCCTCCTTTGTAATTCTTCAATGAGTCCAATGAAGTTTCTTCCATTTGAAAAATCTTTATCAACAAAATTCAGTATAATAAATCGTTATTTAAATTCAAACTCAAGATATTAATTTAATAATAACCTACGAAAGCTACTTAAGATTCCAGTTATGGGCTGCTTTTGCCATGAAGGCCGTAAGAAGACGAAAGCCTATCCACCCACTACGACAGCTGATAGCCGCCCGGCCACCCACTTATCAAGGTGGAGCTCCCAAGAAGAGGGGTGGCAGGGATGATGGGACGACGGTCATTGCTGGTGCAGGCGTTGCCATAGCAGCCACAACTGTTGCGGCCACTATTTATCCTAGTACAGGCGGCGGGGGCGACGGTTGTTGATTGTTCATAGTCCGCATCGTTTCTACTCATCATAGGAAGTTCACTATTATGCTGAATATTTATTGTTGAGAAATGTAAATTTTATATTTTCACGCAGAGCGAGTATATAAATAATTTTCACGATTGTACATCAAAGAAAATACGTGAGTACAAGTTTAGTAATATGAGAGGTTACATCCTTTTAATGCCAGTGGCATCATCAAGCGTAACAATTGCAGCTCATAAATTTCAAAGCGAGAGAGAGATCTACGTGAGATGAATCACTGAACTACTTAACTTCAAATCTTTATACTTGATGCAATGCGGTTGTATTCTAAGTAATTCTTCAACGGATTCTATCCCTGAGGATTCTAATTAGGGAATGTGGTTGAATTGCAACTTTAATTCATTTTGAATTTCATATATTAATATAAAGCAAAAACATCTTCTTCTTCTTCTTTTTTCAAGAAAATGGCTTGAATGGGAATTTCGTAATTACATAATGCTGAAAAGGCCGAGAAGGTAACTAAAATATAGTTTCTGCAAGGAGTCTAGCCATAGGATGGTTTAGTTCAAAGGCGAGGACTCATTTTGATAATCCAAAAATATGGGGAAATTTTGAAAAATAAAACAATGTGGGGTTTTACTGTTATTTCTCCTTCCTTCTTTCTATAGATAACTTTTAAATTGGGTTAATGGGACGCTACTTGGTGCCATAATGGCTCGTGTGTCCCCAAAGTGAAAAGGAAAAAACAAGTTAGTAATAACATATACGAAAGCACAAAAGTCGCAGTCGCTTCCCAATTGAATGGCATGCTCCGCAGATTTTGATGATTTCCAATCCCTCTCTAACTTGATGAATGGCGGGACATTGGGCAAACTTTTAGGGACATACTGTTGACGAGATAAGCTTGACGAGTCATGATAAAATTGAAGATCACAGCTCAATATGTAACAATTATAGGCTATGTTTAATCACTATGATGTATCTCTAGAGTTTTCACTTACTTTGAATAAAGACTTGATCAACTCAAAGCCTTAATCATCTTCAAGGCAAAATGAATAAGAATAAAGATTAACAACTCTCAATCTTTTCAATCGACAAAATCAGTTTAATAAAACGAAAAGAAACCCAATAATTCACCTTGTAAACACTTAAAACAGTGGAACTAGAAGCATCAGAAATACAAATGTGAGACCTTCATTTTTTCTTTAAAAGAGTGAGGTTCTCACCAATCCGATTCCTAATTGGGAACCGAATCATCTCTTCCTAAAACCTAAAACCAAATGATTTCCATTGGTCCACTTCTCTAGTTCCCGATTTTATTCTAGAATCATGCTCAGCCCTAGTTGTAGCTAATGGTCAAGATTGGCTCATTACCTTGTTTTTTTTTTTTTTTTGTCAAAATATGCTGAATATCATTACTAGCCCGTAAAGTGGGCACCATAAGTTGGTAAGTCTAGACATAATATTGAAAATAAAGCCGTAGGAGGAAAATAAACCCAATTTCTAGGGAGGGAATTGGTTCGATGGGCTTTTGCAACCCAATCCGTGGCCTTGTTGGACTCCCTGGGCTCATGTTGGACGGAGATACCACCGAATTGGGCTAGGAGTTGCTTACAGTCATCAATGATGGAGTGGGCCTGCCAAGGGGGCTCTTCGCGGCCCAGTAGACATTTAACAACAGATAAGTTATTCGAAGATAAGTGAATTGGCAAGATCAGATTCAGCAAGGACTTCGTGCGGGGCTTCTGCTCGTGCGTTGCTGGCTTCTCGGTTTTCCTTCACCCACATTAAAACTGCTCTCACGGCTAGGGTTTCTGTGATCGAAGCGGATGGAGCCGAGATTTGCTTTGTAAAGCCGGCGACAAGGAGGCCAGCAGCATTCCGGCAGACACCCGCAACCGATCCTTCCTGTGTTGAACTGCACCATGAGGCGTCAACATTTACCTTCAGCGAGTTTAGGTTAGGTGGCTTCCATTTTGCGTAGCTGTTCTGATCTTCTTGTTTTCGGTTTGGTCGATTTTCCCCTTAGCTTTCCATTTCATGAATAGATCTGCTACTGTACAAGCATCCTCTTGGGTGCAGATCAGGTCAGGCTTTGTTCCTTTGAAAACCACAGAATTGCGAGTCTTCCAAATGTTCCACAGGAGAGCAGCAAAAAGGGCTTTCGACTTCGCTTCAACTCTTGAGGTTAGATTTTCGAAAATCCACCTATCAATTTGAGTTATGTTTGCTGGGTCTGTGTGAAACCCTGATTTTCAGGCTCTGATTTCGATTTGTTAAATTGGGTATTTCATCGACGCGACTACAGTGTTTTTCTTTGAGTTGGCCACTTATGAGATAACTAAACTGGCTGGGTAAGCTATTAAGGACTTTAAGGCAAATAGACTTGAGGATTCGACCAGGAATCGATTTCTCGACCGTGCTCATCTTTAGAGATCATTGCGACACAATATAAAATCGATTTGAAATCAGAGATAGGTCGGTTCGACTGAGATGAATGACCGATCGTGGGTGACTCCACTAAATTGGAAAATTCTCATTGACCGGCAATAATTTGATTTTACTGTCGTTTTGGTACCCTGTGTCCGTATTTGAATCTTAGAGATTTTCACGACAATCGAGAGTCGCCAATGTGTTTAGTGGGTTCATTGTGGCTCAAAGAAAATCGACCACGGGTCATTTGTCTTAAAAAGTTCTGAAAACTACCTGGTAGCTTAGGTCATACTAAGAGCGTGTCGGAGTGAAATTAACTGCCAATCTAAGTTCAATTTTAGAAATTGAAGAGTCTGTCATGTCACAGGTTATTTTAGGAGCGTCGGCTCAGTCTCAGAAGATTTTTCTGATAACCGAGACTTTTTGGGAAAAAGTCAGTTTATGGTCATTTTCGTTCAGTTGAAGCCGGGGATTTGGAATTGAGGAGCTTGAGAGATTCTTGGATGAGAAAAATAATCAATTTGATAAGTGAGACATCAATTGATTTTCTGAGAGTCATTTGAAAGAAATTCAAGAGGGAAATCGAATGCAGAATTGCAAGTGGGAACTGAGTACTCTAATCTGAAATTTCTTTTGGGATTAAATGAGCATATTCAAAAGAAAATGGGATGACAATTTTCTACTCTAGGAAATTCTTTTGTTTAGTCTTCTTCCCATTTCTTTTTACCCCATTTGGCCAAACACCTATTTTTCCCACAAGTTTCTCTTTCCTTCTTTCTTTCTTTTTCTTTTTCTCTCTCTCTCCCCCTCTCTATTTCCCTCGTGCGAATCCCCCCACCGACGGAATGCCCTGCTGTCTTCCATCTCCACTTTTCTTTTTTATCTTTTGACTTTTTCAAACTTATCCTCTCTCCCTTATCCTTATCTCTCTCCCTCGGTACTCTCTCTCGACACTCTCTCTTCCTCCTCCCGCTCGGTCTGTTCGAAGGCAGCAGAAGCAGAAACAGAAGCAGTAACCAGCGTCGGTTGAAGGAGCTGTAGTCACGCCAGAGCTGCCGGGCCGCCATCTGCTCGGCCCGCGCGCTGCTCGCGCCCTCCGCTTCTCCCTCATCCCCTTCAACCACCATCGACGCTTCTTTCTCCCTCTCTGTTCTGTGCGAAGATTGACAGAAGTAGAGGTAGCGACCAGCATCGCCTGAAGGGCCGTAGCCACATCGGACCGCCATTTCGCCGTTTGCGCGTCCACCACCCACCCTTCACGCCTTGCCATTCAGTCGTACGACCCCAGCCCCTGTTCGGCCTCTGTCCAACCTTGTGAGCGGCTGAGGAAGCCGCCCCTTATCAGGATCTAATTGCTGTAGTATTTATTGGATGCTTCTTGGGATTTTTCCCAACCCTTATCGGGCTTCAATTTGGCAATTCGGGCCTAAGTGGAATTTTTAGTAATTAAATATTAATTTTCGAAATTAATTAATTTAATTATTTATTTTCTAAAAATTCAACTGGGATGGCCAATGACTGGAATTTTATGCTGATGATCGTGGTGCAGCCCGTTTATTTAATTGGGCTTTATTTTGAGCTAAATTGGATTTATTGTAATTAATTATTAATTTTTGAAATTAATTAATTATTTATTTATTTTTCTGAAATTAAGGCTTGGTTAGCCAACGACCGAAATTTGGTGCTGATTTTCGTGGCACAGTTCATTTATTTAATTGAGTTTTATTTTGTGCTGAATTGAATTATTTATGAAATTGGGAATTATTCTTTAATGGAATAATCTTTGATTAATAATTGGAAAATAACCGAGTGTCGGTTGACAGCACCAAAAGTGTTTTGGTGGACTACAGATAATTGTGGGATTTGTGGAAAGGAAATTATATTATTTTGGCTAAGGCCGACCGTGTGCCCACGCATGGGTATTTTTATTGGAAATGATAAAAATGGTGATTTGATTAAATGATTGTTTTCGGCATACTATAAAGGTATGGCTGGCAGCTTCTGGTGAGCATCGGGGGTATACTATATCATCCTATGGGCTCTGATATGTCAGCTTTCGGTGAGCAGTATACCAATATACCATATCGACCTACGGGCGGTATGTCAGCTTTGGGTGAGCAGTATACTTTATTGTAAGCTTTGGGTGAACATTTGGTATACTATATCGGCCTTCGGGGGATATGTCAGCTTTGGGTGAGCAGTATACTAGTATATTACATCGACCTACGGGCGATATATCAGCTTTGGGTGAGCAGTATACTTTATTATCAGCTTTGGGTGAGCATATGGTATACTATATCAACCTTCGGGCGATATGTCAGCTTTGGTAGAGCAGTATACCAGTATACCAGTATACTATATCAACCTATAGGTGATATGTCAGTTTTGGGTGACCAGTCCTGATTTGATAGGACTTTATAGATAGTATGGAATGTGTGGACCAAGCATGGGTCATGTTGCCATGTGATCGATTAAGTCGATTGATCATTACTGTGATTTGATGTTGTGAATTGATTGATTGAATGGAAATGACCGTGAGTGGTCTTGTTGGCATGTAATCGACTAGGTCGATTCGATCGATGCTTCGATCTGTGATGTGATTGCTTGGGTGCCTATTTGATCTATACTAATATGCAGGTGGAATCTGAGGCCAAGGGAAGTCCTCTGACTCATGTTGTGCATAGGCAGCCCTAAGGAATATTAGTTTACTAATCGAGTCTTAGGGGGTAGAACTTGCTGAAACGTAGTCTCATCCCGGTTTGGGGAAAACATTTCAGGACCCTGATGAAGAACCTGAGGAGAAAGAACTCGGAGAAGAGTATCTAAAGGAGAACCCCAATGATGATCTAGAGTAGGATCCTGATGACTGTTGCTGTAGAATCTAATTGAGTAAAAACCAACCTTTTTAGCATGGTTTGTATATGTACCTGTATGACTGAGTCATTATAGATGTACATAAGGGTGTTGGTTTTCAGGTTCAATTTTCTAGTCCTACTTATATATCTCATTGTTTTATTGTTTGGGGATTTTTATAACTGCTTCCACATGTGCTATTAAAAAGGAAATGGTCGGCGATATGTAGTCCTAGGATATCGCTTTCAAAATCGACCAAAAGTAAATGATGTGCGCGTGCTTGAGGATTGGGGCGTGACAGTCTGTATTGGCTTGATAATTAGGGCCTGACCATGCAATTTTTGTCCAGCCATAGAGGATGAAGATGTGCTCCGTTGTCTCTGATGCTTGGCCACATATCTGTCAAGTTGGGTCAGGTAACATTTTTCTTCTGTGTAGGTTTTCTTTTGTTGGGAGTGAATTGCTGCATATACTCCAGATTAAGAATCTGATTTTGGGGGATGTTGGTAGTTGCCAGATTTCATGCCAAAGTGATTTTGGTATTTGGTAGGATGGGGAGGGGTTTTGTTTGATGGGAAAGACAGTTGACTTTTGTATTCGATTATATCCACTCTTGATAGTGTATGAGCCTGATCTATTGACTGTCCATACAAGTTTATCTGGTTAAGGATGTAGGCTTAGAGGTTGAGCTAGTATCTCTCTAGCTATATCTTCCTGAAACAAGTCATGAACTCTGTTTGTATCCCATTCTTTCATGTCGGATGTCGCTATCTATTATTTCAGCCACAACTCTTGGGTCTTCCTTATTTGCTGGGCCAATGATTCCTCCGGAGGGCAACCATACAGCTTCACGAATTCTTATCGTTTTCCCATCCCCAACCTCCCATCTTGTGGCTGGTTCGATTGCATCTCTCCCCATCAATATACTTTGTCATCCCCATGAAGGCCGGTTACCTCTATTTGCTGCCCAAAAGTCACATTACCTTGTTCAATGGTCGAGGGTTTGGTGTCGTGCCTGGTGAGGATATGGGAATAAGGGCAAAAAGGGAAAGATGAAAGAGGAAAAAAAAGGGGAAATGTACGCCCGATCTAAGCCATCAAATTCGCTTAGGGTCCATATATTTAGATTTAAGAGTGATGATGATACTTCAATTTTGAGAGAATTAACTTTAGAGGACCTCAATTTTTATAATAAATCGCTTTTGCTCTTTCTTGCACAACTTTTGAAAGGTTCAACAACCACTTACATATATGTCTTAATCTGCTGATGTTTAGCTCCACATTCAACTTTGGTTTCATTATAGACAACCAGAATTCGCCACGTACGAGTACGAGATACGGCACAAGAATCCTCCAACGTTCACCATGGGATGTGGTCATAAGCTCGGTAGGAAACCCCATCTTCGCAATTTTAAAACAGACGAGTGTCCAAAATTTCATTTAAATACGCAAGAGGAATCCATCAATTTCTATTGATCTTTTGGGCGGCCAAAATGCAGTACTTGGACAAACCAAAATGTCACATCTGAACCAATCTTGCTTCATACGCCTCCGCGAAGACTAGACCAAGCCTATACGCGATATTACGCTGAATTTTTAAGAGCTTGCCAGTCCGACTATTCCGGAAAAACTTGATTATTCTATCTTTTATAGCCGGCATCGCCATGTATATAAATGCCATCAGAGAGAAAACTTTGGAGAAACTCTCATTGAAACACCAAAATAGGCAAGAGTGGTTTTTGGCGACGGTCGCAACTTGCAAGCTGAGACGTTTTGGTATAACTTGATAAATCATGGGGTGCTGTTGCTTTGGAGGTAGAAAGAAGAAGAGAACGAAGCGTCCGACGTCGGGATCTTCTGGTGCAACAACGACAGTCATCGTACCTGCTGTTGTGGCTAGTGGAGGTGGAGGTTGCGGCAGTGGTGGCGGCGACGGTGGCGGCGGCGGCGGGGGTGCGGTGGCGGCGGTGGCGGGGGAGGTGGTGGCGGTGGCGGTGGAGGGTGTGGAGGCGGCGGCGGCAGTTAGAAGTTGTCACTAATATGTTTATGTTGCACATAAATAATGGTGCTTTGCTAAATTACTCTAGACCTATGTATTTGTGTACTACCTTGATTTAATGTATGATATAGGATTCATGTCATTTGTGATTCTTATGAAGATAATGGTATAGATTGCAATAGCCCTATACGTTATATTATAGCATGCTCATGCGATGCATTGAAGTCCACCTTAATTTTTTTGAAAGCTTAATAAGGTGAAGTCCACCAAAAACTTCAAGCTCGTACGTTTAGCTTTTCTGACAACTCTCTCCATCGAGACCCCACCACCGGCCCGCTCCTGCCGCCACCAGCCATATCAGGTGTTGTGAAAATGATCGCCAAAGCCCGTGCGAGCAAGTCACCACGCCATCATCCACCAACCTCTCGATTGGTTCGATTAGCTAAATATTTTGCACGTACGGTTCGGTTGGAACCCCATAATCATATTGGATAAAAGACAATCCGGCCAAAAACCAATTCAATCGAATTGAATTGGAGTAAATTGTAGAAAAGGGTTTTTACTTTTAGTAAAAATTTTAGAAAAGCAAAGTATTTGAGGAAATAAAATTAATGAGTTTATTTAAATCTAGTCACATTTTTCTATTGGTTTATGGAACTATGGCGGGCTAAATCAAATCATCTCAACAATGGTTCATGTTAGGTTCTATATTTTTTTAAACGTCACTCGGGATTGTTTCAATTTTTTACTAATTTGAAGTTCTCTAGAACGTTTGTATAGTTTGGTTTGGATACATGTCTATTTCGGTTTTCATTTCAGTTTTGGTTTGCGTTCGGTGGTTTCGAATTGGATGCATTGAATTTGAATTGGCGGTCAATACTTTTGAACTAATTTTGTGTATATTGATGCTATATCTTACTTACAATTTGGGATTACATGGTTTACGCCATGTTGTGTTTAGGTTCATTTAGGATTCAAATTTCTTCAATTTCTGATCGACTTGGTTCAAATGGAGGAAATACTCGTATTCTTGAGTTATTTTGGACACGAGTTGTGTCGATTATGAAATGGGTCGGGTCAATTTTCTATTGGGATTGGTCAGTTGTTGCCGTGTTTACAAATATTTCACATTTTCAGATTTTGATGATGTCCAGCTCCGGTAGACTCTTAAAATATTTCATGATTTGATGATATCCAAATACAAACTTTGCAGTTATCCATATGGTTGAAATCCATGTTGTCATTGTGATGATATCCAAGACGTAATTATCTTCGGCCATGATATTTGAACGACATACACTCTATTGGCTTGATTAAAGTAACCATTCCCAATCAGTATATTCATGATCGCATTGTAAGATTGGGCACGCAACTGTGGAAATCCATCCTCTCGAACACATTGACGGCTTCCCGAATCCTCCTCACCCAATTTAGATTTAGGTTCTGCATAACATCAAGATATAGACTCCTCTTCATGGTTGCGATATTCAAACAGCAATGGATATAATGGGAATAAACTTCTCTTCATGAGTTGTTCCCGTAAGAGGACACTTCTAAACAATTATCAGATTCAAGATAAATCAAGTCAAAATTTATTGGGAGGTTTTCCCAACAAAATATAGCTTGGCAATTTATTTTTGATTGATTGTCTTGCGTAGTTTTTTAAAGCTTGGACAGCATCGTCGACGTTGACCGTTCACATGATTTTTTTTTTTTGGCACCGCTCACATGATCGGTATGCAATTCAGGATCGTGTCCATTGCCTTCTGCCACAGATAGATTATGATGCATGAGCGTCCCATAGGCATGAGGACAGTACTATGATTGACAGGCCAACATGTTGGATAAGCCCACGTAATCCCAGGAATGGTCAATTACTTCTGCGTTGTACTGGACAAAGGGTAGTTGCTTGTCCTAGACATCCACGTTTTAGTTTTCGGTTGAGAGATGAGTTCAGAAAATTCAAAGATCACGGTTGCCTAAATGACCCCCATTCTATATATAACATCACTCATTGGGCTGTGGCTCACTAGGAAACGCCACGAGTTCATTATCTGCACACCGGCCCAGCAGATTTCTCTCAAACCCAAGAGCTATCAAGAGTGCTTGAGCTAGTCGGAGAAAAATGGAAACGTGGGCAACCATAATAATAGTCTGGGCTGTCTTAGCCGTCGTCATTACCATCCTAGCTCTTTTATTCCGAGGTCGTTACCGTCTAAGAGTTGGCGGAGGTGGCGGCGGCGGCGGCGGCATACATCATGCCCATCATCATACAACGTTTGGCGGAGGAGATGGAGGTTTAGCTGCCAGTTCTGCTTGTGGTGGAGGTGGCGGTACTGGAGGCACCAGCGGAGCCGGTGCAGTTTGATTACGTATACTTTGAGGAGAATGAAAGAAAGTGGTTGGATCTGTTGAATGTTCTACCTTCAATTTTGTTCTCTGTTTCAGCTTCCTTCTAGTATTTTTGCTATTGTTCAGGATGATTGTAAGAGTAGGGTACCTTTACACCTCGATTCATTCATCGACATGATAACCTCATGTCACTGCTCTCAATAAAAGAATACGTCGAGTTGCAAACCTTCTCCATGGAGTTTCATGTGATTAGTAAAACCCATTATAATCAGTTTATGTAAAGCATAAGGAAAATCGACAACTGGACTTGGCAGGTACAGAATCCTTCTGTTTCTGGTTGTGTTCCTCACGCCAAGTTTTGGGTTCTTAAAGTTAGGACACTCATTTTTCCCGATATTCCATTTCCTTGTAATTAATTTATTAGATCTGGCGATGACGACCGATCAAAGCTTTCCTAGAGAAGAGAACTCATAGAAGTATATATCCCAGCTCGGAATGTGAACTTCGCAATGGTATCGCTGCAAACTATTGGAGAAGTAGCTCCTCCTCATTGCAACAGCTCTAGCCTGTTCTACTATTCTGATTATAAATTTTAACGAACTAACTAAAAAACCAAACAAGAATACTCAGAAACCAGCACTCTCGACTCCGAAAGAGGCCTCCATTCGTAGTATTCACCATTCAGGATTCCGGTCTGGGCCCCTGCTATGGTGCCTCATGCGATCAATCACCCCGTTGTATGTCCAACTTTAAACATTACAGAGCATCACTCAAACTGGAAAGCTCCTCATAAATTTAATAAAGCCTCGACATCCTCTAATAAGTAAATACAGGAGAAGAATCACATGCGTCCTAAGGTTAGTCGCTGAATGAATTATCATATGGCGCTATACATGTTCCAAAAGGTTAAGAAAAAAGCAATAAATATCCCATCTTGCTATTTGGGTTTAATTGATTGCCTTGAGTAGTTTTCCAACCTTGGACTGCATTTTTTTAATTTGACCGCTCACATTATCATCGTGCAATTCAGGACCGCGTTTGTCATATTCTTCCACAGATAAATCATGTTGCATGAACGTCGCACAAGCATGAGGACATGCCTTGGTTGACAAGCCGACATGTTGAATGAGCCCTCGTGAGACCAGAAATGGTCGATTCTTCCTGTGTTATATTGGACAGAGTACGGTTGCTTGTCGTAGACATCTTTAGTTTTTCCTTGAAAGATAAGTGTAGAAAATTCAAAGGTCAAAGTCGCCTCATTGACCACCATAATATATATAGTATCAGCCATCAGGCTGTGGTTAAATAGCAAACGCCACGCGTTTAGTTATCTGCACATTGGCCTGGCATATTTCTCTCAAACAGGCGAGCTATCGAGAGTGTTGGCACGAGTTAGAGAAAAATGAAACCGTGGGTAATCATCATAATAGTTTGGGCTGTCTTCGCCGTAATTGCTGTCATAAGTTATATCTTCCGAGGTCGTTACCGTTTAAGAGTTAGTGGAGGGGACAGCTGGGGTGGCGGGGGAGGCAGACATCATGCCCATCATCATCATACTGTATTTGGAGGAGGAGATGGAGGTTTAGCTGCCAGTTCTGCTTGTGGTGGAGACGGTGGTGCAGCTGCCAGTTCTGCTTGTGGTGGAGGCGGCGGTGCTGGAGGCGGCGGATCTAGTGCAGTTTGACAACATATTACAAGAAGATTCATGGAACGCAATTGGATCTGTTGAACGTTGTACCCTTAATTTCTTCTCTGTTTCGGCTTCTATCTTATACTTGCCATTGTTTAGGATCATTGTTGAAGTAGAGTACCTTTAAACTTTCATTCATTCATTCGTTGACATGACAATCTCATGTCACTGTTGTTAATAAAAGAACATGTTGAGTGCAAACCTTCTTCCCATGAATTGTTTCATGTGATTTGTTAATCCCAGCATAATTAGCTTCTGTAAAACATAAGAAAACTGCCAACGGGACTTGGCAGCAGAACTCCTCTGTTTCTGGTTATGTTCCTTGTGCTACGGTTGGGGATCTTACAATTAGGACGGTCATGTTTGCCGACATTCTCTCTCTCTCTTTTTGTGATTAATTTGCTAGATCTGGTGAAGAAAGATGCCGAAAAGCTTTCCTAGAGAAAGAGCTCGTCAAAATATATCGTGAGAATGTGAGCTTCGTAATAGTATTACTGCAAAATTTTGAAAAAATGGCTCCTTGGGGGCAACAGCTTCAACCGTTTCTACTTTTCTGATGATTAATTTTAATGACATGAACAGAAATGGAACAGACAAACAAGAGTATTCAGAAACCAGGAATCTAAACTCCAAAAAAGGCCTCCATTCATACCATTCACTGTTCAAGATTCGAATCTAGGCCCCAGCTATGGTCCCTCACCCGGCCAATCACGCATTGTTATTGAAGTAACCCGCGTTCATTTTTGTCGTGATTCCTGTATGAAGTGTTGTAACACATTTCTGAGAGTTTATGCTGTACGAGACATTATGCGAGAGTTATCACAAAAATAAGCTTAGTTTATCATGGTTATATGGGGTTTGGTCCTTCGTGAGGGATTGTTACCAGGCCCTTCTAATCCATATATGCATCACATTTAGAGTATTGAAAGGGAGTTAGGAAAATCTATACCATCGGTTAGCGTTATCTCCTATTTAATCAAGAAGCAACACGTGATCAGTCAAATTGTATGCTAGGATTGACACATGCAACAGTAGATGGATCAGACAGATGGAAACAAGTCTGAGCAAATGTCAAAAGATTTTACGATTCAGCAATTGATTCCCCATGACAAGCCTAAGTTCACTACTAGCAGAGCCAAATTGGAGGTAGAAAACCAAGACTGATGTTTAATCTATTTAGAAGTTCCAAAAGAAAAGAAAACAAGTTCTTTTCAAAATGCTAACAGTTGTCTGAAGGGCTGCATGCTTTTGAAAGAAGAAACAGAGCAATCATTTCCCTCTTCAGTGGCGTTGTACCAAGGGAAACCTAAATGCTCTCATATTTCGCCATCCCACAATTCATTCAGGCTTTTATAAGGACTACATGTTTCATGGACTGCAAAGTTCCCTTGGAGAAGCCTTTGCTGCATCATAAATGTGCAAGATCAAATGAAACATGCATCAAGAAACAATATGAAGATCCAACAAGAGTATGGAGAAGTGACATGTATGTACCTGGTGGAGTCCAGAGAATTTTGCGAAGAGCTCAGGCGGGATGCTCCAACTGAACAAATCAAAGTTCTCTCTAATCCTGGATGCGTTTACACTTTTAGGGAGGACACTGTGACCCATCTGAATACCCCAGCGCAGAGCTACTTGGGCAGGCGATTTATTAAGCTCCGTTGCAATTTCAACCAAAACTGGCTCCTTCAGGATCTCCCCCTTGACCCATGACCCTGGAGATCCCAAAGGGGAATAAGCCTGCAAAGAATCGAAATCAACAGTTGAAATTGAAGCTTCCATGCTGCACAATCAACAGTCCAAGATTCTGCTATGTGTTGTCGAATGCTAATAAAATGGTCAGGGAGCATGTTTTAGTCGCAGGAAAACATCTCCTTTTCCATACTCTACACTGAACTAAAGCAGAAGTGGCTCTTCTTTTGCAATGATGAACGATGCAGATCAAGTTTGGAAGATGGCTTCAATGCTGAAAAGACGTCTTGTAGAACTAGCTTGACTTTTATTTTGCTCCTCCCACGATCAACCAATGACCACACCATTGACCGTCGTCCGCCAGCATCTGCGACCATCAGTGGCAATGGTCACAGCCACATCAGCTATCATGAAGGCCACTAGCCTCCTCTGGCTAGCACCATTAACGTCAGGTTCAAAGCACCATAGGTTAGACAAACCATTTTCAATCGCAAGCCATCGCACATTGTCCAACTACTACTTGATAACTCACATCCTACAATATTCTAAACATAATTTTAATGAGAACTTGAAATAAAATGGGACAGTTTTGAGCATTGGAGATTACCGAGAGATGGACACCAGTGGATTTGCACAAGTTGTGGAGAGCCACTTGCTGCCAAACAGGGTGGCATTCGACCTGATTAACAGCCGGAGGCACTTTCGCATATTTGAGGAGATCCTGCAGCTTTTTAGTTGAGAAGTTGCTGACTCCAATTGCACGAGCCTGACCTGATGCATACAACCCTTCCATAGCTGTCCATGTCTCAGGAAGGCATAGGGGAACCATGTCTTCTGGGGCAAAGCCCTGAGTACCGGATTTTGTCCGCACAGGCCAATGAATCTATTCTACAGCAAAGAAGACACAAAAATGAGTTTATGTAAGACACATCACCATTACAATAGGAAGCATCCGCACTATGTCAGCTTCACTCTTGGCAGTTGGCCTGAATCTTAGCCTCAGCCTCTACTAGAATTTTAGTGTTCCTTTTTGTACTTCAGAATTTACGAATGAGAATATTCTACTCTCCGATCTCAATCCTGAACTGCACAGAAAAGGTTTGCAACATTCCACTTTGGCTATGATCAAGCTCCTCAAGGAGCAGCCAAATTCCAGATCTATGATCAATCTAGACTAATTTAAAATAAGTGCACAAACAAATATTGGAAATGCTTGTGCCAAAACAACATACAAGATATAGATCAACGTAGTCGAGTTGCAGGTCTTGTAAGCTCCTAGTTAGAGCCTTGGAAACATCTTCAGCCGCATGGTCACTGCACCTGCATTTGTAATCAAAGTGGAACTTAAACGGTACATGAATAAACAAAATAGCAGTCTCATAAGACCCAAAAACGATTCATTTTTAGAAAAAACTTGGATTTGAAACCCACGATTGCTGTGGTTTGAAAAACCAAATTTGAAAATATAGACATGAAAAACATAGGCAGTTCTGCATCAGAAGAGGCTTTCTTTCTTTTTTTTTTTTTAAATCAATCTAAAGCTTAATCAATCAGAACCTACAAGAAAGAATGATGGCTCTCCTGTAAAACAAATGATAAAGACAAATTTTGGAACTTAAAACTCGCAATGGCCGTAGTCCATTGAAACCAACTCCAAACCATAGACATGAAAAACAATGTCAAGACATAGGCTGAATGAAGGCATACCACAACTTGGATGTGATAAACATCTCATTTCGATCCACGACTCCTGTGGAAAATAGCTCCTTCAATGCCACGCCTATCTGTAATATAAATTATTTTCCAACTACATAAACATTTGCGTACTGGTGACTAATCAAAAGACAATGAGAAAGAAACCCAATCCACCTCTTTCTCGTTGTCGTAGACTCGGGCACAGTCGATGTGCCTGTAACCAGCCTGCATTACATGGAACGTGAAAGCGCCATCGTTGCTAGACGAATCGATCTGGACTGCGATGAAGGTAGAGAGAGGAGAGAAGAGGAGAGAGAACCTGGACGGCCTCGATGACGGCTTGGCCGACGACGCCAGGAGGGGCCTTCCAAGTCCCGAGGCCTACCAATGGGATCTTAGCTCCCGTGTTGAGATCAAAGCACGGATACCCGCATTCGCTTTCTCTCGCCATGCTGTTTAGTTGTTGCACAGTATGCAGCGGTCGTAGTTGCAGCTTCAATCAACACAACGATAAACTTGGAGGAGCAAAAGTGCGGATCTGTTGCGCACGTTGCCAAGCAGAAGACGACGACGACCAAGACGAAAGAGAATAAGGTGGCGGCGAAAGCGACTCGATTAATGGTCGCTCCAAGTTTGGCATTTTGTGGCCGATGTCTGTCGGAGAGACGGTCAAAGTCAAAGAGGCCAAGGGTCTTGCCGGACTAGATGAATCACCCTCCGACTATTTCAGGACAGAATTCCTCTGTTATTTTTCTTTTATTAAGCAGGGACTTTTTCTATTTTTCTTTTTTGTTTCATGCACAAACTACTAACCACTAGGACATTTTTGCACTTTCTAAAGACAAATTTTGAACATACTCTCCGTATAATTATCTTCAAAAAGATATTTTATACATTAGCGATACTCTCTGCACATTATTCTTTCTTAGATTAACGTAGATGGTAGTGAACGGACCTTCCTATGAATTTTTTTTCCACGTTGAATAGGATCGTCACCTATGTCAATGCAGAATGAATCTAGAAGCACAAAAAGAAATGAAGGAGAAGAAGAAAAGAAGAAGAAGAAGCCGTCGCCAAAAGGACACGTCGAACTATCAAAAGTAATAATGTAGATGATAAGAATTGAGAAATTTTAGCATATTTTGATGTGTTGATAAATAGTATATGAACCTATTTATAAATTTTATTGAATAATTAATGATAGTAATAAGACAAACGTAATACCAAATATAATCAATCAAGATTATGCATATCTCTATTTATGTCAAAAAAGAGATATGCATAATCTTGAGAGCTGTGCAGAATCAAATAAATATCTTAATATCGCTAACTATTCCCTCAAATATAAGGTGAGTCGAAACAAATCAACTTTCGTTTGAAAAATAATTCAAATAATGTCACAAAATCTTCGATTCCTATCAGATAAGTAGACATGAACAATGTTTTGAAGAAGGGGCAATATCGGGCCTGCGAGTTATGATTGTTAAACGGAGCCGCAGCGAAAGCGAGTGGGCGTTAAGTCAGTGATTTTAGACCCAAACTAGGTGGCCAAGTCCCATTAATTGATCATAACGATATCGTGGAAGGCAGATGAGAGAAAGCGAAAGCGCTCGATGAACGATGATTGAAGATTGCAGCATATTTTTGATAAAGACAGCAGTAGACCACTACATTTTTTTAGCATAATTTGGCCAGCGCATCGACCTAGTACAAAATGGCCATCTTACTGAATCCGAAAAGTCGACTACGACAACGGTAAGAACTAGAGTAGATCCCTACAACATGAAGCCTTTTCTTTCCGAGGAAAATGGACAGCAAAGCACAGGGCTCAGCACTCCGGCAGGTTTGGTTTGGAATGGACTGGTCATGAGCTTGCCCCCCAGCGTTACTTTGCTTGGGACTCTGGCTTTGGTCGACATTAATTGGTGCCTTCCAGCTATGTGCTGTGCGGCTCCCGCGAAGCGAATGAAGGGAAGCTCTTCGAGCTTTCTCTAAGCTGGAAAAATGAGCTCAGTGGATTTGAGGAGGGGCAACACGTGGTGGTGCGTGTGATGACTCCAAGCTTTCGTTGACGACGAGATTTCAGTATATTGCTCGTTTGATGATGGGAAGTTTGGTGCTAATGTTAGCTTTTTGAAATGAGGACTTAAAAGTTGAGAATCGGAGGCCAACAACATTCATTCTTTGCAGTCAACTTTGCTGTTGGAAACAATAACTAAACAAACGCAGCCGACAACAAGAGGAATAAGCCAAGCTTTGCTGAGCAAAAGTTACTATGCGAAGATGCGCATAGAAATATAACTCCGTGGTGACACACGTCGATGTTGTAAGACAATTACCATGGTGCTTAGTCAAATGCAAATTAGGCAATTAGGTTAATTTTTCTTTGGGGTGCATTGGTTTTTTCCTAATACTAAGCTTGGACATATTAACAGGAAGACAAATAAAATTTAGAAAGATTTGCACTCAATATATTCTGTCCTAGTGCAACCTGAGATTTGTGGGATCACTACAAATTGCGGTCCCTCCCTCCCTCCATCCAAAAGTAATTGGTGATTTACAATTTGTTTCAAGCGCTGGAATCCATAGAAAGTGGATTGGAGGATATCATAACAATTTAGCATATTTGAGTAACAGAGGATGACAGATTGCAACAGAGCAAAACCGACAATTTTGGGAAAGCTGTTACTACAAAGCTGCAGAGTGACATTTTGCAACTGCAAATGGCAAAACCAATGTTTACTCGTGGGATTTGAATTTCAAATGTCCTTTGAGGTCGCTGGCTATAAATTTGACCCGAAAAAGTAGTAGAGTTGGAGAGAAATGAATAAAAATTAGTTTATGTTTGTTTATCTCCTTGTTGTTCTTGTCCATAGAAGTTGTATAAATATGTTGTATTTCTCTGTAGAATCTAAGCATCTATAAAGAGAAAAGAAAGTGGAGGAGGGTCATGATCCAAGTGCAACGTTTGAATTGGGAACTATAAAAAATGGAGAAAACTCGGGCCATATTAAATAGAGCTAAGATAGGCAAAGATAAAATAATTTGACATTGTTGAGAGGTTTTGAGTCCTTTTATTTTCTAAGCTTGTAATACCCTTTTTAGTATTATTCTTAAGAGTTAGCAATAGTGACAAACCCATTTGGAAACACACAAGAGAAGTTTAGAGTGAAGGCGTTTGTCTATGTAAGGGACAAAATGTGCGAGGGACTCTTTTTAAACATTTAGAGATATGGTTAATAATTTGCAGAGAGGTTCGACTGTACTGTAAGACAAGCATGTGAGGACGAATATGGAGGGTCCAATAATTACTTAACCCATAGCAGGGTTGCTGCAGAAAAAGTAAGGCTATGACATAAGCAAGTTTTAGACTTGTAACAAGGTGTTATTTAGACTTTGGCACATTTAGTGGAATTCGGCCTGTTTGGACTGCTAGAGTTAGAAGAGAGTACTAGGCATACTCATATTGGAGTAAGGTTCTCAACCTGTTTCTAAAGGAATTTTGACTAGACCTTTTTTAAGAGAATTAGATGGACACAACCGCTAAATGATCCAATTGCAACATTGGAATTTAGGGCTTTAAAATTGGAGGAGGCTTGGCCAAAACTGATATAGTTGAGAACGGCAAAAATAAAAGAATTTGAGCAACATTGTGATGTTCTTGATTCCATGTCTTCTGTACAATTATACTACCCATTTGAGTGTCGTTCTTAAGAGTTAGCTAGAGTGACAGATCCATTTGTAAACATATGAGAGAAATGGTTGGAGTTTAGAGTGAATGCATTTGTATAAGTCAAAGACAAAGTTTGCGAGCAACTCTTTCTAAACACTTGAGAGGTGTAATTAGAATACTGTGCTGTGCATACAAGAAGGGTCTAATAATTACTTAGTCTATAGCGGGGTAATTTAAAAAGGAGGTTGGGTTTTTGCGTAGCAGTAGGTTCTGCACTTGTAAGAAGACAATATTTGTACCTCTGGAATTACTAGTGGAATTTGCCCTATTTAGGCTGCTAGAGGTGGAAGAGAGGAGTAGCACACTCAAGCCAAACCTCAATAAATCTTATATTGCTAGTCTCCTTTTTCTTTTTTTTGGTCGAAATATTGTTAGTTCACTGCGTGCATAGAAGCAGAATTTTTATAGGGTGGGTTCTACAAAATTAGTTTGTGTTATCTTGAAGAACCAATTTGCTCCTCTATTGGTTGATTATTTGGGCTTGACATATGTAGCATTGGTCGAAAGAATTTGCCAAATAAAACATTAACTGCTCGATTCCAATAAAACAAAAAAGGAGAAACCAGAGGGGCCACTCAGCCACTAAGGCCCTAAATCTAATCTTTCCTTAATCATCACAATCCATAATCTACGCAATCCCAACGCATATTCCTCTTATAACAGCTTCACATCTTGCATACTTAACACCAACGCATGGGCCCCTTTTGGATTCCGCACAGGCTTATTGCGTACAAAATAAGTCCCAAAAAGCCAACAAAAAATTACCAAAAAAAAATAGCAATAAGGCTACAAACCATACTAACTATACCATCACCTACCCCGTTTACTATTCAACACAAGTTCATGCATATGACGCTTTTGTTTCACGAACCCACGGGACGAGACTTGAGGCGGCGAACCGGAGAATGAACTCCGGACGAAACGATTATCTGTGCATTGTTGCTGGTCGAATTCGATGAAGATGAAGCCGTAGAGAAGTTGCCGTCGCAGTCCGGTTGGATCTTCTGGAGGTCAGCGATCTGGAACCGGCCCGACTCGTGGGGGAGCCTGGTGTACGAAGCCGAAGGCGACTCATTGAACAACCCCCTGAGCGGTCCTTGATTCCCGCTCTTGTGTTCCACCACCACCCTATACACGAACGGAATGAGGCCCTCCATTATAATCTTCCCAAAAATGTTTTCCCAAGTGTGGAGAGCAGATGAAGAAGAAGAAGAAGAAGAAGAAGAAAAAGAGAAGTTGAAGTTACTTTACACGAGAGCGGTGGTTCGATTGGTTTATAAGAGAGAAAAAGGTCAATGACGTGGCACTGGAGACTGGAATTGCGAAAAGGAATTGTATTATTTTTCCTTTTGTTAGGATCAGAGCCGAGGTGACCACTGTTTTATGTATAATTGACTTGGTCTATCATAATTAATTTAATTGTTTTCCCGGTTATTCCATTTGACCTCTTCCGGCGAAAGCCAAACATGTGTCGAACACAAAAACCCCACGAAAGCCTTGAAAGCTACGTCTCATGAAAACTCTATCCAAACCACACCCTTCCCTTCATTACACAGCTCACCACATCATACTTAGCATTGCTTTTGTTCATCTTTTTGGACTTGTTTAGTGGTTCTTTGTAGGTGTTGGTTCGATGACTTTGCACTTTTTCGTTTTGATTGGTTGGCCCTTGCTTCTTTAATGTTTTCCATGGCCCCTTTTTGATTCGTGCCGGTTTCATCTTGCTAATTTTTTATGCGAGTTTGATCGAATTTGGTTTTCATCAGAGGTTGCTTCGTTATCTGGTGGATGGGGGAAGATCGATTAGCATCTATGCCGCTTGTGTGGCTCGTGTTCTCAAATTTTGGGGTGTGTCTCGTTTATTGTATGGCTCACGCCAAAATAATTAGCACTATCCGATGCAGGTGGTGCGTGGGAATGGGGGTCTTACTTGGTTGATATCACGCGTTGCTTGTTATTTTTGGTTTTGTTCACCATTCTTGATACCAGCTAGCCTCCATGTTTGTGACCTTTCACAGGGGTTTTCTTGAATGAACCAACATACCTCTCTTGTTTGTATTGCTACGTCAAAATTAAAAGAAAGTATTTAATGTGATGGTCATAGCACGTGGCGTGGCATGTCCAGCTAATCAGTAAGCATTATGTGTGTTTTTCTCTCATTTTTATTGACTTGTTCCATAACCTCTCACTACCTATGGTGTTTATTTATATTGTTCCCTCAACTTTTGAGATATGATGAGTTATATCTATGAGCAATTCACTACAAAAAAACTCGTTCTGTCACAACACAAAAAATTTGATCCAAAAAGCTAGAAATTGGTTGCAAGAATATTTCACGACTAAAAATTAGGTCACAAATCATAATTTTTCATCTACACGAATCTCCAATTTCCTCACACTAGTCTAGAGATGATTTGTAACTGCTTTTGATTCTTTATGTACGATTATCCCTTAGTTTGATGGCCCCTTCTAGACTCAATGTTCAACTTCTTTTTATGTTTCAAATCAATTGTGATCATGTGTCAAGTCCTCCACTAAAAATTTGTTTATTGAAAGCTTATGATCCATAAACTTATTAGACATTCTATCGGTGGATCTTATGGGTTGTGTTGTTATGGCTTTCATGAGCGGTGAGATTATTTAGACATTTCATCCCTTCGCTCCGTGCATCTACTATTCATGACATATATGACAAATAAGCTTATTGTGGCATTCAATTGATGGACTTTGTGGGTTGTGCTATTCATTTTAAACCATCTCACCAATCGGCTTTGTGGTTGGGGTCTTTGTCATAATCTGGCTTGGGCCATAAACTGCATTATATTTGGGCCCAGATTTGGGCCTACTGCCAACAATAGCCAGGGCGACCGAGGTTGCACGGCAAGGCTGCTTACGGGCAATTAGTCAGAAAGTGGGAGGTAAAGAGAAGAGAGATGGGGGAACGATTACTATAGCAGATTTGATCAGAGATGTGGGTAAGCTTAAAATGGAATATTCACATATCATTGTTCAGCACACGGGATAGCATAATGGGTTTTATAGTATGTAGACGAAGACGTCTGTTTTTATATTAGTCATTTGATCAAATGTGGGTAAGCTTAAAATGGAATATTCACATATCATTGTTGCGGGATAGCATAAATAAGTTAAAGACGTCTGTTTTCATATTAGTCATACCAAATAAAGATTTGATTAAATAAGTTAAAAGAGTCCGTCATATACTACTAACTTTTTTCCGATATAAATACGATGATCCAATCAAACTCAACCCCAACAGCTCAATCACAGTAGGATAAATGGGCCGCGTAGAAGATTGTGAGCTCGCTAGTCGTTGATATACCCAGAGATCTCTCACCAGCAATTTCACATAGCAAAAAATGGAGTTTACGTGTTCTAACGAGAAAAGTGAAAACGATTATCATGCATACAAGCACATCCCTAACCTATGTCAATCATCTCTCATCATCTCTCTTAGCTGAGTGACATTAGAGGAACACAGAAAAGAAGATACAAAAAACTGGTGAACAGCACAAGGTCGTGCTTATTGGACATGTCACTTTCACCTTCGCTTTCATATCCGACTCAATGCAAGGCACGATTTACTACAAGCTGGGAAAAGAAGATCAGTTGAATTCGCATATAGACCTGGTGGAGTTACCTTTGACATTTGAATATAAGTGTTTCCTTGCTTCATGCGCCAACCAATTCTGTTGTCTTACTCTTAATAGTGGATGAAGCCGCCCTCAGAGACAGGTCATTATCATGTGTATAAAGAAAGTATTAGATGAAGATGGAAGCAGGTGGAGTGGATGGACTTTCTTCATTTCTGTGTGAAGAAATGGGCATTTGCCCCCTTGAGTATCCATATGTTGTTACAGTTTCTCATCTATGGAGAGCAAAAAGGGGGAAAAAGAGACGAGAATGGAAGTACTCAAATAATTAAATAGTTAACTTCTCACCAAAGCAGCCCTTTAGAAGCCATCCTATACAATCAAGTAAATGGGGGACCCAGTAGAGAATTTATAATTAAAACCCTCCTAAGCTTCAAAAATATTTCTCCATACCGGTTAATTTTAATAAGCTTTGGTATTTGTAAATTAAAAAAAAAAAAGTGTCGATTTTTCTTTAAGATGACTTGACGGTAACTTATTAAGGCTTTTGTGAAATTACAAACTTGTCTTTAATACTAACCATGGCCATTTGATAAATTAGACACGTGTTAGTAATATTTTGAACTTTTTCGTTTTGATTGGTTGGTCCTTGCCTCTTTAATATTTTTCAAGGCCATCTTTAGCTTCGTGCCGGTTTCATGTTACTTTTTTTTTTGCGATTTTATCAAGGTAGGTTAGGGTAAATCTCTCACATTGGGTGGATGTGGAAGATTAACGAGCATATGCCACATGTGTGATTCGTGTTCTCAATTAGGGGTGTGTCTACATATATGGTTCACGCCAAAATAATTAGCGTGATCCGATGCGGTGGTGCTGGGGAATCATAGTTTTACATGGTTGATAATCGCGCGTTGCTAATGATTACTTTCGTACAAGATAATTAAAGCTACTAGCGAGCCTTCATCATTGTGGCTTATTACACGGGTTTTCTTCATCCGGATGAAGGAACCAAGATACCTCTCTTGCTAACATTGCTACATCGTTAATAAAGAGAGTATCTAATATGATGCTTACACCATGTTACAAAATAATGCGAGTCACCAACTAATCACCAAGCACCATATATGTTTTGCTATAGCTTTTGATTGGCTTGTTATCTCACATGTTAGTGCCATCTAGGTTGATTTATATTATGTCAAGTGTGACGTTATACAACTTTTGAGATATAATGAGTTCTTGAGCAATTTGCTTCCGAAAATATTCTGTCGAGACTCAACTTTTTTATCACAAAAATTAAAAAATTTGGTCAGGAGAGATTGATTATCAAAGATTAGTTGGCACTCTTTGGTGACCAAATGTTCAGTTTGGTCCCTGTTGGATGCAAGAGACCTTCTTTAGGGGCCAAAGCATTGGTGACCAGAAGTGTAGCCAGGACTAACACTTCTAGCTGTTTAAACGGCTAATTAAGCTAGATTAGTATAAAAAAAAAAGGACACTCTCTTGATTGGGGGATCAAGATCCACGAACACATCCAAGCAAAATACTCACTCTAGCTCCTTGTAAACATGTTGCAATATTCGAGTAAAGGTCATCGTGGTAGAGTGTGATATACTTGTGAGGGAGCCGTGTTGTAATTTTGAGAATGCACGGAGAGTTGGGCTCCAAAATTCTCCGGTCTTTATGATCAAGTTTTCGACCGTTGGATTGGGCGCAATTCCCGAAAGGATTTCGGCAGTGGAGTAGGCATTAATTTGGAGCTCGACCACTAAAAATCTGCTGAGTATTTCCCGATCCCTTTTCCTTGTCTTCTGTTCATGCCATGCGTTATGCGTTTAATTGTTGAAACATTTGGTTTAATTATTCGGTCACATAGACAAACACGACTAAGGCAAGATCCCTAGGAGGGATAGGTCTTAAAAGCTTTCCAGCTGTTCAATTTTGCCCAGCTAAGCAAGCCTGGGGAGCCTACCAAATTCCTAGACTGCATTTGTTAATCAGAAATCTATCATGTCCTATGTTTAGTACATATTCAAGACAAGATAAAATTGGATATATGAGAAAAGTAACTTGAATAAAATTATCCCATGGAAGTGGGATAAAAGTGAATATGATTTCTAATATCTATAAATAAATTTATTTTTCTTGAATAACAAATTTCTTAAATTAACATAATTAAAATTTTATTTAAATATAAATAGTATTTGAATTCTAATATAAGAAATTCAAAATAACAAAAAAATAAAAAATATTTTTTTAATTTAATCTTATTATTTATATTCAAATTTAATTCTATTTATGATATAAATTAAATATATAAATATAAATATATATTATGTCTATTACATATTTTAGGTATATTAGTACAGTTTATTGTTTAATAAAGTATTATTAGATTATGATGAAAGGGGAAAAAGAAATAAAAATGAAATAATTAAAAAAAGAGAGGAAAAATGGCAAATAAAAATGAAGTATGCAAAAGTTTCTTGCAAGATCTTTATCATTTCCATTTGTATAAATTTTGTGTTTATTTACACTGATATACCATTACTACCAAACAATGTGCTTAATATAATATGAATATATTCAAATTTATTATTGTAATTGTCAAATAATGGATATAATATAACTAAATTTCTAAATTTCATATCCTATCATATCTATTTCTATTTTGTTTAGAAATCCAATGATTAAACGAAGCATTAATGCTTTGGGGGTTAAAGTACTGAAAATTCTTTTAAAAAAATATTGGGTACCAAGTCGTGCCAATTCAACAAATTACTATTACACTTATCGTGTGACATGTGTCTATTGCGGGCCCACTGTTAAATGTCCTTCTCTCTTTGTTTGTCTCCTCTTGCAACTTTGTTTCTCTTCTTCAACATTTCTTCCTTTTTTTTTTTTTTTTTGTTTCTTTATCTTTCTTTCCCTATGGCCTGCGGTAGGCACACAGCCATGGCTGGCAACTGGCCATAGGCTAAGAAGCACCGACACTTTTCGGGAACTTTTGTATCGTATTGGACACTCGACACTCTCAAACACTCTCCAACACTCGGTCAACACGTGTCGGAAAATCCGACACTCAAGTCGGTATTCCGATGTGGGAGTTTCCAACATGTGATTTCTACATGCAATGTCAATTTGAAAAATTCTCAATAAATGAGATGTCAAAATCTATATGCATGAAAAAAAATAATAAAAATAATAAATGGGAAAATAAGAAAAATCTAATATTCTCTTCTCTTCTAATTTTACTTCCCATTATATACAATTCACCCCTAATTTTTTTCTTCTCTTTGGACATGTTTGACACACAAGTCCAAAATATGAATTGCTTATTTTTTTCTTTTAAGTTTTATAGATTATTGGAATGGAGTTGCATTTGTCAAATTGAAACAATAATGATATTAATAAACAGTGAATTAAAGTTTTAGTATAAATTCATTCTAGGCTATTTATTTATTTATTTATTTATCAAATTAATTTGATTGAAATAATCATAAAATGATAATTTATTATGTATATATAAAAATATATATTTAATATGCAACGTGTTCTAACATGTCAGAATTCTCTATTATTTTTTAGAAACAACAGGACGGTGTGTCATGTCGTGCCGTGTGTCATACGTTGGTGTTGGTGCTACTTAGGCCACAAGTGAGGGTCACTTTCATTGGATTCATCAAGGCGGCCAAGGTGAGGGTTGCCCTCGCCAGATCTGGTGAGACCTCAATTGCTAGATCCGAAAGCTCAGTTGGGAGGCGATGACTTTGGAGCCACAGGGGACCTCGAGGATGCAAGGGCCAAGGGAGGACTCGGGGTTGTGAACAACAAGGCTTGTACGTTCTTAGACTAGGGGGCAGCGGATGACTTGTGGAGGGAGACAGCGATATCGAAGCCACAAGGGACCTCGAGGATGCATGGGTTGAAGGAGGGCTTAGGGCCGCAAGTGATGATGACAGGGGGCTTGTGCTTGTTTTTGGGCCTAGGGGTAGTAAATGACCTCAAGGGTGGAGCTGTTGCCATAGGTGGATTGGCAGATGAGGCGATACACGAGGTGGAGGTGGACAAGAGAGAGCAAAGATAGGCAGTCAGGAGAAAGAAGGAGAAAGCAGTGCATGAGATTACAGGAGTGGGAGAGAGATAAAGGGAGAGAGATATGATAGTAGGCCCACGAGGGACACGTTTTACAATGAGTGAACTAGTAATTTGTTGAGTTGGCAAATTTGGATACCTAATATTTTCTCATTTATTTCCCATGTTGTGACTTTATAGAAGCTGGGAGATGTCTTAGGATGTCTTGGGGGTGGATCAGTATCGCTGAAGGGAAAGAATGCGTGAGAGAAGGTGAGAGAAGGGGCAACATGGCAGGTGGTCCCTGGTGAAAGTATTAAAATGTAGTCCCATCTTGCGGTTCTTAGTGCTAAAATTTGTCAAAAATATCCGAAGGATCCAAACCTTAATGAGGAAAGGCAGAAGGTGGCCAGCTTGATCGATACGGACTTTGGACTTGGGACCTTACTGGAATTAGTCATATGGTGGAAGAGGAGGTGGATGTTTGTGCATAGCATCCCAATTGCAGCCAAAGGTGATTCAGATGGGCTGATATGGCTAGCCGAGGAGAGAGGGGTGGTGACATTCATGTATCAATATACCACTTTCTTAAGGAAGCTGAGGATAAAGGAGTTATAACTTATGTGGGGCCTTTCAACTTCGCACGAAATAATTTTTTTTTTCTCTAGAAAATGCTTTCTAGATTGGATTGTGTCCAAAGATTAAACACTTGATTAATACCAAAAAAACCTACAATCGGTACACTTATAACAAATTTATTCTAAGCTAATTTTTATTCCCCAAAAACTCAAAACCAGTACACTTATGATAAGTTTATCCTCTGTTAGTTTCCACTAAATTTTACCGTCAAATTGTCGAGTTGGATGACGCATGACAATTGACGAGTATAGCAGTTTGGGACTTTATTCTCCATTTGTCACATGTGTTTTTATATTATTAATCCAATTTAACGGAAACCAATGGATGGTAAACTTGTTACAAATGTACCAATTTATGATTGTAAATTTGTTATGTGGGTCCTAGTTTGGGGTTTCTTGTGGTAAAAAAAAAAAAAAGTTCAGGGTAAATTTATCACGGGAGTACCAATCTCGAGGTTTTCATGATATAAACCCTAAACACTTCCTAGGCATAGTGATTATAAATGCATTGCTACGGTCACTAATGCGTGGAGATGATAGACTAGAGATAGCAAACTATGCCCTTTTCATCATGAAGAAGAAACCGTCGAACATGATCTTCTTTTGTGTAACTGGTGCAGGGGTTTGTGGCTTCAAAATATGACGATTATAATTCGTAAAGAAGCCATCTCCGTTCTGGATGTCTCAATTACCAGTGTTAGAGTAGTTTCAAGTAGAAAGAATTGAAGTAGGAATTGCTAGCTAAACTTGCGTAAACTTATTGGTACATCTGGAAAGAAAGATGTGACGCCACTTTTGATATCATTAAACCTGATCTTGACGGTGCTGAGGAAGGCAGGTTGAGGAAGATTTAGTAGGGGATACAGGAACTTGAAGGTTAGAAGGCTGCAAAATGTGGGTGATAAGCAAAAGACAGTGGGGCAAGGGTGGCATAAACGAGCATCAGGGTCTATACAGATAAATTTGTGATGGTGGTTTATCTGCAAAAGGAGAGAACGGTCATGGCATCACCATTCGAGATTGCGAGGATCATGTCCTGGATGGTTTAAGACTCTGTGCAAGATGATGGTGCGGAGGCAGCTGAAGCGTCAGCCATGAGAGGAGGGATCAGGTTAGGCCATAGGAAACAATGGAAGGTGTTACTTGAAATCGACCCTGAGCTGATCTTTAAAGGTCTTTCAAAGGACATGGCCAACTACAGCTGGAAGATTTCAATGGTTATTCCTCATAGCATGATTCTAAGCATTTTTCTTACTGATTTTGAGAGCTAAAAGTTTAATTTAGCGCGGCAGGAATGTAATGATTCTGCTAATTGGTAAGCATTGTAAGAAAAGAAGAAGATGTGCCTTGGTGACGGGGTGGCAATGCCTCCATTTTCTTTGGCTATATGGTATTTGTAGTAGCATTGTAAGGAAAGAAGAAAATGTGCCTTGATGATGGGGTGGCAATGCCCCCATCTTCTTTAGCTATACGGTATTTGTAGCAGCGACCACTAAAAGGGCGATGGCCAGCCTGTTGACCAAAGGGCGGAAAAAGTATTGGCATCCTGCTGCGCCCCCAACAAATCTTTACCGAAATGGAAATAGCTAAAGTATTGATCAAGAGACTTGATTTTAAGGAATGTTCTTAAGCCGGAACGATCACATACATGGGGCAAGACATTTTTCACCAGGTTTCCACTGATACTTATCTGTCTCAAATTCGATGGCTAGATTGGGAGATCCTCAAGGCATGCGAATATGCTCAAAGCAGCGTGCCTATAGAATCTACGCATCGCAAGAAATTAAAAATCAAAGGAGAGCAAAACGGCCCATGATATTCATTTGACCAAGAAAAACAAAAAGTTTGATCATTCAAAGTTTGTGCAAGCCCACTAGCGTGCATTAGTGGGCTTTTGAATCGTTGGGTTCTACCACCTTGTGAATTTTTTAAGGAAAATAATGATTGAGGTGAACAGTGAGAATATTTGCCTTGTTATTTTTCTCCCTTAACACTGGTCATTCAACCTTGCGACTTGACCAATTCCACGAATACACGCAATTGCTCTATCCACATGCATTAGATAAAGCTCCACTTACATGATGGTCGGGTATAGCTCCCAAAGTTAATACAAGCAGGTTATATTGGGATTTAAATAAAGGATATGTTAAGTTCAAACCAAATGCTTAGTCACTTGGCTTTTTATAACTCAAGCATTTGTAGAAAAAAATGAACATGAAAGATCGATAACATAGCATGAGCATCAATGAAAATATATGTTCTCCATTGTCATGCAATGCGCTTATCCAATGACAAATAGAACGATAAAGTTAACCAGAACTCCCGTTCAATGGTATCAAAGCCATCAGTTGATCTCCTTTGGATGGTGGTCTTCTGGACAAATTTTCAAGTGCCAAAGTAAATCCATCTTTCTGCCACCCAAAAGTATGTCATTCACGAGGAGACAAGGATCCAAAAAGAAAGGATTATATTTTCCTAGTGACCTTAATTTTAGAAAGGATTATATTTTCCTCGATTCCCGATTGGAGAATAACATTGACCCCTTTTGAAGAAAAACTGCATAGCCTCAAGTGTGCTAGGGTCTTTTGAAGAAAAAAATGTAGTTCGATCTGAACTTGAAGTGAAAATAGATTCTCCCTAAAAGGGTAAAAAATAAAAATAAAAAATGATTTGAGTCTATTCCAAGATACAGATCTCATTAATCACAAACTATGCTATCAAACATTGGTAGAGCTTCTAAAGAGTTGGGCTCTTGATCGTTTCTTTCTGCAGTAAATTTCCAAGTAATGCCGTTTGATTTCACATATTTCAGCCCAAATAAATTGATCTTGATAAAAACAACATCAGTTGAATGCTTAAGAGGTTGTGCATTTGATATACACAATGATTGTAATTAAGATTTATTTTTGTTAAAGCCTCGTATTATGCAGTAACTCATTAGCTTGTATGGTTTGAATTATCTAGTCAATTATGATTGTTTCGACTAAGTACTGAGCGATGCAATTGACCTGGGAAGTATCATATACAATACTACTTATACTCTTTCTCCTCCCTAGCTAGTAATTCATTGAACCATATAAGTCTTTTCGTCATAAAGCACAATGACAAAGGCGTAATCGTGGGGAAAATTATCAAAAAAGCTAAAAACCAATTGAACTTGTGCAAATTCAGTTTTAAACATTTACATTTTGTCAATTAAGTTCATTTGATCAATTTTTAACCTAAAATCATTGATGTGGATGTCAGCTGTTTTACATGACCCAACCGGCGCTAACATGAATAATTTTTCTGTAATTTAAAAAAATAAATAATTTTTTTATTATTTTTCTTTCTTTCTTTCTTTCTTTTTTTTTCCAAACTCAAAGAGGGTTGCTGACCAAACCTCATCCAATAGCCGGCAAGGTCGATTGTTGACCCTTGCCGAACTTGGTATAAGGAAAGAAAACAAAAAACAGAAAAGGAAAAAAAGAAAAAAAATTATAAAAAATAATCTACGTCAGCGTCAGTCATTTTATGTGGCATTAAGGGTGTCGATATCAGTAATATCTATTTAAAATTGACCATATAAACTCAGTTAACAAAACGTAAAAATGTTTAAGAATCAATTGATATAATTGAAAATTTTTTTATTGAATTGACACAAATGTAATAAATTTAAATTTTTTTTGGTAATTTCCCCCTAATCGTACATAAGGTTGACATTATCAAATTTAATTAAACAATATATTTAAGAGGTTGAATTGCTTCTGTTCATTTTTTTTTAATTTTTAATTTAGCGTAACTTTATCACGACTTTGCAAGGTTGTCCTTCAGAAGTAACTGATGAGAACCATTGACAAAAGAAAAGAAAATCTGACAGAGTGGAGGTAGCAATCATCCTAATCGACACTATCTCCATGAAGTTGACAACCATTGAAATTCATTTTATTTGTAATAATGCATGTGTGCAATGTATCCAATCTTCTCCAGTCGCTTTCGATGTGAAAAATAATTATGTATATCGAGCGATGTGTCTGTATTGACTTTCATATTTTACGTATATATCTTGACCAATAAGGGCCCAAGTGTTTTGGCATCCTATGTCATTAGCCTCAGGTGGAACTCCCCAAATCAATTTACTAATGAATAAAAAAATCAAGCGCCTGCCAACGTGACCTACTCGTAAGAGTTTCGACATAACTTAGTCAAGCCACGATGGCCGGACAAGAAAGAATCGCAAAAGTAAAAGAAGAAGAAAGAACCACCTTTATCAGGAATATTCTTTCATCAAACTTAAAGACAAAAGACACAAAGTTGATATTCTAGGGTTAACATGGCGCAAAATGCAATATCACATCATCGAAGAATAAGATTAGTTGGGTGTTTCAAGAGTTCTGGTTATGAATTTTCTCGTCTTTAAGAAAGAAAGAAAGAAGAAGAATCTAGAAAACAGCCACGTCCTCCATTTGAACATGCGTGGAGTTACAAGAAACAATCAACATTAGCAGCAGGGATGAAGCCTGGAGTTTGGACCCGGTGGGGTCTATAAAATAAACCAAACTCTCTAATATGTAATTAGACGACTGGATTTGCAGGGAAAGAAAAAAGGTCTGACGACGAAATTACAAAAGCTCCTCAAGTTAGGGGACTAAATATTAGACTCGTTCTTATTAGAGAATAGAAATAAAATAAATTAATCATGGGTGGTTTTGTCAACAGATCTTATACGTATAATGGAAAACGACCATACAAAAGCTCCTACCCCAGGGGAAGGGCAGAAACATTAGATGGGCAGTCCTGGTTACAATATGATATCAACTATAATATTTTTTATATGATATATTTATGAAGTGATTTAACGAAAGAAAAACAAAAATAACATATCATATAAGTAAAGAGGTGGTTGAGCGGGAAAGGTGCTAAACTTATTATATATTTTACGTAGTCATGAACCGATTCCTTGACAGAGAAGTATAACAACCGGTCTTCCGTGTGGTCCAAAGAGCTCGACAGCGTTATCAACCTTGACCACAAAACTGGATCAAAAACTAAGAACTGCTGATAGCAATCGACCAACAATTGCTGCTCTTCTCCGAAAATTTAACCTACTTATCATTTTTGTCCTACTGAATCTGTGCGCCGGCTGCTAATTTCCGTTCTAGGCAAGAAATACATCCGTGCTTGCTTACGCGCGGCGTTTTTTGAAATTTTGGATCGCCCGATGACCAAGTTGGGGTTGAATTTCGTTTCCATCACTCTATAGATCATCATCGACAGTGACTTCGAACTGGCTAAGATTTAGTCAAGAAGATTTGTAAACCAATCCCGCTTTAATGGCGTGTCGATTCTTGATTCAAGTTTCCCGAAAGAGAAGGCCTAACTAAGGTTGGGGTTTGCATCATGAACGTAGTTAGTGAAAACATTGGGAAAGGTGTATAAAAATAAGTTAATTCAATTATTAACATTTCTATTGTATGAATTGAGTGTAATCCATCTAGCCAATTTTAACTTAAAATCATTAACAGGGAAATCGGTTGTCTTACGTGGCACGACCAGCACTACCGTTGACAAATTTTATAATTTTATCATTTTTCATTTTAGGCCTCCATGTTCATGGCCCTAGCCCTCATCTGTGGCCGGCGATGATCAGCCAACTATCTTGCTAGCCCACAATTGGAGAAAAAGAAGAAAGGAAAAGAGATGATCAGCCAACTATCTTGCTAGCCCACGATTGGAGAAAAAGAAGAAAGGAAAAGAGAAGAATAAAGAAAAAAAAAATAGAGTAATAAAAAATTCAGAAAATTTAAAAAAATTAGAAAAATTATTTACATTAATACCATCTAGCCATTTCACGTAGGATGATTAGCATTTATGTTAGCGATTTCAGTCAAAATTGGCTGGATGGATGACATTAACAAAGCGTCAAAATGTTTGAGATTCAATTGGTACAATTGAAAAGTTTATGATTGAAATTATACAAATGTAATAAGTCTATGAGTTTTTTTGTACTTTTCACTGAGCACATTTGTTAACACAAATAAGTCGGAGGCAAAACACCCTTGTGATTAGGATTAGAGTGCATGAACACGGTTGTTCCATATAAAAAGAACAAAAATTAATTATGTTCACCATCAATCCACACCACAAGGAAAATGCTAAAAGCTCAGTTTACATATTTAATCGATTCTTGTTCGATCAGAATTGCTCTAGTAGTGACGAAGATGAACATAGGAAATTTCCGCGAAGCCAGGGTCGCAATCAAGACACCCTGAGAGTTTTATTTCTTCTCATTCAACTTCAAGATTGAAAATAACTTGCGACCCTGAAGTTACGATTACAGAAGAGGTTTATACGAACCAACATCTATTATTGGACCGTCCAAATGCTTTAAATTGATAAAATATATGTCCATGATGGAGGTTGAGTAGGTAACCGGTGGCGGGAGGAGACTATATAATAGCATCACCAACAGATAAACCGGCAAAAAGGCTGCTCTTGCCTCTCTTCATCGATAGCATTGAAGTTATAGCAGCAATCAATCTCTCCAAGAAGGAAAATTTCATGGCGGCTAATGAAATAGAAGGAATCGAGTGGGTTTAGGTAATATGCAATCTGTACCGTTGTTATATCTCTGTTAGATTTTCTGTCAGCTACCCGGCTTCTTTGAAACTGGAAAATGGAAAATGACTTCATTTGTTTCTGCGATGTCCTTGACAGTTTTCAATGCCTTCCATACTTAAAGCTGATCATGTTCTGTACCTGTTTTAGGCTGAGCAGTGACAGACATCGAGTCGACGTTTGTCAACCGCTTTTCATGTCGTTTTGCTCATACTAGAATTATAAAGCAACGACATCCTGTTTGTCTCAGCCTTCGTTTGAGCACAAGGTGCTTCTCCTCAGTAGATTGCCACTCTAGTCACTGCTTAATAAGGAGGATCATCAATTTGAGGAAGATTTTGCTGCTTCCTGATCTCAGCTCCAACAAAGTGAGTACTTGGACTTTTAGTTGAGTTGATTTAATCTCTTAAAATCATGGACGAGTTCAACTCTTTCCACCGAACTCAATACATCAAGCTCACCATTGCTTTGCCCGGCTTCTAATAGTCAAGTAAGAGATCAACTAAAGGCACGAGCACTTGATTTCTGAATTGGCTGTTTGAAAGATGAATTGTTTCCTATTCGGATCGAAGGGGCCACCGGTGAAGCGGAGAGATGGTTTGAGGATACAACAGGCTGGACGAATTTCATATAGAGGGAGTTAGGGAGGTAATTTTGGTGATTCCATTCCTCTCAGTAACAACTTTTTTTGTCCATCAAGAACACTGCGGTTTCCGTGAAAATCGCTACTGCATGGGGAACATCGCTTTAAGAGAATTTCTCAAGAGTCTATGCGATAGTTCTTTCTGGATATATGCAATCTTTTGGAAGCTTCAACAGGAAAATGAGATGTAAGTTTACTTCGACCTCTCTTCCATTTGCTGATGCTTTTTTTCGGCCTTGCAATAAAGGCATTTGGTGAAACCGAACTAGTTCTTGCTTTAATTAATGAATAAAGCATAGGCAATTCGGTTTTTGGACAAATCAATCAAATAATTTGTAGTAACCCTTTTTAGTCTCATGGATAAAGGTCATGAATATGTATTTGATGCATTGTCCATTTATCCGCTGTATCAGTTAAGCAGACCTTTATAATTCTGTTAGCCATGAATGGAAATGGGCTCCGATCACAATAATTCCTCTCGTCAAACATAGGACATTGAAGTATAAGAACAGCACCTGTAAAAATTTCCTCTTTTGTTCTTTTATATAGCTACGGCTTGAAACTATCACACAAATGCATTCCTTTCCCATCCCAGTGGACATTTAGCAGATAGTGAAGGGGATTGCCTTTGGGGAATGAATACTGATATTGTGACTGGAGACTCAGTTGATGTTCATAGTATGCTATTTCCATCATCAGAAAGGAGATGCTGAAGTGGGCTACTAGTTTCATGAGAAATGAAAATTTGCTTTGAATTCTCTCAGGTTCCTATCATGGGAAGACTCGTACTACGATTATCCAGAAGTGAGAACATTGACGGAAAATTCTCCCGCTGAACTGTCTGCCAGTGATGCGAATCAATCTCTATCCTTTGATGATGATGGTAGCATTATAGACAGGATTGCAAGTCAGATCGCCTTTGCTGTGGCGAAAACATCAGGTCTTAAGTACAAACTGGGAGAAGGGTATGCTCCTGTTCTTGACATTGCGAACTCATTTCTTCAAACACCAATCCTCAGGTGTTGAGCTTCTATGACAGATCTAGTTCAATGCATCTCTCTCTGAATAAGCTCAGAATATTTCTTGATATGTTCCAAAGATAAATCACTTGCTTCTATTATAAAATTGTAGTTTGACTCAGATTTCATGTTTGCTAGGGTTATTGGTGAAGCGATCTTGACACAGAGCCACTGCTGGGTATCATTGGATGATGTGTTGGCCAGTAACTGCAAATCAGAGACACCTTTCAATGTGAGTATCCTTCCCAGACAACCAATGTTAAACTAGTAGAATGGCTGACTATGGTCATGAGTTCAGTAATAAGAATTGACAATATCTACTTCCTACTGAGCAGATTCCAGATGAATGGTTGCCCCAGATTTCAGCTGGTGTCAAGGTACAGATTCTTAACATGATCCGTTCATAGTAACCAGAGGGTCGAACCATGTGATGACTAGAATTCAATGTTGTAATTGCACTATTACAGCATCTCTCTGTCAATATTAAGCCGGTTACCTTCAATCACACATCAATATTGATATATTCAATGCTTATGCAGACTATTCTAGTATTACCTCTTCTTCCATATGGAGTTTTGCAGCTTGGTTCACATGAAAAGGTGCGCTTGTTTGTGGTTTTGCATATCCAACCAAGTTTGCCTATTTGTTTGTTTGTTTGTTTTTTTTTTTTTTTTTTAATGTATCCAGCAATTTAACCTGCAGGTTCCGGAAATTAAGGAGGCAGTGAATCACATCAAAGCGATGTTTAGTTTGATTGGATACGAACAGGAACGATGTGCACCTTGGACTCCAAACAAGAATCCGACTCACTCATTGTCTTCGCTAATGCCTTTTTTCTTGGATAACATGGATGGTTCCTTGCTTATGGATAGTATCTATTTAAGTGGTATGCAGTCTGAAGGCCCAGAGAATGGTGCCGAAGCAAATCAAGACAGAGTGACTAATTGTCAAGTCATAGGTCAGCTAGAAAATCTCCAACAAGCTGATAATAGTGAGACTCTTGTTCTGCCAAAGGGAATTCCTGAAATATCTAACTTACCGAGTCAACCTGTTAATGCAAACCACACGGACATAGTGAATGATAACAATTTGTGGTTTTCTAGTATGGGTGAGGACTCAGTAGTCTTTAAATCTCACAACCTAGGAATTTCCGCAGAGTTTTCTCATGAATTATCGAATTCTTGCACCATTGATGATACTTCCGAATGGCCACTCAAAAGCAAGGATATTGAGCATGCAGATCATAAGCCCACGAACAATATGTTAAACTTTCCCACAGATTGTGAGCTGCACAAAGCACTCGGACCATCTTTCCAGGGATGGGCGAGTGAGACATCCGTCTCATTTGAAAATGCATTAAGCGACTTCAGGTTGAGTCATGAAATGGATTACTCTTATGATGTTGAGAGATCAGCCGAGTACCTCTCCAGAGTTGATACTGAGTTTCTGTTGGAAGGTGTCATCCCAAATAGAAACGGTAGCTCACATTCTCCTTCACCTAGCGAGTCAAATGATACCAAATTAACAGTCTTGTCAAGGCAATCTGATAATTCCTCTAAGGCACTTAATATTCTCGAAGGAACAACTTCAGGCGAAAATGTCTTTGCTGTGGTTACTCATTGTAAAGACAGGGTTAGTGTTCCGTCTTCTCCAGTTTCCATGAACAGGGTAAGATCATTAATTAAAAAGGAGCGCTGGGATGAAGATCATGCTCCAGCACTGGCCAGGAAGGGAGAGAAGCAATTATCTGGCTGCAAAAGGAGGAGCAGAACAGGTGACAACAAAAAGCCTAGACCAAGAGATAGACAGTTGATCCAGGAGCGACTCCGAGAACTTCGCATACTTGTCCCCAGCAGCATGAAGGTAAGTGCTCTGTCATGTACAGTCTTTACTTTCCAACAATTCCCATAAGCAACCGCCCTATGTAACTTTTCTCTCTGCATTTGATGACAATTTCCAGTGTAGCATAGACAGCCTCCTAGAACGGACAATAAAGCACATGCTCTTCCTGAGAAGGGTGCCTCATCAGGCTGAGAAGCTGACAAAATTGGAAACCTTTGAGGTACAACCATATACCATGTTTTTCATGAAATAACGCCAAAATAAACCAATGGGATTGTAGTCTGATGATAACCTCTTGATGCATAAGGTGGTTTTTGGTCAAAACTCAAAGCTCAAATATTCATCTTTAAATTTTGAAACTTGTACTGCTTCTGAAACTGGAACATTATTTGATCAGAATCAAAATCCTGGAACTTGACATTTCCATGATAAGCATCTCCTGGGGTTGTGATTAAGACCTTACAACATCCACTGCCACCATCATATGACTAACAGAGACATATGCTGCTGTTATTTTACAGCTTTGCCTGATTTATCATGTTGACATGTAATGCAAGTCAAACATGTGAGGGAAGACAACTAGCTTGCAAGAATTCAAAAGAGTCCTACTGTTGCAGTATTATTTGTCTAGACATCATTACTCTAGTCAAGACAGACTATAAAAATGAAGATCTGGACTAACCTAGTTGTTTTGGTTTATTTCTACATCCCTAAGTTTGTGGGTCACATCCTCATCAACCCTTTCCAAGCTGTAGTACTTTCCTGTGAGCCACATGAGAAGATCAAGCACAGATCTATACTATATTGTCGTTGTCAGGAATATCTCATTTCATATTTGCTTAGCCTTAGGTGAAACTGCTTACTCACCAAATGAGATTCACTTTATCATGACATCTGCACAACCCACTGTCTGACAGTCTTTTGAATCTTTGTTAACCCAAACAGCAAAAGGTCGGTCTACAAGACAACAAGAATAAGTGGGAATATATACCTTTTAGTGGCGGTTTCCATGGAAGAACTAACTTGACTGTTGAAAGTGGATGCGAGTTCCAAGCCTGCCCTGCACCTATAGCTGTTGAAGATCTTAATCAACCAGGGCACATGCTCATAAAGGTTTGATCTATCTCTCCAACTTTATGCTTCAACTATTCTTCACATGCAACCTTCTGATTATTAAAATTTCCTATTGCTTCTCATGTGAACCACTTGCGTTGTCCTATTTGTGTGCCTTCAATGGAGATCAAATTCTTGTTAGTGTCTAAGCTCATTGTCCAAAATGGTGATCGACAATCAAATTTCTTGTCTCACTCTGTTCATAAACATTAGAAGGTTTTCCCCTCTTAGATTATTCCCAACGTATTTGTTGAGATTTTGTCTGAAACCATTATATCGAGCCTCTAGCTCTCACAAGCAGAGGATCTGTCAAGAGGAACAAAAATCTCCCCATGCTCACAATCTAATGTTTGGTCACTTGAGAACAGATTAACATCCTCTCAATTACTCAAGTACATATATGAGTATCTCATTTTTTACTTCTAGGATAATTGACTTGACTATTGCTGGTATCTGAATCTGCAGGTGATATGCAATGAACAAGGGCTATTCTTGGAGATTGCTCAGGTGATCACACGTCTAGAGTTAACCATTCTTAAAGGACTACTTGAGAATTACTCCAAAGATACCTGGGCCTGTTTTATTGTTGAGGTATCCGATCATTCATTATTAGCAAAAGTGTCTGTTAGATCAAGATGAAATGCCATCCATATTACAGGCCCACTAAACCCTTATTTTTTATCTTGCCAATAGGCTTCCAAGGACTTTCAAAAGATGGATATCTTCTGGCCACTCATGCAACTTCTGCACTGCACAAGAGCTAAAGTTTCAAGCAAGAAATGATGCACTGTCGAAATGGACGATAACATACGGGACTTTTTCTACTCATCGTTTGTAACTAGAGGGTCATAACATCCTCAATGTGAATGTATGTAACTTAAATGGATGAAATTGTTGAGAGACAAAAACTGAACTGAATGTTTTGTTAGGTCAATATGACCCCAAGATATTTGTTTATAACAAAGCCAAAATGTCAAAATTACAATATCACCCTATTGCCACCATACATAAATAAAATAAAAATAAATAGACAAATATAACCCCATCAACCAAATGCTCTTAAACTCCCCTCAAGTTGGAGCATTTATATCACATAAGCCACTCTCCAACTTTCCTTGATAAAGTGCTAGTGAATCTCCAAATGTTTCGTACAATCATGTTGTACTAGCTGTGAGCAATACTCCTAATAGCCTTATTATCACAATATAGCATCATAAAAATATGTACAAATACATCAAGATCTTCAAGTAATTTTTTAACTCATAACGACTTACAAACTCCCCGTGCTATCGCACAAAACTCTACTCTAGCACTAGACTGAGAAATCACATTTTGCATTTTACTACGCCAAGTCACAAAATTTCCCCCTAAGAAAGTACAATACCCAAAAGTAGACCTTTGATTAAGGGATCCAGCCTAATCAATATCTATATAGGTTTCAACTTTCAAGCTATCATGAGGAGACAAGAGTCCTTTTCCCAAGACCAAACTTCAACCACTAAAGGAACCGAAGAACAACAGTATATGAGTAAAGTATGGATCATGCATAATTGACTCACTAGGCTTAGTCAAAAGCAATATCAAGTTAGGTATGGGACAAATAAATCAACTTGTTCACTAACCGCTAATAATGACCATTATCCACTAGATCACCATCCTTTTCTCGAAGATGAATATTGGCCTCGATAGGTGTATCAGAGGGACGAAATCCGGATAATTCAACTCCTGTCAAAAGATCAAGGACATACTTCCCTTGGGATACAAAGATATCTTTTGAAGATTTGGTAACTTCAATCCCAACAAAGTATCAGAGCTTTCCAAAATCCTTTATCTCGAACTCTTGTCCAAGAAACATTTTCAACCGGTTGATCTCATCATTATCATTCCCTATGATAACAATTTGTCTACATAGACAACAAGAATAGTGATTTTAGCAGCTAATCTCTTCACAAATAAAGTATCATCAGCATTATTTTGTTTATACTTAATGAAAATCATAGCTTTTTGAGACCTACCAAACCAAGCTTGAGCTGACTGTTTTGAACCATAAAGTGCACATTTCAACTTACACACTTTACCTTGAGTTTTGTCACAAGAAAAATCTAGAGGAATCTACATATACACCTCTTATTTTAACTCTCCACGAAAAAATGCATTCTTCACATCCAACTATTGAAGATCCCATCCCTAGATAACAACACACAAAAGTAGAATTCAAATAGTATTCAACTTGGTAATAGGAGCAAAATTTTCTTAACAATCAATCCCATAAATCCTAGTAAATTCCTTTGCCACCAACCGTGCTTCATATCTATCCATAGTACCATCCATTTTTTATTTGACTACAAACAACCACTAACATCCTATTGGTTGTTCCTTAGGAAGAAGAAAATTAAGATCCCAAGTGCTATTTTTCTTCAAAGCATGCATCTCCTCCACCATTGCCACCTTCCATTTCTCATATGCAAAAACTTCCTGCCAATTCTGTGGAATAGAGATAAAAGATAAAGAAGACAAACATACGATAAAAGCTAGACAAAGAGTCATATGAGATAACATGGGATACAGGGTATTGAGTACAAGTTTTGGTATCCTTTTGAAGTGCAATAGGAAGATCAAGAAAAAGAAACCTCATGAAAAGGAGTAGTAGAATCTGATTTCACAAATGATGACTAAATAGACAATGTATCAGTGGTTTTAGCCTGAGTGTTGATAGTGGGATCCTTACAATGATACATCTTCAATGTCTCCTCTGAATTAGTTGTTTGATTATCTACTCATCATGTATTATACTATGGTCTTCTTGTGTTGCATTATTCTTCTCTTTAGGAGGAGGAAAACCATCAAAAACTATTAAAGGACAGTAAGTAATATCCTCAAGAATATTTAGAATATGTAATACCTCTACACTAAAACAATCCCCTCGAAGAAGTGGAGTAGAATAATATAAATTAGACTCGTGAAAAATCACATTCATAGATAAAATGGTGTGCCTACATTGAGGATGATAACACTTATAACTTTTTTAAGTAGCTGAATACCCAAGAAAAATGCAACGGAGACCACATAGTTCCAACTTACTCTTAGAGATGGTGTTATGAGGATAACAAATACAACCAATAATTTTAGGTGGAAGAATAAAAGTTGATGATCCTTGTAAAACATTAATAGGTGTACAGGAATTAAGAATTCTAGTAAGCATTCATCATTACTTTGATACTAAGTTGGGACATGATGGGCAAACACAAGAGATCTAGCAATCTCTAAACAATGTTGGTTCTTTCTTTTAGCAACACTATTTTGTGTTTGGGTATCAACACAACTAGTTTGATGAATAATGCCATAATCAAAGATATACCGTTTAAACTAACTCTCATTGTACTCAGTGCCATTGTCACTGTGAAGAATTTTGTAGTAGCATTGAACTAAGTTTGAACCATTTTACGAAAGGTTTAAAAATGGCGAAAAACATCACTTTTATATTTCAACAATAAACCCAAGTTGTACTAGAATGACAATCGATAAAAGTGACAAACCATCAATGACCGGAAATAGAAGTACCACGGGAATGACCTCACACATAAGATGAATCACATTAAAAGAGAAGTGACTTTTATTATTTGAGGATGAATATGTTGAACGAGTTAGTTTAGCCAAAATATAGGCTTCATAATAAAACACTTCCTTATTACAAGCTGAAACGAGACTAGGAAAACTTTTTCTAAAGTTCATAAAGGAGGATGACCTAATATGCAATGCCGTAGATGGAGACCCATAAATGTCGAATTAGCTTGATGAGGCATATAAGACAAGGTCTAAATAGAAACCCCACTACCCTTGAGGAGAGAAAAACCGCCATCTAATCTATCATATTAAATCTTCTTCTTCATTACTAGATCTCGAAGAACACAATAAGAAAGGAAAAGAAAATGTACTTTACAGTTTAATTCTCAAGTTAGACTACTAGCATGAAGGAGATTAATAGAGAATGATGGGATAGGTAAAATGGAAGACAAGGGAAAAGTAGGGAAATAATTGATAGATCATTTTCAATAATGGAAGAGAGGGTTCCATTAGCTACACGAACTTTGTCTATGCCAAAAGTAGGGGTGTATATATGAAGAGATTGGAAGAATCTATCATGTGATATGTAACCCTTGTATTAATGATCCATGGGTTGGAAACAAATGATGCAGTATACTCCTACCCCCAAAAAAAAAAAAATACCCGAAGTGGTTAGGTTTGAAGTAGAAGGAAAAATGTGAATTTGCAACCATTAAAGGAGGTGGCAGCAGTAGAAGCTTTCAATAGATGTGGAAATTCTTAAGGTTCCTCTTGGGATAAATCAATATCGGTATTAGATGCAGCAATAACAATTTCAATATGGTTTGTGTTATTTTTTTGCCTTTTTTTGTGCCATTTTTGCCTCAAAATTTGCAAGTTTTCCATGTAACTTCCAGTAGGTAACCTTAGTATGTTACGGCCTATGACAATGCTTACACTTCAAAACTTCTTTAAAGGTATCGTTAGATCAAGCGCATGAATTAGATTTGACAATAATGCCAACACTTGTTTGAAGAGTAGTTGGATCTACAACAGACAAATGGAGCATTGTTGTCCTACGGTTTTCAGAGTGAACTAGTGCACAGGATTGTTCCATAGTAAGAAATGGAGACCGACTAAGGACTTGAATACATATCTGATCATATTCAACATTCCATCTTGCCAAGAAATCATAATTCTAATTTTGTGCACATGCCTCTTGGATGCAGCAATATTCTTAGCATTAGTTGGGTGATAATTGGCATAAAGATTTAGCTCTAGCCACTTAGAAAGCACCAACACTCTTCGGAAACTTTCGTGTCGTATCAAACACTCCGACACATGCTCGACACTTTTCAATACTTAGTTAACATGTGTTGGAAAATCTGACATCTGGTCAACTTTCCCGCACTCTCTAACTTGGAACTCCAACATATGAGTTTGCGACACATAAAGTCAATTTTAAAAATTTTCAATAAATGAAAGGTCAAACTGTGTGTGTGTGTGTGTGTGTGTGTGTGTGTGTGTGTGTGAAAAATAAAAACCAATAATAAATATAATAAATAAGGAAAGAAAAAAAAATCCAATCTTCTATTCTTTTCTGACTCTCACTCCCATAATAAATAATTCACCCCCAAGTGTTTTCTATTCTATTTCAACACATATAGCACGTGAGTTTAGAATGTGAATTAATTATTTTTTTCTCTAAAAATTATTGGAATGAAGTTGAATGTGTCAAATTGAAACAATGAATAATATTAATAAATGGTGAATCAATGTTTTTAGTATAAATTTATTCTAGGCTTTTTTTATATTATTTATTTATTTGTGAATTTCAATCAAATTAAAATGATAATTTATTATGTATATATAAAATTATAGATTCAATATACAATATGTCTCGATGTATCGGAATTTTTTATTTATGATAAACGACATGTCGGCATGTCGTGTCGTGTCGTGTCGTGTCGTGTGTCATGTATCGATGTCGGTGTTACTTAACTTGCCATAAGCTTTGAAGCTTAGCATAACATTGAGATACAATTATCTCATTCTAAGTGGTGCCATGAACCCTTTTTTCAAAGTTCATACACCTGTGCATTATTATCAAGTTGATCATAAGTATCCCTTATAACCGATCAAATTTGTGCCACAATATCAAAAGGCAAATATCCTTTTGCAATCTACAGCTGCATCAAATTATGCATAAAAGACATTATCAAAGAATAATTCGAGATCCATTTGCCTTGAGCATTTACCTAATGTATCTGGCTTCACAAAATTGCTACTGATATGTTTAGTAAGCACACAGCCTACAAGAATGCAAATAGACACCATATCGTAAAATTTGTGCTATCAAGCTTCATAGAGATCGTAGCAAGCCGGATAGAATCGTTACAACCATCTCTTGTAGGTGTAGAGAGCATAGTTAAATCCTCTGACATATTATGTCTCAAAAATCAACTCGAAAAGCATGAAATGAGCAACCAATCCACCAAAACTTGCTAGATAAGGCCAAAAAATTGGATTGAAGTCCTCTTAGTAGGCTAAAGTCGTACTCCAAAAATTAGTTAAATCATATCAAGAGAGCGAGAAATCGATTTTTTCAGGGTTTTGAAAACCTTAAAGAAAAAAACAATAATTCCAATTTTTCCCCAAAGAATCTAGAAAAAGAAAAAGAAAAGAAAAAAAGGAATATTGTGGTCCACAAATTGCAGTATTATGGTCTTCACACACGAGATAATTCTAGACCGATGGCAAGGCCAAAAACAATCTCACACAAAAAGATCCAAAGAATTGCAACAAAGGTTGAATCACCTATTATAAACTGCAATAAAACTTTAATTTATCTTATAAAGGTGAGATTTATGGCATATACCTGATTTAGAGAATCACCTCAAATCATTTCATTAATACTGTCCTATATTGTTAAAGATAGCAAAGGAGAAGGTGAGAATGAACTTACCGAGAGAGGGGGTTATTGGGGGGGATGGAGGCGCGGACTGCAAGAGATTGGGGTTATGGTGTGGTTTCAGTTCAGATTTGGCTATGATATTATGTTGAGAGACAAAAATTGAATTGGATACTTGGTAGGTCGACGTGACCCCAAAACCAAAATTACAATATCATCCTCGTTACTGTCATAGATAAAATAATAATACAAAAAAAGACAAAAGTACTCCAATCAGCCAAATTCTCTCAGTAGAAGTATTGAAATGAACATGGATGAAACTAGAAATCAATGAGAATTTGCATGTTATGTAAAAGAACTGCAATTTCTTCCTAATCCTTGTCAAAGTAGCTCCTGATATATGCTCTTTGTTATGTAGATTTACGTAAGAAAACACAATATACATCCACATGCCACATGGACCAATTCAATGGAAACCCCTATCCTAACAAAACTGTTATGCCTGGCCCTCACAAGTGACATGTCAGACAGAGATCTACACGGAAACTTCAGCCAGCAACAATGTGTGCCACCACCCACACGCAACATTTCTTGGGAGACAGCCATCGATTGGTACGTGGGAAGGGATATTGCGATCAATTGAATCTCCAAGACCTAGCTGCACGATATATTAACAAAAGCATGAAGAGACAGATCAATACTGGTCGGTCGTCAATCATTGGATCTTAGTAAAGTATTCATTTCACCCCACCTGTCCGTACTTGTTCCATCCCCAGCTAAAAACTTGTCCATCCTCTTGAATAGAACCGTAAGAGACAGCAGCAATAACACATGAATGAAAAACTCATCCTCAAATAAAAATTAAAAAGAAGATCATTTGAAAGAGGTGCAGATTATGTTGACAATCTACAAGTAAAAATGGTGTTAGAAAGGAAGGATACAAAGCTTTGCATACCAAGTGACAAAGAACAGGATCAAAACACGAACTAAGTTCAAATGAAGCAGGAAGCTTGTTACTAACTCGCAGCAGAAGGTTAAAGCAACCATTAAAAACCCACATGACAACCTTTGCTAGAAGCAACAACGTCTCTCGACCCCCAAGCTTGCTCCTTTTTTGTCCTTTTCATTCTAGCACAGAAGAGGACACTTCTTTTTTTTAAAGATAAGTAGCTTCAATGGTCGATTCCGTCTACTGAACCAACTTGATCAGCTGTTGAGGGTGGCTTTTGGGAATACAGGCTTTCTAATTTCCTAAATGAACAGAAAGGTTCATGAAATGATGGAAAGCGACAAGAAGGAAAAAGATGGGGTCAAAGAACAGAAATGGTAACATGCACCATCCACGTGCTGCTTCTTTGGTTGACATAACAAGCGATAAATTGGCTGGCTGAACAAAAGTTATATCAGCCTCCATACTTAACATGCTGTTATATAATTGTCTCGAGGGAAAAATATTAAAGGCCAAGCATCTCTAAATGAATTAGCATGCCACTCATTCAAGGCACTTCCTTTGGTGACATAATTTGATAGGGCTCAGTATTACTGATTGTAACTACAGAAAGCAGCACTTCTCTAGGGCAAGACTTAAAGACAAGATAAACCCCTCATTCACATATATTAATCGACACAAGCAAAGAAAGGCAGTGAACCATCAAAGGTGGAAAAGTGCCCACAAGAGAATACAAGTGATAATAACATCCCTCAAATAACCCCATTTGCATGGAAGTGTTGTTATCTTACAGGAAAAACTCTCTTTTGAGAGATCAATCTCCCAATTACTTCCCAAACATTGAAGGAAAGAGACACATGTAAACAAATTAAAAAAAGCTAATGGCTCAAGTCAGGATAAATCGGGCATGGACAGCAAAAACATATCAAATTAGGAAATTCAGGATACAGAAAGAATCAATCATTTGACACATCAAGAAATAAGGTGAAAATGCAGAATCCATTATTTGTTTGTGCATACCTGTCAGTACTGCATTATGACGGGCTCCAGAAGATACCATCTTCACTTGCTTGCCCTTCCAATCTGGACATTCCAAAAGTCGGGGCAGAGTCTGAATTATCTGTCAAAGAAAATATTCAAGTCAATAGCATCACAAGACAATAAGGAACCCATGGAAGACAGATCAAAAGAGACTACAGCAGAAATCTACTGTTATCTCATAAGTGGACACACCATCCTCATCGAGGAGCATTAAAGAGATTATGCAGAAGAAATAAAGGTCATCTAGTGAAGCAAATTGATGTACAGATGGTGTAGATGACACTAAACAATTCATTACTCCATCATAGATGCAATCTTGCACAAGATAAGTTAGGCCTGGTACATGCATCATAATTCTAAATTCTTGCATACACAAGCCCAAATATCCTAAGTAACTCAAACTTTCTAATTTATACACAAAAAATAATATCACAAAATAAACCCAAATAATTTTTTAAAATAAATGCGCCCTCCAATTGTTTAGTCAAGAACATCACCGAACTGCTGATGCAATGGCCGAAGGGCCAATTTGCATTATAAAGAAAATAATAAGATCATAATAATTGCTATGGTGGCTAATTGCTAAAAGTTGCTATGTCAGCTACCATGTCATGCATTTAGCAGTGCTCTTGACAGCCAACATAGCAAAAGCTATAATCAATTCAAAAGTTAAATTTGGGCGTCCACTGAATAATTTTCAAAGTTGACAGTATTTTTAGACAAAAGGTACAAAGCTCAGGATTTTTAAAATATATTTTGGCCAATATAAAATGTGTTTCCTGGCAGATGGATTTGAAAGAGTTGGGAAAGCAGCGGATAGCAAGGATATACCTCTGCACTTTCTCCACCAGTCCCTAATTGTCCAAACTGGTTCCCACCAAAGGAATATACTCGACCTTCCGTAGAAACACAGATTGTATGCCAGAGACCAGCAGCAATTCCCCCAATAGCAGTTCCCAGTAAAGAAGATACACAAGTTGGTCTGAGTTGATCATTTGTACTCCCTTGTCCACACTGAATCACAAAAGCAGAACTTAATCAATCGGAGAAGATACAAGACATCCTGCAGTCCTATAGAGATAGAGAGAGGAACAAAAGGAAGAATTCAATAACAGTGTGCCTATCTCCTCCCATAAGCTATTTAACTCACTTTGTTTTGTTAAACCTTGGTAAATCTTCATCTCAAGAATATCTTCTGCCTATATAGCATTAGGAACCATATAAGGAAGGGCCAGCATGATTTTGTGTAACATTACAAGAAGCCATGGTAGCTCACCTGCCCATAGAGCCCCCATCCAAAAGTTAGCAATGCTCCAGCATCTACAAACAAACAAAAATGAAGACAGAAGCATATCTTAAAATAATTTGCTAATCCGAATAAAGCCAGTAATTTAAAGCACAATTATATTACTATCAAACACACCCATGCCGGCGTTGGTAATTATATATAGTAGACAACAAAAATGTCAATGAGGTACATCAATTCAAAGAATTGCAGATGCATGTAATCATTTAAGTCAATTAATATGTTATTCTTGTTGCTAGATGTCCCTCAATTCTTGTCACTGCTCCATAAGATAATCATTAAAACAAGCACTCAGGGGGGCTTAGATGAGCAAATCATGTCGGTCCCTATAAAGGTGTATCTATTATATTATGCTCTTCAGTTCTAAACAACCGAATGGATATAGAGACCACTGTCAACAACTACAAGCGAGCAGACCTGTAATTGCCGCACTATGTCGACCTCCACAAGCAATTCCTTTCACATAATTTCCAGGCGCTTTTGAAGTCTGTAATCCTGAACTGATGCTTCCTTGGCTACTGGTCAGAGCGCCATCTTTACCCGGATTGGGTGTCTGAATGCAAGGTATTAGATGAGGAGAAGACACCATTTTTATCTTGGAACCCAAACCTAGCTGTCCTTCACCTCCATAGCCCCAACCCCAGACCTGTCCCACATCTGAAACTCCGGTAAAAATATGATGAATCAGGTGTCTTGCTTTACATCAAAAATCTTCCATAGCTTCATACTTCAAATAACCTACAAAACTAGATGGGTTAACTACAAAGAAAGAATGACAGGAAAAAAAGCTGGCACATTTGAAGAGGGTTTACCTGACAAGGCTAAAGAGTGGCGCCCACCAGCAGCAACGGTGCTAATTCTCACTCCAGGTCCCAAGGTGACAAGACAAGGTGATGGTGTGAATATTTCCTCCCCTGGTGTTACACTCTCATTTTCTTGTTTAGCTGATAATACTTTTCTTCGCTTCACAGTTTCTTCAACAACCTTTCTGTCATTAAGTTGACTGACCGTCCCACTATTTGGGCTTGAGGCTTGAGATCTAGGGCTCACTATGGAAAAAAGTAAAATTCTAATTAAAATAGAAGCCCATAATTCCAACGGATCTATGATTATCTACTATTCCATAAAACCACCTTGCTCACTCAATAAAGCACTTTGTCTTGTGAGAACTTCCTTTTGGAAGCTTCCTACAAAAGCCAGATCTGAGATGAGTTTGCCAGAAGGAACACACTCTTTCCAACCCCAAGTGTATGTTTCACCTGGCTCTGCAATATAAAATGTCAATATGTGAAGAGGAAATATTATGAGTCAATAGATAACCAAAAGAGCTCAAGTAATTCTCATGTGATTTCATTCAGATCATGTCTTTCTCTATTGTGTGCACTGCAAACTGTGGCAGATAACTGAAGGGGCTAAATGACATTAATATTTAGATCACTGTTCATTGTTGGCTCAATGACTAATGAAATTTTAACACATCATTTCAAAACCGCAGCTACTAGCATACACAGCGTTTCCACATAAAGAAAATTCACTAACAGGCAATCCGCATACCCTATGAATAATGGAGGGAAGATTGATATAAGCTCATACAACATAACATAACCACAGAATTGCTCAACATGCATACAAGAGAGGAGCAGCAGGAAGGGTGGTACCTGTTACTGTAACACAATGAGCCCAACCAGCAGCAGCCTTCAAAACCGACGCTTGAGTAGGGAGAGGAAAAGGCTCTGGAGTATCCTTAACAATTGCAATCAAGAAGATGCGAATCAATACTAAATCAAGGCAGAAATAGAAATCTTGTGAGCTAGAGAATAGATATTATTTACCCCATGCTTTCCTGATGTCATGTAGCTTTGACCTTCATCATCTGCTGAACCCCAAGTAATTAGCTTTCCAGAATCTGATCCCTCATTTTTTCAAATAAAATAGATTAGCAATATCAACATGTATGTGAGAGAGAGAGAGAGAGAGGGGACATGAGAAGGGGTTTACAACAGCCAGTTCTAATCCAATATTAGTTAAAGCAAATGTATGATAGACTCAAAAGTCCAACTTGACTGTGACCATTAAGGGTGGTCGGTTCTAAGTGCCTAGAACCAATCCTGTTAGGACTGGTTCCCAGTTTTTGGAAACTGAAACCTACCTTCTTTGCCCTTGTACCAACCTTAGAACCTATCCTATATTTCTAGTCCGGTTCCATGGTCTACCCGAAAACCTATTTTTCTGTTGTTCATATTTCTTGTTCCATTTTTTATAGCAAAATAATATGGGCAACAAAACGGTTCAAAGTAAGAGATGGACAAGGGCAAGCAAGGGAAGGCAAGTCAGGAACAAGCGAGGGTTACAAGGCTTGAATGAGAGAGAGAGAGAGAGAGTAGAAAAGTGCCTAAGTCAGGTTGTATAGTACAAAGAAAAAAAAAAGAGAGAAAAAGATACCAAGAGAAAAGCTGGGGTTTTAAGCCTTTATGAAACTGGTTCCAAATTTGATCCTATTGGTCCAGTTCTGGAGTGGTTCCTCACTCGGAACCAGTCCGGTTCTCAATGAGAACCTAGAACTGGACCAGTTTTCAAGGCAGTCCAGTCCGATTCTCAGGTAGAACAGTCCGATTGCTCAACCCTTGACCATGTTGGTTCAGTGAGTCTTAAACTCATGATATCCAATGATTCTTGTTAATTTTTCTTCCATTCCAGTAATGCTGCTTATCCAAATTGGTCTTTTTTTTTTTTTTTTTTTGGGAAAACGAATTCAAGAACCCAATGACAGTTTTGGATATTTGCTGCTCCAGCTAGTGGTTGCTCTCATTATTTCCTTCCGGCTTCTACACAAGAGAGTATCAATTGCTAATTCGAACTCCGCCCTAGACTTTGATGCTAGAAATATGAATTCTACTAATATAAGCTATGAGCCCTAGCTTTAAACAAGAGCTCTACTTATTCAATCAAATAGTGTTGCGCCAACAAATCACAGATCAAGTAAAAAAGTGGAACGAAGAAATTTTCAGCAATCAACACTCACTACAAACGGACGAGAATCAATATTTTCGAAAGCACAAATTGATCAGCAACGGTCACACAAGATGACTCGAAGAGCATCAATCAAAGCCCTTTTGAGGAAGCGATGAACGAGCTCTCCTCACCTGAGACCGCCATGGCGAACCCGCAGCCGCCGCCGAAGACGTCCTTCCACGAGTCTCCGCCGGGGTCCCGCGCCGGCGTCGGGGAGATCATCGGCGACTTCTCCGGCGAGGCTCCGGGGAGATAACCGCACATGTACACCACATTCCGCCTCCTCTCCTCCTCCATCTTCACCTGGTCCTCCCTCTCTCCCTCCGCGCCGTTCACTGCCATCGAAACGCCGGCGACCTGAGGCAACAGGAAGCAACCGGAAATCGGCCGGCTAAACTCTCCGATCTGCAATCTGAGTGGACTCCGATAGAAGAGAGAGAGAGAGATGGCAGAAAGGAGAGTTCTTGCTGAGGAAAGATGGGGAAGAGGGGAGACGTATCATTTTCAGGGATGAAGAGGGCGCCACGTCGGACGCCACGTCGTCGGGAGCACACGTGGCGCGATTTGGGCCGCGAGTGGGGATTGTTCCCCGTCCTCGTGGGCCCCACGGATCTCCCTGGGGCGGATGTTTCTGGAAGAGGAAGGGAAAGCTCGTTTTTAGTTTTTTTGTTTTTCCTCGGTTTGGAAGGTGCCACGTGGTGGGGCCTCAATGGGCTGTTGTTCGCTGGTTCACCCCGAGTGCGTTTAGTTTAATGCGCTCGAGGTGGGGTTTATCAATTGCACGCCGCGAGTCCCGCTCGACAGGGAAAGATTCGTCGTACCTGGTCGTGGCACGCCTCCAGCCGTCGATCCTTGATCGCGCGTGCGATCTGACGAGACGGACGGACAGGAAATTGACGCGACTGCCCCCAAGCCGTTCATCAATGCGGTTGTTAAGTCAGAATTTGCAGCCTTGACTAAATTTGGGTCCTGGCCCCCCCCCCCCCCGGTCGAATTCTTTTTTATGCATTTATGAAGTTGAGAGGTTGCTTGTGATTTTGCCGGTCATTGATGTGTTTGGCATGGGCACCATAAAAGTGTCGATTATTAAAGTTTAAAAAAGAAGAAGAGGAAAGAACCTCAAGAAATGCTAAATTATGGCAATTATGCATATTTAGCATAATTTTGTTTTTTGGTGACATAAAAGATTCAAATTTTTCTGTTGATGTATCTATCTTTTGTCATTGCTTCGTCCAAAATCAAGGTTAGAAGTCCAATGTGGTGACTTAGTAAATGGAGATTTCTATATTTTCTTTCCTTTTTGTTCTTTCTTGATTTGCAACTAGATGGTGCCATTTGCCATCACCCTCATCGCTGTCATCGGCAATGTCTTCAGTGACACTCAACTCTATCATTCTATCTATTTCTCTCTCGCTCGTCATTATGTGCTCCAAGACGGCAGCACAAGTGATGGACACCATCCCCACCTTTGTCCCTCCCTCGAAGCAAGGCTTGAGCTTGGCTTCCCACCTTTGCATCTTCACATTCCAACACGCCAAGGCCAACTCCATATTTATCATCCCCCCTTGCTCTTACATCTGGGTCCATTCGAAACCCTTTGTCCTCCTTCTCTGTCTTGAAATTGTCTCATAAGTTTGTGATGAAATTACTCTGATGATGGGATTATGTTTTTGTTGTTTCTTTGGTGTCACTTTGTGATTTGAAGGAATGAAGCAATTCAATGTAATTACTATCTTTTTTTTTGTCTACCATTACTTACCATCTCAGACATCTGTCAATCTTAGGTATTTTATGATGTGAGGAATAAGCTCCATATCTCTAAGGTCACATGGAGGCCGGCCTTGATCTCAAATTGAGACTAATTTGTCAAATCCAAGGTCTTGACCTCTTTGATGGCCCGCGAGGGTCGATGGCCCTCTTCAATGAAGCTTGAACAGCAATACCACCAACTAAAAGCTGTCTTGTTAAAAAAAAAAAATTACAGTTTTTTCTTATATTTTTCTAATATGGAGCTTGCGTGGCACTAGATTAGGGCCACTTGTCCTTAAAAAATATTAGTAATGCAATGACAAAGATTTTTAGCGGCAGTTTGTAAGGAAACCATGACAAAGATTTTGTGTCTCACGCACAAACATAAATTTGAGATTTTTAATGTTACAAAAAAAAAGATTAAATATGTTATAGAAACTATAGTTTTGGGTTTTTTGATATTTTTTTAAAGAAAAAAATTATAATCGACAAAAAATCTTCTGTTTTAACTTTGGTATCTCAATGAATTTCAACCATTAACATATTAACAATTTCCAAAATTAATAAATTTTACAGAAATCAATGTTAAGATTATTGAGGCACCAACGTGAGCATAAATTGGATAGGGGATCTCTTTCCAAAATGTAAATAGGTAGAGTCTAAGAATGCTTCATACTAGCCTCCCGAAACTTCAGCTATATCAAGAATACAATTGAAAAATATTATCTTTGGTTTGCAAGATCTTATGGCAAGATAAAGGGTCAATGTGCTGTAATCACTTAAAATATATATTAAAGTCATTGTTGTGCATGCATTAGATGGACAGAAACCCACTTCTATTTTAGTCAGGCCATTGACTTGTGCCTAAGGTAGTTAGCCAATCAAGAAATCATGATTACTCAAGAAAGCCAGGATCGATTCCCAAAATCACCAAACTTTATTGGAAAGATTCACTAGGCGAAGTCATGTTCGCCAGAGACCAACATGGTATTTGAACTTCTTCCATCGTAAACAACGTGTGAAATTCCAGATAACTTAAGCAATCAATGAGACGGAAGTCTCCGACTTAGACCTAAAAGAAAGTTAGGACAATGGTCTGTTCAACTGCATCTTCGCCGTCCATAGTGATCAGCTACAAAACAGAGTTCACTGACTTGAAAGGCAGTTGACTTAGGGACGGAGAAGTTTGTGTGGCTTGGCTTAGAAGCCCACCGTGTAGCCACCATCCACACTAATGACCTGCCCTGTGACATATGAAGCCGCGGGAAGGCAAAGAAACGCGACCACGGATGAGATCTCGTTGGGCTCTCCCAACCGATGGAGAGGCATTCGCGCAAGCATCTTGACAAACTTCTCTTTGATTTCTGGTTCCTGAACGATAAAGCTCAATGTGAGTCATGTTGCAGCACTACATAAACTTTTCTCCTGGAGAATTTTGTGATGAAACTTTTACTAAGTAGCATCGGTCCCTATTCCTATGATCCTCACTTTGGATTATTGAGTATCTAAAAACGAGTTATATTGTACATGTTGCTTCTCATTTCAGTGCCCCTAGTTCAGTATTGATTAGTTTGCCATGTTTTGTCTTACTAAGCCATTGTGTCAAGAGCATGAGTTATTTCTCAGCAGCTTAAGATAAACAGAAATTTTTGCAGGGTCAGTGTAAGCAAGACGTGAAATCCAGACAGAGATATCGGTTAGACTAATACAGGTTTCGTGATGGTGGTTTTCACGGGCCCAGGAGCCACGGTGTTGATCCGAATGTTGTCTTTCGCCCATTCACATGCCAAGTTCTTGGTAAGCTGATTGATAGCTCCTGGAAGAGCGACATGAGTTCATGAGCCGTGTGCAGTGTGCTGGAAATGACCCTTCAAGGAAGAGCCTGGACAAAACATCATCGTACCTTTGGAAGCAGAGTAAATCGAGAGTGCAGGTAGAGCTACTTCACCCGCAATTGAGGAAAGAAACACAATGTTGCCATCTCCTGAAGCTTTCAGGAGTGGATGCGCAAGTTGGCACAGATGGTAAGGGGACTCGAGGTTGGCTTTCAACACGTAAGAGCAGTCCTCCAGTGTGTGATCTAGCACGCCCTTAAGAACAATTGTCGCCGCATTGTTTACCTGCGTTAGCCGTACCAGCATCAAAACCGAGCTTGGTAACAAGACTACAAGAGAATTGAATGAGGGCAGTAGTAGCGGAATAACGAATTAAATGTTATTGTGTCTGATCATATCAAGTCCAGCCAACTTGTCCATTATCTACTGATTCAGCACACCTAAAACAATGTCAATCTGGAGATTGGATTTTCAACAGCCAACACGTCCATTATCAACAGCCGGAACCCTTTTCTGTTCGGTGGGTTCAGTGATTAAAATTTTACAAATGAGACTGACCTTTCAAACATGAAACCAGGTTCTTAAATCAAATGTAAAATTAATTTAATAAGTAGCATCTGACTAGTTATGTAATTTTTTTATCTTTACGAATGATTTTCATGAGGTCACTGACGTTAGTTGAACAGGAACTCAGTTGCCAGGTACAGTACACTACCAAAGCAGCAGCAATTAAACCAGAAGTTGCCAAGTTCAGAACGCTATCAAAGCAGCAGATATTGAACAACAATTTGCAGAATTGTCCTTCTATGTGTAGCCAAAACCACAAACCAATTGAACTAAAGACTTCTACTTCTTTCTAGACTTAAATAAGAGATCGATAGAAACAAAAATTGCTTCCATAGCAGCTGCTAGACGATGATTATTGAGTGTTACTAACCAGAATGTTCAGCTTGCCATCAAAAACAGAGGAGACGGTCTTAATCAGCTCTTCCTTTTGGGTATTGCAAGTGAGGTCACAAACCGAACCACTCACTTGAAACCCTTTGCCCCGCCACTCTTCCACTCGCTCGTTGAGCTCTTTCTCGTTGCGAGAACAAGTGTGTACACTCGCGCCGAGCCCCGCTAGCTCTGCTACGATCGCGTACCTTATCCATAGACAGATTATCAATAATTGAATTGAAATCGCCACACAAGAGCGAGAGAGTAAAAGAAAGTGCTGGAATTATGTGTAAATGGTCACAAAGAAAGTGAACTGAGACTGACCCAATCCCCCTGGTTCCACCAGTGACCAAAGCGGTCTTGCCTTTCAGCGACCACCTTCGGTCGTTGAAGCTCGTACCAGCACTTTCCATGACTTCTTCCTCCAAGTTTTCTTTTCCTTTCGCGATCTTATATAAAGGGCCAAATGATTCTCGGGTTAAGAAATGGGAAGGGACAGCAACTTATTGTCCATTGGCGAAGCTAGGCAGAAACCAATAAATGTGTCCGGACACGAAATGACGGAATTGTGGGTCAAGGCATCAGTTTAGGTGAACGTAAAATAATGTTTCGCGGATAGCAGGTCATAATTGCTGAAGGACAACCGGCTTCAAAAGACAGATGCAAATGCTAGTAACAAAGAAAGCACAAATTCAACCGCCTAAAATGAGACTTTGAGAGATTCCGACGAACAATAACGACAGGCGATGTTCCCTCTGTTTTTGGTGAAAATACCCAGGTGTGATTAGTGATTTAGGTTGGGATTAATTGGGATCGCCATCCGTCCCATATGAATCCGAATGGATGTATTATTGAAATATCCAATTTTTTTAAAATAATAATAATAGAAGTTTTGCCTATCGTGACCTTCCCTTCAAATGATTCACCTAAAGATTGGCCAATAGATTATATCAATTCGCAACTTTCGGATTAATTATGATACAATCAATTTATTCAAGAGCCTCCACTAATTGATAATCTAAGTAAAGTGTGGGAGAATACTTCCATTAAGTAAAGATTATGGATTTGAGAATATGATTATGTTAAATTACTCTAATGCCATTTCAATAATATTTTCTCTTTTATTCATAAATATTGCAAGCAACTTAGATTAATTTTCTAGAATTTTAAACGACAACGTGTATGGAAAGGAAAAGGGGCATGTTTTCATTGGTTTGTACTTAACAAATTATGGTTTCGAATCTGTAAAGTAGGTACGCATCGGCTTTGGAAGCTTGCGCAACTATGATAAGTCTTGTCCCGTAAAATCGTCGCTTTTTTTTTATAGCCACTCCTTGCGTTGACCAAACTTTTCCACAGTACATAATTCTTTACCTTATGGTACAAAGTCAAATGAAACTTAATCGGTTGAATGAGTTGTGCCGTGAAATAATGCTGAAATAAACGGATTTTGCAACTCAAGTCTAATGCAAGATGAAAAAAATTATCAAAGAAATCAACGTGAAATAATAAGTATATAAGAAATTTACACGATTCGATCCAAATGTTGAACCTAGCCAACCACCTAGTAATCAATCATGAATCAAAGAAATGCAAATTTAATAATCGCTCAAGGTGTTTTTCAACCTTAAATTACACCTCAAGCAAAACTCACAACTATTATCTCACTACCTCTCATAATCCATAACAAAGGAAAAACCTTCACGTTTCTTTTGTCAGCAGCCAAATTCCATTTTTATATGTTTTCGTGTGACTTGCTGACTCAACTCAGGAATCCAAGTTCAATGTGAAAAGCATTTCGATAAAGAATTGCTTTTTCGGACATGAAGTTACAAGTCATATGTGGGTCTTGAATTGGATTTCCTTCACTAATTCAAACTCAAAACATATACTAAGCAAGTTGAAATTGAATGTTAGGTAACATAACTAATAAAACAAAAGGGATAATGCCACAAAAATCACAAACTTATACATTTAGTGTGCAACCTTTTCTTTCTGTCCAGAGAGGAATGGACTTATTGATTTAGAGGTAATGCCTTAAAAGTGGGCTTACATTTTGGATTAGGCATGAGCTCTCCCCCACTTTTTTTTTTTTTTTTTGGTAAATTGCTCTCCCCCACTTATGACCTCGCCAACATTCATCAAATAATCACAACTCATCAAATAATCACCACTGATGCATCGAACGAGATTAACAGGGGGAAAAGCATATAAAACCACGGTGAACAAAAAACCATATGTTCCTTACCAAAAAAAAAAAAAAAAAAAACAAAACAAAAAACCATATGTTGGTTGAGGTCAGTGAAAGATCACCATTGAGCGAACCCTATCAAGACACATTCGAAGCAACTCAAAATCGGAAGAAGCTGTGTACGGCCTTGGTTCAATTGTTTTGTCGAACAAATGGTGCGCAGTGGATTGAAGAGAGAATATTGAGCAATTCAAAACCCGACCGCACATCCAGACTTAGAAGAAATCGCCAAGACATGCTTGAAATCAACAGCAGCGACTCCATAAAACCCAACACGCGTACGGACTAACAAAAAGAAAGAACGGGTCTCCGTTTCCCCGGCTTGACCAAAACAGGGCGAGCCGACAAAAGGTTTGCGGAGCGAGCGTTTGGCGGTGGGGGTCCCTACCCGGCTCGGAGACCACGGCTAGAGGGCGAGCTCGAAACGAATCGAGCTATGGCCGACCGCCGTGCGATGTCTCCGAGCCGAGATCCTCGGGGAAAAAGGGTCGAACCGAAAAGGAACTCACCGGCGATGTGGGAATCGGGAGAGAGGAGACCACGTGAGGAGTGAGGACGCCGGCTGGATGTCGTTGGACGGCGACAGTGGAGGCGGCTGGTCGTGCGTGGCCAAGGAGGCGAAGTGCATCCGGCTGAGAGCAAAGGGAAACGAGCTGCCGATTCTTCCCTTTCTCTCCCCCAACTCCCGGATCCCCCCTCCATTTCTCCTCCCTCTCTCTACCGTGTAAGTCTTCCCGGCAGGCGCGCATGCATCATGCAGCTACCCTGCCGGCCTAGGTGAATAAACTGTAAAAATGACACTCAATAATCAAAGCATGGAATAAATAAATTACAAGAAAGCAAAAATTCAAACACTAAACTAAATCTAGCCCAACCATGATTTTTAAAAAATAAATATGCAATTCTAATTAACTTCTTTTGTGTTCTCTTTTGTAATGAAGACTAAACTATATAATGCAAACTTAGATTTGAATGCAACTAATGAAAATTGCTATTATCATGATCGAATTCTAATGACATGGGAAGATAAAATAAAATTAGGGAAATTGACATAAATAGTCCCTGAACTTTGGTTCAATGTATAATTTGGTCTTTAAACTCTTTATTTGTTCAATATGATCCCTAAACTTTAACTCTATGTGTAATATGATCCATGAATTTTTAATTTGTTCAATATAGTTTCTAAACTTTCGGTATATGTTTAATCCAGTCCTTAAATTGTATGGATATGTGTAATATAGTCCTTCCATAAGTATTCAAGATCAAGGACTACATTGAATATTTTCATATAGTTTAGAGATTGGATTGAACATTTACAAAAAAATTAGGGAATATATTGAACAAATTAAAAGTTTAGAGACCATGTTACACGTTTGGTTAAAGTTTAGGAACAACATTGAATAAATTAAAAGTTTATGGACCAAATTGTACATTGGGCAAAAGTTTAGAGACTGTATGTGTCATTATCCCATAAAATTACTCTAATATGGCATGCAATTTTAATTAAATGAACTTGGACATGTAATCACTAAATGACATGGAATTGAGGACATGACATGGATGGTGACAAGGCAATGATGTGGCATATATAATGTGGCATGGTGACATGGCAAGTTACAATGAAGTGGCAAGATGACATAGCATAACATGATGCAACCTAATCTATATGATGTTAACTTTGAGTTTTTTTAATTAAATTTGGAGTAAATCATTAATAGGGTTAATATCATGAAAAACTCCAAACTAATATAGATGTGACAAATTTATCCTAAGATAGTTTTTTCATCACAAAAAATCCCAAATTGGTATATATGTAACAAATTTATCTTTCGTTAGTTTTCGTTAAATTACATTAATACCATGAAAAATCACAAAATTTGTACACCTATGATAAACATAGAGTAAAACTCTAAACTAAAACATTCATCCACTATCGCATGTCATAAGATTCAGCAATTTGAAGGTAAAATTTAATGAAAAATATAGAAGCTAAATTTATCACAGGTGTATCAATTTGAGATTTTTGGAGGTAAAAAAATTAATTTAGGACAAATTTATCGTAAATGTACTAGTTTGGGATTTTTCGTGATATGAACCCTAATTAATAAAAAGAAATTACCTAATGTGAAGAGTTATCTGAATTAAATTAGAAAATAATTTAAATTAAATGTTATTTCAACTTGGAGACTTATCTTAAACTATTGAATATAATCTAACATGCAATCTTATCCAAAAATAAAAATAAAAATAAATCCTAATATATCACGAGATGGAAATTTTTATATTTTCAAAATAGGAAAGAAAAGCAAATAGATAAGCTCCTAATCAAGCAAAATTATCCAACCAATTCAAATTTGCAAGCCAAATAAATCAACACCCCAATCTTAATGCCTAAAGATCAAGTGAGCGATTTTTCGTGCAATTTATAACCCTATCTAGGAAAGTTTGCAAATTTGGATATACCTAAAATCTCGAAGTACTTAAAATTAGATCACGATATATTCAAATTAGGAAACCAAATATTGAATTCAAATTCAGTTTAGGGAAGTAACCTAATTAAAGGACTAGTTTCCCAATTGGAACTAGTGGCGGCTGGGTACAACAAGCTTCACGGCAAGCGATGCGGCAGCTTCGTTGGAGCGGGTTGGAATCGAAGCGGCGGCGTCACCAGGTGAGGGATCTGAGCAATGGCACCGTCATATGAGACCGGCAACAATGGAGTAGGGGCGGTGTCGGTGATGACTTGGCCGTACGAGTCTCTCGGTCGCGTCTCTCTCTCTCTCGTGCCCACTCTCTCTAATTGTAAGGATTAAGAGTCTTTATGTGTCAATAAGGTTTTCTTGTTTACTAATCCTACGGGTTAGAATATTTAATCCTTGTGGGCTTATTTTCAACCATATTGAAGTAATGGGCTCCACTAATATTAAGCTCAATGCCTTTTATCAGTTATTTCTGTCATGGGCTTAAACCAACTCAATTAAAGCTCAAAACCCCTCTTATTAGCCATGTGATTTTCAGCTAGTAAATCTCCATAGTCTTGGCCGAAACTTGCTTCTTTCGTCAATTTGATTGAATTAAGTCCATCCACTGTTGGTCAAATTAAATTCAATTTTATGAATTTATTGGTATGCTATAAAATGCAAAATACTCGTAAACTATATGCAGTTTAGCTAATATTTTTATTCAGGATCGAGGCCGATCTCTAATTTTCTTATACAATGAATGTTTAAATGAGTTGCCCAAATTTAGGTGTCAATAATGTTGCTTATATAATAAAATTATTGAGATATAAAATATATTTTGTGACCATATTTTGAAAGTTTACGATTGTGGGGTAAATGATTACAAATATGCGTCAAGCTGGCATGGTCTTGAATACGAATAGAAAAACTTCATTTTCACTTGTTTATGGATTCCCCACTTTGGTCTCATTTGTTTCGTGAAAACATGGCATTTCTGAAAAATATTTCATTGGAAGATGACCATATTTTTTTATACTTGGTTGAAATTTTAAAATTAATTGGAAAATATTTTTCGCTGTTTGGTACGAAAAATTTGATTTGATTTTCCTCTGGTGAGGATGAGCTTACTTAGGTGAGCTTGTCCTCTCCTATGGTCGACGTTTGGCCAAAGAAGAAGGAAATAAAATTTACAAATTTACAAATCAATTTTTTTAAAAAGATAAAAAAAAAAAATTAAAAGGAGCGCAAGACAAAGAACGTGTTTGGTCTGAGTGAAAGAAAGACAAGGGAAAATCATTTTCCTACTTTTCAATGTGTTTTTCATTAACAGAAAATGTTTTCCTTAATAGTTTATTTTCTATGAATCAAACGATAGAAGATTCGGAATACTTTTGTAAAAAATTATTTTTTGTGAAAGAAATAAAGTCTTTATGTGCCTTGAATTTCAACAATACTTCATTGTCAAATTCGTCTTAGCATGGGAGAGAGTTAACATATTAGGAAAAGAAAGGCTGACTAACCCACTAATGGGTACACTTCATTTACTCTCACATGAGTACTCTCCCCATAAAGAGGTCGACACTTAGTCCACCCACCGGGTTTTATGTATTGAGATTACCACTTAGGCGGCTAATAATATTTTATGATCATAGATGAAGCCGAGGAGAATAATTAGACATGGGTCTGGTTTAATGGTGGAGTAAGAATAGCAAAAACCGAAGAGAAAGAAAGGTCTGGCCAAGATAATTTTTGTAAAGCATCTAATGAAAGTCACGTCCCCTAGGGTTAGAGAGAAAACTAGCCGTTTTTAGATAATTTTTCAGAATTTCATACGAAAAGGTCTTTTAAGAAATTTTTTTCTCTTTCCTTTGCTAGGAAAATGAGTGTCAAATGCCATGTTTTAATTTTTGCAAGAATGACTTTGCATTTAGACAAAGGATTTTGAGTCAAAATGCAATGGGTGCAAGCAATTGAGTGTTTGGTATACTATAATTGAAAAATGCAATTGATTTTTTTACTTTTTGATTATTGAAAATTGAAAAAAAAAAAAAAAACAATGATCGCAATTTTTAGAATATGAATGTTAAAAATAATGTGAAAAAATGAATTAATAAATTTATAATTGTAAAGAATCACATATCTTTTTTGGTTAAAGACAATCAAATTTGACAAATATAACAACTTATTAAAATGTATAAATGTAGATAAATGGCGGGAAAATTGTCCAAAAAGTCCTAAACCTATTGCACTTTTGCCAATTCAGTCATAAATCTTTTAACTTTGCGATAGAGTCTAAACCTTTTTCACTTTTTGCCGATTCGGTTGATCCGGCCAATTTTGGCTGAAAAATGCTGATGTGGATGGATGCCGGCGGTGCCACGTAGATTTGTCGCGCCGACGTGGATAATTTTTAATAATATTTTTATAATTTTTAAATTCTTTTTGAATTTTTATTTTTATTTTTATTTTTATATTTTTTTTGCTTTTTACTTGGCCTTTTCGGTGGCCAGCCATCGACCCCACAAGCGACGGCCGGTTGGCCTCGCCGCCACATGGGCGAGGCCCCGCCGAGCAAGGAGGAGCACCGGCGAGGGAAGCGGGGTGAGGCCGACCCTCCCTCGGGCCGGCGAGCCACCCCGGCTTGAGGGAGGGTCGGCCTCGCCTAGGCTTCCTTCACCGGTGCTCCTCCTTGCCCGGCCGAGCCTTGCTCGTGGCGGCGAGGCCGACCCTCCCACGACACCCGGCGAGCCACCCCGGGCTCGAGGGAGGGTCGGCCTCGCCTAGGCTTCCCTCGTCGGTGCTCCTCCTCGCCTAGCCGGGCCTCGCCCGTGGCGAGCGAGGCTCGGCCGGGCGTGGCGGTGGCCGGCCGTCGCGCCCTGTGGCCGTAGCCGCCAGCGGAAAAGGCCAAGGAAAAAGCCAAAAAAAAAAAAAAAAAAAAAAGAAAAGAAAAAGGGAAAAAACAAAAAAACAAAAATAAAAAATTCAAAAATTCAAAATTTTTAAAAATTTTTAAAAAATTATTAAAAATTGTCCACGTCGCCGCCGACAATCCTACGTGACACCGCCGGCGTCCATGTTAGCATTTTCCGGCCAAAATTGGCCGGATGGATTAAATCGGCAAAAAGTGAAAAGGTTTAGGACTAATTGAAGAAAAGTGCGATAGGTTTAGGACTTTTGGGACAATTTTCTCGATAAATGGCAATAAAGTGGACTCTTTCTCAATTAAGAAGAGAGTAATTTTATTATTATAAATATGGTTACAATACAAATGCCATTATACTTCAAAACTACAAGCAACCTTAATTATTCACTAAAGTCATAGCTATTGGATCACATTAATTTGTCATGTCATAAAATGCATTATCATTTAAAGTATCGGACCCCTCATTTACATCATTAGGGCCAAATATATAAATATCAATAAATGATATATTAATATGTTTTTGTCTAATGGGTATCATTCACGATGTTTATTTAAATATAATTGCACAAACTCATTGACATTAGCACATCTTTCACTTGCCAGTGAATATCATTCACAATCATCCTAGTCTTGTTTCCTTGTGAAGCAATTGCTTCCATTTTTACCATTCTTCTTATAATTTTTCCACCAACTCTTCATTTAAGTTCTTAAAAAGATGAAATTGAAAATTTAACCTCGACTTGTCTCCACGGTGTGCAAGCATGGCATGCTCGCTTCACTTCTTATGCTATTAAATGCCTTTCATTTTCCAAGAAGGAAATCAGATGATCATTCATCGAAAGACTTCCCATTCCATTATGCAGATAGTTCTTCATAGTATTCACACCAGAGAACGATCTTCTCTAACTTGATGTTGCAGCAAGCAACATCCATGCTAAGTTTATGAGCAAATAAACTAGAAGATAAACGATATCCTCATTTTTTTGCGCACTAATTTTTGTACTCATGTCAAGTGGATTTTCTTTAAAATATACGAGAAGTACAGCATTCAAAACTAAAATTTCAGAAGAGGTTAATTGACCCCACGAGTCAACCAGAGGTTCCCTCCATCTCTAGGAAGATGGAGATCCTTCCTCTTCGTGATCCTACTAATGCTCATGTCCCCTTCAATGGAGGTGAAAGTGGGAGAAACGAAGAAACTGGATTTGATGATTTTGGTGGAGATGGGGAAAGCTTAAGCCCTGACCTCACACCAGTTGAGTTCCCAGAAGCCTCCATTTTGTTTTCTCTCTCCTTTCCTTGAATTTGTGCAGAAAAATGCCCGGTATCCGAAACCAACGTCCCTGTCACCCACTGCCACGTAAAAAGACAGGCCCAAAATCCCAACGTGTGGCCCGTAGGAACCTAGCATGCTCATCCACAGGATTTCTCCTCTCTCTCTCTCTCTCTCTCTCTCTCTATTAAGCTCCTCTCGTGCCTCTCTTTCTCCGTCGTCAAACGACAGCACTCCAAAAACAGTACGCTCAACTTCCACGTCCTTAGAAAAAAAAAAAAAGACCACGTCCTTTCGTCTTCTACCGCCTAAGCTTTGTGAACTTTTCCCTTTTGATCGGAGCCGTTGGGTTCGGCACGGATCTATGGCTGCCTCGGTGGCTGCTGCCGCAGCTGTTTACACCGCATCGGTGCTCTGTTTTTCCCGCCAACCCCTGTTTTCGTGCGTAGTTTTAAGGCTCCGAGTTCATGAAAAGCGTCAAACCCACTTCGTCCTTTCTTCTCTTTTTCATTGTCTCTGCTTGATCATAGCGGTCATTCAACTGTTTAAGAATACGAACTAGAAAGCACGCTCTGTTTTCACGAAAGAAGTTTGCTTCTTTTGTTCATCTTCGGGGAAGTTACGAGATCCCACGTAACTGGCTAGGCTTCCATAGCTAGCGAATTACACTGTATTCACAATATCTACGGTGTCTGTGTTGGAGTCTCCTCCTATAGTGGGACTTAGTGTTAACAAGGGCCTGACCTTAATCCAGCTAAATGCGAGCCGGGCCAGCCCGAGGAATTCGGGTCCTAGCTCTCCGATCTTGGGGAGGAGCTTGAAGAAACCGAGTTCTAAGATCAACCACCGGAAAGTGTTGTCCAAGAGCCCGAAGGTGGTCGCGGAATACGATGAGGAGAAACAGACATCTAAGGACAGATTGAGAGGGCTTGTGACCGACACCTCGGATGACCAGCAAGACATAACCAGAGGAAAGGGGATGGTTGACACTCTCTTTCAAGTGCCGATGGGGACCGGTACTCACTATGCCGTCATGAGTTCACATGACTACATCAACACCGGCCTTCGACAGTAAGTAACGCACTTTGTCACATCGCCACGTCTTTTAATTAAGTTTCGGAAGTGAAGAAAAACACTTGATTCGAGTTATTGAACTCTTTGTGGCAGGTTGGCATTTGATAACACCATGGATGGCTTCTACATCGCTCCTGCATTTATGGACAAAGTTGTGGTTCACATAACCAAGAACTTCTTGAATCTTCCAAACATCAAGGTTAGTTTAACATATTGAAATTATGTGACTTTATTTTGAAACTTGACTTTGAAGAGGAAAGAAATTTTATCGATGATTAACTCTGTTGATGACAGGTTCCTCTCATTTTGGGTATATGGGGTGGGAAAGGCCAGGGAAAATCATTCCAATGCGAGCTCGTGTTCGCCAAAATGGGAATCAAGTGAGTTTCATCAGTTTCTTTTCCTTGTATAAAAATGAAAATCTTCAATAAAGAGGTACCTAAACATTGTTGACTATATGGAAATGGATTTTCAGCCCCATAATGATGAGTGCGGGAGAACTAGAAAGCGGGAATGCTGGTGAGCCCGCGAAGCTGATCAGACAGAGGTATCGGGAGGCGGCGGACATCATCAGGAAAGGGAAGATGTGCTGCCTCTTTATCAACGATCTCGACGCAGGAGCTGGAAGGCTAGGTGGGACCACTCAGTTCACAGTGAACAACCAGATGGTGAATGCCACCCTCATGAACATTGCCGACAATCCTACCAATGTGCAACTTCCCGGGATGTACAACAAGGAGGAGAATCCCCGAGTTCCCATCATAGTAACCGGGAATGACTTCTCCACGCTGTATGCCCCTCTCATTCGTGATGGCCGGATGGAGAAGTTTTACTGGTCGCCCACGCGGGAAGACAGGATCGGTGTTTGCACCGGGATTTTCAGGACGACAATGTCCCGAGGGAAGATATAGTCAAGCTTGTCGACACATTCCCCGGTCAATCGATTGGTAGGCTTCTTCTTAATCTTAACATGACATTCGTTAATCCTACTCTTTTTATCATCGTGCAACATAGCAAGCGAACTAACATTCCTAGCTGATTAACCTACTTGGTTTTGCAATCTTTGTTATAGTTGGAAGAGATTTCATACAGTTCACAGTACATGAATGGAGAATGTAAATTAGGAAGATGGAACTAATATCAGCGTCCACTGCGCAGATTTCTTTGGAACCATCAGGGCAAGAGTGTATGACGATGAAGTAAGGCAATGGGTTGCCAAAATTGGAGTTGAAAACGTAGGGAAAAGACTCGTGAACTCCAAGGAGGGACCCCCGACCTTCGAGCAGCCGAGGATGACTCTGGACAAGCTACTCGAGTACGGGAACATGCTCGTCCAGGAGCAAGAGAACGTGAAGAGAGTCCAGCTGTCCGACAAGTACTTGAAAGAGGCCGCTCTTGGGGATGCGAACGAGGATGCCATTAAGAACGGGAGTTTCTATGGTTAGATCCTTTCTATCCTAAAGGGACACGGTCGAAGATCTGGCTCTAGATTTAGGATGATAGTACAAATGAAGATTTGGGAAGAACAATAACTTGAGTATTTCAATTATTGTTGATTTCGATGCAGGCAAAGCGGCACAACAGGTTAATCCCGGTTCCCGAAGGGTGCACCGACCTCTCTGCTACGAATTATGATCCAACTGCTCGAAGCGATGATGGAAGTCGCGTGTACCGCTTTTAGATCCATTACAAGCCATTAAGGATAGTAAAATAGGCCTTAAAACCCCAAAAGTATACTGTATAGTGCATACGAGTGAAGAAACTTGCCCGTTTAGATCAAATTAGTAGTAGCATTTGCTTTATTTTCCCTTTCTTTTGGCTAATTACACGGAAATATGTCAAGATGTGGGCTGCTAGCTCATTTTCTTGCAACCTCTCACAAGATGTCCTTCGTCATGACATATTGTTCACTCAAAAGTTGCCAATAAAATAGCAACAACGTGCAAAACCTTGAAATCACCACCTGGAAATTTCTCCGCAGTCATTGAGATAGAGATCAGACAATTTCAGCCAAGAAAGTAATGATTACCCAGCTTATGGGCTTCCATGGTAGCTAGAAAATGGTTGGACCTCGTTAGCACAATACCACCGAACAAGCGAACAAGATTTTTTGTCACAAGAACATGTAGATATTCGCAAAAGAATAGAAGTCTCGGATGGAAAAGATTAAACGAAGTGAAGTCATGTTCTCAGATGTTTGTGCGTGCCTTCCTCTCTTTCGAAGGTCCATTTGTACCGGTGGCTTTTCAGACTTATTGATACCTAAATTTTGATGACTTAGTCATTAATTTATTACATAAAAATTATGGATTAATTTTAACTCCTAAAAAAAAAGAAATAAAATAAAAATTACATCAAAGCAAATAAAAAAAGAAAAAAAAAATCAATCTGATTGATTATGCATGGAAGGTGGGGATTTTGACTAACCATTCTTGCTTTGACAAATATTCAATCTTGGTGAATAGAAAGTTAAAATGAAAACCATACAAAAAATCGGTGAGAATAACGTCTAAACTGATAAAACGAATGGAAAGTATCGAGGAGTGATACTTATCAGGTGAGCTGTTTGCAAAAATCAAGAATGAATTTGGATGCGTTTATGATAATATGAGTGAAAAAAAGTGTTAATTTGCAGTGACGAATTGAGGCTGAAATCCGTTAATCCTCAAAATCAAGGAAGCGTAGCTTCAAACTTTCTAAAGAGAAGCAGAGGTTTTCGCTATAAAGAGAACGACGATTCGAAAGACAGAAAAGGGGGGCGAGAATTGAGGGAAAAGAATTCGTGCAAGAGAGAAAGAGTTAAAAAAAAAAAAAGGAGAAGAGAGGAACAGTGAGGGACGAAGTGAGAGGACGTGCGACAGGTGAGGCAGAGAAAAGAAAAGAAGAAAAGCAAAAAGGGGTCGTCTTCTTCGGTTGGGCTTTTGCCCTTCGCTGCTGGTCGCTCCGTCCGGCAACAGGCCGCCCGCTGCCGTCCTCCTTCCGGCGAGCTCCGAGCGCCTGATGCCTCAGCCCGCTTGCCGCTGCGCCACCGCGAGCACCGTCGCCGCGCCTTGCCTCCGACGCAGCAACCCCTCGTCGCTGCTGCACCACCTCGCTGTCGCCACTCACCATCGCCCAAACCGCCTCCACTTCTGCTATGCCCGCGACCCAACAGCACTGACGCCGCCTCCGCGCCTCACCCGCGTCTGCATCTCCGTCCGCCTGCCCTCAGCGACGCTCGCCTCAGCCCCCGCGCCTGCACCTTCATCGCTCGCCTGCATCTCCACCGCAGCAGCCCGACGCCTGCAGCAGCGCCCCCATCACCGCGCGCTTCTGTCCGACGCCCGCGTCTCCGCCTCGCCTGCAGCCTGCCGGTCTGCGATCCTGAGCCGGTCGCCGCCCGTTCGCCTCGCTCGCAACGTCGCCAGCACCCCCGACGCCTGCTGCCCTCCGCCCGAGCATCTCTGTCCGCCGCTGAACACCGCCCTGACGCCTGCTCCTCCCGGCCAACACCGCTCCGTCTCTGCGCGCCCGAAGACTGCAGCAAACCTTCACCCGACGCCCCGCACCGGCGACCTGCGACTGTCCGAGCGCCGCACGCCTCCACCGCCGGAGTCCTCTCCACCTGACGACCCGCGAGCCACTAACCAGCTGTGGCAGCTCGCCGTGCCGGCCAAAACACGTCCCTCAGCCCGCGTCGGACGTCACACCTCCGCCGGTCCCCTTGCCGGAGCTCCGACGCCGGCCACCCTCCATCCGATCTCCGCGTCGCCGCGTCCGCCCCCCATCGCGCTTGCTGTCCTTCCTGCACTATTCCCTTAGGTAGTTTATTTTTATTTTTCATTTATTTTATTTTATTTATTTTTAAGCTTATTTATTTAAATCGAACCATTAGATCATTAAGGGTTTTTCCCAAAATTATTGTAATTATTAATTTGATCCATAAGACATCGTATCATTTTTTCAATTAATTTTTTAGGCATTTGGATAATATTTTGGTTATTAAATCATTATAATTATTAATTTGACATATGAAAGACTTCGTATCAAATTTTTTATTATTTTGAATTTTCTCATATATTGTGATGTTTATGATTAAAATAATCGTTAATTTAATCCGTGAGATCATGGATTATTTTTTCGGTTATTTTAATCATTTATTTGATTAATATCTTGATTAGTTTAGATATATTATTTATTTGATAACTGCTTGTTTTGAAAAACACAAAAAAAAAAATCAAAAAATCAAAAATCAAATCTTGCATTGGAATGTGTTGATTTAATAAATTAGAATTGCATTTTTTAGGATTGCACTTTTAGATTATTTTTGGAATAGGTTAGGATTGATTTTTTTTCATATAGATAGGTCTTAGATAATGTTTGCACATTTTAATAATTTCATTTTTCTTAAAAAATAGTTCTCTAAGATAGGATAGGATTTAAGTCAAATTAATCCCTAAACTAAAGTAAATGACCTTTCATTTTAGATAGTTTAACTAGGTTTTTTTTTTTTAATCAATTCCGAATTTTAGTAAAAATACAAAAATATTAGGTGCATGTCAATTAGTTTACGTGTTAGGTTCATTTAATTAGAAATAGCTTGTTAATAAAATTAGGTCATGTAATTAAGGTGCATGTTTTAATTTTTAGATAAAAGAAAACCAAAAAAAAAAAAAAAAAATAATAATAATTGCTTGCTTTGTGTGTTTAATTTTTTTTTTTATGTAATTTGTTTGATTCATTTAATTTTTAATAATGATTGAGCACCCTTGTGATCACCCTATTGTAAAATAGTAATTTAGGTTAAAATAAATCCAAGTTGCTTGCAAAAAACATTTTTGAAAAAAAAAAAATGATACCGAAAATGCATTAGAAAAATCTAGTGTAACCAAGTCATTGTACCCAAAGTCTTTGGTTCGTAAGAGTAAAATAATTCTCCGGTTATTTTACTTATGTGTCTAATCGACCTACTATAAACCGATTAGTGGTGATTCCTAGATAAAATTCATTTTAATGTTAAAAAATAAAAACTTAAGTCGCGAATTGGTATGGGCTTGAGAGAGCCCGAGCTAAGTTTAAAACTTAGCAGTCCATTAGTCTAATTCTAGGTAGTGCACCCGAAATTTAGGTCACGACAAGACTCCACTAATCCATGTTCTGGTAGATGATCCCACTCCCTTCGTTAAACGTCTCGGCCTTTAAGGTGCCTTTTTCCCGCGATCTTAACAGTCCGTTCTCATTTTGGTTGACGGTATTTATTGTAGGATTTACCAACTCAACTTCTTCTCCTTCTTCATTGGCTTTACATTAACTGCCTTTCAGAATATTGACATTCACAACTTCAGCTTTTCAACCTCATACTGGATTTTACCTACATTAGTGATCGCTTGGCAGCATAAGATTCTCATGGTCGATTGCCACATCATCCAGCAACTTCCCTTTGGACATTTTGGGTGCCAAAACAAACATATCATCATCTGTCTCTTGGTCTTGGAACTATTCTAAAGTATGCCACTCTTGCTACATGACTATTTTAAATCAATCTTGCCCCGAGTAATCATTTTCTCGGCTTGCCCATCTTCGCTTTTCGCACAGGTGAGTCCATTGCAGCCTTTACGGTACCATCTTCCACTGAAATTCTCTCTACACTCTATACCATCTACCAGTTATTGACCAAATATTGATACGATAAAAGCAGCGAACAGAACAGTGTGAGGGCTTGATCCTCATGATCAATCTTAATAAGAGTAATAGTTAGATAAAATTGATTCCAAAATGCACTCAGAAAAAAATATTATGGTGCTGCAACGTACAATTCATCCCAAAATGCATTCAAATATATCAATCAAAGTACTAACAGTCATACAACAATTCCAAACCTAGACTAAACTATCTATGAACTCATAGGTGACGTTTGCTCATAGATACAGAGGGTGTCGACGGGAGGTTAAGTTCCAGAAGCAAATTGCTTAGACCAAAGTCCCATAAATTCCCCATAAATTCAGTTATAGGCGAACATAGAAACTCTTGAGTTGGAATACAACAATCTTTCACAATAACTGAAGGCGTACAAGAAATTCCATAAAGAAACATGTACTTGCAAATCCAAGGAGTGACCTCTCATCATAGAGCTAACTGCGTCCACCTATTTTCTTACAGCAGAGGTCTCCGAATCTTTCTTCGATTTCAATGCGAAGATCTATCCATCATGCTGAGATTGTAGTGTGGTTATTGCTGCTTGATGTTGCTCCTTCTCCTTGAGTTGACACACTTACATCGGTGTTTCCACTTGGCTTATAGATGTGGGATATGGAAAATTGAGTTGGATAAACACCAAGCCTACCCCCTGCTATGCTTCCGTCACTTTCATCTTCAAATATTTGATTCACTACTACACTTCTTTCGATTGAAGTAGAATCTGAAGATTCCTTGCATTGACGACGTTCCTGCACTAACACCTTTGCTACGTTCCCACACTAACACCGTTGCTCTATGCCTGTAGTTTGCGAAAACATTGAAGACCACACAAAAATGAATAATAAACTTGGGGGAAAGGTTATAATCGGCAGGTACATAATAGCTAATATGCAATACATATTGTGCGAAGTATGTAACAGCAAAAACTAAGCCCAATAACAGCTATTGCTCTGAAATCAAACCTTCACTTCAGAATTTAACAAAATGGGCGCAAACACAAAGTAAAGCCATAAACTAGTGTGCAAAGGAAGACTTATAAATGGACCGATCTGCAGATCTGCAGATTAGGATTCATAGATCAGTCTGTAGATGATGAACGGATCTGCAGATCAGTCTTGGGCTATCCTCGCATACCAACAGCAAACAACAAAAATGCTCTTAGACTAAACTTCCAACAGCAAGCAGCAAAACCCCTCCAAATGGACGATCTATACCAAGTCCATATATTTTGCATTTGGCACATCTCTGAAAGTTAACCATGCTCACGTCCAATAGATGTTTCATTGGCAAAGTTATCTCAAGGTTCTGCAGGTGTCGTTTGAGATGCAAACAATCCGTTTCCCACTTGGTCACGTATAGGGATTCTAGTTTCGTCCAAATGCCACAGCCAACTTCTTCTCTTCAACCTTCATCATAGTCTCAATCTGTTGATGGCAACTCATAAGATCCGCCTTTTCATTCTTTTTCTAGAGTGGTAGGAAAGTCTCCATCTCATTGCATTGCCTTTTACAAAACTGCGAATCTACCAGTAAAGCAAGCACATTGATTATAACCCCAACTCTAGTACTACATTGTTAGAAAATTCCAACGATCATACTGTGTGATATATTAGCAAACACTAAACAACGTTGAACAGATTCAAATTACGTGGTTCAGTCTGATAGAGAAAACTCCCTTATTTGTTTTGAAGTTGACAAAACGTTTCCATCAGTCTAGTCTAAAGACTTGCAGACTCTTTTGTCAAAGTCTGAAGACCGCCAGACTCAAAATTTAAAGTCTGTCATCATTGATAGTTTCTAAACCAATGAAGAAGACTTATCCAGAATCGAGTATTTCTTTAAGGTTTTGATTCGAGCGGCTAAAGAAGTTCTCACGGTTGGAGATAGCATCTCAAGATCTATTATTCGTTTTGAAATCAATGTGAGTAAATTGGATCCGTTGATTGGCGAAGTATACTTGGAAGGTTCTACTTATGGAAACCTATATCTTGATTGTATGGGCGAGCAGGATTGGTGGGCTATCATCACATTCCTTAAGTAACTTGAGATCTCCCTAATTAATTCTGTTCAACGGGTATATTGGAAGAACTCCTTTGGAAGGTGCCAACGGTTATGAAGGCATGGAGGAGTATATAAGGAAGACGCTCTAGTTATTCGAGTAAGTGCGTGATAGATAAATTAGCCTGAAGCTCATTGTTCTTTGCTGATTCAATTATTGAGCGTAAATTTGTACTCAAAAGAGAGTTTAGATATTTATGAGGCCTTGTGGAAGTGTAACAGAGTCTCTACACTGTGGAATCAAGGACGTGATACTGTAATGACTCTTTTGATTTTTAGTGAAATCCAGCCGGTGGGCTGTCAGTGCGGGAGAGTGGACATAGGCTTGGATTAAGCCGAACCACTATAAATCTTGTGTTTTTATTCTCTTCTCTGAACTTTTTTTATTTTGTTCGTAACTCTATTTAATTGTTAGAGTCTGATTTCCTCTGCAAAGTCTATTGTCAACTAGACTCAGGTTAAAAGTAAAGTTTTACACTATATTTTGCAAAATTTATTTTCACACCTATTCACCCCCTCTAGGTGCTCGTACTAGCACATTCAATTGGTATCAGAGCCTGTGTACTCATTTAAATTGACGTGTTTTTACTTCACAGTTAAAGCTCCATGGCTAGTATGTTGGCTTCAGGTTTGGTTGAAGGGCAAAGCAACACCAGACCGCTTTACTTTGATGGAAATGAATACAGTATATGGAAAAACAAGATGAAAACATTCCTAAGATCAAAAGATCCTCTAGAATGGGATGTGGTAGATAAAGAAATCATTCCTAAAGCTATAAAGTCTTAGAAAGGGGAAAAGAAGTTGCAGAGGATAGCGAGATGACTCAAGAAGAGATAACCAAGAGACAAGCTCTTGATGCAAAAGTAATTTACTCCTTATATTGTGCATTATCTTCTACTGAATATAACAAAATATCTTCTTGTGAAACAGCTAAAAAAGTCTAGGATAGGCTACACATTACCTATGAAGGAACTGATCGAGTGAAAGAAACTAGAATCAATATTCTGCTCGGTCAATATGAAGCCTTCAAGATGAAGCTAGGAGAATCTATTACTGACATGTTTAGTCGTTTTACAGAAATCGTGAATGGTCTTAAGTATCAAGGTCAACCAATCTTAGGACCCATGAAGGTTGATAAACTGTTGTGTGTTCCAAAGATTGGAATCACGTAAAGACATCAATAAGGGAGACACAAAGGATCATGCCACTCTCCGTTGACGAATTGGTTGGCACTCTTCAGTCTTATGAAGTGGAGCAAATCAATGAAGATGAAGATCCCAAAGGTAAAAAGTCTATCGCTTTAAAATCTAATTATGACTCTGATGTTACAGATTCTGAAGACAATATGGATGATGAAGAGCTTGCTCTCATGATAAGAATGTTCAAAAAACTGAACAGAAAGGGAAGAAGATTCAATTGGAAGAAACAAAGCTCTCAAAAGTTTCAAAATAAATCAGCCGAGGATGATGAATCCAATAAAGATGTGATTTCTTTTGAATGCAAGAAAAAGGGACATATTAGACTCAACTATCCCTCACTGAAGAAAAAGAAAGGAAAAGCTGAGAAATACAGAAATGCACTCAAAGTAGAAACTTGGAGTGATACCGAATGCGAAAAAAAGTGATGAGGATTATGCTAATATTTGTTTAATGGCAAAATTAGAATCAGACTCAGACTCAAACTCTAAGACGGATACATACTCAGACTCAGACGGTGAAATCGAGGTAAGTAATTTAAAAATTCCTACTAAAGTCTCGAAATATATTAATGAATTATGTCTTAGTTTCAAAACCTCTCTCAAGAGGATTTCCGCGCTAAAAAAGGAAAATTCTACACTGAAGCAACATGAGATTGTTTGAAAAGAAAAGTTCAAAAATTTAGATAAATTTTTTATTACTTTGAAAGAAAATGCAAACTCTCTTTCAAAAGAAAATACACTTTTGAAAAATGCTATTTCAAGTATTTCAAAAAGGTTTTCTATAGGATTTGAGAAATTTGAAAAGATTCTTTCAAAGCACAAAGACCTTACTTTAACAAATCAAGCTTGGGAATGACTTCAAAACCATTCATCTAATTGATTTTCAAAAAGTAAAGGAAATAATCAAACAGAGACCTACAAAAGATTTTTATATAAATCATTTTCAAAAAATCTTTGTAAAACCTGTTGGCCGTAGTGTTCTTAAATGTTCTAAGTGCAACAGCACAGAACACTTTGAGAAAGAATGTCCTATGGTTTGGAAACCTGTTAAGAAAGATTGGGCAAAGACAGTATATTGCTCTAACTCCATTGGACCCAAGAAAGTGTGAGTACTAAAGAAAGCCTGAGTTTCTTTTTTAATTACAGGTCACTATCAAGAAAAATGTCAAATGGTACTTGGATAGTGGATGTTCAAGACATATGACAGGAGATTCAAGTTTTTTAATAAAGCTTATGCAAGTTAATGGTGGAAAAGTTTCTTTTGGTGAAAACAACAAAGGAAAAATTGTTGGATGTGGAACAGTAAAAATTGGAAGTCTCATAATCAACAACGTCTCCTTAGTAGAAGGACTCAATTACAACTTGTTGAGTATCAGTCAATTGTGCGACATAGGTTTCAAAATCAATTTTCAAGAAGGAATATGTTCGAGAACCAGTAAAGACTTCTCTTAAACTTTCACGGGGCAAAAACATGAGAACATCTATCTTTTGTACATCAAACCAGAAAAATCTCAATGTTTAATTTCAATTCAAGAGGAAGCTAATCTTTGGTATCGAAAACTTGGCCATATCAACATGAAGCAAATTGCCAAGATCTCTTCAAAGAAGCTTATTCGTGAACTACTCAACTTGACATACCAAAAATCTGAAATATGCACACCATGTGTGTTGGGAAAACATGTTAGAAGTTCTTTCAAACCAATAAATCAAGTTTTCATTAATCGTGTATTGTAGCTCCTACATATGGATCTCTTTGGACCAACTAAAACTCAAAGCATTAGTGGAAAGAGATATTACCTAGTAATAATGGATGATTATTCATGATTTACTTCGGTATACTTTCTGACAAGTAAGTCTGAAACCTTATCTTATTTTTTAAAGTTTGCTAAGAAAGTACAGAATGAGAAAGAGTATGTTATTTCAAGCATACGGATAGACCATTGAGGTGAGTTTGAAAAATCAAGAATTTGTTAAATTCTGTGATGAATCTGGTTTTCAGCATATGTTCTCCTCTCCATATACTCCCGAACAGAATGGAGTTGTGGAAAGGAAGAATAGATCGTTGCAAGAAATAGTTAGAACACTTTTAATTGAAAGCAACATTTCTTCTCGTTTTTGGGTTGAAGCAGTTTCTACAGCATGTTATATCATTAATAGAGTTTTCTTAAGGCCGATTCTGGAGAAAACTCCCTATGAGTTGTTTAAAGGAAAAAAAGCCAATTGTTTCTTATTTTCATGTGTTTGGTTGCAAATGTTTTATATTGAAAAATGCAAATAATTGAATTGGTAAGTTTGAAGAAAAATTAGACGAATGAATCTTCCTTGGATATTCAACTACCAGCAAAGCTTACAGAGTATACAACAAGAAGACTCAATCTGTGGAAGAATCGATGAATGTCAAATTTCAATACCTTATACAAAATCAATCGATCCAAACTTAACTTGAAGAATCTTAATCTGCTCCAGACTCTACAAAGTCAAATTCCTCAGAAGCAGCTCAGACTTTAGAAGGTGAACAACGAACGAACATTGAAGAATCAAATGAAGAAAAAGATCAGCAGTCTGTCAAACCAACCAGCAATTGGAAGCACAAGTCCAGTCATCCCAAAGAATTTATTATTGGTGACATTGATGAAGGGATTCGTACAAGATCCAAAAGGCATGAAGAGTCTAGCGTTGTGGCTCTTATTTCTGAAATAGTTACCAAAAGCATAGAAGAAGTTTTAACTGATGAAAGCTGGATTGAAGCTATGCAAGAAGAAATCAGGCAGTTCAGCATCAACGATGTTTGAGAATTAACTCCTAAACTAAAAGATAAATCTGTTATTGGAGCTAAATGGGTTTTTAGGAACAAGATGGACGAGAAAGGAAAAATTATAAGGAATAAAACAAGACTCATGGCTAAAGGATATACATAAGAAGAAGGGATAGACTATGATGAGACTTACGCACCAGTAGCAAGGTTAGAATTAATTAGATTATTACTTGCTTTTGATTATTATAAGAATTTCAGGTTATTCCAAATGGATGTCAAAAGTGCATTCCTGAATGGATTTATCCAAGAGGAAGTCTATGTGGAACAATTTCCCGATTTTGAAGATCTGAGGAAACCAGACTCTATGTTCAGACTGAAAAATGCACTATATGGTTTAAAGCAAGTACCTCGAGCTTGGTACAATAGGTTAAGTAAGTTTTTAATCCAAAATGGCTTTGTTAAATGTAAAGTGGACACTACTCTGTTTATTAAAAGAGAAAGTAAAAACTTTTTACTTATTCAAATTTATGTTGATGATATTATTTTTGGATCACCTAATAAAAATCTATGCAATAAATTCTCTAAGTCTATGCAGGATGAATTCGAGATGAGCATAATAGGTGAACTATCCTTCTTTCTCGGACTACAAGTGAAACAATTGAAGGACGGAATTTTCATTCACCAAGAAAAGTATGCTAAAGAATTTGTTAAAAAGTTCGGTTTGAATCCTTACAAAAAAAAAAAGTTCGGTTTGAAGAACTGCAAAAGGACTGATATACCAATGTCAAGTTCTTCGAAGTTAGACAAAGATGAAGGAGGAAAGAAAGTTGACTAGAAGTGTTCACTTATTTATCTTACTGCCTCTAGACCTGACATTTTGTTTAGTGTTTGCATTTGTACCATATTTCAATCAGATCCCAAATAATCTCATCTAAGTGTTGCGAAACGCATCATCAAATACGTTGCAACAACCTCTAAGTTAGGTCTATGGTATCCTAAAGAAGGAGACTTTACTCTCCTTGGATATTCAGACGCAGATCTAGCAGGATGTAGAGTTGATAGAAAGAGCACCTCGGACACTTGTCAATTGCTTTGTAACAGGACAGTATCTTGGTTTTCAAGGAAGCAAGGTACTGTAGCTCTCTCAACAGCAGAAGCAAAGTATGTGGCTCTTGGATATTGTTGGTCTCAAATCTTATGGATAAACAACAACTAAGAGACTTTGGAATCGAAGATTCATGCACTGAGATCAAATGTGACAACACCAGCGCGATTAATCTCACAAAGAATCCAATTCTTCATCCAAGAGCAAAGCATATAGAGATTCAACATCATTTTATTAGAAACCATGTTCAAAATGGAGAAGTCTTAATTCAATTCATTGACTCAAAGAATCAGCTGGCGGACATTTTCACAAAACCACTGGAGAAAAGTCCATTTGAGTCTATTTGATCAAGACTTAATATCTTAAAGTCTGGAGAAGCTCAGACTCAGGGATAAAAGTCGAAAGATGCTCAAACTCAGAAGATCAAGAATTATGACTGTAAGTTATTTCAGTTCCAGCAATTTATCTCTAGGATAAAATCTCAAAAGGTACGATTGCTTATTAATCTGCAATTGATTGATGTTATCTTCCCAAGTTTTTGAAATTGTGGAAATTATTCTTTTTCGAAAAGAAGTTATCTTTTTAAGATGATGGTTATCTATTTTCAAAAAGGCAGTTATTTTTTGAAAATGCATTTTTTATTTTTCCTTTTATGACAATCCGTATACCTTGTTTCGATTGCGTTATATATTGTTCTTCTTTTCATTTTTTTACTCACAAACCCTAAAAGCACAGAACATCACTTTCTTACTTTTTCTCTCTAATTTAATCCTTAAAGTTTTCATCTTTCTTGCGAATCGAGTTTAGAAACTCTCTCAAAGACTGTGATAATGTCTTCCCAAAGAAAGTCTTCAAGGATTGCAAGCAGGGGACCACATCATATGCGTGAGGGTCCTACGCATTTTGACCTGACTGAGGAAGAAGAATCTCCAAGGCAACGACAGAGTCCACAACATTCTCAACCGCGCCATTCTCCTCAAGCTAGACCACAGAATGTTCAGCAACAACAGGCGGAGGAAGAAATTATTGAGGATGCCGAACTTGTAAGGACTCTTAAGCTTGCTTTTGCCTTTAAACTCTACTCTGCCTTAAAGAATGGAGGTTTTTCAATGAACTTTATTGATGAATTTTTGAAAGAAAATGGGTACAGAAATGAAACCCATTTCTTACAAACGATGGAATGTTTGGGGATTGCTCCTGTTGGCTCTGCAGAAAGGGCTTTTGCGAATTTTCCAAGTGATCCACGTGTTGGAGGATCTAGTCAACTTGATGGAAATGATGATGAAAAGATGTTCACTCATTTTAAGCCTAGAATGGGTGTTGCTGCGAACATTCGAGAAAAAAGAGCCGATCTGTTTCGTTCTGGGGAACATAAGCGAGTTTACTGTAAGTTGCTGAAGTGAGGAGTGATGAACCCATTGAGTGTTGATTTTGATTTTCTTGACTCTCTGAATGTGAAGTTACGGGAGAAATTTACTTTACTTCAACTTGAACATTTTTGTTCTGAGACAACAGTAGCTCATCCAAAACTTACTGCGTATTTCTATTCTAATCTAAGCTTTTTGGATGCGAATAGATTTTCTTTCAGTGTTAGAGACCAGGATTATGTGGTTGATATGGACACTCTGGCTGATGTGATTGGAATAAGAGAGAGGGATGTTCCAACCAATTAGTGTGTCTATTGGTCGTGCAACTGTGGAGCTTGTTCGAGATGGAATGGCAGAAGGCCGAATTTCATATTTGAGGATGAGTGCCTTAAATGTCTTGCTTCACAAGATTGTGATTAATTGTTTTAGACCCAAATCCATATCAAAGACTGACGTCTCCAATTCAGAAGTGAAGCTGATGTATGCTATCAATGCTGGTAAAAAGTTCTTTCTGCCACACACTATCATGTTTCACATGTATAGATCAATGGTAAATGACAAGGGCCAACTTCCTTATTCAGTACTTGTTACTCAGCTATTCAGACATTTTAACATTTAGCCTCCTAAAATTCTGTGTGTTCGAACCTGTGATCAAATGGTGGTGGGACTGAAGATGGTTTCAAAGATGCGTCTGAAGGAGCTAAACAAGGCTTTAGAGAGATTTAAGGAGAAGACTCCTGTCAAAACTCGTCAAGACTCTGTGGCTACAAAACGGAAAGGCAAGGAGCCTATGACAGCTCCATCTAAAAGAAGGAGAGCACTCATCTTGCAGGATGAAGAAGATGAGGATGACATCACCATTTCTGCTCTTGTCTTAAAGAACTTACAGCGTCTTGTTCTAGAGATAAAGGATAGAGAGAACCAAGACAGAGAGGAAACAGAGCAGAGGAGTGAAGAGAGGGGATCGATGAGGAAAGAAGCAGAGGAAGGAAGAACTGCAGAAGAACAGCAAAGTGGAGAACAAGGTCATCGTGTCATTGAAGAAGAGATACAGCATGAAGAGTACTTCTCTCCACCTAAAGGCACTGAAACAGGGGGAGCTGCTGATAAAAGAGGTACTCCTTCACTTGCTTTTACTAGTGACGATGTCAGTTGTTCTCCTGCCGATCTAGAAGATGTATATGCCTATCAATTTCCTGAAGAAGATAATGAGGTTTCATCTCCAAGTCTGGGTGCTCATGCTGAAGTGCCTTCATCTGCCAATACTCCACAAACTGATCATGCTGAAGCAAGCACTCAAACTGAAAACTCAGGAGACCTTATAAGGTTGCTTGATGTTTTTATGGAGATGAGAGGTCAGATTTATGCTTTGGGATGCGAATTTCAGAATATGCAGAATGCTAATCAAGCCTCTTCAGTTTCATTGCTTAATCAAGTTCAGGCTCTTAATTTTCAAGTTCAAGCAACTGCCAAGGGTGAGGAAGTAGCGCAACTGAAGGAGGATCTGAGAAAGCTAGAGGAGAATGTTAAGTCGATGGGAGATTTCCAGATCGTTCGTGTTCCAAAACAATCTTAATTTTATCCAATTCTCTTTTTCGACTCTACCTTTTTAATGCTGACAAAAAATGGGAGAAGTTGGTGCAGATTTGAGATTTGATTTGATTTTGATTTTTAGATTTGACTTTGATTTTTGTTTGGTTGTGACTGGTTTGGATTGTGTTTTGATCGCTTAAATGCTTGCAGTATCTTAAGCATTGTTGGCAAAGATAGTTGTTTTTACAAGATTAACTCATTTCTTGTGGATGTAGATTCGATACTATCTTTATCCTAACTTATTTATCTTTTATGAGATATCCTTATTTGTTTGAGTATTGTCTTGCAGGTCAAAAGTATCCAAATTTGCAGGAAAGTTTTGTTACCATAAAAAATGGGGAGATTGTTGGAGAAAACTCCCTTATTTGTTTTGAAGTTGACAAAACGTTTCCATCAGTCTAGTCTGAAGACTTGCAGACTCTTTTGTCAAAGTTTGAAGACCGCGGACTCAAAATTTAAAGTCTGTCATCATTGATAGTTTCTAAACCAATGAAGAAGACTTATCCGAATCGAGTATTTCTTTAAGGTTTTGATTCGAGCGGCTAAAGAAGTTCTCACGGTTGGAGATAGCATCTCAAGATCTATTATTCGTTTTGAAATCAATGTGAGTAAATTGGATCCGTTGATTGGCGAAGTATACTTGGAATGGTGGGCTATCATCACATTCCTTAAGTAACTCGAGATCTCCCTAATTAATTCTATCCAACGGGTAGATTGGAAGAACTCCTTTGGAAGGTGCCAACGGTTATGAAGGCATGGAGGAGTATATAAGGAAGACGCTCTAGTTATTTGAGTAAGTGCGCGATAGATAAATTTCAAAGTCTGAAACTCCTTGTTCTTTGTTGATTTAATTGTTGAGCGTAAATTTGTACTCAAAAGAGAGTTTAGATATTTGTGAGGCCTTATGGAAGTGTAGCAGAGTTTCTACACTATGGAATTAAAGACGTGATACTGTAACGACTTTTTTGATTCTTAGTGAAATCCAGCCGGTGGGCTGTCAGTGCGGGAGAGTGGAGGTAGGCTTGGATTAAGCCGAACCACTATAAATCTTGTGTTATTATTCTGTTCTCTGAACTTTTTTATTTTGTTCGTAACTCTATTTAATTGTTAGAGTCTGATTTCCTCTGCAAAGTCTATTGTCAACCAGACTCAGGATAAAAGTAAAGTTTTACATTATATTTTGCAAAATTTATTTTCGCACCTATTCAACCCCCTCTAGGTACTCGTACTAACACTTTCACAGTCACCTAGATCAATTTTGCTCTTCAAGAATTCGATGGTCTCTCGTGTCTCTCAGCTCACAGAGGATCTTTTTGACAATTGACATGCATCACAATCCCTACACAATCCGAAAAAACCAGAAAGAGTGCGAAACTATCAACAAGATACCCACCGAATTGATAAACTTGCTCTTTCCTAACCCTCCTTCAATAGAGAGAGACTCCACGAAGTCGCAAATTGAGCTAAACATCCTCCGTCTCAAAACATCCTCTAATTTGGAGGATTACCGGCATTTGCATGAGGTAGAGACAAGTATCCATACTAGTGATGAGTGATGACCAAGTGTGACATCGTTTCATTAGGACACTCCACCTCTTCACATTTTATACCAATAAAGAAATACAAATTGAAATGGAAAAATAATATTATGCGTGTTATTTATTCGCTTCGTGCATTAAAGAAAAAACAGAGGTACTCTCCATGACTATAGAGATATTGCAATTTTCAATAATATTAATCAATTTTTTAAAGTATAATATATAGTCTCCCAAATTATTGAGACAAGATATACTCTTCCATCTTGATTAATGAAGAAAGTAAAAATAACCAGGGAAAAGTGACATTATCCCAATCGTAGATTGAATAATATAGAATATTAAAAGAAGATAGCTAATATCTTAAATTAAATTAAATTAAATTGTCGACTTACTTTTCATAAGTGTACGTAATTCTGTAAGATGAATTAATTTCATACTTCAGATTAAAAAATCATGAAGCTACCGTTGAAATAAAATTTAATCATATTTCAAAAAGTATTCTCTTTGCTAACTTAGGTAATTATTTTTCTTTTGAAAATACTTGGCTTTTTAGCGACTTTCCGACCGAAAGAAGTGTACTTATCAAGTGACATTATCGCAATAAAATAATTTCGTATAAGGACACTCGCATTAAAATTTTAATTTGTATTATCACCATTCATGAAAATCTAGGATTGCAGAACAATTGAGCCGATCGGAGGACCGCGTTGCCAGCTATTTTTGCAAGAAAATCCAAGCAAAAGGTAAGTAACACGTGGTGGGGAATCCTCCTCAGCAAAGACCAACGTATAAATAATTCACAAATTTGCAACTCGATCAATAGAAATATCTAGATAGCATTCAAAATATGTGAGCTAATACAAAATTGGCCACAATCCTAAGAAAGAGAAGTAGGTTCCCAGCAACTAGGCTTAATTAAATTAGTAATATCAGTATAAGAATATTTAAATATTAAATTACGTATTTATCTATCAATTTAAATTTTTAAAATAATTTAAAATGAATAGTTAATAGTAATACCATAAAATCTCATTATCAGCATGAAGCCGCCACTTTTGGACATTTTCTTTTGAAATTATCGTTAATAGTGGCTGCTTTCAAAACTTCAGTATATTCCAAAGATTGAGATGGAAGTGGGAGAATGTGATGTCACTGAGCATTTAGGAAACCAGCCAAGTTTGACCAATGCACCGCATTCTGGGTTTGTACTGGAAGAGTGTAATAATTGATACTCTAGCCGTCGAGTTTTAAATTTCTCTTCGAACAAGAAAAGATTCCGTTCGTGCAACGTCGATGGTCAGTTTCTGGCGACTTTGTCGAGCTAACGGAGCCCGAACACAGGATGGTTCCTGCTATGTCTTACTTCAACTTGGAGACTGGGGCCTAGGATACTCCCTCGGGCTGTATTGGATACACTAGGTCATTGTGAATTCGATCCGTAGAAAATTTGGATCACGTCAACTTTCTTTTGAAGAGAAAAAGTATTTCTTGTGACAAATACATCACGTAATAGTGATGACATGATATAAACAATTAATTAAATTGCATTATACTTAGTGCTATACATGCATCCATCAATGGACCAAGGGATGCCTTTTATAGGTGTAAAGAAGTCACTAGCAAACAAATAAGGACTAAGCTCATGGGTCCCTCGCTCCAAAAATTTCCTGTGATTTAGAGGAATCAATCATCAAATTGTCTCATTCAACTTACATGTATTATTTTTATGAAAATTTTGTGTCTCATTCAACTTATATTGAATTGTCAATCTGTTATTATCTATATGAATTTGACTTTCGATTAATCGAGTACACCATGTGACAGCCCGTCACATGAAATACGTTTTCTTTATGTGGGGGCCACTAAAGGATAACTACCTCTCTCCCTCCCTCCACTTATCTAGATGTATCTAGAACTAAATATCTACAATAGGTAGTTGGTATTTGTGGTGTTGAAATTCCTTAAGTGTTAGTTGAGATCAGTGATTAAAAATCATTTAAATCTTGTAATTGTGGATAGTCCACGTTGAGCTCTTGTAAAGCACTCTCTATACTATGTCGGTGGAAGTCTCTCTATAAATAGGAAAGCACTCTCGCAATATTTTTTTGGGGTTGTTGTTTGGGGAGGAGGGGGGGGGTGCGTATCTAGAAGACCAGGAACGAGGCAGCGATTCATGCTGGACCACTAAAGAACCAAAGACGTTTGGACAGAACTTCATGTTCCTCACGGACCACATGGTAGACCATTCTAGAAATCGACAGTGTGGACTTTCGTCGTTCTTTCATTTTTCCACCATGGGTTGGTCCTCCCTCAAATATTCCGATGAACCCCTTGTAAGACAAGGGGTCCGTCGATTACAACTTATATCGAATTGTCAATCTATTATTGTCTATATGAATTTGACTTTCGATTAATCGATTACACCATGTGACAGCCCATCACATGAAATACGTTTTCTTTATATGGGGGCCACTAAAGGATCACTACCTCTCTCTCTCCCTCCACTTATCTAGATGTATCTAGAACTAAATATCTACAATAGGTAGTTGGTATTTGTGGTGTTGAAATTCCTTAAGTGTTAGTTGAGATCAGTGATTAAAAATCATTTAAATCTTGTAATTGTGGATAGTCAACGTTGAGCTCTTGTAAAGCACTCTCTCTATACTATGTCGGTAGAAGTCTCTCTATAAATAGGAAAGCACTCTCGCAATATTTTTTTGGGTTGTTGTTTGGGGAAAGGGGGGGGGGTGGTGCGTATCTAGAAGACCAGGAACGAGGCAGCGATTCATGCTGGACCACTAAAGAACCAAAGACGTTTGGACAGAACTTTGTGTTCCTCACGGACCACATGGTAGACCATTCTAGAAATCGACAGTGTGGACTTTCGTCGTTCTTTCATTCTTCCACCATGGGTTGGTCCTCCCTCAAATATTCCGACGGACCCCTTGTAAGACAAGGGGTCCATCGATTACAACTTATATCGAATTGTCAATCTATTATTGTCTATATGAATTTGACTTTCGATTAATCGATTACACCATGTGACAGCCCATCACATGAAATACGTTTTCTTTATGTGGGGGCCACCAAAGGATAACTACCTCTCTCCCTCCCTCCACTTATCTAGATGTATCTAGAACTAAATATCTACAATAGGTAGTTGGTATTTGTGGTGTTGAAATTCCTTAAGTGTTAGTTGAGATCAGTGATTAAAAATCATTTAAATCTTGTAATTGTGGATAGTCCTCGTTAAGCTCTTGTAAAGCACTCTCTCTATACTATGTCGGTGGAAGTCTCTCTATAAATAGGAAAGCACTCTCGCAATATTTTTTGGGTTGTTGTTTGGGGAGGGGGGTGTCTAGAAGACCAGGAACGAGGCAGCGATTCATGCTGGACCACTAAAGAACCAAACACGGACAGAACTTCGTGTTCCTCACGGACCACATGGTAGACCATTCTAGAAATCGACAGTGTGGACTTTCGTCGTTCTTTCATCCTTCCACCATGGGTTGGTCCTCCCTCAAATATTCCGATGGACCCCTGTTTTACAAGTAGTACTGTCACATGTTTGTTTTATTATGGGAAGAAAATTACCGGGCTTTCGATTCCATCACACCCACCTTCCAATCTCTCTCCCCCAGATCTAATCTTGACAAAAAGTCGTCATCTGTTTCGGAGGCCACGACTTCTTGCAACGTCCATAGCAGTCAGATTGCGAACTCCTCAGTATCATCCGTCCGATTCGTTTATTCAGAGTCATCGCGACCACAAATGCAATATGAAATCGAAGTTCTCTCTCTCACCTTAAAGTCCTCTTTGCCTTATGAACACGGCTCTATTGGAGTCGTCCATAAGTCCAAGACAATCATCAATCGTAGGACTCACGTGGAGCAGAAATTTTTGAAATCTGCACCATTCGTGAGACGTTGTTAGATAAAGATTCTTCTGGATTTTTATAGCCCTTGTAGCTGCATCCTTCTTCAGCTAATTGCTAAGCAGACTTTGAGTTTGGACAATGTTCTTCAAGATTCTGGCTGTGCTCTCTCTGCTACCAGTTTTGGCTTACGCTCAAGAGACCAATTTTGTGTACAACGGTTTTCGATCGGCCAATCTGAGCCTTGATGGGATCGCCGGGGTCACCTCCAATGGCCTCCTGAAGCTGACCAACGACACCAAACAGCGGACGGGCCACGCCTTCTATCCCGACCCTGTCCAGTTCAAGAACTCACCAAACGGCTCCGTCTATTCCTTCTCCACCGCTTTCGTCTTCGCAATTCAACCTCAGTATGCCACTCTGAGCGGCCATGGGATCGTCTTCGTGATCGCGCCCCAGAGAGGCCTCCCTGGGTCCCTGGCGAGCCAATACCTTGGCCTGTTCAACGAAACTGACAACGGCAACTCCACCAATCATGTGTTTGGGGTGGAACTTGACACGATCCAGAGCAATGAGTTTAATGACAGCAACGATAATCATGTCGGAATCGACTTGAATGGGTTGACATCAGCATACTCAACTCAGGCGGGGTATTACGCAGATGGTGGTGAGTTCAAGAACTTGACTCTAATCAGTCATAAAGAAATGCAAGTTTGGGTGGACTACAATGGAACTGATAAGCGGATCGATGTCACATTGGCTCCAATCAATGTGCAAAAACCGCAGACCCCCCTTTTGTCTCATAGGCAGGATCTCTCGTCAATCATCAACCAGAGCATGTATGTCGGCTTCTCATCATCGACCGGTTCGGTCCTAACTTCTCACTATGTTCTGGGTTGGAGCTTCAGGGTAAATGGAGAGGCTCAGGCACTTACCCTGTCCCAACTTCCTAAGCTTCCTCGGATCGGTAAGAAGGAGACGTCAAAAGTACTGACTATAGGGCTCCCGCTGATGGTTCTTTTCGTTGTATCGATGCTGATCTTGAGCGTGGTTTACGTGATAAGAAGGAAAAGGAGATTCGCTGAGGTCCTCGAAGAGTGGGAGAGGGACTACGGCCCGCACCGGTTCAAGTTCAAAGACCTTTATATTGCGACAAAAGGATTCCGGGACCAAGAGCTATTAGGAACGGGAGGGTTTGGTCGGGTCTATAGAGGAATCTTACCCACATCGAGGATAGAGATCGCGGTGAAGAGGGTCTCACACGAATCAAGACAGGGCATGAGAGAGTTCGTAGCGGAGATCATTAGCATTGGCCGGCTCCGTCACCGTAACATAGTTTCGCTCCTCGGTTACTGCCGTCGGAAAGGGGAGTTGCTCTTGGTTTACGACTACATGCCCAATGGGAGCCTCGACAAATACCTCCATAACCAACCAAAGGCGACCCTCAATTGGAAGCAAAGATTAAGGGTGATCAAAGGAGTGGCATCTGGGCTGCTTTATCTGCACGAAGGGTGGGAGCAAGTGGTGATCCACAGGGATATAAAGGCGAGTAACATCTTGCTAGATGCTGAATTAAATGGAAGACTTGGAGATTTTGGGCTTGCGAGACTATACGACCATGGAACCGACCCTCAAACGACTCACGTGGTAGGAACGCTCGGTTATCTCGCCCCTGAGCACACGCGAACCGGCAAGGCCACTAGGAACACCGACGTGTATGCGTTTGGAGCGTTTTTGCTCGAGGTAGCCTGTGGACGAAGGCCGATAGAGCGTCGGGACCCGGAGGACGTGATATTAGTGGACTGGGTATTTTCTTGCTGGGACAGAGGTGCAATTCTCGAGGCTAGAGATCCGAGGTTGGGGGCGGAATTTGTGGAAGAAGAGATGGAGTTGGTGCTGAAACTCGGGTTGATCTGTTCCCACTCTGACCCGTTGATGAGGCCAAGCATGCGTCAAGTTTTGCAATACTTGGAGGGTGATATTCCGATGCCGGAATTGTTGTCCATGGGCCTTTCCTCAGGTGGCTTAACGTTCGCTCATCGAGAAGGTTTTGACGATTTGGCCATGTCTTATCCGTCCTCCATGTCCAAGGCATTTACGAACTCGTCTTCTGTCGCAGAATCCCATCTCTCGGGTGGACGATGAGCCTCATGGTTTGGTTTCTAATTTAGTTCCATCCCCTGTATATGGGGAAAGATCCGTATGTGCAGTAGCATCTTTCTTCTCTTGTAAAAATAGATTAGTTGTAAGATAAGATCATGTTCAGATATAGAATACGTAGGCTCCATGGGTCATTCTGGCCCTAGCCCTAGTACGTGTAAGTATCAATAAAATACACGCTCTTATTTTTTCTACGGCTCAAATTAGCTACCGGCGCAGCAGCCGCCATTGGCTGCTGCTGACCTTGGAGAGAGAGAGATAGAGAGAGAGAGAGAGAGAGAGAGAGGGGTGGTGGCCATGTTCTCAAGTTGCAGATCAACAAAAGCGACCGAACATAGGGTTTTATAAGTGCACGTGGTGCCTATGCATTGAGTAAAATACTTCTGTCTTCCTTTTACCAGCGATGTGGTAAGCTTCAGCTCAGCTATCGCATGATGTCTGTTCCTTCACGTATCCTCTTGGCGAGTCGTTGATGCAACGTACTTCGTGGCCCTCCGGCTTTGACTGGCTTTCAAGCAAGTGAACTTTATTAACCTTCTCATGGCGCATTCAAGCTGAATAAGATAGACTAACATAGCCTCGGGGTCTAAGAGAATGTCTTGTAGCAAAGTTTGCACAAGTTCAAAAACTAAAAACTGAACTCGTGGTATAAACTTGTCATGACCTAATTTCGGGTGAACCACCTAAAGTTTGGCTAATGGATTACTAAGCTTAAACTTAGCTCGAGCTTTTCTAAGCCCATACCAAGTCGTATGCGACTTATGTTCAAATTTTTAATAAGCGATTGATTTTTCAATTATGAGTTGCTACTAATATATTTTTTGTGGGTCGATTAGAAATCCATGTAAAATAAATGAGATTTACTTTACTCCTATGAACCAGAGATTGTGAGTTCGGGGACTTAATTATGCTAGATTTTTCTAACATCCTTTCGGTACATTTTTCTCTTATTTCGAAAAAAATGTTTTGCAAGGTACCTTTCTCTCTTATTTCGAAAAAATGTTTTGCAGGCAACTTGAATTTCTACTTCCCTAACATGTGAGGTGATAATGCGGGTGCGCAAACCATCAATTTAATACACAAGAAAGCAATAAATAAATTATGGGACTTACCTCAGAAGAACGAAAGCATATGCAGTGTTAGCTCAAAATTCACATAAAAAAATACGATTCACAATCACTCAATTTTTTTTAGGATTTTATCTTGTTTTATACAAAATTTAATATATATGCAATGCAATCTAACCAAATGACCTAATTCTAATGACAGACAATTTCTAATTAAATGGACTTAGAAACAAATACTAAATAACACGCATTTCATGAACCTAATTCTATATTCATGCGTATAATATTTTTGTATTTTTTATAAAAATTCGTAATTAAACATTACTAATAATAAAAATCTAACTAAAGTGATATTATCTATTTTAAGTTAGGAAATAGCAATTTAATTAAGAGATATTATCTAACCTAGATACCATCTAAACATGCATTCTAATATAATTAGAAAGGAATCGACTATTATATCATGCAATTTTATCTAGGAAATCAATTCTAATATGCAAATGTAATCTTTTTTGTATTTTTGGGATAAATAAAGCAATTAAAAGATGAGCACCAAATCATTCACGGTCATCAAAGATATTATCCATTATTCGAATTTGAAAACGACATCTAATCAACTTGATTATTTTGCTAAAATCGATAAATTGATTTTCAGCCTTAAAGATCAAGATATCAATTTTATTCCCGCGTGATTAATTATTCCATCTAAAGCCTTATATATGGAATAAAAATCGGTATGCGGTTACGAATTATGCAATAAACCCTAATTGGAAATACGCCTATCATTTAAATATGTATGTAAGATATTGAAAAGCATGTATTATGCAATAAAATATCCAAATCAAATTTATATAAGATAATTACCTAATTCCATAAATAATATTACCGAATTTGAATTCAATGGAATTGGCTCGACGGATGACCGGCGGTGGCTCACGGCGAGGCTTGGCACAATGAAGAGATGCTATGACACCAAGGGTTGCTAGACAGGTGGTGCAGATGTGGGAGGAGCGTCCAAGGGCTGCCACCTGCAACTGCTCTACATTGGACTTTGATCCAAACAAGAACCAACGACGTGATTCACGGTGACCAGCAAGGCTACGGCGATGCATAGAACAGCAATGGAAAGAGGAAGACGGCGACACCCAAGGAGTGGTAACTCCGGTAGGCTTTGATACACGGCTCTCCAAAACTGTGAGGGCTTCGTCACAGCTGCTGCGCAAACGGACTCACTGATGCTTGCTAAGTTCCTGCAAGGGTCGACTTGAACAGCTGTGCGATGTTGGAAAGAGCTGCAAGGGAAAGTTCAGGTGCGGCAGATTTGCTGGCTGATCGCGGATGCTGAGCTGCTACGCTGGTAGGGCGTCCAGGAGGAGCTGAGCAGTCTAGGAAGCTGCTGGGACGGTCGGAGACACTGCTGCAGGGACAAATCTGGCGCTGTGATGTCTCCAGGACTGTAGAAGCGTTCGCGTGAAGTGACTGCAGTGACTGGTGGCTCACGGCCGGTGGCTTAACTGTGCCAAGAAGCTGCTGGAATGTCACTCGAAGGTTACTGGCACTGCTGGGACTCGATGAGGATGGCGGAGGTGGAGTGCTGCAGCAAGGAAGTCGAGGTGGCAGCTGGTTCTGTCCCTGTCCGAACAGCAGCGATCAGCGGCAGTGAACAGAAACAGCTCGTCGTTTGGAGGCTGGGGTGCGGTGGCTCGTCAACACGCGGGCGGCTCGTCGTCGAAGAGCCAGCAAACACCATGGCGAGGGAGTGTAGCACGGGCAGGAGCGACGCGAGCAGCAAAGACGTCGGGGCGGCGAGCAGTGTCGGGGCGTCGTCGAGCGGTGCGTCGAGAACAAGGCAGCGGCTCGTCGAGGCGGTGGGAAGCGACGGCGTCGGCTTGGTTGAGCAGCGACAGCGATGGCAAAGCTCGGGCTTGATCGAGCAGCAGCGGCAGTAGACGGAGGAACGGCAGCCGCAGGCGAGACCGGCGGAGCGGCGGTGGCGGAGGTGCGGTGGCTGGCAGCCGGACGTGGGCGGCGTAGGGGCGCAGGAGCAGCAGCGGCCGGAGGGCGGCAGGAGGAGGCATGGCGGACGCAGACCGGCAGAGCACGAGCGTCCGCGCGAAGAAGACGAACAGTTTTTTTTTTTTTCTCTCTCTCTCACCCGTCCACTCACGTCACTTCTCTCTCTGTTCTTTGTTCTGCTCCCCTGTTTCTTCAGCAAAGGACACCAGCCCTTTTTGACTTTTTCCCTTCCCACAAAAGATTTTTTTTTTCTTGAATTTTTTTATAGTAAAAGTAAGAATTTATAAATAACTTTAACTAACTATAAAAAAAAAACCGGCGCTAAAAATTTTCACTCAAAATGACAATGATTCATAATGAGTGGAAGGGAGCTGATGTAAAAAAAAACCTCCCAAAATAGCGGAGAGTTGAACAAATTACCACGAGAAAACAAGCTAAAACAGAAAACAAGCAACAAGCAAAGGCTAGATAGCACTAAGCAAGAGAACCAAAGATGGAAGAGTCAAGTCCCCAACATCGTTAGAACCTCCTATTCCTAGTGTTGTCCGCCACATTGCTAAAGGTAAGCGTCTTGTCCTTGACTACTTTGAAGGTAAGCACCTTTTTCCTCTTGAATTTTGAACTTAAAGAAACTGAAGGAAAAAGCATCTGTTTCTATTGTGTAGCAACCTTTGAGTGGACTAGGGTTTTTTCAAATCAACATCCCTGAAGATCACCTCCCAAATGTAATATTATTCACCAATTTTATCACATATTGCTAAAGATTCAAGATTGCAATGAGATTTTTCTCAAATTTTAAATCTTGCAAAGAGGAGCTCACAAATCCACAGTGATATCATTGAAAATATCAAAACTCTATTTCTCATAAGATAATTTTCGGTCATCAAAATAACGGGTTTTCGGGCTAATTTGCTCTCTTCGCGGGCCTAATCCAACTTGTCAAATTAAAGCTCTAAACCATCAAGTCGAACCCATCTATCGTCAGTCTAATGCAAATAAATAAATAAAAATATTAATCCCTAATTTTTGCTTAGGGGTTAAAAATTAATCCCTAATTTTTTAATGCGATAAATAACTAAATGGATTACCAAAATTTAGGTGTCAACAAAACTACTAGGTTTTTTATAATATGAACGAACCTCTCGATTTGGTGATAAATAGAAAAAGTGTAAGGGAATTTTATCTTGATAAAATCTAGTTATGGGTACGTGTTTTGCCTTTGCAAGGCAACATAGTTGGCATGGGAACATCCTTGAATTAATATTATTTTTTTTGGAAAAATAATTAATACCACGATTGTTGATAATGTTTATTGTTTTTCTTAAATATAGAGTAGCCTTATGGGTTAATTTTATGGAGCCAAACAAGCTCCGATCTTCACAAATTAGTCGATGTGGAACAATATGGAGATGAAAAATGTGGAAAACAATTGTCCCACGTTGCCCGCCTAGAAGTGGAAATCTCTCAAAGCTTGTATCTTCTATAAAAAGCAAAACTTGTGGGGAGAAGGGTCGGGGGTTTTATAATTATGCAATAAATATAATGGAAGTCTTAAAATTTGTCAAAAAAAGTATAATTGAGTCAAAATTTTCAAAAAATAGAATTAAGTCATAAAACTTATAAAAAAAATGCAAATAGGTCCTAAAACTTATCATATCGATTTAATGAAATTCTTCCATCGATTGCAACTTTTAAAAGTTTTAGGATTCAATTATACTTTCATTACAAGTTTTAAGATTTCCTGTGTACTTATCCATATAATTATTGTTGCTACTATAATTATTGTTACATATATTGCTACCAAAAATTACAAAAATAAAATAGACTAAACCAAATAAAAATATATTTCTTTCTAAAAGTGGCACACGGGCTAATCAGTAGGGCGAGCAGGGCTGACCCCCTTTGCTCATTTCATGTGGAGCCGGTAAGGTAGATGATTAATGCCACTTATGTTACTTTAGGAATGAGAATCTATCGTTAGAATTTCCATGTTTGCAAGATCCAAGTTTCAAGATAAATCTTCTATTCTAATACGAGAGGTGCAGCATTGACCTCGAGTAATCCAATTTCAAGCTTCACGAAACGAAGTGTTAATGCACTACTTTTAAGGTGTCATCTTACGTTGATTTGTTACGCACTTCTTGAAATGCATAAAACATTAATAGTATAATCGCATAAATTGATAAACTTTGAGTGTCACATTCCATGATACAAGTTTCCATGAATACCATGCGGATAAAAATTGGTTGGGCCTCATATTTTATTCGAGGCCCGAAACTTCACATATAAGCCCAATTCATGCATTATTATATTTTGTTTTTCTCTTTCATCTCGGTTATGTCTAACTCAATAATCGGATGATCCTCCTGAGGAAAAACGCACGAGGGCATTCTCTCTTTGTGGGGGCGTAGATCCGACCAGCGGAGGCTTTCGTCATCATCGAACATTGGCCGAAAACAATTAGAGCCATCCATCAAAAACTAATATGGCTAAATTCGTTGGGCTTGATGAGATATTGTTCCACATAACTTGATAACGAGTCATATATATCCTTTATATTTTTGTGGTATTTCTCTACTTATTAGTTTAAGTTTTTAAATTAGACATTCTAATATGGTATTAGAGTTAGTACTATCACTTTCAAACATGCGTCTATCTTGGACCGAATTCTCCCATGTCCTTTTGAGTTGAAGAGGGGAGCTTTGTGGTATCAAGGGGAAGAGTGAGTGACGCAAATATATTATACAACTAGTTTGTAGGAGTTGCATCGGGTTACTTGTGTTATAAGTCCTGGAGTAGAATAAATACCTTAATAGAGGATCTCTGAAGGCAGGGTTGTTCTTTTGCGTATAAATTGGTCGGTAACTAGTACCACTCTTTTGATTAAGTCATGTCAAACAAAAACTAATTATTGTACTGAAGTGTTCAATATGATTAAAAAATGACAGATGTAAAGGAAGTTTTGAGATACATGTCCTAAAAGCCCATGAAAGTGGCTAGTATGATTTGGGAATGAAGTGCCGGGAGTTTTAGGTCTATCACTGATATTGTCCAATTATTTTGGGTGTTACTAGAGTCTTTGACCCTAATTTGCGTTGGATTCGAGGCACCACGCATGCAAGTGAGCTACATTTGGCCAGTCTATATCACTAATATCTCGTCAGTTTGTTTAAACTTTTTTTCCTCAAAGAACGTCAGTTTGTTTAATTCAAGTGCAACAATTGTGGCTTGGATTATTGTGCAATTCTTATTTTACTTTGATTTGCATATTGCATATGTGGCAACAATTATATATTTGACTTGTGAAATTTTTCGAGTTTATTTACACGGACAGATAAATATATTTGAAACCTCAATCAAGAGCAATCAACTTTTTTTTTTTTTTTTTTTTTTATCTATGTACGATGCAAACGAGGATTAAGGACCAAAATCATATTTAAGTTTATAGACTACAATATCTTCACTTAGAATTTCAAAAAAGGTGGCCTTAATTCCACACCTCAAATAACTAATTGAATCTTTATTTAGTTTAATTGACTAAAACTCCCATTAAAGAAATCTATCTATGCGAACCTAATTCAACCCACAAGATGCAAGATCTCAAAAGGAAAAAAGAAAATTCACGTCACTACAAATACTTTCAAGTTGAGCTAGGAACAGAAATGACCAGGTATTGCAAAGCATTGGTTCAACAACATAATGTTTAACATCCGTCAGGTTTCAGGTTTAGAGGTGGCAGACTTCAATCAAGAAGCGAGTGGTACATTGATTTGCACTCTATCGAAAGAGTGCAAAATTAAAGAGAAGAGTACGATGCTTTATTAGAAATCTTATCACATGGCTTTGAAGTCCACGGCAAGTGTATACTGATGTAGCTGTAGCGTTTCCCTTTCTCCAAGCTCAAACCAGGGGGAAGCCTTTCTCCATGAGGCTTTCGATGTTGTCTCGTACACTGACTTCCAAACGAGTAAACGTAGCGCCCAAGCCTTTCACTTTTTCCCTGGATACCCTATAAGCCGACACAAAAGGTCCGTTGCCTTCGCACCTGCATACATTTCAAATGATTCGGGCAAGTCGGTTAAGTCAATAAGGATGAAATATGACCTATTGGAGTGTTGCTCATAGGATAGAATGGACTTTTCTTGTGAAGTTGAAGAAAAAATTAGGGACTAACCTTTCAGGGAGGTGCAGTGTAGGATAAAGCCATGTTATGAAAGGCGAACGATCGAACAATAATATAGATAGAAGAAGAAAATAAAACAGACACCAAGTTTACATGGTTCGATCGTAAAGACCTACGTTTACGGGGAGAGCAGCAACGAATTTCACTATAAATCAAGCGATACAAGGTCAACTAAGCAAGTCGAAAAAGAGATGGTTAAATCAAAATAATTCCCTTTAAAGTTTTATTTCTGTCAGAGGGCAATATGAATGTTTTATCATGTTCCACCAACACACTAAAAGGGTTATACGATATATCGGGTGTGGAAGTAGGCCAACATTTCTATTGGCAAATAGGAGGTTTTCAAGTCCATGGTCAAGTCCTTATTACTTCTTGGCTTGTAATTGCTATCTTATTAGGTTCCGCCAATAGTATTTGCAATTTGTAAGGGTCGTTCTAGCTATATACGAAATCCTTGATTAATAATAAGATAAATAAATTATTTTTTGAACTTCATAAATTTCTGGAATCGGTTACTACTCTTGAATCGCATAAAAGAGATCCAAATTACTACGGATATTATGTGATTAGTTCGTATCCAAAATAGAAAATTCAACTAAGCAAGTCGAAAAAGAGATGGTTGAATCAAAATAATTCCCTTTAAAGTTCTATTTCTGTCAGAGGGCAATATGAATGTTTTATCATGTTCCACCAACACACTAAAAGGGTTATATGATATATCGGGTGTGGAAGTAGGCCAACATTTCTATTGTCAAATAGGAGGTTTTCAAGTTCATGGCCAAGTCCTTATTACTTCTTGGCTTGTAATTGCTATCTTATTAGGTTTCGCCACCCCGCTGCCTCCTTGAAAGAGAGATGCCCTGAACCACTAGATGATGGAGGCATACTTGCCCGACCGCCATCATACTATATTATGCTCATGGTATAGTATGAACAGTTTTTTGAAATTGTCAATATAATGGAATGGTCGACTAGACCCAAAAGATCTTTTCGTCTTTCAAAATTCCATAAAATTTTGGAATTCGTCGATTATATTCCTAAATCATTCATTCGAATCACCATTCTATAAATAAATCTATCTTGAATTCTATAAAATAGAATGAATATCTTATGGATTCATTATTCAATTTAAATATTAATTAAAACTGAAAATAAGAAAAAAAATAAGAATTTTTGAATGAAATGAAAATAAATAAAATAAAAAAAAAAAGAATTCTTACCAAAAAAAAAAAAAATAATAAAACGAAATAGAAGTAATATGAAGTAAGGATCCTTTCAGGAAGTGATTAGTTTGCTCGGAAAAGGGGGTTAAACTCCAGTTCTTCCACTTTCATTCATTGATTCACTCTTTCTTCAGATGAGATAGAAGTATCTCTATCTCACAACAAGCTAGGATAGCCTTTCCTGCTATGGTTTGAGCAACAAATGGTGTCCCCCTTCTTGTACCATTGAATCCACAAGTACCGGCGAAGGACCAAGAAATTACCCGACCCTGTACATCTGTAATAGTCATAATGGTGTTGTTGAAACTTGCTTGAACATGAATAACTCCCTTTGGTACACACTCGAGTCGCTCAAACACTCTCTTGGTGTTTCTCAAGCCCCAACTACACCCAATAACGCATGCAGTGTTTAGCTCCAAAATTCCTCAAGAAATAATCTCTCAATCTTACAAAGGAATTACATGCAAATCTTATCACAATATTTAATCTACTTGAATACTAAATCTTCTTGGATGTAATTCACGAATAAGAACAACAAAGAAAAAATCCCTCTCAAGCACTCGACGACAAGACGGCGCTTCAAGACCAATTCTTCATGATCAACCTCCTACCACCCACGGCCACAAGTCTATATATATAAGTGAGACTCTTATTCTTTTGCCAACTTCTCATATGATTATGTTTCCTATCTTGAACCAAAACATATCTCTGTATATTTTAAACAAAATCCAAGTCCTAGTCAAAGTTGGATTTTCCTATTTTAGCGACCAAATTCTCCAACGCATATTTGAATTTTGGGAAGTTGATCTTCGGATCTCCTTTGCTCAATTTCGAATGTCCGCAACATATCCAATTCGGAAAATTTGAAATTTTACATTGGGTTCAAACTAGAGACATATTTTAACAATCTCCACCTTAGCTCGACGTTTGAGCCAAGTTGCAATCACTTCGCAAAAATTCAAACTCTATCGCTACTTTCCCATAGCCCCCGATGGGCTCAACCTCCACAGATATTATCCAAGTCCAAGTCTCGCTTGAACTTTGCCATAACCGAGGACGTCATCAGAATACCAACTCCACATGCACTTTTAATTGCTCCGCAATGATTTTCCGACGCAACCTCCTCAACCACAGATAAAGCAAAACCACTATTGCATCCATATCTGTGTTGATTACTTTGCTAATACCTATATACGCTACCTCAGGGGTTTCTGGTTGCAACTCCACCTCAAGCTGAACACCGTTTAGATTCGTTTGAACACTGCTATAATCACTCCTAGCCAGAAGTACTGGAGACTCATCAAACGTAACTTCTCTGCTAATAATAGGTGAATTTAACTCCGGGTACCACAATCCATAACCTCTCTCACCTTGTGCATAGCCTATGAATATACACTTTCTTACCCTTTCATCGAGCTTACCATCACTCGCTCGAACATCACATGGGCAACCAAATATTCTAAGAATAGAATAATCAGCAACATTACTTGACCACACCTCTTTAGGAGTTTGATATCTAATCGTAGTCGATGGGGATCTCTTCATCAGGTAGCACTCCGTACTTAGCTCATCCGCTAGGAATCTCCTAGCCATACCAGCACTAAAGAGCATGTTATGGGCTGTCTCTAATAATGTTTTGCTCATTAATTCCGCAACATATCGTGGTTCATCAGCATTAGTGTGGTGTTTTACTATACCTTCCTTCATGCATAATTCATTTAACAGCTTCGAGCAAAACTTCATGCTACTGTTAGTTTGTACATGCTTGATCGTCTTACTAGTCTCATTTTCTATCAAAGCTATCAACTGCTTGATCCTGACAACAGCATCAAACTTGTGCCTAAGCACAAATACCCGCGTCTTCATCAAGTAGTTATTAAAAACTGTTAGCATATATCTAGCATTCTTCCTTAAAGGAAATTGCGACAACCTGCGAACATTCAAGTGAATTAATTCTGCAATTTCCATGGTTTCTTTGATAGTTGAACTGAACTGCACTTTTCGCCATTGATCTAAATCACAGCACCTGCATACATTCAGTTCGTTAGAAACGTAACCACATAGTGGATTTCTTTCACTTAAAACCTTTAGGCTTCTCTCGCCAATGTGCCCCAAACGCATATGCCATAATTCAGACTCTCGAACATATACATCCGATGTCTCCGCAGCGAAATTTGTCACCGTCTCACCTTGAAGCTCATATAGGCTATTGTGCTTGATTCCTTTCATTATTATCAAAGCACCTTGAACAATTTTTAGAATACCACATTCTGAAATATATCGATACCGAGTTGAATCTAGGGCATCAAGGAAATTAAGTTCTTCTTCAACTCTAGAACATGCCTTACTCTAGTCAATGTCTTCAAAATACCATCATGCATTCTGATTTTAACATTGCCAACATCGATGACATCGCATTCAACATTGTTCCCCAACTACACTTTACTATTATCCATGCATTGATAAGTAGTAAACCAGTTTCTATTTGGTATAACATGAAAAGAACAACCAAAATCCATAATCCATCTATCAAACGATGAATCATTAGTGACAAACAAGACATAATTAGCACTATCAGCTATAGCTGCAACATTATCTGCAGAATCAACTATAATTTCCTTACCCTTCTCATTCTTTAGTTTAAGGTAATTCCTTTTAAGATGCCCTCTCTTGCCACAACTTCAACAGACAACATAAGCAATCTTAGATTGACTGTGCCTGTTTATATTAGTACTACTCTTACCCACACGTGTTCTAAATCTTCCTCTATTTTCACCTACTAAAGCAGCAGATATAGGTTCGTCAGATTCTTTTATATGGATGTCCTCGCTTAGAATCAAATCTCGAACCCCATCAATCGTCAAACTTGTTGATCAAGAGGAATTACTAATAGTAGTAACAGTAGTATTCCAATTATCAGGCAATGGGGATAATAGAATTAAAGCATGTATCTCTTCTTCAAAGTCAATCTCAACTGAACTCAATTGACTAACAATCACATTGAATTCATTGATATGATCTGCAACTGACGCATCTTCGCTCATCTTCAAATTAAACAGATGTTGCATCAAATAGACTTTGTTGATCGCAGAGGGCTTCTCGTACATATCTGATAGGGCTTGCATCAAATCAGTAGCGGTCTTCTCCTTCAAGATGTTAAACGCGACGTTACGAGCCAACGTTAGCCGAATAACACCCATAGCTCGTCTATCCAGCAAATCCCAATTAGCTTGCTTCATCGACTTTGGTTTCTCCCTAGATAAGGCCAAGTGTAGTTTCATCTTGTAAAGATAATCTTCAATCTGTATCTTCCAGAAATTAAAATCCTTCCCATCAAATCTATCGATTCTCACTTTTACTTTTTCTGTCGCAATCGATTGGCTTCAATTTAGCCAAACTTGGCTCTGATACCAATTGTTGCGAAAATGCGAGCGATCGAACAATAATATAGACAGAAGAACAAAATAAATCAGACATCAGATTTACATAGTTTGGTCATAAAGGCCTACATCCACAGAGAGAGCAGCAAAGAATTTTACTATAGATCAAGCGATACAAGGAGATTACACACTTGAGTCGCTCAAACACTCTCTCGGTGTTTACCAAGCCCTAATTACACCCAATAATGCATGCAGTGTTTAGCCTCAAAATTCTTCAAGAAATAAGCTCTCAATCTCACGAAAGAATTGCATGCAAATCTTACCACAATATTTAATCTTCTTGAACACTAAATCTTTTTGGATGTAATTCACGAACAAAAACGACAAAGAAAAGTCCCTCCCAAGCACTCGACGACAAGATAGCGCTTCAAGACCAATTCTTCATGATTAACCTCCTACCACCCACGGCCACAAGTCTATATATATAAGTGAGACCCTTATTCTTTTGCCAACTTCTCATATGATTCTATTTCCTATCTTGAACCAAAACATATCTCTGTATATTTTAAACAAAATCCAGGTCCTAGTCAAAGTTGGACTTTCCTATTTTAGCGGCCAAGTTCTCCAATGCAGATTCGAATTTTGGGAAGTTGATCTTCGGATCTTCTTTGCTCAATTTCGAACGTCCGCAACATATCCAATTCGGAATATTCATAATTTCACATTGGGTTCAAACTCGATACATATTTTAACAGCGCAAAAGCTTCAAGACATCGTGATGGTGAATGGTTTCTCCTACTAGACAAAGATCCGCCACTAGCCGATGGGTTTTCAAGAGCTAGGATATGCATGAGTGCAACGTCCCTGACATCAACAAAAGCGAAATACTTGAAGGGAAGTTGAACTCCTGCATTATATTCAATTACTCTGTGAAATTAGCATAAGTGATGCGCTCTTCATTAGGAGAATTAGTAATCACATGCGGATTGTCTTTCTATCACATACATAAAATGGGATTATGATTAATTGTTTGTAGATTATTCATCATCTTATTGACATGTGCTGCAAGAAATATTTCACTTCATGGCAAAAGACACAATCAATATACTCTCATCAACATCAAAATAAATACCATTGATGAGGTTCGGTATAATCTATGCTGAGAGATCGACAGTAGGCTGCAAGAGAGGGCCAATCACATGTCTTGGATTTATCACGACCGGGCCAATCCCATTCTCATTAGTGAAATCCCAAGCCGCCTTCTTCGCCAAGGTTTTGGAAAGCTGATACCAGAGCTGAAAAGGAGCAAAACCACATCACTACTATGAAAGAACTCTTGTGCCACTCATGGACTTAATTGATTCCAACCTGACACCAATTTGTTTTGCCTCATTTGCCTTTCCACAAAACCAACTTCTAAGGACTAGAGAATGGACTTATTCATGACAGATTACTTAAAATCTCATCCATGGTAAGCTTTCGAGTGATGCTCTTATGTTGGAAAAATTGGGTGCAAACATGTGCGAGAAAGGTCAAGGACTTAATCAAATAGGCAAAGAATAATCCAGTAAGGCAAGGGAGACAGACAGCTCACTTATAGACCTTTGATTCCTCACAGATTGTCGGATTAGAGAACCATGTCTCATCGAGTACCACACCAGAGGTTAGGGGTCGTCCGGTGTACACAACTACAGCCATGGAGGATGCTATGACTGTGAAAGCTAGTACGAGCACCTAGAGGGGGGTGAATAGGTGTAAAAACAAATTTCCGAGATAAGTGTGCAACGCTAATCAACAATAGATTATGGAAAGGAAATTTGGCTCTTGTAACCAAAACGAGTTACAATCAAAGTAAAAGAGCGTAAGGAAGAGAATATGAACACATAGTTTGTAGTGGTTCGGCTTAATCCAAGCTTGCGTCCACTCTTCCACACTGACAGCCCACCAGCTGGATTTCACTATGAAACAAAAGAGTTGTTACAGTAAAGCTCTTCCTTGATTCCACAGTGTAGAGATTCTGCTACACTTCATCAAGGTTTTTCAAAGATATAGACTCTCTTTTGCGTACAAGATTTCGCTCAACAGATTAATTGACTAAGAACAAGGAGCTTCATACTTTGAAATTCTTCTATCGTGCACACACTCGAACAATTGGAACGTCTTCCTTATATACTCTTTCATGCCATCACACCCGTTGGCACTTACCAAAGGAATCCTTCCAATTTACCCATTGGACAGAATCAAGTAGAAAGATTTTTGAGTTATTTAAGGAACATGACGATAGCCCATCAATCTTGCTCGCCCATACAATCAGGATCTAGGTACCCATAAGTAGAACCTTCCAAGTATACTTCGCTAATCAACGGATCCAAAATCCCTGAATCAATCTTGATTTGAATAATGGATTTTGACATGCTATATCTAGCCAAGAGATCTTTTTTAGTCGATAGAATCAAATCTTTAACGAAATACTTCGTTTCGGATAAGCCTTCTTCGATGGTCTAGAAACCTGTCAATGAGGATAGTCTTTGAGTCTTGAGTCCGGGTCCGGAGGTCTTCGGACTTTGATGGAAGAGTCTCGCAAGTCTTCGACTGAGGCGATGGAAACTTTTGTTAACTTCAAAACACTCAAGGAAGTTTTCTCCAACAATCTCCCCATTTTTGATAGTGACATATCTTTCTTGTAGATTTGGATAACTTTGACCTGCAAAACATTACTCAAGCAAACAACGATATCTCACAAAAGATAAATGGCTTAATAAAGATAACATTAGAATTTGCATTCACAGAAAATATGTTAGTTCTGTAAATGAGCAAAGCCACGAGATATCAATAGTGCTTAAGATAAACAAACGTTTAAACAGCCAAATCCAAATTCAGTCCAAATCCAAATAGCCAAACACAAAAGTCAAGTCAATCAAACATAATCGACACAAAAGTTCAAAAAGTCAAGAGTTCAAAGTTCAAATTGCACCACATCTCTCCCCCTTTTCGTCAGCATTAAAAAGGTAGAGATGAAAACAGAATGGCTTTAAGATTGCTTGGGAACATGAACAAGCTGGAAATCTCCCATTGACTAAACAATCCCTTCCAGCTTTTTTAAAACCTCCTTCAATTGCGCCACATCTTCACCCTTAGCATTTGCTTGAACTTGAAGAGCAAGGGCATTATTCTGATCATGCAAAGAAATTGAAGAGGCTTGTCCTGCATTATGCAAGTTCTGAATTTCGTATCCCAGAGCATAAATTTGACCTCGCATCTCCAAAAGAACATCAAGTATTCTGCGAAAGTCTGCCGAATTGTTTGTCTGAGTACTGGCTTCTGCACGATCAGACGGAGTATTAACAGATGATGGCAATTCAGCACGATCACGCATATTGGGCGATGAAACCTCATGTCCCTCCTTAGGAAATTTAGAGGCATAGATGTCCTCTGGATCTGCCAGAAAACGACTTACTCCTTCACTGGTGGCAGGAAATGAGGACGTACCCCTTTTCTCAAGATCTCCCCCTGTTTCCATGCCTTCAGGTGGAGAAAAGTGTTCCTCATGCTCTGCTTCTGCTTGATCTCCTCTACCCTCTTCTTCTTCTCCCTTAATTCTTTTCTCCTATGCTTCTCTCTCCTCTGCTTCTTTCTCCAAATCTTCTCTCTCTCTCTAGTCCTCCGTTCTGTCTCATCCTTGTCTTTTTCCTATCTCTCCGTTGTCTCTGGAACAGAACAACTCAAGTTCTTCAATGCCATCGTAGAAATGGTGATATCATCCTCATCCTCTTCATCCTCAATGATGAGTGCTCTTCTTTTCTTAAATGGAGCAACCATGGGCTCCTTCCCTTTTCGCTTTGCCGCCGAAGAGACTGGATGAGTCTTGACAGGGGTTTTCACTTTGAACTGCTCCAAAGTCTTGTTGAGTTCCTTCAGACACATTTTAGAGACCATTCTTAGTCCCACCACCATTTGATCGCATGTTCGAACACAAAGAATCCGGGGAGGCTGAACGTTCAAATGTCTAAATAACTTGGTCACAAGTGCTAAGTACAGAAGTTGACCCTTGTCCTTCACCATTGTTCTGTACATGTGGAACATAATAATATGTGGAAGAGAGAACGTTTTGCCAGCATTGATAGCATACATCAGCTTTACCTCTAAGTTTGAAACGTCGGTCTTTGAAGTAGATTTTGGTCTGAGGCAGTTAATCAATATCTTGTGAAGCAAAATGTTGGACACATTCATCCTCAAATAGGAAATCTTTCCTTCCGTTGTTCTATCCTGAACAAGCTCTATTATTGCACGAGTAACAGACACACTGATGGGTTGATATCTCCTTCTTTCAACCCCAATCACATCAGCCAATGTATTCATGTCAACCACATAGTCTTGATCTCAAACACTGAAAGAGAATCTATTTGCATCCAAGAAACTGAGATTTGAATAGAAATAAGCAGTAAGTTCAGCATGAGCTTCTGTCGTTTCAGAACAAAACTATTCGAGTTGAAGAAGATTGAATTTTTCCCGCAGATTGACATTCACAGAGTCAAGAAAATCAAAGTCCACACTTCTAAGGTTTATCACCCCATGCTTTAGCAACTTAGAGTACAGTTGCTTGTGTTCCTCTGAGCGAAACAAGTCTGTCCTTTTGTTTCGGATTTTTGCCGCAACACCCATTCTAGGTTTAAATTGACTGTACATCCTATCATCATCATTCCTATCAAGTTGACTCAGCCCTCCAACATGTGGATTGCTTGGGATATTTGCCAGTAATTCTTCCGCCAACCATGCAGGGGCAATTCCCAATTGTTCCATTGTGCGTAAAAAGAAAATTTCATTTCTATACCCTTTGTCTTTGAGAAATTCATCAATTTAGTTCAATGGAGTACCACTCCTCTTCAAAGCACGGTAAAGCTTGTAGATAAAAGTGGGCTTATGAGTACTTACGAGTTCTGCATCTTCGATGATTTCTTCCTCTTCTCGATGTGCAACATCCTGAGGTCTAGATGAAGGAGATGGACGCTGCTGAGAATGTTGTGGGCTCTGCTGCTGTCTAGGAGATTCTTCTTCCTCGGTGAGATCAAAGTGCGTAGGCCCCTCACGCATTTGCCGTGGTCCCCTGTTCGCGATCCTCGAAGACTTTCTTTGAAACGACATCTTTCATAGTCTTTAAGAGATTCCAAGAGTCGTAGATCTTGATTGTCTGAGTCTGAGTGCCTTTAGACTTTCAGTTCTGAGTCTGAATTTTTTCAGACTTTAAGATATTGAGTCTGGAACGAATAACTTCAAATTGATTTTTCTCAAAAGGCTTTGTAAATATATCCGACGATTGATTCTTTGAATCAATAAACCGAATCGAAACTTCTCCATTTTGAACATGATCTCTAATGAAATGATGTCGAATCTCTATATGTTTTGCTCTTGAGTGAAGAATCGGATTCTTGGTGAGATTGATTGCGTTGGTGTTGTCACATTTGATTTTAGTGCATGAATCTTCAATTCCAAAGTCTCTTAGTTGTTGTTTTATCCACAGAATTTGTGAACAACAACTTCCAAGAGCTACATACTCTACTTCTACTGTAGAAAGAGCTACTGTACTTTGCTTCATTGAAAACCAAGATATTGTCCTGCTTCCAAGTAGTTGACAGGTGCCCAAAGTGCTCTTTCTATCAACTCTGCATTCGGCTAGGTTTGCGTCTGAGTATCCAAGAAGAGTAAAGTCTTATTCTTTAGGATATCAGAGACCCAAATTTGAAGTTGAGGCAATGTATACGCTTTGCAGCACTTAAATGAGGTTCTTTAGGGTCTGATTGAAATCTAGCACAAATACAAACACTAAACAAAATGTCAGGTCTAGAAGCAGTTAGATAAAGAAGTGAACCAATGATACTCCTATATAGCTTCTGGTTAACTTTCTTTCCTTCTTCATCCTTGTCCAACTTCAAAGAACTTTACATTGGTATATTAGTCTTTTTGCAATTTTCTAGTCCAAACTTTTTGACAAGTTCTTTAGCATATTTTTCGTGATGAATAAAGATTCCATCCTTTAGTTGTTTCACTTGAAGCCCAAGAAAGAAGGTTAGTTCACCCATCATGCTCATTTCAAACTCATTTTGCATAGACTTAGAGAATTTCTTACACAGACTTTCATTAGAAGATCCAAAAATAATATCATCAACATAAATTTGAACAAGTAAAAAACTTTTGCTTTCTCTTTTGATAAACAATGTAGTATCTACTTTACCTTTGACAAAACCATTTTGAATTAAAAACTTACTTAATCTGTCGTACCAAACTCGAAGTGCTTGCTTTAAACCATATAAGGCCTTTTTCGATCGAATACGTAGTCCGGTTTCCTTGGGTCTTCAAAACCGGGTGGTTGTTCCACATAGACTTCTTCTTGGATAAATCCATTTAGGAAAATATTTTTGACGTTCATTTAGAATAACCTGAAATTCTTATGACAAGCAAAAGCAAGTAATAATCTAATTGCTTCTAACCTTGCTACTGGTGCGTAAGTCTCATCATAGTCTATCCCTTCTTCTTGCGTATATCCCTTGACCACGAGTCTTGCTTTGTTTTTTACGACTTTTCCTTTCTCGTTCATCTTGTTCCTAAAAACCCATTTAGCTCCAATGATGGATTTACCTTTCGGTTTAGGAGTCAATTCCCAAACATCATTGATGCCGAATTGCCTGAGTTCTTCTTGCATAGCTTCAATCCAACTTTCATCAGTTAAAGCTTCTTCTATGCTCATGGGTTCCATTTCAGAAATAAGAGCCACAACACTTGACTCTTCGCGCCTTTTGGATCTTGTGCGAATTCCTTCATTAATATCACCAATAATGAGATTTTTGGGATGACTGGACTTATGCTTCCAGTTGCTGGTTGATTTGTCAGACTGTTGATATTTTTCCTCATTTGAATCTTCATTGATCATTTGTTGCTCGTCTTCTGAAGGTTGAGCTGCTTCTGGAGATTTAGACTTTGTAGAGTTTGGAGCAGGTTCGAATTCTTCAAGATGAGTGTGAATCGATTGATTTTGAATAAAGTCTTGAAATTTGACATTCATCGATTCCTCCACAGATTGAGTCTTCTTGTTGTAAACTCTGTAAGTTTTGCTTGTGATAGAATATCCAAGGAAAATACCTACATTTGATTTTTCTTCAAACTTACCAACTCGATCATTTGCATTTTTCAATATAAAACATTTACATCCAAACACATGAAAATATGAAACAATGGGCTTCTTTCCTTTGAATAACTCATAAGGAGCTTTCTCTAGAATAGGCCTTAGAAATACTCTATTAATAATATAACATGCTGTAGAAACTGCTTCAGCCCAAAAACAAGAAGAGATGTTACTTTCAATTAAAAGAGTTCTAGTCATTTCTTGAAGCGACCTATTCTTTCTTTCCACGACTCCATTTTGCTCTGGAGTATGTGGTGAAGAGAACACATGCTGAAAACCAGATTCATCACAGAATTTTGTAAAGTCTTGATTTTCAAATTCACCTCCATGGTTTGTCCGTATACTTGAAATAACATACCCTTTCTCATTTTGGACCTTTTTGGCAAACTTTATAAAATAAGAAAAGGTTTCAGACTTATTTGCCAGGAAATATATCCAAGTAAATCGTGAATAATCATCCACAATCACTAAACAGTATTTCTTACCTCCAATGCTCTGAAATCTGGTTGGTCCAAAGAGATCCATATGCAAGAGCTGTAGTACACGATTAGTGGAAACTTGATTTATTGGTTTAAATGAGTTTCTTACCTGTTTTCCCAACACGCATAGTGTGCATAGATCAGACTTTTGGTATGACAGATTGGGTAGTCCACGAACAAGTTTCTTTGCTGAGGTTTTGGCTATTTGTTTCATGTTGATGTGCCCAAGTTTTCTGTGCCATAAGTTTACTTCTTCTTGAATTGAGATTAGACATTGGATTTCATCTGGTTTGATATCCAAGAGGTAGATATTCCCATGTCTTCGACCCGTGAAAGATTGAGAGGAGTCTTTACTGATTCCTGAACATATTCCTTCTTGAAAGTTGATTTTGGCGGTGTCGCACGGTGATCGATACTCAGCAAATTGTAGTTGAGTCCTTCCACTAAGGAAACATTACTGATCATAAGGCTTCCAATCTTTACAATTCCGTATCCCACAATTCTTCCTTTGCTGTTTCCTCCAAAAGAAACTTTTCCACCATTAACTTGAACAAGCTTAATGAAGTAATTTGAATCTCCTGTCATATGCCTTGAGCATCCACTATCCAGGGACCATTTAACCTTTTTCTTGATAGTGACTTGCATTTAGAAAAGAGACTCAAGCTTTTTTTAGTACCCATATTTTCTTGGGTCCATTGGTGTTAGTGCAATATACGGTCTTTGCCCATACCTTCTTAACAGGTTTCCAAACCATAGGACATTCTTTCTCAAAATGATCTGAGCTATTGCACTTAGAACATTTAAGAGCACCGCGATCTACTAGTTTTACAAAAAAATTTTGGAAATGTGTAAGCATCTCTTATAGGTTTTTGCTTAATTCTTTCCTTTACTTTAGGAAAATCAATTAGAGGAATGGTTTCAGCAGTCATTCCTAAATCTGATTTGTTGAAATAAGGTCTTTGTGCTGAAAGAATTTTTTCAAGTTTCTCATATTCTATAGAAAATCTTTTAGAAATACTTGAGATATCATTTTTCAAGAATGCATTTTCTTTTAAAAGATTGTCCGCATTTTCTTTCAAAGTAGTAACACTTTTGTCTAAACTTTTGACATTTTCTTTCCAAATATTTTCCTGTTGTTTCAGTGCAGAATTTTCTCTTTTAAGTTCGGAAATCCTTTTGAGAGAAGTTTTGAGACTAAGACATAATTTATCAATGTATTTAGAGACTCTAGTAGGGATATTCAAATTACTTATCTCGATTTCACTATTTGAATCTGAGTCCGATTGTGCCATGAGACAAATATTGGCATAATCATCATCGCTTTCCTCACATTCTGTATCACTCCAAGTTTCTGCTTTAAGTGCCTTTCGATATTTTTCAGTTTTTCCTTTCTTTTTCCTTAGAAGGGGACAATTGGGTCTGATGTGTCCATTTTTCTTACATTCAAAGCAGACTATATCTTTATTAGATTCATCATCCTCAACTGACTTAGTCTGTTGCTTTTGAAAACTTTGTTTCTTTGGATTGAATCTTCTCCCCTTTCTATTTAGTTTTCTGAATCTTCTTATCATGAGAGCAAGCAATTCATCATCCATATCATCTTCAGAATCTGTGACATCAGAATCATCATTAGATTTTAATGCAATGGATTTCTTACCTTTAGGATCTTCATCTTTGTTGATTCGCTCCACTTCATAAGACTGAAGAGTCCCAACTAATTCGTCAATAGAGAGTGGCATAATTTTTTGTGTCTCCCTTATTGAGGTCTTTATATGATTCCAATCCTTGGAGAGTCCACGTAGTAGCTTGTTTACCTTCATGGGTTCAGAAATTGGTTGACTTTGATTTTCAAGACCATTCACGATTTCTATAAAACGACTAAACATGTCAGTGATAGATTCTCCTGATTTCATTTTGAATGCTTCGTATTGGCCGAGCAGAATGTTGATTCTGGTTTCTTTCACTCGATCAGTTCCTTCATAGGTGATGTGTGATCTATCCCAAACTTCTTTAGCTGTATCACAAGAAGATATTCTGTTATATTCAGTAGGAGATAATGCATAATATAAAGAATAAATTGCTTTTGCATCAAGAGCTTGTCTCTTGGTTATTTCTTCTTGAGTCATTTCACTAGACTCAACGGCTTCTTTTCCTCTTTCTGAGACAGGTGCAGGTTTAGGAATGATTCCTTTGTCTACCACATCCCATTTTAGAGGATCCTTTAATCTTAGGAATGCCTTCATCTTGTTTTTCCATATGTTGTATTCATTTCCATCAAAATAAGGCGGTCTGGTATTGCTTTGCCCTTCAACCAGTCCTGGAGCCAACATACTAGCCATGGATCTTTAACTCTGAAGTAAAACACTTCAACTTAAGTGAGTATACAGGCTTTGATACCAATTGTGAAAGCTAGTACGAGCACCTAGAGGGGGGGTGAATAGGTGTAAAAATAAATTTCCGAGATAAGTGTGCAACACTGATCAACAATAGATTATGAAAAGGAAATTCGGCTCTTGTAACCAAAACGAGTTACGATCAAAGTAAAAGAGCGTAAGGAAGAGAATATGAACACAGAGTTTATAGTGGTTCGGCTTAATTCAAGCTTACGTCCACTCTTCCGCACTGATAGCCCGCCGGCTGGATTTCACTATGAAACAAAAAGAGTTGTTATAGTAAAGCTCTTCCTTGATTCCACAGTGTAGAGACTCTGCTATACTTCATCAAGGTCTCTCAAAGATATAAACTCTCTTTTGCATACAAGATTTCGCTCAACAGATTAAATGACTAAGAATAAGGAGTTTCAGACTTTGGAATTCTTCTATCGCGCATACACTCGAACAACTGGAACGTCTTCCTTATATACTCCTTCATGCCATCACACCCGTTGGCACTTACCAAAGGAATTCTTCCAATCTACTCGTTGGATAGAATCAATTAGGAAGATTTTCGAGCTATTTAAGGAACATGACGATAGCCTATCAATCCTGCTCGCCCATACAATCATGATCTAGGTTTTCATAAGTAGAACATTCTAAGTATACTTCGCCAATCAACGGATCCAAAATCCCTGAATCAATCTTGATTTGAATAATGGATTTTGACATGCTATATCCAGCCAAGAGATCTTCTTTAGTCGACAGAATCAAATCTTTAACGAAATACTTCGTTTCGGATAAACCTTCTTCGACGGTCTAGAAACTATTAATAAGGATAGTCTTTGAGTCTTGAGTTTGGCAGTCTGGAGGTCTTCAGACTTTGATGGAAGAGTTTGCAAGTATTTAGACTAGACTGATGGAAACGTTTTGTCAACTTCAAAACACTCAAGGAAGTTTTCTCCAACAATGACCACTCTATTGATAGAAGGGAACTTTGCACATGCTCTAAGGACATTTAGTGTCCCTCTGACTGTGGGATCAACTAATTCGCTCTACAATATGTAAGGAACGGAGTCCCATAAGAACGATCTTTTGTCAAGTCACCCAAGAATTACTAGATCAATCTAATATTTTGATTATTACCTAAAAGGGATAAAGGGAAACAAACTACAATTTCGAAAAATATAGTAACATTCCATCAATTGAAATGCATGGAAGAATAACAGATGACCGCGGTACACAAGAACCTGGGGATCAGAAGCTGAGAGGAGGACAGGTGATGCTGTATGAAAAACAGCTTCGCACCCATTGACAGCTGAGGCAAAGGACCCTTCTTCCAGCAAATCCGCTTTGGTCTCTCCTTAGCACCTTCAAGGGCTCGCAAGTGTCGCGATAGAGAATTCAAAAGTCCAAGGGCATCAGCAGAGTAGAGCATGAAAACGAAGTTCTAAAAACTTACCGGGATTGCGTACAATCGCTTTGACTGTGTAGCCACGCTGAAGCAATAACTTCACAAGCCAGGATGCAATGTAACCGGACCCTCCCGTCACGCCCACCACCTTGTCCCCAGTATTCATCTCTCCTCTCCTCTCCTTTGCTCTCCTGGGAATTGAAATCTTGAATTGGGTCTTTGGATGGATGATAGTGAGTGCAACACATACATAAGGAAAAAGAACTCTCTTTCATGGCAGGCAGAATACATTTAACTATTTTAAAGGTTATTTAACCGACCAACGTGTTTGATGAGGCATTGATTTTGCTTGCATTAACTCTATATTAGAAAAATACGACCAAAAAAAAAAAAAAAAAAACCTACTATTAGAACACACGGCTCGGGAAATTGTCAATGACCACCTAATCTTTTAGTCTAAACTTAAACGGGTTATATTGAGGTCTATTGCTATGTTTATTCAATATATTCTAATGAAGTATTTAAAGCTAGGATCTTCCCGAGGTGTACTAGACAATGTCATGCTACATTGGCCTTTTTTCGTTTTGTTTAGTCATTATAGATGGGGTTTTTCTCATATCCATGTGTTACCTTAAGAAAGGTATACTAAATTAAAGAGCGGTGTTCATCGAATAGGAAAAAACTCAACCGAGAATGGGAGAAAATATAGACTCATAAGCCGATTCTCTCCTTTTGCAAGACTTGACGTATCTTAGGAAATGGATTGGGTGGTTTCTTTCTGTAACATTAGATCTATGCTCGGCAAACTCAGTTGTTGAAACCGCGTTGAAATTCCAAAATAGGTTCTTCATGGGCAATTGGACATCATGAGGTATGCAATTGCTATGCCTGCGAGAAATCGTTAAGGATATATGTTACATAGAAAAGTCTGTGTGTTTCAAGAAAAGTGATGTAATATCTTTGTGTTTCAAGAAAAGTGACTCCTGATAAATCGCAACACTAGTTGATGCTTTGTAGTTAGTTTTTTTTTTTGGTCATAGATGCTTTGTTGTCAGTTTGCCGACTAAACAATTTACCCTAAACTTCAGATATAAGCTCCATGAATTATTATATTATGTGAATACCGTTGACTTTGTGAGGGCCTGCAGGGTGCAAGGCCCAAAGGTGGACGGTCCACACTTGGAAAGCTAGTTCTTTCACCCACACCATATAAATTATATAGCATCCCCTCACAGAGGTATGACCTAATAATCCTAACCACTTTCTTTTCTCCCTCATTCAGATATATTTAACTTAATAGTCCACTGATGCTACAGAGGGAAAACCCAAGAAGATTTTCTCTCTTGTGGTGCGCATATACAACCACCGAAGGAGGTCGTTATCTTCGAAGCCTGACCCAAAAAATCATGTATAAACAATGGAGCCGTCTATCGGAACTGATATGGCTAACAAAAATAGGCTATAAATTGATGTCAGCCTTACATGTCCAGGAAGCGCGTAGGGTTCTCTAAGTAAATTATAGAGATCTGACAAAGCTCGTGAAGTTTTAGATTCTCAAAAGTGAACAAAATGTTTCATACCCATGGATTCTTTTTATTCTATTAGTAGCTCACTTCAGGTTATCATACCAGATAATCAAGGTTCTATAAACCTAGAATTTTGCAAAAAGATTTCTTTCCCATTACCAAGTCAGAAGTGGCAAGGACTTCTCTTAAGAGAGAAAAGCGAGAAAACATTAGGTGATATAGTCTATCTAGAGGGATTAGAGGTGCTGCGCATGGCCTATATTATCTCCATGAATGTAGCAATGAGTGATTCATAGTTGTTAAAGATTGTTAGGGATTTATCTAAAATAATTTTAATATTAGAGATATTTTGATAATTTTATTGATTCTTTCTATCTCTCAAAATTATGGAAAATTGTCCAAAAATCCTAGACTTACTTTACTTTTGCCAATCTAGTCCTAAACTTTTCAATTTTGTCAATTCAATCCAAAATCTTTTCGCTTCTTGTTAATTTAGTCTATTTGACCAATTTTGGTGGAAAATTGCTGACGAGACGATTGGCACGTGACAAATTTGTAATAATATTTTGAATTTTTATGGTCTTTTCTTCCTTTTTAATTTTTTTTTTTTTTTTTTTTTAGGGGTATTGGGATCTAAGGTCGGCAAGGGTTGTCAGCCAACTCTCATTGGCTACAGGCAAGGGCTACCAAGCCTTCGCCTTGCCAAATCTGGGGAGGGCGTTGTAGCTCTCACCATTTCTGGGCTCGAGCTCGCACGCCTTCACTTTTGCCGGCGAGGGTGTCATGACCCTCGCCTAGAGCCGATGAAGGTTGGCTAGCCCTCGCTTGTGGCTGGTGAGGCTTGGCCGGCAACAACTCTCGCCAACACTAGATCCAAAAACCAAAAAGAAAAAAAAAGCAAAAAAAATTTAAAAAGAAGAAGAAGAAACAATAAAAATTCAAACTATTATTAAAAAAGTATCACGTTAGTACTGGCTGTCCACGTCAGCAATTTCTGACCAATTTGGCTGGATAGACTCAATTGGCAAGAAGTGAAAAAGTTTAGGATTTAATTGGCAAAATTGAAAAGTTTAAAACTGAATTCACAAAAGTGCATTGGGTTTAGAACTTTTTGGACAATTTTCTCCTCAAAATTGCATACATGTCTCCATTTGATTGTGCATATATTTTGATTGATATGTTATTTTAGATAGTTATATCATAAAACCTAAAAATATGTTGATGTACTTTTTATTACACACATCGAAATATATAGAAAATATCACAATTCTCTATTCCACTTTATTATTCTTAACTTGGTATTAGAGCCATTGTCTTATATGGAAGTGTGACATCTTGAATTTCGACCCGTCTCGAATATATGAAATGGGCTTTTCGTCGACGTGCCTATGGTCATTTTTCTCTGAGTTAGCCACTCACGAGTTAACTGATTTATCAGGTGAAGCCATTAAGAAATGTAAACGTGGCAGACTTGAGAATTCGATTAGAAATCGACTGCTCGACCGTGATAATCGGCAAAGGTCAATACGACACCGTTATAATTGATTAGTGATTGGATGTAGGTCAATTCAATGGAAGCACGCAATTGAATTGCGGGTGATTCTGCATGATTGCAAAATTCGCATCGAATGACACTAACCCGATTTTCTATCAATTCTATACTCAGTACCCGTAATTGAAATCTTGAGATTTTTACGACAATCGAGAGTCGCCGACGAGTCAGAAATGCACAAACGTGGATACAAAATTATCGACCATGGGTCAAATGCGATAAAATCCCTAAAAGCTACTTGGTAAATTAGGTCGTGCTAAAATCGCGTCCGGTCGATTTTAACCATGAAACTGGATTTGGTTTTGGGAATCGAATGTTTGAACGTGTCACGATTTATTTTAGGACCTCGTCTCACCTTTCGGGAAATTTCCGTCAAGTCCAGAAATTGGTGAAAAAATCAAAATCGGCAAATTAAAATCAAGGAAATTCATATGGGCTAAATTAGAGGAATTTTGGGCTGCCAAATTGGTTTCATTTGTGAAGAATTGGAGGGAAATTCGTAGGGGTTGTTGCCATGAGACTTTTGGCCACCAAAAAGAGCTTGTTTGTGAAGTTTTGGGAGGCAAAATTGCCATTGGATGAAGCTTTGACAAAATGGGCATGAAGACTTTGTGGCACAAGTCATGAGTGCCTGGATATTTCACTTGGATGGCCATTGGCTGCGTGGTGGACTTTCATGGCCCTTATCCCCCTCTCTTCCTTCTCTCTTCCCTCTCCCCCTTGGTGCGAGAACCCCCTAACCGACCCTTGCTTTTGCTTTCCTTTTCTTCTTCCTCACTTCTTCCTTGTTGCAACATACTTTAGCTTCTACTCAGCCGAACCAGTAGCTCACCGTTCTAGCCTTCATGCCAGTGCGAGCCAGGAGCTTATGACCAACTGCCTGCTCCCACTGCCGCTTGACTGCCCGTCCTAGCTCCTCATCGTCTCTATCTGCCCATCACTGCTGCCGTTCGACTGTCCGGCTCAGCCGCTCCACCTTTGGTTGACCAACAACCGCCGTAGCCAGCCACACCGCCGCCTGTTCCAACTGTGCCGTCCCCACATCTAGCTCGCCGTCCGAGCTTCGCCTCAACCCAAACCGACCGGCCACAGAACCAGCTTGACCAGCCCAAGCCATAGGCTTGTAAGGCTGTTTTCAACCTCGTCCAGCCCTCCATTGGAGACCCGTAGTCACGGTATCTCACCACCATCGTGCTGCCGTTGCCGTGAACCCGTCGCCTCACTAATCCGATGAGTTAACGCCCTAATCTTGGATTAGGAATTTAATTGTACTTAGTGGATTAATTTAGGCTTAATAAGGATTAGTGGTTAGTTAGTTAGTGTAACTAAGTTTGGTTAGTTAGTTACCTGGACTAATTAGTTAGGTGGTTAGTTAGGTTAGTTAGTTAGCTTAATTAGATTAATGTAGTCAGTCTAGTTAAATTAGTTTAGTTAGCTCAATTAGGTTAGTTCGGTTAGCCTATTTAAATTAATTAACCGATTTAGTTTAAATAATTTACAATTTATTTAATTAATTATAATTAGCGTAAATTGTGCCAAGATAGCTGATTAGTGGAATTTTACGCCGATCGTTATGGTTGAATTGATTTGTGAAATTGATTGTTAAATTATGCAATTGGGTGCTTGGTGATGATTTTTGAATTATTATTGCCAAAAATTGATTTTATGGTATTTAATTAGAAAAATACCGGGTGTTGGTTTTTGACGCCAAATATATTTTATATAGTATATAAAATTGTGGAATTTTGAAATGAGAGTGTACCGCACTTACTGGTTCGATTTAAATGCATGACCATGCACGATTATTTTACTGGAATGACTTTTAATATGAAGAAAATTGACCAAGTCCATTATTTGAAATTGAGGCATTTGAGTGCAAAGCATGATGTCCTTGACCGAGGATAGATGTGCGTGTGATCACTTAAGTACCTTGATGCGTTTACGCAGGACAATGCCCGATTAAGTTCGGATGCCCCTTGTCAATGGATGCTGGTCACAGTGGAGGCTGGGCTGATGCTCCTTATAGAATGCCGTCTTGATGTGTTTACGTGGGATGATGCCGTGCCCGACAGAGCGGGACGACGCTCGGTTATGCCGGATGATTGTCGACTGTTGAGTTGGACATTGCCGATGGGTCGTAATAACTGGGATATGCTTAAGTGATTGAGATAGTCGCGCCTGATTATGGGACAAAATTGTGTGGCACGGAATGGGACGTGTCATAACAGTTTGGCTTTATAATTGAGACCCATTTTTGGCAATAAATCGAAGTTGGGCCGTTTTGGACCGGGAAAATTAGAGGGCCATTTTTGGTTGCACTTTTGGCATCCAAGTTGGACTAATTGACAATGAAAAATGTGGAATGTGATGTAGACACCTCGGTTGAATTTTTGGACACCAATTTGAGTCCAATTGGAGAATAATTGAAGTGGATTTGGGAGAAATGGTCCAAAATTCGTAGGCCAAGGGGGAAGCAACATTTTGGACCTCTTCAATGGTTTGTTGGGGAAGCCTTGAGTGTGCAAATGGCTTGGGATGAAGGCTGAAGGTGGTGGGGGCAAGTAATGAGTGTTTGAGATATTTTAGTTGACATTTGAGGCATTTTTGGGACCCCCTCTTCAGTAGCTTCTTCTTCTTCTTCCCTTGGCTCACTTTCTCCATTATTGACTGTTTTGAAAGCTCAAAATTCTAGAGAAACCAGCCAGCCTTCTCCCCTAGCCGTTGACCGCTCGCCCAAAGCAGTCCGACCGTCGCCCATCTGCTTGCTACGCGCCCGAGCCCGCTTCGCCCTCCACTCGGCATCTCGCTCGCTCTCGCGCGCGTCCGTGCACCGTCGTTTAGCTGTCGAACCAGCCTGGAAGCTGCGCTGCTGTTGTCGTCCAGCCAGCCAGAGCCACCGCCTAGTCCGCCGTTGCCACCGCCGTCCCGTTGTGCCCCTTTCTCAAACTGAGCAGCCCCTTCGACCGGTTCCTCCAACGCAAAGTAGAAGCCAAACTCTCTGCTTAGAGTTGAGAGCTTGTGGGCCATTTCTGGGTCCTTCCTGACCTCGCTTGGTGTTGCCGCAGGCTTAGTTGTTGCTGGCCTTCGCGTTGCTGTCGCCGTGAACTCACCGGATCGTAAAATTGGTGAGTTTACTTGTTAAACTCTACTTATTGAGTTAATTATGTTTAAGGGTTGATTAGTTTAGACTAAGTATTGATTATGTGGTTAGTTAGATTAGATTAGTGATTTAATTGCTTAATTATGTATGTTAGGTGGTTAGATTAGATTAATTAAGGACTAGATAGGATGTACTATTTATGTGGATTGGCATTCTATTTTTCTAGACTCATTTAGGTGGTTAGATTAGCATTTACGGCCTAGGTTAGCACATATTGTATTTAATTTGCATTATTTAATTCTTTTCGTAATTTATTTAATTATTTAATATTTTCCAGAAATTATACCGGGGTAGTCGGTGACTGAAATTTTATACTGATTACAATTGTGTGCTTAGTTTATTTAATTGAATGTTAATTTGTGCAAATTGAGTGGTGATTGTAATTGAGTTATTATTTCAAAATTGTGAAATTTTGGTATTTAATTAGAAAATACCTGGCGTTGGTTTTTAACACCACAAATGTTTTTAGGTACTACATTAAATAGTGAGATTTTTGAAAATAAAGATATCGCATTTTTGGCTTAAATTAACCGTGTACCCACACACGATTATTTTTATTGGGTGTTTTTAATACGAAGAAAATATGCCAAGTTCATTATTTTAATTGAGGCATTTGAGTGCAAAGCACAATGTCCTTAGTCGGGATTGATTGACTGTGTGATGGCTAAGTGAACTCGTCCTCGATGTGTGTCGGTAGGACGTTGCCCTTATATGGGATGCCTTTGGACAACGGAAGTCGGTCGCAGTAGATTCTGGACCGATACTCCTTCGAAAATGCTATCCCCAATGTGTGTCGGTGGATGTTGCCGTGCTCGAAGGAGTGAGACAAAGCTTGGCTACGCTAGAAGACCAATGTGCGTCAGTATATTGTGCTTGTGCGAGCAGTAATCAAATTGGAATGTGTGATTGATTGAAATTGAAGCGGTTAATTATGGGACAAAATTGTATGGCATGGTATGTGACGTATTATAATGATTTGATCTTATAATCGGGACCCCTGCGATTAATGGATTGATTGATCGATTGATTGTATTAATTGAATTGATTGATTGATTGATTGAGTGATGAATTGATTGATTGGGTATGTGAATTGTACCGACATGCAGGAGAGAATTGAGGTGAGGTAAGCTCTCTATTTTGTGTGTATAGACTGAATTTGGGCGTATTTCCTTCCTAATTGGGTTTTGGGGGTGAACTTACTGAGATATTGTTCCACCTCGTTGTGGGCTTTAAACTTTTTAGGTCCTTAGATGGTGGCCCCTCCGGTACGTTATGGTCAGCCTAGGAGGGTTATCGAGCTGATTGTGGCACCCCCGAAACGGCCCCCGATCCGTTAGGGTCGCCACAGTTACATTCTCTTGTAGCATACTACTCTGAGACCAAAGAAATTTTAACATAACTTATAATACCGGGGGTTTTCATTTATTTTCTTTACCGGTCCCTGCACAAATAATATGGCGGAAGCATAATTCGACTACCCTCCATCAAAATATAAAGTGATGCACACCATACTAAAACTTTCATAATTTAGGCCAAACACTTTTATTTATATAAGGGATGGACTATGATAGTTGGTACAACAAAATGCCGAGGTCTTTTTGTGCTTGGCGATTACCCAAAAGAAAACCAACTTCTATCCTTAGATATCATCTGCATCCGTCCATCACCCATGTGTCGGCATCCCAAAAATGCATCTCCTGCTACCTTCGACTCCAGGTCATATCCAGTCAGGTCCGTTGGCCGGTGGTGGTGGTAGCACCCTCAGAAGGCGGCCATCCATACGGACGAGAACTGATATGTACTCCTGGTGAATAGGCCCGACAAAGAGGCCTACCTCAAAAGTCAGCAAAATCCTTACGCGCTCGAATACCAGCCCGTGCACCCCAGGATGACGGTGCTCGGACCACTCCCACTGTAGGTCAATCAGGAGTCCATAAAACATACCAGGAGTCGCAGGCAGCAGCGGCATTTTTCTTTTAGTCTGAAATGTTAGTCCCCAAGAGGGGTGAGTACAACCACTCAGCAATAAAAGATCCATTACACTATATTATGTAGAAACTCTAACCATCCAGATGCATGCAAAACACACTTATCATTTATATATATATGCATGCCATCAAGGGTTTATTTTACTGCACCACATTCATAAAAACAATTCAATGCCAAAACAAACGCATTTTCAGTACCGGATGAAGCCAACTCAATTTCATAGACAAATTCTCATATCATGCCACATGCACACACATGCACTCCTTTAGTGTACCGGATTTTTAGCATTCAAAGAAAGGTTTCATTCCCCGGGGACCAGTGTTTGCATCCCTCCGGGCTTTCGCACCCAACTTGGCATCGCGAGACCCTCCAGCACAAACCTCCGGGCATTTAAAGTGTGTTCCATCACACCCCTGGGCATCTCGCACCCCACCTAGCATCACGAGGTATATCCAGGGCTCGCCATGAAAATGGTTGCCCCTTCCCTCCGGATTTACGTACAATCCCTACAACCGGGCATCCCGAAACTCCCGAGGACCCTCCGGCACAAACCTCCGGGCATCCAACGGCGTCGACTCACTCGACCCTTGGGCATCCCGACACTCCCGGGCATCGTCGGCTCGCACCTCCGACAGTAACATCCACATCATAATATACATCTCATTACAAAAATACATTTTGATGCAATGACGTCAAGGATTCCATGGATCTATAAGACTTTATCAAATTTTCCAATGTCATGTGATATGCTGAATGTCACTGCATCTATCAAGTGAATAACAGCTCAAGATACAATGACTCTTAGAACAAAATGAACAGTTTCATAGCAAAACAGTGTAAAGACCAGAATGCACGCTTTCAGTAGAGATTTCGAAATAACCAGCAAATGACCATGAAAAATTCTGAAATTTTAACACGTTATAATTGAGATCTAGAGGAAAAAGTTTCATTAAGGACACTAAGCCAGATTCGTTATGTATAATGAGTGGTAGTTCACACAACTCAGTTCAGGTTTCTTTTATCACAGAATAAAATTCAACAGAAAGCATTGCATATTAAAAGAGGTTTAAGCCATCGTATTGATTCCGAGAAGTTCTGATAAAAATATATACTCTAGCTCATGCAATTCCTCACAACTTCCGTGAAGAAATCGGGATCAAATTCATATTAGAACTCTTCATAAAATTTCACAAAGTTACAGGGTTACACATGAAATTGCACTGGATTAAGCGAATCCCATGAAATCCCACTTCCACCGTAACTATCTTACTTCCACAAGTCTACTAAAAGTCGGTCTTTCATCAATAAATCAACAGGATCAAAATGTACACAAAACCAAAGTAATTCCTCAATCTCATGGTCCCGCTCTACTTCGATTACCCACAATTTAACATTCTACTTTCAGAACTCAATTGTTTCCAAGTATATTGCACCATACTGGACAATAACAGCATCACATTATATAGATTCATGGACTTTCACTTGCCTCGATGTCCTACGATTCCACGGCGTGTAGTGAGATGGTGAGGAGTGCGCGGCTCGACGACGGTGGTAATGCGCACGCACGGCATGGACTAATTTCCTTCCTTCCCTTGCCGACTCACTCTCTCGCTGCTCACTCGCTACCTTCTCGTTCACCCTCTCTCGATTACTCCCAGTTTCGCTCACTCTCTCAATTTCCCACTTTCACGAGCACAAGACCACTGGTTTTGCTAAAACCAGTTAAACAAAAGAGATGCATGTTTCGGTGGTTGCAAGGGAACGAACAGCTGGAATGGACGTGTCTTCAGCATGCCTCCCCGTGCATTTCGCTGGTTATCCATACGCCAGCAACGTGGCATCATCCAGCCAAGCTTCAGTCAACATCTCTTCCAAATTAGTTGACTTAAATGCCGACTATTAAGGGGTCTTCGGATTGTTTTGGGCTAGTAAGTTAGTAGACGTGCAGTCCTTCAATAACAAGGCCCAAATAAATAAAATAAACTGATCCTTAAACTTGCACAAATATGGAGCATTCTCGGTCTCATGGTCTTGGTGGTTCAATAGTTTATCAAGTGTACTTATTCATGACTCAGATTCTTGTATAGAAGAAGAACGAGATTGCACGGTGTTTCAATTTCTTTTCTTATCTCATGTGCACTCAAGTGGTATAATTGTGTCGAGTCATAAAAAGGAATATATATATATACACATACGGTCAGCGAAGTCAATAGTCTATTCAACGATCGGACCCTTAATAAACATAAGATATTGGTCCGTCGATGGGATCAAACAATGCTCATGCAAAATACTAATGATACCATTCGGCGATACTTTTATTGATTAGTCACTGCCGTCGTACATCACGGTTTATGAAATTCTCGGGTGCCACAATCCTCCCCTCCTTAGAGGATTTCGTCCTCGAAATTAGGCATTACTCACGTGTTTTCAAATAGGTGAGGGTATTTCTCCTTTATCTCATTCTCACTCTCCCATGTGGCTTCCTCCACATCGTGATGTCGCCATAATATCTTAACCAGTGGAATTTTCTTGGTCCTGAGAATTTGCTCCTTTCGATCCAGTACTTGTACGGGTTCTTCAATGTATCTCACTTTCTCATCCACTTTGATGGCTTCATGATCAAGTATATGTCTTGGATCGGGTTGATACTTCCTCAACATCGACACATGGAATACATCATGTAGGTTTTCCAGTTTAGGGGGTAATGCTAGTCGATAGGCCACATCTCCTATCCTTTCAAGTATCTCAAAAGGTCCAACAAATCTAGGGCTCAGCTTGCCTTTCACTCCAAACCGTGATATTCCTTTCATAGGGGATACTTTAAGAAATACATGATCTCCCACATTAAATTCCAGAGGTCTTCTACGCTTATCTGCGTAGTCCTTCTGTCGACTCTAGGCTGTTTTAAGTCTTTTCTTGATAATTTCAACAGCCTCAGTAGTTACTTGTACCAGCTCAGGTCCTGTCAATTTCCTTTCACCTACTTCATTCCAAGAAACAGGGGTCCTACATCTTCTCCCATATAATGCTTCATAGGGAGCCATGTCTATACTTTTTGAAAGCTATTATTGTAGGCAAATTCTACTAGATGCAACTTTTCATCCCAGTTTCCTCTAAAATCAATGACACAAGCTCTCAACATGTCCTCTAGTGTCTGAATTACTCTTTCTGTTTGTCCATCCGTTTGTGGATGAAAAGTAGTACTAAATTGGAGTTTAGTCCCTAAGGCGATTTGAAGACTTCGCCAAAAATTTGAAGTAAATCTTGGGTCTCGATCAGATGTGATCGTTACAGGAACACCATGTAAGCGTACTACCTGATTTACATATATCTCAGCAAGTTTATCCATCGGGTAGTCCATGCGAACGGCTAGAAAATGGGCAAACTTAGTCAAGCGATCTACTATCACCCAGATAGAGTCGTGACCACTTGTACAAAGTCCATCGTCACATGTTCCCATTTCCACTCGGGTACATCCAATGGTCTCAATAATCCTGCGGGTTTGCGATGTTCCGCTTTCACTTGCTGGCATGTTAAACACTGGGAAACGTGTTTAGCTACATCCGTCTTCATGCCATTCCACCAAAATTGTGGGCGTAAATTTCTGTACATCTTTGTACTACCCGGATGAATACTATAATTACTCCTATGTGCTTCCGACAAAGATTTCTCTTTCACTTCTTCATTGTCGGGAACACAGAGTCGTCCCTGGCATCTTACTACTCCATCCTTAGAGATTTGAAACTCTGGTCTTTTTCCTAAAGACACAGCATTTCTTATTTCCACAATTTCCGGGTCAGACTCTTGCAGCATCTTAACTTTCTGAATAATTTCGGGTTCAATCCTTAATGCAGTAAGCATACCAGTAAGGTGATCTACTTTCAACTGAAATTCGAGTTGCTATTGACTTTAACAGATTCCATTCTGTCATTCTTAGACTAGCCATATCCATAGCCGACTTACGACTAAGAGCATCCGCCACCTTATTCGCCTTTCGGATGGTACCGTATCTCACAATCAAAATCTTTAACAATTCCATCCACCTCCTTTGTCTCATGTTCAATTCCTTTTGTGAAAACAAATACTTTAAGCTCTTATGATCTCGTATAGATTTTGAACTTTTCTCCATACGATAATGTCTCCATATTTTCAAAGCAAAAATTATAGCTGCCAATTCTAAATCATGGGTTGGGTAGTTTAATTCATGGGGTTTCAACTGCCTTGATGCGTAGGCTATGACCTTGCCATACCGCATTAGAACACATCCTAGTCCTTTGTGAGACGCATCACTATATACCGTGAATCCACCGGATCCAAATGGTATAGTTAGAATTGAGCTGTGGTTAACTTCCTTTTAAGTTCTGAAAGCTCTTTCACATTCTCCATTCCATTCAAGCCTGACATTTTTCCTAGTTAATTTTGTCAATGGGCCTGCAAGTCGCGAGAATCCTTCAATAAATCTCCTATAATAGCCGGCCAACCCTAAGAAACTCCGTATTTCAGTCGGCGTTGTCGGCCTCGGCCAATTTATTACCATCTCAACTTTTGTAGGGTCTACCTGCAATTCCACTTCCCGATACCACATGTCCCAAAAATGTTATTTGGTCCAACCAAAATTCACACTTGCTGAATTTGGCATACAACTTATGATCTCTCAAGATTTGCAATACTATCCTCAGGTGTCGCTCATGCTCTTTAGGTCCTTTAGAATATATCATGATATCATTAATGAAGACAATCACAAATTGGTCCAAATATGGCTTAAATATTCTATTCATTAAATCCATGAATGCTGCTGGTGCATTCGTCAATCCAAATGGCATAACTAGGAACTCATAGTGTCCATAACGAGTCCTAAATGCAGTCTTAGGAATGTCTTCTTTCCTTATCCTTAATCGATGGTATCCCGACCTTAAGTCAATTTTAGAAAAGACTGAACTTCCTTGCAATTGGTCAAATAAGTCATCAATTCTAGGCAAGGGATACTTATTCTTTACGGTCACACTGTTCAGCCTGTCTATAGTCAATACATAAACGCATCGACCCGTCCTTCTTTTTCACAAAGAGGACTCGGTGCACCCCAAGGTGAAGCACTTGGCCTAATAAATCCCTTATCAAGCAACTCTTGTAATTGCACCTTCAACTCCTTCGGTTCCATTAAGGCCATCCTATATGGGGCTTTCGATATTGGTCTGTTCCGGGCATTAACTCGATCTCAAACTCAATTTCTCGTTCCGGTGGTAACCTAGGCAATTCTTCGGGAAATACATCTTGAAATTCCCCGACCACTCGAATTTCGTCAAGTTTAGTCTCTTCCTTAGTAAGATTCTTTACTATTGCTAGGTATCCTTGACATCCTTCGTCAAGTAATTTATGAGCTTCTACCACCGAGATAATGGCTATAGAGGGGTCTGTTCGACCTCCTAGAAATTCAAAACTAGACTAATCCAAAAACATGAACTGAATCACTTTCCTGTAGCAATCCACTTTAGCCTGATATTTATGGAGCCAATACATACCTATAATTACGTCAAAGTCATACATAGTCATCACCACTAGGTCTATTTCCATATCCCTTCCTTCTATTGTTATCTTACATTTTCTACACACCAGCGTAGACAACACCATATTCTTTAAAGGCGTAGAAACACGAAGAGGCGTCTCAAGAGATGTTTATATTTTACTCAACTGTCTATATCTTTCAAAAACAAATGAATGCGTAGCACCCGTATCAAACAAAGCATATGCCTTCTTGCCGTTTGTAAAAAATCGTACATGAGATAACGTTTTTGGAAGCTTCCGCTTCCTCTTAGGTGACCGCATATACCCTTCCTTGCGCTGGTGGTCTCTGTGGATTCCTTTGTGGATATGGTCCAGCAGTACGTTGTTGCACTCATCGCACTAAGTTGACATTCGGCTGCGACCCAACTTGTGGACAATCCCTCTTAAGGTGTCCTACCTGTCCACAACCATAACATTTCGGTCGTCCATTGCAAGGCCCTGGCCCATGTTGCCCATCACACCTTCGACAATCATCACTCCGATAAGGTGCTTTTCCTAGATTCAAGCCATCCCTAGCTTTTCCAAAGTTTCCAAAATTCCCCTTTTTCTTAGATTCCCAAGTGTCGACTTTGACTTGTATAGGGTCTCTTACCCCGTCGGATATCACTAAAGGTCAACCGCCTCTTAGACTCTAATTGCTCCCTTACCAATTCTGCTCCACCAACTGTGCCCTTTCATAAATCTCATTATAATCTCTTATATTCAAAGGCACCAGTTGTTTCCTGATATCAGTCCTTAGCCCTTTCAAGAATCTCTTAGCTTTTTCCTCACGATCCTCAATCAATCTGGGAGCATACCTGGACAATTCAGAAAATTTTGCCTCATACTGGTCCACTATCAGCTCCCTTTGTTCTAGCTGAACAAATTCGGTGATCTTCTTATCCCCGGCACGGTCGAAAAATGCTTTCTATTGAAAGCTCTAACAAATTCGCCCCAATTTATATCGCACTGGTGGAAAGATCGTATCTCTTGAAGCTCTCCACCAAAACTTTGCATTTCCCTCCAGCCTGGTACTCGCCAAAGTTATTTTCTCAAAGCATCATTGTAATCCAACAACCGGAAAATTCGTTCCATTCCATCTATCCATTGTTCCGCCTCCTCAGGACTTCCTATTCCACTAAACTTAGGTGGCTTCAGCTTCAAAAATTGTTCCACCAATCCTTGAGGGCGACGTTCCACTCCGGGTTGTTGTTGCGCTTGTCTTTCCATCAGATTCCCTATATTGGCCAATGCCTGCAGGATGTCTTCCATTCGGGGTTCAGCCCTTGCAGCAGAGGCTTCAGCCCTCGATGGATGAGAACTCCCAGTGCGTACCATGATTTTCCTGTAGTTTCCAAACGTTTGCCTCAAGAATAATTTGTGACTCGGTGTCTCCATTTAAAAACAACAAAATCATATAAGTAACATAAAAATGTTACCGGCACATAAAAGCAACTCACAATCATTATCAGTATTTTACGAGTGAACTCAATCACCCGTTATTCAAAGTTAGTCAACCATTCTTGGTTAGTATCCTAAGGTGTGCATCATCCTTATATTCCTCATTTCCATCTGAGGCTCCTTATCACTCCATATAAACCATTGCTCTGATACCAACCGCTGTGGCACCCTCGAAACGGCCCCCGATCCGTTTGGGTCGCCACAGTTACATTCTCTTGTAGCATACTACTCTGAGACCAAAATAATTTTAACATAACTTATAATACCTGGGGGTTTTCATTTATTTTCTTTACCGGTCCCTGCGCAAATAATATGGCGGAAGCATAATTCGACTACCCTTCAACAAAATATAAAGTGATACACACCATACTAAAACTTTCATAATTTAGGCCAAACACTTTTATTTATATAAGGGATGGACTATGATAGTTGGTACAACAAAACGCCGAGGGTTTTTGTGCTCGGCGATTTCCAAAAGAAAACCAACTTCTATCCTTGGATATCATCTGCATCTGTCCATCACTCATGTGTCGGCGTCCCAAAAATGCATCTCCTGCTACCCTCGACTCTAGGTCATATCCAGTCAGGTCCGTCAGCCGGTGGTGGTGGTAGCACCCTCAGAAGGCGGCCATCCATACGGACAAGAACTGATATGAACTCCTGGTGAATAGGCCCGACAAAGAGGCCTACCTCAAAAGTCAGCAAAATCCTCACGCGCTCGAATACCAACCCATGCACCCCAAGATGACGGTGCTCGACCACTCCCCCATTGTAGGTCAATCAGGAGTCCATAAAACATACCAGGAGTCGCAGGCAGCAGCGGCATTTTTCTTTTAGTCTGAAATGTTAGTCCCCAAGAGGGGTGAGTACAACCACTCAGCAATAAAAGATCCATTAAACTATATTATGTAGAAACTCTAACTATCCAAATGCATGCAAAACACACGTCATTTATATATATATGCATGCCATCAAGGGTTTATCTACCCGCACCACATTCATAAAAAAAATACAATTCAATGCCATCGTTCAATACCGTATGAAGCTAATTCAATTTCATAGACAAATTCTCATATCATGCCACATGCACCCACATGCACTCCTTTAATGTACCGTATTTTAGCATTCAAAGAAAGGTTTCATTCCCCGAGGACTAGTGTTTGCATCCCTCAGGGCTTTCACACCCAACTTGGCATCGCGAGACCCTCTGGCACAAACCTCCGGGCATCCAGAGCGTGTTCCGTCACACCCCGGGCATCTCGCACCCCACCTGGCATCACGAGGTATATCCAGTGGCTCGCCATGAAAATGGTTGCCCCTTCCCTCCGGATTTACGTACAATCCCTACAACCGGGCATCCCGAAACTCCCGAGGACCCTCCGGCACAAACCTCCGGGCATCCAACGGCGTCGACTCACTCGACCCTTGGGCATCCCGACACTCCCGGGGCATCGTCGGCTCGCACCTCCGACGGTAACATCCACATCATAATATACATCTCATTACAAAAATACATTTTGATGCAATGACGTCAAGGATTCCATGGATCTATAAGACTTTATCAAATTTTCCAATGTCATGTGATATGCTGAATGTCACTACATCTATCAAGTGAATAACAACTCAAGATACAATGACTCTTAGAACAAAATGAACAGTTTCATAGCAAAACAGGGTAAAAACCAGAATGCACGCCTTCAGTAGAGACTTCGAAATAACCAGCAAATGACCATGAAAAATTCTGAAATTTTAACACGTTATAATTGAGATCTAGAGGAAAAAGTTTCATTAAGGACACTAAGCCAGATTCGTTATGTATAATGAGTGGTAGTTCACACAACTCAGTTCAGGTTTCTTTTATCACAGAATAAAATTCAACAGAAAGCATTGCATATTAAAAGAGGTTTAAGCCATCGTATTGATTCGAGAAGTTCTGATAAAAATATATACTCTAGCTCATGCAATTCCTCACAACTTCCGTGAAGAAATCGGGATCAAATTCATATTAGAACTCTTCATAAAATTTCACAAAGTTACAGGGTTACACATGAAATTGCACTGGATTAAGCGAATCCCATGAAATCCCATTCCCACCGTGACTATCTTACTTCCACAAGTCTACTAAAAGTCGGTCTTTCATCAATAAATCAACAGGATCAAAATGTACACAAAACCAAAGTAATTCCTCAATCTCATGGTCCCGCTCTACTTCGATTACCCACAATTTAACATTCTACTTTCAGAACTCAATTGTTTCCAAGTATATTGCACCATACTGGACAATAACAGCATCACATTATATAGATTCATGGACTTTCACTTGCCTCGATGTCCTACGATTCCACGGCGTGTAGTGAGATGGTGAGGAGTGCGCGGCTCGACGACGGCGGTAACGCGCACGCACGGCAGGGACTAATTTCCTTCCTTCCCTTGCCGACTCACTCTCTCGCTGCTCACTCGCTACCTTCTCGTTCACTCTCTCTCAATTACTCTCAGTTTCGCTCACTCTCTCAATTTCCCACTTTCACGAGCACAAGACCACTGGTTTTGCTAAAACCAGTTAAACAAATGAGATGCATGTTTCGGTGGTTGCAAGGGAAACGGACAGCTGGGATGGACGTGTCTTCAGCATGCCTCCCCTTGCATTTTCGCTGGCTATCCATACACCAGCAACGTGTCATCATCCAGCCAAGTTTCAGTCAACATCTCTTCCAATTAGTTGACTTAATTGTCGACTATTAAGGGGTATTCGGATTGTATTGGGCTAGTAAGTTAGTGGACGTGCAGTCCTTCAATAACAAGGCCCAAATAAATAAATAAAACTGATCCTTAAACTTGCACAAATGTGGAGCATTCTCGGTCCCATGGTCTTGGTGTTTCAATAATTTATCAAGTGTACTTATCCATGACTCAGTCTTGTATGAGTGTTTCAATTTCTTTTCTTATCTCATGTGCACTCAAGTGGTATAATTGTGTCGAGTCATAAAAAGGATAATATATATATATCGATAGTATATAGTCTATTCAACGATCGGACCCTTAATAAACATGAGATATTGGTCCGTCGATGGAATCAAACAATGCTCATACATGAGATATTGGTCCGTAAAATCGATGGAAAAATACTGAAAAATACTAATGATACCATTTGGCGATACTTTTATTGATTAGTCCAAAATTGTTGGCGTAAATTTCTGTACATCTTTGTACTACCCGGATGAATACTATAATTACTCCTATGTGCTTCCGACAGGATTTCTCTTTTCACTCCTTCATTGTCGGGAACACAGAGTTGTCCCTGACATCTTACTACTCCATCCTTAGAGATTTGAAACTCTGGTCTTTTTCCTAAAGACACAGCATTTCTTATTTCCACAATTTCCGGTCGACTCTTGCAAAGCATCTTAACTTTTGAATAATTTCGGGTTCAATCCTTAATGCAAAGTAAGCATACCAAGAAGGTGATCTACTTTCAACTGAAATTTGAGTCTCGCTACAAAAGACTTTATGATTCCATTCTATCATTCTTAGACTAGCCATATCCATAGCTGACTTACGACTAAGAGCATCCGCCACCTTATTCGCCTTTCCTGGATGGTACCGTATCTCACAATCAAAATCTTTTAACAATTCCATCCACCTTCTTTGTCTCATGTTCAATTCCTTTTGTGAAAACAAATACTTTAAGCTCTTATGATCTGTATAGATTTCGAACTTTTCTCCATACAGATAATGTCTCCATATTTTCAAAGCAAAAATTATAGCTGCCAATTCTAAATCATGGGTTGGGTAGTTTAATTCATGGGGTTTCAACTGCCTTGACGCGTAGGCTATGACCTTGCCATACTGCATTAGAACACATCCCAGTCCTTTGTGAGACGCATCACTATATACCGTGAATCCACCAGATCCAAATGGCATAGTTAGAATTGAGCCGTGGTTAACTTCCTTTAAGTTCGAAAGCTCCTTTCACATTCTCCATTCCATTCAAACCTGACGTTTTTCCTAGTTAATTTCGTCAATGGGCCTGTAAGTCACGAGAATCCTTCAATAAATCTCCTATAATAGCCGGCCAACCCTAAGAAACTCCGTATTTCGGTCGGCGTTGTCGGCCTCGGCCAATTTATTACCATCTCAACTTTTGTAGGGTCTACTGCAATTCCACTTCCTGATACCACATGTCCCAAAAATGTTATTTGATCCAACCAAAATTCACACTTGCTGAATTTGGCATACAACTTATGATCTCTCAAGATTTGCAATACTATCCTCAGGTGTCGCTCATGCTCTTTAGGTCCTTTAGAATATATCATGATATCATTAATGAAGACAATCACAAATTGGTCCAAATATGGCTTAAATATTCTATTCATTAAATCCATGAATCCGCTTTGGTGCATTCGTCAATCCAAATGGCATAACTAGGAACTCATAGTGTCCATAACGAGTCCTAAATGCAGTCTTAGGAATGTCTTCTTTCCTTATCCTTAATCGATGGTATCCCGACCTTAAGTCAATTTTAGAAAAGACCGAACTTCCTTGCGGTTGGTCAAATAAGTCATCAATTCTAGGCAAGGGATACTTATTCTTTACGATCACCTGTTCAGCTGTCTATAGTCAATACATAAACGCATCGACCCATCCTTCTTTTTCACAAAGAGGACTGGTGCACCCCAAGGTGAAGCACTTGGCCTAATAAATCCCTTATCAAGCAACTCTTGTAATTGCACCTTCAACTCCTTCAGTTCCATTAAGGCCATCCTATACGAGGCTTTCGATATTGGTCCTGTTCCAGGCATTAACTCGATCTCAAACTCAATTTCTCGTTCAGGTGGTAACCCAGGCAATTCTTCAGGAAATACATCTTGGAATTCCCCGACCACTCGAATTTCGTCAAGTTTAGTCTCTTCCTTAGTAAGATTCTTTACTATTGCCAGGTATCCTTGACATCCTTCGTCAAGTAATTTATGAGCTTCTACCACCGAGATAATGGCTATAGAGGGGTCTGTTTCGACCTCCTAGAAATTCAAAACTAGACGATCTGGAAACATGAACGAATTACTTTCGTAGCAATCCACTTTAGCCTGATATTTATGGAGCCAATCCATACCTATAATTACGTCAAGTCATACATAGCCATCACCACTAGGTCTATTTCCATATCCCTTCCTCCCATTGTTATCTTACATTTTCTACACACCAGCGTAGACAACACCATATTCTTTAAAGGCGTAGAAACACAAAGAGGCATCTCAAGAGATGTTGTTTCTATTTTACTCAACTGTCTATATCTTTTAGAAACAAATGAATGCATAGCACCCGTATCAAATAAAGCATATGCCTTCTTGCCGTTTATAAAAATCGTACCTGAGATAACGTTTTTGGAAGCTTCCGCTTCCTCTTGGGTGACCGCATATACCCTTCCTTGCGCTGGTGGTCTCTGTGGATTCCTTTGTGGATTTGGTCCAGCAGTACGTTGTTGCACTCATCGCACTAAGTTGACATTCGGCTGCGACCCAACTTGTGGACAATCCCTCTTAAGGTGTCCTACCGTCCACAACCATAACATTTCGGTCGTCCATTGCAAGGCCATTTGGCCCATGTTGCCCATCACACCTTCGACAATCATCACTCCGATAAGGTGCTTTTCCTAGATTCAAGCCATCCCTAGCTTTTCCAAAGTTTCCAAAATTCCCCTTTTTCTTAGATTCCCAGGTCTGACTTTGACTTGTATAGGGTCTCTTACCCCGTCGGATATCACTAAAGGTCAACTGCCTCTTAGACTCTAATTGCTCCCTTACCAATTCCTGCTCCACCAACTGTGCCCTTTCATAAATCTCATTATAATCTCTTATATTCAAAGGCACCAGTTGTTTCCTGATATCAGTCCTCAGCCCTTTCAAGAATCTCTTAGCTTTTTCCTCACGATCCTCAATCAATCTGGGAGCATACCCGGACAATTCAGAAAATTTTGCCTCATACTGGTCCACTGTCAACTCCCTTTGTTCCAGCTGAACAAATTCAGTGATCTTCTTATCCCTGGCACAGTCAGAAAAATGCTTTCTATTGAAAGCTCTAACAAATTCGCCCCAATTTATATCAGTACCTGGTGGAAAGATCGTATCTCTTGAAGCTCTCCACCAAAACTTTGCATTTCCCTCCAGCTGGTACTCTGCCAAAGTTATTTTCTCAACATCATTGCAGTCCAACAACCGGAAAATTCGTTCCATTCCATCTATCCATTGTTCCGCCTCCTCAGGACTTCCTATTCCACTAAACTTAGGTGGCTTCAGCTTCAAAAATTGCTCCACCAGTCCTTGAGGGCGACGTTCCACTTCGGGTTGTTGTTGCGCTTGTCTTTCCATCAGATTCCCTATATTGGCCAATGCCTGCAGGATGTCTTCCATTCGGGGTTCAGCCCTTGCGGCGAGGCTTCAGCCCTCGATGGATGAGAACTCCCGGTTCGTACCATGATTTTCTGCAGTTTCCAAGCATTTGCCTCGGGAATAATTTGTGACTCAGTGTCTCCAATTAAACGTTACCAAAATCATATAAGTAACATAAAAATGTTACTGGCACATAAAAGCAATTCACAATCGTTACCAGTATTTTACGAGTGAACTCAATCACCCGTTATTCAAAGTTAGTCAACCATTCTTGGTTAGTATCCTAAGGTGTGCATCATCCTTATATTCCTCATTTCCATCTAAGGCTCCTTATCACTCCATATCAACCATTGCTCTGATACCAAACCCACTGTGGCACCCCCGAAACGGCCCCCGATCCGTTAGGGTCACCACAGTTACATTCTCTTGTAGCATACTACTCTGAGACCAAAGAAATTTTAACATAACTTATAATACCTGGGGGTTTTCATTTATTTTCTTTACCGGTCCCTGCGCAAATAATATGGCGGAAGCACAATTCGACTACCCTTCATCAAAATATAAAGTGATGCACACCATACTAAAACTTTCATAATTTAGGCCGAACACTTTTATTTATATAAGGGATGGACTATGATAGTTGGTACAACAAAATGCCGAGGTCTTTTTGTGCCTGGCGATTACCCAAAAGAAAACCAACTTCTATCCTTGGATATCATCTGCATCCGTCCATCACTCATGTGTCGGCGTCCCAAAAAATGCATCTCCTGCTACCCTCGACTCTAGGTCATATCCAGTAAGGTCCGTCAGCCGGTGGTGGTGGTAGCACCCTCAGAAGGCGGCCATCCATACGGACAAGAACTGATATGAACTCCTGGTGAATAGGCCCGACAGAGAGGCCTACCTCAAAAGTCAGCAAAATCCTCACGCGCTCGAATACCAACCCATGCACCCCAAGATGACGGCGCTCTGACCACTCCCACTGTAGGTCAATCAGGAGTCCATAAAACATACCAGGAGTCGCAGGCAGCAGCGGCATTTTTCTTTTAGTCTGAAATGTTAGTCCCCAAGAGGGGTGAGTACAACCACTCAGCAATAAAAGATCCATTACACTATATTACGTAGAAACTCTAACCATCCAGATGCATGCAAAACACACTTATCATTTATATATATATATATGTGTGTGTGTGTGTGTGTGCATGCCATCAAGGGTTTATTTTACCTGCACCACATTCATAAAAACAATTCAATGCCATAACAAACGCATTTTCAGTACCGGATGAAGCCAACTCAATTTCATAGACAAATTCTCATATCATGCCACATGCACACACATGCACTCCTTTAGTGTACCGGATTTTTAGCATTCAAAGAAAGGTTTCATTCCCCGGGGACCAGTGTTTGCATCCCTCCGGGGCTTTCGCACCCAACCTGGCATCGCGAGACCCTCCGGCACAAACCTCCGGCATCCGAGCGTGTTCCGTCACACCCCGGGCATCTCGCACCCCACCTCGGCATCACGAGGTATATCCAGGGCTCGCCATGAAAATGGTTGCCCCTTCCCTCCGGATTTACGTACAATCCCTACAACCGGGCATCCCGAAACTCCCGAGGACCCTCCGGCACAAACCTCCGGGCATCCAACGGGTCGACTCACTCGACCCTTGGGCATCCCGACACTCCCGGGGCATCGTCGGCTCGCACCTCCGACGGTAACATCCACATCATAATATACATCTCATTACAAAAATACATTTTGACGCAATGACGTCAAGGATTCCATGGATCTATAAGACTTTATCAAATTTTCCAATGTCATGTGATATACTGAATTTCACTCCATCTATCAAGTGAATAACAGCTCAAGATACAATGACTCTTAGAACAAAATGAACAGTTTCATAGCAAAACAGTGTAAAGACCAGAATGCACGCTTTCAGTAGAGATTTCGAAATAACCAGCAAATGACCATGAAAAATTCTGAAATTTTAACACGTTATAATTGAGATCTAGAGGAAAAAGTTTCATTCAGGACACTAAGCCAGATTCGTTATGTATAATGAGTAGTAGTTCACACAACTCAGTTCAGGTTTCTTTTATCACAGAATAAAATTCAACAGAAAGCATTGCATATTAAAAGAGGTTTAAGCCATCGTATTGATTCTGAGAAGTTCTGATAAAAATATATACTCTAGCTCATGCAATTCCTCACAACTTCCGTGAAGAAATGGGGATCAAATTCATATTAGAACTCTTCATAAAATTTCACAAAGTTACAGGGTTACACATGAAATTGCACTGGATTAAGCGAATCCCATGAAATCCCACTTCCACCGTACCTATCTTACTTCCACAAGTCTACTAAAAGTCGGTCTTTCATCAATAAATCAACAGGATCAAAATGTACACAAAACCAAAGTAATTCCTCAAGCTCATGGTCCCGCTCTACTTCGATTACCCACAATTTAACATTCTACTTTCAGAACTCAATTGTTTCCAAGTATATTGCACCATACTGGACAATAACAGCATCACATTATATAGATTCATGGACTTTCACTTGCCTCAATGTCCTACGATTCCACGGCGTGTAGTGAGATGGTGAGGAGTGCGCGGCTCGACGACGGTGGTAATGCGCACGCACGGCAGGGACTAATTTCCTTCCTTCCCTTGCCGACTCACTCTCTCGCTGCTCACTCACTACCGTCTCGTTCACTCTCTCTCGATTACTCCCAGTTTCGCTCACTCTCTCAATTTCCCACTTTCACGAGCACAAGACCACTGGTTTTTCTAAAACCAGTTAAACAAAAGAGATGCATGTTTCGGTGGTTGCAAGGTGAACGGGCAGCTGGGATGGACATGTCTTCAGCATGCCTCTCCTTGCATTTCGCTGGCTATCCATACGCCAGCAACGTGGCATCATCCAGTCAAGTTTCAGTCAACATCTCTTCCAATTAGTTGACTTAAATGTCGACTATTAAGGGGTCTTCGGATTGTATTGGGCTAGTAGGTTAGTGGACGTGCAGTCCTTCAATAACAAGGCCCAAATAAATAAATAAAAACTGATCCTTAAACTTGCACAAATATGGAGCATTCTCGGTCCCATGGTCTTGGTGGTTCAATAATTTATCAAGTGTACTTATTCATGACTCAGATTCTTGTATAGAAGAAGAACGAGATTGCACAGTGTTTCAATTTCTTTTCTTATCTCGTGTGCACTCAAGTGGTATAATTGTGTCGAGTCATAAAAAGGAATATATATATATACACACACATACGGTCAGCGAAGTCAATAGTCTATTCAACGATCGGACCCTTAATAAACATAAGATATTGGTCCGTCGATGGGAGCAAACAATGCTCATGCAAAATACTAATGATACCATTCGGCGATACTTTTATTGATCAGTCACTGCCGTCGCACATCACGGTTTGCGAAATTCTCGGGTGCCACACTGATCATTGACTTCCCTATTCCCGGGGGCCACTGGGTCTATGAGTTTGTGGTGACCACCGTTTGGGTTGATGAGGGCCTATCTCATAGGGTACCTCATCGATTTAGGGCATGGTTTCGCCGTGGGCTCAATGGATACAGAGTTGATCCCCTCCAAGGTTTTAAGATCCCCACCGTGGTGGTCGACGCCGCTCTAGGCGAGGGTGCAACTGACCCTCCTAATGGTGCTGTGGAGGACCCAAAACCCCCAGAGGCTTCGAAGATTTCAGATGGGGATTCGTGTGCCTAGATGGCTTGTTGACCCCTTATTTTTGGTTGTAGACTTTTGTATATAAACTTAGTGTATTTATAAAAGTGTTTTGGTTGTGAAATTGTTTCCTGCTTTTCTATCCAGTGTTGATTGCTGTCAGGGGTTATTGTTTCGCTTCCACATGTGCATTAAAATGAATGGGTCGGCGACGCGTCCTAGAACATCGCAATTTCATCAACCACCGAGGGATGTGTGCACACTCGAAGTTTGGAGCGTGACAAGTTTGGCTAAATTTTCTTTGGAAATTTGCTTGGGCATATGGAAAAAAGATGCCTAGTCATTTTGCATGGAGATGAACAGGGTGTCTTCATTTCCATTGTAAAAATTCAAATCAAGGGCATGATTCTGCACTCTGTAGACCATCTAGTAGTGGATGGTTGCTGCAATGGAATCAGTAGTCTGGAATGCTCCAATAGGCTGAATTTGAACCTTCGAGAAGAAAAGTAGCTGAGTGTTTGAAAGGGCAATATTAAAATTGGGATACAAGGGTATAAAGACTGTCCTAGCATTCAGGGTGTTTTGGACAATGTCAATATAAGCATGTTTCTAGAAACTGAGTGTCTAATAGGGCCATTTGGGCTACAACTAGCAATCCCTTTCGGCCATGGAAAGTGAGTGTAAGACGGATAGCTCCACAATAGATATGGGAATATCTCTATTGGGTCCACTGTTTGGGAAACTTTGGAAGGATTTGGAGAATAATGACGTACTCCTTTTTAGTGGTTGGAATAGGATGATGATCAAACTTGGAACACTGTATGTACTCTTTCATTTCTTCAGGAGTTTGACAGATAATATGTTGACTCGAATGGATGGGAGAAAATGATGTAGATGATTTAGATAAAAACATAATATGAGTTCATAAGGGGAAGCTGAGTTTCGAAGATTTTTATATCATCACTAAGAGAGACTTCATAAATATAGTCAACTTTAGAGGCATTTAACACATGAAAGTTTGAAAGAGAAGAAGAAGATAGGAATGAGTGAGTGTAATAGGAGCATTGAGTTTTTGGGATCAACCATGATGATGAAGAAATCTTCTCAGCACTGGATTCACCATCTAAGCACATGGAATAGCCTAAATTAAAAATAAAACCATGGCTGATACTAATGAGGGAATTTATCCTTAGAACCAGGAAAGACTAGGTTAGTTGCAATAGATATGCTATCCCACAATGAAGCTAACCTCTTGTTCAAGCCCTCAAGGGACTACATTTTAACTACAACTATCCGAAAGTTTAGTTTAGAACCTAGCAATGTTTTTAACTTAGCTAAGCTGCATTTTTCAGAGGATTCTATCAGGCTAGGGAAAAAGTGTTTAGAAACATAGAGAATTTTTTACAAGAACACATTTTGCTCAAAGGAACTTTGCCCAACACATTATATCATCTTTGCCTTTTATAGGCATTAAGAGGTCACAAAAAACAAAGACCATATTCACGAGTCTTAAAAGCACACAAATTCTAGGAATTCCAGTCGGAAAATTATTCTAGGCTATATGAACAGTAATTATAAATAGTGATTTCCCTAACCTATTGCTACAGTACTTTACTACAGGCCTATCTACCTTCTCAGGAGTTGTAGTAATAGTCTGAATTATTAGAGCTATGTTGTGCCAGTTGTTCTTCCATGTAGCATTGCTCAAAGTCTTCAAGTCCATCATCAAAAGTAGGAGGATTGTAAGTGTTGTGAGTGAATTCTCTTTGTGATATCAAGGTATTCCACATGCTTAGACTGCTTGAGGTGGATTATTCTTCATGACTCTTGATGGGTCCTGAAATATTATCTTGATCCATTCTTTCAAGCATAACTAGCTAGGGGCAATTTGCTATTTGAGTATAATGGGAGATTGTGCCGAGGTCCATTTCGAGGGATAAGGACAAATGTCCTTGATAATAGGGGTTTTGAGAGAGAAGCCCTCCCCATTGGTCATAGGATGCTTGAGTATAAGATTCTTGATAAGATTGTTCAGGATCATCCGTGTCTACCATTTCTTGTTCTTGTGACTAAGGAGGTTTTCTTGCCTATTTTTTTGCTTGATTGAATTCCGCAAGTGCTTGTCTAGCTTCAGGTGCAATATCATAGTGGTCCTATAGGACAAGTGTTGACTAATCTCATACTTCTTCAGGAATGGTCCGATTTTCTTAGCATAAGATTCTCTGGAGTTATCTATAGCTGTATGCAATGGATCTGACACAATCAGGAAATGTTTTGGAGATACGAATCTTCTGGAGATGTGGTTGAGGCTTGTAGGTGGTGGTTCCTATTTCTTCTAGTGCATTGGTGAGGGTGTCATTATTTTGCACAAAAGTCCATGGTTGCCGGAAAAATACCACCGTGTGTAACTCTGGCTCCTCTCGAGAGGCATCTCTTAGTTCTTGGAGGAAGAAGTGTTTCTAATAAGCTGGAAGATAGAACCAATTAAGCATAGTTAGGAGGTTCATGTCGCTTTCATTTCCCTCATTTCGCCAAAACGCAACCAGCTTGGTTAATTTGACAATGGACTTTCCAGTGGGGAATTCAATAAGTATTAAGTACTTATTGGTTAGGTACCAAAATAGCCGCTGAAATTGGTTAGGGAAATCATTTTCCTTCCAAATTAACAGATGTATGAATGGATACTTGGAGTTTGATCCGAAGGGATAAATAATTAAGCCTCTCTAAAGAGATCTGAATGACATTGCTATATGAGGTTATCAAGATTTTCAGTAAGACTATCATTTTGGATTTGTGCAATAATCTCACAAAGATACTCTAGGCTTGGCCAATCTCGCATTTTCTCGATCTTGTTTTTTTCTTCCTAGGGAAAAGGATGCTTCAGAATGTACATGTTGATTTCGGTTGGCACCTTTAGTTTGGATAGAAATTTAGCAAGCACATTCTTCTTCCTTGTAATATGTTTGGTTTCGAAAGAGTATTTCGAAAGCCATTTAGTCCATTGTAATAGCTAGGAATGAGGAATTTGTTTCTGCTTGAATTTGGTCAACTAAGGAAAAAATGCCATATCCAATTCTACTAAGAAATGATGGCTAATAAGATGGAATTTAAACTTTTTTATTTCATTATTTACTGCAAATATTTCTTTCAAAGTAAAATGATAATGCAATTGACTGATATACCAATTTGGGACTTTACTCTCTGTTTGTCATAATGGTACTAGTTTTGTGATTTTTTTATAGTACTAATCTAATTTAATATACGGTATATTTGTTACAAATTTACTACTTTGGAGTTTTTGATTGTAAAACAATTAGTATATGATAATTTTTTTTTATAAATGTACAAGTTTTGGATTTTATGTGGTCATTTGGGGTAAATTTATTATGTACCGGTTTAAAGTTTTTCATAGTATTAACCTTAATTAGGAAAGTTTGCAAATTTGAATATGCCTAAAATCTCAAAGTAATTAAAATTAGATCACAATATATTCAGATTAGGAAACCAAATATCGAATTCAAATTCAGTTCGGAAAAGTTAACTAATTAAAAGGACTAGTTTCCAAATCAGACTAGCGGCAGCTAGGTACAACAAGCTTCACGGCCGACAATAAAGTAGCTTCGTTAGATTAGCGGCATCATCCTCAGGATAGGGATATGAGTTGTGGCGTCATCGTCCAAGATAGGCAGCAATGGAGTAGAGATGGTGTCGGTGGTCTGGCCTGCATAGGTCTCTCAGCTGCGGCTCTCTCTCTCTCTCTCTCTAGTTGTGAGGATTAAGAATCTTTATATAGTGTCAATTAGATTATCGTGTTTATTAATCCTGATTATGGTTTAGAATCTTTAATCCTTGTGGGCTTATTTTCAACCTTATTGAAGTAATGGGCTCTATTAATATTAAGCTCAATGCCTTTTATTAGTTATGTCTGTCGTGGGCTTAAACCAACTCAATTAAAGCTCAAAAGCCCTCTTATTAGCCATGTGATTTTCGGCCAGTAAATTTCCATGGTCTTGGCCGAATCTTGCTTCCTTTGTCCATACGATTGAATTAAGTCCATCCACCATCAATCAAATTAAATGCAATCTTATGAATTTACCTATATGCTATAAAATGCATAATGCTTTAAACTTATATGCGGTTTAGCTAATATTTTTGTTTAGAGATCGAAGTTGATCCCTAATTTTATTATACAATGAATGTTTAAATGAATTGCCAAAATTCATGTGTCAACAATTTCGTTTATGTGATAAAATTGTTGAGATAGAAAATATATTTCATGACCAAATTTTAAAGGTTACAATTGTGGGATAAATGATTACACATATGCTTCAAGCTAGCATGGTCTTGAATACAAATAGAAAAACTTCATTTTCACTCGTTTATGGATTCTCCACTTTGGCGCCATTTGTTTTGCGGAATTTATGGCATTTCTAAAAATATAGAAAATAATCATATTTTCCGGTGTTTTTCTTAAAACCCGAAAATTAACCGGAAAATATTTACCGTCGTTTGGCATAAAAAAATTGATTTCATTTTTCTCCGGCCAGGTTGAGCTTGCCTAAGGATGGTGTGTTTGAGCCTAGTTAGCCCTGGGCGAGCTCCTCCTCGCCTATGGCCAAAGGTTGGCAGAAGAAGAAGGCGAAAAATTTAAAATTTAAAAATCAATTTTTGAAAAATAAATAAAGAAAATAAAAAATAATTAAAAGGAGTGCATGTTCTTGTCCAACGGGTATCATTCGTGGTGTTTATTTTAAAATAATTGCAGAAAGTCATCAGCGTTAGCACATCTTTCCCTTGCTAGTGAATATCATTCACGATGATCCTAGTCTTGTTTCCTTGTGAAGCAATTGCTTCCATTTTACCACTCTTCTTATAATTTTTCCTCCTGCTCTTCATTTAAATTCCTAAAAAGATGAAATTGAAAGTTTAACGTCGATGTGTTTTCATGGTTAGCAAGCATGGCATTCTCGCTTCACTTCTTATGCTATTAACTGCCTTTCATTTTCAAAGAAGGAAATCAGATAATCATTCATCAAAAGACTACCCATTCCATTATGCAGATAGTTGTTCGTAATATTCACACCAGAGAATGATCTTCTCCAACTTCTTGTCGCAGCAAGCAACATTAATGCTTTGTTTATGAGCAAATAAACTAGAAGGTAAACGATGTCCTTATTTTTCTGCTAACTAACTTTTGAACTCATGTCAGGTTTATTTTCTTGAAAATATACGAGAAGTACAACATTCAAAACTAAAATTTCAGAGGGGGTCAACTGACCCCACCGAGTCAACCGGAGGCTCCCTCCATCTCTAGAAAGATGGAGTTCCTTCCTCTTCTTGATCCTACTAATGCTCATGTCCCCTTCAATGGGGGTGAAAGTGGGAGAAACGAAGAAAGTGGATTTGATGATTTTGGTGGAGATGGGGAAAGCTTAAGCCCTGACCTCACACCAGTTGAGTTCCCAGAAGCCTCCATTTTGTTTTCTCTCTCCTTTCCTTGAATTTGTGCAGAAAAATGCCCGGTATCCGAAACCAACGTCCCTGTCACCCACTGCCACGTAAAATACAGGCCAAAAATCCCAACGTGTGGCCCGTTGGAACTTAGCATGCTCGTCCACAGGATTTCTCCTCTCTCTCTCTCTCTCTCTATAAAGCTCCTCTCGCGCCTCTCTTTCTCCGTCGTCACACGACAACACTCCAAAAACAGTACGCTCAACTTCAACGTCCTTAAAAAAAAAGAATTCCACGTCCTTTCGTCTTCTACCGCCTAAGCTTTGTGAACTTTTCCCTTTTGATCGGAGCCGTTGGGTTCGGCACAGATCTATGGCTGCCTCGGTGCCAGCTGCCGCAGCTGTTTACACCGCATCGGTACTCTGTTTTTCCCGCCAACCCCTGTTTTCGTGCGTAATTTTAAGGCTCCGAGTTCATGAAAAGCGTCAAACCCACTTCGTCCTTTCTTCTCTTTTTCATCGTCTCTGCTTGATCATAGTGGTCATTCAACTGTTTAAGCATACGAAGTAGAAAGCACGCTCTGTTTTCATGAAAGGAGTTTGCTTCTTTTGTTCATCTTTGGGGAAGTTACGAGATCACACGTAACTGGTTAGGCTTCCATAGCTAGTGAATTCATACTGTATTCACAATATCTACGATGTCTGTGTTGGGGTCTCCTCCTATAGTGGGACTTAGTGTTAACAAGGGCCTGACCTTGATCCAGCTAAATGCTAGCTGCGCCAGCCCGAGAAATTCGGGTCCTAGCTCTCCGTTCTTGGGGAGGAGCTTCAAGAAACCGAGCTGCAAGATCAACCACCCGAAAGTGTTGTCCAGGAGCCCGGCGGTCGCAGAGTACGATGAGGAGAAACAGACATCTAAGGACAGATGGGGAGGGCTTGTGACTGACACCTCGGATGACCAGCAAGACATAACCAGAGGAAAGGGGATGGTTGACACTCTCTTTCAAGCGCCGATGGGGACGGGTACTCACTATGCCGTCATGAGTTCACACGACTACATCAGTGCTGGTCTTCGACAGTGAGTAACACACTTTGTCACATCGCCATGTCTTTTAATTAAGTTTTGGAAGTGAAGAAAAACACTTGATTCGAGTACTAAACTCGTTGTGGCAGGTTGGCATTTGATAACACCATGGATGGCTTCTACATTGCTCCCGCATTTATGGACAAAGTTGTGGTCCACATAACCAAGAACTTCTTGAATCTTCCAAACATCAAGGTAAGTTTAACATATTGAAATTACGTGACTTTATTTTGAAACTTGAATTTGAAGAGGAAAGAAATTTTATCGATGATTAACTCTATTGATGACAGGTTCCTCTCATTTTGGGTATATGGGGTGGGAAAGGCCAGGAAAATCATTCCAATGCGAGCTCGTGTTTGCTAAAATGGGAATCAAGTGAGTATCATCAATTTCTACTCCTTGGATAAAATTGAGAATCTTCACATAAAGAGGTACCTAAACATTTTTGACTATATGGAAATGGATTTTCAGCCCCATAATGATGAGTGCGGGAGAACTAGAAAGCGGGAATGCTGGTGAGCCCGCAAAGCTGATCAGACAGAGGTATCGGGAGGCGGCGGACATCATCAGGAAAGGGAAGATGTGCTGCCTCTTTATCAACGATCTTGACGCGGGAGCGGGAAGGCTCGGTGGGACCACACAGTACACAGTGAACAACCAGATGGTGAATGCGACCCTCATGAACATTGCCGACAATCCCACCAACGTGCAACTTCCTGGCATGTACAACAAGGAGGAGAACCCCCGAGTTCCCATCATAGTCACCGGGAATGACTTCTCCACGCTGTACGCCCCTCTCATTCGTGATGGCCGGTTGGAGAAGTTTTACTGGTCGCCCACACGGGAAGACAGGATCGGCGTTTGCACAGGGATTTTCAGGACCGATAATGTCCCGAAGGAAGATATAGTCAAGCTTGTCGACACATTCCCTGGTCAATCGATTGGTAGGCTTCTTTCTTAACAGGACATTCCTTAATCTTACTCTTTTTATCATTGTGCAACATAGCAAGCGAACTAACATTCCTAGCTGATCAACCCTATTCGGTTTGGCAATCTTTGTGATTGTTGGAAGAGAATTCTTACTTTTGACAGTACATATGTGAAGAACGTGAATTAGAAAGATGGAAGTAATATCAGTGTCCGCTGTGCAGATTTCTTCGGAGCAATCAGGGCAAGAGTGTATGACGATGAAGTAAGGAAATGGGTTGCCGAAACTGGAGTTGAAAACGTAGGGAAAAGACTCGTGAACTCCAAAGAGGGACCCCCAACCTTTGAGCAGCCGCGGATGACTCTGGACAAGCTACTTGAGTACGGGAACATGCTCGTCCAGGAGCAAGAGAATGTGAAGAGAGTCCAGTTGTCTGATAAGTACTTGAAAGAGGCCTCTCTTGGGGATGCGAACGAGGATGCCATCAAGAACGGGAGTTTCTATGGTTAGATCCTTTTTATCCTAAAGGGACATGGTCGAAGATTTGGCTCTGGATTTAGGATGACAGTACAAATGAAGATTTGGGAAGAACAATAACTTAAGCATTTCAATTATTGTTGATTTCGATGCAGGCAAAGCGGCACAACAGGTTAATCTTCCGGTTCCCGAAGGATGCACCGACCCATCTGCTACGAATTATGATCCAACTGCTCGAAGCGATGATGGTAGCTGCGTGTACCGCTTTTAGATCCATTACAAGCCATTAAGGACAGTAAAATAGGGCTTAAACCCCAAAAGTATAATGTATACGAGTTAAGAAACTTGCCTGTTTAGATCAAATCAGTAGTAGCATTTGCTTTATTTTCCCTTTCTTTCGGCTAATCACACGGAAATATGTCAAGATGTGGGCTGCTTGCTCATTTTCTAGCAACCTCTCACAAAATGTCCTTCGTCATGACATATTGTTCACTCAAAAGTTGCCGATAAAATAGCCAGCAACGTGCAATAGCTTGAAATCACCACCTTAAAATTTCTCCTTTGTCATTGAAATAGAGATCAGACAATTTCAGCCAAGAAAGGAATGATTACCCAGCTTATGGGGTTCCATGGAAGCTTGAAAATGGTTGGATCTCATTAGCACAATACCACCGAACAAGAGAACAAAATTTTTTGTCACATGAACATGTAAATAATCGCAAAAGAATAGAAGTCTCAGATGGAAAAGACTAAAGAGTAAATGAAGTGAAGTCATGTTCTCAGATGTTTGTGCGCGCCTTCCTCTCTTTCAAAGGTCCATTTGTACCTGGTGGCTTCTCAGAACTCCCCTGATCCATGTTCTGATAGATGATCCCACTCCCCTGGTTAACTGTCTCAGCTTTTAAGTTGCCTTTTTCCCGCGATCTTAACAGTCCGTTTTCGTTTTAGTTGACGGTATTTACTGCAGGATTTACCACTCTCAACTTCTTCTCCTTCTTCATCGGCTTTACATCAACTGCCTTTCAGAATCCTGATATTTGCAACTTCAGCTTTTCGACCTCATACTGGATTTTATCCACATTAGTGATTACTTGGCTGCATAAGATTCTCAAGGTCGACCGCCACATCATCCAGCAACATTCCCTTTGGACATTTTGGGTGCCACAACAAACATATCATCATGTGTCTCGTGGTCTTGGAACTATTCTTAGGTCTGCCACTCTTGCTACTTGACTATTTCAAATCAATCTTGCCCTGAGTAATCATTTTCTCGGCTTGCCCATCTTCGCTTTTCACACAGGTGAGTCAATTGCAGCCTTTACGGTAGCATCTTCCACTGAAATCATAGATCAGTCCGCAGACGGTGAATGGATCTGCAGATCAGTCTTGGACTATCCTCGCATGCCAACAGCAGACAAAAAAAAATGCTCCTAGACTAAACTTCTAACGGCAAGCAGCAAATCCCCTCCAAATGGACAATCTATACCAAGTCCATATATTTCGCAATCAGCACATCTCTGAATGTTAACCATGCTCACGTCCAGTAGATGTTTCATTGACATATTTATCTCGAGGTTGTGTAGCTGTTGTTTGAGATTCAAATGATCTGTTCCCGACTTGGTCACGTATGGGGATTCTAGTTTCTTCCGTATGCCTCAAAAGCCGACTTCTCCTATTCAGCCTTCATCAAAGTCTCAATCTGGCGACGTCAACTCATAAGATCGTCCTTTTCATCCTTTTTCCAGAGTAGTAGGAAGGTGTCCATATCATTGCAGTGCCTTTTACAAAACTGCGAGTCTACCAGCAAAGCACGCACATTGATTATAACCCCACTTCAATACTACGTTGTTAGAAAATTCCAATGATCATACAGAGTGATATACTAGCAAACACTAGACAACGTTGAACAGATTCAAATTACGTGGTTCAGTCACCCAGATCAATTTCACTCTTCAAGAATTCGATGGTCTCTCGTGTCTCTCAGCTCAGAGAGGATCTTTCTGACAATTGACATGCATCACAACCCCTACACAATCCAGAAAACCAGCAAGAGTGCGAAACTATCAACAAGATACCCGCAGAGTTGATAAACTTGCTCTTTCCTAACCCTTCTTCAATAGAGTAAGATTCCACGAAGTCGCAAATTGAGCTAAAAACTATGGACAGAATCAACATGTCTACTCTCATCTTTTGTCTTAAAACATCAACTAATTTGGAGGATTACCGGCATTTGCATGAGGTAGAGACAAGTATACATACTAGTGATGAGTGATGACCAAGTGTGACAATTGTTTCATTAGGACATTCCGCCTCTTCACATTTTATCCCAATAAAGAAATACAAATTGAAATGGAAAAGTAAAATTTTGCATGTTATTTATTCGCTTCGTTCATTAGGAAAAAGAAAAACAGATGTACTCTTCCTGACTATAGAGATATTGCAATTTTTAATAATATTCATCAATTTTTAAGTATAATATATAGTCTCCCAAATTATTGAGAAAAGATATGCTCTTCCATCTTGATTAATGAAGAAAGTAACAATAACCAGGGAAAAGTGACATTATCCCAATCGTAGATTGATTAATATAGACTAATACAACTAGATAGCTAATATCTTAAATTAAATTAATAAGTGTATGTAATTCTGTAAGTTGAATTAATTTCATACTTCAGATTAAAAAATCATGAAGCTACCATTGAAATAAAATTTAATTATATTTCATAAAGTATTCTCTTTGATAACTTAGGTACTTATTTTTCTTTCCAAAATACTTGGTTTTTTTAGCGACTTTCCGACCGAGAGAAGTGTACTTATCAAGCGACAATATCGCAATATAATAATTTCGTATAAGGACACTTGCATTAAAATTTTGATTTGTATTATCACCATTCACGAAAATCTATGATTGCAGAACAATTGAGCCGATCAGAGCACGGGGTTGCCAGCTATTTGTGCAAGAAAATCCAAGCAAGAGGTAAGTAACACGTGGTGGGGAATCCTCCTCAGCAAGGACCAACGTATAAATAATTCACAAATTTGCAACTTGATCAATAGAAATATCTAGATATCATTCAAAATACGTGAGCTAAGACAAAGTTGGCCACAATCCAAGAAAGTGCTCAGCGACTAGGCTTAATTAAATTAGTAATATTGGTAAATATTTAAATATTAAATCACACATTCTTCTATCAATTTAAATTTTTAGAATAATTCAAAATAAATAATTAATATTAATCCATAAAATCTCACAATCAGCATGAATCCGCCGCTCTTGGACATTTTCTTTAGGAATTATCGCTAAAGGTGGCTGCTTTCAAAACTTCAGTATATTCCAAAGATTGAGATGGTAGTGATAGAATGTGATGTCACTGAGCACTTGGAAACCAGCCGAGTTTGACCAATGTATCGCATTATGGGTTTGTGCTAGGAGAGTTTAATAATTGATATTCTCGCCGTCGAGTTTGAAATTTCTCTTCATATAAGAAAAGATGATATTCGTGCACCGTCGATGGTCAGTTTCTAGCGACTTTGTCAAGCTAACAGAGACCGAACACAGGATGGTTCGTGCTATGTCTTACTTCAACTTGGATACTGGGGCCTAGACGCTCCCTCGGGCTGTATTGGACACACTAGATTATTGTGAATTCGATTTGTAAAAAATTTGGATCACGTCAACCTTCTTTATGAGAGAAAAAGTATCTCGTGTGATAGATATATCACGTAATAGTGATGACATGATGTAAACAATCAATTAAATTGCATTGTACTTAGCGCTACATGTATCCGTCAATGGACCTAGGGGATGGTGGTGGCCCGACCCCTCATTCCAAAAATTTCCTATTATTTAGAAGAAACAATTATCAAAAGAGAAACTTAAACGTATTATTTTTATGAAAAATTTGTGTCTCATTCAACTTATATCGAATTGTCAATTTGTTATTGTTTATATGCATCTTACTTTCAATTGATTGATTACACCATGTGACAACCCATCACATGAAATACATTTTCTTTATATGGGGGCCACTAAGGAACCGCAGCCTCTCTCCCTCCCTCCACTTATCTAGATTTATCTAGAACCAAATATCTACAATAGGTAGTTAGTATTTGTGGTGCTGAAGTTCCTTAGTGTTAGTTGAGAGGAGTGATTAAAAATCATTTGAAGAGTAGGTAAATCTTGTAATTGTGGATAGTCCACGTTGAACTCTTGTAAAGCACTACCTCGATAATATGTCGGTGGGAGTCTCTTTATAAGTAGGAAAGCTCCCCTTACCAACTGAAGTAGAGTGGAGGGTCTTGTGTAGCGAGGGGAAGAGGAATAGGTAGTGTGAGTATGTGAGTGCAGTCTTCATAGAGTGTTGAAGTGTGAGGCTTGAGTGTAGTGAGCGACAGAGAGTGATGTGTGTGTAGTGTGTGAGTGGTGTTGAGTATATGTTCTTGTAATAATATTAAGGGTATTTATTATAGTCACGCTTTCGCAACTCCACAGTCACACCATGCAATGGTTGTGATCAACCAATTGCACATACGCCCCACATCAACTTGTACACTTGTACAAATATAAAAATGAGTGCTTTGCAACTTTTGACTGTTATGGAAACACAAGTTCTTAGTATCCATCATCACTTCTTTAATTTTATTGGTTTAATAAAAATTAATATCATGAAAAACTCTAAATTGGTATAATCATGATAAATTTATCCCAAACTAATTACGTGATTACAAAAAAACTCCAAATTGGTACACATGTGACAAATTTTCCCTATACTAATTTTTTGGCCATAAAAAAAACCTAAATTAGTACATTTGTAACAATTTACCTTCCGTTAGTTTTCGTTAAATTGAATTAATATTACGAAAACCCAAAATAGGTACTCTTGTGACAAACGAATAGTAAAACCTAAAGCTAGTACTCCTGTTAACTTGTACATGTCACACAATCCAGCAATTTAATGGTAAAATTTAATGAAAACTAGCGAATAGTAAAATTGTCACGAGTAGTACTAGTTTGGGTTTTTGTTGGTAAAAAAAAATAATTTTGGGTAAATTTGTTATAAGTATATAAATTTAAGGTTTTTCGTGGTATAAGCCCTTAATTATAGTTAACATGACAGTTTGATTGTGCTAGATAATGAAATACTGTTTTACAGACAAAAGGTTTCTTATGGAGAAATTATCACAAACCTCCATTCAAGAAGAGCTAACTAATTTTTCTAAGTGATATAACCAATCATTCTTTTGAAAAACGTTTTCCAAATCTCGATTTTTTCATAGAACAAACACACCCTCAATAACATTTAAAATATAAACATATTTGTTTGCAGAAAGTAGGATTGTGAATATTCTTATTTATCTAGATCATTAGGTTTGAATCCATTAATTTTTCCATCAAACCCAATCATCTATTCCTATTATATACATAAGCAATGTACAAAATTAATAATTCCTACTAATGTTGATTCCATTATGGTCCTTCATATACTTATTTATGTCCAGAAAGTAGTGTAGAGTGGTTCTTAAGAGCCCTTCTGCAGGTATACATTCTTATCTTTTCTAGATCATTAGGCTTGAATCCGTTCATTTTTCCACCAAACCTAAATAGCTATTCCTATTATATTCATAAGCAGTGTTGACAGTACTAATTACCTCCCGTTGAAGTATATTCCATTGTTGTTCTAGATAGATACCCATCCTTACCAGGTAACAACACTTGTCGCTTTTGCTACTTAAACAAACGATAGGGCTTTCTTAGCAACTTCATTTCCTGATCGATTTTTTCTTCCTATGTTTCTCTGCATAGAAAAGACAAGTTGACGAGGAAAGAAGTGAAGTTCTAGGGGTAGACCCCTCTAATCTTTTCTTGTTTTTGTGGGCAGAGTTGTGGACTCCCCAGTTAGTTTCGTTTTGCTGGTTCAATTTTTCATTAGTTAAAAAGCCAAAAACGAATTTGTTCCACGAGCTACTTAATGTTCGATTCACTAAAGGTATACTTTTTCATAATTAACATTTGCAAAAAGTCTTTTAACTTCATTGCTATTCATGATGCACATAAATCATCATGTTTACTCATATTGGGTACAACAAATATCATTTAGAGCCATCATCTTGTTTTGTCATATCATGTAAATTAAATATAGATTGCATCACGAAATCAAGGAGACCAAAAGTAAGCACTTCATATGACATCATTATTTCATGTTCAAAACAAGCAAGTATTGTTGTCCAGAGATTATATGCATCATCTATATTAGATTATTAAATAAAGTTAGACCAACATAAAGTCGATAGTTGACAGCGCAAGAGAGTCAATAAGTTTGATGGCGGCTGTTTTGTATAGAATGAATTATAGTGTTGTCATTTTCTTTTTCTATTCTGGGGATAATGGTGCCGCTAACCCTTGTTTTCTTTAGCTTATTCAATTTCTTTCATTTACTTTTTTTTAGTCAACGTGGTCCTCACCTACTTTTATTATGTTTAAATTAGTCTTTATTCTAGAAATGCACATGAATTGTTGACATGGACTGCCAGAGTAGCACCGTAAGCAGAGACATTAGAAAATAAAATAAAAGTCCTTAAACCCTCAGAGAGAGAGAGAGAGAGAGAGAGAAGGGGGAGGGAGGGAGGGAGGAATAATAGCATGGCCATTGCTGCCTCCAATCGAAGCACACATGCACACAAAGATAAAGGGGAGATTGCGAAAGAGAGTTAAAGGGAGATGGCGGCCCATGCCCACCACCTAGGCCGGCTGAAGTGGGGTTGAGCAACCTCAAGCCAATCATGACTGGCGTGGTGTGACACTTGCCCAACCACCCATCACCCAGGTCATCGTTCACACTAGCCACCATCAGACTCTAGAAGATCAACGATGTTACAAAAGAGAATATATATGAACAAAGATAATCAACAGTGCTTGAGATTTTGGAACCTAACGTCAGCTTTCAGTCATCTAAAGTTAGCGGACCCAAGTAACGCATTTCCCGCAAAGTCAACTGAAGAATAATGCTTAGACCAAAAAAAAAAAAAGTGACGAATAATGCTAAGCAACTTCCTGTTCACATTCTAGAAAGCTGAGACGTATGCTCCCATCTCGAAGAAATTATTATTTAAGACTCGTCTAGTTAAACTAACACAGATTTGTATCTATATCTATCTAGGATTACTATCGACTGCAAAATCTATGTAATTTTTTTTTTTTTTTACATGCCGTGTATCAATTACTATTACTAAAACAACCCACATCAACGTCGATTGACATTTGATGTGTAAACAGCATGTGGCATGCATAGAGTGTCCAAATGAACCGTCGGATCTATTCCGACACCATGCTTTTTAGAAGAGATTCGAAGGGAAGAAAAAGGGTTCTAAAAACGTAACCATGTTTGGATGGAGAAGAAAAGATGGAAGATAATGATTAGGAGGAGGGATAATGAGATATTATGAGGGATTGATCTGGTGATTTCATGTATATCTAAAACCATGTGAAAGGATTCGTAGGTATTTGAACGGATTTGTGCATTACTCAATGAATTCATTCTTTTTCTCACTTGCAAGACTATTCTTTTTCTATTTATGAATATATAAAAGGCTATTCACATCACAATGCACCTTTTTTTCCTACCTTTTTAATCGCTTGCATCTTAACAACCATATAACTCAATCCCTTCAAATCCTTTCTTTCTCTCTCTCTCTCTCTCTCTCTCTCTCTCTCTTTGTTCTAATTATCTAAATCCCATTTTTTCTTTCTTTCTAATCATCTCATCCCAACAAATGTGAATTTAAAAAATAAAGAAAACTTCTCTCTTCATACACGGCCACAAAAAAAATTGTGGGGGGCGTATCAAGAAGACCAGGAACGGGGCAGCGATTCATGTTGGACCACTAAAGCACCAGAGATGTTTGAACAGAACTTCGTCTTCCTCGAACTTTCATGGACCATGCGGTAGACCAGTCTAGAAATGACGACCGACACTGTGAACTTTGGTCGTTCTTCATCCTTCCACCATGGGTTGGTCCTCCCTTAAATATTCCCACGGAGCCCGTGTCTTAAAAGTGGTACCATCACATGTTTGTTTTATTATGAGAAGAAAATTACGGGGATTTCGATTCCATCACACCCACCTTCTTTCAATCTCTCTCCTCCAGATCTAATCTTGACAAAAAGTCGTCATCTATTTTGGAGGCTGCGACTTCTTGCAACGTCCATAGCAGTCAGATTGCGCAGTAGCATCCGTCGGATATGTTTATTTAGAGTCATCGTGACCGCAAATGCAGGATGGAGTCGCAATTCTCTCTTTCTCACCTTGAAATCCTCTTTGCCTTATGAACAGGAGGATCCTATTGGATTCATCCACTGAAAGTCCAAGACATTCATCAATCATAGGACTCACGTGGAGCAGAAATTTTTGAAATCTGCACCATTCGTTTGACGTTGTAAGATAAAGATTCTTCTGGTTTTTTATAGCCCTTGTAGCAGCATCCTTCTTCAGCTAATTGCCAGGCAGACGTTGAGTTTGAGCCATGTTCTTCAAGATTCTTGCTGTGCTCTCTCTGCTCCCAGTTTTGGCTTACGCTCAAGGAACCAATTTTGTGTACAACGGTTTCCGATCGGCCAGTCTGAGCCTTGATGGTATCGCGGGGGTCACCTCCAATGGCCTCCTGAAGCTGACGAACGACACCAGACAGCAGAAGGGCCACGCCTTCCATCCAGACCCTGTCCAGCTCAAGAACTCGCCAAACGGTTCTGTCTACTCCTTCTCCACTGCGTTCGTCTTCGCGATTCAACCTCAGTATGCCACTCTAAGCGGCCATGGGATCGTCTTCGTGATTGCACCCCAGAGAGGCCTCCCCGGGTCCCTGCCGAGCCAATACCTCGGTATGTTCAGCGAAACTGACAACGGCAACTCCACCAATCATGTGTTTGGGGTGGAACTCGACACGATCCAGAGCAGCGAGTTTAATGACATTAACGATAATCATGTCGGAATCGACTTGAACGGGTTGATATCAGCAATATCAACTCCAGCGGGGTATTATGCAGATGGTGGGAAGCTCAAGAACTTGAATCTAATCAGTGGTAAAGAAATGCAAGTTTGGGTGGACTACAACGGAACCGAAAAGCGGATCGATGTCACATTGGCTCCAATCAATGTGCAAAAACCGCAGACTCCCCTTTTGTCTCTTAGGCAGGATCTCTCGTCAATCATCAACCAGAGCATGTATGTCGGCTTCTCGTCATCGACTGGTTCGGTCCTAACTTCTCACTATGTTCTGGGTTGGAGCTTCAGGGTAAATGGAGAGGCTCAGGCACTTGCCCTGTCCCAACTTCCTAAGCTTCCTCGGATCGGTAAGAAGGAGACGTCAAAAGTACTGACTATAGGGCTCCCGCTGATGGTTCTTTTCGCTGTATCGATGCTGATCTTGAGCGTGGTTTACGTGATAAGAAGGAAAAGGAAATTCGCTGAGGTCCTCGAAGATTGGGAGAGGGACTACGGCCCGCACCGGTTCAAGTTCAAAGATCTTTACATTGCGACAAAAGGATTCCGGGAGCAAGAGCTATTAGGGACCGGAGGGTTTGGTCGGGTCTATAGAGGAATCTTACCCAAATCGAAGATAGAGATCGCGGTGAAGAGGATCTCACATGAATCGAGACAAGGCATGAGAGAGTTCGTAGCGGAGATCATCAGCATCGGTCGGCTCCGTCACCGCAACATAGTGTCGCTCCTTGGTTACTGCCGCAGGAAAGGGGAGTTGCTCTTGGTTTACGACTACATGCCCAATGGGAGCCTCGACAAATACCTCCATAACCAGCCAACAGTGACCCTCAATTGGAGGCAAAGATTCAGGGTGATCAAAGGAGTGGCATCTGGGCTGCTTTATCTGCACGAAGGGTGGGAGCAAGTGGTGATCCATAGGGATATAAAGGCGAGTAACATCTTGCTAGATGCCGACTTAAATGGAAGACTTGGAGATTTTGGGCTTGCAAGACTATACGACCATGGAACCGACCCTCAAACGACTCACGTGGTAGGAACGCTCGGTTATCTCGCCCCTGAGCACACGCGAACCGGCAAAGCGACTAGGAACACCGACGTGTATGCCTTCGGAGCATTTTTGCTTGAGGTTGCCTGCGGGAGAAGGCCGATAGAGCTTCGGGACGCGGAGGACGTGATATTAGTGGACTGGGTATTTTCTTGCTGGGACAGAGGTGCAATTCTCGTGGCAAGAGATCCGAGGTTGGGGGCGGAATTTGTGGAAGAAGAGATGGAGTTGGTGCTGAAACTCGGGTTGATCTGTTCCCACTCCGACCCGTTGATGAGGCCGAGCATGCGTCAAGTTTTGCAGTACTTGGAGGGCGATCTTCCGATTCCGGAACTGTCGTCCATCGGCCTTTCCTCAGGCGGGTTAACGTTCGCTCATCGCGAAGGTTTTGACGATTTGGCCATGTCTTATCCGTCCTCCATATACAAGGCATTTACGCACTCGTCTTCTGTCGCAGAATCGCAACTCTCGGGTGGACGATGAGCCTCATGGTTTAGTTTCTAATTTAGTTCCATCCTCTGTATTTGGGGAAACATCCATATGTCCAGTGGCATCTTTCTTCTCTTGTAGAAATCGATAGGTTGTAAGATAAGATCATGTTCAGATCTAGAATACGTAGGCTCTATGAGTCATCCTGGTCCTAGTCCGTGCAAGTATCCATACAATACACGCTCTTATTTTTCTAAGGCTCAAATTAGCTACCGGCGCGGCAGCCGCCATTGGCTGCTGCTGACCGAAGAAGAGAGAGAGAGAGAGAGAGAGAGAGAGAGAGGTGGTGGCCATGTTCTCAAGTTGCAGATCAAGAAGAGAGGGAGAGGGAGAGGGAGAAGGCAAAAGCGACCGAACATAGGGTTTTTTTAAGTGCACGTGGTACCCATGCATTGAGTAAAATACTTCTGTCTTCCTCTAACAAGCGATGTCGTAAACTTTAGCTCAGCGATAGCATGATGTCTGTTCTTTCACGTATCCTCTTGGCGAGCCGTTGAGGCAACGGACTTCGTGGCCCTCCGGCTTTGACTGGCTTTTAAGCAAGTGAACATTATTAACCTTCTCATGGCACATTCTTGTCCTTTCCTGAAAGCTGAATAAGATAGATTAACATAACCTCGGAGTCTAAGAGAATGTCTTGTAGCAGAAGTTTGCGCAAGTTCAAAAACTGAAAACTGAACTCGTGGTATAAACTACTAGGTTTTTTATAAGATGAACGAAGGTCTCGATTTGGTGATAAAGAGAAGACGGGTTAGTGAATTTATCTTGATAAAATATAATAATGGGCACCGTGCGAGGTGTTTTGCCTTTGCAGGGCAACATGACTGGCACGGGAACATCCCTGAATTAATATTATTATTTTTTGGAAAAATAATTAATACCACGATTGTTGACAATGTTTATTGTTTTTCTTAAATATAGAGTAGCCTTATGGGTTAATTGTACGGAGACAAACAAGCTCCAACCTTCACAAATTAGTCGATGAGGAACAATATGGAGATGAAAAATGTGGAAAACAATTGTCCCACGTTGCTTGCTTAGAAGTGGAAATCTCTCAAAGCTTGCATCTTCTATAAAATGCAAAACTTGTGGGGAGAAGGGTCAGGGATTTTATAATTATGCAATAAGTATAATGGAAGTCTTAAAATTTGTCAACAAAGTGTAATTGAGTCAAAGTTTTCAAAAAGTAAAATTAAGTCCTAAAACTTATCAAAAAGTGTAAACATGTCATAAAACTTATCAAATTGGTTCAATTAAATTCTTCTATTAATTGCAATTTTTGAAAGTTTTAGGACTTAATTACACTTTCATGACAAGTTTTAAGATTTCTGATATACTTAATTATATAATTATTTTTGCTACTACTATTATTCTTACATATATTGATACCAAAAATTACAAAAATAAAATAGACTAAACCAAATAAAAATATATTTCTTTCTAAAAGTGGCACGCGGTTAATCAGTAGGGCGAGCGGGGCTGACCCCCTCTGCTCATTTCATGTGGAACCGGTAAGGTGGATGATTGATGCCTCACTTATGTTACTTTAGGAATGAGAATCTATCGTTAGAATTTCCACGTTTGCAAGATCCAGTTTCAAGATAAATGTTCTATTCTAATACGAGAGGTGCAGCATTGACCTCGAGTAATCCAATTTCGAGCTTCACAAAACGAAGTGTTAATGCACTACTTTTAAGGTGTCATCTTACGTTGCTTTGTTACGGACTTCTTGAGATACATAAACATTAATAGTATAATCGCATAAATTGACAAACTTTGAGTGTCACATTCAATGATACGAGTTTCCATGAATACCATGTGGATAAAAATTGATTGGGCCTCATATTTTATTTGAGGCCCGAAACTTCACATATAAGCCCAATTCATGCATTATTATATTTCGTTTTTCTCTTTCATTTCGGTTTATGTCTAACTCAATAATCGGATGGTCCTCCTGAGGGAAAACGCACGAGGGCATTCTCTCTTTGTGGTGCGTAAATCCGACCATCGGAGGCTTTCGTCATCATCGAACATTGGCCGAAAACAATTAGAGCCATCCATCGAAAACTAATATGACTAAACTCGTTGTGCTTAACGAGGTATTGTTCCACATAACTTGACAATGAGTCATATATATCCTTTATATTTTTGTGGCCTTTCTCCACCTATTAGTTTAAGCTTTTAAATTAGACATTCTAATATGGTATTAGAGTTAGTACTATCACTTTCAAACATGCGTCTATCTTGGACCAAATTCTGCCATGTCCTTGTGAGTTGAAGAGGGGAGCTTTGTGGTATCAAGGGGAAGAGTGAGTGACGCAAAGATATTATACAACTAGTTTGTAGAAGTTGCTTCAGATTACTTGGGGTGCGTTAAGTAACGTTTCTGTTCCGGGGAATAATTTTTTAACAGAAATATTTTTTTTTCTCTATTTCAGAGAATAATTTCTGAGTATAAGAACGTATTTGGTAATTGCAAAAAATTTCTACTCTAGGAATAAAAATGCATTCGGTAAACTTGTATAATTTTTTTGTTTCTTTTAATTTTTTAGTATCTTTATTATGTTTTTCCTTTTTTTCTTCTTTATTTTTTTTTTTCTGCTTTCTTCCTTTTGGTTAGTCACTAGACCTCGGCGAGGTTGAGCTCGCCTAGCCATTGGTGAGGCTCGGCCTTGCCAAGCCATCGCCAGCTCAGCGTCGCCCAGCTATGGCCCAGCAAGACCAAGCCTTGCTAGTGGCTAGGCGAGCGCGACCTTGCCAAATATGACGAGCTCGCCCAGCCAAGGCGAGGTTGACCTTGTGCCGCTTGGGCGAGGTCGAGCCTTGCCGGTGACCTCGCCTAGGTGGTGTGAGGTTGGCCTCCCCGGTGGTCAGCGACGCTCCGATGAGGTCACCGGTCCTCGACGGTTGGTTGCCGGCAATGGCCGAGGCCGGCGGCTGGCTAAAAGGAAGAAGAAGGAAAGAAAAAAAAAAAGATAAGAAGAAAAAAATAGAAGTGTTTCTTGGAAATGTTCCCGGGAATAAGAAACAAGTTTTTTCTACTTCTTGTTTTTGTTCCAAATCTGTTCGATAAAAAAAAATAGATTTTTTGTTCCCGGGAATAAAAGTGTAAACACACGCGTTTCTATTCTTTTTTAGTTCCTTGGAACAAAATAGCAAAAAAATTTGTTTCGGGGAATAGAAACAAAAATAAATAAGCAGGCCCTTGTATTATAAGTCATGAAGTGGAATAAATACCTTATTAGAGGATCTCTGAAGGCGGGGTTAGTCTTTTGCGTATAAATTGGCCAGTAATTAGTACCACTCTTTTGATAAAGTCATGTCGAGCAAAAGCTAATTATTGTACTAAAGTGTTCAATATGATTAAAAAAAATGTCAGATGTAATGGAAGTTTTGAAATACATGTCCTAAAAGCACGCGAAAGTGGCTAGTATGATTTGGGAATGAAGTGCCGGGAGTTTTAGGTCTATCACTGATATTATCCAATTATTTTTGGTGTTACTAGGGTCTTTGACCCTAATTTGCATTGGATTCGAGGCACCTTGCATGCGAGTGAGCTACATTTGGCCAGTCTATATCACTAATACCTCGTCAGTTTGTTTAATTTTTTTTTTTCCAAAGAACGTCAGTTTGTTTAATTCAAGTGCAACAATTGTGGCTTGGATTATTGTGCAATTCTTATTTTACTTTGATTTGCATATTGCATATGTGGCAACAATTACATATATGACTTGTGAAATTTTTCGAGTTTATTTACACGGACAGATAAATATATTTGAAAGCTCAATCAAGAGCAATCAACTTATTTTTTATCTATGTACGATGCAAACAAGGATTAAGGACCAAAATCCTATTTAAGTTTATAGACTACAATATCTTCACTTAGAATTTCAAAAAAGGTGGCACTAATTCCACACCTCAAATGACTAATTGAATCATCTCAAGAGGAAAAAGAAAATTCACGTCAGTACAAATACTTTCAAGTTGAGCTAGGAACAGAAATGACCAGGTATTGCAAAGCATTGGTTCAACAACATAATGTTTAACATCTGTCAGTTTTCAAGTTTAGAGGTGGCAGACTTCAATCAAGATTCAAGAAGCGAGTGGTACATTGTTTTGCACTCTATCAAAAGAGTGCAAAATTAAAGAGAAGAGTTCGATGCTTCATTAGAAACCTTATCACATGGTTTTGAACTCCACAGCAAGTGTATACTGATGTAGCTGTGGCATTTCCCTTTCTCCAAGCTCAAACTAGGGGGAAGCCTTTCTCCATGAGGCTTTCGATGTTGTCTCGCACACTGACTTCCAAAGGAGTAAACGTAGCGCCCAAGCCTTCCACTTTTTCCCTTGATACCCTATAAGCCGACACAAGAGGTCCGTTGCCTTCGCACCTGCATACATTCCAAATGATTTGGGCAAGTCGGTTAAGTCAATAAGGATGAAATATGGCCTATTGGAGTGTTGCTCTTAGGATAGAATGGACTTTTCTTGTGAAGTTGAAGAAAAAATTAGGGACTAAACCTTTTGGGAAGGTGCAGTGTAGGATAAAGCTTGCGCAAGAGCTTCAAGACATCGTGATGGTGAATGGTTTCTCCTACTAGACAGTATCTGCCACTAGCTGACGGGTTTTCAAGAGCTAGGATATGCACGAGTGCAACGTCCCTGACATCAACAAAAGCGAAATATTTGAATGGAAGTTGAACTCCTGCATTATATAAGCTTCAATTACTCTGTGAAATTAGAATAAGTGATGCGCTCTTCATTAGGAGAATTAGTAATCACATGCGGATTGTCTTTCTATCACATACATAAAATGGGATTATGATTAATTGGTTGTAGATTATTCATCATCTTATTGACATGTGCTGCAAGCAATATTTCACTTCATGGCAAAAGACACAATCGATATACTCTCATCAACATCAAAATAAATACCATTGATGAGGTTCGGTATAATCTCTGCTGAGAGATTGACAGTAGGCTGCAAGAGAGGGCCAATCACATGTCCTGGATTTATCACGACCAGGTCGATCCCCTTCTCATTAGTGAACTCCCAAGCTGCCTTCTCCGCCAGGGTTTTGGAAAGCTGATACCAGAGCTGAAAAAGAGCAAAACAACATCACTGCTATGAAAGAACTCTTGCGCCACTCATGGACTTAATTGACTCCAACCTGACACCAATTTGTTCTGCCTCATCTGCCATTCCACAAAACCAACTTCTAAGGACTAGAGAATGTACTTATTCATGACAGATTACTTAAAATATCATCCATGGGAAGCTTTCAAGTGATGCTCCTATGTTGGAAAAATTGGGCGCAAACACGTGTGAGAAAGCTCAAGGACTTAATCAAATAGGCAAAGAATAATCCAGTAAGGCGAGGGAGACAGACAGCTCACTTACAGACCTTTGATTCCTCACAGATTGCCGGATTAGAGAACCATGTCTCATCGAGCACCACACCAGAGGTCAGGGGTCGTCCGGTGTACACAACTGCAGCCATGGAGGATGTTATGACCACTCTCTTGATAGAAGGGAACTTTGCACATGCTCTGAGGACATTTAGTGTCCCTCTGACTGCGGGATCAACTAATTCACTCTACAATATGTAAGGAACGGAGTCCCATAAGAACGATCTTTTGTCAAGTCACCCAAGAATTACTAGATCAATCTAATCTTTCGATTATTACCTGAAAGGGACAAAGGGAAACAAACTACAATTTCGAAAAAATATAGTAACATTCCATCAACTGAAATGCATAGAAGAACGACAGATGACCGCGGTACACAAGAACCTGGGGATCAGAAGCTGAGAGGAGGACAGGTGATGCTGTATGAAAAACAGCTTCGCACCCATTGACAGCTGAGGCAAAGGACCCTTCTTCCAGCAAATCCGCTTTGAATAAATGTAGTCTCTCCTTAGCACCTTCAAGGGCTCGCAAGTGTCGCGTCTTCTTCAGATTATCTGTTTATGCACGTCAGCAAAAGGAAATAGATTTGGTGCACAAAAAATGGTGAGAATTCTCAATCAATTTTAAAATACAATGACATCCGTGGATGAGAAGAGTGTGATTATCAAGTTATGATGCTGGCGTTGCACTTAATCTAGGTTGAGAGGCAAAGCATGACCAAAACTTAACCTTAAGCCAGTTGGTTTAGGTTGTGCGAGAGATTTAGACATCTGTAGGGAATGGACAATGGATGATATCAGGTCAGAGGCTCCTGAAGCATCACTAGCCACCAGGTACTCGATTGTGCGTGCACACGAGCCCTTACACATAGCAGATGCATGTGTGAGTTAATCCAAACGGTGAGAGATGATTACAAAAAGGCATATCTTGAGTGATTCAACTAAGAAATCGATGTTTCATTCCATTTCACTCCTAAAATGAGCAGAGCGATATATAATTCAAAAGTCCAAGGGCGTCGGCAGAGTAAAGCATGAAAACGAGGTTCTAAAAACTTACCGGGATTGCGTACAGTCGCTTTGACTGTGTAGCCACGCTGAAGCAACAACTTCACAAGCCAGGATGCGATGTAACCGGACCCTCCGGTCACGCACACCACCTTGTCCCCAGTACTCATCTCTCCTCTCCTCTGCTCTCCTGGGAATTGAAATCTTGAATTGGGTCTTTGGATGGATGATAGTAAGTGCAACACATACATAAGGAAAAGGAACTCTCTTTCATGGCAGACAGAATACATTTAACTATTTTAAAGTTTATTTAACAGACCGACGTGTTTGATGAGGCATTGACTTTTTGCTTGCATTAACTCTACTATTAGAAGAATAGGACCAAAAAAAAAAAAAAAAAAAAAAAACAAACAAACAAAAACTAATATTAGGACACACGGGTGGGGAAACTTTCAATGACCACCTAATCTTTTAGTCTAAACTTTAACGGGTTATATTGAGGTCTATTGCTATGTTTATTCAATATATTCTAATGAAGTATTTAAAGCTAGGATCTTCCCGAGGTGTACTAGACAATGTCTTGCTACATTGGCCTTTTTTCGTTTTGTTTAGTCATTACGGATGGGATTTTTCTCATATCCATGTGTTAGCAGTAAGAAAGGTATACCGAATTAAAGAGTGGTGTTCATCGAATAGAAAAAAGCTCAACCGAGAATGGGAGATAACATAGACTCATAAGCCAATTCTCTCAGAATTGTCCTTAACTAACTAGTCCAATAGGATCGTCAATTCTTCAGGTTCACCTTCTATACTTCGGGCCTCCGGTCCTTCACCACAGCTATCTAAGGACCTGAAAAAGGTTATTCAATAATCAGGGAGACTATGTCTCAGCAAGTTCTACCCCCTAAGACCCGATTAGGAAGCCAATACACTTAAAAAGCTGCCTAAGCACAACACGAGTCAGAGAACTTACCTTGGCCTCGGTTCCATCTTGCAAATCAACGTTATTTACAGATGCCTTATATCACATCACTCAATTAATTCATAACATCAAATCAAATCATTGATCAATCGACATAGTCATCTCGACTCTTTCTTGGTCGGCTCATCTCAATTACTCAAATTCAATGCTGAATTATGGCTCAGCGAGCACGGCCTACACAGTCCTCTCAAATACTCAAATTCAATGCTAAATTACTGCTCAGCGAGCACGGCCTACACGGTCCTCTCAAATACTCAACCCCAACGTTGAATTATGGTTCAGCGAGCATGACCTACTAAAACTTTGGCGATAATGCTAAATAACGGCTCAGCGGGCATGGCTTACTAATTCTTCGGCGGTCAATGCTGAATTATGGCTCAACAAGCATAACCGATTCCAAATTCGGTGGAAATGCTGAATTACGGCTCAACGTGCACAACCGATTCCAAGTTCGGTGGTGGTGTTGAATTACGGCTCAGTGATCACGGCCTACAAGGTCCTCTCAAATACTCAACCAAAATGCTCAATTATGGCTCAGCAAGAACGGCCTATTAAAACTTTGGCGATAATGCTTAATTACGACTCAGCGGGCATGGCTTACTAATTCTTCAGCGGTTAATGCTAAATTACGACTTAATGAGCATAACCAATTCCAAATTCGGTGGAAATGCTGAATTACGGCTCATCGTGCACAACCGATTCCAAGTTCGGTGGTGGTGCTGAATTACGACTCAATGAGCACAACCTAGATTAGGTGGTAACCTACGATCTAATGGACATAACCATACTTTGATGGTAATGTTGAATTACGGCTTAACAAGCACAACCGATTCCAAATTCGGTGGTTTCCATGCCCTATTCCACACTGTCACACACCCATCATACATCATTTCATCTTTCAATAGTTTTCTCAATGTGACTAATAACCCTCACACGATTAATTACTCTCGGCCAAGGACTGTGTGCTTCACACTTAGAATCCTCAATCAAAATAATAATTGGCCTCTTTCCCTTGTATTAACGATACCCAATATAAAGTTATCGTGTGTGAGTACACGGTTGGCCTTAGCCAAAATATTATAATTTCATTTTTTTGAACATTCCATTATTTCCCACAATCCCAAAATAGACTTTTGGTGCTTTGTAGACCGACGCCCGGTAATTTTCCCATTAATTACAAAAATTAATTAATTTAGGAATAAAATCCTAAAATCATAATTAAATCAATTTAGCACGATTTAGCACTCAAATCAATGAACGGACTACACCACAATAATTAGCATAAAATTTTGGCTATTGGTCATCCGAGCCTAATTTCCGGAAAATAATTAATTAATTAATTAATTAATTACGAAAAATATTAAATAAATGCAATAAATCTAATTTAGGCTCGTAATGCCTAATTGGAAGCCGAGACGAGGCCGGAAAATTACCGAGACTCATTCAATAAATGCTAGGAGCTATTTCCTTGCTAACTACATCGACCATTTGCCTAACATGCATTGATAAGTCTCTAATTTAATTACTCTAATATAATATATCCACCTAATTGCACTTAATTAAATCTAATTAACCCATAAACATCATTATTATATTAATAAGGGATTAGTGAGCAAAACTCACTTGTTTAATGAGCGAGTCAGATCAAACTAACGGGAACGTCGCGGAGGATGTTTTTTCTCAAAGCGGGCCTAGGTTTCGAGGCCCGGAAGCACCTCAAAATGGGCCTAACAGCCGCTGTGAAACGCACAAAACTTCTGTTCTATTCTTGCTGAAACAAAGAGGAAACAAGCTCAGTTAGGCAAAGCAAGATCGGTGGAAGGCTTAGCGAGGCAACCAGCGGTTGAACGGCGAAGAAACGGGTTGATCGGAGCTTCGGCGAGTGGGTGGTTGGCAACCGGTGGCTCTCAGGGTCAATGGGGGGATGTACTGGTGGTTGAAACAGGCAAAGGAAGGGTCGGAATTGGAAGAAACTCTCGAAAAACGCAACACAGTTCACTAGGCAGGGCTTCAGACGGTTCGGAGACCGGTAACTTCACGTTGACGTACCGGATGGCCAGCAACTTCGTTTGGGGCAAGGTCGGGCTTGATGGAACGGTCTAGATGTCCTCGTCACAGCGATCGGTGGCTTGTTCGCTGATTCATTCGAAAAGTACACTTTTTACTCGGATCTTTGGCGAATGGTTAGCTAGAGCAAAAACTGGCAAAAGTGAAAATAGAGGAGGAAAATGGTCCGGTGGTGGTGTGGCTGCTCCGGCGACTTCCTTGGTTGCTGGTGGTTTTCGAACAGCAAGGATGGAGGGAGAGAGAGATGGCTTAGATGGAAATGAGGGAGAGAGAGAAGGAAGAGATAAGGTTAGAGTTGGAAGGATAAGGAGACAAGGGCTCCACACTTGCTTATCTTCCAATGCTTTGTCCCCTTGACCCATCCATGGCCATGCACACCTTCCTTGACTCTCAATGAGCCACCAAAGCCCTCTTTGCAACATTGATTTGGTCCAAAATGGCTAGAGGAAAGGGGGGCATACGAATTTGAGGGGCTTTGACTTCAATTTGACATAGTTTCACCTTCAATTCAATCTCATATGGCCTTTATAAATTCAATTGACATCTCAATGCTCCAATTGATATTTTTCCTCACCTATGGATCCATCTTGCATTCCAAATACGCGATCAAAAACGATCCCGGTCTTTTTCTGAACAAAAACGTCCTATGTCGACTTTTTTTCCTAAAAAGTATCAAGTTTTAGAAAAATCTTCTAAGACTGAGTCGACGCTCCTAGAATTTATCGTGACATGACAGAATCTTCAATTTCTAAAATTGGACTTAAATTCGCGGTTAATTTCACTCAAGCGCGTTTTTAGTATGACCTAGGCTACTGGGTAGTTTTTGGAGATTTTTAGTGCAAATGACCCGTGGTCGATTTTCTTCGAGCCACAATGAACCCACTCGACTCATTGGCGACTCTTGATTGTCGTGAAAATCTCGAGGATTCAAATATGGACACAGGGTACCAAAACGGTAGAAGAATCAGTCTAGTGTCGATCGATGAGAATTTTGCAATTTAGTGGGATCAGCCACGTTTAACCATGCATCTCAATCGAACTGACCTATCTTTGATCTCTAATCGATTTATGTCTGTACCGTAATGATCTCGGCAGATGGACACGGTCGAGCAGTCGATTCTTGATCGAATCTTTCAGTCTATTGCATTAAAATTCCTTAATAGCTTCCCCAAATAGTCTAGTTATCTCGAGAGTGATCAGCTTTAAGAATAGCACTATAGACGCGTCGATGAAAGGCCCGATTTATTCAATTGAAAACATTACTGGAAATTCAGGATGTCACAACTCTTCCCCTCTTATAAAAATTTTGTCCTCGAAATTTAAACCTTTACCAATCCTTAAACAAAAAGGTGAGGATATCGTCGTCTCATCTAGTCTCACTTTCTGTGGTTGCTTCTTCAGTCCTATGGTGTTGTCAGACCACTTTGACCAAGGGGACCATCTTCGTACACAAAATTTGTTATGAAAATCCTCGGGTCTAGATCTGATATAATCGTACTACCACTCCATGTAGACAAACTATCTGTCGTACAAACACTTCTGCATGCCTATTCAAATCAAGATCCTTCCATACGGCGATAAAGTGAGCTGACTTCATCAGTTTGTCGACTACTACCCAAATGGAACCATTACCCTTCTAACTTCTTAATGAGTCCGTCACAAAGTCCATCGTGATGTGCACTCATTTATGCTCTAGGGTCTCAAGAGGTTACAAGAGTCCTTTTGGCTTACAAAGCTATGTCTTGATTCTAATCTGAGCATCCGGCTCAATTTTGAGAGCGGCTATAAGATTCAGAAGGTAGCCCATCTCAAATTTGAAAATCGAATTTCGAACTTTCTCAAGTAAGGTCCATTTTTTAACCAGCATATGTGCAACTGAAGATTCCTAACTCAGCACATCTGTGACTTAATTCGCCTTCCTAGGGTGATACAAAATATCACAACCTTAGTTCTTTAGAATTTCTAATTCACAACGTTGTCTCATATTCAACTCATTCTTAAGAGAATATATACTTGAGACTTTGATGGTCTATGAAGATCTAGAATCTTTCTCCACACAAGTAATGTCTCCAAATCTTCAACGTGAAAATGATTGCTGTGAGTTCTAAGTATGCGTCGGGTAGTTCAGTTCATGAGGTCTCAACTGGCGGGAGGCGTATGCAACAACCTAACCATGTTGCATCAAGACACAACCCAATCCTCTAAATGACGCATCACTATAGATCTCAAATCCTCCAAGACCAGATGGAATCGTCAGCACAGGTGTGGTAGTCAGCTTTTCCTTAAGCTCTTGGAAACTAATCTCGCACTTGTCTGTCCACACAAATTTCTCTTCTTTCTTTAAAAGTTTTGTCAAAGGTGATGCCAACGATGAGAACCCTTCCACAAACCATCTGTAATAACCCACCAAACCCAAAAAACTTTTGATTTCTGTCACTGTCGTCAGTCTTGGCCAGTTGATCACTGCTTCAATCTTACTTGGGTCCACTGAAATTCCTTCGCTTGAAATCACGTGACCTAAGAACATGACATGAGTCAACCCAACTCGCATTTGCTAAACTTAGCATCCAATCCATAGATCATTAGGGTTTGAAATACCATACTCAGATGACTCTTGTGCTCATCAGCACTACTCGAATACATCAGAATATCATTGATGAACATGATCATGGACTGATCTTACCTTTTACCAAAAAAAAGAACATGATCATGGACTGATCCAGGTATTTCTCAAATACTCGGTTCATCAAATCCATGACAGTAGTTGGAGCGTTCATCAGACCAAATGGCATCACTATGAACTCATAGTGACCATATCGAGTACAAAATGTTGACTAAGGAACGTCTTCTCTCCTGATCCTTAGCTGATGATATTCTGTCCTTAAGTCAATTTTTGAAAATATCAACGCTTCTTGTAACTGATCAAACAAGTCATCGATCCTCGGGAGTGGATATTTTATATTGATCTTCACCTGATTTAGTTGGCAATGGTCGATGCACAGGTGCAACGAATCATCTTTCTTCTTTACGAACAGAACTAGTGCTCCCCAAGGTGATGCACCGAGACATATAAATCCCTTATTCAACAATTTTTGCATCTGCACTTTCAGTTCTTTCAATTCAAACAATGACATCTAGTAAGAAGCCTTAGAGAGTGGCTCTGTCCCGGGTGCTAACTCGATCACGAGTTCTATCTCTTTTTTTGACGACAGGCCTGACAATTCCTGTGGAAACACATCTAGAAACTTTTGGACTACGGAGATGTCCTTAACCTTTAGTTCTTCAATTGTCATATCCATGACAATCGCCAGGTAATCTTGACAATCCTTGTCTAACAAACAAGTTGCCTCTTGCGACGAGATTAGGGAAATCAAGGGTCTTCCTTGACTTTTGATAAACTCAAAATTTTCCTTCGTCAACGGATTAAACTGTATCGCATTGCAACAACAATTCATTACAAGAAAAGCTCCTTGAACCAAACCTTTTTATATATGGTATCAAAGTTATACATAGGCAGAATATTCAAGTACAACTATAACTAGTGATTCTCCTTTTTATGACTTCATTACAACAACTTCATTACAACAACTGAGGTTCTATAAACTTAACCAAAATTCTGCTGCGCCACTCTGATAAAATTGTTCTGGGGACATTGCCATTCTTGCTTAGTGCATAACTCGATTCATCTCGGAGCTAGTGGCCCATTCAATCTACCATACTGTGCATTATGCGGCGCAATTCCTTGGTTCTGACCCATCTGTGGCGGTGGTGGTAATTGATACGGTCTCCCCTACCTTTTGGGACAGTCCCTAGTTATGTGACCTAGCTGGCCACACCTAAAACAAGTATCCGGTCTAGAATGGCATGGGGCGGATCTGTGTCACCTTCCACACAGGCGACACACGTCATTCTGACTAGACCCTGCCTTTCCAATTCCACCCTTCTTGTTGGGCGGAACTTGGAATCTTCCTTCAGTCATGGGCCTCTTCCCATGGCAGATCCCTTCTCGGTGTGCAATAAACCTCGATTCGGACAAGGTGGCTTTTTCGTTATGATCTTTCTTGATTTTCTGGGCTCTCCCATAAAGGTCATTGTAAGTTCTTAGATCTAGAGAGACCAGTATGCTTCTCAGGTCTGGTCTGAATCCGTCCCTAAACCATCTCGCTCGGTTTGCCGGATTCTCAATTAGTTCAGGAGCATATTGTGAAAGTTCATCGAACTTCGCCTCATATTGGTCAATAGTCAGGGAACCTTGGCGAAGACGTTGAAATTCTCCCATCTTCACTTCTTTGGCAATCTCTAAGAAGTATTTGTCATTAAAGGCCTCTAGGAAGGCGTTCCATTCCAGGACGACACCTTCTGGAAATATTACTCCTTGGGTAGTCCTCCACTAAGTATTTGCAACTCATTCCAGTTGATAAGTTGCAAGGACTACTTTCTCAGTTTCATTGCACATTAGTAGAGCAAAAGCTTTCTCCAATCTTTGAATCCACGAAGCAGCAGCTTCGGGGTATCCTGTTCCTTTGAATTGAGGTGGGTTCAATTTTAAGAATTACTCCGCTAGCTTGTGAATTGGCCTTTTAGCGACCACAATTCCCGGTGGACCTTCAACGAGTCCGGCAGTAGGGGCGGCTTCAGCAGCAACGACAACAGCAGCATTAGCAGCAGCTTGAGTGGCGGCTTCAATAGCGACGGCTTGGTTCAGAGCCTGCTGATCCATTTTAATACCTATAACTTCAAGCACCCGCATGATCCCTTTTACCTTGGGATCATTAGGGGCTACTACCCCAGCACCAACAGGAGGTGGTGCTTCGCCACTAGCGCTAGCCTGTGCTGGCGCTTTATCGCCGCCTCCTCGGGTACCAACCCTAGTCGGCGACCTAACCTGAGCCGTAGGCCTAACGGTTCTCTTACTTGGAGTCCTTTGCTCCGGCTCGCTCATGGTTCAGTCTTTTCTACTGAAACTTGTCTTCCAAATCCACGTTGGATTAGAAGATGAGCGACACACAACAAGCAATATTATCACACAACTACTATCGACATGCACCAGCATGAATTTAATTGTCTTTCCTACTACTATCCCATGGTCCATCGCACCTTATCACTCCAATTCATAATCATTGCTCTGATACCACTTAAACAAGGATGTCATGCCCCGATCCTCTGCTTTTTGTGATATGTGTTGTAAGGGATGGATAACTTTGGTTGTGGTAGAAGTGGAGAAATTTGAAGCTCTAGGGAGAAATATAGTAGCCTTGCATTTTGTTTTCTAGGAGGGCAGTCCAACCTTTGATGAAATTGTGAGCTGTACGCGACTTTTTAGTTGGAATATTATTTTGACTCCTTGATGAAAGTTGTAGATAACTTCTTGGAGAGTAACATATCAAAATTTCAGAAGAAATGAACAAGTACAGACCGGTGAAAATATTTTTCTTTGAAGAAGTCAGATCTGGAAATCGTAATGCTGACTTAGTGTGATTTTGTGAATTTTATAAAATTCGTCGGTTGAAATTTGATCTTGTGTTCTGAATGAAAGTTTAAGAAGACATGTTAAGGAGTAACATAATAAAATTTTAGAGGAAATGGATGAGTTTAGGTTGGTGAAATAATTTTATTTGAAATGGTCAGATCTGGGAATTTTTGCCGAGGGTTAGAGACGGCTACGGTGATTATATTTTTTAATCTATCACAAATATGATTTTGAGTTATCATGAAATATTTACTTATGGACCTTGTCTATAACATATAAAAATTTCAGAAGTTTTGGAGCTGATTTAGGATTTTTACTGAATTTGTGAATGAAACTGTGTATGGCAATATTCCGAAATTTTAAGGATTGTGATACGTGGATTGTATTGATTTGTGTGATGTTCTTTTGATATGGTGTTCTTCACAGAATACTTTCCTCTAGATCTTGTCTATAACATGCCAAATTTTTATAATTTAATAAGGCTGTTTACTAATTTTTCAAGAATTATGATCAAAGGAGTGCAATCTGTTTTCATCCGAAATTTGCTGAATTTTCAAAAATAAATGAAATTGTTCCATGTGATAGAATTTCTTGAGTGGTTTATTATGCTGCATATGTAGTGACATATGGCATGTTATATGACATCAAATGCTGGTCGAGACCTTTGATAATTGTTGCATCAAATACCATGTTGAAATTGAGATAAATGTGAATATAAATTGAGATAATAACAAAACCGTCGGAGGTGTGAGCCGACAATGCCCCGGGAGTATTAGGATGCCCGGAGTGTGTGTGCTGGATGTCCTCGGGAGTTTTGGGATGCTCGGAGGTGTGTGCCGGAAGCCTCGGAGGTGTGTGCCGGGGGGATACCTCGTGATGCTAGTTGGGGTACGAGATGCCCGGAGTGTGTGTGCCAGATGCCCGGAGGTGTGTGCCGGAGGTTCCTCGTGATGCCAGGTTGGATGCGAGCGATAAATTGAGGGATGCAAACATTGGTCCTTGGAAAGAAAAAAAAATGATGTGATCTAATTGAAAGATAAAGATCGAGAATTGAATCATGTGCATGGGATGAACCTCATGGGAATGCAAGCCTAGAGTGCATGATGATATGTGCACGTTGCATGATGATATATGCATGGCTGCTTGATGATATAGGTACAAGTTGTATGATGATATATGCATAGCTGCAAGGTGAGGTATGTATGAATGCATGAATAATATGTGTTTTATTCATGATACCTTGATTGTTTTGTTTGATGCACTGTGTAGTTTGACAGATCTTTACTGCTGAGTGGTTGTACTCACATCTTTTGGGGATTAACATTTCAGATTAGAAAGATGAATCTTTCACTAGTTGTACATGGTACTTTCTATGGCATACCTATTGACGTTGAGGTGGAGTGCACTGAGCATTCCTGTATTAGTATACCTAGTCTGGAGTATGTCCGAGTCCGAGTATTGGTGATGTACGACAAGGGTTTAGCTGATGGCCCTATTATCCAAGAGTTTTTGTCCGTTCACGTTCGACACAATGGGGTGATGCTAGGGATGCTACCGCCGCCGCCACCCGATGCATCGGGTTGGGTGTGATGGCACATATGACTGGTGGGAGCTGACGTTTTCTTTTTGGGGATAGCCGATGCTTGTTGATGGAAGGATGTACATGTTTTCTATAGGGTCGAGTTCTCTTTTGGGTTATAGCCAAGTATAGTTAAAAATCTTGGCATTTTTGCTGTATTGACTCAAAATGCCCATCATGAAAATATAAATAAAAGTGAATCGGCTTTATCTTTTCTTCTGTTGCGTAGTTGGTGTGCATTGCATTATGGTTATTGAAGTGAGAAATGGTGAGTTACGTTTATGCTTCCACTGATGAATTGCGCTGGGACCTTTACACAAAAAAAAAAAAATATATGGAAAAGTATTCTATTGATCAACCCCTATGAACTATGGTTTCACTTAAATTGAAAGGTTACCTTACTGGTATGTAGTAGGATGAGTGACAAGTACCTGTGGTGACCCTAACGGATTAGGGGCCGTCGAGGGGTGCCACACACGCATCCATCCCTCACCTGGTCGATTAATAGCAACGTCCCAGGATGCATCGCCGACCCTTTCTTTTAATATACACATGCGGATCCCTCTAAATTGATAGCCTAAGGAAGGGCAAGAGGTCCTCTTTAGTTCCACATCGCTTGGGGGGGGGAGTCCTGGGCTAGTTTATAAAGCTTGGATTCCTCTAATCTGTGTGACGCGTTTTACGTACGCTTCCACTGTGCTGAAAACAAAGCCGTGAGGGAGGATGGGCCGGTGGACCGTGCTTCCAAAGCGGACAATATTATGGCTTGCCCCTGCATGATGCGTTTTAAAGCCGTGAGGACTCAATGTCCAAAGCGAACAATATTACACAGTGGGGCCCGGGTTGTTACAAATGGTATCAGAGCTGACTCCTGACCGCGTGTGGGGGCCACAGCGAGGACGCTGTGTCTTAAGGGGGGGAGAATGTGACGACCTAGACCCGGGGCAGTACGGAAGGATGTATTGAGATCGCCTTGGCAGTATGCGGGTGAGGCCAAGGACATGTCTCCCGTCCCACATCGCTTAGGGGGGAGTCTTGGGCTAGTTTATAAAGGTTGGGTCCCTTTAATCTATATAATGCATTTTAAAATTGTGAGGACTCAGTGTCCAAAGCGGACAATATTATACAGTGGGGCCCGGGTCATTACAATGACCCTTGCCTAGTGCTGGTGAGGGGCGCGACGCCCTCGCTTAGAGTCGATGAAGATTGGCCAGCCCTTGCCTGTGGCTGGCGAGGGTTGGCTAGCAACAACTCTCGCCCCAACCCTCGCTGGCCCTAGATCCAAAAACCAAAAAGTAAAAAAAGCAAAAAATGTTTAAAAAGAAGAAGAAGAAACGATAAAAAGAATTCAAAATATTATTAAAAAAGTGCCACATCAGTATCGACTGTCCACGTCAGCAATTTCTGGCCAATTTGGCTGGATAGACTCAATTAGTAGGAAGTAAAAAAATTTAGGACTTAATTGGCAAAATTAAAAAGTTTAAGATTGAATTCACAGAAGTGCATATGTTTAGAACTTTTTGGACAATTTTCTCCTCAAAATTGCATGTATGTCTCCATTTGATTGTGCATATATTTTTATTGATATGTTATTTTAGATAGTTATATCATAAAACCTAAAATTATGTTGATGTAATTTTTATAACACACATCGAAATATATAGAAAATTTCGTAGTTCTCTATTCCGCTTTATCATTCTTAACTTGGTATTAGAGCCATTGTCTTATATGGAAGCACCCATCGAGTCTATTTAGTAATGCTGACCACAACCATAGTAACTCCTATGTCATATCTGCAAGAGCTCAATATTCTACTTCCATACTAGAGTGAGAGATATTGGTTTGTTTGTTGACACGCCATGAGATAAGTGAGTTGCACAAAAAGAAACAGTAGCCCATGGTGGAGCGACGATCTTGAGGGTCACCCGCCCAGTTAGCATTAGAATAAGCTATCAATTCCCAGATATAACTAGCAGAAAATTGAAGGCCATAAAATAACATACTTTTAACGTAGCAAATAATTCGAAGGGCTATAGCAAAATGAGTCATATGAGGCGCAGTCATAGACTGACTAACAATGTGAACAACATAGATGATGTTAGGATGGATAACAGTAAGAAATATAAGGTTTCAAACAAACTGTTAAAGTGTAGAATTTAGAAGAAGAGTTCCTCCCTTGTCATTGTGGTATTTAACCTATTGGGGGTAGAAGCAATCTTGTTGTCAGCAAGGCCAACCTGAGAAATAATGTCAACGGCATATTTGGCTTGAGAAATATAATAACCAGAAGTATCGGATACATCCTACAAATCTAGAAAATAGCTAAGTCACTCAAGATCTTTAATTTCAAATTATTTACTAAAATACTACTGAAGTTTCATAATGCCAAGCTAATCATCGCCAGTAATAAGTATATCAATCACATAAAAAAGCAGCATAATGTACCCACAATGTGTATGCTGAACAAAGAGAATATGGTCATAACAATAGGATTTAAATCAACAGGGATAAGTAAATTGGAAGTGCCAAACATCCAACCACCTTTGGTTCATTATACTGGTTCATGTCCAGGCTTCCATTAGGGACGTAGTCGTACCCCAACAGTTGAACACCTTTTGACGCAGCAACAATCGAGGAGAATCACAATGTTCCTATGACAAAGACGGCTAGTACTCACAATCTTCGCAATGAATTCTCTAATTTCTTGCCTTGATTCACGAGAAACCCTCTTCCCTGCAATCTCAGGTCATGAAGCGGGTTATGCCACTCTATGCCCTGCCAAATCCAGCAGCTCGTCATAGCTCCTGGTCTTTGAATCCTTTTGTGGCTACATAGAAATATTTGTACTTGATAGTCACGCTCCCAGTCTAGAACCCTTGCAAATTTTCTCTTCCGTCTTATTATATAAGACCACGTTTAAGATAGACATTGACAGAAAAGACAAGAAGATGAAAGCCACAACAACAGTCAGCAAACAGGGTTTCTCCAGCACATTGTTAAAATATGCTTCGAGTTTGAGTCAATTATATAAAATTGGATCCCAAAAAAGGGGAATTCTATTGCACAAGGGAAATATACATGTCGAGGTCTAGCCGTTGTTGATAAGAGGAAAAGACTTGAAACGCCTTTTACCGAGAGTGCTTGGGAGTGGATTATCTTGTTGGTTTTGTTCGTAAATTAAATCCAAGAAGAATTAATGTTCAAGCCAATTAAATCTTGTAAGTTCAAGATTTGCATGTAATTCTTTCATGAGATTGAGAGATTATTTCATGAAAAATTGTGGGGTTAAACATTATGCGAATTATTGGGTGAATTTAAAAAGTTTATTTCTTTTTTTCTGTACATAATTGTGTTGCAAATACAATGTACATGAAGGACTCTAAGAGATAAGATACAAAACTTTAAAATCCCTAAATATTTGTTGACTTTAAGAAAGAAGATACGAAAGGTAACTAAATAACAAATATTCCCTATATATTTGCTAAATAATTTCTTCCCTTAGCATCCCCCGCAAGCTAATGGTGAGGGTGAATCATTAGCTTGGATTGCAATTGAAGGAGCTGGCGAGTAGGCAAGCCTTTAGTGAAGATTTCTGCAGTTTGTTCTTCGGTAGAAATGTAGCGAACTACCGATTGTTTTCGAGTAATGCATTCACGAATGAACTGGTAATCGATTTTGACATGTTTGGTTTGAGCATAGGATACATGATTTGCAGATAAGTAGATGGCAAATAAGTTATCACACCCAAGAGTGGGTGGCTCGGGTGGTTGCACATGAAGATCTCGAAGCGGATATTCAAGCACACATTAACTCTGCCATTGTATCCGCAAGACATTTGTATTTTGCTTCGGTGCTGGAACGAGCCACGGTTCATTGCTTGCAAGATGAACAGGAGATGAGATTTGGTCCATAATAGACACAGAACCCACCAACGGAGTGACGATTCATCTGGTCACCTGCCCAAGTGGCGTCAGAAAATGATGGAGCTGAATGGCTACAGCTCGAGTAAAAAGAAGACCATGGAAAACCGTACCAGCTAACTAACATAGAAGGCGCTTCACGACCTGCCAATCGGCCATTGTTGGGGCGTAAAGATGTTGACAAGCTGAATTCACTGCGTATGCAATATCGGTTGTGCAAGAGTGAGATATTGAAGTGCTTTGACAATACTTCGAAACTAAAATGGGCTTGCAAGTGGCTCATGAGAAGCAATCATGTTTGGTTCCACGAAATTGGTAGGAGTAGCAACAGGTTTGATAGATTGCATATTAGCATTTTTCAGTATTTTCCTCATAAATTGACTCTTGTGAAGATGTAATCCATCATTGACATGAAGCACTTAAATTCCCAAAAAATAATGAACGTCCCCTAAATCCTTGATAGCAAATTCCGACTGAAGGGATTGCATGAGATCATGTAATGGATCATTCAGGGAACCAGTTGAAATAATGTCGTCAATATACACCAGTAAATAAATGGTGAAATTAGCTTGTGTTTGACAAAGAAGGTGGTGTCCGCCTTAGACATGACAAATCCCAAGTCGCACAAGTAGGAACTCAAGTGGGTCTACCAAGCGCGAGGTGCTTGTTTCAGACCATATAACGAGCATTGAAGGCAACAAACATAGTCGGGCTTACTTGCATCAACGAAACCTTGTGGTTGAGTCATATAAACTTCCTCATCAAATAATCCATGTGGGAATGCATTAGAGACATCTATTTGTCGAATGGACCAACATTGAGAATATGCCAAAGATAAGACCGTGCGTATGGTAATGGGCTTCATTACCAAACTAAACATCTCAGTGTAATGGATACCCTCTCGTTGACGAAAACCCTTCGCAATTAATCTTAATTTATATTTTTTAATAGTTCTGTTGGAGCAGAGTTGAATCTTGTACACCCCTTTGCATCTGATGGGTCAAGCACGAGTGGGAAGCGGAACAAGATCCCGTGTGCCATTCTCCATTAGTGCTTTGTATTTAGATTGCATTGTGAGTTGCCAGTTCTCATCCTTTGTAGCCTTAGAAAAACAAGTGGGTTCTTCAAGAATATTGGACTCAACCACAAGAGCCGAGGTGTGATTTCTTTTAAAAGTTCGACAAGCTATGGTTCCATCTCGAAGACGAGTCATCATAGGATGTGAAGATGATGTTGGTACTGTGGCAGGAGTTTCTTGTGGTACCTCAATAGGTTCAGTTGCAGTTTCAATGGTGTCAATAAGCGGAACATTCAGGTTTGGTAGAGAAACCTGTGGAGACTCAGGTGGTCTAGTAGGTGCCAAGGATGATCGGGACAAATCAACAGGCAAAAATAGTTCCACCCATGTTGGTGTTGAGGCATTTTGAGAGGAGTTTGACATGGCAGCAAGAGGATAGGTGGCCTCAACAAAAGTAGCATCCACGACAACATAAAAATGCTAATCCTTGTGGCGATAGTAGCAATATTCTTTATATCCCGGAGGATAACCCATAAAGATTTAAACCTTGGATCTTGGTGCAAGCTTATGGGGTGAGTAAGGGTGAAGAAATGGATACACTATACAACCGAAAACAGGTAAATGCATATTGGGTTTAGTGTGAAATAAAGCCTCCCAAGGTGAAATATTATCAATGACTGGTGATGGCATGCGGTTAATCAAGTAAACCGCAGTTCCAAAACAAACTCCCAAAATATTGGTGGAACAAAACCTTGATGAAGAAGAGTCAATCCGGTTTTGACCATATGTCAATTTTTTTGTTCTAAAGCCCCGTTTTGATAGGGTGCATAAGGACAAGAAAACCGTTGGTAAATGCCATGCTCTCTAATGTATAGGACAAATTCAGTGGGTGTGACAAATTTAGGTGCTCCATCGCATTATATAGACTTAATTTTGCAGTTAAGTTGATTTTCAAAGGCTTTAAAAATGGAACAAAATTGACTAAGAGATGAGATTGAATATAACCAAGTAAAATGTGAGCAATCATCAATAAAACAAATATAGTATTTATTGCCGTTGATTGAAATAACGTGAGAAGGACCCCAAACATCAAAATGAATTAATTCCAAAGGATGTTTTGACCTAGACAAAGTAGGATGATGACTATGGTGGTGATTTTTATTCATAGCACACGCCATAGAGACTAAAGATAAAGAATGACTATAACTAATGTTGGAAGAATTGAGAAGATGCACAAGCTGATCGATGTGGCATGTCCCAAGTGGTTATGCCACAAAGTGATAGAAGCAACTGACGCAGAAGAAGTGGAAGAGTGGTCGGACGGAAGGGTGATGCGGTAAAGCCCATCGTCAAGCATGCCCCGGAAGATTCTTGACCATTTTTAATAGACGTGGCAATAAATGAGTTTGAATCGAATTGGAAAACACAATAGTTATCAAGAGCAAATGGAGACACGGAAAGTAAGATTTTAGTGATTCCGCGTGCGACTAAAATTTGACAAAGTATAAAGGATAGAGAAGAAGACACGAGTGTACCTATGTGGGTAATCGGTAAAGAGATGCCGTCACCCACAACAAGCTAATTTTGACCTAAATATGAAGTGACACTTGTAAGACTTGCAGAATTGTCCATAACATGATGTGTGGCACCTGAATCAACAAAACACATCGAAGATGTGAGAGCAAAGGGTAGACTTGATGGCGGCAAATACTGTGGTAGTGAGTCTGAACCCGTCAAGTGGGCTTGTGCAGGCTGGATTGATCCAACAGCGGTAACATGTATTGGCCTTATGGCCTTGCTTGCCACAAAGCTAACAAAATGGGCCTCCTATTGCGGTGTCTCTTGGGATTTCCAATTCCATAATGTGAGCCACGGCCGTGAGATATTCCAGAAAAATTCCTAGATTGATTAAAATTCGCATGGAAGCTATTGATTAAAAGCCACCAATGGGGGCTAATTATTTGTTACCAACGCTAGCTCTAGCCTTCCTCATGATTAAAAATTAAGGCATGAAGTTGGTCCTTTGTCAAAGACCAGGTTTGAGTTAAAACGAAATTGCGATATTGAGATCTTGAAATTCAGCACCCAAACCACGAAACACTTGAGTATGATATTCATTAATATATAAAGGTTCACCAATAGCGGCTAACTGGTCCGTGAGGCTGGTGGCTTCTTGTAGGAATTTTGTGACAGATCGGTGACCTTTTAAGAGTGATTGAAGCTGGAGTTGTAAAGCGGATGAGCGAGCAATTGAATGAGCCACATACGAGTCTACAAGACACTTTCAAACATTCACCACAGATGTGTGACTCGTCAATTGGGCAACTATTGGAGCGGTTGATGAATTGAGGATCCATGCCAAGGCAATGGACTCTCAAAATTTCCAATTTTCAAATGTTGGATTGGTCATATGGATAATAGCCTTTCCCATTGTAATCTCCTCGATAGCCTCCTTTGGCTGAGGTTTTGAGGCCATCTATAATGGACATCAAGCGAGCAGCTCATAAATACAGTGATATCTATGCCTTCCAGATCGGAAAGTTTGTCTTGGTTAGCTTCTCCCTAATACTTGGTGGTGACATGAGAGTGGGGTTACCCGAGAGTGTTGATGATGGCATTAATGCGGCATTGGTGCAAATGAAGAAGATGATGTTTCTTTAGACATGGATTGGAGAGGCTTTCACCAAAGACACTTTGATACCAAATCAAAAAAGTTTATTCCTTTTTTTTTCTATACATAATCGTGTTGCAAATACAATATATATAAAATACCTAATAGATAAGATACAAAACTTTAAGACTTTAGAAGATAAGATACAAAAGGTAACAAAATAACAAATATTCCCTAAATATTTGTTGAATATTTTCTTCTCTTAACAGGGTGTAGTTGGAGCTTGGATAAGACTGAGAGTATTTGAGTGACTCAAGTATATAATTTCCATTGTATTGCCTCATTTATAGTGAAATTCGTTACTACTCGTCCTGTGGATGTAAGTCACTACAACTGAACCACGTAAATCTGGACTTCAATTTATTTTCTTGTTCTGTCTAATTTATTGATCGATCGCTTTCTTGCTGCAACATAACTCACATTGGGGAGTCTAGGAAACTAAGACTAAAGAAGACTTTGAGCTTGTCCATTTACAATGAAGCTCCTTCCAAGGATGTAATGAGAAGTCACTAACGACCTGGTTGAGGACGAGAACCCCACGTACATTGTCTCCTTGATGATCGGCGAGAGATCAGAGGACAGAGATAAAAGGGAAATCTTCAGTTTCTCAACATTGCTAGGAGCTAATATGATATTGATTTGCTTTTGCGCCTTCAAAATCAACCAGAACTTGTGTCGTTTCACCGGTCATCAGGCTCTAGTTTGTGAAGACCCCAGCGGGACATCTAGTATATCCTGCAGGGGCAGACTTTACGGAGGTTGGCCGGCCCAGTGACGTCGATCTCAATGTGGTTATCATTGACATCATGGTTTTGGATTATGTCAAATAATACTGTGACAATGTGGTTCGTGGCATTACCAATGTTGGTTTCGTTGAAGAGGCCAAAATAATTACTAGGAAGAGCTCCAGGAAATACTCTATCAGGAGCTAATATGAAAGCGAACCTATAACACACAGAGGTGGATAGTCGTAGATCACATTGAAGATGAAAGTTGCGGAGAAAGAGTAGACAGATCCACTGGATGTGCTCTTGACCTTAAATTGGGTCAGCATAGAAGGCATAACTGTGCTTCTTTTGGTTGCATCGGTTACTTTTAGGAGGCCATTGCCAATGAAAGCGGCTAAACCAGAGAGGCTAAGATTGGTCGACTGGAAACGTGAAACTGCCGGTATCGTGAGCTAGTATAAAGTTTGCTGGGGGAGAAACTGCCGGATCAATCACGGAGAACAGGTCCAGAAGCTGGATAAATTCGCTGAATACACTACTCAGAAGATATCGTTGGACTCTCCCATTATCAAATTGAATCTAATGCAATTTCAACTATCAGTACCTTGACTTGTGTCGTTATATTTCCTATGAATAAAAAATTAACGTGTCAATGGTGCATATATATTAGGGACTCGATTGTTAAATCATGCAAGGATTGAAATAAACTAGTAATAATTCTTACAAAAGGTGGACTTGCTCTTATACTCTGGAGGCTGACCAAAAGGTTAAACCAAAGAAGGAGGCAATTTAAGCTAATGCATCCATTCCCAAGAACACGTAAGAATATGCTGTAGAAATTGGTTCGATCCATAGAATCTTAAATTACAGTTTACATATACTTACAGAGTCACAAACTACGAATACTTGATGCACAAGAACATTAGTTCGACTTTTACTTTGATTTATGAAATGTGCTTTCACTTTGATATACCTAGCTTAAGACTCACCTTCCACCAGAGAGGACAGAGTTTGCAACAGAAGATGTCTTAGAAAACGCCTTGTCTGTGGAAGACGGACAAGACGACCTAGACGTACTAAAACCTTCATGATATGCAAATTGCAATTTACTTTTTGAAATACCAAGAGATGATAACTCCTCTAATATGAGGTCCCCGTCCAAGTACTGCACCACTTGCCGCATGCTTGGTCTCGCAGTTGGCTGAGACTTGGAGCACAACAATCCTAGTTGCAGCACTAGCTCCACCTCCTTCGCCACAAAGTCCGTCCCTAAGTTCGGGTCTTTTGCCTCCAGAATGTCACCTTTATCCCAGCAAGAAAACACCCAGTCCACCAATATCAGGGGCTCCTCCTCCCGAGTCTCAATCGGCCTTCTTCCACAGGCAACTTCAAGCAAAAATGCCCCGAAAGCGAAAACATCTGTGCTTGTAGTGGCCCTGGCAGTTCGAGTGTTCTCTGGGGCTAGATATCCAAAAGTTCCCACCAAATGTGTGGTTCGAGGATCTGTACCGTGATCATATAGTCTTGCAAGCCCAAAATCTCCTAACCTTCCATTTAGTTCTGAATCAAGCAAGACGTTGCTAGCTTTGATATCCCTGTGAATCACTACTTGTTCCCATCCTTCATGGAGATAAGAGAGGCCATATGCAACACCTTTGATCACTCCAAATCTTTGACTCCAATTGAGGGTCACCCTTGGTTGGTTATAGAGGTACTTGTCTAGGCTTCCATTTGGCATGTAGTCATAAACCAACAGCAGTTCACCCTTTCGACGGCAGTATCCGAGAAGCGTCACAATGTTCCGATGACGAAGCCGACCAAGAGTAATAATCTCAGCAATGAATTGTCTCATCCCTTGCCTCGATTCATGAGAAACCCTCTTCACTGCAATCTCAGTTTTCGAGGTGGGTAATACCCCTTTATAAACCCTACCAAAACCACCAGCTCCTAGTAGCTCCTGATCTCTGAACCCCTTTGTGGCAACATAGAGATCTTTGTACTTGAACCGATGCGGACTATAGTCGCGCTCCCAATCTTCGAGAACCTCTGTGAATTTTCTTCTTTTTCTAATCGCATAAGCCATCGCAAAGACTACTATTGACAGAAAGAACAAGCATATGAAAGGCAGTCCAGTAGTGAGAAGAATGGATTTCTGCTTCTTTTTCATATCGGGTAATCTAGGAAGTTGAGACAAATCAAGCCTATGAGCTTGTCCATTTACCTTAAAGCTCCATCCGAGGATATAATGAGTAGTTAAGAACGCACCGGCTGAGGAAGAGAACCCAACGTACATGTGCTCCTTGAAGATAGGCGAGAGATTGAAGGACAGAGACAAAAGGGGAGTGTTTGGTTTGTCGACATTGACTGGAGCTAATGTGACCCAGATTTGTTTCTGCACACCATCATAATCCACCCAAACTTGCATTGCTTTACCACTAATCAGACTCAAGTTTCTGAAGCCTGGAATGTTGTTTTCAGTGTATCCAGCAGGGGAAGAATTTAGAGAGTGCAGCCCATTGACATCGATCCCGACATGGTTGTCATTGATATCCTGGACTTCGGTGTTTTGAATAGTGTCAAATTCCACCGCGAAAATGTGGTTCATGGCATTGCCATCGTTTGTTTCGTTGAAGAGACCAAAGAAATGATCAGGCTGATTTCCAGGAAATTCTCTACGAGGAGCTACAACAAAGGTGAAACCGGGACTGCTCACAGCTGCATATTCAGGAATTATAGCGAAGACGAATGTGGTGGAGAATGAGGGGACAGCGCCATCGGGTGAGTTCTTAAACACGATAGGGTCAGGGTAGAAGGCATGACTGACCTTCTGTTTGGTCAAGTTGGTTAACCTCAGGAGGCCATTGCCAGTGAGTGCAGCTAAACCATCGAGGCTCAGTGTCGCAGACCGGAAACCATTGTACGTGAAATCGCCGGTTTCTTGAGTCGGTGCTGTGTTTGCCAGGAGAGAAACCGCCAGAGCAATCGCAAATAACATGGCTAGAGGCTGAAGAAATTAGCTGAATACTCTGATGAGATAATTCGAAGTCATAATAATGATCCAACTGATTTACACAGCATTGACTCGAATGTCGTGCAATTTCAATTGTTAGTGTCCCATCCTGCGCATCCCCAACAAACCTTCAACTGATTGTTCCAAGCCTTATGATTCCACTATCGTGTAATCAACTGATTGCTCCGAGTCTTATCACCAACTTAAGGTTCTGAATTTGCCCCTTTTTGTACGCCATTTGCGACATTTGATTAAATGGCCGAAGTAGACCGATATGTCCGTCAACGTGAGTTGATGATGTTTTGTCGTCTTCGGCATCCGATGCGAAACTATGGGCGTCACAACTAGGCAAGGATGGAGGGAAGGACAATGCCCCACAAATTGCAGCAGTGTGTTTAATATCACGTATAACTCTTCAATGGTACTGAGAATGTTAGTACAAGTAGGAAAGCTTAATAATTCTATCTCAGAGAACCAAATTCGGTGTTTTAAGTTACACGTGTGAAAGATCTCATATCAGAGATTCATGTGCTCTAAAAGAAATTATGTAACTTAATTGATCCATAACTCATTATAACTTTTGAGTAAAAGTAAATCCAACTTGATATATTAATATATAATGATACTTAGATTGAGGGAGAGCACATCTAACAAGTTTGTGCATGTGTATGTATGAGTTGTGTTAGAGATCTCTCACATTGGGAATGGAGTGTGATGTGAGCAATTACTATTATTCAAGTTGACTAATAATTCATTGATAAGACATTTAAGTAAAGGCAGATTCAACTTGAAGGCCAAAACGCACTCAATTTGGCCTATCCGAGATTCAGTCCAATTTCACCAAATCTTGATTTTTCACCAAAAATTTGGGTTTACCAAAAAATTCTTCAGAAGATGAGTTGACGTTCCTAAAATAAATCATGACATGAAAGAACTTAATTGGGTTTAATTTCATGGTTAATTTCAACCGTACGTGATTTTAACGTAACCTAATATACTGGGTAGCTTTTAGGAATTTTTAGCGCATTTGACCCATGGTTGATTATTTTCAATCCATATTATGCATCTTCGACTCATAGGTGACTCTTGATTGTCGTGAAAATTTTGAGGTTTTAAATACGAGCACAGTGTATAGAAACGACAGAAAAATCGGTTTAGTGTCGTTCGACATAAATTTTGCAATCAGGTGGAATCATCAACACTTTAATTACATACTTCTGTCAAATCGACCTATCTTCGGTCTCTAGTTGATTTTAACGGTGTCATATTGACCCTTGTAGATTATCATGGTTGAGCAGTCAGTTTCTAGTCGAATTCTCAAGTTTGTTGCGTTTAGATTCCTTAACGGTTTCACCTGATAGACTAGTTATCTTGTGAGAGGCCAACTCAGAGAAAAAGGCCATAAGCGTGTCGATGAAAGGCCCATTTCATTTAGTCAAAAGCAGGGTCGAAAATCAGGATGTCACAACTAATCTATTAGGTGAAACTGTTAAGGGATATAAATGTGAGTCTTGAGAATTCGATTAGAAATCGACTGATCGATCATGCTAATCTACAAGGGTCAATACGGCACTGTTAAAATCAACAAAAAACCGGAGATAGGTCGATTCAATATAAACACGTAATTAAATTGTCTTAATTGCAAAATTCGCGTCGAAAGGCACTAAATCAATTTTTCTGTCAATTATGTACCTGTTACTCGTAATTGAAATCTTGAGATTTTTACGACAATCGAGAGTCACTAATGGATTGAAGATGCACAATGTGGACAGAAAATAATCGACCACGGGTCAAACGCACTAAAAATTCCTAAAAGTTACTCGGTAGGTTAGGTTACACTAAAATCGCATTCGATTGAAATTAACCACGAAATTAAACTCGGTTTCGGGAATCGAAAGTTCTAGCGTGTCACGATTTATTTTTGGAACGTTGACTCATGCTTTGAAGAATTTTTGGCGAACCTGGATTTTTAGCAAAAATTCAAAATTGGACAATTTAAATTCAAGAAATTCGGAGGGCATTTTCAAGTGAAAATTTGGCCTTCAAGATGGATCAAGTAGTAAAGGGAATTCAAGAAATTTGTGTGGGCTGCTACCATAACACTTGGCCACCAAATTGGAGTTACTTGGTGTGAAATTGAAGATGAAAATTGGTGAAATTCGTAGGGCTGTGGGGGCTGCAACATTTGGACTTCAAATTTGGCTTGTTTAGGAAGTTTTGGAAGAGAAAATGGCTGTTGGATAAGGCTGAAGCTTGTGGGGCTTCCACTCAAGTGTATTGGATATTTAAGGTGGACTTTTCAGGCCCCTTGTCCCCTCCTTGATCCCCTTCTCCTTCTTCTTCTCCCTTTGATTTTCGACCAACTCAGCAGAAGCCCCATTGCTACTGCCTTTGCCTTCTTCTTATCCTTCCTTGCTTCAACCTCCATTTCTAGCCACTATTAGCCCTTGCTGAACTAGCAAACAACTGCTTGCGTCGCCCAAGCCAGCCACTACACCGACCTCACGCAAGCCCACGAACCGCCCATCGTCAACTAGCTAGCCTCGCGTTCGTCGCGTCCCGTCTAGCTCGTGGCTAGGCCGCTCGTCGTAGCTGCAGCCGTGCCCAAGCTAGCCGTTCGCCGTCCCTCCTCACGCCAGACACCTTTGCTAGCCCGTCTTGTCGTCCCAGCCAACCTGTCACTCCCCGATCTTTGAGCGTGTACCCATCCCTCAGTGGTCGATTAAATAGCAACATCGCAGGATGCGTCGCCAATCCATTCATTTTAATGCGCATACGGAAACGAATAATTAAATCCCTAGACAACACAAGTGTGAAATAGAAAAGTAGGGCCACAATTTTTGAAACCATAACACACATTTATACACATCAAACTAAGTCATACACAATATTAGCCGATATATACAAGGTCTACAAAAAGGGGTAGAGGGCTACAGATCCTCTAAACATTCGAGTCTTCAACAAAATACTTCGGGGTCTCCGGCTCTAAGGAGCTCTAGTCTACTACTGAACCACCAGGAGAGTCAATCGTACCCTTGCCAAAACCGATCTCCAGCACCGACCTAGGTATCTCAGACTTTAGAAGAGGGCTTTCTTTGGGTCCATCTTGCCCGTAGCGATACCACGATTTGAATTGATGGGGTACCTTCCCGGATAGACCCGCATCAACCCAGACAGTGGATCTCACGAGTTCTTAGACCCAAGCTCCTTGGCTCCCGGGGAGAGGAATCTGAGAGTACTGTTCAGTAACCTTCTTCAGTTGGCCAAAACACTCGAGAGGTACAGCCATCTAAGGACTTGTAAATATTAGCCTACGATGGGGTGAGACAATGTCTCAGCAAGTCCACCCTCTAAACTCCGACTAGGAAGGAAATACGCCTAAAGGCTACCTAGGCACACACAAGACAGATGACTTACCTTTGCCTCAGTTCCTTCTTGCAAGCAGTACGATTCAACACTTAATCAATCACTTCATATCAATCGAAACATTGATCAATCGATCCATTCGATTCTATACCATAAATACCATCCATAAAATTTGATCGATTTAAGCATTGCTCACTATAAGCTGATAATAGATGGTATAGCTCACCAAAGTTGATATATATATAATAATACTACTCACCAAAGCTACTATATATATATATATATATATATATATATATATATATATTGCTCATCAAAGCTGTGCGATACTTAATATGTTTACCAAAGCTGTGCGATACTTAATATGTTCACCAAAGCTGTGCGATACTTAATATGCTCACCAAAGCTGTTAGAGTATACTGCTCACCCTAAGTTGATATATCAAGGCCCGCAAGCTAATATAGTATACTGTTCCCATCAACTGACAATTTACTGCTTTTATGATATACGGTGAAAATAATCGTGTGTTGGTACACGGTCGGCTTTAGCCAAAATACCATATTTTTCCTTTCTAAAAATCCCACCATTTAATATAATCCATAAAGATATTTTTGGCGTTATAAACCGACGCCTGGTGTTTCCTAATTAAATATTTAAATGACTCAATTTTGGAATTAATTCCCAAAATTATAAATATCACTCAAATAACACAAATTAGTTTCCAATTAAATAAACTAATTACACCATTGCAATTAGCACGAAATTCCAGTCTACGACTATCTTGGTATAATTTCCGGAAAATAATAAATGAATAAATAAATACCAAAAATAATTAAATAAATACAAATAAATGCCATAAATGCAAACCTAGACTGGAAAAGCCTAATTAAATATCGAAACGGGTCCAAAAAATTTTCGAACTTCTCTAGGTAAATAGTACAGCATATCTAGTCGTTAATTACACTACTCTAACCACCTAATATGCATAAATGAGTAATTAAATCACTAATCCGTTCTAACTAACCACATAAACCATACTTAGCCTAAACTAATCAACCCTTAGGCATAATTAACTCCCTAAGCGAAGATTAGTGAGTAAACTCACTGATTTTGAAATCCGATAAGTTCATGGCGACGGGAAAGTGGAGACGGGCGACAAACTCCAAAGCGGCAACACCCTACGAGGCTTGCAAGTGGTCCAAAGTGGGCCTTGAAGAGGTCTCACTTGGCTTCAGCTCAATCCTCAGCCATTTGTAGACCATTAGCTTCCTTAGAAAGTCATTGAAGTGGTCCAAAAGTTGAGGGATTATGGGGCTACGAATTTTGATGTAATTTCCCTTAATTCCACTTCAATTCCCTCTTGAATAGACTCAATTCGGCTCCCAAAAATTCAATCAAGGTACTCACGATCAAATTGACATTTTTTTCTCACCAATATAACCAACTTGCATCCCAAAAACGTGATAAAAAATGGTCCCCTGAATTTTTCGGACAAAAATGGCCCTATTTTGACTTTTCGCCAAAAATCTCAGTTTGCTAGAAAAATCTTCGAAGGATAAGTCGACGTTCCTAAAATGACTTGCGACATGATAAAACTTTCAATTTTTGAAATCGGATTCAAATTCGCGATTAATTTCAATCTAGCGCGATTTTAGCGTGATCTAACCTATCGAGTAACTTTTAGAAATTTTTGGCGCAATTGGCCCGTGATCGATTTATTTCGAGTCACAATGTACATTTTCGACACATTGGCGACCCTCGGTTGTCGTGAAAATCTCGAGGGTTCAAATACGGACACAAGGTACCAAAACGACAGAAAAATCGGTCTAGTGCCGATTGACGGAAATTTTACAATAACCCGGAGTCCTTCTCCCTCTTCCTAAAACCCGGTGGGCTTTCCATAACCCGGAGTCCTTCTCCCCCTTCTTATGACCCGGTGGGCTTTCCGTAGCCCAGAGTCCTTCTCTCTATTCCTATGACCTGGTAGGCTTTCCGTAGCTCGGAGTCCCTCTCTCCCTTCTTATGACCTGGTGAGCTTTCTGTAGCTCGAAGTGCCTCTCCTTCTTCTTATGACCCGGTGGGCTTCTATAGCCCGGAGTCTTTCTTCCTCTTAGTGACAAGACGCGCTTTCATAGTTATGAGTTGTTCGTAAAATTCTAAATGCAAGTGCACATATCGAACAAGTAATATAAATGATGAGAAAAAGTATCGTCTCACGGAGATCGATGATTAATAAACCAATTAAATACTAAAATAGACTAATTCTAAAATTTATCTAACAGATCAAAATATAATTAAGAATAAATTAAAAACGAAATTTGTAGACTAAATGCAGTAAATCGATAAGATAAATATGTTAAAGTATCCGATTTCACCATAACCACTAGATATGAATTTCAGATTATTGTGAATACAAGAACGATATCAAACATGAGATAGCGGAATTTCTTAATCTATTTACTATCATATCTCTAGGTATAGCAAACTTACTCAGTTTATTAATCCACTGTATCTCTATGTGAATTAAAATAAACATAAGTGCATTAAAAACTATGAATATTCCCAACTTACAATAAGTCTTTTGGATCACCTTATCACCGAAAGCTACACAAATAACACGGTATATCTCTATCCACGTTTAATTCATGGTTATATATTATAATGAGCAATTGCATATTATCACTTCTTAGTCTTAAACATGCACATCAGATCATTCAAGTGGTGGCCAGTCATTCAAAAGCATTAAACACAATAATATATAACTCACATGAATGAAATTAATTATAAAACATAAAAATCATGAAATTCATATCATCATGGTTAGGCTACGTTGTAGCCCTAACAAAGAAAATTAGAACATAGTCGAAGAATAAATAAAAATATAAATCAAACCCAGCATCTTGAATCAAAGAACAAGAATTCTGTCACCACTTTTGTCTTCTCTTCAAAATACTTGAAAAACTCTTAGAAGAATGAAAAATGATCTAACCCAAAACCTAGCTAAAAACCTAGCTGCTCTCTATTGCTCTCCTATTTATAGAATATATCCAAGATATCTATCTCCCAACACTTGCAGATAACATTAGGGAACAAAATCAAGAATTTCCTGATTTGATATCCATCTTCCACTGCTGCTTTTATTTGAATTCCTAATAGTTGCCATTCTTTTTCTTATTCACTCCATATCTCATTATTTTGCATAAATAAGGAAAATTCAAATAATCAGAAAGAAATCAAAATATTTTCTCATAGATAATGCATTAATTGTTGCCTAAAATAGGTAAAATAACTCTATTTTTATAGAGTTATCAAACTCCCAAACTTAACATTTTGCTAGTCCTTGAGCAAAAGTAAGACATAACACATACTCAACCTAACAACCTTCTCCATGACATCTTTCCATAATTGCTCAAATTCACAATTCAAAGAAAAACACAAATTTCATCCAAACATTGAAATCGATTTATAAGTTAAGACCAATTCTAAATATACGATCCAAGTATGTGTGTAAGAGTCCTCATCTTTTTCGAATTATATGCAATCCAGATAAATTCACATTAACATGCAACCTCTAAAAAATTCTCAATAATTATGACCAAATTTCATAGGTTTGCTTGTCATTCCTCTCTCCACTAATGTAAGATAATTATCCAACCAAAAATCAATAGGACTTTTCTTGGGTTGTAATGTAAGGTTGGGCTAAATGTGAGATCTCGGTAATTTTAAGCTCAAATCACCCATCAACACGTTGATTTCTAGGATCTAATTAGAGCCAATGTCATTGTCCAATTTCACTTATTCAAGATAATTTTTTTGCCACCATATATATTCATTCCTTCTTCTTTTCTTCTCCTTTTTCTTTTCTTCTTTTTTTTTTCTTTCTCTCTCTCTCTCTTTTTTTTTTTTTTTTGAATTGCTTTAAGGTGGAGTTTCTCTAAGTCCCTCCTAATATAACATGAAAATTTCCATCCCATTGAGTATCCAAAAGGCTCACTCAATTGAAAGTTGGATAGGGAACCATAAAAGCAATTTTTTTTCTTTTTTCTTTTTGATAATACACCCCAAACAACCATAGCAATCGCTTTTTTTTTTTTTTTTTTCATACTCCATCCTTCCTTCCAAATTTCTATCAAGCTCAAATAATTTTTTATCCCAAAAGAAAATCAACGTGTTCATAGGGCATGGGATAAGGATATAATTTGATAACGGCTAGGCTAAACATATATAGGTGCCAATAAAAAATTGGGTAATAATTAAGGGTCAACGGGGTGACTAGGGATAAATAAACAGGGTTAGCTTGAAAGGCTCAATCGATCCAAAAATTGCCTAAATCATTTTCTTAGTTAGATTTAGCTTAGGATTTCGCCTCAAGAGAAAATCAAACAAATTCTAAGATTTTGGTGAAATTTAAGAAAATCACATACTTCACATGAATGTTCTCTAGATTTACACATAATTAAAAAATTAAGGACTTTTAGTGCTCAGTAAGTGGATCAACATAATTAGAATTAAGATTAACTCACACATCAATTGCAAGTTTAAATAAAATTTAAATTTTCCTAAGAATCGCAAAAATTGACAGCCAAGAATGCAATCACGAAAAAAAAAAAAAAATTAGCAAAAAATTTGTCTGCCCCCCAAACTTGAATGAAGCAAAGTGTCCTCAATGCGAAAAATAGAATAGGAAGAAGAAAACTTCCCTGGTTGTAGGATAAGTCCATAGATGATCTTGATGATTAAACTCTTGAAAGGTGCTCCCTAAAAATTAACTTGGATAAAATAGAGAAAAGTTAATTTTTTTTTTCAAAACATAAACTTAAAAAATAAATAAAAACATAATTAAAAAGCTTGGGTTGCCTCCCAAGAAGCGCTTGCTTTATAGTTTTCAGCCAAACTATCTCAGATGTCGCTAGTCTGGAGGATGAAGTTCAATGGTGGTCTTCTGCTTGTTGTAACCACCTTCAAAGTAGGGCTTCAAACACCTCTGAGGTTGGATAGTTGGCTTATATTGCTCCTCCATCAAAATTTTTTGCATGCAAATTGAAGGACTAATTCCCTTGATATCAGCTATTTTCCATCCAATTGCACCCTTATGCTTTCTTAATACTCTGAGCAATTTCTCCTCCATCAAATCTGTCAAAGAAGAAGATATAATTACCGGTAAAGAAGAAATTCCATCTAAATAAGCATGTTTCAAATGAGAAGGTAAGGGTTTGAGTTCAAGAATTGGAGGTTCTTTAATTGATGATTTAGGCTTTGTAATGTGTTGTCCTAACTCCTCAAATTTAATTGTCTTTTGCCTTGAATATGGTGGAATTGCCTCCATGAAATTCGCGTACTCCTTTATCTCCTCATTCTGAATATCTTTGTCCATTGGTTGAATCAGACATGCTTCAAGTGGATCTTCAAAAATATTTTCCTGAAAAACCTTATTTACCAACTTATCAACTGTCTCAACTTTAAAACAAGAATTATCATCATATGGATATTTCATTGCTTTAAAAACATTAAAAGAAACAAGATCATCTTGAACTCTAAGGATCAACTTCCCTTGGTGTACATTAATAAGAGCTCTTCCTGTTGCTAGAAAAGGTTGACCTAAGATAATTGGTACCTCAAAATCTTCCTCCATGTTAAGAACTATGAAATCTGCAGGAAAGATAAATTTGTCAACTTTTACCGAAATATCTTCCACAATACCTCTCGGATATTTAATTGATCGATCAGCCAATTGAAGTGATACTGTAGTTGCTTTTACCTCGCCCAATCCTAATTTCTTGAAAACTGAATAAGGTATCAGATTAATACTTGCACCTAAATCACATAATGCTTTTTCAAAGTAAGAATCCCCAATAGTGCAAGGAATGGTAAAACTCCCTGGATCTTTTAATTTCGGAGGCAATTTGTTTTGTAGGATGGTTGAACACTCCTCATTTAACTTCACAGTTTCATAATCCTCTAATTTCCTTTTGTTTGCCAAAATCTCATTCAAAAATTTTGTATAACTAGGCATTTGCGCTAAAGCATCTGCAAAATGAATGTTAATGTGTAATTTTTTAAATACATCAAGAAATTTAGAAAATTGCTTATCTATTTTGTGCTATTGGAGTCGCTGAGGGAATGGAATTGGAGGCACATATGGCTTGGGATTATCTGAAAAAAGTTTACTCTTGCTTGTCTCATTTGATTGTTTGTTGACCAACTCTTCCTTGTCTCCAATAATCTCTTCTTCTCCCACTTGTTTACCACTTCTCAGGGTAATAGCCTTTATGTTTTCAATTGGATTTTTCTCTGTGTTGTTCGGCAAAGAACCCTGTTGTCTTCCTGACATCATGCTTGCTAACTGACCCACTTGCATCTCCAGATTTCTGATTGAAGCCTCTTGGTTTTGAACTCTCACATCCGTGCTTTTGATGAAGTCATGAGTTGTGTTAGCAAGTTTGGTAACTATATCTTCCAAATTTTACTTTGTCTCTTCTGATTGTTTGAATCCAGGTGGTCTCGTCACATTCTGATTATTCCATGAAAAATTTGGATGATTGCGCCATCCCGGATTGTACGTGTTGGAGTAGGGATTATTCTGTGACCTGTTAAAATTCCCAACAAAGTTAGAATTTTCACTAGATTGTTTGAAAGTATTACCTACTTGACATTCTGTGCTAACATGTCCTCCACCACAAAAATCACATGTCAAATTCTGAATTTTCATGGCTGAAACGCTCATATTATCTAACTTTTTGTTGAGTACTTCAAATTGTGCAGCAATTGTAGCAAAAGCATCCACTTCGTGAACTCCGCTAACTTTTCGCATTGGTAGTCTCTCAGTAGGCCACTGATAACTATTGGACGCCATCTCCTCTAATAAATTGTAGGCTTCTTCTGGTGTTTTATTATTTAAAGTTCCTCCTGCAGTTGCATCAATCATAGAATGTGGATTTGTACTAGAGCCATTATAAAAAGTTTGTACTTGCATCCATACGGGTAGTCCATGATGTGGGCATATTCTAAGAAATTCTTTGAATCTTTCCCATGCTTCATATAATGATTCATTATCCATCTGCATAAAATTAGTAATATCGTTACTAGACTTTGCAGGTGGAAAGAACTTACCAAGAAATTTTTGAGCCATATCATTCCATGTAGTAATTGATCCTGCAAGAAGAGAAGAAAGCCAACTCTTAGCTTTGTCTCTAAGAGAGAATGAAAGTAATCTTAATCTAATAGCATCATCTGTAACTCCATTATATTTAATGGTGTCACAGATTTCAAGAAAAGCATCGATGTGAGCGTTTGGATCATCGCTTGGTAGCCCACTAAATTGCATTGATTGTTGAAGCATCTGAATGAGTGATGGCTTGATCTCAAAGTTGTTTGCTTGAATTGCAGGTCTTCTGATACTTGATGTGGTGCCTTGAACTGTTGGCGCAACATAATCTCTTAAGAGTCTACGTGGATTTTCATTCTCACCGTCTGCCATCTTAGCGTGATTTCTCTGTTCTCTCAGTCCCCTTTTGTATGTACACTCGATTTCTGGATCAAGTTCAACAAGTTCCCCTTGTTGGCTACGTGTCATAAACCGATGTACACCCTGAAAAATAAAACAAAACGAAAGCTAGATTACACTTAGAATTATCTGGTATCAATATTAATTAGTATTAAACAAACGATCCCCGGCAATGGCGCCAAAAACTTGTTCGTAAAATTCTAAACGCAAGTGCACGTATCGAACAAGTAATATAATGATGAGAAAAAGCATCGTCCCACGGAGATCGATGATTAATAAACTAATTAAATACTAAAGTAGACTAATTCTAAAATTTATCTAATAGATCAAAATATAATTAAGAATAAATTAAAAACGAAATTTGTAGACTAAATGCAGTAGATCAATAAGATAAATATGTTAGAGCATCCGATTTCACCATAACCACTGGATATGAATTTCAGATTATTGTGAATACAAGAATGATATCAAACATGTGATAGCGGAATTTCCTAATCTATTTACTATCCTATCTCTAGGTATAGCAAACCTACTCAGTTTATTAATCCACTATATCTCTATGTGAATTAAAATAAACATAAGTGCATTAAAAACTATGAATATTCCCGGCTTACAATGAGTTTTTTGGATTACCTTATCATCGAAAGCTACACAAATAACGCGGTATATCTCTATCCATGTTTAATTCATGGTTATATATTATAATGAGCAATTGCATATTATCACTTCTCAGTCTCAAACATGCACATTAGATCATTCAAGTGGTGGCCAGTCACTCAAAATCATTAAACACAATAATATATAACTCACATGAATGAAATCAATTGTAAAACATAAAAATCATGAAATTCATATCATCATGGTTAGGCTACATCGTAGCCCTAACAAAAGAAAATTAGAACATAGTAGAAGAATAAATAAAAACATAAATCAAACCCAGCATCTTGAATCAAAGAACAAGAATTCTGTCACCACTTTTGTCTTCTCTTCAAAATACCTGAAAAACTCTTAGAAGAATGAAAAACGATCTAATCCAAAACCTAGCTAAAAACCTAGCTGCTCTCTATGGCTCTCCTATTTATAGGATATATCCAAGATATCTATCTCCCAACGCTTGCAGATAACATTAGGGAACAAAATCAAGAATTTCCTGATTTGATATCCATCTTCCACTGCTGCTTTTATTTGAATTCCTGATAGTTGCCATTCTTTTTCTTATCCTCTCCATATCTCATTATTATGCATAAACAAGGAAAATTCAAATAATCAGAAAGAAATCAAAATATTTTCTCATAGATAATGCATTAATTGTTGCCTAAAATAATTAAAATAACTATATTTTTATGGAGTTATCATGAGTCCTTTCCATCGACCTAATACGTGCATATGCACTAGGCTCCCCCTATCGTCAAAATAATTTAGGTGTTTTCTGTTTTTGATCGCAACCTTTTTGAGGTTACATTCAAAGAGGGGTAGCTGTTGACACCTAAATTTCACCTAAATTAATTAATTTAAAGTAGCGTTAAATGTTAGGAATTAGTCACAAAAAAAAATTATTATTAAAAAAAGAGTTAATTTTTTTTTAATTAAAAAAATGAAAATGGTTGAGTCGGGCCGTATTCAACCTTGGCCCGACCCGACCCTCTTTTTTCTTCCCCTTGCGCTGGGCCTGGCTTAATCTCCTTTCTCCTTCCTTCTTCCCTTATGCTGGTCTTCGCTCGAAGACTTGCAGAAGGCAGAGTAGCAGGAGGGAGCAGCAAAAACAGGGGCAGGAGAGGATCGGTGGTAAGCGAGCAGCGTGATCCATGGGTCGGGGGTGCAGTCCAGCTGGCAAGCTGGTAGCTGTAGAGGCCATGCTCGCTTGCTGGCCGAGCATAAAACTGGAGGAGAGGACAGAGAAAAAGGGAATCGGCACCAAAAAAAAAAAACATGAAGCCGAGAGCGAGCGAGAGGGAACACACCAAGCACAGAGAGAAACGCAGAGGGAAGGAGAGGAGGAGAAGACCCCCTTGGGCCATTGATTGTTCTTGTTGATCGCCGCTGGAGGTGCCGACTGCCTCCAATTCCACTGGAACCTTAGGAGGCAAAACAAACAGAACAGGTGAAAATCGGAGAGAGAGAGAGAGGCGAGGAGAGAATTCGAAGGGGAGAGACCAAACCAGAGGCAGGGAACTCGAGGTAGTAGTTAGCCATCGCCAGGGGCTCGTCCGCTTGCCGTTGTCCGCCGTAGTTGTTCCCCGGACAAGGTAGGTCCCCTGAACCTTGTGGTCCTGTTTTTGGCAAACGTTGGGCCAGAGCTCGCGGCCGACCTATTTGCGTGAGCTCCAGCCTATGTTGCATTTGCGCTTCGCTCCCATGTTCCTCTTACGTTATGTTCCAAGACCCTTGAAGCGTGTTCAGTGCTCGATTGAGCCATAATCCTTCGAGTTCGGTAGTGCAGACCTTGTGTTCGACAAAATTCCTCAAAGAAAACCGAAGAGTAGCTTGCGTTTTAACGCCGGACCCACTCATTTTTGCCCCCGTGCTTCCTGAATCCTTGTTGCTTTGCCTGTAGTTGTTGTGTTTTTGAACGGCTTGCGCGAGATATTGGCATGTATTTGAATCGACGACTTGTTCCGTTGGAAATAGGTTAGTGGTCGCCGCAATAGGTAGCCGACGGGGGCTGGCGCCAGTCGAGAGGGATGACTAGTGGGCAGCAGTGGTCCGACGACTTTCCTTGGGGCGGTCGATACTTACGGAGTAGTCAACGTTGGTCCGGCGAGGGAGTGGCAAGAGCCACAGCGTGTTTGAAAAGGGGTACTAAGAGTTTTAGGGCAGAAGGAAAAAAAAAAAAAAAAAAGAGAAAAGAAAGCACAAAAGATTTTAAAAAATAGGAAAAGAGAATTGGGCTTCGTTTTGGGCTAGTTTTTTATTCCGTGGGCTGTTTAGGTTGAGCTGGAAATAGAAGTTAAAAATTGACCCTCAAATGGGCTAGAAAATTGAAAATGGGCTTTGGGCTGAGAATTATCCTTTCTTTTTAAAAAAAAAAATTCGTGTGGGCCTAGCCCAACAGGGCCGAGCTCAATCCGGTTGAGCCAGAACAAGCTTGATCTGGTCGAACCGGGCCGAGCTAGACTGGACCCGATCCGGTTCAGCCCCCAAAAACAATATTAAAATAATTTTTTTCTTAAAAAATTAAAAAATTAAAAATTAATTTAAAAAAATTAAAAATTTCGAAAATCCAAAAATAATGGGGTTTGATTAGGAATTTCTATATATTTCTTTTGTAGTGTAATTAGACCTTTATTTGCTCGTATTTTGATTATATCGTATGTTTAATTTGCATATTTGATTATGTTTAATTGCACGTGTTTAATTCTACTGCAGTTAGGATCTTGGTAGCTATGGTTGTTACTTTAATGACTGCATATCAATATGATCACCTCACATGTTAGTGGATATGTGTAAAATCAATCCAAACTGTCTGATAAAGATATTTTCTTTTAAAATGAACAAGATTAGGTACCGAAAGGGCACTAATTGACCAATTAGTGTAATCAAGTCCCCAACCCTAGATTCTCTAGTTGCGTAGGAAGTGAGGTACACTCCCATGCCTCACTTGGTTTCTAGCTGATCCCAATAGGCTAGTGGCGACTCATTTTGTGCAAAATTCCTAAAAAAAATATCCTAATGTCACGTGGGGTATGGGCTTGGAAGAGCCTGCGCTTGATCGTGGGCCTTAGGTCTGACCTTTATGCAATACCCCTAAACCTATTCCCTCCCCCCGAAGGTAGGTCGCAACAATCCTTGAGCACGAGCCTGGGTTTTACCAACTCGACTCAGCCTGCTTATCTGCCACCTGAGTACCGCGTCCTCATTGTCCGCGATGCCCCGTCCCCCACCTTGCAGCTCTAACAAGGCGAGCCTGCTGCTCCTTATCGCGATGTCTTTATTGCTCGAGGCCGCACGCAACTCGTGATCCCTCGCCATGAAGCCCAGCAATCCCTTTGGCGTGCTGTGGTGTTCTTCATTCTAGACTCAACAAAATTCCCTCCACTACAGTACTGAATCAAAGCTGCATCATCGCTACAGCAACTTCTCCATGCAAGCCCAGTCTTCTTCGCTACTGTGGCTAGTGTTATTGTGATTCGATGATCCTCAACTGGCGGTGAATCAGCCTTTGGTCGAGTTTGTTTTTTTTTTTTAACTTCTTTTGCAGGTCTTCTCAGAGTACCCAACAGAGACGTCCACAAGACAAACCCGAAAGGAGAGGACGCATGCCTCCACTTCTAATAAAATCCACGGAAGAAAAAGCGTGGGAAAATATTCATAGTAAAAGAGGGTAGTCAACTTTGAGAGGGGATTGGCTGTCTTTTACAAAAAATTGAAGACTAACTGAAGCATCCCCCTGCACGATGATCTTACTACACCTGCCCCGCTTCAAATCGCGAAGTTCCACCCTGGTCGAATATTTGATGCGGCACTTCCCTTCTGTTTCGCAGGTTTTGGAAGCGGTCCCGAAGCTTCCTTGTTGATCATCAAGACGTGAGCAGCCATGTCTTGGTCTTATTGACAAAGTCAAACCACCGAGTATCACCCACGCCACCTCCCGTTGCGGCACCAAAGCTGCTGTCCAGACGTGCCACAAGCTCGATGCTCTAAGTCCCAACAATTCCAAGCGAGGCTTCTGTCCAGCAAGCAATCCTTAGTAAAGTCCAATCACTGCTCGGCGAGATCAAGACTTTGTGCCACCAACTGCTGTCCCGAGCCGAGTCCCTACGTGATCTTGCTGATCATCCGTGATCTCACCAATCCTCCGTGAACCATCACCGTTGATGCCGTCGAGCACCACCTCACATCGCCGGTCACCCGTTGAGTGGATTCCATTCGTTTCAAATTTGGTAATATTATTTGCGGAATTAGGTAATTATCTTATCTAAATTTGATTTGGATATTTTATTGCCTAATATATGCTTTTCAATATCTTATGTGCATATCCGAATGATAAGCATATTTCCAGTTAGGATTTACTGTCTAATTCGCAACCACACACCAATTTTTTATTCCATCTATAAGGCTTTAGATGGAATAATTAATCACGCGGGAATAAAATTGATATCTTGATCTTTAAGGTTTAAAATCAATTTATCGATTTTATTAGCGAAATAATCAAGTTTGATTTAGATATTATTCCTTGATTTGAAAGATATATGGTATCTTTGATGATTCTGAATGGCTTGGTGCTTGTCTTGTCTCGACTGCTTTATTTATCATGAATTATGTTTGGGTTAGAATATTGCATGCTTTATGGTTATTTGCATATTTAGATTAAGCATTTTATTTATCATGGATTGTCAAAAATAAAAAATTAAAAAAAAAAACATAAATTTAGGATGTTAGATTTTTGACATTTTTTAATTTCGAAATTAATAAAAAAAACAACAAAAATCATCATGCATATGTCATGTAAAATTAGGGCATCCTTTGTACGTCATTGCACATTAGGATAAAAATTGCATATTTCATTTTAAGTTTAGATTGATTTAAATAGACTGCATCTTAGGTTAGAGATTACTAAGTTAAGATAATATATTGGTTTAAATTACGGTTTAGCCTGACCTAATCCTTAATATAAGTTGGATAGAACCTTAATTTAGCTAGATAATTTTCACATTTTTCTAATTTCGAATTTCATAAAAAATACAAAAATGTCTTAGGATAAGTTAATTCCATTTTCTAGGATAGATTTACATTTATTAAGAAAACACAAAAAATATTATATGCATGTCATTTAGTGATTATTGCTAGGTCCATTTTATTAGAAATTGCATGTCATTAGAATTAGGTCATTTAGTTATATTGCATTGCATAAAGCATGATTCTCATTAATTAAATGAAAACAAAAAGAAATTGCATGTTAATTAGAAATCATATTTAGGATTGATGATGTGAATTCTGATCTAACGATGCAAATGCTTTCGTTGCCACGAGGTAAGTCCTGCATTTTTTTTTTATTTGCTTTCTTGGGTGTTAAATTGGTGGATTGCGCACCCGCATAATCACCTCACATGTTAGGTAAATAGATTTAAAATCAATCCAAGCTGCCTGCAAATTTTTTTTTGCAAATAAAAGAAATGATACCAAAAGGGCATTAAAGAAATCTTGTGTAACCAAGTCTCCATATCCTTAGTCTATGATTCGTAGGGGTAAAATAATTATCCCATTATTTTACTTAGGTTTCTAATCGACCTACCGTAAACTGATTAGTAGCGATTCCTAGATAAAATCCATTTGCATATTAAGAAATTTGAACTTAAGTCGCGAATTGGTATGAGCTTGGAAGAGCTCAAGTTAAGTCTATGCTTAACAATCCATTAGCCAAACCCTAGGTGGTTCAAACTCAAAATTTTGGTCGCGACAGCTTGGCGACTCCACTGGGGACTTGAGTTGAAACTCTTAGTGGACTTAGGCCAATTTTCTTTTTCGAAAATTTTTTTTGTTTGACAATGAAGATCCCAGGTACGTCCCTAACATTTAAGGTGTTAAATGTTCTTACAGATAGGGAGATATAAGGGGAGTAGTCTTTGCTAACCCTTGTCTTGCAGGTTGGAGTTGAGGATGAATGTTTTAAATTCAAGTTATTGAAGTGTTGTTTGATTTAAATTGTTGTGCATGCCTTGCATTTAGCACTACACTTTTGCACACACAACTTGCCGCCAGACCTAGGCCGCACTAGGACACTTAGGATGGTATTGAGTTGGATACGACTTCGACCTCGAGAACGCGTAGTAGAGGTTGCCTAACTCAATCCCGAAAGTTTTTTCTTTGTGTAAATAATGTTTCCCTCTGCCCGCGAAACTGCGTCGCATTGTGGTATCATGTTTTACTAAGCCGAAGTTAGGAGGACTTAACTTAGTATACGAGGCTGCAACTAGTCATCCCACCCTGCTAGCTTCACTTTGCTAAGCCTGTCTAGAGTAGAAATCGAACCACACATTTCATGTGCTTGTCTATGTGGTTGCTGTCGATTTTTCTTGGTGAAGTAAGTCTTCTATCTCTATACTATGCAATTTACTTACTTTGTCATACTTTTGGTCCGTCCATGACAATCTAGGTTAGTCATTTGATCTAGTTCCTTCATCAATCAGACATGAAATGAGGAAATTCCCATGCAATGAATCATTTGCCAAAAAAAAAAAAAAAAAAAAAAACGGAGAATTTGTTTTCAATTCATGTCTAGGAAATTTGGTCTTGCTAAGGCGTCTATCTTTATTTTCCTAGTCCATTTTTAGAAAATGCCCTTCTTGTACAAACTTTTCATCAATAAATAAAAAAAAAATGGAAAAATCGATTAGATCATTGTTATAGATTGACTTTCGACTTACACCTCATGCTTAAATGTTCCCGTTCATTGAATTAGGTGATTATGGAGCAATCCTGCTCACTCATTCATTCACGATCGAGAGCTAAAATGATGGAAGAGTCTATCTCATCAAGCAAAAGTGCTGCGATGACATAATTGCTCTATCTTCAGTGAAAAATTGCAACTCCAAGAAGAGAGCCAAGAAGACTTTTTGAACTGTCTCATTTTCCTGAGATAGCCGAATCTGATGCCACCATGAAGAGACTAGTGACCTATCAAGAGGGAAGAATATCTGACCTAAAGGGTTTGCATCACAAGATCAAAGAGGGTGAAGAATTCAAGTACACATGATTCATGGTCCTAAGTAGTTCGATTTCCTCATTTAATTAGGGGCATGCACCTTCCCCTGCGTGGGAATTTTTATCGCTTTTTAAGGGATTGGTTTCAATTTCTTTTGCTCTTGAACATCACATTTTTCATTCAAATAAATGTAATTTGATTGATGAGTATTAATAAAATTACAAATTTTATTTTGAGGACATGATAGGGTACACCAAACTAGCCTGGTGACGATATCCAACAATGAAAAGAAAATATTATCCATGGAGAAATTCTGAGGACTGGACTTCTTCATGCTTCCTCATAAATAAAAAAATCATTTTTGAAGCAATTTCCAAAAGCATGAATTAGGTTACCCTTGTTTGTTTTTCTAACTCATTTATTTTATGTCTTAGAGCATAACAAAGAGTTGTTTAAAAATAACGTGTCAATTTCCAGTGATAATGGGCTCGTTGATTTGGGAACATACATTCGAAGGAAAATGGATGTGGGGCGACTCTCATTACTACTTGTGTGAGATATTAATTCCAAAGAAGCAAAAGGAGCACTCAACCCTTCTCAACTCCATGCTTGATGCCGAAAAAATGTGTATCTCATTTTTGAATTTAATCAATTCTGGAAATGACATTCTCTCCCTTTTTCCTTGCAAATGACGAACTTAGGAATATGTCATATTCCGATGGTGATAGCAGACTAACAAAGCCGGTTCTTTGGTGTATAATGGAAATTAATCAAGTTTCATTTCTCATTGCATAGAATCCTATCCATGCACGTTCTTTTATGCAGGGGCAAAATGGAGTGTTTTTCATATCAAACATCGAAGTTTCAATATCAATTGATAAGAGGCAATTCATGGACCTGCACTTGATATCCTAACACATCTTGAATGACTTCTTGATAAGTTCATAAAATGCTTGTAATCTTTCAAAAGAAGAATTTTTGCATGACAGATTTACCTGTCTAATTCACCAATTCTCTTGAAGATTGTCATCACGTACCAACTTAATGAATGATGTAGAATGGATTAAGCATGCTAAATGAGACTTCTCAGGATGATGCAAATAGGTGACTGTCAATTGCAAGAATTGAATCCCAATGGAGCAATACTCAAAGAACTCAAATGCTGAGTTTTCACAATCAGTAAGGCACTTTATGAAGATAATGCCCGATGGTGAAAAAGAAAACTAGTGGCAATGCCAAGATGATCACCAACTCTCATCATTCACACATATTTTGAGCCTAATGATTCTTTTGTTTCTCAACCCATGAACCCAGCCTATGTTACATCCTTACAAAGTCTCTTCAGATTAGGGCACTTGAATTAACGTAGAGGTTCACATGTTATAAGCATCTTTCGAAGAAGTGCGAGCAATATTATTTCTTTCTCATTTTGCAGGGTTCTTGAATTGCAAACCCGGAGATGATTATAGAATTATTCTTTCAATAACCTTGACTCAAAGAGTCCCTTTGTTAAGCCATTGACCAAGCCCACATTACAGTCCTTATTAAAGACCTCTCATATTGATATGGTCGTACTGCTTGCGAGAATATTCGGACCCTTGTCAAAATGATGATGGTGAGATGTAGTGATTCTCCTAAAATAGCCCTTCCGAATGAGAGTGAGTGAAGGTCATTTCTAACTGAAAGTCTCTCATTTAGTATTCTTAAGAAATCCATGTCATTATTTTAAACGACAATTCCCTCCAGTGGAAATTTTGGTGATGCAAATATGGTAAAGTCATTATGCATAAACCTTGAATTTTGAAATGTGCATTTTAGAGTAGCTCAAATTGTCTATGCCTTTAAAGAATGCATATCAGTTTTGCTATAATCATGCCTGACGGGTAATATTTCCTTGAAGACCGGGTAATACTTGATGTTCAAGTTGCTCCTTGAAATTTAGTGTGCTTCCGTAACCCAAAGTCCTTTCATCAACTCAGCGTGCTTCTATAGCCCAATGTCCCTCTTTATCGACCCGGCGTAGCCCGGAGTTCCTTTATATTGACCTAGCGTGCTTTCGTAGCCCAGAGTCCATTTCATTGACACGGCGTGTTTTTGTAACCCGTTGTCCCTTTTTATCGACCCGACGTGTTTCCATAGCCCGGATTTCTTTTATTGACCTAGCACGCATTTGTAGCTCAGAGTCCTTCTTTATCGACCTAACGTGCTTTCGTAGCTCGGTGTCCGTTTATATTGATCTGGCGTGCTTTTGTAGCCCAGAGTCATTCTTTGTCGATCCGGCGTGCTTTTGTAGCCTAGTGTCCGTTTATATTGACCTGGCATACTTTCGTAAGCCAGAATCCCTTTCATTGAACTAGCGTGCTTCCGTAGCCCGGATTTCTTTTATCAACCTAGCGTGCTTTCGTGGCACAAAGTCCTTTCCATCAACACTCGGTTGAGCTGTCACCCAAAGAATTTTCTCCAGATTTAGTCTGATTAAGGCGACCAAAGAATGGTTCGGGTCTTGGTCAGATGATCCATGCTGCAACATTAGGCGACCGAACAAAGGTTCGGGTCCTAGCTAAGCAAATAGGTGACCGTAGAATGGTATGGGTCCTAGACAACATTTATTTCCCCATTCAGGTGACCATAGAATGGTACGAGTTCTGGAAGGCGAATCCCCGTTTAGGTGACCGTAGAATGGTACGGGTCCCAGACAACATCTATTTCCCAATTAGGCGACAGTAGAATAGTACGAGTCCTGAAAAATCATTTTTGTTGAGGCGATCGTAGAAAGGTACGGGTCCTAAGAAAGCAGTCTCTTTACTAAGCCATGTTACTATTCTAGGCAACCGTAGAACGGTACGAGTCCAAGACATATAACACCAACTATCTTGAATTACTCTACCTTCCTCGAAGGTAAGTTATTCCATGTAGGTTCCTTTACCATTTGTATTAGCATTTCCATGCATCATATGAATTGCATTTTAAGATGGGATTTATTTTTCAATAAAAAAAATTATTCATTGCATGTTCAAAATTTAGGTCTCAATTTGTCTTTGAAGGTAACCTCTACGAGTTCACCTTCAAAGAGGGGTAGCTGTTGACACCAAAATTTTGGTGACCTGTTTAATCGTTTATCGCATTAAAAATCAGAGATTGATTTTAATCCCTAAAAAAAAATTAATTAAATTGCATAGTATATAATTCTAGGTGCATTTATTTTGCATTTAGCATTGGACTAATGACTGCGTTAGATTTGGTGGTTCTGAGCTTTAAATTGATAGGTTGGACTAAGCCCACGACAAGAGAAAATTGAACCAAGCCCATATTATGGACTCATCTTTGCGAGATTTCAAATTTGAAAAGTCCTATTGCAATTTTGAAAAAATCAGTAGGGAATATTCATTTTTTACAAAGGAAATCTAAAGGAGATGTGGAAAATAAAAAGTAATATTGCATGCGGAAAAGAAATCTTCACGGATGTGGATTTAAAGAGGAAATTGAAACCCTAATTCTTGGCCTATAAAAACGTTGTTTGCATAGGGTTTTAGGGAAGGCCACGCACAATAGAATACACGACCATTGACAAAGACACACAATTGAGAGCATAGAGAGAGAAGAAACTGTGGAGGGAACACACGATAGCAAGGGCCACCATTCTAAAAAGAAGCCATTACATGAGAGAGAGAGAGAGAGAGAGAGAGAGAGAGAGAGGGGGGGGGGAGGGCTTAAGGGAATATTTAGCCAAAATTCGGTCAAAAAGAGAGTGAGGGAGTTGCGGGTTTTCATCCTTGAGCGCGAGCCTGGGTTTTACCAACTCGACTCAGCCTGCTTCTCTGCCACCTGAGTACCGCGTCCTCATTGTCCACGATGCCCCTGTACGAGTTTTCCTAATATGGACTAAATTAATTGATATTGTAATTTATTATTTTTACGGTTACCGTAAAACATGGTTGGTCTAAGGTGAGATAGAAGGTTTCCTAATTAGTCTAATATGGGGCTGGCTAGTGTGGGCCGAGTTGAGCCAGGCTCGTAATGAGGGGTCCTGGTTGGAAATTCTATAAATAGTGCTCAAGTCTCTCCTTTAACCCTAATTCTCACCTGTATCCTCACCTAAGGGGTGTTTACCTAACGCTACACGTGAGGGGGTCGCCTCATTGAGCCAGTAATACAAAGGACAATAGAGGAGAATGACTTGATGCGTGGATCCCTTTGATATGTGGGTAATCCCTTTTCTGCTTCTGCTTTATGTTGATGGATTTCAAAACAGGTGCGTTAATCTTTCTACTAAATTATGCATGTTCTTGTTTTGGTTATGGAGATCTTGGGGTTGCGCAATTTGCGTCCAACATGTGGTATCAGAGCAACCATAACCCTAGAACTTGAACGCATAAAGTTTTTGTCATAATTTGTGATTTTTGAGATTTTTTGTTTAATAAAAATAAAATTAAATCACAAATTCGGACTGGACTCGACGAGATGAGCAAGACGGTCGGCGGCACATCACCGGGGGATGCCTCACGCGCCCCCACGCGCCCCCACGCGCGGCCACGCGCCCCCACTCGCGGGGCGCGGCTTGCGTGTGTGCTCCACGCGCTGTGCACTCAGGCAGCGCATGGGGGCGCGTGGAGCCTCCGTTCGGTGCGTGGCTGGCAGCGTTGGATTTGTATGGCCGTCCTCTATCTTGTGGTGTATTTATTTTACATGTTTGATAATTTTATGGATGTGAAAATACATACGGAACCCTAAATATGTGTATTTTTAGTGTTTTTTTTGCGTATTTTTCTTGTATTTTCTGTGATTTTGGAAATACAGGTGATGGGTTACTAGTATGTTATCATATAAACATTATGAATGTGTGATTCATTAATAAAATCAAACTTTATTATAAATTGAAACTGGCTTAATGAGATACAATTAGTGTGGGATAGTATTCGAGCTATGTATTGAGGTGATGAGAAACTATAAAAGTTATGAAACTTTGGTTACTCAAGCATACTTCTTGACACGCTAGTAATCTTTGAATGATGGACGTCTTAAGAACTCATGACCAAACTGATTATACTGATTAACACATTTATTGAATGTGGGTAATGCATGTCAGTTAAGTTATTGCATATTGTATCTAAACTCACCTGATCGCTAGTTAATGTCTATCAAGTTGAATATTTTTATGGTTAAGGAGTATGGCAACATTTACACAGAGCAATAGTATCTACTGTTAAATTTTAGATATTTGGTTCTCTGGTCTGACTCAATTAATAGGCCATTGGTTGATTTCAATGATAATTTGTTACTTAAAAATTGGCTAATAAATCAGTTGTTAGCCTTGGAGTTATTTTTTGCCTTATGAACTCATGAGTAATAATGGATCAGCTGTCAAGCTTGTTGATTTGGTGTACCTTGTATTACTATTGATGTTAATTTGTGAAAGATATTCTAGATCAGCATTCTTTTAATGTTGTTCTAGTAATCAGTAATCGGGGTGCACAAGAGATGATTGCTTCTATGTTATGAGAAGTTTCTTGTGTTGCTGTGATCATTGATCTCATTAGAATCTGTCTTTTAGGTTCGCTCTATATATATATATATATATATATATATATATATATATATATGTATAATAAAGATTTTATTAATGAACAAAGCAATATAATTAGGATAATATGTGATTTTGGTGATATGCTGCCCCTATCACTAAAGTTAAAATCACATGTATATGATATATGTGAGTAGTAAAGTTTATATCTCTGGTATGAGAGAGTTTCAATAATTCAATTGAGTAGTGACTGCCAAAGTGGCATGCTTGATTAGATTTGAGAAATTTCGGTCTCGTATGCTGATTGGGATGTCTCCTGGTCTAATGCGTGGTCATACTCCCAAATGAGGTGATTGTGTATTAGTTTATGGAGGGATACATGATGGTGTGGTAGAGGATTGACTGATCCCAGTGGTTCATCTGCCTAAAAGTGATGAATTCACGAAGATTAGAATACATTCTCATAACCACTATCATATGGGGAGTGTACAACTGCATGTTATGTATTCTGCCCAAAAGTGATTATATGATTATGTGTGTAACTCTCTGGATGTGTACTTGTACGTCAAGTTACACGGTGCTCACATGATGCTAATTATATATATTACTTGTTTTTCAGTCACATTTTCTGTAATTAATAACTTCATTATTATTGAGGTTTTTCTTGCTTCAAATTTTAAGTTGTGGACATATGATTTGTTACTTGAGAAAAGAGCAATTGAATTTGTTTACTGTCCATGAAGCGTTCCATTTTGGAACACTTGAAAAGAAGTTTGCCTGCGGACTGCACTGCTATAAGATGATGGAAGCCTTAGTTGCTTGGAATTATGTCTTGTTTGATATTGAAATTAGGACACATCTGCAAATATTGTGTTTAAATCCTAATGACATATATATCTCATATATGATTAAAAAGTTGTTTCCGAAAGTTTTCTATTTAAAGAAAATGACCGAGATAAAAAATAAAACAATTACAATTAGTCTTAAAAGGTTATCAGGCTTAATAGTGGCCGTGAGTATTTTGGCAAGTATGACAATGCGAAATAGCTTAAAGGGTCATTTGTTAAATACTTGGTAAATTTTGGGATGATAACTTAATTACTATACCTGAAGATCCTGACAAAAAGATTTGGCCGAAAGGCATAAATGCACCATATTGAACATGGTGATGAGTATGATTAGTAAGACTAATTTATCTGGTCTTTTGTGGGCTGATATTTTGAAAGTAACATTTTCACATACAAAATGTGTTTCTTATCAAAGTTATTTCATAAACTTCTTTTGAGTTATAGACTGGATATAAATTACTTGAATCATATTAAATTTAGAGGTGTCATGCAGAAGTGAGGTTATCTAATTAAATATTAAGTGTGTTGGAATTTAGATCCACTTGGAATTATTTTGTATCTTACTCTGATTGTTCGAAGGGGTATTAATTTTATGACCCTAAAGAATGTACAAGTATTATAGAATCACATACTGTAAAGTTTCTACAGTTCAACGTAATTGTAGAGGATAGCTGCTCTTAGACTATTAAAGATAATAGTATGATGGAGATTACTATGTTTTTGTCTTTACTTATACAGATAATTATGGAATCTCCTGTACCATAGACTAAACTTGTTGAGGTTCAAGATACTATTCTTGATATAGTTTATAATGAAATTTCTTAAACCTCTCAAGTGCAGAATGAAGTGGTTGCAGCTTTATTATGGAGATTTGTTAGGGAAAGACGATCAGTTATACTATCAGACTATATAGTCTATTTGTGAGAGCATGATTACAATATCTATTATATGTTGGATATAATGGCATATTTATAAATGTCGTTTCTTATTCTCAATCAAGCATGTGATTAGATGCCATAAAAGGCAATATACAATCTATGAAACATCATAGTGTTTGGAAACTAACTTACTTGCCTAAAGATCATAAGTTCATTAGTTGCAAATTGGCGTACAAAACTAAAAGAATTTCAAAGAAAAATTGTGGAATTTAAAGCCAAATTGGTAGCTAAAGTTTTTACTCTGAAAGAGGGGTGGATAGTTAATAGTGAAGAAATAATTATTTCTTTCTACTATTTTTAAAGATTCTTTCAGAGTGAATGTGGCATTAATAGCTCTTTTTGATATAGAGTTACGTTAAATAGATACAAAATCTATATTGTGTAATTGGAGGATTTTGCAACAGATGTTTCAAGTAAACTTGTGTATATACTGAAAAGACTTATTCATAGTTTTAAGCAAGTTTCCAGAAAATATTATTAAAGTTTCATAGTATTATTATTTTATTCAATTTGGAACAAAGTAATTCAGTATATATATACTACAATGTGAGTGAGAGGAAATTTATTTTTTTTCATACTCTATATACATGATATTTTGCTTACAAATTGTGACCTTGAGATATCTTATATAATTTGTACTGAGGTCTGTAAATATTGTTTTTGCTATATTATATTAGATTTTCTCGGAGGACATTTGCTGATTATATATTGGAAATATTCAATATACATCATTGCAAACCAGGAATTGCTCCTGTTGTTAAGGGTGATGGACTGAATCTATCACATTGTCCTTATTTAGATATTGAGAAAATCTAATTATATGGTGTACCTTGTGTCAGTGCACTTAAAAGTATAATGTATGCTCGAATTTGCACTAGACTAAATATCATCTTTATGATGGGACTTCTAGGAAGATATCAGTCAAATCCATGACGCGATCACTGGGTTGCTGTCAAGAAGGTTTTAAGGTACTTAAAGAGAACATGAGATTATATGCTAATTTACAAACATGTTCAATTATTGCAGTTAGTAGGGTATTTAGATGTAAACTTTGCTGGCTATTCTAATGACATGCAATCAATAACGGAATACATATTTATGTTTGCAGGAAGTGTAGAAAATAAAGTTCTATGTTATCTTTTACTATGTAAGCAATGTTAGTAACACTTTTTTTTAAGCTGTTACTTGGGCCATTAGGCTCCGGAACCTCATGAAGGAGTTGACTGTTTTTAACTTTATGGATAAACCCATACGATTGTATTGAGATAACAAATTTGTAGTATTATTTATTTACTATAGAGGTCTCAAGGGGTCTAAATATATGGTTGTCAAAATTTTTGACCATAAAGAAACGGTACAGAAAGGTGACGTTATAATATAACATATTTTCACAGATGATATGGTTGCAGATCCACTAATTAAAGGCCTACGCTCATGTGTATTTGAGTGATATGTCATTAACATGGACCTAGGAGCATCATGAGATGCTGTTGTTTAGTGGGAGTTATTTTGGCTTTACTCTAATAAAGGTTTCATCTGTGTTCGTTACATTTAGTAACGGTTTGATATGTATCAACTTTTGCATTCAATAAAATATTTTTGAATGTGTTGTTATTATGTTGAATACATATCAATAAAGTCTCAAGGTATTGTATAAACCTTGAGTGAAGGCTAGGGGCATTCGGGCATCCGGTTATTAGCCTTGTGCATATATCTTGTGATACATAAAGAAATGTTAACCGTAAGGACAAGACTTATGTGAGTTCATTGGAACCATAAAGCATTCTCTAGTGGCACAAGTTTTTTCTGTGTCGCCTAAGGTAAGAGAATAGTGACTGACAAATGGGATCTCTCTATGAAAGATGTTATCCATTTGACACACTACCATATTGAATCCATATCAATAAAGTTGAGAGCACTCGTGACCATAGAACGCTTTGTGTGTATACATGTAGTTACCGCCATGATTCGGTGTTTAAGATTTTATGGGATATGATTGACTATTAAGAATTATCTCTAGACCAAATGTGCGCACATACAGTACGATTTCAATTAATATAGTCCAAGTGGGAGAATGTAAGAGTTTTCCTAATATTGACTAAATTAATTGATATTATAATTTACTGTTTTTACGGTTACCATAAAACAGGGTTGGTCTAAGGTGAGATAGAAGGTTTCTTAATTAGTTTAATATGGGGCTAGCTAGTGTGGGTCGAGTTGAGCTTGGCTCGTAATGAGGGGGCCTGGTTGGAAACTCTATAAATAGTGCTCAAGTCTCTCCTCTAACCCTAATTCTCACCTGTATCCTAATCTAAGGGGCATTTACCTAACGCTACACGTTAGGGGGCCGCCTCATTGAGCCAGTGATACGGAGGGCAATAGAGGAGAAGGATTTGATGCGTGGATCTCCTTGATATGTGGGTAATCCCTTTTCTGCTTCTGCTTTATGTTCGATGAATCCCAAAACAGGTGCGTTAATCTTTCTACTAAATTATGCATATTCTTGTTTTGGTTATGGAGATTTTGGGGTTGCGCAATTTGCGTCCAATAGCCCCGTCCCCTGCCTTGCAGCTCTAACAAGGCAAGCCTGCTGCTCCTTATCGCGATGTCTTTATTGCTTGAGGCTGCGCACAACTCGTGATCCCTCGACATGAAGCCTAGCAATCCCTTTGGCGTGCTATAGTGTTCTTCATTCTAGACTCAACAAAATTCCTTCCACTATAGTACTGAATCAAAGCTGCATCATCGCTACAGCAACTTCTCCATGCAAGCCCAGTCTTCTTTGCTGTCGTGGCTGGTGTTCTTGTGATTCGATGATCCTCAACTAGCGGTGAATCAGCCTTTGGTCGAGTTTGTTTTTTTTTTTACTTCTTTTGCAGGTCTTCTCAGAGTACCCAACAAAGACGTCAACAAGACAAACCCGAAAGGAGAGGACGCATGCCTCCACTTCTAATAAAATCCACGGAAGAAAAATCGTGGGAAAATATTCCTAGTAAAAGAGGGTAGTCAACTTTGAGAGGGGATTGACTGTCTTTTACAAAAAATTGAAGACTAACTGAAGCATCCCCTGCACGACGAGCCCAGTCTTCTTTGCTGTCGTGGCTGGTGTTCTTGTGATTCGATGATCCTCAACTAGCGGTGAATCAGCCTTTGGTCGAGTTTGTTTTTTTTTTTACTTCTTTTGCAGGTCTTCTCAGAGTACCCAACAAAGACGTCAACAAGACAAACCCGAAAGGAGAGGACGCATGCCTCCACTTCTAATAAAATCCACGGAAGAAAAATCGTGGGAAAATATTCCTAGTAAAAGAGGGTAGTCAACTTTGAGAGGGGATTGACTGTCTTTTACAAAAAATTGAAGACTAACTGAAGCATCCCCTGCACGACGATCTTACTACACCTGCCTCGCTTCAAATCGCGAAGTTCCACCCTGGTCGAATATTTGATGTGACACTTCCCTTCTGTTTCGCAGGTTTTGGAAGCGGTCCCGAAGCTTCCTTGTTGATCATCAAGACGTGAGCAGCCACGTCTCGGTCTTATTGACAAAGTCAAACCACCGAGCATCACCCACGCCGCCTCCTGGCACCAAAGCTGCTGTCCAGACGTGCCACAAGCTCGATGCTCTAAGTCCAATCACTGCGCGACGAGGTCAAGACTTTGTGCCACCAACTGCTGTCCCGAGCCAAGTCCCTACGTGATCTCGCTGATCATCCGTGATCTCACCGATCCTCCGTGAACCATCATCGTTGACGCCGTCGAGCACCACCTTACATCGCCGGTCACCCGTTGAGTGGATTCCGTTCGTTTCAAATTTGGTAATATTATTTGCGGAATTAGGCAATTATCTTATCTAAATTTGATTTGGATATTTTTTTGCCTAATATATGCTTTTCCATATCTTACGTGCATATCCGAATGATAAGCGTATTTCCAGTTAGGATTTACCGTCTAATTCGCAACCGCACACCAATTTTTTACTCCATCTACAAGGCTTTAGATGGAATAATTAATCACGCGGAAATAAAATTGATATCTTGATCTTTAAGGCCTAAGATCAATTTATTGATTTTATTAGCGAAATAATCAAGTTTGATTTAGATATTATTCCTTGATTTGAAAGATATATGGTATCTTTGATGATTCTGAATGGCTTGGTGCTTGTCTTGTCTCGACCGCTTTATTTATCGTGAATTATGTTTGGGTTAGAATATTGCATGCTTTATGGTTATTTGCATATTTAGATTAAGCATTTTATTTATCATGGATTGTTAAACATATAAAATAAGAATAAAAACATAAATTTAGGATGTTAGATTTTTGACATTTTTTAATTTCGAAATAAATAAATAAATAAACAAAAATCATCATGCATATGCCATGTAAAATTATGGCATCCTTTGTACGTCATTGCACATTAGGATAAAAATTGCATATTTCATTTTAAGTTTAGATTGATTAAAATAGACTGCATTTTAGGTTAGAGATTGCTAAGTTAAGATAATATCTTGGTTTACATTAGGATTTAGCTTGACCTAATCCTTAATATAAGTTGGATAGGACCTTAATTTAGCTAGATAATTTTCACATTTTTCTAATTTCGAATTTCATAAAAAAAATACAAAAAATGTCTTAGGATAAGTTAATTCCATTTTCTAGGATAGATTGCACATTTATTAAGAAAACACAAGATTATTGCTAGGTCCATTTAATTAGAAATTGCATGTCATTAGAATTAGGTCATTTAGTTATATTGCATTGCATAAAGCATGATCCTCATTAATTAAATGAAAACAAAAAGAAATTACATATTAATTAGAAATCATATTTAGGATTGATGATATGAATTATGATCTAACGATGCAGATGCTTTCGTTGCCATGAGGTAAGTCTTATATTTTTTTTTTTATTTGCTTTTTGGGTGTTAAATTGGTGGATTGTGCACTTGCATGATCACCTCACATGTTAGGTAAATAGATTTAAAATCAATCCAAGCTAAGGGTGTGCAAAAGAATTGGGATCCGCCCGGACCGCCCGAAACCACTCGAAACCGGTGGTTCTTGAGGGAACCGGTCCGATTCTCAGTTCCAATTTATGGGAGTCGGTAAATACCGGTCCGGTTCTCGGTTCCATGGGCGGGTCCGTCCACCCGCCCACCTGGACCGGACCGATTAATTTATATTAAAAAAATTAAACAAACCCAGCAAATGGAGACGTCCGGTTCTGGTTCTGATGAGGCACTAATGCTTAGCTTAAAAGTAGCTAGGTTATTGGTAACTCACATCTTTCTTTTACTGACCACGGTCCACGGCCACCCCATTCGATTTAAACTTCCCAACCTTTCTTGTCATCTCAACCGATTTTCAAGTGATGGTTGCAGAAAAGCAGAGTTTAGTTTCCTAGGGTCTTAGTTTAGGTGCATGAAGGATTTACAAAATCGCTGTCACCCTCGACAACGTCCGCCCAATTATTGTGAGACCGGTTCCATGAATCCACCCGGGAACTGGACCGGACCGGCGGTTTGGTTCCCGGGTGGATCCATGCAACAAACGGGTGGATCTCGGTTCCAATTTTTTGGAACCGGTCCTTGGCGGGTGGTTCCCGGTTCTAGGTTGGGAACCGCCCGCCCGGACCATGCACACCCCTAATCCAAGTTGCCTGCAAAAACAATTTTGAAAATAAAAGAAATGGTATCGAAAGGGTATTAGAGAAATCTAGTATAACCAAGTTCTCGTATCCTTAGTCTCTGGTTCATAGGAGTAAAATAATCCTCAAATTATTTTAGTTAGGTTTCTAATCGACCTATCGTAAACTGATTAGTGATGACTCCTAGATAAAATCCATTTGTATGTTAAGAAATTTGAACTTAAGTCGCGAATTGGTATGGGTTTGGGAGAGTCCGAGTTAAATCTATGCTTAACAATCCATTAGATTAGCCAAACCCTAAGTGGTTCAAACCCGAAATTTTGGTCGCGACAATGATGTTAGGGAGACAACAGGGTTCTTTGCTGAGCAACACAGAGAAAAATCCAATTGAAAACATAAAGGCTATGACCCCTAAAAAGTGGTGAACAAGTGGGAGAATAAGAGATTTTCAAAGACAAGTAAGATGTGATCAATAAACAATCAAATGAGACAAGTAAGAGTAAACTTTTCTAGATAATCCCAACTCCTTTATGTGTTCTTATTCTCTTCCCTGAACTCCTTTATTTTGTTCGTAGTTCTATTTAACTGCTAAAGTCTGAACTCGCTCAAAGTCTGTTGTTTTTCAGATTCAGTTTTTAAAAACGAAATATTTCTATTGTTCCTTGCGAAAAATTATCTTCACACCTATTCACCCCTTTCTAAGTGTTCATATTAGCACTTACAGAATTGAGGATGTTATGGGGTTGGCCATGATCACCCCTATACTCTATAGAAGTGGCCAAATCCAACAGCTCATCATAGCTCCTAGTTCTAAATCCTTTAGTGGCTACATAGAAATATTTGTACTTGAACCCGAAAGGATCATAGTCATGCTCCCAGTCCTGTCATGCCACGATCCTCCGAGCGCGTGCTCATCCCCCGATGGTTGATTAAATTGCGATATCTTAGGACGCATCGCCGACTCATTAAATTTTAATACGCATGCAGAAGCGAAACAAATCCCCTGACAACCAAAAGCTTGGGGTAGGAAAGCAGGAAACCATTCACATAAAAAAACAAGCCTTTTATAAACACAAAAAAGGTTTATATACAATACTATGCTATCTACAAAAGATCGGCTCAACAAAAAGGGAACTGTCATATGACCAATTAGTCAAACATGTTCGCCGATCCTTTGATCTCCACCTCCCCAGACTCCAGGGCTTCGAGTCCTCCACAACCGCCATATAAGGACCTGAAAATGGTTATACAATAACCATGGGACAATGTCTCAGCAAGTTCACCCCCTAAACTCCGACTAGGAAGAAAATATGCCCCAAGGGCTACCTAAGTACAAGCATAAGTCAGAGGACTTACCTTTGCCTAAGATCCTTCTTGTACGTCAATTCAATTCATATAGTCACCCAAACATTTCAATCAAAATCAACCATCAATCGATCAGTCGACTCATTTGACTCCATACCATTGATACCATCTATAAACTCTATCGATTCGAACACTGTTCACCTAAGCTGAAATAGATATATCCATATATCATTGCTCTCCAAAGCTGATGTCTAAATTGTTCACCGAAGCTGCTATATCAATTATTGCTCACTGAAGCTGCTAAATAATATTTGCTCACCAAAGCTGCTAGATAACTATAATGCTCACCGAAGCTGATATCTATAGTGCTCACCGAAGCTGCTATAGACCTATATTGGTGTTAATGCTCCCCATAGCTGTTATAAATCTATATTCCTCACCTAAACTGATTAATGCTCTCCTAAGCTAAAATGGTACTTAAAAACCACTTTCGATGTCAACACCCAACACCCGGTATTTTCTAATTAAAATGCCTATATATCACAATCATCACTCAATTCAACAATACATCATTCAATTACAGAAACTAAACACATCACTGCGATCAGCTCGAAATTCTATCAAGCGGCTCTCCCGATATAATTTTCGGAAAATATTAATTAATTAATAATTAAATAAATTCCGAAAATTAATTTAATTTAAATATAAAATAATATAATTAAATAATATTTAATTTAATTTAATTTAATGCAATAATTAATTAAAAGTCTAATTAATATTACACTAATCTAATTACATAATTAGACTAATTAATCTATCACTAATCTAATTATGCACATAATCTAATCAACATTTAATTAAACTAATCTAACCACATAAATCATCATTAGCATAATCTAAACACTCCTAAGCATAATTAACTCTCTAAGCAAAGTTTAGTAAGTAAACTTACCGGATTTGCGGGTTGGTGAGTCCACGGCGACGGCAATGCGGAGACAAGCAATAAACTCCGAAATGGCGATGCTAAACGGAGACTGGACTGGACCGAAATCGGCCACAAGGCTCACGGTTGAGCTGACTTCACTGGTGGGTGCCTTCGGCTCGGTGGGCTGGCTGAAAACGCGGGCTACTGACTGAATTCGAACGGGCCCGCGAAGTTGAATCGATGGGACGAGCTGGCGGTCAACTCCTGGTTCGTTGATTGACTCGTGGAGAGGGATGGCACGCGGCAAAGAGCTGGGGAAATGGAGCAACAAACGAGGGAGACGGACGTGGCAGCAGGCGTACGAAGGGGGCGGTCAACAACAGCTTCAATTGGTTGACTTGGGGGAGAACAAACGGTGGTGGAGAGGGCAGACGTCGATGGAAATGAACGGAGAGAGAGAGCGAAGGAGAGGGGTAGAGAGCGTGAGGAGATGAGACAGTCGGGCAGAAGAAAAAACGGAAATGATGAGGCTGCACGGGAGTAAGCATTTGCAAGAGGCCTTGAGCTCAATGCAAATGCTGAAAGTCTAAAGCTACTTGGGAAAATGCGATTGTGTTTGGTAAAATTTTTTTGCAAATAGACTTTGAGTTGAATATGCATTTAGTAAAAAAAAACTTTCACAATGGGCTTTGATGAGTATAATATATATATATATTTTTTAATTGAACAAAACCCTTCGCCGGATCGGCGAAGGGCTACGGCCACGGCAGAGGTCACCTGAGGTCGGGCGACCTAGCCGAGGGCCGCCGGAGGTCGCTTGACCCAAGGGCCGCGCGACCCAATCGACCGCCGCCCGGGTCTCGCGAGTGTCGCACGACGGTGGCCGGAGTTGCAAGACCCGAGGCAGGGCCGCTGCGGCCGTGAGACCTAGGCGGCGGTCGCCTGGGTCGCGCGGCCCTTGGGTAGAGCGACCCTCGCTGAGGGGTCACGTGACTGTAGCCCTTCCTTGGTCCGGCGAAGGGCTGCCCCTTTTTTAATTAAAAATAAAAAATAAACAAGGGCAAAATCGAAAATATGAAAAATTAGCGAAAGTAGTTTTGGAAGAGAAAAAATAATTTTAGCATTCGCCGAATCCGAAAGCTAAGTTAGTCCCTACTAGCTTTGGGCTTTCGGCATTTGAAAGGCAAGTTGAAAGCTGAAAGCCAGCAAAAAAATTGAATCAAACGCACCCTAACTCGAGCGAAGAAGGAGATAGGGGGCGGGAGGGGGGAAAGAGGGCGTATGAGAGAAGCCAAGTGAGAGGAGAATAATAGTCAACAACCTTAGCCAATTAATTAAATGTTTTGGTCCCACAAAAGCCACTAGGTTATCCCTTGGTCCCCCCTATTATTTTCTAGCACAATAATTCCACCAATAATCTAAATTGAAGAAAAAAATGCAGCCCCCATATTAGCATCCGAATTTCATCAACCTTAGGCTTCAATTCTTTATCAAATTCCTCAATTTGATGTTTAATTTTGTCGAAGAAAAAGCCCCTACCATTTTTGCAAGTCCCTAATGCCAAATAGCTTAGCTTGGAAGTCAAAACTCCCCTCAATTCGGCAAATTCAATTTCCGTTCGTTTTCGAATCGTCCGTATCGATTTTCTGTAAAAATCCTGAACTTGCCAAAATTCTTCAAAGGATGAGTAGACATTTAAAATAAATCGTGACATGGCAAAATTTTCAATTTCTGAAATTGGATTCAAATTCGAGTTAATTTCAATCGACGCGATTTTAGCGTGACCTAACCTACCGGGTAGATTTCATGAATTTTTGGTGCAATTGTCCCGTGATTGATTTATCTCTAGTCACAATGTACATCTTCGACCTATTGGCGGCTTTCGGTTGTCGTGAAAATCTCAAGGTTTCAATTATATAGACACAGGGTACCGAAACGACAGAAAAATTGGTCTAATGCCGATCGACGAGAATTTTGCAATCTGGTGGAATCACCAATACTTTGATCACCTATCTCAGTCGAATCAACCTATTTCCAGTCTCTGATAGATTTTCAACTGTGCCGTAATAAACCTTGCAGATTAGCACAGTCGAGCAGTCGATTCCTAGTCAAATTCTCAAGTTTGTTGCGTTAAAATCCTTTAGTGACTTCTCCAGATAATCTAGTTATCTCATGAGTGATCGGCTTAGAGAATAGCAATATAGGCGCGTTGATGAAAGGCCCGATTCATTCAATTGAAAACATAATTGAATTTTTAGGATGTCATAAGTCCTCTAGAACTTTTGCAAATTTTCTCTTTCATTATATCATATAAAACCACATTTAATATAGGCATTTACAGAAAGGACAACAACATAAAAGCCACACCAGCGGCTAGCAGATAGGATTTCTCCTCCCCACTTTGGGTAGTCTAGGAAACTGAGACAAAACCAGACTCTGACCTTGTCTATTTACAATAAAGCTCCTTCCAAGGATGTAATGAGAAGTTACTAACGAGCTATTTGAGGACAAGGACCCCACGTACATGGTCTCCTTGATGATCGGGGAGAGATCATTGGACCTTATAAAAGGGGAGTCTTCAGTTTCTCAAAATTGCTAGGAGCTTATGTGACATTGATTTGCTTTTTTGCACCTTCATAATCCACCGGAATTTGCATAGCTTCAGCAATAATCAGGCTCTTGTTTGTGAAGACCCCACCGGCACATGTAGTATATCCTGTTGGGGCAAATTTTACCGAGTTCGGTTGTCATGGACATCATGGAATTCATGGTTTTAGATTGTGTCAAATTATGGTTTGCGGCAAGAGGCCAGGGTAATTACTGGGAAAAGCTCCGGGAAATTCTCCATCGGGAGCTAACATAAAAGCGAACCCGTAAACGCTCAGAAGTGGATACCCGTAAATCACATTGAAAATGAAAGTTGCGGGGAAAGAGTACACAGATCCACTGGATGAGTGGTTGAATTGATTAGGTCAAGGTAGAAGGCATGACTGCTTTTGTTTGATTGCATTAGTTACTTTTAGGAGGCCATTGCCAGTGAATGACCACATACGCTAATATTGGCTTACCGGAAACGTGAAACTGCTGGTATCGTGAGCTAGTACGAAGTTTGTCGGGGGAGAAACTGCCAGATCAATCACGAAGAACATGTCCAGAAAGTGGAGAAATTTGCTGAACACACTACTGAGAAAATATTGTTTGAATCTCCTAGGATCAAATCAAAACTAATGCAATTTCAACTGTCGGCACCCTGACTTGTGTTACTATATTCCATATGAATAAAAAATTCACGTGTTATATCACGCAAGCATTAAAATAAACAAGTAATAATCCTTATAAAAGGTGGACTTGCTCTTACACTCTGGAGGCTGACCAAAAGGGGAAACCAAAAGAAGGCAATTTAAGTTGATGCATACATTCCCAATAACATGTAAGTATATACTGCAGAAATCGGCTCAATCCATAGAATCTTAAATTACAGTTTACAAATACTCACAAGTTGCAAACTACGAGTACTTGATGCATAAGAACACTAGTTTGATAATTACTTCGATCTATGAAATGTGCTTTTAATTTATATAACAAGCTCAAGATTCATCTTCCACTAGAGAGGAGAGAATTTGCGACAGAAGACATATGTGAAAATGTCTTGTCCGATGAAGACGGGTCAGACATGATAGACTTACTAAAACCTTCGTGATACGCAAATGTCAATCCACTTTTTGAAATACCAAGAGATGATAACTCCTGCATCGCAAGATCCCCTTCCAAGTACTGCACTATTTGATGCATGCTTGGTCTCACAGTTGGCTCAGACTGGGAGCACAACAATCCGAGTTGCAATACTAGCTCCACCTCCTTCGCCACAAAGTCCACCCCTAAATTCGGATCTCTTGCCTCTAGAATGTTGCCCTTATCCCAACAAGAAAACACCCAGTCCACCAATATCACGTCCTCCTCCTCCCAAGCTTCAATCGGCCTTCTTCCACAAGCAACTTCAAGCAAAAACGCCCCGAACGCAAAAACATCTGTTCTCGTGGTGGCCCTGCCAGTTCGAGTGTTCTCTGGGGCAAGATATCCAAGAGTTCCCACCAAATGGGTGGTTTGAGGATCTGTACCGTGATCATATAGTCTTGCAAGCCCGAAATCTCCTAACCTCCCATTTAGTTCTGAATCAAGCAAGATGTTACTAGCTTTGATATCCCTGTGAATCACCACTTGTTCCCATCCTTCATGGAGATAAGAGAGGCCATATGCGACACCTTTGATCACCCTAAATCTTTGGCTCCAATTGAGGGTCACGTTTGGTTGGTTATAGAGGTACTTGTCTAGGCTTCCGTTTGGCATGTAGTCATAAACCAACAGTAGTTCACCCTTCCGGCGGCAATATCCGAGAAGTGTCACAATGTTCCGATGACGAAGCCGACCAATACTAACAATCTCAGCAATGAACTGTCTCATCCCTTGCCTTGATTCATGAGAAATTCTCTTCACTGCAACCTCAGTTTTCAACGTGGGTAATAGCCCTCTATAAACCCTACCAAATCCACCAGCTCCTAATAGTTCCTGATCCCTAAACCCCTTTGTGGCAACATAGAGATCTTTGTACTTGAACCGATGCGGACCGTACTCGTGCTCCCAATCTTCAAGAACCTCTGCGAATTTTCTTCTTTTTTGAATTGCATAAGCCATAGCAAATACTAGAATTGACAGAAAGAACAAGCATATGAAAGGTAGTCCAGTAGTGAGAAGAACGGATTTCTGCTTCTTTTTCTCATGGGGTAATCTAGGAAGTTGAGACAAATCAAGCCTATGAGCTTGTCCATTTACCTTAAAGCTCCATCCGAGGATATAATGATAAGTTACGAGCGCACCGGTTGAGGAAGAGAACCCAACGTACATGGTCTCCTTGAAGATCGGCGAGAGACTGAAGGGCAGAGACAAAAGGGGAGTGTTCGGTTTGTCGACATTGACTGGAGCTAATGTGACCCTGATTTGTTTCTGCACACCATCATAATCCACCCAAACTTGCATAGCTTTACCACTAACCAGAGTCAAGTTTCTGAAGCCTTGGATGTTGTTTTCAGTGTATCCAGCAGGGAAAGATTTTATGGAGACTAGCCCATTGACATCGATCCCGACATGATTGTCGTTCATATCCTGCATTTCAGCGTTTAGAATCGTGTCAAATTCCACCGCCAAAATGTGGTTCGTGGCATTGCCGTTGTTTGTTTCGTTGAAGAGACCAAAGTAAAAACCAGGCTTAGCTCCAGGAAATTCTCTACGAGGAGCTATCACGAAGGTGAACCCAGGACCGCCCAAAGTTGGATATTCAGGAATTATAGCGAAGATGAATGTGGTGGAGAACGAGTGAACAGCGCCATTGGATGAGTTCTTGAACGTGATGGGGTCTGGGTAGAAGGCATGACTTACCTTCTGTTTGGTCACGTTGGTTAACTTCAGGAGGCCATTGCGAGTGAGCACAGCTGAACCATCTAGGCTCAGATTCGCTGACCGGAAACCACTGTACGTGAAATCGCCAGTTTCATGAGTCGGTGCTGTGTTTGCCAGGAGGGAAACGGCCAGAGCAATCACGAATAACATGGCTAGAGGCTGAAGAAATTAGCTGCATACACTACTCTGATGAGATCATTCGAAGTTCAAATAATGATCCAACCGATTTGCACAGCATTGAATCGAATCTGGTTGCAATTTCAATTGTCAATGTCCCAACTTGTGCAGCCCCAACAAACCCTCAATTGATTGGTCCGAGTCTTATCATTCCTCTGTTGTGTGATTAGCTAATTGCTCCAAGTCCTGTCAGTAACGTAAAGTTTTGTAATTTGCCAGTCTTTGTACGCCATTTGCGCCATTTCAGCGAATGGCTGAAGTAGACCAAGACGTCCACTCACGCGAATTAATGATGTTTCGCCGTCTCGGGTAGGTCATGGACGAGTCAATTACCGATGGAATCCGATACGAAACTGTGGCCGAGGAAGCATCACAACAAGATGAGGATGGAGGGAAGGACAATGCCCCACAATTTTCAGCCGAGTGTTTAATATCATGAATGACTCTTCCATGGTACTAAGAATATTAGGATCTGCACGGCAACATTCCAATTTTTATATTATTTTTTTCTTTTGTTCCCTAAAAATAGAGATCTATTTAATATCTTCAATTATTTTTTCCATTCTAAAGTAAAAAAGTGACCAGGAAGATAGATTTGAAATAGAAATAAGAAGTAGAAAAAGTAACTTTTTTTTCTTGCTTCCGGAAATAATTCTAGAAATAAGTCATTTTATTTCTTTTTTTCTTCTTCCTCTTATAATTAGTCAGTCGCCTACTGTCACCATTGGTTGCCGCCCCCTATCACCACCGTCAATCACCGTTTGCCGGTCACTGCTCGGCAACTGTCTAGAGGAGAAAGAAGAAGAGAGAAAAAAAAAAAGAAAAAAAATCTCAAAAAATTACCAAAAAAATTTAGAGAGATTTTACATCATAGAAAAATTTGTGGGTCGTACCAAAGACATTCTTGTTCTTTTTCTATTTTAGGAATATTTGTACAATTACTAAACATGTTGTTTTACTCAAAAACTGTTCCAAGGAATAGAAATCCAGGAAATAGAAATAGGAAAAACTATTTATAATCCTCAAAAAAAAAAATTTATCAAACACACCCTTAGTACATGGAGGAGTAAAGCCTAATAATTCTATCTTAGAGAACGAATTTGGTGTGTGAAGTTGCACGTGTGAAAGATCTCATATTAGATATTTGATGTGCTGTAAACTTGACTTAGAACTTATTGTAATGCAAATCCAAATTGATATATTAATATAGAATGATACTTAGATTGAGAAAGAATGCATCTAACAAATTCGTGCATGTACACATATGAGTTGTATAAGAGATCTCTCATATTGGAGATTTGAGTGTGATGTGAATAGTTAATATTATTCAAGTTGACCCATAATTCATTGATTTAGACATTTAAGTAAAGTTAGGTCTAATTGCCTTCGAACACAATGGTCTTTGCAAAATTTTAATACCAATTGAATATGCGCGATTACTAAGCAAAACCTCTATGGAATGGATTATCCTCATGTTTGTGTACTTAAAGGTGACAAGCGGGGAAACAATAACTTTTTATTTGCCGTATGCCAGGATTTGATGATATGTTTATGATGAAAACATATTCTGTTGTTTTGATGGTCTCATATGCCCAGGGTGGACTAAATAGTTTGTATTAACCCCAAGTCCCAAATTTGAGCCCAAACGTAGAGAAGCTAACGGCCGAAACCAAGCTATGATAATATAATTGACCCACAAGGCCCATTGATGGAATGTCTAATTACTAGGAGTTCACCGATCATGAGTATCCAAGTGAGCAGAATTCAAGTAAAGTACGAGACATCTTGAAGTATGTGCCAAAGTTAAATATTGAGTTAAGGTAGATCCTCAACCAAGGATAACCGTCACTAGGGAATCTAGAGCAGGTCTAAATCATGTCTTGAGTAGCGTGCTAGTCAAGATAGTTAGAGATCCATGTGGATGAAGATCAGAAGTATAAAGGAACGGTTCATTTAATAACATAAGAAGATCAGTGATAGATGATATAAATCATCGCAACACATCAGAAAATATAACAATGAACAATAGACGAGTCATCTTTGGTCATCTTTGAAGATGGAACCTTTTCACGCTGAAGATTTGAAGATGAAAAAGTCATGCATAGCAGACCAAATTTAATTGATTCTACCTAAGTATGAATTTGAATTTGAATTAAACTAGATTTTTCATTCCAATATTCATCTTTTCTCTTTTATAAAAGTATTCTAGTGATATTTCCTATGTTTTTTTTTTTTTAATCTTCTCACGCACTCTAGTCATCTCCATTAAAACCTGATATTTAGTTTCAGTTAGCTAGTAAGCATGGCTTCAAGAAACTGAGCTAGTTGTTCTGATTCAATAAAGTTTTATACAATTTCCTTGTTATTTCCAATCTATTGTTTGTGCAACATTAGTAATTCGAATTAAGAAAATTCCTTGAGGTTTCAAAGCAAATTATAATTCATTTGCTTTCGATTTGAAGCCGAATTTAATAATTTAATTGGTCATTGGTCACCCTCTATTGAACTTTAATTACTATTTGGAACCAATGATTTTTTTGCTACCGTGAATTGAGCTTGTTACTTGATCAAGCACTTTGGTCGGCCTCAAATCGAGGTGGCCAGGCACGTCATTGATGTAGGAGGCAAGGAGGATCCACAGTCGAGGCAAAAGGGAGGCAATGAAAACTGAGATGAGGAAAAAGCCGAAGATAGAAAGATGGAGATTTGCTTACTTAGATCAGACCTAAGCGAGGGTAAGAGACGTGACGGAGGTGGACGATGGAGGTGGACGACTGCGAAGTGACAACACGTGTACCGGCCGCTTGCAAAGGCCAGGATTGGTGGTGGTGCACCTTTGTACATGCATAAATAATGGAGAGGCTGTGGCCCATTTTCAAGCACTCTAATTCAACTTCAAAACTTTTTGACTTTCAGTGAGCCCTTATAAAGTTTTCTGTAACAGATTAACCCTCATGGTGATGCCAAAGTTAATAATGGTCGCCCTCCCCACTCATATTCTACATGACAAAAAAACAAAGCCCGCAGCTTTAAAGTTTGTTTTAATAAGTACATGGAGTTCTCTATATCATAAAGGTATTTTTTTTTTCTTTTGTACATCTCCATGATTGATTTCAATATCAAATTATCGCTAAGATATACATAAAATGGCATGTGGATTGTTAAGATGTGTTATGATAATATGGTATTATAGAATAGATAAAATATCTTATTTCCCTAGAATGACTTTGAATTTGTCATCTGTCTACCATTTATCTTTTGCCCAAATTAATTTTCACTTTTGGCACTCTCTGCACGCAAATATAATTTGTGATCTTCCTTCTTTTAATACACATGCGTGCAATTTCACTAGTTATTGGAGAAAAGAAATTAAAGAATTTACTTCTTCCAAATTGTTCCTCAAACGTATTAATTTTTTTAGCTTCCAAATCTCAGCATCAACAGCTTTTGATAGTAGGCAACGATGGTAGAGAAGAGAAATTCATGTCATGCCCCAATCCTCAAACGTGTGCCCATCCCTTACCTAGTCGATCAAATAGCGACGTCCCATGATGTATCGCTAACCATCTCTTTTTAATACACATGCGAAAGCATATAAAATAATCACCAGACAGTAAAACAATTAGAATAGAAAATTATGGCTATATTTTTCACAACTGAAAAACCACAGCCACACTTTGATACAAAGCGAACCTCATAGTATATAATACGATACTATTCACTAAAGGCTGAACTATCACACATAAGTTCTCAACTTAGGTTTGCAAATAGGATGAGATCTCAGTCCTCATCCGGATCGTACTTTGAACCCTCCTCTTCTTCAAAATCTTCTTCATCTGCCTCCTCATTAGAATCCTCCTCTTCGGGTTCTTCCTCCTCAGGTTCCTCTTGAAATGTTGTCCCACAACCGAGATGAGAGTACGTCTCAGCAAGTTCTACTCCTTAAAACCCGATTAGGAAATCAATACACTCTAGAGGCTGCCTAAGCACAACATGAGTTAGAGGACTTACTTTGGCCTCAGTTCCTTCCTGCAAGTCAGTATATATCAGATATACAGAAATCACATCAATTCACCGCATAAGATCAAATCATTGATCAATCGACCTAGTCGATTACATGTCAACGATGACTATTCTTGGCCATTTCAATCAATACTACGTATAAGTCCAATCATACTTAGGACTGCTTAATATATGCAGTATAGCTCGTCAGAAGTTACCTCAAATACTGAGATAATATACTATATATATATGCTCGCTAAGAGCTACCTCAATTTCTGATATAGTATATTATATATTCTCACTAGAAATTGCCAGACATACTTTCATAGTATGCTGAGAATTATATATGCTCACTAGAAGCTACCAGATCTATTGATCCGCTAATCTAATATATATGCTCACCAGAAGCTGTCAAATCCATTGATCCACTATTATATATGCTCGCCAGAAGCTGCCAACCATACTTTCATAGTATGCTGATAATTGATCATTTAATCAATTCACAATTTTTATCCTTCTTGATAAAAATACTCGTGCGTGGATACACAGTCGGCCTTAGCTAAAATATAAGATTTTCACTTTTGAAGCTCCCACTATTTTTAGCAGTCCCAAAATAGATTTTTGGCGCTGTAGACCGACGCCCGGTAATTCTCCAATTAATTACTAAATTATCCAATTTTTGGAATAAAATACTGATCCACACAATTTTCACTCAATTTGCACCATCAAGTACTTAGATAAATAAACGGACTGCACCACAACAATCAGCATAAAATTTCGGTGGTCAGCTATCCCAGCCTAATTTCCAGAAAATAAATAACTCATGAATTAATTTTGAAAATTATTAAACAATTACAATAAATCCAATTTAGGCCCGTAATGCCTAATTAGAAGCCGAGACGAACTGAGAAAAAATCCCGAGGTTCGTTCAATAATTATTAGAAGCTTTCTACTTGCTAATAACTAAGTCTAATCGCCTAACATGCATCATTAAGTCACTAATTTAATTATTCTAATATAATCTATCCACATAATTATACTTAATTAAATTTAATCAACCCCTAAGTATCATTAGCATACTAATAAGGGATTAATGAGCAAAACTCACTAGTTTAGCGTTCCGGTGAGTCCACAGCAAAGGCGATGCCAAGGCGGTCAATAAACCTCGAAGTGGCGACACCAAGCGAGGCCGGGAAGACATCTAAAACGGGCCTCAAAGACCAAGAACCCTTGCTGTCCTTAGTTTACGTTCTTGAGCCGAGCGGTTGGGCGGCGGCGGTTTGTCGCGAAACAGAAGTTTACCTAAGGTCAGCGGTTTAGGGGCGGCGTACAGCTGATGAACGGCAGCAAGGAGGCTTGGGAACCTCAACCATAGCGATTCAAGGCAATCCCAAGGCTAAAACAAGAGCCACAAATTCAGACTCCCTCTACAACTTGGAAAAACTGGTCACTGGAGGAGAAACAAAACTGATCGTGCTTGGCCAAACCTCTGGGGAGGGATTGGCCTGCAACCGACGGCACCCGGGTCGAGGGGGACCTGCTGGTGGTTGGTATGGGTCGAGGAAGGGTATGGGAGAAAACACAAAGAAAATGCAAAATAGGCGAAACCGTGCAGGCTGCCAGGCGGACCGACGGATCGGCGGCCGGCAGCTTGCAACGGTTGTACAGGACGGCTGGCGGCTCCATTTGGGGCGAGGTTGGGCTTGATGGAACGATCTGGATGTCCTCTTCACGGCAATGGGTGGCTCATTTGTTGATTCATTCGGGAAAGTCAACTTTTTACTCGGATCTTTCGCAAAAGGCCGGCTGGAGAAGAAACCGGCAGAAGTGAAAACAGAGGAGGAAAACGGTCCGGCAGTGGTGTGGCTGCTCCGACGACTTCCTTAGCTACTAATGGGGTTCGAACAAGGTGAGAGGAGGGAGATGGAGATGGTTTTGGCTGGTTGAAAGAGAGAGAGAGAGAGAGAGAGAGGATAGAGATGAGGTTGGAGGGGACGACCTTGGCCTTGATTTTCCACACTTGCTCTCCTAGTCTCCTCCTTGGCCAAGTATCCTTCCTTGGCTGACAATGAGACACACATGCACTTTTCTAGAAAGCTGAAATGGTCCAAAGGTTGTGGGTTGGTGGGGGCACACGAATTTGGAAGCATTTTCTCTCAATTGGACACCAATCCATTCTCGATTCAATCTCATTTGGCCTCAATAAATTCAATTAACCCTCCATCAATCGAATCAATATATTTCCTCGTCGTTGATCCATCTTGCATCCCAAATTTCGTGATAAAAAATGATCATCGGCTTTTTCTAAACAAAAACAGTCATATGCCAACTTTTTCCAAAAAGTCTCGAGTCGCGGAAAAATCTTCTGAGACTGAGTCGACGTTCCTAGAATTTATTGTGACATGAAAGAACCTTCAATTTCTAAAATCAGACTTGAATTCGCGATTAATTTCCATTCAGCGCGTTTTTAGCGTAAACTAAGCTACCGGGTAGTTTTCAGAGATTTTTAGTGCAAATAACCTGTGGTCGATTTTCTTCGAGTCACAATGAACCCACTCGACACATTGGCTACTCCTAGTGGTCGTGAAGATCTTAAGGTTTCAATTACGGGCATAGGGTACCCAAAACGATAGAAAATCGGTCTAGTGCCGATCGATGAGAATTTTGCAATTAGTTGGAATCACCCACACTTTGATCACACATCTCAGTTGAATCGACCTATCCCTAATCTCTGATCGATTTTGACAATGCCGTAATGACCCTTGCAGACTAACACGGTCAAGTAGTCGACTTCTGGTCAAATTCTCAAGTCAATTACATTAAAATCTCTTAATGACTTCCCTAAATAGTTTAGTTATCTCACGAGTGATCGGTTCTGAGAATTGCACTATAGACGCGTCGATGAAATGCCCGATTATTCAATTGAAAATGGTACTGGAAATTCATGATGTCACAACTCTTCCCCTCTTATAAAAATTTTGTCCTTGAAATTTAAACCTTTACCAATCCTTAAACAAAAAGGTGGGGGTATCGTCGTCTCATCTAGTCTCACTTTCCCTGGTTGCTTCTTCAATCCCGTGGTGTTGTCAAACCACTTTGCTCAAGGGGACTATCTTGGTACACAAAATCTGTTTTGAACCACAATTTGAACTGGGCTTTCCACGTACGACACTTTGTCGTCCACGTCTAACTCTTCGAGATTTAGCACGTGGGTCGGGTCAGGTTCATACGTCCTCAACCTCGACACATGAAAGACGTCATGCACTTGTGCCTACCTCAACAACAATGCAAGATGATACATTAAGATCTTGATTCTTTCTCTAGAATCTTAAATGGACCTACGTACCTCGGTTTCAGTTTTTTCTCTCCTTGCCAAGGCGCAAGATATCCCTCATTGGTGACACCTTCAGAAAGATGTAATCACCAATTTGAAACTCTAAGGGCTTTCGATGCTCAACAATACAACAATTCTGGTAGCTCTTAGTGGTCTTAAGTCAATCTCTGATCACAGCAACTGCAATCACTGACTGCTAAATAGACTCTGGGCTGCGATCTTTCATTCTCTGATTTCATCTCAACAACTGAAATTCTGAATACTCTGCTATGCAATGCTTCAAAAGGAACTATTTGACTGTTCAATTGAAATTGGGAACCTCAATTCTAGATCTGATATAAGTTCATCACTGGCACTCCATGTAGACGAACTGTCTGACACACATATACTTCTGCATGCCTATTCCAATCAAGATCTTTCCATACGGCGATAAAGTGGGCCAACTTCATCAGTCTGTCAACCACTACCCAATTGGAATCATTACGCTTCTAACTTCTTAGTGAGTCCGTCACAAAGTCCATCGTGATGTGCACTCATATCCACTATGGGGTCTCGAGAGTTTGTAACAGTCCTCCCAGCTTACAAAGCTGTGCCTTAATTTTAATCTGAGCATCCGGCTCAATTCTGAGAGCAGCTGTAAGATTTGGAAGATAGTCCATCTCAAATTTGAAAACCGAATGTTGAACTTTCTCAAGTAAGGTCCATTTTTTAATCAGCATAAGTTCAACTGAAGATTCCTAACTCAGTACATCTGTAGCTTAATTCACCTTCCTAGGGTGATACAAAATATCACACCCTAGTCCTTCAAAAGTTCAGATTCACAGTGCTATCTCACATTCAATTCCTTCTAAAAGAATAAATATTGGAGACTTTGTTGATCAATGAAGGTCCAGAATCTTTCTCCACACGACTAACGCCTCCAAGTCTTCAGTACGAAAAATTTATGCTGTGAGTTCCAAGTCACGCGTTGGGTAATTCAACTCATGAGGTCTCAACTAGCGAGACACGTATGCAACACTCCTACCATGTTACATCAGCACGTAACCCAGTCCTCTGAACGACGCATCAATATAGATCTCATACCCTCCAAGATCATATAGAATCGTCAGCATAGGTGCGGTAGTTAGCTTTTGCTTCATCTCTTGGAAACTACACTCGCAGTTGTCTATCCCCACGATTTTCTCTTCTTTCTTCAAAAGTTTAGTCCACGATGACACTAATTCTGAAAATCCTTCCACAAACCTTCTGTAGTAATCTGTCCAACCCAAACAGCTTCTGACCTCTATCACTGTTGTCGGTCTTGGTCCACTGATAATTGCTTCGATCTTGGTCAGATCCATGGAGATTTCTTCGCCTGAAATCACGTGGTCTAAAAACACAACATGAGTCAACCAAAACTCGCATTTGCTACACTTAGCGTCCAATCCATGAGTCCTTAGGGTCTGAAGTATCATCCTCAAATGACTCTCATGCTCCTTAATACTCCTCAAATACATCAGAATATCATTGATAGACACAACCACGGATTGAACTAGATATTCCTTGAACACTCGGTTTGCCAAATCCATGACAGCAGGTGGAGTGTTCACTAGACCAAATAGTCTTACAATACTCTCATAAAGACCATCTCGAGTACTAAACACTGAATTCAATATGTCCTCCTTTCTAATCCTCAATTGATGATGCCTTGTTCTCAAGTCGATCCTTGAACATATCGACCTTCTTTATAACTAGTCACACAATTCGTCGATCTTCAGCAATGAACACTTGCTCTTGATTGCCACCTGATTGAGTTGACTATAGTCAATGTACACTCGCAATGAACCATCTTCTTTTTTCTCACAAACAAAACTGATGCTTCCTAAAGCGATGCACTGGCATGTATAAATTTCTTATCCAGTAATTCTTACATCTGTACCATCAATTCTTTCTACTCAGACAAAAACATCTAGTAAAAAGCTTTAGTGAGTGTCTCTGTCCTAGTTGCTGACTCAATTGCAAATTCTACCTCTTTCATTTACGACAGGCCTGACAATCCCTGTGGCAACGCTTCTAGAAATTCTTGGACTATTGAGAAGTCCTCAATTTTTAGTTCTTCAATCTGTCTTGTCTATGACAATCACCGAGTAATATTGGCAACCTCCGTCTAACAAACAGGTTGTCTATAACCGACGAAATTAATGAAATCAAAGATTCTTTTCGACTCCTAATAAACTCGACACTTTCACATGCTAATGGACTAAGTTGGATTACTCCATGACCATCATTCATTACCACAAGATGCTCCATGAGCCCCTTCTATTCATGTGGCGTCAAAGTTACACCTTAGCAACTAGTCGAGCATGACTATAGCTAATGGTTCTCTTTTCTTCGACTTTTTTTCAACAAACTGATATTCAACAAACTTAGTCCAAAGCTCTGTTGCGCTACTCTGATAAGATTTCCTCAAGAATATTATTCCTCTGATTGGTGCAAGGTTGGTTCCATTCCTATCCCTTTGGCCATTCTAGTGGTCCTAATTGTAGTAATGACATCTATGCTCCTTTGGACTTTAACTAACCGTCCTTCACTTGATAGCCATGTTGGCCATAATCAAAGTACGCTCCAGTTATATTAGGACACTGGATTGATCCATGCTTCCTTCCACAACTTCCACACACTTCTTGTGAGTCCTCTATCTCCCATCGGGTGACAACATGCACTCTTACTAGCACCAGGGTCTATCCCAAATACCCTTATGCGTGTTCGGCGGCGCATTCACTCTGGTCTATCCCATCAGCGGTGATGGCAACTACTGTCATGGTCCCATCGACCTTCTGGTACAGTTTCTGACTAAGTGACCCTATTGGCTACGCTTAAAACAAGCACTCATCCTAAAATGGCACGGGGCGTAACCATGTCGTCTCCTACAGGCACGACATACTCTATTTCGATTCAGTACTAACTTATCTATCCCCACATTTCCTATTGGGCAGAATAGAATACTTTTCTCTCAACATTGGTCTTTTCCCCGACCGATTTCCATTTCTACCCTAACTGAATCTTGACTTAGACGTAACAGTCCGCTCCCAGATCGCATCTCCATGCTAGACCTCAGCAGGTGTGGCAACAACAGCGGTTGCGGCACTGACATCGGTAGTAACAGTGGAAATAACGGCGGCTCGGTCCTAAGCTTGCTGGCTCAACCAATTTCAAGGACAATAGCGCTTGAATGATCCTATCGAACCTAGGATCGCTCAGTGTTGCTACATTAGTAATGGCCTACAGCGGTACTCTTACACTCGCACTGGCCTAAGCCAATGCTCTACCACAACTGCCTCAGGCACCAATCCTTATAGGCATTCCACCCCGAGTCACAGAGGTTACAACCCTCTTAATAGGAGTTCTCAGCTCCTGATCACTCATGCTACAGGATCTTTAAAGAAACCTGTTTTCAAATTCTAATACTATATTACAATTTGAGTGATCCACACAAACAAGCTACCAATCAGTTAGCATCGACATGCACCAGAAATGAATATAAATATCTTTCCTACCACTATCCCATGGTCCTTCGCACCTTATCACTCTAATCCCTAACCATTGATCTGATACCACTTAAACGGGGATGTCACGCCCCAATCCTCGAACGCGTGCCTATCCCTCACCTGGTCGATTAAATAGCGACGTCCTAGGATGCATCACCGACCCTTTCTTTTTAATACGCATGCGGAAGCATATAAAATAATCCCTAGACAGTAAAACAATTGGGATAGAAAAGCAGGGCTATATTTTTCATAACTGAAAAACCACTACCGTACTTTTGTACAAAGCAAATCCCATAGTATATAATACAATACTATTCACTAAAGGCTGAACTATGATACATAAGTTCTCAACCTAGGTTTGCAAACAGGATGGGATCTCAGTCCTCATCCAAGTCGTACTCTGAATCCTCCTCTTCTTCAGAATCTTCTTCATCTGCCTCTTCTTCAGAATCTTCTTCATCTGCCTCTTCATCAGAATCCTCCTCTTTGGGTTCCTCCTCCTCAGGTTCCTCCTGAAATGTTGTCCCACAATCGGGATGAGGCTATGTCTTAGCAAGTTCTACCCCCTAAGACCCGATTAGGAAACCAATACACTCTAGAGGCTGCCTAACCACAACACGAGTCAAAGGACTTACCTTGACCTCAGTTCCTTCCCACAAGTCAGTATATATTAGATATACAGGAAACACATCAATTCACCACATAAGATCAAATCATTGATCAATCGATCTAGTTGATTATATGTCAACGATGACTATTCCCGGCCATTTCAATCAATACTACATATAAGTCCGATCATACTTAGGACTGCTTAATATAAGCCGATAATATGTAGTATAGCTCGTTAGAAGCTACCTCAAATACTGAGATAATATACTATATATATATGATCACCAAGAGCTACCTCAATTTCTGATATAGTATACTATATATGCTCACCAGAAGCTGCCAGACATATTTTCATAGTATGCTTAGAATTATATATGCTCACCAAAAGCTGTCAGATCCATTGATATGCTAATCTAATATATATGCTCACCAGAAGTTGCCAAATCCATTGATCCACTATTCTATATGCTCGCCAGAAGTTGCTAGCCATACTTTCTTAGTATGCTGATAAATATATATATACTTGCCACAAGTTGCTAGCCATACTTTCACAGTATGCTGATATATGTATATATGCTCGTCAGAAGCTGCCAACCATACTTTCATAGTATGCTGATAATTGATCATTTAATCAATAGATTTTCACTTTTGAACCTCTCATTATTTTCAGCAGTCCTAAAATAGATTTTTCGCGCTATAGACCGACGCCCGGTAATTCTCTAATTAATTACTAAATTATCTAATTTTTGGAATAAAATACTCATCCACACAATTTCACTCAATTTGCACCACAACAATTAGTATAAAATTTCGATAGTCAGCTATCCCAACCTAATTTCTGAAATTAATTAATTTCGAAAATTATTAAATAATTACAATAAATCAAATTTAGGCCCGTAATGCCTAATTGGAAGCCGAGACGAATCGAGAAAAAATCCCGAGGTTTGTTCAATAATTATTAGAAGCTCTCTATTTGCTAATAACTAAGTCTAATCGCCTAACATTTATCATTAAGTCACTAATTTAATTATTCTAATCTAATCTATCTACATAATTGCACTTAATTAAATCTAATCAACCCCTAAGCATCATTAGCATACTAATAAGGGATTAGTGAGCAAAATTCACTAGTTTAGCATTCCGGTGAGTCCACGGCGAAGGCGATGCCAAAGCGGTCAATAAATCTTGAAGTTGCAACACTAAGCAACGCCGGGGAAACACCTACAATAGGCCTTGAAGACCAAGAACCCTTGCTATCCTCGGTTTCTATTCTTGAGCCGAGCAGCTGGAACCGGCGGCGATTTGGCGCGGAAACAACGAGCAGCAAAGGTCCGCCGACTTGGGGGCAGTGTACGACTAATGGATGGTGGCAAGGAGGCTCGGGAACCTCAACCATAGCAATCCAAGGCGGACCCAAGGCTGAAACAACAACCACAAATTTGGACTCCCTCTGCAACTTGGAAAAACTGGTCACTTGAGGAGAAATAAAGTTAAATGGGCTTGGCTGGAGCTCCGGTTGAGGGATTGGCCGGCAACCAGTGGCACCCGGGGGTCGAGGGAGACCTGCTGGTAGTTGGTATGGGTGGAGGAAGAGTCGGAATGAGAGAAAACATGAAGAAAATGCGAAACAAGCGAAACCGTGCAGGCTGCTAGGCGGACCGACGGATCGGCGACCGGCAGCTTGTGACGGCCGTACAGGACAGTCGGTGGCTCCATTCAAGGCGAGGTTGGGCTTGATGGAACTTTATGGATGTCCTCTTCACGGAGATGGGTGGCTCATTTGCTGATTCATCCGGGAAGTCAACTTTTTACTCGAATCTTTGACGAAAGGTCAGCTGGAGCAGTAAACCGGCAAAAGTGAAAATAGAGGAGGAAAACGGTCCGGCAGTGGTGTGGCTGCTCCGGCGACTTCCTTGGCTGCTAATGGGGTTCAAACATGGTGAGAGGAGGGAGATGGAGATGGTTTTGGCCAGTTGAAAGAGAGAGACAGAGAGAGAGACAGAGAGAGAGAGAGAGATGAGGTTGGAGGGGGCCACCATGGCCTTGATTTTCCACACTTGCTCTCCAAGTCTCCTCCTTGGCTCACAATGAGACACCAATGCACTCTTCTAGAAAGCTGAAATGGTCCAAAGGTTGTGGGTTGGTTGGGGCACACGAATTTGGAAGCATTTCCTCTCAATTGGACACCAATCCATTCTCGATTCAATCTCATTTGGCCTCAATAAATTCAATTAACCCTCCATCGATCGAATCAATATTTTTCCTCGTCAGTTGATCCATCTTGCATCCCAAATTTCACGATAAAAAATGATCATCGGCTTTTTCTAAACAAAAATGGTCCTATGTCGACTTTTTCCCGAAAAGTCTTGGGTCGCGGAAAAAATTTCTAAGACTGAGTCGACGTTCCTAGAATTTATTGTGACATGACAAAACCTTCAATTTTTTAATCGAACTTGAATTCGCGGTTAATTTCCATTCAGCGCGTTTTTAGCGTGACCTAGACTACCGGGTAGTTTTCAGAGATTTTTAGTGCAAATAACCTGTGGTCGATTTTCTTCGAGCCACAATGAACCCACTCGACACATTGGCGACTCTCGGTGATCGTGAAAATCTCAAGGTTTCAATTATGGGCATAGGGTACCCAAAACGATATAAAATCGGTCTAGTGCTGATCGACGAGAATTTTGCAATCAGGTGGAATCATCCACACTTTGATCACACATCTCAGTCGAATCGACCTATCCCTAATCTCTGATCGATTTTGACAATGCCGTAATGACCATTGCAGACTAGCAAGGTCGAGCAATCGACTTCTGGTCAAATTCTCAAGTCAATTACATTAAAATCTCTTAATGACTTCCCCAGATAGTCTAGTTATTTCAAGAGTGATCGGCTCTGAAAATAGCACTATAGACACGTCGATGAAATGCCCGATTATTCAATTGAAAGTACTACTGGAGATTCATGATGTCACAATTCAAGTCATTCAAAACATAGACAACAAATTTAATTTTGACCCAATTCTTATATCTAGGGTTAGGTTTTGAAGAATAGTTTGGATTTAGGCCCAATTCTTTAATTTGAGACAAACGAAAGGTCGAAATGACGACATTTTGCATTATTTCTGCTAGTGAGCCACATTGAATGGTTTATATCAAAATGTTGCTGGATTTTCCGGTCACAAATCATGTGACGATACTAAAGTGAATGATTTTTTTTTTTTATTAAAATGCCACTCAAGTTATCAACCAAAAATTTTTGGCACTGAAGTAACTTCCGTACGAAAGTAATGGCATTTGTGGTGGCCTAAGTCTAGCATCATGTTTATATTCAATATACTCTAATAAGTTATTTAAACCTAGGATATTCTAGAGGTCTAATAGACAATTTATGCTACATTGGCCATTGTTTTAAGGGATAAGTGCACCAGAAGTCCTAAAACTTGTCACGAAAATGCATTTGAGTTCTAAAACTTGCAAAAAGTGCAAATAAGTCCTAAAACTTGTCAAAATATTTCATTTGAGTCCTAAAATCGACGCCATTAGCCTTTTCCATTAAAAATGCTGACGTGGCATTTAAAATTAATTTATACTTTCCACGTGGCTTTTTAAATAATTTATTATTATTATTTTAAAAAAAAATTAGATTTAAAAACTAAAAATTAGATTTATTGATTTTATCTTATTTTCAACAAAAAAGAAAAATAAAATTTATTTAAAAAAGAAAACAGTTCAATAAAAAAAAAAAAAAATGGCAGCCTTGGAGGAGGGGCCAGCAACCGTTGCCGAAGGGGCCAGCGATGGTCGCCGGCCCGGGGGCGGGTGGCCAACTCTCGCCCAACTAGGGCGAGGCCTCGCTGGCCCCAAGTGAGGGCCCGACGCCTCGCCAAGGCCGGGCGGCCGTCGGCCCTCGCTTAGGGTCGGTGCCCGGATCTGGCGAGCTTTACCGGCCCCCAGGCCGGGCGACGGTTAACGGCCCCTCGCGAGGGCTGGCGACGCCTCGCCCAGGTCGGGCGACGGCCACCGGCCCCCGGCGAGGGCTGGCGTGCCCAGATTTGGGCACCTCGCCCGAGCTTGGCGCCGGCCCTCGCCTGGGGCCGGCGAGGCCTTGCCCTGGCCGGGCAAGAGCCGGCCACCCACACCAGGGCTAGCGACCGTCGGCGGCCCCTACGGCGACGGTTGCCGGCCCCTCCGGCGATGCTACCATTTTTTTTTTCTTTTTTTTTTAACTTGTTTTCTTTTTAAATAAATTTTCTTTTTTTCTTTTTTGGTTGAAAATAAGATAAAATCAATAAATCTAATTTTTTAGTTTTTAAATCTATTTTTTGAAAAAATCATTAAAAAAGCCACGTGGGAAATAAAATTAATTTTAAATACCACGTCAGCATTTTTAACGGAAAAGGCTAACGGTGTTGATTTTAGGACTCAAATGAAATATTTTGACAAGTTTTAAGACTTATTTGCACTTTTTGTAAGTTTTATGACTCAAATGCATTTTCGTGACAAGTTTTAGGACTTCTGGTGCACTTATCACTTGTTTTATTAGTATTTTGGGTTCTGTTAAAGAATCCAACATCACTCATCTGCGATATTTATATGTTATTTATATACATGTAGTCTTTTTTCATGTAGGCTATAACTTTTGAATTGAACTTCCTCATATGTAATGAGAGCCAGTTTTTGTTTTGTTTCACGCATGTAGCCCCTTGTAAGAAAGAATGGTATATAGAAATAAAAGAGTGGTGTTAATGAAACAAAAAAATTCCCAATCGAGAATAGGAGATAGCAAAAACTTGTAAGTCAACTCTCTCCGTGTGCAAGTATACTTAGTCATTGGAACTGGGTCGAAATTCCAAAGTTAGGTCTACATGGTAATTGGATACATATGAGCCATTCAATTTATGGACGAAAAGGTTGATTTTTTTTTTTTTTTGGACAGAAACCAACATTTATATTCAACATAAAGGAAACATACAACCTGAAGATAAAGCATCCGTAAACACTAAGCCCATAAAAATAGACGGAGGAGAAAGGGCCCAGTTAAGGGCTGAGATGGAGGATTGGGCCTTTGCGGCCCAATCGGCCACTAGGTTTGCCTCACGGCGGCAATGTCGTAGCTGGAGATGAGGAAAAGTCGAAAGCAAAAAGATGCTCTCTTCTATCAAAGGTCAAAGCTCCCATGGCGGCGATCGTGATCCGTGCACCACTTCGACAAGATGAAGACAGTCAGAATCAACTTCCAGTTGAGCGTGCTGGAGCCCTTGGTGGAGCAAATGATGAAGAGTAATAAGAAGCGCCTAGACCTCCGATTCAAAGGTGGATTTCGCCGAAAAACTTCGCGAGAAAACATCCGTAAGTCGGCCTTGATAATCCCTACAAATACATGCCATTGAACCGTCGGGGTGATCCAGCTGATAGCTGCCGTCAATATTACATCTCAGGGTTCCCATATCCGGAGGTCGTCAAAGCTGATTCGAGTTGATGAAATCAAGTCCAGATCGCAGTGAGGATGCTGCAGAAGAAATTTGATATGATCCGGCTTGAGCAACAGCTGTCGCTACTGCAAAGGAAGGGTCTGGAAGCTGATTACGGAAGACAAAATTATTCCTCATCCGCTAGATCTGCCATAGGACATGTGCAACAACTTCTATTCCAGGTAAGTGATTAGGTGAAATCACCTTTTCTGTGAGCCACGAGTCTATACGAGTAGCTGTACAAGTTGAGTGCAATAGATTGATCTGCTGATTTGACCAAACAGCTCGAGTCCAGGAGCATTGAAGAAAAATATGTTCAATGGTTTCAAGTAAATTCTGCTGACAAAGATGGCATGAAGGATCAGAGATAATGTGACGTTGAAACAGGTTAGCTTTGGAAGCGAGGGCATTATGGCAAACCGACCAGAGAAAAGTCTAAAGTTTGGGGACTATCTTCATCCCCCAAATCCTTTTCCAAAGGGATTTCGACTGCCGATAAGAAACTAATGCGTTATGACACTGTGGATTGTTGCTTGATTGTACAATTGCATGGTAGTTACTTTTTACAATGTGCTTACCATCAGTTGTGGCGGACCATACCAATTTGTCTTCTGAGTAAAGAGGTCTGATTGGTATTGTGAGAATTTCTGTTGCAATCTGTTCTTCAAAGAAGTTTTGAATCACTAATGTGTTCCAGTTGTGGTGAGTTGGGTCAATAAGATTTGCCACCATAACTGGTTCCTCTTTAGACTTAGGACCATAGATAATTCCCATAGGTAGCCAACAATCTCTGCGAATTCTGATATGATTGCCCTTACCAACAGACCAGCGTAGTTCTGGTATGATAGCATCTCTGCCCCTAAGAAGACTTTGCCATCCCCACGATGATCTTGTTCCTCTGACAGCCGATAAAAAATCTGTTGAATGAAAATAGAGACCCTTAAAAATTGCACCCCATAAAGATTGAGGATGATGTAGCAGTCTCCAAGCCTGTTTTCCAAGCAGCGCTTTATTCAAAGCAATAAGGTCGCGAAATCCCAACCCTCCTTGCACCTTACTTTCTTTCAAAACATCCCATTTTCGCCAATGTATACCCGCCTTATTCTGATTATTTCTCCACCAAAATCTGGCAATACATTTCTCAATAGATGAACAGACAGAAAGAGGTATCTGAAAAATAGACATGGCATATTGTGGAATAGCCTGAACAACAGATTTAATGAGAATTTCCTTACCCCCCCTTAGAAATGAATTTCTCTTTCTAGCCCTCTAATTTAGCATTGACCCGACCTACTATCCAAGAGAATACTTCCTTCTTCGATCTACCCCATTCGGATGGCAACCCCAAATATTTACTAGATCGATGCAAGATTGGAATACGAAGTTCCCTAGCCATGTTTTCCTGTAAAGAGATTGGACAGTTTTTTGAAAAGGTCATCCCTAATTTATTTCGGTTAATCAACTGTCCTGTGGCGACACAATACAAATTCAAAATATTGGCTAAGTTGTGGCATTCTAAAATAGTACCCTCTAAGAAGAAAATTGCATCATCAGCAAAAAATAGATGTGACAAGGTAGGACACCATCTGTTTAACTGAAGACCTTTGATTTGTCCAATACTAACAGCTTGAGTAATAAGATCTGATAAAACATTAGCTAAGAGAATAAAAAGATATGGTGATAAGGGGTCACCCTGTCTGAGGCCGCAAGAGGGGTTGAAATAAGGTAAATGTTCCCCATTAAACTTCACACTAAGAGAGGAGGTGGTGACGCACTACATAATCCACCCAACCCATCTAGGATGAAAGCCCAATCTAAGGAGATAATCATGTAGGAAATCCCATTCCTCTCTGTCATACGCCTTTTTCATGTCTGTTTTAAGAATTGTATTGAACTTGCTAGTCTTCTTTCTTGTTCGAAAATGGTGAAGAACTTCTTGGACGATAAGAATATTATCTTGGATCTGTCGTCCTTTCACAAAAGCAGATTGTTCTTTAGAAATCAGAATATTCAGCCACGGTTTGAGATGGTTAGCAAGCACCTTAGAGATAACTTTGTAAGCATAGTTGCACAAACTAATAGGCCGAAACTAATCCAGTTTTTCTGGTTGAGTTGTTTTGGGAATAAGGGTTATAATCGTCTAATTGACACCTTTAGGCATTACCCCTAACTAATAGGAAAAGGTCTTCTTTAATTGTTTCCCAGTGATCTTGATAGAATAAACCAATTAAGCCATCCGGGCTAAGGGCTTTGGAAGTGCCCATCTGAAAGGTAGCTTGCCGAACCTCCTCAATAGTAAGTAAGGCTATGAGTTGAGTATTCATGTCAGGAGTTACTATTGACCGGCATTGAGTAAGTAAGGGTCTATAGTCCCGAAAACCTTCAGTAGTATATAACTGCGAAAAGAAGGCTAATGTCATATCTTGGAGAGTTGGTAAATCACGTACCCACTGCTGATCGTCATTTTGCAGCATAGTAATTCGATTTCTTTGACGTCGTTGAATTGTCGATGCATGAAAAAACCGGGTATTCTTATCACCCCATTTTAGCCATCGAATTCTGGAGCGTGAGGCCCAATACTGTTCTTCATGTTGCCAAGTCTGACGGATTTCTTCTTTTAACCTTGTTGCCTGTACTTTGTCATAAATGGAATGATGCTGATTCACTAGATCCTATAATTGTTGTTGTAAAGTCAGCACTGTCCGATGACCATTGCTAAACTTTTTTCGGCTCCAAATGAGCAGGGCTGCTGTGACTTTCTTTACTCTAGTTTTGAAATCATAATTCAGTAGGCACACTGAATGCCATGCCTTAGAAATAATCTCTCTACATTCCTCATCCTCATTCCAATAAGTCTCAAAAATAAAAGGCCGCCTGTTTTTTTTAATAGTTGGCGAAGTCTGAATTAGGAGAGGACTGTGATCAGATCCCACAGCAGGGAGTGCATGAACTTCAGCCGCAGGAAACAGTAGCCTCCATTCCATTGAACAGACCACCCTATCTAATTTTTCATTCACTAACTCCTCCCCTTCCCTATTGTTCAGCCATGTAAATTTACAACCCTTGCTTTCTAATTCAGTAAAAGCACAGTCATTGAAAAGAGTTCTAAAAGACTGCATTCTATACAAGTTAGCATGTCGTTTTCCTATCTTTTCCCAAGGGAAGTACCTTGTTAAAGTCTCCAGCGCAAAACCAAGGAAAGCTGTTATGGGAATGGATTGCTCTAAGCTCATCCCATACCAATTGACGATGCTGATAGTCTGTTGGAGCGTGTAGAAAAGTGATCCGGATAGTCCTACCTTCCTGACCAAAATTACAACTCATGTCGAAAAAGTGTTGAGTGGAGCGAATCACCTGTAATAACACCTGATTATTCCATAACACAGCTAAACCTCCAGCCACACCCACTGGATTAGTGACATGAACTTTGAAATTTGAGATTTCGCTGAATGTGTTGAATCCTCCCAGACGAAAAGAGTGATTTAGACACTAAGATATTACACTCCAATCCACCAGGTTGGAGTGCACTTACGAATTGCCCGTGCCCTCGCTTGGGCATTCCTTACTTTCCAACATCCCAAATTACGATTGCAAAGTAAGGAACATTCTACAATTATTTGAGGATGGTTAATGAAGAGAAAAGGAAATTATTAGAGATAGTACGAGGGTGGAGATGAGGAAAATTCATTAAATTGATTTTTATTCCGAAGAGCATGGCACATAAACTTTTACAACCAAAATTTATGAACGGAAATCGCCATCAATTCTAAAAAATAAAATAAAATAAGTTCAAGGTATTTGATGATTCATCAATAAAGAGATTATGTGATGCCCTGAATTAGCTCACTGAGATATTATTCTTTTTGGCATGTCTTATACCGAGTCTCACGATTTTGTCATTTAGCGTACAAGTGAGCACCTTCACAAGAGGTCACCCATATTGGGAGTACTTCCATCGGAGCATGTTTAACTCTGGGGCTGTGAAGTTAAACATTACCTCCATTAGTTAATTCCAATTTTTCACATATATATCTCAAAAACACTTTTCCCTTATTCAATGCATAATTAAGTTCATTCATTTCCCCTTGTCATGCTAGAAGTCTGCCACAAGCCCCTCCTTGTCTAAACCCTAAGGCCCCAGCGATTACTCCTTGCCTTCGTCGAACGGGATTGTTATAGACTAAACTAACAAATCTTATTTCAAATGCACTACGAAAGTTGTCATAATAAGTATCTTAATAGTATATGCAAAGCCAAATGTATTTGAATATAAATTATTCATTGTTATATTGCCTTATTTTTTATTTTTCAATGCGCTTTATGTGTATACTGAAAGAGATTGGAAGCATTAAATAGAGCTTAAATTTTTCAGAAAATTATAATCATTGGCTCTTGAGGATAAAAAGCTTGTTTATTAACATGCTATGATAGCTTTAATTAATCTTATTTCTAGCTAATTTATTGACATTTCATGGCATTCCAACTACCCTAATTCTTCGACAAAAAAAAACCAAAAAGAAAAAACAAAAATTACCCTAATTCAACGGTGGAAGATAGATAAAAACAATAATACATGATGCACATGATCTCTTTAACAACAAGACACTGCTTGTTCTAAACGTGAAATATATATTGATGGCATATGAAGTGTTTACTATGGATGTTTTTTTTATTTGGTTATGCAATTTATAGTTAATTTAAAATAAGGTTTTTATAAGAGTAAGCCACCGGGCCAATTTGGCCTAGGAGCTAAACCAAAAGGTTGGTTCAACTAGGGACCGATTTATCTTTAAGTAAAAATTTGTGAGCCAACATTCATTAGTTTGGTTCTCAATTTTATATAGTGAATCGGTCGGTGCTACCCGGGAATTGGCCTTGTGAGTTAAAACCAAATCTTAAGTTGAGTCTCTTAAATACTTTTTCATTGGCGAAGTACAGCCCAAGTGCCAAAATTTGACACGGATGAACACTTAAATGCCAAAAGATAGGAAAGTGACACTTCAGTACCAAAATCGGAGCAAAATGGATTACTGAAGTGCTACTCTCGCAAAAATCCGACCAAAATGCTGACATGGCGATTTTCCGGCGAAATAAGTGCAAAACGGCATCGTTTGGCACGCCGACGTGACTAGACAATATAAAAACGATATTGTTTTGGTGCTAATGTAGTAAAAAATAATATAAAAATAATTTAATTTAATTTAAAACTAAATTTATTTAAAATATTTAAAAATACAAATACAAATTTAAAAAATTTGAAAAAAAAAAAAGGGCGGCTAAGGGCTGAGCCCTCGCCGTAGACGAGAAGGGCCGACAACGGAGGGGGAGGGCTGACCAGCAGTGAGGGCCTGTGAACCCTCGCCCAAATCCGTCACGGGCCCTTGCCGCCGATCGGCCGGGGTCGCCAACCCCTGGCTAGGGCCCGGCGACCCCAGCCAACCCTCCCCCTCCGTCGCTAACCCTTACCGGCGGCGGCGGGGAGGTGGCAACTGTCACATCCCGAACCCCGAGTGCGTGCCCATCCCTCTCTGGTCGATAATGTTTTGCGACTTCTCAGGATGAGTCGCCGACCCTTTTTGTTTTATTGCACATGCGGAAGCGAATAATAAATCCCTTGACAGTAATCATTTCGGGATAGAAAAGCAGGACAACAGATTTACAAACAAACATGCTTTTATAATCACATAGAGTCATGTATAGGGTCTATGACCAAAAGACCACAAGGACTGGCTTTCCAAAAAGAAACAGTCCTAACTGACCTACACTTTTGATCACCTCCTCTCAGCTCCAAGTCCTCCACTTGACGACCCTAAAAATAGTTATACAATAACCAGTGAGACAATATCTCAGAAAGTCCACCCACTAAACCTCAATTAGGAGGGAAATACACTTCAAGGCGCTCTAGTCACACAACCACACAATTAGAACAAGGAACTTACCTTGCCTCAGTTCCTTACTGCAGGTTAGCACAGTACATATCTCAAATGCATGCAATTTATGCATATGACAATTAAAACGCCTTACTTTTCTCAATCAACTATAGGGGTCTCAGCCCAGTCCATCACTGGAGTCCCGATTATAAGACCAAACCATTATGACACGACCCATACCATGCCACACAATTTTGTCTCATAATCAAGCGCATCAAACTTAGACAATCATGCATTCCAATTGTTAATAAAGCCATTCAAGGCACTGTTGACATCCATGTTCGGCAGTCTACTAGCATAGCTAGGCATCGTCTCTTCCCCATAAAGCATGGCTACGTCACATTGATGGCTATCCCGAAGGAGCTTAGGTCCAGAATCTACTACGACCGGCTACCCTAATACATGGGTAACCCGAAAGTGGGATTTAGAAATGTCCTGCGTAAACGCTAGGACGGGTTCATTTTAACCAACACACGACTACTCAATCTCGGCTTAGGATACTGTGCATTGTATACAAATGCCTCGATTAAAATAGTAATCCCGGCCTATTTTCTTCGTATTAAAAACATCCCGGAAAATAGTCGTGTGTGGGTACACGGTCAGATTGGACCCAGAAAATTCATAACATTCTTTTTAAAACCGCACTAGTTTATATAGTATATAAAACCATTTTCGGTGTCTAAAACCCGACACCCGGGATTTTTTGAATAAATAACGAATTTTATAAATTTTTGGAATAAATGTCCAAAAATCCAATCAACACTCAATTTGCATAATTTAACACTCGATTGCATAAATTAACCACACCATTGCAATTAGCACGAAATTCTGGTCACCGGCTATCCCGGCCTAATTTCCGGAAAATATTTAATAATTAATTAATTTCTAAAATTAATTAGATAAATCAATTTAAATACTAAAATGCCAACCTAGGCCAAAATCACTAAATTAAATACCAATACGGACCCAGAAAATTCCCAAACCCTTCTAGATAAATAACACAATTTATCTAGGCCTCACTTAATCTAATCTAACCACCCAACATGCATAATTGCATAATTAAATCACTAAATTAATCTAACTAACCACCTAATTCCTAATTAAATCAATATAAACACCCCTTAGACGTCATTAGCCTACTAAGAAGAGTTTAGTGAATAAACTCACCGATGTATCGCGAAAACTGGTTCACCGCAACGACGACGCGACGGCGGCTGAAATTCAAATTTTCAGCGGCATCGGCAGACTTGGCCCGGGCCTAAAACGGGCCCAACAAATCTCAGCCCAAATCTGAGATTTGCTTTTGCGTCGGACCGGGCTTCGCTGGCTTCTTGGGCTGACTTCAAGTGAACTGCAATTGGGCCACAAAAACTGGGCTTGCTGGACTCGACATGCTGAACAAGAAAGCCCAAAGGAGCTGCTGAAGTTTTGGGCTGCGGGCTGGACTGCTAGAATTTTTGTGGGCTGCTGATGATGGACTGGACTGCAGGCTTCAATTGAATTGAACCACCTTGGGCTGAAGCTGGAAATTGAAGTGGATGGGCTCGGTTTCAGGGCTGCACTGCTCCGTGCGAGGATGGGCTTCTCACGGCCTGGGTTTCTCGTGGACTTGGACGGCGGCAGCAGCAACGTGTGCTGGCGCGGCCCGCGAAGGAAGCAGCAGCGGCTTCCGTCAACAACCCGAATGAGAAGGCTTCGCTGGTTGACCCGTGGCTGCGGAGGAGACACGAAGGCGCGTGAAGCAGCGAAGATGAAGCTGCTCGCTGACGTTGGGCGGACCAACAGAAGACACACGGCAGAGGGGACAAACCGAAGTGGAGAGAGGGCGAGCTGCTTCGTGGCTTCCGTCTTCGTTGCTTCGTGGATGCTGCTCAGTCAACAAACCGAAAGTCTTCAATGGAGAGCTGCGTGGACTGAGCTTGCTCGGTTAGTGGGCCGCGGCAGAGAAACAGAGCGAAGACGGAGAGAGCGACCGAATGAAAGAATTGGTGGGGGGCTTCGAGCGGTCTGCTGGACGCGTGGGGCTTCAAGGAGTCAACGCCACGAATTGCTTGAAGAACTTTGACCCATGGAGGCAAACGAACATGGCTGGCAGAAGCGATGGAGGGAGAACTCGGTGGATTCGGTCGTGGGGAAGACGCAAGATGATGGACCAAGGAAAAGAAAAGGGACCAGCTGGAGTGTATTGAAGAAGAAGGGCCAAAAGTCAATAGAATTATCCCATTACATTAATGCTTTGTCCCCTAGATCTTTATACATATCACCTTTGGTCCCCCTAATACTTTCCAATAATAATCTCCCACCAAGTAACTTAAATTGAAGCCAATTTTGTTGCCCAAAATCCAATTCCAAATTTCCTTAAATCTTGGCTCCAATTTCTTCATGAAATTTCCCAAATAAAGGTCCAATTTCGGTGAAGAAAAATCCCGAACAATTTTCTCGTAAGTGCCCCCGACACTCAAAGCGCTCGGCTTGGAAGTCCAAATTTCCATCGATTTAGCCCATTTGAGCTTTCGCTAATTTTCCGCAACGTCTGACACGGTTTTCCGTAAAAATCCCAAAATCTCTGAAAAATTTTCGGAGGACAAATCGACATTTCTAAAATAACTCGTGATACCACAAAACTTTCAATTTTTGAAATCGAGTTCAAATTCATGGTTGATTTTACTCCGGCGCGCTTTTAGCGTGACCTAGTCTACTGTAACTTTTAGGAATTTTTGGTGCAATTGACCCGTGATCAATTTATCTCGAGTCACAATGTACATCTCTGACACATTGACAACTCTTGGTTGTCGTGAAAATCTCGAGATTTCAATTATAGACACAGGGTACCCAAAATGACAGAAAATCAATTTAGTGTCGATCGATAAGAATTTTCCAATCAAGTGAAATCACCCACATTTTTGTCACATATCTCAGTCAAATTGACCTATCTCTTATCGATTCGACGGTGTCGTAATGACTCTTACAAACTAACATGGTCGAGCAGTCAATTCTTGGTCGAATTCTCAAGTCCATCGCATTTAGATTCCTTAATTGCTTCCCCAGATAGTCTAGTTAGCTCGTGAGTGATCAGCTCAGAGAATAGTACTATTGGCGCATCGACAAAAGGCCCGATTTATTTAATCGAAACCAAATTCTGAAAATTCAGGCTGTCACAGCAACGGCGAGAGCTCAGCCCTCAGTTGCTCCTTCATTTTTTTTGTTTTGTTTTGTTATTTATTTATTTATTTATTTTTAATTTTTTTAATATTTTAATTTTAATTTTTAAATGTTTTAAATAAATTTATTTTTAAATTAAATTAAATTAATTTTATATTAATTTTTTTATCACGCCGGCATCAAAACGATGCCGATTTGCACTTATTTCACCGGACTATTGCCACATCAGCATTTTTGTCGATTTTCACGGAGTAAAGACTTAAGTGATCCATTTTGCTTCAATTTTGACACTTAAGTGTCACTTTCTTAACTTTTTGCACTTAAGTGTCAATCCGTTTCAAATTTTGGTAGTCCAAGCATCCATACCTCCTTTTTCATTTCTCATTAAAGTCAACATGATATGTGAAATATCACCAACGTTATTGGACTTCATGTTTTTGCTATAAACAAAAATGAAACATAAAAAATAAGTAGGCTGGTTTTGAAGTTGATCTTGCGACATGCTCTTTCTAGAGTCAATCAGTTAATTCTTGATTTCTAAATCCTAAAATTGACTCTAAAAATAAGTCCTATGTTCTTGGTATGAAACCCACCTATCCTAAAACCAATCACCACCATTTGTTTGTTTAGACTCATCAAAAGTCAAAAGTATTATTCACATATAATAGATTTGTGAAAACTATTATTTTTAAAAAGTATTACTAAGATATCTTCTAAATTGAGAAAGTCAATATGGCTGTTGACACCTAAATTTGTGAAAGAAATTTGTGGTCTACAAGTATCCGTCGTTCTCAAAAACAACGGCAACCGTTACCATGGCTGTTGACACCTAAATTTAACCTTAATTAATTAATTTAAAGTAACATCAAATGTTAGGAATTAGTCACAAAAAGAAAATAAAAAAAAATTAATTAATTATTAAAAAAAGACGAAATCGGTCGGGTTGGGCCGAATCCAGCCTTGGCCCGACTCGTCCCTTTCCTTTTCTCTTCCCCTTGCACTGGGCCCGGCCCAGCCCATTTTCTCTTCAGCCCAGCCCGTGAATGAGCTGATCGTCTCCCCTAGCCGGTCTTCGCTGCAAGACCTGCAAAGAAAAACAGAAACATAGTAGCAACAGAGGGAGTAGGGGGATCAGTGGCAGGTGAGTGGCGTGATCCGCTGGTCAGGGAGGCAGTTCGGCCGACAAGTTGGCAGCTGCAAAGGCCACGCGTGCTTGCTGGCCGGGCATAAAACCGAAGGAGAGAACATGCCAGCAGGGGAATCGATACTACAAAAAATACCAAGAGTAGAGCACCGAGAGAAAACACAAAAAAAACAGGGAAACACCGAGAGGAGGAGAGGAGTAAGAAAGACCCCAGAGCCATCGATCGCTACTGTCGGTCACCATTGGAGTTGCCAACCGCCTCCGACTTTGCCGGAGTCCAGGAGGCAGAACAGAAAGCGAGGAGAGAGAGGGAGAAAGGCAAACAAAGAGTGAAAGAGAGAAGAAAAAGGAGGAGGTAGGAGAATCGGTTGCCGTCACCACCGCCGACACGATTCCAAGTCACCACCGCCGCAGCCGACGTGTTCCCGAGCCGCCATTCCCGCCGGACTCGAGATTGGTATTTCATCAAACACCCGGTGTGCATTTTTGAATTCAAGCGCTCCGAGCTCGTCCTGTCCGTTTCGAGCAAGCTTCGGCCTCCGTAGGTTCCCCCGTTGGTCCCCGTTTATTGCTAGTTGTTTGTTGGTCACCGCCATCATCGCCTCGAGTCCCGTTTAGGTCGAAATCCCTCCCGGTTGCCCTTGCCCTCGCCCTTGTTTGCCATAATGCCCGAGCGAGCTCTCCCTTCGCGAAAATAAAATAAAAATTAAAAAATAAATTTTTAAAAAATTAAAAAATAATTTCGAAAATAAAAAAATAAAATTTAAAATTTAAAAAATTAAAAAACAATTAAAAAATTTAAAAAATTTTAAAAAAAAAATTAGAAATTTCAAAAACCCAAAAGGGAGTTTGGATAGGAATTACTATGTTTTCCCTTTTTAGTGTAATTACGTCTTTATTTGCTTGTATGTTGATTATATCGTGTGTTTAATTCGCTTATGTTATTAGGTTTAATCGCACGTGTCTAGTTTTAGGACAATTAGGATCTTGGTAGCTATAATTGTCATGTTAATGATTGCGCACCCGCATGATCACCTCACATGTTAGTGGATAGGTATAAAATCAATCCGAACTGCCTGACAAAAAATATTTTCTTCTAAAATGAACAACATTAGGTACTGAAATGGCACTAATTAGTCAATTCGTGTAATCAAGTCCTCGATCCTAGATTCTCTGGTTGCGTAGGAAGTAAGGTACACTCCCATGTCTCACTTGGTTCCTAGCCGACCCCAATAGACTAGTGGCGACTCCTTTTGTGCAAAAATTTCTTAAGAATATCCCAACGTCACGCGGGGTATGAGCTTGGGAGAGCTTGCACCTAATCATGGGCTTTAGGCCCGTCCTTTAGGCAATATCCCTAAACCTGTTCCCTCCTCCGAGGGTAGGTCGCGACAACTTGGCGACTCCACTAGAGACTTGATTTTAAAGCTTAGAGGAGTTAGGCCAAAATTAATTTTGTTTAAAAATATTTTTGTTTGGCAGCGAAGATATCATGTTCATCCATAACATGTCAAATGTTGAATGCTTATGAGAGTTATAAGGGGTGGTGATTTTTAACCTTTGTTTTGTAGGGGGTGTAAGAGTGAATGGTTTATTTATGTTTTAAGTGCTGATTGTTTTTAAATTGTCATGCATGAGTCTCTTGCATTGCACTACACTATAGCACACACTACCTACCAACGGACTTGGGCTGCATAGGATCACTTAGGATGGTGTTGAGATGGATACCACTCCGACTATAAGCATGTAGTACGAGTCGCCCATCTCATTGCCGAAACTTCTTTCTTGATGTCAGAGGTCCCCACCCTGGTCTGCAAGCATGCGACACAGGTCAGTCCTTTGACGAAGCCGGAGTCATGGGCAACACGACCTAGCCGCGAGCTTGTTGGTTCAGTCTTGTGATCCCATGGCTCCATTTTGGGCCGTCTAGAGTAAAAATCGAACCACTGTCCATGCGCATGTCTATGGCATTGACATCACTACTCAATGAGTAGGGTAAGTTTTTGTTTGAATTCTTTTCTTTGCAATTTACTTATTTGCTTTCCTTTCGGTCGGTCCACGGCAAATTAGGTTGATCATACGATAGGAGTACCCAACCTTCGCATCATCTCCGTCTCGAAAGCTGAGTTTCGCGCGTGGTAAGATAAATTGGATCCAACTGGCTGTGATTGGGTGCAATCATATGTTGGACGTTTACTTCCCCTATAGAGATAGAAATTCATTCTGGTGTAGTACAAGTGTTAGTGCATGTTTGGTGCCCCGAAACTTGCACATTCATACTCGGTGATCACGAACTCACTCCAACCCTGGAAGAATACAATGTTGCCATGGAAAAGCCCTTGGTGTCAGAGTTAATTGACCCACCTGTAAAGACTGAGCATGCATCGACCTTATCTGATTTCCTTGGAGTTAAGGAGAATGACGTGAGGAAAGTTTTAAAAGCTAATCGCAAGACTTGCCCGTTTTCATTCCTAAATGAGTTTTATCAAAATGCCCCGTCTTTTCAAAAGAATAAGATCTTCCTGTTAGCTTTTTTTGGGTTCGTGTTATTCCCGCATTGTAGGAACGCTATTAACTCTTCCGTGGCATGGGTAGTTCGTGAGATATGTATGGGAAAGGGCTTTGTTAATGCCGTCCTGACTTAAACTTTTCTTTCCCTTACTCATTTCAAAGAAAACAAAAACAAAACTTTCCATGCTCCTCCTAAACTCTTGCAAATTTGGTTCTTCTCTCACGTTAAAGGGTTTGGTAGCTTAAAGTTTAAAGATAGGAAGACGTTTGCCCCTGATTATCATTATTCTGAGTGGTTAGTTTTCATGACCAACCCTGGACCCGAAGATTTCCAATGGCACGCCAAATGGCTCCGAGTTCAAGAAGCGCGGTTCATGTGTGGCCTTACTAGACATGTTCCTTTGCTGGGAATTACTGGAGTCACTGAGTATTACCCGACCCGAGTCGCCCGCCAGTTCCAAGAGGTTCAACAACTTCCACCGACGATTCAAGAAGATCGGCTTAGGATAGACTTCCCTGATGGATGCCAAGATCACGAAGACTCCATCGTGTTAGTCAAGTCGATGTGGGATATGTGCCACCCCTGGAAGCTGATATGGCTCGAAGAGGAGTTGAAAAGCCAAGAGAAGACTTACTATGCCTCGATGGAATACATCCTTAGGCATAAAATCCTAGAGAGCCTACGCCCAAAAATTCTCGACGTGCCATTAAAGACCACCCACCGAGCTGAGATCAAGCGCCTCAAAAGGAAGCTTGAAGAAGTCGAGGAACGTGCCTCGAAGTTGACCTGAGTTAGTGGGGCTGTCACAAGCGGGAGCTGTCCTCGTTAGTTAGATTGAGTCAAGTGCGATATGTAATAGGCCCATGCTCATATATATTACAATGTTAAAGAATTTATCTCGAGTCGCATTATTGGAAGATAAGAGTCGTGATTAACTTCATTGTTTAGGGGTTCTCCCTCATGTCTTCTCCTGCATTATGTAGTAACCTTGCTTTCAATGAACAAATTGGGACGATTAGATCTTTGTCATGGACCGACCGCCTAATCATTACTCCATGCTTATATATGCTTATCTATCCTTGTTCAGGTACTAGCCGATCGATTGTCTTTTATCGATCGTCGACATGGCCAAGCGGAGATCCCCAATTCGCACGTACGCGAAAGTCGGAACGGAAAATGAGGACACCAACGTACGCATGGCCAAGATGGAGGACCAGCTAGCCCAACTCACCATAATGATGCTTGAAATAAGGTAGAAGCTCAAGGAGCCCCCTCCTATAGCTGTCACGGGAACATCCTCTCCGATGTCGACGAAAGGCACGCACGTTGCTGATCCCCTTGGGAAATAAACTGCTGGGGAGGCTCCTTTTGTCACGCCAATCATCGTCAATTTGGATCCTCCTCCGAAGGAAAACCCAACACCCCGCCTAAGCGAAGAGAGTGAAAAACGTTTGGCAAAGATGGAAGAGCGACTGTGTGCCTTGCAAGGTTACGAGCTAAAAGGAGCTCATAGGCTATCTCCATACACCAAGACAAACTTCATTGAGAACTTCCAAGAGCTTGAGTTCACAAGAAAATATGACAGAACGGGATGCCCAAAGACCCACCTTAAGTATTATATGAGGAAAATGGCTCGCTACGCTGACAACGTGACACTTCTCATACACACATTCCAAGATAGCTTGGAAGGCATTGCCCTGACGTGGTTCATTGCACTGGATATTTAAGAATTTACTAGTTGGGAAGATTTAACCAATGAGTTCTTGCAGCAATACTGGTTTAATACCGAGCTCGCTCCTATGAGGGAAGAGTTGACCCGTATTGAGAAGAAGAGAAACGAGTCATTTAAGGCCTTCGTGTAAAGGTGGAGGACTATGGCCTCACAAGTGAAGCAGGCCTTGAATGAGAGGGAGATGAAATAACTATTCCTCAAGACATTGCCCCCTGAGTACTACCAAGGGTTAGTGTTCTCGGGTTGCTAGACATTTTCGCAACTAGTTGAGGTAGGTGAAGGAGTTGAATGGGTAATGGTTGATGGAAAGATTTCAACCAGAGGCATGAAAATTTTTTTGACAAGAAAAGATAAGGAGGCCGTAGTTGAAATAGAGCTTGTGCAGGAGCCGCTTTTCCCTCGACTGTCCTCAACACCCGCGCATAAGCCTATAGCGGTCCAAGGTAGCTCGTCACGAGCATATGATAACGACAAGAGGCCCTTTCGAAAGGATTTTTCTCCACTACCACGCCCGCTGTCAAAGTTGTTGCCCATGCTCTTTGAAAAGAGGATGGTCGCGAAGGAAGTACCTAGAGACAATCCCCTGAGGTTCGTCGGGTTCGATATGAACAAAACCTGCGAATACCACATGGGAGAAAATGGGCATGATGTAGATGATTGCAATGTGCTAAGATATAAAATTCAACAGCTTCTAAACAAGAAGATCTTGACTTTCAGGGAGGCTCAACCTAATGTGCAATAGAACCCTCTACCAAATCATGCAGGGGAAGTGAACTCAATTTCTGAGGAGACGTGGCGAGTCAACAACCTCTAGTGGCGGATGCCTCCAGGTTGTATGAATCCTTAGTGCTGGCGGGATACTACGGAGGTCAGGAGGATGTGACTCCAGAAAAGAAGCTAAACCGCGTCCGCAGGATGGTAGCCATGGGGGTAATCCGACGCGGAGAAGAAGAAGAGGGGGTCATATCCTTGATAATGCCATCATCATTCCGCTCATCTTTTTGCAAGTTTGCTTATATATCTCGGGCAAAGAAGGTTATGCCTAGAATTTCAAAGACCCCAGCTTTGTGCGAGGAAGGGGTGATAGGTATGATAACCCCAATGGTGATTGAACTACTTGATGAGGAGCTTGTTGATGATATCGAGATGGAAATCGTTGAACCCATGGTGATCGACCTTATGGTCGAGGAGATGTCAACAATTGAAGTCACAGGAGGGAACGCAACGCAGTCACGATAGAATTGCCACCTCGGGAGAAAGATGGAGTGATAGTGTTGGAGAATCCTCCCAAACTCGATCCCAAAGCCTACCTTCGGACTATGGAACAATTGAGGTAGACAATATCACGCGATCAGGCCACTGTTATGCCCCTGATAAAGGAGTAGAAAAGAAGGCCGTGACCGAGGAGGAGGCAAAGTAATTCTTGGCCGTAGTAAAGTCTAGTGAGTTCAATGTGGTTGATCAACTGCGGAAGCTGCCGGCTCAAATCTCCCTCTTAAAATTATTCAAATCTTCCGAGAAACACAGGGACATTTTGTTGAAAGTCCTTAATGAGGTGCACGTGCCAGAATCAATTGATGAAGTCCAATTGGAAGAGTTTGTTAGGGCTGTTCTACTGAAAGACCAAATCTCCTTTACTGATGAAGATCTCCCCCCTGATGGCCCTAATCATACCAAAGTGCTACACATCTCGGTGAAGCATGAGAGCACTCTTGTTTGCAAAGTATTGATCGATAATGGTTCAGCGCTCAATATATGCATGTTGGCTACGCTCCACCGTCTCAGCATTGATCTTGGAAGAATTCGTACGGAATGAAGAAGGAGGTGATAGGGGAAATTGAACTTGAGCTGCCGATTGGCCCTGTACTTTTCCAAGTCCCGTTCCAAGTGTTAGATATATCAAGCGCTTTTAATTTTCTGCTAGGGAAGCCATGGATCCACACGGTGGATGCTGTTGCATTCAGCCTTCATCAGAAAGTACGATTTGTGGTGGACAACAGGCTTGTCATGATCCATGGAGAGTATGACTTTAAGATCTACCACGAGACGGCCACCCCTTATGTGGAGCCCGAATGTACCGAGGAATCCAACTTTCAAACATTTGAGCTGGTGTCCATGATTCATGTGCCTACGGGTTCTTTCACAAAGGCTCCTAAATTGCCTAGGCCAGCTATAGCTGCGAGAAGAATCGTGCTGGCGAGCAGATATAATCTTGGGGAAGGTCTTGGATCGCATGGCTAGGGTGTGCGAAAACCCATTGAAGCTCATAAAAACTTTGGAAGAAGAAGCTTGGGATATGTTGAGAAGCGGGGAGGCCATAACAACCGAGGAGGCCATGGAAGGCGTAGAGGTCAAGGTGCCGAAGGAGGCCGAGATGGGTATAGAGACCAGAGTGAACGCGTTGCCCAGATCGAAGAGGACGAGGGCAATCAAAGCCCGTTTCCCCCATTGCTAAAAGAGACGTTTCCAGGACCCCCAATGATGTTGTCCAAGGAAGAGGAGGATATCTATGGTGTGACCGAGCTATTCGAGGAAGACGTCATATGCACCATCTTGGGGTGCGAGGAAGCTAAACCCTTTGAAGTCATGGCTGTCCCTCCACGGGACGTCATATGCTAGTCTTTCTTTATTTCTTGTTTTTGTCATTTGTAACGTGAACTATGATTAGCCCCGATCTTGAGCCATTGGTCGAGGGTGGTGTGTGTTAAAATACGGCCTTATCTTTCCTCATTCAATAAAATAGACACATGTTTTATTAAGGACATGTGGAAGCACATCAAACTAGCCCTATGATGGTCGTTGAGGCCTAGGCCTTCACATGCTCCCTTATTTGACTGTTTTGCAAAAACGAGGAAATCTGAGGATATAAGGACGAGTTCTTGAAATTTTTACAAAAAAATACTTCAAAAAGTTTTTTAAAACGACATGCATCGTCTTTGTTGTTGACATTACTCTAACTCATCTCATCGCATCTCAGGCATTGCATTATGCATAATCATGATAAGGACGCATGTGACTCAGATGTGCATGAAGAAAGTCTCTCAGGTTTCGATGACACCGACGACGACGATCAAAAGGGGATCAAGCGCGAATGGAATCGACATGAAGAATCGAAGCCATTGACTAAAGAGCAAACAGTCATTATAAATTTGGGTGATGCGGAGAATGTCAGAGAAGTAAAAATTGGGACATGTCTCTCAGAGTCAGAAGCAGAAAGGATGACTAATCTTTGAAAGAGTATCATGATGTGTTCGCCTGGATATATGTCGACATGCCGGGATTGGATCTTGAAATTGTGGAACATGCTTTACCAACGAATCTCAATGTGCCACCCAAGAAGCAAAGACTTAGGAGAACTAAGCCAGAGTTGTCCAAGAAGATTGAAGAAGAAGTGATCAAACTACTGAAAGTAGACTTTATCGAAGTAACTCATTATCCTGATTGGGTAGCAAATATCGTGCCTGTAATGAAGAAAGATGGGCGAATCAGGGTGTGTGTTGACTATTGTGACTTGAATCGAGCAAGTCCCAAAGATGACTTTCCACTCCCACATATCGATGTCTTGGTTGATAGTACGGCGAGATTTGAGTTATTCTCCTTCATGGATGGCTTTTCTGGATATAACCAAATCCGTATGGAGGAGGAAGACAGGAGCAAAACATCATTCATAACTCCTTGGAGAACTTTCTACTACAAAGTGATGCCTTTCGGTATAAAGAATGCTTGGGCAACGTATCAAAGGGCCATGGTCACATTATTCCATGACATGATGCACAAGGAAATTGAAGTATATGTCGACGACATGATTGCGAAATCGAGACGTGGTTAAAATCATGTTAAAGTCTTGCGAAGGTTGTTCAAACATCTTCGGAAGTTCAAATTGCGCCTTAATCCCGCAAAATGCGTTTTTGGAGCGAAATCTGGGAAGCTATTAGGATTCATGGTTAGTAGTAGGAGCATAGAGATTGATCCATCGAAGGTTAAAGCCATTTGCGATTTACAACCCCCGACTACCGCCAAAGAAGTCCGCAGCCTAATGGGACAACTTAATTATGTGGCAAGGTTCATTTGTCAGTTGTCTGAAACGGTGAAGCCATTCTTCAAGCTCCTAAAAAAGAATGCAAAGATTGAGTGGAATACCAAGTGCCAGGGTGCATTTGAGAAGATAAAACATTATCTCACTCATGCACTAGTCTTAGTGCCCCCACTCCCTAAAATTCCCTTGATTTTGTACTTAACCATACATGACAAGTCGCTAGGAGCCATGCTAGTCCAAAAAAGACCAAATGACGGGAGAGAATGTGCAATATACTACTTGAGCAAGAAGTTCATTGTTTCTGAAATGAACTATACGGAAGTTGAGAGAACTTGTGTGGCTTTAATTTAGGTCTTGCACAGGTTGCGGTAGTACACACTTCATCACCGAATCTTGTTGGTGACCGAAAATGATCCCATCAGGTGTCTCTTAGAGAAGCCGGCATTGGTTGGCAAGTTGGCCAAGTGGCAAATCTTAATTTCTGAGTTTGATGTTCAAAGCTTGGGACATAAGTCTGTTAAAGGTTGAGCCATAGCAGACATGTTGGCAGAAAATTCCGAGAGGTCCAGAGCATCTGTTGAGGATAGTGATGCAAAAGAGTGAATTTTACTTGTATCAAGCAACAAATGGACAATGTACTTTGATGGTGCGGTTAACTTAGCCGGGTCAGGTACTGGGGCAGTTCTTATTTCCCCAGATGGACAACATTACCCCGTCGCTGCTAAATTGACGTTTCCTTGCATGAACAACATCGTTGAATACGAAGCATGCATTCTCGGCCTCCAAGTCGCCGTGATATGAAAATTCAAAAGTTGCAAGTTTATGGTGATTCAGCCCTTATCATCTTACGGACTGAAGGCAAATGGCAAACACAGGATTCTAAATTGATTCTGTATCATGAGTTCCTGGGGGAGTTAACGGAAGAATTCCAAGAAATATCGTTCGAATACTTACCAAGGTCTCAAAATCAATTCATTGATGCCCTAGCTACCTTATCTTCGATGTTGCAAGTAGCTGGAGGCTTGGACATTGAACCGTTGAGAATTGAAATCCTTAGGCGCTTGGCTTATTGCATGAAGGTTGAAAAGGAACCGGACGGACAACCTTGGTATCACGACATCTTGAAGTATCTGCAGAAGGGTGAATTCCCCAAAGGAAGTGAAGCAACGAACAGAAAGCATTTGATAAAGCTAGCATCAAAATTCTTCACCAGTGGAGATGTCCTCTACAAAAAGTTCTTCGACTCGACGTTGCTAAGGTGTGTCGATGCTAAAGAAGCCGACCATTTGATGAAGGAGATACATGAAGGGGAGTGCGGCCCCCATATGAACGAACACTTCTTGACGAAAAAGATCATGCGACTCGGTTACTATTGGCTGACCATGGAGTCCGACTGCATTCAGCACGTACGACGGTGTCACCAATGCCAAATTTATGGAGACAAGATAAATGCCCCTCCAAATGAACTTCACCAAATGTCTCAATCCTAGCCTTTCAATGTGGGGAATTGATGTGATCAGGCCCATCAACCCCAAAGCTTCAAACGGGCATCGATTTATCTTGGTTGCAATAGACTACTTTACCAAGTGGATCGAGGCCAACTCGTATGTTAATGTCATCGCCAAGAATGTGGCCAAGTTCATTCGTCGCGATATTGTTGCCCGTTATGGGGTACCGGAGGCAATTATTACTCACGACGGCACTAATTTGAACAACAAAGTCGTGGATGGCTTGATCGGTGAGTTTCGAATTAAACATTTAAGCTCGTCACCGTACCGCCCCCAGATGAATGGAGCAATGGAGGCGACGAATAAGAACATAAAGAAAATCCAGTCAAAGACTGCTGAAAATTATCATGATTGGCATGAGAGACTTCCTTATGCACTAATGGTGTACTAAACTTCTATCTGCACCTCCACAGAGGCAACTCCTTTTTCACTTGTGTACGGGATGGAGGTGATCTTACCTGTTGAAGTTGAAATCCCTTCTCTAAGGATCATTTCCCAATCTATGCTTGATGAGACTAAGTGGATGCAGCAGAGGCATGAGCAGTTAAACATGATCGATGAGAAGAGATTGCAAGCTATGTGTCATGGTCAATGCTATCAGAGATGATTCGCAAAAGCCTTCAATCGAAAGGTGCGTCCCAAACACTTCGAAGTCAATGACTTGGTGTTGAGGAAGGTGCTTCCAATCATACAGATCCTCGTGGCAGATTCACCCCGAACTACGAAGGGTCGTATGTCATTAAGAAGATTATTCCCGGTGGTGCCATGATTTTAGTTGAAATGGATGGCAGTGAATTGCCTAAACCTGTAAACATTGATGCCGTCAAGAAGTATTTTCCATGAATGAAATCAAGGCCGAGGGGTCACTTCATGCACAATTCAAGTCGCATAGCATCATGCATAGCATTGTAGATATCATGCATATGTTGCATACACGCATATCTATTTGTGTTTCAGGCACCCTACCGTCTGACGAGGAAATGGCAAAGGAAAGAACTGACTCAAGAATCCATCAAGTCTTCGCACAAACTGTTGAATGTCTCTTTTGAGAGGTAAGTCGAGATGGTAAAAAGGGGCAAAACAAAACAAAACAAACAAACAAAAAGAATAAGGACAAAAACAAAAATGCATGACATGATTCGCATGACCTATTCTCTGGTGTCACTATGCACACTTTATGTCTACGACCCTCAAGAAAAATGGCTCGTAAAAATGACTTTATTCGAGATGACCCTTCAAAGTACCCCTATCAAGAACGACTCTACAATGGGGCAACATAGGAGGTTTCGGTTGAGATGTAGAGCGAAAGATTGAGAAAGATTCTATTACTTTCACTTGCATCAATCTTCTGGTGATAGCTTCAAAGGAATTCTTATTAGAGCTTGACTCATCCCAAGGTGACGAAGAGCATTTTCTTCTCTAACCAATTTTGGCCTGATTATTCATTTCTGAACCCCGAGCAGTGATCATCTCCCTTCATGGGGGCAAGGCATAAGAAGTGACCAAATGCAATTGACAGTCACGAGAAAATGTGAAAAGCATCTCGAAAGTCATAAGAGCTACAAAAGTTCAAAGAGCAAAAAAGTTCGACAAACTAGGAGACATGAAAAAGCAGTGTGCCTAGTAAAAGCAAGGCCAATCCCCGTAAAAAAAAAAAGAAGCCAAAAGGCTGCATCTTATGTGAAAAAAATTGTCAAAGTCAAAGTGCCTACGTAAAAAATCATCGCAAGTGCAAAGGAAATTAGAAAAAGGAGCAAAGCTCCATACGGAAATGATTAGTCAATGGACTTTCGAGATGCGCTGTGTTTCAAAAATCAAATGATTTTGAAAGATCAAGTGACCTGGTCACGATGCCATGATGATCACCGACTCTTAAAAACCCTCTTTAAATTTTTAAGCCTTTCGAGCCTCTCCCGAACCAACATTACAACCCTCTTCCGAAGTCTCTTCTGATTAGGATGGTTTGAGTGAAAATAGGAATACCACCAAGAAGCTACTGCTTGAAGGAGTGGAAGTAATTTTATCTTGTCTTATCTTCCAAGTTCTCGACTTGTAAACCCATTGAAGATAGTGACAAATGTTCCTTTATCGACCTCAAAGCAATAATTCTTTCATGTAAGCCCTAACCAAGCCTATATTGCGGTCTTTTCAAAAGACCTTTTTGATCGATTAGATTGTGCTCATTACGAATTGTCTCTGAAAGCCTTTGACATGGGTTATGTGAGATACTCTCAGCAATCTATTACTTCCCACGTGAATGGATGGGATCAAGCAGCCATTTTATCGAGAGTGTGTGAGAAGTCCTTTTTGACTAAGAAGCTCTAGTTTGGCATGATTAATGAGCCTTGTTCACAAGTCGTAGCCGTTCTTATAAGAACTCGACTCCTAGGGAATTTGATGATTAATGGTACATCCCCGGACAAGATCACAGTTTTGCGCCACATGATGCCGATTAACATCGAGTGTTTTTTTTTTTTTTTAAAGCAATCGAACTTAGCTTGATTAGCTTGTTCAATTAATGCTACAATGTTGTTAATACGTCTCTTGACGACGTCTCTAATGACATTTGCTCAAGTTGAGTTTGACAGGATTCCCCAATGAAGCCATGCAATCTTCAAGGGATTAGCGGATGCTTCCCTAAAGACAACAAAGGTTCATGGTCAACCTTAAACCATATCATCTACAAAAGTTCATGGGTTTTCCTCAAACCATGTATTTTCAACCCGGTCGAAACCCGTTGTTCCACAGTGAGACTTCAGTCATTCTCCTCCTTCTTATGACCCGATGGGCTTTCCGTAACCCGTAGTCCTTCTCCCTCTTCCTATGACCCAGTGGGCTTTCCGTAGCCCGGAGTCCTTCTCCTCCTTCTTATGACCCGGTGGGTTTTCCGTAACCCGGAGTCCTTCTCCCTCTTCCTATGACCCGGTGGGCTTTCCGTAGCTCGGAGTCCTTTTACCCCTTCTTATGACCCGGTGGGCTTTCCGTAGCCCGGAGTCCTTCTCCCTCTTCCTATGACCCGATGGGCTTTCCGTAGCCCAAAGTCATTTTACCCCTTCTTATGACCCAGTGGGCATTCCGTAGCCTGAAGTCATTCTCCCTCTTCCTATGACTCAGTGGGCTTTCCGTAGCCCGAAGTCCTTTTATCCCTTCTTATGACCCGGTGGGCTTTCCGTAGCCAGGAGTCCTTCTCCTTCTTTCTATGACCCGATGGGCTTTCCGTAGCCCGAAGTCCTTTTACCCCTTCTTATGAGCCGGTGGGCTTTCCGTAACTCGGAGTCCCTCTCCTTCTTCTTATGACCTGTTGGGCTTTTGTAGCCCGGAGTCTTTCTTCTTCTTATTGACAAAACGCGCTTTCATAGTTATGAGTCATTTCCATCGACCTAATACGTGCATATGCACCTAGGGTCTTTTTATCGCCAAAATAATTTAGGTATCTTCTGTCTTTGATCGCAACCTCTTCGAGGCTACATTCAAAGAGCGGCAGCTATTGACACCTAAATTTCACCTAAATTAATCAATTTAAAGTAGCATTAAATGTTAGGAATTAGTCACAAAAGAAAATTAAAAAAAGTTAATTAATTATTAAAAAAAACGAAGAAATCAGTTGGGTCTGGCCGAATCCAGCCTTGGCCCGACCCATCCCTTTCCTTTTCTCTTCCCCTTGCGCTAGGCCCGGCCCAGCCCATTTTCTCCTTTAGCCCAGCCCACGAATGAGCTGGTTGTCTCCCCCAGTCGGTCTTCGCTGCAAGACCTGCAAAGAAAAACAGAAACAGAGCAACAACAGAGGGAGCAGGGGGATCAGTGGTAGGCGAGCGGCGTGATCCGCGGGTAAGGGAGACAGTCCGGCTGGCAAGCTACAACTGCAGAGGCCATGCGCACTTGCTGGCTGGGCATAAAACCGGAGGAGAGAACACGCCAGTGAGGGAATCGATACTACAAAAAAATACCAAGAGGAGAGCACCGAGAGAAAAAAAAAAAAAAAGGAAACACCGAGAGGAAGAGAGGAGTAAGAGAGACCCTGGAGCCGTCGATCGCTACCGTCGGTCACCATCGAAGTTGCCAACCGCCTCTGACTCTGCCGGAGTCCAGGAGGCAGAACAGAGAGCGAGGAGAGAGAGGGAGGAAGGCAAACAGAGAGTGAAAAAGAGAAGAAACAGAATGAGGTAGGAGAATCGGTCGCCGTCACTGCCTCTGGCACAATTCCAAGTCACCACCGCTGCAGCCGATGCGTTCCCGAGCCGCCATTCCCGCTGGACTTAGGTTGGTATTTCATCGAACGCCCGGTGTGCATTTTCGAATTCAAGCTCGCTGAAGTTCGTGCCGTCCATTTCGAGAGAGCTCCGGCCTCCGTAGGTTCCCCCGTTGGTCCCCGTTTATTGCTAGTTGTTTGCTAATCACTGCCACCGTTGCCTCAAGTCCCTTTTAGGTCGGAATCCCTCCCGGTTTGCCCTTGCCCTCCACCTATACGCCATAATGCCCAAGCGGGCTCTCCCTCTGCGAAGCTCCTCCGTGCGGGACCCTAAGGCCCTGGGTTGCCGGAGGGACGCCGTCACAGCCAAGGAGGCCACGCCGTTCCCCCCCCACCCCGCTTGGTCACCACGGCGCCGTTGCCGGCGTGCATCTCGTTGGCACCCTTGGTCACCACTGGGCAGTCGTGACCAAGGGGATGCCAGCCAAGTGGGCCAAACAACAAATCTGGCCCACTCAACTCCCATTTTCGCTTGGGCCCAGTGCTCAGGCCTAAGTTGGGTTGAGGTTAGGCCCGACCAGGGACTAATTAGTCAATTAGTGTAATCAAGTCCCCGATCCTAGATTCTCTGGTTGCGTAGGAAGTGAGGTACACTCCCATGTCTCACTTGGTTCCTAGCCGACCCCAATAGGCTAGTGGCAACTCCTTTTATGCAAAAATTTCTTAAGAATATCCCAACGTCACACGGGGTAAGGGCTTGGGAGAGCATGCGCCTAATCATGGGCCTTAGGCCCATCCTTTAGGCAATACCCCTAAACATGTTCCCTCCCCTGAGGGTAGGTCACGACAATGGCATTTTCAGGGAAGGACATAGGACGCTCAAGAGCAAATATATTTTTACCTTTCTTTAAAAAAATTCAGGCTTTTATTCAATATTTTTCATCTGCTTTATATGTCTATCTATTTATTTATAAGATTAAAGAAATTAAAATAGAAAAAGCTTCCACTAATATGTTTTATGATACCATAAGCTACCACCTCATAAACTCATGATTATATGAAAGTAATCACTCATTTAACGATGGTTTTCACATTAAACTTGCACGTAACTAAGGTAATGAAATTTTATAAAGTACATATTTAGGGTCCTTCCTAAGTCCAACCAGTTGCCATTGACTTGTGAAAGAAATTGGTGGTCCACCAATCTTCGTGATTCTCAAAAATAAAAGGGACCGTTACCATAGCATTGCTCTTTTTTCTTTAACCAAGAATGAGATATCAACTTATCGAAATCTAACATAATCTATTTATCTTTATTTTAAATTCAGGTACATGCTAAATTTGGTTGTTAATGACAACAATAGAAAAGCATACCACCGATTGTCTGGAACAAGAAAGAAAAAACATTGGTCATTATGTACATGGGTTTGTAAAATAAAATATAAGATGGAAAATATTGAATGAGAAACTAAGTTATTTAGAGTAAGTTCAGTATTTTTTTTCTCCAGAGTCATAAATTTTTCAAAATATAATAGAGGCCAGCGACAAAGATGGCCAGCTTTGACATCCCTGTGAGTCACTTCTTGCTTTCATCCTTCATGGAGATGTTAGAGGCCATGGGCAACACCTTCAATCCCTCTAAATCTTTGGGGTTGGCCTTTGGTTCGTTATACTGGTACCTGTCCAAGCTTCCATTAGGCATGTAGCCATACACCTACAGCAACTCCCCTTTCCACGCGGCAACGACTGAGAAGCGTCACAATGTTTCAGCGACGAAAATGGCCAGTACTCATGATCTCGGCAATAAATTCTCTCATTCCTTGCCTCAATTCATGAGAAATCCTTTTCACTGCAATCTCAGTTCTTGAAGTGGGTAATACCCCGCTATACACCCTGCCAAATCCAGCAGCTCGTCTTAGCTCCTGGTCCACTGAATCCTTTTGTGGCAGCACAGATATTTTTGTACATGAACCTATGAGGATTGTAGTCACGCTCCAAGTCCTCCGGAACCCCCGCAAATTTTCCCTTTCATCTTATCAGATCAACCACAATTAAGATCAGCATTGACAGGACGGCAACATCAAATGCACTTCAGTAGTCAGCAGATAGGATTTCTCCTCCTTTCTCACATGGGGTAGTCTAGCAAGCTGAGACAAAAGCAGTCTCTGAGCTTGTCCATTCACATAAAACCCCCATCCAGGGATCCAATGAGAAGTCGCTAATGAGCTGGTTGAGGATGAGAACCCTATCTACTTGGCTTTTCCATGATCGGCAAAAGATCAATGCACGGTAATTACAGGGGAGTCTTTGGTTTCTCAACATTGATAGGTGCTAATGTGACATTGATTTGCTTTTGTGCGCCATCATAATCCACCCAAACTTGCCTGGCTTCACCACTCATCAGACTCAAGTATGTGACCGGGACTTACTGCATAGATTTTAGGAAGGTCGGCGCATTGACATCAATCCCAATGTGGTTATCATTGGCATCATAGAATTCATGGTTTTGGATTGTGTCAAATTCTACTGTGACAATGCGGTTCATGGTGAAGCCATTGTTGGTTTTATTGGAGAGGCCAACGTAATAACAAGGCAGCGCTCTAAAGGAGCTAACCCAAAAGTGAACCTGCAGCCACACTGAGGTGGATACTTGTAAATCATAGTGAAGATGAACTCCTTGGAGAAAGAGTAGACAGATCCACTGAATGAGTTCTTGAACTCGATGGGTTCAGGGTAGAAGGCATGACTCTGCTTCTATTTGGTTGTGTGGTTAACTCTAGGAGGCCATTGCCTGTGATGCAACTAAATCATCTAGGCTAGGATTCACCCACTGGAAACCATTGTACGTGAAACTGCTGGTATCACAAGCGAGTGGAAAGTTTGCCAGGGAAGAAACCGCCAGGACAATCACGAAGAAAATGTCCAGAAACTGGAGAATTTCGCTGAATACACTACTCAGAAGATATCCTTTGAATCTCCTAGAATCAACTTGAATCTAATGCAATTTCAATTATCAGTGTCCTGACTTGGGTCACTATATATGCACCATTAACTCGTTAAATTTTTTGCTCATATGGACCTGCCGTTAAACCCTGCAAGGATTCAAACAAACAGATAATAATCCTTGTAAAAAGGTGGACTTGCTCTTATAATGGAAACCAAAAGAGAAGACAATTATGCTAATGCAGACATTCCCAAGAACAAGTTAAGATACTGCAGAAATTGGTCAAATCCATAGAATCTTAAAATTACAGTTCACATATACTCGCAGAGTTGCAAACTATGAGTAATTGATGGATAAGAATGTTGGAGAAAACTTATTTACTATTTTGAAGTTGACAAAACGTTTTCAAATGTTTAGTCTGAAGACTTCCAAACTCAAGTGGTATTGTCTAAAGAACTCCAGACTCTACTGTCAAAGTCTGAAGACCGCCAGACATAAGTTTCAAAGTCTGCCCTCACTGATAGTTTCCAAACCAAAGAATGAAAACCTATCCAGATGCCGGATTATCTTCAAGGATTCAATTCATATGATTTTTGGAAGACCTTATGGCTGGATATAGCATCTAATCGTTTGATTATTCTTGGAATTTACTCCGATACGAAGATCTTTTGAAATGCAAGCAAACTTGGAAGGTTCTACTTATGGAAACCAAAGATCACGATTGTATGGGCGAACAAGATTGACAAGCATTCATCACTAATCATTCAATGACTCGAGATCACCTTAATTGATTCTGTCCAACGGGTAGATTGGAAGAATTCCTTTGGAAAGTGCCAACGGTCGTGAATGCATGAAGGAGTATTTAAGGATGACTCTCCAATTGTTCGAATAGTGCGTGAAAGAAGAATTTCAAAGTCTGAATCTCTATAGTTCCTTGCTCTTTCATTCATCGAGCTCAAAGTTATTCACAAAAGAGAGAAACACACAATGAGACTCTGCGAGAGATTAGTAGAAACTCTTCACTGAGGAAGTCAAGAACACAAGCTGTAAAATCTCTTTTGATTCATAGTGAAATCCAGCCAGTGGGCTGTTAGTATGGGAGAGTGGACGTAGGCTTGATCTAAGCTGAACCACTATAAAACTTGTTTTTCAATTCTCTTTCCTTAACTTCTTAGTTTTATTCATTGTTTTATATAACCGTTTAAAACTATTTACATCATTTGTCAATCGTTTTCAAAAGACTATGTATTACTTCTAAATCTTGCGAGAAAATTTTATTTACACATATTCACCCCCTTCTAGGTGTTGCTCTAGCCCTTTACAAAGAACATGATGCAAGCCTAGGGGAGGCTTTCTCAAACAATAGGATCAGGAGAGTGACTCGCACACGGAAACAGGACAAACAGGAATTTCAGCACTGCGCGAGCTCAGGAGAACAGTTGTATCTTTGTCGATACAGATCGAATCGACCTGATTCTAAAGCCAAATGAACAAAGACTTCTGGATCTACAATTTCTCTGTTTTGGGTTTTCTGAAATAAGCACTGTAGGATAGTCGAAATTGCGTAGGAAGTAACAAACAGAACAGGAAAAGACAGAAACTCCGTTGGTTGCTCTTCTAGGCCTCCAAGGAAGTTGAGGGGGCACCGATTCTTCTAGAATTCATCCTCGAATTCTCGCCATCATCATCAGAAGAATCGCCCACATAAGGTGTTAAATGTCGAACGTTGAAGACTTTGTGAATCTTCATATGAGAAGGAAGATTTAATCTATACGCATTAGGATTAATGCGCTCAAGAACTTCGAGAGGTCCAAGCTTTCGATCACTAAGCTTGTTATAAGTTCCGACGGGATGCCGTTCTGGTGGCAGATAAGCCCAAACAAAATCTCTAGGTTCAAAGATAACTTCACGCCATCGCTTGTCGATGTCCGTTTTATAGGATTCAGTTTTGCTCTCTAGTCTTTGGCGCACATCTTCATGAATTGTCTTCATTTGAGAAACAATACCGTCGACTTTGCTGCTCAACTTCTCAGCAAAAGGAATTGGTGCAAGATCAAGAGCAGTGTTCGGTTGTCGACCATATACAATCATAAATGGACTATATCCAGTGCTATGGTTCTCAGCACAATTATATGCAAATTCTCCAAGTGACAACCGCGTTTCCCAAGAACGGGGATTATTATCGATCAAAGTCCTTAATAGATTTCCCAATGTTCGATTGACGACCTTAGTTTGTCCATCCGTTTGGGGATGAAACACAGTACTATATTGCAGTTTAGTATCGACATTCTTCCACAGTTGTCACCAAAAATGACTAAGAAATTTTGTATCCCGATCCGAAGTAATGGTCTTCGGAATGCCATGCAACTTATAGACTTCTTTAAAAAAATAAGTCAGCAATACATGAAGCATCCATAGTTTTTCGACATGGAATAAAATGTGCCATTTTGGAAAATCGATCGACAACAACAAAGATCGAATCCATACCTCTATTTGTGCGTGGTAGTCCAAGGACAAAGTCCATAGAGATATCCTCCCATGGGGCATGTGGAATCGGTAAAGGCAAATAAAGGCCAGCATTAGTAGCTTGTCCCTTTCCAATTTGGCAACGTCGACACCTCATCACATGTCGATGTACATCACGTTTCAAATGAGGCCAAAAGTATTTGGCTGAGACGAGTTGTACAGTTTTGTCGCGCCCAAAATGTCCTTCATGGTGAACTTCATCGATCACCCGCTGTCGAAGAGAACAGTCCGGCACACATAAACGGTTTCCTTTGAAAAGAAAACTATCACATACAGTAAAATCAGCAAGCTTCTTTTCATGTGCATTGGGAATGATCTTGGAAAAGTAGGGGTCTTCTTGATATAACTCCTGAAAAGAATCAAATCCAAGAACAGTAGAATGCATTGTAGAGAGCAAACTCTTCTTTCGACTAAGGGCATCGGCAACCTGATTCTGAGCTCCAGCCTTATGCTTAATAATGAAAGTGAACTCCTGGATGTATTCAGCCCATTTTGCACGCCTAAAGTTAAGCTTTTGCTGTCTGGAAATATACTTCAAAGCTTCATGATCAGTATATAAAATAAACTCTCAATGAATAAGATATGGCCGCCAATACTTAAGTGTGCGAAATAATGCGTAGAATTCCAGATCATAGGTGCTGTAACAAAGTTTGGCACCATTCAATTTTTCACTAAAGAAGGCGATGGGTTGACCTCCTTGACTTAGAACTCCTCCTATGCCAGTACCTGATGCATCACAATGCACTTCAAAAACAAGATCAAAATTAGGCAATGCAAGTACGGGGCTATGCTCAATTTTTCTTTGAGTTGTTCAAAACTTTTTGAGCTGCATTCGTCCATTCGAAAACTCCCTTCTTCATGCAAGAAGTGAGTGGGGCCGCAATGGTGCTAAAATGCGCAATAAATCGTCGATAGAACGAAGCGAGGCCATGAAAACTTCGCACTTCATGCACATTTGTTGGAGTTGGCCATTCTCGAATCACCTTGATCTTAGAATCATCCACCGAAATGCCATTCTTCGAAATATGAAACCCCAAGAAAAGGATTTGTGGTACCATAAAATAGCACTTGTCGAGAGCCGCATACAATTGTTCCTGCCTCAACACACATAATACTTCTTGAAGATGCTGCAAGTGTTCATCAGTAGACTTGCTAAAAATCAAGATATCATCAAAATAAACAACAACAAACCTTCCCAGAAAAGGCTTCAACACCTGAGTCATAAACCTCATGAATGTCGATGGTGCATTCGACAATCCGAATGGCATGACTAGCCATTCATATAGCCCATCTTTCGTTTTGAATGCTGTCTGCCATTCATCTCCAGGTTTGATTCTAATTTGATGATATCCACTCTTCCAATCCAGCTTCGAGAATATATTTGCACCAAAAAGTTGATCTAAGAGATCATCAAGGCGAGGAATAGGAAATCGATACTTGATGGTGATCTTGTTGATTGCTCTACTGTCGACACACATCCTCCAAGTACCATTTTCTTAGGCACTAAAAGAGCTGGAACGGCACACGGACCGAGGCTCTCCCTTATAAAACCCTTATTCAATAGCTCCATAACTTGTCGATGCAATTCCTCATGTTCGGTCGGACTCATCCGGTAATGAGCGAGATTCGGCAAAGAGGCTCCGGGCAACAAGTCAATTTCATGCTGAATATCTCTCATAGGAGGGAGACCATTGGGTAAGTCCATCGGGAAGACATCCTTGAATTCTTCCAAAAGAGGTTGAACTCGATGAGGTACGACAGAGGCAACTTCATTCTTCTCACCTGTTTTATTGAGCAAAATATACAAGATATGAACTCCTTTCAAAGCATCCTTCATATCCTTCATTGTAAGCAACGTAGGGGAGAAGGAATTCTCAACTATAGGAGTTTTCAAAGGTTCCCTACTAGGTGCCAACGTAATTTTCTTGCCTCCAAATTCAAAAGAATATGTATTTCGATAACTGTCATGTGTAGTCTTCCTATCGAATTGCCATGGTCGACCAAGAATAATGTGACTAGCATCCATCGGCAGAACATCACACCATATCTTGTCATTATAAATAGAACCAATGGACAAATTAACAAGGCATCATTTCGAAACAGTTACCTCAGCGCCTTTCTTCAACCGCAACATTTTATAAGGCGTAGGGTGCGTTTTTAATTCCAACTTCAGCTTGTTTGCTGCTACTTCAGAAATTATATTCTCACAACAACCAGAGTCAATAATTAATTGACATACCTTTCCCATGATTGTGCAAGCAGAATGGAAAATATTGGTACGCAGCCACTTATCTCCAGTGTCATCTCGAGGAGTAAGAAAAATTTTCCTCACCATAAGAAGTTCGCCAGTGTCAGCATGCACTATTTGTTCATCATCCGCAGCTTCTTCATCATTGTTCAACTCCTCTTCAAGTGGATCCTCAGCATTCTCATCAGAATCATTATCCACTAAGAAGGCTTTACCGGCTGGTCGATTCTTATTGATTCGACAATTGCTAGCACGATGACCCAACTCCCCACAAGAATAGCAACGTATTTCGGATGTAGCAAGTTGCTTCGAAACATGGGGCTGAGTAGAAGACTTACTAGTAGATTGCGTTGTAGCCTCAGCAACTTTAGCAGTGCTAGTGGTGCTCTTAGTGGCTCGACTCGCCATGGTAGTTGATTGTTGTCTCCGAGAACGAGAGCGCTCCATTTTGAGTGCTCGTTGGTGTGCATCTCCTAAGTCCCAAATGTCGAGGACTTCCAAGGCGTCTTGAATGTAAAATTGAAGACTGTTCAAGTATTTGTTCACAAGCGCCTCCTCCGGATCTTGGATATTGTTACGAATCACCAACTCATTGAATTCATTGGTGTATTGGTCCACCGTTCGCATACCTTGTTTTAGATTTTGGTACCGTTGGTAAAGCTCTCTCTTATATCCTTTGGGAAGAAAATATTTTTGAATCTTGCCCTCCATCTTTCTCTACGAAGTGACTGGTGCTTTGCCAACGGCTTGGCGAGTTTGTTTTTCACGTCTCCACCAAGCAATTGCCTTGCCTCGAAATCGCATAGCAATGATCCCAATGCGACGATTCTCCGGAACATTTCGATGCTCAAACACCTCATTCACAAGTGTTAGCCAATCAACAATTTCATCGGGAGACTCATTACCCGTAAATTCTGGAACATCTTTCTTGACTTCCTTTTCCCAATCGGCTCACGAATATGTTGTAAACGATGTCGAACATGCCTCCGACCATTAATAGATTGAACACTCTCCGAAGAGGAAGAGTCACTATGGGAATCTTCAGTCCTGGAACGGGGTGGAGAATTATTTGCTTCAGCCCTCAAACGCTGAACTTCTTGCATCAATTCATCAATTTGTTGTTGCATATTCTCAGCGAGTGTGTGCAATTCATTGAGGGGGAACGGTTCTGCCGCCACGACGCCTAGCTTGTCTTGGAGGCATTGTCCTCTCCTCCAAAGCTCTGATACCAAATGATGCAAGCCTAGGGGAGGCTTTCTCAAACAATAGGATCGGGAGAGTGACTCGCACACGGAAACAGGACAAACAGGAATTTCAGCACTATGCGAGCTCAGGAGAAAAGTTGTATCTTTGTTGATACAGATCGGATCGACCTGATTCAAAAGCCAAATGAACAAAGACTTCTGGATTTACAATTTCTCTGTTTTGGGTTTTCTGAAATAAGCACTGTAGGATAGTCGAAATTGGGTAGGAAGTAACGAACAGAACAGGAAAAGACAGAGACTCCGTTGGTTGCTCTTCTAGGCCTCCAAGGAAGTTGAGGGGGCACCGATTCTTCTAGATCGATGACTGCAACTCTTTAAGGATGCAGGTTTCAAAAAGCTCCAACTCTTCAAGGACGGAGTGAAAACTCTTCTAGGTTTTCAAGGGGATAAACTCTACAAGGTTCACGATACTTGCTTCAAAGCAAAGTTTTTTTCATTTATCAAAAGTCGTCCATTTTCTACAAGGGATTGGCTTATATCATCAAAGAAATAAAAACAGAGCGTTGAAACTAGGAGAAATAAAGACAAAGCATTGAAAACTAGGAAAAATAAAAACGGAGCATTGAAAATAGGAGAAATAGTAAAGAGCATGGAAACTATAAGCTAGTAAAAGTCATGTGAGCTCCCAAGGTGTCTTTCAAGCTTCCGGAATGGACTCAAGATGTCGATACGGCTCCACAGTTTCATCGAGCTTGAATGCGGGCCGATCTTCTTGGTCGAGAGAGCTGGTCTTCAATGCGGGCTGCATCAGAACACTAGTTTGATAAGTACTTTGGATCTATGAAATGTGCTTTCGATTTAATATATCAAGCTCAAGACTCATCTTCCACCGGAGAGGAGATAGTCTGCGACAAGAGATGTCAGTGAAAATGCCTTTTCTGCAGAAGATGGATAAGACATGCCAGACATACTAAAACCTTCATGCTATGCAAATGTCAATCCACTTTTTAAATTAACAAGACATGATAACTCATGCATTGCAACATCCCCTTCTAGGTACTGCACTTAACCCATTCTTGGTCTCGTTGTTGGCTCCGAATGGGAGCACATCAATCCAAGTTTCAACGCTAGCTCCACATTATTCGCCACAAAGTCTGTCCCTAAATTTGGATCTCTTGCCTCTAGAATGTCACCCTTATCCCAGCAAGAAAACGCCCAGTCCACCAATATTACATCCTTCTTCTCCTGAGCCTCAATTGGCCTTCTTCCACAAGCAACCTCGCGCAAATTTGCCCCAAATGCAAAAACATCTGCTATTGTAGTGGCCGTGGCAATTCAAGTGTTCTCCGGGGCCAAATATCCAAGAGTTCCCACCACACGGGTGGTTTGAGGATCTGTGCCATTATTGTATATTTTCCCAAGCCCGAAATCTCCTAACCTCCCATTTAGTTCTGAATCTAACAAGATATTGTTAGCTTTGATATCCCTGTGAATTACTACTTTTTCCCATCCTTCATGGAGATAAGAGGGGCCATATGCAACACCTTTGATCACTCTAAACCTTTGGCTCCAATTGAGGGTCACCTTTGGTTGGTTATAGAGGTACTTGTCTAGGCTTCCATTTGGCATGCAGTCATAGACCAACAGCAGCTCACTCTTTCGATGGCAGTAACCGAGAAGCATTACGATGTTTCGATGACGAAGCCGACCAATACCAATAATCTCCGCAATGAACTTCCTCATTCCTTGCCTCAATTCATGAGAGACCTTCTTCACTGCAATCTCAGTTTTTGAGGTGGGTAACACCCCTCTACAAACCCTACCGAATACACCAACTCCTAATCTCTGAACCCCTTCGTGGCAACATACAGATCTTTGTACTTGAACCTGTAAGGACCGTAGTCGTGCTCCCAATCCTCTAGGACCTCTACGAATTTTTTCTTTCGTCTTATAAGATAAACCACAGATAAGATTAACAATGACAAATGAGACGACAACATGAAAGGCAATCCTATAGTAAGTAGGTATGATTTCTCCTTTCTCACATGGGGTATTCTAGGAAGCTGAGACAAAACCAGTCCCTGAGCTTGTCCATTAACCTTAAAGCTCCATCCAACGATGTAATAAGAAGTTACTAACCAGCCGGTTGAGGACGAGAACCCCACGTACATGGTCTCCTTGATGATCGGTGAGAGATCAATGGACAGAGATAGAAGGGGAGTCTTTGGTTTCTCAACATTGATAGTGACATTAAATTGCTTTTGCGAGCCATCATTGTAATATATGGGCTAAAAAAGGGGGGGCAGGGGGGAAAGAAAGGGTTTGAAAAGTCAACAAAAGAAGTGAGGAAAATAGTGGAAGCTTCGGCTGTTTTAAAGAGAGGAGAGAGGGAGGGCTTCAGCAGAAATGAAAACAGGGGAAATAAAGAAATAGGGGAGAGGAGAGAAAGAAGAGAAAGGAAAAAAAGAGAAAAATTTTTGGCACGCTCGCGATCCGGACACCTCATCGAGCCAACTCAAGTTTGTTTTGCAATGCCGGTAAGTGATCAAAGCCTTTAATCATCTACTTCAAGCAATCATCGCAATTAGAGCTTGAAATTCGGATTTCTTGGATATTTGTGCAGCTAAGCCCGATTTTTGAGTCGTTGAGCTTCATATTTTTATAGAAATGGTACTTTGGGATGTTTTGAAGCTATAGCATCTTATGGATCGCGATTTGAGCTTGCAGTTTGTCCGGAATGGAATTTTAAAGTTGGAGGTGCGTTCTGGAATTGTAGAGAACAGTAGCTTTGAGCCCAATTTTTTGTTATTTTTGGTGCTGTTTTGGAGCGGCTGAGTTAGGACTATTGTAGTACGTCAAGAGAGATTTCTAAGGACTATAAGATAGCTTGGAACGGAATTTTGTAGAGGAAGTTATAGTGCGACGAAGTTAGCACGTGGGCCGTGCCTAGCGGAACACAATAGGTTTTCGCTAAATGCAAGCTTTCATGGCACATAGGTGTTGTTTCATCAACAAATAGGCCTAGTATAGACAAGTTGTTATAAGAATATCCTTTTTACTCGGCCTTTTGATATTGATTTTACGTTAATTGTTAGAGATCCTAGTGCGTTGGTTTGAGTAAGCATCGTAGTTGATTTTTGGCTTTTCCCAGGTGAGTGACACTATTTTTTCTTTGTATTTTAAACTCAAGTTTTGATAAACATTGTGGATTATATATTCTATGAGTTGATAAAAAAACATCTTTTGTTACATAAAACATAATCGAGTTATTACTGCCATTTTGTTGTCTGAAAGGAGTTATATTTCAAATTCGATTTGAATAGTTGTTTGAAAATGGTTTGTGAAATTCTTTATGAAAGAATTTTGAAATGTTTTGAAGAATGCTTTGATATTTATATATCAAATTTTGAGTTGTGATATAACTTTCCTTCTGATGTTGGATTTCTGGATATTATGATTGGTGGTTGATGTTCAATGTCTCTATGAACCTGAGGGGTGTGTGGCGATGCGCATACTAATCTATGATATCCTTATGGGCCGAGCCACCAGCTAATAATCGGTGGAGACCTTACTAAGGGGGGAATCTTGGTCGTCTTGTCACGGGTGTTACACGTGACCATGGCTAGGCATTTGAGTATAAATTGGTCAATAGAGTGAACCATTGACATGTAATTTGAGTTTGGTCGATGGAATGGACCATCAGTGTATGGTTTGATGAGATTAATCAATGGAATGGACCATTGATACATGTTTTATGAGATTGGCCGATGGAATGGATCATTGGTATTTTTGATATTTGAGTTATGATTATATAGTATGTTAAAATGAGTTAGGATTGTGTTTTTAAATGTGCATGGTGATTTTTCAATCCGCTTAGAATAAATGTATTATTCATTGAGCCATGGTAGCTCACTCCTCTCATCTACTTGTTTTTCAGGTTCTTCAACAAGCTGCAAGTAGGGGAGAACTTTTGTGGTTGGGACTTTTGGTATAACTTGTATATAGTTGATAAGTTTATAAGTTAGTCTTTGCAGAAGGTATATGTTTTGAGTTGATGGATTATAGAGATGCTATGATATTATAACCAAATGTTCTTATTGACACCTAAATTTTGTCATTTTACTTAACTTAATTGCATACAAAATTAGGAATTAGTTGCAAAAAAAAACAAAACAAAACAAACAATAAAAAAAAAACAACAAAACAACAAAAAGGAGGGGAAAAAAAAAAAAGAAGAGAACTCGAGGGGGGCCGGGTTGGGCCAAATTCGGTCTCGGCCCAACCGGCCTCTCCCTTTTCTTCTCCTACACGCGCGCCACCTAGCCTGACCCACGACCAATCTTCCTCTCCAACCCATCTTGCACGCAACCTATAAAAGGAAGAAGCAGCGGAGGGGGACAAAAAGGGGGGCGCAGGAAACCCTAAGGGGGAGGAAACAGAACGCAAGCAGGAGAGATCGAGAGGAGAGACAGAGAAATCGAAAGGAGAGAGAGAGAGCTCGGCAGAGAGAGGCGGCAGACAGTAGAAAGCAAAAACCAGAGCCCTCCTCTGCCGAGCACCGCCGCTCCGAGCCTCCTCGCCAGGCGACCTGCAACATCTGTCGCCGCTGCTACCGACCACCATCGTTACCAGTCCCCTCCGCCTATCATTGCCGCTTCCACCCTCCGTCGTCAACCCCGCAGCAACCGCCGCAGCAGTTCGCCCAAGTGCCGTCGCCCCTACTGTCGTGCCTTCCTCTACCCGAAGCCGCGATGCCAGCAGCTCGAGCCGGTTGCCGAGCCCCCTCGCCGTGCGACCTGCAACACCTGACGCTGTCTCTATGCCTGACGCTTCCGCCGTCATCGACCACCGCCATGTTGCTTCCCCCTGCCATCGCCCGTCACTTCCGTTCCACCACTAGCCGCCTCAAGCCATGCCACCGTTCCCCCTTGATGCCATCGCTACGCCCGACGCTTCCGCTGCCAACGACACCGTTTGCTCGCAACGCCGCCGTCGTGCCGTCACCAGCCACCACCACCAAGTCGCCGCACAACAACGTCCCAGCCAACCTCCATCATCGCCGCCTAAGGGGTAAGGAAGAAGCGAAACCTCCAAAACTGGATCTTGGCCGAGTCGAGCAAAAGTAGCGAACCGAGTAGGGTTTTGGGCAAATCGGGCCATGCATATCTAAGTTGGGTTTTGGCTGTTTTAGCACGTGGGCTTGTGGACCTTTTTTTTTAAACAAAATTTAGACCAGACTGGGCTTGCACACCAGGCCCAGCCCGACTAGGCTACACAACCCAGTCCAGTCCAGACTCAGGCTGTCCGGCCCGATTGGCCGGGTCACCTAAGCCGGACCCAAGCGGGTTTGACCGACTACCTGACTGGGTCAGATCTGGTTGGGTCATACCGAACCCGACCCAACCCAGCCAAAAAAAATTAATTGAAAAATTAAAAAAATTAATTATTATTTAAAATTTTTTTAAAAAAATCGAAAATTAAAAAATGTAGAGTTTGGTTAGGATTTGCTATGTATTGTCTTTTTCATATAATTAGGCATTTACTTACTCATATATTGATTATATTACATGTTTAGTTTGCATATTTTGTTATGTTTAATTGCACGTGTTTAATTTTATGGTAATTAGGATCTTGGTAGCTATGATTGCTAATTTAATGATTGCGCACCCGCATGATCACCTCACTGTGGATAGGTGTAAAATCAATCCAAACTGCTTAAAAAAAATCATTTCTTTTAAAATGAACAAGATTAGGTACCGAAAAGGCACTAATTGGTCAATTAGTGTAATCAAGTCCCTGACTCTAAATTCTCTGGTTGCGTAGGAAGTGAGGTATACTCTCATACCTCACTTGATTTATACTGACCCCAATACTTGTGACGACTCTTTTTTGCAAAATTCTTTAGAATACCCCAACATCACACTGGGTATGAGCTCGGGAGAGCTCGTGCCTAATCAAGGGCCATAAGCCCATCCTTTAGGCAATATCCCTAAACATATTCTCTCCCCCTGAGGGTAGGTCGCGACAGCCCTTTTATATTATATATATATATATATATATATATATATATATATATATATATATGTTGATATCAGCCTGAATTTTGGTTATGTTGAGGGTGCGTCCTTTGGTGAAAGGACGGTCGTGTTATGTCCTTTTTCTTGTGAATTGGGGTGTGACAATCATAATCCACCCAAACTTGCATGGCTTTACCACTCATCAGGCTCAAGTTTGTGAAGACCTCACCTGGACTCCTGTCGGTGCAGATTTTACGGAGGTCAGCCCATTGACATCGATCCCAACGTGGTTATCGTTGACATCAAGGAATTCATGGTTTTGGATTGTGTCAAATTCTACCGCGGCAATGTGGTTCGAGGAATTGCCATTGTCGGTTTCATTGAAGGGGCCAAAGTAATAACAAGGCAGAGCTCCGGGAAATTTCTCTATGAGGAGCTAGCACGAAAGCGAACTCGTAGCCGCCCAGAGGTGGATACTTGTGAATCATAGTGAAGACAAACGTCGTGGAGAAAGAGAAGACAGATCCACTGGATGACTGCTTGAACTTGATTGGGTCAGAGTAGAAGGCATGGCTCTGCTTCTGTTTGGTCGCGTTGGTTAACCTTAGGAGGCCATTGCCAGTGAATGTGGCTAAACCATCTAAGCTAAGATTCGCCGACAGGAAACCACTGTACGTGAAACTGCTGGCATCCTGAGCGGGTGCAAAGTTCGCCAGGGGGGAAACCGCCAGAAGAATCACGAAGAACTTGTCTAGAAGCTGGGGAAATTCGCTGGATGCAAGCTCAGAAAATATAGTTCGAGTCTCCCTAGGATCATCAAATTGAATCTAATACAATTTCAGCTTCCAGTGGCCCCACTTGTTTCACTAGATATGCGCAATTAACTCGTTGAATTTTCCAATCCTAGGGACCCTACCATTAATGCAAGGATTCAAACTTGGTGTGCAACCAAAATCGTACTCCACCTCTAGATATTGTTTTCCTGGCTGTGGCCCTTGAGAATGACTCCTCGTTTCTGTGATTAAACTGATTGGCCTGAGGCTTTCCAGTAATTGAAAAGTCTTCAATTTATTGCCCGTTTCTATCGCCATTTTCCGCATGTGTGGCCCAAATAGACCAAAGCGTCGGTCTACGGACACATCATTCTTGATAAGGTCATCTCATCCTCGGACAGTTGTCAATGACCCGATGCATACGCAGAGTGTCAAATGTTACGAGGAAGTTTCACAGCACGAACAAACTTTCTGTCGATAAAATTTACCAAATAAATCCTAGATTTATTGTATTATATTTAATATAGTCTTTGCATATGAATTAATAAAAATATAATATTAAATATTTTCATATAGTTTAAGAAATATATTAAACATGTTGAATGAATAAAAAATTTAAAGATCATATTATATATTAAGTAAAAGTTCATAAATTATATTAAATAAATTAAAAATTTATTGATCACGTTGCAAATTGAATTAGACTAAATTGTTTTTCTTCCCCTTCGTGCAGCGGCTTGCTTGAGAAAACCTTCTGTACGGCTGTGGCAGGAAAGCAAACCTAGACTTATTATTCCTTTTCCGCTCATTACTCCTTGGCCGCACAAGTAAATATATTTATAAAATAGATATGTGAGCCCTTTTTTTTTGGTCTTGTAGTGCCGGAGAGTTTTTTTTCTATTTTTCTTTTTATTTCAACTGTAACAGAGAATTTCTCTGTGCAGTAAAACTTGGATATTTATCCAACAGCGTCTGAATTCGTAAACGTTTAATTGTAGATGAGTCAAGGGCATTATTTGTTTCGATAATTGGTCTTTATTATTCTTTGATCGAGTAATCATTTTCAGTCCTGAATAGATTTGTTAGCGTTTGACTTTTATGTTCTCTGTAATATTAAGGAAATTTCGTCGCTAGTTAGTGTAATATGCGCCAAATCCAGAGTTTCTCATTTACTTAGTTTTCATAAACAGGGTTATTCCTTGTTCGTTTGAAAGGGGTGCTTACCCTACAAAAGAAGCGCATTTACATCCTGAGAATAATTTTTCTCACTTGATTTTGTGAAAGACTTTATTGCCACATCTATGTTAGCATTCAATATGGCATCACATTAGAGATCCTTTCATCACATTAACATCCTGAGAATAGTTTTTCTGCCAATGGTATATAGGCATTAATAATATAAAAGCCTTGTAAAAGGTGAACTTGCTTTTATAATATGGAGGCTGTCCCAAAGGGGAAATCGAAAAACAAGACAGTTTGCGCTAATGTAGAAATTCTGAAGAACTTCTAATTGTACACTGCAGAAATTGGTTAAAGCATTGAATCTTATGTTACAGTTTGCACATAATTGCAGAGTTGCAATTATTGATGTAAAAGAGCACTAGTTTGGTAACTACTTTGGATCTATGAAATGTGCTTTCAATTTAATATACCGAGCTTAAGACTCATCTTCCACCAGAGAGGATAGAGTTTGCAACAGAAGATGTCTGAGAAAATGCCTTGTCTACGCAAGACGGATAAGACGTGCCGGACCTACTGAAACCTTCATGATATGCAAATTGCAATCTACTTTTTGAAATACCAAGAGATGATAACTCCTCTAATGCGAGATCCCCTTCCAAGTACTGCACTACTTGACGCATGCGCGGTCTTGCAGTTGGCTGAGACTGGGAGCACAACAATCCAAGTTGCAACACTAGCTCCACCTCCTTCGCCACAAAGTCCGTCCCTAAGTTCGGATCTCTTGCCTCTAGAATGTCTCCTTTATCCCAGCAAGAAAACACCCAGTCCACCAATATCACATCCTCCTCCTCCCGAGCCTCGATCGGCCTTCTTCCACAAGCAACTTCAAGCAAAAATGCCCCGAACGCAAAAACATCTGCGCTCGTAGTGGCCCTGGCAGTTCGAGTGTTCTCCGGGGCCAGATATCCATGAGTTCCCACCAAATGGGTAGTTTGAGGATCTGTACCGTGATCATATAGTCTTGCAAGCCCGAAATCTCCTAACCTCCCATTTAGTTCTGAATCAAGCAAGATGTTGCTAGCTTTGATATCCCTGTGAATAACTACTTGTTCCCATCCTTCATGGAGATAAGAGAGGCCATGTGCAGCACCTTTGATCACTCTAAATCTTTGGCTCCAATTGAGGGTCACCTTCGGTTGGTTATAGAGGTACTTCTCCAGGCTTCCATTTGGCATGTAGTCATAAACCAACAGCAATTCACCCTTCCGACGGCAGTATCCCAGAAGCGTCACAATGTTCCGATGACGAAGCCGACCAATACTAATAATCTCGGCAATGAACTGTCTCATCCCTTGCCTCGATTCGTGTGAAACCCTCTTCACTGCAATCTCAGCTCTCGAGGTGGGTAATACCCCTCTATAAACCCTACCAAACCCACCAGCTCCTAGTAGCTCCTGATCTCTGAACCCCTTTGTGGCAACATAGAGATCTTTGTACTTGAACCGATGCGGACTGTTGTCGCGCTCCCAATCTTCGAGAACCTCTGCGAATTTTCTTCTTTTTCTAATCGCATAAGCCATAGCAAAGACTGGTATCGACAGAAAGAACAAGCATATGAAAGGCAATCCCGTAGTGAGAAGAATGGATTTCTGCTTCTTTTTCATATAGGGTAATTTGGGAAGTTGAGACAAATCAAGCCTATGAGCTTGTCCATTTACCTTAAAGCTCCATCCGAGGATATAATGAGAAGTTGAGAGCGCACCGGTTGCAGAAGAGAACCCAACGTACATGGTCTCCTTGAAGATCGGCGAGAGATTTAAGGGCAGAGACAAAAGGGGAGTGTTCGGTTTGTCAACAATGACCGGAGCTAATGTGACCCTGATATGTTTCTGCGCACCATCATAATCCACCCAAACTTGCATTGCCTTACCACTAATCAGACTCAAGTTTCTGAAGCCTGGAATGTTGTTTTCAGTGTATCCTGCAGGGGAAGATTTTACAGAGACCAGCCCATTGACATCGATCCCAATATGGTTGCCATCGATATCATGGATTTCGGGGTTTTGAATTGTGTCAAATTCCACCGCGAAGATGTGATTCATGGCATTGCCATCGTTTGTTTCGTTGAAGAGACCAAAGAAATAACCAGGCTGAGCTCCAGGAAATTCTCTATGAGAAGCTATCACAAAGGTGAACCCAGGACCGCCCAGAACTGGATATTCGGGAACTATAGCGAAGACGAATGTAGTGGAGAATGAGTGGACAGCGCCATCGGATGAATTCTTGAACGTGATGGCGTCTGGGTAGAAGGCATAACTCCCTTCTGTTTGCTCTCATTGTTTAACTTCAGGAGACCATTGCCAGTGAGTGCAGCTGAACCATCGAGGCTCAGATTCGCAGACCGGAAACCATTGTACGTAAAATCGCCGGTTTCATGAGTCGGTGCTGTGTTTGCCAGGAGGGAAACCGCCAGAACAATCACGAATGACATGGCTAAAGGCTGAAGAAATTAGCTGAATGCACTACTCTGATGAGATAATTCGAAGTTTCAATGATGATCCAACCGATTTGCACAACACTGAGTCGAATCTCATCTAATTTCTATTGTCAGTGTCCCAACCTGTGCACCCCACCAAACCTTCAACTGATTGGTCCGAGCCTTATGATTCCCCTGTCGTGTGATTGACTGATTGCTCCGAGTCTTATCAGCAACTTAAAGTTCTTCCGTAATTTGCCCGTCTTTGTACGCCATTTGCCACATTTCTGTAATATTTGAATTTTCAACTAAGTAATGGGACCACTTTTATTTTAAAAAAAAAAAAAAAAAAAAAGAAAGAAAGAAAGAAAAGAGAGAGGGTTGAAAAAGTCAAATAATAGGGGGAAAATAGTGGGGAGGACGCTTGCTTTTTAAAGCCCAAACCAGTTCGGGAAGAGAGAGAAAGAGAGAGAAAGAAAAAGGAAAAGAAAGAAAGAAGAGAAAATGGGTTTCTCTAATGTACACCTTTGAGACTTTGCTGAGCTGACTTGACTTCATAACACAGCACCCGAGAAGCGCGCCTTCCGCTTTTCCCATTGAAGTAGTTCGGACTTAGGGCTTGAAATTTTGAATTGTTGAAAATTTGTGTAGCGAAATCTGATATTTAAGTCATTGAGCTATATATATATACACACACACACATACATACATACATACATACATACATATAAATAATATTTTAGAGTGTTATGGAGCTATAAGATTTTACCAATCTTGATTTGAGTTTGCAGTTTATCCAAAACAAAATTTCGAAATTTCCTGCACGTGATGAACAGTGTGTGTCCAACATATTCGAGCATGTATTTTGTTAGTTTTTGACTTGATCTTGAGATAGTCAAGTTGGGATTTTTGTAATATATTTGAACGGGATTCGGTACATTTGACACTTCCACTAGACTTATCCCTATTGGTTTTAAATCCAATCCTTATGACCATAATTTCTTTGTTCAAGATACATTTCATGGATACATTATGCTACTTTTTTATGTGGATAATATAGTTAATTACTGGTGATGATCAGCTTGGCATTACGAAATTACATCTTAATAAACAGTTCAAAATGAAAGATCATGGGTGACTCAACTATTTTTAAGGCTTGGAGGCTTTGTCTGATACTTCTAGTTATTATATTTCTCAAGCCAAATATGTCATTCACCTTATTTCTCAAGCTGGCCTCGTTGATAACAAGATTACTTCTACTCTCAATAAGTTGAATGCCACAATGATAAGGGAAGAACTCTTCAACCAAATCCTATAATTTACTAACAGTTGGTTGACAATCTTATCTTAAATATCTTGTCGTTACTCATATTCACATCGTCTATGCTATTCACATGGTTAGTTAGTATATGATAGTGCCTCATACAACTCATTTTGCTATAATCCTTCGAAATTTTACCATGTTAATGGCACTTTATTTCATGGCCTTCACTTTTCTGCTAACTATATCTTGGAATTGACAACTTTTTTTGATGTTGACTGGGTTGGTGACCCTCAATATTATCACTCCACTCTGGGCTATTATATCTTTTTGGGAACACACTTATCTCATGGCGTATCAACAAACAAATATTGCTCACTCTAGTATAGAAGTAGAATATCGAGCTCTTGTGGATATGACATAAGAGTTACTATGGTTGCAGCCAGCATTACCAAAATAAATTCAGTGGGCGCTTCCATTGAAGATTATGGCTTTGATACCAAGTTAAGAACAATAAAGCGGGAGAGAGAATTATGAAATTTTCTATATATTTTTGGATGTGTGTAATAAAAAGTACATCAGCCTATTTATAGGTTTTTTGATATAACTATCTAAGATAACATATCAATCAATATATATATATATATATATATATATATATATATATATATGTACAATCAAAGGAAGACACGTATGCAATCTTGAGAGATATAGAAAATCAATAGAATTATCAAAATAACTCAAAAGTTAAAAATCCTTTTCGATAAATCCCTAGTTATCTTTAACAACTATAAATCACTTCTTGCTACCTTGATGAGATAATGCAGGCCATGTGCAGCGCCTCTAATCACTCTAAAATCTATGGCTGCAAAGTGATGTTGGCCTTTGGTTCGTTATAGAGGCACCTGTTCAGACTTCCACTGGGGATGTAGTCATACCGCAACGGCCGATCACCTTTTGACGCAACAATAACGGAGGAGCATTACAATGTTACTGTGGCAAAGACGGCCAGTACTCACAATCTCCGCGATGAATTCTCTCATCCCTCGCCTTGATTCAAGTGAAACTCTCTTCCCTGCAATCTCAGCCCCTTGAGGTGGATAATGGCCCTCTATAGGCCCTGACAAATCCAGCAGCTCGTCATAGCTCCTGATCCCTGAATCCTTTTGTGGCTACATGGAAATATTTGTCCTCGAACCTATGAGGATTGTAGTCACGCTCCCAGTCTAGAATCTTCAGTTTCTCAACATTGCTAGGAGGTAATGTGTCATTGATTTGCTTTTGCGCCTTCAAAATCCACTAGAACTTGCATAGCTTCACCAGTCTTCCCACAGGGGCAGATTTTACGGAAGTTGGCCGGCCCATTGACGTCAATCTCAATCTGGTTATCATTGACATCATGGTTTTGGATTATGTCAAATTATACCGTGACAATGTGGTTCATGGCATTGCCAATGTTGGTTTCTTTGAAGAGGCTAAAATAATTACTAGGAAGAGCTCCAGGAAATTCTCTATCAGGAGCTAACATGAAAGCGAACCTGTAACACCCAGAGGTGGATACTTTGAATCACATTGAAGACGAAAGTTATGGAGAAAGAGTAGATAGATCCACTGGAAGAACTTGATTGGGTCTGGGTAGAAGGCACGACTGTGCTTCTTTTGGTTGCAACGGTTACTTTTAGGAGGCCATTGCCAGTGAATGCGGCTAAACCATATATGCTAAGGTTGGTCGACCGGAAACGTGAAACTGCTGGTACTGTGAGCTAGTGCAAAGTTTGCCGGGGGAGAAACTGCCAGATCAATCACAAAGAACAGGTCTAGAAGCTGAAGAAATTCGCCGAATACACTACTCAGAAGAAATTGTTTGAATGTCCTAGAATCAAATTGAATCTAATGCAATTTCAGCTATCAGTACCCTGACTTGTGTCACTATATTTTTTATGAATAAAGAATTCACGTGTCAATGGTGCATATATATTAGGGACCGTTCTGTTAAATCATGCAATGATTCAAACAAACAAGTAATAATCCTTATAAAAGTTGGACTTGCTCTTATACTCTAAAGGCTGACCAAAAGGGGAAACCAGAGGAGGCAATTTAAGCTAACGCAGCCATTCCCAAAAACATGTAAAAATATAATGCAGAAATTGCTGCGATCCATAGAATCTTAAATTTCAGTTTACGTATACTCAGAGTCGCAAACTACGAATACTTGATGCACAAGAACATTAGTTTGACTTTACTTCTATTTATGAAATGTGCTTTCACTTTAATATACCAAGCTTAAGACTCATCTTCCACCAGAGAGGACAGAGTTTGCAACAGAAGATGTCTGAGAAAATGCCTTGTGTGCGGAAAACGGATAAAACGTGCTAGACGTACTAAAACCTTCATGAAATGCAAATGGGAATCCACTTCTTGAGATGCCGAGAGATGATAACTCCTCTAATACGAGATCCCCTTCCAAGTACTGCACTACTTGACGCATGTGTGGTCTCGCAGTTGGCTGAGACTGGGAGCACAACAATCCAAGTTGCAACACTAGTTCCACCTCCTTCACCACAAAGTCCGTCCCTAAGTTCGGATCTCTTGCCTGAAGAATGTCACCTTTATCCCAGCAAGAAAACACCCACTCCACCAATAACACCTCCTCCTCCTCCCGAGCCTCAATAGGCCTTCTTCCACAAGCAACTTCAAGCAAAAATGCCCCAAACGCAAAAACATCTGTGCTTGTAGTGGCCTTGGCAGTTCGAGCGTGCTCCGGGGCTAGATATCCAAGAGTTCCCACCAAATGGGTGGTTTGAGGATCTGTACCGTGATCATATAGTCTCGCAAGCCCAAAATCTCCTAACCTCCCATTTAGTTCTGAATCAAGCAAGATGTTGCTAGCTTTGATATCCCTGTGAATCACCTTTTGTTCCCATCCTTCATGGAGATAAGAGAGGCCATGTGCAACACCCTTTATCACTCTAAATCTTTGGCTCCAATTGAGGGTCAGCTTCGGTTGGCTATAGAGGTACTTGTCTAGGCTTCCATTTGGCATGTAGTCATAAACCAACAGCAGTTCACCCTTCCGACGGCAGTATCCAAGAAGTGTCACAATATTTCGATGACGAAGCCGACCGATACTAGTAATCTCAGCAATGAACTGTCTCAATCCTTGCCTTGATTCGTGAGAAACCCTCTTCACTGCAATCTCAGTTCTTGAGGTGGGTAATACCCCTCTATAAACCCTACCAAATCCACCAGCTCCTAATAGCTCCTGATCTCTGAACCCCTTTGTGGCAACATAGAGATCTTTGTATTTGAATCGATGCGGACTGTAGTCGCGCTCCCAATCTTCGAGAACCTCTGCAAATTTTCTTCTTTTTCTAATCGCATAAGCCATAGCAAAGACTAGTATTGACAAAAAGAACAAGCATAAGAAAGGCAGTCCGGTAGTGAGAAGAATGGATTTCTGCTTCTTCTTCACACGGGGTAATCTAGGAAGTTGAGACAAATCAAGCCTACGAGCTTGTCCATTTACCTTAAAGCTCCATCCGAGGATATAATGAGAAGATATGATCGTACTAGTTGCGGAAGAGAACCCAACGTACATGGTCTCCTTGAAGATCGGCGAGAGATCGAAGGACGGAGACAAAAGGGGAGTGTTCGGTTTGCTGACATGGACCGGAGCTAATGTGACCCTGATTTGTTTCTGCGCACCGTCATAATCCACCCAAACCTGCATTGCTTTACCACTAATCAGACTCAAGTTTCTGAAGCCTTGAATGTCGTTTTCAGTATATCCAGCAGGGGAAGAGTTTACAGAGACCAGCCCATTGACATCGATCCCGAGATGGTTGTCATTTATATCGTACAATTCGGCGTTTTGAAGCGTGTCAAATTCCACCGCGAAAATGTGGTTCGTGGCATTGCCATCATTTGTTTCGTTGAAGAGACCAAAGAAATTACCAGGCCGAGCTCCAGGAAATTCTCTATGAGGAGCTATCACAAAGGTGAACCCAGGAGCGCCCAGAGCTGGAAATTCGGGAACTATAGCAAAGACGAATGTGGTGGAGAACGAGTGGACAGCGCCATCGGATGAGTTCTTAAACGTGATGGGGTCCGGGTAGAAGGCATGACTTACCTTCTGTTCGGTCACGTTGGTTAACTTCAGGAGGCCATTGCCAGTGAGTACAGCTAAACCGTCGAGGCTCAGATTCGGAGACCGGAAACCATTGTACGTGAAATCGCCAGTTTCATGAGTCGGTGCTGTGCTTGCCAGGAGGGAAACCGCCAGAGCAATCGCGAATAACATGACTAGAGGCTGAAGAAATTAGCTGAATATACTACTCTGATGAGATAATTCGACGTTCCACTGATGATTTAAACGATTTGCACAGCATTGACTTTAATCAAGTGCAATTTCTATTGTCAGTGTCCCAACCTGTGCACCCCCAACAAACCTTCAACTGACTGGTCCGCGCCTTATGATTCCCCTGTCGTGTGATCGACTGATTGCTCCGAGCCTTCTCACCAACTTAAAGTTCTTCCGTGATTTGCCCGTCTCTGTACGAGAGAATATTGGCCTAACACAACAAATAGAAAGGACCACAAAGATGCGACACGTGCCCAAAGTGGGCCCCAACTTCGGACTCTTTCTTCTCTCTCCTCTGCACGCTCTCTCGGAGCCCACCACCGCACTAGCAACAGCAACAAAGAAGCAAAGCCATTTGGCAAGGGGGGACGATGGGTTTCGATGGAACTGCAGCGGCTAAGAGCTTCGGAGGAGGGCAGCTGGCCAGCGCCAGGCCGTGCGACAGCTGCAGGTCCGCCAAGGCCACCGTGTTCTGCGAGGCCGACGCGGCTTTCCTCTGCCTGGCCTACAACGCCGGCGTCCATGGCGCCAACAAGCTCGCCTCCCGCCACAAGCGTGCGTGGATGTGCGAGGCGTGCGAGCTCATGCCGGCAGCCTTCGCGTGCGGGGCCGACGCCTCCGCCCTGTGCGTCGCGTGCGACATGGACGTGCACCTGCCAACCCCCTCGCCGGCCGCCACGTGCGAATCCCTTTAAAGTCCTTCTTCGACGCGGCCGCTGCTGCCGCTGGGCCCGTTGCGACGAACCCCGTCCCTGATTTCCTCAGCGGCGAGTGCTGCGGCCCCACGAAGATTGCGAAAGGGGCCGGAGCGGAAGCCAGAGATGCGTTCTGGAATGAAGAGAGAGAGAGAGAGAGAGTCTAAGCGTGCAAAGAAGAGTCTGAAATTGGGGGATTTTGAACACGTGTCGCATCCTTGTGATCTTTCCTATTTGTTGTGTTGGCACATTGGAGTCAATATTTTCTCGTCTCTTCCACGTCATTTGCGATATTCAGAGAATTTTTGAAGTAGACCAATGCATCCGTCAGCGTGGGTTGATGTTTCGTCTTGTTCCGTAGGTCCTCGACGAGTCATTCGATGCGAAACTGTGGCCGACGAAGCGTCACAACCAGATGAGGACGGAGAAAAGGACAATGCCCCCACGAATTTCAGCAGTGTGTTTGATATCATGTATGACTTCCATGATACTGCATGAAGTAGGAAAGCCTAATAATTCTATGTTGAGAACGACCTGAAAATTTAGTGTGTTAAGTTGCACGTGTAAAAGATGACACATCAAAGATTCAATGCACTCTAAAAGAAATTAATATTAACCTAATTAACTCCAAACTTATTGTAGCTTTTGAGTGAATACAAATCCAACTTATAATATTAATATAGAACGATATTTAGATAAAAGAAGAGCACATCTGATAAGTTCGTACATGTGCACGTATGATTTGTGTTAGAGATCTCTCATATTGAAAATTGAGTATAATGTGAATAGTTAATATTATTCGAGTTGACCATAATTTATTGATTAAGATATTTAAGTACAGGTAAATGCCTATTCCTAAGGAAAACCTCTATGGAATGTATCATTGTCATGTGTGTACTAAGAGGTGACAAACAGGGAACAATAACTTCTTCTTTTTTGCCATGCGCCATGAATTGGTGATATCTTCATGTTGAAAACATATTCTCGTGTACCTAAGGTGGACTTAATAGTTTGTATTAACCCCAAATCCTAAATTTGAGCCCAACACGAAGAAGTTAATAGCCCAAACCAGGCTATGATAATACAATTGATCCATAAGGCCCATTGATGGAATGTCTAATGACTATGAGTTCATCAATCATGAGTTTTCAATGAGGATAACTCAAGGGAAGTACAAGACACGTGATAATGATCGATTAACTTGAAGAGTGTATACAAGTTAAATATTGAGTTAAGGAAGATCCTCAACCAGGGAACACCCGTCACTAGGGAATCTAGAGCAGGTCTAAAACACGTCTTGAGTAGTGCGCTAGTGAAGACAGTTAGAAATCCATGTGGATGAAGATAAGAAGAATAAAGGAATGATCCATTTTAAAGCATAAGAAGATCTATGATAGATGATGATGAAATCATGGCAACCCATCAGAAAAAATAACAATCGACAATAGACTAGTCATCTCTGAAGGTGGAACCCTCAGAAGAAACGAAGGTGAGAAAGTCATAGGTAGCTAAATCAAATTGGATTGATTCTGCATGAGCGTAAATTTGAATTTTGAATTAAACTGGATTTCTTGATTCCAAATCTTTTTTTTTATTTTTATAATAAAAGCATTCTAGTGATATTTCCTAATGTTTTTATTTTTTTATTTTTATCTTCTCACGCACTCTGCCATCTCCATTAGTATCCAATGTTTAGTTTTAGTCATTGAGTAAGCACAGCTTCAAGAATGTGAGCTATTTGTTTTGATTCAATAAAGTTTCACACAATTTTCTTGTTATTTCCAATCTATTGTTTGTGCATCATTAGTGATTCGAATTTAGCAAAGTCCTTGAGGTTTCAAAGCATATTAGAATTCAATTGCTTTTGATTCGAAGCCCAATTTAATAATTTAATTGATCATTAATCATCCTCTATTGAATTTTAATTACTCTCTGAAACCATTGAGTTTTTTGCTACCATGGTTAGAGCTCGTTACTTGGTCAAGCACTTTGGTCGGCCTCAGATTGAGGTGGCGAGGTGCGACATTGAAGTAGGAGGCAAGGAGGATCCATTGTCGAGGCCAGAGGGAGACGAAAAAAATACGAAAACAGAATGATGGAAATGGCTTACTTAGATCAGACCTGAGTGAGGGGAAGAGACGCGACGGAGGTGGACGATGGAGGTAGGCGACCGCGGCATGACAACAAGTGTTGCGGCCACTTGCAAAGGCCAAGATCAGTGGTGGTGCATCTCTGTTCATGCACAGAGGATACAGAAGTTGTGACCCAACTGATTCAACCTAATTTTTTATAATGGACCCATTTTCGACCCCATCTAATTCAACTTCAACTTTCTGAACCCACTTTCATCCAGCCCTCTAAATATTTACAATCCATATACAACCCAGCCATAAGAAACATGAGTTAGAAAATATTTCGACCCCTCTAGCTACCACAAACTTACAAAAGTTTATGTAATAGAATGGATCCCTTATGGTGATGCTAAGAAGGCCAATTATGGTCGCCCTCCCCACCCTTAAAAACAAAGTCCGCAGCTTTAAAGTTTGTCTAAATAAGTATATGGAGTGCTCTTTATCATAATTGCATTATTTTTTACATCTCTGTGATTGATTTCAATCTCAAAAGTATCAAGAAATACATAAAATGGCACGTGGATGGTTAAGATGTATTATGATAATATGGTATTGCAAAATAGATAAACTATCTTATTTCTCAAAAAAGAACTTTGAATTTGTTATCTCTCTACCATTTATTTTTTCTCAGATTAATTTTCACATTTATCATCTCTACACGCAATTTTCTTCTTTCCTTTAACACACAGGCACATGCACTTTCGCTTTTTTTTTTTTTTTTCTCTCTCTCTCTCTCTTTTGATCTAACAATTTCACTAGTTATTGGAGAAAAGAAATCAAAGAATTTACTTCTTCCAAATTGTCCCTCGGATGGTCCTAAGCAATACCTTAAAAGGCTTCCCCAAGTCCCTGCGGGGTTAAACACGGGATAGAGGATAGAAGGTCCTCAATAAAAAAACCTTCCCACGGGGGGGCCCGCCAAGGGGCCTTTAAGGGCTACCTCGCCCCCCAGCCCGAGCAGGGAAAGCTAACCGCTTAAGTGCGAGGCGACCCCTTGTAATGACAGGTTCCGAGGTAACCAATTTCACTAGTTATTGGAGAAAAGAAATCAAAGAATTTACTTCTTCCAAATTGTTCCTCGGATGTATTAATTTCTTTAGCTTCCAAATCTCTACCTCAACAGATAGTAGGCAATCATGGTAAATAAGACTAATTTGAGTCACTCAAAACACATACAACATATTTAATTTTGCCCCAATTCCTATATCTAGGGTTAGGTTTCGAAGAATATCTTGGATTTAGCTCCATTCTGTAATCTGAGGCAAAAGAATGTCCGAAACGATGTCGTTTTGCAATATTTTTGCGACATCCCCTTCTATGTACTGCACTACTTGATGCATTCTTGGTCTCGCTGTTGGCTCCGAATGGGAGCACATCAATCAAAGTTTCAACACTAGCTCCACATCCTTCGCCACAAAGTCTGTCCCTAAATTTGGATCTCTTGCCTCTAGAATGCCACCCTCATCCCAACAAGAAAGCACCCTATCCACCAATATTACATCATCCTCCTCCTAAGCCTCAATTGGCCTTCTTCCACAAGCAACTTCGAGCAAAAATGCCCCAAATGCAAAAACGTCCGTTCGTAGTGGCCCCGGCGGTTCGAGTGTTCTTCGGGCCAAATATCCAAGAGTTCCCACCACATGGGTGGTTTGAGGATCTGTGTCATGATTGTATATTTTCGCAAGCCCAAAATCTCCTAACCTCCCATTTAGTTCTGAATCTAACAAGATATTACTAGCTTTGATATCTCTGTGAATCACTACTTGTTCCCATCCTTCATAGAGATAGAAGAGGCCATATGCAACACATTTGATCACTCTAAACCTATGGCCCCAATTGAGGGTCACCTTTGGTTGGTTATAGAGGTACTTGTCTAGGCTTCCATTCGGCATGTAGTCATAAACCAACAGCAACTCCCCCTTTCGACGGCAGTAACCGAGAAGCGTTACGATATTCCGATGACGAAGCCAACCAATACCAATGATCTCGGCATGAACTCCCTCATTCCTTGCCTCGATTCATGAGAAACGCTCTTCATTGCGATCTCAGTTTTCATGGTGGGTAATACCCCTCTATAAACCCTACCAGATCCACTAGCTCCTAATAGCTCTTCATCCCCGAACCCCTTTGTGGCAACATAAAGATCTTTGTACTTGAACCTATGCAGACTGTAGTCGCGCTCCCTATCCTCGAGATCCTCAGCAAATTTCCTATGTTTTCTTATCGCGTTAGCCACAGCAAAGAATAGAATGGACAGAATAAACAAACATATGAAGGGTAGTCCACTAGTGAGAAGGTTGGATTTCTGCTTCTTTTTCCAATGGGGTAATCTAGGAAGTTGAGTCGACCCAAAAAAAAAAAAAAAAAAAATCTAGGAAGTTGAAACAAATCTAGCTTTTGAGCTTGTCCATTTATCCTAAAGTTATTGAAAATTTCCTATAATATGGGCTTACATTAATTAATTGATTTTCTATTTTAAATAATCTAATTAATGGATATTCTAATATTTGTTAAATTCTAGAGTGATCTTATTGAATTTGGTATTGGCATCCATTAAAAATGGGCCTAGTTGAGCAGTAAAATGTAGACAATTGTGTTTAACTGAAACCCGTCAGTTGACACGATGTTGATTATGGTTTGTTAGGTCCTCTCTTTAGCCTATAAAAGAATAGGTTGTACTATCGGTTGCTTTAATCCTATTGAAAGCTGCTATATCGAAATAGGTTATAGAGAGAAAGATCTAGCATTCCGATAAATACGATACGTTTTATTCCCTTTGTGCTTATCGATTTCGGTGTTTTACAGTCATATATGGATCCGATTCTTCTTAATTAATAAGTTTTTTATGTGAATAATTTTCTACATGTGCTATAAGAGCTAGTCATATATGATTGTAGAACTCAAAAAAAATTTAATGAACGAATTCAAAATTTTCCTCTTTGAGCCGAAAACCGGTCGTTTTTTTTTTTTCTTAGGATGTGGGGGTCATAAAGTGCGCATTCTTTGTTCGATATGTCTTCTCCGTTGGGAATTCGGTATTTTTTCGTTGTTTTTGAGTGAGGAAGGGTTCGGTTTACTTGGCCTCTGACCGTCGATTTCTCCATGTAAGATAGCTTCGTGGAGCAATTTTGGTTTTTTGCTGCTCATTTGTGAATATGTGTTCGAGTTGTGGTGATGTTGTTGATACTCTTTGTACCGCTGCGGCTTCTCTCGTTCTATAATATTTGCTGTTGCTTGCTTATGTTGAATATGTGGTGCTTCATATTGCGGGCTGCGTGTTGTTGGAGAAATCTTGCCAGAATATTTTGAAGCTGACAAAACGTTTCTTTCAGTCTAGTCTGGATTATTACAGACTTTCGGTTTAGAGTCTGAAGACTGTTGGACATCAAGACTCAAGACTCAAGACTCAAGACTCAAGACTTAAAGATATTCTCATTGACAGTTTTCTAATCCAGTGTCGAAAGGCTATCCAGAACCTAGGTGTTTGGTTATGAAGTTAGTCCTATTCTCTCGGAGAAGATATCTTGGCTGGGTTAAGCTAACGGATTCTTTCTATTCAAGATCCGATGATTGACGAAGAAATCTTGGAAAGTTCTATTCTTGGAAACCAAGATCCTGGTTGTATGGGCGAACGGGATTGATGGGCTATCGTCAAGTTCCTTTAATAGCTCGAAAGATCTCCTTAATTGATTCCGTCCAACGGGTAGATTGGAGGAATTCCTTTGGTAAGTGCCAACGGGTATGATGGCATGAAGGAGTATAAAAGGAAGTCGTTCAAGTTATTTTAGTGCATGCTCGATAGACGAATTCCAGTCGAAGTTCCTTGATATTCGATCGATTCATTCGAGCAAAATTGTATACACAAAAGAGTGTTTATACTTAGTGATATCTTGAGCAAGTGTGGTAGATCATCTACATCACTGAATCAAGGAAGAACAACATTGTAACACTTCTTTGTTCATAGTGGAATCCAGCCAATAGGCTGCATCGGTGCGCGAAGAGTGGACGTAGGCTTAAACAAAAGCCGAACCACTATAACCATTGTGTTCAATTCTCTTTTCCCTTCTCTCAGTCTTTCGATTGTCGTTTATTTCCATCGATTGTCTAGTGTTGTGTGATTTAAGTGAAAAATCGTTTGTATACCTATTCACCCCCCTCTAGGTACTCGTTCTAGCTATATCAATTGGTATCGAGCTGTGTACTCACTTTATTTGAAGTGTTTTACTTCGAGTAAAAGATCCATGGCTAGTATGTTAGCACCGGGGGCTGGTGAAGGGCAAAGCAATACCGAGACCTCCCTACTTTGATGGAAAGGATTACAACATCCTGGAAGAACAAGATGAAAGCTTTTCTACGATCAAAGGATCCTCTCGGAATGGGACGTTGTAGAAAAAGGAATCATTCCTAAAGTTGCAGCTGTCTCGAAAGAGGAAAAGAAGCGTGGAAGCTAGCGGAATGTCTCGGGAAGAAATAATCAAGAGACAAACTCTTGATGCAAAAGCAATATATTCTTTATATTGTGCTTTATCACCTACCGAATATAACAGAATATCTTCTTGTGATACAAAGAAAAGAAGTCCGGGATAGGTTACATATCACCTACGAAGGAACCGATCGAGTGAAAGAGACCAGAATCAATATTCTTCTCGGTCAATATGAAGCCTTCAAAATGAGATCTGGAGAATCAATAAGCGACATGTTTAGTCGTTTTACGAAATTGTGAATGGTCTACAAAATCAAGGTCAACCAATTTCGATCCTATGAAAGTTAACAAGCTTCTGCGTGGACTCTCCAAGGATTGGAATCACATAAAGACTTCAATAAGAGAGACACAAAGAATCATGCCACTATCTGTCGATGAGCTGGTTGGAACTCTTCAGTCTTATGAAGTGGAACGAATAAACGAAGACGAAGATCCAAAAGGTAAGAAATCCATTGCATTAAAATCAAATGATGATTCGATGTTACTGATTCGAAGACGATATGAACGATGAGGAGCTTGCCCTAATAATAAGAAGATTCGAAAGTTGAACGAAAAGGAAGAAGATTCAACTCCAAGAGACAAGGCTTTCAAAGACAAAGACCAAGACTGTTGATGATGATGAAGCAAATAAAGATATTGTTTGCTTTGAATGTAAGAAAAAGGGACACATCGGCCAACTGTCCTCTTCTAAAGAAGAAGAAAGGAAATGCTGAAAAGTCTCGAAAGGCTCTCAAAGTGAAACACGGAGTGATACGAGTGTGAAGAAAGTGATGATGAATATGCCAACTTGTGTCGATGGCACAATCGGACTCGAGACTCAAACTCGAATCGGACTCGGACAGCGAATTTGAAGTAAGTAATCTCAAAATTCTGTCAAGGTTTCTAAGTATATTGATGAGCTGTGTTTAAGTCTTAAGACTTCTCTTAAAAGAATTTCGAACTTAAAAGGGAAAACTCAGTTTTAAAACAGCAGGAAAATATTTTGAAAGAAAAAGTTAAATGTTTAGACATGAATGTTTCTACTCTTAAAGAAAATGAAGAAAATCTTTTAAAAGAAAATTCTCGTTTAAAAATTGACTCATCGAATATTTCAAAGAAATTTTCAATAGGGTCTCGAGAAACTTGAAAAAATTCTTTTCAAGAGAGACCTTATTTCAATAAGTCTCGGTTTAGGTATGACAGAAGAAACTATTTCCTTAATTGATTTTCCTAAAGTAAAAGAAAGAATTAAGCAAAGACCTTCAAAAGAAGCTTATAAAAATCATTTCAAAAGGTTTTTGTAAAGTCTCGTAGGTCGAGATGCTCTCGGGTGTTCTAAGTGCAAAAGTCCAGATCATTTTGAAAAAGAATGTCCTATGGTTTGGAGACCTGTTAAGAAAACTTGGGCTAGTACTGTTTATCTTACTAACACAAAAGGACCCAAGAAAATGTGGGTACCAAAGAAAGCTTGAGATATTTCTTTGAATGCAGGTATCTATCAAGAGAAAGGTAAAGTGGTATCTAGACAGTGGATGTTCAAGACATATGACAGGAGACTCAAAATGCTTTATAAAGCTTGTTCAAGTAAATGGTGGAAAAGTCTCATTTGGAGGAAATAGCAAAGGAAGAATTGTGGGTTTTGGAACTGTGAAAATTGGAAATCTCACAATAAGCAATGTTTCTCTAGTGGAAGGACTCAATTACAATCTTCTCAAAGATCGATCCAACTATGTGATACTTTTGGTTTTAAGATCTTCTTTCAAGAAGGAATATGTTCCGGAACCAAGTAAAAGACTCTACTCGTCTTTCTTGGGTAGAAGGCATGGAAATATCTATCTCCGGACGTGAAACCGGAAGAATCGCAATGCTTGATTTCAATACAAGACGAAGCAAGTCGTGGCACGTAAAGCTTGGGCATATTAATATGAAGCAATTAGCCAAAATCTCATCAAAGCAGCTTGTTCGTGGTCTACCCAAATTGCCTTATCAAAAGTCTCGATCTGTGTACTCCATGTATTCTGGGAAAGCAGGTAAGAAATTCATATAAGTCTATAAATCATGTCTCAACTAATCATGTACTGCAGTTACTTCATATGGATCTCTTCGGACCAACCAGAACCCAGAGTATTGGAGGTAAGAAATATTGCTTAGTAATCGTAGATGATTACTCTCGCTTTACTTGGGTATTTTTTCTATCAAGTAAATCAGAAACCTTTTCATATTTTAAAAAATTTGCTAAAAAGGTTCAAAATGAAAAGGGATGTGTTATTTCAAGCATAAGAACGAGATCATGGTGGTGAATTTGAAAATCAAAATTTTACAAAATTACGTGATGAATCGGCTTTAAGCATATGTTCTCTTCTCCATATACTCCTCAGCAAAATGGAGTTGTGGAAAGGAAGAATAGATCTCTTCAAGAAATGGCAAGAACACTTTTAATTGAAAGTAAAATTTCTTCTCGATTTTGGGTGAAGTGTTTCAACAGCTTGCTATATCATTAACGAGTCTTTTTAAGACCTATTTTAAAGAAAACCCCTATGAATTATTCAAAGGTAAGAAGCCTATTGTTTCATACTTTCATGTATTCGGTTGCAAATGCTTTATACTGAAAAATGCAAAAGATTATGTTGGTAAGTTTGAAGAAAGATCGGATGAAGGCATCTTCCTTGGATATTCTTCATCAAGCAAAGCCTTGAGTCTATAACAAGAAGAGTCAAAGCGTGGAGGAGTCAATGAATGTCAAATTTCAAGACTCGGTTCAAGATGAATCCAATCGAGTCATCATGAAGAGTCCGATCTTGCTCCAACCTCTCCAAAGTCTTCAACACAAGAGGCGTCACAGATTCGGGAAGACCAAAGCATCAAGCCATTTGTGAAGATTCGGGCAAAGAAAGGGATCATCGGCGGATAAATCAACCAGCAGCTGGAAGCATAAGTCCAGTCATCCCAAAGATCTAATTATTGGCGAACTTAATGAAGGAATTCGCACCAGAGATCCAAAAGGCGTGAAGAGTCTAGTGCCGTAGCTCTCATTTCTGAAATTGAACCAAAAGCATAGAAGAAGCTTTGTCGACGAAAGCTGGATTGAAGCCATGCAAGATGAGCTCGACAGTTTATCATTAATGATGTGCGGGAATTGACACCTAAACCAAAAGGTAAAACTGTTATTGGAGCCAAATGGGTGTTCAGAAACAAGATGAATGAGAAAGGTAAAGTCGTACGAAACAAGGCCAGACTCGTAGCCAAAGGATATACGCAAGAAGAAGGGATAGACTATGACGAGACTTACGCACCAGTAGCAAGGTTAGAGGCTATTCGATTATTGCTTGCTTTTGCTTGTTATAAAGATTTGAGTTATTCCAAATGGACGTCAAAAGTGCTTTCTGAATGGATTTATCCATGAGGAAGTCTATGTGGAACAACCACCTGGGTTTGAAGACCCAAAGAAGCCGGACTCGAGTCTTCGGACGAAAAAGGCCTTATATGGTTTAAAACAAGCACCTCGGCGTGGTACGACGGACTCGGTAAGTTTCTAATACGAGAATGGATTTGTTAAAGGTAAAGTTGATACTACCTTGTTTATCAAAAAGGAAAACAAAAGTTTTTTACTTGTTCAAATATATGTAGATGACATTATTTTTGGATCATCTAATGAAAGTCTGTGCAAGAAATTTTCTAAGTCTATGCAGGATGAGTTTGAAATGAGTATGATGGGAGAGTTAACATTCTTTCTTGGACTTCAAATTAAACAATTGAAGGAAGGAACTTTCATTTGTCAAGAAAAATATGCTAATGATCTTGTCAAAAGATTTGGGCTTGAAAAGTGCAAAAAGACAGACATACCAATGTCTTGTTCCTTGAAGATAGACAAAGATGAAGAAGGGAAGAAAGTTGATCAAAAATTATACGGGAGTATCATCGGTTCACTTATTTATCTTACTTGCTTCTAGACTGATATTTTGTTAAGTGTTTGCATCGTGCTAGGTTTCAATCGGACCCTAGAGAATCTCATCTCGGTCTTTGCGAAACGTATTATCAAATACGTTGCTTCATCTTCAAGCATTGGTCTCGGTATCCTAAGAAGGGAGACTTTAATCTTACAGGATATTCGAGATGCGAGATCTAGCGAGTTGCGAGTTGATAGAAAGAGTACTTCAGGTACGTGCCGTTACTTGAAACAGGACGGTATCTTGGTTTTCAAGGAAGCGAAAGTCTTTGTGGCTCTTTCAACAACGAAGCGAGTATGTAGCTCTTGGCAGCTGCTGTTCGCAAATTCGTGGATTAAGCAACAGCTTCAAGACTTCGGAATTGAAGACTCATGCACAGAAATCAGATGCGACAGCACTAGTGCAATAAATCTCACAAAAAATCCAATTCTTCACTCAAGAGCAAAGCATATAGAGATTCGACATCACTTCATTAGAGATCATGTTCAAAATGGAGAAATCTCGATTCAATTTGTTGATTCAAAAAGTCAGCGGCGGATATATTCACAAAGCCTTTGGAGAAAAATCAATTTGATTTTATTCGCTCCAGTCTCAACATTTTGAAGCTTGAGGAAGTTAAAGTCTAGAGACTCTCGGACTTTCGGACTGGACTCGAGACTCATGGGTATTAAGCGTAAGTTGTTATTTTATTCTGTCTCGAAAAGGTATGATTTTTTAACCAATTTATAATTACCGAGAAAAAGAGAATCGTGTCTTTTCAAAAATATAACTTCTATTAAAAATGGCAGTTATTGATTTTAAAAGAATTCGTCGGTTCACTTTCCTTCGTATCGATTGGTTTTTCCATTTTGAAACAGAGTTATATATATACAGATTTTTTCTTCTCTCTATCTTCAAAACCCTCGAAAAGCATTCTTCTCTCAATCTCGTTTCCATTTTGTGTTCAAACTTGAGAAAGTTGTCAACTTTTCTTGGGAAAACGATTAAAGAAATCTCTCAGTGTCAAAGAAAGATGTCTTCTTCAAGGAAGTCCTCAAGAATAGCAAGCAGGGGACCACAAAGAGCAAGAGAGGGTCCTACCCATGTTGATCTCACCGAAGAAGATGAGTTATCAAGTCAGCAACAGAGCCCGATTCGCTCTCCAGCACGTGATTCTTCTTCATCTACCCCACAAAGTGCGGGTCACCATCAAGAGGATGAGATAATCGAGGAAGCAGAGCCTGTAAGAATACAAAAACCCTCTTTTATCTATAAACTCTATCGTGCTTTGAAAAGCATAGGAACTCCGTTGAACCACGTGAATGAATTTCTCAAAAGTAAGAACTATGGGAATGAATATCTTTTTCTGCGTCAAATGGAGGAGTTGGGAATTGCTCCTAGAGGAAGGGCGAGAGGAAGCACTTGCTAGTATTCCTAGTGATCCTCGTGTGGCTGGACGAGACTCCTACCGATGGAAATGACGATGATAAAATGTTCTATGATTTTCAACCGAGATTGGGTGTTCTTTGCAAAGGTGAAAGGAAAGAGTATGGATTTGTTTAAATCCAAAGATCGGGGGAGAACTTGTTTTTCAGGCTATTGAAAAAGGGGTCATAAACCCTAGAAGTGTTGATTTTGATTTTCTGGATGCTATTCATGTGAACTTAAGGGAGAAGTTCGATCTACGCAACTTGAGCAATTTTGCTCGACACTGAAGGATATGCTCAGCGCGCATATTTCTATTCGAATCTTAGCTTTTGGATGCGAATAGAATGTCCTTTAGTGTCCGAGACCAAGACTACATAGTAGATGTGAACATGTTGGCTGATATCATTGGAGTAGAGAGAGGATCATATCAACCGATTAAAGTTTCCAGTGCTCGTCTTATGCTGGATCTTGTGAAAGGCAACAGTACAGAAGGGAAAATTGTCTACACGAGAATGCGTGCTATCAACATTTTGCTGCACAAAATTGTCATCAACTGTCTTAGGCCGAAATCGACATCAAAGACAGATGTGTCAAATTCAGAGGCAAAATTGATGTATGCAATCGTCAAAGGGAAGAAATTCTCTCTTCCTCACATCATTCTCTTTCACATGTATAGAGCAATGGTGAAGGACAAGGGACAACTGCCTTATGCAAGTCTTGTGACCAAGATCTTCAGACACTTAAACATTGAGCCCCCACAATCTCTGTGTGTTCGAACATGCGATAAAATGGTGGTGGGTCTGCGAATGGTGACAAAAATGCGTACGAAAGAACTTGAAAAGGAAATGGAGCGATTCAAAATGAAATCTCCAGTACCTTCGGCATCCAAAAGGAAAGGAAAGGAGCAAATCAATCCACCATCCAAAAAGCAAAAAGAGGAGACTTTTGGTGGATGAAGAAGATGAAGAAGAAGAAGAAGAAGAAGAAGAGGAAGATCGCACTATTTCTCGCATTGATAAGGAGAAGACGTTACGTATCGAATCAACGGAACGTCGAGGAGAAGGAAAAAGAAGCGAGAGGAAAAACAGAGCGAAGAAGAGAGACAAGATAAGGCCGAGAGAAGAAGAGAAAGAAAGAGCGAGCAAGAAGAGAAAGAAAGAGCGAGAGAAAGAAGCTGAAGAAGAAGAAGAGGCAGCCAAAGAAAAGTCCGCGAGATGAAGATGAAGTTTTTCAAGACGCTGAGAGATTGACCCTCATTCTTTCCCATCCGAGGCTTTAGAAACGGGGAGAAACGGGGGAAGGAGTTGAGCACGGGAAGACTACAGACTGTTCCTTGTGAAGATGTGAGTCGCTCTAAAGCAATCCCGGAAGATTACACGAGAAGATCCATCGTCTGCGTTTACTCCATCGACCGAGCAAATGTCGGTACTCGGACGGATAATTCGGCAGATTTTTGTCGCATACTTGATATTCTTCGGAAATGCGTGGTCAAATCTATGCTTTGGACCATGAAATTCAAGTCTGAGAATCTTTGGGAAAGCATCTTGTTTCCCTTCAAGATCAGATCAAAGATCTCTCTCTTCAAATTGAAGCCAATGCCAAAAGTGAAGAGGTAGCTCATCTAAAGGAAGACTTGAAGATTTGGAAGGATTAGTTCAATCCATGGGAGATTTCCAGATCGTTCGCATTCCCAAGCAGAATTGACTACTTTCTCACCTTTTTAATGATGACAAAAAGGGGGAGAAAATGCCAGCTTTGAACTCTGAACTTTGAACCTTTTGAACTCTGAACCTTTTAAACTTTCAACTTTAAATTTTATCTCTTTTATGTGTTTTGATTTGGGTATGAGCTTGAACTTGAACTTAGTACGTAGTGTGGATTTTGATATCGAATGCTTGCGGTTACATCAAGTATTGTTATATGGTTTTACTTGTGAAGGACTAACCAATCTTCTTGTGGATGCGAGTCACGGTTGTTCTTTATTAATTGTTATGAGATAGCCATATTACTTGAGTAATATTTTGCAGGTCAAAGTTGTTCAAAATCTACAAGAAAGTTTTGTCACCATCAAAAAGGGGAGATTGTTGGAGAAATCTTGCGAGAATATTTTGAAGTGACAAAACGTTTCTTTCGATCTAGTCCGGATTATTACAGACTTTCGGTTTAGAGTCGAAGACTGTTGGACATCAAGACTCAAGACTCAAGACTCAAGACTCAAGACTTAAAGATATTCTCATTGACAGTTTTTTCTAATCCGGTGTCGAAAGGCTATCCGAACCTAGGTGTTTGGTTATGAAGTTAGTCCTATTCTCGGAGAAGATATCTTGGGTGGGTTAAGCTAACGGATTCTTTCTATTCAAGATCCGATGATTGACGAAGAAATCTTGGAAAGTTCTATTCTTGGAAACCAAGATCCTGGTTGTATGGGCGAACGGGATTGATGGGCTATCGTCAAGTTCCTTTAATAGCTCGAAAGATCTCCTTAATTGATTCCGTCCAACGGGTAGATTGGAGGAATTCCTTTGGTAAGTGCCAACGGGTATGATGGCATGAAGGAGTATAAAAGGAAGTCGTTCAAGTTATTTTAGTGCATGCTCGATAGACAAATTCAGTCCGAAGTTCCTTGATATTCGGTCGATTCATTCGAGCAAAATTGTATACACAAAAGAGTGTTGATACTTAGTGATATCTTGAGCAAGTGTGGTAGATCATCTACATCACTGAATCAAGGAAGAACAACTTATTTTGTAACACTTCTTTGTTCATAGTGGAATCCAGCCAATAGGCTGTCGGTGCGAGAAAGAGTGGACGTAGGCTTAAACAAAAGCCGAACCACTATAACCATTGTGTTCAATTCTCTTTTCCCTTCTCTCGTCTTTCGATTGTCGTTTATTTCCATCGATTGTCTAGTGTTGTGTGATTTAAGTGAAAAATCGTTTGTATACCTATTCACCCCCCCTCTAGGTACTCGTTCTAGCTATATCACGTGTGGTGTGCAGCTTCAATTGGACTTCAAAATTCGACTTCAAAATTATTGTTTGATCATTCTTTGAGCCGAATTTTGGCGTTATTTTTTTTCGTGTGGATTTTTTTTGCTTGATTGATCTTGAAAGCATAGGGTTTTGTTCTACATGTCGACATCTTTCCAACCATATATAATTTGTATAATTTCATTGAGAATCGAGTGAGAATTTAAATTTGAAATTCTAGGGTTTATACATAAAAAAAGTTCTAGAATTTTAAGTTACATTCTATCGTCACCTTCGTTTTTCTCTTCAATTCAACGGTAGCAACGGTTAGTTTAAAGATTTTTGAAGCTGATTGTTTGTTCCCCTTTGGATGAGCAATTAGGGTTTCGGCCGATTTTGCTGACTTGATCTCTGGTTTTCGATGTGATTTGTGTTAGTAGATTAGTCCATACGCATTGCGTGTGGTTCTTTTTTGGGGTTGTTGCTCGATTCTCCCCGCCGTACCATCAGAATCCTTTGGGGGCTAGGGTTTTCTTCTTCCTCTCTTATTCCTTTCTAAAATCATCCAATTAAGAGAGAAGAAAACTAAATTATTCAAGCAAGGACCTCAATTATACAGATTTGTAAAAGCCTTCCAGTGAATCACGCTTAAGGATATGCCATCAAGAAGCCAAAACCATCACTTCCAAGTAATATTGAAAAAGTGTAGTCTAACATCATAGATAATCACAATACAATCAGTATCCACATATCATGAGGAAGCTTTAGCATGCAATCTAAGTCATCTAGTTCCACTTTTTCTAATTATATTGTTTGGCCAAACTTTTTTCTTTCCCCTTTCATGGTAAATAGTATTATCTTAAGTGCTTTGCAAGACTTTATTATATGTTTGCAGTATTTGGTCAACTCAAAGAATCATGAGTATACATTTGTTACACTTTGGAGTTGCTCGACACCACCTACATCCTCCTCTAGGGCATATGTGTCGCCATTCTATGTTGTCTGTGGGAAGTTAGAGAATGATCGTGAATTTGCATCGCGTACATGTTGTGCGGGATCGTCAGCTGTGGGAGTGATTTTTGTATCATCGGTTGGTTGTTGATGTCTCTCTCTTCTGTCCTTAGAGTTGAGTGGCGTGCCTTTGTTCTGATTATTTATATGTTACTAATTTGAGAAATATATAGCACTATTCTTGCTTCCCGTCGCCCATAATCGGAGAGCTTAGCGTACAGGTAGTTTGGATCTCAAGCAGTTTTACTCAAACCTTTAACTTCTCTCGACTTGGCTCAAATCATCTTTCCTGGAGAACCATTGCTTGAAACTTCTTTAGATATGATTTTAGAGTTCAATAGTTCTGACTTGATTGTACTGTTAAATTGGGGAATTGACATGGGAGATCATCTGGATTGTTCCCTCTTAGAACAAGAAAAAGAAGAAAAATCATATAGAAGATAGAGCATCATGTTATCTTGACAAACGTGTTTTGTTCATTGCTACTGATATCGGGCCAAATGTTCGCCCTTACTTTGATGCACATAAGGAAGGGGTGGTAACAGAGGAGCAGGAGAATATATGTGCTGATGTATTTAAAGGACAGTGCATGATTTTTTTCTATCTTCATGCTCATAAGTCTAATGATGGGAAGTTTGGATGCTAGAGGTCCATTTTGTAAATTGTTGTTCACACTTTTTAAAACCTCCTTGCCACCAAACATCAGTGGCCTCTATGTGAGGAGTTCTAAGTTCCCATTCCCAACCAATGTGGATCTTAGGTCTCAGCAATCCACTACAGAGTGTTGCCGGCTATCAATTTATGTCTATACTGGAGAATGCTTTTGCATTATCGATAATCCTTTCACACTCTGTTTTTGTACCAAACTTCTGTCTATGTTTATTATATTCAGAGGGCATATATTTGAAAACCAATTTTAGGCATACCTAGAAGGAAGTGTTATTGTGGTCTGCTTCTAATCTAGGAAATTCCTTTTTTAGCAGTCAAGGTTCAAGAACCACATTAAATAAAGTAGTAAATAAAAACACCTAATTAAAATGAACCAAACAAAAGCTTGGGTTTTAGTTGAACGTGCTTGGTTATTCTTTCTTTCTACACATGCAAAGAGTTTTGTCTCATCTTTTCTGATCGCCGTAAATTTTGTAGCCTCTTGATCTTTATAGGAGGTTAGTGCAGAAAAAGCATGCTGATGTAGATTTGCCTTGAAACAAGCAAGGATTTTGTAAAGCCCACGGGCCCAAAATTTGTGGAAGTAATGCTTTCTTTCATAACATATTGCAATTCTTGCTGCAGAATCAGCATTCACTTTTCTATTTGTTGTTTTGTCTTGGTCTCTTGCCAAGATGTACTTGGGATTTGACGTGAGTACTTAAGATTTGATGGCGGGGCTTTTATTAATTAATTTAAACATGAGGACCTATTGACTAAAGGTGACAAAATGGTGGGTTGTTTTCCTTGTTTGAAGTAATTGGTTACAGTACTTGCTTAGAGTGTCCTTCATTCTGTTTTAGTTGAGGTCGAGATTGATGAACATACACAGGTTGGGTGCCATTCTTTTTTCTTGTAAAAATTTTAGTTCCTGCCTGGGTGCCTTTGTTTGGTATTTGGTGCACGATTAATTCAAACTTAAATACAAAACATGCTGACTGAAGTGCTAGATGCACATATCCTTTCTTTTGTTGGGTCAATTAAGTGATTTGGACTAAAACTGTTTTTTCTGAGCCCCCATTTAAAAAAAAAAAAAAATTTGTGGCAAAAGTTGTTGCTTGATAAATGTAATATGATCCTGGGAAGCACATGTTATAAAGTGCTTCATATTGTTTGATGAATTTTGGGCATAAATTTTTGAAGTTCCTTATTGATAAAAATTAGTATATACAATAGCTCACCCAAATGGGGTTATTGTGTATGTTAATTTGGAAAATAACATGAAGATTAATTCCCAAATTTAAAATATGGGAATGTATGATTGAAAAATATATATCTGTCCAAAGGGGATAAATGTTTTGAAAATTATATGTAATTCCCTTTTATATTGATATTATGGAGATGTATAATTTAAAAGGATTTATCTGTCCAAAGGGGATTGATCCTTAACAATTATATGTAATTCTCCTTATTGTTACTTTATAAACTTCATGCTGTGGAAAATAATGGTGCATCGTACACCCTGCCTAAATGGGAGTTTATAATGTACGAATTATTTTTATTGAATTACTTATTGTCCATAATTGATCTTATTGCATTTTATGTGACAAACAGTTACTTTTGCTGTAAATAATAACAATGTCACTGTTGAAATGTTAATTGGATCAAATATTATATTGTTAAGGACTTGGTCAAAAAGGAGACATTATGATTGAAAATATCGAATTGAGTCCATGTTGGCTGATCCTTTAACAAAAGGCTTACGACCCATTTTATTTAAAGAACATGTAAAGAATATATGTGTTTTAGATTCTTTTGATTTCTTTTGTTAGTGGGGGTTATATAATTTGTATTTCTATATATTATAGTTATATGCGAACTGATAATGCTTTTATGATGTCTATTAAAGCATTTATTTTCAATGATTGTTATTATTGATTCTATTGTATCATTTCACCTGTTGACTGAGAAATAGAAGTATAAAACATTATTTTTAAACAAATTTTAGTTTAAAGATGACTAGATATCACTGATTATGAGATCTTATATTGGATTGTGACATAATTGTGCAATTTCATGTTGTTTTGCGTTAATGCAGTTTCATGTCGTTGAGAAATTGCATTGAAGACCGATAAGAAATAGTATATATTTTGATCACGTGTTGGCATTATTTCTTACTATACTACTAGGCCCATGATCCATGAAAATATAATACTTATTTTATGTGATTATGGAAGGTCATGTGTAGTAGTATTTTCTTAACACATTAATCTCCATTGTCCTATATTGAGGTTACATAGGATTGGATTGGTTTTGAGATGCCGTTATTGGAATATTATTATTTTTAAAGTTGTGGCCACATAAAACAAAATTTTCAGTTATTAACTTGATAGTATCGTTTTCAATATAAAATATTTTTTAAAATAAAAATAAGTTAATTAATGTAGCCCAAGTGGGAGAATGTATGAAATTTCCTATAATATGGGCTTACATTAATTAATTGATTTTCTATTTTAAATAATTGGGTTAATAGATATTCCAATATTTGTTAAACCCTAGAGTGATCTTATTGAATTTGATATTTACATCTATTAATAACGGGCCTAGTTGAACAGTAAAGTGTATGCAATTGTGTTTAATTGAAGCCCATAATGGGAATGACCTAGTTGACACGCTGTTGATTAGGGTTTCTAAGTCCCTCTCTAGTCTATAAAATGGTAGGTTATACCTATCAGTTACTTTAATCCCATTGAAAGCTGTTATATCGAAATAGGTTATAGAGAGGAAAATTTAACATTCCGATAGATCTCTGATTATCAGACTGATCTATTTTTTCAAGTGAAACAATGGCTCAAACAGATACGTTTTATTCCGCTGTGCTTATCGATTTTGGTATTTTACAGTCATATATGGATCCGATTCTTATTGATTAATAAGTTGTTTATGCTAATAAGTTTCTACAAAAGTTTCATCCGAGGATATAATGAGAACATTGAGAAGTATAGAGCGAGCCAGTCGAAGACGAGAGCCCAACATACATGGTCTCTATGAAAATTGGCGAGAGATTGTAAGACAGAGACAAAAGGGGACTGTTCGGTTTGTCGACATTGAGAGGAGCTAATGTCACACTGATTTGTTTCTGCACGCCATCATAATCCACCCAGGCTTGCATTGCTTTACCACTAATCAGACTCAAGTTTCTGAAGCCTTGAACGTTGTTTTCGGTATATCCAGCTGGGAAAGATTTTACAGAAGTCAGCCCATTGACATCTATCCCAACATGGATGTCATTGATATTCATTGTTTTGAACCGTCGCAAATTCTACAGGGAAAATGTGGTTCGTGGCATTGCCAATGTTGGTTTCATTAAAGAGGCCCAAAAAAAAAAAAAAATTAGGCCGAGCTCCAGGAATTTCTCTACAAGGAGCTATCACAAAGGCGAACCGATGACCGCCTAGAGCTGGATATTTGGGAATTATAGCGAAGATGAATGTGGTGGAGAATGAGTGGACAGCGCCACTGGATGAGTTCTTGAGCACAATAGGGTCGGGGTAGAAGGCATGACTTACCTTCTGTTTGGCCACGTTGGTTAATCTCAGGGGCCATTGCCAGTGAGTACAGCTAAACCATCGAGGCTCAGATTTGCAGACTTGAAACCACTGTACGTGAAATCGCCGGTTTCAAGACTCGCTGCTGCTTTGGCCAGAGAGAAACCGCCAGAACAATCACGAGGAACATGGCCAGAGGCTTTGCAGTTACTATAATGATGCAAGAGACTTGGCCAGCATCGAGTCCAAACTCATGCAATTTCAATCATCAGCGCCCCAACTTGTGCACACCTAACGAGCATCCAGCCGGCCTTCAGAATGAATCCTCTGCCGTGGGGTTAACTGATCGGTCCGGGTCGTATTATACCTCTGTCATGTGATTAACTGATTGGTCCGATTTTCATCAGCAACCTTCTGGGACTCGCCTGTTTCTGTACGCCAATTACACATTTTAGATAGCCGCCAAAGTAGACTAAGGCGTCCGTCAACGTTAGTCGATGTTTTGTGGTCTTCCCAAAGCCACAGTCATCGCCGAGTCAGTAACCGATGGCGTACGATGACCGCAATGTCCCCACAAATTTCTTCTGCAAGCTCACGAAGAAGGACAATGTCCCCACAAATTTCAATTGTCTGTTTAATATCATCATGCTGAGAGGATAAGTACATAAGAATAGTCAAGCCTAGGAATCTTATCTCCGACATTGACCTGGAATTCGGTGCGTCGGGGTACAAGTGCTAGAGATCCTAATCGCAGATTTATTGCAATATGAAATAGTTAGTGTATCCTAATTTGCTCTTATGTTAGTACAAAGGGATATTTGGATTTGAAAGACATATCCAATAACCTTACGCATATGCACGTATAAGTTGTGTTGGAGCAATCCATATTGGAGATTGAGTGTGATGTGAGACGTTAATATTGTTCTAATTGGACCCATAATTCATTTATTTAAATATTTAGGTGAAGTTTGATTCAGCTAATGTATTAATGGGTTTGCCTTGGGCCTTTGCCTCCATATAATAAATAAGTTCAAATTTGTCTTTCTTTTTTTTTTTTTTTTTTTTGGTAAGTAGTTCAAATTTGTCTTAGTCTTTACTAATTACAAATTCTAATTTAATAAACACAATTATTGAGGGAAAAGTATCAAAAAATCCTAAACTTGTTGCATAGGTGCCAATTTAGTTATAAACCTTTTATTGGTGCTAATTTAATCTTAAACATTTTTGATTTGGTGTTAATTCATGCCTTCCGACTAATTTTGGCAAAATTTTTTTGATGTGAACATCGGCCAATAATGGCGTGATTGGGCGACGTTAAAAACTTTTAATAATATTTAAATATTTTTTTGAATTATTTTATTTTATTTTATTTTTCTTTTCCTTTTTCTTTTTTCCTTCTCCTCCCCTTTACTCCATCCAACCGGTTGTCGGACCTCGACAATTGGCCAAAAGCGATGGCTGGTGAGGTTGAGGTCGACCTCGCTAGAGGCTGCAGTCACACTTACAAGGGCTTGAGCCTTGGCCAGTGGCCAAGCAAGACTTGACCCCATCGGATCTGATGAGGTTGGGCCTCACCCATGGCCCACGAGGCTTGACCTTTACTACATTCGGTGAGGGCAAGCCTCGCTGCCCAGTGCAAGGCCACCCTTGCGGCACGGCCTCTGGCAAGGCTCGCCAAGGTTGGCAAGGTTGATCTCAACCTCATTGGCCATTGCCTCTAGTTGGTCGTCGAGGTCCAGCGACTGACTAGAGTAAGGGAAAGAGAACAAAAAAGAAAGAAAAAAAAGGAAATGAAAAAAAAAAAAAAAAAATAAAAATTTCGAAAATATTAAAATATTATTAAAAATTGTTGCGTTCACGCGTCGGCCTCGCCACGTTAGCTGACCGGCATTCACATCAATGAAAATTCGGCCAAAATTAACCGAAAATATTAAATTGGCATCAAATCAAAATATTTAAGACTAAATTGGCACTAAGTTAAAAAGTTTTATGACTAAATTGACACAAATATAAAATGTTTAAGACTTTTTTTTTGACACTTTTCCCCAATTATTGAGCAAAGCCTTTTCACGGAATATGTTATCATCACGTCGGTACCGAAAGGTGAAAAATTGAGACAAATTCCACAGTTGTGATGGGTTTGTATAGTCATAGGTGAACTGAGTTATTATGACTCAAATCAAACATTTCATGCCAAGTATTTTGATACCAGACCCAAAAATTAGGCTCAAATGTAAAGAAGAGGATGGCTGAAACTAGACCATGTCAATACACTTGACTGACAAGATCAATTGATGGAACATGTAATGAGTTTATCAATCCTAAATTTTCAATGGATAGAATTCAAGTGAGGTATGAAACAATGGTGACAATTGCTTGACTCAAAGCATGCACAAAAGTTAAAGATTGTGTCAAGGACTATCCATCGATCCAGGATAAATCGTCACTAAGGAATCGGAAGTAGTTACAAATGATCCCTACGCCCAGATTATGATAAATTTCTATGGAGAAATACCATAAGGCGTAACTGGATCATCCATATAAAGACATAAGAAGAATAAATGATAGATGATCATGAAATTACAATGGCACATTATAAAAATAATAATCATTAGCAAACTAAACATCTTTGAAGATGGAACCTTTTGACTTTGAAAATACGAATATGAGTATATAATTTATAGCGGATCGAAGTAGATTAGGTTCTCCTCGAGTTTGAGTTTGAATTTCAAATTACATTAGGTTTCTTGATTTCAATATTCATCTTTGTCTATAAAAGCATTTTGGTCGTATTTGGTCGGTTTTTTACTTTCTTTACGCATTTCAGTCATCTTCATTAGCTGTTCATGTTCAGTTTCAATCATCGAGAATGCACGGCCTTCAAGAATGTAAGCCTTATGTTCCGATTCAATAACGTTTCATGCACTTTCCTCGTTAATTTTCAATCTATCATTTGTACTTAATTAGTAATTCAAAATTTGCAATGTCCTTGAGACTTCAAAGCACATCATAATTCATTCACTTAATTGATCATTAATCACCCTCCATTGAAAAAATATCTACTATTCGAAATCATTGAGTATTTGGTTACCTCAATTTTGAAAAAATCACGTGACAGAGTGCGACCCTTATAATAACCTAAAAGCGTACTGTATCGGTCGCCCTCCCCACCCTTGTCATCCATAACGAAAACAAATCCTGGAGCTTTAAAGTTTCTTCTAATAAGCGTATGGGCTTCTTCATATTCATATTATTTTGGACATCTCTATGATTAATGTTCAATCTCAAACATAATACTTTAAAATAGATTGAATGCATGTGGATGGTTAAGGCGTGTTATCATTATATGGTCCAACAAAATATATACAATATAAATTAATTAGTCAAGATGATTATCAAGTGAATTCATATATATCTTCCTTTCCAAAATTGAATTTAAGTTTGTCATATCTCTACCATTCAAATATCTTTCCCAAATTCATTTTCATATTCATCACTTTATACACAAATTTGATTCGTTTTCTTTTTTCCTTTGAACCACACATGTGTGCAATATTTGCTAATTTTTAGAAAAAAAGAATTTACTTCTCCCAATAGTTCGTCAGATATATAACGAAATGAAATTTCGAGGGACTTGAACAAAAGCTATAAGCAACGGTCAGTGGTTAAAGTTTATGTATTTATATAATAATAGGCTAATCAACTGCCACTTTTGAGCAAAAAAAACTGCCACTTAGAATTTTTAACCTCTACTCTACGGCCTTTTATTTTTCTTTTCTTTTTATAAACATTTCCCCCTTTTGCCCAGTAATTTTGTGGTCCACAGATCTAGGCCAAGATCGATGACATCTCAGTTGGATCTCCTTATCCACGTCGGGACCCCAATCACATGTCCATCCATTGGCGAATCGACGGCTCACGAGCTTCCACGTCAGACATTTATTTTAGTCCAGAATCATCCAATGACTAATATGACCATGCCACAACTTTTTAAACAATGCATCAAGAAAATCAATCAATTTTCATGTTGCGCTGCTTGGAATAATTTCTTAATATGATCCTCGAGTTGATAATTTAGGCAATCGTGTTCTTGATTAGACTTTTCTAATCCACTCCATATTCCAACTCTGCCAAATTGAAGCCCATGATGCGGACAAACATTTAATGTGAAAGTAATCAATAGTGCTAGAAACTGAAAAGCCATTGAGAGTTTGTTTAGAAGCTTTTTCCAATGGTTGTATATGCAATTTGATCGGCGCAAATTGGATTGCCTCTGATGACACCAACTTTTTTGTTTCACATACCAAAAATTTTGATGGGGATCGACAAACACATCAAGGTTGATTTGCCAGAATCGACAACTAAAAGAGTTAATTAGGAAACATTTTGAGCATATGGGTATTCAATTGCAAAAACTATGAATATGAGGGCCAGATTGAAGAATCAGTGTACATTCAGGGACTGATCGTCCACATTTTCTAATAGATAGGGGGAATGTGGGAGAAAACAAGCAGCCAACAAACCAGAAATTTCTGGAGGACCGGATAGAGAGAGAGAGAGAGAGAGAGAGATGGCTGCTTCGTTTACCATCCACTCATCTCCTTCTCCAGTTCCCACGACCAGAGCTTCGACGATCTTCCATGGAGGCCGCCACCATTACCAGTTCCTCATCTTCCACAGTCCCAACCAAGCCTCCAGAAAACCCTCTCTCTCAGGGTCCGAGCTGCCAAGCTTCCCTCTGGGGTACCATCATCTCTCTCTCTCTCTCTCTCTAGAATTTCAGCTCATTTTGGATTGCTGGAAGCGCAGGTGGAAGTGCCGAAAGTAGAGCCCAAGTTCCAGGCTCCATTTCTCGGATTCACAAGAACTGCGGAGGTTTGGAACTCCAGAGCTTGCATGATTGGCCTCATCGGGACATTCATTGTCGAACTGGTCAGCCTCTTTTCTTTTAGCATAATTTCTTGCTCCTTTTTGTTCAAGGACGCTCTGGTGTTGTGGTTGTTAAATTTAGTAATGCTAGATACAAAGGAGAGAGCATATTAAATTGATTTATAAAATCCGATTTTGTTAACAGTGCTCTTAAGACATTTTAAGAATGTTTAATTAGGAACATTTCAATTTTCATGATAGTGGTTATTCATAATATGAGTTGGCAAGTCTTTTGAGAGCACTCTCGTCAAATAATCCCACAAATTATAAATCAAATTTAAGTTAATGGAGCCAACCAAACACCGGACAAGGTTCCGTGGTATTACTTTGGGTGTCAATTAATATTAGGTCTTAATCTCTATGGCATTATTCTAGTAAAACCCGGCATCATTTTTTGCACACCTTGATGATCGTTTTGTCTTGATTTTGGTCAGATAATAAACAAAGGGATTCTTCAGGTGATTGGAGTGGAGGTGGGCAAGGGCCTCGATCTTCCTCTTTGAGAAATTTCAGCTCCCTCGTCGTATTGTAAATCTCCCTCTCTAGAGAAGTAAATACAATGACTTCAAGTTGGTGACAACTCTTTTGGCTCTACTCTTGCTGCGTAAAGAGTAACCCTGTGCTGCTTCATTGGATTTTCTTGTTGAATAGCTTGCACAATCGATTCCAAAGGGTTTTTAATTTGCTTGCAAATGACACTATCACCTTCCTCTTTTGACCATCAATAAGATAATACAGCAACAACTTGAGAAGAGTATGAATTTAATCCTTCTGAATGAATAGCCAATTTGTATGTCTTTGAAACAGAGGTTGCTGCGGATGTTTTAGAATTGACTTTTACTAATCACTGCAAGGTTTCGCTTGTTGAACACCCGATCATATTGACATCACAACAAAAGAAGCATCAGACTTCAAACCTAGAGTAAACTGAAATTGACATTCCTTGCCTATAGCAAACGAGGGCTTAAAAAGCTGCAAGTTGTATGCACAAATTGCACATAAGCAGTAGAACTAAAAGGGACTAAATATGGAACATGACAATGCTTCATAGACACAGGGCAGCTAAGCCCCCTGATGTTCACATTCAGCTCGTCAGAAAAAGGTAGAAATCACTCCGGACAGACAAGATTTGCAAACTGTAGCAAGATTTTAACTGTTTCAATCAGTTTCCAAACCCAATGCAGTATGACAAACTTAGTCATACTACACTCTATTTGAAAAAGTTACATGGGATCAATAAGTTGAAAATCACTGTTCCTAGGCTGAGATGCCTCATGATATGCCGTTACATTACTAAGGAGCTCAAACTTCTACCGAGTAACAAGAACATAGCTTACAGAACCCTGCAAATCCGAGAATCTACAATTGGCACTTGGGAAGAGGACTCGGAACAATCAAGCGCCTCAAATAGACTCTGCCCAGCTCTTCAATCTCTCTCCCTCGCCCTTTCTATTTCCTAAATGCATAGGCTCTCTGCATGCACACCTACATTAAGGCATGTAGCTTGTCAATGGACAAAGCCTATTTAGAACTGTATGCCAGCATATCCACAAAAGGTCCTATTGCATGTGTGACAAGCAAGATACAAAGTATCTCTACAGGAATGACAGATATGCTCTAACAAACCACGAGACAAATGAAAAGCCGGACTGCTATAGCAAGAGAAACACGTGGACCTTCTCGTTTTCCTCCATGAAAATCTGATAAGATATTTTTGTTGGAAACTATCCTCGTAATTCTGGCAAATAATTTTATAATAACCATCTAGGCAAACTAGAGACATTATCTGACATGACTAAAATACATTATACTTGGAAAGCTAGTTGTTTCGGCCACGCCATATACCATATATGTAAGATAGCAACACCTTACAGAGGTATTACCTAATAATCCTGACCACTTTCTTTTCTCCCTCATTCAGATATCCTTACCCTAATGATCCACTGATCCTAAGAGGGAAAACCCAGGACTTTCTCTTGATACAACTACCGGAGGTTGTCATCATCGAAGCCTGACCAAAAGAATCATGTATAACAATGGGAGCCGCCCATCGAAAATGATGTCGCTAACAAAAATGAACTATAAATTGATGGTCAGCCTAGCATGGCCAGGAAACGTGGAGGCTTCTTCAAGTAAACTATAGAGGTCTGACAAGTCTCATGAAGTCCAATGAGTTTTAGATTTCTAAAAGTGAACAAACGGTTGATACCTTTGGAGTTTTTATATTTTATTAGTAACTCACTTCAGGTAACCTGGATTGTTGCAAAAAGATCCATTTCCCATTACTAAGTCAGAATTGGCTAGGAGTTCTTTTAAGCGAGAAAATATTAGGTGTTAAATTATATCTCAATTTAAGGGTTATTAATTTGGCTTTATCCAATTTATTTGGCATGATGGTAATTTCATAAATATCTAAGTTATACCAAGACTCACAACTTCATAGCTCAAACTCCATGGAAGCAAGCTTCACTATGAAGCCAGAGACGCTGGTCCTTGCACAATTCGCTTCCCAATCCCAATGTCTCGAGAGCAGGATGTCCTAGAGTTCCCACCACATGGGGGTCTGTGGATGGTGTCATGATTATGTAGTCCCAAAATCACATAACTTTCCATTATATATATATATTTTGAGATTCAACTTTCCATTATATTTTGAATCTAGCGAGATGTTACCAACTTTGACATCCCTTTAGTTAAAAATAATAAAGCGAAAGAGAAAATATTATATTTCGATGTATGTAATAAAGAGTACATCAACTTATCTATAGGTTTTATGATATGACTATCTTATATAACGTATCAATCAAAATATACACATAATCAAAAGGAGACATAGATGTAATCTTGATAGGTACAAAGAATCAACAAAATTTATCAAAGTATCTCTAACATTGAAAATTACTCTAGAGAAATCCCTAGTTATCTCTAAACTCAATATGACTAAGTCAGCTTGACTTTGAAATCAAGTGAAACAATGTCCAATGTCCGATTGAGACTTGACAGATGAAGTTGTATATGACGGCTATTCGTGGCAAAACTTTCAAATCTAGTTGGTCTTTGGGTAGCAAGTTTGATGGTGGTGTTGGCTTTTTTGAAACAACAAGCAAAAGTTTGAGAATTGGAGGGGAAACAGCAAGTAGTTGATGCAGCTGGCTTTGGACACAGTAATTAAGCAGCGTAGCATGTACGATTGGCATGGGAAAATAGTTACTAAGCGACGCAGCCCTTGCAGTTAGCCTTCAAAGAAAGCCATCTCTGTGAAAAAAGCTCGACAGAGCGATGCGGTTGGTGCGATTAACATCGAAACACGACTATTGTGGAATGAATTCGATTAACTACTTCCTCAAATAAGACTTGTGCTCACAAAGTTAATAATGTTGAGAGGTGATGATTCATTTATTTGGATGTGCATGGGGATGGACTTATCTGGACATGCACCAGGTGCTTGGGGGAATGTTCTCCTGGCTTTTTTGCCAAGACCGAAGCCTTTAGTTGCTGTTTGGACACCTCCGCTACTCATCTTTGAAAACCGACACCATAAACAGAAGGGGAACGTTAGAAATAATTAGGGATATCTTTAAGATAATTTTCAATGTTAGAGATATTTTGATAATTTTGTTGATTCTTTGTATCTCTCAAGGTTACACATATGTCACCCTTTGATTATGCATGTATCTTAATCGATATGCTATCTTAGATAAAATATTATAAAACCCATATATAGGCTCATCTACTCTTTGAACCACTTCTCGCTACCTTGATGGAGATAATGAAGGCCATAGGCTGCACCTCTAATCACTCAAAATCTTTGGCTCCAAGTGATGTTGGCCTTTGGTTCGTTATACCGGCACCTGTCCAGGCTTCCATCGGGGATGTAGTCATACCCCAACAGCCGATCACCTTTTGATGTGGCAATAACCGAGGAGCGATGTTCCTGTGACAAAGATGGCCATACTCACGATCTCCGCAGTGAATTTCTAATTCCTTCGCCTTGCTTCACGATGAACCCTCCTCCCTGCAAATTTCAGTTCTTGAAGTGGGTAATGCCCCTCTATAGACCCGGCCAAATCCAGCAGGTTGTGATAGCTCCTGGTCCCTAAATCCTTTTGTGGCTACATAGAAATATTTGTACTCGAACCCATGAGGATTGAAGTCACGCTCCCAGTCAAGAAGATTTGCAAATTTTCTATTTCGTCTTATCAGATAAAACCACATTTTTTTATTTTTTTTTTGGTGAACATAAAACCACATTTAAGATACTGACAGAAAGGACAACAAGATGAAAGCCACAGCAGCAGTCAACGGATAGGATTTCTCCTCCACCTCACATTGGGCAGTCTAGGAAACTGAGACAAAACCAGACTCTGAGCTTGTCCCATTTACAATAAAGCTCCTCTCCAGGATGTGATGAGAAGTTACTAACGAGCTGGTTGAGGACGAGAACCCCACATACATCGTCTCCTTGATAATCGGCAAGAGATCAACGGACAAATATAAGAGGGAAATCTTCAGCTTCTCAACATTGCTAGGAGCTAATGTGACATTGATTTGCTTTTGCGCCTTCAAAATCCACCTAAACTTGCATAGCTTCGCCAGTCATAAGGCTCTAGTTTGTGAATGTTGGATTTTGCAGAAGCGTGTGTTGGCAAGTGTGTGATATATGGCAAGGGAGCTGAGAAATCGATAAGCGACAAGATAGGATAGTTCAAGAATAAAGAATATGGATATAGTTTATCTAGTTGATGGAAATGGAAAGTACAAGATATTTTGATAAGGGAGGAATATTTCATGGTATGGAACTATCTAAGCTCTCTCCTCTACCCTGGGTGGAGGTTGAAACCTCTCATGGTGGAGGGCTCACCTCACACAATTTCCAACACTTTCCTTTGATGCATTCTCGGGATACTCCGGACTTGTGTCATAAAGCCTTAGACATACCTTGAAATTCCTATTGTAGTTTGTCCCATACCTTTTATTCCATCTCCGTTCCATGATCCCTTGGTTCTACGATCCCTTGCATTCTTTCATTGGAACACTAGCACCTAGCTTTGAATGTACATGTCTTTTCTTCAATGATGTACCATATGTCTCAGGACATCAAAATGTTCTTAATTGTAATTGTTAGGTTGGGCTCTAGCTTAGGCTCTCGTCGCCTCTAGCTCTAGCTCCGACTTTAGTTCTAGCTCTGGCTCTAGCTCTCTTGGCTCTCACTCAGGCTCGCACCTTTTTAGTTGAGGATGGTGAGGAAAAATGCCCAAAACTCCATTTGAATATGCCTAGCTCTAGCTTCATGGTCCCTTATGCGTAGCTCAGTTATGAAGCTGGGCGCATCTAGCTTTGATACTAGTGTTAGATTTTGTGGAAGCGTGTGTGGGCAAGTGTGCGTGATATATGGCAAGGGAGCTGAGAAATGGACAAGCGACAAGATAAGATAGTTTAAGGATAAAGAACATGGGATAGAGTTTATCTAGTTGATGGAAATTGATAGTACAAGATATTTTGATAACGGATGAATATTTCATTGTATGGAACTATCTAAGCTCTACTTCTCTACCGTGGGTGGAGGTTGAAACCTCTCACGGTAGAGGGCTCACCTCACACTCTAAAATGACTACAAGCCTATTTACATGCAATTACAACTGGCTTAGCCACCGCCCTAGACAGCTAGACAATTCTGGACCTTAGATGACCTGTTTTGGTTGACATTTGTTTTGACCAAGAAATCTTCTTCAACTTGACTTCTTGTTGCCCACGTTCAGGTTTCTTCTTCAGCTGCTATTCTTGACTTTCTTTCAATTTCAGCTAGTAACCACCGTTCTCAACAATTCTAAACAATCTTCAACATGGATACTGCTGCCAACATTCTCGTCTTCGTGACTAAGTCAATAGTTTCTAGATAATTTAGAGAAATGGATCACAATTTCCAACCATGAAGACCCCACCAGGACATATAGTATATCCTACAAGGGCAGATTTTACGGAGGTTGGCCGGCCCGTTGACTTCAATCCCAACGTAGTTATCATGGACATCATGGTTTTGGATTGTGTCAAATTATACCATGACAATGTGGTTCGTGGCATTGCCATTGTTGGTTTCGTTGAAGAGGTGAAAGTAATTACTAGGAAGAGCTCCGGGAAATTCTCTATCAGGAGCTAACATAGAAGTGAACCCGTAACCACCCAGAGGTGGATTCTCGTAAATCACATTGAAGATGCAAGTTGCGGAGAAAGAGTAGGCAGATCCACTGGATGATATTTGAACTTGATTGGGCCAAGGTAGAAGGCATGAATGTGCTTCTGTTTGGTTGCATTGCCAGTGAATGCGGCTAAACCATATAAGCTAAGATTGGCCGACCAGAAACGTGAAACTGCTGGTATCGTGAGCTAGTACAGAGTTTGCCGGGGGAGAAATCGCCAGATAAGTCACGAAGAATATGTCAAAAAGCTGGAGAAATTCGCCGAATGCACTACAGAGAAAATATCGTTTGAATCTCCTAGGATCAAATTGAATCTAATGCAATTTTAGCTATTGGTACCCTGATTTGTGTTACTATATTCCCTATGAATAAAAATTCACATGTCAATGGTGCATATATATTAGGGACCCGGCTGTTAAATCATGCGAAGATTCAAACAAACAACTAATAATCCTTATAAAAGGTGGACTTGTTCTTACACTCTGAAGGCTGACCGAAAGGGAAAACCAAAGGAGGCAATTTAAGTTAATGTAGACATTCCCAAGAACATGTAAGAATATAATGCAGAAATTGGTCTGATCCATATAATCTTAAATTACAGTTTACATATACTCACAGAGTTGCAAACTACAAATACTTGACGCATAAGAATGCTAGTTTGACAATTACTTCGATCTATGAAATGTGCTATTAATTTATATAACAAGCTTCAGACTTATCTTCCACCTGAGAGGAGAGAATTTGCGACAGAAGATATCTGTGAAAATGCCTTGCCTGATGAAGATGGATCAGACAGGATAGACTTACTGAAACCTTCATGATATGCAAATGTCAATCCACCTTCTGTAATACCAAGAGATGATAACTCCTGCATTGCAAGTTCCCCTTCCAAGTACTGCACTACTTGACGCATGCTTGGTCTCACAGTTGGCTCAGATTGGGAGCACAACAATCCGAGTTGCAACACTAGCTCCACCTCCTTCGCCACAAAGTCCGTCTCTAAGTTTGGATCTCTTGCCTCCAGTATGTCACCCTTATCCCAGCAAGAGAACACCCATTCCACCAATATCACATCCTCCTCCTCCTGAACCTCAATCGGTCTTCTTCCACAAGCGACCTCAAGCAAAAATGCGCCAAACGCATAAACATCTGTGCTCGTAGTGGCCCTAGCCGTTCGAGTGTTCTCGGGGGCCATATACCCAAGAGTTCCCACCACATGGGTGGATTGAGGATTGGTGCCGTGATCATATAGTTTTGCAAGCCCAAAATCTCCTAACCTCCCATTTAACTCTAAATCTAACAAGATGTTGCTAGCTTTGATGTCCCTGTGAATCACAACTTGTTCCCATCCTTCATGGAGATAATAGAGGCCATATGCAACACCCTTGATCACTCTAAATCTTTGACTCCAATTGAGGGTAACCTTTGGTTGGTTATAGAGGTACTTGTCCAGGCTTCCATTTGGCATGTAGTCATAAACCAACAGCAATTCACCCTTCCGACGGCAGTATCCAAGAAGCGTCACAATGTTCCGATGACGAAGCCGACCAATACTAACAATCTCGGCAATGAACTGTCTCATTCCTTGCCTCGATTCATGAGAAACCCTTTTCACTGCAATCTCAATTTTTGAGGTGGGTAATACCCCTCTATAAACCCTACCAAATCCACCAGCTCCTAGTAGCTCCTGATCTCTGAACCCCTTTGTGGCAACATAGAGATCTTTGTACTTGAACCGATGCGGACTGTAGTCACGCTCCCAATCTTCAAGAACCTCTGCGAATTTTCTTCTTTTTCTAATCGCATAAGCCATAGCAAAGACTAGTATTGACAGAAAGAACAAGCATATGAAAGGCAGCCCAGTAGTGAGAAGAATGGATTTCTGCTTCTTTTTCATATGGGGTAATCTAGGAAGTTGAGACAAATCAAGCCTATGAGCTTGTCCATTTACCTGAAAGCTCCATCCGAGGATATAATGAGAAGTTGAGAGCGCACCGGTTGAGGAAGAGAACCCAATGTACATGGTCTCCTTGAAGATCGGCGAGAGATTGAAGGACAGAGACAAAAGGGGAGTGTTTGGTTTGTCGACACTGACCGGAGCTAATGTGACCCTGATTTGTTTCTGCACACCATCATAATCCACCCAAATTTGCATTGCTTTACCACTAATCAGACTCAAGTTTCTGAAGCCTGGAATGTTGTTTTCAGTGTATCCAGCAGGGGAAGAATTTACCGAGAGCAGCCCATTGACATCAATCCCGACATGGTTGTCATTGATATCCTGGACTTCGGTGTTTAGAATCGTGTCAAATTCCACTGCGAATATGTGGTTCGAGGAATTGCCATGGTTTGTCATGTTGAAGAGACCAAAGTAATAACCAGGCTGATCTCCAGGAAATTCTCTACGAGGAGCTATCACAAAGGCGAACCCGGGCCCAGCTAGAGCTGGATCTTCGGCAATTGTAGCGAAGACGAATGTGGTGGAGAATGAGTGAACAACGCCATCGGATGAATTCTTGAACTTGATGAGGTCTGGGTAGAAGGCACGACTCTTGTTCTGTTGGTTCACACTGGTTAACTTCAGGAGGCCATCGCCAGTGAGTACAGCTAAACCATCGAGGCTCAGATTCGCAGACCGGAAGCCATTGTACATAAAATCGCCGGTTTCATGAGTCGGTGCCGTGTTCGCTAGGAGAGAAACCGCCAGAACAATCCCGAATAACATGGCTAGAGGCTGAAGAAATTAGCTGAATACACTACTCTGATGAGATCACTCGGAGTTCTTATAATGATCCAAACGATTTGCACAGCATTGAATTGAAGAATGTTGTGCGATTTCAATTATCCAGTGTCCCAACTTGTGCACCCCGGACAAAACTTCAACCGATTGGTTACTTCAACCGATTTGTCCGAGTCTCATGATTCCCCTGTCCTGTCGCGTGATTAGATGATTGCTGCGAGTCTCATCACCAATTAAAAAAAAATTCGTATCTGTACGCCACTTACGACTTCAGTGAGTGGCCGAAGTACACCAAGTCATCAGCGTGAGTTGATAATGTTTCGTCGTGTTCGGCGGGTCATCGACAAGTCAATAGCCCATGGCGAACGATCCGAAACTCTTGTCGAGGAAGCGCCACATCGAGACGAGAATTGATAGGAGGGCAATTCCCCCACCCCCAATAAATTTCAGCAGTGTGTTTGATGTCATGCATGACTCTTCTACGGTACTAAGAATGTTAGAACATGGAGTAGAAAAGCCTGATAATTTTATCGCCCTCCCACCCTTTTTATACGTAACCAAAAAAAAAAAAAAAGTCCGTAGCTTTAATGTTTCTTTTAATAAGTATATTGTGACATCCTAAATTTTCGGCCAGGTGTTTTCGATAATATGAAATAAGGCTTTTCATCGATGCGTCATTTTTTTTTTTTACGGCGTCGGCTCGAGATAAGCGTCAGGGTGAAGCCATTAAGGGGTACAAACGCGACCGACTTGAGAATTCAACTAGAAATCGACTGTTCGACCGTGCTAATCGCAAGGGCCAATACGACACCGTTATAATCGATTAGAGACCGGAAATAGTTCGATTCGATAGAAGCACGTAATTAAATTGTGGATGATTTCACCTGATTGCAAAATTCGTGTCGAACGACACTGAACCGATTTTTCTATTGATTCTATACCCGATGCCCGTAATTGAGATCTTAAGATTTTACGAAAATCGAGAGTCGCCGATGAGTCGAAGATGTACAAACGTGGATTGAGAATTGGATTGAGAATTATCGACCATGGGTTAAATGCAATAAAATCTTTAAAAGCTATCCAATAGATTAGGTTATGTTAAAATCGCGTCCGATCGAAATTAACCACAAAATTGAAGTCAGTTTTGGGAATCGAAAGTTCAAGCGTGTCACGATTTATTTTTAGGATATCATTTCATCTTTTGAAGAATTTTCAGCGAGCCCGAAATTTTGACGGAAAGTCAAAATTGGCCAATTAAATTCAAGAAAATTTGAATGGGCACTTTGGTGTAGAATTTTGGCTATCAAAGTGAGTTGGTTTGTGAGGGATTGAAGGGAAATTGGTTTAGACTGCTGTCATGGCATGTTGGGCCATCAAATTAAAGTTGTTTGGTGGGAAATTGAAGAAGAAATTCAACAAATTCGTAGGGGCTGCTGACTGTTGAATTTTGGCCTTCAATTTGGCTTTAATTGGTGAAGATTTGTGAGAAAATTGGCCATTGGGTGACCTAATGATAATGTTGGTTGAAGATAAGGGTTGAAGACTTTGTGCAAGAGATGATCATTGCCTAGATGTTTAACTTGGCTTCTCATTGGCTCAAGCCTTGACCTCCTCTCCCCCTTGTCCCCTTGTCTCCCCTCTTCTTCCTCCTTCTCCCCCTAGTGTTCGACCAGCCCATTTCCCTCCAGCAAACCAGCCTTGCTTTCTTCTTCTTGTTCTTCTTCATCTCTTCCTCCATTGTTGTTGCTGCAACACAAAGCATCAACCAGCCTAGCTACCAACCTCTCGTAGAACAACCAAACCGGCTAGCCGCTCGCGAGCCGGTAACATCCGCGTCCTTGCCATCCATCGAGCCGAGCCGGCCACTTTGTTGTCTCGACTAGCTCCTTCGCCGACCACCTCGGTGGTTGCTACTCATGCTAGCCACGTCCGGGGCCGGTCACGGCCCCAACGGCACCATTCGCTTCGCCGGCTCGCTCCCGCCGTCCCTATGCCGCATCCTAGCTCCGCCGGTCTAGCCCAGCTCATATGCAAATCTCAACTTAGCAAAGGCTGAGGCTTGCAAAGCTTTTTCAGCCCTTTCAGGCCTCCTTCGATGCCACCATAGGCTCGAGTTTTGGTCGAATCACGCCACCATTGCCGATGACCCGTTATCTCACTAAACCAATGAGTTAACCTCCTAAGCTCTAATTAGGGGTTAATTGCACTTAAGATTTGGATTGGTTGGGCTAATTAGGGGATTAGTGGTAATTAGTTTATATGACTAAGTTAGTTAGGATTGGTTAATTAGGCTAATTAGTTATTAGGTGGTTAGTTAGGTGACTTAGTTAGATTAATTAGATAGTGTACTTAGCTTAGTCAATTAGTTTAATTAGTCTAAGTAGATTAGCTAGATTAGCTTAGATAGGTTAATTAAGGGTTTAATTTAAATAATTTACAATTTATTTTATTAAATGTAATTTATTTAATTATTTATTTATTAACTAGTGTAAATTATTTAGGATATTTGGTTGTCGAATTTTGCATTGATCGTCGTGGTTGCATTGGTTTGTGCAATTGATTGCTAATTTATGCAATAGAGTGTTTGGTGATGAATTTTAATTATTATTTCAAAATTATTATTTTATGGTACGTAAATCAGTGCCTTCAACTTTGACTTCCATTTTAGAGGACAACCCAAAATCAGGAGGTGGATGGATACTGAGGGAGGAAAATAAGGAACGATCATAAACAGAAAGGACCTGACATAAACATTCTAGTGACTTAACAGAACTTTCTGCTAAAGGCCATTTAAGCAGACCTTTGTCTTCTTTTGTAATAAAAGAAATGCGCATCAACATTTCTTGGGAGGTTGAATGAACAGAGTCGTCACAGTCATCACTGGAAACAGAAGGGACCTGCATAAAATATCGTGAAGAGCATGAATGTTCCGAACTGCAAGGTGCTACCATAACTGAACAAAATGAATACAATAATTGTTTTCAGACGTATTAAAGTGAAAGATGCAGGGAATGAGAAGCTTTAGACAGGGAAGCAACATAAGTAGAACTTAACAATCTATGACAAGATTCTTGAGAGATTCCATAAAGACCAGGTCAGAATTGTGCCTATTTACTGACGATTCAAAACTCACTCCAAAAGTGAAAAACAATGTGATAAAAGAGCATAATATTCAAATATAGGCACCTGCTGTCAACCATAAGCAAAGCATGGCTTTTCACGAAATGAATAATAGAAAGCCACGGAAAAAAAACAAGGCAAGCATGCGCTCCAGAGAACGAATTTATCAGTAACATAGAAACGCACGTGGGATGCAACTAGATGACAATTATCTGCATTCTTATTGATCAAATGACCAATTGACATATGCAGTGTCAGTGGAAGCATAAGAAATGACATTTAAAGAGCTATAAGACTCATATTTACTCTCTGTAACGAAAGCATATTGGATGAGGCATCGATCCGAAATGTAAAAGATATGATGAGGCATCGACTTGATGACCATTAGACGATTGACTTTGTGAATGAAGTCTGCGAAGGTCTATAGTCCATTACCTGCGCAAGGCGGACTTCAATTGCTGGTCGAGTCTCAGGATTCTGCGCCATGCGAAGCAACCTTTATGCATAAGAACATCTTCTGCCGTGTCCATATTCACATCCAAAGCATATCTACAATCAACATATTATTAGATTCCACCAAAGGAAGCATGAGGTAACAATCGCACAAGAACACGACGAGTTCATTGATGAAGCAGTCAGGAGAGAAAGAAAACGAAAATAAAATATGAAAACAGATAACACAAGTGCACTCCAGTCAATGGACCAGCAGGAATCCACGACTCTGTCAAGCTCACCGTCAAATAATTCACAACTCTTAAGAGCTGGCCCAAGTTAAGGCAAGCAGAGAGCAACATATTCATCGAAAAATGTGAAGTTTTCCTTACTTCAGAAGATTCATCATCAAACTGATCACCAAGAATCATGAATTCGATACTCAACGATCGCGAAACAGCGAATCGGTTTCTGAACCGCCCAAATGGCGCACGAAAGGAAAAGAACGATCGTCGTACGAACAAATTTCACCAAATTCAAGCAAAAACACTCGTGTAGCTCGTGATTCCGTCCATCTACGGCTCACAAAAAAATAATAATAATAACCCTCGCTCCCTCAGTTACCGAAGATAAAAAGAAGAGAGAAAACCGCAAAAAACCAACCGAAAAGGAAATAAAAAAATTCAAAAAGAGCCAAAGCGCCGGCGGTACCTGATCGGCAAGCGATTGAAATGCGCCCAGAGATCGCCTTCGAAGCCAGGGTGCGACGCCTCCTCCGGGTCCGCCTCCTTGAGCCGGCGGAGGACCTCGCTGTAGACATCAACCTTCCGCAGCTGCCTCCTGCTCCTGCCGCTCAGCGCGCGCCAATCCACCACCCCGCTGCTGCAGCTACCGCGCCTTCCCGCTCCATCGCCCCGGTCGCCCCCGCGCGCGCCTCAAGGGAGCTCCAATCGTGGGGGCCACGGCCGCCGCCCCCTCCTCCTGCTCCCCACGATGTCCCGTCTCCGAACAAAGGCCGGCGCCGATCAGCGACATGCACACGGCTCGCGCGTCCCCCGGCCGGTCCCTCCGTCCGTCCGTCCGTCCGTCCGTCCCACCGGTCGAGTCCGGTCGTACCGCCGGGAAGATCGCACGAGGAAAACGCCAGAGAGCGAGAGAGAGAGAGAGAGAGAGAGAGAGAGGGAGAGAATGATATTTGCTAGAGCTGGAGCTGAGCCTGTCTTTGCATGTTATTATAAAGGCAAAACAAATGGCCTCCTAACCTCTCCCTCTCTCGCTGCGTGCGGGGGAGCTTTCCCTCGTTTTCTCGTAAGCGTGTGATTAGTTTCGAGAGGAGAGATTAAAAAGGGAGGGATTAGAGGAACGTTAATTTAAGTGCCGGTGCGCAATGCGCACCCCCCCGAGTCACACCCATTTTCCCCCAATGCTTGTCGACGTGGATTATAACGATGCCGCTTCGCCTTTGCTTATCTCACCACCCCCCGGCTTCGCCACCAGCCCCTCCTTAATTATATATATATTTTTTCATCTACATGTCTCTACCGAGGATTCAAAAGAACCAAAAAAAGAGGATTCTGGATCTTCATCCCCATTGGCTTCGGGATTTGATTAATGGGTTTTTGGGGCTTGGAACAGTGATGGATCCCTGTCAATCTCCGTCGGAGCAATTGCCCGGACAGACCCCCTGGGCTCGCCTCCTTGCGTCACCCGGCACCACCACCGCCCCCTCCCCCTCTCCATCCCTCCTCGTATAATGACATTTTCTTTTCTTTTTCTTTTTGTCAGTATTTTCGTCCCAAAGTCCACCCGCGAAGCTTCGTAGGGAAGAGGAGGATGAGAGAGGTATGAAGTAAAGGTGATGGATGAGTGTGACTCTAGGTAGAACCTAAGACCGGAGAATTGGACAGGTGTCCAAATGGGTACCTGTCAGATTTCTGATTTCAAGAATTGGGGAACATGTTTCAATAAGTAGATTCCAAATTTTGGATATGTGGAATCTTTAACAAGTTTTGTATTTTTTTTATCTATGTTTTGCGTGATCTTATGACATTCCGATGAACCAAGCTTCCCATTTTTTTTTTTTTTTCCGTATGTCTAAATATAAGTTATGATTAGTGGATTATAACGACGAGATGATGGTCATTAAATGTGATTTCCTTGCAATCATTGATTAATAATAAAGGGAGGGCTTGAGTATGCCTTAAAAGCTATGACAAAGGTTTAGGTTTCGGGTATGCGGTATAGGTTGATACGCAACGAGAAATCTGAGTCATGATGTCCCGAGTTGTAGCAACCAGTGATAATTCACTACAATTATTCAATTAATAATAAAGGGAGAGCTTGAGTAGGCCTCAGAAGCTGTGACATAGGTTCCAAGTTTCATCTATGCATTGTAAGTTAATGAAGAACATGTTCCAATATAAGGATACATCAACATTCATAATGACTTATACGGAGCACTTGGCTTCACCTCCCAATATTAAGAGTTTAAAAGAAAGGGGGGGGGGGGAGAACTATGGGGGTAACTCTTCTTGCACGTCAGCCTTGATCAAGGGAATGACATGTGAGTATTCAATAAGTGGGGTAACCCTGCAAGCAGGAATCGGTCAGGAAGTAGAACTCGGTTTTTCCTAATAATATGTTGGGAGCTCTGTCTCAAAAGGGGTGAACTTGTAGATGGAGGAACTAGGCATATATGCATAAACGGATTATAATAAAAGATATATCAACATCCATGGGGATGAGTTAGGTTCATTGGGCGGGCATCTAATTCGTTGGAAGTAATATAGAGCCGTGCGTAAGTTTAAACGTTCAAATTTAAACAATGCTTTGTTATGTGTTCATCACCCCTTCCCCATCACCACATTTTTAAAGATTCGCTTGTTTAATCGAAATGAATGATTTGTAAAATATATATATATATATATATATATATATATATATATATTTTTTTTTTTTAAATTGATCACTTATATCGCTCATAAAAATGAATAAATAAAAATTGTTTCCATCATTTGTGAAAATGTATATAAGAATGAAAATAATTTTTATTGAGTAATTATTTTAAGTAATAAAAATGATCATTTTCAGATTTTAATATCTTTCAAATCATTTATGTTCTATGAAACAAACACAATCACTAAAAAGCAATTCCCTTTCCAATTTCTCTAAGCAAATTATTTATTTATCACGTGCAACCCCATAAACAAAGGTACATAAATACGAAGATTTGTACATAGATCCAGAACGAGGCAGACCCCGTCAAATGCACGACTTCTTTTGGGGGTATTCTCTTCTTCTTTTTTTGTACAGATTTTTCTAATGAAGATCCAATAGGGGGCTCCGATGGTCGGATCACCACTTATAATTGTTATTCTATTTTTATTATTTATTAAAGGAAAAGGAAAAAAAAAGGTAAAAGCTGATGTCATATATATAGGTCACGAGTTGCATTAGGGGAGCTTCGGAAAAGGTATATTCTCCCCTATTGAATCTAGCAATCAGCTTATCCAGACGTGGAGATTCTTTTTCGCTGGGGCGATTCCAATATGTCCAACGTGGATGCCTCCAATCGGGAAAAAGTTTTGGTTCTTATTTTATTTCTTATTTTTTCTTTATTATTTATGTCGCCTCCCTAGGGCCTATAGGGATACAATCATTGGCCCTTGTTAATCCCGTCCTCACGTCGAGACCTTTTTCTCCTTTGTTGACCAATCAGCACACGCAACCTGTCGCGCAATTTCGTCGTCTCGTGTTTTGGATATAATCGATGGCCTACTTTTCTAGAGAAACCTCCGATCCTATGTTTAGTTTCAATTCTACTCCACTCTCAAATTTTATCGACTTTCAATCTATTTTCAATTCTAAGTCCCTTACTTTTGTCTTAACTTGACGTGACATTTTCACATCAATAACAAATCCACGTTAATAAAGTGACATGAAAATACATAAAAAAATTATCTTCAAAATAAAATCATTTTAAAATATAAAAATTAGGGAAGACAATCGTCATCACAGCCCCATCAAAATGATAGTAGTTAGGAGGTCTCTTTTATTGAGATTGTCTCACATTAATTATGGAAAAAGTTGATGGTCAATTTATAAGATTTACATTTTATGATAAATTGGGGACTGTTTTTCCTAAGTATTCACAATTGTATCAAACTTGATTACAAGGGATGGAATTATTTACTAGATAATATGAAAGAACAATGAGTGAAGGGGCAAACATCACAACACACGAGTATGGGATTTCTATTTAATGATAATAGCTCTAAACAATAAAATTATGAGCTGCCTAATGAAACAAACGTGCAAGACTCACAATTGGGTTCACAAGAACCATGCACAAACTGTGAAACACATGAAGAAGCAACAATCTCTACCTCAAATGATTTGTAAGTTCCCTCTACTCAACAATAGTCTACTCACCTAATGCAAACAAGGTTGAAATTGGGAATAAGGAAGCACAATCTAAAGCATGTTCTCTCTACAACCCATAAGATCCCAAAGGAGTTGAAAATAATTAAAGGAGCACTAAGTCATCTGGGTTGGAGGAAAGCTATGATAGAAGAATTGGAAGCTCTTGAATTAAATCGAACATGTGAGCTAGTACCAAGAACTTCAAAAATAAATATCATTAGATGTAAGTGGATGTTCAAAACCAAGTTGGATGCGGAAGGAAACCTTGATAAACTAAAAGTACAATTATTGGTGAAAGAGTACCATCAAGGGGAAGACATTGATTTCGCCGAAACTTTCAATCCCATAGTTAAAGAGGCAACTATGAGATTTGTCCTCTTTGTAGCAATTGTTAAAGGATGGTTTATCCATCAATTGAATGTGAAGAATGTGTTTCTTCAAGGGTCATTGAATGAGATGGTGTTTATGGAACAACCATCGGTTTTGGTTTTTGTGAGTTCTAAAATGCCTAACTCGGTTTGTTTACTCAAGAATGCGTGATATGGTTTAAACAAGCTCCGCGAGCTTGGTGTAAAAATTCAGCAACTTTTTGTTGGAACGGGGATATCTATTGTTATTTGTTCATCACATGAGTCAGCACAACTTTGTATTATTGTTATTATATGTGGATGATATTATTTTGATGGACAACTCATCATCCCCACTTTGGGAATTAATAGAAGCCTTGAGTAGAAATTTTTCTATGAAAGATCTTGGACAACTTCACTATTTTTCAATACCCAAGTTTACTGGTCCAAACCTATTTTTAACAAAATCTAAATATGCTAGTGATTTGTTGCAAAAAGTAGAAATGCAAGACAGTAAGCCGCTTGAGACCCCATTGCTAATCAAAACTCATCCAACGGTACAATACATGGAACCTTTTCATAATCCTTACTCCGTTTGAAGTCTTGTAGGTGGTTTACTATATCTACCAATCACAAGATTGGACATCTCTTATTCAATAAATCAAATCTGTTAGAAAATGCACTCTCCTACAAATGGCAATTCAAACTATTAAAACTGGTGTTGCAGTTTGTGAAAGAAACTCAGCAATTGAGGCTTTATCTTCACTCTAATAGCACGTTGTATTTATATGAGCATGAGGACTCTTATTAGGTTGGCTATTTTGAGATTCGGAGGTCAACGACTGAGTTTTGCACTTTCTTGGGATTGAATATCATTTCATGGTCTACAAAACGGCAAGTGATGGTGTCAGTTTCATCGACAAAGGTTGAATATAGGGCCTTAATTTCTGCCACAGTGGATGTTACATAAGTTTCTTCTTTATTGAGCGATTTGGATATTCCGCTCACAGGTTTGACTTTGCTTTATAGTGCTAACTACTCAGCCATTTCAATGACAGGAATCCAATCCTTCATGCGAGGACAAAGCACGTGGAGATCAATTTTCATCTCATTCAAGAGAAAGTTGTTCTCAAGTCACTTGAAGTCCACTATGTCTCTATTACTCATCAAATTGCTAACATATTTACAAGAGCTTTACTGCACTTCGATCATTGTAGGTTACGATACAAACCGGGACTAGGTTTTCCACCTAATCCCAATTTGAGGGAGGTTGATAAGGTTAATAATATTGTTGGTGAACCATTGAAAGATTAGATTAGATGAGGAGATAAAATTTGATTATGCCATCAGAAGATTATATTAGAGTAGGAGATATGATTTGATTTCGATTATTCTAATTGCATATTAATTGATCCGATCAATTCATAAGATTAGATATTCATAATATCGAATAGAAAATATTGTTATTTTATCTAGTTGTCTTCTTAATGTAAATAGCAGTATGTACTGTAAAAGCAAAGAGTATATTATGGCTTTTAATGAAAAACATTCTTCTCTTGGGAAATTTATCTTTGAATCATTGTTTTCTTAATTCATTTGAATTTCTTCAATTTTTAGGGTGAAAGAGACCACCCGACATTGGTATCAGAGCTCAATTTACCAATAAATTTGGACTCAATAGTCACATGTGAGAGTTATGGGTTTTTGCGTCTCCGACCTAGGCTTCTTTGAACTAGTTTTTGAGGTGAGAGATGTCCAAGGCCATCCAATATTCTCTGGTGGCATGGGGACAAGTCATTCAGTGCACAAATCGAATTCATGATCTTGTGAAAAACGACGACCCAATTAACTATCAAGCCAATTGATACAGTGACGAATTAAATGAAGTCATCGCATCAACCAAAGGGTTGTCCTTTTTTTTTTTTTTTTTTTCTTTTTGGGTTTTAAGACGATGGAGAGAATCTCGGTTCTTTAATAATAGTGATGACCTTCAATGGACGGGAAAAGAATTGCAAAAGAAAAAGAGAAAAAAGGTAACGAGGAGAAATAACACTGGCAAGAAATGCCCTTCATCGTCACTTCCGACGTAACGTTCCCATCAAATGTCATCAGCAACCCGAAATGCTTCTCCACAAAACGAAAATAGACTCTCCTCAGCTTCCTATTAAAACCACATGGCCTCTCTCTCTTTTCAAGCTTCATTTTTGCTCAATTACTGCAAGGTTAGAGTTGGGATGTGATTTATACTCCCATCGATAAAAAGGTACAAAGGTCCCTCTCCTTGATGACTGGGACAATGCCCCGGGTCGTCAAAAATCAATTAGATTTGTGCCCATGAAAAACTGGGTTTATATAATCTCTTTCTTTTCTAATTGAACGTTATAACAATGAGATGGAATGTGCTTATTATAGTGAAATCAATTCCTGGAAATATAGACATAGTTTAAAGATGAATTAAGATAAATCTTGTGTCTTGATTTCTTGTTCTCGCTTTCACTTTCTATTTCGTTGTGTTTGAGTGCTTAATCCCAATAGTTAGGTTCCATTTGAGTGCCATCAACAACATTACGTCTCAATATTTTCGTAGACGATAAATAGATTTTCTGCCCATTCATTTTTATATGCAATACAAGTGATTATTTTCACGAGAAAAATTTCAAATCATTCATTTTCCGAAAATAAGTAATTTCTCATTTATCTAATGATGCAGGGAAAGCGACTACTTTCTTGTTAGAAGAAGATGTCATTTTCTTCCAATTTAAAGTTACTTTCTTTCAGTCCACATACGACAATCATCCGCATATTGAATTAGCTTTCCGTGATCTAAAAACATCGGGAAAATCATAAAAAAAAATATATAAATATATAATATCCCGGAAACCGGTTTTTCCTCCGAACGAACGGACACTTAAAATCTCATATTAAACTAAAGCGACCGCGGCCGAGACATTTATTCTAGGGGCAAGCAGGCGTGCCGGACCGCAATTGGGGAGGCGGGTGGTCCAAAAGAGAAAGCGATGCCGACGTCACGGGATTGGCAAATTGCGAATTCATTTATGTTGACCCCCCTCCCCCTTATGCACGATCTCTCCTTCGCCTTTGGGCCCAATTAGAAATTTGAAAATCGCGTCATTCGTGTGGGCGCCCACCTGCTCATTCTAATTTATCTTTTCTCCCTCGTTTGCTCATTTCGACACTCATCTACCCCCTCCCCCCGTCCCTTTCCCGGCCGGATTCCTTATAGTCGCCCCCTCTTTAATTTTATCGATATATGCTATTATAATCTTATATGAATCGATGCGGTTGGAAATTACGTCGATTTGCGATATGTTAGTAAAGCATTTAAATAATAAACTACGCATCCATCCGATGCCTTAAACTTTTAGAATGGCCGGTGTGATATCTTCAATATGATCTCACACGCGATGTCACTATAAATATGATAAATTGAGCTTTCTATATGTGCTAAGCAAGTTTCTTGTCAATTTCTGCCAGTAGGTGGGAACGGGATCTTCTGCTCTATTCTTTTGAACATTGACCAAATTGCCAAGAGACAATCAAATACATACAGTCTTCTAAAATAGCGATAAGCTGCGAGAACTATTTTAGCCGTCAACCACATAAATTTGAGACGGTGTCGCTTTCTCTTTTTTTGGGATCTTCCGATCATACTGGACTTAAACATTGCGTGATTGACGTCAATGTGCCCTCACCTAAAAGATTCCCTATTTATTATAGATGTTTGTCATGAGATGAGATTTGATCAGGAGGCGATGAGTTTCTTGAGCATACATTTTAGACTTTGAAGTGGGTCGCGACATGGATTTTCGTGTCAAACTGGAGCTGATTTTGGCATTTACTGAAGAAAATACGCCATTTTTGTTGGAGGATAGAAGTAAGATGTCGAGTATATTCTGGACAGCACCCTTGATTTGGGCCGGGAAAGAAAAGGACTCGTGCCGAAAAGGGAATAATCACCAAGCAGAATGAAAAGAGATTTCGTTGTATTTTGTAAATAATATAGAAGTCGTTTTTCAATATTTGTTATACAAAAAATAATTTGTATCAAAAATCGCGATCAAGTTCTGCCATTTGTCTCAAAAGTGCAATTAAGAACTTCCTTCAACTCCATTTGATTTGCGTAATGGAAAATGTCGACATCATTTTTCTTAATACTTTTCGAGGGTCACGTGATAACAAGTGGGCTTCACATTAAAAGAAAAAAAGAAGAAGCCAAATACAACCAATTAAAGGGAAAGGAATTGTAAAAAGCAATAAAAAAAATGCACTCCATCCGAGTGTTTAACTGGAATGGGGCACCCTTGCCCCCCCACATTCACCAGCGAGGGCGGCCCTCCTATGGGCTACGGTGAAGGCTAGTGACCCTTTTGGCAAGAATGAGAAGGTGAGGGCCGGCAAGCCCTTGTTAAGTATATAGGAAGAACCTAGAAGGCTAAATGGACTTAATCAATGTTATTCTAAGTACACAACATGAAATAAAGACGACAATAAACAATCAATTGGCCTAGAAGGTTGACTCCTAGACTACCTAATTAGTCTAGTAATCTAAACAATATCCGCTTTTATGCTTTTTATTCAATTTCTTTAAGAGATGAAACAACACATTTTGTCGTCCCTTATTTAGTCTGAATCTGATTCGCAATTGACCACACATAAACAGCAATGAACCCATATTTTCCCTCAAGCGTAATTTTCACCCGACTTACATTTAGAGCAGTTTTTACTTTGAAACACTAGGGATATTCACAAGACGCGCAAGTCCTCGACAGATCTTTAAAATTGTCCGGGAATACTAGGGTCTTTTTTTTTCATCAATCGGGATAACCGCATCGCAAGTGTTCAACCTCTCTGCTCGATGTTCTACCCAGCGTACGTACTTCCTTCTAGATACAATTCCCAGAACCTCGAAAACCACGATTCAACGTGGCCACGCCGCTAAGTACGTCGTCATGTCTCATGCTCCATGCTCACGTAACTCGTTAGCTCGACATAAGTCATGCAAGATTCAGGGCTCTTTCCCCCGAAAGCGTGAGCATGGATGCATGCCTTCCAAAAATCTCGCTCAAGTGGGGACCAGCATGGATCGGATCGATCACGGCAATCCAATTACGTGGATCTCGGTGGGGACCTGGGAGGGGGACGTTGCTGCTTTTAATTTGATGGGGGCGAACGGAAGGATGGCGTCATCGCCTGCCCCTGTTTCGACGGGAGCGCACGTCGAACGGGGTTTTCGGGGGTTGCGGGGGTGCTGGAGCTGGGGGGTGTTGACCGGTCGAGAGTTGAACTGAAACCCCCGTGACGTAGGTCGGGAGACAGCGTGGCCTCTCCTGCCCATTTTTGCCTTCGTCTCTTTGCGAAGGGGTCCTCGTGGGGAATGATGAAAAGACGTGGTGGTGGTGGTACGATGTCGGGTGGGGCCTCGAGTCTAGCCGTAGTAGCCCGGCCTCCCCTCCGTGAAGAACGAGGGAATCGTTTGGTCAAAGCCTGGCGCTGCGTGATCCACGTGGAACTTACGTCACGCGCACAAGGATGTGATTTAATCCATATAATATCTTAATATCACCCACAAAAAAAAAAAAAAAAAAAAAACCTCAAACTCGCGCAATCATATCACATTCAACTTCCGAACTTGTACATCTCCGCAATACTCTGAAATAGTACCCTATTGTCATATTAAGTCCAAAAAAATCTCAAGTCTATTACAATTTGAAGTGGAGAAATATGACATGTACATACTAATTTGAGATAGATGTGACATTGTTATAATAATTTGAAATTTTTATAATGCGAAATTAGTTTGACAATAAATATAGCACGCATGTGTATCGACTTACAAGTTTTTATGACATGAGATAAATGTTGCATAATAAATCATTTTGAGATTTTTTATGGCATGGCCCTATCTTTTTTTATAACACCAAGACTCCAGTCCCATTCGCAGTAGGCATCCCTTTTTGTGGGTAGAGGGCCTCCGTTTCAACGCCACATTTAACACGATGGTAACAATCAAGGTTTTCTTTTTTTTTGGTCAAACAATCAAGAGTTCAAACGCATGTTCTTTCTTGTCACCTCTTTTCGCTGCTAGCCACAAAGTAGCGCTGAAGTGGATATTTGAATACCTTTTCTAGTTCTTAATTTACGGCTTTGCAGAAAGGCGAAGTAGAAAGAAGTTTTGCCTAAATGCTCAAGATCTAGAGCTTTTGAAAAATGAAATAGAAACGAGATTAAAATATATATATATATATTAAAAAAAAATATATTCAAAGTGCCTTTTTATTTCAAGGAAGACGTATTTTAAAAAAATTAGAACTGTATCTACATTTTTCTCTTCTGGTCTTTGGAGGTGAAAGAGTGAAATGCACACTCATTCCCACTTATGGAGATGCAATGATTTGATCGATCCACATGTAGGCCAAGCCCTTAAAAGAACTATTTTGAGTAGCCAAATAAGGTGTTAACTGTTTTATCCAATTGAATCATGTCATATCCGAATCCTATGATTCAAGAAAATAAAACATGGAAGCCGAAGAGGGCATGAGCTTATAGCATTTTTATATATTTGGATTAAGTTGATATCGTAAATGTAAATGTACCTATGTTCTCTAGTAATCGAAATCTATCTAAAACTCTATCATCATTTTAAAGGCAAAAAGGGTCATTTCCTATTCTAATAAAAGTATGAATTTCCAGATGGGTTTCCAGAAGTCCAACTTTTCTTTTCTGGCTCTGAGGTTGCCTGTTGACTTAGAATCCAAAGAAATTGGGCTAGAAGACAATTACAAGGCCATGTCCAAAATCCTACATTAGATTTTGCCAACACGAGTTTGATGATCTGTCCAAGCCCACTAAGCCCGAGACGTAAATGGATGGGCCTCGGGGACGATACTGTATATCTTAAAAGCCCTTCGCGCCCATCTTTCGGTTTGACCTGGCCCGCCCGAGAAATCATACACGTCTTTTCTTTCAACAAGATTACATCCTCGTGGAAATTCAACTCGGTCCACCCATTTCGAGGCAATAGAATTGAAAGCTCTAACGATTGAATTTATCGCGGTGAAATTCCGATGGTAAAATGAGCAAGACTTTCCATGTTCAGTTCCTGCTCGGTATGGTTCCTAATGAATCCATTTGACTATTTTGGGCGAAATAATAATTTGAAGTATCACTTCATGGGAAGGAGGAAAGACAAAATGAATCAAAGTTGTGAACACAATAAAATAATTAGGACATTATCCTCCTTTTGAGTATTCTTGATGCTCATTCTCTGCAGAGGAAGGACAGAAAGAAGAGAACCTTAAGAGATCTTATTCTCTCAAGACTCTTGCCCATGGAACCACAAAAGAAAAGGGAAAAAAAAAAAACACTCAGCTAGACTGATCTGCATACTGTTGAAGAAATATCTTTGATATAGGATCCAGTTTAAGGTACCCATCGCGAGGCGAAATCCCAGATCATTCAATTCCCGATTGGTAATATATCTGTAGATGATGGCGAATGGAGTTGCAGTTCCGCGTTTATGGCCGTCCAAACTCGAAGCTTCGTCTGCTAGAGATCTCGACTTAACTGCTCAAAGATCTGCTTTCCGGTGCAGGTCATGGTGCCATGCTCGCATCTTGTGTCACTCAAGTTCATATCATGATCTTCTTGATGACATTTAGATTTCTATCGACACCATTCTTTTCCGTTGGAATCAATTCTGCTTGTCGAAGTTCTATGCTCTGCAGTGTTGATACCTTGAGCAAGGATCCCTTTGGCGTGTCATTCACAAGAACAGTGGATTCCAGAAATCAGACATTGATATTAAGCAAGTGGAGCATATATGTTATGACCATGGAGCATATATTCACCACAAAAGGTGCAGATCACTTTTCAGGACTTTTAAAATCATTGTCACTTCCTGGGAAGTCCATCAAAACACAAGCAAGAGCACACAACTAGCTGAAGAGCGAAACAAGCACGACTTCTTGTAGAAATACTGGTTTTCCAGGATTTTCACATGGATCGGTCCATCAATTTTGGCAGCCGGGGAGGAGAAATTGCAGTGAATTGTGAAAGCAGCGAAAGCTCGAGTAAAGAGACCGTTATGAATAGAAGCAACACTCCCGGAACGTTTGAGAGACCCAGACTCTCGTTCTATGAAGTACTAAATGAAGCGCTTCGCCAACAGAGCCAAGACACGTCCGACCGGCTTAGCTATCAATCGAGATCCAGTCCAGATGGTTCTTCCCGCAAGAGCCCATGGACAAAAGTTGTTTGGAGCAAGGTGAAGTCTCAGTTAACGCACCTTCATGGTAAGGAAACGCGTCAACCAGATGAGCACAAGGACGATCTGGTCGAAGATCTCCCCGAGGAACTGAAGAAGATGACATTTGGCGCGTTCCTGATTCTCCAATGCTTGGTTCTATTGATAATTGTGCTTGCCTTGATTTGCAGCCTCAGTATTTCTAGTCTAAAGAAGCGAACCCTGTGGGATCTTCCGATATGGAAATGGGAAGCAATGGTTTTGGCTTTAGTATCAGGACACTTAGTATCAAGTTGTGTGGTTCGGGTTGTCGTCAAAGTGGTCGAACGGGTTTTCCTACTGCACAGGAGGGTTCTGTACTTCATCTACGGACTATGGAGGGCGGTGCGAAACTGCCTCTGGTTGGGCCTTGTTTTGCTCGTGTGGCATCTCGCTTTCCATCCCCAAATGGAGAAGAAGGCTGGTGGCCGGGCCTTGCCCTATGTGACCAGGGTTTTAGGGTGCTTCCTGGTGGCATCAGTGATTTGGCTCTTGAAGACGCTCCTCGTTAAGGTCCTCGCTTCATCCTTCCATGTCAATACCTACTTCGAACGGATTCACGAGGCTCTATTCGATCAATTCGTCATCGAGACACTCTCGGCGAAAGCAGCAATAAGGTACAATGCAGGGGAGGAGGAATGTGGCGATGCCTCCAGGACAACAGGATTGCAGCATGTCAACGCTCCTTCAAATGATCTCAGAGAGAGACTTCTACTGAAAGATGGCAGATCGATGAAGAGTGGAAGATCAACAGACCATCCCAAGATCGGAGGAAGCGCAGATTTAGCTGGAAGGAGGATTAATCAGAAGAGCGCGTTGGCTTTGAATATTGGGAGGATGATGGATATCATTCAGCACGAGACTCTATCGACTCTGGATGAGAAGATACTGGATTCAAACTTGGAAGATGGGTCTTCGATGGAGATCAGAAATGAGCGCCAGGCAAAAGAGGTGGCCAAGAAGATTTTTCTCAATGTGGCCAAACCTGGGTCCGAGTAAGTGTTAGGTTTTGTTCTTCTTGTTGGGGAGTAACATTCTTATCTGTAAACTGCAAAAACCACCTGAGGATGTTCAGTGATCAGTTCCTACTTTCACCTTTCAGTGTCTTAATTTTCCTCATTTAACAGGCATATTTGTCCGGATGATCTGATGCAATTCATGAAGAGGGATGAAGCTGGGAAAATCATAAACCGCGCTGCTCCAGGAAAACGCGTAATTGACGAGACATCTCTTGAAAGTTGGGTGGTGAGCAACATTTTCCCTTCTATAAACTACAAAGGATTAAGTCATCAAGTACAACTGATATGATCAGCTCTCTTTCTCTCCCTCCCTCCCTCCCTCCCTCCCTCCCTCTGTGACATATCTTAAAGCCATGTGAAAATACTGAGAGTTTGCTTTGTCATAGATTAATGCCTTCAAAGAGCGCAAGGCACTTGCGCGATCTCTCAACGACACCAACACAGCTGTGACGACCTCCACAACATGCTTAACGTTTTCGTGGCTATCATCACTGCCGTTATTTGGCTTATCATACTTGGAGTCCCCATCATGCAGTTCCTTGTCTTCATAAGCTCGCAGCTCCTTTTGTTGGCCTTCGTTTTCGGGAATAGCTGCAAGATGGTATTCGAAGCAATTATCTTCTTATTCGTGATGCACCCGTACGACGTTGGTGACTTCTGCGAAGTGGATGGAGTACTGGTACGGGTCGGGGGGACAGAAAGATCTGTTCTCACCAGTTAAATTTTGTAACCTTTCCTGCTCTTACTCTCGTTCTGGTTCTCAGATGTTTGTTGAAGAGATGAATATACTGACCACTGTGTTTCGGAAGCTCGACAACCTGAAGATCAGACACCCCAACAGCGTCTTAGCCACCAAGGCTATAAGCAATTACAACCGTAGCACGGAGATGGTGGAGATCATTAATTTTTGCCTGCACATCTCCACTCCCATGGAAAAGATCCGCAACCTGAAAGAGAGGATTAGACAGTACGTATATGACTTCATTTCCTCCGTTTCGTCGGAACTTTTATTATGCTAATGTCGTCTTTCATCTGCATAATACGAGGTCGATCCATGCTAGAGCAACAAAATCGAATTAGGACACAGCCTCAAGATCTAATGTTTCCTTGATGACTTCTACTAACCCGCGATGATTTGTCGCTGGAAACTGCAGGCACGTGGAAAGCCAGAGCGACCACTGGCACCCGGTTCCAATGGTCCTAATAAGGGACCTAGAGGACATGAACAAGATAACCATGACGCTGTGGGTCAAGCACAGGATCAAGCACCACGAGAACAGACAGAGGTTGATGAGGAGGGCCGCCCTGATCGAAAACTTGATCGAGATATTCAGACAGGAGGAGATCGAATATCGGATGCTGCCTCTCGACGTGAACGTCCGCAACCTGCCAAGCCCGACCTCGGACCGGCTTCCTTCCAATTGGACAGCCTGTGCCACCGAACACAGAAAGCTAACCAACCGGGATGATCAAGAGAAACGAATTCATGGAGTCAAGGCATAATTCCTACTGTGTTCGAAAACAATTATATGAAGGCGTGAACCGTTGAATCGAGACCGATCAGACGGTTGACATATTAAGTGTCTTTAATCTGACGGTGGACAATACTAACTGTCCAACGGACATCCGTTTACTTTAATCCTACAATAAATCCTCAGGCTATAGTAAGATCCCGAAATTACGCTTTCCTCCAAATAAATGTCGTAGGTTTCGCGGGAACCCATGATGTATATGGGTTGACTCTTTACCGTTTGTTGCTCTTGCTCTGGATGTTTGAACTTCAGTTATGGAACATGATAACGAAATGCTCTCCTTCATTAGCCCTGTTCTTCAATCTCTCCCGCGTTTACTTCAAAACCCAGAACTGCAATCGCCCACTGAGGGCTCGAAGCGCTCTGTCGTGCGCACCGTCGCGCCGGCTCCATTCTTGCTCCGATGCAGACTCGCTCGTGTCGTTTCTGATACTTGCCTTGAGCAAATGCTCCTCCGCCTCTAGCTGCGGGGCGGTTCACGCTCGAGTCGTCAAATCCGTGAGTTACCGCCATGCGTTCATCGGCGATCAGCTCGTGTCGAAGTACGCGGAAGTGGGCTGTGAGGAACATGCGGAGAAGTTGTTCGACGAAATCCCTGAGAAAGATTTGGTGTCGTGGAATTCTTTGATTTCGGGGTTTTCGCGTAAAGGGTGCCTGGCTAAGTGCTTGTATGCATTCCGTAGGATGAGAAATGAGACTTTTATGAACCCCAATGAGGTTACTCTCATATCGGTCATCTCATCTTGTGCTGATGTGAAAGCTCTGGATGAAGGTAGGTCCATTCATGGGCTCTCGGAAAGATTGGGCATGTTGATGGAGGTGAAGGTTGTTAATTGTTTGATTAACATGTATGGAAAATGCGGGAAATTGGGTGCCGCTTGTCATTTGTTTGACATAATGCCTGTGAGGAGCTTGGTTTCATGGAATTCGATGATTGCTGTATATGCTGAAAACGTGTCACCAATGGAAGGGATTGGTTGTTTTAAATTAATGAGAAGGAATGGAATTCAGCCTGATGATGCCACTCTGGTGGCATTGCTTCAAGCATGTGAAAGTGTAGGTTCTATTAGACTAGGAGAATCTGTTCATTGTGTAATATGTTGCCATGGGTTCTATGGACGGATGTCGATTGTGACTGCTCTTTTGGATTTGTATGCCAAGACTGGGAGGTTGGATGCCTCATGCCAACTTTTTCTTGAGATAAGAAACCCGGATAGTATTGCTTGGACTGCAATGCTTGCCGGCTATGCTGCTCATGGGTACGGGTCAGAAGCAGTCACTCTCTTTGAACTCATGGTTAAGAAAGGTATGAAGCCTGATCATGTCACATTTACTCACCTATTACATGCTTGTAGCCATTCAGGCTTGGTAGAAGAAGGAAAACGGTACTTCCAAACTATGTTTGAACTTCATGGGGTGGAGCCTACATTAGACCACTATTCATGCATGGTTGACCTGCTCGGTCGTTCTGGCTTCTTGAAGGATGCGCATGAGCTGATCAAAAGCATGCCGATGGAGCCTAATTCTGGGGTCTGGGGTGCTCTTCTCGGTGCATGCAGAATTTACGGAAACGCTGAATTTGGAAAGGAAGCTGCAGAGCACTTGATTAATCTGAACCCTTCGGATGCAAGAAATTATATTGTGCTCTCAAATATATACTCAGCAGTCAGTCTATGGAAATCTGCTTCAGAAATGAGAGCATTGATGAAGGAAAATTGTCTTGCCAGATTGCCTGGATGTAGTTATATTGAACACGGAAATAAGATCCATCAATTTGTCGTGGGTGACCGGTCTCATCCATTGTCACATAGGATATACACCAAATTGACAGAACTGATTGGGAAGATTCGCAAGGCTGGACTTGCTCCTAAAACAGAATTTGTCTTGCATGATGTTGATGAGGAATTGAAAGAGGATATGATCAATGAGCACTGCGAGAAGTTAGCAATCTCATTTGGGATTTTGGTGACTAACCCAGGTAGAACATTAATAGTAAGGAAAAATCTAAGAATATGTGGCGACTGTCACAGCTTTGCCAAGATCATATCGTTGATTGAAAAGCGTACCATTATAATTCGAGATCCAAAGCGGTTTCACCATTTTACTGGTGGAATATGTTCGTGTGCTGACTATTGGTGACTCAGTTTCAAATTCACCATTTTCCTAAAGGAGGTTAGAATCTGTACAACAGATGTATAGCTCAATGCAAAGCTTTGTGGTTAATTGGCAATTTCTAACTGAGACAGGTCGCTGTTGTGTATTTTTCAGTGTTGGGAACAGAACAAACTTCTTGTCCACTCCGCAAAAGGATTGGTAGAAACAAGAGGTACTTGAATAAAATAGGAATCTGTTTTGCTTAGTATTACGGAGACGTGGCGTAGATTTGATGCAGCTCCTTTTGTTGGCCTTCGTCTCCGGGAGCAGCTGCGAGACGGTATTCGAAGCAATTATCTTCTTATTCGTGATGCACCAATACGACGTTGGCAACCTCTGCAAAGTGGATGGAGTGCCGGTATGCATCAGAGGGACAGAAAGATCTGTACTCACCAGCTCAATTTTGTGACCACCTTTCCTGTGCTCACTTTTGTTCTGGTTCTCAGAAGGTTATTTGAAGAGATGAATATACTGACCGCTTTGTTTTGGAAGCTCGACAACCTGAAGATTGGACACCCCAACAGCATCTTAGCCACAATGCTATAAGCAATTACAATTGTAGCACAGAGATGGTGGAGACAATTAATTTTTGCCTGCACATCTCCACTCCCATGGAAAAGATCCGCAAGCTGAAAACGAAGATTGTACAGTACGTATATGACTTCTTTTTCTTCATTTCGTTGGAACTTTTATTATACTAATGTTGTCTTTCATCTGCATAATACGAGGTTGATCCGTGCTATAGCAACAAAATTGAATTAGGACAGAGCCTAGAGAACTTAGAGTGCAGTATCAGAGCATCCTCTGCTTGGTCATGGGGTCTCATGTTTCCTTGATGACTTCAACTAATTCATGCTGATTCGTCGCTGGAAATTGCAGACATGTGGAAAGCCAGAGTGACCACTGGCACCGGGTCTGCTGGTCCTAATAAGGGACCTAGAGGACATGAACAAGATAACCATGACGCTGTGGCTCATGTCCAGGATCAAGCACCACGAAAATTGAGAGGTGGATCAGGAGAGCTGTCCTGATTGAAAACTTGATCGAGACATCAGACAGGACGATCAAGAGAAACTAATTTATGGAGGCAAGGCATGATTCCTGCCGCGTTCGAAAACAATAAAATGAAGGCATGATCTGTTGAATTGAGACCGATCAGACATTGACATAATAACTGTAACCTGACTGTGGATAATACTAACTGTCCAACGGGCATGACTTTAATCTGGCAGTTTGTCCTTCAGCTATAGAAAGAACCTGAAGTTACATATTTTCCTCCAAATGAATGTCGTAAATTGCGGGAGCCCATGATGTATATGAGTTGACTTTTTGCCGTTTGTTGTTTTTTGTTCTGGATGTTTGAACCTCAGTGATGGAACATGATAACGAAATGCTCTCCTTCATTGGTGCTGTTTCCAATCTCTCCCACGTCTACTTCAAAACCCAGAACTGCAATCGCCCATTGAGGGCTCGAAGCGCTCTCTCGTGCGCACTGCCCTGCCAGATCCATTCTTGTTCTGATGCAGACTTGCTTGTGTCGTTTCTGATATTTGCCTTGACCAAATGCTCCTCTGCCTCTAGCTGTGAGGCGGTTCATGCTCAAGTCATCAAATCTGTGAGTTACCGCCACGGGTTCATCGGTGATCAGCTCGTGTCAAAGTACGTGGAAGTGGGCTGTGAGGAATGCACGGAGAAGTTATTCGATGAAATTTCTGAGAAAGATTTAGTGTCGTGGAATTCTTTGATTTCTGGGTTTTTGCGTAAAGGGTGCCTGGCTAAGTGTTTATATGCATTTCATAGGATGAGAAATGAGACTTCTATGAACCCCAATGAGGTTACTCTCCTATCAGTCATCTCATCTTGTGCTGATGTGAAAGCTCTGGATGAAGGTAGGTCCATTCATGGGCTCTCAGAATGATTAGGCATGTCGACGGGGTAAAGGTTGTTAATTCTCTGATTAACATGTACGGAAAATGTGGGAAACTGGGTGTCGCTTGTCATTTGTTTTTAATAATGCCTATAAGGAGCTTAGTTTCATGGAATTCGATAATTGCTGTGCATGCTGAAAACGAGTCACCAATGGGAGGGGTCAGTTGTTTTAAATTAATGAGAAGCAATGGAATTCAGCCTGATGATGCCACTCTGGTGGCATTGCTTCAAGCATGTGAAAGTGTAGGTTCTATTAGACTAGGAGAATCTGTTCATTGTCTAATATGTCGCCATGGGTTCTATGGACGGATGTTGATTGTGACTGCTCTTTTGGATTTGTATGCTAAGTCTGGGAGGTTGGATGCCTCACACCGAGTTTTCCTTGAGGTAAGAAATCCAGATAGTATAGCCTGGACTGCAATGCTTGCCAGCTTTGCAGCTCATGGATATGGGTCGGAAGCAGTCACTCTCTTTGAGCTCATGGTTAAGAAAGGTATGAAGCCTGATCATGTTACATTTACTCACCTATTACATGCTTGTAGCCATTCAGGCTTGGTAGAAGAAGGAAAACGGTACTTCCAAACTATGTTTGAACTTCATGGGGTGGAGCCTACATTAGACCACTATTCATGCATGGTTGACCTGCTCGGTCGTTCTGGCTTCTTGAAGGATGCGCATGAGCTGATCAAAAGCATGCCGATGGAGCCTAATTCTGGGGTCTGGGGTGCTCTTCTCGGTGCATGCAGAATTTACGGAAACGCTGAATTTGGAAAGGAAGCTGCAGAGCACTTGATTAATCTGAACCCTTCGGATGCAAGAAATTATATTGTGCTCTCAAATATATACTCAGCGGTCGGTCTTTGGAAAGATGCTTCAGAAATGAGAGCATTAATGAAGGAAAATTGTCCAGCTAGATTGCCTGGATGTAGTTATGTTGAACATGGAAATAAGATCCATCAATTTGTTGTGGGCGACTGGTCTCATCCATTGTCACATAGGATATACACCAAATTGATAGAACTGATCGGGAAGATTCGCTAGGCTGGACTCGCCCCCAAAACAGAATTTGTCTTGCATGATGCTGATGAGGAGTTGAAAGAGGATACGATCAATGAGCACTGCGAGAAGTTAGTAATCTTATCTGGGATTTTGGTGACTCACCCAGGAAGAACGTTAATAATAAGGAAGAATCTAAGAATATGTGGTGACTGTCACTGCCTTGCCAAGATCATATCGTTGATTGAAAAGCGCACCATTATAATTCGAGATCCAAAGCCGTTTCACCAGTTTACTGATGGAATATGTTCGTGCGCTGACTACTGGTGACTCAGTTTCAAATCGGCCAAGTAACTTTTATCTTCTTCTTTTTCTTAAAAAAAAAAAAATTATAAGGAGGTTAGAATCTGTACAACAGATGTACAGTTTAATGCAAAACTTTGTGGTAGATTGGCAATTTCTAACTTAGACAGGTCGCTGTTGTGTATTGATTTAGTGTTGGAAACAGAACGAAACTTCTTGACCGCTCCGCAAAAGGATAGGTAGAAATGAGTGATGTTTCATTAAGCTTCAAAAAAAAAAAAAAAAATCCTAGAATTCTTCCTCTAATGACAAGTTACCTTTATTATTCAACTACCATAGCAAACGAAAAACTGTGTTTTCATGGATGGAGATGATCTCCAAAAATGTCTTTTGGCATCATTTCCTGTCGTAGCCTTAGAGCAATGAGATATGTGGAAGATATCTAAGAAAAAACTCAAGAGTCTCTTTGGCAGGGATTACAATTCACTGGTTTTCAGAAGAAGAAAAGCGATCCAAACAGATCTAACACTCATTTTATTTTCTTACATCACTGCTTACCTTCTGCATACAATTCCCCTTCCTCCATGTGCACTTCCACATGCAACCTCAAATGATTCTTCATTGCCCACTAAATCGGGTTTCACTTCCGACCCAAAGCTCGAAACTGCGCAATCCCTTGCGAAGAGACCAGAAGCAGCAAATCTGTCCGCTCCTCCCATAATCGGCATTGGTGCTGTTATTTTGACTCTACTCTGGTAATTTGTCTTGTAGGTCTGGCCAAGCACTCCATCGACGCTCGGGCTCAGCGAGTAGAATTTGAAGTTGAGCTCCAAATGGGCATAGCAGTTGTCCTTTGTCACATTGTATCCGTGCACCCGAGATTCCTCTACTGTAATGGGTACTACCCGAGCAACTATCGCGAACAAATCTTCCATTTTGATCTCCACCTTGTTATTCATCACGGGCCGTTGGATCTCCAGTCCTGTCTCCGGTGACCACCACCTTTGGCCCTCGTCCATCGGCACCTTGATTTCTTCTCCATCAAAACGGATCAGCATATTGTTCGCCAACTCTTCCCACTTTGAAACTCGCCGTGCCCCGATATAAAGCTTATGGGACCCAAACAAGATGCCGACAGACTCAACCCAGGTGAAGTCCCTTCCCCTGCTGCTACTCTTGCCAATGAAATGGGCATTGATGTGAATGCTAGGATCAGAAACCAAGCAGAAGTCTTTGTCCTTCTTGCCGTGAAAGTAGAACATGACCCCGTCACCTCCGATGAATCGTGGGTCTTGGCAGACAGCCCCTGGCCTATCACAAGCTAATTTTGATCCAAAAGAAGTTCATTAAAACATTACTATGTAAGCGATATTTTGATTGGGACTATAACAAGTTAGGAACAGCAATGCTAGAACATAATGAGTTAAGTGAATTGTGTTCATTCCAAGGACATAGGCAGTGCAAATGGGTACCAATTACGCACGAACTTTCATAAGAGAGATGGTGAAGCGGCAAAGAATCCATTTCTTACGGCAGTAAGGTTTACAAAGTCTGCAATCTACTTCACAGAGTCTAGGACAAGCGGCCGGACAAGTGTGGAGGATTCCATAACACTGGCCGAAGAACGGATCGTGGCATGCCGCTTTCCCGCGCTCACTCCGATGGTCATGACACCAAGGAAGCACAGCATGCCGAAAAGCAGCGACGGGCCTCCCATGTTTTCCTCACTCTCTTCCTTGCAGCCTGAGTTCAGCTCAAGAGAAGGGTCAGTACTTAAACACCATCGGATGCACTTGAAGTGTTTGGCAGCACTAAACACTGAACTAATACTGTGAAGTAGGAGAGCGAGGTTAGGTGGCTGCTTGCGCGAGAACTCTGATAAATTGGAACGAGGTCAACTCCCTTGTTTTTCTAAGCATTCGATCGGGCACATGGAAGCAATGCAGTTTGCGAGTACGCATCGAGATTCTGAGCGTGGTGTAGTCAACGTTCGCGGTCTTCCATGAGCAGAAAACCAGTGGTGTTACGAAAGCTGTCAATTGTATATTTTAACATTCGTCTGCTGTTGGATGGATCCAATGTCTAGGGACGAGAGTTGGACGACTCTCTCCATGTGGGATCCTCACGAGGATTTATTGCACTCCAAGACTTTTTCCATGGTTTCATTATGATCAGTGTACGTAGATTGGAACTAGTTTCGATGTGTACTGACACTCGAAATTCTCGAAGGAACTTATGTGGACATGTTCTTTGTGAATCAATCCTCTTGTCTAGTAATTTGCCACAACTTGCGCGTCAATCCCAACTTCAGCATTTGGTTAGATATTTTGTAATAACCCCAGTCCGATGAAAGCGAGGAGTAGTGGTTGGGGCCAAAGGGTTTGAACAAAGAGTAGATCCTAACAGGCTTATAAGATGGCAAGTGGGGCAGGAATGACCTAAATCATGCACCGAACAGGAAGAGAGCAATCTAGAGATATATATGAAAACTAAAATGAACTCTCGGAGGCATTTTTGATGCAACAACAAATTTTCCTTTCAAAGTCCAAAGCTAAGCAAGTCCAAGCTAGAGCACTACTAGGATAACCTCGTAGGAAAGTATCTATTAGTACATCAAAGGACAAAGCTGTGAGGCTTAGTATAAATTAGGCCAAAGTGGACAATGCCTCAAGTGAATTAATCTAGGGATGTCACATTATGGTATGAGAGCGGGAACCCTTTTAGTAGGTGTGTGTTCAATGACAAATAAGGCGAAAGCTAATGGACTTGTAACGACCTGCTCCAATGAGGGTAGGGAGTGGTTGTTGGAATAAGAGGGCCCAGACAAGGAATGACTCTTATTGAACTTCTAGAATGGTGAAGGGAGCAATAATGAAACAAACTATGCACGGTATAAGAGGAGCGATTTTGAAATGTGTGTGTGTGTGTGTGTGTGTGTGTGTGTGTGTGTATGAAAATTAAAATTAATTCACGAAGACGCCTTTTGACGTAACAATGAGCTTTAAAACTCCAAAGTTAAGCAAGCCCAAGTTAGAGCACTACCAGGATGGGTGACCTCCTAAAAAAAATGTCTGTTTGTAAATCATTTGACAAAACTGTGAAGTTCGATAAGGTCAAGCCAAAGCAGACGATACTTTAGATGCATGAAGATGATCATTATCCTAAAGGATATTATTTGCATTCACTAGTTGTTTCGTCGGTTTTGGATCCCACAATGAAATATCTTTCACCAAGTGTTATATTTTGGTTTTTATTAAAGAAGACTTAGGTTCTATATTAATTTTGGACAGAGAGAGTCAAATACGAATGAGACTATACACCACATAATCTTGAATTCAAATAAGTCGCTGGCTTAACACGAGCTTAATATTAATGACAATCAATGTCGAAACCTAATCAGTGATGTCATCTAAACTCACTTTAACATAATGATGGAAGCCCATTAAAATTAAAGTGGTTTATACAATATCAGAGATGTTTCAACAATGCTGGATATTAACAGAATGAATAGAAAGCACTACTCTACTAAGTTCAAGGACACAACATCAAAATTTAATCAACGATGTTGGGCAATGAGGATAACACCTAGTAGACACTGCTCTTAGATGGATATGAGGACACAACATCAAAATTTGATCGATGACGTTGGACAAGTAGTAATAACACCTAGCACACATTTCTCCTAGATGTGTATGAAGACACAACATCAAAATCTAATCAACGTCACTGAATAATAGTAAATAACACCTAGCACACACTGCTCCTAGATGCATATGAGGACACAACGTTGAAATCTAATCAATGATGCTAGATAGTGAGTTAGCACTGGAATTTAATTGACAGCACTACCTGGGATATAGACACTCGTTGAAATTGAATTTACAATGGAAATCTTAAGTTACAACTAAGCTAGACTAAGTAAAGATAAAGTGATTTTGTGTGTTGTTTGGGCGAGTCCTTTGTTAGAATGCTTGCGATATTTATAGGCCAATTTGATAACCATCAATGGTCGGTTAGTTTAAGAGTCGCTTCACATTCTTTTTTGAACCGCCTTAGTCATATCTTATTTGACAATATTCCCATGGCTTGATCAGCAAGGATTGAACGTTCCTCTTGAATTTGGCGCCCTTTCAACCATTCCCACCTAATTCCACTGTGAATGTTGTGTCTTCAATAGTGACCCTCAGCTTCGACACGTGGCAACCAATTGCTTTGAATATCCTTTGTTTCATCACCACTTTTGAGCTAGGCTGATGTAAATTATAGCCCACATATGACAATGAGGGTGATTTTAGAACTTTCTGCTCCATATGACCAACATGTGCTTGCAGGAGTATTTTTGGGTGTCAATATATGCATTCTTTTAAAAAAAAAACCTCGTTCTGTGCACAGTTTGCTATAGATAATCCTTTATATATTCTATTCTCGACATATCCGGCGATACGAATCAACGGCTCTTGTTGTATGTTAACACGTCACTTTGGCTTTTGGTAGATATTCTTAATTTTGAATCGTGATCTCGTACTCCAAATAGAAGAATCATCGTCTCCTTTTGGTACTTTTGTCCTTTTTCTTAATATTCAGACATCTGCTCCTATCAATCTTCGAAGCTTCCTTACATTCAAAAAAAATTCCATGCTTGGTATTTGCAATTGCAAGATGATTTACTGACCCAGTTAACATGGATGAATGTGGGCATAGAGATGGCATTGGAGGTTAGCATGCTATCTCATGACCTAAGTAGAGGTTTAGTGGGTTTTGTCGTCTGCTTCAGGTCCCCATCTACTAATTGTTTCTTTTTCACTTAGGGTTCCATATCTATAATCCTTTTGGATGTTTTCACTATTTCTAGGTTTATTCTAGATGGTATTGCTATAAAAGAAATCGAAGACCTCGAGGACTTTCCAATTCCCAATGATGTCCTTGCTTATGGGACTTTCCTCGATGAATACCATAAAATCTCAGGTCTCATTCGTTTCAAAGAACAAACTCCTTTTTTTCTTTATTGGCTGTCAAAATATGTATTCTTTTGTCCAGCTCTTAAAGTCTCAAAGGATTTCTTTAACTTGCTGTCAATATTGCAAGTGGAAAGGAAGTAGTTCTTGGTCCACTCGTCTTAGATATCTCGTACAGGAGTCTTACCCATGCCGCCCTTTCAATGACGTCTAAAGAAACTAGAGTTCTATTTAGTCCATTCTGAATTTTACAAGCATAAATGGCCCTCTATTTTGCCTTCTTGTTTAGCAAAATTCCTTGTGCTTTTCTGTTCGGTCCATCATCAAAATCCAAACAATCAAAGCCTCAAAGCTTGGATTGTCAATTACTCACCTTATCTCCTAGGAAGGTCCTTGACGACACTCCATTTATTTACTACCTCCAAGAGATTTTAAATTTCAATCGTGAGCATTTCAAAATCTTTTCTTATGAAACTCCTTAGTTCTAATACATTTTCTATGCATATACTCAATATATGGATGATTTCGATACATTTTGGTTGTGTGTACTTACTTCAATTGACCTTTCGAATATGGCTCTATAAGAAGGGGAGATTCTACCGTGGGTTTGAAGCCTACTGTCCACAATATTGCGTCAAGCAATTTTGTCTTTATCGGGGTATATTAATGCCAATCACTTACTACATGGGGGTATCCCTCAATAAATAGACGGAAATACAACTCCTAGAAATATTAGCCATTTACCTACTGCTCTCAAATAACTGCAATCATGTAGGGTTGATTCTCTCCAAACTTTGAAGTTTTTCTAGCTTCTCCAGGAGTTTTAGCAAAGTGTACTAGCTAGTGAGTTTCTCTCACATTTGAGAGTCCATACGAGGAAGCCATCAAGACTATTTTCGATTGAATAAAGCAATGTTGTCCCAAGTCGATTGAAACAACTAAGAAGGTAAAGAAGTGTTGGAATATCCTCTCGAACTTGATCTTCCAATTGTATTTACAGCACTCGAAATTAGGGCCTAAGAAGGGACTAATGTTCATATACCAACTCCATCACCACAAGAAGATCCAGAGCAAGAAAATCTAGGAGAGAATCTAGAGCTAGAGCAAGAAGATCTAGAAGAAGAAGAACCAGAGGAGGAAGACTTTGGAGAAAAGCTAGTCAAGCATCGGCCTAGAGCTATCAAAGGTATATTCGGTTGCTCTTCTTTAGTCCTATTGTGCTTTTGCTAACTCCTCTTCCTTTATTGTTTAGATACGTTTGATCATTTATTGCATATTAATGATGGAGACACGCTTAGTATTATAATGTCTCAACTCAAGCGGAAGAAAGATACTTCTCCCCTTTGATGAGGAAATAACATCGACTAACTATTGAAGATCTGGCCTTAGTTAGTGTCTAGAATTAGCCTCATGTCTCTTAATGAACTTGATAATTTCGACAATTCACTCAAGGCCATAATAGAAGACTTCCAAGGTGTAGAAGCCCGCCTTTTGACTCCTGAGAATGCTGGAGTTGTGCCTAACCCCGTTCCTCTAGCAATTTGTAGCAAGTGTGTTTCTCATTTCTGTCATGTCTTTGTTTGTTTATTCTACTTTTAGGTATTGACATTATTTTGAAATGACAGCTGCTGATGCATTATCTAGTGGCAAGGACTCATCCCAGTATACTTCTCCTCAGCCTTTAATCAAAGACACTATTACACAACTTGGTATGAATGAGGTCTCCTTACTCTGTTTTTAGCAAATGGCTTAACTTTGACCTTAACTTCTTTGAATATGACAGTATCTACTCCTTAGTTTCCTCCAACCATTGCATCTTTGATAGTTGATGTCACTCTGCCGCAAATTTCTCTTTTCATTCCTGTTGAGTCATCCACCCACAAAGAGATCGGGACTCCTCCAGCCATTCTAGCTCGTACTATCAGTGCTCTGTATGAAGCCGTTCGTGTCCTAGCTGCTGATATTGGTGGTTTGACCCAAGGAATTTCCTCAGAAGTGGTCAAACTAGATCATCCGAAGGATAAGCTAGCACAATTTATATTTCTCTCAATGGTGTATTATTTATGATAATGAACGGCCAGCCTATCCTTTCTTAGCTTAAGTCACTGATGGGCGAATTGAATGATGATGATATTGGTGATCTCCTGCCTTCAAATCTTAAGTCTAAGTTTTGGGATTTTTACAAAAGGTTCTTTATTATTATTATTATTATTATACTTATCGTCAAAACTATACTCAATTGACAACATTAACCGTCCCTGAAGAAACTCCTTTTGAGTTAAGTAATCGAGTGAAAGAGGTAGAACAACAGGTAAAAGAAGATCACCAATCTCTGCAAGTTATCATGAATGAAATTGCTGACCTTGAAAGGAAAGAGTGTACTCTTGAGAAATAGAAAGTAGCCACTAAAATGAGATTGCAAGAAGTTCGCCAGAAGTTAAAAATCAAGTTCAACGGCCGAGCCTAGAGTGAAGATCGACTGCGCAGATCTGTAGCTATCCTCAAGGGAACAAAGACAGAAGACTATGCTTGTCGAAAGCAATTAAATTTGGAATGCCGTCATGTCTTAAATGAATATTGAAATTAGAACCTTGGTTTCAACCAACTCATGTGTTATCTTCAGTAGGATGTAAAATCATTCTTGTACCCAAAACCTCTAGAGAGAATCATTTAATTGACATATTCAATCCCTTTAAAAAAAAAAAAAAATTACTTTGCAATGCCTTCATTCTTAACTTCCTCTATTGCACGCCAAACAAAACTATGGCGGGATCTTCAAATGTCACGAACTCATCCACGTTCGTCAAATGGAGGATAATGGGCTAAGTTAGTTATCTTCAGAGCCTATTTTACCCAGTAGTCTTGCTCTTTCACCAACACCTCTGCTTACATACAATGGTAGGTTGTTCTCAAATTCCATGGATGTCGAGGCGCCCTCACACTTATTACGATGAGATGCGCTCCATGTCCGTGAAAAGATGGAAAAGCTCTCCTTGATGTTTATGGACCAAAGTATTAGGACTGGTTATATTACCTTGGGTCCTCATATTAAGCTCTTGCCTCCTCCATCTCTCCTTGCAAAGTGCTTTCCTCACTACCATAGAGAAATTATGCCCATACACTAGTCTTCAATATGTACTTTTGCCTGGTCAATTCCCAATAATCTCAGCTCCTATCTTCCTTTCGACGGTCGACTTTTTAGCTGATATAAAAGATTGAAGAAGGAAGTTTCAAGTGTGTGGAATAATGCCAAGATCGATGAATGTTTGAAGTTCTGTTGCGTGTCTATCAATCCTTTGGAGTACAGAGTGATTGGTAGTCTCTATTATTTTTGGTCACCTTTGACTAATTGTTTTTTCCTTTCAATTGGTGCAGTGACCATTAATTTGCTAGACATATGATCTTTGATTGGCCTATCTCCTTTCATGGAATTCGATGGTCAATATATAAGTGCTTGTCCGTTCTTCGACAAAATTCCTTGCCTGGATTTTTCTTATGATGTGTTCATGGATAGACTCACCAGGACTAGTAGACCCAACTTTGCTAAAGAACATGTCATTTTTTTGTTATGTTGGTTTTGTCAATATATCTTCTATCACCCTTTGTTGACTGTATCCCGTGAATTCATTGATATGGCTTATGTATTGTCGAACGGTATCCACATAGGATTAGGTTGTATGGTTCTTGTAGCATTATATCGAGGTTTTACGGATGCACAAACCTCATTATCTAGAGGTCATCCTGAAACCTTCTTTGGTCCTTTATGGATTCTGCATGATTGGCTAGGTGTTTACTTTTCCCAGCTATTTCATAAGAAATGGCAGATCCTAATTCTTTTAACTCCACTCTAGAGTCGTACAAGGCATGGTTAAAGTATATAGAGAATATTGAAAAGTGAGAGGAGAATGTCTTCTTCAAAAGGGAGGAACTGTCTCGGCACCGCACCACTTTCGACATTTTGAAGGTGAACGATCATGCTCCCTTGCAGACATTACTAATTTAATTAAGGTTTATCACTGACCTAGAGGCAATCTGTGTTTCCTCAGAGCTTATATTATCAAAGTTTGGGAGCAAAAGAGATGAGTACTTTGAAATCAATTGCAACAGTAAAGTGCAACTCCATAGCTTTGTGCTAGGGATTAGGCAGCACTTAATGTAATTTTGCATATATTCTTGTTCGTATTTGTGGCTTTCATAAACTTTATATTTTAGCTCTATCTTGTAAATATAATTTCCATTTTGGCACCCGTTTATTGTACCTTTTTCTTTATCCCTCGGCTCCTTGTTATCACAATTTTAGTATCTCTGGCATTGTTTGACTTTCCATAATATCTCCGACATCTTGTCTCTGTAATTAAAGTACTCATATTCTTATCCTTCATCATGAATCAAGATTCATCTAAATCACTTGCAATCGGCTGTCTTTGTCGTATTTAATGACCGGAGTTTCCTCGCTTATCTCAATCCTTCAATAATCGTGACACTTTAACAAAGGAGCACCATCTACATTGGTTAACCTTCACATTATTTCTATTTCCAACATAATCTTAATTACATGTGTCATATTAATCCATTGTTCCACGATGCACGAATTCTTATTTTCCTGGCTATACTACAGTTATGTACGTTCATCCATTCCTTTATCACATTGGTTCATCAAAGGTTGTGACTATTTGGCTTATAAACTCGGTCTATAAATAGTGTGGTCTGTGGCCGCTAGACTTCCATCCATTATTTCAGCTGTCAAATCTTTATGCATCTTCACCAAATCGAAATGGTGCCAAAATCTTCTTCTTTCTCCTTCTCTTCTCCCTACTACGACTGTCATTTCATCGCTCTATAAAGGGAACTACTCTCCTATCTCAACCTTACACATGGCCTACTGACCACCAAGCCTGGTGCCCTTAAGAGGCTCAAGAGCCTTGTGATTCACATTGTATCGAGGAACCTTGTGATATTTATAATTTAAGCCCCCAATCGATCAAGGAAAATGACCTCTAAACCAGTTTTGAGCCCAACCATGAATTAGTCGTGAACTTCGGCCTGAATAAGATAGTTGATCGTAGATAAACGTGAAAAACTCTCACCCAATAGTAGAAGCATCCATATTAGCTTAATTTTTAGGATTGTCATAATGACTTTTGGAAGTTTGTAATTTGATGAATAGGTAAATCATAAGCCTTGTTGTCCCTTGATCATTAATGCAAGAAGATGACTCAATATGTTTGTTGTCCCTTGTCTATTAATGAAGGGGGTGAGTCATGTGCCTTGTTGTCTTAACCATAAACGCAAGAAGGTGACTCATGAGCTTAGTTGTCCAATGCTCATTAAATAAAATGGATGAGTTATGGTTTTAGGTGTCCCTAAAAACCTAGGGTATCATGACCCTAGAGTTAGCCTTGGAAGACAAGTTTTCCTTAGGTATCTCAAGCAATTAATAAATGATTTTGAAAATAAAAGTTCAATGGAAGAACTTTGTAGAAAATTCTAGATGGAGAGGCTTATCTTGGAGAGTAAGCAATGGATAAGAACAAATCCAAAGCCAATGATTGCATCAAATCTAGGCATTAAATGAGAAGGATGAGTCACAAGGCTTATGTGTCTTCAACATCATTACCCTTCATTTACCACAAGATGATTCATACCTTAGGTGGTCCAATATAAAGAGGGCAAGTGTCTTCCTAAAACCTAGGCATGCCACCTCCTCAATCTAGGGTGCCACTTCAAGAATTCTTGTTGGTCCAATTGGAAGAGTAATGATGGGAGGTTTGCCTATAAATAGAGGCACCAACCCATCATCCCTCACACACCATTTCCTCTCCTTTCCCTCTCCCCGTGTATGCCCCTCTCTCCTCTTAGCCGTCCATGTCCGCACGCTCTCCTTGCTTGATTGTCTTAGGCCAAACCACCATCGTCTCAAGCGGTAAGTAGAAACCCTAACTCTTGGCTAGGGCGACACGTTACGTTATTGGATTGAGCATGATCTCACTTGTGTTTTACTGTGTGTGTGATGTCGTTGAGTGTCTTTTCTATGATTTACCCATGTTTTAATTGTCCACGTGTGAACATGCCTCGAGTCACGACGGGTTTCCGCTTGTTTGTGAGACTGACATTGAAACATGACTATACGGGCCTTGCTTGGTCTTGGGTCAGTATTGAGATGTGCTTACTTTGAGCCTTGTGTGGTTCTAGGCCAATGCTAAGATGGGTCGGCTCAAGCCACGGGTAACATATGCGTTCGATTCATCATTTAGGTTATTTTTGTTAGGTCATGACACACACTTGCATGACCACGCCTTTGAATTTTGATTGCAATGACTAACGATCAAAGATAAATTTGAACTTGTGTAAATGCTTGTTTGTGTGGTCACACGAAGAAACTAGCCATCACCGATGAATTTCAAGATAATGCCCCCATCAATGGATTTTGGGGTGATACTTGGTGGATTCCAGAAGAATTGATGGATTTCAGGGCGATGCCGTCATCGATGGATTTCAAGGCGATGCCGTCACTGATGGATTTTGGGGCGATGCCGTCACCGATGGATTTCGAGACAATGCCCGGTGGATTCCAGAAGAACCGATGGATTTCGGTTCATTAATAAGTGAATCTCATGTGTTTGACCCTATAATATTCTTGTGCATATGTTAATTGCCCTTGCCTTGACCTTGAAAGCCACGTGCATATTTAATAAGCTCTTATGCGGGTCTTGAAAGTCACGTGCATACTTTATATGTTATTATTCAGGTCTTGAAAGTCATGTGCATATTTTATATGTCATTATATGAACTTGGCCATGCCTGTTTTACAAGTAGTCGAGGGTTTTCGCTTGTTTTAGCCAAGGTAAAGCACGCGTTATACTGTTGATTTGCCACCGACACTTATTTGAAGTTGAGCCCGGCATGCTTTGGTCTGGTGACGAGATGCCATCCTAACCACGATTTAGTGGTTTTACTTACTGGGTCTACGACTCATTCTCGTTATTTTTCAGACTTATAGGTATGGACCATGGACGACAAGTAATGAGCCAGCCTATCGTAGGGGAAACCAAGTTTGTAAAATGTCATCTTTAGAGGAGTTTAGGTTATCCCAGCCCTACGGAGAAAAATAAATCGGATGTATAATAGAAAGATTAGAATGCTCGTAACAAGGGCTTGTACAAAGTATGGTCTTGTATAATATAGTATTATGATGTGTATATCCCTTGTTTCCCCATGTTTGTTTTTGTACGAGTGTAGATATATTTACACTTCCGCATGTTCTTAAGAAAAGAATAAAATGAAAACGGGATGGCGACACGCCTAGGATGTCGCAATGATAACCCCACAACCTAAATTTAGGTCGTTACAAACCTTCCTGACCTCTTCATTGCTGACTACAACAAGTTCTTGCTAACCTTCAACCATGACGTTGAAAGCTTCTAGTCCAACTTAGGGGACATCATAGCCTTCAATGTTGCAAAGCACGAGTACTAGAATAAGAAGGAAGAGATTGAGAACACTGATGCAATCTATCGTGAGCTCATGAAGGCACAAGGGACCCTTCATACCGTCCATGCTCAACTGTCTAAATTCTAGGGGGTTACCTCCAATATGGCCAAAGCAATGAAGAAGCAACTGAAGAAAGGGTTGGCCCCTAATGAGCAGCAGGAGCACGAGATTGATGAGGCTATGTTGGCCAAGTCCTTGACTTCTATGGACTTCGACATTTCGACCATTGAGGCTTTACTTGAGAAGGCCGATGAACTGGTTGGAGCCTAGCTAGTCCTTTTTCAGCACCTGAAACAAGAGAGAGACGCCCTCAAGACAGTGATTGATAAACTGCAGAAGCTCAAGGAGCGCGCCTAGAAAGCCAATGACCACCTTGACATGCAGTTGTGCCACTTTGTGGTTGCGTTTCGGCAGTACCTTGACTTGAGTGGGGTAGACTAAGGGCAAGGTCAAGAGCGTGTAGGAACAAGAAGGAAGGAAGGAAGCACTGAGAAAAAAAAAAAAAAAAAATGAGTGGGTGAGAGAGAGAGAGTGTCACATCCCAAAACTACAAAGAATAGGGATGACACGGCTGTCCTTCCACACGAAGGACGCAGTCTCAAACACAACCAAAAACCTGATATCAACTTATATATATCAAACCATATATACATATCAGATAAACCAATAAATTGGTTGCAACATCAGAGTTTCTATAATCCACCAAAAAGAAATATACAATTAGAACTCAGACAATCCAACCACTAGCAAGGAAAGTGCACCACTTCCTTTGGCCATACCCAAAATAAAACTCCTCAAAAGTTTCCCGCTGACGGTGCACTCGCTCTACTCGCCGCTACCTGAAAGATTAAAGGAGGAGTGGAATGAGCAACGACGGCTCAGTGAGTAGTACATATCTTCTAAGTGTGATAGCTAGTATAAGCAACTAGAGGGGGGTGAATAGGTATAAAAACAATTTATCGTGATAAGTGAGCAATACTAATTGACAATAGAAAGGAAATTCGTCTTTTGTTAACAAAACGAATTACGATCAAAGTAAAAGAGAGTAGGGAAGAGAATATGAACACAGAGATTATAGTGGTTCGGCTTAATCCAAGCCTATGTCCACTCTTCCGCACTGACAGCCCACCGGCTGGATTTCACTATAAACAAAAGAGTTGTTACATAAAAGCTCTGCCTTGATTCCACAGTGTAGAGACTCTACTACACCTCATCAAGGTCTCTCAAAGATATAGACTCTCTTTTGTGTACAAGATTTCGCTCAACAATTTAATTGACTAAGAACAAGGAGCTTCAGACTTTGGAATTCTTCTATCACGCACACACTCGAACAACTGGAACGTCTTCCTTATATACTCATTTATGCCATCATACCCGTTGGCACTTACCAAAGAAATTCTTCCAATCTACCCGTTGGACAGAATCAATTAGAAAGATCTTCGAGCTATTTAAAGAACATGACGATAGCCCATCAATCATGCTCACCCATACAATTAGGATTTAGGTTTCCATAAGTAAAACCCTCCAAGTATACTTCGCCAATCAACGGATCAAAATCCTCGAATCAATCTTGATTAGAATAATGGATTCCAATATGCTACATCCAGCCAAGAGATCCTCTCCAGTCGATAAAGTCAAATCCTTAACGAAACATCCAGTTCCGGATAAGCCTTCTTCGACGGTTTAGAAAAACTGCCAATGAGGATAGACTTTGAGTCTTGAGTTTGACAGTCCGGAGGTCTTCAGACTTTGATGAAAGAGTCTACAAGACTTCAGACTAGACTGATGGAAACGTTTTGTCAACTTCAAAACACTCAATGAAGTTTTCTCCAACACTAAGCAGATCGAACAACCACTATGTATGTATACAAAGCAATACCAAACTTTATAATGTCAACTCAATATATAAAATACATATCAAATCATATAAGAGTTATTTGATATCATCAAAGCTTTATACTAATATGGAAAACTCATTTAAATCACCATCAAAAGTCAAGTATCAATGGTCAAGTCCATTGAATAATCTCTCCATCAAATATCGCATATCAATGGTCCATCCATTGATTAATCTATTGCTTAATATTCCACCATGATCACGATACAACACCTTGTGACAAGGCGACTAAGCTTTTCGCCTTGGCAAGGTCTCCACCTACAAAGCCGATGGCTGGGCCCAGAAAGATATCCTAAACTTGGTATGCATACCCCAAAAACCCCTCACTGGGTTCACAGTCATATTGAGCATAAATAACCATCCTCCAATACCGAAAATCCAATCCAGAAATCAATATCTTAAACCAAACAAATAACAATTGCAGCATAGCCCATCATCCATTTCATATTAATTTCTCAAATCATCATAAACCTTTCCATAAATCAATGCAAAGCAATTTCATATATATATTTCTCCACTTACTTTGTATAACACGCTTTTCAAACATTCATAATCAACCAAAAAGTAGCAATTGCTCGATCTGACTTTTATGCAATAAAAATGCTCTCCTCAATTCAATGTATATACATATATACTTCAAGACATGAATTTTTTTTTTCAAAACCAAAGAAGATATAGTACCACTCACCTCGTCATCTACAACCAAACGACAAACGATACCCGTATCGTCGAACTCACGGCCCTATCAAATAACCAAGGAATAAGATTAAAATCTAATAAAACTCTATCTCAACTACGAAACGACTAAATTACGTCTTAACTCTAACAAAAGGACTTCTACGCGCTAACAAATCGCATAACCAAGGCGATTGTTCAAGCCGTTTGCAACACGGAGTTTAAGCGCAAAACTTGATCACGCCTTAACTTTCTCCTTTGAACCCCGATCCGAACGTATTTATAGTCAATAGAAAGCCCTTAACACATATTACAAGAATCCCAACTTCATTGTCCCAAAATCAAGCCGAAAGGTGACAAAAGCTGTTCACTGCGCGCGGGAAACTTTGAAATTTTGTTTCGGACAAACCACAAGCTCAAATCACGATCCGCAAAATCCCACGGCTTCACAACACCCTAAAATATCATTCCTGCAAAAATACACGGCTTAACGACTCCAAAATTGGACTTAGCCACTTGATTTTCCAACAATTCCGAATTTGAGCCCTAAACTCATAAATAACTTCAATTGGACGAACGAGGGGCCTAATCTCTTACCGGGTGCTGCGTTATGGAGTAGAGTCGGCTTGGCGAGGCATCCATGGTGTGCACGTGCCAAAACCCCTTTTCTTTTCTTCTTCTTCTTCTTCTTCTTCTTCTTTTCTTTCTGGTGCCCGAACGTGGGCTTTCTTTCCTTTTTATCTCTTCCCCTTTCTTTTTGTCTTCTTTTTCTTTCTTTATTTAAAGTGGGTCCCACCACCTTTTCTTTGACCTAGTAAAATTTTTCTCAAATATTACAGAGAGAGAGAGTTAAAAAATGGAAGTAACTAAAAAGAAAAAGTTCTTGAAATTCTCTTAGCCTTTTATTTTTATTTTGTTTTCAATTGTTTGCATTTCCTACATAGTCAAATAGTATTTCTTTACGAACTTGCCATTAATCGATCGGTGAAATTCCTTTTGATTTAACTCCATTGATCGATATGCATTCCTAGTAAGAACATCACTAACTATGGACCTTTCCAAGTTGATGACCATTTATTAAATCTTTTGTTATTAGTACTTGTGGGTAAATGGTCTTCCAAACCAACTTACTAATGTTGAAATGCTTAGCCTTCACATGCTTATTGTATGCTCTAGCAACTCTTTGTTTTTGGGTAACCAATTTCTCCAATGCTGAAGCCTTACTTTCACCAAGGTCATCGACGTTGGCACACATTAACTCATCATATTCTTCCTTCAATAAGTTTTTTTTTTTTTGTAATTTCACCCTTAGTGATTGTACTGTAATTTCAAATGAGAGGACGGCTTTTTGTTTATATGTTAACATATATGAACTAACTCTAGTACTTGATCTTTTCGATATTCGATAAGCTCATAACACTATTGATAATAAGGAGTCCCATTCTTGCGGATTTTCCTCTAAATATTTCTTAATAAGATTATTGATAATCTTTTTGGAAGTCTCGGCTTGACCATTAGCCTGAATATAATAAGGTGTCAATTGAACCATTCTAATGCCTTTGGACTTCAAAAATCCCAACACCTCTTGTCCTGTAAACACTGTCCCTTGGTCAGCCATTATAAACTCAAGAATCACAAATCAATGAATAATTCGTTCTTCGATGAACTCCCTCGTAAGCTTTTATGTTACATTTTTATATGAAACCACATCTACCCACTTTGTAAAGTAATTAGTTTCCACTAGGATGAAACTATACTTCTTCAATGATGGGGGTAAATCTTTCCTATTATATTCAAAGCCCAACCTCGAAACGGCTATGGTTTAGTGATGGGTTTCATTATCGTGGTCAATACGTGTTGGAGCAAACTATGTTTCTGGCAGGGCTCACGACCTTTAGCATAATCGATATAATCCTTCGTAATAGTTGGCTAGAAGTAAATATGTCAATGCAATAACCACTTCATTTTTATCTCGGCTTAGTGTGCGCCACAAATTCCTTTATATACTTCAGCCATTACAAGTATTGATTCTTGCCTTCCTAAACATCTTAGCAATAATACATCCAATGTCATTTGATACAACTCATCATCAATTAATAAGTATGTCATTGTCTATCTCTTGAAATTCTTGTAATTAGTAATTGGGTTTTTCAAGCAATTTATGAGTAGAGTTCTCCAATCCTGCTCATCTTGACCAACTTAGCTTTCAACCAAATAGATTAGGACCAACATCACTCTGTTATCTATCAAAGGCACAACTTTTACCTATGTAATAATATATTCTGCAAGCTTCTTCGATATTTTGTAACCGAATGCCATTTGTGCTAATTCGTTAGCTTCCGAATTCTCATTTCTCTTTACATGAATTAACTCACATTTGGCAAAATTGACCAATAACTCTTTTGCTAGGACGTGATGTTATATTGTATTTTCATTCAACCATTGATATTCCCGGTTGGTTGCTTTATAACCAATTGTGAATCTCTTTTGATTCTTACAGTTTGGACCTTCATGTTGATTGGAATATTAAGACCAACAATCAAAACCTCATGCTCTGCTTGATTGAAGTTTGAACACAGAAAGTGAAGTTTGAACATGAATTTATTTTTCCGACCTTGTCGAGACACAATCATAATCTCAAAGCCTGATGATCCAAATGTGCTTGATTCATCAAAATACAGATCCCATGGTAATACTCGAATATAATTTTCATCTTCTTCAATCTTTAAAGTGGGTGAGTATTCTGCAATGAATATGCTACTACCTATCCTTTTATTGCTTTGAACAACACATATATTAAATTGATTTCAGATAAGGCAAATGCCCAGTTAACTATCCAATCCCTTATAATTGGCTTAGTTAACATATACTTAATCATATTCCTATTGCAAATTACATGCACCATAGTTGACAACATATAATGACGTAATTTTGTACATGCATAGTATAACGACAAGTATAGCTTCTTTATAGGAGTATATCTTGTCTCAGCATCATTCAGCATTCTACTCTTCTTTTTTTTTGTCGGTCCTATTCTAATCCTATTCTAACACTCACTTTCAGACTTTTGCCCGTGCCTCCTTGCAGGGCGTGGGAGTCGAAACCCACTTCTGAAATGAAATCGTCCCCACCCCAATCCCCCCTGAGAATGTGGGGATTTGAACCCTCAACCTCCCCCTTCCAAGTTGGAAGGGTGGCCACTGGGGCGAACCCCCAGTGGTTTTCAGCATTCTACTTAGATAATACATTATTCATTCTTTTCCCTCATCATTTTTTGTGCCAATATAGTTCCGATTATGGTATTGGTCAACAATAAATACAGTTTCAACAACCTCCCCGTCTTGGGTGGCATCAAAACTAGTGGCTTGGTCAGATATTCTTTTATTTGACCGAAAGTATGTTAATGCTTCTCTTCCCGGGTAAATTCCTCCTGGTTCTTCAATGTGAGCAATGGGGAAAAGACTTATATCTTCCCCAACATATTAGCTATAAAGAGATGCAAGAAATTTATCTTCCCAAGTATCATATGGAGTATTTCTTATTATAGGTGGTGGCAATTCTAGAATAGCTTTCGCTTTATTTCTATCTATTTCTATTCCTCTTTGGTGAACTAGAAAGCCTAGAAAATTACCACCCTTTATACCAAAAACACATTTTAATGGGTTCCTTTTCAACTTAAATTTCCACATCCTAATAAAGGCCCGTTCCAAGTAATCTAGATGATGTACCTAATCAGATATGACAATGACATCATCTATGTATACTTCCATAAAATAGCCAATCATGTCATGAAAGATGAAATTCATGACCCTTTGGTATGTAGCTCCAGCGTTCTTCAAGCCGAAATGCATTACTAGCCATTCAAACCTACCAGTAGCTCCTGGACACCTAAATATTGTCTCATGAAATATTCTTCCGCTATGAATATTTGATTATATCTAGAATGGCTATCCATTAGGGACATAATTTCATTGTTAGATGCGGAATCAACTAACATGTCAGCCATTGGCATTTGATTTTCATCTTTTGGCATTGTAGTGTTTAAGTCACAGAAGTCAATACATACTCTTAACTTTACATTTTTTTTCTTAACGAATACCACATTTGAAAGGCATTTGACATACCATGCAGTTCTTATAAAACTTGTAGACAATAGGTGCTCAATTTTTTCTTTAATTTTTTGTATAACCTCTGGAGCAAAATGCCTCAAGGCCTGCTTATGCAGCCTAAATCCTTTTTTAATCGGCAATCGATACTCCACTACTTCTCTTCCCAAACCTAGCATTTCATGATAATCCCAAGTGAAGCAATCTTTGTATTTCTTAATACATTTATTAGTTGGGCTTTAAGCTCATCATTGAGCAACTTGCTTATATAAATGGGATGAGAATGGAATTCATCTCCGAGGTTAATTTCTTCCAATGGGTCTTAGGCTTGTATCACTTTATTATTTTCTTTAGTTGGCGATTCATCAAAATCCAAGATGCTGTCAACAACATCTATTGTTTGTTCGGCTTGTTCAAGTAGGTCATGCACCTCCTAATGAGGTCTTCTAATGATATAATATATTTTATGAATGACCTTATTCAGACGTCCTACTAGTTCCTTTTTAGGGACCCATTCAACACTTCCCTTATTGAAATGGCAAAATGCAATGCTACTAAAATCAATCTCTAGGGGCCTACAAACACACATTTTGTCCTATGATGCCCTCTAGCAAACCTTTGTCATGTCTAATGCTTTTGTCTGTATAACACTTGACTTGGTATTGGTCTTGATATACTCGACTTTATCTCCATTCCAGAATGCTAACATTTAGTGCAATGTTCATGGCACACATTGATTTTCATTGATCCAATATCTTCCCATTAACAAGTTGTAGGACCCACCAGCGTAACGACGTAAAAGGAAGTCCTTGAAGTCTTAGATTCCCCATTAGGCTGGCTATATATATTCCTTTGACCTCAATAACTTCTCTAGTAAAGTCTGAGAATTGAATGTTAGATGGGATTATTTCATCATCTTTTTTGCCCAACTTCCTAAAGAACTTGTATGGGATAAAATTCAAAGTTGATGCACCATCAACTAATACTCTGATTACTAGATGACCATTCACCTTATCAGTAATGTTCAAAGCCCTTAAGTGATTGGAAAGGCTCTCAGGTGGCTTCTCAAATTTTATCACTTCTTCATTGTCGAAGGAAAACTGTGCACCTTCCTTTTCATAAACCAGATCTTCCTCAATCACACCAATTATAGTCTAGTCTACTTGGAATTCACCAGGTAACCTAACTTGAACCATATAGAAACTTAAAGGAGAAACTGACATGGACAATGGCCTTGGCATATACTCTTCATCTTCATCCCTAGCCAATGTGGTCATTCTATCCCTTCTAGAGTCTGTTGCCACTCCGTTCATATTTGGCTTCCTTTTCCAAACCAAATTTTTGGCTTTATAGGGTTTTCATTTGTTTGTCGCAATCAGCGCTGGCTTAACCTAGGTGATATGGATTTGATTAACTTACTGTTGCAATTGACACATTCTTCTTTTCCACTGGACCTTTCTTTTCTAGGTTTGTGTCATAGTACCACTTTGGACCTCCTAAGATTCGTACCATTGACCCCCTGATGGTTTATGAGGCACCTTTAAAGTCCTTCGACGGTGTGATTGTCCCACACGACCATACTCTTTGGCATCATCATCATGAAATCCTTCTCCCCAGCCGAAAGAAATGACCTTATGGGGATAAGAGAGAGGAGTGTGTAACTCACATAATAATCGAACTTCCCATTGGGTTGACCCATTGTGTCTATGGTAGGATCTCTTTCATCGTATTTTTGTTTAAATGATTTATGGGGTTTTCGATGAGGGGAAAGATCTCCTACATGAACAAATTCATTCTAGCCAGGAATACTATGATATGGTCTAGAAGTTCTTGCACTTCGATATTTTCCAATGGTGCGATCCTTTGGCAGGTACTCATTTCCTCTCCAATCTAGAGGATTATCGTCTTCAATTATTTGTCTACAATGAGTGCATATATGCGGCAATCTATACCTCCTACCTCGAGATCTTATTGAAATCATGACAATCATCACTGAAAAAGGGTCTCCATCCACCTTCATTTAGGACTTCCTTTTGTCATCAGCAAACTTTATTTTCCCTTCCCAAATTGCCTCCTAGATGTTCTTCTTTAGGACCACACAATCGGAAGTATTATGGCTTATTGAGTGATGTCATTTTCAATACTTCTTTCCCACTAATTCATCTTTAGAGGGAATATTTTGTCCCTATGTCAGTTTTATTTGACCATCTACCAATAATAGATCGAAGATTTCTTCGATTCTATTAATATCAAAATAGTAAAAGACCGATTCTTTAGCCTTAGCCATAATGCTCAACTTTTCCTTTGTTTTAGCTAGCTTTAACACTTGGTATATGTATGGCTTTTCAATGACCATCTTAACAATAGCTACTTTCGCTAGCTCCATTTGTTCTCCGTCTAAGTCATTTGTCTCAACAAAGTTAACATCTCCTCTTCGACCACGTTTTTTGTCCTCTTCTCGAGGTAAGCTTTCATGTTTGATTGCTATAGTAGATAACTAAAACAAGAATGAATAAGGCTGACCTACTATTCTTTTTTGGATTTTGAACTTCAAAGCATTGAAGGCTAAATCTACGAATGTTTTCTCAAGCAAAGGGACCGAGCAATTGTTCCTAGCTCTTTTGTATCTTGATATAAACTGGTTGACCATTTCATTTCCCATTTGTCTCATAGTTGATAAGTCAGCAACTGATAAGTCTGGGACAGCTCACTGGAATTGGGTATGGAAAAGCCATTCCATTTGCTTCCATGAGAAAATCAAATTGGTCGGCAACATTATGTACCATGTGAAGGCTGTTTTCGATAGTGAAAGTGGAAACAAGCAAAGTTTCCAATGATCACCATGAGTAGCATCACCATAAATGTGTTCGAAAATTGATTAGTCATCTTCTCCAGTAAACAACGTGAATTTCGACATTTTAAAACCTCTTAGTTATGGAATTGTGTCCATCCAATCTTGATAGAGTTTTATGTAGACATTTCCCATGTGACCAAGATCACCAACATAATTCTTTTGGGTAGGTTTGACAACCATCAAATTCTCTCTTGGGATGACTATAGGTAATCTTGCTATCTGTTGGACGCCATAATTAGGATGCAACATTAGGTTCATGTTCTGCTATGAAGGCTGATACGATAGGTGCTATTGAACTTGGTACACTAGTTACTGTAGAGCCTGGTATACAGGTTGTTGTAGAACCTATACTAGCTATTGTGGAGTTTGATACACTGACTGCTATGGGGCCTTATACACATGAGGGATGTTATGGTTGGCTAATGGATTATTTGGTTGTGGTTTAGGATATATAGGTTGAAACTCTTGGTTGGGAATGTCTAGATTAGCATTTGGGAACAATGGTTGGAAGGGTTGGTCCAGCCCCCTAGTTAAAGCAACCGGTTCCTGCCCCCTAGTCGAAGAAGCTAACATTGTTCATTAGTTATCAACAACTATGTGTGTAGGTAGCACATTGGGTTGAACTATGGATATAACACTAGGAGTACTCATAGCATATTGGGCATTTTCATTAACAACAGGTAGTATATCCTAACAAGGTTGCTGCCTAATTATGCCATTAGGATCAAAGGCTCCTTGAGGATGAGACCCCTTAGTTTGAGTTGTCAAAGCCATTTCCCCTCTTTGCAAGATCCTTATGGGTGTTAAGGGTGGTACATTCTGCCCTACAGTGCCAAAACTTATCGCAAGAGGTAATAGCAAAGACACGTACCTTAATGTTATGGGAGTACTCCCACTCTGCGGCTTGGCTAAGCCAACTAGAATCCCATGTTATCCTTACGCACATTTTGATATGTATTAATTATCAATGACTTCACTACATCAGTCATCCTTCTCACCATGTAATCAGCGAAGTCATTCTAAGTTTCTTCAATGGCTTGCCTCATTAACAAAAGCATGACTAGGATAATTTTTGCTGATCTCTTTGGTTCCTCCACCTGTTGCCTTGAGACATCTACATCCTCAACTTGAGTCTAATTCAAGGCCGGCTACGAAGATGACGACTTTGCACGTAGGATATCCCCCATCAATGGCAAGGGTTCGTCTATATTGTTGTGACTTCTTATGCATTGCATAGCACTCTCTTTGACTAACACCTAGTCCCACTAGGCGTGGCAAATAAAAATTTTGCCAATTTTGGATCCTACAATGAAATATCTTTTATCAAGTGTTATATTTTGACTTTTATTAAAGGAGACTCAAGTTCTATGTTAGCTTTGGACAGAGAAGATCAATGTGAATGGGACTATACACCATATAATCTCGAATTCAAAGAAGTCACTGACTTAACATGAGCTTAATATCAACAATAATCAATGTCGAAACCTAATCGGTGATGTCATCTAAACTCACTTTAACAAAATAATGAAAGCCTATTAAAATTAAAGTGGTTTATGTAATATTGAAGATGCTTCGACAACGCTGGATATTAACAGAATGCCTAGAAAGCATTACTCTCTACTAAGTTCAAGGATACAACGTCGGAATCTAATCAACGATGTTGGACAATGAAAATAACACCTAGTAGACGTTGCACCTAGATGAATATGAGGACACAACGTTAGAATTTAATTGGTAACGCTGGACAGTAGTAACAACACCTAACACACACTACTCCTAAATGCGTATGAGGATACAATGTTGAAATCTAATCAACAACATTGGATAGTATTAATGACACCCGGCACATATTGTTCATATATGCATATGAGGACACAACGTCGGAATCTAATCGACGACATTAGATAGTGGGCTAGCATTGGAATCTAATTGATAGCACTGCATAGGATATAGACACTCGCCGAAATTGAATCTACGATGAGAATCTTAAGCTACAGTTAAGCTAGATTAACTAAGGATAAAAGTAAAATAAAGTAATTTTGTGTGTTATTTAAAGGGTCCGTTGTTGGATTGTCTATAGGCTAATTTGATAACCGTCAATGGTCGGTTATCTCCTCCTCAAGAGTAATTCCGCATTCTTTGTTGAGCCGCCTTATCCATATCTTGTTCGACAACATTCCCATGGCTTGATCAACAAGGATTGATTGTTCCTCTAGAATTTTGGCGCCCTTTTAACCATTCTTGCCTAATTCCACTATCAATATTGTGTTTTCAATAGTGACCTCGATTTCGACACGCGGCAACCAACTACTTTGAATTATATGTCTTTACATATATGCCCATCAAAATTTAGCCTAAGGGTTCTCGAAATCCTTCATCGTCCTTTGTTTTATCACCATTTATGGGCTAGGCCAATGTAAATTATAGCACACATACAACAACTGGAACAATTTTAGAATTTTCTGCTCCTTGTGACCAGCACGTGCTTATTGGGGTATTTTTAGGTGTCAACACTAATATAGATATTGGGTTTACAACAATATACCTAAAGGATACACGCCAAAGTTATGGAAAAATGAGTCCAACAATTACTTCCCTTTTGATATTTTACTTTGATTGTGTTATCAAACGTGTGAAAAAAGAAGAAGACTAAAGAGTGCTGTAAAGAAGAGAGAGTAATGAATAAGAGACTTGGTACCATGACCCTACCATTACCACTTTTCATGATCAATCATCACTTCTATTCATGTTAATAATCACTTTTTTTCATATCCAATAGTGACCTCTGTTTATCTTCAATAATCACTTTTTCATGATAACAAACTATCTCATCGGTAAGTCTCACTTTAAATAAGGGGTAATTCATGTAATCCAAAACTGCTTTTGATTTCAAGCAGAAAGCTAAGTTCTATATGAGATCTGACATTTTATTTTTCTATTAATGATATATGATCCATTGAACCACTCAATGCACACAAAAATCCACCATTAACGAACTTGCGATTAGAGGAACTCTCTTTTACATATAACTAGCTTTTTCGCACGTGATGCATGCGTTTCATACTATAAATCAATTGAAAATTTCAATAATTACTTAATAAAAATATGTGCGGATCTTTGATTTAAAAATATATATATATATGCTTATTGAAAGCTTCAATTTGTGAGAATCAGTCTTAAGTGACACATTATCTAGTCAATTATTAATCTTTTTTTTTCAAGATAGTCAATTATTAATCTATTGAATGGATATCAATTCAATTTTAAATTTTTAAATTTTGTCAATTTAGTTTTAGACCTTTTATATGAAATTTGAATGTAGTTTTTTCTATCCAATTTTCGTTTAAAATCACTTACACGATGGTCTAATTATTGCTAGCTATTCTTTGTGGCACAATGCCATGTCAGCTTGTCCTTGTTTTTCATGCGTGCATCATCTTGTTCACCATACAAATATGTTTTGTCTTCGTACAGAGACAATTGTCCTAGAAGGTCTTTAAATCTGTCTACTAAATTAATATATATATTTATATATCCTATCTCTAACCCTCTTCTTTCTTTCAGGCTTTTACTTTACCCTTTTACAAAACACAGAAGTTGAACCTTATTCCTTTGATACTAGCGTCCATAGCTCCAATTCCCTTGGGCTGCGTCAAACCCGCATATATAACCAAAGCATAATTTTTTTCATATTGTCTCTCAATGCAACTATTCTTTCTTTCCTCTGACTCTTATTTTTTCACAAGTGTAATCGAGATTTTTGGGTTACAAGCACCGCAAAATGGTAAAAATTCAATACCAAGCTCCAACTACTTCACTAACTTAATATGGATGAGAGGGCATGATTTGAAATGTGGGGCGGGCACCAAAATTCGAAAGTTCCCCATATATATAAGTATAGATTGAAATTAAAAAAAAAAGCCAATGATTAAGAATTTGGTGGATATACATAAATATCAATAGTGGGCGAACTCTATCTAAAACCTTATGATGTTCACGCACGTGATGCTATGGACCACGAGACGACATGACCCATGATGGGCCTTCCCTTGTTTCTCTTTCATTCTCTTTAAATTTTTTATCTCATCCCCTTCTCCCCTACAAAAAACTAGGGACGAAACGGGTAGCGCCCACGATGCCCTCGCCGTGAGGCTCAATCTATTTAGCAAAAATTAATGATTTAAAAAAATATTATCTTAAAAATAATCACTTGTATCAATTCAAAAATTCAATACGAAAAATTTCACATTATTTATAAAAATATTTAGATATAAACTGTCATTGATAATAAAATTATTGGTCATTAACATATTATTTTAACTAATATGAGTAATTATTTTTAAGAAAATATTTTTTAAATTATTTATTTTTTCAGGAAACAAGAGGAGGCTAAAGGATAGTCAAACCTACTGAACTGATTATTTTACTTTTTTGGTCCTCCTAGTCTTCAAAAATATTTATTGTGAATTTAATACTTCGAAAAATTCCCCTTTGTTTTTTAATTATCAGCCATGCTTCATTACTCGATCCGCAATTCACGTGCGATCGGGTCACGGTCGTGGGGCGGACTGACCAGAGCGGGGGGCGCAAGGCCGCCGTTGACCCGCACGAATCTTTGATCAAGAAAACCGCGGACTCACAGCCCCACTCGATCCAGGCCGTCGCTTCCCAATCGTACGCCCCCGGCATCGGACGGATTAAGACCGAGATGAAAAGGCCAAGGCTGGGACCCACACTGACACGTGTCAAATGGGTATGCCGAGTATTTTCCTTTTGTTTTTTTCCCCTCTCCAAAATGAATCTACCGAGTGGGGCGGTGGAATCCACGATAAACTCCATTCCAAATGCGGTATATGCGTTGGAATATTCTCTCTCTATCTAAACATGAATATAAAATTAACTTTTTTTGTTTAAATATAAAATTAATATGACTAGCTAAAACTATCTACACTCGTCATGAACACGACACACCTAATAAAATGGGTTGTACGACGCGACCAACACGATTTCAGAATCGTGCCAATGTTGACACAACAATATATGCTAATTCATTTGAAAACTATAATTGACATGTAACACAATAATTATAATATTACACAGCAACTTTCGTTGGCACCTGTCTGGGTAATGTGCAATTTCACTACCTCAAAATAATATGAAGATAAGGTCTCATCCTATAGAAGGATCATTGCGTGGAACATATTTTGAATCTGATTGCTTATCTTTTTCGTGACATGGGTGTTGTTGTTATAAAGCCTTAAAGATTAAGAAAAAGAAAAAAGATCCAGTATTCAAATCTTTAGAGCATGAGCGAATTATGCCATACCGAAGTCGATGATATACATCAGCACAATTTAAAAACCCGTCGATTCGCATTTGAAAAGACAGAACAGATCTATTCAAATCGAGTTCAAACCTGTTTAACTACGCATTAGCTCGTGCAAACGGATCGTGTCGGGAATCGCCGGGTCTAATCCGACCCGATTTAGGTCCCAAAAGGAAAACAAAGAAGGAAGGTTCGTAAGAAGCGCCTGCGTTGGGATAAAGCCCTCAGGGGTCCTGGCCCCACCTCAAAGAGCAGGAGCACGCAGGAAAGCCAAACAAGAAATCAATCCAAACCCATCAATCACCGAGTCCCACTCGGTCTCTCGACTCAGCCACCAGCATCGAAACTCGTTCCCACAACTCACCCCCCCACCACCAACCACCGCATCATCATCATCGCTCCGGAGAAGATAAAGAGAGAGCGAGATAGACGAAGGGGCGGAAGAAAGAAAGAATCTCTCTCTCTTTTCTCGCGCCTCAGCCTCGCGCCACCCATGGATTCTCCCGCCACTCCCGCCGCCGCCGCCGCCGCCGCCCCGCTCTCCGATTCCCAGCAGCGCCACCTCCTCCACAAGCTCGACCTCTTCAGGCTCCAGGGACGCGACCGCCGCGGCCGCGCCGTCCTCCGTGTCGTCGGCAAGTTCTTCCCCGGTACATGCCCGCGACCGTCATTAAAGAAAAGATGATCGATGGTGATCTCTGCCCATTGCCTGATTTTTTTTTTTTTTTTTTTTGTCTCTTTTTCTGTTTTGCTGATGGGTGATTAAAGCCCGGTGGGTGAGCGTCGAGGCGTTGACGAAGCACCTGGAGGAGAGGATCTTCCCCAAGCTGGAGGACCGCAAGTTCGCGGTGGTGTACGTCCACAGCGGCGTCCGGAGGAGCGAGAACTGCCCCGGGATCTCCGCCCTCCGGTCGGTCTACGAGGCCATCCCGGCCGGCGTCAAGCGCAACCTCGAGGCCGTGTACTTCGTCCACCCGGGGCTCCAGGCCCGCCTCTTCCTCGCCACCTTCGGCCGCCTCCTCTTCGCCGGAGGGTGAGTGGCCGTTTCGGATTTTCACGACGTGTTTCGGATCGACGGACATTCGCAACGTAAACATCGACGTTCGACATAGAATTTCCCGAAAATCTAGACGATAATATTTCCGACGAATAAAAAACCTTTCTTTACGATCAGTGTCCGGCCCTTAAATTTTTCGGCTTTTAATTCTTAATTTTTATTTTCTGTTGCGATGAATATTCGAAATCATTATGGACGTAAAAATCACAAATTCTTTATTGGAGGAAAATAAAATTGATGGTTTTTTTTTTTTGTTCCTTATGGCAGGTTGTATGAGAAGATAAAGTACGTGAACAGAGTGGAGTTCCTGTGGGAGGAGGTGAGGAGGAACGAGGTGGAGCTGCCGGAGTTCGCGTACGACCTCGACGACGAGATGGAGCGCCGCCCCGTCATGGCGGACTACGGCTCGGAGAGCGACCACCTCCGCCTCCACCACGGCGCGCCCTTCATGGACCCCGCCGCCGTCTCCTGCTACTCCATGAGGTGCATCGCCTGAAGTCGGGATCACAGCAAAAACATAGCGACGGTGTCGATATTTTTCGTAAATATTTTATTTTCGATTTTTCTTTGTCTTTTTTTTTTTTTTTTTCGGGTCGGGTTTCTTCGGGGACCTGCTTATGTTTCATAGAACAGTTTTGGGACACGGTGTGCCGTGTCGAGAGAGACGGTACCGAACGCAAAAGAAAGGTGCGGGATCGCTTTCCCTACCCTTTGATCCGTTGACTGTTGACTTTTGGGGGGCCAAATATTGCATAATCAAGTTTGATGCATTGAACGTCTAAGGAGTACAGGGGCATCGCCAAGGTGACAGGAGACGACAGACAAATGTTGTCGCAGCAGCTTCTTAGGTTGCGTCTGAATGTGGTCTTAGCGTGATCATTTATGTACCATGCGACGGAGGTATCCCTGTTGAATAGGATTGGTATGCGCGATGAGAATTACACATATATAAACCGAGTCAGTGAAAAAAAAATCATGATCGTGATTAATACAATGTCATGTAAATTTTATGTGAGGTTCATAAAATTTGATGTCTTGATGTTCATACGGATAGATGGAACGCTTGCATCGAAATCGGGGTGCATCTAATCCGGTTCACACAAAAGCCTCTCCCAAATGATAATCTCTTTCAAGGCATCCTACAAAATGGTTGGTCGCATTGCAATGGTTAACCTCATCAGCGTTTGCTCTTTAGGTTAGACTTTGGTTTAGACGCTCTCCTAGCACTTATTCTTTACTGTGTACAAATTAATGATCGGTGGTCACGATACCGATCTTGTTCACCATTATATATATATAATTATAATTATCAATGATCGACAATAGTTGGGGACTCTCTTTCCCGACATATATACACATTTATTAAATAATTTGATAGTCTTTATATAATCTTGTTTGAACAATGTGTAATCCTTCTCAGATCGCAAGTAACAGAACCAAGTCTTGTTTTTTGTTCTTGATTCACATCCTCGAGTAGCTACAGTGCTGCTCGCTTATCTTGAAAATCATTTTCTTTAAATAAACCTAACATCACTGCATCCATTTGCTAAATCCCCCAAAAGCACTCTTATAGCAACTAGAGATTGTGAACAGTTCAGTTCGGGTTTCCTGAAAATCCGAACTAAACCAAACTATTTGAGTGTGTATTAACTTTAAACTAAATCGGATCGATTTTTTAGTTTCCTTTTTGAAATGTTAAAAAGAAATTTAGTGAAAAATGAGAGATTATGTAAATTGTAATATTAAGAAGAGGAGCGATTTTCAATTCGCTTTGGTTAACCGAACCAAATCGGACTAAAAAATAATTTTAATTTTTTTTATCATCCAAATTGAAACCCAAACCGAAAAAAAAAATGTACGAAAATTCGATTTGGTTATCCGGTTCAGTTCTAATACACAACTCCACCAAAAGAAAGATGATCATGGCGAAGTGTATGGCGAAAAGAAGAAAAGCAATAAGTATGACTTACACATAGAAGGACAAAAAGAAGGCCAATGAAGAACACATAGGATTTTTTTCTTATTAGCCTATCGTAATAAGTTGAGGGCAAGACTATTGAGAGAAAATTATTCAATCAGTTTTAAATCTATTATACATATGACAATCCAGTTATAAATATTCTAATTTTACCAATTTAGTCCTAATAAACCTTTATCCGAAATTCTAATATAGTCATTTTAATCAATTTTCACTAAAAATCACCGACATGGAGATCTGATGTGGCACACCGCCACATCAACAATTTTTGGCAAAATTTGACCAAAAGAAGCACATTGAAATTCTGCGCAAAGATTTTGAATTACATTGGTGAAATTGAAAATTTAAGACTAAATTGCCATTTGTACAATAGGTTTTGATTGGACAACTTTCCCGACGTATTGAACACAATTTTACATATCAATAAAGCTGAAATTTCCATGTACGCGGAGGTACGAGAAAGCTAGTTCACAAACTTCTATTTCGAACACCAAAAAAGTCATCCACAACAGATAACCATCACAATACCGACCAGCTAAGCATGCATTTTCTATCAACAGGAAGCACAATGACAAACTGAACTACAGAATTCCAGACGTCATTCCCACTCAGCATAAATTAAACAACCTGTAGAAGTTCAAGGCTTCCTCCATAAGGAAAAGCCAAAATTATGCTCTTCCATGGCAATCTCAGTTAGAGATGATTGCACCCAGTTCAATCTTAGATGTTTTGCGATAACAGGAAACAATACTAATATAAGCATACATGTCAGTGAGTTGGCTTTAGTCACTATATGAATGCTTTCTGGTTACAATATGAAATTGGCATCACTTACCTCGAAAACATCGCTGTCAAGGTCAGTAGTCAGTCCCTCCTCCAAATCCTCAATAACAAATTACAAACCTAGATGCAACACAATCAATGCACAAAGAGCTCCGGCCGTTCATAAATGTCTTAATCTCAAGATAGACACGACGACGTGTTTAGCTTAAAAAAATGGCAAAGAAAAACGTGACTGCAGTTCACTTGCCTGCTTCTCATGCCGTCTTGGATGCCGAACAAGAGCCTAAGCATACATAGGACAGATGTAGAATTTCGCAAAATGGCACAAGCTTAATCCGATTTTTAGGTTTCCAAACTCTTCTAAGTAATGAGAGCGTTGCACAGGATAAGTGTCAGGATCAAATACCAAAGTCACCTGAACGTGGATGGCAAAGACTGATTGGCAAAAGCATCTCAACGAGAAGCATCCTGACATGTCAAACAAACGAATTTCACCACGTCCATGTCCCTTATTCGCTGCTCTTATTTTCTGTCAATTCTTGCTTGTCACCAGCACGTAAATCAGGATAGTTACGATGATTCAAAGAATGCAACCAGAGAGCCACAACTCCTTCTTTGTGCTCTGTCAAGGCTATATGAGGGTATATGTGTTTCATTTTAAAGTCTTCTGCCTCTTTCTCGTAGTCTTTCATGGAGAGCTCTTCATGGCTATCCTTCCATTTGTTATTATATGATGTGAAAAAGCACTCGTCCAGGTACAGGCCAACTTCAGGAGCCGTTGGCACGTTGACTTTAACATCCCTGAGGAAGATAACTAAAATTTCAAAATAGCCAAATAAAACAAAGGGAACTGCTCTAAAAAAACAATCCATTCACCCAAGGAGAAGCAACCACCGTACTTACTTCTGCAAGGCATTCACAATCAGAGTCTCCGGAGCACAATTCCTCATGATTGCCACTGCAAGTCCCATCATTTTCCGTATCTGATGAAGCATGAAACTCTGACCCACGACCTCACACTTGACAAATTCCATACCCTCAACGGTGACTACAGTATCGCCGTTGAAAGAAAGAATGTACCGTCGGGCTGAGGGATCCTCAGCTTTCGTTCTGGTGGTGAAGTTGTGGAAATTGTGACTTCCCACATAATACCCCAAAATCCTATTGAACCTCTCCTTCATCTCCTCCCCATAACAAAACCCACTTCCTTTCACTGGTTTCTCCTCCCCATTTACTATAGTCTCTGCAATTTCGCAGTCTAAATTAAGCACTGAACCCCTATCCGAATCAGCAGGTGCGCTGTCCACAGAGACTACGGTGTCCACCATAGTGGATGTGTCTACCTGTTCAATTACATCGGAAATGGATTTATCATCAATGCCATTGCTCGAGGAATCAACAATACCCTCTTTACCTTCATTTCCCATGAATGCACAGCAGTCGTTTGACGTAATGCCCGACTCAACTTTGGCGTCGACGGAGTCAACAGTGGCCTCTTCACACCCATTCGAATCACTCACATATCCCCTTAACTCGAAATTGCGCTTACCCATCACGCCCACAACCTTCCGCCCTCTCTCCGAACACTCCAAGCACTTAACGAGCTCATTCCCAGACCCCAAACTCGCCGCCACGCTCTCCCTGTCGCGGTGCGAGCTCGGATCAAGCGCAAACACCGGGATCAAATACACGTACCTGCGCCGGTCGCAGAACTTCTTGGCACTGAACGACGCCGTCGCCCTCTTGTACCCGAAGATCCGAATCTGCGGGGTAAGGTTGGAGTTGAGCCGGTCGACGAGCCCGGGCGGGTCGATGTAGAACCGCCCCGAGACGACCTGCCCCACGGCGCTCACGCCCTTGTCGGTGCGGGCCGAGCGGGCCCAGTCGTAGCGCTTGGGGTTGCCGCGGTGGGCCTCGGGGACGGCGCCGGAGAGGAAGAGGGCTTCCTCGAGGTCGCCCTCGATGGTCTTGGCTCCGGGGTTCTTCTGCATGCCCTGGTAGCCGACGCCGCAGTACGCGAAGAAGATGGCGACCTTGCGGCGCTTGTACCTGGGCTTCCTGGTGGTCTCGTCGCCGGCGGCGCCGGCAGCGTCGGCAATGTTGGGGGCGGCTTCGTCGTCGTCGGAGGTGGTGGTGGTGGAGGACATCTTGGGCTTCTTCGGGTCGGGCTCTTGCTGACGCGGCGGCGATCGCGGGGCTTCGGCGGCGGCGGGGTCGAGCGAGGGACTGTCGTGATTGGTGGGCTGCTCCATTAGCGGTTCTTTAAGAGAGGGAAAGTCGTAGGAATTGGGTCTGGCAACTGATAAACCCTAAGCCCCCAAATCATCGACATGGAGGAGACCCTTGAAAACGACGTGTCGTGTGAGTTATGCATGCGTCCGAATGCAACGGAGCGTCACTTGCCTCGCCTTCTATGTCCATCAGACTAAAAAACGACAGATAGATTTAGGGAACATGTATGCACATCTGCACTTTATTTTCGTGACGCGGCGGTATCTTAAAATTGATGAGGTCTGAAAATTCTCATCAAACCCGAGATTTAATTTTACAAATAGGTACATACATCGAGAGTTTATTATTGACATTACTCGAACTTTTCGAGTCATGTTTACCAAGTAAGATGAGTCATTTCTTGTGCGCTTTGTAAAATATACTAGCGAGGCCCAACCCCGCCTCATCATTAAAAAGAAAACTGTGGCTAGGAATTCAAAGGATGATTGCATGTTGAGCCTTCATATGATAGTTCGGTACGACCACGATAGGATATGCATTAAATCGATGATTGAGAGTATGGCTGAGATTCTAAGTATAACTGAGACGGTGAACTATTAAAAGAACTCTCAACCCATGTTCTGATATGGACTGTAGGAATTCATCCTTGTCTTGCCCCCAACTTAAGAATCCAAAGATTCACAGAATAGGTACCCAACATGCGCCAAGGATCAGGATGAAATCAGATATTCTTTTCCAATCGTTATCGAGGGGATTTCTGATTCAATCATGAAACTAGAAACAACATTTTTATCAGTGAAACATAGGAGTAGCGCGAGGCATTGATTATGCGAAGCACATCTCCCCCATCATCTCCTCATCGTCTGAACTCGAAACAATTGAATTTGATGAATTGGGGGATGGTTGATAACCTTCATCCTTCATTTGCTTGCTTAAAATTCGCAATTCCGAGCGTATTTCCTGTATCTGCGGGTGCATCTGGTCACCAACAACAAACACATGAACCCCGCTCTTCAGCTCGATCCAGCTGCATCCAGGCTCTTTACATACCCCCTGAGCTTTCATCAACCTCCTGACCCGTTCCACATCATCCCTCTTGCCCAAGGCAGTATAGATGCTAGACAGCAATACGTAGGCAGATGATTCCGGCGATCCTAACTCCATTAGCTTCTCTCCAGCGTACACTCCCAAGTCGTAGTTACGATGGTTCCGACAGGCACCTAGCAATATCCGCCATAAACATAGACCGTGATCGACAGTTGCTGATTCGATGAAGTCCTTGGCTTCATTGAGCTTCCCGGCACGGCTCAAGAGATCAACCATGCAAGCATAGTGCTCTACTCTCGGCTCTATGCCAAATTCTTTGGACATCATCTTGTAGTAAGCCCAACCTCTATCTACCAGTCCCATATGGCTACAGGCAGAGAGAACGTTCACGAACGTTACATAGTCTTTCTTTACACCTTCCATCCGCATTTCCTCAAAGAGTTCTAGGGCTGCGTTGCCAAAGCCATTTTGAGCAAGCCCTGATATCATCGCATTCCATGACAGTACATCCCGGGACGACATCCTCCTAAAAACAAGGTTCCCATCTTCAAGGCTTCCGCACTTTGCATACATACTTGACAGAGCACTTCCAATGGGAACTTTGAGACCCAAACCATGCTTAATAATTCCGGCATGGATTTGCTTGCCTTGCTCCAAAGCAGCAAGGCTTGCGCAAACTTTTAAAACACTAGCCATTGTTAGCTCATTAGCAATTATCCCTTCACTCTGCATTCTACAATATAAATACAACGCAGTTTCATTTTCCCCATTTTGTACATACCCTCCAATCATGGACGTCCACAGAACAACATCGGGTTCTTGAAGATAATCAAATCCCTTCCTAGCATCATCAATGCAGCCACATTTTGCATACATGTCAACCAAAGCTGTCATGATATATATCTGCTCCTCGAATCCTAGTTTTACGCAATAGCAATGGGCCTGTCTTCCTTCTTTGACAGCACCAATGTCACTACAAGCATTGATAACACCAACAAGAGTGAATTCGCTAGGAGCAACCCCAGAAAAATGCATGCTAGAAAATAACTTCAAGGCCTCATGAGATTCACCACTTTGTGCATAACCAGTGATCATCGCCGACCACGTAATCGAGTTCTTAGCAGTAGAAAATTCAAATGCCTGAAGTGCATCCTCTAAGCCACCACATTTTGCATACATCGTCACAAGAGCATTCCAAACAGATGCAAATGACAGCAAACCCATTTTAGCAGCAAGACAATGAATTTGCTTACCACAGTCAACAGATTCAGGAGCTGTCAACGCACTAAGAACACTAGTGAAAACAAACTCGTTTTGATCTTCCCCTTCCTCACGCATCAACAGAAACAGCCCAACAGCCTCAGCAGCCATACGCAGCGAGGCGTACCCAGAAACCATCGTGGCCCAGGAAACCGAGTTCCTCTCGTGCATTCTATCAAACACCTTGCGGGCATCAACCACGAGCCCCGCCTTGCAATACATATTCAGCAGAGAACTCCCGACAAAAACATCGCCGAAGCTCGCGGTCTTAATCGCCAAGGCATGCGCCTGCTTGCCACCGGAGACATCGACAGCATTCGAAGCGGCGGTGAAAACGCCGGCGAAGGTGTGGGCGTTGGGCAAGACGTTTTCCTCTCGCATGCGCTGCAACAGCCCCATCACGGGGGACGACCCGCCGGGTCCCTTTCGAGAGTACCCATTGATGAGGCAGTTCCACGAGACGACGTCCCTGTCGGCCACGCCGTCGAAGACGAGCTCGGCCTTGTCCAACCGGCCGCACTTAGCGTAGAAGTTGATCAGGCCGTTAGCGAGGTAAGTGACGGCGGAGGCGCCGGTCCGGACGAGCCGGGCGTGGAGGGACTGCCCGCCCCGGAGGTCCTTTTGCTGGGTGCACTCGACGAGCGCGTTGAAGACGGAGCGGTACCGAGAAGGAAGGAGACTCATCGGTTTCACTTCCTGTCGTGCGGCGGAGCACGACGCGGCGGCGCGGTGGTTGAGAGATCATGATTCATGTGTGTGCTACGAGGAGGGAAATTTGGAGAACCTCCGAGCTCACACCGGAGTTCGAAACGAACGGCGGCGGCGGCGGCGGGGAGGTGGAACTCTGAGAACGCGGCGAGAGGAAGAAGACGGAGGAGCGTCCTCGGGCTTGGGCCGAACCGGATTGCGGACTTATTGGGTCGTCCTTGGGCCGGCCCATTATGCGTCCGGTCTTGTAATGTCCGGTCCAGGCTTGTCTTTTATTTTAAAGGGATAATAACGCAAGTGGTCCAATAATCCTTAAATTTTTAATTTGTTCAATGTGATCTTTGAATGTCAGTCCAATATGTAACGTAGTCCTGAACTTTTAATCTATTCGATATGGTCCCGAACTTTAATACATGTTTAATCTAATGAAAATATTTAATCTTATCCTTCGTTAATTTAAGGTCAGGTACAATATTGAATAAATTAAAGGTTCAAGAACAAAATTATACATTGAACTATATTCATGAATCATATTGAACAAATTAAAAATTCAAGAATTATTTGTCCCTATTTTGAAACTCTAGATTGCTATTTATACAAGCCATCATAAGTGAAAGGTTTAATTAAATTAATAAAATTGACTAAAAGACGTGCACGTAATTTGGTGGAAGAAAGAGCTTCAAAAGCTGCTTGCGTAAGCACCACGTAATCATGGCGTCACTTGCATGGGCAGGTCGATTCCCGATTGCATCTTCAAGTTCGCCCGTTATTTCAAAGGGGATATAATTAAGATTGATAAATGGGACTAAATGATCAAACTTACTAGAATAGACTTGATATTGTAAGCATATATTATATAAATTTACTTTTTTTTTAAAGTACCATTTTTTCACAACCAAAATTTATTAGAGCCATAAAAAAAGCGATATCTAATTTTTCAACTAAATATGATAATTTGAAAATGAATTACCATCCCAATTTCTTATAATTTATGCCGTTATTTCATATACGTTTTCATTTCCACTCTCTCATAACAAAAACGACACTGCAGCGGACTAAACTTCAAATCATCTAAGAGATAGAGTTTTCCGGTTTTCCATGATTCATATGAGAGTCAAATAAGTACATAAGTTTGAAAATTTTGTAGAATTGTCAAGAATGTCTAATGGAATCTAGTTTATCTTTCATGTATTAATTATATGTGGCATGGGACGGTCGATAGAGTAAAAATCATTAAAAAAAAAAAAAATTGACCGGTTATTTAATGACTAATAAATATTTGAAAAGCACTCGTCAACAAATTGCGTTGTGCTCGGGATTTTCATCTCAAGGGCATAGCTCTGGAAGAGAGCAAAGTCAATAATGCCAATGTTATATTCCTTTTGGCAATGATGAATGTTTGAATGGATGAGCTGCAAAATTCAATTGATTTGAAGAGAGGGGCGAGAACCCCGGGGGGGGCCGCTGGTTTGTTAAGATCTCATGCAATTAATTGACCAGAGTCAATTCTTTGGGGCTGCTATAGTAAAAATTAACATGTGGATCCAACACCAATTATTTTTTCGCATGTAATTAATATTTCGAATATGTAAATGTTTAGATAAAAATGCTTAGCAAGCACCTTGGACGTTCCTAAAAATTCATTTACAGAAAGTATGCATGGTTTGAAATACGGATCTAGCTAATGAGTATCTGGAAAAGCATCCGTCCAAAATTCTCTAAAAAGAAATGTTTTAACTTTTAATGCATTGGTTATACAAAGCACAAGAAAAAAAAATGATGTGTTGAGAATTACAAAATTTTTTATTTTCTGTAATTAGATTTTGTTAAATTAAGGAATTTTTACCATTCTAAATGCATGGCTTTTTTTCTCGTATTATCTACAATCTCTATTTCGAAAATTGAAATATTCTTAATTAAATGTGCTTAACGAGTGTCTCGAGGCATATGTTCATTATATGATTTATTATAATTTTTTTCTTTGCAAAATACTAACTTCTTTTATTCGATGATCACAAACAGTTCACTATTTGGGAAAGGAATTATTCTCAATATGTTTAATTAACGTGACTCTTTTATATATACACTCTTTAAGGGGTGTCCTAGCCGTGACGAGGGCGACGGGTCGGGCCACGGAAAGAAGGATTTCATGGAACTCTGCATGAACAGGATTGAGGCAAAAGAGGATGTGCAGAAAAATGTAAGAAAATCCACGGAATTAATCGCTCCACTTGCTTTTAAAGAGACAGTGTAATGCATCCGTACGTACACGTCATTATTTGATAAATATATTTATCTTTATTAGCCAGAAAAATAGGTTTACCATTTTAAAACACGTAACCCACGTAAATATTTGACACATCACGTAATGAAGAAATCTTTTTATACAGATCTTCTTTGAATCTCTACCATTTTGACTGTACGGTTATCTAGAAGCACGTGGCCTTTAAGTTGGGACTGTAGACTAGTGAGTAATATATGGAAAAACTATACGTGTATTTATTTATTTGTTTATTAACTCAAAAGAAAAAAGGACACATCTAATCCAAACTGGCAATGATGCAGGCACTGAAAAGATGAAGACATAAAGATATCCATCCACTCATAATTAAGCCATTGAACGCACTTTTTTCTTTTTTAAGCATTTCCGACAAAAGTGACCGCATGAAAAGACACCACCCATCTGATTGCAGGTTAGCCATGGACAAGGACTGCATTATGCGATTTGCCTTCTGCGATGGTGTGTCTGAGATTCGTAGTGTGTTCCTGTTCATATAAATAACATCTGAGAAAACTAGGAAGGACAGAGAGGATTACCATAGGTTGGGATATTGCTAGCTAAATACACAAGAAAAGTGATTTGAACCCGGTAAGCTCTGGCATTTTCGGACAAGGGATGTCCACTTCATGAATTGGAGTCATTTTATTCGAATGTCCCCGATTGCGTATAAACTTTTTCAATCAGAGTCACTTATATAAATCAGAGAACTACATAAAATCAATTCGCATGATTTGTGGGATGTTCTAAGGGTTTTCACACAAATGAATTTCTGTGATGATGGTGTAATCATAAAGGGAAAACACTCAAATGAATTATTATTATGGAAATGAACATATAATTGTCATGATTTCTTGAAAGTCACAAACAAACTTCCCGTTGCTAATAAACCATTCAATTTAACCTTCTCTTCTTTCCCTTGGCTTAAAAAACCTTCATCTCTTCTAGATGAACTTCGGGTCCAACCATTACCCTACTAGTTGCATAGATCAGGCAAGCTATCGGCTAAAATCCAATTAAGTTATCCATATGTTAGGTTATCTGCATAGGCGAGGAATCAAACATATGATGTCCACTTAATCCACATCTCTCGGTTCCTTAACCACTACCTAGCGGGTTTCAATTTGTGAATGTAATAAGCACACTAATACTCAGTACTGTGTTTATAGGATTGCATTATTGTCCATTAAAAGTGCGAAAGACTATTGCTGCATTTGGTTAAGCTAATCTAAGGGATTTTGAGCCCTATAAAGTCTCAAGTAAAAGCTAGGGTGTTTGGTACAACATTTTAGACCACTTGGAGGAAAGAGACAGAATTGGTAAAGCCTAAAACTCAAGGCAGGACCTACCTTGCCTCGGGCTTGTGGCATTTCTCTAAAGGTTAATGAATTTTTTTCTTCCAATTATGCCATCACTAACATTTTCAAATTCCACCACCCGCCGTGGTGGCTCAGCTGGGTAGGCGCTAGACTTCCATCGAGGAGGTCTAGTGTTCGAAGCTCCTGCAACGCAAGTTGCAGGAAGGCTAGCTTTGAGTCTCTTGGCGACTTACCCGGTGGCACGTGTGTGGTGGCTAGCACGTGTCGCCCCAGTGGTTTACCTCCTGCCGCCGTGTGCGGGGTTCCTAGGTCAAAAAAAAAAAAAAAAAAAAACATTTTCAAATTCCTATTTGGTCCTCATTTCTTCTATTAATTGTCTCTGCTTCAATCTTCACCCTCATCATAATAGAGTCGACGGAGCTTTGTTTGCTTCGCTAGTGATAGGATAATTTGCTTTGGAAAGTGAAACAACCATCGTTTTTCGATTGACTTGTGCTCACTTTTTGGGAAATCCCACTCTCCAACATCTTCTTCTATACATTGTCTCTACTTCAGTCTTCACCCTCATCATAACAGAGTCGACAGAGCTTTGTTTGCCTCTCTAGCAATGGGATGATTTGCCTTGGAATGTGAAACAACCATCGTTTTTTGATCGACTTGTGCTCACTTTTGGGAATCCCACTCTCCAACATTTGCCTCCCAAAAATTTAGGGTTTCATTTTTCTCTCAATTGCATTTCAACACCGGTCACTCCAGATTCTATTGATGCGAGCCTATAGTGGATGGTTGTTGGAGGACGGTTGTCGAGAGTCAAGTGCTATCGAGGGTCAACAATTGGTGGTCATTGAGATCTGCGTTCACGAGATCTGAGTTCATATTCACCCTCGCTGAGTCCCAGTATAATGGGTACTCTAGATTTGTGCACACATTTTCAAGTCTTCGGTTTTGTTTCGATGAATTTGTTTTCCTTGATGTACATTCTCTAGTTTTGCTTTGGTGGGTATTCCTCTCTCTCTCTCTCTCTCTCTCTCTCTCTCTCTCTCTCTCTCTCGTTTATACTTTAAGGTCGTATTTGTTTCATGCAAATTTAACATTTGAAATGATTGATTATATAGCTTAAAAAAATAGTCAATGGAAAATATTTTCATTGTCGATAACAATTTATATCTAACTATTTTCACGAGAGATGAAAATATTTTTCGTTAATTGATTTTTATAAACCATACAAGTAATTATTTTTTCAAAATGTATTTTTAAAATTTTGAATTTTTCCTGAAATAGACACATCTTAAAGCTATTTTACAAAAAATATATCAATAGACATTTGAGCAAATGGTATTTGTTTTGGGCAAATGAATCCTACGTCAAAGATCTTTGGGGAAACGTGCAAAGTCATTTCCCCAAAGCTCACCCATAGGCACCCAATATATATACTCATTACTTTGCACGAGACTTAACAATGGAAGATAGAGAAGAAACTGTGTTTTATTTGGTGCTTATTTCATGAGGGAATCGCAAAGGGTTCCCAACAGAGTTTGTTGGCATTCTGTCCACCTCCGACCGATCTTCACCTCAAAACCCTCCCAAAAAATAGAACAGAAAAAGGGGAAGGAAGAAAGATTCTTCGTCAAGTCTCTCTCGTGATCTCTTGGAGGTGGGCAGATTGCCAACTGAGCTCTGTTAGGTTCTCTCTGCGAAACCCTTCATGAATCTTTCTTCATATCATATTAGCTGATCTCTTCAAGCTTTTTTGATAGAGTGAAAAAAAAGGTAAACGCCAACCAACCCTCCCTCCCTCACACACACTCACACGCACACGCACACATGTTCTGACCTCTCTTTTCATTTATGATGCGGTAAGTTTCCATTACTTTGGGTCTTTCAGATTTGCAGAGATATTTCTCGGCGTTGCCGCTAATTTCTGTTTTTTTTTTGGTTCCTTAAGAGAGGAGACGACAAGACTTATATTCATACTTCCATCGGGGTCGGGGTTCGATCTTCTCTTCTCCGCACTTTTGCTGTTTTGCAGGGCTTAAATTTTGCCGTCGACACGTCTTGTGCATGGGGTTACTGGAAAAGAGAAGAAGACGACTTCATGAAGTGATGACCGTCGCTCTACGATCGGTCCTTCGACCTGTCCCCTCGAAACCCTAGTTCATCCTGCCCCATCTCTTCATCGTTCCTGGCAAAACCAGTGTTAAAATCCCCGGTTTCTTTCCCAGCAAAACATTATGTATATAATCATAGGTTATTTTTTCATTTCTCTTTTGTGATCACATCTCCCAAGTTCTTATCTAGGGTTATCCCAGTTTTTCTTTTAGCAGAAGAAAGCTAAAAAGTAAGAAAAAAGAAGAAGAAGAAAATCGGAAGGGTTGGCTAGCTAGATATGATTTTTGATCAAGATTGGAAAATAAAAAAGTGAGATGAAATACTAGTTCCATAGATTGACACGAAGTAATTTGACTGTGTAGATTACCGTATACGCCATGTAGCTAGGAGGTAGGCCACGATTAGGTCAAGGTGAAAATAATGAGCGGTGGTGCGTTCATAAAGAGCCAGGCCTCATGCATGGAAGTGCCCATTTTTCACATCATTTTTAGCATTAATTATTCATGGAATCCGGATCCTCCTCCTCCTTGAATTCGTGCACGATCAGAGTGAGTTCAAATCTTTTCAGAAATTTGCGCTTATTATTGTAATCATTATCATATGAATTAATTTAATAGATTTGAATGATAATATAAAGTCACCCAAAAATATTATAAATTCTTGTACGTAATTTATATTGTAATTGATTTTACTTATCACATAGGATAAAATTTTTAGTTTACGAATCTATTTGGATCATCGTGATCAAGGAAGTAAAAGATGGCCAGAAAATCATGATTGGAAAAACTGACGATGCCACCGCCACCATTAAGTGCAAGACGTAGCTGTGGCACAACCGCCATTAATGGCTGAGGAGGACAGTTAACCACAACAGACGTGAATTTGGGCTTTTCAAGTTGTAAATGGGGGAAGCCAAAATGGGGATGTGATTTTGATAGAATTTGTCGTCTAGGGCTTTATTATTATGTCCACCAACTGAGTTGTGGTCAAAGATGGAAAGAGATACAGCTCCACTGATTCAAAAAAAAAAAAAACCAATATCATCTAATACAGGGAATCTATTAAATTTTGTCGGATCAAAAGCTAAGTGTGAAACTGTTCAAAAAGTCATAAATTTATTATATTTTTTCAATTCAATTCTAAACATTTTAATTGTATCAATTGAGTCTTAAACTTTTTTATGTCTTGCCATTTGAGTCAATCTGACTAATTTTGATTGGAAATTGTTAATATCGATATTGGTCGTTCTATATGGTACAATTGATACTATCATGGCACAATCGATACTAACGTGGATAATTTTTTAACATTATTTTAATATAAATTGAATTTTTCTTATTATTATCATTTTGTTTCTTCCTTTTTTTCCTCTTTTCTTTGTTTTTCTTTTATAACTCTAGTCGTCCACGGCCCTCGTCGACCACAGATGAGGGTCGACACCCTCACTAGGTGAGAGCGTGGTAGCCCTTGCCTAGACTAGCCAAGGGAGTTGTGGCCCTTGCTTGTGACTAGCGAGGTTTGTAAAAACAAAATCAAAGAAAAGAAAAGAAAATAAAAGAAAAATATAAAAAATACAATGCATGGCTAATTATTAAGATTTTTTTTTTTTATTTTTATAAATGTACTTTTTAATGTGATCTTATTTTGTTGGTAGACCTTCAAAATACTTTGAAATCGAATCCATAATATGGGCATTGGTTATATTTTTCTTGAATCTATGTGGTAATCAAACACGTGATAATAAAAAATAATAATATCATTGTCAAATAATAGAGATGATATGAATAATCTTTATCCTAATCCATCTGCAGTTTCCTAACGGATAGGTCTAGAGATGGCCACCACTTACGTTGGCCCGCGTCAATTTTTGTTTCCTCGCATCAATAACAATAAATTTCAGGGTACATACATTTTTTATGCTGTCTAAATTCAAAGATAAGGCTCATATTCTTAATTATGTTTATTTTTGCATAGTTGGTTTTTCTTATACATGTCTTTCCACTTAAGTATACTAATTCCATATTTTAGCTATATGATATTAGCATTTTAGGTACATTAGTATAGAAACAACGGAGTCGAGATTTCTCTGCAGTCCATGGAGTCACCTTGGTAGTGCACATAGAATATAATCTGGAAAATAGAAACAGCCTACCGTCACATTACAAGGAAAGTTACTACGCATGGAAAAATTTTGGTCTGATACTATAAAACGATTATATCGCATATGTACCATCACGGGCCATTATAATCCAAGTAGAATCATGTAGAAATGATCGACCGTCTTAATCAAAAAGCTAGTTTATTGAATTCCCATTAGCTCGCGACAGCACCGCTATTATCGACCTTCCTAGGCGCTCTTGACTAATGTATTTGAGCAAAATTGGTCATGCTCATATCTCAACAAGGGAGTTTTCCACCAAGCCAGAAAGGTCATAAATAATCAGAAACGGCCATTTTAAGTGGGTTGCGTTACTTTGTTATCCATAGCGACAATCGATAGGTACTGCCGAAGAAAATATCTGCTTTCGCTTTTTATGGACAAGCATCACAAGATGAACGAATTAATCATAAGCAGCGTCAGATTTAAATTATAATAGACAATATCCGAGAATGAAAGTGGTTTATAGTAAGGTGCTACTAGCTGTCTGTAGATATCTTATTTCTGATTCCTCTTAAACTGCCTTTTAGGACAAGTAGTAACAGCTACACTAGTGATCGATTCGTCGAAATAACACATTCTCGCTCTGAACTAGTTTACAGTGATGACGTCCAACGATGAAGTTCTACAGATCCAGACAGCACAATGCGATTCCTTTCTTTGACCCTCGTCTGATATATGACTCTGCACATTGCAACAGCCAAAATAAGAACCCGAACACCTTTGAAAAGTAAAGCCTTTTTCACAAAGAAAAGGTTTCATACCTCGAACCTTCAACCCACATTTCAGTAGCCAGAGTTTCCCCAGGGTACACATGTAGAAGAAATCGCCCTGATATACTTTTCACCATATCTGGGTCTCCTTTGCAGATGCACTTGATGACTGCCCTGACTGCGAACCCCAGTGTGCAAAGACCATGCAGTATTGGCCGGGAGAATCTTTAGAGAGTTTAGATATGAATCAGATGCCAGTATAAATTTAAGAAAATTACCACTGAGATAGTGCACTAAAATAAAAGCCCAAAAATTACTCTCATAATAGATGAAGCAATCTGTCATATAGAGTGTTATTTTAGAGAAGGCAACTATATCACCACTCGCTCACTCCCCTCGTCGTGCACTCTTTCAGGTAACCTCGTCTATCTCTCCCTATAAATATCTGAGATGTCAATAATGTTGGATGATGTCAGTAACATAGGGGAGAAAATGCAATTGCACTTCATGGTTAAATTATACTACTGCGATGTGTGAAGTATACTTTTCCCTATTGTACTTGGATTGAGGGAAGTGCAAGAAATTGAATGGACACAATCACCTACGGCATTCTCTCATTTGTTTGGCTGATAAAATAGGGAGGAAATGGGAAGTAATTACCTTTGACCCACATTACTTTTTCTTTTGAAGGAGGGAAATATTGAAGGAAAAACCACGAGTAATCATTTTTTCCAAAGCTACCATTTACTTTGATTATAGATGTGATCAGGATAAAAAATACTGTTATCTGCTACTATTTTCATTTCCACCTTATAAATTCCCTTCAATGCACACTCAAACAGGAGGAGGAAATTATTGCTTCTATTCACTTCATATCCTTCAATTTCATTTCTCTTCTTTTCCCTCCATTTTCCTCCGAACTTATATTACCAAACAGAATGTATTAAGATGGCTAGGAAATGTCTGAGGAGATATAGCATATGAAGAACCTACAGCCCTTTACCCCACGAGTGTAGAACACCCTTGCAAAGGAACTATATGAATGATAAGAAGGTCCTTCCGAATGCCATAAAAGCCAAATAAAAAGATACACGAACACCAATTAAATTTGATCTGCATCACAGGTTTGGAACTGACTCATGAATTGAATTCCAACTTGAGTCAATCACTGAAATACTCTGAACTAGGATCTCGAGTGAAATGTGAATGCACTTGAAAGTCTTAAATTTATTCCCCAATATTATGAAGTCTTCTGCTCCAAATAACAAGTTCAACACTTCTCAACTGACTGAATGAGCTCTAATCAACAAGATATCGAAATTACAGTAGCCATAAAAATTAAGATTAGAAGTAGAGTGGAACTGACCCCGCAACTTTGGCAATCATTGGATCAGAATGCAGAGGGTTATAGTCCCCAGATAGCCTATATAACAGAGCCTACAGAACAGTGTTTAAATGGTTAGCGAAGAATAATCCAAAAAGACATCTGATTAGATAAAGGTAGTAATTGCAATTCAAATTGTCATTGACTAAATACTGATAGAGTAGTCAACTAAAACTAGTTTATATCAAGATCAACCGAGTAGACTACAATAGAGGAAATTTTCACTTCCTCAGTCCTTGCTAGGTACTTGACATCAGCATATTGTAAAAAGTGCTTGCTGTTTGGAATAGATGTCCAGGCTAGCTAGTCACAAATTTACCATGAAAAACCCTATGTGAAAAAGACGAATTCAACATATTTTTTGGCGACAAAAATACAAGAAAATGTGGAATAAAAAGCCCAACGGAAACTAATGGAAACCGGAAGATAAATTAGAAAGATTTTACTTGACACGACTGACTGGATCCATTCTGGTATAGAGTTCAGAATCGATGCATAAGAAGAAACTTAAGCTTTCTATTGCAAGCAAAATGAAGCAAATCATTCCAGAAGAGATTTAATGCATAGATCCAAAAAAAAAAAAAAAAAACAATGCTGAAAATTGAATGAGTAGAAATCCTTTACATTTTGAAATGATGAAATGAATTATAGTATGTACATGCCTGTGATGGTTGAGTACAATCCTCAAAAACAGAAAAGGGTCTATCCTTGGGGATTTTCACTGCTTGGACTTGGTTGGGTGGATAGTTTGAGTAAGAGAATGGTTGAGATGATTTTGAAAAGCCACCGGCTCCACGGAGGTAAACAGTCATCCTGCTCATCAACATTGTATTATGTGATGTCAAATATAGTACAAAAACATAGCAGGTCTGAAATAAGTCTATAGAGTGCAGATCTACAAATTCTCAACATAATTTTTATGACACAGATAAACTACACATAGAAAATGTGATTCAGCAACCAATGACAATCTTTATCTCCAATTTTAAGTTGAAAGAATAATTTCTCAAAGTCACCCAAGAGTATCTGCAAATGCCCACATGCAATCAAGAATGCACCGTAATTAAATTTCTTTTTCCAGGTTAATATTTATCATTGTCCAGTCAGAAAACTCAAATCTTGTACTGGCCTAACTTGAGCAGGTGGCTGAAGTGCTACAGCATATGTGGAATTTTGAGAGAAATAAAAACCTGACCTGTTCATGCATAATAACTCGCCCGAAGCTTGATCAAAACTTTTGGTTTCTACCTCCAAAATAGCTGCCTTACCTGGAAAACCAATTACAGCACAGAAACAGAAGGAAGATAACAATCATTTCTCTGCAAGGCTGGAGAAAGCTGAAAAAAAGAAAAAGATACGAAAATTTTGGACTCAATTTCGGGAAAATATGTATAAACCAAAATAATAAAGAGAAGTATAAGCTGCGCTTCCCTTACATGAGCGCTTACATGGATTGTCAACTTGCTGAGATTACTCATATTTTCTACACTCACATGACCAATAACCCAATATCTTCACAAAGTACCATTTTACTTGTTAATAAGAAGAGCCTTCTGATTTTTACCAAAAAAAAAAAGAAGAGCCTTCTGATATGTTCTTAAAGTCATCCTAGCACTAGAACAGAAGTCCAAACTGTGTTTGCTCATTGAAATGCCACTGTCCTAATTCTAAATCTATAGTCCCTAGTAAGAGAGTCCATTCCTATAACTGATTAGTGGGGCAACAACGCTTTCAAATAGGGCTTGCTACTTTTGACAGGTGAAGTGTGTTCAAATTAAACTTAACTCCGGTTTTGTATCAAACAGCCGTGTAAGAGTAACCCTTTTAACCTACTTATGCTTAAACATGTTAAACTATTTGGGTTAACATGTTATTATTGGTAACGCAACATACATAGATACATTTAAACACATTTGTTTCCTACAGGTTTATGTATGAGAGTTCATATTTTTAAGGAGCTACACGTATTGTGCCATGTAATACAAACAAATGGGTCTTTGTCATGTTAAGATTTGAAAGTTACGACACAATTAAATAATGTACCGTGTTTGGGATAAATCTAAAATTGACACAACCCAATACTGACACCAAAACATAGATTGCTAGCACTACTTTCAGATCACCCTAACTCCACCTACATAAGATGTATTTCTGCTAGTAAGACCTACCTTTATCATGCAAGCCGGCGAGACTTACCTTATGTTGTAACTGCAAAGCACAAATTAACCAAGTTCTATTATAAGCAAGAGTGAAATTGCACATCTAACTGTATACAAAAGACAACAATCACAATGAATGGAATAACAGCAAGCATGTCCTTATCAACTTTATCAGTTTGCATAACAGTGCAACAAAAGCCTTCGAAGAATAATCAACTTCAGACACGTTCAACCAATTCACACTCAAAAGTATCAAACCCAGAAGATCCGGAAACTAGTGTTAGACTCAACCCAGCAATCAAAAAGCATTCACATCATTCTTGTCTCAAAAAAATTATTCAGCATATTTGCTTCCTAAATCCATTCACTCTTCATATAGCAAACATTCTACATTTCACCTCCATGTCTTCCAAACACCTTTGTTTGTTGATAGCAATTCTCATTATCCAGATAACCAATTATACAATGATCAATTTATAGGATTTTATTATGGTAGATATGCTCTTGGTTCATGAATAAACTGGAGCTCTAGGTCCGCCGGTTGAGTATCCTTACACACTCATCCCAAAAGTTTTCGTCTTCAATGATGACATCTCAGACTCTTTTTCAGTAATATAATTCCCAGGGACGAACTGATTGTCTGTATTCATCACGAAGCAGGCTCAATTCAATCCACCTGGAGAAAATTACCAGTCGACCTTTAGCAAGATTCTTACATGTGCGCTGGAAGGAAATGGCTTGTACAGTTCTATGTATTGCTGTCCATGCAACAAAAGCCGTGGATCATATCTGTGAAAAATGGAAGCAGTAACCAGAATGAGGGAAACCAAAATTGGCAAGACAATGAGAGAGAGATTCCTGTGGCCCTGGAGTCTAGTAGTAAAGAAACCAAAGTACATAACATCCCACATGGTGCCATAAGATCACGCATTCTACCAAATGGACACGATGTATTCATCCCAAAAAGATCCTCAACAATAGAACACTTACTGCAAACCTGGCAAATGCAATCCCTCCGGCAAAGACTGCAGAGAGAAAAGAGCAGCAAATGTCGGCAACACCTGCGAAATTAAAAAAAAAAAACGAAACACAAGCGATAAAGGACGAATCACATACACGAGGCGATTAGTAATACAGAAACTAAAAATTGTTTCGACAACGAAAAATGCGAAACTAAGATAATCTAATTCTCATCCAGCACATGATGTCGGCACAATACCTTAATGAACTGCTGTCCGTTTTCATGGTAAACGTACTTGAGCTCGTCCGCATCCAGCGGATCGCGTCCACAAGCTCCGATGCCCAAGGCGTATAGAGCCGCGTCCCTGCACGGGGCCAGCACACAGTTCTTCAACGAATCGCGAACTTACCGACAAAAAAAAAAAAAAAGGTCGAGAATCCGACATGTTCGATCGTGGACGGGACGCGAGCCTACCTCTCCGTATACGCGAACGCCGTCTGCAGTCCATCGCCGCAGAGAGCAGCAGCAGCAGCAGCGACAGAGTGGCCGGAAAACAGAACCGATCAGCCGCGCGCGCGCGCGCGCGAACGGGTGGAGCGACGGGAATCGAAAGGGCGACGAGGGAGGAGGCAGCTTACCTCGGGGAACCTGTGCGAGAGAAGAAGCTGAGGATCGGTCTCGGAGCCGGCTCCCGCCATCCCGGAGGAGCAGCCGCCGCCGGTGAGAAGCTTCGGCTGGATTCTTCTTCCGGAACGAGGAGCGAAACGGCACGTCTCTCTATCCAAACGACGTACCCTCTTAAGCACCTGAATTCAACTCCCAAATGTGACGACCCAGACTTGAGGGTAAGCTAAGCCTGCGGCCGACCGTGACCTGAAAACGAGTGAAGGTTAAACGGAAATATTTAATTGATAAGACTTAGATTCTCTATTCCGTATAAAGCGGATAGTAACCTCTGTAAGAATTTGAAATTGAATGGGAAAATAATTTAAGTAATCACATTGTAGATCCACTGTTTTCCTCGCTATATTTGGAGTGTAAATTTGAGCTCCAGAGAATGATTACTTTATTTTGATTCAACTGAAGCGTACGATATAAAATGTTTTGATCAAGTCTTGTTTTATTCTTTTATTTTGGCGTCAAGTTTAATGCCAATTCAACTTAATAGATATCAATTTGGTCATGTGACCAAATTGAAATGTTATCGTACGGTTGTTCAAAACAACCTTCTGCCTATGCCAACACTATGATGTAATGTTTCAAAAACTTGTTACTATATCATCTCTAATCCATGCATAGAAGCATTAGGTCCCCGCAAGATTAGTTGTAACGTTATCATACATGTGAAATAATGTAGCAAGAAAAATTGAAGTGAGAGTCAAAACCATGTCTAATAAACCATGTCTTTGCCGTCCCAGAGCAACTAGAAGTGATCGGTTCTCAATTCAATCCGATTCTAAAGTAAAACTGGGAATCATACTAGTTGGTCTTAGGACTAGGAACCAAACTAGACTAGTTTGATTTAGTTCTAGTCTAGTTTAATGGAATCAATTGCTTATTTTTTTTCACTACCTTATTCTCATTACTTTTTTTTTTTTTGCCCAATATCTGGAATCGGACCGAGATAGTGTTTAGTTCACATTATACTGGTCCTAGGACCAAAAACCAGACTAGACTAGTTCAATTCAGTTCTAATTCGGTCAAATGGAATCGATCACTTATTTTTTCTCACTACCTTCTTTTCATTACCTTTTTTACCCAATATTTGGAATAGGAACAATAAAGTGTTTTTTTTCTTACCTTTTACCAAAAAAAAAAAAAAACAATACAGTGTTTAGTTTACATTATACTATTTCTTTTGAAAAAATAATAAATTTGAAAATTATATTAAGTCGATCCGATCCGATCTAATTTGGGCGGTTCTTAGTCTGGACAATCCGTTTTGCATAACCTAGGAGCAGCTGCTGGCCAAAAGCTTAGGGCGGATGTGATGGTCCCCGCGACCCGGCGGCGTGGATAGTGATGGCCACGGCGATGGCGATGGGCCTTCACGGATGCGAGCGGAGCTTCGGGAACAGCGAGGGCAAAGGCGGGCACGGCGAGTGGCGGGCTTTTGGCTTTATACGATCGCGGTTTATCTCCAAGGAACGCATGTCGAGACGACAATTCCCGTGTCCTCTTTCGCTTGTCCCTTAGGTTAACGCCAAATTGGCTCGCACGTTGCCAAAAATTTGCCAGCACGGGCTAAAAATTTACAAAGATGTTGACGACTTATATCTCGCGCGTGACGGGATTTTAACCTTGATTTATAATAATCCCCATACTCTCTTCTTTTGCTGAATTTTTCAAAAGATAAATGCATTTAAAATTCTTAAATTTATTACGAAAATATAATTAAGTACTAAAACTTTCAATATTATAATCAAGTTCACTTTATTTTATTATAAAAGTATAATTGAGTTCTTCAATCTTTAAAAAATACAATCAAATTCTAAGATAGATCATAAAAATACAACCAAATTACAAAAATTTTCAACAAATGCAATCAATAAGAAAACTTGGTTAAATTAATTTGACAAATTTTAAACCTTAATAACATTTTTAAAAAGTTTTAACACCTTTTTTTTTGCCTTTTGGACAAGATTCGGGACTTAATTAAAATTTTTTGAAAATTCTAGAACTCAATTGTATTTTTCTGATAATTTTTAAGATTTCTAGTTTACTTATCTCAAAAAAAGAAGAAGAAGAAGAAGATCATCATGCTGAGCCTCTCTGCATTTTGGAAACATAGATCAAACATGACATTTTGCCAGAACGCCCAATACGAAAGCCCCGAGAAATACATGAACATCGCCCACGTTTAAGTGCCTCAAGAGTTCCTCATTCTTTGTTTGTGACGGGCCAGCAACAGGAAACATATCGATCGAGACAGAAGCATAGATCCTATCATAGAGAGGTTCACTTCTGTTTCCCCCAAAAAAAAAAAATGCACCTCGAAAATCATTAACATGTCACCAAAGAAATTATGGTAGGCTGCATCACCGTGCCTTAAACCAACAAGACATTTATAGGTATGTAAAATAAGAGACCATGCGCAATAAAGCGGCACCACAAGGTTTTATACAGACAAAACTACAAACAGCTCCCAAAACTGACCTTACCGTGAAACAGTTCTCAAGGTACTGAAACGAGCATGCTAGTCTCCAAAACTACACAAGGAGAGCCTGGAATCAGGATGGGATGTCGCAAAAAGCGAAGCCATGTGTCGTGACTTCATACCATCAAATTAAACAATCGCCCCTTCACAATGAGAGGCGTCGCTAGCCATTCCTTTCTTTTTGGTCCCCTTCATCACGTTGGTACAGCACATGATTCACAGAAATTGACTAAGATACATAGTATAGATTCTTGAATTAACTTTACCCATCTTCACATTCTGTCTTCTCTCTTACGTGGAGCACAAGTAATGATTTCATCAACCCTCAAAATCATCTCAGCAGCCTCAGTCGCAGAGAGCAGTATGGCCTGCTTTACTTTAAATGACTCGGAGATCCCCCGTTCCACCATATCTCCCACCTGCCGCAGGTTAAGATCAGAGTGTTCAGTATTCCAGAGCCAAATGTGTTGACAGTTGGTGAGTTCATTCATTAGTTAAATGGACAAAAAACAGGTGAAAACATGATGTAGACATGTCATACATGTCTCCCTGTACTAAAAAAAGCCATAACATTTTAAGGCCTAATTTCTAGTTCATTTGGCAAACATTTCTACACCATCTTCTCCACATAAAAAGGATAAAGCACAACTCCTATCATCACAAGAGAATATCCAAAACAAAGGTCAAAGAATGAAACAGAAATTTGCAACTGAAACTTACAGAACCGGAAATGACATCAATCCCTGCAGTGCATCCTTCCTTGTGGTGCTCTGCACGAAGCTGAGAAATCAGCTCGGCACTATCCAGACCAGCATTATCGGCAATGATTGTTGGAATGGCCAAAAGTGCCCTCGAAAATGCTTCAATAGCATGGGATTTCTTTCCAGGAGTCCTGAGCCAGCTCATCAACGTCCTTTGCCATAACCATCTCAGGCCATCCCCCTCCAAGTATAACCCTACTATCATTTACTGTTTGAGACAGCACGCACAAGGCATCATGCAAAGATCTCTCAGCCTCATCCAGCACATGATGGCTGCCATACAGTTGAAGACATGAATTAAAAAACAAGTTGAGAAAAGAAGTGACTGCAATTTCATCCTCTTAATTAACATATATAGTAATGCTGTGTGTACTAAAACCGGTAAGCAACAAAGTGATGTAACAGACTACCAATGCACCTTTAAACATGTGGATTGTATTGCACATTAAAAAAAACTGTCACATCGCCGAATATACCCATACACTATCGATTCTTGTTATACCTAGCATTGTCAACATATCTAAAAGTACTAATAGGCATACAATTTTTATACAAGTTTCTAGCAATTGCTTCTCCTAGACAACAGTCATTTTTACACAGATAAAAAATAATCGTGCATGACATAAGAGTTTGTACACCAATCGTTGTCAACACTTTATATACCTAACATTACTGCAAATGTAATTTTCACAGGCTAAGTAGGAGACAATTAAGATGAGACTACACATACACACAAACCATGTGCATTTTACATTGTTACATCAAAATAATCAAAGTAAAACAGCATCCCACTTCACTTGCACATGCAGACAAGCAGCATGAGAAGCTCGCTAAAGAAATGAATAAAGATAGGCATTTGTAATATAATCAAGGTAATCTAAAAAGGGTCTTACCAACAAGTGTCCCTAGGACATTTGTTAAAGATACTTCATAAAGAGAGTTTTGTTTTCAAAGCACCTATCAGTTTAGAAGAACAGTTAATGCCAACCTAGAAGTTAGAAATTTGACACTGAATGTAGCGATATATATTCTGATTTCTGAAATAGCCAGCTAAGGAATCAAAGAATTTTCACCACTTTTTCTCTAGATCATGTATTCTGAAAAATCCAGCTACAAAAGATTATGTATGTCACGCATGGTTTTATAACTTGAAAGTAACTCATTGGCTGAGGAATTTAATGAAACACCTTGCAGCTCTCAACATGAAAGAGAAGGAAGAAGAAAGAATTTTGTAAGACAAGGCAGAAAAAGTACAATGCCATACCTTGCACCTCGCAATACGATTGTACATGCCTGACCCATTTCAACACCAGAAAAGTGAATCAGCTTGTCCTCGCCAATCATAATTTCCTCAATGAGCTTGCAGTGTCCAAGCTTAACTGACTCTGGATTGTCAAAGGTTGATGCAATCTCACCACCAGTCACCAAGGCCAGGCGCTCAATACCTTCAAAATCAGCATGCTCAATTGCAAGTATTCCTGCATCTGCAAACAGCTCCTCTGGAAAATTGTATATCAACTGTCTATTGACAAAGCAGTTAATCCCATGTGCTATGATTTTCTGCACCTTTTCCCTCATCTTCTCTTTCTCAGCCCCCTCAATCTCAGCGACCTTAGACATAGAATCAACACGAACACGAGCCCCATAGATCTTCACTTTGTCAGTGTCCATTGCAGTATTTGCCACCAAAATCTTAGCATTCTCTATGCGCCTTGGTTGTCCAATACCTATCTTCTTGTCAAGAATAAATCTGCACAAAGGTATAGCACCCAATCAGTTTTGTTAAGCATTCTTAGATGTCAGGTTTGCCTGTACTATGCAAAATAAACAACAGAAGATGTTACTAAACCATATATGACAGCGATTGAGTTTCGATCATGATGGCTGGAATACACAGTAGAATTTTGACGAAACATTCCAATACCAAAGAAAATGCCAAATATGTGTGCATCAAAATGAGGGAGGGAGTTATTCATCAACTTATTGCCTACTGTATTAGATGTGTGGTTGATAGAGCCCCCATTAGAACTAAGAAAAAAAGGGAACATTTGGTAATCTCACCCTTCATCCAGAAAAGAATCCTTCAAAGATCCTCCTGGTTTCTTGATTATCTGAATAGCTTCTAAGTCAGTACTACCCTGCAAGTGCCAACAGAAAAGTGGCATCAGATGGTGGAACCAAGACAACAATCCATATGTTGTATCACTGATCTCATCATCATAAAAGTTAACTATGAAGGGAGCATCTGAGGGCAACATAACATTCATCACACTGCTACATTTAAGATCTTGTGGTTTAAGTTTAAGAAATCCTACAGATGTTAAAAACGGGGCATTCCTGATAATATCCATGTCTACCCGCTTGAAACTCATAATGAACTGAGTGCGTGAATATACAATAACCCACTCAAGAGAGCACACAAATCCTCTTTTTCACGGCTATGGTTTGAAAAGCTTCCTAAAATACAAAATTTTATAAATTTGAGAGTATCCATTAACAAAATTAAATCCAAATTTTTAGGAAAATCCCTGATAAAGCATCGCTAGTGTCCCAAACTATAGGGAAATTAACTGCACTCTAACCTCGTTGATCCAGTTTTGGGCCCCTAGTTTGAAGGGGATTTTTCCAACTCAATCAAAAGGATCTACCTAAAGTCCATATGTGCAAAATTACTTTGATGCAAAGATAAATCGAACAGGAAAACAAAAATGCAAAAATATTCACATGAGAGAAGAAGAGACTAGGATCTTAAATTATAGCTTACTGTTGGTTTTTACCTTTATCATTAAGGACAAAACACATTGCTCACCTTTAACCTCATAACGGCATCCACAGCCAACTTAGAAAAATGTTCCTTGTCTTGTGACAGAATTTTGGAACTCAAAGTAGTCATTGCAATTTTCATCAAGTCCGACATAAATTTCTCTGCATCATGCAACGCATCAGGCAACAAATAGTATCAAAAAGGGGAGTGCAAATAACTGGAGACCTGCATCCCTCAAAAATATAAGCATCCACTACCTAGGATGTAGGATATTGCATGGGGTAAGGATAAACAGGCTAGTAAATTGTTTACCAATCATCACTTTCATTCATGCATTCAGTGTGCACTAAGCAAATTCTAAAATAAAAATGGGGGAAAAAATTTCCTTAGGCGAGCCAATGGATCAAAAAAATGCAAGAGACACAAGAAAGCAAACAGAACAAGAGGCGACAGGCATACCTGCATCCGCTTTATTATCCATAACCTTTTGCAACAAAGCATTACGAGCACATTCAGCTGCCATCCGAAAGCCTAAAATTGAAAAGTGAACACCCACCATCATTATTTGAAAACACATAGATTTCACATTCACAGAACAATAATAGAGAAACAGAGATTGTAAAACATTTCAAAAACTTATATTTTTGACTAGTGAAAAGCAAATTCTTTTAGAATGGAGATCAACTATTACCAATTAACCAATCGACTGAAAATTTAGGAGAATCTCAACAAAATTTAAAAGAGATAACACAACAAATTAATTTTTCACGAATTTTATACGAATAAAAATACCACTGCAATTAATTAAACCATGATGGACTTCCTGCATACTGCAGGCAAAACTTTTGAGACAACCGACCACATGTTGCATATGCGCATTTAAAGAAGACAATAGAGGCCCCCCAAAAAATGTAAAATCACAGAAAGACACGAACCAGATATTATCGTCATGGGATGGATCTTGGTTGCAACCAATTTCTCTGCCTCCCTCAAAAGTTCCCCAGCCAGAACGACGACCGAAGTTGTCCCATCACCCACTTCATCATCTTGCGCTTTGGAGATATCTAGTATGTATATTAAGGACGATGATGACATTATACAAAATAAAATCTCATCTTTGGCTACCAAATGAGGACATCCTTTACTTTTCTTGAAGAAATATCTATACCGCCGACAAATATCTACAACTTCAAGGATACCAACCAATACTTTAGCAGCCGGATTGTCTACGTGAAGAGATTTCAGGATCGTCGCGCCGTCATTAGTGACAGTAACTTGATGCCCTCGACCAGTCGATTGCAGAATCTTATCCTGCTCCAAACAGGCGGCACATAATCAACTCGAGATGAATAATTCACTTAGCAAACGAGAATTCCTCGCCGACATCAAACGACACACCGAAGCAACAACTAGTGCCTACCATTCCCTTCGGCCCCAACGTGGTCTTCACCAGGTCCGCTATAGCCATGGCTCCGACGAAGGAGGCCTGCGACAAAAACGAAGCGAACTCCCATCAAATTTCGATCTTTTTTCATTCACACACCATCGACAGCAGAAGACACGAGATGGGAAGCCAAAGTAGAAGGGATTCACTGGTCGGAACAGGGGTTGCTTGGTTATCAAGCATCCTCCAGAATTCCCACTCACTCGCGACAAGCATGAAAGCACGTTCTCAGCGAGAAAGCAACGCCAAAAAAAAAAAAAAAAATCGGGAGAAAAACCCACCATCCTGGCGCGCTCGCCTTTCTCCTCGCTCGCTTCATCCTTGAGAATTCTGTGGACCTGCAACATCCGCCGAGAGTCAGTAGAAAGACAGAACCGACTCCCATGCCGGAAGGCGAACGGATCCAGCGCCGACGTACCGCCATTGGAAGACCAGCTTGAAGCTGAAGTGGCGAACCTGCTGTGACGCGACCGGAGCGATCGGGAGGGAAAAAAGGAACGAAATCGGACGACGAGACAGTGCAAAGAAAGCAGTGGCGAAGAGTCGCGAAGGCGCTGGAGGGGTCCGGTCGGCTTCGAATCGAGCGGTTCTGCATGGGGGCCGGGCCGGATCGGAGGAAATTAGACCGGTTTTCGTGCGCGGTCCGCGATCCGATGTTTTGAACAATTTTTTTCATCAATGGCATACCTAAAATGCAGACTGAAGCATGTCCTTAAACTGCTTCTTTCTCTAGTCAATTGTCGAATTTGGGGAGCCTCAACCTCACGGTGGTTGGGTGAGCATGAGCCTCGCCTCGGCTAGATTTGAGTAGTGAGGCTCTAGCGACTAGTTAGAGGAGAAAGAAGAAGAGGAAAAAAAAATTACTAGATTGTAGAATTGTTTTTGAAAATAAAAAAGTAACTTTTTTTTTTCTTTTTTATATTTTGATTCTCTTGAACAAAAATGTTATCAAATGAATTTCTGTTTATTTTATATTTCGGAGAATAAAACAATGGAAATAGGCACTGTTTAATATGTCACTAGATAGGAGTCCATAATGACTAATGATGTACTAAGTCGGCGATAATTGAAAAGTCACCAATATTATCCAATTTTGCATGTGTTTTACTAGAATTTCTCCCGTGACCATATTTTTTTCACTAAAAACAACTTACAACTTTATATGGGATAGAGCTGCCCATACACAAACCATGCCAAACAAACTATGTCAAAATTTAATTAACATAGTTTGAAAACATAAAGATATTACCTTGGATTTTAATCGACGACACAACACTTGGGAAAGATAAGTACTCCCGAATTTAATCGACAACGCGAATTCAAAAGCTACAACTAGGAAAGTAGAGTACTAAAGATACTGAAAAGATAGTAAACTTGTTTGGTTTGTTGGAATTGATCCAAGCCCTAGATCAAGCACGCAATCGCTCGGGCGATGGCGGTGGCATGGGTGGCGCGTTCGATTAATGGCGGAGAAGGTGGAGCTCACGAGCTTGCTGGTAATGGTTACCGTCGATGGCAATGATGGGGCTGTTGGTAGTCGGGCCGCGCTAAACCGAGGCCGGCAATGAACCCAGTGAACGCATTTGGGTGGGCGAAAGTGAACTACTGGCATGACACGGGAAAAGCAATTTTTTTTTTTTTTTTGGTGCTGGAAGAACCGCTTTGGTTGACAGCCGCCATATAAATCCCCAGGTGACGCTAACGGGTAAACCACCACCCCGGCGCCACGCGTCAATCACCTAATAGCCCGCCAACCCCCTTGCAACTTGCGTTGCAAGAGCTTCGAACTCCTGACCTTCCTTCAAAGGACTGAAGCCTACCCCCTTGCAACTTGCGTTGCAAGAGTTTCGAACTCTTGACCTTCCTTCAAAAGACTGAAGCCTACCCAACGGAGTCACCACGGCCGGTGGTGGGAAAAGCAATTCTTCGTATACTGGATTTTGCCCATTTGCAGGTGCGGTTTTAGCTGGTCAGGCATTCACGCTTTTTGCAATCAATAAAGAATGATCTATCGAAAATTTAGGCACTCAAATCCCTTCTTTGGAATTTTCCCATGATTTAATTTATTGGCATAAACAAGTTTGAACAAATGATTCCATCATGAAAAAGAATACGACCTCAGCTGAGGTCGTTCCGGAGCTTAGAATGATCTAAGGTCCATAATGAATGACTCCGAAGAATGATGGACTATCTTTCTATGTTGCTGATGTCGTTATGCTGCCGCTCAGAGGGGTCGCGTGCGCCGCCCGCTCGCCCTGCCGCACAGAATGGCGTTCTTAGGAATCGGGTACTCGTCCCTCAGCGAAGTCGAGGTGGTGTAGACTTGCATATAGAATTGCTGCCCGAGGTACTGTCTCGCCCAGGACTCCGATCGCAGGTTCCACATTCCGACATTGTCGAGCGGAATGTAAATAGCCGACCAGGACTTGGGGTACACCTGCATTCAGCAAGCACAGGAGAGTGTTGAAGTTAATGTCTAGGAATGGCGAAACACTTCGCAGAACTGCAAAAGAGACTTCATTTTCGGTTTTCGCCGCGCGCATAAGCACTCGATCGAGTCCAACAGCTTCATGAGAATTTTCTCACCTGAATGGTGCAACGAGAGACGCCGTCTCGAAGATTGTACTGGTTCCTGCTGGCCGGCGTCCATTGCCCTCCATCCATACTGTAATATCAGGCAAATCGCGGTCCAACGTAAGCGACAGACGGTTGAATGATCATAGACCGATCAATCCAGAAGGAAAACATAGGTGGAATTCTTACCCGACTACAAAGAAAGCATAGCCATTGAGGTGCCAGCTTTGTATGACGTCCTCACTGTTTTCGAAGACGATCTCAATATAGGATCTGTAGTCAGTTCTCATCACCGACGTGTCGAGGTATATCCCACCGCCTGTAGGGTTGTCAGGGATGCTCCCGACGCGAAAAACTCCATCGATCTTGAAGTAGTCGGCGAGCTTTAGAGGAGTATCCGCCGGGATGAAGGACACGCTGTTGACCGCGTATCTCTGTTTCCCATTGACAAGACCAGCAGAATTGGCAAGTCTGATGGTTCTTGTCGTGTTGATCATGCCATAGTGGTATGAACCTTGCGGATTTGGCCTCGGTCCACTCGCTGTAAGATTCGTCCTGAAACATACCCATTCAAATGCGATGATAAGAAGGACGGATTTGGCAAGATCTTTCGACAATTCTTTCGTTGATACAAACAGGCCTGGAAACACAGCTTTACCTGACAGAACGTGCCTGGTTCAAGGACCAGTCGATCTGGGTTGTCGGACCACCAGGAATAGGACCTGAGACAGGGCCGGCAGAGTTGCTGTAATGGAGGACGCCTGTTGTGGTCAAAACTTTTGTGGTGAAGCGAGAGGAGGCCACGATGTAATAGTCTTTTCCTGGCTGGTCAGCTGTTACGAGGACTGACAGCGATTGGCCCACGTGCACGTCGAGCGACTCGTAACTGTTTTGAACCGTATGTGTACCCTCTACCTCGGCGAGCACCATTTTGTGGCCTTGGATGCGGAAGTTGAGGGAATTCACCAACCCCACGTTAGATATCCTAAGCCTGTATGTCTTTCCTGCAATAGATACAGAGGAAACAAGCTTAGAATACCAAATGGGCCGAACCACATGCAAACTGAGAGAACTCAAGGTACAATGTCTTCGACGTCTAATGATAATATGTCGCCTTAGAAATTCAAACCTGTTTCATTCTCGAGGAAAAAGCACCGAAATATCAGAAAGAAAGAGCACATTGGACAAGATCTTTAACATACCTTGTTCCACAGTGAAAGAAGCTCCGCTTCCGCGGCCATTGATGAGTATACCATCAGGGAATGGCAGCACGTTACCCTTGTCAAGAGTGGCCCTCAAATCCTGCAATTGCACACGCGAGAAAGTTATCTTCGTAGTTCAAGTGCATGCTCTCAGTACGGAAGTTACTTCGATACGCTCGTATACTGCCCGTCATTTAGAATACTAATTGCCCTAGGGACGTGACCGGCGTGGCGTGAAAGAGTCATCTCACATCGGATGTGGAAATGGAAAAGACAACCAACAACAGAACAAAGTTTTTCATTATTACAGGGACCCGTGGAGTAAATCAATGGATCAACATTCATTTCCTAAGTCTTGCAAATTGCTGCTATAATCCAAACTTAAAATTTGTCTCCATTGTTCATCCTCTACCCCCACCAATTCCCGCTGATTATGGCGTAATAGCATATCGACAATGAAGACTGAGTCAAGAAAGATAGCTGTCAAATGAAATTGACTTCTGCAATACCATCAACAAGTCAAACAGTGAACCCCACCTCACTTTTCACTTTAAGAGGAGTTGGAACCACGGAGAAAAATTACGATGGACAGTGGATATTTGCCTAGAAAGCTACTTGTGTTTTTAGAAGTTACACTACCAACCATTACGACCTTCAAAAGTAGGTACCGATTGCCTTTACAAACCATTTAATCAAATTGAAATCCACCCGATAGTAACTCAACCAAGCCACTTTACTGATTTGTCCAAGTCACCGAAAGGATAAGCTAATACACTCCGGACGACAATGGTTAGTTCATAGGTGTACATACCGTGTGATTGGCCTTGTACCAATCTCCGATGAGGACGGTGTAATCGCCGGCAGGGGGCGGGAATGGGACCGGTATCAGCGGTCGGCTGAGGATCCTGATGCCCCCGAACCCGCCGGCAGCCTTGTGGAATGCGAGGGAGGGGAAGTAATAGAAGCTTCCGATCTGGTCCTTGACTTGAAGGATGTAGGTGAAGTTCTTGCCCGGAGGGATCGGGCAGGTGGTTCCATAGACTCCATCCTCAAAGGAGTTCCTCCTCTGCTGGATTCCATTCCTGCACATTCATGTTTTTTACAGCACCCAATTAGTTTTCCTTCAATTGTAAGTCCAATCCCCTAATTGGGTAACTTTGATTTCCTCCTACAGAAAAGACAAAACACTAATAGAAGTCAATCTTATCCTTATTATCTGCTCATAGTAAAAGCTGTTGCATTTGGATGACTATTGAATTGGAACACCAAGTGAGCTACGCTATGAAAGCAGGTTAGTGTGTTAGTTCCCACTTGTCTGTCGTGAAATGTAGCAGTGGGAGGAGACCTAGAACTGAAGCTGGACCACAAATTTGAATGTGGAAAAAGATTGGAGAAGCTGTCCGAGGTACGAGTTCTAACGAAGCAGCTACCGACAGCCCCTAACATGACAATTAATACACGACCCCGCTTGCAAAATCACCGATTTGGTTGGTGACATCACATCATTTAGTGCTGGCTTTTCATAGTCCTCTTCCAGCCCATAAAAATCGTTACTTTTTAATCTGATTAGAGGGACCGGTCACTTTCAAGAGACGGATAGCAGAATGGAGTGGACTCTCTGCTCTCTCACTTAGACCATAGGACGACTTAATATGGGCCTAGGCCCAACCACAGTGCAAATCAATCATGGTGTAATTCGTGCGTTTTAGGTGAGGTTTCGGTCCGCGGGGCCCACCGCTAATCCCGCCAATCCACGTGATGTGAACCGAAATGGAGCAGCAAAAAGCTTTTGCAAATCAATAATTCACACGCAAAACTGTCTGAATTGAAATCTAGGCAGTGTGAAACGAGAACCCTGAAAGGAAAATGGATCTGATGATCTACAGAGAGAATCTAGAACCTCCCTAGGGAGAGGAGGGAGTTTGATGTCCCATGTCTGGCGCAACTGGATTGCATTTATTCTCGAAATTGACATGTGCCAAGAGAAAAAGAAAAAAAAAAAAAGGATCTAATCACATGAACCCCATTAATGTGCACACATTCCCTTGTCGATGGAGAATTTTTGATAGATTCATTAAAGTTCTGCATCGCACCCATCACCATGCTCGATTACTTTCCAGATTCAGTAAATTCGTTTAGTAAAAATTAATGCTGCTAATCGCTCTGTAGAAGGGAAATTCACGGGGAGAGGGAGACGGACCATGAGAGGAGGAAAGGCTCGGTCAGGCTGTTGATGACGTTGATGATAAGGTTGTCGTTGGTGACGGAGTAGATGTCGGGACCCGGGAATTGTCCATTGATGAGTATGCCCTGCGGAAAAAAAAAAAAAAACAGAGAGAACATCACTACCCATCATCGCTACACGTCGCACGGATTGATAGGGTCGTTCATTTTCAAGATCCGAAGCGGTTTCCTTCTTCCTCTTCTTCCTGGTTCGCGTCCATATCAGCATGATAGAGAGAGAAAGAGAGAGAGAAGGGTCACCTGTTGGCGAACGCCGAGCGGGTAAATGTCGCCGTAAGTGACATTCCAGGTGAAGAACCTGTAGGGGTCGTCGGCTCCTGCAATGGCGAGAAAAGCGACGCACGCGCACAGGAAGAGGGCGCCCGCACCCTCCAGTCCCTGCCTCATCCTCTCTTTCACTCAAAGCCAAACTACGGAAAACACCTCCTCTGTTCTCTTCCCCTCTGTTTTACCCTTCTCTCACTCTCTCTCTCTCTCTAGGGGGGTACTTAAGTCTGGGTGACAGGGTCGTGGTTTAGGGGGAGAGATATAAAAAGAGTGGGGAGTAGGTACGGAAGCGAGTGAATTCACCGAGGGACGAACGAAACGAGAAAGGAGAGCCCAATTGGTGAGCCGCAAAGGAAGGAAGGAGGAGGAAATGGGGCAAGCTCGTGATGAGGAATAAATAAGGAGGGAAAGACGTGTCGGTGGTGGGGTCAAAGCGAACGCGGGATTATATTAAAAGCGAAGGTCGCCATTGGAACTCCGCCTGCTTTGTCTTCCACATGGGTGTGGGCTGTCCTCTGCTGTTTTCTCGAGAGAGAGAGAGGGAGAGAGAGATGACTGGAAAATGGTAATTTCCCTTTTTGAGATGATGGGAAAGTGGCAATTTTTCCATTTTTTTGGATTTTCTGGGGATGTAGAGAGAGAGAGAGAGAGAGAGAGAGATATGACTGGAAAAATAGTAATTTCCCCTTTTCGAGATGATTGGAAAGTATGTGATGAATTTTCCCTTTCTTTGGATTTTGCGCCCATCAAATGTACAATTGTTGAATATTTCCCCTTGCTAATTAGGTAAGTCACGTTCATTTTGTGGCAACCAGCTCAAAATTAAAGGGCAAGTAAGTGCATAAACAGAAGTAAATCTCTCTCGATTCTCTGTCTATTTTTGATGTATGGTAACTTGAATCGTCCTCCTACCATATAAAGAGTACGACAACCATATTACCTTCATTGCAATCTTGCTAGGTTAGGGACAATCTTTGCACACAATTCGAGAGATTGATGTCATTTAAATCTCTATATTAGGTGATGCTCATTCGAGGTTCATTGTATCCGATGGTCTTGCGTGATTAGAACGGTGAGTCGCGTGACGGGTTTAAAATAAAACGGGTTTTTTTTTTTCCCGTGACCGAGAATTCGCCGGAGCATGTCCTTGTTAGCTTATACCGATTCAGGGTCTCACGGGCTTCCGCGATGGAAGCCCAACAGTGACTATATCTCAGGAGAAGTTGGCCCAACAACCCATCGTCATGGCTCTCGACTTAAATAAAATGGGCTATTGCTAGATGAAATGATCAATTTTAATGATATCATGACAAGAATGCACGCGAAAGACGGTCTTTCCCTTGTGCCGTCCGAGAGAATCTTGCCATTAGAAAATAGTGATGATGACGAGGTTGCTCACGGTCGGACAATCCTTAGTCTTTTTCTTTTGTAATTCACCTGACACCATGACTTATTATAGATTATTCACGTTCCACTCCAAGTGGCTCAAGGTAAACACAGATATTGACAAGCCAGGTATTTAATCAGGGCCCAATTTGAGATAATTTAATATTACAGTTTAGATTCACTAATAACGATACACTCGAAAAGAATGATTTACTCGGAAAAAAAAACATGTTAACAAGTTAGCTTAAGCCACTTGCTAGAAGTCATTAATTCTTCAAGTTCAACCACCCTTCCTATCGATGAACGACAAGTTATGCACCCCTGCCGCATGGAAAATTGATTGAATGTAAGGGCGTGCGATGTCAGAGGTCGTAACCCATCGGTCATGAGGGGCTAGGGAGGAAATGCTCGATCCTTTTCGCAAATGTGTTATTGTTCGGTTCTAGAAATGCGTCGACATGTGGTATGATAATTTTGTGTAGCCATGATACACGGGGAAATTTTTCCAAAAAGTCAACTTATTTCATGTAATGATTCAATTCAAAATCTTTTAATTATATCAATTTAGTTTTAATCCTCTTGAAAATTTGCTAATGTAATCATTTCAGTTAATTTTGACTGAAAATTGATATGGTGTGAACTGCATCGATATAGACATTATTTTTTGAGCTTTAAGAAACTTTTCCGATTTTTTATTAATTTTTTTATTTAAATATTTTTCTTTTTTTCTTCATAGGGCTGGGGCGAGGGGCTGGGCTTTGCAGCCCTCAGCTAGTGACCAGTACCCTGGAAGGAAAAAAAAAAAAAGAAAAGAAGAAATTAAAAATCAATAATATTTTTTAAAAATTAGGATTAAATTAACAACTCCTTAAAAGGATTAGGATTGAATTGATGATAAATTATTAAAAAGTTCAGAGCTAAAATAAAAAATTTAGGGTTAAATTGGCCAGCATACATTGATTTAGGATGTTTTCAGACGATCCACTAGTGTCCTCAAAACGGCGGTGCAATTTGCTATTAGGAAAATGAAGCTAATACAGGGGGAAAGGAATAAAGAAAAGAATGATAACAAGGTCAACTGCACCAAGCAGCCAATCGACTTAAAGTCGCGTTTTCCCATGATGCGACTTGATGAGCGGGAGCCGAGGCGGCATCATGAAGCATGGAAGGAGTGTGCATGAATCCGGTCTCCTCAATAATCGCACCGCCTGCTGGACCAGACGGTGCCACGTTATTACGACCAACCTCGCAACGCGACAACGCCGAACCGCACCACGTGCTCAGACAAACAAAAACCAAAAGAAGCAAACCTTCCATGTTACGACCTTCGACGCGCTTTCTGAGTCCCCATCTTTCGTCGATGTTGCGTCGATATACCGCCAAAACCGCTCGTCGTATTTGGATCGAGGGGGAGGGTCCCGCTTTCTTGCGGAGTTAGCGGGGCTCGTTGATGCCCGAACGGACCCGGCATGCGCATGGCGAAAGCTACGAGATGGGCAACAAAATCAGGCGTTGGGTCCTTGATGAACAACCTCGGATCCTTGTCGTGGGAACTCATTTGTGAGACCATGAGACAATCGAGGGTTCGAAATTTTTTGAACCTGACTTCTCTCGATCAATCTAAGTGATTTTCTTGCCACTCGGTCAGCTGCCGCTGTGCTACAGGCTCGATTTTCTCTCTCTCTCTCTGTGCGACCATGCAGACGGCCATAGACTTAACCAGGAGGAACCAGAAGCCGGTACGTTCTCCATTTACTGGCTTCTAATGGACATCGACATGCTTCGTGACCATATTCTGCCATCATCTTGAAAAAGAAATCAATGCGGCCGACACATTTACTTTCCATCGACTACCTGTATGCGAGTAATGAGGGACAGCGGCAGACCATCATCACAAGGGATGATTATATCCTCTGTCGAAGCAAAGATTTGATTGCCTAAGAAGCTGTAAACAGTACAAGATCCAGTTATTCATGACACCACCGTGCAAGACACTGGTTACTTGTCCAATAACATGAGACACCAAAGCTAAACTGACTTCTTCCACAATTCAAGAATCCTCTGCCTACAATTGAAGACAACATAAAAAATCCTGCCTATTCGGGGGTCTCCATTCCGGTACTGACCTTCAAAATCTCCTATGGTTCCAGATCGAAGTTCAAACCATGAGTTCAGAAACGAATACAGGAAAATAATCTCCAACGCCCGCACGACCATCATTTGCAAATTCACTGCTCCGTTTACTACACTCACCAGGAACTGAAGCGCACTGGACCGTAACAGTGAACACCCCATCAGATACATCATACTTTTACCATCTATGCGCCATCTCCCACAGTTCTTTCGAATGAGATCAATAAAGAGAAGCTGTCAGATGGCACGGAGAACTCATATCGACAATGTCGGCATGTATTCTCGACATGTCACATAATCTACTACTGCGCCATATGAGAAACTGCCCATTAGCAGCACCAATCCAACGACAGAGAGACAACACCGTGAGAAGTAACAGAGAAGAGGAGCAACTAGAGCCAAACGCATCTAAAGCCCCACCAAAACCTCGCACAGACAAAACTAAAGCAAAAGAGAACCATGAAATGCCGAAAATGTATAAAGATACACAACAGAAAAAGGCCACCGTAATAATTAAGATATACATCAGAAAAGCAGATGATCAGGTCCACTGACACCTATATATGACTACATTGTATTTTCCTAAAAAGCCTGAAACATATCTGTACAAAGTCTTTTAATGGAAGCTCATGAACAATCCACAGTGGCCTCAAAACTAGCACAAATCCATCAAATCCGCAAAAGGTTTGAAGATCTTGACAGCAATTGCCAGTACCTACAATTGCCTTGAGCCGCCCTGCAGCCGCTGCTGCACATCACGACGCAGCAACTCAATATAATCCTGCAAAATGCACCATCGTATTTAACATTTGAGCTTGGACAATATGCATGCCTTTCACCAAGGGCAATCCTCTCAATGAAACATAGAACAGAGGTCTGTACATGCATCAAGATCAGATCTTATCAGAAGAGAACTTACCCTTGCTAAATTCTCATCCCCACGAAGTGCGACTACAATGTCTTCAGAATCATTTCTGCTGCCATACACCCGATTTGCATTTTCAACCATTGAGTTAAATACATCTGACGGAGGATGTAAGTCTTCAATGTTCCTAATTACATGTTCCATGTTGACCTACATAGAACCCAATGCAAACGATATGTTAACATACAAGACATGACCAAGAACATGGAATCTGGAATTTTGTCATTAAAAAGATAGAGCTGCCTATCTGTTGAAAGCATTAGAAGTGAAATGAATACCAGAGTTGACCATGTAGATGGTCTTTGGCTAAAAAAGGGGGAGACGTACTTCAAAAAAGGAAAAAGGTTATTTTTTGAGTAAAGTAATGGGTAAGAGTAGTTAGTTTTTGGTGGAGGAAGTGGCTGATGCATGGCAGATGGAGTTCATTTGTTAACTTTTGCTTATTATTTTATGAAAAGTAACTTTGGAAGGGATAAGAAGTGAGACCAAAAAAAGCTCTCCAACTATATATTAGACAAATTAGACACCAAAATCTGGTGAGGAGGAGGTTAATTTGTTACAAATGGAAAAATCCTTTTAGATTCTGTTGAAACTTTTGGCCTTTAATTTAAATGTAAATGGCTGTCCACTGCCTAGATGGGTCATATAGACTTCTAGTAACCAGAAAATAAAATATGTTTTAGTGCAGCTAAAACACCCCACTTCAACTAACCGTAAGACTATGACAGACAAACTCTATATGTAACATGAACTCAGCATCCTTACCGACAAACAAAATATGTTCTGGTGACACATACATGAGACTGATTCATGATATGTCTACATTGGCAAAATCACGAACCATCAAATAGGCAAATTCAAGAAACAAATTTCCCCAGCCCTATAGCATATATCGAAGCAAACATTATGAGAGAAAACCTGAGGAGGGTATTTATCTACAATCGTCACTCTCTCTGACAAGAGCATCAAGAGTGAACAAGACAGCATTCTAACCCCAGTTGCTAGCTCTTTAGGTGCAATGTACAAACCTGATCAACAGAATCACCAGTCACGTAGTCTCTGTTAGGTCTATTCTCATTGGGAGGCCTCGGGAAATCAGATTCGAATTCCGGGAACAGTGAACTGCCATTTGAGACACCACCTAAAGCTTGAGATACCATGGGCATCATCTGTTGGACCATCCTAGACAGATCAATTCTACCACCTTGGCCTCCCATCCCGCCAAACATACTACCGAGATCTTGGGGGTCAACCTGTCGAGCAATCTGATTTACAGCGTTCATCATTACAGGACTCTGAGTGAGCTGTTGCATCATATTTCGCAAGGCATCAGGAGAACCAACCCCAGTTTGCTCCGAAACCCCTGCTAGCAAACCATTTAATGCAGGACTATGCAGAACCTGTGACATAAGACCACCCATATCAACCTGGCTATCAGGACCTTGTTGTCCTTGTGATAAGCTTTCCGTAACTTGCGTGGAGGCAACAACTGATGCTCCCAATGGTTGATTATTTGCCTCTGCTCTGTTTGCAGACAAACCTTGAGATAACAGAGACTGCAAAATCTGTTGTCCACTCGTCCTGATCAGCTGATTTTGATCAAGAGAAGCACTTGATGATCCACTATCTTCCTTGGCTGGTGGTTTTGATTGCCTCCCCCGCCGCTGGTTCAGTGTTTCACCATATCAGTTTACAGAGGATGTGTATGAACAATTTATTGCAATGGAATAAAAAGGATGTTTTTCACATGAAGAAGAAATTTTTAAAACATTTCAACCAATTGGAACATGCATATTTTTCAGATCTAAATATATGAACAATCATTGGCCTCCCACCAAAAGAAGACTCAAGGACATCAAAATGCTGCAAAACCAATGTTCCCAAAATGATGATCCCTTCAGCCAAACAAGCAAGTAATTTTGACCAGCAAAAACAATCATGGTGCCTGGTGCAGACCCTATAAAAGACACTTATAAATATATCTAACTAATCAGCATCTACCAATCTAGGGCTGTGCTTAAAGAAAAAGTTATGAAATAAGTCCTTTGTATGAACAAAATCACAGGCCATCCAGCAGGATTGATGGGAACTGTTTATAAGCAAGAAGATATCATAGACAATGTACATCAAAAGTCATTCTAACCTTCCTCTCCAAACTTCCAAGCCCTAATCCCTTTGGGACATGTGACTCCCCACAAACATCAGGCTCTTCATTGTGGCTCGCAGCACCTTCCTTTACAATAATGGCATCTTCACTTGAACATGTCGGAGAGCTTCCTGATGGACAGCTAGGTGCACCTCGTGAAGTCACATCCATTGACTCCTTAAGATTTGTCCCATGTTAGTGACAAGGCTAAACATTTTTTTTTTTTAATTAAAACGCTTTAAAACTATCCAAGACAACTAAAAGGAGTTTCCTGTACAAGGGCAAACGTGCAGCGGAACTTTCGGTTGTCCGTACCTTGTGTTCACTTTCCTCAAGTGATGCACCTGAGGAAACAGCGGGTTCCCCAACTCGATCGACTGCCACATTATCTGACTGTACAGTAGCCTCAGCAGATCCAACAGCTGGATTCTCCACATTCAACTCTGCTTGAGCTGCTGACCCAAAAGGTAACCCAAAGAGGTTCAGTACTTTTCAAGAAATTGAACGTATTATGACCCTCAATTGTAAATAATCACCACGAAACTACCTGACTGCATCTGGTTCCTCCCTTCCTGTAAATTGCCAGCTAAGTTTCTAAGGCGGGAGTTAATTTCAGATATGAGAGATGATGCTGGAGCAGACTCAGAATTTGGCTGTGTCGTAGAAACAGCTGAGCCTCCAAGACCACTAGGCCGTGCGAGAAAAGATGCTGCAGCAACACTACTAGCAGGATGGGATGGCCCTGAACCACCAGAACCAGTAGTATCTCCACGTTGACCCAGCATTCCTTCTGAATTACTCGCCCTGCTACCAAGAGCTGAAACAATTGGAGCGAGCGAGGAGCCTGGCAACCAAGACATAAAATAACTTTGACTGTTGGATGAGAAAAGCAACAAATAACACTAGTTTATGACTATTACCACCAGCATGAATATGAATGTTTATGTGCCTTGGAGGACTCCCAATGCCAACAGGACCAAAAGCCACCGGGTTTGATGGGGGAACTGGACCCCCAAAAAGAGAGTTGGTCTGAAGGGGAAAAGGCTGAAAAAAAACTTTCAAAAGTCAAGACTACATGAGGATTATAATCATTCAAGGGGAACTTGAATGCTACTTGCATATCTCTGTGCCTATGCTTCCAAATCTTAATTTGTGTACAAGAAAGAATCCATATTTCCTATTCATGCATGCAAAAGCCCTACACTGAAACGGAATAGCTACAGCAACAGGACTGCCACAATATTTTGGAATTCCTTAAATTGTACTGTTTCTGTTTGTTCAAGATTTAACTAGCTATAAGCATCATCAAGCGCAACTTATATTTCCTTTCCGATTTGATCAAAGTGAAAGTCAAACAATTAGAAGTCTTTCGCATCATACTTCATTCTTAAACTACATCTAATCAAATGTAGCTATAATACAGTCATAAGCTTCTGAAGAATAGCTACACTAGCCAGATATTTACTCCTAATCCTACCCCTACACCTGAAAGATCTAATTACTGCAGCAACTGGACTGATAGATGCAAAGTAAGTCAAATCATCAGGCTGGACATCTAAACAAAACAATAAATAGCCAACAACACTCCCAGACCTGGACCATAATAGGGTTAGGGCCCGAAGGACTGATGTACACTGCAGGCCCAGCATTCACAACAGCTTGCCCCTGTGAAAAGAAAAAAATATAGAACATCAGGGCCTGTTTCATTACGCTTAAACAAGGCAAAAAGTATCTTTTCCTTCCCACCAAAATTTAGAATAATATTCAAATTTCTAAAGATCAAGAAAGTTCAACAGGAATCTACTTGTCAATATTTGCATTTTATGAAAGTTTCAAGGGTTTTGAATTTATAAAAAAAAAAAAATCAGAGTGTGCAATTCACAAGATTTTGACTACGCAAAAGACAAAAGTAAAAGGCATTCTAGACAAACTTAATAAATGAACTAATCCAATAAAGTGAAGCATTTTAAAGTTCATACAGGAGATTGTCCCATACGCAGAGTCAGCATAGTTCGCCCAAGCTCCAGAAAAAGAGCACCTAAATGTTGCATTGCCATCCCAATTTGAGATGCCTCTGCTTGTATTTGCCCCCTTACTGAGGTATCCGAAGATCCTCCCTCTTGCTCCAAGCGCCCTGCAATGTGCTACAAAGTTGCAGCATTAAAAGTACCACAATCAGAAAAAGCGGACAAAAGTGAACAGGAATCTCATATCCATTAAATCATCTCAAAAGTGTTAGCATACAATAAGTTATCTCCATCAAAAAATAGAATAGACTATAATCACATTTAAACCACATTCAGTCAAATTATCATAAACTACATAATCTTTCATGAAATTGAGTGGCACTGGCCAATTCAGGCACAACATGCAATTGATTCATGTGCATTTCAGTGAGAAATGAAGGAAGTTCATCTGGAGACATTATCTCCACAGCACATATCTTGCCGCCTCCCTTGAGCTTGAACTTCTAGTGACAAAACAACAAATTTCATTCCTCATCTATCAAGCACATATAAACATGTCTGTTGGGAAAAAAATAGAATCAGTGTAAAACTTTGAATAAAAGCTTAGGGGAAGGGAAGGGAAACTCTTTCCCCAAAGAGCTTTTTTTTTAATATTGTTGGTCAGCTAAATGAAAACTCACACATCAGCCTGTGAAAAGAATGACCGAAAACCCATGATGGTCACCAATCAGTGTAGCAATAACCTCAGATCTGAGTAGAATATATTTTCCTCCTCTCAAGCCAACAAGCAAAAAGACATACTTCGAAAATTGATATGTACAAAGCATGCACATGTGGAAGAATGCAAAACCCAAATAACACACGAGCAGAGAACTGTAAGACATCCTAGCTAACAACCAAAGCAACAGGTGGCAATTGCATGGAAAATCATTGCCAACGACGCCACTCATACAAAATGAGCACGAATAAAGTGCAAGAGATAATGCTCTGAATAAGAGCTTACAGAGATTGCAGCAACGGACTGGCCACCAAGAAGCCGCTCAGCATGACGCAGAACATTGCTTAACGCTTCTTGAGAAGGCAACCCGCGAGCATTGGGCCCTAGTTCTTCCAGATTGGGAGAGGGTGAATTTGGCTGATACCCTGATAAAGCAGATAATTATTCACTATGGACTCTGAATTTACTTGAAAAGACCAAAAAAAAAAAAAAAAAAAAAAAAAGAAGAAGAAGAAGAGAGAAAGGCTATGTCCTAGAGATACCATTTTGGACGAATGACTGCTCCATGCGGGACATGAACTCTGAAAGCGTGTTCAAAGAATCAGGAAGTGGCTGCAATTCAAAAAGAAAGAACATTCAAATACATCATCTACCATGAAATGAAACTAAATTTTATGTATTACCGCATTGAGTGAAGGAATAGGTATTGCCGCTGTTGCTGCTGCTAAGGGAATTTGCACAACTTGAGGCGTAGACTGGATTGGTTGATTGGAGAATGATTGTCCACTTGATGGCTGATTTCCAGCTTGGTTTCGACCACCAGCACCAGTTGCCTCAGACTCGTTTCCATGGGGACCTCGACCAGGAACATTGAACTGTGAGCAACCAAATATTTAAAGAAGCAGGATTATTACTCATTGATTGAATATTCCCCAAGAGACCTGATTTATCAAGTTCCATGGTCAGAAGCAAACTATATCACCGAATACTCATAAATAAACTGCTTCTATTAGTTCTTCACATTTTTCTTTAACAGTAAGGCAAGTTCTTTAACTTGCTTCCAGCTGGAAGCTGTAGTTACCACAAAATGCATAAAAGAAATCGCTCTAGAACCAAAAAAATGAGACATGACCTAAAAGGAAGAGGAAGCTGTAATGACCAAATAAAGAATTCTGTCCCAGGGTAATCAACACAAATTTTCAGTGAAAACAGACTCGTGCAAAATCAGGAATGCTAAAAATGTACAGCACCTCAGAGGAATCACAGAAAAGGCTAAAAAATATGTGGATCTTTACACAGCTCTGTCTCAGTCAAGACTTGAATGATTAAGGAATGTGAAGAGCTGTCAAGGATGGTTACAAAGGTCATAAAACAAGCCCATGAGAAAGGAAAGTGTTTCTGTAGCACACCAGCAATAAAATGCTAAGTCACTTTCACATCCACACACGAGTTCACCCCATCCAAAGAGAATAGCTGATGCAGCATAAGGTTAGTGAAAAAAAAAAAAAACAGAGAGAGAGAGGCAATTGTTACCCACCGACATGGGGGACTGAATGTTGCCGCTACCATTTGCAGCAGTTAGACCACCAAGTCCAATAGAATTGAGAACAGCACCAATGACCTGAAAGTTTAAAGCAAAAAGAATACAAAGAATTGGAACCAAGAACAAAATTCAGGATAAACTCTCACAAATGAACTATGATGAAATAATAAAAAATAAAAATAAAGATATTTACCCGAGAGACGTCTGGGACAACACCTTCACCTTGATCCCCAACATTGAAGGTCCCAAGAACTACACTGTGGGAGATTTGCCCAATACGACTCCTGGGGGGACCAGCATTTGCATCATTCCCTGTAAATTCCCATCAAATTAACAAGTTAAATTTTACCACTTGATTTCACTTGATACATTCTATATATACTACAATACCCAATCTTTTGTAAGTTCAACTTTTTCCACAGTAGCATTTTCAGGAAATGCTTAGTAAATTCATGCCCTTCTTCATAAAAATATGTCAAGACACTCTTAAGACAGTTAAAAGTAACAAACACTTGAAGCTCCATAAAACAATGTTTTAAAAAGTTGGAACTAGGTAAAATTATGGTTGACGAAATAAGATTTGATTATACTACCAAGGGCAGACTTCAAAAGAAAGATTAGGTCCCAAAAATCACAGCAAACCAAATTTTCTCTGCATAAAATAGTGTGTTAGAAGGGCACACTAAAGTCTGCAAGAATAAATGAAGCAGTAAGTGGTGCATGAAATTAGTGAAATTGTGATTATCACTATTGACAGCTACCTAACAATATGACTCAGCAGTGAGACATCTACATCCATACACCAAACAATGGATCCTAGATGCTATAGGATGAGAAGTTACATTAGGCATGGATCACTAGTATGCAGAATGGAAAAAAAACAAAGTGGAACATCAACATGTCAAAAGTGTCATATGATAGGGGTAGGCTTCTTATGATTATATGTTAAAATAAGAAATGATATTTTAGTTAAAGAATAAGATAGTATAATATACTTCACAAACATATCTAAGTCAATAAGTCGCACAATCAAACAAAACTTTTACACAGAAATTGCAATACTAAATTTAAGCATAAAATAGATTTCATGTGAAAGTAGCATAATTATTTGTATTGGAACATTGGGAACACTCATTTAAGTCTACCAAATCACCACTGTACCATAAAACGGAATGTGTGTACCAAAGCACAGATCTCTAGTGAGCTAGTACTTTCTTGTAACCATAAGTACTCTCTCCTCTTCCTTTCCATTTTCTTATCCATTTTCCCTCTCTCTTCTTTTCTTTTGTCAGGTTCCCTTTCTTTACATGTACTTCTAATCTTGCTCTCCACAACCATCTAAAGATAAATTAAGGCACGTGTTACAATGCTCACAAACATTAAGTCAAGAGTATTAGAATACAAGCAGATAATGACTGGATAGGCTATAAGGTGGCATAGTAACTGTGATGATCTTAACATACTTTAGGGAAAACCACAACTTAAATGCCTCTATGACACTAAAAGATCCGAAGACAAATTCAATGATACAAAATGAAGTTTCAGGTATACATTAACAGAGACGTTGAGATTAAGGAAAACATTCAACTTATCACTAGATATTCTGAAAAGAATATAGAACTGCTGTGCTTAATAGGGTACTTATGGACATTCTTCATCAACCTATACCTATTTATTTGTTTCTACTGCTTTTCACCTATCACTCATGGTATGAGTTGGAAAATAGCTTCGCTGTTATCTTTGTACTTTTAACATTTTTACAACCTTGGCAATGTACTAGTTTCTCTAGATCAAATCAATACTAAAGAGAGAAGAAGGGAGGCAAATGTGAACAGCTTACGTATCATCTTAAGTCATCAGAGAGCCATCCAGACTAATCTTACTCCTGGTATAGATTCTAGTAAGAGTCGTATACTCTAAATTTCTAAGTACAAGAGGCCGTGAAGGCCACCCTTTCTAAAATCCATACTGTTATTCGAGATGTATGAGAAACCCATACTGAATTTAAAAGTTTGGTAAAATCAAGCACGTGTCTATCAATTGCACTCAGGTAGAAGTATCTAAAGAAAAAGAATCACATAAAATAGAAAGACGATCTTCTATCTCATGAAAACCTGCTCCAGTTCCCTCACGACACTTTAGTAACAGGTTAGCCACAGACCTCACATGTCTAGCTATTTACATGGCCTCGTCAAATGATACAAGTCTTGGATTATATCCTAAACGCACCCCAGAAATGCAAACAAAGCTTCCAGAATCTTGCCAACCATAAATGTATAAGAATAGGATGAAAAATAAGTACCTTGGTTGACATTACCACCACTAGGCTCGACACCCCCGGATGCAGAAGAAGGCTGTGACTGTGTTGGTTGCCTTTCAACTAAATGCAAAGTGTCACCATTTTCCACATCTTGTACGTGTTAAGGACTAACATAACAGCATTCTCCATATAAAAGAGGAAGTGGGTATGTTGACAATAATCTATGCATTTGAATCAACAGTATTTACTCAAATCCAGCAGCTAGTTTCATGATATTGCAATTGCAGAAACCACAGTAGCATAAACATAAACATTACTATTGTAAAGAAGAAAAGTTACAGACTATTGCTAATACAGTTTAATGATAACACTTCTGTCACAGATCCAGATGAATGCAGCTATCACATTCAATTTTTCCAATAAATGAGCCAACTACTACTTGCCTTTGTATGAGAAGTAATGCCTAATGTATACTAAGATATATGGAACTTAAATGAGCGTCATTTAAGTTTGATGCAAAGTAGGATACGGTACTCAGAAAGAGGATGCTCATCCTTCAAAACCTTTCCCCTGAAAATCAACCTCTGCTGACCTACTGAGATGTCCATTGCATTGGCTATTTTTTCCTTGAATGCTGAAACCGGCACCTGGAACAGCTCCACAATAATTATCATGAGATGATGAATGAACCATACAACTCTCACACCAGGCAGTTATCAGAGTGTTTTCAGGCCAAATTTTTGTCATGAAAAATGCATACATGGAAAACTTAAGCAAATTACATGCATAACCTCAAGATCACAAGTGTATAAGCAAGATGCAACTAGCATATTGTCACACAGAAAAACCTAGTGAAGCAGACAATGTCCACTTGAAAATGGGATAAGTACAGAACATAAGGTTTAGGTTGTTCATCAATCCAGCAATTAAGGATTTTAGTCAATCGAAGACTTAAGGTAAAAATATCCCAAATCAGGTCTTGAGCTCGCCATCGCTAGATTTCAGGCGTTGGAAATTTGGCGTGCCTTCCACATGGGATATTTGATCATTTGCCATGAGTCACTTCCGATAGCTGAACTCCACCAACATCAAACTAGAGATCTGCTTGTGGCTTTTTGAAAAACTTAAGTCTTCAGTTGATCAGAAATAAAAAAACCTTAAGTCCTACATTGACCATGGGTCAAAACCTTAAATCACATTTTTGCGCTATGATTAAATTGCGTATATACATAATGTCGAGAACGGAAGTTTAACAGCAAGTGCAACTAGCATATCGTCACACAAAACAAGTTAGTGAAAGCAGACAGAGTTGATCTTTGGTCGCTTACATTTCTGTCCACCTGAAATTTGAAGATTCGTGAATCTAGAGTCTTTATGTTCAACTCAATATTTGAATCCGAACTTTCCCCTGAGGAAAAACTGGTGCTGGAGGAACCCTCACCACTGAATTGTTCAGCCATGCTACCTGTGTAGCAACAGAACCCAATCACAAACAGCATAACAAGAAATTCCACGAGGACAAAATGTCACCAGCGTAACAAGAAATTAATACGGGAGTTACATCGTGCTATGGACAACAGCCAGAGAGAATAGAGAAACTAATGGGTATGAGGGATTAATAATAATTAATTAGTGTACTCCTAGTCACTCACAAAAAGTAATGATGGCAAGAAGCCGTTTGATGAAAAATTGAACTGTGCCAAAGTAATGAAGATACAATAAATGGAGAAAGCAAATCCCACATAAGTATTAAGAGAGTGACAAGGAAAGAGAAGGGAAGGCAGTATCTTTAATGCATAATACAAAGCGATCTATGTCGAAAAGTTTATGAAGCTTGACAATGCGGACAATCAAAAATCTCCGCCTCGAAAGGATAGCTCAACAATTATTTTTTCAATAAACCGCAAGAATTGGCATAACGTATATGGCGCATCCCAAGCACTGGCTACGCACATAAAGAAAAAGCAAAAAGCATTCCGCACGGCCCAACATCTTACAGTGGACATCAATAATCAAACAGTGTTTACGTGTTGCAATCCCCCAATCATTAAATGACTGTACACTAGTCGCGGAAATGATCGAAATCGGTCGCTTTTGAGGACTTCATTCTCGGCCAATGCCATACTAAAACTGGCTACAATCGATTTCCGACGCCTAAAGCCAATAGCCTCGCTCGGGATGGCCGTACAAAAAACCCCTTAAAAACCGATCAAGCCAGAACTAGGGCTTCGTTCCGACTAAAGCCTCACGAAACTGAAGCCAGCAAATTCCATCATGTAAAGCCGATGCACCATTTCTCCGCAGGACCATGCTTAAACACCTCGATCGACCGATCAACAACCAGAAAATGACAAACGTTTCTTCTCCCGAATCAATGCTCCGAGAAACCCCTCACGGCAGCACCATCGAACGGAATCCGAGGGCAAAAAAAAAAAAAAAAAAACGCGCAGGCGGACGTGAACCGTACCTGGAGAGAACCACGTCCGGCGAGAGGAGGCGCCGATCGTGCGGGGGAGACGGAGGAGAAAGAGCCGAAGGGGGAGTTCCCCGATCCCGATCGCCGGGAGGAAACGACGCGACGGCGGCGGCGCGCGGCGGCGAGTCGAGACGAGAGAGGACTTGGGGGTTCGGGAGGAGGTCGCGGGGGGTTCGGGCACAGTCGCGAGGAGCTCGTGTCCACGGTGTTATCGGTAGAGCAAGCGCTGGCTTATGAGCTCCGATTCCAGAAGGATCTAGAACGCACCGCTCCTGCGTCTTTCCGTTTTTTTTTTTTTTTTTTTTTTTTTTTTAAGAGTAAAGACCACGACAGAATTTGTTGTAGAAAAAAAAATATATAATTTTATAGGCTGCTTTCGTTAATTTTTTCTTTATTATCCATCGCCAAGTTAGTAAAGCCAGTCCATTGAACTCTGTTGCTGTCAACGTATGGAGTTTTTGTTTTTTTGGGATCTGATTTAACGTATGAATTTAGGTAGCCATTTTTCTCATTTAATTTTAGATAATTTCTCAATTTAGACATTATTCCTGATTCCCTCATAAATACTGCCCTTCGCTTTCTTGTTCAGTACAACAAAAATACCACGTGAAACGCTTTATTCTCTTACTCTTTCCGTTAGTTTTACATTTTTTAGTTGTTTCTATACTGCCCGAGTAATGAGGTGTGCGCTAATAGGAACGTCCATTGAATCATCGAGAATAGCGAAGTTTTTTCCGGCTGCACTCTTCAAAAGGCGGAAATTAACCCTAATGATAGTTGCTTGGTCAAGACTTGAGAAATATAGCCGAGATGTGTAACAGTCATATCAACAAGAGTAGAAGATCGGTTCTCAAGATATAATCAACCGGTCGAAACACTAATAATTGCCGACTCAAAGAAGAAATTCTAGAATTCTCTGGCAAATCTGGAAGGAACGTAATAGATGTCATCTCTTGTCATGTGAAACAGTTCCCTTATGGGGTGATCCAAGCTTGCATCCTCAATCTTGGTGGTTTTTGACAAAGCCCAAGAACAGTTGCACTCGAGAAGGCACTACAATTCAACATCCCAATCGAACGGATGGAAAAGCACCAAAACTTGGAGAAATGTAGATGGGGCTTATTTATCAGAGAAGAAACGAGGAGCTTGGACTTTCACTGTTAGAGATTAAGAAGGAAACAAAGAGCCCATTTGGTTTGGATTTGGGGAAATGGTCTTAAGAAAATACAAATACTTTTAGGTTAATGAGGTTTTTCGAAATATAAAATATTTGGTAAATTATAATTATAAAGTGCATTAGAAAGCAACATTATCTTAAATGTCGTTTCGTAAAAACTACATTTTGTAAAGGACCCTTGTTAATTTTTTTTTAAAATAAAAGTTTCAAACTATTTCCAGTGGGGCTACCATTAGTGGGCCAAAACAGCTGTCAAATAACCTCACCTGAAGTTGGGTGATCTTAGGTGATGCTTGGGTCACAAGATACTTAGGCCAATGTTAACCTAGGTCTCACAACTCAAGTGGCAGTTGTTGGGGTCACGCGACCTCGGGCGATAATCATTGTCCTTTGTTTGGCTCCTCCATGCAAAACGTGGAGAAGATGAACAATGAACATGAATAGTGAATATGGCCAAGATTTGCATTTCGAGAATGTTATTTCCCAAAAGACCTCTGGATTGATCTTGAGCTTTTGGGCTTTCAGCATTCCAAATATTAGCATTTGACCAAAAACATCTCCAAATACTGAACCAAACGCCTAAAATTTTTCCCAAAGGGCTTTCGGGGCTAAAAGCCCCTTGGGAATGTTGAACCAAACGGGGGGAGCTCTATGCCTATAATTTTGAAAAAAAATACGATGACCTCTATACCATTAGTGGGCTCAAAATAGTTGTCGGATAACCGCACTTGAAGTTGGGTGATCTCAGGTGATGCTTGGGTCACAAGATACTTAGGCTAATGTTAACCTAGGTCTTGCAACTCAAGTGATAGTTGCTGGGTCACGCGACCTCGGGCGACAATCATTGTCCTTTATTCGGCTCCTCCATGCAAATCGTGGAGAAGGTTAACAATGAACATGAATAGTAAATATGACCAAGATTTGCATTTCGAGAATGTTACTTCCCAAAAGACCTCCGGATCGATCTTGGGCTAAAAGCGAGTTTGGGACACCTGGAGTGCCAAAACTTGGCACGGGGACACTTAAGTGCCATAACTATGAAAATGTACATTTAAGTGTCTAGTTTCAAAGTTAAATGGAACACTTAGGTGCCACTTCGGCGAAAATCCGGTCAAATGGCCGATGTAGCAATTTTCGGCGAGTTTGGTCCAAAACGACGTCGTTTTGCATTGATGTGGCGAGAAAATGCAAAAACGACGCCATTTCATGTCTAATGTGTAAATAATAATATAAAAATTAATTAAATTAAATTTAAACTTAATTTTATTTAAAAAATTATAAAAAATTAAAAACTAAAAAAAAAAAAGGGAGGCCGAAGGGGCGGTTGAGGGTTGAGCTCTCGCCGCCACCGCCTCCCCCGTCGTCGAGAAGGGTCGATGACGGGGTTATCGGCCCCGACCGCCGGCGTCGCCTCCCCACCGCCGCGGGAAGGGCCGGCGATGGAGGGGGAGGGTTGGCTAGGGTCGCCGGCCCTCGACTAGGCGGCGCCTTCGCCGGCGAGGGCCGCGAGCCCTCGTTGGATCCCGCGCCATCGGGAAGGGCCGCGACCCTCACCCGGCCGAGGTCGGCCCCTAGGCGGCGGCCGCGACCCTCGCCCCGGATCTAGGCAAGGCTCATGGGCCCTCGCCGCCGTCGCGGCCGCCGCCGGCATCGCCGGCCCCTAGCCGGGCTCGGGTCAGCCTCGGCCGACCCTCCCCCTCCGTCGCCGGCCCTTCCGGCGGTGGTGAGGAGGTGGCGGGGAGGCGCCGGGCGAGAGCCGTAGCCCTCGCCATCAGGTGAGGGCTCGTAGGCCCCGGCTCGCCGGTCGGGGGCCCGGCGACCTCCCGACCCTTCCCCTCCATCGGCGGCCCTTCCGGCGATGGGCGATGGCGGGGGGGCCCGCCCTTAGCCACCCCTTCGGCCTCCCCTTTTTTTTTTTTTTTTTTAAAATTTTTAGTTTTTAATTTTTAGAATATTTTAAATAAATAAAATAAAATATTAATTTAATTAATTTTTATATTATTATTTACATATCAAATACGAAACGGCGTCGTTTATGCATTTTCTCGCCATGTCAATGTGCAAAACGACACCGTTTTGGACCAAACTCGTCGGAAAATTGCTACGTCAGCCATTTGGCGGATTTTCGCGGAGTGGCACCTAAGTGTTCCATTTAACTTGAAACCGGCACTTAAGTGTACCTTTTCAAAGTTATGGCACTTAAGTGTTCATCTTGTGCCAAGTTATGGCACTTGGGCTATTCTTCTACCGGCTAAAAGCCTTTAGAGGCCTTTGGGAATAAATTGCATTTTCTCAAAGTTGAGCAAAAAATGAACCAAACATTATTTGCATTTGTTCAAGGGATTTAAGAGTTCCAAAGTCTATTTGGAATGCTGAACCAAATGGGGCCATAGTAAGAGGGAAATCACTAAGCTTTCCATGTAATTTAGCTATACATATTGTAGCAACCCCAACTACATATTTAGAGTCATGAGCAATCGGTGTTATTTTTGCAACATCTAACACGCATTGCCATCCCCTTTTATTTATTTATTTTTCATTAAGAATATGCGAAAATGTACATACAACACCTAGACAACAATAAGTAGCTAGGAAAACAACAATTTGCAAACACATAATTATATAAATTACATTTACAAGCCTTTCTATCACGGACCATTATATTTACGACCACTATATCTTCTATGTTTAAAAGGTGGAGACTTCAACTCTAGAACTAGTGTGAGACCTCTATGCCTATAATTTTGAAAAAAAAAATAGGATGAGTTATAAACTCAATAAGTAAAACCCAATACTTTTCGGGTGGAAAGATGCCTCCTTGTCAACAAGCACATAACTTATCCCAAACACATGTCGATGGCAGATAAATAGCAAAACAAAAGCTATGTATTGGTTAGTAATATGAGAAATCCTCATTCTATAATATGCAAGCATTAACTAAGATCCATTACATAATATGAGGAACTCATTCCTCACTCAGTAATATACAAGCATAAATTAAAATTCATCCCACAACATGGGAAACTCATGTCTCACTCAATAATATGTAAGCATAAGGAATTCATGCATACAAGATTCATAAATTAATAGCCAAAATCCATTCACTCTTCCGGAATTCATCGGGCATCTAAAATTCATTAGGATACGTCACATAATCTAAGGGTGACGACAATCCTCCAACTATGCATTCGAACTTAATCGGGCAATGTTCTTAATTTGAGGGTGACAGCAATCTTTTGACAATAAGTTTGTCGGGCAACATCGCCTAAATGTGTTGGTCGAAAGCTAGACATTAGTCCCTTATGTGATTATGCATTAAGCATCACAACCGATTCTTATCTTCACTTTTAGTTCAAATGTTTGAAGGCATGTCATGCATAAGTACGTGAAATGACTTACCAAAATAGAGATGTTGATCATGCCAAGTGCGAATCAAAGATCGCGACTTGATATGACACATTTTAGCACCGATTTAGAACCCAGCTTGACTTGGGAACTGTATATCTTAATACCACATCGAGACCATTATAGGACTGGCCCGTCATGACATGATCACTGACCTAATACCGGACTTGTCTCGGGAATGCTACACATCAATATCACATTGAGACCATGAAAAGATGGGCTTGTGGTGATATGTTCACCAATCTAGTACCAAAATTGGCTTGGGAATGATATGCCTTAATATCACACCGAGACTAAGAGAGAATCGATTTGTCATGATTCCCATGCGTTCAAGGAGTATGAAACCCCTTTTCAGAGCTCAAGGTATGAAATAGAACATGCGCTTGTAGAAATTGGTTTAAAGTGGTTTTATAAAACACTAATGAGCTTTTACTAAACATCTTTCAAAAACGGATAGGTTGAGGTAAAGTCAATGCATAATAAAACAAGCATAAGAACTAAGCCACATCCAATTTAATTCAAACCAAGGCATAATAATCGAGTGCCGGGCACTTAAAGTGCTAAAATTTGGCACGAGGGGACACTTAAGTGTCAAAAGTTTGGAAAGTGACATTTAAGTCCAAACTTAGAGCAAAATGGATCAGTTAAATGCCAACGGCAAGAAAATTCGGCCAAAATGCTAATGTGACGATTTCCCGATGAGGCAAGTGCAAAATGATATCGTTTTGCATGCTGACGTGGCTAGACAAGTGCAAAAACAACGTCGTTTTACTACTAATGTGGGTAAATAATTAAGATAAAAATTAATTAAATTAAATTTAATACCAAAATTAAAAAAATTTAAAAAAAAAAGAAGAAGAAGGAAGATGATGAACAGTTGCAAGCAACTAACGGCTCGGCTTTCGTTGCCAGCCTCCCCGCCGTCACCAAGAAGGGCCGGCGACAGTGGGGAGAGGGCTAGGGCTCGGTGACCTTGACCGACTTGAGGTGAGGGTCACGGCCCTTCCCTAAATTCGGCGAGGGTCGCCGGCCCTCGCCCGGTTGGGCCAAGGGCTGCCACTTGCTGGGGAGATTTTGGTCGACCCTTTCCCATTGTTATTGGCCCTTCCTAGAGATGGCAGGGAGGTGGCAGCGATGAGGGTTGGGCCCACAACCGTTTGCACTATCAATCTTTTTCATTCATTTTTTTAAACAAAAAATTAATTTAATTGATTTTTAATATTAAAATCCAAATCCGCGCCAAAACGACGTTGTTTTTGCATTTCTTTGCTGAGTGAGCTCTTTGGCGAGCCACGTAGGTGAGTAAAATTAATAAAAAGTTGACATATAGGATTTTAGGTGATATGTCACTCGAGTGTCCTATTTTTAAAAAATGACACTCAAGTGTTACTTTATTAACTTTTAGCACTTAAGTGTCATATTATGCCAAATTTTGGTAGTACTTTTGCCCATAATCAAGCACAAGAATCGGGTCATTTCCAAGTCAATTCAAGCGAAAGCCCAATAAGCAAGAACTGAACTCAATCAAAGAACAAAGCCTAAACCAATCCAAGCAAACATAAACTAAACTTCAAGCAAACAAGAACAAGTCCCAAATAATTACAATCAATGACTTGCTACACGCTTGGATTAGCTTAACACAATGTCTTAACTAAATATTAGTAAGTTCTACTTACAACTTTCTAAGCTGGTAGCATTGAAATGATAGCGGCAACAAGCATGGTGACAAGGACACCTAAGGGGAGAGGAGGCTGAGTTTGAGAGAAGGGAGGGAGGTTGGTCGATGGTAAAAGAGAAGGAGAGGAGGATGGGCTTTGGTGAGGTTTGTGTTGGGGTGAATGAGTATTACTCCTATTTATAGGGCTTTCCCCTAAGAATGATCTTAACAGGTCATTAATTACTACAACTTAGGTGGAAAGTGCGGGGGCAAGGTAGCCAACTTCCAAGTAGTTCACCTAGCCTATTGTAATGGCTTTTAATTAATGAATGGTCACACTTGTCTTTCCCCCTTAGGTCATTTAATGAGCCTCCATTATTTATGTCACACCTCAAACTCCGAACGCGCAAACATTCTTGGCAATCGATTAAAAATGCGATGTCTCAAGATGCATTGCCGACCCATTCTTTTTATCTTTCGATTAAACGCATGCGGAAGCAAATTAAATAAACACCCAATCAATCAACAATAATAGGGATAGTAAAATACAACAACGATTTTTCACAAACTACGATTTATATACCAACAGGTTAACCTAAGAAGTTTAATATATACATGCCTACTACAAAAGGAACTCATATGTGACCTACAACAAAAAAGGGTCATAGGTTTGAGTTAACTTCCAGCTACACAACTTCAAACATCCATCCTAGTTTCTAGATGCAAAGTCATGCACGGTATTAGGTGGTTCCGGCTCCCCGGGCCCCTTCGGCTCGGAATTCGGAATTCACAATGACATCGTTAAGAATGTCGATGTCCATGGGGTCGCCTACTGGTCCATCCACATTTCCGATGGGCGGTCCATCAAAACCTTGCAAGGGACCAATCCTATCACCATTTGCCTCCTTAATTAACCACGCTTTAAATTTGTGGAGCACCACATGTACAAAGCCCTCGTCGACCCACAATGTCGTAACCACTAACTCACGAAATCGGTTTTGGTCCCAAGGATAGGATAGAAAGTTGTCTCTATCTCCATGTCCCAAGGGACCCCGAAATCCACTAGACAACTCTCCATACTACATACCTGAAAATGTTTGACAACGACGGGGTGAGATAAAATCTCAACGAGTTAAAATCCCTAAGCCTCGAATTTGCCTCAAAGGCGGCCTAAGCACACGCCAAACATAAACTCACCTCGCCTCGGCGCACCCCTGCACATTAGCACGTCTTGTACAATAACGTGCATAAATAACAATCAGAACACATATTTAGAATTTTACACGCATTATCGACACACGTGTTCCAATTATTATGACCCCTCGAGCTACGACCAACACAAGTGTCGGCGGTCTTCTGGCATGACCAAACATCATCCCGCCCCATTGGGCATGGCATCGTCTAGACCCCCGCCTAAACGGCATTCTATAAAGGAGTTTCGGTCCGGCCTCAACCGCGACTCAGCATCCGGACTCCCGCCGAGCATTCGATAAAATCGGGCATTGCCCCCAAACTCTCATTGGGTGATAGGTTCGATTAAGTGACCACTCAAGCAAACTATCAATCAAACCAACTTTTTATTGCCGTTATTTAACCAAGAACACCATATTTCGCCTTCAAATAACAAACTTGGGCAACTTTTTTTTTTCTTTAAAACTCTCGAAAAAAAAATTTCATACGTGGTCACGTATTCAAAATTAATCCGTCAAAATTTGCACACTTCTATCTTAAAACCTCATTGTTTTATTGAACGCATAAAATTTGGTGTCCAAACCCGACACCTCATTTTTTTCTATTTTCTTTGCCCAACGGCCCTTTTTGGAAATAATCTTGGGCAACCCTTTTTTTTTTTCTTTAAAACTTTTGGAAAGAAATTCATACATGGTCAAGTACTTTAAATCAATCTGTTAAACTTTGCGTGCTTCTATTTTAAAACCTCATTATTTTATTGAGTACATAAAATTTGGCATCCAAGCCTAACACCTCATTTTTTTCTATTTAATTGCCCATAAAACCATCTTTTGTAATAAAAATTGGAACTTACCATTGAGCAATCAAACACATAATATTGTATGTGCAAACAATCAAAATCACGCATAATCTTATCCAAGAAAACAAGCGTAAAATTCTATTTAACAACTAATCTATCACTAATTACGCTAATTGCGATTAATGTAAATAATCCACAATTAATAAGGCTAAACTCAATTAACTAATCAAATCATACTTAATTAAGACTAATCAAAATTATTTACACTAGTCGTAATTAAATTTAACCTAAACCATCCTTAATCACAATTAAGATTAAACTAGGCTTAACTAAGACTAACCCTCATTAGCACTAATCTAACCACCCACTAAACGCAATGAACGGCCTAATCAAAGATTATGAAGTTAACTCACGGGTTTTTGATGGTGGTGGGCTCGAGGCGACGGCGACATGATGGCGTCGAGGACGTGCCACACGCGGCTCGAACGGGGGCTCGATGGTGGCGGTGGCAGCCCTTCAAGCTCTCGACCACCTAGGGGTTTGGGCTAGATGGTGGCCGCAGTGGAGGTGCTTGGCGAGGTGGTGGGGTGCTAGCGGTGGTGTGGTGGTGGTGAGGCAGTGATGGCATCGGTGGTGGTGGCTGGGCGTGGAGGTGGAGTTGCGGGCGGTGGTGGCTGGCGATGATGGGGTGCTGGACGTGAGGTGTTGCTGGCGTGGTGGTTGGACATCGGGGGAAAAGATGGTGTGGAAATGATGATGCTGTGGATGATGGTGTGGGGGTGAGGGTGGCGGTGATGGTGGCAGCAGCAAGGGAGAAGAAGCTGGAGTTGGTGGAAGGTGATGGTGTGGGTGAAGAAATGAAGAAGTTTGAGGGCAAGGTGGGAGCAAAGAAGAAGAAGGTGGTTGTCTACGGAAAGAGGGGCTGTTTCACGCAGAGAGAGAGAGAGAGAAAATAAAGCAACCAATCAAAGACTCTAGAAAAATATCCTAAAATTTCATTATCACACTATTTATATGCAACAAAAGTCTTCTATGCTCATTTTTAGTCTCCCAAATATCTTATTTGGTCTAATTTCTCAAAATTAAAAGCTTTTGGGCAGCAAATTTCCAATTTGCTTCCCCATCTGAATTTCATTTCCTTTTTCTTCTTGTTTGAAAACATTTTTCCAAAAAATTTTAGACTCGTCGAAAATTCAACAAAAGATGAGACGACATCCAATAATTAAATCGTGACACACTCAAACGTTCAATTCCTGAAACCGAATTAAATTTCGTGGTTAAAATTGATCAAATGCAACTTTAGTATGACCTAATCTATTGGGTAGCTTTTAGGGGTTTTCGTGCGTTTGACCCGTGGTTGATAATTTTCAACCCACATTTGTGCATCTTCGAATCGTAGACGACCCTCGGTTGTCATGTAATCACGAGTTCAATTATGTATCCTGAATATAATATCAATAGAAAATCGGTTTATTGCCGTTCGACGCAAAAATCGCAATTGTGCGGAACCACCCGCTATTCGACTATGTACTTCCATCGAATTGGCTTATATCTGTTCGCTAATCGATTTACAACAATGTGGTATTGACCCTTGCCGATTATTATGGTTGAGTGGTCGATTTCTGATCAAATTCTTTAGTCTGTCGCGTTTATAACCCTTTACACCCTTACGTAATAGATTAGTAACTTGTGAGTGATCAGTTATGAGTAAAATAACCATAAGCGCATCGATGAAATAACCATTTCATATATTCGAAACATGGGCCATATTTCGGGACGTCACAATTTATCTCATATAAACTAGGTCGAGAAAGTATTTGGAAGGGGAGGTGGGAGGATCCCCACATTCTCGGGGGGATTGGGGTGGGGAAAATTTTATTTCAGGAGTGGGTTTCGACTCCCACGCCCTGGAAGGAGGCAAGGCAAAAGTCTGAGAGCGAGTGTTAGAGTAGAACTGACAAAAAAAAAAAAGTAGGTCGAGAAGTATTTAAGAGGGGTCTTACTTGATCACTAAGCCTCAAAATAGGGTGCGATTGTGTCTAAGCAACTTGGGGTATCTTAATATGGCATTTAAGAATTAGACTCTAAGCTTAGGTGTGTGACTCTCCCATCCTAGGGTAAAAAATAGTTTTGAGCAATTTTCGAAATTAATGTCATTACCTTATCAAATTGGCTTGAAAAATTATGAAATTTCAATATATTGTAGATGAGATCTTAATAACATTTTTCATGAAGGAAGCTAAGTTAAATTCATGCCATGGAAGAACAGCAAATCACTAAATAGAACCCAACAATTTGCCCATTAAGCAAGTCCAATGACTGCAAAAAAAGACCCATTTCGAAATCCAAATCATTACAAAACTCTTTCAAATTTTTATATGTTGTAGACATGGATGTCCTTTAAAGTTTTTTTTTTTTTTTTTTTTTAATGAAGGAAGCATGTCAAATTTGAGAGGGAAAATTTTATAAAATTTTGAGAAGGTAACCGGATCATTGTTTTTACTACATTTGACAGGTTCTAGATGGTAAATAATTAGGCCTTTGTCTCAACCATTTCACCTAAAAAAAAAAAAGAAATTTAAGTATGTTGTAAATTAAGATATTTTGAACAACTTTCATGGAGAAAGTTTCTCCAAATTCAAACTAAAAAAGCTCTATAAAGTTGGCAAACAACGAAGGTCCAATAGTTTCAAAAAACCAAAGGTGGCAAATCTAATAGGGGAGATGTGGCATCCTACTTGGTCTTGAGTCAAGAAGCATTAATGGTTGGATAATCTTATCTTCCAATCTTCCAACTAGGTTCTTAGTTAATTGAACACTTCATCTTGGTTATTGAATGGCTAAATTCCAAAAGATATTAATGTAGGCTTATCTTGAGTCCAAAGTTTGAACTTGACCTTACCTCTATCTCTATTTTTGGGCGTGTGGCTCTCTTTGTGGGCTCCAAAGTCCACCTTTCACACTTAGTCATTAGAGTATGATTAGACCTAAGCTATAGGAACACATATTCTTTAGTAGCCCACATTTCATTTAATGAGTTTACACGTGTTCACATTTGTTCACACTTGTTTTTCTAAGAAATTTTGACCAATCCAACACCTAGATGTCTCATTCATTAATGGTTCCAAGTCCAAATCTAGCCTTATCTTTCAAGATAAAAGGCTTAACATGCCAAGTGTCCATGATCTTTAAATTACTATGTGGTGAAGGAATTAAATGAAACTTGGAAAAATATAAAAGCTTTTGAAGTTTTGTCATTGGGCATGAATTAATTGAATTTGACCACAATCGACCACGTTATTTGGCCCAAGATTCATGCTTAAGCCATGCCCAAATGGAGTCGGATACAACCAAGCTTCATCGGCCAAACCGAGCTCGAGCCTCCCTTTATCGAGTAAAGGGGTTTGCAACTAGGTTTGTTGGCTAGGCTTGGGCCAATCAACTAATCTTGTGGATAATCTTGTGGTCATTCCGATGTCTTATGCCATGAGTCATGGTCAGTTTGAAATTAAACCGTGTTAAGTTTATTCGATCCATGGTTAATTATCGATTGTCATGTAATAGTGTGAGATCAATCAATCCGTCTCGATTCACAGTTGCTTTGGATTGACTCATGGTCGTCCATGACCAATATAATGACTAGGTGGAATCACCCATGATCGATATGATTACCGGGTAGAATCGAGTCATGACTGTCTACCGATCCATGAGGGTATGTAATTGTCCCACAACCGATCCTCATTGTCAAACAACTTTTCCATGGTCGAATACTCTAAACCAAACCTTTGGTTGCCGATTTCTAAACGAACCAATTGACTCATGACCGGCCCTCGAGACGGCTCATGGTTTAGTCTCACCATTGGCGTACGGTCATTGGCCTACTAGTTAGGGCCAAAATAAGTGTCAAAACCAAGGGTGTTACACATGCCAAAACCCTAATGATGTGAGAAGCTCTTAGTTATGTTGTCCATCCAGGAGAAAATGAACACTTTAAAATGGACAATAAAATTGTCTTTGAAGTACTATGGGTGCATTTGATTCGGCTTTGGAGGTAAAGAATTTGGAAAAATACAAGAATTTTAGACCAAAGGGGTTTTCCAAAAGGCAAATAGTGTTTGGTAAAGTAACATAATGAGAAGCAACTTTGACTTAAAAACCATTTAGAAACATTACACTTTATAGATGACTTTTGTTTTTGTTTTTTGTTTTGTAAACTCAACTACTCGCAAGCCAAATCGGTTGCTAACCAGCCTCACTTGAGGTTGCCCAACCCTAGGTAGGGTTGCTTGGGTTGCATGACCTCAAACGAGGTTGGTCGGCAACCAAATTTGGCATGGTTGGCTGCTTGAACCCTTATCGGTGAGGTTGTGTGAGGTTGAGACATTTTTGGAATTATGAAAGTTGAGCGAAGGCAAATTGGAAGAAAAAAATGTATTTACATTTCAAAATACTCAAAACTAAAGCATCTTTAGATCTACCTTGAGTTAAAAGCTTTTAAGGGCTCTTGGAATTGTAATTGCATCTTCCCAAAGCTCTCCGAAAAGTTTGCCAAACGGTATTTGCATTTACCTAATAGGCTTTGGGAAAGTGTTCTTAAAAGCATCCGTATATATGTCAAAAGACCGTTCTTAGGATAATCCACCGCACCTTACAAAATTGCAGAGGCTTTATTGGGTAAATGACCAACTTAACCTGATTTGGTGTTTTGGCAACCAATTGGAACGCAACTCGTGAGAGAATGGGTACTTTACATGTCTTTTTGGTCATCAGATATATACTATGAGGTATACATCTGAAGCTTTTATGTACTCTTTAGGTGCTTTGCAATGAAATGAAATATATTTTTTGACCAAAAAAATATATATATATGGGGAGCTACTCGGGTCAATGTGTAAATTACACCAAATTGCTCCATTTAATCGGCAAAAAGGTGGAAACATCATTGTTTTGCCAATTTGGTCAATCCATAGGACACGAGCAGTTGGGCCAGCAATTTCTAGGAAAGGATCGATGGAGGATTTGAGGGATGATGTTGATTTTTATGTGTACGGCTGGAAAATAAGTACTAAAGCATTATCTTTCTTTGGTCTTAAAGTTTTTGACGTTCGGAGCAGTAAATTCTTATATGTTACAAGTAAAGGGAAAAAAAAAATTCCCTAAACGAAAATGCCTTTAGGCTTAGGTCATGGCAAGTGACATGTTATATGTGTATGCTTATCACTGGATGGACATGTGACTGGCTGGTGAGTTGATGTATTGTTTGAGATTGAATTACCTACTTTTGGATCTTGTTTAAAATAAAGTTCATTCTATGACCCTATTTTAAAATTTCCCTATTGTAGATATGGACTAATTTAGCATGCTTGTTATGTTTGGACATTTGTTAGCCTAACCATTATTATGCATTATGCTATTGTAATCTATTTCTTGTTAGAAAATCCTCCCATTATATTTTGAAATGGACAAAACCATCTATTCTTTATTATTTGTTGATAAATGCAATAATTTGTCTTATTTCAGGTAATGTTAATATGCTTTAACACCATTAATGAAATTCGAAGTATAATGTGAAAAAAATTGATAGAAGCTAAATGGGGCTTAGTAAAGGGTGACCAATTCAGGAGAACAAGGGGTTTGAAGGTACTATAAACAAGGTAAACAACTGAGTAAAGTCTTGATCACTAATGAATTAAGAAAGACGAAATGGATGGTAGTTCGTAAAATAAATTACTGGTGGGAAGCTTGGATAGACTTATGAGAAGCGAATAGAAGCATCTAACCATATCAAATGTGGGAATTTCTTTTTACTAATATCGAAGGTCAAAAGGAAATTAATAGGTAGCTTGAGAGTTGGAAATCCATAATGAATATTTAAAGTAGAATCAAATTGGTTATTATCGATTTGGTAGAATAAACTATTACATAGTTTGGCTAACTCTATTTGACGAAACCTCACCATTATCAATAAAATTTGATTGTATGGTGTGACCAAACCTATGGTGATTATGTCCATCATCTCCAACGACAAATTATTCCTCTAGAAGATTGTCTAACGACTAGTTTGGACACAAAAAACTATATAAGAGCATCAATGCATACTGAAAGGGACACTACCATGGAAAAACTAAGAAAGTTATGAAAACTGATATATTCTCATTCTTACTAAAAGTTGATATTGCGTTACTCGTGATTACTATTGGGTTACTTGTGACTTACTCCATCGAGAGTTGCTATTTGTAATATGATATGTGAGAAGTGTATGAGTATGTTAGCAATGATGAATTATTGATAATGCGATCTATCAACTCCGGGTTGAAATTGTACGTGCTAAGTTGTAACAACCTAAGGGATTGCTAGTGAATTTTAGCTTGTTGGTGGCAGTTAGTCTGAAAAGTGAACATAGGCTAAATCATAAGCCGGACTACTATAAGGTCTGAGTGCATCATCTTCTATCTCTTTATGTATCTCATATTGTATTTTATAAAAGCATTGTATTTGATATATATCAAACTTAACTTGTCTTATCCCATAAAAATTGTTAAGTTTTTAGAATCACCCCATTTACCCCCTTTAAATTGTGTTATTAGCTACAACACTTATGTTTTTCCATAATAATAAGATCAAGGCAACTTTATGACTTTCAATTTCATTCATTGTCATCATCTCTAGAGCACACGAATAAAGGGGAATTATCATTGTCCAGCGTGGTATGAGATTTCCAAAATTGGATGCAGTCATGCAAAGGGCGCTTAAAGCCGTCGCTAGATAGTCCAAAACCATCTCTAAAGAATTCACTACATAATAAGTAGTTTTTAGCGACAAAAGTACCAAAACCATAGCAAGCAATACTGAGCTAGGTTTTACAGCACTTCTGGCGACGTTCTTACCGGTTCAGAGCAGCGGTTTTATTTTTCCTAAAACTCTTTAGAAATTCATCTGTAATCAAGCAAATTACTAACCCAAATTTCAGTTCGCAAGAAGTGTTGAGAAAACTGTATCGATTTTGATAGTGTTTTCAATCTCTAGTCAAGAATCATTCCTCATTTGAAATTTCCAACATTTTATCCCGAATTTGATTTGCTCCATCCACCCCAATTGATCGACTACTTGCTAAACAAATGTTACCAAATCAAATGACATACGATTGACATTCAACACAAAAGGGCCGCCAATCTTCGCCAACTCGTTGAGGAGAAGTTCTCAATGATTGACGTTTTGAAACATGGAGTTCTTCGAGGAGATTTCTTGCACCAAGAAAGATGGTGATAATTTCAAGGTCAGCAAAGTAGTATATCCCATCTCCTCCATCGAGCCACGAAGAGAAGTAGTCCCACTTGGTGATAATTTCCAATATCTATGCTCTCCATGCATGCAAGTAAAGGTTTTTCTGGCGCACGAGGGTCTATGAACAAGGTTGCCAATCTCATTCCCCACCTATGTTGAAGTTGTGCATTTCTATACTTCCATTTTCATCTGCTACGACTCTAATTGGTTCTTCTGCGTTTACATGACTCCTATCATCTAACGTCAACCTAGGCTATCCGGAGGAAGAGCTTCCTTCTCCCCAGATTCTAGCACTAGCTATTCTACTTATACTAACCCTAATATTACCTCCATCAGATGTTCTCCAAATGACAGACGGGTTATTAAAACATTCTATCCATCTAAAGCCTCTAACCTTATGTCTTCGTTCTACCTTTAGGTATTGCTTCCTAACCTTCCTATTCTTCTTCATTTACAAAGACTGCTGCCTATTTTATTACAAGTTTCAAGTTTTGACCCCAAGGGTATCATGGCCATCATTTGCGCAGATCTCCACTTTTCATACTATCCAGCTACTACTTTGTAGGTTCAAATCATGACTCTTGCTAATTTTTCCGTGTTCGGCAAACCTATTCATTGTAACTTGTTTAATCTTTTCTTCCGGCAAAAGAATGCTTTAAGTGCCATAACTTGGCACAAAGGGACTCTTAAGTGCCACAACTTATGAAAGTGACACTTAAGTGCCACATTCGAAGAAAAATTGATCACTTAAGTGCCACTCCAGCTAAAATCTGGGCAAAATGCTGATGTGCGCAATTTCCGGCGAAGTAAATACAAAATGATGCTGTTTTCCACGCTGACGTGGCCAAATAATGCAAAAACGGCATCATTTTAGTGATGACGTGGTAAAAAATAATAGAAAAATTAATTAAATTAAATTTATTTAAATTTTTTAAAAATAATTTTAAAAAAAAAGAAAAAAAGGGGGAGGCGGTTGAGGGCTCGGCTCGAGCCGCCGCCGCCGCCTCCCACTACCGTCGAGAAGGGTCAGCGACGGAGGGGGGAGGGTTGGCTGGGGTCGTAGCCCTCGCCCGTATTCGGCGAGGGTCGGTGGCCCTCGCCACAAATCTAGGCAAGGGCTCGCGAGCCCTCGCCGCCGGCCCGGCCCCGGTCGACCCTCCCCCTTCGTTGCCGGCCCTTCTGGTGGTGGCGAGGAGGTGGTAGCGGCGGCGAGGGCTCCCCCTTTTTAAAAGTTTTTAAAAAAAAATTTAATTTTTTAATATTAATTTTTTAATATTTTAAATAATTTTAATTTAAATAATTTTTTATATTATTTTTATCACGTCAACACTAAAAATGATGTCGTTTTGCACTTGTTTTGTCGGAAAATTGCTACATTAGCATTTTGGCCAAATTTTAGTTAGATTGACACTTGAGTAATCCATTTTTTTGATTTTAGCACTTAAATGTCACTTTCATAAGTTATAGCACTTAAGTATTTTTTGTCCAAGTTATGGCACTCCGAGGATCGTGCGTCCTTTTCTTCCTCTCTTTCCAACAAAGCATGTTTGCTTATGAAGTATATGGTCAAACCTAGTAGTAAAACACTTACTTTATTTGCTAAGTTTTCTAGCTTAATCTAATACCTAAGGCTCTTATACTAATCAAAGGACAAACGTATGTCTATAGATTAATTGGCAACATTTCCAGAAATCCTCATTAAGATATTTGCAAAAGCCCGATGGATCTTATTTTATTTGTTTGAAATGCGAGTACTTTGCATTTAGACCGGTCAAATGGGTGGGTTGGGGGTTTGGATTGGATCATAAATGATCCGACCTAAATAGACCAGTTTTGACCCATTTTCAAATGCAAATATAATGACCTATACCTGATTCGACCCATAGTTGACTTAACTTGACCCATATTGTTGAAACACTTCAATATTTAACTCAGTCTCTAAAAACTCATAGCCAAAGTAAAGTGAACTACAATACTAAAAAACAAAAGTATTCTTCCTCATTGTCGTTGCTATAATCAATGAGGTATTACATGACATGCCCATACCTTATCAATATGTTGTTTGAGCAAGCTGCAATCACTTTTTCTCGAATGAGCAAAGGACCATCTACACCAATTTGAACAAAATTAGCCTCGGTTGAATGTGAGTGGAGATTGAAAAGAATTGCCAATATGTGAAAAGGTGATGGAGAATCAAAACCCTCGGTTGCCCGTGAGTAGAGATCAAAAGTCCCCTTAATCTGGTAGAATCTTCGATTGGATTATATAGACCGATAAGAAACGAAAAGAGAAGAAATAAATAAACAAAGCAATTTTGGAGCTTTTTTTATTTTAAGGGATTGGGAATTTTTTCAACTAGAAATTTTTTCAATAAAAGTGCCCCGCTCTGGCGACTGGAAAAGTCATATGACACCCACATGCTTGTCGATCGATAGATATTAGATCAGCTGAGGAATTCAAGCATTTATTTGAGATTGATTTAATCATGTCACTTTTTTTGCTTTATATTCTTATTGAAATTTTCTCTAAGAGCATTTGCGCCAGCGATTTCTTGGAAGGGTCCTTGTATACTTAAAATATGTCTATGAAAATACCACAAGAAAACGGGGGTTGGAATATTATTAATCGTACGGTATCAGATTCCTTCAGTTTACACTGACTGACAAGAAAACAGCACCACCTCAGATTCCTTTGGGTTTAGAACAGAGTCGGGTGGTCGGATGGAGCCCATCCACAAAGTCAAAACCTTTCGTCATCCTTTCTGCGCTGCATCTAAAAAATTCCAGTCCGAACCTTTCGATCCAGCAGAAACAACCCAAAAATCTGCCGGAGCGGCCTGGAAACGCAGTGGTTGACGGCAGCGGAACGCCCTTCTCTTCGAGCCGTTCCGGTCGCGAAGAAGCAGTCCAAGAAGTACTGCCAACCGAGCACCGATCGCTACAGAATGTTGTCCGCTCCCAATGCACTGGAAACGCAGTGGTTGACGGCAGCGGAGGGGGCAGCACGCCGCTTCTCTTCGAATTATACTACTAGCCGTTGACCCGGTCGTGAAGAAGCAGTCCAAGGAAAGTACTGCCAACCGAGCACCGATCGCTACAGAATGTTGTCCGCTCCCAATGCACATGGCCCATCATCTCTCCACGAACGGCCTCCACAGTTGGCACCGTCGTTGTCACGTTTCCGTCACTCCCCTGCCCCTTAATAACCCTCTTCTTCTTCTTCGTCATCATCGCCAGCCCGTTCCTGTTCAAAGTCAAACGCCAGAGCAGCCTAGGCGAAGAGAGCGAGCCGGTTCGTCATGGCGATGGAGGCCGGGAAATTGCCGACCGCAGGGAAGCCGATCCGATGCAGAGGTAGGCGTCGTGACTTTTCCACCATTCGAGCCGATTTTGAGTTTTGTGGTCGCGTAATTTACTGGAAGTGACTGTTGATGTGACGGGGGGGCGCGGTTTGCAGCCGCGGTGTCTCGCAAGCCGGGGGAGCCTCTGGTGATCGAGGAGGTGATGGTGGACCCGCCGATGCCTCACGAGGTCCGGATTCGGATCATTTGCACCTCCCTCTGTCACAGCGACATTACGTTCTGGAGAATGAAGGTAATTTCGCGATTTCTCTCTCCATCGTCGCGTGAATGCGTGTGTACATATGTATCGGGCTGCATGTGCGTATATCAGTGCATACGACCTCTGCATGTGCCCTTCTGGACATAAGCATGCTTTGCTTGCGGATTGCAGGATCCTCCCGGATGTTTCCCGAGGATTTTTGGGCACGAGGCGGTGGGGTAAGCTCGATGACTCCGATTGTTTGTTCTCTTTAATCAGTCATTTGCCACGTTAGTTTCTTCATCTTTGTCCACTACTCTATCTTGATGGGAGGGAATGAGGATTTAGGGAGTCCAGTGGATGCTTGAATTCGTCTAAGCTCAGCTCTTTTTAATGTTAAACCCGACTGGTGTAAACTGCTGAACTGCAAAGAACTTTTCTTTCACTTGAAGTTTTATCATCTGTGCCACCCAGCATTTGATAGTATTTTGGAAAGTACACGCTACGGTAAATTAGAGGGAAAACTTTTTCTCTAAACCTATTGACAGAGCCAATGCTTAGGGTTGATGTCTTTTTCAGTAGGGTCCAGTCCAGATCTTCTCATTATGTTCTGGAAGTGTGATTGGCTATGTCTGCTTGAACGAGTTTAGGAAATATCTTTTCCACTTAAGGTTTACGATTGCTTTCTTGAGAACAGAATGCTGCTTTCTCACTTATCATTTGAAGAGTTATTACAAGAAAAATACATGTAAGAGTCAAACTTGCTAGATATCCAATGGAAAAGATGCACACATAGAACAGAAGTAGAATATGCTATGAATATCAGATCTCCAGAAGGATGCTTGACTCTGATAAGGTGCAGTAGTATGATTGAAGTTGGATGAGTTTGAATCAAGGCAAAAGTTAAAAAAATAAATTGAGTTTATGAATGGACATGGAGGATTTTAAGCTTCATTCAAGGATGGCTATGCAGCAATCTATGCAACAAGAAGCTTATTAGTTTCCAGGTATAGGCAGAATAGTACCCAATAGCCAATAATTCTTCTGCTCACATGCATTTAAGATTTGCTGTTAACTGTTAATACTAACTTGCCAGAGCATGGGTTCTGTCTTTGTATTTTTTTTCCCCTCTTTGTTGATGTTAAAGATCATGCTCTTGTTTCTAGGATTAGTTTGATCTTCATTTTGTAGGAAACGACACTAGACATGTCATAACTTTCATACAATGCACACTTTGGTGCCAAAATTTTTGTCCAATCACTTAAGTGCCATTTAAAAAAAAAAAAAACGGTTACTTAAGTGTCAATTTTGATTTGGGACACCAGAAATCTAATGTGTCAATATTCTAACATTTCTTTTGATTGACATGGCTTGCCGGCATGCCCAGTGAGCATTAATGGCCCTAAATGACACCTTTTCACACATGATTGCCCAAAATTCAACCTCTTCTTCAAAACTTAACCTCATAATAGATGATTTGGGGGAAAATTCGGCCTCTTCCTCAAACACAAACATCACAACCGTGGATTTGGGACAAAATAATTCATTAAAACTTGCAATAGACATCTACTATTTCATTTGTGATAATTTGTCTAACCGGAATTGCAATTTTTATATTGGAATTTGGAGGATGGATAGTAACAAAAAGCCGTGATGGAAGGTTCAGATGCTGGGCAAAAGAAATATAGCATGAATATGTCTCAGATTAAGAGAACGAGGGACAACTAATTGGTGGTAGTGATGACAGAGCCAAGGGACATGACAATGAGGTAGACAATAGGAAAGGAGATGGAGTTGAGGGAGAGGAGGAGGACAGCATTGCCCTCGTAGATGCCTGTGGCAGAGAAGTGACGGGGTCAACAGGGTGCTAGTGCTCATGGAAATATTCGGATGCGGATCCTTGGAGGCAGGAGGAGGCGTTAGTGAAGGCCATGGAGCCACAGTGGGAATTGTTAGAGCAATTAAATATTAAACAACACATCCATCTAATAGCTTAAATTTTTATAACAGTCTTACACATTCTCACATGATATTCTGAGTTTAAATCTTTAGAGGTCCCTATATTTTCACACTCTAGGCTTAGGCCGAAGTTCAGAATACGCGTGAGGGGAAGTGTTAGAGTAATTATATATGAAACCACGCCTTAATGAGGAGATGAAAGTGGTGATGTCAAGGGAGGGGTTGGGTTGGTCACTATTGAAGATGATAGGTCAGGTCATTGGACTTCCTTTTTTATAAGAAAGCCACAAAGACATGAAAATTTCATTAAAAAAAGAGTCACATGCAACGAATTGCCGGAATTTGTTGTGGAGGCACTTGAGTAATCGAATTTTTTCCACTTTGACACTTAAGTGATCCGACAAAAAGTTTTGGCACCAAATTAAGCACTATACGAAAGTTACGGCACTTCTAGCATCCTTCTCTCTCATTTTGGTATTTATGAGATATTGCATTCAAAATTTCCTTGTTTTCAGGATTGTGGAGAGCATTGGAGAAAATGTCGACGAGGTAACTGAAGGGGATGTAGTCGTTCCAACCTTCATGTCCGATTGTGGTGAATGTGAAGATTGTAAGTCAAAGAAGAGCAACTTATGCTCAAAACTCCCCTTCAAGGTATCTCCTTGGATGCCTAGATATGAGACAAGCAGATTCAAGGATCTTAATGGAGAAGTTCTATATCACTTTCTGTTCGTGTCAAGCTTTATTGAGTATACTGTGGTAGATGTTGCCCATGTGACTAAGATTGATCCTGCAATTCCTCCAAATAGAGCATGCCTCATTGGTTGTGGGGTCTCGACAGGTGAAGCACATTTCCTTTTCAGTCTTCGTAAAAGTAATAACTTCCCAAGCCAACTATTGAATCTTCCAATTGATTTGCATATTCTCATGCCAATTCTGTCCATTCATACTCTGTGTAAAGCCTTTACTGTTGTTGTGGGGGCATTTCAGCATTATGCTTTACCTATGAAGTACAAGTACAACCTTACTTAATGATGCAGGTTTCAATGTGCTTTTTGGTCCTCAAGTAGAATATGTGTGCTCTGGCTATTCAAATGGCTTACACAAATTAGTCTCTCATTGCTTCACTACTAGTACTGGTCTTCAGGGATGGTTGTATTGAGTCAGAAAGAAATTAAATCGGATGGGCCGCCTTTGGAAGGTCTTGTCTGATTGCATATTGGTTCTCAATTTCTTCATGTTTCCAGCTTGCACGAGCCTCTTGCAAAAGAACTATCTCAGCTAATTTTGACTGACATAGCAACGAATAGTGGATAAAATAAATTTCTGAGAACTACTTGGTTCTGTTTAGGGGTTGGGGCTGCCTGGAGAACAGCAAACGTGGAGGCGGGATCAACCGTTGCAATATTTGGACTTGGTTCAATTGGATTAGCAGTATGAAATATACCAATTTCATGTTTTCCTGTCATGCTTTTCCATCCAATCATTGATCCAAGAATCAAATTGAAACTACAAGTTCATGCCCAGAGGATTCTGAGAGAGATAATGACTTGGGGTTGTCTCTGCAGGTTGCAGAAGGAGCGAGACTGTGTGGTGCTGCGAGAATAATAGGTGTGGATACGAACCCAGACAAGTTTGAAATTGGTAAGACATGTTGACTAGTTTGCAGTAAAATTATAATATTCAAAAACTCTTGTGATTCCAACAGTGGCGGATATGCAGTTATTTCATGCCATAGCAGTTGTAGGGGAAACAGACTGCAAGTTCAGATGATAGACAAAGAAGCGAAGCTAGGATTAAGATCTTGGAAGGTCCATGTTCAGTCATTATAAAAGTAAATGCTTCTGAAGCAAAAATCAAGTTCTGCATGCCCATGATACGATTTGTAAACAGTAAACTATGCTGCTCATTAAAGAATGTGCGATGTCTTAACATCCGATTTTAGAATTGCCTACTCCAAAGTTAGATCATCATATCTGAATTGATATCCTAAAGTTATGGCATATGTGCCCCCTCCCCGTCCCCGGAAGATAGAATGGAAAGGTAAAAAATTAGAAAAGAAAAACTCAGATTTAGGACCTGGATGTACTTGCATGTAAAACTGTCAGCATCAGTTGCTGTCCCTAGCGTGACATTCTCAGTCCGCCATTGATTGGCATATCTTTCATCGTTTTGAAGTCCAGTTTGTGTTTTTCCTTACCAACACAGGAAAGAAGTTTGGGGTGACAGATTTTGTCAATGCTGGAAACTGCGACAATAAAGCGATAAGCCAGGTTTTTCTCTAAAACATCTGATCTTCAAGTTCACGCCAATAAATGGTTACTGTTTGCAAGGCAACATTGCCTTTGGCGACATTGATCCAACTTGTTTCATTTTGTTTGACTTCTGGAAGTATAACTTGAAATGTCTTCATGCACTGGCATGGTGTGCTACTATTGTGGACTGCTCTAGTGCACCATACCTACTTTGCAGTAGTAAAGAATATGGTGCAAGATGAAAAACTTATAGCTAATTATCAGGCTTTAATGTCAATTTTTGGCCGTGTAAAGCTCCTCTATATGCGAAACTCTTTGCTTCATCACATAGTTATAAATTTTTCGATTTGTAATAAATTTCTCTTATCTCAATTGAACAGGTGATCAATGAGATGACTGGCGGGGGAGCAGATTACTGTTTTGAGTGTGTTGGTTTGGCATCGTTGGTGCACGAGGCCTATGCTTGTTGCAGAAAGGTCTCTCTCTCTCTCTCTCTCTCCTATGCTAATAATGAGCACTTAGACAAGCCACTAAATTCTGTGGTTATCGATTGTCTCTTATCTGCATGAGGTTCAGGGTTGGGGAAAAACAGTTGTATTGGGAGTGGACAGGCCAGGGTCACAGTTGACCTTTAGCTCCTTTGATGTCCTTCATAGCGGGAAAAGCCTTATGGGATCTTTGTTTGGAGGTCTCAAAGCTAAGTCAGATATTCCCATCCTCCTGAGGCGCTATGCGGACAAGGTGACTGTTCTTTTCTATAGCTACTTGTATCATGTCTTTGCTTCCTATGTTTTTAATCCTAGGTTCACTGGAAAGCACTTTAGCATTATCATCACAAACATGAAGCTGTGCAGCAATTCTGGGCAGCTGGTTGTGCTATTAATTTATCTGTGCTTAGAGGGTTGAAAACACTGAGGAAATATTTTCATTTTCATATCAGTTCTGCTTCAAATTAGAGTCTGATTCCAGATATTCGTGATGAAATATGCCTTTGAACTCCTCTCTCTCTTTCCTCTTGTATTATCAGGAGTTGCGATTGGATGAGTTTGTCACACATGAGGTGGGCTTTGAAGATATCAACAAAGCTTTCGAGTTACTTATTGAAGGAAAGTGTCTTCGATGTGTGATATGGATGGGCAAATAAGTTGACTTTTGCTGTTTTTTTTTTCTTCGTTTCAGAGCAAGAACTCTGCATAATTCCTGCATAAATTGTGTTTCATTTGAAATTTGGTGTTCATCATATTCTAAGGTGGCAAACCCTGTAAATGTTTACGAATCCTGAAATTTTCATTGGGACTCTGGTGATAATTCTGCCCACAATACTATGACACCGTAAATGCGCTGGATGCACCAGTAAAGTACTCGGTGGGAGAGAATATCTTCTGAGAAGAACCATAGTGCCTCAAGCAGTAAATCCCGAGCTTAGTCTCCTCCGGAACTTCCCACTCAATGGTTGCCGAACCATACAATCCATAGTTTTCCGACTTCCACTTGAAAAACAAGCAGAAGTCATCGTCATCATGTACCGGGATCCACCGTTCCCCCTCAAGCTTTTCTACGACTGCAAACGTGCCTTCTGTTAATAGGTCGTGTCTTGGGTCCGCACTCCAGAAAGTGGCATTTACTGTGTCTCCCGTTTTAAATGCTTTACTTTCTGGTTGGGTGACGTCCTCTTTAATGTCGCCGAAATTAATGCCTGGAGGAGGTAAGTCGCCCGGTGGGGGAAGCAAGAGGGTGATCTGTACAGAGGAAAGGTCGGGTGGTGAAGGGCCTCTAGGGACCTTTACTCCTGCTGCCATCGCTTTTGCTAACTTCTTGAATTCTTGGATATAGGCTGATAACGTGTGGGGACCGTAGAGCGTAGAAGCAGCCTGCGGCATAAGTTAGCAACTGTAATGCAGAAAGGATATGAATGCTACCTCACGGAACGGGGAATTCAGGTAGTCCTACGATGGTAATTGATTTTCGTTTGGGTCCTCTCTGTTAAATCTATCTTGTATCATGGCTGCCTCAAAAAATCTATTGAGATATGCACGAGAGAGTACCTCATATCGCTGCTGTGTGTACTCTTCAAAGGTCGCCACATACTGCGAATAAGTGTTTGTAAGGCCTGCTATCACGACCTGGAGATCCTCCCGGAATTCTCCATTCCCATTGCTTATCAATGTCTCCTTCACCGCCTCCCTCAGTCGCCGGCCAGCCATTGTTGTGAATTCTGTAAATTCGAAAACAGGATTTTGATTAGCTTGTATAGTGCTTTTCGCCGTTACTGCTGAAGGCTTTCATCTAGTAGTGCTACTTCTATGTTGGCATTGACCCAAGTCTCTTTAGGACGTGTTTGATTAACTCTAGGAAGCCCGTATACGATCAAAACCTGTTCTCGAGTGAAACTGCTCTTCTTGGTTGACATGATGAATTAAGGGACTCTGTCATACATCTTGAGCAACAAGAATGCTTTACTTCAACCACCTCTGGAATAACTTTTTGGAATTTCCTCTAGTCTCTAGACGTGGGTCTTAAGATACTGTGTTGAATTTAGATACGTGGTGACCGCGACACTCCTGATTCAGCATGTCTACTCCCGGAAGAGGTCTCGACACTTCTATATGTGGAGGAATGGACAGTTCCTAAGCAAACCGAAGCTATGACATGAAATTAAAATTCACTGCATGAGGGAATTGGAGAGAGACGAACCTCCTGGTACAGAGAGAATGATCAGTTGTCCTAATCTGAGCATTTGAATTGGAAGAATCGCTGGCTGCATTATAGTGGAAAAAGGAATGTTTAGAAATCTGATCATGCTTGTCTGTGGTGACGTTAAAGATAATGCCATCATCACATGCCACACGTGACCATGCATTACTTTCGCATTAACTATTAATCCTCTTAACAATTTATCAGGACTTGGGGCTAAAATTTTCTGGTAACATCCATCTAGCACCTCCTTCTTAAGCATATTACTGAAGTAAACAAGCCAGGCACCACTGGAGGATCACAAGATGTGAGCTAGAAGAGCATACTTCCATCAGAAGAGGTTGAAGATTTCAATAGCCCAAATGCGTTAGTGTTAGATTTGCTATGTCTCAAGCAGGTTGTAGCTCATGGTGAAGCTAATAAAGCCCATTAAGACTGGCTTTTGTGAGATTATTGTAACTGTGAGATTGGATAGGGAGTCCATCGTACCGCCCAAGCGTAGGGATGGAACATTTCACCGGTGCTAAGTAAGACGGGCTTTGGCTTCTGGCATTTCTCCTGATACGCACTTGGTTTTTTCAGCAAGTTCCTCACAAGCTTCCAAAAGGGGTTGATCTGCAAACGTGCGAGTCGTCCACATGAAACGAGATGATAAAGAATGAACCAGAGTCTAATCTGGCTGAAACTTGCAAAGTTTTATTGCACGGTTGACGTGGTAGGCGCAGTTGAATTTACTTGAAGACCGGTTCTGGCTAACGCTTAGGAATCTACTAACCTCTGTATCGCCTTGCTGGAAACCGAATTGGCCAGGGCCATCAGTGGTTCCAGCAGCAAAACCTGCACCAACGGCTGCGGGACATGTTTTAACTACCCGGTTTCCCTCTAACTCCACCTCAATATCTGTGAAATTTACATATGCATGACGGTAATCTATCTTTCCGGTCAGTTCTTCTTTAGCAGACTTGAATAGCTTGAGGGCCGTCTTGAATTGCCTGTCGCCTATGATCTTTGTGCTTAGTATTTCATCTGGGTACCTGTAACACAGCGTCACGAACCCTCATATCAATTCAAGGTAAGAAGCTTATGGGCTCTTTCACAACCACCACACAACCAATGAAATGCCCGACAATGATTAACTCATTCTGGAAGAAATTAGAGAATACCCGGGTCCACGCCCCACACAAAGTGTATCGTCCCCATTGCACGAAGAGCGGTTGAAATCGCACGGTTTTCCTGTATCGGTGCAGAATGCTCCAAGCACGTTTGGGCTCACGTCCCCCACGTTGGATTGGCAAAACGCAGCCACGAACAAGGAGCCATCGTTTATCCTTACCTTGGAACTCCGGCTGCTCGTTTTTCTGCACGGCTGCCCTCCAGTTGCGCCTATAGTTTGTGCCTTCTCGATTAACAGCAAACCATCTACGTCTGATCTCACGAATGACACAAACAGAAAAAATATGTAACATTAGTATCATTCGCACTACTTTAGTTATAAGAACTCACGATGATCACAATTGCCAAGTTGGAAATCCATCAACGGCAAGCTCAGACTTGATTACACATTATTTTAACATTAACGAATGATTCAGCAATGTAACCAAAAGATCACTTAAAAGCTTAACATAGTATATGAAGGTGCGATCCTGCAAAAGAAAATAAGCTTACTAGATCGGTTAGCCAATTTCCCCTTCCCCAAAGCAGACCGGTACCAGTCCTCAAAGAACCTGGCAGCGGCTCCTTTGTTGTCTCCACTGATGAGCCGGTTGTCTCGGCTCATGGAAGTCCCATGCGTCGCGAACCAATTGAACGCTCCAATGCTTTCCCTGCTCTCTCCATCGACAAACTTCAACAGCGTCATTTGCTTGTCCACGTTGGTCAGGTATCGAGCTCTCTCCTCAGCCGGATTGAGCAAGTACGCACTCGGGCTCCGACTTATACCTGCATCATCCACATCCCCTATTGAAAATAGATCATATCAGGATCGTTGGCATGATTCATCGATCAACAAAATGCCACCCATACTGAGCTATGTACCTCGGTTAATGAATACGGAACCAGGCTTGAGATTGTTGTGAGCTTGGACGATGCTTTGCTCAACGGCATCAACGATGGCATCAAATGACTGTTTGACGAATCCGAGGGAGGTCACAATGTAGAGCACGTACTGCAGGTAACCTCCAGGACCAGCATGAGTATGTATGCCACTGATTGCAACATTCTCTTCGGTGTACAAATCTCCAAACCTTTTACAAGTTGAAAATAAAACAAAATTGTTCGCTGAGATAGAAACCTATTACAGAACACTCGCAACTGTAACTGGAATATCAATCTATTAGACAGTCTAGACTAAGTCCAGCCAATGACTCCTTCAGAAACTCTATCCTCTTACCTCGACCTAAGCCTTTCCAGAACCTTAATAGTGACGAGCTGCGAAGCCATCCCGGCATCAAGATTGACGAAGGTGAACCTCGCCCCATTTGGACTTTCCGCCACGACAAACGCCCTTGCTCTCAACCGGAAGTGAATCCCCGCCGCATTCTGCTGGATGTTCCCGTAGCCCATCAGGTTCACATCGGCAGCCGGTCCTGTCGAGTCATAGCTCCCTACTCCGATCAGGTACTCCCCATTCACGACTCCCAAAACTACGAGCGCGAGCAACGAGAGGAGAAGCAGACACCTGCGCCCTTTGTTGCTCATCGTCTTCACCGTCTTGCTTTCGTGTGGGATTAACATTGGTAGATACATGTTTGAACATAAGGTCTGTAAGTATATATAAGAAGCTCCATGGCCTAGGATTCCTAGGAGATTGGCGTTGAATGTTCTTAGATTGTAGCGACTGGGATATGCTATCGTGTAATGATATTGACAGAATGATGTTGTGATGTGATGTAATTTTTTTTTTTTTGGATGAATGGTACAAAAGTTTTGGGATAGTTGGCACAAGAGAATCTTCGGATTGCCCGATCGGTCAGGAGAGATTAACGATGCAATGCCTCGTCCATTTATTGTGCGGATGCATAAAGGCGATGAAACATCGGCCCGCAATTGCTGTTGGCTGGTCCAACTCATTTGTGGGGCCAGGTAACACATAAAACAAAAAGAATAGAGAAATTTAAAATAAATATATGAACTATCATCATTTTCTCAAATAAAAACTTGAATAAGAGTTTGAAATGACAATTTCTATCTCAAATAAGAGCACAAGTGGCCATAATAGTTTCAAACAAAGGCATGATCTTGCCGATCACCGGCCAGCTAGATATTTCAACCAGTCAAAGGCCTTTTTGTCAAAAGACTATTATTTTTAAATTATTTATTCTCTTTTCTTTTTCCTTTCCTTTTCAACAAAGGCCCTAACAACCCTTGTCAACCATTGGTGAGGGTTGCCTTGCCCAGGTCCTTGCCGGCCGTAGGTGAGGGTAGTGAGGGCTACCTCACCCAGGGCGAGAGTCACCTCGCCTAGGCAAGGCCGTCCCTCGCCAACTGCTAGTGAGGTGACCCTCGCTTAGATCTAGCAAGGGCTGGCCTTGCTTATGGCTGACGAGGGCAGCCTCACCAAGGGGGAGGGTCACCTTGCCCAAGTGAGGCCGTCCCTCGCCTATGGCTTGAAATGGTGGCCCTTGCCAAATCGGGCGAGGACAACTCTCACCAAACCCTCTCTAGGCATTGTCAGTGATCGACCATCGCTTGAGACTGGCAACCAACGAAGAAGAAAGAAAAATTCAACAAAGGTAAAAAACCAAAAATGCCAATGACCAATTAGAAAGTCAAGCCTTTTTTTGAAATTGACATAGTCATTTCAAACATTTATTTGAAACAAAATCTCGCTCCAAGTATTTATTTCAGAAAATTATGGCACTTCAAGCCATATTTGGAATTTTCCCAAAAGAATAAAAAGAAAAGTCAAATGGAAGACAAAAGAAAAAGGTAAATGTTGCTTTGTGCTAGAGAGTGAGCCCAACAAGAGAGAGAAAAAAAGTGAGTGTGCTCACCAAGAGAGCACCAAGAGAGCAGGGGAGAAAAAAGGAAAAAGGGCGTGGCTTTGCGATCTTGATTCAAAGGCCAAATTTCAGTTTCGTTCGTTGAGAACTTTCTCCAACCTCCATTTGTGTTAACCCAACTTCATGGTGATGAAAATACTATTTTATTGTCTTTAATATGTGACTAAAAAAAAATACTTTGTGTATCCTACTATTTTTGGTGACTAGTGGAAGCTTTTGGGTGGTCCATGGTTTTTCCAACATTGGGTTTTCACATAAAATCTTGGTGTTATTGCCTTTGTTTCCTTATTATTTTGGTGTTATATTTACTTATTGCGAGGTTTTAAAGGCTAGTTGCCGAGGGTAAATCAATTTCGGTTGGTTTAGTTTTGGGGGAAAAATTGATCCTGGATTGGGTTTAGTTTTGATGAATTGTTGCCTAGTTTTTCACAACAAAGTGATATCAAAGCTAGTGTTCATATTCTAGTATTAAATGGAGAAAACTAGTGGTATAATGTTTAAGTTAAATGCCTCAAATTATTCCATTTGGCAGTCTCGAATGAAAGACATGTTTTATTGCAAATATTTGTTTAATTCCGTTGATGGTGATGAAGCTAAGGAGATGAGGAAGACAAAGAATGAGAGTGAATGAATTAGAAAATGGTTGGGTTTATTCAATAATGGATTGGCAATAGTGTGTTTTGTCATGTTACTCAAGAAACATTAGTAATCACTACACCATATTTTGATATGAGACAAAAGATAACTCTAAAATAGCCGTCAAGATCTTGGGTTATATATATAAAGAGGTTAACGTAAGATGATTTCAAATAAATTTATAGAAAGTGGCATAGTGATTGGTGATTAATTTATATGTTTAATGTAAATGAACAATATGGAATTTAAATAAAATCACGTGGATGAAAGATAATAAATAATGTAAGTGTGATGTATAGTATTATGAGTAATATAAGACTATAAACAATGACCATCCACAGGGGCAATCCGTGCTCAACTAAGTGTAGCAAAATATGATTAAATGTAATTAAATTAATAATGTGATCTCATGCAACAATGGTAGTCCGCCCTCAAGCAGAGATTCCACTGATAAACGAAATGAAAAAAAAAAAATGTAATCTTCTATAAGAGCTATGGTTTGCGCTCGAGTAGAGTTCCACTTATAAGTAAATAAATGAAGAACTAAGAATATAGAGTAATTGCGCCAACCAAAACTTGGTTGGTTATTTCATTTAGTGATATAATATAATTATTGAAGATAGATGATACAAATGATTGGAAGTGACCATTGACCAAAAAAAAAAAAAATGATTGGAAGTGGGCAGCTGCGTTGGTAGGGTGGCTTGTTTCCTCATCAAGAGGTCACAAGTTCAAACTCCCACGTTGCTATCACATTTTAAGTGGGGGGCATGGTGGTAGGGCCCTATGCTAGTCTCTCTCAACCTTACGAAGCAATGAAGCAAATCATCAATATCAAAAAAAAAAAAAATTGATTGGAAGTGACTACAAGTGATTTGATATTTCCAATAAATGACTACAAATGATTTGGGGTGATTTCTAGTGATTGGAAAGTGATTACATGGTATTTTAAGTGATTACAAAGTGATTTTAGGTGAAATGATCAAAGTGAAAGGATGCTATAACTGAAAAGAGTTTAGGCACTTTTGAGAGTAAGAGAGTTTGGACACTTGGAGGCTTGAATGCTGGAGGTGTCTTGCTCCTTCCTCTTCTACTCCTTTTATAGAGAGATTTGGGCACTTTTGTCCGAAGTGAATAGTAACATTTTTTTTAAAGTTCTTGGCCCCTTCCGAAGATTTCCTAGTCTGGGCTGAATACTAAGATTTCTTCCCCATATTGCAACAACATGTGATTTCATTTTCTTTTGTTCATTTTTGGTTATTTTCCTTCTTGGTGAAGTATTTACCTGTACACTCATCCTCATCCTCATCCTTGCCTAACAAATTAATATCGGCAAAAGAATGGCACAAATGCCAAAACTTAAGACAGAGAGATACTTAAGTACCAAAAGTTACGAAATGTACACTTAGATATCACTTTTTTTTAAAAAAAAAAATTGAGATACTTGAGTGTGAAATCTAGCGACCTTGGTTGGAAATCCTATGTGGCAATTTTTTATTAATATAATTCACCTATGTGGCTTGCCAAAGAGCTAAGTCAGCAAAGAAGATTCAAAACGACGTTGTTTTTTACTTATCTAGCTATGTCAATATGCAAAACAACGTTGTTTTTTACTTATTTAAGTGCGTAGCGTTGTCGTTTTGTAATTATCTAGTCGGAAAAATGTCACGTCAGCATTTTGGCGAATTTTCTTGCCGTTCGCACTTAATTGATAAATTTTACTCCAATCTTGGAGCTTAAGTATACATTTCCTAACATTTAGCATTTAAGTGTTCCCCTCATGCCAAGTTTTGGTGCTCCAAGGATCTGAATCTCGATTAATACCATAGTAATTATCTTCATTGATATTGCCACTATGATGGGATTTATTAAAGGAACCTATTGATTTATTTATGACATGATTTTTTTGTAATGCAACAAGAATATTCCGCTGGTGATTAGATTGTTGCCAAGGGGGCTTGGAAGTGATTTTAGTTGAAGAAATTATGTAATTTTGTGATCAACAAGTGATTGAGTTTATGGGGGGTTTCACCAATTCAACTAGTTTATGACTGATTGTTTAGAAAAGTTATCAGAAAATTTAAAATTGTCTCACCATTTAGTTTTAAATCTCTTAAGTAGGAGTTTGACATGTGATGAGTGAGTTGGATAATGACAATTAAATTCCTAGGTAGTGACCCAGGAAACTTAGAAGTTATGAGGAAGTGCATGAGATTAGAAAATTTTGATTAATGATTGATTGATTCATAATGGGTATAGAAAACTTTTAGGTTGTTTTTAAATTATGGAGGAGAAAATTTCAATAACAAGACCAAAATGACTCCACCATTATTGAAACCAAAAAAGTAATTTTTCAATATTTAAATTTGTTCTAAGATAGAAAAGTCAAGTGTGGCAATCGTTTTCATTTTGGTAGAACAAGGCATTCCACCATGTTTGTTGGTAATCCCAATAAATGAAAATAGGAAAGTATGGTAATTTTGTAGTTAATCTAGTTTCAAATTGTAATTGAGTGTGAGGGATTGGTTTCCACATGTTAGATGAGATAACTTGGAAAATTATGGATGTAGAATGGGTAATATTATTTATGTTTTCAGGTGATGCAAAATGGGTGAATGTGACCGATTTTGTTTTGACTAAATTTGCTCATAATAAGCTTGGGATTTTCACAAATTAAGGGTTTGTAGTACCAATTTTCTACGAAAATACTTTTTGCAAAAACTTTTGGGTTTTCATGATAAAATCCATTCTCTACTTCCATGATAACTTGATGTTGACTTTTGATAATAAATTATGATTTTGTTGAGAACTATGATGATGATAATTGTGATGCTACTACTGAGGTAGTAAGATTTGTGAAAGAGGAAGATAGCAATTTTATGATTACTTCATTGGATATTTTTTTTATGATTATGATTCTTTTGAATTGTGAAAAGCTAATGGTGATGGGTTAAGTGTGATTTCAATTTGCTTTGATAGATTTTATTGGGCTATGTCTACTGTGACATCCCAGATTTTCACTTATGTTTTCTATTAAATAAATCGAGCATTTCATCGACGTGCTTATAGGGCTGTTCTCAGAGCTGATCACTCTCAAGATAACTAGACTATTCAGGGAAGCTATTAAGGAATTTTAATGCAATAGACTTGAGAATTCGACTAGGAATCGACTTCTCAACCGTGCCCATCTTTAAAGGCAATTACGGCACAGTTAAAAATCGATTTGAGATCAGAGATAGGTTTGTTCGATTGAGATGTGTGGCTAATCGTGGGTGACACCACTAAATTAGAAAATTCTCATCGACCAACCCTAGACCGATTCTTCTGTCGTTTGGTACCCTGTGTCCGTATTTAAATCATCGAGATTTTCATGACAACTGAAAGTCGCCAATGTGTCGAGTGAGTTCATTGTGGCTCGAAGAAAATCGACCACGGGTCATTTGCACTAAAAATCTCTAAAAGCTACCCGGTAGCTTAGGTTACGCTAAAAACGCGCCTGAGTGAAATTAATCGCGAATTTGAGTCCGATTTTAGAAATTGAAGATTCTGTCACGTCACAATAAATTCTAGAAACGTCAACTCAATCTCGAAGATTTTTTCGCAACCCGAGGGAAAAAGTCGGCATATGATCATTTTTGTTCAAAAATGCCGGGAATCGTTTTTGGTCACAAAATTGGGATGCAAGATGGATCCATAGGTGAGGAAAAATATCAATTGGAGCATTGAGGTGTCAATTGAATTTGTAAGGGCCAAATCCAATTGAGAGAGAATTGTTGCAAATTTGTAACTCCCCCATCCACCACCATTTTGGACCACTTCAAGGTTGCAAAGTGAAGTGTCTTGGTGGCTGAATTGTAGCCAAGGGATCTTAGCTTGGTGGACAAGTTCAAGGAGACAAACTTGTGGAAAATGAAGGCATGTGGCCCCCCAACCTCATCTCTTCCCTCTCCCTCTCCCTCAACCGTGTGACAACCCCTTTCCCATCTCCATTGACGTCGTTTAAAGACCAAAAACCCAGCAGAAGAAGCCGCCGTCCATGCTGCACGTCGTCGCCTTTCGCCGGAGCGCCGTCTGCCCGCACGAGCCCCCGCCCACGTGCCGTTGCCGTCCAAGCCATTTGTCCGCCGATCCAACTAGCTATTCAGCCCTGTAGGCCACCATGAGCCCCTCCGGCCACCGTGAGTCCGTGTCGTTGGCCGCTCGGCCTTGCCGTTGCCTTCACCGGTCTTACTCACCTTGTTTAGCTTTTGTTTCCTTGTTTTGCAGCAGCAAACAAAAGCTATTTTTGTGAGTTTCCAACAGGCCTTTAGGCCCATTTTGAGGTGGTCCCGAGCCTTGGTTACTTGGCCAACCTTGAGGAAAGTCGACCCCCACAACTTTCCCGACGGTTTGATCCAACCCGCTCGTTAATCAAGTGAGTTTTGCTCACTAAACCTTGCTTAGTATGCTAATGATACTTAGGGGTTGATTATATTTAATTAAGTGCAATTATGTGGATAGATTATATTAGAGTAATTAAATTAGAGACTTATCAATACATGTTAGGCAAATGGTTAGTGTAGTCAGCAAGGAAATAGGTCATAGTATTTATTGAACGAACCTTGAAATTTTTCTGTAATTAGGCATTACGGGCCTAAATTAGATTTATTACAATTATTTAATATTTTCCGTAATTATTTAATTAATTAATTATTTTTCGGAAATTAGGCTGGGATAGTCGATGACCGAAATTTTATGCTGATCATTGTGGTGCAATCCGTTTATTTATTTGAGCGTTGATTTGTGTTGAATTGAATTAATTATGATTTTATGATTTTATTCCTAAATTATTCAATTTCAGAAATTGATTGGAAAATGATTGAGCGTGGGTCTATAGCGCCAATAATGTTTTGATGGGTTATATATAAAGTGGTGAGAAAGAAAGTTGTATCATGTGGCTCAGAAACCAAAAGTGTCGTCTTGGAGAATGCACGTAACTTGTGAATGATATACATCACCTTTGAAAGGCACATGATTCGGTGATTAGTACGTCATCTTAGAGAATATACATGACTCGGTGATTTGGTATATCACCTTAGAGAATGCACGTGGCTCGGTGATTTAGTACGTCACCTTAGAGAATGCTCGAGGCTTGATGATTAGACATGTCTCCTTAGAGAATGCACGTGACTCGGGGACTAAGTATGTCGCCTTAGAGAATGCACGTGGCTTGGTAACTAGATATATATTATTTGGGAGATTGCATAATATGGGTTAAAATGAACAGGTAATGGTCAAAGTGATATGTAATCGATTAGGTCGATTGATTGATGATTCGATCTAATTTGATTGGGTTATATGTCTGTCAGTGTTTATGAAATGAATTGACTTGTAAGAATGGAACCGAGGCCAAGGTAAGTCCTCCGACTCGTGTTATGCTTAGGCAGCCCTAAGGTGTATTGGCTTCCTAATCGAGTCTTAGGGGGTAGAACTTGCTGAAACGTATTCTCATCCCGGTTGTGGGACAACATTTCAGGTCCCTAGATGGTAGCACCTCCACCTCCTCGTCCTCCCATACATTTTGGTATATCCTAGAAGATCACCGAGATAGGGTACCACTTCCCGATACACCCTCACCTGGAAGGTCTAGAGTATGTGCTGGTGAAATCAATTGTCTGGGTTAATATGGGTAGAGATGACTTGAGGCCCCAAGAGTATCAATCGTGGTATCGTCACTACCATGATGGGCGAAGAGAGGGTCCGGTACCAGAGAGTGATGTGCCTCTATTCGTTTTAGAGGCAACATTCGGGGAAGGGACTGCAGATCCCAAGGATGGAGTGGTGACTGATGCCAAAGACCCTAAGCTCGAGAGTGACCCCAACTCTCCCAAGCCATCAACAATAGACTCCAGCTGGAGTGTGGAAGAAGGAGAGATCGAGCAAGAAGAGGTATACTCAGAAGAGAACCCGGAGGAGGAACTTGAGGAGGAAGAACCCAAAGATGAGGACCCTGATGAAGAACCGGAGGAGGAGTCCGAGGAGGATCCCAAGGATGATCCAGATGAGGATTGAAACCCCCATCCTGTTTTGCAAACCTAGTGTGCGATCTATTATATGATAGATCAAACTCTTGTTAATAGTATTGTATTATAAACTATGAGGTTTGCTTGTATAAAAGTGTGGTTATGGTTTTTCAGTTGAGAAAAATATAGGCCTACTTTTCTATCCCATTGTTTTATTGTTTGGGGGGTATTTTATTTGCTTCCGCATACGTATTAAAATGAAAGGGTTGGCGATGCGTCATGAGACGTCGCTAGTAATCGACCAAGGTGAGAGATGGGTGCGAGCCCGAGAATTGGGCGTAACATCCCCATTTAAGTGGTATTAGAGCGGGTCAATAGTTAGAGTGATAAGGTGCGATGAGTCATGGGATAGTTAATAGGAATGACTTTTAATTTATGCTGGTGCATGTCTGTGGTAGTTGATTAGTAGAATTGTTTGTTGGTGTGGATCACTCGAATTCTAATCAAGTATTGGAATTAGAAAACGGGTTTTTATAAAGATCCTGTAGTTTGAGTGATTAGGAGCTAAAGACTCTTAGTAAGAGAACAATAGTCTCTTTGACTCGAGATACAACACCAACAAGGATCGGTACCGAAGGTGGTTGTGGCAGAGTGCCGGCTCAGACCAGCGCGAGTGTAAGAGTACCATCGTAAGTCGGTATTGAGAGTGTAGCAGCACCGAGCTATCCTAGGTTCGATGGGATCGTTCAGGCGCTAGTGTTCCTTGGAATTGGTTGAGCCAGCAAGCTCAAGGGATCGAGCCGCTATTGTTGCCACTTTTGTCGAAGTCCAACCTAGAATTATGATTAGGGAACATACTTCAATATTTGAGTCAAGATTCAGTTCAGGTAGAAATGGAAATTGGTTAGGGAAAAGACCGATGTCGAGAGAAAAGCATTCTATTCCACCCAATGAGAAGGGTGGAATAGTCAGGTGAGCACCAAATCAAAATGAAACATGTTTCCGTGTGTGACGACGGAGATCTGCCTTATGTCTTTTCTAAGACAAGAATTTATTTTGAGTGTAGCTAATAGGGTTACCTAGCCAGAAACGGTCCTAGAAAGCCGATGGGACAAATCAGAGGAAGTGCGCTATAAAACGCACCGTGAAGTTTTTGGAACAAGCCTCCAGTACCTGAAAGAGTATATGCTGTCATTTGACAGAAGATAGAGAACTCACCAGATGGGTGCTAAAATTATAAAAGGAACCATGGGTCAATCTAGTAGCCCGGTGTGGCTAGAATGTGCTATGATTGTGACAAGCACGACCATCAGGCGGGGACTGTTAGTGAAAGTCCAAGAGAGCATAGATGCCATTACCACAGTTAGGACACCACTAGAATGGCGAAAAGGACAGGAGTGGAATCGACCTTCCGCCAATCAGAAGAAGAATGTTCTTGAGGAGATTTTACCAGAGTAGCACAACAGAGCTTTGGGCTAAGTTTATCAAAGTTTGGCTTGTGGAAATGAAGTGGGAGAAAGGAGAATCACTAGCTATATTTGTGCTTGACTAGTTGCTGATGTGTATCTCTGACACCACATGAATAGAGTGGGCTCATGGAACATCTTGTGGTAATGAATTATGGTCATGGAGTAATCCAGCTTAGTCCATTAGCATGTGAAAGTGTTGAGTTTATTGGGAGTTAAAAAGAATCTTGATTTCATTAATCTCGTCACTGGAAAACAACTTTTTTGTTAGACGGAAGTTGCCAAAGTTACTTGGCGATTGTCGTAGATAAAACAGATTGGAGAACTAAAGATTGATGACATCTCAATAGTCTAAGAATTTCTAGATGTGTTGTCACAAGAATGTAGACCATTGTCAGAGAAAGAGATAGAAATTACGGTCGAGTGAGCACCCGAGACGGAGCCACTCTCTAAGGCTTTTTACCAGGTGTCGCTGTTTGAGTGAAAAGAATTGATGGTGCATTGCACTTAAATGCCTCAATCAAAATAGTGATCCCGGCCTATTTTCTTCATATCAGAAATGCATGGTAAAATAATCGTGTGTGGGGACACAGTCAGATCGAACCAGAAAAGTTGTATCATCCCTATTAAAATCTCACAATTTGATATAGTACTTCAAAACAATTTAGTATCCAAAACCTGACACTCGGTATTTTCTAATTAAATACCAACAGTTTCCAATCACCACACAATTGCACAAAACATCACTCAATTTATGTGGATGCCCATGCATTTACACATTCATTCACTTCATAAAATCAACACATATGAAATTTGATCACTTTTCATTCTCGGATGAACAATGCGCATGAATAGTGTTTCATCAACAGTGTCCCATGAACAGTAATTCGTGAACGGTGCGTCATAAACAGTGAAATTTCAGAATTAAATAACTAATAAATTAAATCCATAAGTCATTAAAAACACTAATTAAAGCAGCAAAGCATCAAGAACCATCACCAAACTAACATCAGTCCTAATGGGAAGAAATCGGACCACTCGCGCGTCTCCAAGTTTAAATCTAGAAAACTAATCAATTGAGTTTGAAAAATTCCCAAATTTGAATATGTTGTAGATGACACATAAACGAACATTTTTCATGAGACACCTAAACCCAGATCCCTTTAGATTCGGCCCAGTAAATCGCTCAATCCAGCACCAAAAACTGGGTCCATTTCTAAAAAGTCTGTTTTCCGAAATTAATTTGGTTCGAGATCCAAACATGCCCGTTTGATCTAAAAATTTAGTATGTTAAACTAGAAGATGTGACAAACAACTTTTGTGAAGAAATCATTTTGAAATTCGAATCCTAAGAGTTCATAAAAACTCCTAGAATCCTAAAAGGTCACCAGATCCAGCGAAAACTGAGGTTCTGTTTGAAAATGACGGAGTTGATATCTCCTTTTTTTGAATCTCTAAAAATCTTGAGAAAAATATATGTTATAGCTAAGGATGTCTAAAACATTTCTCCAGAGGACACCAATCTCAAATTCGCAACCCATTTCGATCTACAAAACTGGCAAATGGCGAGGGTCCTACGATCCGAATTGTAGGAAATCCACTGATTTAGACTAATCCACCTCAAATGTGCTAATCTCACTAATTAGATTAGCACTAATCCATTCTAAGGCTAATCAAACCATTCTACATTATTATTAATCTATTATTAAGCTAATTTAAACAACTTTAAGCATAAATCAACCTCCTAAGCAAGTTTAGGTACTAATCAAATGATTAGGAGCTAAACTTACCCGACGACAATTCCGACGACATAAGCACGACGGCGGTAGCTAGGGCTACACACGATTACGTCCAAAATGTCACGGAGGGGCTCTGCAAAAATGAGTCTCGGCGGAGGTGGTTTCCGATTCGGCAAGAACAACGGGTGGATGATTCGCGGATGGGTGGTGTGGCTCTTCAATGATGGATGACGGCTTGTGAACAGTAATGGCCCACGGCCATGGCACAAGATGGTGGCTGGCTTGGGGCAAAAACAGTAGCACACGGTGCTGTTTTGGAAGCAAAACAGAAAATAAACTAAAGAGAGAAAGAGAAGAGGAAGAGAGAAGGGAGAGAAAAAGAAAAGAAAAGGGAAGGAGGGTTGTCGAGAGGAGGAAGGGGGAAAGAGGAGAGAGAAACAATAAATAAATGAGAGGAAGTTGAGGGGGAAATTGTAGCAGAAGAGTTGGCGTAAGTGAGGGGGTAGAAAAGTGGGAGAGAGAGGAAGAAAAAGAAGAAAAAAGAGAAGAAAAGAGAGGGGTGGTCGCACGACACAAGGGGGAAGGGATTGCGCAAATGGGGAGAGGAAAATGAGAAAAATGACCATAGAGGGTCCCCATTTCCATATTCCACAACTTTTTCTGATTTTCCATGGAAACTATGTCCCCATCACTCTCAAGGGACCTACCATTCCCTAGATGAGCCTATCTTCTTCAAACGAAACTCACATGGTGGTAGAATTCCTTTTGGTGTGCCTCCATCCGAATTTTGCACCATTTTCCATTAGCTTTTTCCCTTTTCATTTTACCATTTCATAACCTTAGTTAATAAGGATAAAGTCTCATTTAAATCCTCATAATTTCCATTTTTAAAGGTTCCACATTGAAGACCAAAAATCCACTTAAATTAAGGCATTTTTCCATATTCATTTAACTTTTGCAATTTGAGTTTTCCACCAAAATTTCAAGCCTGTCAAAAGGTCTTGAGAGGATGCATCGACGTTGTTAGAATTAATTGTGACACGGTAGAATTTTCAATTTCTGAAATCGGATTAAATTTCGTTGTTAATTTCAATCTGACGTGATTTTAGCGTGACCTAAACTATCGGGTAGCTTTTGGGAACTTTTGATGCAATTGACCTGTGGTCGATTTTTTTCAAGCCATAATGTACATCTTTGACTCATTGGCAACTCTCGGTTGTCGTGAAAATCTCGAGATTTCAATTACCGGCACAAGATACCAAAACGACAGAAGAAGCGGTTTAGTGCCGATTGACGAGAATTTTGCAATTATGTGGAATCACCCCTACCTAATTACCTACCTCAGTCAAATCGACCTATCTCCGGTCTCCGATAGATTTTTTACTATGCCGCAATGACCCTTGCAGACTAACACAGTCGAGTAGTCGATTCCTAGTCGAATTCTCAAGCTTGTTGTATTAAAATCCCTTAATGACTTCCCCAAATAGTTTAGTTATCTCATGAGTGATCGGTTCGGAGAATAGCAGTATAGGCACATCGATGAAAAGCCCGATTTATTCAATTGAAAACAGAAGTGGAAAATCAAACTGTCACACTAAGAGTCCATAAGTTGTATACCAAGTTAAGCAAGTGCGAGTTTTAGTTAACTCGTGTTGCTTTCTTAGAGCATGTGATTTCAGGCGAAGGAATCTCTGTGGACCCGAGCAAGATTGAAGCAGTGATTAACTGGCCAGGACCGACTATAATGACAAAGATCAAAAGTTTTCTGGGTTTGGTAGGTTATTACAGATGGTTTATGGAAGGGTTCTCATCTTTAGCGTCGCCATTGACAAAACTCTTGAAGAAAGAAGAGAAATTTGTGTGGAATGACAAGTGCGAGAGTAGTTTTCGAGAGCTTAAGGAAAAGCTGACTACCGCACTTATGCTGACCATTCCATCTAGTCCTTAAGGATTTGAGATCTATAGTGATGCGTCATTAAGGGGATTGGGTTGTGTGCTGATGCAACATAGCAGAGTTGTTGCATACGTCTTCCGTCAATTGAGGCCTTATGAGCAAAACTATCCGACGCATGACTTAGAACTCATGGCGATTATCTTTGCCATGAAGATTTGGAGACATTATTTGTGTGGAGAAAAATTTCAAATCTTCACGAACCATCAAAGTCTCAAATACCTATTTTCTCATAAGGAGTTGAATATGAGACAGCGCCAATGGATGAAATTACTAAAGGACTTCAACTATGATATCCTATATCACCGAGAAAGGCAAACAAAGTCCCGATGCTTTGAGTCGGAAGTCTTAAGTTGCTCATATATTGATTAAGGAGTGGAACTTAATCGAGAGAGCTCGAGATTCGATATTCAAGTTTGAGATAGGCCACTTTTCACGTCTTATGACCACCCTCAAAATTGAACCAAATGTCTAGATCAGAATCAAACTACTCTAACCGAAAGATGTATAGAAAATTCTACAATAGAACACTAAGAAAAGAAAGGCTAACTTTGAGATTTCTGATAAAGGAATTTTGAGGTTTCGAGGACGTTTAGTTGTACCTGACGATGTGGAGCTTAAAGAGGATATCTTATCAAAAGCACATCGTAGCAGTTACAACATTCATCCTAGTAGCACCAAGATGTATCAGAATTTGCGTCAACACTATTGATGGGCTGGGATGAAGGCGGACATCGCCAAGCATGTAGCCAAGTGTTTGACGTGTCAGCAAGTTAAAGCTCAGCATTACAAGCCAGGAGGACTCCTGCAACCTCTCGAGATTCCAGAATGGAAATGGGAGCATATCACGATGGATTTCGTGACTGGACTACCAAGGAGTCAAAGAGGAAATGATTTGATTTAGGTGGTAGTCAACAGATTGATAAAATCGGCTCACTTCATTACAGTTCGAAAAGACCTTAGCTTGGATAGACACACAAATCTGTACGTGTGTCAAGTGGTTCGTATGCATAGAGTGCCAATTACGATAACTTCATATAGAGACCCAAGGTTTACCGCTGCTTTTTGGAAAAGCTTGCAAAGTGCTTTAGGTACCAAGTTTCAGTATAGTACGGCATATCATCCTCAGACGGATGGCTAGTTTGAGAGGACAATCAAAACCCTCGAAGACATGCTGAGAGCTTGTGTACTAGATTTCAAAAGAAGTTGGGAAGATCAGCTACACCTGATGGAATTTGCCTACAACAATGGTTATCAGTAGAATATCAAGATGACTCTATTTGAAGCATTGTATGGCAGAGTGTGCAGAACACCAGTGTGTTGGGATGAAGTTGGAAAAAAAAGATTATAGGCTCGGAGTTAGTCCAGCAGTTAGTGGAAGCCATGGCAGTGATCAAAAATAGATTAAAAACCGCTCAGAGCAGGCAGAAAAGTTACACAGATAAGCATTGAAGGTTTTTGGAATTCCAAATTGGTGATTATGTTTTCCTAAAGGTATCACCAATGAGGGGAATTTCGCGCTTTGAAAAGAAAGGAAAAATGAGTACGAGGTACGTAGGTTCGTTTAAGATTCTTGAGAGAATCGGGAGCCTAGCGTATCGTCTTGCGTTGCCGCCGAGATTGGCGCAAGTGCATGACGTCTTTCACGTGTCGATGTTAAAGAAGTATGAGCATGACCTAATCCACGTACTCAATTTTGAGGAATTGGACGTGGATAACCGTATGTCATACGTTGAAAGCCCGGTTCAGATAGTGGATCGAAAAGAGCAAGTTCTGCGTACAAAGACCATTCCGTTGGACAAAATGGTCTGGCAATACCACGGAACTGAAGGAGTGACATGGGAGACGAAAGAGTCGATGAGACAATTGTACCCCCACCTTTTTTAAGAAGCTTTGTAATTATTTAAATTTCGAGGACGAAATTTTTATAAAAGGGAAAGAGTTGTGACATCCCAGATTTTCACTTCTGTTTTTTATTAAATAAATTGGGCATTTCATCGACGCACCTATAGGGCTGTTCTCAAAGCTGATCACTCTCAAGATAACTAGACTATTCATGGAAGCTATTAAGGAATTTTAATGCAATAGACTTGAGAATTCGACTAGGAATCGACTTCTCGACCGTACTCATTTTTAGAGGTCATTACGGCACAATTAAAAATTGATTTGAGATCAGAGATGGGTCTGTTCGACTGAGACGTGTGGCTAATCGTAGGTAACACCACTAAATTGGAAAATTCTCGTCGACCGACTCTAGACTAATTCTTTTGTCGTTTTGGTACCCTATATCCGTATTTAAATCCTCGAGATTTTCACTGTAACCGAGAGTTGCCAATGTGTCGCATGGGTTCATTGTGACTCGAAGAAAATCGACCATGGGTCATTTGCACTAAAAATCTCTGAAAGCTACCTAGTAACCTAGGTCACACTAAAAACGTGCCTGAGTGAAATTAACTGCGAATTTGAGCCCGATTTCAGAAATTGAAAATTTTGTCATGTCACAATAAATTCTAGGATGTCTACTTAGTCTCAGAAGATTTTTCTGCAACCCAAGACTTTTTGGGAAAAAGTCGGCATAAGATCATTTTTGTTCGAAAAATGCCAGGGATCGTTTTTTGTCACAAAATTAGGATGCAAGATGGATCCATAGGTGAGAAAAAATATCAATTTGAGCATTGGGATGTCAATTGAATTTGTAAGGGCCAAATGGTATTGAATTGAAGGGAAAACAAAGTCCAATTGAGATAGAATTGTTACAAATTCGTAACTCCCCCATCCACCACTATTTTGGACCACTTCAAGGTTGTAAAGTGAAGTGTCTTGGTGGCAAGGGATCCTAGCTTGGTGGACAAGCTCAATGAGACAAACTTGTGGAAAATGAAGGCATGTGGCCACCCAATCTCATCTCTTCCCTCTCCCTCTCCCTCAACCGTATGACAGCCCCTTCCCCATCTCCATTGCCACCGTTTGAAGACTAGAAACCCAGCAGGAGAAGCCGTCGTCCACGCTGCACGTAGTCGCCCTCCGCCGGAGCGCCGTCAGCCCGCACGAGCCCCCGCTCGAGCGCCATCGCCATTGCTGCGCCCTCACCGCCTAAGCCCTCTGTCCGCCAGTTCAGCTAGCTATTCGCAGCCCTGCAGGCCACCGTGAACCCCTCCGGCCGCCATGAACCCCTCCGGCCGTCATGAGTCCGTGTCATTGGCCACTCGGCCTTGCCATTGCCTTCACCGGTCTTACTCACCTTGTTTAGCTTTTGTTTCCTTGTTTTGTAGCAGCAAACCGAAGCATTTTTGTGGGTTTTCAGTGGGCCTTTAGGCCCATTTTGAGGTGGTCCCAAGCCTCAATTGCTTGGCTTGCCTTGAGGAAAGTCGACGCTCGCGACATTCTTGTCGATTTGATCCGACCCGCTCGTTAATCAAGTGAGTTTTTATCACTAAACCTTACTTAGTATGCTAATGATACTTAGAGATTGATTAGATTTAATTAAGTGCAATTAGGTGGATAGATTAGATTAGAGTAAGTAAATTAGAGACTTATCAATCTATGTTAGGCAAATGGTTAGTGTAGTTAGTAATGAAATACATCCTAGTATTTATTGAACGAACCTTGAAATTTTTCCAAGCCCGTCTTGACTTCCAATTAGGCATTACGGTCCTAAATTGGATTTATTGCAATTATTTAATATTTTCCATAATTATTTAATTAATTAATTATTTTCAAAAATAAGGCTAGGATAGTCAACAATCGAAATTTTATGCTGATCATTGTGGTGCAGTTCGTTTATTTATTTGAGCGTTGATTTGTGCTGAATTGAATTAATTATGATTTTATGATTTTATTCCTAAATTATTCAATTTCAGAAATTGATTGGAAAATGACCGAGCGTGGGTCTATAACGCCAATAATGTTTTGATGGGTTATATATAAAGTGGTGAGAAAGAAAGTTGTATTACGTAATTCGAAGACCAAAAGTGTAGTCTTGGAGAATGCACGTGACTTATGGATGATATATATCACCTTTGAAAGGCACGTGGTTCAGTGATTAATACGTCACATTAGAGAATGCATGTGACTCAGTTGATTTGGTATATCGCCTTAGAGAATACACGTGCCTTGGTGATTAAGGACGTCGCCTTAGGGAATGCATGAGGCTTGGTAATTAGACATGTTGCCTTAGAAAATGCACATGGCTCAGGGACTAAGTATGTTGCCTTAGAGAATGTACGTGGCTCGGTGACTAGATATATATTATCTAAGAGATTGCATAGTATGGGTTAAAATGGTTAGAGTGACATGTAATCGACTAGGTCAATTGATTGATGATTCGATTTGATTTGATTGGGTTCTATGTCTGTCAGCGTTTATGAAATGAACTGACTTGCAAGAATGGAACTGAAGTCAAGGTAAGTCCTCTAACTCGTGTTATGCTTAGGTAGCCCTAAGGTGTATTGGCTTCCTAATCGAGTCTTAGAGGGTAAAACTTGCTGAGACGTAATTTTTTCCCAGTTGTGGGACAACATTTCAGGTCCCTAGATGGCAATACATCTACCTCCTCATCCTCCCATGCATTTTGGTATACCCGAAGAGATCACCAAAATAGGGTACCACTTCCTGATACACCCTCACTCGGAAGGTCTAGAGTATGTGCTGGTGAAATAAATTGTTTGGGTTGATGTGGGTAGAGATGAATTGAGGCTCCACGAGTATCGATTGTGGTATCGTCACTACCATGATGGGCGAAGAGAGGGTTCGGTACCAAAGGGTGATGTGTCTCTGTTCGTTTTAGAGGCAGCTCCCAAGGACGGAGCGATGACCAATGCCAAAGATCCTAAGCTCGAGAGTGACCCCAACTCTCCCAAGCCATCAGCAGTAGACTCCAGCTGGAGTGTGGAAGAATGAGAGATCGAGCAAGAAGAGGTGTACCTAGAAGAGAACCCGAAGAAGGAAGAACTCGAAGAGGAGGACCCTGATGAGGAATCGGAGGAGGAGTTCGAGGAGGATCCTGAGGATGATCCAGAGTATGACCTGGATAATGATTGAAACACCCATCCTGTTTTGCAAACCCAGTGTGTGATCTGTTAGATGATAGATCAGACTCTTGTTAATAATATTGTATTATATACTATGAGGTTTGCATGTATAAAAGTGTGATTGTGGTTTTTTAGTTGAGAAAAATATAGCCCTACTTTTCTATCACATTGTTTTATTGTCTGGGGATTGTTTTATTTAATTCCGCATGCGTATTAAAATGAAAGGGTCGGCAATGCGTCCTGGAACGTTACTAGTAATTGACCAAGGTGAGGGATGGATGCGTACCCGAGGATTGGTGCGTGACATCTACCCAAGTTTTTATCGAAGTAGAAAGTGATTATAATTTCTGGTTTGTGATCTTGTTTAGGGCTTCTATGATTGTGATGAGAGGGTTTTTTGTTTAGCTTGCAAAAGTAATGGAGATAGAAATGGGGTGAGATTTGGTGAAAGTGATTATGGTAATGGTGTTTATTGGGCTTTGGTAAGGTCTAGCCATATTTGTAATTAATGAGGTGTTGGTATTTGTTGTAATGGTGATTATTGGGCTTTCATTATGCCTAATTAAGTCCATTGTTGGTGCTTGGAATTTTGATTTTGAGTTTCCAATTGTCTTTTTTGGAAAATTTTGTAGGCATCCTGCAAAAATTCTCTTGTTAGAAATTCAGGTAAAGAATTTGAGGATCCCCTGATAAATTTAATATCAAAATCAAAGACGAATATGGCTAATTTTCTTTGAAGCAATATTTAGTATAACACCTCTTTTGTTGATTTGCAATCGATGTGAAACAATTTTTTTTTATTGTCGCGACCAATTTTTCGGGTGTGAACCACCTAAAATCTGGCTAATGGTTACTAAGCCTAGACTTAGCTCGGGCTCTCCCAAACCCATATCAATTCGCGACTTAGTTAAAATTTCTTAACATGCAATTGATTTTCAATTAGGAGTCGCCACTAATCTATTTTTGGTGGGTCGATTAGAAACCCAAGTAAAGTAACGGGAGATTTACTTTTACTCCTATGAACCAGAGATTTATGAATTTGGGGACTTTGTTACGCTAGATTTCTCTAACGCCCTTTCGGTACATTTTCTTTTTATTTTCAAAAATATTTTTGCAGGTAGCTTAAATTGATTTTAAATTTATTTCCCTAACATGTAAAGCGATCATGCGGGTGCACAAACCACCAATTTAACACCCAAGTAAAACAATAAATAAATTGCAAGACTTACTTCATAGCAACAAAAGCATCTGCATTGTTAGATCAGAATTCACATCAACAGTCCTAGATATGATTTCTAATTAACACGCAATTTCTTTTTTTGTTTTCACTTATTTAATGAGAATCATGCTTTATGCAATGCATGCCCCTAATTTAACATGAAATGATATGACATGGCGACATGACTTAGCCATATGACCTAAGCGATATGACATAAATAAGCATGTAGTCTATCCTGAAGCATGAGATGAATTTATTCTAAAAAATAATTTTTTGTATTTTCCATGAGATTCGAAATTAAAGAAATGCAACACTTAAATATGCAATCTAAATTAATCTAATGACCTAATTCTAATGACAGACAATTTCTAATCAAATGAACCTAACAAAAATCACTAAGGGCCTGTTTGTTTGCAACTTGTTTCTGTTCCCAAGAACAAAAATTTCTGTTTTTTTGTTCCTGGGAACAAAAAAGAAACAGAAACGCGTTTGTTTGCGTTTTTGTTAAAACTATTTTTGTTAAAACACATTTGGAATGAAAACAAATAAAAAACAAAAAAGTTGTTTTTGTTTCTAAAACAAAATTTAGAAACACTTCTCTCTTTTTTTTTTTTCTTTTCTTCTTCTTTTTTTTTCTTTCTTTTTCTTTGGCCGGTCGCGGCCTCGGCCATGGCCGGCGACCGGCCGTCGAGGGTCGACGACGCCGTTGAGGGCCAGCGACCTCGCCGGAGCGTCGCCAGCCCTCGGCGACGCCGACCTCGCGGCCCGGGCCGGGCGAGCTCGATCTCGCCAGATCCGGCGAGGCCGAGCTCGGCCTCGCCGTGGCTGGGCGAGGCCGCCGGCCCTCGTCGGCCGGTCGCCGGCTATGGCCAAGGCCGGTGATCGGCCAAAAGAAGAAAAAAAAAAAAAGGAAAAAGGAAAAATAAATAAAGGAAAAATAAATAAAAAAATAAGAAAGAAAATAGAAAAAATAAAATAAAAATATTAAAAAGTTAAAAGAAATAAAAAAAATTATACAAATTTACCAAACGTGTTTCTGTTCATTTTTATTCCCGGAACAAGTTTACCAAACGCGTTTTTTGTTCAAAAATTGTTCCCGAATGTAAAACACTTTTTTCTATTTCTATTTCGGAACAATTTTTAAACGAAACGTTACCAAACGCACCCTAAATAACGTGCATTGTATGAACCTAATTTTATATGACATGCACATGATTTTTATTTTCCTAATAAGCATGCAATCTATTTAGGAGAAATTATCTAAACCTATAATATGCAATCCTAACATGCAATGACGTGCAAAGAATGTCCTAATTCTACATGACATATGCATGATATTTTTTATTTTATTTCTATAAAATTCGAAATTTAAAATTGCCACATAACTAAACATGCAACTTAAATTAAAGAAAAACTAATATCCTAAACGAATGCATTTTTTTGGATTTTTCATTTTTTCAAAAATTCGAAATAAATAAATTTCATATTCTAATCATGCAAGATAACCCTAAAACGAGGAATATTCTAAAACGAACCTAATCTAACTTAGTTTTTTTTTTTTTTTTTTTTTGGAATTTTCCTTTCTTTTACAGGAGCAATCAAAATAAGACATCAAGAACATCACGGAAACAAATCAGGCGATATATCATCATGTCCATTTTGGAAATAAATTGACGAATCGTATCTCGCGTATGAGATCGGATTTGCCAATTTCAAATAAAATCGCGAATCGTATCTTGAGCGTGAGATCGGATTGGCGATTTTTCCGTGCGATTGCGAGTTGTATTTCGAGCGTGAAATCAGACTGTCAATCATATGCACGTTGCGAAATTAGGAAAATTTCCTAATTCATGAGGGATCAAGAGATTTTTTGGATATGACAATAACAAACAAATATTCAAAATAAGATTGTGATATTACGAATTAGGCGGCGTCATGTATGAAAATCATATTAATCGAGAGTCTTACCTAATTCACGATGTCACGCAGGTGATAGTTTCCAAATTCGGATGGATGATGGGTCACGGAAATCACGATGAGGGAGATCGTCTCATAGCAGCGGCTGCTCGTGGTGGCTTCACTTAAAAGTGCGATCAGAATTTCCACGATATTCGCCTGTATTGTGTTCTCCCTCGGTGAATTTCCAAGTACTCTGGAAAATTGCTAAGCCTGAGGAGGAATAGTCAAAATGCATGCATAAGGAAAATTAAAGAGCACCAACAGAATCCTGCCATTATCAAGGCCAAAATTGGGACAGCTTGTGGTTTGAAAATATCACAATTGCATGTGATGTTGCCGCCACTGGACACACCATTGAGACATACAATATTTGACCGGAGACAAGGACGTAGCTGTGGAAGCCTTGTAATGATCTGGAAACGTCAACGAGGGACGGACTTCGTCTCGGCTTCAAGAGCGACTCAAGGGCAGCTAGTGCGATGCTGCAGTGTGGACTCGGCCAGGGCTCTTCTTGCTTGTGAATAATTCAAGTGCACTCCTTCAGTAATACTTCACCGCCACATTCATGGATCACACTTCTGGCACAGCTACATGCAATTGGGATTGTTCGGTGAAGCTGGGCTTAAGAAGGCTTTTTCGGACTCCAAACTGACATGTTCACACGTCACTCTTTGCCGAGAATCCTTCAATTCGTTGTCGTGAGTATGTGAATTTCGAGGCTAGTTAAAGCAGACGAGATTTTTGGTTGCGGTGAGTGACATCGCTAGACGAGGGAGGACTGGTCTGGTGCGGCGGTGAAGGTGCTTCGCTGGAATTGCAAGTCCAGCGACAAAGGTTTGTCGGTGTAGATCACGGTGAATAGCTATCACTGCCGGCACCGGGCGGTACTTAGAAGCCACCGGAGAAGCTTCGCCTGAAAAACCTGCAGAAGAAATATAAAGAGCAGCAGCGAGAAAATCACCACACTGCCTGCGATGGGTGATGATTGGGTGTGACTGGAGCAAACGACAAAGCGTGAACGCAAGGCTTGCTGAGGGGGGCTTCGCTGGTCGTCTGGAATCGCAGCGGTGATGATTGTCACCGCAAAGATTCACGAACTGGGAGAGGATGGTTAAGACATGTGTCCCTGTGTTGATCGTTGTCGCTTCAACCTGTGGGCATCCGCCCCTCCTTTTCTGTTGTTGCCGCCTCTCACTCTCTACCTCTCGCTTCCTTCTCCTCCTCTACTCTCAATTTGTCCTTATCAATGTCTTCTCCTTGTGGCCGTATGTATCGATTGTTTGGCCTCCCTCAAAACCCTACGCGTATTAATCTATTTTTAGGCCACGAGTTAGGGTTTTAATTTTTCCAAATCCATATCCACGAAAATTCCTTTTTCCGAACACAATATTTGCTTTTCCAAACGCAATATTTGTTTTTTGATATAATTTAGGATTGCAAGAGGATTATTTCTTAAATTTGAAGTCTCGCACAAATAAATGTAAAATCTCTCCGAGGATACGGGCTTGGGCCGATTTGTTCTTTTCGTGGGCTTAACCCAATTCATCAAATTAAAATTCTGAACAATCGATTTGAACCCATCTATCACTAACCCAATGTAAATGCGAATTAAAAAATAAATGCGACTAAAACTATATACTATGCAATTAATTTTTTTAGGGATAAAATTAACCCCTATTTTTTAACGCGATGAATGACTAAACGGATCGCAAAAATTTAGGTGTCAACATTTATTTAAGAGGTCAACTTGAAATTTGGATATTGTTAAAACAATAGCTAATATTTTTTGTTTTTTATAGTAGAGTAATTTTGTTGAGTTTGGTTCTAATATTTTGAGACGAATTGAATGATTTGTTCTTTGTTATTTTTTATTTGTTTGAGGATATCTCCATAGCCTATTTCTGAGGCATTTATTTCTATGATTTTGAAAGCGATGGGGTCAGCTAAGTGGGGACAAGATACCTCTCAAACATGAGCTTTGATATGTTTAACAATGTTAGTGTGAACTAATGTCTAAGGTGGGGGAATTTTATTTTTTATTTTTTTGTAATCTTTGGTGTAAAGATTTACATAATATATTGATGGTTGGGAAGAATCTAGGATGTAATTGAGATTTCCTAAAAACCTTTCTAATTGGGTTTTGTCTTTGATTTAATTGGAAAATTTTTCTGCAAATAAAATTGACTTTCTATTGGAATAATGGTTTTTTCTTAAATATAACGTCCTAAAAATCTGATTTTTGTTTGGAAAAATGATATTTTGATGGGAGAGACTAATAAGCCATTTTTCTTGATAATGCTTGTAAGAACAAATATATGTTTAAAATGTTGACCTATATTAGCTGAAAATATTAGGACGTCATCCGTGTGTACTAGAATTTACTTAGAATAAGAATTAAAAATGTATCATAATATATATATAAATATATATAATATTTTATATATTTTATATATATATATATGGAAATATATGTGTTGATAACATGCTTTGTGTTTTGCATCCTTCGGGTCGAAGAACGGCTTGTGTCATCTTCATTCTTGTCGGTCTCAAGGTATGACAAACAAAGCTTCAAATCCCCACTAATTAATGTCTTTTGTCTTCCTTGGACAACTTCCTTTTCTGCTTTGTTTTGCTAATCAGATGCACGTCCATTCGTATTGGTACACTGAGGACAAAAAGGTTTTGGTTCTTTACAGCATTTTCACCGACACTTGGTTCGGTTCAGCTTTACCATCGGCAAATGGGTACTCGATGACTTCCAGCAGAAAAACCAACTTTGGCAAGAAGTAGTAATCGACAATATCAAGATCGAGAGACAACTGTCGTCCCTTGTTCAAGTTACGATGCATTCTGGGTGCACAAAAATTAACCTTTGTTCGGGTTGTGTCATGCTCTGAATCACCTGTGTTACTAATCTTTGAAGGGGCAAAGCTGGTGTCATCTGTCATAAAAACTTTAGAATGAGATTATCTGGATTTGACAGAACAGTATTTCGATTGAGATCTATGTTTGGATGCTCGTTATATTCACGTACTGATATGGAGCTATATTCAGCTTTGTCATATTGCTCATACTATACTTCTATAGATGATAAAGCACTAAGTGTGAGCTCAGGAACTTATAACCTATCACTCGTGCTAATGTGACATCTTTATGACGGCGATAATTTCTCATCTTTTGCTGTTACAGTTGAGCAAGTCATCGAGGAGACGACCACAAGGGAACGGGCTCTTGCTTTGAGTGTGTTCTTCAGCATCATTGCTTCTGGAGGCTTATGCTTGTTGCAGAGAGCTCTCTCTCTAAGTGGAATTTGTGCCGAGACACGTGAACATGCATGAACGGCAATATTTTTGTGGATATGAATTCCCCGAAGCTTGAAGTTTCCATCAGGACCTCCTGATACTTCCTGCAATGTAAATTACATATTGATGGCCTGCACTTTTATGACACCATAAATGCGTTGCATCACCAGTGAAGCAGTCAACGGGCGAGAATATTGTCATCTTACAGGAATCATAGTGCCTCGGGCGGCAAATCCCGGGCTTGACCTCCTATGGAACTCCCCATTCGATGGTTGCTGAACCATACAATCCATTGCAGCCCGAATTCCTCTTGAAATACAGGCAAAAGTCATTGTCATCATATTCCGGGATCCACCGTCCGCCCTCTAGCCTTTCCACAACCGTAAACATGCCTTCTGTTAGCAAGTCATATCTTGGGTTTAACGCACCAAAATTTGGTGCTCACTCTTTCTCTATTTTTAAATGCTCTGCTTTTTGGTAGGGTGATATCTTCTTTCATGCCACCAAAATTAAGTCCAAGAGGAGAGTCGCCCAAAGGAGAAGACAAGAGGCTGATCTGTACATCATACAGGTCGGGTGATAATGGACTTCCTAGAGGAAGTGATTCTCTCGTCGCTATTGCTTTAGCTAAATTCTTAAATTCTTGGACATCAGCCGATAGCGTGTGAGGACTATACAGCACAGAAGCAGCCTGCCAAACATAACTCATCAACCTCAATCTCGATCTGTTCATATGTGGCTCAGATTTAATCTCAACCTTATTCTGTGCAGATGTGCTTCTTGGCCCCAACCTTAATCTATTCAGCCTGACAAATACTAGATAATACTAGATAATGATCCCATAGCGATCTCAATGATGCAAAATTTTTGAAGGAAAAATGATCTTTCGTGATATCAACGAAATATCCTATTTGGACCAATCAGAAGAATGGAATTCAACCATTTTTTTCCTCCTATTTATCCTAGTCGATGGTAAAGAAAAGCAAATGTGAGTGTTGCATTTTGTTCTGGGTTTGATACTGATTTGCTTCTATAGTCTGCATAAGAAAGTACCTTGTATCGTTGTTGGGCGTATTCTTCAGAGGTTGCCACATACTATTAATAAGCATTCATAAGTCCTGCGACTACAACCTGGGGATCCTCCATTCAGTATTAACGCCTCCTTTACTGCCACCCTTGATCGCAGGCCAGCTGTCATTGTGAATTCTGTGAATTCAAAAAGCTTTGGAAAACTTAGCCTGGATGTTTAAGTTGCTTCTATGGCACAGGTTGCTGTAAGGTGCTCAAGGTTTCCATATGGCAGTATGATCCAGTTAAATCTCTTTGAGTCTCGCATTTTTGTGGGGCATCTTTAATCAACTCTGAAATGTATACCTAAAGGCTGTACTTCAGTTCTGAATCTAATTGTGTGAAAGTTTCTGCATACCGACATATGTGTTCACTAGTCCATCTGATTGTATGGTTATAATCTCATGTCACTGGAGTGAAAGAAAGTCTATCTCACTCAGATGTGGAAAAGTATTTATATGTTATTGATTTTAGTTAATGGACACATAAAGAACAGAACTGCTTGTATTGGCTGACATCATGAATTATAGGGACTGTCATCCAGCTTGAGCCATAAGATAGTGTTAGGTTGGTCAGTTGCTGAGTTACTTATGGAATTTCCTCTACAGTCTTTATGTCGGATGTTGAGAATCTGATCCTAATAGCTATAGAGTTGCAGAGACATTGAGCTATGACCGTTCTGGATGGAACAATGGACTCTTTGTAAGGAGACCATTGCTATGACAAGAAATTAAGATCCTCTGATGGAATTAGACAGAAATGAACCTCCTGGTACAAAACAATGATCAGTTGTCTTAATCTCAGCATTTGAATTGGAAGAATAGCTAGCTGCATTGCAGTAGAAAAAGTAGCGCTTAGGCATTGGATCATGTCTATATTATTGTCATAAAGGCAAAGGTAATGTCATCATAACGGACAAACTTGTATCTGTCCTTTTTAAGCATGTTTCCAAAGAGATATGATCCCTGTTAACATGTTTCCTTCAGAAAAGGTGACGGTTTTAATTTTTTGATTGAGCTCGTTAAGTTCAGAGGCTCTTTCAGCAGGTCGTATCTAATGGCAATTTAGATAAACCACTCTATAAATAGATGGATGCGTATGGATAGTATGTTCGCAAATTTGGTTAGAGACTCCTACCGCCCAAGCATAAGGAAGGAACATTTCGCCTGTGGGGAGTTACATCGTCTTTGGCTGCTGGCACTCTTCCTCATACTTGCTTTCTTTCAGAAAATCCCTCCTAAGCTTCCAAAAGGTGTTGATCTGTCATCATTGGAATAGGACATTCTAGTGAAGTGGAATCAATGTCGTCAGTGACATGTAGAAAAGAGGAAGTCACAAACCTGTGTATCCTCTTGCTGGAAGCTGAATTGCCCAGGGCCATCGGTGGTCCCAGCGACAAAACCTGCACCGAGGGATGCGGGGCATGTTTTCACCACCTGATTTCCTTCTAACTCTACTTCGATGTCCAAGAAATTTAGATATACATGTCAATAATCAATCTTCCCCATTAGTTCTTCCTCGGCAGAATTGAGTAACTGTGCTTCTGTCCTATGATCTTGGTGCTCAGTATCTCGTCCGGGTACCTGTGATAGAAGAACACAAGCCTTTTATCAGTTCGGACCAACACGTGAATGGTGATTACCCGACTTTATCAAGTCAATACCCAGGTCCCTGTCCCATGCAGAGCATATCGTTGCCATTGTATGAGGAGCGATTTGTATGCGTCGAGCACATTGGAGGACACATCCGATGTTGGATTGACAAAACGCTCCCACAAACAACGAGCCGTCGTTTTTCCTCACCTAGGAGATCTGGCTACTTGTTTTACTACAGGGTGTACCTCCGGTTGCTCCAATCGATTTCGCTGACTCTAAGAACAACGTGCTGTCCGCACCTAATCTCACTAGGGGAAAAAGGCACTATGCCCTTACCATTAGGATCAATTAGTAGCATAGTAAAAACTCATGATCGTCGTTGTAGCGAAGTCCTTAGTTGGGCACTTGCTGAAAATCCATTTCAACGCTTAAGACGGTTGATAAAGGCATTACTGTTTCGATATATTTGACAAATTCTAATGCTATGGAAATGAACTCGCTAGATCCACTGAGAGATTTCCCGTCGACTGTTGAGGTGAACCAATCCTCGAAAAACCTCGCGGCAGCTCCTTTGTTGTCCTCAATGATGAGCAGGTTGTCTCGGCTCATGGATGTCCAGTGCTTCGGGAACCAGTTGAATGCTCTGATGCTGTTTCCGCTCGCGGTTTCGCATGTCAACATTGGTCGTACATCGAGCTCTCTTGTCGAGGCAGATTCAGTAAATACGCACTCGGGCTTCGGTTTATACAGGCATTATCCACATCCCCTAAGAAAACGCAAACGTTGTCATTGCAATTTTTCTTAGCAGGCTGAGTGACCTTGCATATATAAAGTCACCTTGGTTAACTAACACTGAACCAGGTTTCAGGTTAGCGTGAGCCTGGACGATGCTTTGCTCAATGGGTCGACAGCATTTAAGGATTGTTAGGCTGCGTTTGGGAGTGGCCTTGGGAAGGGATTTTGGATAATGAAAGCCTCTTGGGCCAATATTTGAGTGTTGAGGGAAAAATTTTGCAAATCCCATTAGGGGAAAATTGGCCTTCTAAGGCTAAAAGCCCAAGGTAGGTCTTGGTGTGCCTTAGGCTTTTAGCTTTCTCAACATACAAGAAGGCTAGGGCTACTAAAAAATTTTCTTCCAAAACTATCCTCACTAACTTTTTTGTTTTTTTGTTTTTTTTTTGCCCTGTTATTTCACTGTTCATCTTCTTCTTTGTTGAGGTCAACCGACATGTTACACAGGGCTGGGAGGGGTCGGCAATTGGCTAGATAAAGGCCGGCATGGTCGCGGTGACCAAGGCGACTGTCGTTGGGGGGTTGCATGACCTTCGTGCCATTTGGGTCATGGCAACCTCAATGAGAGGCCGTGGATCTAGGTTGCCATGACCTCGATCGGGGTTGAGCAACTCAAGAAGGTTACATGACCTTGTCGACAATCGCCTAACCCTAGCGGCCTTCACCGAGGCCACGCGACCTTAGGCGAAGATCTCACCTAGGTCACCCAACCCCACGCAACCCTTGTTGGTGGTCTCCGAGGGCCGCTTGAGGTCTTGCAACCTCCAACGATGGCCACCGACAACAAATTTGGATTGCCGATGGCCACCTACCCTTCACTAGCCAACTATTTTTTTTTTTTTTTTTTTCTTTTTAATAATAAAGGTCATTTGTAAATATAATTCTTCTAAATACTATTTTGCTCAAAGATACTTCACAACAAACTTTTAGGTTATAAGTTACCAAAACACAATTTATATTTTGAAAAACTCATTTAACTAAAAGTTCTTTACATTTTTTTATAGACTTTCCTAAAAAATTCAACCAAATGCACCCTTAGATGAATCCAAGAGAGATCACACAGTAGAGCGTGTACTGCAAGTAACCTCTAGGACCTGCGAGAGTGCGTATGCCACTGACTGCCACATTTTCTTTAGTGCACAAATATCCAAACCTGCAACTATTTTTAAGAAAAAAAGGAGCTTGCTCCCGTATTAGAATTGTGAAATTATCAATTGTTATGTCCAAGGAATGCAATAATCAGGGATGTTGTTACATTAAGTATAGTCAAAATCCACGCAACGTGCGTGGTTATGAATCAATCAAGATAGACCCGACAGATGGACCAAACCTTAATCTAAACCTTTTGAGAACCTTAATGGTGACAAGCTGCGAAGCCATTTCAGCGTCGAGATTGACAAAGGCAAACCTTGACCCATCTGAGCTCTCTGCCACGGCATACGACCCTCGCCCTCAACTGGAAGTGAACCCTGGCCGTGTTCCGGTTGCAAGTTCGCGTAGCCCATTGTGTTCGCCCCTGTAGCCGGTCCAGTCATATTTGTATTTGGAAGAGTAGGTGAACGTACACATTGAAAGAAATGATCTTTATTATGTCGTGGCTCCCGATTGTTTAAGTAATTAAATATTAAATTCAGCCTTCATCAACAACTTAAGTTTTTTGAACAACTGGCAGTGGTTTACAAAATTTCATATAGATCGGAGCTAAAGATCTTGATCTCAAATCTTTCAATGCCTCATTGTCTCCATAATTAAATTTTCACGATTAATACTAGGCAAAAAAAACTAGACTAAACGCGTTTGTGTCTTGCTTTGCTCATCGTTTACAAAGTGTTCACATTGGTTATTGATCAAATGATCAATTGAGGGACTTAAATATGTCATAAGGAGAGCAATCACTTAGGATTTAGGGTGGAGTTTCAGCTTTGTATGTTATTCTTTGTTTGTAATGATCGAGCCGTCAAGATGATATGTCCTAATCAACTTGATTTGGGGAGTGATTGTGACATAATTACCGGAAACTTGGCAAAAGAGAGTCTTCTCCTAGTTTGCCTGGCTTGAGGGATCGACAATGCAGTTCTCTTGTCCATTTATTGGTGTGGAATATTTGTGATTGCAAAATCAAAAACAATTAGCTTGCGAGTTACAAACAGCTAAAATTTAGGTATGAATGACTATTGAGTGATATTTGTGTATTATTTATAAAAATGATCTTAAACTGTGAAACGGGCTTGTGTTAGAGAAATCTAAGTGTTGTGTTGCTGGGCGAAATGAAATGATGGAGTGTTGCACCTTAGATGGTGAGAGTATAGCAGTCGAAAGCATCACCATTTGGTATATATGGTAAGTTGACCTTAGCCGAGAGCATCGCCATTTGATTTATATGGTAAGTATACCGTTTGGTGTGTGTATATGTAAGTTTGACCTTTAGTTAGTGACCTTACATTTGATAAACACATAGATCTTTAGCGCTTAATTTCTTAAGAAAGTACATAGATTATACTGTGCAAAATATTATTTTCATTTATAATTGATGCTATTCACAGTGTCATCGCAATTTAAACTACAAAATATGAAAAAATATGTTATGATAACATTAAATATAGATAACATGTGTCGATCCTTCTCTATATAGAGTCTATACCACGTGTGTTGGACTTGCGGATAGCAAAATAGAACAAGAGTTAGTGCCCAATCCTTCATTGATGTGATGTAATCTCAGTTGAAGATGAATCAGGTGCGACAGACCCATTTCGCCTTACCAACCCCAAGGAAACTCCGAATACAGGCCTAGATCGTTTGTACAGATAGACTTTTGGGGTGCTAAGATCCAAAGTCGAGAGGGAAACAACCTAGATCGTACGCTAAGGTCCCTAAGCAATCACTTAGTGGAAAAGGAAATGATTAGCGTGGGTGATGATGCGGCCCATTGGCCATTCCCTGCTTTCACGATCATCAATGAATGCATAGAGTGGCAAGCGCAATGGCATAATATCTTGATTTATGTCGACGACAATTCCGCTAACGATAAGTTTAGGACTTGATTTGACTAAAAGATAAAGTATCCAGCTCTATTAAAAAAGAAAAAGAAAATGCCGATCAATCGACCGTGAACCGTTGAGATCATCCATCAACAGTCCCCGACATGTAGATTAGATACCTTCGTCAGGAAGCGTCGAGTCGATTAGATTTGGAAATTTTATAAGTTCATTGACAACGACTCACAGACGACTGACTAGAGACGAGAACTATCAGTGGTCCACATCGCTCTTTCATCGATCATCGATATAGACGTGTACATTCCTCCAACCGAAGAAAGTCTCGTTTTCTCCCTTCATTCTAGATATTATATCTACGGCTTCCACGTGGGGTTGTGCTCTTAACTCCAGAATGGATCCGCGGAATCTGGTCGATCACAGTCTTCTGTCCATTGCGTTTGATTCGATCGAACCCAAGACTCTCAAACCAGATGGAAACTGCCACCCGTCGTATGGAGGAGAGGTGGCTGTCATAGAATGCACTCGAACTGCTCCTGGACCCTACGATGATTCTCGCCGGTTCTGGACCTTCGTTTTGGGGCATTTGGCAAACATCAAAGGGGGGTTGTCAAGTGGGGTTCCAAAGCATCATTCCTTGCATGCTAGTCAATAAAGAATACATCTACTCTCTCTCTCTCTCTCTCCCCATTAAAGCGGCAACTATACCCCATGCCGACATGAAATTATGCTAAAGCTTTTCTCTCTTCTCTCTCATCCCGGCTTCGGCAAGAAGATAAAAAGCAAACGACCATCGTTCTAATCAAGCCATTTGATGTGTGGGGCGAAATGTTTAAGTTTATTAAGAACAACAAAATACTTCATTAACAAACCCTACTATCAATAAAGCAGAGACATATATAAGCACATAGCACTAATATACAATACTCGCTCACTTTTTACTCTTTTTTTTTCCTTTTCACATGAAAACTGAAATTATAGCCCGCAATTAAAAAACACATTAATCAAAACAACCACCGCGGCAAAGCAAATCCACACGTAAACTTTAAGAGCAAAGGCGGTTCTCTCAAACTTTAAGAGCAAAGGCGGTTCTCTCTCTCCGTCTTTCTCCCCCTCAGTGACACTTTTTCTTTTTCCTTTTCCTTTTCCTTTTCCTCGTCGCCCTTGGGGTGGTACCCGGGCAGCTTTTCCTTGATCTTCTCCAGCAACCCCTTCTTCTCCTTGGGAGATCCGTCCTGGCATGGCGGCTCCACCGGCGCACACTCCGCCGGAGGGGGCGGCGGCGGAGGAGAATAGACTTCGTCGGCCTTCTTGTGACCTCCAGGCAGTTTATCCTTTAGCTTATCGAGGAAGCCCTTCTTTTCATCCGCTGGCGCACCGGGCTCGTCGCACTTCTCCACAGGGACGGTCGTATCCTCTTCGTACTTCTTCTCAGGGACGGTCGTATCCTCCTCGTACTTCTTCTCTTCTTCCTCCTTCTTCTTCTTCTCTTTCTTCTCCTTCCTCTTCTTCTTTTCCTCCTCCTCTCCTTCCTCTTCGTCGGACTGCACATTTCATATATGACACACAGTTAGTGATCTGCTTATGATTCCGGACAGCAAACATCACTTATACCGGAGCAGACTCCATGTCCATGATCACCGCAAAATACCCATCAGTGCACGCACGATCATGATCAAGAAACAAGCCAAAACTAATCCACAACAAGAAGACCCAGAGAGAGAGAGGGAGGGGGTGGGAAAGTGAGGGATGGGACAACTTACAGAGCTGGAGCTGCTGCTATTAGATCGGTGGAGTTTCTCCAAGAGGCCATGCTTCTTCTCCTTCTCTTTATCCTCCTCCTCCACGACGCACTCTTCCACCTTTACCTTTTCCTGGAACTCCGCCACCATCACCTCCTCCTGCTTCATCTCTCCCTCCTCCTCCTTCTTCTTCCCCATGAAGTCGAACAGCCCGCGGTCCCGGGTCTCCGTAGTCCCTTCCTGGACGACCAGGGTCTCGCACTCGTGGGTGGTCTTGCTCTCGTGATCCATTGCTCTAAACACACGGCGCCGCTGCGATCAACGACCGGCGATCTCCGAACTATGCGGTAACGCGAATAACAAAGGAGCGACAGACGGATTCGTCGAAGCTTTCTCTGGTGTTTCTAAGTGGGTTTTCTTCGTGATGATGCTGAGGAGTGAGTTTGGGCGGGGGTTTTTATAGCATAGAATTGACGCGGAAATGACGCGATGAAGCATGAAGAAGGAAGGAATGGGACAGGGTCAGGTCCTTTGGAGAGTGGTTCGGGACCATCTGAAGTCCCGGGCCCATTTTCCGAGGATGGAGAGAGATCTGAAGTGGGCCCACCTAGAGGGGGCGGCCAATCCGCTCCCGCTTCTGTAACCGACGTGCTGCGTTAAGAGAGAAGTCGGACAGCCGACCCAAAAAGAGAATCGCCACGGGCCGACGCGCCGAGGGAGCGCACGCGCCCGCGCTGCTCTCGACGAGCGCCTCGCTTTCGTCGTGATGGCTCGTGAGCTTACGGTGTACGCGAGCGAGGGGAGCTGGAAAGGCACAGTCAAACGGTGGGAAAAAAACAGGAGAGAGAAAGTAATAGAGAGAGAGAGAGAGAGGGGGAGGCGAGGGGAGGTGGGTGGCGCTGTCCTAGCCACTAGGAAGGGGACACGTGGAAATGCGTCGTGGGATGGATGTCCTTGGTCGGGGCCCGCAGGTGCAGATGTCGGCCTCTTGGCAGAGGATAATGGCGCAAGGTCGGCGTGGGGGCCCACGGAGCGATGTGCGGGCCCACATGGCTAGTTAATTGCTTTTCTGTCTCTTCAATTGCCCATGACGTGCGCTTCTAAGACTTTCGAACGGAGGGTTTATTTTTTCTTTTTTGGTCGATAAAAGAAAATATTATAGGTTAGGGATTATATTAGGGGTGATGATTTGTGACGCGACATCATAATTGAGCATGGTGTTAATAGGGTTATATTCAGGTTAGGTTGGTAAAAATTTCATATCAATTCACGAGATATAATTAATAATCGTGTCACATTCATATTCAACTCATAATGCACAAAATTAACTTGTATAACTCGTTGAATTAACTAATTAGTGTCGATGCGATCTGTATGTGTCCGACTTTCCATATTATTCACTATCAAGATATGTTAATTGGTGATACTTTGTTGACCCTAAACATATTAATAATTTGATATATAATATTTTGTGTATTGCATTTTGTAAATAAATTTTATAAGAATTAGAAATATTTCATGCCAGGTTTATATTGGTGGATTTATTCTGTGTCAATGAGTATATTTCAAGTCATAGTAAGTTATGCAAACATGTTTATATTGGTGGATTTATTCTATGTCAATGAGTATATTTCAGGTCATAATAGGTTATGCAAACATGTTAATCCATTGACCTGTTATATAATAGTATTACATGAGTTATATCACATCATCCCATTAATTTTGAGATTATATTCATGTCAAGTAACTAATAATGTTATGTTCAGGATGACTTTCTTTGTAATATACTCTTATGTTGACACAACACGAACACAACATGTGAACATGAAGTGCCATTTCCAATTTGTAACCATTGAAACTAAATGTCATTAATCTTAACCATTCATCAAATTTAAAAATCACTTTAGACGTAAAAACTATGAGAAAATGTAAGTTATGTCGAGAAATTATTAGGGCAAACCATAGTTTTGTTCGATTTAGCGAATCAAATTGAACTAAAGTAAAATTATCAATTACATTGGAATAAGGTGGTGATTTTAAAAATTTGATTCATAAACATAACCAAACTGCCAAACCGAATAGTATTGTAATACATCATAAATTTATATCCAATCTTTACCTCAAGTCGAGTTTTGGGCATGAAGCATGCAAGGTCAAGTCGAGCTCAAGTTCGGCATCGAACTCAATTTTTCAAATCACATTATCTTAATTTTGATTCGACTTTACATTCAAGTCTAACCAAACTGTATTCTGCTCATCTCTATGAATCACAATAAGATGGATTGTTGCATCAAGAGGCCATGCAAGTGCTGGATTCACAGCGCATCAGAAGACTCAACAAATCCAGAAACAAAACAACTCGAAGATAAATCAATTTCTGCAAAAATCAAAAACGAAAAAAAAAAATGGAAAAATGGGTCGGGATTGATCTGAAGGCTACCGACATGGCTGAGGCAGAGGGGAGCTTCGAGACCTGCGACTGGTAGTTGCCCTGTCAAGTTGTGGCCCTCTCATCGATGAAAATGTCCACCCTGCATCGGGCACGGGATGCCGACGTACTCATTTGTTTCTTTCTTCCCCTCCCCCTTTTTCTCAAATGATTCGTTTCCTGTAAGCGTATCCATTCCGAATTTCATTCCAATCAAATTATCAAATTAAAGCCTTTTGCGATAACAAAAATGTATTATTCTAAAGTATATCAAGATTTAGTCTCCGATTCATATTTCGTCGACCAATCCTCCCCCCTTATAATATCTAATTAAAGCCTTATTGCAAGTAGAATTTCAAATGCATTAGATCACATCATGAGAGAGAAAAGCGCCCCTAAAATCACCCGACAATGTGAATTGATCGAGTCACATTGCGTGAAAACTAGTTAGAACACCTCCAAATTATTATTACCCAAAAATGATCCTCTTGGGTATTTCTCTTTTTCACCACATCAATTTGAGATTGTTAGCTTTTTAAAAGATACGTTACTTCAGGTAGGCTCAATGGACAACGAATTAGTCGAGTAAATGTGCGTGAAAGCTAGTTAAAACATTTTTTTTGGGTCAAAAGCTAGTTAAAATATTACCTATTTATTCTTACCCAAAAAAAAATCATCCTTTTCAATTTTATTTTATTTTTTTCCGTCAGTTGGAGTGATTGAGATCATCGCTTTTTAAGGATACGTTGCTTCGGGCGGACTCCGTGGACAGATGGTCGGTGGGGTGTCGCCAATGCCCTTTGCTTTCCCGATGCACGGAGGTGCAAAAGAAATCATAGAACTTCACGGCCGGATACAGCGGCAAGCCCCTCTCAATTTGCAGCGTACGGCTCCTCGTCTTAATCGAGCTGACAGCTGAACGTGCGCGCCTTGGTTCCTTTTACATCTGTATCTCTCGCTTGGACCGGGTCCCGAGATCGGCTCACCGGTCCGGCCCGAAACATCAAGGCCGACCAGATTTCTTCCCAACCCAAGTTGACAGTAATCGATCTATTGGTGCTGTGGCGGGCTTTGATGTAGGATAAGCGGAGGCGTCCGAATGGGGGAAATGAGTTTCGATCCTTTCCCTTTTATAATGAGAAATCTCAACTTAGCCAGGTAAGTCGGAGGCCCTCCAAATGAGGTATTCTATTGACTGCATGTATCGGGTAAGAAACAAGTAAAATCTGACAATGTTGTGCCAGAGTCTAAGTCTTAGTTTTATTCTCCATACTATCCCAAGAAAAGTTAAAGAGTCCTCACTAGAACAGACGGGAATGTGATAGGCGTTTGAAACAAGTTAAAAAAATGACTAGGAGTAGAACATATTTTGTGATAGGCGTTTGCACCATAAAATGATAAGTTATCAATAGAATTAGTTGATGAGAGTAAGGTTTTGTCAATTATGAACCAAATTATCAGCAACTTGATGAATTAGTAGCTTGAAATCTATTTCTAACCTCAGTTGATAATGGTCAATCATAGGCCTTAATAGTCACATGATATTCTTTGAGGCTCATCACACAAAGAAACAAACACAGTTATCTTTCAATAGCTGCATTATAGTTATAGTTTTTAGACTTGTGACATCAATTAAATCCCAACGTATTTCTTAACTGTAGTTTCTAAATTTGTATTATCGATTAAATTCTGGTGTGTATCTTAGCTACATATCTTAAGTGCCTTGTCATTAATTAAATTCTCGCATTGCACCTTTATGTTCTCAAGCCTTGTCATCGATCTAATTCCAGTATAGTTTGTGTATGTTTGGTTCCACTTGAATTACGTTATCATGTTTTGTTGTTGATTAAATTTTAGCACAATTTGCGTATGTTCATTTCTATTTAAAGTGAAGTTATCGATTCTCTTGTTTATCTATGATATTTTCCATTTGAAATCCTTACAAAACGTGTCTCCTTTAATAAAAAACCGAAGAATGGCTTTTGATGAAAGCTATTTTGTCATGGAGTCGAATTCTAGTGCATTAATAAGATGCCACATGTCATCATTGATGCATGCTCACACAAAACCCATTACTAAAATTATTGAGAAGATATGTTGCTCTTGTGAATTTTACTATGAGTTCATTGTGTTAAAACTCTCTAAAACATCGACAATTTCATGCAAGAGTTTCTACTCTATGATACCAGATGGATAGAAAAATCGAATCTGGGATTGATATTTGGCTGAGTTTTTGCCTTGCTCTGCTAGCGGAAAATGGAAATAGCCTGGATTGAGCTGTTTGGACTTTGGAATTGCCGTATGGAGGACGCAACCTTAAGATGATCTAATGGCTTTGCCTCATCCAGGAGACTTACCTGTTTTCATTAACACTCGAAAAGACCGATTGATTGTACCTGGAGTGTTTCTCCTGTGTTAGGTAGCTCTGTCGTCTATGCATAGTTTACAGCTTTTCTTTTGCAAGCAATCATATATTGTTCACTCAAATCGATCGTGCATTTCTCAGTTCTTTCTGTTTGCGCTTTTATGGGGCGTGCTAAGTTCAATGATAATTCCGACAAAAAAAAAAAAAGTTCAATGATAACTGCTAGGCAAACCTCACTGATGCCGGATGGATGCAGTTGTCTTTGTCTGAGGGGAGTTTCATAGCTATTTTAGCTTTTTCAGCAGTTCCTCTATACTTTAGACGTATCGGATTTGCTTTTTATCTTGGTATGCCTCCCAACACCGTTGCTGTTGGGCATGAAAGTTGCGAAGAAAATGAGGTCAGTTAGGGAAAAGAAGCTAAGGACGCCTCTTCCTTTGTCCATATAGACAGCAAACGGAAAAAATATGCACGCTCACTTAGTTTGTACGAAAATGAAAATTCTTGGGCGTATTTTCGTCCATTATCTTCTCTAGTAGTCGAATATGTAGGCAAGGATCGTACAAGACGTATAGCCCGGGCGCACTTGGATTGTAATTGGAGCGCTCCTGTCCCTCCAAGGAGAAATGGAGAATTTTTTTTCGGTTGAATTAGGTGAATTGGTTCTAGGAATAGTTCTTTTCGTGCTCCTTGCTGGCAATGCAAAAGCAATCCCAACAAATTGTTTACTGGTCAACGGATAAAAAAAAAAAAGGAAAGCCATCGCCTCGGTGACCTTGAGATGAGAGGAAAGAAGGGGCATGGGCGCGCAGAAAGGGGAGGAGGGAAGGAAGAAATATAAAATAGAGGGGAAAAATGAAAAAGTTGTTTCGGACACCCAATAAGTCAGATTAACTACGTTTTGCAGTGCCTCAGTAAGTATTCAAGTCATTTATTCATACGATAATTTTCGAAATTAGGTCATATATTCGAAATTATATAAGTTTGAGCTACGAAATCCGATTTTAGAGTTATTAAGCTATGGAATTTTATGAATATCATAGATTAGGGCATTATGAAGTCATGGGGTTTGATTAGAGTCGATTTCTTGTGAAGTTTAGTCAGAGTGAGATTCTGAAGTTTCGACTTGAGCTCCACGTTAAGAATAATTTTGAATATCTATTTTAGACAAGATTTTTGTTAGTGCGTAGGAGTTGCTTTGTCAACGAGTAAACTTGATTTAGCTAATTCGTAGTTAAGTTAGTCTCTTACTCAACTTTGACGTCATTTCTCGCTTGTTTGAGAAGATTATGAGTTCGACGATTTGAGAAATCTTTATTATTTGATCGTAGGTGTTATCGGGTGAGTTGTACCATCTCTTTTATGAATATATAAACTCATGTCGTGAAATCGATAGAAATTCGATATATTATGATTTCTCATGTTTATTGCATAAAATTTGAATCAGACATTTATAACTTTTTGATTATTTGTGAATGCCATGAGAAATGTTTGAAACATTTTGAAATGTTATGAGGTTTATGACATGAATTTCAAAATGGTGTGAGAAATGTCTTATGGAGTGTATGTCATATTGATGAATGGAGTTGAGAAAGAATATATATTTTGAGTTTACGAAACCTTTTTGTAAAAGAATTACGAAAAACTCTTGACTTTGAGTATTGTTTATGAAATATTATATGTATTGATTTGTGAAATGATTTATGAAATAGACTCTATTTGATAAATTTGAGTTGTGAAAGGTGATTTAATTTGATTTGTGAAATTGGTTTATGAGATGAATTATGATTTTGATTATGAGATTATTGGAGAATGAGGTTTATGCTTATGTGGCTAGAAATCTTTTGAAGGGGGAGTATGCTATCGCCACCTACCCCTCGGAGGAGGAAATAGGTTTAGGGGTACTGCCTAAATAGGGTCTTATGGCCATGATCAAGCATGGGCTTTCCTAAACTTATATTTCGCACAACGTTGAGGTGTTCATAAGAATTTTGTGATAAGGAGTCATAATTAACCTATAAATCAAGTGAGGCATGTGAGTGTACCTCACTTCCTACGTACTAGAAAATCTATGGTCGGAGATTTCATTACACTAATTGACATTCTATACCTAATATTGTTTATATGTTTGAAAAAAAAAATTTGTCAAGCAGTTTAAATTAATTTTAGGCTTATCCACTAACGCAAGAGATAATCATGGAGGTGCGTAATCATTAACATGATAAAAATGCCACCAAAGATAGCATTAAATAAATTGCATGGGATAAAATACCTAACATTAAGGAAAAAGATAAATATTAATCCTGATTATACTAAAGGGAGCCACAACAATGAAAGCATGCGAATAAGGGTAATTTTCTTTGCAAACCGTTAAAACTTTAAGATAAAATCCTAAGGGCTTACTCAAATTTTTGGCACAACTTTAGAGTTATGAAGCTTCCATTTTTTAAGAAAATAGCTTAGAAATTCTGTTTTTAAACTTTTTTCAAATGAAATTTTGAATTTTCTAAGATTTTTGAATTTTTTTGAATTTTCTGAATTTTCTAATTTTTAATCAATTTTTGAAAAAAAAATCGAATTTTCAATATTTTCTAAAAGTTTTTGAATTTTTTAGTGTTCTTCGAAAGTTTTTAGATTTTCAGAAAGTTTTTGGATTTTTATTTTTTTCCATTTTCAGAAATTTTCTGGATTTTTAAATTTTTAAATATATTTGTGATATTTAATATTATTATAGCGGGGAAAGGCTCGGACCGGGTAAACCCGATCCGACCCGCTGATCCGATCCAAACTCAGGTCGGACCCAATCAAAACAACCACCGCCGCAAAGCAAATCCACACGTAAACTTTAAGAGCAAAGGCGGTTCTCTCTCTCCTTCTTTCTCCCCCTCAGTGACACTCTTTTTCCTTTTCCTCGTCGCCCTTGGGGTGGTACCCGGGCAGCTTTTCCTTGATCTTCTCCAGCAACCCCTTCTTCTCCTTGGGAGATCCGTCCTGGTATGGCGGCTCCACCGGCGCACACTCCGCCGGAGGCGGCGGCGGCGGAGGAGAAGAGACTTCGTCGGCCTTCTTGTGACCTCCAGGCAGTTTCTCCTTTAGCTTATCGAGGAAGCCCTTCTTTTCATCCGCCGACGCACCGGGCTCGTCGCACTTCTCCACAGGGACGGTCGTGTCCTCCTCGTGCTTCTTCGCTTCTTCCTCCTTCTTCTTCTTCTCTTTCTTCTTCTTCTTCTTTTCCTCCCCCTCTCCTTCCTCTTCGTCGGACTGCACATTTCATATATGACAAACAGTTAGTGATCTGTTTATGACTCCACACAGCAAACATCACTTATACCTGAGCAGACTCTATGCCCATGATCACCGCAAAATACCCATCAGTGCACGCACGATCATGATCAAGAAACAAGCCAAAACTAATCCACAACGAGAAGACCCACAGAGAGAGAGAGAGAGAGAGAGAGAGAGGGTTGGAAAGTGAGGGATGGGGCCACTTACAGAGCTGGAGCTGCCGCTATCAGATCGGTGGAGTTTCTCCAAGAGGCCGTGCTTTTTCTCCTTCTCCTTATCCTCCTCCTCCGCTACGCACTCTTCCACCTTCACCTTCTCCTGGAACTCCGCCACCATCACCTCCTCCTGCTTCGTCTCGCCCTCCTCCTCCTTCTTCTTCCCCATGAAGTCGAACAGCCCACGGTCCTGGGTCTCCACCGTCCCTTCCTGGACGACGGGGGTCTCGCACTCGTGGGTGGTCTTGCTCTCGTGATCCATTACTCTCAACACACAGCGCTGCTGCGATCAACGACCGGCGATCTTCGAAGTATGCGGTAACGCGAATGATAAAAGACGACAGACGTATTCCTCGGAGCTTTTTCTGGTGTTTCTCGATGGGTTTTCTGTGTGATGATGCTGAGGAATAAGCTGGGTGGCGGGGGGTTTTTTATAGCATCGAACCGAACACGGAGACAACGCTATTAAGGCATGAAATTCTGAAGAGATCTAAAGGTGGGGCCCACCCAGGCCAATCCGGTCCCGCTTCCGTAACCGACGACGTGCATTCAGACAGATAGGCGCAGCCGACCAAAAAAGGGTAGCGAGGACGCGCGGACGCGCGGAGCGAACGCACTCGCCCGCCTCGCTCGACACCTGTTTTACAGGCGGGGGAATTTCTTTCTCAACGAGCGCGTTCGCGCGTGGGCTTGTGGCGTACGCAAGGGGGGGAGCTGGAAAGGCACAGTCAAATGGAGAGAAAATAAAATAAAGAGATAGGGAAGGAGGGGGGCCGCGCTGTCTAACCACTAGGAAGAGGACACGTGGAAGGCATCGTGGGAGGATGTCCTTGGTGGGGCCCGCAGATGTCGGCCTTTAGCGGAAGGTCGGCATGGGGGGCCATGGAGCTCACGTGGCTGGTATGGCGCGCGCTTCCATGACTTTCGAAATTAGGGTTTTTTTTTTTTTTTTGTCAATAAAAGAAAATTATAGGTTGGGGGTTCATATCAGGGGTGATGCTTTGCCACACGACATGATAACATAGCGTGACGTTAATGGGGTTATATTCAAGTTAGGCGTGCTGGCAAAAATTTCGTGTCAATCCGCAAGATACGATTTATAGTCGTGTAATATTCATGTTCAATTCATAAGACACAAAATTGACTCAATTAACTTATTAGTGTTCATTTTCTATGTTATTCACTGTTAAGATTTTTAAATTTATGATTCTTCATTTCCTATAAACATATAATTTTTTTTAGTTTGAAATACATGTAAAATTCAGAATATTTAATGTTATGTTCATGTTGGTGGGTTTATTTCGTGTTATAGCAAGTTATGTAAACGTACTAACCCATCATTTAATCGTGTTACAGGAGCTATATCATGTCACTCCATTAATTTTTGGATTGTATTCGGGTCAAGTAAGTCAACACAATTAACTAATCGTGTTTTGTTCAAGATGACTTATTTCGTAGTGTAACTTTATGTTGACACAACACAAACGCAACCCGCAAACATGAATTGCCATTCCCAATTTATGACCATCGAAACTAATGGTCATTACTCTAAACCAGTCATGAAATTTAAAACGTCACTTTATAAAACTATGACTAAATGTAAGTTATTTTGACAAATTGTTAGGGCTAACCGTAGTTTTGTTCAATTTGCCAAATCAAATTAAACCCAATTTCATTGCACTAGAGAGGTAATTTAAAAAATTAAATTCATAAACAACACCAAACTACCAAATCGAACAATATTGTACTATACCATAATTTTATATTCAATCTTTACCTTAGGTTGAGTTTTGGGCCTGGAGCATGCGAGGTCAAGTCGAGCTCAAGTCTAGCATCGTATCAATGCAACATGGCCACAACCTGATTTCAACCTCATTTAGTCTAGTCCGAAATCCAATTTCCCAAAACACATTATCTTAATTTCGATTCGACTTTCCATTCGAGTTGAATGAAACTATATCGTGCTCAGTCACAACAAATCACAATAAAATGGATTGTTGCATCAAGAGGCCATGGAAGTGCTGGATTGATAGCGCATCAGAAGACTTAACAAATCTAAAAATAAGGCAACTCGGAGATCAATCTATTTCTGCAAAAATCAAATATGAAAAAAAAAAAAAAAAAAAAAGCAAAATGGGTTGGGATTGATTTGTGGGCTACTGACATGGCTAGGGGAGAGGGGGAGCTTCGAGATCTGTGATAGGTAGGTGCACTCTCAGGTTGTGGCCCTCTCCTGCATGGGGCACGTCATAAGAGAGAAGCGCGCCCTCGAGATCGCCTAACGATGTGAATTGATGTAGTCGAAGTGCGTGAAAACTAGATAGAGCACCTCCAAACTATTATTACCCAAAAATGGTCCTCTTGGGTATTTCTTTTTTTTCGCCATATCGGGTTTAAGGTTGTCGTTTTTTAAAAGATCCATTACTTCAGGCAGGCTTAGTGGACAGCGAATTAGTCGAGTTAAAGTGCGCCGAAGCCAGTTAAGACCTTTTTTTTTTTTTTTTTGTCAAAAGCTAGTTAAAACATTACCTATCTATTTTTAACACCAACAACCCCACCCCCAAAAAAAAAATCATCCTTTCGAGTTTTTTGTTTTTTTCGTCAGGTGGAGTGATTGAGATCATCGCTTTCTAAGGATACGTTGCTTCGGGCGGACTCCATGGACAGATGGTCGGTGGAGTGTCACCAATGCCCTTTGTCTTCCCGATGCCCGGAATTGCAAAAGAAATCCAAGAACTTCAATGGCCGGGTACAGCGGCAAACCCCTCTCAATTTGCAACGTACGGCTCCTCGTCTTAATCGAGCTGACAGCTGCACGTGCGCGTGTTTTGTCGCTTTCTTTTACATCTGTATCTCTCGCTTGGACCGGGTTCCTGAGATCGGCAGACCTGTCCAGCCCGAAACATCAAGGCCGATCAGATTTCTTCTAAGTAGCACCCACACCGGTATGCGACATATGACGCGACATGTAACACGACACGATATGCCGATACGTCGTTCTTAAAAAAAAAGAAAATTTCATATGTTATGACACGTTATATATTAAATATATATTTTTATATATACAATATAATTATTTCAATCAAATTAATTTGATTCAAATTCATAAATAAATAAATAATAATAAAATGCTAGAATGGATTTATACTAAAAATATTAACTTACTATTTATTAATATCATTCATTATTTCAATTTGATAAATTCAACTCTATTTCAATAATTCATAAAACTTAGAGAGAGAGAAAAATAAGCAATTCATATTTTGAACTTGCGTGTCAAACGTATCGAATGAGAAAAGAAAAAAAATTTGGGATTGAATTGTGTATTACAGGAAAAATTTGCACCGTACGGCTCCTTGTCTTAATCGAGCTGATAGCTGAACGTGCGTGCCTTGGTTCCTTTTACATCTGTATCTCTCGCTTGGACCGAGTCCTGAGATCGGCTCACCAGTCTGGCCCGAAACATCAAGGCCGGCCAGATTTCTTCCCAACCCAAGTTGACAGTAATCGATCTATTGTGCTGTGGTGGGCTTTGATGTAGGATAAGCGGAGGCGTCCGAATGGGGGAAATGAGTTTCGATCCTTTCCCTTTTATAATGAGGAATCTCAACTTAGCCAGCTAAGTCGGAGGCCTCATGTAACACCCCAGGAGTTAGAGAGCCCAGCCCCACATGTGGTTGGGAGTTGACTGTACATATATTGTTCGCTTTAGACACCAAGTTCTCACGGTTTTATTCTTCTTGGGATAGCCCATACTACCCCAAGAAAATATGTATGTACAATTAGAGAGCTCATTGCCTTATAAGGTAGCTCAGACCTCCTTCCCTAGGCAATGTGGGACAAGAGACATACCCCTCCCTGTGCGCGTCTGGGAACCGAGGCGCAGACGCACCGCCATCCCTCCTCCCCGCGCACTGCCGCTTGGGCCGTCACATTGCATGTATCGGGTAAGAAACAAGTTAAAACCTGACAATGTTGTAGAGTAGTCTAGGAGTAGAACAGACTATGTGATAGGCATTTGCACCATAAAATGACCAATTTTGGTTGTTATCAATAAGCAATAGAATTAGTTGATGAGAGTAAGGTTTTGTCAATTTTGAACCGAATTATCAGCAACTTGATGAATTAGTAGCTTGAAATCTATTTCTAACCTCCATTGATAATCGTCAATCATAGGCCTTAATAGTCACATGATATTCTTTGGAGGCTCATCACACAAAGAAACAAACACGTTATCTTTCAATAGCTGCATTGTAGTTATAGTTTTCAGACTTGTGACATCAATTAAATCCCAACGTATTTCTTAACTGTAGTTTCTAAATCTGCATTATCGATTAAATTCTGGTATGTATCTTACCTACATATCTTAAGTGCCTCATCATTAATTAAATTCTCGTGTTGCACCTTTACGTTCTCAAGCCTTGTCATCGATCTAATTCCAGTATAGTTTGTGTATGTTTGGTTCCACTTGAATTACGTTATCATGTTTTGTTGTTGATTAAATTTTAGCACAATTTGTGTACGTTCATTTCTATTTAAAGTGAAGTTATTGATTCTCTTGTCTGTCTATGATATTTTCCATTTGAAATCCTTACAAAACGCGTCTCCTTTAATAAAAAAAACCGAAGAATGGCTTTTGATGAAAGATATTTTGTCATGGAGTCAAATTCTAGTGCATTAGTAAGATGCCACATGTCATCATTGATGCATGCTCACACAAAACCCATTACTAAAATTATGGAGAAGATATGTCGCTCTTGTGAATTTTACTATGAGTTCGTTGTATCGACAATTTCATGCAAGAGTTTCTACTCTATGATACCAGATGGATAGAAAAATCGAATCTGGGATTGATATTTGGCTGGGTTTTTGCCTTGCTCTGCTAGTGGAAAATGGAAATAGCCTGGGTTGAGCTGTTTGGAGTTGCCGTATGGAGGACGCAACCTTAAGATGATGTAATGGCTTTGCCTCATACAGGAGACTACGGGGGCGTTTGTTTTTGTTTTTTTTTTTTTAAACAACTTTTTTGTTTTTTTGTTCCTAGGAACAAAAAAAGAACAGAAACGCGTTTGGGTGCGTTTTTGTTCCAAAATTTTTTTTTGTTCCCTAAACATAATCTGGAAATGTAAACAAGAAATAAAAAAAAGTTGTTTCTTGTTTCGAAACAAAATTTAGAAACACTTTTCTATTTTCTTCTTCTTTTTCTTCTCTCTTTTTCTTCTTCTTTTTTTCTTTCTTTTTCTTTGGCCGGTCGCCGGCCTTGGCCATGGCCGGTGATCGGCCGACGAGAGCCGGCGGCCTCGCCCAGCCACGGCGAGGCTCGCGCGGCCCCCGGCGAGGCCGAGCTCGCCCGGCCAAGGCAAGGCCGACCTCACGCCGAGTTGGGCGAGCTCGATCTCGCCCAGATCCGGCGAGGCCGAGCTCGCCCAGCGGCCGGCGAGCCTCGCCGTGGCTGGGCGAGGCCGCCGGCCCTCATCGGCCGGTCACCGGCCATGGCCGAGGCCGGCGATCGGCCAAAAGAAGAAAAAGGAAAAAAGGAAAAAGGAAAAAAAAAAAAAGAAAAAAAGGAAAAATAAATAATAAAAAAATAAGAAAGAAAATAGAAAAATAAAATAAAAATGTAAAAAATAAAAGAAATAAAAAAATTATACAAATTTATCAAACGTGTTTTGTTTATTTTTTATTCGAGGAACAAGTTTACAAACGCGTTTTTTGTTCAAAAATTATTTCCGGAATGTAAAACACTTTTTTCTATTTCGTTTCCTAACAATTTTTAAACAGAAATGTTACCAAACGCACCTACCTGTTTTCATTAACACTCGAAAAGACCGATTGATTGTACCTGGAGTGTTAGGTAGTTCTGTAGTCTATGCATAGTTTACAGCTTTTCCTTTGCAAGCAATCATATTGTTCACTCAAATCGATCGTGCATTTATCAGTTCTTTTCTGTTTGCGCTTTTATGGGGCGTGCTAAGTTCAATGATAATTCCGACAAAAAAAAAAAAGTTCAATGATAACTGCTATGAATACTTCACTGATGCGGGATGGATGCAGTTGTCTTTGTCTATGGGGAGTTTCATAGCTATTTTAGCTTTTTCAGCAGTTCCTCTATACTTTAGACCTATCGGATTTGCTTTTTATCTTGGTATGCCTCGCAACACCGTTGCTGTTGGGCATGAAAGTTGCGAAGAAAATGAGATCAGCTAGGGAAAAGAAGCTAAGGACGCCTCTTCCTTTGTCCATATAGACAGCAAACGGAAAAAAATATGCACGCTCACTTAGTTTGTACGAAAATGAAAATTCTTGGGCGTACCTTCGTCCATTATCTTCTCTAGTAGTCGAATATGTAGGCAAGGATCGTACAAGACGTATAGCCCGGGCGCACTTAGATTGTAAATGGAGTGCTCCTGTCCCTCCAGGGAGAAATGGAGAATTTTTTTTCGGTTGAATTAGGTGAATTGGTTCTAGGAATAGTTCTCTTCGAAGGGAAGTACACTATCAGTGCCATAAGTTATGTACGGTGCTCACTTTGGTGCCAAAAGTTTCCGTTAGATCACTTAAGTGCCAAATCGGAGAAAAAACGATCACTTTGGTGCCACCAACGATATATTCCGGCTAGATTAATTACGTAGCTTTCATATTTTTAAAAAAAAGTTTCGATTGCTTTAAAACGACGTCGTTTTTGGTCCTCCTTAAGAAACGACGTGGTTTTGCCATCCTACGTGGATGACCTCACAAAAACGATGCCGTTTAACTCATTCGGGGATTTTTTTTTTTAATTTGGGGATTGAAATTAGGGTTTTTCCGACCTAGCTCGCTCGGCCATCGTCGCTCAGCCTACGCAGTTGCTGGGCCGCCGTCGCTCGCTCGATTGCCATCGCTCGGCGCTATTTGGACGCCCTCGACGGCACACGAGGGAGCACTAGCCCCAGTTGCCGGAGCCTAGGTACTAGAAGATGTAGGCCAGGCACTCATCGGGAGATCGGAGATGGAGAGGGAGACATCAATGGCGACGCACTCGTCGGCGGCCTCCCCGAGCACCGGCCAAATCACGGCCTTCGACTTTGTCACGCCCCGATCCTCGGGCACGCACACATCCTTCATACTTGGTCGATTTTATAATGCGATATCCTAGGACTATGTATCGCCGACCCTTTCAATTTATTAAGCACATGCGGAAGCAGTTAAAATCCCAGAACAATAAAACGATGGGATAAAAAAGCGGGGGCCATATTTTTCATATTAAAATTTATAACCAAACTTTTATACAAAACACAAACCACTTCATAACTATTCATATCAAAATGGAGATCTCAAAAGAAGATAGGATCTCAACTCATCCAGGCCATACTCAAGGCCCCCTCGGGACTATCTTTCTTCTTCCAAAAATCATTCTCCTCAGATCTCACTTCCGAGTTCTCCTTCTCAGACTTCTCCTCCTCAGCTCTTCAACGGGGTCCTGAAATGATTTCCCCAAACTGGGATGAGACTACGTCTCAGCGAGTTCTACCCTACTAAACCCGATTAGTAAACCATTATACTAAAGGCTGCCTAATCACGCACAGGGCAGATGACTTACCTTGGCCTCAGATCCCACCTGCAAGTCAATACAATTCACAATAGGCACCCATTTACTTCAAACAAATCGAACCAGTCAATTACATGTCATACAAATCATTCTCCACGGAGGAGTATCTAAAAGCGAGGCCACGTGTATTCTCCAGGACGACATTCCAGGTCTCCGAGTCCACGTTCCTCGAACCTTGGGCTCACGTGCATTCTCTAAGGCGACCTCTTCGCTAAAGTGATACATCAAGTCACCGAGCCCACGTGCCCTTTTAGATGCCAGGCCCACGTGCCTTCTCTTAGGTGCTATCTCACCAAAGTGATGCATCAATTCACCGAGCCCACGTGCCTTTTTAGATGCCTGGGCCCATGTGCATTCTCTTAGGTGCTATCTCACCAAAGTGATGCATCAATTCACCGAGCCCACGTACCCTTTTAGATGCCAAACTCTGTCACCGAGCCACGTACATTCTCCAGGATGACATACCGAGTCTCCGAGCCACGTGCATTCTCTTAGGCGACCTTTTCGCCAAGGTGACATATTCAACCACTGAATTCATGTGCATTCTCCAGGTTATTCCAATTCACCGAGCCCACGTATTTCCTTTCGGTGATTACCAATCTACTTTCAATACCGACAATCAATGCCCAACGACTTCTCAATCAAATAATTAAATCAACTCAACAAAGCATTATAAATGCTAAATAACATACTTGGCCATTTACCAATCAAGAAATTCAATCTCAATCAATTCCAATCAATTTAGGATAAATCCCTAAAATATCACAATTTATTCAATTCCATACAACGTGGAGCTCAAATAAATAAACGGACTGCGCCACGACGATCAGCACGAGATTTCGGTTGTCGGCCATCAAAATCTTAATTTCCGAAAAATAATTAATTAATTTATTAATTTCGAAAGTTAAATAATTAATATTAAAAATTCAATTTAGCACAAAATAAAGCCCAATTAAATAAACGGACTTCACCATGGTCACCAGCATAAAATTCCGGTTCCGGACCGTCTCAGTTGAATTTTTGGAAAATAAATAATTATTTAATTTAATTCCGAAAACTAATATTTAAATACTAAAAATTCCACTTAGGCCCGAAAAGCCTAATTGGAGCCCACTTAGGGTTGGGAAAAATCCCGAGGCACTTTCAATAATTAGTAGACCACGTCTACTTGCTAATTGCGCAATTAATTTATCTAAATCGCATCACAATTGACTAATAATTGCTAATTTATTCTAATCTAACAACCTAAACATAATTAATTAAAACTAAACCAACCTTAAGCATAATTAGCCAACTAATCCGGAATTAGTGAGATTACTCACCAAATGGCGCGCAAATCCGATCAATCCGACGGGGCGACGCCAGGAACAACAAACTCCAAAGCACGGCTTGGGTTCGGGGCCCGAAACGGCCCAAAACGAGCCCGAAAGTGCTGGAAACCCACTTTGTGGGTCGCTGGTCGGGGCTGGCCGGGGCTGCTCCGGCGGCCAAAACGGCGAGGGAAGGCCGGCGGAGGGTGAGGGGGAAGCCGGGGAGGTCCGGCGGGGTCGAACGGCGGCTGGAGGTGGCCAGACGGGGGCTGGTCGAGGTGGAACCGAGCTGAGCAGGGGCCGATTCGCGCGGGGAGGAGCGGCAGCGGCGACGGACGCGGGGCGGAGCGCACGGCGTGCGCGGGCGGGCGTCGCGGGTGCGGGCGGCGGGATGGGCGGCGAGCGGCGGCTTCTGCTCGAGCTTCCTCTTCTGGTTCGCTTCTTCGGATGCACGGGGAGGAAGAAGAAGAAAAAGAAAAGAGAGAGAGAGAGGAGAGAGAGAGGTCGGTGAGGGGGGGAAGCTGTCCGCACGAATGGGGGAAAAGGGAGAGGGGAGAGAAGAGAGAGAAAAGAAGAGAGAGGGGAGAGAGAGAAAGATAAAATAAAAATAACACTTATTCTTATTTTCTTTTCTTTTCTCTTTCCCTTTTCATTTTCTTTCGGGCTTCAATTTTTCTTCCGATAATTTCTTTTTTGAAATTTCGACTCGTCAATAAATCGACGAACGATGAGACAGGATCATAAAAATAAGAATTACGACGCGCTTAAAATTCGATTCCCGAAATCGAGTTCAATTTCATGGTTAAAAATCGATCGACGTAATTTTAGCTAAATCCAACCAATTAGGTAGCTTTTAGGGATTTTACAGCTGATACATTCCTTAACGGTTTCACCCAATAGATTAGTTAACTCGTGAGTGATCGCTCGAGAGAAAAGGGCCATAGGCACGTCGACGAAATGCCTATTTCACTTTATCGAAACGGGGTTGAATTTCGGGATGTCACGAGACTTGGCCGCCGAGTGGCCATCGTTGGGGTTGGGGTCGGGGTCAGGGTTGGAGCCGCGGCCGCCAAGTGGCCATCATCGGGGTCGAGGTCGGGGTCGGGTTCGGGTTCGGGTTTGGGTTCGGGTTCGAGGTCGGGGTTGGAGCCGCGGCCACCGAGTGGCCATTGTCGGGGTCGGGGTCGAGGTCGGGGTCGGAGCCACGGCCGCCGAGTGGCCATCGTCGGGGTTGGGGTCGGAGTTGGAGCTGTGGCCGCCAAGCGCAGGGGTTGTCGAGGACGGTGATTGGCCGGAGATTTAGGGTTTTGAATTGGGGGAGACACCAAATGGTGTCGTTATGGTGTTAGGCTACTAAATGTACTCTCCGGCGAGCCACATCAACTTCAAAAATTAATAAAAAAGTGCCACGTTGGATTTCTGGCCAACCAGATTGGAGTTGGCACTAAAATGATCGTTTTTCAAACTTTTTGGCATTTAAGGGATCCGACAGAAACTTTTGGCACCAAAGTGAGTGCTGTACACAACTTATGCCACTGATAGTGTACTTATCCCATTCTTTTCATGCTCCTTTTTGGCAATGCAAAAGCAGTCCCAACAAATTGTTTACTGGTCAACGGATAAAAAAATAAAATAAAAGGAAAGCCATCGCCTCGGTGACCTTGAGATAAGAGGAAAGAAGGGGCATGGGGGCGCAGAAAAGGGAGGAGGGAAGGAAGAAATATAAAAGAGAGGGGAAAAATGATAAAATTGTTTCAGACACATGAAAGTCAAATTAACTACATTTTGCAGTGCCTCGGTAAGTATTCAAGTCATTTAAAGCATGTATGGTAATGTTTTCATTTCTCTCAATTTCTATTATTTTGTTCCCCGGAAAAAAAAAAAAAGAATAGAAACTCGTTCGGTAAATCTTTTGTTCCTGGAAACAAATTTGGAACAAAAATAAGAAATAGTAACTTCTTGATCCTGGGAACAATTTCTAGAAATAAGCCAATTTTTTTTTTCTTTTTTTCTTTTGTTTTTCTTGCTTGTTGTGGCCTTGGGTGGCCGCTTGCCTACCGCTGGCCGCCTCCGGCCGACTGCGACCACCATCAGCCGACCGCCGCCCCACCAATGGCAACCATTGTCGCCGCCGCCATTTGATTGTCATCACTGCTGCCCCACACCCCATCGGCCACCCTCGATCGTCGATGATCGCCACCAACCACTTTGTTGCCGCCGCCGACCGCAACCGCGGGACCGCCGACCGTTGTTGCGGCCGCCTACCACTACCACCTATTGCCCGTTGTCACTTTGCTCGTCGCTCGTCATCGGCGACTACCGTCGCAGCATCACCGGCCGTTGATCACCGATCGTGCAGTGGCGGTCGGCGGCGACGACCGATGGCCGGCGATCCTACGGCGGCCGGCGACAACGGGCGGCAATCGGCGGTTCATGAGCAAGAATAAAAACAAATAAATACAAAAAATAAAAAATTGTACTAAACGCATTTCTATTATTTTTCTATTTTAAGAATAGAAATTTTATGTAGTTACAAAACACCTTATTTTACTCGAAATTATTCCCTGAGTGGAAATAGAACGTAACTATTTCTAAAAAACTGTTCGACGACCAAGAAGCGTTACCATACGCACATTTATTCATACGATAATTTTCAAAATTAGGTCATATATTTGAAATTTTATAAATTTGAGCTACGAAATCCAATTTTAGAGTTATTAAGCTGTGGAATTTTATGAATATCATGGATTAGGGCATTATAAAGTCATGGGGTTTGATTAGAGTCGATTTGAAGTAACAATTTAGTCGGAGTGAGATTCTGAAGTTTCGACTTGAGCTCCGCGTTAAGAATAATTTTGAATATCTATTTTAGACAAGATTTTTGTTAGTGCGTAGGAGTTGCTTTGTTAGCGAGTAAACTTGATTTAGCTAATTCGTAGATAAGTTAGTGTTTTACTCAACTTAGACGTTATTTCTCGCTTGTTTGAGAAGATTATGAGTTCGACGATTTGAGAAATCTTTATTATTTGATCGTAGGTGTTATCGGGTGAGTTGTACCATCTCTTTTATGAATTTGTAAACTCATGTCGTGAAATCGATAGAAATTCGCTATATCATGATTTTTGAAAGAGCATGTTTATTGCATAAAATTTGAATCAGACATTTATAACTTTTCGATTATTTGTGAATGCCATGAGAAATGTTTGAAACATTTTGAAATGTTATGAGGTTTATGACATGAATTCCAAAATGGTGTGAGAAATGTCTTATGAAATGTATGTCCTATTGATGAATGGAGTTGAGAAAGATTATATTTTGAGTTTAAGAAACCCTTTTGTAAAAGAATTATGAAAAACTCTTGACTTTGAGTATTGTTTATGAAATATTATATGTATTGATTTGTGAAATGTTTTATGAAATAGACTCTATTTGATAAATTTGAGTTGTGAAAGGTGATTTAATTCGATTTGTGAAACTGGTTTATAAGTTGAATTATGATTTTGATTGTGAGATTATTGGAGAATGAGGTTTATGCTTATGTGGCTAGAAATCTTTTGAAGGGGAGTATGCTATCGCCACCTACTTCTCGGAGGAAAAGTAGGTTTAGGGTATTGCCTAAATAGGGGCTCATGGTCTATGATTAGGCACGAGCTCTCCTAAACTTATATTTCGCGTAATATTAATAAGGAGTCACCATTAACTTATAAATCAAGTGAGGCATGTGAGTGTACCTCACTTCCTACGTAACTGGGAAATCTATGGTCAGAGACTTAATTACACTAATTAACAAATTAATGCCATTTCGATACCTAATATTATTAATTTAAAAAAAAAAAAAAAGATTTTTGTCAAGTAATTTAGATTAATTTTAGGCTTATCCACTAATGATGATCATGGGGGTGTGTAATCATCAACATAATAAAAAAGGCCACCAGAGAAAGCATTAAATAGATTAACATTAAGGATAAAGATAAATATCAATCCTGACTATACTAAAGGGAGCCACAACAACGAATGCGTGCGAATAAGGGTAATTGTCTTTGAAGACCGTCAAAACTCTAAAATATAAGGGCTTACTCAAGTTTTTGGCACAACTTTAGAGTTATGAAGCTTCCATTTTTTAAGAAAGTAGCTTAGAAAGTCTGCTTTTAAAAATTTTCAAATGAAATTTTGAATTTTATGACATTTTTGAATTTTTTTGAATTTTTTGAATTTTCTAATTTTTCTACTTTTTAATCAATTTTTTAAAAAAAAAATACCAATTTCCAATATTTTCTGAAATTTTTGAATTTTTTAATGTTCTCCCAAAGTTTTTGCATTTTCAGAAAGTTTTGGACTTTTATTTTTTTTCCATTTTTTGAAAATTTCTGAATTTTAAAAAATTATATATATTTTGATATTTAATATTATTATATCGGGAAAAGGGCTCGGACCGGGTCAACCCGATCCGATCCAAACCCAGGTCCGACCCAGTCGGGTCACGGAAAAAAAGAAAATTTTGAGTGTTTTTTGTTCTTTATTGATTTTTCTGTTTTCCTCTCTTTTTCTCCTTTGTCTTTTCCTTACTTTGTCCTTTTCCCCTGCACTCCTTCTTCTTCACCGAACGTCGCCGTCCTTACGACGTCCTTTCTTTCCTTTTGTCTTTTTTCATTTTTTTTCATTACCGCTTTTTATTTCTTTTTCATTTCTTTTCCTTTTACTTTTCCTCTCCCCTTTTGGTCTTCTTCTTCGTGCATTCTCTGCACGCCCAAAGCCACCTTCTCTCCTATTATCTTTTTCACCGAAACTCATCGACCGAACTAACACCATTTTAAACGAGCCTCACCGCCCTGTCATCAATATCAACACTGCCTGTGCTCAGGCCACCGCCGAGCTAACACCCACTCTCTCACCTATACGGACAAAGAGGAAGACGGGACATTGGGGCGCGCATTTGGACAACCATTCTGTTTTGAAATAGTTTACATAACGAAATAGATTTTTCTATTTATTTTAAGAATGACACAAAATTTCTACTCTAAAAATAGAAATTCGTTTGATAATGACACACAAAATTTCTTCCTTTCGGACGGCGGCGGCGACGACCGACGACCTTTAATATAAAAAATAAAAATAAAAATGATTTAGTAACAAAAAAATAATGAATAAAATAAAATAAAATAAAATAAATCATAAAAAATAAAATAAAAATATCATTTTATTTTAAAATAAAATTATAAAAATAAATTTATTTGGCAAAACACTCAAGGCAAATAATAATAAATTTATTTTTAATAAAAATAATTTATTTTTATTTATCATAAATAAATTATTTTTAATAAATTTAATAAATTTATTTTTAATAAACTAAAAATAAAATGATAAATAAAAATAATTTATTTATTTTAATAAATTTATTTTTATTTTTAAATGAATAAAATGAATATATTTATTTATTTATTTATTTTTTTTTAATAAAATGAGGAGAGGCGGAGGAAGAAGAGGAGGCAAAGACATAGAGGAGATGAGGGAGGACTCACCGAAATTAGGGTTTAATGCGAGAAATTATTTTGATTTGGATATTTCGATTTCTCTTTAGGAAATCGAAGTAGAAAATTTTAAATTTTCCGATTTCTCTTCCAAACCTATTTCGGAATGAAATCATTCCGAAAATAGAAAAACCGAATAGGTTTATCAAACATTTCTCTTCAGAAACATTCTAGGCAAAAACTATTTCAATGTAAATTTTGGGTTGTCACCCCTAACTTGCACAAAAATAAGCCCAAATCACAACGTATGGCCATAAGCCCTAATCGGCAATATGAACTTGAAATGGACGAAACAAAAAGCGTGTAGAACAGCAACAAAACACATCTAAGCATCGGCGGACGCATAAAAGTTCAGGATAATCATGCGGACTTCACTTAGGCATTTGTACAATCGTGAGCATTACTGTTAAAAATTTTTGGATGTGTGCACTGCGGAAGTATAGTTTTGGTATTGATGATAGTTTTTGGTTAGTGGCGTGTGCAAGTGTATGATATAGTTTGTAGAGAATGGACAAGGGATAATATATGATAATTGAAGGATATAGGACATGGGGAAAATAGTTTCATTAGTTGAAGGAAATAGTTTGATGGAGATTGGTGGAGGTCTAAGACCTCTCACGGTGGAGGGGGAGGGTTTTCCCTCACACACCTCAAATGATGAACTTACATGCCTATTTATAGGCATGAGTCACCGCTTTAGAAGATTTAGTCTTCTCTTGAATGCTAGACTTCTCTAGGCTTCTCTTACATGTTGGACTTTTCTTCTTTCTTCCTTATTCTAGAAAATTCATCTAGGGAATTCTAGAAGTTTAGCAACTCTAGAAAATTCTAGAAAATAGATCACCATTTCCAACAATTACCAATTGTTTAGATTTCCAACTCAACCGGGACTCGAATTGGGACCAGGATTCTTGGAAAATGACCAGAAACACGCAGAGACTTGGCTAAAGACCTACGGGGGCCGGAGGGACCGAAGCTCACGCGAACGGGTCGGCCACGAGCTCCGGTTTGATGCTCTACAAAAGCGGAGCATACATGACCAGAGAAAACCTACTTGGTTTGGTTCGGTGGGTGTGCCGCAGCGGATGGCGGCGGACGGACAGGCCACCGACGACATTGCGTTCTGGAGAATGAAGGTAATTTCGCGATTTCTCTCTCCATCGTCGCGTGAATGCGTGTGTACATATGTATGGCGCTGCATGTGCGTATATCAGTGCATACGACCTATGCATATGCCCTGCTCCTGCTGGACATAAGCATGCTTTGCTTGCTGGCGGATTGCAGGATCCTCCCGGATGTTTCCCGAGGATTTTTGGGCACGAGGCGGTGGGGTAAGCTCGATGACTCCGATTGTTTGTTGTCTTTAATCAGTCATTTGGCACCTTAGTTTCTTCATCTTTGTCCACTACTCTATCTTGATGGGAGAGAATGAGGATTCAGGGAGTCCATGGATGCCTGAATTCGTCTAAGCTCAGCTCTTTAATGTTACACACGACTGGTGTAAACTGCTGAACTGCAAAGAACTTTTCTTTCACTTGAAGTTTTATCATCTGCGCCGCCCAGCATTTGATAGTATTTCGGAAAGTACACATTACAGTAAATTAGAGGGAAAATTTTGTCTCTAAACCTATTGACAGAGCAATGCTTAGGGTTGATGTCTTTTTCAGTAGGGTCGTCCGGATCTTCTTCTCATTATGTTCTGGAAGTGTGATTGGCTATGTCTGCTTGAACGAGTTTAGGCAATATCTTTTCCACTTAAGGTTTACGATTGCTTTCTTGAGAACAGAATGCTGCTTTCTCACGTATCATTTGAAGAGTTATTACAAGAAAAATACATGTAAGAGTCAAACTTGCTAGATATCCAATGGAAAACATGCACACATAGAACAGAAGTAGTATACGCTATGAATATCAGATCTCCAGAAGGATGCTTGACTCTGATAAGGTGCAGTAGTATGATTGAAGTTGGATGAGTTTGAATCAAGGCAAATGTTAAAAAAAAAAAAATTGAGTTTATGAATGAACATGGACGATTTTGAGCTTCATTCAAGGATGGCTATGCAGCAATCTATGCAACAAGAAGCTTATTAGTTTTCAGGTAGAGGCAGAATAGTACCCAATAGCCAATAATGCTACTGCTCCCATACATTTTAGATTTGCTGTTAACTGTTAATACTAACTTGCCAGAGCATGGGCTCTATCCTTGTATTTTTTTTTTTTCCCCTCTTTGCTGATGTTAAAGATCATGCTGTTGTTTCTAGGATTAGTTTGATCTTCATTTTGTAGGAAACGACACTAGAAGTGCCATAACTTTCATATGACGCACGCTTTGGCGCCAAAACTTTTCGTCCAATCACTTAAAGTGCCACTTTTTAAAGAAAAAAACACTAACTTAAGTGCTAACTCTGATTTGGGATGCCAGAAATCTAACGTGTCAATATTCTAACATTTCTTTTGATTGACATGGCTTGCCGGCATGCCCAATGAGCATTAATGGCCCTAAATGACACCTTTTCACACATGATTGCCCAAAATTCAACCTCTTCTTAAAAAATTAACCTCATAATAGATGATTTGGGGGGAAATTCAGCCTCTTTCTCAAACACGAACATCACAACCGTGGATTTGGGACAAAATAATTCACTAAAACTTGCAATAGACGTCTACTATTTCATTTGTCATAATTTGTCTAACCAGAATTGCAATTTTTATATTGGAATTTTGAGGATGGATGGTAACAGAAAGCCGTGATGGACGGTTCAGATGCTGGGAAGAAGAAATATAGCATGAATATGTCATTAAGAGAACGAGGGACAACTAATTGATGGTAGTGATGACAGCGCCAAAGGACATGACAACGAGGTAGACAATAGGAAAGGAGATGGAGTTGGGGGAGAGGAGGAGGACAGCATTGCCCTTGTGGATGCCTGTGGCTGAGAAGTGACGGAGTCAACGGGGTGCTAGTGCTCACAGAAATATTCGGACGCGGATCCGTGGAGGGAGGAGGAGGCATTAGTGAAGGCCGTGGAGCCACAGTGGGAATTGTTAGAGCAATTAAATATTAAACAACACATTCATCTAATAGCTTAAACTTTTATAACAGTCTCACACATTCTTACATGATATCCTGAGTTTAAATCTTTTGAGGTCCCTATATTTCCATGCTCTAGGCTTAGGCCGAAGTTCAGAATACACATGAGGGGAAGTGTTAGAGTAATTATATATAAAACCACGCCTTCATGAGGAGATGAAAGTGGTGATGTCAAGGGAGGGGTTGGGGTGGTTGCTCTTGAAGATGAAAGGTCAGGTCATTGGACTTCCTTTTTTATAAGAAAGCCACAAAGACATGAAAATTTCAAAAAAAAAAAATAAGTCACATGCAACGAATTGCTGGAATTTGTTGTGAAGGCACTTGAGTAATTGATTTTTCTCCAATTTGACACTTAAATGATCCGACAAAAAGTTTTGGCACCAAATTAAGCATTGTACGAAAGTTACAGCACTTCTAGCATCCTTCACCCTCATTTTGGTATCTATGAGATATTACATTCAAAATTTCCTTGTCTTCAGGATTGTGGAGAGCATTGGAGAAAATGTCGACGAGGTAACGGAAGGGGATGTATTCATTCCAACCTTTATGTCAGATTGTGGTGAATGTGCAGATTGTAAGTCAAAGAAGAGCAACTTATGCTCAAAACTCCCCTTCAAGGTATCTCCTTGAATGCCTAGATATGAGACAAGCAGATTCAAGGATCTTAATGGAGAAGTTCTATATCACTTTCTGTTCGTGTCGAGCTTTATTGAGTATACTATGGTAGATGTTGCCCATGTGACTAAGATTGATCCCGCAATTCCTCCAAATAGAGCATGCATCATTGGTTGTGGGGTCTCGACAGGTGAAGCACATTTTCTTTTCAATATCAGTAAAAGTAATAGCTTCCCTCATCAGGTCAAGACTTCTTGTAGCTGGTATTTTCATTTTGACTTCACGTGTTAAGAGGGAGCTGATGTCTTAGGCTCTTTATTGTTGGTTCACTGTTTTTGTGGGCGGCTCTTCCCAAGCCAACTATTGAATCTTCCTATTGATTTGCATATTCTCATGCCAATTCTGTCCATTCATACTTTCTGTAAAGCTTTTACTGTTGTTGCGGGGCATTTCAGCATTATGCTTTACCTATGAAGTACAAGTACAACCTTACTTAATGATTTAGGTTTCGATGTGCTTTTTGGTCCTCAAGTAGAATATGCGTGCTCTGGCTATTCAAATGGCTTACACAAATTAGTCTCTCATTGCTTCACTACTAGTACTGGTCTTCAGGGATGGTGCTATTGAGTCAGAAAGAACTTAGATCGGATGGGCGGGCTTTGGAAGGTCTTGTCTGATTGCATATCGGTTCTCAATTTCTTCATGTTTCCAACTTGCATGAGCCTCTTGCAAAAGAACTATCTTAGCTAATTTTGACTGACATAGCAACAAATAGTGGATAAAATAAATTTCTGAGAACTACTTGGATCTGTTTAGGGGTTGGGGCTGCTTGGAGAACAGCAAGCATGGAGGCGGGATCAAACATTGCAATATTTGGACTTGGTCTAATTGGATTAGCAGTATGAAATATAACAATGTTATGTTTTCCTGTCATGCTTTTCCATCCAATCATTGAAACGGCAAGTTCATGCCCAAAGGATTCTGAGAGAGATAATGACTTAAAGTTGTCTCTGCAGGTTGCAGAAGGAGCGAGACTGAGTGGTGCTGCCAGAATAATAGGTGTGGATACGAACCCAAGTAAGTTTGAAATTGGTAAGACATGTTGACTAGTTTGCAGAAAAATTATAATACTCAAAAACTACTGTGATTCCTAGCAGTGGCAGATATGCAGTTATTTCATGCCATAGCAGTTGTAGGGGAAACAGACTGCAAGTTCAGATGATAGACAAAGAAGCGAAGTTAGAATTAAGATCTTGGAAGGTCCATGTTCAGTCATTATAGAAGTTAATGCTTCTGAAGCAAAAATCAAGTTCTGCTTGCCCATGATATGATTTGTAAACGGGAAGCTATGCTGCTCATTAAAGAATGTGTGATGTCTGAACATCCGAAACTTATGGCATATGTGCCCCCTCCCTGTCCCCGGAAGATAGAAAGGAAAGGTCAAAAATTAGAAAAGAAAAGAAAAACTCAGATTTAGGACCTCAATGTACTTGCATGTAAAACTGTCAGCATCAGTTGCTGTCCCTTGCGTGACATTCTCAGTCCACCATTGATTGGCACATCTTTTGTAGTTTTGAAGACCAGTTTGTGTTTTTCCTTACCAACACAGGAAAGAAGTTGGGGGTGACAGATTTTGTCAATGCTGGAAACTGCGACAATAAAGCGCTAAGCCAGGTTTTTCTCTAAAACTCTGATCTTCAAGTTCACGGCAATAAATGGTACTGTTTGCAAGGGAACATTGCCTGTCTTCGGCAACATTGATCCAACTTGTTTCATTTTGTTTGACTTCTGGAAGTAGAACTTGAAATGTCTTCATGCACTTGCATGGTGCTCTACTATTGTGGACTGCTCTAGTGCACCATTCCTACTTTGCAGTAGTAAAGAATATAGTGGAAGATGAAAAACTTATAGCTAATTGTCAGGCTTTAATGTCAATTTTTGGCCATGTAAAGCTCCTTTATATGCGAAACTCTTTGCTTCATCACATAGTTATAAATTTCTCTTATCTTAATTGAACAGGTGATCGATGAGATGACTGGTGGGGGAGCAGATTACTGTTTTGAGTGTGTTGGTTGGTTTGGCATCATTGGTGCACGAGGCCTATGCTTGTTGCAGAAAGCTCTCTCTCTCTATCTATCCCCCTCCTCTCTCCCTCTCCCTCTCCCTCTACTATGCTAAAATACATGACCACTTAGACAAGCCACTAAATTCTGTGGTTATTGATTGTCTCTTATCTGCATGAGGTTCAGGGTTGGGGAAAAACAGTTGTATTGGGAGTGGACAGGCCAGGGTTGCAGTTGACCTTTAGCTCCTTTGATGTCCTTCATAGCGGGAAAAGCATTATGGGATCTTTGTTTGGGGGATTCAAAGCTAAGTCGGATATTCCCATCCTCCTGAGGCGCTATGTGGACAAGGTGGCTGTTCTTTCCTATAGCTACTTGTATCATGTCTTTGCTTCCTATGTTTTTAATCCTAGGTTCATTGGAAAGCACTTGAGCATTATCATCACAAACATGAAGCTGTGCAGCAATTCCAGGCAGCTGGTTGTGCTATTAATTTATCTGTGCTTAGAGAGTTGAAAACACCAAGGAAATATTTCATTTTCATATCAGTTCTGGTTCAAATTAGAGTCTGATTCCAGATATTCATGATGAAACATGCCTTTGAACTCCCCTCTCTCTTTCCTCTTGTATTTTCAGGAGTTGCGGTTGGATGAGTTTGACTCACATGAGGTGGGCTTTGAAGATATCAACAAAGCTTTCGAGTGTGATATGGATGGGCAAATGAGTTGACTTTTGCTGTTTTTTTTGCATAATTCCTGCATAAATTGTGTTTTATTTGGAATTTGTTGTTCATCATATTCTAAGGTGGCAAACCCTGTAAATATTCCCGAATCCTGAAATTTTCATTGGGACTCTGGTGATAATTCTGCCCAAGTTAAGATAATTGAAGGACAAAAACATGGATATGGGGGAAAATAGAAATAGTTTGATGGAGACTATGCCACCGTAAATGCACTGGATGCACCAGTGAAGTACTCGGTGGGAGAGAATATCTTCTGAGAGGAACCATAGTGCCTCAAGCGGTAAATGCGCTGGATGCACCAGTGGCTTGGTCTCTCCGGAACTTCCTTAGTCTCCTCCTGAACTTCAATGGTTGCCGAACCATACAATCCATAGTTTTCTGACTTCCACTTGAAAAACAAGCAGTAGTCATCGTCATCATGTACTGGTATCCACCGTTCCCCCTCAAGCTTTTCTACGACCGCAAACGTGCCTTCTGTTAATAGGTCGTGTCTTGGGTCCGCACTCCAGAAAGTGGCATTTGCTCTGTCTCCCGTTTTAAATGCTTTACTTTCTGGTTGCGCGACATCCTCTTTAATGTCGCCGAAATTAATGCCAGGAGGAGGTAAGTCGCCCGGTGGGGGAAGCAAGAGGCTGATCTGTACAGAGGAAAGGTCGGGTGGTGAAGGGCCTCTAGGGACCTTTACTCCTGTTGCCATCGCTTTTGCTAATTTCTTGAATTCTTGGATATAGGCTGATAACGTGTGGGGACCGTAGAGCGTAGAAGCAGCCTGCGGCATAAGTTAGCAACTGTAATGCAGAAAGGATATGAACGCTACCTCACGGAACGGTGAATTCTGGTAGTCCTACGATGGTAATTGACCTTCGTTTGGGTCCTCTCTGTTAAATCTATCTAGTATCATGGCTGCCTCAAAAAATCTATTGAGATATGCACGAGAGAGTACCTCATATCGCTGCTGTGTGTACTCTTCGAAGGTCGCCACATACTGCGAATAAGTGTTTGTAAGGCCTGCTATCACGACCTGGAGATCCTCCTGGAATTCTCCATTCCCATTGCTCATCAATGTCTCCATCACCGCCTCCCTCAGTCGACGGCCAGCCATTGTTGTGAATTCCGTAAATTCAAAAGCAGGATTTTGATTAGCTTGTATAGCGCTTGTGGCCGTTACTGCTGAAGGCTTCCATCTAGTAGTGCTACTTCTATGTTGGCATTGACCCAAGTCTCTTTAGGACATGTTTGATTAACTCTAGGAAGCCCGTATACGATCAAAACCTGTTCTCGAGTGAAACTGCTCTTCTTGGTTGACATGATGAATTAAGGGACTCTGTCATACATCTTGAGCCACAAGAATGTCTTACTTCAACCACCTCTGGAATTACTTTCTGGAATTTCCTCTAGTCTCTAGACGTGGGTCTTAAGATATTGTGTTGAATTTAGAAACGTGGTGACCGCAACACTCCTGATTCAGCATGTCTACTCCCGGAAGAGGTCTCGACACTTCTATATGTGGAGGATTGGACTATTCCTAAGCAAACCGAAGCTATGACATTAAATTAAAATTCACTGCATGAGGGAATTGGAGAGAGACGAACCTCCTGGTACAGAGAGAATGATCAGTTGTCCTAACCTGAGCATTTGAATTGGAAGAATCGCTGGCTGCATTATAGTAGAAAAAGGAATGTTTAGACATCTGATCATGCTTGTCTGTGGTGACGTTAAAGATAATGCCATCATCACATGCAACACGTGACCATGCATTACTTTCGCATTAACATCCATCTAGCACCTCCTTCTTAAGCATATTACTGAAGTAAACCAGCCAGGCACCACCGGAGGATCACAAGATGTGAGCTAGTAGAGCATACTTCCATCAGAAGAGGTTGAGGATTTCGGTGGCCCGAATGCATTAGTGTTAGAATTGCCATGTCTCAAGCAGGTTGTAGCTCATGGTGAAGCTAATAAAGCCCATTAGACTGGCTTTTGTGAGATTATTGTAACTGTGAGATTGGATAGGGAGTCCATCGTACCGCCCAAGCGTAGGGATGGAACATTTCACCGGTGCTAAGTAAGACGGGCTTCGGCTTCTGGCATTTCTCCTGATACGCACTCGGTTTTTTCAGCAAGTTCCTCACAAGCTTCCAAAAGGGGTTGATCTGCAAACGTGCGAGTCGTCCGCATGAAACGAGATGATAAAGAATGAGCCAGAGTCTAATCTGGCCGAAACTTGCAAAGTTTTATTTCACGGTTGACGTGGTAGGCGCAATTGAATTTACTTGAAAACCGGTTCTGGCTAACGCTTAGGAATCTACTAACCTCTGTATCGCCTTGCTGGAAACCGAATTGGCCAGGGCCATCAGTGGTTCCAGCAGCAAAACCTGCACCAACGGCTGCGGGACATGTTTTAACCACCCGGTTTCCCTCTAACTCCACCTCAATATCTGTGAAATTTACATATGCATGACGGTAATCTATCTTTCCGGTCAGTTCTTCTTTAGCAGACTTGAATAGCTCGAGGGCCGTCTTGAATTGCCTGTCGCCTATGATCTTTGTGCTTAGGATTTCATTTGGGTACCTGTAACACAGCGTCACGAACCCTCATATCAATTCAAGGTAAGAAGCTTATGGGCCATTTCACAACCGCCACACAACTAATGAAATGCCCGACAATGATTAACTCATTCTGGAAGAAATTAGAGAATACCCGGGTCCACGCCCCACGCAAAGTGTATCGTCCCCGTTGCATGAAGAGCGGTTGAAATCGCACGGTTTTCCCGTATTGGTGCAGAATGCTCCAAGCACGTTTGGGCTCACGTCCCCCACGTTGGATTGGCAAAACGCAGCCACGAACAAGGAGCCATCGTTTATCCTTACCTTGGAACTCCGGCTGCTCGTTTTGCTGCACGGCTGCCCTCCAGTTGCGCCTATAGTTTGTGCCTTCTCGATCAACAGCAAACCATCTACGTCTGATCTCACGAATGACAGAAACAGAAAAAATCTGTAACATTAGTACCATTCGCGCTACATTAGTTATAAGAACTCACGATGATCACAATTGCCAAGTTGGAAATCCATCAACGGCAAGCTCAGACTTGATTACACATTTTTTTTAACATTAACGAATGATTCAGCAATGTAACCAAAAGATCGCTTAAAAGCTTAACATAGTATATGAAGGCGCGATCCTGCAAAAGAAAATAAGCTTACTAGATCGGTTAGCCGATTTCCCCTTCCCCAAAGCAGACCGGTACCAGTCCTCAAAGAACCTGGCAGGGGCTCCTTTGTTGTCTCCACTGATGAGGCGGTTGTCTCGGCTCATGGACGTCCCGTGCGTTGCAAACCAATTGAACGCTCCGATGCTTTCCCTGCTCTCTCCATCGACAAACTTCAACAGCGTCATTTGCTTGTCCACGTTGGTCGGGTATCGAGCTCTCTCCTCAGCCGGATTGAGCAAGTACGCACTCGGGCTCCGACTTATACCTGCATTATCCACATCCCCTATTGAAAATAGATTATATCAGGATCGTTGACATGATTCATCGATCAACAAAATGCCACCCATACTGAGCTATGTACCTCGGTTAATGAATATGGAACCAGGCTTGAGGTTGTTGTGAGCTTGGACGATGCTTTGCTCAACGGCATCGACGATGGCATCAAATGACTGTTTGACGAATCCGGGGGGAGGTCACAATGTAGAGCACGTATTGCAAGTAACCTCCGGGACCAGCATGAGTGTGTATGCCACTGATTGCAACATTCTCTTCGGTGTACAAATCTCCAAACCTTTTAAGAAGTAGGAA